>FR989935.1:3580913-6404579 GCA_905404155.3 Plebejus argus | reverse complement strand
GAGTGCAAGGAGAGGGTAGATGATGGGCTGTGGCATACGGCGGTGGTCCGGCGGCGGAAGAGGCTGGCCATGTTGCAAATTGACGACTCCCCGCCTATAAGAGGGTACTCACAGTCTCTGTTAGTACTCTCGAAGTCAAACCCCAAGCTATGGATTGGTAAGTGACATATTTGCTCATTACGCAGTTATTTTTTATTTAAAATATCTTATAATTAAGTGATGTTTTTCAGTAGTCCTTAAAAATAATATTTTTGTATCATAAATTCGTGGAAGATAGCAATCTTTTTACACATGCATTTTTACTAGTAATTGATTACAACTATGAAAGCTGATAAATATATTAATTAAATCCTTATTAAGTTTATTATACCATGTTTCCACGCGATAGAACTAGGCCTAATCTATAATATTATTATGTATATTGTACAAGCCCAAAATATAATCAGGTAAATGTTATCTAAAAAAAACTAAAATATATTCGTTATGTAGAAGCATTACTTCGTCATAAAGTAGGATAATGTACTTTATTATATCCATACTCCATACTATACTACTATAATTGTAAATGCGAAAGTGTGTCTGTCTGTCTGTTACCTCTTTACGCCCAAACTGATTTTGTAGAAATTTGGTATTGAAATACCGTGAGTCCCGGGAAAGGACACAGGATACTTTTCATCCCGGGAAAATGTACGGTTCCCGGGCGCTAAACAAATTTTGACGCAACGAAGTTGCGGGCATTATCTAATGGGAGGATAATACTAAACAATAAACATACTTCGTCATACAGGAGGATCACCTTCTCTCCCCCTGGGGTTGCCAGAAGCCTTCTACTCCGGGCTTCGCGGCTGCGTCTCCAGCATCAAGTCCAGTGGACGACACATCGACATCAAAAACCCGATACGACCGATGACGGAGGTGAGGTATTGTGACTAGGTTGCGACAGATTCTACTTAATGCAACAATAATGCAGCTCTTTTCAACTTCTTTTCAACAGCAAAATAGTATTCACAAATACGAGAAAAAAAGTTTAAATATGATGTACTTTTGGAGTTTTGCGAGTAATGAGTAATGCGTTTAACGTTAGTTTGACATTAATCCATGACAATACTTATTTGTAGTTTGATTGGTAACGTAGTGTGTCGAAGAAGGAACAAAGCTACAATATTGTCGCCTTAAAAAAGTGGAATCCGGGTATAAGTTGGGAAACTAGGGTTTCAAAGTCCCGATTTGGGCCAAACTTATGGCCTATGTTGCAACCCTACCACTAAGACATTCAATGAAGTATTATTTTATATTTACAGTACCTGTTATTAACAATATTCATAATAGAAAGGTCTATGCATTATACGATTATATTATTGCATTACAATTTTTCATATTTAATTATAAATAAGTATTATCTTTTGAATTATACTTAGGTTCATACTTGTGAAATACGCACAAGATGATTACTTTTTGCAATAAAAAAATTTGAAGATTAATATTTTGCACTGCTTATGACATTAACAACCCTCATTTAATATACATAAAGTTAAAATTTTATAATTTACAAGTTGAAATAATTATAAATAATCATGTGTGTCCAAATCAAGAATTCACCTACTTAATATTATAATCCCAAATAAACACAAAATTTTCAGTCAACCAATAATATAAAGTAATTTTAATAATGCCGATGGTTTTCGTATATCATATCGAAATAATTGAGTTTATTAATCATTTTTACCACCAATTTTATGTTTAATTTAACAACTACTAGCCTTTTGAATGCACTGCCAAATATATTTAACATGTTACATAATAAAATCGTCGTTTGCATAGACCTTTATTAATTAAATAATCGAGCTATTAAGGCTGATGTCACCAACATTTAAACAGAGATTAATTTTCGGTTAAATCTATTGTGGAAATGATAAGAAACTGTCGTATAACTGCTGTTTAAGTGTTGCGAGAAGCCTAAGTCTGTAACCAAACGAGGTTGTTGCCATAGTAATTTATGTTTTAGATTTAGGTAAGTAGATGTAAACAATTCTATTAATCGGTGCTCGATACAGAATATCTGTTCCTATGCGGAACGTTAAATAAATATTGGATGAATCAGTAAAAAGTCTATATTATGTTGATATATTGTGTAGAAAATATCTGGAAGGAAGAAGCAAAGAGACAAAGATGAGTATTTTTACATTATTTTAATCATTTTTTTAATATTGTGATTGAATTATTTTTCAATCCAATAATTACATGGACTTTTCAAAATTGCAATTAATATGATATAATATTGTAAAAGTACTCGTCTTTTGTATTTAGGGTTCGGATAAATAATTAAAGTTGAAATATCAAAATTTTACTTCTAATAAGATAATGGCTTTAACGATAACATTCCTTTGTAACGCTTGATTTGTTCGCCATTCTAAGCGTTAATGTTACTGATATCGACTGTTTTATATTAAAACTTATTTCATTTACAATTTTAATACTCCATGTTATCATTCCATGTTAAAGAAAATAAGTATATGTGCATATATACTGGATATAGTGCCATAGTTGTACAGTAGCTTGCTTAGGTACTAGTTACAATAATAGTTAATAATATTATCTTATAATTAGTCCTGGTAGGCTGGGCAAAGCAGGATGGCAATTATGTATAATTATGTGTCTAAATAATTTATCTTTATTTTGCAGTTTATTCAATTAATTTTTTTATTTATAAAAAATAAAATAACTAAACATAATTTTACAAAACATAAAAATTAAGTAAATACCCTAAAAGTAAAATATTCATGCATTTTTTTTCACAGTTAAGTCACATTTTCTATTGTGAATGATTTTGTACATCTCAGACTAAGTATTCGCTAATTCAGCATAACATCCCATAGCAGGGGTGGCCCCATCCTTATTAGAACTAAGATCTACTGTTTACTAACGAAACCCTGTGCGATCTACCAAGTTCATACTTCTCGAAATCTTAAATGAAACAGCGTTGTTTAGCTTATTGGTCTGGTAGTCTGGTCTGATTATTTATATTTTCGCCTGGCCACGATCGACTGGACTAAAAGTCGCGATCGACCGGTTGGCCACCTCTGTACCTCTAGTTAGGAAGGGGAAGAGGGGATTTCGAACACACCGCTAAAATGAAAAACTCTTATTACTTTTTATCAGTTTTACATGTAAAAAACCTACTAGTTCTCCATGACGCTCGAGTGACTACACGAAAAGCACCCTCCTCTCTTCTACTACTATATTTATGTTAAAAGACTGATAAACATAATACAGTTTCTTACTGACATAATTCAATTAGTGATCATTGACTCATGAACAACTTTCCATTTAAATGCTTAGTAAAATAAATACTCTCTTTTCTATATATTTATATCTGGTCATTATTGGATTTATAAAATTCATCTCAATATATCCCTAATACGAAGTATTTTAATTTTAAGCTTTATAATATTATCTTCGTTTATTTTATAATGAACTCTGGGCTAAGTGATTAAGGTTAACAATATGGTATAAAAAATATAAAGGGTATCATCAATTTTGTGTCGTTCATTATTATGTCCAGTTACGCTTAATCATGCGACCTTCTTAAAAAACAAACGCTTTTTGTTATATTCTTTAGAAATTCGTTGAAATCAATTAGGCCGGTGAAATATGGCTTACTCAGGTATATTGTGGTACCACAAATAGTTTATTTGTGGTACCAGAATGTAGATTAGAAACATTTTATAGTCACGCAACGGTTGAAGCGATCCTAATCACCCTCTAACCTTTTAGTACTATAAAATAGACACGCTCGATTGGACGGCATTTACGGTAAAATGGAACATTGTTTTGTGCTAACAAAGACTAAGGGTGAGCATTATCGAGATCTAAATTCAATACCGATCTGCTCTTTTGCAAAAAAAATATTTTTGTTTAAAATGTTAACTTGCTCTTATGTAGTTTGTATGATGTGAAATCCGTCAATTTAGCTTCACCTTCAAAATAAATAAAATTTAATTTGAAAGCTCTGCAAAGCTATATAATTGAAGTATATCATAATAATGTCATATCTATTTATTTAATAATAAATTTAATTAGAATATTATAGTAAAATATAAAATATAACTCTTAAAAGTTAATTCCTACACGTAAATTTTCTGTTATGCCATAGTTTTCCTGTTTGTAATATATGTACATAGGTTAGTCTAGATTTTTTTACAAATCATCCCAACTTTGATTTTAAAGTTCTTTCAAGTGGGGCCTAAGTTTGCCAAAATTTAATCTGCCGTTAAAAACAGTCGATTAAAACTTGGTACTCTTCGGCCCTTATTTTATTTTAACCCAACGTGTACTCTTAAGACTAATTTGTACCCCTCGTAATGTATTGTAATATTAATACGTAATTGCTTAAAGTAAACAATGACAATATTAATATATCACAGCGTTTAATGTTACTTTTATCTACGTGTTAGTGCTTTGTGGAACGAAACATATCCGTTTCAATACTAGATTTAGGTTAACCTTTCTTCCGTTGGTGCGAAGTAGGCAATACGTTTGTTCGACAGACAATGAACTTTTATTGTTCTACTTATAGAGAACAATGAAACACCAGTATATGTTTCAATATTCATGTAACACTTAGTTCTAATATGTTTGGGATTAAGTTGAGTAGAAAAGATTATGCGATTATGTTTTTACTTGCGTAGATTACAAAATACCTCAAGTGGCCTGCTTATAATAATTACTTTAATGTATTATTTTTCACATCTTTATAATGTACTTTATATATAATATATGTTTAATACCAGAATTTAAAAAATCTGTTTTATAATAATATTATGTTTTTGAAACTACTTACTTTACTATAGTGTTATTTAACATTTTTACTAATAATTGAAATATGAAACGTTCATATTATATGCGTGACTGGTGAGACATGTTCAATACTAGAGGACGTGATATTTGGCTATTATATTAGTTGGAAAAAATAATATAAAAAAATAATATCAATTGATCACTGAGTAAATGTAGCTTAAATTTAAATAATTATTTACCCAACGCATGGACACCGCGAGCGGGAGGGGTAGTTGTGTGGTGTTTCTTTGGTAGCGCACGCCTCTGCACCGGCCGCATAGTATGCCTACTTGCCTAGCCGCGCCTACTTAGTATCCATGATTCATTTATTTTTGGTAAATTCGAAAAAAAATTAAGAACTTAATTTCATTACATAATTATAATGAGAATCGAGTACAGAGTACTCTCCATAACTATCGATAATGTCTCACCAGTCATGTTGTAAATCTGCAGGCTGCAGTTCTATAGTATTCAAGCTTATTCCCGACAGAAAATTTAACTTACAAAGCAAACAGAATATAATATTCTCTACAAATAAAACCAATTGTGTCGAAGAATCAGATATTTTATTGAATCGTACAAGGTCTATTCGAATAAACGGAAGTTAGGTACTAAGCAATAACTCTGTAAATCGTAGACGACATTGTATCACAGATCTTACATATCTTCCAGCCTAATTTGTTACGCATGTGTGTTTTGATGTACCTATTATATTAGTTTAAATGAAATACGAAAATAAATTAAACGAGACTGCAAGGAAAGGTTTGTTTCATTTCACCCAAAATCATGTTAACGGCATTTGAAAGCCGGCACCTGCAGCTCTTCTGATGTTGCGAGTGTCCATTGGCGACGGTAGTTGCTTTCCATCAGGTGACCTATTTGGTCGTTTGCCCCCTTATTTTATAAAAAAATCTATTAAACTAGTGAGATTAGAATTAAAAAAATTTAAACGTTTTATGTATTTCTACAATTATATAAAAACAAATCCCTTTGTTTTCTATTGAAAAACTATTAGATACAAGTGGCATGTACTTAATATAATTAACAAGATAATATTATATAATATATTTGACTTGAGTTGAAAAAGTATCCTTTGTCCTTTCCCAGGAGTCTTAAAGTATCTTCATACCAAATTTCAGCTGAAAATATTATATTTGATTTTTTTTTATATTTCCTAAAACAATTCACCAACAATGAAGGTTGGTATTTATTTTTCTAGACGATGATCATAATAATATATGAGCAAGAATTCGAATTGCCTAATAATTTTCGTATAACTTCAGTAATAACAATTATTATAACGTTAAAGTTCGGCAAGTATATTATAACAATTATACGGGGTATAACGTTAAGTTCGGTAAGTATATAACAATTATACGGGGTATAATGTTAAGTTCGGTAAGTATATAACAATTATACGGGGTATAACGTTAAGTTCGGTAAGTATATAACAATTTTACGCGGTATAACGTTAAGTTCGGTAAGTATATAACAATTATACGGGGTATAACGTTAAGTTCGGTATATAAAAACTAATTCTCGTGAAGATAACGAGTAACCTAATGAAGGTTGTGGAGTAAATGAATTTTCATCAAAATTTACTTTCGAGAACTTTGTGGCAAAGTTCCTTACTTTCAGCGTGAATCACAATTAGTTCTATTTAAAGTAATTGCTCGGCCTAGTTAAATGAATGTCAAGATTAGCATTTTCTACACATTTTGCGTTCGCGTTCTTGCGGAGTTGCATTAAATTGAAATTACTATATAATAAGGCTTTTTAACCCGCTGCTACATATTTTATTTTTAATACATATTGGTATTATAAATGTGAAAGTGTCAGTATGTCTTTCTACCTTTTCACACTTAAACCGCTGAACTGATTTAGAAGTTTACCAGGACCTACTTTGAGAGACGGACATAGTAAATTTTTGTCACGAAAAATTACGAAACCGTACATTTTGCCGTGAGAATTATTCCCTACGAAAATTTATTTATTTATTTATATCAGGCTACATAGGCCCATACAATATATACCTTAATGACTAACATACATATGAATTATATTATATAAGTACTTAATAACTACACTTTATCACGAGTTTACGGCGACGTGACGCGCGCTTCATTCCGGAGTCTCCCCCGGAACCTTCGGTAGACCACATCAGTCGGCCAGAATTCCTCCGCCTCAAAGGTCGACAGAAGATGCGTCGGTACTCTCACCACAAAGGAACTGAAGTTGACCTTGTGGCGAGACTGCAGACGTTCGACCCTCAAGTGGAGGGATGTCTTCTTACTGATGTAGTTCACGACGCCCTCGTGAACGAAAAACGTACGGGCGTCATCTAGAACAAAAAAAAGTATATATTTCGTAGATCTATATTTTTGTATACTGTATTTAAACACCAAGTGGCTATATCAATCGTATACTCATAATTTAATCATCGAGAACCAAATTAACTTAATATACATCCTATTACCCAAATGGTCTACGAATCACCATTAAACAGCTATAATTTATTAGTAGTACATAAATAATGAATTTTCGTGTTTCACGTTCCTCGTTTTGTTATAGCATAATAATGCTATAGCATAATCCAACCTCAGAAGGCCAATTAGGGGGTATTTAGTCGCCCTTGAACTTACCATGGTAAAGTAAGGCCAAGTGAACAATAAAATGTTGCTTAGAACCTCTGTTGTATCTTTAAAATATTTCATTGTGAAGGTCTCAGTATGACTCGCTAAAAGCCAAGCTTTATGACTCGCGTCCTTGACTGAATGATGATAATTGATAACACACCATACAATATATTTAAAATAAAAATTACTATGTTAAGCACAGATCAATAGGCGTAATAGTTTTTCCGTAAAGTGTGCCACAGAAATTACTAGGGCTCGCTTTGCTCGCCCTGCTTAAGAGGCCGGGGTACCCTCGAAATTTTCATACATTCTTAATACCAAAATCATTTTCTCATACGAAAATATTTAACATGTTTGAGTTATTTTTCAGCTTAAGATAGTAATTACCTAGGGTCCTGAACAAATTTTTTTACAAAATATTTAAATACTAAAAAAAAAATTTTGTGTTTAAATATTTTTTAGTAAATTTACTACTAAATATTAAAACACCATAAAATAGACAAAAACACAAAAAATATATAAATAAATAGTAAATTTACTACAAAATATTTATACTTTAAAAAATATTTTTTATTATTTAAATATTTTGTAGTAAATTTACTATTTATTTATATATTTTTTAGTGCTTTTGTCTATTTTTTGGTGTTTAAATATTTAGTAGTAAATTTACTAAAAAATATTTAAACACAAAAATTTTTTTTTTAGTATTTAAATATTTTGTAAAAAAAACTTGTTCAGGACCCTAGGTAATTACTATCTTAAGCTGAAAAATAACTCAAACATGTTAAATATTTTCGTATGAGAAAATGATTTTGGTATTAAGAATGTATGAAACTTTCGAGGGTAACCCGGGCCCTTAACTAAAAATAATAAATTGAAATAGAAAATTGTTTTAGCAGTAGGCTAACTTGAGGTACTAAAACAACGAAGTTACTTCTGTAGTGAAAAGGCCTAGCCAGCACGACAGCTGTAGAGATTTAGGATTACAGTCCTCAAAACGTAAGAGGTAAGTAAAACCGATATGACTGGATAGGACCACACACTTTTAAGGAAGAATAGTTAAAAAAACTTTCCTTGTAATCTTTAAAACAAAGAAACCTTTAAAAGAAAGAAATCTTTAAAGAAAATGAAGAAAGAAGAAAGAGGTTATAAATAAAAAACGATTCATCACTTTGAGAATACTAAAACAATAATGCCAGAGACGTCATAATAACATCACACACAAGTCACAACGCAACAAAGTTTTGGTCGGAAAATATAATATTAATTTCTTATAAATAAAAGGGTCTCACGCATAAAATGTAGATTGATATATCATCTTTCATACAACCCCGCCTCTAATCTCAACTAGGCTGAATTATGATGTAGAAAATATCCTCTCATTCTTTGCATAAGCCATAAATCATGCCGACCGAATTCCCGTACCATAATAGAAGGGGAAAACAACCAATATTAGGCGAAACGCACGACATTTTTCATAGAACACAATTTTAGGAATAATCTTACGTAATAATACAGCTGTAAAACCTTCGTGGTAGTAGAGATGTTATCACAAGACTGTGGGATTTGACGCCGGCGGCTGCGGATAAGAAGTAAGTATGACTTTGTTTACAAGTAAAAATCGGCCAAGTGCGAGTCGGACTCGCGCAGAAAGGGTTCCGTACCACTTTAGAGCAAAAATAAGAAAAAAAAAGCGGCCAAGTGCGAGTTGGACTCGCCCATGAAGGGTTCCGCAGCAGCAATAAGGTTTATTTTTATGAAATTAAAATGTTTTTGATTTATTTTTATATTTCAGTCGATTTAAT
Organism: Plebejus argus; assembly: GCA_905404155.3. Lineage (NCBI taxonomy): Eukaryota > Metazoa > Arthropoda > Insecta > Lepidoptera > Lycaenidae > Plebejus > Plebejus argus. The sequence goes on along the minus strand of FR989935.1, from coordinate 6,395,302 downwards.
GAAATTTAGATTAAGGTTTACCATTTATGACATATAAAAAAACTACCGGCTAGATCTCGTTCAAACCAATTTTCGTTGGTAGTTTTTATAGTAATCTACATCATATATATTTTTTAGAATTATCATGCCCCTACTTTAGAAATTAGAGGGGGTGTGGCCCGACACGCACTTGGCCGGTTTTTTTTATTTTTTCTGGAATTTCTTATGACCAAATAAGCCGCACATATTCCACCCAGCAACTATTCGTCGCACATGTTACAATAATCTGACAGACACTGCAAGCAAACAAAAATGACAATGTTGGCGTTGCGTTCGTTGACTCATTCAATTATTGAATGCACCAATACCTACCAAAACGAAAGTTGAATGAAAGAAGATAACGAAAAGTGCATAGTGTGGACATAGCTCATGATCATCACAATAGTCCTGAATTACAAAACGTGCTTAAATTTCAACGTAAAGACCGATATAGGATCACCACAATTATGCCGAAATCGGAATTTCTGCAGTGTAATAATATAAATCCTATGTTCAAATTCGAAGCACGTCCTCATGATATTTCTATACCGATATTCTATTTGAAAATTTAACCCCACACATTTTGTAGCAAGCAATCAGCAATATTGAGTAAAATTATATTTTTGGTATTTCTGAACATTATTTCAACGGAAAGCCGAGATTAGGACCAGCAAGCATATTTTGTCGAGTAGACTAAGATTAGCAAAAATATCTTCTTACCGCCAAAACAGCTCCTAAATTGCATTTACCTGAAAAAAGAAATAAACAAAGAGGTTATAATCTTGAGTTTTACTATCGCAGATAGGTATAAACAAATAAACCGTCATAAACATATTTTGTTATGGTAGTAAGTGCTACAAAGGAAAAGCCTATAAAATAACTATAAAGAATTGTAAAGAGCTTCGCGTGTCTGACGGAAACGGTTTATCACTTTATTAAAAGGTGGGGAGTTGGGGACTGGGGAGAATCAAAAACAAGGAAATAACTTGAGTACAGCTTTACAGCTTTATTGCTAATTTGGTTATTTTTGAATTTCTGTAGGTTACTTGCATGGTGAACGTTTGTTAGTTTTTGCAAGTCTCATCTTATGATTGAAATGCCTTTTGTGATATTTATGTTATAACCTAGCCGTGGGGTAGGTACGTCGATATTATCATATTTTATCAGGGCGAGCGAAGCGGGCCCTAGTATGTCCCACAGACTCTACATTTTATGGTACACTTTATGGCAAAACTATCACGCCTATAGATTTGTGTTTTTGTTTGTTTATATGTGTTATCATCAATCAGTCAAAATGTTAGATGTGACGACGAGAGCCCCCACAAAGGTCGGCTTCTAGCTAATCTATCACACCTCCACTTTTTAGTTATTAGTGCAGCACAAGTGAAAATTAAACCACAGGAGCAAGCGAGTACCTTCAAGTCATTAATAATTATTATCCTAACGTGCGCTTAACATTTTTTAACCTATGCAAAAAAAGTACTTAAAACGTAGCTTAAAAAGTCTTGACTATAAAATGTAATTTCATTACAGATTAAAAAACGAAAATATACAATTTTACGCTTGCGTAATATCAATGACAAGCGTTTTTACTTCTACCGCATAGCAAAATACGAAAATTGAATACGGCGTATACATATTTTGCTCCAATAACGTATAAATAAGGCGGAGGTGAGACGAGAGTGGCGCAAACAGATTCCATCTCGTGGGATTTGTATTCCGTACCCTGGGACGTGTCGGGAATACGACCGGTGTAAAGGATTAAACAGGCACGCTGTGTACATTTGATTTGTATACTATGAGCCTTATTTCCGAGTGCGAGGATCGGAAAGTTTCGTGGTATGCTTGGCGGGTGTGACATATGAAGTTTAAGATGCAGTCGATACGTAATTGTATGTTGAACGTAATGTTATGGTAGACCTTTCATGGCATGACAGATCGATATAATAATATTTGGCCAACCTTTAACATAAGCCATAAGGATATCAACAAAACATGGCACTCGCAACAAGATTTCAAATATTTCAAGAAACGGTGCAGTACGTTTGCTCACTAGGAGGATTAATAATTAATAATTACGATAAATTGATTTTTAAATATACCTCTAAAGTTTTTGTAAAAAAATATCAAAGCATTTGAGATTTCTGAACTAAATGTTACCATCTCTAAATCATTGGAAGACGCTAAAGGAAACAGTTAGTAATAATTTTGCTTCCGAGTAACTAACATAATGTCGTAGCGAAGTTTGTTCAAAGCGATTGCCCCTACTCAAAGCTGTCCGGGTCGGCAATGTCACTGACTATTGGATTTAGTCAGTTAGCTCTTTGACTGAGATGCATTTACTATTTAACTGATGATTAATTAACTACTACTGCTACGAAATAACTATCACTTAAGCTGCGGTATCTAAATAAACATTAAACTTTATAAACCGGAACAATGAAAGACAAAGAAAATTCGTCTCTTGTGTACTGCGTACTCTGTGTAATTTCCCCTTATAACACGAATGTACCTATCAAGCTTAAATGCGACAAGCTACTTAGGCTCAGAAGCGAAGTGTATATACTTAATATAGAGGTAAACATAATAATATATTGTGAGGCAGATCTTACCTTAGATCTGTCAGAAGCGCAGTCGAGTGAAATAACCGTGATTTTAACCGTAGCGGAGCTACGCCGTAGATTGTGCTACGATGCAAGTCTTCCCACGCCGAGCTGGCCGAGCCATGCAAGACGTAACCCAAGTTACAATTTACTAGCTGTTGCCCGCGACTTCGTCCGCGTTAGTATAATAGATCACGTCCCAAGTATTATTTTTAAAAAATATTCAATGTACAGAATTGACTTTCCTACGATTTTATTATATTATGTATAGATAGATGACTTAGTTTGTTCCTACAAAGGATAATTAAGACGCAATACAAACTCCACGATACCTTTTAATTATGAACAAAAGTTTCATGAGGAATAAGTGGGGGGGGTTGGGGGGGCGCAGCCCCCCCAAAACAAACGACACTGGAAAACCGTATGTGTAGTTTAGTTTTTAACGTTGTTCTTAAAAAAGATGTATAACGCCGCAACACCGCTTTGTTTGAAGCAAAATTTGGGGAGGTGGGGGGGGGGGGGGTTTGGGGGGGGCGAAGCCCCCCCCCCAAGAAAAGACCGATGCCAAAGCTCCCAGCATGTTAATCAAACGACACTCCAAATTTGTATAGAAAAGATAGACAATAGCTCATAGCATGGCAAGGAGTGAAGATAGATACAAAGTGTGAAGGAGAAATTTGTAGGAAATTTTATGGGCTTTCGTTACGTACAGGACATTTTTTCTCTACAACGCACCGTTTTAGCGATATGAGCAAAAAACTAAAAATATTGAAACTTGAGCCCCTCCCCCCGCCCTAGGTGATATCGTCATAATATATAGCCTATGTGTTGACCACCCGACCTCTATATAATATTCGTGCAAAATTTGAAGTAAATCCATTCAGTACTTTCTGAGTTTATCCCGGACATACATACAGACAAACAGACAATCAGACAAACAGACAAACAGACAAACAGACAAACAGACAAAAATTCTAAAAACTATATTTTTGGCTTCCATATCGATTGTAGATCACGTCCCAAGTATTATTTTTCAAAAATATTCAATGTACAGAATTGACTTTCCTACGATTTTATTATATGTATAGATAAGTTGTAACTTGTATCTACACGCTAGTATATAATATACAAATTAATATAATTATATTATATTTTAATAACTATGATATTGTTTATGATAATATCAATAACATAAAGAGCAAATTATAGTACTGATATAACTCAAAAGAAATACATTTTGTATTTGTGTGTAATTTTTAATAAAGTTTATTAGACTGTTTGCTGCTGTCATTCATGTTATAATTTATAGGATATAAATCGCTAGTTGTGGACAACTTTATGATATATTATATAAAAAAATAAAAGTTATTAAATCACTAATTAATTAATAACAATTAACTTTTAACATTTTGTTTTATACATACAAAATTTATGGAACAAGTAAAGGTTATGAAAGGTTTTTGTAGAAAATAAATTCGGGTGATATATTGTCCCAGTGGAGGCTCACGCGAAATGAGGCACATTGAAATATTATTGCTCGAAGGCGCAACACTCACAGTACTTATATCATAGACACGAATTCTCTCATTATTATTTCGTATTAAATAAAAAAAATAAAAATCTCTCTTTATTGTGGCAAAATGTTTTTGTGACTAATCTCACTTATTGTGGCAAATCCTCTAACTTTTGTGATTCTCCTCGATCTATTGTGATTTCATGAATGAAAAATAACTCAAAAAAATATTTTTTAGTATTTAAGTATTTTCTAGTAAATTTACTATTTATTTATATATTTTTTTGTGTTTTACTCTATTTTTTAGTGTTTTAATATTTAGTAGTAAATTTACTAAAAAAACATTTAAACAAAAAAAATTTTTTTAGTGTTTAAATATTTTTTAGAAAAATTTTGTGCAGAAACCTACGTAATTACTATTTTAAGCTGAAAAATAACTCAAAAATGTTAAATATTTTTAACCGACTTCCAAAAACGAGGAGGTTATACGTTCGTCTGTGGATATTTTTTTTTTTTTTTTTTTTTTTTTATGTTCAACGATTACTCCGCCGTTTATGAACCGATTTTCAAAATTTTTCTTTTGTTATAATAGGTTTCACTCCAATTTGGTCCCATTTTGACAAAAGTGGTGATCTGATGATGGGATCCATGAGTAATCGAGGGAACTCCTCAAAATTCAAATGGAAACATATGTTTTTTTTGGTTTCATATGAAGTATTCCAGGCATATGTTACCAAAAAGTAAGATTTTGCACCAGGATTTACTATGGTTCGAAGGTGGTGAACAGAACTCCTTATTCCTTATAGATACATGTTTGGGGGTTTCGGCGTTGTCTTAAGAACTGAAAGAATATACTACTATGCAAATTTAATTAATCATCATCATCATCACCACCATTCCACCATACATCCGTGAGTAATCGAGGGAACTCCTCCAAATTTATATGGAAACTTATAATGATTTCGATTTTATGAGAAGTATCCTAAGCATATGCTACCAAAAAGCAATGTTCAGAAAAGTGGTGACCTGATGATGGGATCCATGAGTAATCGAGGGAACTCCTCAAAATTCAAATGGAAACCTATGTTTTTTTGGTTTCATATGAAGTATTCCAGGCATATGTTACCAAAACTAAAAAGTAAGATTTTGCACCAGGATATACCATGGTTCGAAGTTGGTGAACAGAACTCCTTACTCCTTATAGGTACATGTTTGGGGGTTTCGGCGTTGTCTTAAGAACTGAAAGCATATACTACTATGCAAATTTAATTTATCATCATCATCATCACCACCATACCAACATACATCCGTGGGTAATTGAGGGAACTCCTCCAAATTTATATGGATTTCGATTTTATGAGAAGTATCCTAAGCATGTGCTACCAAAAAGCAAGTATGGGGGTTTCGGAGTTGGTTTAAGAACTGAAAGCACTATGCAAGTTACATTCATCATCATCATCATCACTACTACCGGTCACCACACCATGAATTATCTAATTATGACCCTATTATTGTTACTTTTAATCGTCTTTAAGAACAAAGCCCGAATTTGTCGAACGATTTAAAAAATTATAATGTTGTTTCAATGTAAATGACTCAACCTTGGTGTTTAGGTTACCAAGTTAGCAATTTGATCATAAGATCTATGAGGTAAGTTATTCTTAAAATTTATAAGGACGATTTTAGTTATATTATTTGAGCATCCATACTAATATCATAAATGCGAAAGTGTGTCTGTCTGTCTGTCTATCAGTCTGTCTGTTTGTTACCTCTTCACGCTCGAACCGCTGAACCGATTTTGCTGAAATTTGGCATGGAGATACTTTGAGTCCCGAGAAAGGACATAGGATAGTTTTTATCCCGGAAAAATTTAAAGTTTCCGCGCGATAAACGAATTTTGGCGCAACAAAGTTGCGGGCGTCATCTAGTAATGTTGAGTTGTTTTCATGAGTGATGAGTGTAATGATAGAAAGAAAGTCACTGAACAGAACTTTAGAGACATGCGTATGAACATTAATTTTATCATTGCTTGATTAACGCCAAGCAATAAGCATATACATACATTAGGTACACAGTGGTATATGCTTGGAGTTGCTTAAGCAATTCTGAAGTAGTGACATCAGACAATGAGTTCTCATAATATCATGAAAGTGTATCCTGGATCCAAAGTCACTAAGCATAACACATTAGTATGTGCAGAAAACCAGCTTATAAATCACTTAAAAGAGTGAAATTATTATTTTTAACAAAAAATTAAAACCGACTTCCATGGTAAAAACAATAATAATTTGTAATGAACAAAAAAGTGTTAAATAATTCTTACTCTTTAAAGTGCCTTATGCATAATTCTCCTAAACCTCAACTATTTCTGTACACAATCTACATTATTTTGAAGTCGGTACCAGTCTTAAATATTAAAAATATTTTGTCATAGAACTCAGCATTCTTATCTGGTACCGTCTTCAAAGTAATGAAGATTGTGTACAGAAATAGTTGAGGTTTAGGAGAATTATGCATAAGGCACTTTAAAGAGTAAGAATTATTTAACACTTTTTTGTTCATTACAAATTATTATTGTTTTTACCATGGAAGTCGGTTTTAATTTTTTGTTAAAAATAATAATCGTATGAGAAAATGATTTTGGTATTAAGTATGTATGAGAATTTCGAGGGTACCCCGGCCCCTTAATTATTCTATATTTAAACTAAAACGGTCAGTTAACCCTAAAACACGTGCTTGCTTAGAATTGGCATAATATTGCTGTGAGATCCTGGCATATTCAATTTAATGATAAAAAAGTAAATTAAAATATTACCTCTCCTTATTCGAAAAAAGTGGATGAAATGGGTAAATAACAATTTTAAAATTTTCGTTTCTTCGCATACCTAAATGGAGACTTTAGAAAATGATTTAAAATCATAAAAGTGTCGATATTATTATGTATACCCAGTTGATGAAGCAGGTAAGTTACAAGGTTTGTTCAAATATTAGGAGAAGAAGTGAGAAATTGCCTTATAATTTATTATCTATAACATAAGACAATTTCTCATTCTAATGTATAGTCACCACTTCATAAATTTACATCTATTCTTCATTTTAGTATTCTATACTTAAACTAAAAAGTAAACACGGCCAGTTAACCCTAAAACGCGTGATTGGTTAGAATTCGCACAGTATTGCTGTAAGGTCTAGTCTGTTTAAAATAATAAGAAAGTTAATTAAACAAAAACCTCTTTTCATTGACTATTCTACATATTTTAAACTAAACACGGTCAGTTAACCCTAAAACGCGTGCTTGGTTAGAATTCGCACAATATTGCTGTGAGAGACCCGAAATCGGGGGCCGTGACTACGATAAATCGTTTAATTCCGGCCCGGTGACTCGGCCGATTGCGGGTCAGACGGGGGATTTACTGCCGGGAGTACTTCGGATCACTGATAAGTGCGTCTTGGTATTGACTGTACACCATGCAGTGACGGGTTATGATGAGGAAATGATGTAGTGTGGAGACAGCATAAATTGTGACAATCACAATACATCATATTATTATCTTTCATCACGCTACAAAATATCAAGTTATATTATATAGGTAATATAAATATCAATCCATTCGATTCGAAAATTTTCAAATCCTTCTTTTTGATATACAAGCGAATCCAAAAGCCAAAGAAAGACGTATTTTACAAAATGTATATACATTATATATTATGGTGATGTATTACATTAGTTGACAAACACAAACAATATTAATTTAAAGATAGAAAAGTCATTAGAATAAAACTTAAGGACTTTATAATTTTTACTCCTTCGACATTTCAAAGTTCATGGAAACTGAAGCGAATATAATCTTTCTGGAGCCTTTAATAGCTATAAGCGTGAAATTGTATTTATTCATATTTAAATTGCTAATATTAAAATCTGCATTTCATTTCACGGAGCTCAAAAACCAAAACGAAATCTCATTTTCATTTTTACTTGATATTCATTTTTCATTTAATATTATAAACGTCAAAAATGTGTTTCTTTATTAACGAGTAACGTCGGAGTGCAGAATGTTAATTAATTAAATGTATTGTGAAAATAATAGCTACAAAATTTTCACCTTAAAATATTATATTTTAAGTAATTTCTTTCATATTTTTTTTTCTATTATCATTTAATACAACTTTCTAATGTTTAGATTATTTTCAATCATAAAAAGTCCAAATACCCAATGTAAAATAATATATTCCAAACTCTAAGTAATTATTAGTACTATGTAATAAATATATTCATACACAAAAGCTCACACTTAACAATGTTTACTTAGAAAGGTATAAAATAAACAATAAGAATGATAAATCTTTTAATGATGTTGTGAATGGCTCTCGAGGCGCTACAGATAAACAAATCAATGGCTTTGTGTCGTAATTACGAAGACACTTGACAGGCAAATTGAATATTCCAGGTTGTTTAATGATTTTACGAGTTAAAATTAACGAAATTTTATAAAAATATGGATTCACGGAACTGTCAATTAACCTCTTTACTAATGAATAATTAATGATCTATACAAAGGTTATAGTTAATCACTTGACACCTGTACTAATAATTATGTGTGGATTTTTTACTACCAGTAGTTATCATTAGTAGCTAGTGAAACCATTTTGATTTTGGTTTGGTTTGAATTTTTTTCAGTAAATTATTCAAAATATAATATATTTTAGTGATTCATTTTCAACTTCTACGCGGGCAAAGTCGTAGCAATGTTTTTAGTTTATTTCATTTAATTCTTACGAGTATATTATTATGGTGCAAATTTTGTTCAGTAAGTACCAATTACAATATATCTCCAGAAGCAATATTCCTTTTAGTATAATTATAGAAAAAAAAGAAAAAACAAATAGAAAACGGCGGCACGAGACAATATCCGCCTCATAAGTTACTTATTGCTTTTCCCCACGTACAAATTAAGGGCAATCAATTTTTTCACCGCCTTCTTTGAGAGCACTAAGAGTTACGACTTTGTTCTGTTCTAAGCTCGGAATTGTTGTTAATGTTTCATTGTTATTGCTTTATTTGCTAAGTCAACAAATTACAGGTTTTTTTTCTTTGTTGTTGCAGATTATATTATTTGCTGGGTAGTTTTCTTTGTTATTTTGTCATACTAATGATTTTATTACTCAGTTGGATATAATGTATATTAAATGAGATTTTTACAACTAGAAATATTATAACAGCTAATTAATTAACTATAGTAAACTGTGTGTAACTACAAGTAAGATTGCGCAGAATACTGAGAGAGTATTTTGAACACGGCTCCTACTAATAAGGTCAATGACCGCTGATGCCTCGTCGTCCATTTTGACTATAGTAGAGCACTTTTGTTAGGCATACTTCATATTCAGCATCCTTCCATTTAACATTACATCGTCCACAAAATAAAATTTTATTGAACATTCCGAAGTTCTAGAGCACATTCACTTTACATGAGATACAGCGCTGCAAAAGCTAAGCTCCTCAGCTGCAGCGTGTTTATGCTGCACGCCCGACTGCTTCCTGGACGACAAAATGCACTCCCGTCCCAATTGGAATTTACTAATATTATTGATCCTACCGTATATTTGCTGTTGGAATTTAAAGTGTTTTTAAATGTTGCAGTTCGCATAGGCCAATGTCACTTAGCTATGCGTTAGCGGGCCCCTATGCGATCAATTTTATTGCGCAATATCACTTATTGTCCCATATTATTGACTGCCTAAGGTTAATATTGAATATTGACGCCCTATATTAATATATATATATGTCAAAATAAATTTAACAATAAAATATTGTTCAATATTATTGCAGATTTTGAGGCTGCCTAGTGAAAAATCCCTTATATTTTTGAAATGCATTTCAGTAGAGATGTCATCGTTATTTTTGGTTGAAGTTAAAATATATGGTATTTGCCATATGGTTAAGTGATTTCTTTAATGTTTTTACATTGTGCTTTTGCATAATAATATGATTTTTTTTCGGACATTGATAGTTAAATTTAATAAAGTAAGCATATTGCCTACGCAGTTCCTACATGTAAACGAAGTTTCTTATTATAATATCTTATTAAATAATAATATGTTATTATTTAATAAGCGTAAAGCATTTTTAACAGCGTAGCGTTAACGACTAACAAAGACGGTATATTATCATTTTAACGAATAGGATAAAATATAATGAGTCAACATTAAATTTACGTAGACAATTCGTCTGTCATAAGCACTTTAGCGATAAATTCGGCCCATTGGACGAAATTCTCCATTAGTGACAAAGGGCTGTAACCACGAACGTTCAGCTATTGAATCTGTCGCGGTGAGTCGAGGTAGTTCAAAGGTATATTTGAGGCGGAATCGCTGAACGTGAGCACTTATCCCGAATTAGTGGAGCCGCAAGCGCGATGGGCCGTAAGACACGAGTTAAGACCCTAAACTATGAATATACAGTAGAGCGCGATTGATAAGTGACATGAAAATACGCGTACTATACAGGGTGCAAGTAAACCGTCCTACCAAATTTTGATACTGATCTTTGTTAAAAATAAAAATACACGTATTTTTTCTTTTATAATCACTCAGTACTAAAATGTTGAGAAATAGCTTCCGAAATTTATCCTAAAAACACTACAATAATGGACACTACGCGTCGCCCGCGCGTGACGTGCCCCCGCGCGCACGCCTCCCCCCGTGTCATCCCCGCTCATGCCCCCGCCGCGAAGTGACCGTTCTGCAACGATTTTAAATGGGATAAAATAATTCATTAAAAATAATAACACCCAATTTTTTTTGTTAAATAGACTCTCCTAATGATATCTAAGCCCTGGAAAAAATTTGGCAGGAAGATTTAATTGCATCCTGTATATTCGTTATAGATTCTTTTCCATTTCCATACTAATATTTTGAAAGTTTCTGTTTGTAGTTTAAACGTAGAGGCCTTTACGCGTAAGCTAGCAGGCCGGGTTAGGTTAGTGGTGGTAGGCATCATGTAGACTTTCAGAAAACATTTGCAAAAATTGATTCTGAATAAAAAATTTTGAGTTTTGATTCCACCGCGGCGCACGGAGAGTCTACGCACGTGTGTCAAGCTTCGCTTTGTAATAAAATATATGTGACTGTGTCCTGCAACCCACGGACACGCTACGCACGAATTGACTCAAGTCAAAGAAATATCCGTGCACGTCCACGCGTGCGCGTGGCCGTGCACAGCGTGCGCCGCGATGGGTTGGCAGCTTTAAGCCGCTACCCCAACTTATATGAGATTTGGAATTCAATACGTGAGATGCTTTGGGTGCCAAGGACACGACAGTTTTTAGTAGGCAATTTGCGGTTCCCAAGCGTTATACAAATTTTGGCGCAAAAAATTGCGAGACATCTAGTGCTGCATATTTATACTCTCTTAAGTTATCTGATATAACGCTTATGTGTGCGTGCACCGATTTGGTGATGTAATGAGAAGATAGTCTACTGTTTTAAAATAGGCTGTGTCTAAACTCCCTGAGATGCAACATGCGTAGTATCCTCGTTAAATTAATTAAGGATCAATACAATATATTTCTTTGTATCGTGTTACCTGAGTAAATTACCATAAACGCGGAAAACATGAGTGTTTAGTTTCTTGGAAGGTATTGTGTTTGATGTTAAACAATACATAAATTAATATACCTACTATAATATTATCTTCACTTTCCAGAAGATATAACAAAACAATATTATTATTATATACCTTAGTTGGGGTGTGCATGAGTCCCCTGTATTAAGTACACCGTAAAAGTAGTAGCATTGAATAACTTTTTTTAACATTTATACTATGGGCAAATTAATGACGCTGGCGCTAGAGCGCTTGCCCATACAAATCACAAAAAAATGCAAAAGGACATGTACACACAGTAAAATTATCTTATCATTTTGTTTTGTCACAGCCTGTTTATTCCAGACATTATGGTTGGAGTCACAATAGATCCTTATGGGTCGCAGTGACGTCAGGGATACAGCGACTTGCCTTAAAAAAACAGGTTTTTTGAATCATTTTATGAGTAGCAGTAAATTTCCCATGGGTTATAAAATTTTTAATGTAATTTTACACCATCATTTCAAGCAAAGTTTTCTTGCTGCTTTCTGGGACTGTAGACTGAAGTAATTTATAAAAAAATAAAAATTAATACAATAATTTAGCGTTATAAAAACTTACTTTTTCTTATGAAAGCTCAACTGATTTCGTTCCAGTCAATCAACTTAGTTCCAGGAAAGAAACAAAGACTTCTATTTAAACTGAGGAAAGAAATTAGCTTAAAATGAGGAATATTTTAGTTTTTAAAACAATCAAAAATTTATGGAAATTATTTTATTTCAAAGTTGGTTAGAAACTAGCTCTTCTTTTTTTATGAAAAAAGGGGGCAAACGAGCAAACGGGTCACCTGATGGAAATCAACTTCCGTCGCCCATGGACACTCGCAGCATCAGAAGAGCTGCAGGTGCGTTACCGGCCTTTTACGAGGGAATAGGGTAATAGGGTAAGGGAGGGTAGCAAAGGGAATAGAGGAGAGTAGGGAAGGAAATAAGGAAGGATAGGGAAGGGAAAAGGTAGGGGATTTGGCCTCAAACACAGCGCAAGCGCTGTTTCACGCCGCGGTTTTCTGTGAGCCCGTGGTATTTGTCCGGTCGAGCCAGCCCATTCGTGCCGAAGCATGGCTTTTTAGTTCCTAATCAATTTTCCTAGCATAACTTCACTTTACTAACAAATGAACCTTACAACGATGCTTCAAAACGAAGCAACTCTTAAGTAACCTTTGTATTACATTTTTTATGAATACACTACCAAATAAAGGTATTTTTATTTGTTAAAACAGTCATTAATTAAATATTTAAATCTATCTATGGATGAAGTTCATTTTGAAGTGTTTGATTCAAACAAATAAATTATACTATTTGATCGTGAATTTAAAATAATGTAAAGAGGACGTAAAAATAACCAACTTACGGCTCCGCTGTCTTTTCCGCTCCTATAAATACATTTCTATGATAATTATTTCAATAATAAACCGTAAATATCAACAAAAGAACAAATTACAGGCTATCCCCGGTCCTGTTATAAAATCTTTTTGTTACTCAATAAATAATACGCTCAAAAAGGTCTTTAACCCACACGAGCTTTGAAATCCATTGTATTCTTCTGGAGCGTTCAAAATAAAAGAGGGGGATGAGTCAAGATCTTTTCTTTATCGCTTCTTTATAGAATCACCGATCAAAATGTATGGAATTGACATAACACGAGTCGAAAATCAACGTCATAATATTATCGAACGCTTATGTCAATTCCATACAATACTTATATTGATCGGCGATTCCATAACGAAGCGATAACGAAAAAGTATCGGTTAAGGTGACGCCATGTTAAAGTGAAAAACCGTGTTGGATGTGTTTGAGATTGCTTGTTTTCTATGCGAGGCTGGCCCGGCCTCTCATAGAAAACAAGCAATGGAACAGCAAAAAATTGAAAGGGCGTAGCGACAAAATGGTTTTTGTCGCGTAATTTAAAAACCATAAATACATTTCATATAAGCTATGGATAAATTAAAGTGTATACTAGAACCAATTTATGTACAAATTTTGGAAGCTTATATCACTCACACATATCAAATAAAAATTCTGACCGTCGCATCTCAATACATTTTGGAAAATCTCTTATATATTAAAAAGAACATAGATATTTTCAAAAAGAAAAGCGATGACCATAGTGTAAATACTAGAAATAAGAATAAATTAGCTATACCAATGTTTAGACTAGCCAAAGTAAGTAAATCCTTTAAAGGCCAATGTATACGCCTATACAATAGAATCCCAGAAAATGTTCAAAATCTATCTTTAAATAAATTTAAAAAAGCAGTCAAAGAACGTTTGTGTGCTAAAGCGTATTACAAAGTCAATGATTTCATTGAAGACAGCACACCTTGGGAATAGGGTGGCTCCATGCAGGTTACTTTACTTTACTTTTAATTTTGTTACATAGCTGTAAGCCGTAACATTGTTACATTATTTTATTTTAAAAGATTAATTTTTTCTCACTTTTTTTGGTAAAAAAGTGGGCCCCGTGCGAGTTTCTTACGCCGGTTCTTCTCGCCGGGTTAGTTCCCGAACCGGTGGTAGGCATCGTAGTTTCATCGTTCATTCCACGACGTTCAAAAAGAGTATTTATGATACCTATTTTGAATAAAAAGATATTTTATTTTATTTATTTTATTTTATCTCCTCTGTTGGCAAAATAGGAATCCCTTTTTTTACAGAGGTCTTTTTGATTGATTATTCTGTGTTATAAAAGTTGACCAATCGTGTTATGCTATGGGTAATTCAAAGACAAAGACATGATGAATACTGACAATGAACTTTAATTTCTTAGCTTTAGTCATTGCTGAGAAAAATGGACATCGCTACAGCCAAATTATCAAGGCGTCATCTTAAAGGCCCTTTAGCCGAGTCGTTTTCTTCATCGGTTCTTTATAGAGTCGCCGATCGAAATGTATGAAATCGACAGCGTTCTATAATATTAAGTTGACGTTCGATTCGTCTAATGTCAATTCCATACATTTTGATCGGCGATTCTATAAAGAAGCGATAAAGAAATCGTCTCAACTAGAGGCTCAGATCCGACGTACAATAGCTTGCTCCCTAATGCTGCAATTAGAACGGGATACAAGTGAAGGATTTGTCTCTGCTAATGAAGGCAACAACTAAATTGAACTAAGAGTTCTCTCTTTGCGAACGTTCTAAATGATCATTTAATCCATTAAGTAAAAAACCCTTTCGGAGACGCTTTCAATTAGCGACCGTGTTTCTCTTTTAGCGTGTGCTAACTCGTTTAAAGAATATTTAGGTTCTTGCATTCGTATAATCTTTATTCGCAATTCGATGTTAATTTACTGAGTTTTTCCAAGTTAATAGGTTTAGCAGGAGTTCCTTTATCTTTTCAATATCGCTTTTGATTGTAGTAATAACGATGTTAAATGCATTGACCGCTGTAAAAAAACCCTAACAACGGAGCATTACTAAGCTTTTTCTTTCATAATTTAATTCGATTCATACTTTCGCACACCATTGAGACTTTTTGATTAAACGTTTTACCGGCAAAGGTAATATAAATTATTTCCGTCCTCAAAACAAAGTAAATAAAGTTAAAACTCGTTGAAAATATTCGAGAAGAGCTCGCACAAAAGTGCATTTCAAATATGAAAAGCTAAATGCAAAAAATATGGACACTGCTTAATGAAATCTCGAAGCCTCATGCAAATTAAAAAAATCTCAGCTTATTTGCTTACTTATTGAATAATGAAAGTCGGTTAAAGGATACGAAAAATACGAGCATTATTAACCTACTAGCTGTGCCCCGCGGTGCTACCGGATTTTAGTATGATTTCCGTTACAGATGTTTTTCCGCTTGAAATGTAGCCTGCGTTAATCCAGGATGTCAGCTAACTTTATACCTTTCATCAACATCTCTTCCGCGGTTTAGACGTAAAAAGTAACAATACAAACTCACAAACTTTCGCATTTATAATATTAGTATGATTTCAGACAGTAGGGGAGGGCTGGCTAGGATGATTAATTAACAGAGAGCCGGCCGCAGGCGAAGCCTCGCGAAGGAAAACTTAATTACTTTTCTTAGCTGAATCATAAAGCTGAATAATTCATGCTGCAAGTACAACAATGCGCGACACTTACGGGACTAAAATTGAATTGCCTCCAACATCACACTAGTTCAAAGATTAAAGCCCGTCCTACTTCCCATATATCAAGCTCTACATATTTTACTTCAGTTTTCCACTAAATAGCATACACTATACGTGAGATTTTATATGCTTAAGGGCCTGTTTCACTACTTCCTGATAAGTGCCGAATCCACCACTTAACTTGACAGATGAAGTATGGAGAATCTGTCAAAAAAGTTGTGAATAGCCTATTCGGCACTTTATCAGGAAGTGGTGAAATAGGCCCTTAATATTATATTAAATAAAAAAAGAATAACTTAAATAAATTAAGTTATTCTTTTAATGGTCACATCTTAAGTCTAAAGATTATAAATTTGTTAACAATATTTCAGAAACGAACGTTTTATATTTTATGTCGTCTGAGTTTAAATCTTATATTTTATAAAATTTAAAATGTCAAGGGTAGGCAGCAGTGTAGATTTAAGATCTACAACTAACGTGTTTTAATGTTTTAACTTAAAGTGACAATTTTCCACCATTTATTCGTTGAAAAACCACGAGAAATGTGTTTAAGCTGTCCTTGAGAAAAATATTTAAATACCTGCCAAGCACGTACTGTAGGTAAGATTTGTTAATCATAAAACTTTATTTTACTTTAGTACTTAGAAAAAAATAATTTCAAATATAGAAACATTCCTCTCAAATTTTTAAGTCTCGACGAATAATCTATAAGTATAAATATTATGATTTTAGATCGTATCAATTCAAATTATTTGACTAGCCGCATAATTGATGCAATGGGATAGGTACTTACATTTTTAAATGAGCCTATTATATATCTATAAAATGAAAAACACAATTAATTGATGCATTTGCTTACGTGTCACGCTGCTGTTCCAAATTTAAAATATGACTCATTTAAGCCCACTTGCGCAGATCTGAGTTAAAGTTAACTCTGAGTTAAACATCATGTCATATCTGTCACTCACCAAGTCAGTGATAGAGATGACAATATTATGTTTAACTCAGAGTTAACTTTAACCCAGATCTGCGCAAGTGGGCCTAAAAATGCATCGCAACGTTGCGACGAAAGACTCTAAAATGCAAAGAGTAACAAATACAAAGAAAACTTTAAATAGAGTAGCGGTTATTGAATAAGGTTCAGTCAGCGAATAACAAAGAATTACTAGAGCCAGGAATGTAGCCAGTTTACTCTAAACCCCCGGGATTGGTCTGACACGTCGCGCTTACTCAGCAAAAGACGCCCCTCGAAAAGCGATTTCACTTTCGCAGACGTCTTTTAATCAGAAATCACCTTTCGAGTCTGAAAATGTTTGCGTTAATTGAGACTTCGTTGGTGTCAAAAGTAATTTTAGGATATTCGTCCGTGCGTACAAGCGGCTTGGCGGCTACACCGCGAGATCACCTTGTATATTATGTAACATTTTAGAGTCAATTTAGATCGCAACGCGACGCATAGATTTTTTTTAATATAATTATTGTATTGAATTGACAGACTTTCATGACGTCTCACGTAATTAAATATTGTGATTAAATTGAAATACTTTATTTCAAATCCAAGGAATGCATCTACGCGTTGTGTTGTGGTCTGAATTGACCCTTATTAAATATTGGCGCGGTCGCGCTGTCATTTCAAACAATTATTGCTTGTAAGCTTGTAGCCGCCAAAACGCGCGTTCAGGCGGACGCATAATTATAATTAATGAAGACTTACGATTTATTTTCTGCGTACATAACTTTTTGACGAGACAACCAATAAAACTGAAATCCGGAGTCTCGTGTGACTTAAGGGCCCGGGGTACCCTCGAAATTTTCATACATTCTTAATACCAAAATCATTTTCTCATACGAAAATATTTAACACTAGCTGTCCCGGCAACGTTGTTTTGCCATTTAATGTATATTTTCTACATCATCAGTTGATACATGTTTTACCCCCTCTTTTGTCCCCTAAGAGGGTGTGGGGGGGAAGGTCATACACCAGATGTTAAGTTGAAAAACACAGTTAATACCTAATATGAAGTAAGTCCACTAAAGAAAAAAGTTGTATACAAAATCTGACCCCTCTTTGGTCCCCAGAGAGGGTTGAAAGGGAAGGGGGGGGATGAGGATTTTTATACACCAGATGTTGAGTTGGAAGAAGACAAATATAATATATCTGTGAAAACCGTATGCAAATCTGTGAAAACCGTATACAAATTAAAAAGTAAAAAGTTTGATACAAAATCTGACCCCCTCTTTTGTTCCCTCAGAGGGGTGGGGGGAAAAAATTTTATACACCAGATGTTAAGTTGGAAGAAGATAAATATATCTGCGAAAACCACATTCAAATCGGATCATTATTTTTCGTGTGATGCTGGAACAAACATACAGACAGACAGAAAGAGTGACAGACAGACAGACAGACAAAAAACTAACCACATTTTTGGCTTCTATAGCGATGTAGTGACAAAGGTGTAATTTCGGGTGTCATTTTATATCTTTTATGTACAGAATTTTCATTTCTACAACAGAATATTGTCTTCCTGCCGCACGCGCTTTGGTGACGCCCACTATCGTAATATATTAATTTCGCCATAATTTCAAAACCAAACGTCCAATTTTAATCATTCAAAGACCAAATATTATCTACATAAACTGTACTTAGTGATAAAATAATTTATTTTGATAAGGATTAATAGCGTGAGTAAAATATATCCGTTTAAATGTAGTCCAAAAAAAATTCAGGATTTTTTAATAAATAAATGGTTACTGTGCCTCACTCGACATTTTTTGTAGATATTTATAAGATCTACAATTACTTAGAACATTTTATGGTTCTATCTTTTATAGTTTAGGCAGCGTACGCAAAATAAGTAACTTTTCTAGCTGATTTTTTACATCTTGCGTCCGAAAAACTCAAATATCTTACGGGACCCTACTTTTTTCCAAAATAAAATGTAGCCTATGTTCAGCAGAAATAATGTAAGATTCCAATAGCAAAAGAATTTTTCAAATCCGTCCAGTAGTTTCGGAGCCTATTCGACTCAAACAAACAAACAAACAAAAAATTAAATCTTTCCTCTTTATAATAGTAGTGTAGATGTTTGAGTTATTTTTCAGCTTAAGTTAGTAATTACCTAGGGTCCTGAACAATTTTTTTTTACAAAATATTTAAATACTAAAAAAAAATTTTTGTGTTTAAATATTTTTTAGTAAAGAACAATGGCCAAATCGTACCAGGTGGGTGGTGGCGTCCCGATATGCCATTGGTAGCAAAAATTCCCTAATATTTTAAGGCATCGAAAAACATTAGAAATGTGTCTATAAATAGCCACAAAAAAAAGATCAGTTTCGTTGTTGTCTTTCATATGTTCTGACAGCCGGCGATCATTCGCATTCGTTCTATTTTTTGGGTAATACTCTAGGAAAAATTGAAATAATTAGAAACGAGATCGCCGAATATACACTTGTAGGCTACACCGTCGGAAAAAAGGTAGTTCTTAAGTCTAACCTCAAAATAATTGTAAACGTTAATAATTATTATAAAAAATTTAGACATAATTCTCAAACGGAATTATGTTTAGAGCATAAGAACAATCTAATCTAACTATAGTTTATTTTGGGACATCAAAAATAAAAGTCGAGTCCAGCTCCTATACAAATTTGGCCATGATTCTTTACTACTAAATATTTAAACACCAAAAAAGAGACAAAAACACAAATATATAAATAAATAGTAAATTTACTACAAAATATTTAAATAATAAAAAATATTTTTTAGTTTAAATATTTTGTAGTAAATTTACTATTTATTTATATATTTTTTAGTGTTTTTGTCTATTTTTTGGTGTTTAAATATTTAGTGGTAAATTTACTAAAAATATTTAAACACATTTTTTTTTTTAGTATTTAAATAAGTATTTTGTAAAAAAAATGTTCAAGACCCTAAGTAATTAGTAATTACTATCTTAAGCTGAAAAATAACTCAAACATGTTAAATATTTTCGTATGAGAGAATGATTTTGGTATTAAGAATGTATGAAAATTTCGAGGGTACCCCGGCCTCTTAAGCCGCCAACCCACCGCGGCGCACGCTGTGCACGGCTACGCACACGCGTGGACGTGCACGGATTTATTTCTTTGACTTGAGTCAATTCGTGCGTAGCGTGTCCGTGGGTTGCAGTGGCTACAGTCACATATATTTTCTTACAAAGCGAAGCTTGACGCACGTGCGTAGTCTCTCCGTGCGCCGCGGTGGAATGGAGCCCTAAGATGGGTCTACACGTCATGGGGCGCATCTTTAGACGTTATTTGAACCTGCTATACTCAAGATCTGCTGACGTGAAAGGGGCCCCTTTCTCGTCATCAGATGACGTCTACAGACGCGTCCGGCGATGTGTAGAAGCGGTTTCGAGTGGATAAACATCCAATGGATGATATTTTTTCATAGTATGCAAATAAAACTATTTTCATATACGTACGACATACGTGCATACGAATCTATAAAGATATTTGATGACATCATAATATGTTTTCTTTCTATTTGCACTGAAAACTTTGTATCATTCCATAAAAAGCAAACGAATTTAAAAGCAACGCGGAAGCCACAGTAAAATATTATATTGTCGTCGAGAATATTTAATTTGTATAGTATTTCGAGCAATGAAAACTGCATTTATCTTTTTGTCGCCCGACAGATTTATATTCAAGTTATACCTCAAACTCTTCCGAGATTACGAAGTTAGATCCCCTTTTTATGGCAAAAGTAAATTAAGATTTCCTCTATATAACTAATATTTTATATTACGCTAGGTTAACATGATTTATAGTCTAACTTGGCCAACTTTCTCATGTCACCCACCGGCTCCTAGCGAATTTTATAAAGTTTAAACTTAACGTAAGAGATGAAGGGATAGTAGGATGTAGCTTTAACGTATTTATTTTTAAAATATTATATCTGCTGCTCGGATAGCATGTTCAAGATCAGTAGAATTTTTCTTTCTTTTAATTTTAATCTCACAGATACTACATATTTAGGTCTATAAACGTCACAATTTTTTTTCGCGGCTTGTGTTGCATTTTTACCGTTTTTGTAATAAAATTTTAAAATGTATCCTATTTCTTCATAAGAATCACTCATTTTAACAATAAGAAAAACAAATGAAAATCTCACATTTACCTAATTTGAATTTGGAATTTTCTTCTGTAAAATTAAAACTTTTTAATGATACTTAAGTTTTTTTTCTTCTGTAAAATCACCCAGATACAATGGGTACAGCCCAAGAAATTTTATGATGAAGTTGATACTGTATACCTACTTACTATAAAGAAGACTTTTTCCCCAACCTATTATTAAATCTCGAAATTTATACGTTGTAACTAGCAGGGCCATAGTTATTATGAAATCAGATTATATAAACAGGAAAAGCTTGGGTTTTAAATTAAAATAATTGTGGCGTGCAAAAAGTAAACAAGGGAGCCCCTGCAATTCAAAGGCTTACAAGGAAAACTCTTGGAAAAATTAAAACGCAAAAACATATTACTGAAGTACCATCGACGGTAAATACTTGCGAACAGGTGCATGGGATTAATGTAATTAAGGGTTCCTACTCTTGAGGATTCGAGAAAAGTGTAAAATGTACCCACCCTACGGTGTTTATTGTGGAGAAACTTTGAGTCTTGACAGTTTAGTAGAGCCAGAGACATAAAACTAATATCAGTCTTAGCAGGCCCCTAGACGAGCAATTTTATTGCGCAATATCACGTATTGCGTAGTATTATTATTGATTGTCTAGGGTTGATATTGAACATCGCGCGCCTTCAATTTAATTGTCAAATAAACTTCAATAAAATTGAAGCGTGATATTGCACAATACAAATTGATCGTCTAAAGGCCGGCTTAAGGAAGATTTTTTTAGTTAGTCATGACAATCAGATTAGCAACCAATAATATTATGAAGCACAACGTTCGAACAATCTCTTTGATCTGCTACCGAACTATTCGTAAAACTTCGACGTCTGTTTTCCAAGAAAATATGATCTTCGGGTTTGGCTCTGATTTCGCGGTAGAAGCTCAAGTTCTCGTCAAAACATAAAATATGAATGATATGTTTTATGAAGTTGTCTACCTTTATTTTGAAATTAAGTATTTAACAATTTGCTATACTTACATACAATATTACATGAAAATGTTATATGTGCAATATATGACAGAAATTAATATAAAAACGTAAACTGTTATATTGTTATGTTCTCCTGTGCACAATAAATTATAAATAAATAAATAAATAAATAAAAACGAGAAAGTTTTGGCTAAATGGCCTTTAAAAAAAGTGTTTGTTAAAATTATGACGTTGACGGTCGACTATCGTCTTAAATGTCAATTCCACACATTTTTATCGGTGATCCTATAACGAAGCGATAAAGAAAAGATCTTGGATCACTCCCCTGATAGGTTCACAAAAAAATTATATATACCATTATACCTTATTCCCTCTTAAAAGGCCGGCAACGCACCTGCAGCTCTTCTGATGCTGCGAGTGTCCATGGGCGACGGAAGTTACTTTCCATCACGTAACCCGTTTGCTCGTTTTCCCCCTTATTTCGTAAAAAAAATTACAATTTATCACATAACAAATAGCTTATTATCAAGCTTCTATAAATTGGTTCTCAATTTAGCTGCTGGATCTAGATTTCAGTGGAAATCGCAATTGCAGCACATAAGTTTAAAACTAATGTAGTTAGCTGTCAGGAAATAGCACAAAATTACACCAATTGAAATACCTCTGTTCGTAGTTACTTTTATTATTATTTTTGTTACTTTTAAACTTTATCAAAGCACTAGATGATGCCCGTAAGTCTATTGCGCCAAATTAGTTTATTGCGTGGGAATCGTACATTTTTCCAAGATAAAAAGTATCCTAGATGACCTTTCCCGGGACTCAAAGTATCTCCATACCAAATTTCAGCACAATCAGTTAAGCCGCTTAGGCGTAAAGAGGTAACAGACAGACAGATACACTTTCACGTTTGTAATATTAGTATGCATATAATATACAGTGTGAAATTTGAATGGTTGTTTTCCCGCAGTAAAATGATTCTATCTTAGTAGTACAATAGATTTGTAAAGTTTTTTTTGTTCAAGTCAAAAAAAAAATTCGGTCGGGTCCATAGTAACTCGCGCCTATCGGCATAAAGTTTCCATAGTACGTCATACAAATATTTTTTATTTTCAAAAAATAACATGCATGGTTCGATAGTATTACTATAGGTAAATCGTTCTGCTGCGGGAAAACAGCCACTAAAATTTCACGTTGTATAGGTAGATAGTGGTTATATTTAATAGACCATACTAGATACTATGAATATTTTACAAAAGAAAGACACACAGAATCAATTTCTCTGTCATAAAATTAAACTGCTAAACCGATTTGGATAATATTTTGTACGTAGATACTTTGAATCTCACGAAACAACATCATAGTTTTTCATTAAAATGTACGGTTCAACCGCGACAAATGAATTTCGGCGTAACGATAATGTGAGTGTAGTTAAAGTTTCCAATGATCGTCTAAATCGTCAGAAATCTCGGTAAAAAATGATTTATTATTATCTCTTGTCAGAAAACTATAATAACGTTTCCTAATTCTATTTCCGGAGGTTAAGTGAAGGATGGTAAAAAAGATTCCCTTCTCTGTATTATTTTTATACTTTACTAGCTATCCCGGTGAACTTCGTGTTACTTTATAACCTTCCCTGGACTTCTACGAATATATTTTTAAGACTATAATCAGCCCAATCCGTTCAGCCGTTTTCGAGTTTTAGCCCGACTAACACATTTAAAAATACATTTTTATGTTTATGATAAAAAGAACCTTTATATGTATTCAATACTTTATTAAAAATAAATTATTAAAAATAAAAATAAATAAATAAATAAATAAATAAAACTAAAAAAGGTAAAAGAAGGATAATAAAATAATAATTAGCTGTCGTTGTTTATGAATTGTTATAACCTTACATTATAAGCAGACTGCAGAGCCACTAGCCACTATAATATGGAATTTAATGAATAATGACATTCAAGTGGAATGCCAACTTCATAATAATTATTATTATCGAACGCTTATGTCACTTTCATACATTTTTTTACTAAGTCAGCAAGAGACAGGATGAATCTGCTCAAGCGTCAGACGGTGGCGAGTTCCACCTCCATCTCTAAATCGGTTCTTCTATTCTCTATTTTCCATTTCCCTTGTTTTATTTTTAGCGGTAAAGTTATTTAAAATTAGGGTTTTATTAAGTCTCGTTTAACATTCATGAGCTATTTTTCAGCTTAAAATATGTTTCAAGTAGAAGTACATTCTTAATGAACAGGCTAACATGCCTATTGCCTATGTTATACAGGCTGTAACAAAACTAAGTGATAATACTTTAGAGTGTAAAAGGGTCCCTTACCCATCGGTCGCTGTGAAAGTAGCAGGGCTGAAAAAGTAATTTTATTTTTACTTTTTTAAGGAAAACTCATGACGCTAAGGCGCTTGCCCATACAAACCACAAAAAAAAAAATCGGCCAAGTGCGAGTCGGACTCGCGCACGAAGGGTTCCGTACCTGTATAGAGCGAAAGTAGACAAAAAATTGTGTTTTTTGTATGGGAGCCCCCTTAAATATTTACTTTATTTTAATTTTATTATTAATTATTAAAGTACAAATACAATTAAGGATTTTGTGAAAATTTCAAGTGCGTAGCTGTTACTATTATTGATTACGAGCAAAAAAGGCCAAAACAATCACGTTTCTT
Source organism: Plebejus argus (assembly GCA_905404155.3). Lineage (NCBI taxonomy): Eukaryota > Metazoa > Arthropoda > Insecta > Lepidoptera > Lycaenidae > Plebejus > Plebejus argus. The sequence goes on along the minus strand of FR989935.1, from coordinate 6,370,650 downwards.
GTATGGGAGCCCCCCTTAAAAAAAATGTATTTCATTTTTAGTATTTGTTGTTATAGCGGCAACAGATATACACAATCTGTGAAAATTCCAGAAGTCTAGCTATAGCGGTTCTTGAGATACAGCCTGGAGACATACAGACAGACGGACAGACGGACAGACGGACAGACGGACAGATGGACAGACATCGAAGTCTTAGTAATAGGGTCCCGTTTTTACCCTTTGGGTACGGAACCCTAAAAAGTTTCAGCGTTACTTTCACAGTGAGTTCAAACTTCAATGTGATAGAGTTCTATACAAGGGACACAATTACTGTCATACACACCCTAAAGTATTATCACTAAGTTTTTTTACACCTTATTCTCATTACAGGTTTTTGTTTGGATTATTCCAAAAAACAAACCTTTATTTCGAACTGTACAAAGGTGCCAAACATTTTCACAAAAGTGATGATGTCGAGAAATACACGTCTAAAACGTTCGTATGCAGTTCCCAACAAAAGAAAAGTGCTATAAGTCTGCTTCTGGTGATTAATGGTAACCGTCTCGCGAATTGTTCGAGCGAGATGAGTTCTGAAGGAGCATCCACAGCGCGTGAAATTAACTTTCGTCGTCGAACTCTCGTCAGTTTATTTTCACAACCCCTTGTAATTCAATACCTTAAATTTTTGTACCTATCCCTGTTTTTTTTTGATTTGTTTTGTCTTAAGTTCGTTATCTAATTATCTTCATCACAGCTACATAGTATAAGCGGGCCCCTAGACGATCAAATTTATTGTGCAACATCACGTATTGTGCTTTATTGAGCGTTCGTCAAGGGTATCAACGTAGGGTTATTAAACGCGCCTACATTTCAATCTTATATCAAATAAGTTGCTCAATAATAATGTTATAGGTAATATTGTTCAATAGTAGGGCTCCGCTAATGGCGGTTTATTCCAATCAAGTGATCTAACCCAGCACTGGATTACTTTTGGAATAATATAGGATTGCAATTTTTGCAAAAAAAGCTCTATATATTTTTCCAATTTGTTACTTACGCGCTTCATCCATAATCCGTCTTCAACTATGCTCTATTTATTTTAGCGTTCTATATTTAAAAAGATACGTTATAAAACTGGAATTCATTATACAAAGTGCTTACAGTTAACCCTTGTGCCCTGTAGGGTTTGGGCCTTGTACGGTTTGGGGTCGTCGTTAAGTCGCATAAAATTACATAAAAAACAGATTTGTATTCAATTGACTTTCAAAATTTTACTTGGCTTCCTATTTGAAATAGCCAAGCCTTATAGTACGGGGAGCCCTAGAACAAATATTTATGTGATTACTAACAAGCTAATTTTTGTGAGTAGCAACACATTAGTACATTTTGATAAGACGAACAACATTTTTATTTTTGAAAAATCTCGAAAGTGGTAGGTAACAGAGATAGAAAGGATTTCATACTTTGACTTGATGGTCCTAAAATATGGATTGTTTTATTTGTCGGACAAGGTTACTTTTAAATTAAATAACTATTAACCTACCAATATACAAAAAATCTGCTGGTTAGGGTTCCGTTTTAGGGTTCTGTAATCAACAAAACTTGGTTGACCAAGTCAAAGTATGAAATCCTTTCTATCTCTGTTAGCTACCACTTTCGAGATTTTTCGAAAATAAAAATGTTGTTCGTCTTATCAAAATGTAGCTACTCACAAAAAAATAGCTTGTTAGTAATCACAAAAAAATTTGTTCTAGGGCACCCTGACTATTAAGCTGTACATACTGCATTATATTATATTGATTTTATACACTACTAGATGATGCCTGCAACTCCGTTGCGCCAAAATTCCTTTATCGCGCGGGAACCGTAATTTTTTCAGGATAAAAAGTATTCTATGTCCTTTCCCGGAACTCAAGTATCTCCATACCAAATTTCAGCAAAATCGGACGGACAGACAGACAGACACACTTTCGCATTCATAATATTAGTATAGATCTGCTTCCATTTTTTTTTGATGCGCAGGGGAAACCCGTCATGGGTCCCCCGGGTTGTGTATGTGCTCAGCACCCCGGGGGTATGTGAGACTCCTACTCACTAAAACCACCTGCGGTTCGCCTTCAGCCGTATAAAGGAGGGATATCCCGGATCTAACAAACACGGGACTCCCTCCACGACTGGCCGGTCTACCTCAAAAGGGACCGGACTTCCACCAAGGTAAGGAACGCTTAGGCAAACTGAAGCGTTCCCCTCGGTGCCGGGAATGGATCTGCTTCCATACCTCAACCAACCATATTATGCAATGAGAGTAACGCGGCCTTGTAACGTAGGAAACCTGAAAAATCAACGTGTAAAATAATTAAACGTCAGTTCACCGCCCTGGGGATGGGTTATCATACCACTAATGGCTCGCGCGCCATGAAGCCATGTCAATAATGCCGGCTTTTAATGGTGCCTTTGTTGAAGTAGGCAATTACATAGATGGCTATTATAATTACATAGATGCAGCTTTTATGGCTATTTACGTGGAATGTTTATATAATTATTACTGTATTCCAATGGCAAAATTACTGTACAGGTTGTTATGATGGCTAAAATGAATGCATGAGTTGATGCAAAGTACAACAGTCAATTTTCATTAACATATTTAGATAATTTCAACAGCGAAGTTTATGTACAAATTGTATATGACTCTATATAGAACATCTCAAAAGGCATGTCACATAGAATCCCAGACATTTTTACTTCCAACTTCTTCGCTGTCAAAATTATTATTATTAATGCAAGTTAACGAAATAATCCTACTCATTTAGTCTGGATCTAAAACTACTAATTAAAGAAATCAATAAAATATCTAATAATAAAACTATGTCGTCACCGCCCACGCTGCGTTCGATTTTTCACAAAACATTTCACTCAGTAAAAACAAACTCAAACTGTAATTCCACTTAATGTCTTAACACCATTTGCGGCGAGCGTGGATAAAATATACTTTGTATTTTATTTGTTATTCAGACAACTGCGATTTCGAGATCAATATGTAAATGCATTCGTGAGTGCACACGGCCCAGTGCGGGCGTAAGTGCATTTTGTAGTAGAAGAAAACCAAGCCAGCTGTGACTTCGCGACCTGCTCCTTTTTGTGACTTTGTAAGGCCTTGCGAAGGCTTTGCGCTGAAACATCATTTAAATTTTAGGTGCAGATGGAAATGGCTCGAGTTTTACAGGCCCGCAAGTCTGGAGAATAAACACTTTTATTGCAAGGAAATAAAACTTTTTTTCGTAATACATACTATGCTATATTAATATTATGAAAGTATCAGTCTTTCTGTTGATGAAAGGTAAAGGCGATAGTTTAAGATGCGGAAAAGGACATAGGATAGTATTATATTATATATTTCCGAGTCAAAAATGTCAAAAATATTCATGATAGTGGGTAAAAATTATTCGAAACTGATAATACATACTTTAGCATTTAAATTTCAGCATTGTTCGTCGTAATTTCAAAAACTATTATGACTACAACTGGTTCTCTAAATATTTTTAACCATTTTTCAAGGAAGCCATGATTGAATCATTGCATGTTTAGACTTGCTATTAAAGGACCGCCCGCGCCATTGTGTTGTAAGCTGAACGTTAATTTTCGTTCAGAGCTCAGTAATGTGGAAACAGCTTGAAGCCTTTCGCATCGTTCGTAAAACATAAAGATCCAATTCGCATTTGGTAATCAGTCCACAGATTTATAAATTTAAGAGATGGCTTAGCCTGGTTACGCAGATGCACTGCATTTGTAAAAATGGAATACGTACAATATTAAGTACCGTGAAAGATATGTATTCCTAAGCAAATGGCGGACCCACCCTATTTGGTTGGGCCATGTCAGTTCAAAGTTAGTCGTGATCAATCCGCGGGGTTCGACATGCCGCGACCAAATTACGAAGATCCATCATCCATTCAAGTAAAGGAGATTATAGTACTTTAGGGTGTGTGTGAGTTCCGTAAATAGAGTTCAGTGTGAGAGTAACCGCATCAACTATTCTCTCACATGTTTAAGTTTTCACTTCTCTCTTGGCACAGAATAGATAATAGTTGCTCTTGGAGTGCAACCCGCAGGTTTTTTTTACTTTTTTTTTATCACACTGTATTCGCAGCTTCGGCCAACGGGTCTCCTCTATAATAGTTCACTGCAGATCATCCGATTTACAACTGTTTATAATTGTAAATCGCTTAATGAAAATTGTTTTAATAAACGTTTTGTTTCCGAAATGATTTATGATGTAATTTTGATCGGAATCCTGTTCGTAATGAGTTTTTCGTTTCGATTTGTAATTGTCAAGTGTAATGGCAAATCTGACGGCGGAAAGCGAATGTCGGCATGTAGAAAGTTATGAAGATCATTATGCAAAACGTCTTGGTTTGGAGACGGAAGAAAACAAATTTTCTTACAACAGCCTCTACATTTAGAAGTCAGATAAGTAGTTGTATCCTTGTGTTTGTTGTATCGGATTTCAGCTTGAGAGGTACTTACCGTTGTCCTAATAACTACTGAGACTAGCATCGGTTACATCAAATGTACACACACACAATACCCAGTACGCTTGTTCGTATTTTTGGTAAAATTGTTATTGTTATTATTATTCAACTTTTATAGAACGATCCAATAGTCAATATATCAGATTGTTAAATAGAAACTAAATAAATAGGTTACAACGCACTATCCATACTTCCATACTAATGTAATAAATGCGAAAGTGTGTCCGTCTGTCCGTCTGTGTGTCTTTCTGTCTGTATGTCTGTCTCTTACCTCTTCACGCCCAACCCGCTTAAACAATTTGCTGAAATTTGGTATCGACATATTTTGAGTCCCGGTAAGAACATAGGATACTTTTTCTCTCGGGAAATGTACAGTTCCGACGCGATAAAAAAAATCTGGCTGAACGGAGTTGCGGGAGATGTCCTAGCATTAATATAATTAATCATAGCATTTCAGTAGCCTGGCAATGTCACAAGAACTTATCCTAACGTTCTAAGTCGTATTTAAGTTGTGAACACAGCTTGCGTTGTGACCGCACACTAACAAATTTTGACAGAATACTTAAATACAATTTGGAAACTGTTGGCGTGGCTAGCAGTGCTGAGGCTTTTAATTTGCAGTTCTTATCTCTTTTGAAAACGCTGTTATTACGCTATCGTAGTCTTCTTTAACGTCTTCAATTTCAATTCGAGGTAGCATGGGAATTACAGATGACATAGTTACAAATTTTGGTAAACAAAGGATAGAATAATTTATTTAATTAATGTATAATTTGTTTTAAAAATTCTTTCTATAGAATGTCATCCTTTTATGTTCCACAAAACCCGATTACGAATGACGATCCGTCGAGAGTTTTGCCCTCGACGCGATTAATCTGCCAAAAGTACACATTTTCTAATAATGAATGCCTTCAGCTAACAAATTTATTTAATGTCATCTGACTGATTAAATTTTATCAAACATTCCAGCCCTCCCTTATAAATTGCTTTATGTCCTTATAAACATTTCGCGACTTTTATTTCCAAATTGGTAGACTTTTCGGTTTTCGGTCGAATCCACTTATCGGTTTTCGAAGTATCTCAGGTATACCAGAATCTAATGGCAAAATGTGAGAAAATAAATCAATCCTAGCAATACCGGGGTAATAGGAATTAAACATTTTCATTCTTTTTTATTCCTTAAGAGGCTTATTTTGTGTGTGAAACATGCAAATATAAAAAATTATCCAATTATCAAGGATATTTTTGGAAATCTGCTATTGAAAATTGCCATCAGATTCTGATAGATCTACATAAAATGTAATTTCCCGAGTGTTTTATACTTATTTTATTACGTCAAAATAAAGACATAGTAAACTCGATGTTTTAAAGTTTATTCTGTATTCGACTTATAAGTAATAACTAATAAGTAAGTTATTTAACCTATCAAGCCCCATAAGCTCACCGGTGAGCAAGACACAATAGAATAACGATAGATTTCCAAGAATCCACGATCGAAGGATTAAAGCCAATTTAGCCAACCGTTTTAATGTGAACATACCGGAAAAGTATCATCGCACCTATGCTGAATACTGAAGCCATGCTCAAATAATATCATGCAGATAAGAAAGAAAGAAAAGAAACATGAGATTTAGGTATACCAATAAAATGAAAGTCGGAAAACACAAAGCAAGCTATAATAAAATAGTTATGTAATAATTTGTACTTTATGTCATTCCAGGGGGTTTAAAGAATAACCACATTTATTTTTATCCATACAAATATAATAGTAGATGCAAAAGTGTGACATAGGTACATGTGGCCAATTCTAACACAAAATCCATAAACAAAGTTCCATACTTTTTTAAAATATATAATAGATGCGAAAATGTGACATACATATTGACAACTCTTACACCAAAATCCACACACAAAGTTTGGTTTGACCCAAAAAGTAGCCCCATCTAAGTTTCATTATGAGATCAACGTGATTGATATTATTAACGGAAAAGTGAACGAACAAACACGGTCGTAACTGTTGCTGAAGTTTCGCCGAGAGGGATTAATTAACAACTTGACCCAGAGGGCAAACGAAATGGATATTTAATTTTCATTACTAATTTGCGGATAGTCTTTGTTTTTTTTATGAAATAAGGGGGCAAACAAGCAAACGGGTCACCTGATGGAAAGCAACTTCCGTCGCCCATAGACACTTGCAGCATCAGAAGAGCTGCAGGTGCGTTGCCGGCCTTTTAAGAGGGAATAGGGTAATAGAGGAGGGTAGGAATGGGAAGGGAAGGGAATAGGGGAGAGTAGGGAAGGGAATAGGGTAGGGGATTGGGCCTCCGGTAAACTCACTCACTCGGCGTAACACAGCGCAAGCGCTGTTTCACGTCGGTTTTCTGTGAGGACGTGGTATTTCTCCGGTCGAGCCAGCCCATTCGTGCCGAAGCATGGCTCTCCCACGTCATAATATAACATCTCCCATGTGATAGAAGTTCTTTGGTAATACTTGTTTAATGAATGCTTCCGTTACAAATTACATAGTTACTACGTAACGTGGTCCAGTGGCTTAGAGCGTCAGCGAGCAGGAAAATTGTAGGTTCGAATCCCGCATTGGGAAAGTTTCTACGTTTGGTTAAGAAAATGCAGGATTATTACCTGATTGACTGATATAAAAATGATAATTCATACGTTGGATGGGCATGTAAAAAGTCGTTTCTGTGCATAATCTCTCGCCAGTCCTTTTAGGCGTCCATCCCTTGAGAGTACCTGGGTAAAGTTATGGAAGAGAGAGTGCTATTGTGTATTAACTACTACCAAATCACTTAGGCACTAGAAAATCATCTACCTATATTAGTCGGGTTTCAAAGAAACCGGCCACATTCATCGAAACCGATATTAGAGGGAATACTTTTCTCATTTTACTACTCTTCGATGACGTGATATCGAACAATGAAAAACGCTATAGTGTGAGGTGTTCCACTGATTGCGCTGCGTGCTCATCAAACCGATGTTAGCGATCCTTGATTACGTGCGATGTTGAGGTAATCATTGACTCGCACCAAACTGCGGACTGCAATTATGTGCTGGCTTTGAAACTGATCGGATCAGTGGCTTCACACATAATCAGCATCACACGAGCTATTTTTGTGACGGACTGGAACGTCCATATAAAGCTCAATTTATGCGTGCGCGGAATGGAATGGAAGCGCCTTTTTGCAACGAAACTGTACGTAGCACAACAGCCAAAAATTGGACGCTCGTCTTCCGCGGAATTCTCAAGAATTATCGCTCGAAAGTGACGCTTTAATTCTGTTCCATTCCGCGGCAGTGTAAATTGAGCTTTAGGGCATTTTTCACTAATTCCAGATAAGTGCCGGTTAGTCTACCCGCCACTTAACTTGACAGATAGAGTATGGAGAATCTGTCAAAAAAGTTGCGGATAGCCTATCCAGCACTTTATCAGGAAGAGGTGGAACAGGCCCTTAGTATTATCCTGGCTTTGATTTTTTATGACATAGTGGAATTCTGGTAACTTTGAACGTAGATACGTTATATCTACGTTCGATACGTACGATAGATTGAAAGAATATCGAGATCGATATTCTTTCAATCTATGCAATGACTTTATTTTATGCTTCATATTACAAACAAGAGAGTTTTACTTGCAATGAAAACTGTAGATACATATTATTTTTAGTAAACCCCGACAAAGTCACGATATTTGTCGTCCCTGAAAAAGACTTACGGTATGCGAAACCATACCTTAATCTCATTTCAACGATAATAATCGATGATGATAATATTAAATAGATATTACTTCAAAATAATCTTATAGGGTATTAGCGTTTATATTGTGTAAGTAAAAGCTAGAATATCCAAATTAAATATTATGTATTGTATAACAAATAGAACTTACTGTAAATATCCCAAAGCTGTTATTTAAGTACTTACATAACATTATTTAGGCGTTGCACGGTATCAATTATTATTCTAAATACCTATTAAGGTTATAGTTGTCCTAATTATAACATACTTACTACCTAATTCTAGTATTTCAGTTGTCTGTGTGTTTATGATTAACTCCATACTCGTCACTTCGTAGAAGTTATTCAAACAATAACAGTCATTCAAGACAAAATCTTAAAAAAAAAACAACAAATTATACTCAGGAAAGCTCCATAAATTGCCGACAAAAAAGACCCCAAGAACTTTCCAAAAGCTTTTACAAGATATCAATTTTCCAAATAAAATCTGAAATTACAGAGAGCTTTACATTCTGTGTGAATTTCATTAATGTATACCCGCAGAGATAAAAGGCATAACTTTTACAAGTTTTGTAAAAACAAAATCTCGACGCCGACCGGCAAATGGAAAAACGGAGATAATCCTCATATCTGAGTAAAGTGAGGTACTTTTTCATCTTTAAAGAATTTATTAAGTCTTTCAGTGTTCAAGAGCCTCGTTTTCCTCGTAGGGCTGATGAGAGTTCAACTTAAAATCTGAGCCCGCATCTAAGCGGTTCGTTTTTTCTTTGCGAGTATGAAAGAGACGAAGTTGGGAAAGTAAATACAGGTCTCCCGGACCACTGGACATCACGAAACAGGTCACGCGCGCCACCGATCTCATTTTACGTCCCCAAAAACTCCAAGTGGAATTTCAACAACAGAAATTAGTTAGCCTCTGTAACAGCCGTGGACTTTTACTATCGACATACAGGAAATTTGTCCACTTTATTACTACTTATCCTTGTTTACGAACCTCTTGAGAAAGCCGTAAGTTGGAAAAACTCGTTCACGTTAAAGTGTCCTTTAGTTGTTTTTTGGGATAATTTCTTAGAGTATTTACGATAGCGTTTCTTTACAGTTCGTTTTATAAGTTAGACGATCGAATCGAATAGTAAAAAGCCCATTATAAAATTAAAAATATGAGTTTATAAGATTTTATTATTAAGTACTAATCATTATATCATCATGAGTAGCAATAACTTAATTTTAACCCCATATTTTCATCCAAATCTGTTCAATAAATGACGTCAATATTTACATCTACAGATCTTTAAGAATGCTCCAACCGGAAAATTAGCAGGTCGGATGTCTCTCAGTACGAATATCGACGTTAATGTCATTAAAATAAGATTCATATTAGCGCGCCTTGTACAGTGGCAGTTACGATGCTCGCCGCGTTCTTGATATGGCGAAAATGTATGAAAAAATTTGAGATTTTTCTTATATTTCTTTTTTTTCTTATTTTTCTTATAACTGCAAAAGTTGTTTATTTTTATATAAAATTTTTAGCGGACTTTATAGAAGACTAAATAAGCAACAATTTTAGTTCAGTGTATTTAGATATTAAGGTACCTAATCAGACCCCATTTTTTCATATTTTGCGATTATTGTGATGGTTAAAACGTATTTTATGTGAAAATTTTGTATGCGGCTATAGAATTTTTATGGTACAGTCGTGGAGATAAATATATTATCTTTCATTTGAAACCAAAATATCCTCGCAGTTTGACTCCTAATTCTTTAATAGGGTACCGGAAAATCGCTGATATTTGTAATAGCGTCCTTAAACTAAAAGCTAAGTGAAAAAATGCTTAGCACTAATTTACAAAGCTAAATTGAGGAATTTACAGTATAATCTTGGTGTAGCATTACGTAAACACAATAGCCAGTGTCCGGACACAGATATGCGAGGCACATCGCGATCGCCGGCGCGTCGGTGCATACGAGATGTGTGCAAATTGATAGAATACAAATGCCCTTAAAACCTCTTCAGGTATCGTTCCGAATACACGAAAATGCATCGGCGTGTTTCCTGAATAAATGATACGGCACGCGTCGACGCTAGCCAAATATATCGTATCTTTTATGAAATGTTGATTTTTATTTAGGGGCTTTTTACATGGCAGTGGTAGTTTTTATACAAAATCCGTAATAATATTTTAAATGCGAAAGTGTTTCTGTTTGTTACTGCTTCACGGGTTAGTTCCCGAACCGGTGGTAGGCAACGTAGACTTCTGACGTTCAAAAAGTGTATTTATGATACCTATTTTGTATAAAAGATATTTCATTTCACGCCCACAGGGTATAGGATACTTTCATCCCGGAAAAATGAACGGTTTCCGTTCGATAAACGAGTTCTGGCGCAACAGAGTTGCAGGCATCATCTAGTGTAAAATATATTAAGAACAACGAAAAGCTTTGAAGTTACAGGACTTTATTTCAAGCACATTTGAAAAAAATAACTTTTAGGTAAACTTAATCTGTCTAAAAACCCAAAAACTGGACAAATATTAAGTGCACTTATAATTACATAACTCTTTAGGAAAACCAGAAAATCCTAAAGGACCAAGTCTTCCACAAAAGAGATAACGTCAAATGACTAATATTAGCGAATCCTTATTATTTATCTTCTTATTCCCTCGAAAAGAAACCCCCGAAATGACATTGTCTGAGAACAAAGGGTTTTTGCATCAGCTCGATCCTTGGCCGTCGAGAATTTTGAGACACTCAAGATACCGCAAAAAGTACAAACTTGTTATGTTCTTTTGGTCCGTCTTTGTTATAATATTTCATCGTATTTACTGGATCCTGTGCGTCTTGCTAATGAGTTAGATTTTTAAGGCCTTAACTAATTACATAAGGCCTTAAAAATCTAGATGCTGAGCTATTAAAATAGCTCAGCATCGAAAAATATTTATTGTTTTTCTACATAGAATTAGACATTGTAATAATAATTATAACAGTATTTTTTATTATTAAGAATTATTTTTTTAAATCATTATATTATTTAAATTATAATAAATACCTAAATATTGCTCGCAAAATTATTGACCACAAATATTATGATGTGGTTCGTGGAAGAAGAGAGCAGTTTTTCTTTAATAAAAACTATTCTATCGTGCTCTGCCAAATCTAAAGTAAATAATATTATACGAAATTCTAAAGTCGATTCAGTGGTTGAAGCGTGAAGAAGTAAGAGACAGACATACATACTATCTTTGGATACGTACAAAATGTATCAGCAAGCACTTAAGTACATTATGTTTTAGAGTAAGTGCCTTCCTTACACAGCTTATAAAGATCCTTTGAAGTAGTTTATGAATATCGTTTAAGACATTACTGTAAAAGCTAGTTCATCGCCGGCTGAATATTTAATTTCATGAATCATTGATCGTCACTCACGATTCACTTAAAATTTAATTTATTACAGCGCAAAACCTTCTTGAAGGCTTAAAATTTATCGCTTGACTTGTAAGATTATATTTTATGAATACAAAATTATGAAATCTAGCAACGTATTTTTTTACATTATTTTTGACTATTAATATTATGATTAAATCTCTGTGCTACGAACTTCGTAGACCAGCTACGAAATTCGTAGCATTCAGTTTGATAACAACAGAGTAACATAAGACTCTGTGTTGTGTATGTTAAATGTGTATTAATATTATGTCTGTCTTGGTTTGGAATTAGAACTTTAATACAGTGTCTTGTACAAAATTAAATTCCTTACAATATAGATTATACTAAAAACAAACATCCAAACAAATTATCTTGCAAGTTCCATGTTTTTCTTACGGTAATAAATTTTAATATAAAATAGCCTGTTTTAGTGTGCTGCAAGAAAATCGGGGGTTGTATGTAAAATTCAAATTAGAAAAGTTGTACAATTTATGAGAACAGTTTTAAGACGGCTATTATGTCGCCGCCGGCTCTTGTACTTTTATGGACAACTTTTTCTGATACTTGAAACTTTTCAATGTGAAAATATATCCGGTAATTATCGTTTTCCTTAGCGTCTGTCGAAAATAATGTATTCGGGGAGAAAAGCTGAAGAAGCACTTATAAAGATTTCATGTCACCATTTTATTAGTAGCATTTTATAGGCACTTAATATATTAAGTTGTCAAAAAACTAAATCGACCCCCTTATTAACAAAAGATTATGTTTCAGAACGAATAAGCTATATAATGTTTTTTCCTTGTCCGTCAAGTCAATTTACTAACTTACCAGACAAAAACAGAACATTGTGAACCTCACCTCCCATATTGTATACTTCTCTGCTAGTAAAAATACTTACACACTAATATAAATATATCACGGTATAGGGTTGAGAATTTAATGACTAGTCTTTATTTTAGAAAATACGGAAATCGAAAATCCTTTAACAATTTACACCAAAAATTTAACATCGAATGACATTGAGAATTAGAATCGCCAATTCCTGGAATTAAATTGCTCACGATCCAAGTTTATGAACTCTCAATGATTTAGGAAGAGTTGATTTGACAATTTTCGTGCTCATCTTAAAATGTTAACTCTCTCGAAAACTGACCACAGTGATTTTATTGAAATACTAGCTGACCCAGCAAACATTGTTTTTCCGTATAATTTATTTCTAGTATCAATATAAAAATAGATAAAAAACTTTTCTTAGGCATAACGAATGTACATACAAAACTTCATTAAAATCGGTTGAGCCGTTTTGGAGGAGTTCGCGTACAAACACTGTGACACAAGAATAATATTATATATAAGATTAGATAAGCTAGTAAAGAATAATCGAAACTAGAACTGTATAATATTTATATTTAAACCTGAAAAAACAACAGTTTGCTTTTCGGGAGCGCTGACAGAAGTGAATAACTTTAATTATTTATTTTATTTAAATTTTATTATTAATTACTAAAGTATATATACAGTTGAGTATTTGTGTACATTTCAAGGGCCTACCTGTTGTCATCATTGATACTGAGCGAAAAATGTTTAAAAAATCACGTTTGTTGTATGGGAGCCCCCCTTAAATATTTAATTTATTTTGTTTTTAGTATTAATTGTTGTTATAGCGGCAACAGAAATACATAATCTGTAAAAATTTCAACTCTCTAGCTAATAGCTAGAGAGTTGAAATTTTTACAGATAGTAACTATAACCGTTCTTTAGTTACAGCCTGGAGACAGACGGACAGACGGACAGACGGACAGACATCGAAGTCTCAGTAATAGAGTCCCGTTTTTACTCTTTGGGTACGGAACCCTAAAAATAGAAAGCGCGGTATATAACTTCCTCTGTTGCGATGCGCAGACGTTGTCCTTGTTACGATTTTTATATAATGTCACGTGTACGGAACTCCTGATGCGAGTTCAACATTTTTACACATCCTCAGTAAAGTGCTCAGCAAGCAACATCGCTAAAGTTTCGACTTTCAAAAGTATGAAAAAATACTTTAAGTCTCCAAAATACTATCCTTTGCCATTTGGCTAAAATCGTATTGGTTCCCTAGTCAATCTTCATAGCTTTGAAGTCTTGTTTTTTAAAACCTCTTTCTTATTTTAAAGTCGTTTAAAAATAGAAGTAAAATGTTAAAATCAATGTCCTTTTCTGCAGTTAAAATGTTTCTAGAGTAAAATGAGTGACAATATAAAACCACGATTTTCTTATGCTTTTAGTGAAGGAACGGGGAAATTTAACGTGTGGGGATATTTTAGTTTGTCGCAGGAACGACGGGTAATGCGTCACTAATGGAGTGTTGCGGGTGCAACACTAATATTATCATTTTCATAGTACTTTAGTTACAGACATGACTTTAAGTTACAATGTTACTTTCGATTTATAAAGACCAGTCCACATTCCAACGTGACGAGGAATTCGTTGTAAAATGAGCCATTTAAAATTGGAATAACTAAAAGCCCTAATATACAACACGCGCTTGTTCGCAATTTAAAAATGGATTACTCATAACTAGGCATGGCATCATAAATCACCTCATTGTGATGTACGCTCGCCCAAAAACTTACTTATTTAATAAATAAATTAAACCTTTAAAACTTATTTTAGTATTTCGAAATAATGAAACAAATAAATCAAGATGCATATAACATCCATACTTTCATACTAATATTACTAATATTATTAGTATTATTATTATTATAAATGCGAAAGTATGTCTGTCTATCTGTCTGTCCTCTTTATGCTTAAACCGCTGAACCGGGTTAGTGGAAAGGTACAGAGATGCTTTGATTTCCGGGAAATGGCATAGAAGACTTTATCTCGGAAAAAAGTACGGCTACCACGAAATAAACAATTTTTGGCGCTAGATGATGCTAGATATGGTTATGGTATGATGGTAGCTAGATGATGTGATTTTATTATTTTGCGGTCATCATCTAGCTTTTAAATAAGATTTAAAATATAATTAGGTCATGAAATTAAAAAAGACTTGTAAAGGTATCTTAGGATTAAGGATTTCAAACTCATTATTCGCCGTGTCGGGAGTCCCGGCTAAAATAAGTACGGGATCATATTTAAGGCCTCACTAGATTTCCACTAAGCCCCTTTGAACGTGGACATTGTCAACCAAAAGGGACCCGATGGTTTTGGGTCAAAGAGAGGGACGGATTTATACTTGTAACTTAATGTAAGTATATTAAGCTTTACACAATTTAACGGGGTATTCCACATTAACTTTATGCTCAAATCCCTGCTTAAGACTCTTGTTGTAATCATCATTATTATCCCTTGACAAGAATAGCAAGAAAACATAATAGCTTATCAATAACAGAGATATAAAGTTCATGTTGTTCGATACTTATTTAAAATTAATTTCGTCAAGGTAATTGTAATAACGTAAGTATTTTATTTTGGTGATTCAGTAGCTTAGGCGTTTAAATTTTATAACGCTTTTACGGTGTAAAATTAACCTAAGTGTTATTTAATCTAAAAGATACTAAATATTCACACATGCCTATAAGCATTAACCCAAAGCGGCTTGTATAATTTGCAGAAAAGGTTTTTCTCATAACACGATCGTCTTAGTGTTTAAACACAGGTTCAACGACCGACGAGTGGATGCGAAAATGTAGAGCGTCTGACACGAATGCCTTCGGTTATTACGAGTATATCGTCGTGGGTTTACACATAAATCAGTTCAATATGAATCATGAATGTACAGAATAATATACTAATAAAGTACGTATCAGCCTTGCGATACAGCGAGGTAATGCTGCCAGCCTCTTGGGTACATTGCCCGCAGCCTCCGATTTAGATTTAGTTTTTAGGGTTCCGTAGCCAAAATGGCAAAAAAGGAACCCTTATAGATTCGTCATGTCTGTCTGTCTGTCTGTCCGTCCGTATGTCACAGCCACTTTTCTCCGAAACTATTAGAGCTATACTATTGAAACTTGGTAAGTAGATGTAGTCTGTGAACCGCATTAAGATTTTGATGCAAAAATGGAAAAAGTATTAAAAATTTTAGGGGTCCCCATAGGTACAACTGAAACAAAAAAATTTTTTTTTCATCTAACCTATGCGTGTGTGGTATCTATGGATAGGTCTCTAAAAATCATATTGAGGTTTCTCATATCATTTTTTTCTAACCTGAATAGTTTGCGAGAGAGACTCTTCCAAAGTGGAAAAATGTGTGTCCCCCCCCCTCTAATTTCTAAAGTAGAGGCATGATAATTCTAAAAAAAATATATGATGTATATTACTATAAAAACTACCAACGAAAATTGGTTTGAACGAGATCTAGCCAGTAGTTTTTTTTTATACGTCATAAATAGTAAAACTTAATGAAACAAAAAAAAAAATTTTTCATCTAACCTATGCGTGTGTGGTATCTATGGATAGGTCTCCAAAAATCATATTGAGGTTTCTCATATCTTTTTTTTCTAACCTGAATAGTTTGCGAGAGAGACTCTTCCAAAGTGGAAAAATGTGTGTCCCCCCCCCTCTAATTTCTAAAGTAGAGGCATGATAATTCTAAAAAAATATATGATGTATATTACTATAAAAACTACCAACGAAAATTGGTTTGAACGAGATCTAGCCAGTAGTTTTTTTTATACGTCATAAATAGTAAACCTTAATCTAAATTTCATTAAATCGACTGAAATATAAAAATAAATCAAAAATAATATAATTTCATAAAAATTAACCTTATTGCTGCTGCGGAACCCTCCATGGGCGAGTCCAACTCGCACTTGGCCGCTTTTTTTTATATATAGTGTTTATTTATTATTATTATTATTATTTTCCCCTTTGTTTAACTAATTAGCTGTAATTATATTCTATTTGTAATAACTTTAATATTATGCTTTGTTGATTTTAATATACAGGTTACTAATTAAAAAAAAAAAAAAAAACTAATAAAGTTACTGTCAGTAAAATTTAAAAATGAATTGCAATAATACTTAGGTGTATCGTTGACTTATTATTATAACAATAAATAATTATTATTTTAGTGTTACATAACACGTACATACATACATACGTACGTACATACATTTTTTGGAACATTTATTCAGACGCTAATAATTAATAAAATACGGAAATTGGACAATTCTAGAAATATTACATACGAGGGCTGCTATTTATGTATCCGGAATTAAAAAAAGAAACAAACATATATCATTTAATATGGTTTTATTGCTTTTCAAAATATTCGCCGCGATGATCGACACACTTTTGCATACGCTGGAACCAATTTTCATAGCACTTTTTCCATTCTGATTGAGGTATCTCCAAAACGTGCATTTTGAACGCATCAACAGCCTCTTCGCGGCTCGAAAAACGTTGACCACGTAATTTGTTCTTCGCGTATGGAAATAAAAAGAAATCGTTAGGTGCCAAATCAGGGCTGTACGGCGGATGACCAGTCAATTCGATCTTTTGACCCTCCAAAAACTGAGTTGTTTCAGCTGAGGTGTGACAGCTAGCATTGTCGTGATGTAATATGATTCTGCGTTGTCGGTTGTCCTTTCTTATTTCTTCAAAGACTTCTGGTAAACAAATGGTCGTATACCATTCAGAATTAACCGTTTTACGATTCTCTAATGGCACTGTAGCCACATGTCCATTAATTCCAAAAAAACAGGCGACCATTTGCTTCAAAGTACTTTTTGCACGAGTAACTTTTGTTGGTTTCGGCTCATCTTGCAACACTCACACCGTTGACTGTTGTTTAGTTTCGGGGTCATATGCATAGATCCAAGATTCATCACCTGTGTAGATATTATAAACGGCTTTTGACGTACCACGGTTGTATTTTTTTATCATTTTTTTGCACCAATCGACACGAGCCCGTTTTTGATCGATTGTCAAGTTGTGCGGAATCCAACGCGAACATATTTTTTTTACAGCCAAATGTTCGTGTAATATCTTAATATGTATGCTCGTCATACTTATGCCTAAGGACGCCTCTATCTCGCGATATGTAACATGACGATCACGCATTATTAGTTCCCGCACAGCATCTATATTTTGTGGGACAACAGCTGTTTTTGGGCGACATTCTTTATTTTCATCCGTGAGCATAGACCGCCCACGATTAAACTCACTGTACCAGTGATAAACAGTGGTTTTTGATGGTGCTTCATCTCCAAAAGTTGCGGTGAGTTGAATAAAGCACTGTTGTTGATTTAGCCCACGCCGAAAATCGTAGTAAATCATTGCACGAAAATGTTCACGCGTTAAATCCATGGCAAATGAAGACACGCAATTTTCAAAATGACGCCACAATGGAAAAATAATTGACAGTCACATGAAACAAAATGTATTCTTCAACCAAAGAGTACTATTTTCAAATGTTGTAATTACTTTTTAAATATTGTTCTTGTAAGTGGCCAGTTCCGGATACATAAATAGCAGCCTATGTACAAACAGGTCGAAACGATAACCTCCTTTTTGTAAGTCGGTTAAAAAGATGTAAGATTTGAATTTTAACACATTTTTTTTTTATTTTTAAAAACTTTACACATTTTAAAAATAAAGCCATTAAAATATGTTTATAATAAAAGCTTGTACTTAATGAATTTTATTTTCCAAAATATTTATCATGAAAACTCAACAGCCAGTATGACGTCCTTACAAAAGAAGCCATGGCTTTTGAGTGAAAAGCTTTTCAAAAGCGTAACGTGTAAACAAGCTTCGATTTAATATTTGATGAAAAAAATTAAAATGTTCATAATTTTAAATATATTAATACTTTATAATATTATATTAATTTAAAAATAATACATCCCGACAATATTTTGATACCTGTTTAATAATGTAAAAAGTACGTTGGCGCTGCAGTAATATAATAATTTTATTCCACAATATAAACTTTGGAGTTACGACTCCAAATAATTAACCTTTACTATTAGTATTATTGAGTACAATCTGACGTGGAGTATGGAGTATGATCACATTTCGGGTGCCTGCTGAGTTAGATAACGTAAATGTCAATCTTCGTTGGTTTACTCCATTTTGAGAGGATCAAAGTTACGGGTAAGGATTATAAGGGTCCAAGATAAGCTTATTTTCCAGATCCTAATTTTGTATTTAGTTTCTTTGGTGAATCGGCTCGATCATCTCAAAGTTTGAATAGCCCAATCCGTTCAGCCGTTTACGAGTTTTGGCGCGACTAACACATTTGAAAATCCATTTTTATATATAAGATAACATTTAGGGTGAATTGCACCAGAAGCGTAGTTAAAATTAAGGTTAAGGTTATCGTCAAATATGGCGAATTTCGCTAGGGATTTGACAGTTCATTTCATTTCCATATTTGACGGGTCAATTGCACCAGAAGCGTAGTTAAAGTTAAGGTTAAGGTTATCGTCAAATATGGCGACTTTTGCTAGGGATTGGACAGTTCATTTCACATTTTTTTTATGGTTAAAGTTAAGGTTATAGTTAAAGTAAGGCGATGCAACCCACTCTTAGGGTGAATTGCACCAGAAGCGCAGTTAAAGTTAAGGTTAAGGTTATCGTCAAATGTGGCGACATTTGCTAGGGATTTAACAGTTAATTTCACATTTTGTTATGGTTAAAGTTAAAGTTATAGTTAAAGTAAGCCGGTGCAACCCACTCTTAGTGTAACAAATAAGAAAAATGTGTTATGCCTGTATTTTTTTAGCACTCAGTGTACTGCATCTTTTGATTATAAGAGGTAAAATATGTACTGTCAGAAAAAATGACAGATATTTGATCAATCATAGGCACACGGCACACCAACAGTTCCGGATTTAATATTTACTTATAACCCGACCAAATAGCGTTCGTTCGTGACCTGCAGCTTATAACCCAATAATTTCTTTAAGGTAAAACAAGTACGACTCATCCAAGGCTTGATTGAAATAATTATATCAACAGTGAAATAAATCAATTTATATTTTACACTTAAACTAACCGATAATTATTGATAGTTAAACATTTTGAGTGCAAAGTTTACTCAAATTACGAAACATATTATTATATATAATATAACACTTAACCGCGAGGTAATAATTCGAGATTCCGAGAAAACTGAATTAGACTACGCGATTTTGGGCGAAAAGGAAAATATTTTACTTACGGAAAGCGTTTCTCTTAACGTAAATAATTACGATGAAGAAAAAATCTGACGAAGCGCGAAAGGACGTCACGTACAGAGGGTTCAGGATTTAAAATTACCTCAAGTAAAAAGAGTAAGAAAAGTTTTTATTTGGAGGCAAAAATTGAGAGTACTTCAGTATTTAAATAAGTTGCCTTTATCTTTTCCAGGAGTCGTTCTCTTTTAAAAAC
Source organism: Plebejus argus (assembly GCA_905404155.3). Lineage (NCBI taxonomy): Eukaryota > Metazoa > Arthropoda > Insecta > Lepidoptera > Lycaenidae > Plebejus > Plebejus argus. The sequence continues at coordinate 6,350,606 of FR989935.1, read as the reverse complement.
ACAAAATATGTAGAGAGCCTGCAATTGAAGCGACATACGAGTCAACACTCTCAAAAACGAGATTAATGTAATAATTAGTAGATAATATAATATATCCCTAAGATTTGCGATAGTTCGAAGTCGGCTCGAATAGTATTGTGGAAGCGAGTTCAGATTTAAGTAAAATAGTATGTTTAGAATTGCCTAAAAATATTAGTTTCCGAATGATTCCATTATTTCAATAGCTTTAAATGCTATTCTATCAAATGTTTGAACTAGTGGCAATTTGATTTGATGAAAGTGGGCATTAAAACGTATTTTGTTGACCATTTTAGGTTGTATATTTTTAGATGAAACTGATTGAATGCAAATGGAAGCTTTGCACGATAACAAAGTAAATAAAATATATTATCAGCTACGCGATTGTATAAATAAAATATTTAGGCAGTCAATTACATATCCTATTTTATTTTTTATTAAAATGCCAATCTTATTTACATGATTTCTATTTTTTGTTTCAATAGATTTCATTCGTTTAATAGTCTACACTAATAAAACTCAAAAGTATATGAACGCACTTGTCTTATTCTATATACAATACCAATTTTTATTTAATTTAACAAAGATCTGCAGTAGACCACGAGAAAGGACACAGGCAACTTTTTTGCCGGAAAAAGGTTTTCGTTATTTGAGCTGACGCAGTCATGCGTCATGACGTGTAAAATAATTATAATATTAATATTTAAACAAAAAGTAAATAATACTCTAAACTTACTCAACTCAACTCAACTTGCTCAAAATATTTTCCTTATAAGGCGTCTAGGGCCGTCGTTTTTTCGCACTTAAAGACGATCTCCGAAAGAATGTCACATATGAAAATTCGAGTTAATTGTTTTATAACACGCTTACTGCTGACGAGGGTCCAGACAAAGAGCTCGGCAAAACCTTTTAACGGACGCGTTAATGTTAAGCCAGTGTGTTATAATTTTTGACATGTTACTAACAATGTTTGCGTTTTCCCCCTGGAGATATTTCAATTTCGTTTTTTCGCTTTTCGCTAAAGTTTCGTGAAATATTGCTCGCGAAATTTTTTGAGCTATAATAAACTTTTTACTGCCGCGGCAAATGTTTTTAATCGGACACGCTCGGTTACTGCTTCTTATAATATGTGGAAGATTAATATTTACAAATCATATGCACATTGTTTATTGTGTTTTTTTTCGAATACAAACAAGAGTTATTTGAGAATCGCCAAACAAACTGCTTATACGTAAATAAAAATAATCTAATCATTGAATCCAATAGTTAATAGTTATAGGTTTGTTCGATTAAAATAAGTGTTTATTTCATAATTAATATTATATTATTCAAAACGCGTAAGCGTAAGCGTGTGTTAGCCTTTTAGCATTTAATATCTAGTTAAGATATCCATACTAAGATTATAAATGAGAAAATAGACACTCTTTGTCTGTCTGTCTGTCTATTATCTCTTCACGTTCAAACCACTGAACCGATTTTGCTGAAATTTGGTATGGAGATACTTGGAATCCCGGCAAAGGACAATGCTCTACACTATATCCCGGAAAATGTACGGTTCCTGCGTCATGAATTAATTTTGACGCAACGGAGTTGCGGGCGTCATCTAGTATTTTATAAACCACTCTCAAGTTGTGGCTAGCACTAAACTAACTTAGTGGATATTTGCTGGAACATAAATGTTTGTCTATGCAATAATTCAGTTACACTCTAAGCTTTATTGCTCAAGTCCCGTGCAAGTTCTAAGTTGGGGACTTGACGTGTTGTCACGACAGTGTTGTGGACCATTTACTCAATCTATAAGTTGCTTCGCTAACTTGATGTAAACCTACTTACAATTTAAATGGATATTAAAATCCTATCTGAATGCATAAACCTTGATGCAAAATGGTGTCTCTTTTTGTTTAATCCGTGAAAGCGATTTAAATAAAAAAATGATGTTATAAATATAAGTGCCAAATAGGCTATCCACCAATTAACTTGACAGAGTATAATAGAGAATCTGTCAAAAAGTTGTGAATAGCCTATTCCGCACTTTAACAGTAGGTGGTGAAACAGGCCCTAAGACTCGAGAAATAACGTAGTTTTGTGATCGTTTTTGTCATTGAAAAATGTACAGAGGCCGTAGACAAAGTCCCTTTCGTTAAAAACGATGACGATATTCGTTAACAAAATGTATGGGATTTGTACATTAGTCTTCGCAAGCGAAACGTCATTTAGCGATGACTTATGTCGTCATCGTTTTTAACTAAAGATACATTGTCTAAGGGGGCAGCTCTAGTGAGAATAAAATAATTCCTTGCAACAAAGTTGCGGGAAACAATTAGTTAAATTATTAAAACTAACAAAATAATAATAATTACTTGTAGCAATCTTGTACTAACTTAAATTTCCATTTAAAGAAAATATATAGAACAAGATGAAGTATAAAAATCATACAAACTCTTGATTTTTTATGTTCATTTTGATGTTGAGACACTTTGAAGTATAAAATTGTCGACCATAACCGTAGATATTAGCGGATATTGGAAAGATGGTGAACGGATCAGTCCGGCCGACTAATATTCGGTGCAATATCTGCCCCATAAACCGCCTCGGGCTGCGTCTCGGTGCCTTATATAGTACGGGAGCCCTAGAACAATTTTTTTTGTGATTACTAAAAAGCTAATTTTTGTGAGTAGCTACATTTTGCTAAGACAAACAACATTTTTATTTTCGAAAAACAGAGATAGAAAGGATTTCATACCTTGACTGGATGGTCCTAAAATATGGATTATTTTATTTGTAGGACAAGGTTACTCTTAAATTATATAACTATTAACCTACCAATAAACAAAAAATCTGCTGGTTAGGGTTCCGTTTTAGGGTTCTGTAATCAACAAAACTTGAGTGTGACTGGTGAGACATTACCGATACTTATGGAGAGTACTCTGTACTCGATTCTCATTATAATTATGTAATAAAATTAGGTTCTTAATTTTTTTCCGAATTTCCCAAAAATAAATGAATCATGGATACTAAGTAAATTACGCGGCTAGGCAAGTAGGCATACTATGCAGCCGGTGCCTCTCGTGCGCTACCAAAGAAACACCACACAACTACCCCTCCCGCTCGCGGTGTCCATGCGTTGGGTAAATAATGATTTAACTTTAAGCTACATTTACAAACAAACAAACAAACAAATATACTTTATTGTGCACAAACCAGTGAAATTTACATTAATTAAAAGTTACTCAGTGATCAATTGATATTATTTTTTTATATTATTTTTTTCCAACTAATATAGTAGCCAAATATCACGTCCTCGAGTATTGAACATCACCAGTCACGCAGTATAGACGTGTAAAATTTACTTTAGTGATTATAATATTATTGTGTCTGGGTACACTGTAAAAGACCAAAAGTTTCAATGTTATTATTATTATGTATTATTACAACTAAGGGTAAAATACATTGATATTGAAATGCTTTAGTTATAATAAAAATTGCTATAGTAAAATGAAAAAGAGACAATTTCGAAATACTTTCGAATGTATTAGGTATTTCGAAATACAATGACGACCTCTGTGGCTCAGTTGTTGAGCACGTCGCCGCGTCGGTAACTCAATCAGGGTTCGAATCCTGCCGACGGAACAAAAAGTTTTCAAAGTTCCTGGGTCATGGATGTGTATTAATTTAATTAAATATGTGTATCATATAATAAACATCTTACATAAACATAATACGTATAGTATAAAAGTATCTATATATATAAAACTCAAGGTGACTGACTGACATGGTGATCTATCAACGCACAGCCCAAACCACCGGACGGATCGGGCTGAAATTTAGCATACAGGTAGATGTTATGACGTAGGCATCCGCTAAGAAAGGATTTTGATAAATTCCTACCCCAAGGGGTTCAAATAGGGAATGTTTAATACAAATAGATGAAAGTTTGTATATAACAATACTTCTTAACGCGAGCGAAGCCGCGGGCAAAAGCTCGTTAAATATATTTCCGTTGCCTGGTACCCGTAACACAAGTCCTTCAGGTACTTACCACGGGACCGGACTGACGTAGTCTCATGGTATTATTATTACAGTTATACCCAAAATCAAAAGGATTCTAGACAGTAATTTTTTGCTTCTACTAATTTATTAAAGCTTCACGCTTTTAGGTCTAACAACATTTACATACAAGAGATAACGAATCAAAAGGGAACGATTTTAATTTGAACAAAAGATTCTCAGAGAAAGATTCATCAGCAATTGAAATCAGAAAATCAATCGATCATAAATTTGATGTCGAAAGAAAAAAAAGTAGATATAATATAAACAGTGAAATAAATTTACGAACAATTCAATAACTTTTATCGCGTTTTTTGCATGGGAACAAATTAAACAGTTTTTTTTTTTCCACAAAATTATATCGAAATATTATGTTGCGTAATTTAAAAAATCTAGGCAATCCTTACAGAGAAACGACTCAATTTTATTACCTTTATTCCTATATATTATAAAACTGAACTTATGGAAAAGAAAATTGTGTACTGTAATTAAAAACCGCTAAATGCATAATATATTACATAATATACACACACTGGCAAAATTAGCGGAACATAGGTAAAAAGGGCCACAACTTGAACTCAAGTGGGTTGGGCTGTGTGAAATCCTTTTTATAGCTGTTTCTAAGCTCATATAAGAAATAAAATATTGAACAAAACTGGCAAGTTGACATATTTTTATTGCAATTATGCCCTAAGTGTTTTTCGATGATTGACGTTGTAAGTATTTCAGATAAGAATGACGTTTTTAGATGCGTGCAAGGTATGCCAGCTCATTTGATTGTTTGGTTTTTGGAAAAACACATTGCTTAGATACAAAATTAGTGATTTCCCAGCATCTACGATAGCTAGAGCTGTAACCACGATAGAGAAACGTCACACCTACCGTTCGGTCAATCAGGCCTTAGCAGTGTGTCGGCTTCCGTGGTCCATCGTATCTTTCAACGCTACAGAGAGACTGGATCTTACGTTCAGAGACGAGAACAAGGCAGATATCGGGTGATAATGGTTCAGGGTGACCGTTTTGTAAGGATACAAGCCTTAAGAAATCGACCTCAAACTGCTTTGCATACACGAAACCTGTCGGAACAGGTCCGAGATGTACGTGTGAGCGATTGTACAATAAGAAGAAGACTCAAAGAAGTTAAATTAAACTCAAAGGTGCCAGCAAGGGCACCAAAACTTGAGACAGGACACCAAAGAGCCAGGCTAAGATTTGTCCCCCCATGTGGGGCCTCTGTTTGGCCTAGGGAGACAAGAAACCCCGCGGGCAAACAACGCGGGCCTGCTTTGGATGAGCAGGCGAGCGCGGACGAAAGCCACGGAAGACATGTAGTAGACCCTAGCGTCTCCGTCCTGCGCGGAAGTAGGAACACGGTCGGGTTTTAGTGGGTACAGCTGCGGCCACTTACCATCTCTTCGGCCGTAGCAAGTCCCACATACCCCGGTGGTCCTTCCCCAACGCTGCCGGGGATGCGTAATAGCATTTCCCGACCAAAAAAAAGGCTAAGATTTTGACAAGTTAGTAAAATCGTGTGCTGTACAGTGATGGGAGCAAATTCTGTGTAAATTTTGTTGACAGGCGATAAAGAATGACGTGGATAAATCGTAATCTGTGTGGAGCCCGCACAGAGCTGATGATTGTTAATTATGGTACTTTGACAGTACATGGCTAAAGCACATACATCCTACAACTACATGTTGTGCCTTTTACACAGTTTTAGGTAGTAACTTCAATTTTATGCGCGTCCATAGAATAAAAAAATCGGGCATTATTACCTAAATTATGCTGGCGAAGCCCAGGTAGAGAGGCCAGCACGGTCTACGGATATGGATCCGATTGAGGACGTGTGGCACATTAATGTGTGAACGGTACGAGTTAAACCTCCAGCTCCAAAATGTGTTCAGGAGCTCGAGTTGGCGTTACTGGAGGAGTAGGAGAATATCCCACAGGAAAAGATTGACAATCAAAATGCAAGCATGGAATGGCGTATCCACGCCCTCTTGAGTTCCATAGAAGGCATTAAACGCTTTTAACATGGCATTTCTGAAGTAATAATCGGCCAAGTGCGAGTCGGAATCGCGCAAGAAGTGTTCCGTACCATTATAGAGCAAAATTAGGCCATAAATTGGGTTTTTTGTATGGGAGCCCCCCTTATTTTTTAATTTTATTTTAATATTATTATTAAATATTAAAGTACACATATAACTAAGGATTTTGTGAAAAATTCAAGTACCTACCTGTTGCCATTTTTGATAAAGAGCAAAAAAGGCCAAACAAATCACGTTTGTTGTATGGGAGCCCCCCTTAAATATTCATTTTATTTTATTTTTAGTATTTGTTGTTATAGCGGCAACAGATATACATAATCTGTGAAAATATCAAATCTCTAGCTATTACCGTTCTTGAGTTACAACCTGGAGACAGCAAAAAGGCCAAAAAATTCACATTTGTTGCATGGGAGCCCCCCTTAAATGTTTATTTTATTTTATTTTTAGTATTTGTTGTTATAGCGGCAACAGATATACATAATCTGTGAAAATATCAAATTTCTAGCTATTACCGTTCTTGAGTTACAGCCTGGAGACAGACAGACAGACAGACAGACAGACGGACAGACAACGAAGTCTTAGTAAAAGGGTCCCTTTTTTACCCTTTGGGTACGGAACCCTAAAAATGGAGAATTTAACTTAAAAACTTACTACTGAAATTTCAAATATTATTTTCTTAATTTTTGATTTTTGCAGATTTTTTATTTTTACACGATTTTATGCCCTAAATTTATATAAGTTTTATTTTTTAATCATCAATTATTACATTTATAAATAAATATTTAAAAACAGCAGTTAACTTAAAAAATGAAAATTTTGTTATATTCCTCTAATTTTGCCGGCGTGTTTAGTTATAATTACTTATAACCGAAAAGTGTTAAAAGTGTGTAATATTTTATGACCGAAATTATTCAAGTCAGCAGAAATTGATGTTTTAACATGAAATCTTAAAACTTATTAATATATTAGAATCAAAATATTTTTGCTCTCGTCAAAATATTGTTATTTACTGCAAAAAGTAAGCAATGCACGAGGGCCGCTTCGATTGAAACTTAAAACTTTTCCATTTAAACTTGAAAAGAACTTCTCTGGTTGTATGCAATGTTATCAAATAATATTTATCAATATAATATTTTGAATTGAATTTTTTGCATGAACTGATTAATGTTATTAATAATTATACTACGTCGCTTCATTCTTCAGATATAATAATGTCAACACAGGGTAGTCCCCTTATCCTACAGGCAACTTCGCACGTTTTTAGAGAATAAAAAAAAAAATCAGCTGTCAAATTCATCTGACAGTTGTCACTACTTATCTGGTCTGTCAAGTGTCAGCCTCATTCCCTTTTCGTGCGAGGCAACGAGCGCACACGCATTCAAAAATGCCTAAACGTAGTGCACAGGATAAACTCGAAAGCTATCGGAGAAAGATTCAGAAGATAGAAGAAAAGGAGCAACGTAAAAAAGGGCGAGAAAAGAGTTCCCGCCGTTTTCGACGTCCGTTAGATTCGTCAGATGACGAAAACAATGAAGGTATGTAAGAGTATGTGATCTTATAACAGTTCACAAATAAATTTCATATAAAAGTGATATGTGCTTAAAGACGAGTCGAAATAAACTGCGAGTTCATTTCGATAACGTGGGTAGCTGCGAGCTATCCATGAGACACTTAAGTGCTACTATACTAATGTAACAAAACGTGTTGTCTAAAAAAGACAAGTACGTTAATAACATTCTACTGTCCTCGAGACAATAGATATGTATTTCAATATTTCATCTACCCACTATTTTTCATCTACCCACAATTTTCTACCTACCTGCAAAAATCGTAAAGAAATATAATTTCTTTTTAGATACCAGTATTGTGGAGGTTAACGACATGTGTCAGCCCGACCCACCGATCCCACAAAACGGAGTGACCTCCGTCACACAAGAACCTGGCCCAGAAGCGCAGGAAGTTACAGACGAACCCATCTCTGAGATTCAGTCAGAGACTATTTTGGATTCCGAACTGCTATCTGCCCTGGGAGCTTCCACGTCGGATACGCCAGAATTCGGCGACAATATACATGACAGTTTAGCCAACTTATGGAATCCTATTTTAAAGAAGGGACTTCCAAAAGAAGATAAGGACAAACTTTTAAAGGAGTATCTCTTACCTGGAAACTGTAAACTGTTACAAGCACCTAAGCTTAACGCAGAAATATCCGCCGCTGTATCAGACGTTGTCAGATGGCGCGATAAGAAGTTGGTTCGATTCCAACATCAGCTTGGCGTAGGTACAGCGACAATAAGCAGGGGTATAAATACCTTACTAACATCGACCGACAAGGCTAAGGCGCTAAAACAATTAAGCGACGGGTGTCGGTTCTTAACCGACCTACACTATGTTTGGTCCAAGGATAGAATTAAGCTAATCACGCCTAGTCTGGAAAAGAATTTCTTGACAGTCATTCAAGATGCCGAAAGAGACGATACATTATTCGGCTCCACATTGTCTGAAAAAATAAAGGCCAGCCAGGCCATTAATAAACAGAGTTCACAGATTAAGGCGCCAATGAACCAGAAAACTGCTAGCGGCGCCGGTACTGCACAAATTTCCGCCACTCGTCCTGTCCAGGGAAACTGGCCAGGACCTTCTCGCTACCAGTCGAACAGGGGGGGGCGAGGAGGTCATCGGAAGCCGCCGGCGTCAACACCACGCCGTGCCTTTCCCCAGACCCAATCTCATGCGAGGACTGCCAATCCGTCCAGAACGCGTGCAACCCCACACTAGCACAGGTACACGCAGGTCGTATTCAGTTATATCTTACCTGTTGGTCACGTATAACTAATAACAAAGTAGTATTATCATGGATTAAAAATGGATATACTATACCATTCTGTAGTACAGTCACTCAAACAGTAGAACCTAGTTGTACACTTCCATACAAAGAAAGGTTAGACATATTAGACGCTGTAAATAAATTATTAAAATTAGGAGCAATATCGACGTGCCTCCCGGTGCGTGATCAGTTTATATCTAGAATCTTCTTAGCGCCGAAGTCGAATGGTGGCAAACGTTTTATATTAAATCTAAAGCCATTAAATAAATTTATCGTTAAAACACACTTTAAGATGGAAGATTATAGGACGGCGGCTAAACTAATTCCTCAAGAGGGTTATTTAGCTACAATAGACTTAAAAGAGGCTTACCTTTTATTGCCTATAGCTGAATCGAGCAGAAAATATTTACGATTTAAGTTTCAAAGTCCTAATTCCAATATGGTAACCACATACGAGTTCACGGCGATGCCGTATGGCTTGTCTGTGGCGCCTAGGGTTTTTACCAAAATCATGAAGGAAGTTATTACTTACCTGAGAAAACAAGGACATACGTCAGTTATATACCTTGACGATATATTATGTATTGGAGCCAGTTACAATGACTGCTTACATAATGTACGTGAAACTTTAAAAGTCTTAGAGTGTTTGGGTTTCGTCATCAATTACGATAAAAGTTCTCTAACACCATCCCAAGTATGTAAATTTTTAGGTTTCTTATATAACACAAAAGACCTTACAATGTCTTTACCATCTGACAAGAGAAATAATATTAACATTTTGCTTAAAAAATATTCAAAACTACCTAGATGTACGATACGCGACTTTGCACAGTTGATTGGTACCTTAATTGCCGCCTGCCCTGCCGCCAGGTATGGCTTATTGTATACCAAAATATTAGAAAGACAAAAATTTAATTTACTACAATTACATAATAATAATTATGAAGTAAAGATTAGTTTACCGAATGACATTCTAGCAGATCTTAACTGGTGGATTGAAAATATTTTTACAACTTATAATCCTATGAGGACGCTGTCCTATAGGAAGGAAATCTTTACAGATGCTTCCAGAACTGGCTGGGGAGCTGTATGTAGCAATGTTAAAATAAGCGGCAGGTGGAAAGTTGATGAATTAAAACAGCATATTAATTATCTAGAACTTCTAGCGGTATTTTTAGGATTAAAGAGTTTAGCTAATGAAGACAGTAATTGTTCACTACTATTACGTATCGATAATACTACGGCTATCAGCTACATTAACCGACTAGGAGGTATTCAATTTCAACACCTTAATGACCTAGCTAGATCAATTTGGCAGTGGTGCGAGAAGCGCAATATTTGGCTATTCGCATCTTATGTAAATACAAAAGAGAACTGCGCAGACGCAGAGTCAAGAAGGGTTAACCCGGATACCGAATGGGCCCTATCTCAGGAGGCTTTTTATTCTATCGTAAGTAATTTCGGAGAACCAGAAATTGACCTTTTCGCTTCTCGCAGCAATGCCAAGTGTAGACGGTTTGTCTCTTGGAAACAAGAGCCAGACGCCTTTGCCGTAGACGCATTCACCGTCGATTGGAAATCTAAATATTTTTACGCGTTCCCGCCTTTTTCAATAATCCTTAAATGTTTACGAAAAATTATAGACGACGAAGCCACCGGTATCCTCGTTTTTCCAAACTGGCCTTCTCAGGCGTGGTTTCCTTTACTAGAGGAACTTAGAGTTTCTCGTATTATTTATTTTAAGCCTAGTAAATCTCTTTTACTATCTAATTCCAGCGGTCATCATCCTCTCCACCACAAACTTACCCTGGGTGCAGCGGAGCTGTGCGGGCGGCGTTCGCGCTCAGGGGTGCCCCACCGGAGGCGCTCGACCTGATGTTAGCGTCTCTGTCCGACAACACTGTTAAGCAATACAGCGTAACCCTTAAGCTGTGGTGGCAGTTTTGTACAGAACGCTCTATTGATTTTTATAATGGACCAATATCTTCGGTCTTATCCTTTTTAACAGAACAATTTGCAAAAGGTTGTTCTTACGGCTCCCTTAACAGTCACCGTTCGGCGCTGTCTTTATTATTGGGCGATCGCTTGGGCTCCGATGAATCTATCAAACGTTTGTTGAAGGGAGCATATAAGCTAAAACCCAATCGACCGAAATACACGTCGACATGGGATCCTCAGCTAGTCCTAGATTTTATCTCTTTATGGTATCCTAATCTTAATCTTAGTATCGAAAAGATTACAAAGAAATTAGTAACTTTATTAGCAATTTGTACAGCACATCGCGTACAAACTTTTACTCTTATAAAACTTGAAAATATTTCGATTTCCAACAATGGAGTAAGTATAGCCATAACAGACATTATTAAAACGTCTGCCCCCGGAAGAGACCAACCGGTTTTATTTCTACCATTCTTTGTGCAGAATCCGAACATATGTCCCGCTTCAGCCCTCAAAGATTACATTTTTATGACTAAAAATGTGAGGCACTCGAACGTGGGTAAACTTTTGCTGACTTACAAGAAGCCGCACAAAGCTGCCACTTCTCAATCTGTAAGCCGCTGGATCAGACAAGTGTTGTCGGACAGCGGCGTAGATGTCGGCACGTACGGCGCGCACAGCACACGGCACGCGGCTACGTCTGCGGCGCACGCCGCCGGTCTCGGCCTGGACGTGATCCGCAAGACGGCAGGCTGGACGAGTGCGTCCAGTGCCTTTGCCCGGTTTTACAACAGACCGATTTTAAGCGAAGGCGAATTTGCCAATACGGTAGCATTCCGTAATTAATTATTTAGTGATTAATCAACGATAAGCCTGTATAAGTTTATTATTCTCCCATTATAAAGAATTAATGTTGATGATTTTTTGTACAATATTTTCTGGAATAAAAATATTGATTAGTTTATCCTGTTTGCTTATTTATTTCACTTGAAAAAGAAACAAAACTTAATGCTCTAAACATCTACCCTGTGTTGACATTATTATATCTGAAGAATGAAGCGACGTAGTATAATAAATGATCAAACGAACTTCTCAAGTGAAGTTCGATCATTATTATATAAGTCGCTTCATTCGATGATATAATTTCCCATCCCACCCAGAATAAAAATATCAAACATAGATATTTATATTGGAACCCGTGATTAAGTTTTGTTAAAATCTCTAAAGAATGAGGCTGACACTTGACAGACCAGATAAGTAGTGACAACTGTCAGATGAATTTGACAGCTGATTTTTTTTTTTATTCTCTAAAAACGTGCGAAGTTGCCTGTAGGATAAGGGGACTACCCTGTGTTGACATTATTATATCATCGAATGAAGCGACTTATATAATAATGATCGAACTTCACTTGAGAAGTTCGTTTGATCATTTATTATACTTATCATAATATATTTAATAATTTATATCTAGAAAATCTGCTTACCTAATGTGGACCACCAATGGGGTATTTTAATATAATATTATTACTGTTAGTAATTTGTAATGTATTATTTCGTAACAAAGAACAAAGCACTCACGTACCTGAAATCCATTTACCAAATTGTTTTACAAACCTAATTTTTAATTAATTTACCGAGTGGCGAACGAATGAACGAATCGCTCTGCATTTCGAGTATTAATCGACCACTCTCGATCATGATTGATTGCAATAACGAATATTACGGAACGTGTGTCGTGTTGATTAACACGCCCTCACAGTTGGCTGCATTGAATTTATTTTCAGCTTTTAATCACGCTTATTTTTACCCCCGAATTTCCTGGAGCAACATTAAGGTTCCTTGATATACATAATGTAATGTAATGATACTATTTGAACCGTGAACTTCGAATAGCTTTCCTCCTCATGTAAACGTTCCTTGGATTTCCACGAATATTTCAAGATTAAAATTAGCCAAATCGGTTCAGGCGTACTCGAGTTTAAGCGAGGCAAAATTTTTTTTTTATTTATTTATTATGATTATTGTAATATTATCTAGTCCGAGAGAATCCCTCTTAAAATATATAATATGACGTATGATGTAAGTGAAATAAGTGTAAAGTGCGAGTTGGACTCGTGCACGAAGGGTTCCGTACCGTTATAGAGCAAAAATAGACCAAAAATTGTGTTTTTTGTATGGGAGCCCCCCCCCCCCCTCGAATTTTTATTTTATTTTAATATTATTTTAAATTAATTATTGAAGAAGACATACAATCAAGGCCGTCGTGAAAATATCATGTGCCTACCGGTTGCTATTACTGATATAGAGCAAAAAAGGCCGAAAAAATCACGTTTGTTGTATGAGAGCCACCCTTAAATATTAATTTTATTTTGTTTTTAGTATTTGTTGTTATAGCGGTAACCGAAGTACATCATTTGTGAAAATTTCAGAAGTCTAGCTTTAGCGGTTCTTGAGTTACAGCCTGGAGACAGACAGACGGACGGACGGACGGAAGGACGGACGGACAGACAGACGGACAGACATCGAAGTCTTAGTAATAGGGTCCCGTTTTTACTCTTTACGGGTACGGAACCCTAAAAACATTATACAAAAAATATATATACGAGTTATAACAGTATAAAGTCGTTATAGATTTTTAATATTATCTTGTCAGCTCCATAAACTTTGAATTGCACAAAAATCTAAAATTATTTTGGCCCTTTAAAACATATTTTGCTTAACATACATTTTTGCACGTAATATTATGCTGTTATTATTTCGTCAATTTGATGAGTGAACTAAAATAAAACTTTACGAAATTTGTTCCCGTTTTCGACGAATGCGATGAGGCTGCCGCATAACAAGTTTAAACGTACAAAACAGCAAGGAATATCAAACTTTCAAGTAATAAATTTAATATAATTTGTACCTCGAAACAGACGTAAAATATTATCTCCGGGTAAATAGAGAAATATAACTCAGGTATCTCTCGGAGAAATTATTATTTTATTTGCTTTTTCCTTCATTGCATTTCCCAGTTGTACATTTTCTCCGGGATCCTCGGAATATTATGATAAAACATGCATTTATTCAGATCTGTGATATTTCTAGCTCCCTCGTTTACACAGAAATATATGTCAATTACATACCCGCACCCCGGGGTCTGGGTGCACGAAGCGAAAATAATAACGCGCTGAGTTTCTTCGCCTTTTCTTTAGATTTGCAGTCTCCCTCGACGACGTCATCCGCGCGGAATTCTGACGAACTACATAATATTTTACTTTATAATTGACGTCTATGAGCATCATTTAATTGTGTGTTTTAGGTCAAAAAGGTTAGAAATCAGAAAAGTCTTAAGGTTATTTCACATTGAAAAAGACGAGATGATGCGATGCTTTTTCAGTGTAGCCTCGTCATGTTGCAATTTAAACTGACTCTCGGTATACAGCGTACAACAGACACATAGCCCACAAGCAAGTTCCTTGAAAATCGATTACTGTTTTCTAGTAAACCTTTTCGGTGAGCCTTAATTAAACTATATGTTTGGCCGAACAGATTATTTAGGCTAAAATTCGCGGTCACCGAAAACACTAGCTGTAAGTCTTAATATCAATTACTGATAACACTTGCCTTCACGATAGACTATTTCCTACTCAGTTGGACCCAAATCATTATCTCTCCATCACGCGCTTGACTAAACATAATACAATCAATCACACGCTACGAAACAATAGGCCAATATTATATGGCCCAAGTCACGAAGTTAGATTTCATGCAAGTTTTGTGCAGCTCCAGATTTATTTATAGGCAGGCTATGGCCTATGGGCAGCAGCGTCCTATGGCGTTCTGGAGGGGGCGGCAAAATTAAAGTGGCCTATACTCGTAAAAAATATAAATCCGGCCCTGGTTATGTAAGGTATTAAGAGCGTATTATACAGCACGACTGGTGAGACATGTTCAATACTCGAGGACGTGATATTTGGCTATTATATTAGTTGAAAAAAAGTAATATAAAAAATTATATCAATTGATCACTGAGTAAATGTAGCGTTAAATAATAATTATATTTTACCCAACGCATGGACACCGCGCGCGGGAAAGGTTGCGCACAGTGAGGGGCGGCGTGGGCCGTGCCGGCCGCATAGTAATTTACTAAGTGTCCATGATTCATTTGTTTAAAAGAAAATTTGGTCAAAAATTAAGTACCTAATTTTAGTACATAATTATAATGAGAATCGAGTACTGAATACTCTATATCGGTATTGTCTCACCAGTCATGCTGTAGTTATCTATCATATTATTTTCTTCTGTCTATGTAATAATATATTAATATTGATTTTAACGTTTTGCTAAAACTCGAGAATGCCTGAACTGATTTGGCTAATTTTAGTATTGAAATGTTCAGTCCAGGTAAGGTTTATATGAAAAGTTTACCGGGTCGTCTAGTAATAGTATTATAATTGAATTTCATTCTCAGACGTTGAGAGCGTATCAGCCAAGATAGGTATTAAGTGGGAATATGCGAGCGGAGCCTTAAATCGAGCTTGTATACCCGAGGAAATTGATTCCTAGACAGTTGACAGACCAACGTCATTTGGTCGGATCATGTCAATTCAGTGTTAATTGTGATCTGTCAGCTGGGTTTGACGTATCGCGACCAAACTACGTAGATCCCCGATCTGCCTAGGAATCAACCTCCTCGATGGTACAACACTCCATTATTTGGCAAACTAACTATTAAATTCTCCCACAACATGCCCGCAAAATTACAATGGCTATTAAACTCATGAATAATCAAAAACACATTGAAGCAGAAAATCTGTATTAAGTTATAATTTATGGTTAATTGAACTTACCTTAAGTGAACTTCAACCAAAATTATACGAGTTGCTGCATCCGTAGAGATTTAATAAACCTGTAGTCCGAATTTTGTGGTACTGCATCATCACACGCCATTTAGATATTATTTATTTAATTTAAAACTGAAAAAAGACAATCAATTGGTTTTATAGTACTTCCGCCCTGCCTTCCTAGATGGCGGTGTTAGTTCGTCCGTCATTCTTTTTAGAGAGGATAATTCATAACATTTTATCATTCCGCAAGTAAAGAATAGGGGCAACAAACTAAGAGAAGTGGGTGGGGTGGGATCTTAAATCTCTACGGATGCAGCAACTCGTATAATTTTGGTTGAAGTTCACTTAAGGTAAGTTCAATTAACCATAAATTATACTTCGTTGCTGCATCCTATGAGATTTAATAAACCTGTAGATGTTCAGCGCGTAATTGCGGAATGATAAAATACCAGATTAATTATATTAAGTTAATTAATTACGGAATTTAAAATGATATAACATTATAGACATCATAACAATTTTTAGTTAATAAAGTATTGTACTTCTAAATAATAATACTACTTAATTAGTTTGGATATGCTATGAATCTGAATTTACATTAAAAATAGCTTCTGCGAAAGCTCTGTCTTGTGCTAAATCTGGTAAAGGTAAGTTATAAAACTTAGCAAAACAAAGTGATGAGCCGGCCCAGCCAGCGCATCGCTTGATAATGTCGACGGAGACTCCCGCGCAGCGCGCCGCCGACGTGGAGGCGTGTCGCGTGCTGTGCGCTGAATAAACGCCAATCTCTATGCCACTGTCCTTGAGGACACTCTTTATCCAGCGACTTATAGATTGGGAACTGGCATTATGAAAAGGCTTTCTAGTTGTTAAAATGAGCTTATCAGTAGCTGGGCCATTTCTCAGCTCTTTTGTCTTATCTAGGTAAATAAAGCTTTAGCTGGGGCTTGATGAATAATTATTAATAGTGATTACGATACGTGAATTTTCGGAATGAACGTCTTCTTTTCTTATGAGTGATAACGTCTGCACCCGTTGTCCCGTCGACAACGAGTTGAATTATTATATATAATTATTATAATATTAGAATGAGTTACATTTTTTTTTTTTTTTTTTTTTTTTTTTTATATATAAAATTTCTAATGATAATAAGTATAGAATCTTACGGATAAAATTTAGATACGTACTCCAAAAGTTTATAAGGTTCCCTTAAAAATGAATACTTTAGGAAGCTGGGCTTACTCCTAAAGACTCCTTTAAAAAATCTTAGGATCGTTATTGCAACGGGATTTACCAATGATTAGAGACAAACTAGAGTCTAGACCTATAACAATTTAACATTCCGCAACTTGCTTTTTCATTAAGTTTTTCTGTTAAAATTTAAGAATTCGTAATATTATATCAGCTACGAATCCTTAATACAAATCAATTATTATTATTAATTTGACAAAAATTAAACCAATGTTTTAATCCTGTATCATACTGATTAATTGTACCTCCCGATAACGGTTTTAGTATGATATTGTCAATAGACATCTCCAGTATTCGGCGTCTTAGGTAGACTTTCCGCACAATACTGCGCACGCCAGAAGGTTTTATCTGGGCTAAAATAAATCTCGTCAGATTTGAGAAGCGATCAAAACAGTGGAAAACACGGCCGAGACATGACGGCCAGTACGGAACGACTAATTTACCAGTCGCTTCCTCTTCTATAATTTTCCTAAGACAGTATGAGCGCGAATGGCGGGAAGGCATAGAAAAAATAATCGTGCCATGAAATTGTAAAAGCAAGGATGATGAAGGCACCTGGGTCTTGTTTCCAAGAGACATAATATCTTAGCAGATAATAATATAGCACTTATTACTAAAGCACAACGCGAGTAAGTACGGTATCAGCCATCAGGTTGTCAGGTTGACCGAAGCTCAATAAGATCTTTAGTAAGTTCCTATCGTTACGTTACGTACCTAGACGCCTGGTCAGCATCTGTGTTTTTATATAATCGATGTTGAACGGTTTGAACCCCTCATGGCCTCGATCTGTCTTGTTGTGTGACAAATTATAAGAAGCAAATAAATTATATATGCGTTGTTTCTCGCACTACTGCCATATATCTCTCGCGATTTCATTGAGATGATGAAATTGAATACTTCACATTATAATATTAATATAAGATAATATAATTATGGCAGTAGTATTATTTATTCTTAGTAAGACATTTAAAATATTATCACAACGATGAAATGAAAAATGATTTCAATCCCTAGGCAGCCAATAATTCGAGATAATTGATATGATGGCGAGCTTCATCCGCAGACCAATGGCATCTAGTTACTACTCCGTCGCACGCGACGCCCCAGCCAGTGAGTGACGAGTCTGTGAAGATCTCCAGCTCGTATAAACTTGTGTTTATTCTATTAAAAAGCTTACTTTATTCTATTAAAAATAATATTGCACCACCAACTGGTGGTACAAATAAGGTTTTACAGGCATGATGGAATCAAAATTATTATTACATTTTTGTGAAGCTAAAAACTCGTTCAAAGTATTTAGTACGCGGCCAGTTGTATCAAAGAATATACAACTACACGGCTGTATGCTATTGCTGGTCATGCTGAAATTAAAGTGCCAATGAACTTCGCGAAATCGCGCTTGTTATGGATTTCGTTGGCTAGTTAGTTTCTGGAGTAACTGCATGACTTGAGTATTTAATATTATGTCAAAGCTAATATAATATCATTGGTCAAAGCCAATAAATCTACAAAGTTGTGAAGGCGTCATACTAGTTTTCTCAAAGTTGATAATAAAACCTAATTGTTTCAATTTTGACCTTAATATAATATTATAATATAGTAGCATAATCTTTAGATTTCGATTCGAATTTCGACCACTAGATGGCCCTGTTTTCTTGACCACATAAAAAGAGGCTTTTGAAGCTTTACAAATATAAATGGCACAGAACTTAAGCCGTACAGGAAGGCAGTTAAATTCACAAAGATTATCATGAAATCGAAATCTCAAAAAGAAATAAAATAATAAATTTATGTAATGTATGAATCGGCACACCGCACAAGCAATTCCTTGAGATCGATTGAGATTTGAGATTGAGATATGAGGAATATAGGCATTTGGAAAGACCAATTTTATAGCAGTGCGAATATCTTCCATTTTAAAAGTTGATTACGTGCAAATTAAAAATGTATTTAAGTAATTTTGAGTTGAATATAAATCTTAACCCACCGATACTTTTCGGTGTAAGAAAAATGTATGAAATAAATTGGTCTGGCAAATTTTCATTACATACTGAAATAGCACCTAATTGTTTGAGTTCACTTATTGCTTTGCTCATCTGACTCTTTGTAAAAGGTGGATTACTTGGTTCCACACGTTGGTAAGGTGGCTTATAGAAGGGACTTATAACTCAATGCAGAAGGGTATTTTATAATATCCTTTAGCATAAGACAGCCCTGCACCGTGCTGTCGGAGGTTATTAGAAGCCAATTGCGTAAAAAGAATTGGATGCGGCCAGCGTGAGGTACCTCTAGTAGCAGCGTCTCCTGTCGTTGCTCGGTCTGGCGCTCGCGTAGGGGCGGCCGCGGCGCGGGGGCTGCTGGGCCCTCCTCGCCGACGTGTCGACGGCTGCGGCTCGTGCGGGCGGGCCAGCGCTGCTGGCGCTGGCCTCGCGTACTGCTGACGAGGAGGAGCTCGGGAGTTGCCCGGCAGTGCTTGTTGCTAGCGCTTTTCACCGAAAAGGTAGACGTCGCTTTTTACAATTTACGCCTTGGATTGTATTATATAAAAAAAAAATTACCGGTTTTTGCAGCCTGCTGTAGAACTGCGGCTACCTCTTGATTGAGTTTAGGCGCTTGTGCCAGCGAAAGGTTAGTCGGTATAAGAATGTTCGCCACAGGCGACTCCTTGTATTCCTTAGCCAAACCATCGACCAAGATTTTACCCCAACGTTCAGAGAGTTCGGTGGGAATGCGTTCGCCTAGGGCTTTCTCTGTTTTATTGGCCTTGCCAAGAATATTTAGTATTTCAAGTGGTAACCTGGGAGTAGATTCTTGGTTAGGATCTACTGGCACGGTGGCTTCTGGTTGGCTCAGCGGCGCTGATGTCGGCGGTGCGGCCTGCGGCGACGCCGGTGCAGGCGCGGCCGACTCCATATAATCCACGTCTTCGACGTCGGCTAAAGATTGTGGAGTTCCACAGCAAGATTGAGCCTCCCGCGCGTCGATGTCTTCATCGCGCCTTTTGTCGTCGGATGAGTGCTCGTTATCGCAGCGGCCTTCCCGGGAGGAAGACGCTGATGACTCGGATCTTGTCCGGTGTGAATAAGCAAAAGCATAAAGTTGCTTTCAGGATGATATCACGTATCATCACGACTCAGTTTGTAACCTGGATAATATCGCGTATTACCCCTTAAGGTACAAAAGGTTGACTATCTGGTTAATATCACGTATTAACCCGTTAAGATAGTCCTTTTTTAACGTATCGTTAACATGCCATAGCAATCGCCGTATTTTGCGGCGAATATGTTCGTAATCATCCTTATTCTTCCTTTTTCCAATATTATTCGGCGATTTACACTAATTATAACACTTTAACACTGTAGAAATTAGTTTAAAAAGGATAACGTGTTGACGATGCCGCACACGAAAAACGAATGACGGACGAACTAACACCGCCATCTAGGAAGGCAGGGCGGAAGTACTATAAAACCAATTGATTGTCTTTTTTCAGTTTTAAATTAAATAAATAATATCTAAATGGCGTGTGATGATGCAGTACCACAAAATTCGGACTACAGGTTTATTAAATCTCATAGGATGCAGCAACGAAGTATAATAAGCTGTAGTAATAATATGCTATCGATACCATACAACTTTATGCATATTAAAATTAAATTTTACGCTGCAAAAACACAGTAGGTAGCGTGTGTGAAATATATTATATTTGCTTATTATAACCTCACTTATATAAAGTAATTAACTTTAAAATATGCTTGTTGAATACATGTCCTAACGAATACTAGTATTTATGTACTAAACATACTATTATTCATGAGGACGTATATTTAATTTAGTAATTATTTTATGTTTCAATTTATTTTCAATATGCAAACTAATACCTCCTGTAAACTGTCCCACTTTTGGGAGTGTTTTTCAGTTCAGTGTTTTTCACTAATATTTCCAAAATGCATCCGTATTTTCTGCTCAAAATTATAGTTTAGACTAAATATGCTATGCTAAACTAAAGATTATGCGGTCGGCCGGGCGTGGAGATCCCGTTTATTTTTGAAAGGAAAAAAATTATTCTGCAATGCCTTGAACTACCCAGGTGAGTTCCCGGACATAGATCCTCAAACTGTAAATATTGTGTACATGTTAGAAAAAGACGTCAACAATTATAGCATGGACTACCTACATACTTGTGATATGGAACTAATATACAACAAACTAGTTTCATTAGAATCTATATAATATACTAGCTGTCCCGGCAAACGTTGTTTTACCATATAAAATATTTCTACTTCATCAGTTGATACAAAATCTTACCCCCACTTAATTTGTCAAGTCCATTATAGAAAAAAAGTTTGATACAAAATCTGAGGGGGTCAGATTTTGGTCCCCTTAGAGGGGTGGGGGGGGAAATTTATATACCAGATGTTGAGTTTGAAGAAGACAAATATATCTGCGAAAACCGTTTGCAAATCGGATCATTAGTTTTCGTGTTAAAGAAAAAAGTTTGATACAAAATCTGACCCCTCTTTTGTCGCCTTAGAGGGGTGGGGGGAAAAAATTTTATACACCAGATGTTAAGGTAGAAGAATACAAATATATCTGCGAAAACCGCATTCAAATCGGATCAGTAGTTTTCATGTGATGGTGGAACAAACATACAAAAATCTTATCATATTTTTGGCTTCTATAGCGATGTAGTGACGCCCCCCGCTTATTATTTTTTAAATATCTTTAATGTACAGAATTTTCATTTCTATGGTTTTATTATAAGTATAGAAGATAAAAGAAAGTTGTGTTCGTTACGCTAATTATAGCTGAAGAACGGCTGAACAGATTTTTATGATTTTTTCGTGTCATTATAAAGGCGAGACCGCTCTAGCGATACTACGCAGCAGCGGCACAACACGTCACGGCCAAATATTCTTTGTATGAAATTGTACGTAGTTCACTGAAATTTTACATGAGCTTTGCATTAGAGGACGCAATTTTATTTTTGGTATATGTTGGGGGGGGGGGTCAACAGAAGCCTAACCTTAAGTTTGTGGGGTCACCACCTTTGTCCTCCGGCCACCATCTTGAAAAAAGGGATGACAACACTAATTTCGCGATATCTCACAAAAAATTTGAAAAATCATAATTTGTTGCAAATTATTTTCCCTACAAACATGTTTGTATAACTTTTTGTAGGCCTGCTTTTCTGTAGCCACACATGCTTCCACAGTTTCCTCTGCATCTGCAGAAAATTAATTTCATGAGATCTGGGAGAATCAGGGAATATTTTCTCAAAAGATCGTCTACAGAATTGGTTCGAGGTAATTTTTTGTTGAAAATGTATTGAACAAAGCTAAAGAGCAAAAAGAAAATCTAAAAAAATCGTACTTTAATGCTAATAACTTTTTTAATTGAGGGTAAAAACATAATAATATTTGTTGTGAAATAATTTTTTCCCTTACAAATAATATGTTAATTTGTTGCAAATATCATTTAACAAATTTTTTGTAATACGTATAGTTTCCAAAATATTGCAAAAATAGTGTTGTCAGGTTGTCACCCCTCTTTTGAAGATGGTGGCCGGGGGCAAGGGTGGCGACTCCACAAACTTGAGGTTTAGCTTCTATTGACCCCCCTCTCCTCTCAATATATCCCAAAAATAAAATTGCGTCCTCTAACAAATGCAATATTCGGTGCTTAAATTGTAACATGTCAATGGACTAATGAGGTAAGTCAAATTACGTGAGGTGTTTTTTTTTAATTTTTTGACCCCCCCCCTCCCCCCCTGGTGAGATTTCGTGAGATTTTATTCAACCCTTCCTCCCCCCAAATCTCACGTGAGATGATATTTTGATATGGGTTTCTTACGTAAACACGTTAGATTGTTAAATTAATTAAATATTAGTATGAGATTTGGCTCGACCCCCCCCCCCCCCGCCCCCTAAACACCTCACGTAATTTGTGGACGCCCCCTAACACTGGTAAGTAGCATAACACGATAGCGACGCTACGCGACACAAAACGTCGGTTCTATGAAACGTGAAGTGTCGCGTCGTGACGCTGCCGCATATTGTGGTCTAACCTGAATACTACAATGGATCTTATTAAGCAGTAATACACACTTGTGTTATGTCAAGTCCAATTTGAACGCTTTATTATGTAATGTGTCGGGATTTGGGAATTACTGGGAAATGGGAATCATCTAGTTACTAGTACGATCGGCTTTGAGGATATTGTTCAAAGGCGGGCCGAATAGTTCTAATATGGCATGCACAAAGTGAGTACGTTGCGAAGAGTACATGATGAAAGAATCAACTGTATTAGCACAGTTCGGTACACTCGCTATGTTCAAAATTGCAGTATGATTCCAAATTTTATACCAAACGTTAAAATACTTACAGCAATAAAGTTTGTTACTTTATGACGTTGTTAGAGATTTAACCGATTTTTCAAACTATTTCACCAATAGATACATAATCACGTATGTGACCAAAAAGTTCAAAATGCTGAATTAAGGGGTTTCCAAAATTCTACCAGAGAAAATCAATTATAGGGGATCAAATTTTTATGCGAGGTAATGCTATTTTATGTGGGCGAGGCTGCATCCAAAAGGTTATCTTAGATATTACTTAATATTATAAATGCGAAAGTGTGTCTGTCTTTCTGTCTTTCTGTTACCTGTTTACGACCAAACCCCTAAGCAGATTTTGCTGCAATTTGACATGCAGATACTTTGAGTCCCGGGAAAGGACATAGGGACACTTTTTATTCCGTAAAATGTACGGTTCCCATGCGAAAAACGAATTTTGGCGCAACGGATTTGCGGGCGTCATCTAATAAAATATAATAATACAAATTATCTAACATTGTTAAAAGTTCAAAATCAGGTTTTTGTTCCCTCCACTATCAAAGTTTTGGTGAATATTTTGTTCTCAAAATACACTCAAGTAATAGTATTAGGATATTCCGAAGACTTGGCTCATATTAATTATTGTGATAGCGATCCGTCTATATCCACAAAGCTGGACGGATAAACCGTAGATAAATTCTCTGAGCTCACCTAGAGTTTAACGATTACTATAACTTTGTTACTGCTTGCTACTGTGATTATTGTCTATGCTTGTATGTTAGGTTTAACTAATAAGTGTTAAGTAATGTATCTACAAGCTATAACAAAATTAAGTGATAACACTTTAGGGTGTGCGTGTGTCCATTATGAAGAGTTCACTGTGAAAGTAGCAGCGCTAAAGGAGCAATTTTTTTTTGTCATTTGTATGGGCAAGCACCCCAGCATCATTCAGAATTCCATACAAAAGTGAAAAACAGTAACTCTTTCAGCGCTGCTACTTTCACAGTGAACTCTTATTATAAGGGATATAATATCATAATAAATAACATACATACCCTAAAGTATTAGAACGGCTGAATCGATTGTTCGCGAGGCTAATTTTAGTCTTGAAATATTCGTAGAAGTCCAGGGAAGGTTTATCAAGATCAAACCACATGTTTAAAGTGTAACAGTGTCGGTAAAGAAAATACAGAAGAATCGACCTTTAAATTGGTCACTATTAATTTATATCATAGACTCATTAATTCTCAAGTTATGTAAATCTATGTTATATATAAAACTCAAAGGTGACTGACTGACATGGTGATCTTCAACGCACAGCCCAAACCACTGGACGGATCGGGCTGAAATGTGGCATGCAGGTAGATGTTATGACGTAGGCATCCGCTAAGAAAGAATTTTGATAAATTCTCACTCCAAGCGGTTCAAATAGGGGATGAAAGTTTGTATATAATAATACTTCTTAACGCGAGCGAAGCCGCGAGCAAAAGCTCGTATTTCATAAAGAACGTGAACTGAATTACGTGAACTTTGCGATAATATTAACTGTCAAATACAATTAATGGAGCCGAGGACTCTATTGTAATATTCATGCAAAATCAATTAAGTTGGAATAGAAATGAAACACCGTTAAATGGCTGATAGTACGTTTAAATTAATTGAATCTGCAATTAATTAATGGGAAAATCGTGAGACGAATGTTATAAAAACTGCTTTACCATGTTAGTTGAAGTAAACGTATTTGATAAACTGGAGTTATAGACCGCCGCGCTGGAGAAAACATAAAAAAGTCACCGACAATATGATACATCACACGTACTTTAGCGTAATTTCAGATATCTTTAACCCATCAATGCCCCAAACGGCTCCCGGCTGTTGCATAATAATTGAAAATCTATTGTGTCTGGAATTCCTACGATCGAGGTATTAAGTAGCAAACATGAATATTATGTAGTTGAGTAACTCAGCTTGATACAGACTGACACTGTTTTGTTGCTATACTTGACTGAAATCCTGATTATGTGCACCTTTTGGGCTGCCTAGCATAACGATATAGCCTCATCATCGACATTATTAGCAGCCTATCGCCGTACAACGAAGACATTTTCTTGGATGGGGGCTTTAGTAGCCCTCATAGATCCGTTCCACTTTCTTTAAATGTAGGGATTCCTACGCCACATGCCTAATCGTGGTCTCTCTGTTAAACTACTGTACTGTTTTATTACTCAAAGTTATCTAAAATCACGCCGACAGCGTGCGCTTGATTCCGGAATTATTTGGGTTTACTGTATATTATTGACATTGTGTCACCAAACACACCGAACACTTCACCTGTAATTAAAGTTTGTGGAGATATCGGTAGTGATTGTGAGTCCCAACTACTTCATTACCCCATCTATGATCCGGGCGGCCGGGGTTACCGGGCTCGAGAGGGGATTTACCGCTGTTGACCCCACTTAATCCTCTATCGAATAACATGTAATTATAGACAGCCATTGTGATTAAAAAGTTTGGTGTAATAGATTTTGCAGGAGCTCAGACATCTATCTAGAGATAAAAATAAATTGTGAAAAATTAGCTCAAACATCTACTATTATTATTACAAAATAAAGGATTATAAAAAAATTGGAGCAATGTGTTAAGCAGAAGACGATAAAGCATTTTTTGTTTACACTCATTTGAACTATATAATTACCTAATATTCTCTTTGATATTACTAATTAATTATTGTCATCGTACGCTTTGCAAACGCTTTAAAGTTTCATCAAAGTGGACAAAATGAAATTGGTATCAGAATCGGTTTTCACCATCCCGCCTCCAGGTTTTTAATACAACCGTATTTATTAATTTTTTCAACCCTCGGGAATTCTACGTTCGCGTCAGAGCCAAACTTTCATAAAATTTATTCGAAAAGTTACTTGTACTGGTTAATTTGTTTTATAATAACAATGCACACTCAAATAATTAAATTAATGATTATATTTAGTGCAATTACAAAAGCGCTTGTTTCCTTGTATTATGATATTATCAGCTGGTATATATACCTACTATAATACTTCTACTATAATAATAACAAATTATCCTATAGTAATAATTGGTCGCTAATCGCTATTTGCTTCGAACCTTCAAAATATGTAGGCTAAGCGCATAGCTAAAAGAAGACGTCTTAAATTACACACTTTTTAGGGTTCCGTAGCCAAAATGGCAAAAAAGGAACCCTTATAGATTCGTCATGTCTGTCTGTCTGTCTGTCTGTCCGTCCGTCCGTATGTCACAGCCACTTTTCTCCGAAACTATTAGAGCTATACTATTGAAACTTGGTAAGCAGATGTAGTCTGTAAACCGCATTAAGATTTTGATGCAAAAATGGAAAAAATATTAAAAATTTTAGGGGTCCCCATAGGTACAACTGAAACAAAAAAATTTTTTTTTCATCTAACCTATGCGTGTGGGGTATCTATGGATAGGTCTCCAAAAATCATATTGAGGTTTCTCATATCATTTTTTTCTAACCTGAATAGTTTGCGAGAGAGACTCTTCCAAAGTGGAAAAATGTGTGTCCCCCCCCTCTAATTTCTAAAGTAGAGGCATGATAATTCTAAAAAAAATATATGATGTAGATTACTATAAAAACTACCAACGAAAATTGGTTTGAACGAGATCTAGCCAGTAGTTTTTTTTATACGTCATAAATAGTAAAGTACAACTGAAACAAAAATTTTTTTTTTCATCTAACCTATGCGTGTAGGGTATCTATGGATAGGTCTCCAAAAATCATATTGAGGTTTCTCATATCATTTTTTTCTAACCTGAATAGTTTGCGAGAGAGACTCTTCCAAAGTGGAAAAATGTGTGTCCCCCCCCTCTAATTTCTAAAGTAGAGGCATGATAATTCTAAAAAAAATATATGATGTAGATTACTATAAAAACTACCAACAAAAATTGGTTTGAACGAGATCTAGCCAGTAGTTTTTTTTTATACGTCATAAATAGTAAACCTTAATCTAAATTTCATTAAATCGACTGAAATATAAAAATAAATCAAAAATATTTTAATTTCATAAAAATAAACCTTATTGCTGCTGCGGAACCCTCCATGGGCGAGTCCAACTCGCACTTGGCCGCTTTTTTATATTAATATTTAACATACATAATTATTTTATCGTTGAAAGACGACAAATCGATTAAGATTTTCTTGATTCTCGAACTCGAAAATTCAAAAAGAGAACCAAGCGAAGCGTTGTAAAACATTAGAACAAAATATAAAAGCGAGCATTTGGTACCAGAACAAGATAATGCGGTAGTTAATGCCGCGGCGGACGTTGACTGCGTCGTTATTACTTTGGGGTAGCGACTCTGCAATTGTATTATTCTTTGTATTTTTTGTTCCGGCCACAGAATTTTGGAAGTCATGGTTTTACAATTGAATTTGGCTGCTTTGGAGTTAATTGGTTTTGTGGTGTTTCCTTCCGTAGTAATATTAGTTAACAACTTTGATTAATATTCAAATTCATTTAAAAAATATTATTATGATATATATTTGCTGGGCTAGTTCCCAAACGTTATTTTAGACTCAACGCGATAAATTATCTAGTGATTTGATTGTTCTTAACTTAAAGATACTATTATGTCTAGTGTGTCTATTTTATTTCTAAATGATAATTGATAATATTTAACGTTATTGAGATAGTGAAAACCATTTCGTCTCCGAGAGTTTTAACAGAATCGTAAATGCGGAACCGAAAAGTATATCTTCGATATTAAATTTCTTGCAATAAAATGTTTAATGCTCTTTTATTATTAGCTATCTTTAATGGATGCCGACCCGTATAAAATTTTAGCATATTTCGGGTCAAGAGATGAATTCTGTTACAGTCTAATATGAAATATTTCAAAGATATTACATTCCTTACAGTTTTAATGAGTGACGCATTATTTTTTGACCACTACCAACAGTGTAAAGTTAGTTTTGGTTAAAAATAAAGTGTCATGTTATCTCCCGCTTATTTAATGAAAGAAAATGACAAAGGATTATCAATAATACACAAGTGGTCACGAAATATAATAAATATTATATGTAACAGTATAATTATATTACTCTCACATCGATTTTGGTAAAGTAATTACTAAAATCCAACTAGTTTCACAGAAACTATTTATTAAAGTGCTGAAGAGGGTGCGTAGTACAACACAGGACTTTTCTTTCAATCGTCCCACTGCCGACACAACTAGCGAAAGAGCAGGCGCAGGACTTTTCATCATAGGCGCAGGATTTTCGCGCATAGATTTGGGAGCTTGCATAGTTCTTACCAAACTTGGAAACAGCATTTTTATTCCAACTCGAGAATCGAACTTATGATCTCCGAAAAATGAGCCAAGCTTTAAACCACGGTACTATGAAAACTTTTATTAAAAGTCACTACTTCCTAGTATTACTTGTTCATAATATGAACGTAAAGTACTGGCGGGTACGTTACTTTCGTAAGTCTATGGCGAATCTAATAAGTGGGTCATGAGCACATATTTTTATAATACATCACAACTTATGGAGTTGGAATTTATACGGCAAGTTTAGGGAGATTGCCGTTCTTAGTAACACGTTTTTTCGAAGCTTGTTCATCGTTAATCTTGGAAACAAAAACAGAGTTGAGCTTCGGGGTCGCGCCATATTTTACGGAACAACTGCGCGCGACGTGTGGCTGCCTCTGCCTGCTCAATATCGTCCAAAAAATCACTTTCTATTGTTACCTGTGCACAAATCCGCTTATTTCGTTTTCAAGCTTTTACGACGGGCTTAAAATAAACTGTCCATTGGCTTGTCTTTACTCCTACATACTCTATCTTATACTTAGTTTAGAGTATGTTAGATAACCTAATGGTTATAGAGGATATGTATTCTGTATTCCAAAGGACAGTTCCTACTTACTAATGCACAGTTAGTAAGTAGGAACTTCATTGTATGTAAAATACAAATTATTTTATGAAACCAAAAGTCTGTTTATGCTCAAACGTAAAATAAAGAATGCTGCGTCTTACTCAAGAAATCTTATGTAATTAAAATATTAAAATTTCAATAGAAACCATTTTGAAAGTAACGAAACAAATCTGTCCCTACAAATTTACTTTTCATTTAAAAACGTATTTCAGAAACAAATCAAAGAACAAGGACTAGCGGGGCCTTCAAATGTTCTTTAATAAAACATCCTGAGGCAATGGAGGCCTTAAATTACCAATTCTCTTTCAGTCGACATTTTTATTTTTAGATGGTAACGTTAAGGGGCGTGGTCAAGGGACGGTTTACCGTCACGTTTTGAAATACAATAGTATCTAGAAGGGTAGTTCTCATACATTTTACCACGGAAATAAGATTCTAATCTACTCTCGGTAATACAATTTTCGTTGCTCTACATATTTATGTCAGTACATAAAATAAAATATGTAAAGTAACGGAAATTGTAAACTATGACCGATTTGAGTTTGATCGACTGAGAAAACGAATGTTCTCGAAATGCAAACCTTGCTGTCCACTTCCTGGGTCTATTTTTGACTTAGTTACTTTTCCATAATATTTATTATCGTAGCTGCCATGATAATCAGTGAATGTTTAATGAGAGCTTCAAATGTCATACTAAATTATACCAATACGTGTGTGAAGAATGGTGATTCTATTTTAAATCGGGCGAAACTATCTTTATCGTGTAGATAATTAAGAGGTATGGGTGTCTATTTGTATAAATCGCTAGATTTAAAAAAGAAATACATTGTATTTTGTAACATTTTGTGAGTTATTATTATTTTGTGCCACATAACGATGGCCTCGTACCATCTTATGGCTTATTTCATAGACTTCGAGAAATGGACAAAACGATCCCTATTCAGCTGTAAAGTAAATATGGACAGGTAAGTGTGAGAGAGATGAAACATTCATTTCTATACCTACTAAATTATACAAGTAGTGGCCACATCGTTTGCTCTCTCTTAAGCAAGTGGTCAATTGCTCTGTCCATTTCTGTAACTCTATGAGGTGCCCAAAATCATATTTTTTTCTCAAATTCTTTCAAAAATGTCGTTATTTTAGATACAATAAAATATATTCTCTGTCCGAATTCAACTAACCCTACAAAAACAACAAGCCGTTACGGTAATTTAAGATTATTGCAGCAAACTCCCCATTTGTTCGCTTTTATTTACGGCTGTTTCGTTTAATTGAGTTCAAAAGAATTGTAATTTGGTCTCAAAGAGCTTTTTAAGTAAATCTTGTGATTGATCATGGCAAATCGTTCGTAATGTGGATCGTCTGATGGGCCGGGGGCGGCGAGCCGTGAAACTTTACGAGACACCACTCGCGGGTTCAAATGGGATGAAAGGGTGCTGCGAAACACTTAGCGTTGAAGGTAATTTAATTAACTTATAGCTGTGTTGTACCAGTAATGATTTGAATGTGTGCTATGGTACTCTAATATATACGGAAATACATATAGATTAGATGTTACTATTAAGATTCCGTTTGCGTGGGAACATTTTTTCTGGGATAAAAGGTATCCTATGTTCCTTTCAATACTGAAAGTAGTTTTGTACTAAAATAATATGTATAGTTACACAATTAATAGATTCAAAGTAAAATAAAATAAAAATTGTTTTATTTCTGAATAGACTTAAAAAAAATGCTTTCAGAATTACGTTGATACTACTGGTGCCTACCACCGGTTCGGGAACTAGCCCGGCGAGAAGAACCGGCGTAAGAAAATCGCACGGGGCCCACTTTTTTACCAAAAAAGTGAGAAAAAATTAATCTTTTAAAATAAAATTTACAATGCTGTAAACTTAAAAATATACAATGTCAAGATATTATAATTGTAAGTCATACAATAGTGTAGAAGTAGCTTTGCAAGAAGCCATCCTACTCCCAAGATGTGCCATCGTTTATGAAATCATTGACCTTATAATATAATAGGCTTTGGCACACAAACGTTCTTTGACTACTTTTTAGGGTTCCGTACCCAAAGGGTAAAAACGGGACCCTATTACTAAGACTTCGTTGTCTGTCCGTCTGTCCGTCTGTCTGTCTGTCTCCAGGCTGTAACTCAAGAACGGTAATAGCTAGAGATTTGATATTTTCACAGATTATGTATATCTGTTGCCACTATAACAACAAATACTAAAAATAAAATAAAATGAATATTTAAGGGGGGCTCCTATACAAGAAACGTGATTTTTTTAGCCTTTTTTGCTGTCTCCAGGCTGTAACTCAAGAACGGTAATAGCTAGAGATTTGATATTTTCACAGATTATGTATATCTGTTGCCGCTATAACAACAAATACTAAAAATAAAATAAAATGAATATTTAAGGGGGGCTCCCATACAACAAACGTGATTTTTTTGGCCTTTTTTGCTCTATATCAAAAATGGCAACAAGTAGGTACTTGAATTTTTCACAAAATCCTTAGTTATATGTGTACTTTAATATTAAATAATAATATTAAAATAAAATAAAAAAATAAGGGAGGCTCCCATACAAAAAACACAATTTATGGCCTAATTTTGCTCTATAATGGTACGGAACCCTTCGTGCGCGATTCCGACTCGCACTTGGCCGATCATTTAAATTGATTAATGGAATGATTTTGAACTTTTTCTGGGATTTTATTGTAAAGGCGTATGTATACCTATACATTGACCTTTAAAGGATTTACTGACTTTGCTAAGTCTGATTTCAGTTACAATGCATAGATACTGTTTAAAACTTTCGTACTTATTTAATATTTTTAGGTATTCCATTTTAACTATTCTTTCTACTTATCTTTCAGACAACCAAAAATATAATAATTTTGTTAGGTATTTCAAATCTTGAAAGATTTCGTTTACAATCTAAATCGTGCAACAAAAATCTGCAAGAGCTGAAATCACTTTTGTACCTTGAGCAATTTTCCAGCTGCATTCAGTACGTTGTTGCTGACCAACTGCTATCCGCCTCCGCTATTCAGCATTCGATGGCATTCAATTTCCATTTCATAACCCCCGAGCCTTGCGGAATCTGAATAGTCTTGATCATACTTATTGTCTGTTTATACAGAAACGTTTGAAGACTCCCCAGAATCCTCGATTTGGTCGCAATTTTCGTAAATTTTGGTCGTATTTTTTTAAATTTATAGAAACGATGATTACAAATACCTGTTAATAATATGAGTTTTGAAGTTATGTAATACGTAATTAGAAATAACTACAGTAAATTCTAGAGGCCCTACTCCACGTTGGTCCAAGATTGACCAGACTTTCAAGCAATATCGAACATCCAGAGCATGTTACTCCATTATCGTGCACGCTTCAGAGCTTTCCAACTATTGCAATTGAGGTTACTTACCGGAACCTAACGTGGGAAGGGGTCTTTACATATTTTAAGACATTGTGTACCTACCTATGAACATTTTTGGTAGTCAATATGATATTTTTAAAAAGTTGTAATAATTACTTCAAGTGAGATTGTGTCGTGTTATACCAGATCTCACTTTTGAGAGACGAAGGTTACCGCATTCATATTAAAAATTATATTTGCAGAGTTTGAAACGCAGGCTGCAGAATACTCACAATTTCACTTCGAAGCGTTATTAAAGCGTTTGTGAAATGTTTGAGATAAATATTTTATTAAATAAATAAAAATTTTTTCTTTAAAATATATCACTTAAAATAAAAACAAAATCTTCCTACTAGATGACGCCCGCAACTCCGTTGCGCCAAAATTCGTTCATCGCGCGGGAACCGTGCATTTTTTCGGGATAAAAACTATCTAACATCAATCTTCTCGGGACTCAAAGTATCTCCATGCCAAATTTCAGCAAAATCGGTTTGGCGGTTCAGCGTGAAGAGGTAACAGACAGACACACTTTCGCATTTATAATATTTGTATGGATTGCTTAGGTATATTGTCATACCATGTTAGTTTAAAAATAGTTTCATAATATTATTTCAAAATCATATGAACTAAAGCTACAATCGATATGAATGTCATTGCTTAAGATACATTTGCTTATTCCACCGATATCCATTCAATATTCTCGGAGAGGTCTCCACTAGATTTTATATTATGGCTGTAAGGGATCGTTCTGTCTCTACACTCGATGTTATATTTGACCCAAATTTGTCCAAATTCGAACACATCTTCGACGTCTACGAGCGAATTTTTCTTTTTATTGGAATGTATATTCCAGAATTTCATCGCTACACTGGCTACATCGGCTTCCAAATATGTTGAGTTTACGAGCTTTAGGTCAGGAATCAGGATTTTATCATGCGTATAATGGACGAAACGGTTTTAGATTAATGTTTTTTGAAGTTAAGCATACTTAATTTTATGTATCTGTCTTTCTGCTACTTCACGCTTAAAACAATGAACTGATTTCGATGAATTTTTATATGGAGATACTCTGACTTTCAGTCCGGTGAAAAATGAAACTGGAAAGGCCGAAAAAGACCGAGAAGTGAATCTTGGTCCATCGAATTTGCGGGCAACGTCAATTTATTATTTAAAATGTGTTTTAAATTTTAACATAAGTTCGTGGTGTTCACAACGTGTATTTCATTACGTAGTACATAATAATTAACTTTAGCAACAAACTTCGTGTTCCTGTGAACTGCGTAAAAGTTTCATTTCATTTTATATAATATTTCAATGCAAAAACACAGTCCTTTACAAAACGCTGAAAAGATTTACACGGCTTACTTATCTGCAGTAGATCTAATACAATTTTTACGAGTATATCCAAAGTACGCATTAAACAATAAACCTTTTATCTACTCGAAAAGCGAAAAGCACGTTTGTTTTAAAAGCGTGTATCTTCTCGGTATTTTATTATAATCTCTGCTAAATATTTTATGTGGAAAACTCGTTGCTTTATGTGAAAGTTACTCGTATCTTTATTTTTACAGTTTTGAAATAATCTCCGCTTAAATTGTTATGTTGTTTCTTATCTGCCTAATTGTTTTGTTTGTAGTGTTGACTTTTATGTTATGTAATTAATTAATTATTGAATTTGTATATTAAGTTAAAGTTGCCAAAAATATTAATTAAATTTGTTCATTGTTGATCTACGAAAACTAGCTAATATCATTTTAAAAATCTGATTTCTTAAACAGTTTCTTTAAAGCTAGACTTAGATATCGATATAACTCGCAAGCGCCAAACAATTAGACTAACTTAGTCAAATTGCTAAGAAATAAGAATATTGAGCCTGTGTAACAAACCAAAACAGAAGTTTGAGAAGAACATCGTCTCTAATAGTGATGTTAAAATTGACGAGCAATTTGGGGCAGCAATTTAAATCTGTCGCCTCAGACCGGTGCTGTAACGATTCAGCGAACACTGACTTTTTGTTCTCAAGATTAACGACAAAGTAGGGGTCACAAAAACCGTTGCAAAGTACGGAAATTGCCGAAACTTTATGTCGAACTCCAAAATTTTCTTGTTCTTAATGTCGTCGTAAATGATAGATGACTCTTTTTAAATCGGCGAAAGAATTAGGAACAGAAGTTTTCGCCGTTATGACTTTTGTTGCTCGTGAAAGGACTGTCGAATTTAGGGGCTAACTTTTTAAGTTTATGGATCTAATGTAAGAACCTCAATATTATGCATACGTCAATGATAATAAATTGTAGTCAGCTTACCTACTCTTAATTATTGTAGTTTCAATTTAATTGCCGTAAAATAACTTATTGTTATTTAAACTGATAATTTAAGTGGACGCCCTCATTGAAAGCATTTTTCAATACCATGACAGCTATTGTTGAGAGTGTGCCGAGTATTTTTAATTAATTTTTAATTTGTAACTGCTATTCGGAGGCATCGCTGCATCGCGCCGAAACGTGACAGCACTGACAACTTCTGAATCAGGCCTACACAGTGGGTTTAAATTTATGTTATACAGTCTACGAATAGTCCATACTAATGTTAAAATGCAAAATTATGTCTGTCTGTTACCTCTTCACGCCCAAACCACTGAACCGATTTTACTACTTATTTCGGGAACCGAGATACTTCGGGTCCCGGAAAAGGACATAGGATACTTTTTTCCGAAAAAATGTGCGGAAAAAGAACGAACGGAGAGTTCTGAACTCTCTTACGATATTCGTAACCAGTATACGCCTGTGAAAACGCAGTAACAATTTACGGTTCTATTTGAAACAACAGTAAATCAAATAAATAGTGTTAATTTAAATATATTTCACGTCAAAGCCTTAATTTTGTAAAATAATTACTGGTTGCAATGGCCGTTTTAATCTTGCTGGTTCGGTATAGCTGTTTGAAAAAGTTTCATGTTTTCGATTTGTTCGCGTGAATAATGCTTTTGACAGTGAAGTGATTTTGACTGCGCTGTTTGGAATAATAAATCATCATTTTGTAATGTTTGTCAAGTTTGGTACAATAATTATTAATTTTCATTATGGTTATGACACTAATGGATTATGCGTAACTTATGTTAAGAATTAACATTGACTTGACATAATATATGTCACATATAATAATACCTCCCACACCAGTTTCGGTGACGGTGGCCGGTTTCATTGAAACCAGGCCAGTACGCAGGAGTAATTTTATAGTGCCCAAGTGTGTGCGCAGTACACAAGATCACTCGATCTATTTCTTTACTCTCATAACCCAGTGGGACGGCAGACCGACATGACCGGCGAGAGATCAGGCGCAGGACCGACTTCTTACATGCCAGACAATCAGGTGATCAGCCTGCATTGTCCTAATCAAACTTTGAAATAACATGTTTCCAACGTGGGAATCGAACCCACGACCTCGGAGTCAAGAGCCGCGCTCTATACCACTAGACCATGGAGGCGTTTATATCACATAAGTACATAACAGACCAACTAGCATCAGCAGCTTTAGATGAATCAATGTCCACTGTATCAATGTACTACCATTGCCATTTTCAAAAATTTCTAGTAGTTTTGCTCAGATAAATCGAAACAATTTCTTTCACACCAAAAGTAAGGGAACATATCCATTACAATAATTATATTATATACAATATACAATTACGTAATTAATTAAATGCAAAAAGGGTAATGGTAAATGGGGTATACCTAACATGTAGGGCGTGTAGCATAAGGAGTTTTTCCGGGCCGTGAGCAACTGCTAATGACGTAATATATCCGACGTAGTTAGGCGCAGAATCACGGGCGACGTGCGCTTGATTAAGTTTTCTTTTCCATTGCGCTCCCATTAACCAAATAGCTTTCTCCCCCACGTCCTGAGGACGCCATGTGTGCGAGAAAAATTATATCAGCAATTTTTCTCTCCCCCGCAATAGAGGGCATAGCTGGATTTTATCGTTTATTTTTGCTTTCACGTTACATATTGTAATGATAGCTTGCTGACTGCTGTATTATTAGAACATATTGTATTAGTATGTGCGTGCTTATATTCATTGTTACAGATTTTACGTAAAAGTAAGGCTAGGATTTCGTGGCGCGAATTTCATCTGTGCTTGTCGGGGAAGTGGTCGCGTTCGCAAATAGGAACGTACTACGTAACTTAGTCGGGTTATGTCAAATAAATGTACCGAAGGAATTGATTTATTGTTGACGGACCTACGTCATTGTGTCGGTGTATGTCAATTCATATTTAGCTGTGAATTGTGATCGGTCTGATGGAATTGACATAACGCGACCAAATTACTTAGGTCCCCCATCTGACCTATGAATCAGTACTTCTCTGATAGTACATTGTGCTTGATCGGCTAATGAATCCATTTCACTGATACTACCTATCGTTTTAAAATTATGCAAGTTGCAACCGTACATATATATATAAGCCTTGCCCGTGTTAGCCGGAGTTTTACCCGTTGACCTTGAGATACAGCGCCGTGCGACTATTTATTATCATAATAAAAACATTGACAACCCGTTCTTTTTAAGCGCTCGCGATAAAATTAAAATAGCAAGATTGTTTGAACCTTTAGATGACTCTGTGCAAAGCCTCATCTCCGAATGGCAGACGCGATGGGACTGTTCCACCAAAGGGCGACATCTATATAACTTTTTCCCTAATATTCGAGAACGGCTATCCAAACATTGGATGGATGTTGATCACTGCGTTTCTCAATTCCTGACCGGTCATGGAAATTTTAAGGCTAAACTTTATGGATTTAAACTTGTAGCATCACCTATGTGCGAGTGCTCGACCGAAGGCAACATGTTTGAACAAACCGCTCATCATATTCTCTGGGAGTGCAGTCTCTGGCAGGAGGAAAGAACTATAATGCTAAACAACCTACTCTGTACCTCTGGAGTCGCATACTACGGTGATCTCGTGGACAGTGCTAGAAACTTCCGTGCCTTCAAGCGTTTTTGTCACAATTATTATTGGCATCAATCTAACACAAAAAATTCCAATATTAATTAAGCTATAGCGTAGTAGTCAAATTATTAACTTTTATTCCCGTGGTGCTTCCCCTTCAGTTCTTTGACTTTCGGTCATTGTAACTTTGTGCTGTCTCCCGCTTTGTATGGGGAGGGAATCTGGAATTCTTCCTACTCCTCCTATTCCTCTTCTGATTAATTTCGTTGCGGGTCCCAAGACAGTTTTAGCATGTCCCTCGGGCTCCCTGAGATCATATCAAAGGGTTTTCGTGGTTGGATACCGCTGTCGATCCTGGCGACACAGGAGATACAGTGGTGGGAATGTGTGGTGGGCCAAAGCCCGTTTTAAAAAAACCGTACATATGCAAGTAAAAGTGACCTACACAGTTTAAAATGTGGTATAACTTACGTAATAACTATTTAGTATTCCTTAGTATAAGTTAGTTATGTATAAACTCTTCTTCTTCTGCCGCGCACTGTAAAACTCTGGAACGAACTGTCACCAGCAGTATTTCCGGACCTATACGACCTGCAAAGCTTCAAGAAAAGAGCGTATTCCCTCTTAAAAGGCCGGCAACGCACCTGCAGCTCTTCTGATATTGCGAGTGTCCATGGGCGACGGTAGTTGCTTACCATCAGGTGACCCGTTTGCTCGTTTACCCCCTTATTTAATTAAAAAAAAAAAAAAACTGATAATATGTGATGTTACTGTCACATAATGCAATGTAATCACTCCTTGACACCTCGCTGACACAGATTCTGTAAGGTTTTGATCGATCGAAAAAAAAATGGTCAAGCACGTTCCACATATTATTTATTTATTTATTATTCATTACTTTAAACACTGACACCTTTTTCTATCAAAAGTTGAGTACCTACCTTAGCCTTTCAAAACAAGCGCAAAACGCCGTTAGAGAAGTTTTCACGTCATTTAAATTACTAATTATTTTTAATTATTATTTAGCAACATATTCGCTTTAGTAAACACTTTTTGTGCTACAAAATAACGTCGCCCGGTGCTGACGTATTAATCATGCATGTTTCTAAAGACCGGATTTTTCAATAGGTTTTCAATTTTGTTAGAGAAAGATATTAAAAATGCCTTTCGTATATTACTGGCGAACGATTAAGCTTGATTATAGAATTAAAGTTATCAGGACAATATTTATATAACTTATAGTCATAATCGCTTTGATCGCCTATTTGTTTTTCAATTACGTTAAAAAACACTAAAAACCTCCAACAAACACTTTCATGTAGAATTTAAACGTATTGAGTGATCGATGGCAGTTTATAACGGGGCTTGTTATAATTCCTCTTTAATTTCCCGTACGGATATTTAGCTGTCACTGTAAATCCAACCACGAAAATATCCAACAGGTAATTTTAATAATTTTACAATTTATTTCGATACTGTTTTTGACGTTGATTCCGAACACGACGAAAGGGTATTAAAACTATGGTAACAAAATTATTTAAAAGTAATCTGAAATAGTTATTAGGGTGTCCACTGGTTTTTATGCTAATAGAGAACTATTTTTTTTTTATTTATTTAAGCAATACAATTTTAACTTATATCTACTTCATAATGTACCTTAAACCTGCAAGGTTTGTCTGGTACACCTTAGAAAGTTCACCACGCGCTAATACATTTTAACTATATCCTTGTTCACACAGAGTTACATACAATAATCTTTTAACTAATTAGTTAATACATATTTCACGGGGAAGAACAACTAATAATAAGAAGAATAAGTGCAGTACAAACTTAAATGACATACATAATTCTTATTTTAAGTCATTATTAAGCCGCAATTCGTTTGTCACGCGGGAACTGCACTTTTTCCGGAAAAAAGTAAACTATAACGTTTTCCGGGACTGAAAGTATCTCCATACAAAATTTAAGCAAAATCTGGTCAGTGGCGCATTTATTATATTGGTATGGATTTGTTTTTGTGGAATATTATAAACTGCATAACAAAACGGTTTCGCTCTCATACGTTGAACTTAAACGCAACTTTACCAATAAATTTTGAGCGTCTCGGAGCCAGAGCACAATTTTTCCCAAC
This sequence comes from Plebejus argus, assembly GCA_905404155.3. Lineage (NCBI taxonomy): Eukaryota > Metazoa > Arthropoda > Insecta > Lepidoptera > Lycaenidae > Plebejus > Plebejus argus. The sequence continues at coordinate 6,310,879 of FR989935.1, read as the reverse complement.
TTTTATAAAATTGATTGATCGATTTATTTATGTTGACAACAATATTTTACGTATATTTGCTCAAATACAGAAAAAGTTCTTACGTTGTTTTGTTGGTAAGATTTCTATAATTATTGTTGTACTTTCTTTTAATCATAAATCATATTATAAATACATTTTTAATTCAGAAGTTTTAAAAGTTTGTATTACTTTATATAGTTGACGCACATACCTCTCCCGTTTTTAGCGAGCGATCTTAGGGCCTTGCAGCACTCGGTGCTCTCCGAGCTCTTAAAGCCTTGCGCGACATAAAAACGATAAACATAATTATAGACGTGAGTGCATGAATGAGGTATGTAACACATTTCGAATTTCGAGTAAATCGCGTTTAAAGTTTTGAAAAAACTTTTTATGATTTTTCATCACAAATCAAGTAATGGCTTTTGTTAATTGTATCAGGAGGTGTAAATATCTTCCGTTTTTATTGTTATGTTAAAAATTATATAAAAAAATCTCCATTCTAGGATAAATTAGGAAAAATGTGAAGTTACTCGGTTCTTCACTTTTAAATGCAACAAAATCTGTAAAGACTGTCAATGCATGAAGTACACATAAATCACTTTTTTTTTATTGAGATGAAACAAGACTCAATTTAAAAGACAATAAATTCACGGCCAAACAGATTTAAGCAAAAATGGATTATACTTTTGAAAGACGGGAAAGATTATAAGGGAATTCCGCATAAGAAAACTAAATGTAAACAAAACTGAGTTGTAGGCGTCATCTAGTAGGAATTAAGTAGAGAAAACGAGATGATGAAAGTAATAATCTCCAAAGCAAATTTCGTCGAAATCAGTTCAGCCGTTTAAGTGTTAAGAAGCATTTAAGATCATAAAAACACGATTTCCCAATTTATAGTTTACTAGTAAGATCAATTAATTTTTTAAAATATCTTGGGTTTCTCAAAGTTGATATATTATAGATTGTTTAAAATGAACCCTTACTTAATAAATAAATTTAAGTATATTAATAATAATAACTTAAATTATGCACTATTCAAATGTTACAATTAAAAGAACAATATACTAATTCAAGTTTTTATTGTGTTTTACTATACTTACTTTTAACTGCGTTTTCACGACTATGGCTTGTACGTCATAATACCTAGTAAAAAAAAAACAGTCAAGTACTTACAATAAAAAATTCTTTGTCGAGCATAGCTAATTCGATTTTCAAATTTGGCCCGCGCGCTCATAATATTTTGAATTTGGAATGAAGTATCGACGCGACCAAAGAATAAATACACTAGGTACGCGACGCGACGCTATAAAGTATTAGCACAGGATAAATGCAAACAGCCAAACTGATGCCTAAATATTTTTTTATATTTCCAACAATTTAATATTATAATAAAAACAAAAACAAAATATTTTATACGTAGGTACCATTTAAGTTACGATAGGTTTTTCCAAAATTTTAATTTGTTTGGAAACAACGAAAAGCGCCTAGTCTTTAATAAAATAACTATCGTAGTAGGTATAAAAGAGTATGGATGTGTATGAAATATGCTTTGATTATTATATGTATAAATATGACGTATTGTGTATGATATAATAAAAATCTTAAATATACAACGTTGTCTGGTACCTGTAACACAAGTCCTTCAGGTACTTAGCACGGGGCCAGACTAACGTGATGTGAAGCGTCCATAGATGTTATTAATATTTTCTTATTAATGTGTCATTATTAATATAAATATTAATATATACCTACTAGAGTTTTGCCTAGAATGTGAAAGAGTACTGTTGTATTTTTTTTGTATTATTTTCCTTAAATTATTTTGTTAACTGTGTTTTATTTTAATGTGTAAAATTGGCAGAATATTAACCATTATTACATATTCGTTATCATGCACGTGCTGCAACTTCCAGGAACGTGCTTTTTGTGTCCCTCCAAAACTCCGTCAAAAGTTTCAGTATAGAGTATCAACGGACTTGACTCCTTGACTGCTTGACTTGACTTTTACTTAGACTTTGACTAGACTTTAGATATGATCATAAATGACGATAATATAGTAAAAACAAAAACGTTGATGAAAATTATTATTATGAAGAAGACTGACTATACCTTTGTATGTGGCAAAGTACACCCCCGGTGTCAGAGCCAAACGCTAACAAAAAAAATATATATACTAAATTATCTATGCCTTTGAATAATAGAACAATAAAAAAGTCGACATAATATTCCTTATTTAAAAAAAGTAAAATATTCAAGCGATCTCCCGTACTGCAACGCATATGGGATTTGTATGGGATGTAATTACCCGCTTCTTGCATAGTCATTTGGACGAACCTTGTAACTTACCTGCTTCATCATCTGGCTAACTTTGTAAGTATACGTAAAATTCTAAATTTTTTGATTGCAAATCATTTTCCAAGTCCTAAAAGCTACATTTATGCAATAAAACGTTAATTTTCAAAAATGTTACTTACCTCATTCATGCACTCATGTCTTCAATTGATAATATTATTACGTATGATTGCTTGTACAAGGTGTAACAAAACTAAGTATATTGGTGTCTTTTTATAGATAGTGAAAGTAGCAGCGCCGAAAGAGCAAATATTTTTTTGGGATTTGTATGGGTAAGCATCATGAGTTTTTCCCCACGAAGGTAAAAAAAAGTTACTCTTTTTGCGCTGCTACATTCACAGCGAACTCTATATTAATGGACCCATTACACACCCTAAAGTATTTTCACGTTTTGTTACACGCTGTAGACACCGCACAAACCTAACTATATCTGTGTGCCCGGCTATATCTATTTATACTACGGTCGGCAGTAAACCGCAAATGTCCTAGATGCTTCGTATTTAGTATATTATATTATAACCGAGTGACCGCGACACGACCTCATAACAGCGGGAACACACGGCTGTGCCAAGAGGTTGTAATATTATAATAACGCTGAATTTAAAAAAATCAGTATAAGGTTAGTTGGGGTAAGGGAAACATACTTTATTTTTCAAATGTTATTTTGAGTTCTAGCTACTAATACGTATGTCTTTTAATAATTTTGATTAACGCAAAACATACCTATGTTTGTCAGCTTTCCATGATTGAACGACTTTTTAAGCTAGTTATAATGCTTTTAACCAGAAAATGCTAAATCGTTAGGCTACTTTTTTTGTTCCCCTTTCCCTGTTTTTGGGGTAAGGGGAACACTCTGAATATCTTATGTATAAATAGTAGTATAGATTATACACCTACACGATATCATTTTTTAATATTTCGTTTATCAAATTTGAACTCAATACTTATTGAAATACGAACTAAAATAGGAAATTTTGATTAAAATCGGAATTCGGGGTAAGGGAAACATACGAGTCGAAACAGGGGTAGTCAACTAAAAACGAAATGCAAATTTTTAAATATTTATTCATACTAAACATACAGCTCATATGAATCAGTCTCAATAGTAATTTTTGTTGCAGTAAGATTCCGTTATATTAAAAAACGTGTTATTTAAATTACCTACTTAAAGTAAAATCACTTGAAATCTATCTACTAGTATCTCTATATCTACTAGTACTATCTACTAGGAACTTTATTTTGGCATTACAAGTTACTAATTAAAACATTTTCAACTTTGACTATTAAACACTATGCAGAGATATTTAGAAGGACTGAATATTATTGGAATTAAAAAACAGAGAAAATGTAGATTCACATAAAAAAATAATTGAATTCTTAATTTAGTTCGCCGACAACGACCGATTAGTTGACACAGCTTTTGACAAACCTTTAATCTATGATCACGGCTTGACAAGCGTTTCGGAAACCCAAAATAGCGGTTGATATAATATCATTCTCGAGTTAAAAACAGCTGTGTCAACTGACACGCTGATCAAATTAAACTAACTAACCATGCTTCAAGCAGCCCAATTGGTACTTGACAAGAGATTTAACAGGCGATTAGTTAATTTTAGCGTTGATCAGCCTTTCAGAAACCGGGTGTAAATGTGATCGCCACTTGTACAGGCACCCTGAATTCTAGTGCGTATTCTTAAAATTAGCAACTATTAAAATGTTCAAGACCTCTGACATCGGGAAAGGGAAACATATGTTCCCCTTTCCCTGGCCATGGTAGTTCCCCTTTCCCGAATTTGAATTTGTAGGTTGTGTTTCTAATCATACTAAATTTTGATATTTATAGCATAGTTTACAGACATTTGTATGTAAATAATCAAATTAAGGGTATTTAACAATACTTACTGAAAATGACAGCCTTATTGCACCACTTTTAACATAATAAACCAGCACCCAAAAAATTCGCGGCGAGCTCGTGATATTGTAGTGGTCAACTGATTTTTTTGTTTCTGTCACTCTTTCGTACTAAGTCGACATAGCGCCATTTATGTTTTTGCTTTGAAACTAAAACAAAATTACTGCTTTATCGACCAAGAAATAATAGGGCTACGGTCTATAATTTTTGATTTACAAACTACTGTTTCCCTTTCCCCTTCGGCCCCCTTACCCCAACTAACCTTACAGTTACATACTATTCGGGGAAAAATCAATATTGAGGCAGCTAAAAACCGCTGGGACTCATCTTATCATTACCCATGTAATTCGGCGGTTTAAAATGAAGAGACAACAGACAGATACACTTTTGCAATTATTAGAAAGAATAATAATTAATTTCCGATTTTTACATCAATTTCATCATTTCAATGAGTACCCAGCTGCCATTACTGTGGGTACACGCACTTAGGCCGGTATAAAATATAGTCAGTACTTAAGATGCGACCCGCTCTCAAGGCGCGGTTCGGCTCTGTGATTGGTTCAAATTTTGACAGCCAACCAATCACAGAGCCTGAACCGTGTCTTGAGACCGAGATGCAACTTGAGTACTGACTATTTATACCGGCCTTAGTTTTGAGAGTAAACCATAACCAGTAAATACCATAACATGAACATTACTTTCAGATTTTTAACGGACTTCCAAAAAGGAGGAGGTTATATTATGTTCAGCTGTGAATATTTTTTTGTATAAGTACTTACACCTTTTTTCCATAAAACAGGAAACAAAAGACCACACAATTTAGATTTTCATGAGCAATAACTTCTTAAAATTTAAGCTGGGGTATTCAACAAATTCACCATACAAAACAAATGCGGTATGTAGTCCGCGTCCGCATGAAAAAAGTTGACTGAAACAATCTAAAATGCCAATTCAATGAAAAATGAACATAATGAAAGTAGATACAAAGCGTTCAAGTGAAAATAAAACGGCTAAGTACGTGCCGGCTTACCGAAGTGTAGAGTTCTGAATTTAAAATTACAGTCTTATATAAATCATCAAAGAAATTGATAAGGCACTTGGCGGACATACGCGATTTAGACGTGATCAAATAATGCAATAAGCAGGTGGCAATCGGCTTCATGATTTTTATACGCTTTTTATTAGCTTCACCTGTATATTTGTTTGTAACATGTTTGTAACCGATTTCTTTGGGCGCGATTTTGACCCACTTTAAACGGCCAGATTTCGTTCAAACTTTGTAGATTTATCGAGGACCGATGACAATACACTAATTTGATATAATTATTCCATTTTTCAATTTGTATGTTTGTATGTTTGTTTGTAACCCTTTATATAAAAAGCGTGTTTTTAGTTTTTTTAACTATTACTTACTAACGTACCTTCCTTGAACAAAACCAAACCTTAATTATTATTATAATGCCGTCTTGTTTTTATAATTTACTATAAATGACTTATATATAATATGATATCGTATTGTACTTCATTTCACTTTCCTTCTGATATAAACTAGACAAATTAATTTTAAGACTAAAATTAGCCTTATTATCACATCAGCCGTTTTCGATTCTTAGCGAGACGAACGAAATTCATTGTTATAATTATTATAGATTCGCGCCATAGTTTCATAATAAACTATTTTTAAACTTAGACATTACAGAATTCAACGTGGACAGAGCTGGTTAAGGCTTGAAAAAGTTGTCCAACTTGTGTTTTAGGCGGAGTATTTATTTCGCCACCATCAAACAACCCCTATGGTCTTCAACTTGTTTCCTGGTTTTATTTTTCCCGTATTTAGTTTGCGCTCGAAAGAAACGTTTACCGTAATTTGTTTACAAAGAAAATTGTTTTGTTCGGAATTCTCTACAATATCTTTGAAATCTCCCTGTGGACTTTATGGGACACTCAAAGTTTATTCTGCGGAATATGTTTAGTTGGCCAGCAATAAATATTGTGAAAGTGTAAAATTTGCATCTAGTTTGGATTGTTTAAATATAATATATTATAAAATATCACTAATAAAAATCGTCCATTTATCTGTCGTAACTCTGGGCTTCCATTCCATTCCAACGTAAATATTAATAGCTTCCTCACCGGGAGCATTCGCTTGTAATGTAACGTTACATAGTCGAGCATTACATCAGTGATAGAGGAGAACCGAGCATTACAATGCGCACCTTGTAAATATGATACGGTGTTTAATAAGTAATATATAAGATACTTTTACAAGATACTTATCTTGATACAACCTTGTAACATCAATGCTACGTGACAAATCAACTTGTTATGGAATGCTCACAGTCAAATCTATAACATTACCTACATTACATGCGAATGCTCGTCAGTCAGGAAGGTAGTATTGTAATGAAATGCTAAAAAGTCGAATCTATAATGTTACATAACACGTGAGGGAGAACCTTAAAATAAATTTGACCGATATGCGATAATCTGGTCTTCTATGATATTTTGTCTACAACCACAGAATATAATATAATTAATAATAATAATAATAATAAAAATTTATTTGCAACTACATACGTGGTACCGATTTACATAATAATAATTATAATGTAGTACATAAGTTATTTTAAAATGTAGCCGCAAAATGGCTCAATTCAATTAGTACCTTCTACAACTAAACTTTTACAAAATATTATAATTACGTAGAAATAAATGTAGCGTAGTAGCGAGTAAGCGTAGTTATTTAAAAAATTAAATTGTAATTACCAAAGTTTCAGTATACCTGCGGGTTGCTAAGTTATTCCAAAGTTTCCGTGGCTCGGGTGTGTCGTCACAGTTGACACAAATGTGTCGGAAGCCAAACCCGGGGCGGACCCAAAAAACACTGCCCCAAACTTGCTTACATTTAAAGTACACTTAGCGATAATTTTGTTACGGTACAGTCGTTCACAAAATTTTATTTTGCTGTTCTTTTTCATTTTGATTTGAATTCAAAAAACGTTTTTTTTAATTTGTTTTGGATAATCATGCAGGCAAATCACCTGATTATCAACATATAAGAATCTAGATTCTAGACACGGTAGACGCGGTAGCATATCAAGTCAAGTTAAAGTACCTAAGTATAACAGAACTGTAGAGATTTACAATGTGTCGGATAGGCATGGAAAAAATCGAACCTGCATATTTTACGCTTAAAATAATGCTTACACAAATATTTTTCGTATAAGATGTCAAAGTTTGTAGCAACAGGCTAGCCACAATAAAATGCAATTGCGAATGCAAACCACAGGACCCGAGAGATTCGCGCGATACAAATAGAATAATAATATAGCTCTCCTTACACTCATCTCTGTGAACTCTACCATTGTATTGTTACAACTAAACAGGTGAAATGATGACGACAAATTCAATAATGATGATTTTAGCTTTTTGCTGTTTATGCCTTAATCACACATACCCAATAAAGTGGTAAGACGGAGCTCTTGGCCAAGCACTCGGTAATCGTTATGTTTCGTATAGACCAGGGGTTCCCAAACTGTGCGCTGCGGCGCCCTGGTGCGCCGTGGAAAGGCAAGAGGGGCGCCGCGAGTCGATCCTCCATCGTTATCCGAAACCACAAATATTATAAAATTAAATTATAATAATAATTACATAATTATGTAATTGTTTATTACTATTTACCTGTTTAACCTACTTACTACTTAGTCATGGTAGGTGTTTATTTATGTATCTTTTTGTAATAGCTAGCTAGAGTAGGGCGCCGTGACAAAATATTGTGACGTGTAAGGGCGCCGCAGGCTGGAAGTGATTGGGAACCCCTGGTATAGACAATAGACATGCTAGGCCGAGGGCACCGTTTTGCCTCTCAACTCGGTAGGTGTAATTATAAGGGCGCTTTTCCTCTCATGTGTCAACGCCCGCACACGGATCTGGTCCGCATGAAAGTTCCCCGTGTCTTATTATTTCATAAATGTTTTTCCTGTCGTGACTCATGGATAACACGCGGGTGGCGGATGTTGCAGTTACCCGCATGCGGCTAGATTCGCGCGCGGGTGATATCATAATATGAAAAGCGCCCTTAAAGTCTAGTAACCAAAGTGTAACTTAAACACGAGAGATGCAGTTCTGCTTATACGCAAACGCAATCGTGATAAAACTACTTGTTTACATCATAAATTCTTTGGGTCAGAACTTTGAAAACAATATTTATAATCTTACGAGGAATTTCAAAGAATACCACCGCGTGAAACTTTTTACACTGCAGAAATTAAAGTGCATTTTTCTCTCGCGATTATTTTTTCAAAGAGAACATAGATTCGTTTTAAATTGGTAACGTTTTAACTTTATCTCGTAGACACAGAGTTTTGTCGGCTACACTTTTCGCTTTTTATAAAAGAACAAAGATATTTTAATTAATAAAAGAAATCAACAGAGTTTTCTCCGTTTCAGAAGTTACGAGAAAGCTCTATTTTGCATGGGAATAATATTGAAGATTTAAAAAGTATTCATACAAGTGTATATTTTGTGAACTTACGATATTAATAATACGTATATTTTGTGAACTTACGATATTAATAATACGTTCTGAAATTTAAGACACGTTCAAATCCACAATTTTGCTTTTTTACATAATACTAGATAACCAGTGGACTTTTTATCATTTAACTCCTAAATTTTCTCACCGCATAAACCTTCCCTGGACAAAATATATCCACATAAAAATTTGCCTTTGTTCAGCTGTAAGTACTCAATTTTTAGCGAAACTAAAAAAAATAAAGTTCATTTTTATTTACTTAAATATATTATGTCAATAGATTACTTTTTTTTTTTTTTTGATGCGCAGGGGAAACCCATCATGGGTCCCCCGGGTCGGGTATATTGTGCTCAGCACCCCGGGGGTATGTGAGACTCCTACTCACTAAAACCACCTGCGGTTCGCCTTCAGCCGTATAAAGGAGGGATATCCCGGATCTAACAAACACGGGACTCCCTCCACGACTGGCCGGTCTACCTCAAAAGGGACCGGACTTCCACCAAAGTAAGGGAACGCTTAGGCAAACTGAAGCGTTCCCCTCGGCGCCGGGACTGGCTAGCCGGGGAGGTTCCCATCCTCTCCCGGAGTCCATAGATTACTGCTTCAACCTAGTATAGATCCAACTGCCCAATAATAACCATAACAAACGTCAAACGACAGATAGAGCGATGCAGGATTCGCTAATTGGTTCGCCACATAATTTGTTTAAAATAGTATACAGGTACTACCTACACACAGAATTTCGTGCAAAATCCTTTGAGACTATTTTGTAGATTCTATACGGGTAACGGGTTTCAGGTTGTGCCTCGTATAGGCGTCAATATAACGGCATTGTCTTCAAACAATAATGTTGTCGTACCTAATTGTGTACGATCTGGGATAATATCGTCGCCGTGTCTGTGTATTTAGATCTTATGTTTCATTATGCTATAGTTATAATATATTATATTATATCCTATTTCATTAATAGATAAATCCCGCAAGTCTGTTGTGCTGGAATTTGTTTATTACGCTACCATACATTTATCCGAAACAAAAACTATTATGTGTCCTGTCCGGTCTTTCAAAGTATCTCCATACCAAAATCGGTTCAGTCGTTTAAGAGCGAAGAGGTTACTGACAGACACACACACTTTTGCATGATAATTTAATGAGATATTATTAAGGATTTTTACACAGACAGTCAATATACTATGTAGATCATTGAAATTCAAAATGATCCATAAAATAATACGCGTTTCCACTTTCACGAAATCCCAACCGAAGATGGACTTCCCATATTGAATATGTAACGAGATTTTTATATGCCAAATATTGTTTGTTTAGTAACTTTTATTGCTTCTTTAGGCTCATGTCAATCCGTACCCTTGCTGTCCATTACTGAAAACCTTTCTTCGAATTTTTTTTTCTTTTCGATGCTTGTTTGGACCGAAATTTGGGACAGAAAAAAATAAATTAAAAGTAGTTTTTGTAACAGCTTGATAATTCTGGAATCTAAGGACCTGTTTCATCACTTCCAGATAAGCTATTCATCACATAACTTGACAGATGAAGTATGGAGAATCTGTCAAAAAAGTTGTGAATAGAATAGCCTATTCGCCACTTTATCAGACAGTGGTGAAACAGGCCCTAATACTATTATACTCTAATTATCTCATATTATTTAATCGTCAATTTCTTTCTACCTATAATAATTTTAGATTCAAAACACAAGAAATGTTCACTCCACATGAAAGATTTAGATCACACTAAGAGCATTATAAGTGCTGTAGATCTAAGCTTCTTGGCAACGTTGGCAGCCCTGTTTCTACCTCGTGCAACGGTAAATAAAAATCAAGTTTCTGTCGTGAAATCCGTTGAACAAAACGCTATTTTGACATAGCAAGTTAGAAAAAGCAAACAGTTCGTTAGCGAAAATCCGCTTGAATAATTTTACGTAAACAATATCTTTCGCATAATTTGCAATTCATATAATATGTTCCGGAATCGTTTCAAATACTTTTAGAGTAAAGCAGTTAGAGTTTTTCTGACTTATAAAAGGTTACATGCCTTTTTATACATAAGCGTAGAGAAAACCGTGCTGAGCGTCTTTTTTAATAATTCATAGGAGTGTTACTTTTTTGTTAAACACTTGATTGCAACCAAAATTCCAAAACTATTATAATATGTTCCTCTCGCAACTTCGCTTACGATATTCGGTGACGTTTTTTCCCGAGACTAAAGGTACTTATACTAAAATTTCATAACAGTCGGTGCAGCCGTAAAATCGTGAAGAAATACTAGCCAGACATATTTTTGCGTTTATTATCATCATTATTATTATGGATTAAAGCATTATACATCATTCTATCTTTACGTGGAAGCTTGAAAATCAATTAGCAGCTTACTGTTTTCACTTACTGTTTTCACGGGATACCAAAATGCATTCGCTAAATTACTTTTTCGCTTAAATTAGTTCCCTTTCAGACTGTTGCATCTAAAATGAATCCTGATATTGCAAAATTAGTTTTCGACTAACAGCGGGGCTGTGTTAATTACTTTGTTGTTTAGGTGGTTAGATACACGGAAACACACCCACAATGTTCATTTTCAATGTAACTAGACTCTACTTGTGAAAGTAAACAAGGCGTTTGTTATTTTTTTACTTACTACTTCGAAAGGGCTGGACCGATTTTAATGAAATTGTGTGCACTAATAAGTTGTTTTAACATCAGCCAACATGATCATAAAAAATATAATGTATAAGGTCTGCCGTTTAGTATTTTTTTTCTTAAATATTATATTATAATATGTAATTTTATTAATGTAATTTATTTAATCGGTCATTCAGCAAAATTTGGAGTGCATGATTATCATTGAGGGGTTTGGAGAGTGAAACGACTTGGCTAGATCTCATCTCTATGAAACCCCGAACTTTTTACTTTTTTGTAATTCTTCTGCTCGAATTCAAGTAAAATTCGGTTTTCTAGGTATTTACAAATTATAAACAGTAGCTTAAACGTTATTAACTTAATACATTCATTTCTTCCCAAGCACAGAAAATATTTGGACTTCTTGCAAAACAACTTAACAACAATTTAATTCTCAATAGAATAACCTTCATCATAATCATAAAAAGTGATATGATAAACAGGGTGAATTCATAGAATAATTTTTCCATTCGCCATCTCTCAATGTATGAATACGTAACAGGCGCGGCATCAAATAGAACCTAATCGGCTTTGAGAGAGCTGCAAAGAACTTTATATATTTTTATCTCGAGCTTACTATTGGAATGCAGATTCCTCTTGATTTGAATTTTATGTGGTATTGGAAGGCAAAAAAATATCAACAAACCTATAAGGAAACCGTTTGCAAAAATATTAAGTTTAGTGAGAATATACTTATTTTCACTTTCGTTTTTGTACTACAGTTTAGTTAGTCCATAACAACACTACACTAACTTTTTTTACGGTCGTGATATTTGGAGCAAGAACCTAACAATTAATATGACAATTGTACGGGAATGATAGGTGGATGGGCGAAATCAGAAGTAGTACTGTATTAGTGTCACTGTAGTGACAGCTGTTGCAATCCACCCTATATCACAATGTCATCCAATTCCACAAGATCCTTGCAATCAAATTGTATTCCAAAGAACGGAATAAGCTCCACTGCAGCTGAACAAATTATTGAGACCAGCGGTTTCAAATATTTATGCTCGCACACATCGGAGCACAATGTATCAACTACCTCTCGTGCAAGCAATGCAGAATGCATTTTCAATCTTTTAGGAGGTCGCTTTTGGTTTTAGTTTTGCAATAACCTCCTCATTTTTGGAAGTCGGTTAATAAAAGCGAAAGTATCCGGGTGTTTTTAGAAGTTCTTTACATTGGACCGTGATAGATATTAGATAACCATGATTGTCACCAAAATTACTAATTTGTTAATGGCATGGCTAATCGCCAGAGATCCTGGACAATCCTTGATGAATATGTCCCGCTACTCGCTAGCAACCGCTTATACACATAGTACTAGTAGAGAAAATTTAGTCCAAATCACAGATAAAGTCCTATCAAACCATTGAGTATGGTTTCCTTGAAGTTTTCGAATTGAACTTCCAAGAGACACATCATCGCCTCCCCAGAAAACTTGAGGGGAGCAACAAGAAATTGGAAAAAGTTTTCAAAGTAGACAACAATATTTTAATAATACTAGATGACTGTAGTAGATGTGATTCGTGCCGAGGCAGTACGAAGTTAGTACTGCGGATCACTGTCTGTCGAACTTAGTTGTGTATTCTAAGCGCTGCAACGTGTTATCGCTTCACTAAAGTCTTCTGACTAGAGATGGCGAAATTGTATATATGTATCGATAAACGGTTAACTTTTTAATATTTTTTACAGATACAAAAAACCTGTACCGAATTATAATATACCATAAAATATAAAATTTTTCCGAAAATTCGTCGCACTGAAATTTGTTTATCGAGCGGGAAACTTCTACATTTTGCCAGCATAAAAACTATCCTATGATGTTTTTTCAAAAAATTCTTGATGATGATTTTGATTAAATGTTTTTTATATTTTATTTAAACTTTTATTTACACAATATGATCAGTGATAGCTATCAAAGCATGCCTAGTATTAGGTAGAAAGACTGGACCTCCGTATGACTATAATTGTAACACCTATTGTAACGGTACTTTCTGCAAATAAACAATAATTCTTATTCTTATTCTAAGGTAATAAACAAACAGACAAATAATTATTATACTATTGCATTAATTAGTTTAGAATATGAAAATATTATTATGCCGAAATATTATAATATAAAACGTTTCATAAAGTAGTTCCACTGGACCGATCGGGCTGGGCAGTGGGCATGCAGGTAGATGTTATGACGTAGGCATCCGCTAAGAATGGATTTTGATCAATTCTACCCCCAAATAAATAAAATAGGGGATGAAAATTTGTATGAAACTTTGTCAATTTTAAATGTACTGTACAATATCCTAAATGGTACAGTTCGAAAATACAACGCAAACTAAAGAAACTAACCTTGAAATCCTAGCTACTATACTATTAATGTAAACAAGCATCGTGAATGATTGCATTAAAAATTTAATAAAATTCTCTTTTATCGATAAACCTTTCCCGTCCCTAAAACATTATATTCTCTCTTAATCTCTAATCATATGCCGTCAAGTTACGGGAAATATTCATAAGACTGCATATTCTTATTATGTGAGGATGAGGTTGGGGTCGCCTTGGCGCATAATGTGCTACAATGTTAGGTAAGTTGGGCTTATAGTCTTGCGGTACACGAGATAAGGCACGGGGAGGCTCTGTGAAAGTATAATGAAATAACGAAACAGTAGGCTAACTTCACATACACTGACGAATCTGCGCGAGTACCGCTGCTTTCCACTACATGCTACGAACGCGAACGAAGCAAGGCAGAGTCACAGCGCGCACCGTCCGATACGTCAAACGTATAAATTCGAGAACACTAGGGGTCAATTTAGACATCAACGTGACGCGTAGCTGCTGTGAGTTGCATTTGAATTGACAGACTTCAATAACGCTTTGAGAGGGTTGATTCAGACCGCAAAGCGACGTGTAGATGCATTTCTAAATTAGTATGGATTTGACAGATTCGAAAGGCGTCTCACGCAATTGAAATCTGTCAAATCCATACAAAATGCCGCGCCGTGCCTCGCCTCGCCTCGTCGCGTTGCGGTCTGAATTGACGTCTCAACGTCATGCAATGTTATATTGAAATATGTCAATTCCATAATTATATAATAATTATATATAATTTAGAAGTGCATAATATTATTACGGCGACTATACGCGTGACATTGCGGTCTAAATTGACCCTTGGTCGGCCTACTGGTTCGTTCTGTCTATTGTGGTGCTACATTGTACAGCGCGCTATTTCACACCTTTTATAAACAATACCCTACCTGCCACTTGACAGGCGGTTGCAATTAATTTGTTACGTTTCCGCTATCTCGCAACTACTGTACTGCCTTATTATGTCTTCCTGGTTGCACTACAATGGGTAATGCGCGAACATTTTGTTTTGACGGTGAAAGTTTTAGCAACACGATGATCAAGGGAAAGTAATGAGATTATGTACTTTTTATTAGTAGAATTGCTGGCCCTATAATAAAACCCTGGCTGGCTCGAATAAACTGGACTTCACGAACATTTCAAGACTAAATTAGACAAATCAGTTCAGCTGTTCTTGAGTTTAAAATTAATTTTTATTTAATATATAGATAGATTTTATTTCTTTCGTTTGTGTGTCCGCAATCAATGTATTGAGATTTAACGTTAACGAGCATTTGGGTTGCGATCTTAAAAGTGGTAAGGCTCAAACGAGGTCGTAAATGAATACAATTAAAAATGCAATTAAATCGCAAAGAAACAGTGCAGAAATGCTTCAATCGAATTTATTGTAAATCCATTTGAACCATTCATTACCAGGCGAGTAGGGCTGCTTCCTTCCATTCACTCCTCCCCTTCTGGTTGCAATTAAAAGCGGGTTGTTCTGCCACTTAAAAACTTTTGAAGTATTTCAGATAAAAATAATTCGAAACGCCGCTTGCGACGCACAAAATATTTTAATGTGTCTTTTTCAATTTTCGTGTTGTTTCGCCCGGTTATGTTTTTAGTGTTGCGTCCACAGAAATAAATCAAGATAGAACGGCTAAGCGGGTGGAGTACGCGTGTTTCAAACATGCACAAGTGGGCAAAATTCGTTGAACGTTTATTCAGTCAGCGCGCACATCTCGACTTGATTACACCGGAGGGGTTGTGCAAAAATGCCTCATTGTGTAGTGTCTAATTGTAAAATCAGAAGTACGAAAGTAAATCGGTTAAAAGGAGGTATTTCTTTCCACGGGTTAGTTATTTGTTCTAACTAAAAGCAAAGCAAAAATTGACACGCGCGATTCCTTAGCAACGGACGCGTATGGCCGTTCTGTCTTGATTTATTTCTGTGGTTGCGTCATTGTTGGTGTTATGGTTTTTATTTTAAAATCATTTGGGACACTTTTAGGTAGTAATTAAAGGACTCTTTAACTTTCTCGAAGTTGAAATGATTTAATATTACAAAAGTGTTAGCGCCTTAGCCGTAAAATCGGAGCCAGCTCCCATCGAGGCATGTCATGATAAAAACTTCAACCGCACTTTGAATTCAATTAACATAGTTTTTACTATGCACCCAGCAAAAAGGATTGAAAAACAACGTCGACTTTATAACACTATCCTTAAAAGTAATGGTATTTTGCGTCTCATCTCGAGCTTAGCAGAAATTTTGTAGATTATAATTATATATTTTTGTTGACTTTAACTGTAGTAATTGATTAGCTTTGGAATAATTCATTAAAAATGCTACAATTAACAACCAAATGTCTTACATTATCATATGAAGTGTGGTGTTGATGGTGTTGATGATTATCAGATGTAACTTCCTATGCTGGCACAGCATCACATAATCAGGGCGAGCGAAGCAAGCCCTAGTATATCAAATATTCTTTATTGTGCACACAATACAGGGAGAATACACAAAAATATACAAACAAATAATACATAGGTGTCACAATGGCGGCCTTATTACTAGGTAGCAATCTCTTCCAGGCAACCATGAGCGAAGGTGAAATTGCAGTAGAGGTAATTGAGCATGTGCAAGCAAAAGAATACAAAGACTAAGGTTATGACTTATGATAACATGAATTAATATAATATAAATATACCTAAATAATATATACAATACTCAGCAATAATACTATACATAAATACTAAATATATCATAAAATAATACTATATTTTTATATTATAAATAAAGGATAACAACATAGAACAACACGGACATCCTAATAAATTTAAGTGTTAGTAACTCAAAACATATTCATTTACAAATATTTAAGTAGTGTTATAACTTGACTAGACTTTTAAATGCATTTAACGTTTTTGCAAGTTTTACATGCTTAGGTAAGGAATTCCAGAGCTTAACACCGGTAACGACAAACGAGGAACTATAATATTTGGTTTGATGCGCGGGCATTTCCAAATGCAAATTTGACGCAGATCTTAACTCCTTTACAGTGGCTTGGCGAAATAAAAATTTTTCTTTGAGATATAAAGGTAAATTAGGGTCATATATTATACAGTAAACAAGTGATAGAATACGGGCATCCCGCCGAAAACGTATGGGCAACCATTTCAGACGTGTTCGAAATTCTGACACGTGATCAAATTTCTTTAACCCGAAGATAAATCTGATTGCGAGATTCTGAAGTCGCTCGAGCTTGTTTAATTGATCCTCGGTGATATTAGTCAAACAAGCATCAGCGTAATCCAGAATTGATAGGAATAGAGATTCGGCAATCTTTATCTTGGTTGGGATAGGTAAGAGGTAACGCAGGCGACAGACAGAGAACCAGGTTGCATAAATCTTTTTGCTAATTTCTTTTAAGTGATGAGACCAAGATAATGTGTTGTCAAAATAAACACCTAAATTTTTTACGCACTTGCTAAAAGGAATCACTACATTATTTAAACAAACGGGAGGCAAGCTGCTCCAGTCAATCCTAGACACAAGGCCAGGGCTGCCAATAATAATTAACTGAGTTTTCATAGGATTAACTACCAAGCCATGGCGCTTGCTCCAGTCATATATTAACTCTAATTCCCTGTTAAAAGTCCCGATCGTATATAGTGATATATATAGTGCAGGTAGATATATAGTGCAGGTTATGGGATCGTATATCCCATAACCTGCACTATATATACTAGCAGATTGTGGTACTTTTTACGGAAAAACTATCACGCCTTTTGATTTGTGCTTTAATATAGTAATTTTTAATTACATGTAGATTTGTTATCATCGGTCCGTCAAGGTTCGGTTACCATTAAAATATATTATAAAAAAACTGACATGCAGAGAAAACCATGCAGAAAAACGACGCAAGCCCAAAGCTCGGATTTTAGCTAGTTATTTGTATAATTATTCTCAGATGTCTCATGTCACAATGTAGTGTATAAAAGTAAATGTAACGTTCCTTCTGAGTCACTAAATCCTTTCGTTTTTCAGGAATTTTGAACGTTCTAGTACCAGATGCAGGTTATGAGTTATGACATGCGACACGCTACTGCAAATCCTTCGATCGCGAACGTCTGAATCATTCGCGTGCGGCTGACGGCACAGTAGAAGTTCCGCTGCGTGATTAATGGTCCCGCGCTCCTCGACATTGTGTTTTTGTGATGCAAATAACTCGAGCCGTCGGAACAGGGAAAATTGAGTGGGAGGGCCGAGAACTACCGCAGTTTCAATTGCTCGCCGCTGAATACTGATGAATACATTTCGGCGTTGTCTATAACACAAGGCGCTTATTACTTGAATCACTTGGTTGTACAGATTTTACCATCAAAGACGCTAATTGCTTCTAAAGGCATTGGCAAAATTCGTCTTCGTTTTTGATTGAATTTGGCGTTGGAAATTATAACAGTTGTGGTAGCTTTTCTAGCGGTTTTACCCGCGTACTATTCCAGACATAAAAACTTTTAAAACCGATTCAACAGCCGTAGGGTCAAAATTTTTCATAAATTATTTCTTCGTCATGGGTGCCACTACATAAGAAGAATATTACAGTTTGGTCTGTGCGTTGATCTGTGAAACTTCATAATCAGCTTGATCCTAAAGATAAAGTTTTACCTAACTTTACTATCATTTAAAAAAATAATAAATCTCCTCTTATTATTTTCCAAACGAAGTAGTAGACACAAAAACAATGCACACGAAAATATATCACAAAAGGAATAGATAGAGTCTATTTCCGAAAACCGGCTTTATGTATCTAATCCCTTAACTAAATGATCATTAACTTTGATCGTTAGCCTTAATTAAGGCTTACGTTATTACGTGTATAAATAATCCGTGGGTTATTTCATTCTATAGTGTATTTGTGTCGATGTATTCGATATATAATTTATTATATTTACATCGAAGAGTTACTAAAATACTATTTGAGTATTCTCTATAATAAAAGTTACTGCCAATATTGTAATAAAGACATAACGATTTTGGCATTAACAGATGGATTGCAATTAGTAATGAAGATGATTTCATATTGTTGGAAATTATTGCGATAAAATTCGTTAAGAACTGATGACCCATGAACTTCTTATCACTTAAATCACACCGTACAAACTTTTCTAGGACTGCCACAATTAATATTTCAAGACTAAACCTAGCCAAATTGGTTCAGCTGTTTTCGAGTTTTAGTAAGACTAACAATACTAACGATTTCGTTAAGATCACGTTTCCTGATGCGATTATATTTTACCTATTCCAAAAAAGCGCACAACGCTGATAAAGTTTAATTACTCCGAAAACCCACTTCACTGTTAGTGAAGACTATGGGCATGTTTCACCATTTCCTGATAAGTGACGAATAGGCTATCCACCAATTAACTTGACAGATCAAGTATGGAGAATCTGTCAAAAAAGTTGTGAATAGCCTATTCGGCACTTTATCAGAAAGTGGTGAAACAGGCATTAAGTCTTTTCAAAATATACTCCATAAAATAACGCCTCATCGACTAACTCCGGGCTTGTAATGCGCCGTTAGGGTGCCTTTCCGATCTTTGCTGCAAGAGAAAAATCAAATGAAATGCCACCTTGTGACCTAGGCTATAGCTTTCATTTTGCACTACGCTACTACAAGGCAGCGGCATGGGTTCCTAAACCAGTGTCGGTAGAAAATGAAACCAGCTATAGGTGAGGTCATATTTTATAGTAGCTTTTTTTTTGAGTATTTGGCCTGTAATATTCGCAGTAACAACCCGGCATTTCCTGACGTCATAATTCACGGCTTCCCTTACCCCAGCGACACTGCGAATTTCTTACGCGAACTGTGCGTATTTATCACCCGCTCGATATGAAAAGATTTTTCCCTAAAACAGCCTGTCAGTATCTAAAATATTCGTCTTAATTTTGTTTCTCCTGGGGCGTTTGTGCAGTGAAATTTTACGAATGTTTTGTTTTACTAATGCAAGGAGGAGTAAAAAATGTATTAGACTTATAATTCGCGTAGTGTATTTATTCTTTGCTTGTAGTCACAAAATTTTAACTTCCAAACTCTAAACGACATCATAAAAACTTAAGTATAGTAAAAGCACTTACACGGACAACAAATACGAGGCCTATTGTACCCGTGTTTACAAAAATAAAATATAACGCTATAGTACAGAATAACAGTAAGGATAGAAAAGGTAGGTCACGAGTCAGTTTTTATTATGATCCTCATTTGAAAATAATGATGCCGTAACTTCAGTTATTCAGGTTGTCCTACCAATTTAAATATATTCAAGCTCGTGTGACGAAGAATAATGTACCATGGAAAAACTGCCGAGGAGAAATATCTCTTATAGAACCGTTAGTAATTCAAAGCTTAGATCCACGGCCTGTGTTGCCAGTTGTTAGAATATGGATTTTAATAGAAAATGCTGTACTAATAAGTATAATATTAAAGTATGTCGTGCTATTTATATATTATTATGAAGTTAATTTACATTAACGTGAATATGACTTCCCTTTCAGAATTAATGCCCATGAAATCTATAAGACATTTTACCTGCAAACATATTAATATATTTGCCAGCGACGGAGACGATAGAAGCATTACATAAAAGATCACGATTTTCATGAAAATTGGGTTAAAATACCAATATCGCTGGAATATTGGCAACACTGTACCGTTATCTCTTTCAGTTCTGCGAATGACGCTCCTAAATCTTAACCAAACTCGAACAGCGCTTACTGTGAACCAGTTACAAGGGTTTAAGTTCAGACAAATTACTCTTTAAATTGCCCCATCTCGACTACGTTAACAAGTCTACCGAATTTTAGTATCGGTAGTTAATTGCATGTATTTCTAACTGTTTTAAACCTTTAGCTACCATGATTATATAATCATGGTAACTAAAGGTTCAAAGAAGGAAAACCATGGACATTGGACATTATAAAGTTTGGAAATATTTGAAAGAAACATATTATATTTTCAACTTGGTTTTCCCCACCCGCAACATACAAAATTAAAGAAAAAATTACTACCGTTGCCCAGATACATCTATATTAAGTAATATAAAAAATGTGAAAGTGTGTCTATCAGTCTGTCTGTCTGTTACCTCTTCACGCCGAAACGGCTAAACTGATTTTGCTGGAATTTGGTATGGACATTCTTATGTCCTTTCCCGGGTTGTCCCGGGAACGGAGTTGCGGGAGTCATCTAGTTTAACATAATATTATTATACATTTAACATTATATCCATTCCCCATACCAATATTATAAATGCGAAAGTGTGTATGTCTGTCTGTTACTTCTTCACGCCCAAACCACTCAACCGATTTTGCTGAAATTTGGTATGGAGATACTTTGAGTCCCGGGACATAGGATACTTTTTATCCTGGAAAAATGTAGGGTTCTCGCGCGATAAACGATTTACGGGCGGAGTTACGGGTATCATTTAGTTGTAAATATGTGTTAAAACTTAAAAAGTGCCATTACCAATTCGTAGCTGTGAATAACAAATTTAGCGCCGCAAATAGTGAAATCACAGTACCTGGTATAAAAAGGGTCGACCCGACTAATACCCTTGTCATGTCGAGATGAAATTAGTTCAACGTGCAGCTGCGTCTTCAGGCCGCTGTTTGTCCAAAATTTAATCTGACAATATATTAACATCATCAAACATGCCACATTAAACCCGCCCTTAAAAATTGTATTTATCTGTTTTTCCTTAGAACATTGTACCCTTCTCATAATCTTAAGTAGGTACCTAATTCCTAAAAATCATTTTGGGTTATTGTTACGTGAAAAGTCTTTTTCAGGCTCTTCTAAAATCTAATATGCCATAGGCGTTGCTAAAGAAACTAAACGTAGTTAATTTTGGATCTAAAGTTTCTCTTATTGTATATTTTTAACCCCCACAAAAAGAGGGGTGTTATAAGTTTGACATGTCTGTCTGTCTGTATGTCTGTCTGTCTGTCTGTGGCATAGTAGCATCCAAACGGCTGGACCGATTTTGATCTAGCTTTTTTTGTTTGAAACCTATCATGTCAGCTTCTTAGCTATAGTTCATCATCATCAGCCTGCTCTATGCTGGAAAATCGTGGCTTATCTGTTTCGTAAAGGCCGATTAGCAACTTACAGTCGTTTGATGGGCTTTATATTGTGCATTCTAGTTCGTGACATTTATTAATATAAATCGCAGTCACAGGAAAAAGAAGATATCAGGGATTTCACGAAATCCCTAGCCCGCGAGCACTCGCGCTATGAGCATTTTGCTCACAGTAAATTTGTCAAAATTATATTTATGACCATCGACGTTTCTTCAGTAGCTGAGTTTTGTTTCGTCCCCCACCCCTGGATACAGATAACTTCTCGCCAGGGTGCACTATGCGCTCGTGCGAGGAGGTTTGTTGCGCCATACATGTACCATCATGCGCCATTTTGCTCATCGCGCGGGTATCGGCGTAAGTCCTTTTTTCCATATGAATAAATTATTTTTCATCATATCGACAGTTTTACTGCTACTTTATGTAATATAATAGTTTTAAATTACTGTTAGGAAGACTATTACGTATTTCTATTACAGATGAATTGGGATCGAAAAGATTGCATTATGGTGTGGTCATATCCAAAGATCCTGCATTTACTGCCAAAATTTTTTATGTACCGAGCAAAGTCATACATCTTGTAATATGTGTAAAGCTCGGAAATATATTAATGAAGATAATACTTCCCACATATTATCTAAGTTTTCTTTTTTAAAACTTTTTATTTGTGAATTTTTTACCGCCGCCTTAGGAGACTAAAAAATTTCTTGTCATGAATGGTAATGAAAATTAAAAAAATAAATGTTGATAAGGTTTTAAATATTATAATATACTTTTTATAATAAACAAAGTGTACTTTATTTAATAGAATGAAAAAAGTAAAAATAATACTTTGTAAAACCTGCATTTAATGACATTTATAAACGTGAGCAAAATGCTCTACGCGCGAGTGCTCGTGTAATTTTTAGGGGCGCGGGTGCTGGAGGGCTTGTAGGTCAACAGACATACATTAGCATTTAAAATATTATACTTCGATTTAAAGATTGTAATTTGATCGACGACCTCGAATAAAAAATTACATTCTGGATGTAGATTTCATCTTTTTAACAACAATTCATCAAACTTCCCTTTCACGCAAAAAGTTACATCTCAAAAACGTTATAAATTGCCCGTAACTTTGACAGACAAGTCTCTAACTCCCCTCCTCTTTCTCCCCAGGCCCTTCTGCCAAGACGTTTTCTTCATTATTTTTTTATAGAATCGCCGATTAAAATGTAAAGAAATGATACCTAAATATATATAATAAAGTCGAATTTGCTTTATCGAACGCTTATGTCAATTTCATAAATTTTGATCGGCGATTCTATAATGAAATGATAAAGAAAATGTCTCGGCTAAAGGACCTAGCAATAAAAGTCTCACGTTGTTCCATCGTTAATAATTATAACGGTACCGTAAAACTCTTATCGTCCCAAAAAAGCCACTTAGAAAATTATTGCGCAAACATCTGTCGCGATAATCAAGTTCAAGGCGATGAAATTTTTAACTCTCATAAAGTTATTACTGAAAATTGTACACGTGTCAGTATAATTTATTAACCGACTTCCAAAAAGGAGGAGGTCATATTATGTTCGTCTGTTAAAAACATATTTTTTTGTATGTTCAACGATCACTTCGCCGTTTGTGGGCCGATTTTCAAGATTTTTTCACTATTGTATAGGGTATAATCCGAATTTGGTACCTTTTTGTTCATTTCAGTAGGATTGAGACGTAACTTTGCAATATAATATATTTTGGTAATAGGAAAATGTCAACAACCTTCCCGTTTAACTCGTTTTCAAGTGCTAAGAAGCGATCGCAACTACTGCAGATATAATTGAACTATGTATTCAAAGTCATGGTTTTTATAAAATAATAAATATGAAGCCTGCTCGGGAAGCAAATTTGCCAATACTAAATTTTTATTTTTGTTAAAAGTTCTAAAGTTATTTAATAATATTAAATGGTAATTAAGGTTTTACTTATTTAGATAAGTTTGTCTTCTGCAAGCTTGAAGCTGCAACTATAACTTTTTCAGCCTACTGACTGTAACGAATGATGACAAAATATGATACGTACATCACACTGTCATACTCACCCCCACATTACATCAAATCTACTATTTACTTTACGACCTGCAAAGCGAGCGAGCATTCAGCTAAAAGATACAATTAAATGTCAGTAAAAGATACCCTATAAAGAAAAATATGACATGACGACGTGGCCTGTGTACAGATTCCATAATTCTTTATTTGATAAGAGTAAATGGCGGCTGCTTTTTTCCTCGATCAAATAGAATATACCGTTTCTACGAAGGAGCATGTTTTCTATCTCGGTTATTATTACTTATAGAGTTATAGTAACGAGGGTCATATTTTGAGATCCAAAATAAAGTAAAGAAATAAAATGCTCGCATTTATTGCACTACTACTACTTACACTACATTATTAATCTAAATGTGCTTAGGGCGGAGATCTGTCGGCTTCATATCGTTAAAATAATAATCGTTTACATTAAGTATTATGCAATACGAGATTACGGTGTAAATATAATAAGAAAGTAAAACAAAAAATGATACAATTAATTTAATTATGGTGGGTTGCACCAACTTACTTTTACTATAACAAAATGTCAAACAAACCGTCAAATCTCTAGTTAAAGTCAATAATAGACGCCATATTTGACGATAACCTGAACCTCAACTATAACAACGCCTCTAGTGCAACCCACCCTTAATAATATTAATATAATCGACTCAAAAATGTGCTAAACAAAAAACAAGTTGTATTGTGTGTTCCTAATGTTTTAAAAATAAAATATTTCTAATATATGCCAGAATTAAAAAGAGCTTTTATGGTTCCTAACTTTCTAAAGTTGCATAACAGAATATTCTGTGTATATTATTATTAGACGATTTTCTTCTAAAACGATGCTTTTCGCTCTGCGTTTGATACATTACCATCTATTTGCATAGTAGCTTCGAGCACTATGAAGTGATCAGTTCAGTATGCGCATCCAGGACAATAGGGCTGCACATCAGTGTGTACTCACCTTTAATTCGTGTAAACAGTGTGCACTCAACCTTAGGGCGCGTTCAGACGTCCGCGTTTTCCGCGCGGATGGAATGAGCGCGCGTCGCGTATTTTCCCAAACGCTAGAAATTTTTGGTTTGATCCTAAATAACGTAAAGATCATTTTCGTACATTTCCACAAACCGCGTATGTGCAGAAAACGTGCAAGTGAACGCGATCTTAAGGTGACTTTCCGATACTCGCAGCAAGCGACCGCAACCGACAATAATAGTATTTTAAAAAGATAAAACCGACTTCAAAATTGTACGTAATTGAGAATTAAAACTCTCTATCTCCAAAACTACTGAGCCGATTTTGATGAAACTTGCAGTATTCCCTAATTTGAACAACACCAAGTACAACAAAAAAAGAATTACTCAAATCGGACTTGTAGTTCTGGAGATATGCGAACACATACCTACATACATACACTTTTCAAGTTTGGCACATTTGTTCAGACACTGAAATAATAATAATAATAATAATAATAATAATTTATTGATCCATTTTTTACAATTTTTTCAAACGCGAGGACACAGTGGCAGCAGTACTAGTATAAACTGTGTCACTGCTGCCTTTGTAGTTTACATCTCAAGTATTTCAATATAGTAACCACACAAAAAAATTATAACCGCTTGCACACAGTAACAAAATTAATATTAAAATAATATATAAAGACAGTAATAATATTTCATGCATTGAATACATTAAATTTAACTATAAAATTATTGTTTCAAGTAAGTACACAATTAAAAATAACATAACATAAAATATTTCGTAAAATTGAAATGGAACAATAACAAAATAATATATTATACAATAAATTATTCTACATTAAAGCTTCAAGGAACATAACATTTCAAAATCACTTTCATTTAATGCCAATTAAAATTAATATTAATACATTGATTTAAAAAATTGTGCTCATTATATTTATAAATATAATTATTATATTAACGCTAAGATGTTGCCATACTTAAAATGTGAGTTAATTGTGTGTGTGTGTGTGTGTGTGTGTGTGTGTGTGTGTGTGTGTTTGTCTATGTGTATGGGTTGTGAAGAATTTTTTCTGTTTTATTATAGTCTAGGGAGGTTAACCAATTTATAAGATGTTGTTTACATTTTCTGAGGTTAAGGGGATATAAAATATTATTTTTATTCGCAACATTATAAAGATGTGAAGAAATGACGTAGTAATGTCGCCAAGCAGCCGAAGTACGGTGTCTAACTGCTGGACATATTTTCCTTGCACCTCTTTTTGTTGTTTTTACATACGGGAGTTCTTTATGCTTGCGGAGAATCGTATTCAGAATGTATAATTGCCTAACCGTTAAGATTTTGGACTCTCGATGTAGAGAAAATGAGCTGTAGCGGCGCGGAAGTCCATATATGACCTTTAGAATGGCACGTTGAGCACGCTCCAGTGGAAGCAAGATACGGGTCCCACACCCTCCCCATGTAGCAATACAATATTGTATGAGAGACTGTGCTAGGGCAAAGTATACGCACCTCAATGTGTTAAGATCTGCCGAACTCCTTAGCTTACGAAAAACCGGAATTAATTTTCTTAGCCGTGAAGTAAGGGCTTGTACGTGTAGAGACCAACTGAGCCTACTATCTAAAACAACACCCAGGTACTTTATACTAGTTG
Organism: Plebejus argus; assembly: GCA_905404155.3. Taxonomy (NCBI): domain Eukaryota; kingdom Metazoa; phylum Arthropoda; class Insecta; order Lepidoptera; family Lycaenidae; genus Plebejus; species Plebejus argus. The sequence continues at coordinate 6,284,213 of FR989935.1, read as the reverse complement.
CCGATGCCAAAGCAGAACAATTGCAGTTATCTCCAACACAGGAATGAGCAATGATGCTGAAGTTCTGGGGTAGCCGGGCATTGGAAAGCAAAGAGAAGGGTATGTACTTAGTCTTGTCTAAGTTCAAGGTCAACAAGTTACTGTCTAACCACTTCATTACTTCACCAAAAGCCAGTTCAGCATGAGCCTTAACCTCATCCCAATTATCCCCATACACAATCAAGGCTGTATCGTCAGCATAGGCAAATATTTTGCAATTTTTTAGCCTAAGTTCACATAAGGAGTTTAAATATATAAGGAAGAGTGTGGGACCCAAGACACTTCCCTGTGGTACGCCATAAGAGAGCCGAGCAGGACTACTTATAAATTCTCCTATCTTTACGCACTGGGAGCGATCAGAGAGGTAATCCCGAAAAATGTTCAAAGCTATACCACGTACCCCAACAGATTCAAGCTTATTCAACAAAAGAGGCACAGAGACTGTATCAAAAGCCTTTGATAAATCCAAAAACATTCCTAGGACTTTGTCACCTTTGTCTAAGTGCTTAACTATTGTTTCGGCGAGGACTAAAGTTGCATCGTCTGTTGATTTACCCTTAGTAAAACCATACTGATTTTGAGCAATTATATTATTCTTTTTTAGGAAGCTAACAAGCCTAGTATTAATAAGTTTTTCTAGGATTTTCGAAACAATAGTTAACACAGAGATAGGTCTATAGTTACTGATACAGTCCCTGCTCCCACCTTTGTGAATGGGATGAACAAGTGCACGCTTAAGATTCTCCGGGAAGACGCCAGTAGTAAAGCATAAATTAAATAAAAAGGTCAATGGAGGAATCAAGATTTTCTTCGAATTTTTTATTACCCTTGTGGAGATACTGTCAACGCCTGTCGCACAATCATTTTTTAATTTTGTTATGATGGCTTCAACTTCGGCGTGATCCACGTTGTTGAGAGCCATGGAATCTCTCTGTGAATATTGTTGATGTGTCCTGTGTGAGGATGGTGAAGTGTTACTTTGCCTTAACAGTATCGTATCGCATAATGTTTTACCTACATCCGCAAAGTAATTATTAACTATATTTACGGAGCTCTGAGAGTCTTCGGAAATATTTAAAAGATCAGTTGGTGGATCACTTGACTTTTTGAAGTTGGTTATTTTATTGATAGTACTCCATGTGCCCTTAGGATTATTTTTATATTTTTGAAATTCATTTTGTTCATATGTAGTTTTAAGTTTTTTTAATAAGTTATTACAAAAGTTTTTGTATCGGGTATATGTGAGTTGCAAAACAGCATTGTCGGGATTTAATTTGGCTGTTTTATGCATGTTGTCGCGATTTCTTATGCACATTACAAGGCCTGGTGTGATCCAAGGTTTAATGGGGCGCTTTTTGTGTGGAACTCGTACTAGTGTAGAGTTCATCGAAACTGCATTTGAAACCACATCAACAAAAGCTGTCGCTGCTAGATTTGCACTAGAAGTGAGATACACTTTACTGAAGTCCGCTAATTCAAGATCCTTATTTAATTGCTCGTAGTTAATTTTTGTGCGTGTTGTATTTATTACATTTTTATGCCTGACTCTACATTCCAGGGCGAACACAAGCGGTACGTGGTCTGTGATAAGGGTGTCTAGTATAAAAGTTTGCGACCTATGATCCGTTCTTACCATGACGTGGTCGATACAGCTGTCAAGACGTGTGGGATGTGTATGTGATGGAAGCAGACCATGAGCAGCCAGGGTGTCCAAATATGTATTTGTGTTTACATCACAACATCCAGGGACAATGTTTATATTAATATCACCGATCACTATCACGGTCTTTATTCTGTTCAATCTTGATAGACAAGAATCCAGGCTGTCACAAAATTTATCAATATTTCTGTATGATGGAGATCGATATATTCCCAGAAGTGCGACATCGCTGTCATGAAGTTGGATAATAATACTATTTGCATCATTTATGGAAATGTCGGGAATGAGATTGTACTGAATATCACATCTTACATAAATAATAACACCGTCATTTTGATTACAAAAATTTGAGGTATGGGAAGTGAAACCTTTAATTTCGGGGGTTGCATTAAGTTTACTGAGCCAACACTCTGTGAGGACTAAAATATCACACTGCAAATGAATTCTCTCTAACAAAACAAGGAAAAATTCGAAGTTACAGCCTATGCTTCTAATATTCATGTGCAGTATTTTAAGAGACCCAGAAAGCTTATTTTTGTTCTGTTGTAACTCTTCAGGTCTACATACAGTTACTTGTGAAACCTCTAGAAGATCAATGTCTTGCGATATATTTATAGTGGGATCGAAAATTTAGTTGTTTATGAAACACTTAAATTTAACACATTTGCGGTATGACATTATAATATTCATATCTGAATTAGAAAATAATAAGATTTTGCCGCACTGAAATATGTGTTGTGTGTCAAGCCAGTATATAATATTAAATATTGATTTATTAGGTAAATGTAGGTGGTAAATGAGGTGTAGTATGGCGCTTAAAGTTATTTCAAAGAATATAAACATGCTACTTAATTCATATTGACAATTGGTAATTTTATAAACTAGAGTGGTAATATTATGGCACATCTTATGACTTAATCTAAAATAATATAATATTTCATGAGGCAATAAACATGCATACAAATTGTTAAAAAATAATTTTTGAATTAAATTAATATATAAAATTAGGTGCAATAAAATATCATTATAATATAGTCATATATCATGTGACTTTGAGAGTTTGTTTAAGTCCATTTCGCTTTTAATACGCCGGCAAGGAGCTCCCTCCTTCTTGCGCAGGAAAACCTTGCCATGTGCCGTCCAGCAATATAGATAGGAATGTTTCTTACTAAATTCCCGAGCAAGGTAGTACAGCTTTTTAGCATTCTGGGTGAGGCATTCCGTTATGTAGATAGGTCTGGAGTCCCCTTCAAGTCTTAAATGTGTTGTACTTAATTTCGAGTCTTTCCTGGTCCTATTAAAAGATCTTAGTGATGATATGACTTTATCTTTTAAAATAACGGAAGTAAAGTCAACAATGATATGGCCTTTGTCTTCTTTTTTGGATTTTAAACGAAAAACATCTCTTATTTGGTGATTTTCAATGGAAACATTTATCTCAGTGCCGATATTTTTGATTAGCTCTACCAAGGCAGGTTGGTCTTCCTGTTTTTGCAATGGAATGTTTCTAATTTCAATAGAGCTCTGTCTTTGTTGTTTCTCTGAGCTTTCTTTGAGTTCCTGGACCTGTTGCTCGAGACTCTTAATGTACGTTAGGTGGTTTTTTCTCTCTGATTCCATTTTAGAAAGCCTATCTTTCATGTCTTCATATTGCTTCGATATAAAGTCCATAGATTTTATTATGTCCGCATTTTGTTTTTGAATGCTAGTGATACTTTCTTGAAGGACGCATTGTTGTTTGGTCATAGTTTCTATGGACTTTTTAATGTCCGACATGAATGTAGAGAACTCATCATCATGTTGACGCTTTTTAGGGCGCGTCCTAGTGAACTCAGCATCGGCATCCAGTGCGGGAAGGTAATGAACGTCAGATGTAGTTTGCGTAGAGCCAGTGACTGCAGGGGGTGATCTGTTAAGTGGCATTTTTGTCGTAAGCAGTTTCTAAAAATTATGCGAATTATTGTAGTACTCGGACACTGCCTTCGATATTTCTCTGTTCCTTTATGTAATTTCGGAACAGGGATGCCCTCTCTTGGATATTTACAAAACTAGTTACAGGCACTCGATACAACGATAACACGGTTGTAAGGTGGTAGTTATTTTAGTTCCAACAGTATAACATAGATGGCGCTAATGTTGGGGTCGATTTTGCCAATTCATCTCAGTAATTTCACAGATTTTTTAAAATCCAACACAGGTTTTCTATATTTTGTCACTATTTCACTTCTTGTTTTTAGAAAGCACTATCACTGCTCTTAATTTTCAATATAAGTCACGGTTTTTTTTAAATTTTGTCAATCTTTGTTCAAACTTTTATCACGTATTACAGTCGTTTATATTGTGATTTAAGCTTGGTCCACATTTGCTGAAGCTGTACACTTGTTTACTGTCACACTGCACTTGTTTTTTATGATTAAGAACTTTTTATTATATTTTTAATTGAAAAATGTACACAGAGCGGTTTTAACTGTAGCTTGGTGGCCTGAAATACACTAACATGTACGAAAATTGGCCAGTTCTGGAAATATTACATACATACGCATCGAATTGATAACCTCCTTTTTTGAAGTCGGTTAAAATGCAAATAAAACACCTCTTTATGATATAGGCTAAGGTTTCATTTCCACGGACATTTGTCTAGCGACCCATGTCGCCGCTGCTGTGCAGTGGCATAGAGCAAAATGTAACCTATAGGTCTAAAGGTATAATACAATCGCGACAGTCGTATGCCGCTCGCGGCAATAGTCATTGTATGAAAATGTATGGCACCGCTTCCGAGGCCCGCGACAGACGCGCGCGGCCGACGACTGTCGTAAGCCGCACGCGTCTGTCATTGGCCTCGCGCGATCGTGTCAATTGTCAAAGTTATATAACACGGCTTACGACAGTCATCGGCCGCGCGCGGCTTACGACTGTCGCGGTGCACGGAATTGTACCTTTAGTCATAAAGTAGCAATTTGTTTGAAGTTTTGTCGGTCGCGGTCGCTTGCTACAATGAACGGAAAGCCACCCTTACACAGATACACGCCAATGTGTGTCGTATAAACAGATTAAAATATGGCGGGAAGATTAAGAAATTAATCTGAGATTAAGTGTGTAAGAGCTCGTAAACACAGGATAAATTTGAATAATGTTAGCGTACACATGTTTAATACTGTCTGTCGGGTATTTGAAATTGTTATGTTCATAAATTGTTAATTATTACGATACACTCATAAAGCAAGTAATAATATTATACTGTACATAACTTACAATATAGGTATATATTATATTTGTAACGCTTCATCGAATTTAATTGTAATCCTTACTTAATTTTGTAGTAAGGATTACAATTAAATATGGTGAAGTGTTAAATTCTGAACAAGTTTATAATAGATACTAAAAATGGCACCAGCTTATTCAAAGCTGTAACCACGTGTAAAGGGTATAATTTCGTATTATATACCCTTTAACATCCTTATTGTTAGTTTCACGGCATAATTATAATGAACAACGTTTACATACATACAACTATATTATTTTAATTATAAATTATTCATATAAATATTTGTTGTGACATTTCAAAGTATAAAATATGAAAAACATAATTTAATGTTACTTGTGTGATGTGTCGTAAAATTGACGCATATTTAATAAATTATTACAATTAAAAAGATCAAAAACATTAATTGAACTTCCCTTCGATAAAATATTGATGTGTTTTCCAACATATTGTAATTAGACACAGAAGTCGAATTCTCAGCACGCGCGTTGTAAACTTTCAATTTGTAAGGAAAATTCTAGAATGTATTTTTTTTTACTGATTAGGCTTAATGGACTACCGTTTAGTTCTTAGATTAGATATTATGACTAGTGCTTAAAGAATTTATAATCAAAATAATGTAATTTCAAAACACAATCATTACAAGATTCTCTATGATAATATGAATACGTAAGGTGAACGAAGATGGTATCTATTACCTAGTATTAGTTATAAAATATTAGATATCAGATAATAAGTATATAATATTTTATAACGAAACAGCAATTACTCATTTTTCCCCTTATAATTATTTGTAACTTACCAGCTAGTCCATCATGTGGCTAATACTTAAATCTAGCTATACATAAAATCCAAAAAAAAATATTTCAAATTTTTTCCCGGTCCTAAAGCCACTTATGGAAGAAAACGAACATTTTCAAATTCTTAGTTACCCACTTGATCCATTTACGTCTTTAATTATAATGTAACCTAGATATTATACTGTAAGTTGGCACAATTACTTCAATAATATTAAGTAAAATATTTAAGAAAGACAGAACAAAATGTGGCCCCAAAAAATTTAATCTTTCAACCTTAATAAAAGTCGAGCCTTCTTAGGAGCTACACTTTTCATCTACAATAGAAATACAAAAGTCTTTTTGCAGGTCCAACTTATTATAACCGTTTTGGCTGGAAAAGTCAAAAAGCCTTCATAATTAAGGGATAAGGAAAAAAATTGCACACAAAATTATTGTGAAACAAGAATCTGGATATTAATACAATGTATTATGAAGATGTCATCTTCTTATATCGGTCCTTTCTTTTTTAAAGTGATGGAGGTCTCTCAATCCGACCGCATATAATATTATTATTATGCTTTATTGTTATTATTCGCGGATAACTTCGTCGTTTGTGACCCGATTTTGATTATTATTTCTTTGTTTGAAATACGACATTTCAAAGGTGGTGCCATGATAAGGAAATATTGTTTGAAGTAATTTCTTCCGTTTAAATTATTATTGAATGAGCTGTTCAAAATTGGATCAGGCATTTAAATGTGTAGTAAATAAAGCTCAATTTTGAATGGCACATTCAAAAATGCAACGCAATGCATCGTCATGTTGCAATTTTAACCCTTATAGAGTATACATAGATACAATTCAAGTAACTGCTAGCTTTCTGGCTACCTGACTGCCTAACAATAGTGTCGCCGGTGCAGTGGACTTTGGTAACACGCTACGTCGCCTCCTAATCCATTATTTACTGTCGACTTTAACACTGTGGCAATAAAGTTAAAAATTGCGCAGTCTGCTTGCAAATGTACTTCTAAATCCTTATTACTTTATTTCCTTCTATAACCATGTCGTGTACCAGCACCTGCTAATATTTCGAGAGCATGCCATCATATTATAGTAGGTTTATAAACGCAGCAAGTAAAAATCAAAGCACTTAATATTATATTAAGAATAATTTTCACCGTTTAGTTCATTCTACTTTTTCCCTAATTCTTTGCATCTATTGTGATGATCATAGGCCTTAAAACTTTCTCGATAATTGGATTAACCAACACATTTTTTTTTTCAAAAATCGTTCCTGAGATTAGCAAGTTCAAACAAAAAACTAACAAACAAACTCGTCAGCTTTATAATATCAGTGTAGAATACTAGATGACGCCCGCAACTCCGTTGCGCTAAAGTTCGTTTAAGGTGCTCCCCCTACGAAGATGCTGTAATTTACCGTATTTAGAGCTTAAAAAACTCATAATTTAAAAGCTACGAGTAAAAAGTTATAATAAAAATACATTAATAATCTTCAGTATCATTACTTTCCCAGTTTTACTTTCCTATTTTTGTTTATTATACTCATGATATTAGCTTCCAAAGTAATACCAATTTATAAAAATTTAAGCATACTTTCAGCATCTCCCTAGTATTTACAAATTACGTTTACTTGAAACACACGACAATAGATAGACAATTTCATTAAGTACAATAAAATCCACGTTTGAAATTTTTAGATCAATTTTGAACTATGATAAGTTAAAAAAAGGATTTTTGTGAGATCTCGACAACGTGTCAAATGTATGGTCAAGGTCGTTTGCTCGGGGGGTGGCCTTAACGTGTGGGAACCGTTTCCCGTGATAAATGTATCCTATGTCCTTTCCCGGGACGAACCGTGCCGGGACTCAAAGTATACAAGACGTATACATGCCAAATTACAGCAAAAACGGTTAAAAAAAGATAGACAGACAGAAACAAATGACGGCCGTGTCCTCAGCGGCGCTCCTTCGATTAATAAAGTTCGTTTGTTTCTTTAAAATAGTTAATTGCCAGTCGTAAACTAACACTATGTCAACTGTCAAGATACAGGGAACACGACATTTTTACATTTCCGTCATGATAAAACTATGTCTTGCACGATAAGGTTATCAGATTTAATTTTTTAAGCAATTAATTATCTGAAATGTATAATGTTCACGATTATAAAAATGTTTTCCTTTATTCTATCGCAAATAACAATATGTAATGGTAATGTGAATTGTTATTTCTTTATTCGTAGCCAGCTACTGTGGTTGCTACGGCGTAGCATATTGCTACGGAGTACGGCGTAGCATATTGCTACGGAGTACGGCGTAGCATATTGCTACGAAAGTGTGATAAGAAAGATTAGAGATTTTAGTGTGATTTATATTATATTTTTTTTAGATAATAATATTTTCACCAGGAATTACAGTATCGTCACTTGAATACACAAAATGTATGGCGTAAGATTGAATTGTACCCATGTTTGTGACAAACCAATATAAAACTAAAAGGGTCATCGGTCAGCAAAACAAAATCTCTACAAAAAACAAAAGGCATTTAGTTTTCAGTCCCCGAACAAACAGAACTAAAAACACAATCATTCACGAACGAGATCTCAATTACCTCGTACATTCAAAGAGAAAACTGTCACTCGTTTAGTTTACAAAAGAGAATCATTCTAGAGGCCATTTTCCAGAGGGTCGATTGAGCTGACAATGCCGGCGGAAACCTATTGTTACACCAGGAAGCTATTATTGACATTATTCAGCGCGGCATTATGACATTTTTCGTATTAAAAGTTATATTTTTTGGTCGAAAATCGATAAGCCATTTCCTCGCACAAGTGAATGACTGAGGGTTTTTTTTTAATTAACCTAAAGGCGACACCGCACTTAGGACATGACGCGACGCGAAGCTTGTAAAACGTAAGATTCACGTTAGCAAAACGTCAGATTCACGTTTGTTAAACATTAAATTCACGTTTGTAAAACTTCAGATTCACGTTTGTAAAACGTCAGATTCACGTTTGTAAAACGTCAGATTCACGATTGTAAAACGTCAGATTCACGTTTGTAAAACGTCAGATTCATGTTTGTAAAACGTCAGATTCACGTTTGTAAAACGTCACTATGCGTGTGAAGTGTCGCGTTGTGTCGTGTCGCACTAGTTCGGTTTTACCTTTATTTGCATGTCCACGTCTAAATGTCTGTACCTTCTTGATTACTTACGAAGGCTAACACTGAAAACTCGTTCAGCACTCTAGGTACTATACTACTCGTTCTATTTGAGAAAGCTCGAAGTCTTGAAGGACACTGCGTTCAGCTATATACGTTTTCTTTCCCTCGCGTATAAGTAGAACTATAATATTGCACATTTCACACATTATAACGCGTAGATTTCACGCAAAAATGTTCTCTTTTGAACGCCGAACATATTGTCTAGTATCTATCCTACTTTACTTACTTAAATTAGAATTAGAGAATTACTAAGACGAAAATTATACACACAAAATTATTGTTTTAGCACCTTTAAAGGTAAATAAAATTTCAAAACTTAATAATTACAGTATTTCAAAACAAAATCCTATTCTTCCTAATTAAGTGAAGTTAAAACATTTTTTCATTAAGACTCTACAGCTTTAAAAATTCTGACCCAACAAAATGGCAGCGCAGTGAATACCCAGATAAAACTTTTAATGACTAGGCATAAAGAAAACGATTTCAAAGGCAACTTGCTCTCGTCTAGATAAAATTGGAATGGATAATCTATTATGATAAGTTTTTAATTTCTTTAATTAATAAGTGCGAACAGTATTGGAAAGTGTATTAACATTTTGTACTATTAAAATATGTTTTTATACGCTTTTTATTAGCTTCAACTGTATGTTTGTTTGTAACCGACGCTTTATATAAAAAGCGTGTTTTTAGTTTTTTTAACTATTACTTATTTTTAATCTTCGTCAAAATGTTTGATACAGTTTGATGGCATATAAATGTTTTGAGGGCTCTCTCAAACAGCATATTATTATTATAATATCTCGAAGTGAAAATAATAATGCGTTTACGTTTTACTATAATTCACAACATTATAATATTACTTGAAAAGTTTATAATATAATAAATTATATTTTGTATTACTTTTATGTACTATCTGTTTTCAGAAATATGTTAATAATTCATCCGTCACATTTACGAAGTCTAATCTACACGATCGTTAAAGTTACAGTTAAAAGCAATTTCCCCGGTATTAACTTTCGAAAAGATTGAAATTTAAACGCTATAAAAAGATACAAATCGCGTCGGTAGCAAAGTGTGGAAACTTCGTAAATAAACGCAAGCGTAATCTCCACGAAAAACCAATTTATCGGGTTTTTGCAATGAGGAATTCATTATCTTTTAAATTTCCGCTTTAAGACCGTTGATATCGGAATTATATATTTTTTTTTCAAGTCATTTCGAATTATTAAAATTTCCTCCCGTCTCCCGTAAGGAGGTTGGTAAACTTTTTTGATATTGGCGGGCACCGGTTGCGCGTAAATCTGCCCTTACGGTGGTCTCTGTAACTTTTTCAATTTAACAGGTAAGGATAAATCGTTCATTCTTTTTATTTGAACACACAACTGATATAAACTCTCTTAAACTTTACGAACTGACTATTTGTTCGTAAGTTTTCGGTTTCGAATAATAGAATTGTTTTTGGTATTAGGGATCCTTATTTTAAAGAAGAACTCTGTATGGTTGAAGTTTTAACTCATAAGTATTAATCGGGATAGATTTTGAATATTTCTTCTTACTTTATAATATTATGTCCTTATACATAATATAATACTATAGTTCTATTCGTTTAATAACTTTGTTGTTATTTCTTTTAATAAGCAAATTTCCAAGACACTTCAAAATTTGCGTTTCGAGGATTATTGAACCTACTAGCTGTCCCAAGAAACGTTGTTTTGCCATATAAAGTATTTCTACTTCATCAGTTGATACAAAATCTTACCCCCTCTTTTGACCCTATGAGGGGTGGGGGGGGGGGGGGTTATACACCAGATGTTAAGTTGGAAAACACAGTAAATAATATGTAGTAAGTCCAAGAAAAATGTTTGATACAAAATCTGACCCCCTTTTTGGTCCCCTTAGAGGGGTGGGGGAGGGGAATTTTATACACCAGATGTTAAGTTGGAAGCAGACAAATATATTTGCGAAAACCGTATGCAAATCGGAAAAGTAGTTTTCGTGTTATATACAAAAGTTTGATACAAATTCTGACCCCTCTTTTGTCCCCTTAGAGGGGTGGGGGAAATTTTTTTATACACCAGATGTTAAGTTGGAAGAAGACAAATATATCTGCGAAAACCGCATTCAAATCGGATCAGTAGTTTTCGTGTGATGCTGGAACAAACATACAGACAGACAGACAGACAAACAGACAGACAGACAAAAAACTAACCACAGTTTTGGCTTCTATAGCGATGTAGTAACACCCCCTGCTTATTCTTATTTGAATATCTTTAATGTACAGAATTTTCATTTCTACAGTTTTATTATATGTATAGATTAACTTCCATAATAATCAAAACAAAAACTATACAAGGTGTAACAAAACTAAATGATAATACTTTAGGGTGTGTATGCTTTCCTTGTAGAGAGCTCTCTCACTGTGCAAGTAGCAGCGCTGAAAGACCTTTTTTTTACTTTTGTATGGGCAAGCGCCCCGGCGGCGTCACGAGTTTCCCCATACAAAAGTGAAAAATTGGGTCTTTCAGCGCTGCAACTTTTACAGTAAACTCTTTATAAGGGACACGTTCACACCCTAAAGTATTGTCACTTAGTTTGGTACACGTTGTAATATACAACATGACTGGTGAGAAAATACCGATACTTAAGGAGAGTATTCAGTACTCGATTCTCATTATAATTATGTAATAAAATTAGGTTCTTAATTTTTTTCAGAATTTCCCAAAAATAAATGAATCATGGATACTAAGTAAAATTACGCGGCTAGGCAAGTAGGCATACTATGCGGCCGGTGCAGAGGCGTGCGCTACCAAAGAAACACCACACAACTACCCCTCCCGCTCGCGGTGTCCATGCGTTGGGTAAATAATTATTTAACTTTAAGCTACATTTACTCAGTGACCAATTGATATTATTTTTTTATATTATTTTTTCCAACTAATATAATAGCCAAATGTCACGTCCTCGAGTATTGATCATGTCTCACCAGTCACGCAGTATATCCATGAAAAACTAGCACTAACATTTTTTACCGTTTCGTATTAGAGTAATTTACAACACTCTCCTTTCATCTCATATTTTCTGAGAAAGCACTTTTATTTAACGAGACAGATAGACCCATAAAATGTTTCAAAGGCGATACCATTAAATTCCAAGAGTACTGTATAAATGTTTATTTAAGTCGCCAACGTCGTGAGCCCGTTGATATAAGACGAAATAGATATTTTGTACGTTTTTATGACAAGAGTAACAACGACATATATGAAATGTAAAACGAAAAAAATATAAAAAGATCTTCAGCAACTAAACAATAATATAAGCATGTGATTGTAGATACAAGACTATTATACTGCGTGACTGGTGAGACATGTTCAATACTTGAGGACGTGATATTTGGCTATTATATTAGTTGGAAAAAAATAATATAAAAAAATAATATCAATTGATCACTGAGTAAATGTAGCTTAAAGTTAAATAATTATTTACCCAACGCATGGACACCCCGAGCGGGAGGGGTAGTTGTGTGGTGTTTCTTTGGTAGCGCACGCCTCTGCACCGGCCGCATAGTATGCCTACTTGCCTAGCCGCGTAATTTACTTGGTATCCATGATTCATAAATTTTTGGGAAATTAAAAAAAAAATTATGAACCTAATTTTATTACATATTTATAATGAGAATCGAGTACTGAATACTCTCCTTAAATATCGGTATTGACTCACCAGTCATGCTGTATAATTTGCTCTTTACTGCTACTCTAGCTTTTTTACACTGTACCTACGAAAGAACAAAAATACTTTATGGCAAAAAAACAAAATATGTGAAACACAGAACATAAAAAACAAGTGTAAACAGTACAAAAGGCGGTCTTATCGCTACAAGCAGACAAGACAATATTTATAAAACAATTATTAAAAAGTAGCAAAAGTAATAGAAGGTATTGATTTTTCTTAAAATTACAACACGCACAGGTTAATCACTCAGCTAAATATATTATATTAAATCACTTTGATATAAGATTAGAAACTATAACTAGGCCAATTACATGTATACAGAATAACATATATCGGAGTGAATCTAATTAGGAATATAATACGAAATTACAATATGATAACGACTTGATCACTTGATAACAAGTAAATAATAAGAGACAGGTGTAAAGCAACAAAATATACACAATACTTTTAAATCACTGATTAACCAAAAATACATTATTTTACCCGTTGAATTTGCTTCCTGCATGAACACTAACAAAGAAAAATTTTAATTTAAGCACACTTAGGGTGAAGCCAAACGAGCGTAATTTTGTGAGTCGTGATTTGTATGAAAAGAAATTCTGCCCGGCAGAAATTCTGCGGCTCACGACTCACAAATTACGCTCGTCTGGCTTCACCCTATTAGATATTTAATCGATTGTTTTAGTACTAGCTTCCTAAGAAACATATTATGCTGGTTTATCTACTTTACTCCAATGCCTATTAGTAATTATTACAGCTTTGATAAAATTTCGCTGCAGCTACGGTAAAGTAAAAGTATATTGACTGGTATTGATAGTTATAACTTATAATATTATACAATTTGCAATAAATTATCAATTAATTACAATTATTTATGTATTTTTAGATTCGTAATAATTGTACATCGCTTAATTTGCATAGCTATAGTTTTATCACTTTTCGCAAACATATTAAGCTTATATTAAGCAATCTTTGATAGCCTTTATTAGGTACTAGTTTATAATAGACTTAAGACTAATCTGATAGGCTTACGAGGCCAGAATTCTAAGTAAACCTCAAATACATTGAGTTTATGTAATGGAAACAAATAGTTAAATTGGTGCGTACTGCGTAGATTAAAACTTTTGCTATCGGCCCTCTCTTAGTCGGATTAATTAGTGATTTATCGTGTTCCTAAGTTCGGAGTAATGGAACCTCTTATTTCGTGGAAGTACTGAAATTAAGTTATTATGACGTTTGATGAGGTTAAAATTCGTAAATAATAATCAAAGAAACTTTAATTTGACGCATATTATTATTATATACCTAATTATATTTATCGCTGAAAGAGTTACTTTTATAAATATTATTATCTAAAATTGACAAGACAGAGACGATATTATGGCATTTCTCATTGAAATATGTATATAAGAGTTAAAAGTTACCTTTTTAGCGCTGTTATTTAGCTTAATAGCTATATAACGGACACAGACACGCCCTAATCTGTTTTATAAAATCCTGTATGAGAGGACATAAATAAAAATGTTGGTTCGTTATAAAATGTCAATGTTAATATAGAAATGCAACAGAGCGACGTCCTACTACGCGACGTATTTGAGTCACTGACTCAGAAACTCTACTCGATTAGATGAAAAGCATACGGTTTAGTTTTATATACTATCTATACATAATATAATAAAAATGTAAAAATGAAAATTCTGTACATATAAAAGATATTAAAAAAATAATAAGCGGGGGGTGTCACTACATCGCTATAGAAGCCAAAAATGTGGTTAGTTTTTTGTCTGTCTGTCTGTCTGTATGTTTGTACCACTATCACACGAAAACTATTGATCCGATTTGAATGCGGTTTTCGCAGATATATTTGTCTTCTTTCAACTTAACATCTGGTGTATAAAAATTTTTCTCCCCACCCCTCTAAGGGGACGAAAGAGGGGTCAAATTTTGTATTAAACTTTTTTCTATAACACGAAAACTACTGATCCGATTTGCATACGGTTTTCGCAGATATATTTGTCTTCTTCTAACTCAACATCTGGTGTATAAAATCCCCCCTCCCACCCCTCTAAGGGGACCAAAGAGGGGGTCAGATTTTATATCAAACTTTTTTCTTGGACTTACTTCATATTATTAACTGTCTTTTCCTATCTATCCTGTCCTGTCCTAAACTAAACTTACGCGGTACGCCCAAATGCTGGACCGCTTTTGCTGAAATTTGGTATGGTAGATAAACTAGATGACACTCGCAACTTCGTTGTTCAAAAATCGTTTATCGCGCGGGAACCGTAAATTCTTCCAGGATAAAAGGTATCCTATATGTCACTTAAAGGGACTTTTAAACTGAATCGGTTAAATGGTTTGGGCGTGAAGAGGTAACAAACAAAAAATACAAACAGATATACAAACACACTTTCAGATTTATAATATTAGTATGGATTTCTGGTTACGACACACGGACTGCAAGATTCCACGTTTTTTATCTTGATAAATTCCAGCGAAAAGGATTTGTAAGTCTATCTATTCGAGAAAAGCCCTCCCTGCCAATATCTTAATTCTGTACTGTGACAAGGTAATAATAGAGTTTTAAGTTCACACTGTGTAGGTGTAGAAACACAGTCCCATTCTGAATAGGAGTTCTTTATATCAATACTTTGAGATACTATATTATGAGATGATAGAGCTGATAGTTAAAAGTATTCTAAAGTACACATTACAATCTATCAGTCAAACTTCCGTCAAAATTGACTCCACATCCAAAATTTTGCTACAACAGATAAACTAAGATTTTGATTTTATGAGTAAACTAGATGACGCCGATTCGATTATCGAACCTTAAAAATTCAAAAACTATGTCCTTTCCCGGGACTCAAAGTATGTATCTCTAATCTCTATACAAATTTCAGCAAATTCGGTGCACGCACTGGTTTGTGCGAAGAGTGTTACCTCTTGCGTCAAAAAAGTGAAGAAATTAAAAAGTGGCAACATCGTAGTGTCATCCCTTTCATATCAATCTAAGAAAAAATGGATGACACTACGATGTTGCCACTTTTAATTTCTTCACTTTTTTGACGCACTGTATTTCTGTCTGTTAAGACCATAGACTTATAATATACTGTCGGACAGACACATTCGCATTTATAATATTATTAGTATGGATACGCCCACAATCGTTAAGTACTAATAAGTACTTAGAGATGTGTCGCATCGAACACTTATCAACGTCGCTTTACGGTCGGGTTTAGCTCGAAATGTAACATTCGGGTGCCGAGCCATTTGTCACGGACCAACTTAAGGAATTTACGGGACCTTCCCGGTACGGATGAGACAACGTAATTATTGAGATTATACGCAATCTCATGGTTTTATATGGAATTCATTGGGGATATAAGCTAGGTTTCAGCTTAGTCTACGGTGGGTTTGTTTCTAGTAATGTCCTAATTCAACTGTTTTAAAGCAATATAGGCTTTGGTCCTTGTTTCTAACAGTCGTCAAAATGATATTCTCATGAAATGTTAACCAAAAAGATTGAAATTTATTAAGAGATTTGCCAATTCTCTAGTTATGGGTAATGAACTGGATCGAGCAAGAGTGCATTAAGGTTTCCTTAAAATAGTACAATTAGGGAACTAATATCGTCAATGTTTCGCTATACTATTATGTATTAGAGTAAATCCAAAAAAGCATAGTATGTTTCAGTGACTAGTAGTGACCAAAAAATAATCGGCCAAGTGCGAGTCGGAATCGCACACGAAGGGTTCCGTACCATTATAGAGCAAAATTAGGCCATAAATTGTGTTTCTTGTATGGGAGCCCCCCTTATTTTTGTTATTTTATTTTAATATTATTAATAAATATTAAAGTACACATATAACTAAGGATTTTGTGAAAAATTCAAGTACCTACCTGTTGCCATTTTTGATACAGAGCAAAAAAGGCCAAAAAAATCACGTTTGTTGTATGGGAGCCCCCCTTAAATATTTATTTTATTTTATTTTTAGTATTCGTTGTTATAGCGGCAATAGATATACATAATCTGTGAAAATATCAAACCTCTAGCTATTACCGTTCTTGAGTGACAGCCTGGAGACAGCAAAAAAGGCCAAAAAAATCACGTTTGTTGTATGGGAGCCCCCCTTAAATATTAATTTTATTTTATTTTTAGTATTTGTTGTTATAGCGGCAACAGATATACATAATCTGTGAAAATATCAAATCTCTAGCTATTACCGTTCTTGAGTTACAGCCTGGAGACAGCAAAAAAGGCCAAAAAAATCACGTTTGTTGTATGGGAGCCCCCCTTAAATATTAATTTTATTTTATTTTTAGTATTTGTTGTTATAGCGGCAACAGATATACATAATCTGTGAAAATATCAAATCTCTAGCTATTACCGTTCTTGAGTTACAGCCTGGAGACAGACAGACAGACAGACGGACAGACGGACCGACGGACAGACGGACGGACGGAAGTCTTAGTAATAGGGTCCCGTTTTTACCCTTTGGGTACGGAAACCTAAAAAGAACATTTCGAACACGCGCGAAACCGTAATCGCCATGGCCGGAGTACTATTATAATATATTCTGTGCCATGGCCAAGGATACTTAAAAAACCCCACCGCAATAGATGCCAGATGGGCTGGCATTTAATAAAAAATAAACGGAGCGACGGCCGGCCCGCCATCTATCACGTTCTCAGTCATAATCTGACTTTAATGCTGGGTCACTTCGGGCCGTTTTGCCGTAAATATAAGTTAACATTTTTCCAAAAAAATATACAAAGTCATCCGGCTCTTCAAATGAAACATCAAAGTTGGGATAAATGGTGTATTTATTGGATGGCCGTGACGTAACATCATTTTGTGTATTTTATCATCATGATCAGCCTCAATGTGATTTCACTTAACGTAATATTCCTCCAAAATATAAAAATGTTACATAACCCCTATCAAAAGTACAGTTAATATTATAATTATTCTGTGATTCAAAATCAGAACGTTTTAATTACTCATATTATCAACTTTTAAAACAAGTTAAAACAACTTAATCGAGTTACGAAGCAAAGCATTCCAGCGCAAAAACCTTCAATTACAAAGAAACAAATGAAACGGAATTCTATCGGAATATTTAACTGCAGGAAAACCTTTGACAAATCACGTAGCCGCGGCGGCCTCAAACGCGGTCAACGCACGTAGAAAAACCCAGAGAGCTTCCTCGGGCTATTTTACCCTTTGTTTTAAATGCTAGTCCTTACCAGCCGAGAGCGTTAAGTAGGGAAGATGTCACTGTTTCACTGCTCCACACTCGAAAAGTCGAGCATTCTTCCCGGCCCATGATGCGAGCGAGGTTTCAACAGCCTTTTGTTAGCGCGCTGCAGAAAGGAAGTTTGCAACATTTATACACTCGAGCCTCGTGCGACGGAATTTTATATTGCTGGAAAGCCACGTTGGAATAAGGCTCGTGTGATTAATTGGTGATGTAATCAGCGGTATCAAGAATTAAATTATTAAGGCGTAGCACGGGTTTAGGGAAATACTTTAAAATGAAAGGTTTGATCGAATTTCGTGTAGTACGTTTTATGTTTGGCTGAAACTATTAGAAAAACTTTTATGTCATTCTTATCTAAATAATAAATAGAGGTATTATTTACCAATAAAACGACCGAACATACTCTAAAATAAAACACAAAGGGAATATACCGAAACGTAAAGAGAGAGGAGAAATGTATTTTCTTTCACAAAGCGCATAACGTAGAAGCATGAAATATGGTCCGGATTTCGTTCGGCTCAGCGTGCACTGGGACTCTACCTATCGGTTTTCGTCGCATCGATGCATGTTACGCAGGGATATTTTGTGATACGCCCTACAAAATTCGTATTTCATTTTTTAGGCAACGCATTTTCACTACGGAATTCGTACTTAAGTTGTTAATATTATAATACATTCCTATTTCGTCAATAACTGAGTGTGAAACGCGCTAGAAATATTTTGTGTGATGTAGAGTGTATAATTTATGCCATGTTATGCACGTCTAGATGATATAATTTTTAGGCACAAAACTTGGCTAAATAATCGCGCCACGGTTTTGTTTGGGGCCATCTGATCTTTGAATTCATATTGATATATTAAATCAATGGGGAAACTTTTGCATGTATGAAGATTTAATCTGTCAAAATAATAATAATATAGGTATTATCATTTTACCACAGCTGTTAAGCCCTTTATTAAGATTAATCCTTATTAATCCGGTTTCGCAAAGCTTTAAGATTGCTTTGATTGATTGTCAAAAATAGATGAGAACGGACAAACAGAACATACAGTACAGTGTTCGATTTTAGATATCTTAAGTAGGACGAGGAGTGACTCAGGCTTCTTACAGACGAACGGCTGCCGTCGACGCGTGCCGTCGACTGGCGTCTACTGCCGTCGACGCGTGCCGTCGACTGGCGTCTACTGCCGTCGACGCGTGCCGTCGACTGGCGTCTACTGCCGTCGACGCGTGCCGTCGACTGGCGTCTACTGCCGTCGACGCGTGCCGTCGACTGGCGTCTACTGCCGTCGACAAGCGCCGTTCGTCTGTAAAAGCGCTTGCACCGATTATGGCGTAATAAGGCCACACGCACAATAGTTGACGTGGCACTAATTATCCTTTTTCCTTCAAGTTTAATCAAACGTGTCGCGGTGAACGCTCAACGATTAAGGTAACGAGTAACACGCCTCAGACAGACGCTCCAGAAATTACATTTGCCGTTGACAAGCCTCGAATTAATTAAAGTCAAACAACGCTACATCATGCAAATTTATCTCAGGCAAACGGAATAAATAATTTTATAACATGTTTGTTATACGTTACCGAAACGGCAATGATGTGTGATAATGAAATCATAATTATGTTTTGAGTGTTAAATAGGCTCTTGATTATAATTTAAATGTGTTGGCTGTTGTAGATGAACAACTTATTTTTTATCAAAAATCTTATTATGATTTTTGCGTACCTACGTTCAACAGTGTCTAATAATGACGTGCAAAATCAAAAGCTTACTCTCCACCAATTGATATCAGCAGAATTTCTAAAAATTAAAGAATTTTTAAAACCTTATCATTATTGCAAACCGTATCTTCAGTAAACATTATAACGTATTTCAATATACATTATTATACATTCTCATATATTATAACGTATTATCTTAACGTGTATGGATTTTAATCCATACACCTATTCTAGCTTGCTTACCTAGGTAATTCGTAACGTACACAAGACTTAAAGAATACATTGGCTCGGTCCTTGGAATATTATATACCTTCTTTTGTGCAAGCTGAGTTGCACGTACAGAATGACAAAAGGACATATTAATCAAATACTGCAATATAGGTAAGTTTATATAAATTTGCCAAAGTTTGATAGTGCAATACATAAATTTTATAACATTGTACTATTTACCAAATAAAAAATGTTTGTTATTCTTATTTGCAATATTACCACCCCTTAACGTCAATCACAATATAAAAGTACGTTTCTTAGACAACAACAGCAGTAAAAAATAGATATTCACTGCCTCTAGCAGTCGCAGTTGAAATGGCAAAGTTTTGGTATCCAACAAGCCGACCTAAGTGCACTTTGTCACTTAAATTGAAAAATATTGCTCTCTGTAAAGAACGCGGCTAAGATGTGAATTGTGAAGTAGTTAAAAGTTTGAGAAAGATCGATCGTTAAAACGTATATTTGATAGAACTTTATTTGAATCAGGTTGTTTATATGTCGCTATTTCTACAGCATGACTGGTGAGTCAATACCGATATTTAAGGAGAGTATTCAGTACTCGATTCTCATTATAAATATGTAATAAAATTAGGTACTTAATTTTTGACCAAAATTCCCTTCAAACAAATGAATCACGGACACTGTAAATTACTATGCGGCCACGCGTCATAGTATAAACTATAAAGAGGGCTCTCCTTTTACTATGCACGCGTCATGCGCCCCCCGCGCCGGCGCGCTACCCCTTCCGCGCGCGGTGTCCATGCGTTGGGTAAATAATTATTTAACTTTAAGCTACATTTACTCAGTGATCAATTGACATTATTTTTTTATATTATTTTTTTTTCAACTACCTTTATTAGCCAAATATCACATCCTCGATTATTGAACATGTCTCACCAGTCATGCTGTATATTATCATTCTAGCTTTCTCAGCAAACCTTGTTTTGCCACATAAAGCATTTCCCAAATTATTTTATTGAAGTAACTAAATAAGTATGTCACCATTGCAACGTCCATCGCTATTCCGTCGCACAAATTACTATGGTCGCCGTCTCGACTTGTAATAATTTACTATTATTTATTCAACAAACGCACTTATCAATATAAAAAGTAGATGTTGTCCGATTCTCAACCCTAGCCGATATGCTCGCTAAGATTCACGAAAATCGGTTGAGCCGTTTTAGAGGAGTTCAGTTACGCACCCCGTGACCCTAGAATTTTATGATAGTTATATATATAATATAATATAATATAATATAATATAATATTATCCTCTTCGTTCTACGAAGGAAATATTCAAGACATCCCTTAAAGAACACTATCTCAATACTTCTTCGTAATGGCATTACATTAGATAATTGTTTTGGAACTGTGTAGATTTTTCATGTGTTATTTTGCGTAAATCATGCCTAGTATTTATTTTATGCTATATAATACAACATTAAATATTAGTATACGTATATATGTATTAGTAATGGTATTGATTGATTATAGTTATAAGTATATAATTATTATATATTATATATGTATTATAGCATTATATATATAAAGTATATAATATATAAAGTATTTTATTTATCATATAATATGATCGTATTTATATATTGTTATTTATAGTGATTAGTTTTAGCCCTTTATTTCTAAGACTTATACTTTAAGCACAACGCCCTTTTCTCCAGCAATTTGCTTCTTTCTTCCAAAGGTTGCCTGGAAGAAATTGCTATGTAGTAATAAGGCCGCCTTTGTGTGCTCTCGCTATTTTATGTCTTTTTATTTTATGTATATTATTGTAACTATGATTGTGCACAATAAAGTATTCATTCATTCATTCATTCATTTGTAGCTTTAAATTTATGCACAGAGCAATAAACGTATAATTTGCAACGCTACTGACTTCCTGAAGTAGTTTCCAAGTTTTACTACAATTACGCATCTTAAAATATACGCGACGGAAGTTCATTACAATGTTTTATGTGGGTATGTGAACTGGGACATACAGGAACGTTTCATATAAGGGAACACATTTTAATTTATTATAATTGTTATATTTGCCTTATTAAAGAGTGTCCATATTAGACTTCACCGAGACCGGACACAAGATCTCGGGATGGATCGCTCGAATATTGTAAGTATGTTCCGATATATTATAACCCAGCTTATTGGACATACTCATCACGTCATACGGTCAATTCAGACCGCAACGCGACGCGTAGATGCATTTCTAAATTTGTACTGAGTTGACAGATTTCAACTGCGTGAGACGTCTTGCAAATCTGTCAAATCCATACAAATTTAGAAATGCATCTACGCGTTGCGTTGCGGTCTAAATCAACCCTTAAATTGACGCCATACTGTACGCCATACTGTACTTGTACGCCATGTTTCCGAAATATATACTGAATTGAATTTGTTGAGATTTGTGAGTTGAGAAATCATTTTAATACGTCAAATTAACCTCAACTACTAGCTCATCTAACCTTCTATCTAACAATTAGTGGTACTTGTGTACATTGTACTGATGTGCCACCACTGAGACGAGACACGATATTACGCCTTAAGGCTCGTATGCTGGGTTTTATTACAAAACCTAGGATAAATATTATGAGTCATGAATTTATTATTGACATTTCATTCTTCAATGTGTCTCATTCCAAATTTGGTAACAATTTTTTTTCTATAAATACATACATTCAAAGATTATCATTTAAAGTATCGCATTGAAAATAAGTGTACAAATCAAAATGATACGAAAGACCGTGAAAAGGCCTCGATAAATGAAACTACGTTTCAGTTGCCCGCATTTCCCTGTACAAGGTTTAAAAAAGTGTCACATCGGCAATGAATTTTATTGATACGTCACGTATTTGGCAGCTGACGAAAATCGAGTGTTATCTGGATGTATGACCTGATCCTTTAGCAAAATATATTTTCATTTCATTTAAATTTATATTATGTGACACCGCATTCATTCGTTTTTATGGACGAGTGTAGTTTTCATGCGAGCGATTTTAATTTTTCGGCCAAATTAATTAATATTACATTTTAGCGGAGTTTTACAAATGATTTAGTGTAAACATCAAATTACACTAAAACTCAATTGTATATGTTATACTTGTGCTGCAAAATTGCAAATGCATTTTTTAATAGCAAAACCTGGCTAGTATTTTACGATAACACTTTACAGATTCAGGAAATAGCCTATTCAGATAAACATACGCTTAATATACAACTAATTTAAACAAAATATGTTGACTATTTTTTCCGTAAAAAGTAACGAAAGCTTTTTAATGATATTATTGTATATTTTTTGCTTATTATACCGGACTACAATATGTAGGAATTACAATATTAATGTTCTTAATATTTTAAATAGAGATAAACCTAATTTTGTACCTACAAAGTACAAAAATTAGCAAACTAAAACAAACTTTCCTTTTTGTGCGGAGAATAGCGAACAAAACAGTGGTAATGTACCATAAAACTTTATAACGCGGGACTTGTGCGCTACCCTATAAGGCCGATATCATACTAGCGGCTACGGCTAGCGAGCGAATTAAGGCTTGATTTATATCCGTCCGCAGGAACGAGCGGTTACGCAGCTACACCTGGAGAACAGAAGTCAAATAAATCATTAAAATATACAATTGAAGACGCATAGAAGTCAAATCTCAGGACGGAGCCGGCGCCCAGCGAATACACCGCGGCTGTATACCAAAGAAATCGCGGACAAGGCATCGGATACGCAACATTTTTTTCGGGTGTAGCGACCTTACAAAGCATCGAACGCAGCTAACTCATTGCGCTTTCACATATTCGCTGCGTCCTCGTTCCACTTTGAAGCCGCTTGCCAACCGCTAGTATGATATTAAGGCCCCTACAAAGCACAGAATGCCACCATATTGTTGTGCGTCCGCAAAGTATTCGCGGCGGGTTTCTTACACGTCTGCGACGTATTCGCTACGTGTGCGTCCCGCTTCGAAGCCGCTCTCCAACCGCTAGTATGATAAAGGCCTTAGAACCGAATAGTAGTTGCGGTGCCGACGCTAAGCGACTGAATCCAATATCGGAATCTAAGCTCTTAATTCTACATTTAGAGTCCTATAAATTTAGAGGTCTTTTACAGAGGGAAATGAGGCATGTAATTTTATTCCTAATTATTTACTTCTATACTTTACATACTACATTAGAATGTAAGTAAAAATTTTGCTTAGCGAAATAACTTACAAGCAGATTTACATTATTAGAACCCAGTGATCCAATCCAGCATGAATTGCTATTGGAGTAATGTAAACGAGTACCGGAATGCACTGGTATGCTCAGAATTGCATTCCAGTGCATTTCAGTGCCCATTTACATTATCCACTACCAATCCAGCTTTGGATTGGAATAATGTGTAACGTAAGTTTTGTGATAAATTCATCCGCATTTTTATAACGATTTTATTTGATACATTGTTCTTTTTTATTTATGTTTTAAAGTTTTGTTGAATAATTCCAAAAAAGGCAAGAATAATGTAATAAGGGTTCCGGGAATATTGGAAACATAAATGTAATACCGACGGGCAGTCACGTCGAAAATTGGAACTGCAGTCGTCATAGCTTTGATATCAGGCCTCTTGAAAAAGAAAATAAACTAAAAATCTAAATGACTACACAAATCTGAGTATGATCATTGATGCCACCAATTTTACTGTTCATCGCGCCTTAAATATAGAATTACATATTATTGGTCGAGATTAGAATTTGTGTTTTGCTATTAGAATGAATTCATGGTTATAATATGTATAACCTCAAAATATAAGGTATTGTCCCGTCTTAATTATAATAATAATCAGCCCACAGGGCAGCTTGTGGCGAGCTGTTGGGGAGTAGCGACCCCACGTACCCGAGTGCTCCCAGGGAAGCCCCTGCTCTCCATCTCCGGCTTGCCTTCACCGGCCGGCCGGAGTGAACACTGACGGAGAATCAGGCCCTACCTCTGCCTTGCCTAAACCGGCCGGTCAGAGTGGAGTCGCAAGAGCTTCGGCTCGGAGGGAGGATGTGAAGCGTAAGTGGCGAGTGGGCGACGTGATGGGACCCTCTGAGGGTGCAAATGATCGGCGTTTAAAGTCCAGCGACACCTCTCCTGCCTCAAGCCGCTCTGTCAATGTTGCCGCCTCGGTGCACCGTGCGTGCGACCATTTTGAGGGGCCCATTCAAAGAGTTGGCGAGTCACCGTCTGCCAACTTTATGATACATGTTTCCACGTTGTATCGGCAGACGCCATAGTCCTGCCATAGTCCCAGTTACCCAGTCCACTAGCACCTCACCCCCATAGCCCGGTATCATTTCTAATATCAATTCCCTGTAATAGTCCTACGCTGGCCGCTGGCTCTCCTTGGTCGTACTCCCATAGTGCGGACTGCGGACAGGGAGAGTCGCCGGCTAGTGTCACATAACATTTAGATTAAAACTGTAACGGGCCTCTAGGTGTTGGCTTCGGCCGCACGCATGCCTTCCAAAGGTCCGGGATTTAATTGCCCGTGAGCAAGGAATACCTTACACAAACATAATAATCATAATAATAATTTTTATTTGCGGAAAAAAGTACAAAAAGTTGTTGAACTATTAAACATGGTTCACTCTTAATAAAAAATCCACACATTGTGTATTTAGGCGTTATAGTTATACAAAGTTTTGTCCTTATCTACATTACTTTATTTCTTACCGAGACGAGATCCAACTAATTATTCAACTTTCCCCAACATTTACTGAAATACCAATCCGCAATCAACGAAGCAATATATTATACGTCGCGAAAACAATATTCATAATTGACAGTACATTGAAATCCTTTCAGCGCCTTAATAAAAGCCGATAGACTATTTCAGTCCTGGCAAAGTCTGGAAGGAGGTTTTAAAAACGCTCGGCCATTGTCCTCGCTGCATGCTTAACCCGTCTGGAGGCACAAAGCCACTACAAGGTAAATGGGCTCTCCGAAACTGCACTAACATTATACTTTATAGCAATAGAGCGTTATAATAGCATTCATAAATGACACTAGGATTTCGGAGAAGCCCAATTCCCGATTTACTTTAAAATGGTCGCTTTTTTAAATTATTTATTTATTTACTTTCACAAAACACACACAACACACATTATACAAATATATTTTACCCTCCATAAGCCACTGAGGTTTGTCCGGAGTGTAATGTTTAACGATAGTATAGTAACATTTTTACTTTTTAACAATACGGTACGGTGTGAAGCGTCCATAGATATTATTATTATTATATTAGATAAACATAAAAGGTATCTTTAAAACACATAACGAAAGAAAAATATAAACTGATGGTGGTTTAATTTTATTTAATCAGTTTACATTTTTGCAGTAGCAATCTACCACTGGAATACTGGATTGGAATAATTATGCAAACCGGTTAGAAATGTGGCAGTAAGACATTTAAAAAGGACGTGAGTCACTCATGAAAACTTTAATTAATTAATGAATTAATACTATTTTCTAAGGATTTTAAACTCTACCTCAAACTCTAACATTGACTTTCACAAAAACACCATAAGATCATATTTTAAATGAAAGGCAAACAATAAACTAACGCTTAAAATTACCGTGAGAAATATAATAATTGCCATTTGAAATCTAAACGTAAATCATTCAAATCCCCGACCACTATATCGGAAATACAAATGGAATTCTTAAATAAGCTTCATTGGAGGTTCTTATCTAAAATAGCCGTAATGAAATATTCCGAAGGCCTCTCCGTCATAACCTTATATTATATTTACATAAAACTTGGATCAAGTGAAATTTATTCTTTATTCTATAGTAATGTGCTTTATATTCAGTTCACATTCATTTTATCTCTATCTTGGTGTATTCTTCAGCGTTCTAGAATTTAGGATATTGTATTTTAGATACGCTATCAAAATGTGGTTATGGATCTTGGTAAGTTTAGTGCGCCTAGCTTATTTGTACGAAGAGACAAACTTTCATGAATGTTTTTGCTATGCTTTTTAGGTAACTAAATAATACGCTTCTTCTGGTGTAAATCAGTACAAGAAGTACTTAAAGTCTCAATACGCACATTTTTTGAGAAGATCAGAGTCAGGAAGCCCTAGAACAATTTTTTTTATTACTATCAAGCTAATTTTTTTTGTGAGTAGCTTCATTTTGATAAGATAATCAACATTTTTATTGGCGAAAAATCTTGAAAGTGGTAGCTATCAGAGATAGAAAGGATTTCATACTTTGATTTGATGGTCCTAAAATATGGATTGTTCTATTTGTGTTCTATTTGTATTCTTAAATTACATAACTATTAACCTACTAATATACAAAAAATGTGTACCGTAGTCAACCAAGTATGAAATCCTTTCTATCTCTGTTAGCTACTACTTTCAAGATTTTTCGCAGATAAAAGTTGTTTGTCTTATCAAAATGAAGCCACTCACAAAAAATTGGCTTGATAGTAATAAAAAAAATTATTCTAGGGCTCCCTGACTATAAATTTAGTAGTCTCAAGCTTCCAAATATAAAAAAAGTATTTTCGTAGCGATGCTACGCGCCGCTACGAAAACAAGAGAATTCAACATTATTTCAGCATTGATATAATTTTGTTAGCTTAAAGAAGATTGCTTAGTAATTTAAATGAATATTAATTAATTATATCCTTAATCAAATATTGTCACTTTTAGGATTAGATATAATACTAAGTCTGGCACTTTCAGGATTATATTATGTAACGTAAGAATTACATCAAATACCTTGGCGTAATCGTACTTTACGCTAAGAGCTGCATTTCGAATCAAGAGTTCCAAACAATGGGGAAGTCTATAAGAAATCATCAAGCGACTGATACTGATAATTCCAACTACTCGTGTACAAATCTCAAACTTTATTTATCCCGTGTCCATAAGCCGCGCGGGAGAAAGTCGGAAATCTAAACAAATGACAATTGAGTGAGTTAGAGTGAGTGAGTCGACGCTATCCAATCCGATCAAAGGCAATTTTCTCCGAGGAGGATTTTCTACCCCTTGAGCAAATATGCACTCATGAGTTTGTGAACAACTGAGTGCTAGTGGAGAAAATTGAATTGGTTTTAGAGGAATTGTTTTCACAACTTTAATCAAGAAATTATTTTTGACCTCACAAAATGTACTTCTTATATACTCGTTACTTATAAGGACGTATCCGTAGTGCAGTGGTTTAGAGCACAAGGCTCTCGAGTTGAAGGACGTAGGTTCGATTGCCTGTTGGAAAAATGTTTTTTTTTTATTAAATAAGGGGGCAAACGAGCAAACGGGTCACCTGATGGTAAGCAACTACCGTCGCCCATGGACACTCGCAACATCCGAAGAGCTGCAGGTGAGTTGCCGGCCTTTTAAGAGGGAATACGCTCTTTTCTTGAAGGTTTGCAGTTCATATAGGTCCGGATATACTGCTGGTGATAGTTCGTTCCAGAGTTAGGACAATGCAGGCCGATCACCTGATGGTCTGACAAGTAAGATGATCTATGCGCTGGCTGGGCATGTAAAAAGTCGGTCCTGCGCCTGATCTCTCGCTAGTCGTGTCGGTCACCCATCCCATTGGATTGATGAGAGTAAAGGAATTTCTTGTGTACTGCGCTCATACTTGGGCACAATAAAACTAGTCCTGTGTAACTGGCTAGGTTTCATTGAAACCGGCCACCGTCACCGAAATCGGTATGGTAGTTATTATAATATTACTTATATTATTATAAGATTTACATAAAAATAGATAACAGACTAACTAACTTATTATGGTGTAAGTTATGACTTATGAGTAAATATAAGTTGGCAAAGAGAAAATAAATACAAAGGCTACTTTGCCTTATTACCTTATTATTATTCTGTAATAATCCATCATCTTTGGGGTTGACGTATCGGAAATCAATAACCTATTTCATTGCCTATTTCACGATACTTGTCTCTTCATATTATTTGGCTAGTGTCGGAAATCAGAATAAATAATAAATATAATATTTTCAACAATTTATACGTTATGCTATTTTGTTATTCTTATGAATAAATATTGTAATTGTTTTCTACGTATTCGTTGCGTAAATCAGAAAAAAATATAATTGTTTTAACAAAAGACGTGAAAGAAAATACCTACCATTATTTTAATTCCTTTTCATTTTAATTAAAAGTAAACTTTAAAAAATATTTAATTAAAGGAATTGCTATCCATGTCTAGAAAAAGCCTAATAAAGGACATTGGAAGACGTTAGTAATTACCAGCTACCGTCGCCCATGGACACTCGTAACATCAGAAGAGCTGCAGGTACGTTGCCGGCCTTTAATTTTATGACCTATCTTACCAACATCAATAAGTATATAAAGTAGTAAAGTAATATAAAGTAAGGAATAAGTAGTAACATGTTGTTTGTAGACACTTAAATATTCACAAGATACCTTCGCACTTGACCAGATTTTAAAAGAACGATCAAGGACGTAGAAGCTATGTGAAACGGACGATGTCACATGAAAGCACTATAGTCTAATCAACCATAACTTCCAGTCTAGCGGTCTGAGCCATGATGAGCACGCTCTTATTTTATGTTATGACCCTCTCAAATAATACATTGTTGTGCTAGATATACTTTACTACTGATACCTGGGTTTACGAAAAGCATTTAAATAAGTGAATGATGATGCTATGATTTTTTGTAGTACTATTATTATTATAACTCATAACATTTCCTTACAGAGTGAATATTAATTATTTTGTTTAAGGTCTCTATAGGATGAACAGAATCTTAAGCAACTTAGTTTGTTATAATTATGTTAAGGCGATTGTCAACGAGAAAAGTTGATGACCTAGAGAAAGTTACCGTAGAAAAACATAAAAAAATCGGCCAAGTGCGAGTCGGAATCACGCACGAAGGGTTCCGTACCATTATAGAGCAAAATTAGGCCATAAATTGTGTTTTTTGTATGGGAGCCCCCCTTATTTTTTTATTTTATTTTATTATTATTATTAAATATTAAAGTACACATATAACTAAGGATTTTGTGAAAATTTCAAGTACCTACCTGTTGCCATTTATGATATAGAGTAAAAACGGCCAAAAAAATCACGTTTGTTGTATGGGAGCCCCCCTTAAATATTAATTTTATTTTATTTTTAGTATTTGTTGTTATAGCGGCAACAGATATACATAATCTGTGAAAATATCAAATCTCTAGCTATTACCGTTCTTGAGTTACAGCCTGGAGACATACAGACAGACGGACAGATGGACAGACAACGAAGTCTTAGTAATAGGGTCCCGTTTTTACCCTTTGGGTACGGAACCCTAAAAATAATAAGGTAATTTTAAGCCTTTTTATATTTGAATTATTGATAGGCGTGGACGGTTCCGTATCACCTTAAACTGATACTGCTGCAGCTGTATACCGTATTAATAGTGTAAATTGTCGGAATCAATAGCCGACATTTCCGTGTGCGGTTTTACATTCGGACTCATTGGCGATTCAACCCTTGCGCGGTCGGACAAACTGGATTAGCCGGGGACACGGCCGCTCGCAGGGGAAATAGATTGTTTTTTTTTTCGTTTCGATTCCGCACAGACCACAATAAAAGGAGAATTGAACGGTAGATAAAAATTATTGGGGCGAAATGAATAAATAATATTCTTGAATGACGTGCGAAAATACGCCGAACTTATTGTTTTTTCCGACATAATGCGTATTGATTGACAGTTTTGTCTTGTTCATCCTTATTCGTATTATTTCAGAATGTGATAGAGGCTCCAGCTAGCGCTCTCTATAATACTATGATGATACTTTTCCCGTGTCTTGTTAACGGAGGATTTCGTGACAGTTCTTTGTATTATATATATTTATAATTTAATTCGCCTTATTTAAACGTACTTTTATTTTTAAACCGAGACCATCATATTATTTTTGTTAATAAATATTATAATAGTATCGCGCTATCGGATCATTTCAAAAACCGCGCATTTTATGGTGTGTTTCTTTAAAATCCGAGATAAGCTCGGTCCCATAATTCTAAAATCCTTAACCTTATACAGCATGACTGGTGAGACATGTTCAACACTCGAAACGTGATATTAGGCTATTATAGTAGTTGAAAAAAATAAATAATATCAGTTGATGACTGAATAATTGTACTTAAAGTTAAATAATAATTATTTACCCAACGCACGGTCACCGCGCTCGAGAGGGGTGGCGCGGGGTGCGGGGCACACGTCGCAGCGCCGGCCGCATAGTAATTTACTAAGTGTCCATGATTCATTTATTTAAAGGCAAATTTGATCAAAAATTAAGTACCTAATTTTATTACATAATTGTAATGAGAATCGACTACCGAGTACTCTCCATAAGTATCGGTAATGTCTCACCAGTCATGCTGTAGATGTAAAAGCGTGGATGTTTGTTACGCTTTCACGCGAAAACTACTTGGGGAATCATCATTAAACTTTGTACACATACTTTTGGAGGTATCAGAAGTAACATATAAAATAGGATACTTACAATATAAAAAACATTACAAAAAAAAATGTTGGCGTGGACGCGGTCGCTGTCGCGGGCAACAGCTAGTGTTCTAATAAAAACTGAACCACGAATTTATAACGATGAAATAAAACACTAGTAAAATATTTAATTACTACTTTACAAGGAACAAAGAAAAATCCTTAGCAATTCTGACCCCTATACAGCTTTAATCTAAGCTCGCCAACAAAGCCAGTCCTTAATTATATTGCAACATTAATTAATTCGTCTAACGTTTTACGCTAAGTTATTACTTGTAACAATTCACGGCCATTACAAAAACATAAAGAAAACAAAATTATCGTTCCTCTTCCTTCATTTTTAAATTTTCGTGTAATACATATTTTATATTAAAAAGTGAATTTTGTGCTCGTAACAAAACTTGTTAAAAGTAACTGTGAAATTATTTATTTACAACAAGCTCACAAAATAGAGATAAAATACTTTCGGTGTATGAAGTAAATGAATATAATATGGGTTTAAAATAAATCCCTCTAGACTGTAGAGTCAGCGCTTTTTGAGACACGCGGAAAATTACGACTAGATCCTTTGAGACCCTCTGAATAAAAATATTTAGAAATACGAGTCTCTAAGTGCAAGAATTTCAATTATTGATTATAAATTCATGATGTTTATTGCTTAGCCTTTCTCTTATCGAGCTATTAGAGGTAGATAATATTATTATCTTTTATTGAGTTGATTTTAAATTATTATAATATCAATGTAGATTGTAGAGGCAAAAAGGGCCAAGAACTTGCAGTTTCGCGTACACGTCCTCTTGATTATGGTTAAGGCATCCGCTAAAACAGGATTTTAAAGTTAAAATATCACTTCTTTTATCATTAACACGGTATCAAATACTTTGATGAGATTCAAAAACAATAAATATAATTTCTTCTCTAATCGCTACTACAAAGACTATGAGAATAAAAATAATTTACACAAAAACGTTGGCTGAGGCTGATATTACGTTTGATACGTTAATATCTTTACAAATATTTAACGCAAAAAGATAAACTCCAAACTAATTTCAAACGAGGATGCTCTCCTGCACGCTTCGGAGCAGAAAAACTTATGAATAAAAAATGAATTCCTTGGTTTTAAAATTAGCATTACAAAGAGAGGTAATTCCCGTACCTTTGCGCTCGGGAAAGAAATGTATAAACGCGGTCTTTGTCGTTCATTGTAAGTGAAAATCAGCGCTTTTGGAAACTTCCAGGCCTTCACAATTACTGGTGTTAATGCGATTTTATTCAAAAGAATTTTGGAAAGAGCAGTCGAATCAGAATCTTATTAATATTCCGAAGGTATTTATCAAATAACGATAGAATTTTCATACTGCCTTTGTAGAATTCTTTTGGCCTTTGTGATTTCTTTTACGGGGATAATAGGCAATTTTATTTCATTTGTGCAGCCTTTTGGACTTGGTAATTAAGCATAGTTTTGAGAAAATGTGTAACTAAATTACTATCAGGCTAGATAACGTCTCCTAATAATTCATTAATTTAAGTAGAAAAAGGTGTGGACATCACTTTGTATTACAAATACTAAGCCTAATTTTTAAATAACATCATAAATCATATCTAGAGGACGACTAGGTCAAAATCCCGTGGCAAAACGTACTTGTCTCATTATTCCTCGGGAATACTGCTAGTAAGGAGATTCAAAAACACTAAATATAATAAAGAAACAAAGACTAAACTACTCTTATACCTAATTTGATCAAAGTTCGATCAGCAGTTTTTTTGGGCAAAGTACAAAATAAATTATACTTTATATTTTCGTCTTTTATTTAAATACTAGATGACGCCAGCAACTCCGTTGCGCCAAACTCGTTTATCACGCGGGAATCGTACATTTTCCCGGGAAAAAAGTATCCTATGTCCTTTCCCGGGACTCAAAGTATCTCCATGCCAAATTTCAGGAAAATCGATTCAGCGGTTTGGGCGTGAAGAGGTAACAGACAGACACTTTTTATATTATTAGTATGGATCAGTGTGAATTATGAAGTGCAATATTGTGATTAATACAACAATAATAATTGATGACTATTATATGTTGAGCTAAAGATATTATCGAAGGGGAAATTAAAGGTGAAATCCATATTGGTATTCCGCTTCGAGAAACTTAATAAAGTTAGCAAGTTACAATACCATAACAATAGGAATGTAATAAATCCAACGTAGCTTATGATTTAATGGTACATTTTCCATAACGGTAAAATTGGTATCGTTAGTTTCGCAATATTTGTACTATAATATTGTTGTTTATAATATCTATTTTAATACTACTAGGTTCTTTAAAGTTAGAATCTCTTTCCCTTGCCGCACTAAGCTTAAACGTAAGGTTAATCTACGTATTTTAACTATGAATGTGGATCTATGTCTAAATTATTTTCTGTACTTCGTCAGTCGTTACCACAGTTACTTTGGTTATAGTTGCCACAGTAATAATAATAATAATAGCTCCCACACCGGTTTCGGTGACGGTGGCCGGTTTCTTTGAAACCAGGCCAGCTACGCAGGAGTATTTTTATAGAGCCCAAGTGTGTGCACAGTACACAAGAGCACTCTCTATTCCTTTACTCTTATAACTCAGTGGGACGGCAGACCGACACGACCGGCGAGAGATCAGGCGCAGGACCGACTTTTTACATGCCCATCCGACGCATGGATCATCTTACTTGTCAGACAATCAGGTGATCAGCCTGCATTGTCCTAACCAAACTTGGAAATAACATGTTTCCAACGCGGGGATCGAACCCACGACCTCCGAGTCAAGAGCCGCGCTCTATACCACTAGACCACGGAGGCGTCCAAGTTGCCACAGTGATAATGAAGTGATCAGTGATCACTAATTATTATAGACGAATACGTCCCTCTACAGATCCTTATCGCTTATATTTGTCCATCATGAGCCAACATTCTCTCCGTATAAGCCTCCAGAGCAATATATTCTTTACAAGGCTACGAGAGTTGTTAGCGATGAGGAAGTCGAAATCGGAAATAATGGGTCAATTTTAAGGTACAATTATGCAGTGGAATGTTAATCAGAGGGGTTGCTTTCCTGTTTCTTAACTACGTCGTGCACGCGAGCCTTGTTTCAGCCGCGTATTTTGGATAGGCTATTGTAGATAGCGGACTTATCGAAACAAAAAGCGTATGAAACAGTCAAAAGCATCTAGCGTTAATACGGGCCATAATTTTGTAATGAACCACTTCCTTTTCGAGTGTATTACAGGTTCAGTGAAACTTCTAAGTAGATATTTATTATTTGGTGTTAAACACAAACAAGATGACAAGCAGAGTAATGTATTACCTCCACGTCTTACACGGAGGATAAAGTGAAAAACGAATATTCTGTATGAAATTCGAGCAAGACACGACAAATATTTTATTCGCAAACAAAATTTCGTTCGCTCGCCTATCCTATGCATAGACTTACATTGTGTTACTATGTCAGCGTAAAAGTGGATAGAAAAGTACTCGTACAAAGAAGGGGTATAATATATTTCCTCCTCGCATAATCATGAAAATGTTATCGCGACGGCAAAATTGAGTCCTTTGGAGGGTGACTTTCAAACTACAATGGCGGTACAAACGGGTGCTTGTTATGTAAAATGAAGAAAAAATGCTTACGACGTTAAGAAAACGGGGCTATATTTTAATAAACAAACCATTTTCGACGTTCGCCAGTTCATACGACCCAAACTGCCCGCCATTGAGAAACTGTGGGAACAAATTCAATACTTTTTTGTTTTTGTTCGAAACTAAAATTTTTGGCAGTTTTTAGTTTTGTCCTACTTTTCAATGATATGAGTATGATGGAAAATTATGGCGACCCAATTTGTTGTCGTTCAAATTTTGGAAGCAAATTATTAGGAATTATTTTTCATAATTAATTCATATTTGAAATTTAAACTACAATCTATACATATAATAAAACTGTAGAAATGTGAATTCTGTACATTAAAGATTTTCCAAAAATAATAAGCAGGGGGTGCTACCACATCGCTATAGAAGCCAAAACTGTGGTTAGTTTTTTGTCTGTCTGTCTGTCTGTATGTTTGTTCCACTATCACACGAAAACTACTGATCCGATTTGAATGCGGTTTTCGCAAATATATTTGTCTTCTTCCAACTTAATATCTGGTGTACAAAAATTTTCCCCCCCACCCTTCTAAGGGGACGAAAAACGGGGTTAGATTTTGTATCAAACTTTTGCTTTAACACGAAAACTACTGATCCGATTTGCTTACGGTTTTCGCAGATATATTTGTCTTCTTCCAACTCAACATCTGGTGTATAAACTTTCCCCCCTAGCCCTCTAAGGGGACCCAAAAGGGGGTCAGATTTTGTATTAAATTTTTTCTTTAATGGACTTACGTCATATTATTAACTGTTTTTCCAACTTAACATCAGTTTTTGCAAGTTAAATGGCAAAACAACGTTTGCCGGGTCAACTAATATTATAATATGTTTGCAATAAGTACCTCGTATATGTAAAAAAATTAATTACCTTTTATTTATAAATAATTACAACATTAATATCTAAAGATACGATGCAAGTTAATTAATTAGTCACTGTCTCCATAGTTTTCATTAAACTTAATTTAAAAAATGTATGTTAAATAAGCTGGTGAAACTCAAAATAAAATAAAAGTTCCAATTTTATTCAAGCACTTAAAACATTCTACAACTGAACCTATATGTAGTTATGTAGCATACTTACTGTAAAATAATTAAAAGGTTAGTCACCTTTATACAGAGTGTAACAAAACTAATATGTTTATTATAGTAATAGTGATAATGCTTTAGGGTGTGTACGTGTTCCTTGTAGAGTTCACTGTGAAAGTAGCAGTGCTGAAAGACTAATTTTTTTCTCTCTTTTGTATGGGCGAGCGCTTCGGCGTCACGAGTTTCCCCATACAAAAGTGAAAAAAAAATTGGTCTTACAGTGCTGCCAGCTACTTTCACAGTGTACTCTAAGGCCGGTATAAATAGTCAGCACTCAAGATGCATCTCGGTCTCAAGACACGGTTCACGCTCTGTGATTGGTTGGCTGTCAAAATTTGGACCAATCACAGAGCCGAACCGCGTCTTAAGACCGAGATGCATCTTGAGTACTGACTATTTATACCGGCCTAAATAAGGGACAAAATACACTCCCTAAAATATTATCATTTAGTTTTGTTACACCCTGTATGTCTAGGGTCTTATACAGTACAATAATTAATTGTATTATGCGAACGAAATCCAACATGGTATAATATAACGTCATACAAGAATATTAAAAGAAACCTTGTCAAACGTCGAACATAATTTTTGTCTATGCTGGTGCTGCCCTGAGTCTAGCGTGGAAACATACACCTACTATATATTTAATGATACATTAAATTGCGATGCTAAAACATTTTACAAGTCCTACGTCCGTTAAAGATTGTACGTAAGCTGACATGATAACAAATTGTTTATAAAAGTGCCTCCCCAGCGATACAAAAAGCAGTGACAGGGGAATTTCTCATTATATCTGTAGCAAGATATATCGTGGGGAAATATAGCTTTGGCAATCCCTCTTAGGCCATAATAGTGGAATATGTAGGGGCAATTTAATTTCAACTACATTCGTGTGGACAATTACTGGAATTGTTCCGTAGAAATGATTGGTTTGCGTTGTATAATAGCTTACCTAATTTTTCGGCGTTCTCGGTCTACCTGAAAAGTAATAATAAGAGTTATTTATAGAGTAATATTATTAATTTTAATAAACTATATGACGCCTGCAACTCCGTTGTGCAAAAATTCGTTTATCGCGCGAGAACCGTACAACCGGGATAAAAAGTATCTTATGTTCTTTCCTGAGACTTAGACCCAATTTCACCAACCTCTGTTTGTTAAATCCTAACAAGGCATTACTTAACGGACCTTAGAAAATTAAACAGACTGTCAAAATACTTATGTCCCACAGTAAAAATTTAACAGCGGATTAGTAAATGCAATGTTATGTGAACAACGAGTGAACAACTATCAATTCGTTCGTTCTTGTTATAAGGCGACGAAATTGCAATATACAAGTTTAATACGACATGTCTGCTGCAATGTGTCACTTTCTTCCTTATTCGTATAATACGTCATCTGGTAGATAATGCGACCAAATTAAAATATCACTGATCGCATACATTTGTTACGCTACACTAGTTCTTTTTAATTTACCAGGGTTATAATTATTATTATATTCTGTCATAGCTGAAAACATGAATCATAATACAAACTTTTATTTACCTATTTCGGTTTGGTAATTTGATACAAGTTAGAGTATTTGCAATGTCAAGGAAAATCCGAGGGCTGAATTTTTGACAAAATGAAAATAAATAATTATTCATCACTATAAAAAATAATAAATAATACGTGAAACATGGCGGAAACACACAAAAGTCAAAACAGATTCTTTTATTAATATTTGGATATTGTCTTTGACAGATGTTGTTTTGACTCATATAACAGCCTGTTATATATATTTAACGGACCTCCACAGCAGGAATTAAATTTTTAACACCGTGTTAGGTGATTTGACATGACACTAGGGCATGGTGGAACGCTCGATAGCTCTAACAGGCCGTTAACTGATTTAACACGCCGTTATTTATTTAACATTGCTTGATGAAACTGGGTCTTAAGGTGACGCCATGTTAAAGTAAAAAACCGTGTTGGATGTGTTTTAGATTGCTTGTTTTCTATGCGAAGCTGGTCCGGCCTCTCATAGAAAACAAGCAATGGAACAGCAAAAAATGGGAAGTGCGTAGCGACAAAATGGTTTTTGTCGCGTAATTTAAAAACCATAAATACATTTCATATTAGCTATGGACAAATTAAAGTGTATACTAGAACCAATTTATGTACAAATTTTGGAAGCTTATATCACTCTCCTCTGTTGGCAAAATAGGAATCCCTTTTTTTACAGAGGTCTTTTTGATTGATTATTCTGTGTTATAAAAGTTGACCAATCGTGTTATGCTATGGGCAATTCAAAGACAAAGACATGATGAATACTGACAGTGAACTTTAATTTCTTAGCTTTAGTCTATGCTGAGAAAAATGGACATCGCTACAGCCAAATTATCAAGGCGTCACCTTAATGTGTCTCCAAAACAAGTTTCAGCAAAATCGGTTCAGCGGTATGGGTGTGAAGGGGGTAACTGTCAGACAGAGTGATGACATACACTTTCACATTTATTCTATTAGTATGGATGTCAAGTTAATTTTAAGTTGAGAGCGGCCTTTGACTTTGAAATTTCAAATACAGGTGCAATTAAATAACAATGAAAATTTAATAGAATTCCTTAATTACCTCTACAGTAAGGTTTGAGGAAATTAATAAGACAAGTGCCGAGCTAACTCTCAATTAAAATTACCGAGTTTAATTATTCGTTCTAATCGACCTAAGTAATTACTGAATGCGCTCCAGGAAGGGTCGCTAAACCTTCACTTTAATTAAGACGAGAAAACACGGGCTTCTTACCCCGAACACTGCACCAGACTACCCATACCAGCTAAGTAATATTATATTATTTTTCATCGCTTTCTTCAAATTAATCTCCTTTTTAACCCTCAACCAAAAACGGGTGTTGTCATACTAATATTATAAAGATAATAATATTACGCATTTAATTAAACTTGTTATATCTATTATAATATAATAACTGTATTTTAAAAAGATAAAACCGACTTCAAGATTGTACGTAATTGAGAATTAAAACTCTCTATCTCTAAAACTACTGAACCGATTTTGATGAAACTTGCACTATTCCCTAAGTTGAACAATACCTAGTACAATAAAAAAAGAATCACTTAAATCGCACTTGTAATTCCGGAGATATTCGTGAACAAACATAAAAACATACATACATACATACATACACTTTTGAAATTTGGCACACTTATTCAGAAGCTGCTATAGATTAACATATTATACAAAAACTGGGCAGTTCTGGAAATATTACACACATACGCGTCGAATTGATAACCTACTTTTTTTGAAGTCGGTTAAAAATATGGCAAAACAACATTTGCCGGGACAGCTAGTAGTATAATAATAATAGTAAATGGTTAAGAAACATTTTTTACTTTTGTATGAGCTAACTCATGACGCAGGGGCGCTTTTCTCATATTATATCCATACAAATAACAAAAAAAATGCTGTTTCAGCGCTGCTACTTTTACAGTGAACTCTATGTAATGGACACAAACACACCCTAAAGTACTTTACTACACTTCGTTTTGTTTCACCCTGTATTTGTTAAGATATTGTACAACAGCGTACGTTATAAAGGGAGATTTATACACAATTCCTGTAAATTCTCCTTCATACAGATTACAAACTGTTATAAGTATTATTAGGTAATTGATAATACACAAGGAAGCATCTCCTTGATTTAATTACTATCCATCCATACTAATGTTACAAATACGAAAGTGTGTTTGTCTGTCAGTCTGTCTGTTACCTCATCAGTCACCTCGCCCAAAGAGCTGAAATGTTTTCAATTTTATTGAAATAAAGTACGGGGATACCTTGAGTCCCTGGAAAGGTCATAGGTCAATTTTTATGAAAATGCTTGGTTTCCGCGCTATAAACGAGACTTGCGGGCGGGGCGTCATCGAGTATTATAATAATAATCGGTAAAATGATATTCTTGGTTGCGACATAATATGATAAAGTGTGAAGAAAATTCACAATTATGCTACCGCATTCATGGTTAATGGTTCATAATTATATTAATTAATATTCATAGGAATACAGACGCAGAAATTGTATTAAAATATAAATGGCTCTATGCAGTCTCCAACATTTGTTATCAAGTGCTAGGGGCGGTGGTGTCGGTCGTTACGAAGCTTACCTCATTAATAAATGTATCCACAGATTGATACTTAACGGGGTTGAAGTTCGTCTACAATGGATTCCTTCACACGTGGGCCTAACGAACAACCGAAGTTGGTATTTTTAAGAGACAGTGGGTGTTCTTCGGCGGACCTCCTCTTTTTGTTCCATCGAATCTTAGCCTCAGAGTTCACTGACAAACACAGTAACAATCTTTTAAATTTTATTACACATTCTCTGAGCCTAAGATTTGAATACTATAAAAATGGGCCTTAATCATAATAATATTATGATTAAGGCCTATAATATTGTTATGTTAACCCTAATGTCCTAAAGTAATTGTTTTATTATAATTGTAAAAATGTAACTCTTAAGCCGACTTAATCTTCAGGATGTAAGGCTTATAAAATAAATAAGATAAAAAAAAATGGCTCTATTTCGGAGTTGAGGCACAGATAACTATAAATAGTTACTTCGTAAGTTGAGGTCACTTTGACGTAGACAGTTTTCATGCATAAAGATATTTCACCATCGAAACAGAAGTATTTTTACCATTGTATAATATACATCGTGCCAAATCGTATATTTTGGGTTATTTGGATTCTACAATATTAGTTATTATAATTAGTTCGGTTACACTACAATTTTTAAAATAAGACTTCTTCAAATACTCCCAAGGAATGCATAAAAATATTACGAGGTATTGAAGTTCGGTTAGCGGCTATTGACGACTGAGCAGCTCTCTCACAAATTGGGATACGTGCCTTGAATTTTGATGAATAGATTATGCCAGTCTTCTCGCAAACTTGATAGAACTAATTAACAATTATTGAAAAAGACTTCGATAGAACCCAGTTTAAATTCCACGCCGCGTCTGCGAACGATAAGTTTATATTTCTACATTGGAAAAATAAACTTTTCTATTAAAGTTATGAAATGTGGTTATAATTAATATTATGGTCTAAGTTAGCATTACATTCCATACGTTCGCGTTCATCAATATAAATGGCTATATGAATTAGTTCAATATTTCTCGTTTTTTTAACCCCCTACCAAAAAGTGGGGTGTTATAATTTATAAAATCTCTCTCAGGTCAGTGGCATTTTAGCATTCAAACTGATGGACCGATTTTGATCTAGTTTTTGTTTGAAAACTGACAAGATCGAGAGTTTTCATCATTAGCACGCTCAGTGCTGGAAAATTTTCATAAAAGGTAGCTAAGCAAAATTTACAGTCTAAACCTGCCGACAGGTGATATCAATAAATAATTTATTATTACAAGTAGATACGGTTTATGCGTTGAAAATTACAATCAGTTTGACATTATCTGAATCATAAATCTACGAAAGTTCAGTCACGACTCACGAGGCACGAAACATTAATAAATTCGTAACAATTATAACGCTATTAAAATGTAGTTAAAAAAATATACACAATTAGAGTAAGAAATTTGGCACGACTAAAGTTTATGAGAAGTAATTGAAAGCTCCAGAATTAAATCTTATTTAGTTAATCAATAAACTAAATACAATAATTTAACTATCAATATAATAATAAGTGATACGTAATATTATAATTGACAATAAATCTTATCTTATATACAAAAATGGATTTTCAAATGTGTTAGTCGCGCTAAAACTCGAAAACGGCTGAACGGATTGAGCTGATTTTAGTCTTCAAATATTTGTAGAAGTCCAGGGAAGGTTTTAAAGTGACACTAAGTTCATCGGGACAGTTAGTATATAATAATTAATATGAATAGGCGAAATGCGACTGGTTTTACTGTAAATTAGGCCTTAAGGGCCGGTTCTTTCAAATTCACGTTTCTAGAATGAGTTTTTTGATAGAAAGCGTCATTCAAAAAAACTGAAAAATATATACATGTATAGATGCATCTTTTGACTAGTGCTTTCATTGGATAGAAACACAATACAGATAATTTGGCTCGATAAAAAAAAAATCCGAAACAACATCGATTTTAAAAGCATTTTGAGTTTTATAGGCAGAGACTCAATCAAAAAATGATTTGGACAGTTCGATAGCTATTAAAATTTAACAGGGAAATCATTGGATAGATGTTTAGTTATAATATGTTTTGTATCTAAGTGAAACGGGTTTTTCTCCTATTTCGCCCTATCATGGACGCGGCGAGCATCGTAACCGCCACCGTACAAGGCGCGCTGATATGAATGTTATTTTAATGATATTTAGGTCGATATTCGCACTGACAGAAATCGACCTGCTAATTTACGAAGAACGGGCCCTTAAGCCACGTTTCGGCACAGTTCGGATGATCAAATCAAGCTGAATCAAGCCTAAATCAAGCTATTAATACTGCGCCTAAGAAAAGTAGTTAGCAGAATTCACTCGGCGCGCCGACACAACAGCTGGACTATCATTTTGAAAAGCAAATTTTTTTTTGGGATATATTTACTTATGGGCTGATTTATATTGATTCAGTAGCTGGCGCCAGCATCACTGGATTCCGTCGCTGGATTAGCACTGTATCATTGTAAACATGTTTCAGTCTAGTCCAGCATCCAGTATCCAGCACTGCAGCGACAGAATCCAGTGATGCTTGCGCCAGCTACTGTATCAATGTATTTATAATAGAGGCGACATAACGAATATTACGGACGCGACGTGGTAAACAATACTTACATTGAAAGTCAACCTTTGGCCCTAAAGATTTTGATTTTTGATTAAGTACATAAAAAATCTCCGGAAAAAGTACGAATCAAAAGTAACAAATTATTTTTATTGCCCCTTTTTGGGGATATGATTTATCAACAGAATTACCCCGACCAGGTATTATTACCCGTATTGGGGATATCGGGGATATTGGGGACGCGTCTCAGGTGGGGACGATAGCTTATCCCCGAACTGATAAAATATGCTTCCTCTCTGCCCACTATCGCCGTTAGTTTCCTCTATAAATTATGCGCAATTATAACGTGGATTTATTTTTACCTCCATACTCATGTTACGAATGCTGTCGTTTTTACTTTTTGTGTGTTTTTAATTTTTATTTCTTATGCTTAAGCCACTGAACTGATACTGATGGGTATGGATAGATTTGAGTCCTTGGAAAAGTTGGAAATGACACTAAGAGTACTAAGACAGAGTTTCCGTGCGAGAAAATTTGCTGCAACGACATTTTAGTAAAAAGGATTTAGCGTACCTACCTATTTTGCAAATTACTACCTAAAGAGCAAGATCTTATTTTTTTTTTATTCAATAAAGAAAATAAATAAAATAAGATCTAATGGCTAATAGTCTTCTCTATACTATATAGCTCATTAATATTTGTAATAATATTTTCAAACTGGTCTATGTTTTCACTGCTTTGGCGGAAAATCAACACAATATCAAGGGAAGGGTCGTCAAGGTTTTACGAGCAATAAAAATCGATACTAATCTCTTATTTACGGTATCTCTATTAGATCTTCAAATTACAATATTTGTGATATACAGTATTTATTATATTGGCTGCTTTAAATTGACACAAAATCATATTTTAATAATTGCTAAAGAAACGAGACTATGACCGAAGTTTAAGTTAAAATTACTTTTCAGCGTAATTATTTCTTAAAACATAACTAAATATTACAAACATACAGACACCACAGTTAGCAGAAGTGCTTATAATAAAGTATCAGAGAAACTATAATTCCTACTACTTATTTCATGTGAAGTTAGGACGATGGATATATACTATATTATAATAGTCACATTTATACTAGCGTTGTTACATTGCTCTTAACATCTACAGTGTTTTATAAGTATCAGTAAGGAATAAAGGTAACATTAAGATACAGTCTCTCGGGTCTATCACTCGGCCATTTATTTACCTTGATGCCCAATCTAAATTCAGTTGGTTCGTGATCTGAAGACAGATAACCTGCCTAATTTGGCCGGCCCACTTAAAAAACAAGCCCTATAGATTGGGTACAACTTGTAGCAAATTGAATTCAGAAAACGAAGCAGATCATTATTTTGGCATTTGTTGAA
The DNA here is from genome assembly GCA_905404155.3 of Plebejus argus. NCBI lineage: Eukaryota > Metazoa > Arthropoda > Insecta > Lepidoptera > Lycaenidae > Plebejus > Plebejus argus. Next base: position 6,239,820 of record FR989935.1, on the reverse strand, counting down.
GAAAATCTTGTTTTATTAACAAGGCTTAGGGCCGGGACACATAAACATGCGATAAACATAGAATCTCACGATGCGTCATCTTTGAATTTTGAATAACAACTGTGGCACTGACACAGGAACGCATTGTGAGTTTAGCTACGAGCGACGCGACGTCGTGCCGTAGCACGTTACGATGTCGCAGCGTAGTTTTTTTACGATGCTCGTCGTAGATTCCCACGACGCGACGTCGCATCGTGAAACGACGCTGCATCGTGGTACGACACGACGTCGTATCGTGTTTATGTGTCCCGGCTCTATGATGACTGACGATGACTGTGATGTTAGGCCTATCAAGTTCATTGTGTACTAGATGATGCCCGCAACTCCGTTGCCGCGGGAACCGTACATTTTTCCGGGATAAAAGTATCCTATGACCTTTCCGGAGACTTAGAGTCTATCCATACCAAATTTCAGCAAAATCGGTTCAGCGGTTTGGACGTGAAGAGGTAACAACATATAGACAGACACACTTTTGTAATATAAGTATGGATTTTTGATATAATATAATTATTAATACTTACGAGTCGTGTGCTCGACACTCGAACTTATCACGCGCAAATAAGAATATTGTCAAATCTACAATCGAAGTACGCCCCAGGTGTAGGCGTAGTATAGTGTTTTGGTTTATTTAGTTTATAATTCCGTAATTTACAGGCTTAATTTTCCCGAAAAGGATACGATTTATTTCATCCAATAAAATATAATAATACATGTCTGAAACATGTAAACTATTAAAGAAAACGACTCCAGGGAATAATTCGGTCGTGTCCGGGTGATGTAGGGGAACACCCTCGAGACCAAAGTAAATTAAACCCTAAACATTGAACTCAAACAATGTGTGAAATTAATTACGTACGACGAATTGGTACGTTTACGTTCACTTCACGTTTACGTGCAGTAAAACGTGAACGACTCATATTAACGCCATCAACAGCTGACGATCACTGATATTACGAAGACGGTAAGAGTTATCAAAAGGCATTATTATCTGTGTCGAAGATGTCTGCCGAATGTCCTGACTCTTAAGTTTTAGCTATAAGTCTGAAAATATACTATCGGTAGCACTCGGAGACATTTAATTACATAATTTGAAGGCCCACTTGCGCCAATCTGAGTTAAAGTTAACTCTGAGTTAAACATCATGTCATCTCTATCACTGACTTGGTGAGTGACAGATATGACATGATGTTTAACTCAGAGTTAACTTTAACCCAGATTGGCGCAAGTGGGCCTTAGTGAATTAAAATGTTGACATAAACTCTATACACTTCTTGTCAAAAACATCACTGATCAAAAGTTACTTAAACTTAACTTTACATTACTTTAATAATTTAAATATGCCTCAAAATGCGGCAGTATATTTTGTTGTCTAGATCACAAGACCGATGTAATAACAATTAGAGGAGGCTTGCAAAACTCTAACAGTTACATACTACTAATTCATATTATACTCTCTTTCTATCACATATTAACCACTCCCTCCCTCTCAACATCTGTTCGCCTGATCACACTTTGCGTAACTTTTCAAGTGTTGATAAGTTTTACTTTAAAAAGTACGGAGATAAGCCCTCATTCAAAAGTGCAAGAAAGACTAGTCTAATGGCCACCACACATTAAAAGAAGTGTTGAAGGGTATTTTTATTAACTGACATAGTTAGGTTATTAACTAGTAATTAGTTATGTTGAAGACTGCCAAAGAGATCATATTTAAGTAAGACACTGGGTCCCTTAGAAAATCTTAAAAACAGTATTATTATTTATCTAGAGTTTCTAGACTAACTTACAGAGTTCTTATGAAAAAATAAAAAGTAGCTTAAGTTAACGCAACTATATTTCATACAAGCACAAGTTTCTTAATAAAATGTTCTCATATTTTGTTAAACAAGATTTATAGAGGCTGGAATGCTCAACGAGCCGCGTCTGAAACAACAGGTTATGGTTAGTTGAGCCCAAGCTGTTTATAAAGCTATAGCTTATAAAGATTTGCATGAAATTCCCTCTTATCCATATTATATTTTGTAAATCTGATAGAGTGTGTAAGACGTTTTTCATACATTATAATATAACAGTTTGTGATTAAGTTAGTAGATTTCTTTCCATATAAAACTGTAATATTAGAATTGCTGCTTAAAACATGGTCATCACAATATTATATCCTTTTACGAAAATCATTGCTTCACATTTAAGATGTCCAAGGAACCCCCCAAAATTTTGACGGAAATAAAACACAAAACGAACACAAATATACACAAGACATAATGTCACAAACATACGGTTAATTAATCTGTTTCGACAGAAATGTGCCAGCTCAGCTTCCTAAAAAATGAACTTAAAAATGCTCATATAATTATTGTCGCTAGCGACAACATCTAGATGAATATGTTGCTCAAAGGGCAAAGGCCTATCATGAGGGTTAGGATTTTACAACCATCAACCTAAATCACAACACTAGAAATACGCCCCTCGGGTGTTGCGATTTCAATTGGCAGTGGCTACCGCTTATTAACAGGTGATCTGTCTATTCATTTCATTTTATAATATTGTGCAGAATACAGTGTTACGTACGTGGCCAAACAACGTCTGCCAGGTTATCCTCATAATTGTCACGCGGTGGAAAAGGTAATGCCGTACTCACTGCCCATTACTCCCATAACGTGACACATAAAAAGGATCACAACTAGCGTGGCTCGCGGGACACATGAAATATTTCCTTAACGCCCGCCTGAAATTTCTCCGCGGAGCCATGAAAGCCTACGCACGCCAGATCGCATAAGCTTGTAATCTGCCTTTTAGAGTTCCGTGAATGAGAGGTGTTTTATGCTGTCATAGATAGTATTGATGATTATAATTCAACTATGCCAATTCCGACCAGAATCGAAAATGAATACTAGACAATAGACATCCGGATGTCTAGTATTCATTTTCGAGCACGGTCGACTTATGCTCGAAAACTAGGCGTGGTCACAGCCTAAAATTTTGGAGACCTTAATATTATAAATTATCATAGGCACAATACCTATGACGTAATTTGTGCTATGATCACACCTACCGAGTAGAGTGGAGGCAGTGCTCTCAGCCGAACATTCGGCTTGTGTACTAGCCCGCCGAAATAATATAATACTTACCAGAAGCCTAACTGGGCACTTGGCAAGCTCAATAAAGACCTTAACAGAATAGGTGTAGCTTAACGACTTGCAGATTCTGCGAGGAGGAGGACGAGACACCTATAATACACCTTCTCCTTGACTGTTCTGCTCTACTACCGAGCAGGAACACCTTGGTCGCTACCGCGTTTGTGGCACCAACCCCAACCACATCGCTCAATTTATGAGTGGCATTGGGTTGGGGACGGTACTCTAATGCGAAGGAGTCACAATAGATCCTCAAGGATCGCAGCGACATCACTTGACCTGCCCTCAGCACAAAAAAAAAAAACTAGCCCGCCGAGTAGAGTGGCGAGGCCGTGCTCTCGGCCGAGCACTAGGTATGTTTAATATGGATGTACTCGCGGCCAAGGGGACTTTCTTGCCACTCTACTCGGTTGGCGTAGTCAGGCCCAAAAGAATCACATTGTAATTATTTACGTAACTAGATTTGGAGAGGTCATAATATCCATTGTAAAAGCCTCCTCTCCAAGGTTTCGCATTTTTATTTTTTTATAATATCACCTGGAGTGTGAGCGAAATTGGGGCGGGGCCACTACATCATAACTTTATTTAGTTGTCACTAGGTGATATTTTATTGTTATTCACTTATTGAGGCACGGAACCTCCTTTATAGTGGACTTCTCGCGCTTGGCACCCTCGTTTTAACATTCAGAACGCCGCATGCGAAGACTTGGTTTGTGTTAGTTTCATATTTTATGTAGACTTTTTGTACTTAAGCAACTTTTTTATCGGCACCCTTTTCTGTTTATTATACATTCGGCAACATGTGCGTATGGTAATATTTTACTGCTTTCTAACGCCACTTTCAGTGCTATTATAAATCAGCAAAAATTTGTGTCTTCTCATATATTGGGTTTTAACCGTACTATTCTACTAGGTATCTAATATCTAAAGACTGAACTGACGAGACAGCAGCTATAACTTAGCTAAAGATCTAACGGCTGATATTTAGACTGTTTACAATCATTGAAGAAATCCGCTTCAATCGATCCTACGACGACAGAAAAAATATGCTTACAATTCTTTCGAACTGTCTTACGTGTTCCAACTTTCACGGCACTACTTATTTTTTGTTATACAAGATGTTAGTGTAAACATTGTTATCCTTGAAACCATCAAAATATTATGAGCCCGTCAAAATATTATGAGCCCGTCAAAATAACCAACTTATTCTATTTCTATGACAACAATGCAGCTGCGAACTCAAAAAAATTCGTCTTCATACCCATACAAACTGCCGATCCGGGCATCCGTATGGGTATGAATACGGCATATTTTTTTGAGTTCCCAGCATTGTTCTCATAGGAAAAGTTGTTCATTTTGACGGGCTCATAATATTTTGATGGTTTCAAGCATAACGATGTTTACACTAACACACCGTATTAGTGCTTAGTAAAAACCTGAACAAGGATGCCACCCTTTGTTACAAAAAAATATGTTGGAAAAGTTTATCAGACAAAGGCAGCAACATGCATATTATTTAAGTATGTAGAACGTTCCACATATATCAATTAATCCAAAAAGATATTCCGACTAGCATTGCTACTAAAAGGCTCGATGCTCGCTGCTAGTGAAAATATTTAACTTTTCTTCAACGTCAATATTGGTACTGCCTGTCGGACCATTAGGTCAAATAAAATTATGAGCGACTGGTTTTTTCTTGTGATAATATTTAATGTGCTTTTTAGGAAGCCGTTTGTATTCTAAATATACCTAGTGCTGCATAAAAATAATAAGTCTAACCCCTTTTTATTATAAGGGAAATTCAAAAATATACCTACTTAGTTTTTGTTTTCTTGACTTTTTTAACGGTTTGAGTTAGTAGGACAAATAGAATTCTGTCAGCAATCGATATTAACCTCCCAACCTCATCTACTCATACAAGGTGTACTTAGTATAACTAAGTAAGGAAACTCGTGACGTTCGGGCCCTTGCTCATACAACAGTGAAAAAAATTTTGGTCTTTTAGCGCTGCTACTTTCACAGTGAACTATCTACGAGGAACACGTAAGTACCCTAAAGTATTATCACTTAGTTTTGTAACACCCTGTAGAGTAAGAATTAAGATCAGTCCCCAGACCAGAGTGATCGCTTTAGGATGGACCATCCTCCATGGACCACCTCTACATTGAATACGCATACGACATGCGCATTCAATATTCATATAACGCGCGTTGTGACGCTGAAATTCGTTACCGTATTATAAATAATCGTAAAAATATATTCTAAGTCCTTTCGTAGTACCGGCAAAGTATCTTTGAACTACAATTTATAAGTTTAAAAATAATTAATATTCTAATATTATGTACCTACGATTTTTATAACCATTTAATTCAGCGTCACCGTCTTCAACGCGGCTAAAGAGCTCACGATAAGGAAACACTGTGTAAATGGAAAAGTAACGGGTCACTAGACTTGAAACTTTTTTCGCATTTCATGGCGTGATAAATGTTCGAGGAGCTTCCACCTAGACGAAGCCTTGCCCAATGGCGCGAGAAATTGCTATTATTTCTCTTATCTATGCTATGATTCCGTGATTTCTTATTCGCAATTTATTGCTCTAATTTCATCCGTTTTTTATGGCGAGCCCGGGTAGCGGATGGGTCGATATTATCGAAATATCATGCTATGAAATTGTGATTCAGTCAAAAAATGTTTCCGCAATATGCATACCTATGAGCAAAGTGTACATATAGATTGACAAGGGTTTAAATGAACGTGGCGAGAAAGGGAAATAACGCTTTTATCAATACAAAAATCGTCATTTTTGACAGTTCTCCTTTACCAGCAGCGCCCCGTCGACGTTCATTTAAATAAAGTCTTGGGAGCACTGTAGGTACTTTTAGTTGCACCATCCAGGAAATTGATTCCTAGGCAGTTGACGGACCTACGTCATGTGGTCGGCTTTAATGTCAATTCAATGTTAGCTGTAATCGGTCGGATGGGTTTGAGTTTTGCGCGACCAAATTACTTAGGTCCGCTATCTGCCTAGGAATCAACTTCTCTGATAGCCTGTAGTATATATTAATATTATATTGGGTCGGTAGATAATTACTGCATTTTTGTTGCCCTAGTTTTTGGCTAAATAATATTATGATGGCATGTAGTTATTATATTATTACATAGCATTATTTAAATAAACTAAGATTATTATGTTACTAACAATTTATAAGTAAGCCTCTACTAACAAGTGAGTCTATGTTACTTGGCAAAATAAAATATTATTTCAATATTTCAATATTTCAATAAACAGGTTACAGGCTCTATGTAAAAAGATTCGAAGAGCCGTTTTATTTACAGAAATAATAAGGTGGTTAGATTATAAAAAAAAATTAATTATTTTGGGCCTAATTTAGCATGCAACACATTGCACCTTTAAAAGCGCGCCATCTGTACATATTCTGCCGTACTATAATGATGGCTGCCGCCTAGTAAGAAAGCGCCATCTATTAGGAAGAGAGTAAACTAAGATGATTGAAGTTGTTCTACATTTTATTTTAGTTACTTACAAAACACACAGATGGCCTGGATGGTCAATGAAATGGCAGAGTAATAATATCATGGACCAAATATTATGAAAGCTATTTTAAACAATTTGATTTTTTTTAATAAATCCTATCGTTTTATATTTTATACTTACATTTTTTTGCAAAATTTCACGTAAGGCTAGAATTTAGAACATAATATTTGAAATATTATGTGGGTGGAGACTGGAGGGTCCAAGTTGCTCAAAGTCCAAGAGAAGCTCACGACACTTTTTACTGTAAAAAATCATCAACAACATCTCTATCTAAAGTCAAAATAAGTACAAAAAATCTAAAATTTTGTTATTCAGATAGCCTGGGAAAATTAAGGAATTTAGAGTTCAGACCGAATAATTCGTGTATTTACCTAGTTTTGGAAGTTGGTAAGTACAGTTATTATATTCCACCTTTAGGAATAACTGTAAGTACCAACTTTCAAAACTATACGAATTATTCGGTCTGACATCCGATCGACAATTTATATTGAAACTAATTTACTTAGACTAAAAGTTAAGTTTAACATTTTTTTCTCAACGTCAAAAACTATTTAGGTACCTACTTAGGTACTATAACGAGCAGGTTGCACAATACGACAGAAATAGACTTCCATTAATTACTTTTTCATAAGAGCCTATTGCTGGTTGAGCATTGTTATTAATTCCTCTTCATTGACTGACCCAGATCCAATCAACTGTCACATTGCAAGCCCTTTGATTCGAGGTACAGTCGCAAACATTAATTGTGTGCCGATTTGGTTCTTAGATGTATGTGATATAACACCTTTATGTCCGGTGCTTAGATTGTAGCTAGTGATTCCGAGGTCGTGGGTTTGATTAAGGTAAAGTGGGTCCTGCCAGTTGCCACAAATTATTAATTATGATATAATACTTAATAGTACTCCGTGTCCTGCGCCTGTTGTCTTTGCGAGTAAAGGAAGATAATATAGTGCTCTTATGAACCTGCTCATGACTCATCAAGACGTCTTAATTGATGCTCAAAAAGAATTTCCTTATAAAGAAACCCTTCAAAATACATCTCAACTCCCAAGTGAGGATATGACCAGATATGACACATTCTATTATTGAGTTTGTAAAAGCTTTGAGCTTCCTTTTACGTTTTTGTCAGAAACGCGCTAAAAAGTTAGATCATAAAATTTTGAAAATCGGTTCACAAACGGCGGAGTAATCGTTGAACATACAAAAAAAAATATATCCACAGCCGAACATAATTTATAATAACCTCCTCCTTTTTGGAAGTCGATTAAAAACATACGAATTCCGCTTCGAGTGCTAGCCTGAATTGCAAACAGCAGCAGGAGCGCCGGCGCGTCCTAAGAGAGGAAATAATAACGCCCATTTCTATGACGCAGCAGAAATTTTTGTTTATGTAGAAGTAAAAAGAAAACATCTTTCAAACTTCTGACAGTCCTTCTAGAGTGCATTGCGTTGAATAAGAGAATTACTGACCTTACTCCTGCAGGGCTAGCATAACAACAGTAGACATGGGAAAGAATCGACATAATGACAGATTTTATGGACAAAATGGCGGATTTCCATTGTCTTACTGTCACTTTGTCAATTCTTCCGTAGAAAGAAACCGTTTTTATGGTGACCATGCTGCGCTTGCAGGAGACACAAAGAGAGGAGAGAAAGAGAGATATACCGGCAGGATGTGGAGTAAATAGAGCATTGACATGACACACAACACCTCGACCGCAGCACGTGTCAAATACAACCTAAATATTCACGCTGCCGTAAGTCCTAGCGGTGACCATACTGCCTGAGAATTCAGGACGAAAAATTCAAGTATCGACTGCTTACGATATGACGAGGCAATTCGATGTATTTGTGATGGCCCCTTTAAAAATTATACACATTGAATTATTGATACATTTGCCGTCTGCGGTGCTCCGTTCTCGGCAGTTGGCCTATTACAATTTTCTCCCCTCTCTCCTAGCCTTGTCACGTTGGAAAGTAGACCATTACTAATCTTTCTACCCGACCACAATAAAGCTTCCAGAAAAGGTAATAATTTTGGGACACTATTGATCTAATTTAATTGAGGATCATACCATTTAAAAATCAACAAGGATAAAGTTAAATCTTACTTTTGTAACTGAATTAGCCTTAGATTAGAAATGAATTAAGCTAAATTTCAGCAGAGAACGATACATGATACTAGAAATTTCTACTTCTGATTTATAGAGCAAAGGCATTATCAGGCAAATACGTATATTTTAAATGTTGGTTTTGGTCTTAAATTATATTCTTTTATAGCACAAAAACGTTTTTTTTTCGAATTTACTAGAAAAGAATGCTTTCTGGAAAGTCTAAATTGCCTACCGGTTCGAGAACTAACCCTTCTAAGTTCCATGTCTTTAAGACACTATCGACCTTATCCCATACAAAATAATTGTATGGCCACCCTAGTCTTTCTCGATACAATGAGGGTCGGATGCAGTCATGTCCTCATAAGCCGATGCATCGAGTTACAGACTTCAGGATAATGTCTTGACTCTAGTCTAGACTGGAACAAAGGCGTCGCTTGTCCTCGGTTTTGTATGAAAAAGGAGGAATCTTTGTTTCCTTTAAAGAGGTAATATTATGATTCCTTTAATGTAATGTGACATCTCTAGATGGCGTATAGTAAATAAAATCACAAGCACTAAATTTATGAAGATAGAAGAAAAATACCGAGAATAATAAATTTTGATTTGCATAATAATATTATAATATTTGCGGCAATTTGTATGGAGGACATAAAGGTAGTTTCCGACCGAGCAGGGTTCGTACTCGTACCCCGCTTAAAGTTAGTGCGAATTTGTATGAAATGCCTACGTTAGCAAATTAAAAGTAAAATTCAACTGGTTATCTTTAATGTACTATCAGAGAAGTTGATTCCTAGGCAGATGGGGGGCCTAAATATTTTGACATAATCCGAAAAAATTACGTTGGTCTGTCAACTGCCTAGGAATCATTTTCCTCGATGGTACTTACTATACAGAGTTTGACAGAAAATAATAAATGAAGCTTATTTTAAAAGTACGTCAAATTAAAGTAAATTATAATAATATATAATAATATCTCTAAATTTTTCTGGATGAGGCCGGAAACCCCTTATGTATATTTTAAATGGGAAAAAATATAATTACGAATCATCACAACAGATTCAAATTATGCTACATTTTTGGTTTCTTTAAAATAAAGAGCTGGATACAAGTCCTTTGCTCCATCAAGTCATCAAGGTACCTATAGTGTGTAGCATCTAATTTGAAATTAGCAACAATAGATTTATCGGTAAATTGAAACTAAGTAGAAGCCCTGGATGAAAGGGTGATTAGCTCATGTTAGTAGCTGACGCGATAAAGTTACCTTTAACTACCAGTTAATATAAACGGATATAAGGATTCGCTGTAATAGAGTGACTAAGCATAGGGTGTGTCGAGTAGGAACGCGTATTTATTTTAATTTTAAAGTATTATAATAATATGACGCCCGCAACTCCGTTGCACCAAAATTCGTTTATCGCGCGGGAACCGTACATTTTATCAGGATAAAATGCTTTTTAGAAAATGGACATATGATACTTTTTCGGTGCTCAAAGTACATATTTTATCTCCATTCCAAATTTCAGCAAAATCTGTTCAGCGGTTTAGGCGTGAAGGGTGACAGACAGACACGCTTTTGCAATAAAGGTGTAAACGACTTCCACGCTACTACTGTGACTTTTTCGTAATAATATATCATGTTCATTATCCAGAGGCAGCAATAACATAGACAGTAAACAAAATGTTTTGTTCGCTGTTTGACAAGGTCTCTGTCAATATTTTGATAAAATAAATGGTGTGTAAACCTGCTTATCTATTTGAGGCAAACATACAGACAGACAGACAGACAGACAGACAGACAGACAGACAAAAAACTAACTACATTTTTGGCTTGTATAGCGATGCAGTGACACCCTCCGCTTATTATTTTTGAATATCTTTAATGTACAGAATTTTCATTTCTACAGTTTTATTATAATGTATAGATGTATAGACGTATAGATGTATAGATGTATAGATTATTATTTATTACGCATCTTTATGTGTGCGGCCAGTACTAGTTCAGAGAAGTTGATTCCTAGGCAGATGGTGGACCTAAATAATTTGGTCGCGTTACGTCAAACCTATCCGAGTTGAATTGGTCCGTCAACTGCCTAGGAATCAATTTCCTCGATGGTACATATTTTACATACAAAAACACCATTTTGATGAACTTTAGGACTTGTGTTTTACCTAAAAATAATAATCACTTTGAATTTTCTAAATACAAAGATGACCCGTTTGTAAAGGTGTCAAACCCTTAGGCGGAGTACTATTATATATTCTGTGCCTTAGGCATCGCGTGGACTCAAGGGGGAATGGGACGAAAGGAGGACGAACCTAGGTCATCTATTAGGCACATAGAATACATCATTAGCTATACGGTCTATAGACTAGATTGTAGTAGCAACCCTTAGAGCTATTTTTATACGCTTTTTATTAGTGTTAGTGCCTAAATTAAGAGCTACTCTACGGGTGTAAGAAAACTAATTGATAATTCTATGGCGTGTATGGGTCCCATATACAGGGTGTAACAAAATTAAGTGGTAATACTTTAGGGTGAGTACGTGTTCCTTGTAGAGAGTTCACTCTGAAAGTAGCAGCGTTGAAAGCCACGAGTTTTTCCATACAAAATTGAAAATGGTCTTTCAGCGCTGCTACTTTCACAGTGAACTAACTCTCTACAAGGAACACGAACTTACCCTAAAGTATTATCACTTAGTTTTGTTACAACCTGTATAGAGTTCGCTGTGAAAGTAGCAGTGCTAAAAGAGTAACTTCTTGCCCATACAAATCACAAAAAAAATGTTGCTCTCTCAGCGCTGCTACACTCACAGTGTCCTACCTATGTAAGGATTAAGGAACACAATATACACACCCTAAAGTATTATAACTTGTTTTGTTACACCCTGTATAACCCAAAAAAAATTGCGGTTTCAAAAGAGAACCTTGTACTTTGTACTAATATTATCTATTCTGTGGCTGTACACAAATCCTGATAAATATATTGTATTAGAGATTACTTTCAGTTTTTATTATTTCTAAATTTACAATAAGTATATATTTTTTGCCATGACAAAAAGTATCCTGTAACATTTTGCCACCGTTCCACGCGCAAAATATTATACCATCCTCATTCCTCATCACTCATCAGCATCACTTTGATGAGTGCCAGTCTTCCATTCTGCTGCGCACTGTAAAACTCTGGAATGGCCAATACGACCAGGCCATATTTTGCCAACCTTCAAGAAGAGAGCGTATTTTCTCTTAAAAGGCCGGCAACGCACCTGCAACTCTTCTTATGTTGCGAGTGTCCATGGCCGACGGTAGTTGCTTTCAATCAGGTGAACCGTTAGCTCGTTTGCCCTCTTATTTTATTATAAAAATCCTACTTTATTTTTCTTCTATTTTATTTTATTTTTATATTATGCAAACATACAATATGTAACATAATATTATAATATTTTAATCCAATATTTAAATTAGTATTTAATTATATTATAAATCTATACTTTAACACCACACATACTTCAATAGAGGAAGTTAAGTGGCAAAGCTAGTATTTGAACTAAATGAGTTAAGTTTAACTGTGAAAGTTAAACTGCCTTTTACATCACCGGTAACTTTATTGACTTTACGTATCCGCGATAACGCGCCTACTTCATGTAATGCTAAACAGTAAAGTGTTCTAATTTAATAAACTTTGTTACGTAAATGCGAATTGCGATTTTGCGGTGCCGTAGCGATTTCAGACTTAGACCTTGGTAGTCTAAAGTCTAAACCTATCTGAGTAAAAATGTGATTGTGTTCTTATTGACTAGAATATTGATTGTAGATTTTTTCAATTTCATTTAATGATTATATGTTAACCAATGTTTGAAATTGTATTAAAATGTATGGTAATTGGTAAGTATTGCTAATAATTTTCCTCAGGTTAATTAATTTATGGTCGCTTTTTAGCATTTGTGTATTATCCCACAAAAAATTGTTCAGTTATGAATGTAATCTTATTTAAAAAAATATTATGATCTAAAGAACTTAATAAGTGAATTCATTTTGTAATACGTATTTTTGTGTTACATCGCACAAAAATTATTGAGTTTTGAATTCTAATACTGTTTGATGTACAATAAAATCACAGTGTCATTATCTTTAACGCAGATCAGTATAATCTGGCGATTTTATCGCAGTGCAGTGGCAAATTGCAGTATGAAAACCACCAGATTCAACAACATCCTTCAGCATTACATAAGACGGTTAACCCATACATCACTTTCTCTAGATATTGACTAGACTGTATTCAGGTCATCTTATTCGCGTATTGTTTATGCATTGTACACAACCATGATATAATAAAAGTTATGACACAAACTATAACGTTGAATCATAAGTCATAACCTAAAAGGTTTAGAATTGAGGCCAAAGAAAGAACCAGTGAAGGTTAATAAATGTTAGGGTTGCCAAAATTAGTTTTGATAAGATTTTAAAATTGGTTTAGGTAGTAAGTTACGGGATTGTTTTTAATAATCACAACCTAATAAAATCCTTTTTGAACTATAAAATTGAAAAAGTAACTCTTTCAACGCTGCTATTTTCACAGAGACCTCTATAAAGAGGACTACTATTCGCCCTAAAGTGCTATTTGTGATAGCCTATCACTTTGTTTTGGTCTATAACATTAAACCTAATTACAATGATAAACGAAGCCACCGACTAAGTAAAAAGCGAAATTTAAACAAAGTATGAAAAGGAAAATTAAAATAGGAAGAATAAAAATAATTCGTAGTTTCTATTCGTATTTCGTAGGTAGACGTAGACTTTGATAAACAAGATCCTACCTTTTTCGGAAGTCGGTTATAAAACTCTATAAATTGATGTCGCCTTGATTCCTAATAAGAAGAAATTTTATATGGTTTGAATAGGTTTATATCATCGCAAATATTTTGACGCTACCTGTGGGTGTGATTGTGTAACGTAACTCACAAACTTTATATCGAGTATCGACCTACATACATAACAAACGACATTGAACTTTCGGTATCATACAAAGATTTGTTGTAATAGTAATATTATTTTAATGTAGGCATTTTCACACGGACAGCTGACCTTAAAAAATTAAATTAATTCCAACATACTATTATTGTGTCGATCATTATTTTCGATCCCTCCAAAAAATTTTGTGACCTACCCCCAAAACGGGCCGCCCCATCAAATAATAATTATCCTCGTTTCAAAATATAACCTCGTCCTTTTTAGAGAAAATAGCCAATTTTCACACTCTCTGCTCCTACAGAAGTTTCTACACAGTATGACCTTTGACAGATCATCCACGAGCCAAAACATTCTCGCAGGTCTGTATCTCGACGTGTCGTATCGTAATATGTAATTCGTAACCTACTACATGAACGGATTGACCCATTTGAGCAGGTAGCGATAACGATAAGCTATCACGATATTGACGATTTATTTATAGTCGTGCTTGTATTTTGAGCCTTATCACACTGGTTACCGCGAGCGATGCTATTTCGCGATGGTCACTAGATCGTTATAGGCCGATTGGTCGCGGCGAACACGCGGTGAATTCGCGGCGACCATTAGGTACATGCTCTCGCAAAACAGCGAAACCCCTTCGCCCGTCGGCCGTCTGCCACGAAAGTGAAATGCCATAAGCTGATAATATTATTTCTAAATGAAAAAGGTTTAAGCATAAAGGTAGCAGACGTGTAGCAGACAGACAAAATAGACACACATACATAGATGCAGAAGGATCTAATAAAATTAATATACTTAGGTAATATTTTAAGTTCATACACACCGTATAAACAATGTTTTTTTTTTACAAAATAAGTTGCGCCTACAGAAGTACAGACAACAAAGAAAGCTAAACAAACAAGACACATGCGTGACGTCGACAATGATTCTAAGTTCTAACACGTGCGTCGGCGTCGGACGAATTGCAATAACTCATGACGACACCACACGCTGTGACTCAAAATAAATAATATGTAAGTAATGCAATGCTGTCGACAACACACAATAATAAACAATAACGTTTTTTTTCTCGATTTAAAACCAAATGTTTCTGTTATGATCTACTGACTACTACCGATCCAGAGGTTTTAGAATAATTTTAATGAGTAAAAGTGATAAAACCTCGTTTTATTTTATTATATACCTACAAATATTATATTATGTACTTACTAAGGTTGGGTACCTAAATACATAGTTTTTTTTTCCTACTATGTTCCTAGGCTATAATATTGTGAAGGCATAAAATACAGATAAGTATATATGTTTTCCACCAAATCCTGTTATACTATATCAAAATTATGTAAGTGAATAATATGATGTAAATGTTATTTTATAAAGTGTATTACTTTGTAAAATAATACATATTTAAATCATATTCCACGACCTAAGCTTTGGTCCAATGAAAATCATAATACAAGTGCCTACAAAACCTCAAAAGTTAATATTCCCCAGAGTAATGAGTACCTACTTATAATGTTATGAATGCTTTTGCAATTACTCCTGCAACAAGTAAGAGCTTTTTCATTTCGTCAAGTAGAGCTTACACACCTACGAGCTTAACTTATGCGTGCAAACGGATATTGCAACGAACACAAGAGTGAGTGGAGCGAATTAGCGATGTAAAAAGCTCAAAAGCTCCGACGAAAGCTTCGGACTCCATTGAGGGGCTTCAACAACAGAAACACCAGTGATGCACGACACAACTTTGCGTCAACCGGCCGTGAGGACGAAAATCCTACCAATTTGGTATAATATTTGGAATTTATTAGATAATATTATCAGATAGTCGATATTGTATATTATTTATCTTAACTGTAAGTTTTATAAAGTACTTTCTTTTAATTAAGATTAGATTATATCAAACTGTACATATTGTTTGTTTAATGTAGGATACAAAAAATATTTTTTTGTAAGTACATAATATAACTATATTACAGGGTGTAACAAAAATAAGTAAGGGTATGTACGTGTTGCATGCAACATTTTCCAAGTAACTTTACCTCCAGTTAAGCATTTTCATCTGTTAGTTAAATAGGAAGGAAAGAAAGCAATATCTTTTTAAAATATTTTATTCTATTGTTGCAAAGACCAATATAATATACTATGTACTTACCTATGATTTCTCTATGACCGTTGTAAGCTTTATTGGAAACAACATCATTAACAATATTAGACCAAAAATTTGCAGGAAAATTGTTACTAATAAATAATTTCCCCCAAAAGGGATTAATAAAACGTATAATTATGAAACATTATGCAAATAAAATAAGTATACCTTGGTATATTCTACCAGGTCATTTGGTAGAATTTTTTTGCCGAGTGTATCAACCCTGCCAAGTGCCAACTGCCACCGCTCCTCAGTCAAATATCAACAAACGGGCGACGCGTACGTGTCCGTCGCATAGCGCAATACAAAGTTAAAAGTGTACCCACTCACATGGTGTAACAGAAGTTAAGTGAAACTCGTGAAAATAACTTGCAGTGACACATTTGAGGACAGCTTAATTATATATTAACATATATTAACAGTAATAAGTACGGGTTCCGACGCACGTTAGCAGTTTTCGTGTGTACAGTTCATGCCGGCGAATTAATTGATGTTTGTTGAGGTAAGTGAAATTTCTGGCTAATATTTAAATAACACACTACATTCTAGAGATAAAATATCGATTCTTCATAATTCTTTCTCAGCACGCGATAAAAAGTTAGATAAATGATATCTATAGATGTTCTCATCCGCTGACTTAGAACCGGTTCTGTCAGATGATAGTTTGTTATTATTTTTTGTAGTTAATGCCCGGATCTCAACTGGAAATACCAACGAGCATTCCTGTTTGGTACCTACCGTGAATTAAAAGTGATTTATAAATAATAAGCGTAATAATTACTAATTATCTTGGAAGAGATGCTCTCTGACTACATTTTAAACTTTTTATGTTGCAGTTATTAGCCAAATAAATAATTACAAACTTATAGTGCATCTGCAGTTATTAGCCAAATAAACAGTTAGAAACACTAATATTATGTACATTATTCAAAATAGTGCTAAGTATCTTACCTGGCTAACAGTTATTTTTTTGCTATTTAACAATCGTAAATATGTCAAAATTATTAAATAAAATACCAATATATTAAGTTGGATTAGTTATTATTAACGCTTTATTAATTTTACAATTATAGTAATAAATCCATAAATCCAAACAACATAAACAAAAAGAACAAAATAAATGTGAAGAAGGAGAAACAATATGACCCCATATGCAAGTCCCCTATTAACTTCCGTTCAAAAATACTCAAACAGGTGTAACCAATAAAAGTTGAAAGTCGACACCCTCTGTTATTATTACCCCGTTTTATTTTACCCCTAGCGCTGGCAGTGTTAACGTCACGTCATAGTTAATTTAAAACGATCGTTGCTAAGTGTTTATTGACGTAGTTACACAAGGAACTAACATCAGTTTACCACTAGCTTTTCCGAAAAAGGATCATAATTATTCATGCATAGTAACGTTGTAAAAATGCAAGAAATGGGGTCGTTGTCGTTAACTAATTATTTTGTAAGAACAAAACATTGCATTGGTTCAATAAATAAAATCGGTCAAGTGCGAGTTGGACTTAAATTTTTATTTTATTTAAATATTATTATTAATTATTAAAGTATACATACATATAAGGCCTTTGTAAAAATTTCAAATGCCTACCTTTTGCCATTTTTGATATAGAGCAAAAAAGGCCAAAAAAATCACGTTTGTTGTATGGGAGCCCCCCTTAAATATTCATTTTATTTTATTTTTAGTATTTGTCGTTGTAGCGGCAACAGATATACATAATCTGTGAAAATATCAAATCTCTAGCTATTACCGTTCTTGAGTTACAGCCTGGAGACAGCAAAAAAGGCCAAAAAATCACGTTTGTTGTATGGGAGCCCCCTTAAATATTCATTTTATTTTATTTTTAGTATTTGTTGTTATAGCGGCAACAGATATACATAATCTGTGAAAATATCAAATCTCTAGCTATTACCGTTCTTGAGTTACAGCCTGAAGACAGACAGACTGACAGACGGACAGACGGACAGACAACGAAGTCTTAGTAATAGGGTCCTGTTTTTGCCCTTTGTGTACGGAATCCTAAAAATGAGAAGTTTGACAGAAATTTATCCATTCATTAGCGCATATTTTGATTGGCTTACGACAAGGCTTACGACCAATCAAAAACACTGTTGAACAGATAAAGAACTTTATTAAACAATCGCAAAAACCGGCCATAGTTAGCTAGATAATATTATGTAATAAAGCGTAATATCATTAATAACAATAAGTAAATAAAAATATCGTTATCAACATCGTTGATATAACCTTGTGTTAATTAAAAATTTTCATTTAATTTTACGATATTTATAGGCACAAAAAATCCATTGCCAAGTCGCGGGAGGCATCCAAATATTGTAAGCAATATTCATTCGACATCATTGAAATACAACTTGGCATCCCACCGCCATTCAAAACTTGCGGGCAGGATATGCAAAATACCCGCCTTTATTCTGCATAAAAACCAGCCGGATGTCTAGGATGCTTTAAACATAATGGTGGTGACCCATTTTGATGCGAGTTTTTACAAAAATAAAGCTCATTTCGGTTGAATTTTACCGGGTTAAAAGTTCAAACAGTTTTTTATTTCGTATCCGGGCTAAAATATCAGGGAATGTTTTTTTTTTCATTTATTTAAGGTCGCTTAGAACAAAATTGGTTATCAGCGACCACAAGAACAATTACATAAATTTAAATCAAAGTAAGTATAAATATTACAAAACTTTGTTATTATATCAACGCTCTTCATAATTAAAACAATCTCTTTAGTCCATTGGTTTGTTTAGACTTCAGACTTTGGAGTTTAGAATGTGGCTCTTGATTTTGATTCCCGGGTCGCGTTCGGATAGTGTTGTTTCCAATTTTGATAAGGCATTGTCTTGGGTGCAGTGGTTTGATAAGAAAGTGACTAGCAGAATAACTCTAGTAGTCATTTCATGGCGACACATTAATTTTAGAATTTAGACTCCATAAAATATAATTGACTACAAGTTTTCCAGAAGTAATTATTGCTACACAGCAAATTGGTTTGCAAATTAATTAGAATTCTGCCTTCGCACGCGACAGGTCTAACTCTATGATCCGGAATGATAAAATAATATTGCTAGTTGCTACACTAGAATCAAAACATACCACTTTACCTAGATCACAGTATTAGTATTAGGTGTTTTGAAATGTGAGCTTAAAATATCATTAAAATAATATTATCTTAAAAACTAGGGAGTTTGTACAAAATATATTTACAAGTAGAATATGCCCACAACTCCATGGCCCAAAATTTTTTTAGCGCGCGGGAATCGTACATTTTTTCGGTAGGTATACAATGTATCTTTCGGATACGTCATATTGCGAGCGGTTTGTGCGTAAAGAGCATAGTAATATATGTCAATGGTAAAGAGGTAACAGACACACAGACAGAAAGACATAAATACTATCGCATTGTGACTTTTCGGTTTATCATTAAAACTGCTTAATAAGTCATTTTTATTATAACTTTAAAGTGATCTTGTATGACTACGATTTCTCTAAAACTTAATATGCTTGTACCGAGGGGGATCTATCTCTATTCTCTACGCTTTTATTATTACGTTACAGCTCTACTCATGTGATCAGCTAATAATATGGCTACTTTCATTCCTTGCTGATTTCTCAGATCAGCTGATCTGAAATAATGTCTGGCAGCAACATAATCAGTTCGACTTTTAACATGCTCAATACATTTTTGGAGCCAAACTTTTAAGCGGCGTTATACACCTTTTTTGGGAATGGTTAAACTTGATGAAACACGTGATCTAATCAAAAATTTTTTAAAACAGAGGGCGACGAATATTCCTGCTTTTTAAATTTCGTTTACAATCCTGCTGGAACTTCCAGAGTGCAACCCGTCAGTATTTAGTAACATAATATTTATATTTATTATATTATATTTATATTCAGTATATTATGATAAACCGAATAAAAAAATAATTTCACATACACACAAGAGCGTTGCAAATTGCAATAGGAAATTCCCAGTTTTTCTGAGCCTTATGGTTTTACCGCTTACATGCACACCTGTCGCATTGCGTATGAAAAAACTTGTTCAAAATAAAAATAATAATATAATGGTTGTTATCCAGTTACGAGTTTAAAAATAAATGCATCTATTTACGAGAAACTGGGTGAAACATGTTTATTTCTTGTTGCCAAAGTTTTTTACAGTACTAAGGCCAGTTTAAATATCTGTATTAAAAACGATTTAAACATAATGTTACATGTCTCTGAAAATCTTACTCATACTGTTACAGAAGTTTAAGGCCGGTATAAATAGTCAGTACTCAAGTTGCATCTCGGTCTCAAGACACAGTTCAGGCTCTGTGATTGGTTGGCTGTCAAAATTTGGACCAATCACAGAGCCGAACCGCGTCTTGAGACCGAGATGCATCTTGAGTACTGACTATTTATACCGGCCTAAGAAAGGGCTAACTCTTACGTAATTTCAAATGTGTACTCTTTGTCACAAAGTAGTTAATTCAATAAAATTTAATTGCTACGACAAAGTCGGATTGCTACAATAAAACGGAACTAAGACTTTGGCAGGGTTACCACTTTGAACTTGCTTTGAACTCTCGGCGACCCGAACTATAATAGCCTATAATTTGGCCACTGCGCCAGACGACATCTGACTAGTCTGACTAGTCAAAATAACTGCCAGACGGCCATAGTGAATAAATGGGTATGTTCCGAAATTTAATCCAGTGCAGTGGCCAGAGCTCATGACGTCTAGAATCAACGCCATACTGCTGATTATTTTCGAAATATGCACATATTCACCACTCATCAGTGGGTTGACGTTCATAATTATTATAACTTATTTTTAGGGTATCGTTAAAATACGCCACACTTGTCTCCAGAGCCGGTTTTAGCACTACCAGCGCCCTAGCCGAGATATTTTCATCGGCGCGGGCGCGGCGCCCAGGGTAGTGCTAAAATAAGGGGCGCCGCAGGTTAACCAGCTAGCCCAGCGTAATCTTCCCCCATAACGCCGCTACTGCTAATTGTTTCACCAGTGGCACACCAGTACAATATGGTGGCGCATCTATTGCAATATTATTATGACGTCATCGTGTCACTCGTTAACCCTGGGTTTTATTTTGGAACTTAGGCAATAGGATCGTCGTGTACAATTTTATCTGCATTCATAAATTAAGTTATCAGAAACAGAAGACTGACACTATCATTTTCTGTTCTATTTATTTAGTATTGACAGCTGGGAGGAAAATATTGACGTCTCATTCATTTTGATAAGAAGGGACAACAACCTCGGCATTATTCTTGGGGTCTAATCTAAGTGCCTTGACAGGGAGAATTTTAAGTGGAATTTAATTTTGTTTATGCAATTTGAATCTTAAATCACTTGAGGTAAAGTTTAATTTTGAATACTGAATTCGTGCCGCAGGGATTAGATTCCCATGACGGAATTCCTTGGATTATCATTAGCGTCAGGTGCATAGATAAACTTGCATTAGTTATCACTTGGTAAAGTTACTTTAAGCTTCTCGCTTATTAGTTTTGTAATCGTACATTTTGTAAATCGAATAAACTCTAGACGTGATTTTCGTTACAAATCGTCGGTTGCGAAGTTTGGAGTTCTTATTTATAGAAAAAATTGACAAGGGAGTTATGAAAATTATTGGCCAAACTGAGAAACATTGAATTTAAAGACTTTTTTTATTGAAGATTAAAAGGAGCATATTATATTTTTAAATCTTAATTAAATAAAGTAACTAATGATTAAAATCCTCTGAGACTGGCTGTAGTCTCGTTGAAAAAAAAAATTACGTCACCCTTACCCTAAGGGCCTGTATTCACTTTGATTAGTGCGAGTGTAGGTGATTAGTATTAAGTGCTTTGCACGATTAGTGATTAGGAAAAATTAAAGGACTTGCACTAATCAGTCGCTGTCCACACGTACTTGTTCCTGATTACTAATCACCTGCACTAATCACTTGCACTTGTTACTGATCAGAGTGAATACAGGCCTTAATGCACGTCGTTAGAAAAGGTATCGTTACCTAACGGTTAAACAAAACGGTGGGTCCGAATACTAAAATAACCCTAAAGTACAACGTTTCATTAACTTCCGTCCTGTCTGCAAACAACCCTCTCTAGGGTTGTCACGTGAGTAAAAATTACAAAACGGTTGATTATAATAATTATTGTCCTCATCTATTTAAAAGCCAATTGCAGTAAAAATTGAAAATATTGTTATTTTGGCTACTGCTACACATTGTACTCTCACTTGACGCTTAACTCCAATCCCAATTTATTTCGATATAATTTATTAAAACGAAGCATAGCAGAGCCCTTAGCAAACACTTTTCTGTTTCGCTTCTTTACGTTTACAGAATCGCCGATCAAAAGTGTACGAAAATTGAAATAGCGTTTGATAATAATATGTATCTATGACGGCGACGAACAGATACCGAAAACGTATTGGCTAGGGACTCTGGAATGAATATTGAATAGGTAACTCAGTGCCAGCCCTAGCAGCGTCAAAGTTATCAAGGGGCCGGAAACTAAGCGAATTTCGTTGATAGCTGCCCCTTTCTAATTGCCATGCAGGTGTTCTGCAGTCGTTACATAATCCGCCTGCTAACTACCTTCCTAGGTACTGCAATGACTCATAGACCGCTACTTAGTTAATTTGTTACCTTTTAAACTTTTAAAGGCTTCCTTAAGATAATTTTTAACAATGGTAACATTAATTATTCTAAATATTACAAATTATATAAAACAATACCTACTCATGTAGATTTCAAATGTTGATTAACAAAGCACTATTATTATTTAAAATAACACATCCATTATTTATTATTTTCTTTGACCTTAGATTTTTATAATAGTTTAGTCTAGTAAGCACTTAGTAGCCTTTGTGAAGCCTAGACTTTGTGAAGATAATATTACAACCAAGTAAAACGTACTACTAAATCTTATAATAATATTATGATCATGTAGAATCATAAACATTAAACAGGCACTAAATAATAATGTACCTAATAGGGACACCGAACATCCCACACAGGCCACAGCGCAAGTTTTTAATTAAATTAGTAACATCAAAATTTATTTTAACCCCTTCAATTAGGAACTAGGTATCCCAAAAATTTATCAATTTTATAATTGACCTAAATAATTAATGTTAAAATTAATTAAAAGTTAATAATTTTCGCTAGCTTGTTTCTTTCATGAGTAACAGGTTTTTGAGGATTTTTGGGCGTAAGTGTATCTATCAAACAACATTGTAGATTCGTTTTATTTTTTGTTGTTACTTGTTAGCCAACCGAAAGC
The DNA here is from genome assembly GCA_905404155.3 of Plebejus argus. Classification (NCBI taxonomy): domain Eukaryota; kingdom Metazoa; phylum Arthropoda; class Insecta; order Lepidoptera; family Lycaenidae; genus Plebejus; species Plebejus argus. The sequence continues at coordinate 6,216,554 of FR989935.1, read as the reverse complement.
TCTAGAGTCTAGTAAATAGACGAACTCCTGTCAAAAGATCGCATCGGGCTAAGTCCTCCAAAATTTCTTTAAACCTAAAATACCTAGGCTATTGTAGTTCCTACTTTGGGCAGTGCCTTAAATAGACATTTTTCCGCCCTGTGCGAGCTTCCTTTAACTGCACCCTTGTTTTTTACTGACTTCCAAAAAGGAGGAGGTTATGTTCGTCTGTGGATATTTTTTTTACTAAATTGGGAAAAATCTCTGGGACGTAGCGGGAACTCATCGGGAACAAATCGAAAAAATTTGAGTCTGCCTGGTCTGGCCTTCTTGCGCCCCCTCAGAGTCTACGCCCTGTCCCTGGGCACCGATGGCACCGCCCTATTTACGGCACTGACTTTGAATGAATGAATAATTATTTATTTGCAGCTATTACTATACTATAAGATACAACAAAAAAATTAACTCAAATTTTGATAAATAAGTAAGTACAACTAAACAAAGACAATAAAAATTCTTAAATAAATCAGCCGCAAATTGGACCAAGCTCGGCAGTGTTGGCACACCTAAGGTATCCAACGCCGGTCTTCCGCTTGACCCATACCACTTTGGGCATCTTTTGTTTGATTTTGCACTAAAAATTAGTATAGCGATATATGAGCATTTTACAAGAATATTGTGTCGACAGCTCCAGCTAGTTACCATTCAACCGGGTCCAGCAACTCAAATTATATTGACAGGTCTAGTGTCTAGACACTAGAGTAGTGTCTACCTGGCAACAAGTGCGGGGGTGTCTGACACCGGCTATAAATATTGTGCTAATTTAACTGGGAATTCGCCGACCGACTTCGAGAACGTTGGCTTACAGTGAAATAGGTTGGTTTCTAAGTCAGCTTTGTGAAGAAATGTTTTGTCCAAGTAGGCGGTGTGTTTCGCACACAACATTATGAATGGCCTTTGGTTTCTACATAAAGTGCACACATGCACAATGCACAGATACACATTTAAAAACTCTAATTTTATTTTATTCTAAAGGCCTGCTTCACCACTTGACAGATAGAGTATGGAGAATCTGTCAAAAAAGTTGTGTATAGGCCTATCCGGCACTTTATCAGGAAGTGGTGAAACATGCCCTTAGAAGTGTCCCTCAGGCCCTAAGTGGCATAATAATAATTTGGAATAATAACATTATGATGATACTATGCAATATGCATACTGAATTCCGAACGCATAAGATACTAAATCCGCCTCGCAAAAGTCTTTAGGTAAATCCAATTGACACTTTCCGACAGCCTAATTTGAATTGCGCCTAACTTTTTGTCACAATATCACGTTTATTTAACTTTAATAATAATTATTGTTGTATTATGAATTTCCAAATTTCACATTAATGTTTTACATAATACAAAAAGCGGCCAAGTGCGAGTTGGACTCGCCCATGGAGGGTTCCGCAGCAGCAATAAGGTTTATTTTTATGAAATTAAAATATTTTTGATTTAATTTTATATTTCAGTCGATTTAATGAAATTTAGATTAAGGTTTACTATTTATGACGTATAAAAAAACTACTGGCTAGGTCTCGTTCAAACCAATTTTCGTTGGTAGTTTTTATAGTAATCTACATCATATATTTTTTTTAGAATTATCTGCCTCTACTATAGAAATTAGAGGGGGGGGGGACACACATTTTTCCACTTTGGAAGAGTCTCTCTCGCAAACTATTCAGGTTAGAAAAAAATGATATGAGAAACCTCAATATGATTTTTAGAGACCTATCCATAGATACCCCAAACGCATAGGTTAGATGAAAAAAAATTTTTTTTGTTTCAGTTGTACCTATGGGGACCCCTAAAATTTTTAATATTTTTCCATTTTTGCATCAAAATCTTAATGCGGTTCACAGACTACATCTACTTACCAAGTTTCAATAGTATAGCTCTAATAGTTTCGGAGAAAAGTGGCTGTGACATACGGACGGACGGACGGACAGACAGACAGACATGACGAATCTATAAGGGTTCCTTTTTTGCCATTTTGGCTACGGAACCCTAAAAATGGATTTAAATTTTTTTTAGTCTTGCTAAAACCCGAGAAAGGCTGATAAACCGATTCGGCTAATTTTTTTCTTGAAACATTTGTGGAAGTCCAGTTTGTCAAAGACAATAACGACCTTAAAATGCTATAGGCATTAAATTTTCCAGTATGCACATAAAATTACTTACAAGGCTAGCGTAGTAGGAAACGTTTTTCTTTGTAGATGACGTAGCACCGTTATGGCAGATAATATTAAGTAATGTATCATGCAAAACAAAATAATATTAATAGTTAAAAAAACTAAAAACACGCTTTTTTATATACAACCAAACTAAACTGGCCGTTTAAAGTGGGTCAAAATCGCGCCCAAAAAAGTCGCTTACTAACAAACATACAAATTGAAAAATGGAATAATTATAATATCAAATTAGTGTATTGTCATCGGTTCTCGATAAATCTACAAAGTTTGAACGAAATCTGGCCGTTTAAAGTGGGTCAAAATCGCGCCCAAAGAAGTCGGTTACAAACATTACAAACAAATATACAGGTGAAGCTAATAAAAAGCGTATAAAAATGGAATAATTATATCAAATTAGTGTATTGTCATCGGTCCTCGATAAATCTACAAAGTTTGAACGAAATCTGGCCGTTTAAAATCGCGCTCAAAGAAGTCGGTTACAAACATGTTACAAACAAATATACAGGTGAAGCTAATAAAAAGCGTATAATTAATTTTTTCATGTGAACAACATGTAAAAACGGTAATAATTTACGAAACTGAAAAAAATCAACAAAGTTTTTATGATTTCCAGTGTTACTCTTACAGCAAAGTGCAAACACAAATCTAACGCCTCTGCTAAAATCATAAACAAAATATATTATGTAACATAATAATATATTACATACTTACACTCGAAAAACACAATGCAGTCGGGTAAAAATTAAAAATTCATTTACTTTTGACTTTTGAGTAAATGATTTGCACAAAATGTCGATAATAAATCTTAACTTGTCATTTTACTAATGACTGTGATTAAAATCTATTGAGCTAGCTGATTAATTATTAGTTTTGAATATTTTAATCATTTTAAAACTATGTAAGACTAATATTGAATATTAATCACCAATCATAAGTTCAAAATGCGAATACCTATATTATTCACTGTTTACACGTGGGCGTCTATAAATAGCGAGAAACGTTTTTGAAGAACTTTTCGTTCTCCCTCTACCATGATGGGGATGGGTTATATATTATAAGGTTTTGTGAGATTTGCTCTGCCTGCCCCCACCATTTCCAAATCTCACGCGAGATTTGGCAAGAAAATTTGATATTTAATAAATAAATAAATTAATTAAAAATCAAAAAACCCGACTGCAAAAAATGTTAACTAAAAAGAATGAAACAAGACCTAATTCTGCCGGAGGCATCGAATCCAATATCCATGTTTTAATTGATACGACTCTTGCTTATGAGTTTCATGCCAGGATAAATAGAAGGTTACATAGAAAAATGTAGAAGAAGAAAGTGGATTATAAAATGCAGTCGGAGGCATGTCGCACCAAGTTTAACATTAATTAATCATAAATCATAAAAGATTATGCCTCCGACTGCATTTTATAATCCACTTTCTTCTTCTACATTTTTCTATGTAACCTTCTATTTATCCTGGCATGAAACTCATAAGCAAGAGTCGTATCAGTTAAAACATGGATATTGGATTCGATGCCTCCGGCAGAATTAGGTCTTGTTTCATTCTTTTTAGTTAACATTTTTTGCAGTCGGGTTTTTTGATTTTTAATTAATTTATTTTATTTGCGACTTTTTAGTTGTAGTCATCTAACCATTTCGACAATCAATCTAATAAAAAATTGACTAACTACCGTGCTGATATTTCCGTGTCTATACCTAACTACAATACGTTATAATAGGTACTTAAATAGGTTTGGTACTGTTTCAATGTATGTTTCTAGTTTTAAGTAGGTACCTAATCATTATTTTTTTTTTAATACTTTGTCATTGAATTTTCGTCGTTTCAGTAATGTCAGTTAATTTTTAATTAATATTGTATTTATCCATGCAGGCGGTTTTTTGTTTTTTTATATTATTATTAAGTACTAGCGGTCGCCTGCGGCTTCGCCCGCGTGGATGTCGGTGACCGCTGCAAAAAGTATGTCCCAGGAAAGACTCTGTCAGCAAAATGATTCCCAGGTCATTTCGCAGACTCCGACACTAACATCGAAGACGCAGTTATTATACGCAGGCTGCACCAGCCCTAGTAGACTGAAGATTGTCTTCCAACTGCACGCGCACCCCCGCCTTGGTGACGCCCACTATCGTAATATTTTAATTTCGCCATAATTTCAAAACCAAACGACCATTTTTAATCATTCAAAGACCAAATATTATTTAAATAAACTGTACTTAGTGATGGAATAATTTATTTTGATGAGGATTAAAAGAATGAGTAAATTAAATGAGTTTACATGTAGTCCAAAAAAAATTCAAGATTTTTAAATAAAAAAATGGTTATTGTGCCTCACTCGACATAGATAGGTATAGTGTGTCGCGGACTTTTTTGTAGAGATTTATAAGTTCTACAATTACTTAGAACATTTTATGGTTCTATCTTTTATAGTTTAGGCAGCGTACGTAAAATAAGTATATTTTCTGGTTGTTATTTACACCTTACGTCCGAAGAACCCAAATATCTTACGGAACCCTATTTTTTCCAAAATTAAATCCAGCCTATGTTCAGCAAAAATAATGTAGAATTCCAATGGTAAAAGAATTTTTCAAATCGGTCCAGTAGTTTCCGAGCCAAACAAACAAAAATGAAATCGTTCCTCTTTATAATATTAGTGTAGATTTATCGTTCGATTTAATATTAAAACTGCAAGTTATATACATATTTAGAATCAGTGTTTAAAATCCATTATTTTGATACCCCACTCGATATGCTTGGTGAATTTTTATTTTTGTTTACCTCACAATATGGCGTCAAACATCCGCCATTTTGGTTTTTTCTTAATGTCACCTATCTAAGAACACTTGGGCCATTAAGACAAATCTAACGATACCTCAAATATGAAAATCCGCTTAGCGGTTCTGAAGATACGAGGTAATAAAGAATATTACAAACATACAAGATACGCGCCAAACACATAACCCTCCTGGCAGTCGGGTAAAAATAACAAATAACTAAGTACTCGGATTGTTATCTAAAACCCTTGAAGATAACTTCTCATGTTGAATAGTTGGGATGATGATTATTATTTTGGTTTGGATAAGGCTGACTTAAGCCGACGCCCAAGCTTAATAGTGGGACTCTTGTATAGGGCAAACTACCTTGGCAGTTATCTTTTTATTGGCACCTTAGATTTTCGCTTAAAAATACCTATTATGTATAAAATATGTAAATTAACTTGGAGTCAATAATAATTGGGAGTTTTACACGGAAATGTTGTGGGAAGGTTCTTTAATAATTTCGGGTTTTTAATTAGCCCCATAACGGCCAACCCGCGGAGGTTTCATTACTATGAAATGCTTGAATTTTGAGCGACAATTTGCATTTAAAAGTAAACGCTGCGACATTGAGATAAAGTAGATTTCGCCTTGTCAGCGCGAGGGAGCAGTGAACTCTGTTCTTCCCCACACCTGAGGTTACTCACTCAGTATTTAGTTCCGGCATTTACTAGACAAATGTTGCTTAAAGTGACTAAAATGTTCTTGTTGGTCACAAGAGTGGACACTAAAATAAATTATTCTATAATTAGTTGAATTCACTTTTAAGAAAATCCGAGTCACGACTAACGATCATAATAATATTGAATTGATTTGAAACGAAATTAAGGTACGTATATGTACGTCACCTTAATTATATTTTATTAGAAAAGGCCAGGTTCTGCTTGCTTCTTTGGATGGAATATGCAAATTGCAAACTACTGTACCAACTGTAAGTATTTAGGTACTGATTTTGATAATATTCACGATGAAAATTGTGAGAAAATCACGGTTACCGCGGGATACTGATTACTGGCTTTTGGCTTATACTACTTAGATGTAAATTAGATAGATATTAGATAATAATAAATAGTAAATACTACATAGGTACTATCACTTTTCTCTGTTACTATTTCAAGATATTACGAAACACGAAAATACGGAAAAATCACGCTTCCGCTATAAAGTTGATGTAAATTCATAATTGCACGCCTATGTTCAATATTCTTGACACTATCTAAATAAAACTTGATTTACTATAAGGCGTGGCCAAAAACACTTGCTTGTGACCATTTTGATATATTTTCAACATTTGCGCTAACTAATACTTACTAATTTATAATAATGTAACCTATTCCGAAAAAAATACATTTTTTAATCTATACAGCCATTTATATTCTACATATTATTTGAGTTTTTTATTATCATTGTATACAGCCATATCCATCCAGAGTTTTTAATCTTTCGTCGCATTTCAATAAATATACATCCATAAAACCTTTTTCGTAACGCTTAAAAAACGTTTTTATCCAAAGCATGGGACCAATTTTGGGATTCTCCACGCAATGTTCCGGAACGCTTGATTCTGTTATTGAGTCGGCACCTGTTTTAGCCTTATTTAGGGGAATTGTATTTTGGGAATATTATTTCCAACCGCGGCCATCTTGGAAATGGAACGACGTGTTCTACAATCATCATAATATTAGTTCCACTGTTAAAAAATTGAGGACTGTGTTTTCGGAGCTTATTGATTCTAATGTTTTTTCCAGAAATAGCAGAAAAATTGATACTGTTATCTATCATGATGTTATCATGCATGATGCATGAATTAAAAATATAATGGTAACACTCATGCACATACAAAATTTATAATCGGCATATTTTATAGTACATATTATTTTAAAACCAATTTATAAGAATCTAAGGTGCCAGAAATGGAAAACCTTTGACATCCTATTTGGCGTTCGGTTAGTCTCCCATTTTGTTAATTATTAGTTATAATAATAATTAATAAGTGTATGAAATTTTAGTTTTGAACAAACTTTGAATTATTTAAAAAGCGAAAAAAGTAAAAACCCTTTCGAAGATTCTCCTCAATTATTAGATTAGTTCCACTATTGAATTAGTAGCGTGAGATTTTAGCTTGTAATGCCGCTCGTATACGCTTGACGACTTCTTCCTATTACGTCATAATATTATTATGTATTCTTTTGTGGATTATCCCACGGTGTTATAAAAGTGAAATTGTTATTTGTTACTCCAGTTTAGGTATAAGCACTTATAAAAATGTTATTTAATAGATTCCGCCATCTTAATTAAATATTTTTTACTTTAGATCCGTAATCCTCAAAGAATCCATATCCGTACTTATTAATATTATTATAATGCCTTTTTTAACCCCCGACCAAAAAGAGGGGTGTTATAAGTTTGACGTGTCTGTCTGTCTGTCTGTCTGTCTGTGGCATCGTAGCATCCAAACGGGTGAACCGATTTTGATCTAGTTTTTTTGTTTGAAAGCTGACATGACGGTGAGTGTTCTTAGCTATAGTTCATCATCATCAGCCTGCTCATTGCTGAAATATCACGGTATATCTGGTTCGTGATAGGACGATTAGCAACTTGCAGTCGTTTGATGGGTTTTATATTTTGCATCCTGGTTTGAGACACTTATGAATATATACACATTATTGGAAAGTTGACCTGGTGGTGCAGCATCACCTGGTAATCAATAGGATACCCAACTCCTCACCAACTTAGAGCAGAGGTTTCGTGTTTGGGCTCATTTTAATTGCGACAACCAGTAAGACGTAGATAAACAGTAAATATTTGCATGCTGCTGCTGCAGCATCACCTGGATTCTATAGGAGCCAAGCTCCGTATGAACCTAAAGTGGAGGTTTCATGTTTGGGCTCATATTGATGGCCTCATCCAAGAGGACATATTTTAGAGATGGTATTCATTGGGATATGATCCAGTTGATAGGAATTATTCTGCACAAGTTTAAAAAGCATAAAATAAAATTAAATTAAGAAATTTAAAAAAACCCCCGCCAAAAAACTTTAAAAAGTAATGAAATAACATTTCCTGACTTTAAGTTTAAATCATTCCTAAGAGTAAAGTAATATTTTAGTCCATGATTGTTGTCAAGGTGTGTCGGGGGACCGCTAATGTAGATGTTTGATTTCACATAACAATATAAATTAAGGGTCTGTTCACAGCGACCCGAATCGAGAGAATCAGCGACTATTATGGCGATACAAAATGCAAAAGTCGCTGTTGTGGTAGTTTACTTAGCGGTCCCCCGACACACCTTGACAACAATTATGGACTAAAATATTACTTTACTCTTAGGAATGATTTAAACTTAAAGTCAGGAAATGTTATATTTCATTACTTTTTAAAGTTTTTTGGCGGGGGTTTTTTTAAATTTCTTAATTTAATTTTTTATTATTAGTATTTCATGAGGTGTAAAATGTCTCAAATTTCAAGCATAATATTATAATATAATTTAGATATTGGTGTGTCCATCTCCGTTCTCAAGGGAACACAACTATAATGAGCTTTGTCATTCACGCAACGTACAGTTAGATGTACGTTAGCCTATGAAGATGATATTAGTATCATCTTCATAGGCTACAAAAAGCATGTACATAAATATCGAAGCTCTGTAGTATGACTGAAACTCATGTTCATGTTTAAAATGGTATTCTTTCTTCAGTTCAGTCTAAAGCCATGATGGCTGTCCTTTGTAGAACAAATAACCATCATTAGAGTGATTGCCTGAGGACTATTGCGTTTCAAGTCTGCAGCAAGTGCCACGTATGCGTTGGTTCATTTGGTAACTGTAACTATGAGCTAAACGTGAATTTTATGCTTCGTTTGAACTTTTTAGAACTCGTCTACTCGTCTAGATACAGTCTTATCTTGGGGCTTAGACTATAACAGAAGAAATTACTTCTTTAATACATCGATCGTGGGAATCGCAGACACAATAGATTTTCAATTATGCGACAGCCGGGTACCGCTTGGGCAATTGATTTGATGGGTTAAATATTTATAAGCAAATAGATTAACATTAGAGGAGCAACATTAGATGCACTTCTGACTTCCGATAAATAATAAGTTATGAAAAAAAGAAAATGATGAGATGGCTAAGAATGACACTCATGGTCAAGTCAGCTTTCAGAAAAAAAAGGTTAGTTCAAAGTCGGCCCACCCTATAGAGTTTGGAGGCTAAGACGACACGGACATACAGACAGACACGTCAAATTATACCCTTTTGTTTTCGTCGGGGGTAAATAAATAAATTATGTAATTCGTGTGGGAATACACGTATAGAATGAATATAATATACAAATATAGGTATGTTACAAAGCAGTACTGTAGTAACCTCAGGAGAGCTCTTGAACCATAGACTCTTGTTACGAGATTTTCACACTAATTAATTTCAGCCATGACGTACTGTCACCCCTGTTACCCCTGTGACACATTTTGCGACTATTTGTTACATTTTATGTCCTTTTTAACCACCGAAAAAAGAGTGGTGTTATAAATTTAGGATACGGCAGGACGCTTTTTCAATGAAAATTATTCATACTAGAAAATGTCAAATGTAGTGGCCCCAAACAACCCCGAAGTGGGGCCATTTATTTGACCACGCTGTTACCTCTACAAGCCAGGTCTATTAATATTTCTTAAAGAATGACTTTGGGCTATTGATTAAAAAACTGGGAACCTAAAAACAGCAAGAATGATTATGAGCTCGTCGGGTAAATCCATGATTAATATTATTAGGTATGAATGAGAAAATGTGTCTGTGTGTCTATCACCTCTTCACGCTCAAACCGCTGAACCGATTTTGCTGAAATTTGGTATTAAGTTCCGTTAGTATATTAAATACAGCGGTCTCTCGAAAAACCGATGTAAATTACCGTTTGTTTCGCCGTTTACCTAGGTAGGCTATGAGTTGTGACATACTATAACACGGCTTTATTTACTCAGACTCGGTAGCGTTATGATAATTTACTGTTAATATACAGTTACATATTATTTCTTATTATAAATTCCTTACTATTAAAATATTTCTTAATTATAATGAAGTAGTTATACACAATATGAACCGTTAATACTGTATTTGGATACCAAGAATTATCGTAATATTAACCGGCTAAATTATGTTTGAAAAGCAAAATTTGTTATAGACTTTATTTAACTTAGGACTTTTGAAGTAAAAACTTGTTTTTAAAACAGTTTAGAGGCGTCTGTACTTTTAAAGTACACACGTGTGATCGAAAATTCGTAAGACGGACGGACAGTATAATACTCACTATAATGCAATGGAAGTGCGTTTGTATATTGTATATTATATAGGTATGTAGATATTGATAAAAGCAACCTTGAGAGGTCAAGGACCGCTGTCCATTCATGTCGACATGCTCTCCTCGAAGCCACATATTTGTGACGTCATCTTTATCTTACACTTTACACGAGATAATCTTGTTATTCTTGTAGATTTATAATATTATTATGATTATTCTTGCAACCGTTGCACCTGGTAGTCCTCGTTCCTCGTTTAGGGTGATGCCAATGCCAGACCATATTATTATGGATATGGGATAATAATAGCTCCCACACCGGTTTCGGTGACGGTGGCCGGTTTCATTGAAACCAGGCTAGCTATTCAGGAGTAATTTTATAGTGCCCAAGTGTGTGCGCAGTACACAAGAGCAGTCTCTATTCCTTTACTCTCATAACTCAGTGGGACGGATCACGGACGACCGACACGACCGGCGAGAGATCAAGCGCAGGACCAACTTTTTACATGCCCATCCGACGCATGGATCATCTTACTTGTCAGACAATCAGGTGATCAGCCTACATTGTCCTAACCAAACTTGGAAATAACATGTTTCCATCGCGGGAATCGAACCCACGACCTCCGAGTCAAGAGCCGCGCTCTATACCACTAGACCACGGAGGCGGATATTGGATACCATGAATGTGAAGCAGGCACATTCGACGCGCGTCGATGAAAGGCGAATATGGCCCGTATACGTTCATAATATATGCCTGTATTGGTATTTGGTACATTGTGGGCAAAGTGGAATGGCCAATGTCAAGCAGCAGGCATTGAGTATTGACAGTATAATTACGAAACATAGAATTACATCAGAAATCGCCGTTACAAATATTACTTACATTTTCTCGTTTTCACACAACCTAAGTTATTAGTTATTACACAACTTTCATAAAGTTTCTCATTTTGACTAAGCGACACTAATGACATAATACCACACCTACAGTCTACACAACCTTTTTGTCAAGTAATAATGGTTCCACTAAAATATGGGCATATTAGGGCTAGCCCGGCTACTGGCTAGGTTAGAAACATGACGCGAAGAGGCGTGAAGCGATGAAAAAGTAATACAAAATTGATAAAGATATTATTGCAGTTCCACCTCTATAATAGCATCACCAAGTTGCTTATAAGAGTTATAAGTGTTTCGTGTGAGCTTAGTTGTAAGCTGACCCTAATGCAAAATGAAAAATGTTTTGTCCGCGGAGACTTACCATAATATTTTAATTATGTCATTAATTTATCGTTTTTTAATTTTAATTAGCACAGGTCATTATTATTTAATACAGTTTGTTATTGTTCCAATTCTATACAATTGCGTATTTAATGTTTTAAAGGAATACATTAATGTTATGTAGCATTAACGCTTAATGCTTATTCCAAAAATTTGCTCTAATATCACAATATATTATAATATTAGTAGTACCAACTAATATCTATTATTATCTAATAGCAGCAGCAGCAAGGTAACATTTATGCTGCTAATTGCTAAATGCTAATAATTGGTATCTAAGTTAACTATTCATCATATTTAGTAATTTACGTGTTAAATTTATTTTTATTCCCGGGCTCTAAGTATTTCCAAAGCACAAATTGATATTTTTGCATTTGTAATATTAGTATGTATTTTCTTGGTTTTTATATCGAGTGAAATGGTGCATTATAGGTATTTAGTTAGTCAATTGTTCTTTATTAAAACCACGAGAACTTGCGAAGTATTTGACAACAAGCAATTTCCGATGGCTACATGATAAATAACAATATATTATTTACTACCAATATTAACATTTTATAATATTATGCACATATCATTTCGAATACCTAATCATTATTTTATTTAAAGTAGATTAATGCTACTTATCAAAACATTAATGTGGGTTAATGTATCATTCTTCACAAGCAAAAATTACAAAATTAATGCCGCTATTATGTTTTGACGACATTATTAGAGTAATTATATCTTGGTCGCACGCATATCATGTTATTTATTATGTTTCAAACGACGCCTAAAATATTATAATATTGTCTATCTTTAGAGTTAGATATAAAAGTTTTGAATTTAACGACTATATTATTTTATTTAAAAATACTAGCTATTTCTAGCCGGTCCGGCCTCATGAAATAGTATTCCTATTTCGGTATACAAACTTTGACCATTTAATTTCTAAGAATTTTGAAAATCCTTTTTTATATTTTTTCTAATTATAGTCTATGATTTTCATAACAAACGTAACTTTCTATTGATGTACGCTATTTTCAAAACGTTTAGCGAATTCAAGCAAGTTGATAAGTTATGAAATGAAATGAAATAGTTTATTAAATCAAGTTACATAAGCAATCAAGCAAAACATAATACAGTATTATGTTTTGCTTCCTTATTTCTACACCTAGCCTATCTTTATTCAGATAAATCAGCTACAGCAAAATCGATTCCCTAGTTTAAATCTAGCTTCAGGAAGTGCTTGTAATAATGGATTTATAGAACTTTATTTATAGGTCGTTGTTTGAACGGAAGAGTATGCACGAGAGGTAATCTGAACTACATGACCTAGCTTACTGGAGTGGACCGATATTTTCATTGCAATGTAAACGAACAAAAGCATAAAGAATTAGGAGTTTTACAAAGGGAAATATATCGTGAGCTTGCATCATTTTCCCAATTTGGTACAAAGAGGAGGAAGGCCATCTTCACGTGAATTTAGGTCATGCATCTTTTATGCAGCTCTACATTTTTGACTGCCGCCCAAAAAGAGGCTTTATAATTTTGACGAGTCTATTTGTATGTATTTTATGTGCCCTTGGCATTTAGCATCCAAACCGACTATTTTTTTTTGTTTGAAAGCTCAGTTATTCTCATCAGCTTACTCGCATTTCTTTTTACAATGAATCGTGTCAATATTTTCTGGCTGGAGGGATTCTGTATACTTCTATAAGTAGTCGGTCAGTCTTCTCGCTGTGTCTCGTTTCTGTACTAACTGTCAACTGACCCTAGTAACTAAAACAACACGTGCAAATCAGTGATACTTGATCGACTTTTAGTGTGCATTGTTTGCGACCATCTTGCATACCAGGAACTTACAACCAGGGGCTGATTCTCGTGATAATATTGTCTTTTCGATCGCAGGCTATCTTAATAGCTGTACCATGCGATGATTTTTGAGCCAATTGCCAAATGAACTTTATTAACCACACAAGAATTAAGAAGATACAAATTAGATCGACTTGCCGCCCCCGGTGCTGGTGCCTGTTCCAATTTTGAATGGCTCTTTTAAAAATATACCGACTAGTCACGTGGTCATGTGAAACTAACCCTTAGGGCCTGTACTCACTTTGATTAGTGCAAGTGCAAGTGATTGGTGCAGATGATTAGTGATTAGAAGAAAACAAAAGACTTGGCTGTCACTTACTTTCACCTGATTAGTAATCACCTGCACTTATCACTAATCAAAGTGAATAGATACAGGCCTTTAGTACTCGCTAGCTAGCTCTCACTCGAGCGAGGCAAAATGAAGCGAAATAATCGATCGAAGTACGAGAATCGGGCCCCAGTACCGAGAAGTGCATCCACATTAGTAATTCGCTATGTCCACAAACGTTCACACGATGCTGTCGCGTAACTGACGAAATTTAAACCGGAATATTAAATTAGGTTAAGAGTAATTGCTCCACATTATAATACTCAAATTACTTTTGTACATTCCAACAGATTGTACTATCAGGTAATTAATCCAAAGCCAGATGGCCTACGTCATTTCGTCGAGTTTTGTCAAACCCAGCCGTCAAATCATGATCCATGAACCTCAATGACCGATATTGACAGTTGACTTGATAACCTATCCAAATAATTTAGGCCCGCCATGCTATGATTCAATTATCTGAAGGAACCTATACGTTATCTGTAATTCTGGAGAGGAAAAATTTGCTAACAATCATGTTTTTCTTTTTTTCAGGAAATCTTTTGCCATCTACCAACAATATCATTCTGCTGGTAACAACTGATTGATTTGGCTGTTCTAGTAACTAAGGTAAGCATTAAGATTATTTAGATTATTAGATAGATTTATTAGAGAGATTTAGATTATTAGACATTAATCTTAAAAATTTTATACATCGATTTGATGTAAAGATGTTGTCATTTTAAAAAATTTTTGCCGAATAGTAACTAAAAACCTAACATTTTGACCTCACAACTAGAAAAAATACTGGACTATCTTGGCCGTCGCAACCAAATTTTCCAAATCATAGGCTGTTTCTCTTTCGACCTATGTCCAGAGCATAAGGCTCATTATCACATTAATTCAGAGGCCAAACAACTATGAACAGCTAAGGCCTTCAATCAAATTGCTTGACAGTCACGTGCGCTGAGCCCAAACAAAGTAAAACTCAAGTTATGTAACTTTGCTAACAGAACTCCAAGTAATTTCAGAGTACTCAAGTGCTTTAGGTGTTACTGGTGCTAACTTAATAAACACATTAATTGTAAGTTTGTCGCTTCTGTTATGGTTAAAGTTACATAATAAACGTTAGGCTTAAGGTGGCTTTCCGATCCTTGCCAAGAGCGACCGCGACTGACAAAAGTTCAAATAAAATGCCACTTTATAATATGATCTAGGCTAGGTGGAGTACTATTATATATTCTGTGGCTAGGTTTCATTTTGCTCTACGCCTCTACAACCATTATACAGTGTGAAATTTTAATGGTTGTTTTCCCGCAGTAAAATGATTCCATCTTAGTAGTAGGTACAATAGATTTGTAGTTTTTTTTGTTCAAATCAAAAAAAAATCGGTCGGGTCCATAGTAACTCGCGCCTATCGGCATAAAGTTTCCATGGTACGTCATAAAAAATATTTTGTATTTTCAAAAAATAACATGCATGGTTCGATAGTACTACAGTTACTATAGGTATTTACCTATAGTAGTACGATTTCGTTCTGCTGCGGGAAAACAACCACTAAAATTTCACGTTGTATTATTTACTATTTTGAATTTTCGTCGGTCGCGTTAGCTTGCAGCAAAGATCGGAAAGCCACCTTAGGGCTTTTTTCCTGGAGTTTTTTTTGTCAATAACGTTTGTTCGGACGGACGTAGCCAATCAAAAGCACTGTATAATATAAGACTTCAGAAAAAAAGCGACTTATTATTCTTAGCGCCAGCTGTTTCACTACTTCCTGATAAGTGCTCCAAGAAGAGAGCGTATTCCCTCTTAAAAGGCCGGCAACGCACCTGCAGCTCTTCTGATGTTGCGAGTGTCCATGGGCGACGGTAGTTGCTTACCATCAGGTGATCCGTTTGCTCGTTCGCCACTTTATTTTATAAAAAAAGTACCGAATAGGCTATTCACAACTTTTTTGACAGATTCTCCATAAGGAAGTGGTGAAACAGGCCCTTTATATTGCTTGAGTTATATACTTTAAAATTGCACCTTGTAAACAGTAACCCAAAACGGGTACACCGATTTTGATGTTATTCTGATTGAAAGCTACTGCGAGAGCTTAGGTTTATGAACAATCGCTTACTGCATGGTAATTTTAATTTTGTTTTTTTTTTATTAGAAAACCCGGCCGGCAACTTTGTGTAAGTATCGGAATTTTTTTGAGCTTATCAAAATATTCCCATACACAAAGTTTGAAGAATCTCTTGAATTATCTTAATTTAACAAAGACAAAGGTCTTTAACAGTCACAAATATCATTGTATTTGACCTAGTATACTGCCAAATTCAGTGGGAGATAGACCCACTATCGTTGCTACCATATTTCAATATGAAACAGATACCACGACGAAAATAAACAATAGCCTAAAAGCCTCATACATAATTCAAATTTACTGTTTAGCATCATAAACCTTTCATACAGATATAGCAACAAAATATACTATTTGGTTATTTTTCGCAATTTGCATGACAAAGCTTACTACATAGTATCCAAACTATCAAAAAAGCCTAAGCCGCCTAATTACAATCGTAAGCCATAAATCATAATCAAAACTAAGGTTTCAATTCCCTAATGCCCAGTTTTTTTGGGTTTTTTGACTGAAGTTTATTTATTCACTAGCGTTTTGATTGGGTATCGTCAAAATATTAATCAATTAATGAGGCTTTTTTAATTGATAAACTCATACCAAAAACCTAAGAAACTAAGCTTTTACAGTTTACTTGACATTGAATTTGGCAAAATTGGCAAAGACTTGAACTGATGAGTAGGTTTGACGAAACATAATTCTTTTGGCCGAAGGTGGTCGAAGCTTCAGTCAGACACTGCTGACCTGTGACAAAAACTCTACTCGATCATAAAAGATACTAATCTAACTACAAGTATTTAGTACAGACTACAGACCACAGCAATTTACTTATTTCTAGCTGATATTCTTTCAGTAAAAAAAGCATTAATGCAAAACAAATTAGGTACCTAAAGCAATATCATATACAGTTTAGAAGCCTTAGGGGTTGTATTTCAATTTATCTGGATATTAAAATCTTTCACAAATTGAATTGGTTTTCGTTCCTGCATAAGCTCCACTCCTAAGAGCACAAAACGGTAATGTCTGGTACGTAATACATTGCTGCTTTAATATGGGCAAAAATATTATATTCAAGTGACTCTAGCAAAGCAGAAGACCCAATCCTAAGAGTTTAGTAAAATAGCAAGTTTAGTACATTGCTGCTAAGGCATCGATGAAAATATTGAAGTGACTCCAACTAAGCAGTGTATGAGGATCACACGAATATCCACACCAAGGTTTGTCAACAGCAATATATTAAACACATCAGTATTCAGTTAAGTCTGGCCTTCTTGTCAGAGCGGACGTGCGTTGGTGACTTATCGTTTCTTTGTTTCGAAGTGTACATTATCAGTTTAAAATAACGTGGAAGCTCTGGTGGACCGTGGAAGTGAAGACACAGAGTGTTGTGGTTTAATATTTCAAGTTGGACCTAGCACTACTATTCATGATAGAATTCTGTGGATATAAATTTTAAGGATCTTTTGTTTGAAAATTATTTCTATCTTTGGTAAGTTTTTGTATTTAGTCAAAATTAGATGTACCTTAATAGTACAGTAGGTATTAGTAACTAATGTACCTAACTTTAGTTTGTTAAACTAATATACTATTCTGTGCTTTAGTTTAAGAAAGTTGTAAAAAATTTAATACTACCCAATTAAAAAATTGACAATTTCTTCAAAGCATGAAAGAAAAGCCTTAACTGCAATCCCCCAATTGAATTGCTATGAAATAAATTAATTACTTACCCACTTATTCAAATTGAATTATAATATAAATTCAAAAGACGTATTCATCTGTCGTCTGTTTTGATGAAAAGCCGGTGAAAAGAAATTTTGTAATAATTTTTATCTTGGAAATAATATTATACTCTCTATTAAAAATTCGTATATTTTTTTTTAATTTTTATTGATTGTTTACGCATAACCTGAGTATGGATGATAGATATGGGATCATAGAATTCATAGATCAATGTGCTTGTATGATTCATATTAATTCGATGTTATCAATCATGACCAAACAACGCGGACGGAAACGGATATCGGCGGAGAATTTTAAATTTGCAAAAATCCACAATAATAAATAAATGTGTCTATCCATCTGACCTCGTCAAGCATAAGTCACTGAACCGATTTTAATTAAATTTAATATGGAGATACTTTAAGTCCCAAGTCCCAACTCTCAGGTAAGGACATCGGATAGCTTTCTTCCTAAATGTTCAAATCCAAATCAAAGCTATATAAAATCAAAATCTCTTATGGTTCATGGCCAAGTGAGGCCTACCCGTACAAATTATATTATGTACCTTGAACTCATATGTCTAGAAAGTTGACAATATTATGTAAAAATACTGGAATATTGCAAGCTCTAGCGGAATTTAGAGAAATGTAATTAAAACATAACATCAGTGTGTATACTACTACATTCGCAATAAGTGAATAATTATGACCATAAAGTCTCCGCATTCATTATCATTTGAAAATCGGAATCGAATATCACGGTTTACTGGCACCGAGAACCGAACCCACAAGCATCCGGAACGTTTGACCGCATTGAAGAATGTGGTTTTGAAATTGACAAGCACGAAAAGTCTGACTTCTGAGTCCATTTATGCCGGGTTTCTATAGCGGGACAAGAGATTATCTTTTCAATAAATTTAACGTTGTTAATTGGTTTAATATCCAAATAGATATACTTCTGTCAAGTCGAAACTCCTCCAGAAAATGGACATTATTTTAAAAGACTTTTTGTAAGCTTCTCACCCAAACTAAGTTCATTTTCATTTCAATTTGCATATCAAGTAGGGTCTTAAGAGGGTATTGAAGTTCTTAGAAAATATTATACTGACATAGTGTATACTTTGTAAGTGTACTTTTGAGAAATGGATCCATAGGCAGATTCCAGAATATGGCAGACCTACATCATAAAATTTTTGATATGTCAATGTAAGCCGTGATCTGTCGGCTGAGCTTGTTATAACATAACCCTACCAAATTATGTAGGTCCAATAAATCAATAAAAAAAGTAAATCAATGCAATGTGATCCGTAAATCAATTCATAATAATTAGGTAATATTAATTTATTAGTGCACAAAAAATGCACATTCATTAGATTAGTCATTAGAAACAAAATGCATATTTCGTGTAGTAAGCGATTAGCCCTCCTAGACAAGTGTCAAAACGCTAACGCTAACGCTAACTCTAACGTTACAAAATGTATCCGATTTGACATAAGTCATCGCTTCGCTAGCGAATACTAATGTCAAATCCCATACATTTTGTAACGTTAGAGTTAGCGTTAGCGTTTTGACACTTGTCTACAGGCCCAGGTATGGCTGGTTAATATGTTTTTAATTAGTCAAGTTCTACCTCAAGTTCTACCTTGAACAAGTTGTGCGTAAAAAATACTATTTTTGCTAACATCACGTCTCGGTCAGCTTGTTGTAAGATGATTGATGTTTGCTATTAATATTCATGCAATGATTATTGAGTCATTATTTTTTATTTACTTTTGATTACCAGTTTTTGTAGTTTTGAATAATTTCGATTTGTTTTGTTCAAAGTTTATCAGGAGCTTATCTGCTTTCTAAGGCTTTTGATTGGCTAACTTTAAAATATCAACAACGCTTTTGATTTGCTAACATCAAAATATTAACCAATAAATGATAAATTTCTATCATTAAACCTCCAAAACTGGGCATAAGTTGTGCGAATCCCTGAAAAGCGCGAGGAAAATTCAAAAGTAGTACCTACCAACACAAAGAAGAAATTTGACGTAATGGAAAAACAGCATAGTTGATCTCGTAATACACTGAAACATTTAACTTTCACCACATTACACCTCAAGTACACAGGAGTATAATCCATATCTAATCGCTAAAGATCAATACAAGAAAGTGTGTTACGTAAAGACAAAAGATATCACTTTGATACGTCTATCACTAGTATTTACTATTTTCCTTCACTTTCTACAAATTGTTTGGATCTGGTCTCTGGATTTAGGTAGCTGAAGGTCTTTGGTTACGTCACGTAACCTTTGGCACTCAGTGTTATGATGTATAACCTCATTAATAGACGATGATACTTTGATAGCTTGATAATAATCATAATAATTATGGGTAGGTTAGTATCAATAAATTTTTTTAGGTTTGAAGTTAGGTCCAGGGTAGGGTCCAGACTCCAGGCAAGTGTGAAACGTGGAAATCATACCAATTTTTTGTCGAAGTAAATATATGCTATATTACATTGCTTAATATTGAAATTTGTCAAACTATGTATTTGAGAAGAATTTAATTTATGAATTACTATAGTATGGTTTTCTGAAAAGTAATCTATTAATTTAGTCAAGTTTTGACGAACCACTTTTTATATTATCTAACAGTAGACTGTAGACCTGATAAACAATCTGTATTATGAAATATTGTAATACTTAAATATAAAATCATCAAAACAGAACATTATTGTGCACGAGGAAAAAATTTCAGCAAAAACTGCTACAAACTTTACTGGACTCTTCGGAACCTTGCAGCAAGATACGAATTATAAAAACAAATATAAAGACGCAGAATATTATGTTATATATACATATTATGTATTGTATGACATCATCGCAGAGATGATCCTTCTACATTTATCAGAAAATCGTGACCACTCCTTGGTACTAGTTTACCTCTATAAATGTGTTGCATAACAGCTCTAAGTCATATAAATAAGGATGAAGATATCAAATAAATAAAAAAAACTGTGATCACCTATTTGTGTTTTTACGGCCAAAAACATATATAAGTCTATGGCCAAAAAACAACGAAGTGCTGGCAAAATCTTGAAGTGAAAACGAAACAGCGGAAGCAGGCACATATTTTCGCCACGCAGTAGTTGTCGATGATCAGCTCAGTGCTCTTTCTCTACCTCCTGAGTCCTGACTTTATCTAATTTTCGATCAGAATTCAGAAGGTATCTTATAAGAATTAAGCGTTATAAGTTATAACGCTTGTGTACAATTTTACACTCATCCCAAAAAAGCGCAGAACACCAGCTGCAGCACTGCTAAGAAGTTAACACTTCAAAGTAAACACATCTATCAAGTTCCTCATCATTTAAGTTATCTCTAGAGTCTAGACTCTAGTCTCAATAAGAATAGTCGTAAATGATAGTTCTTCAAAGACTTGTCTGTCTGTCTCCCCAGGTGTGTCAGGTGTCGAAACACTCCGAACGAGTTGCGAACACCAAGGAATGCCATACCACCGGTTCCTATCCAATTTCAATAGCTTGTCATTCAAGCAGCACTCTCGAACCCAAAAAAGTAGCTCGTGTAATGCGGCTAAGGTCAGAATATTAAGCGACAATTGATTAAGAATTAATTGTAAGTTTTAAAGAGCATAATATAATAATAATATACAGGCGAAAGATTTATGTATAATTAAATGACGCCCGCAACTCCGTTGCGCAAAATTCGTTTACCGCGCTGGAACTGTACATTTTTTCTGGGGTAAAAAGTATCCTATGTTCTTTCACAGGACTCAAAGTATCTCCATGCCAAATTTCATCATAATCGGTTCAGGGGTTTGGGCGTGAGGAGTTAACAGACTGATACACTTTTGCATTTATAATATTAGATGTGACGAATGATGAAGGCTCAATTCCTACTATTACTTTTTATCCGTGGATATAAAGATGCTATGAAATATAAATAGTAATCTCTATTATTAACTCAGTACAAGTAATAGTCAATGTAATTTGCATGTAAAGTAAATTTCGTCTATAAAGTAAATTGATCTTGTAATCGGATTAAAACAACTGAATTTGATAATTATTAATTAATAATTTTGTTGTTGATTAATGTTTTTTTGAAAGAGATATTAAGATAAGGTTTTCGATACACTTTTAATACGGATCCAAATATAATATACATTTTATAACATACACAATAAAATATACACAATTTTGTACAAAAGTAAACAGTACTGAATGTTCAAAACAGTATTCAATTTTATTATTTAATTAGTGTAAACTTCAATATACTTACGTTTTATACAAAAACAAAGAGAACGCGGCAGGAACTCAGTAAAAGTCTTCGCCGACTCCAACAGGAAAATTGTTCTTATAACGAGTAAAAAACCCCATGCGAGACTTATTAACTCGAAGCATGGAAGGTTTCATATACTTTCCCACGTCGTCGGTTCCTATTTTCCATGTACGGCTCGAACTAGCATACTTTTATATCCTTATGTGAGTAATTCTCAATCGAATTTCAATTCGCGGAATAAATGCTGCAAAATTGTGCCTTTAAATTATTCAATAGTAGATTGCGTGTTTCGCATGGTGGTTCTGTTTTGCTGCAATGACAACTTATGTCCTTTTAAGGCCCACTTGCGCAGATCTGAGTTAAAAGTAACTCTGAGTTAAACATCATGTCATCTGTGACTGATGACATGATGTTTAACTCAGAGTTAACTTTAACCCAGATCTACGCAAGTCCACCGAGATCTAAAGTTGGTCCCAAAATGCGGTCTCTATCTTAGCATTTTTTTTTTAATTTTAGAGTAGAGGCATGGACGAATTATACAATGTTTAATTTTTCTATGGTAGAGGTATAATCGTGATGTGGTAAACGTAAAGACTAAAGACAAAAATACTTCGCATTTTAAAATCAGTATGGATATTTATGTTTCATCGCCATGTTTTTCTTTTCTCAAAACTTCTGCTTCTCACAATAGAGCCTTTCAATAATATTATTGTTTCGAACGTGGCATAAACTTGCTTTTACCATAATGTCCAAGTCTTTTATCATGTTAAACATTGTGGAACGCTTTTCTTAGACGGTTTTCATTTGGAATTTATTTCAACACAGTATTCTGTTGTACGGACAGAGATATTTTAAAAGCTTATATTTTTAAATATATTCAATATTCATTGCAACATACACAAGCGACATACCTAAACCACAGTATAAATGTCATGCAGTAGATTAAATAAGTGCTCTGTAAATTGACGTCAACACAAGTAAAGTTCTACTCGTCCTAACTCCTACGCCTTAATAATAATAATAATTAAGCCTCATATTCCTTACAATATACACTTTTAATATTTTTGCTTACATGTTAATTTAATATTAATGTATTATCTATATTATATTAATACGCGAGCGAAAAACTTTGGATCCCTTTTGACGAAAAATGGGGAAAGGTAGGTGAATGAAATTTTGCACAGTTATAATTTACATGGTGAAGGAGTGCATCGAGCTAATATTATTTTAAAATTATACTTTTATCATACATTTTTTAACAAATAAAACATTACACACACTACAACACACACACATAGGAGATGACAGATTTTTGAGTGACAAGCCTATACAATTATACATACGAATTATACTCTTTTATATTTATGGTTGAATTCTGTTGACAACTGTGGTTGACAACAAGTTGACAAATTGACAATGGATTATAGTTTTTTTTTATTGAATCTTAGATACTTTTGAGACAATCCTTACACGGCCAGTCTGAGATGCTGAGTCCCAGAGACAAGAGTTGAAAAAAAAAAATGATAGTCAATATTTTTTTACAAAATTTATTAATATGTAGTAGTCCTAATACTCCTAATGTCGTTGAAACTAAGGTCGAATTTCGACCATTGGGCGATCCCTATTAATATAATATAATCTACTCCTACGCCTTATTTCACGCTAATGTTAGTCTGATTTGGGGCTTAGTCCTGAAGATGGCGTACTCAATTTTATTTATATTACGCCTAAGCGTTTCTATTTAGGACCTTTACGTAAGCTGTTTTTGTTACATTTTGCTTTGTAACGCTAATTATTTTCTAATAAGTCACCATTAGCGTTGCATTATCTCCTTGCAAATTAATTTCAAGAACAGAAAATACGTTCGGGTGAATAAGCATTGGGTCGTCGGACGTCGCGATGCATTTGATATTGAGCCATACGAAACAGGCAGCCCGACAAGTGACAACACGGGTGGGATTATATCTGTAAATTCAATATGTACTTTGATATGTAATAATTAATAAAATATGTATAAAGTTCAGTTGTGAATGGCTCGTTTAAAAATGTATCCAAACGCCTCACGATGTTGCAATGTTAACTGATCCTTAGGGCCTGCATTCACCTACCGAGTAAAGTTGGCGAGACAGCCTAGTGCCCTCGTCCGAGCACATGCAAAATAAACACACCGAGTGCTTGGCCGAGTGCACTGTCTTGTCAGTCTACTCGGTAAGTGTAATCAAGTCCTAAGGCAAAGAAAATATACACTACGCGAACCTAAGGCGCGAACGGAAGGTAGCCCTGCCTTTACTCAACGCCAAGATTTTCTCCGTGTATTTTTAAACTAAATTCATATAACGTTTTCCTCTCCCTTTTGTGGCAGCTTGTCGAATACCTTTTCTTATAAAAAGAAATAGTGCGAACGAGACTAGAAAACCAATACTTACTTTACTTGAAGAAGCGTTTTGAAAGTCTGAAAATTGTTAGAAACTAACTTTTTTGAAGTATTCCTAGCACACAAACTCGCCTCAATTTAACTCCTGGTGGAATTTTGAAAAGTCATTTTTTCAAAGTTTTTATTTTTATACGCTTTTTATTAGCTTCACCTGTATATTTTGTTTGTAATGTTTGTAACCGACTTCTTTGGGCGCGATTTTGACCCACTTTAAACGGCCAGATTTCGTTCAAACTTTATAGATTTATCGAGGACCGATGACAATACACTAATTTGATATAATTATTCCATTTTTCAATTTGTATATTGTTTGTATGTTTGTTTGTAACCGACTTTTTGGGCGCGATTTTGACCCACTTTAAACGGCCAGTTTAGTTTGGTTGTATATAAAAAAGCGTGTTTTTAGTTTTTTAACTATTAATATTTATTATAGCATACACTCACACGTCACATTAAAAAAATCCTGAAAAGATTTGCAATTGCTGAATGAAATCTGGCCATTCTTTTGTGTTTTTGAACGTTCTTAATCTTTTTAATAATTAAATTATGAAAAAAAAATTATACCTCTACCGGCATTATCCAGGGAGGAAACAGGGAACAACGTTTGTATGGAAAAACGGCTCTAGTGGTAGCTAAAAGCTGAATCGGGCTGTGAATTGAAGACATCAGTGGATGAAGTGGGTAACAATTTGAACATGATCGGTTTTTTTGCATAAGCTTTAGGACCGGGAAAATATTTTAATTAAAAAAAATGACAACGTTACGAGTCTGTATAGTTTTTATTAGCTCCAGATGATGAAGTAGGTAAGTTACAAGGTTTGTTCAAATTATTAAAGGAAAAAAACTAGAACTTATGGTCATGTTGTAAAATGTTATACACTTCATCCACCCATGTCTTTAATTTCTCAAGACACGTACTTCTCAAGTTATAGTCTTTGGAAGGTCGTGGTGGGAGATGCGTCACCACGAGTAGTGCACTTCTAAGATTAGCTATGACGCACTTTATAGTGTCTTTAACCTACAATATAACTGCGTTTTTGTCTTACCACCGCGCGTAATAGTTATAAGAAATTAGTTATAGACCATTTTAGGAGTAATTTACCTTAAAGCCTCTCATCACGTTGGGATATTATGGATCACTGCGACCATGATTGCGAAGCGGTTTAATGTGCAATCGGTCATGGACAATTATAGACGAATAAGCCCCTCTACATTTATGATCGCCTATATTTGTCCATCATAGGCCTAAGTGCACCTGCCTCTGTTATTTTAGATCGGACACATCAATTACCTATATTATCATATACTCATTAAATTATAAATTTTTTAAGGTATTGATTTGATTTTTAAAGGTACTTATTGTTTTTACAAGAGCATTTTTTTAAATGCAGAAACCTGGTTGGAAACCATAATAATACTCTACCGTAGGAGAACTGTAACCTGCAGTCCGAACTGCCAACATCATAATCCCAATGGGAATTATTATGATGAAAGTCTTAAGAAATTAGGGGAAATTCTTTTAGCTACCAGTCTTGGTAATAATGGATGGTTACAGGAGTAATAGTAGTTAATAATATCAAAGAACTCTTTAGAGCTCTTTACGACCCAAAGACCTATTATAGTATTCAACTGCAAAGCTATAATTAGGTAATAATATGGCGGTCAATAATTTCAAAAAGCATTTTCAAGTCAGATGTGGGTGAGCAAGATGACAACATGAATAAAAATTACGCGTGCTTTTGATCAAAGAACTTGTACACATTATTCCATTGGCATGAACCGATTTTGCCGTTTTTCCATACAAACGTTGTTCCCTGATTCCTCCCTGGATAATGCCGGTAGAGGTATAATTTTTTTTCCTGAATATCTATGGCCACTATTTTTTCATGTCCCTATGTTTTCTTTTTTTTTTCATGATTTAATTATTAAAAAGATTAAGAACGTTCAAAAACACAAAAGAATGGCCAGATTTTCCTCTGTGTTCAAACAACCAGAAAAAAAAACTGGCTAGAATATACAAAAAAAATAAAACATAGGAACACAGCTCAAGCCTTGCTTTAATTCTTTAAGAAAAAAGTACTTAAATCGGTTAAGTTTTGGAGAAAAAATAAGAGGACAACGAATCGACGATTTTCTGTTCTTTTATTAGAACTTTTGTCGTATTGTCTCTATCGCGCTCTGCGGTGGGGACTTGAGATTAGTGAGAGTCAGCAATTATAGATTTTACAAATTCTTTCTCTAGCCCTTGGTGTATCTTCTTAATACAACTTGGATCTCTTCTGGATCCTAAACACCAGCTATTGGAAAAAATGACAGATTTGTCTAATTTTGTTGACCAATTTGAACACGTTTGACGTTACGAGACTATAATTTGTAGTCATAATGAGAATATCGACACTGCATTTTTGTAAGATTACATAACAGAATTATTGGCCTACAGTCAACAGATGACGAGCTCTTATTCTTAAATCCATTTCAATTTCAATTCCGAACATCTTATCTATGAAAGTATTTCAAATAAATAATTACCTTTCGGTTAAAAGTTTTACAATTAACAATGATAAGATCCTCATTAAAGCTAAACCATTGTTTTGGGTGAGTGGTTCGTGATCATCCGATTATGATGTTTTTTATGATAAATTCTGCTCTAGAATCAGTGAGTAATGTAAAGCTAAAGAGAGTTTTTTGTTCTATAAGTTTAATTATTTCATTTCAAGTGCTGCATTTATAGTATCAGTAGTAATTATTTACTCTCATTCAGTAGTAATTAGAACTCGTGGTTGGTTACCACTTATCAATCACCTCTGTTGATCCTGACGCCTGCGAGGATGTGTGTGTCACCTTAAAGGTGAATGTGCGATATTTACCGGCACGCACGAATCGAACGCGCTGCATTTTAGAATTCGTATGAAATTATGTGAAACCTCGCCCATTCGTCCGCACCTCAGTCCGCACCGTACGCACTGCATTTCGTGAACTAAGCGGTGCGTTCGGTGCTGACAAAATATAATATGCGATCAGCTTTCTGGGCCGATCCATACTAATATTAAAAATGCGAAAATCTGTCTGCCTTATTTCTGTCTGTCTGTCTGTCTGTCTGACACCTCTTCACACCCAAACCGCTGAACCGATTTTGCTGAAATTAGGCATGGATCTAATTACTTTGATTCCCGGCAAAGGACATAGGATACTTTTTGTCCCAGAAAAATGTACGGTACGCGATAAACGAGTTTTGACGTAACGGAGTTGCGGGCGTCATCTAGTTGTCCATAAAAATGTTGATAGGAAAAGTCAGCAAAATGTAAGCAAAGATGAGAATACTGATGACAGACAAGTGACAACACGGAAAAGAGATCGATGTCAATCACTGGATGTCGCAACCTCATGTACATTCATGTTGTGTGCGATGATACAACATACATACAGAATCAGTAGTTGAAGTTTAACGGATCTCACGACCTGGATCTCTCACGTTTGAGCACTGAACCTGAACTACAATATGTTTGAACTTTCAAGTATATTATTTCCTAACTAGATGACGTCGTTTAACACGTGGGAACCGTACATTTCCCGGGATAAAAAGCATCCTATGTCCTTTCCTGAGACTCTAAGTATACCAAATTTGAGCAAAATCGGATCAGCGGTATAAGCGTGAAGAGGTTATACAGATGACAGACAGACTGACAGACATACTTTTGTTCATATTTGATAAGTACTAGTTCCCGAACCAGTGGTAGGCCTCAAAGTCAAAGTACCTATTTATTATTAGTCCATGGAATTGGTACATTCTGGTTTGCATCAAAGGGTAGTTCTGATTTTTTATGTTGTATTTAATGAGGTGGTAATGACAAATGTAATTCTTCGACCTCGAAAGCCCGGAGGGCTGTGTGTGTGTGCAAGTGAAGACCCCTTTGACAGTACGATTTCCATTGACTATTTTAACCTATTTGGAAATAAAAAGATTTTCCATTTTCATTTTCATATATTAAGTAATATTTAGTTTGGATATTTTGTTACTTGTTAGTTGTTACGAAGTATAGTAGTAAGACTAGTAACGATTGACAAAAGCTCCTGCGAAAAAAAAAAATGCGGTCTTAGATAGCGCAGTCGGTGTGGTCCCAAATCAGTTCTTGGAATATAAACTAACGAAACAGTTTCGTACGAGTGAAATTGTCTTATTAGGCGCAGTCACGTCACTCGTTCAGTATTTATTTTACGATCGGTAAACGATACGAATACTAAAAATACGGATGCTTCGAAATTCTACTTTTTTCTTTATAGGTTGTCTACATGCAACACCAATGCATGCAACGGAAATGGTATCTTAATGCGAGCATTTATTCTCTTTGTTGCAATGAAAATTGTTTTACGTTGCCGCTAAAATAAGAAGTTAACTACACTAATTGCATCTTGTCACGTTAATAATTAATGGTCTCATTTCGAGATGACTTTTTCTCGGTTTCTGAGGTTTTTCGACTGAAGTTTATCTATTCAACGCAAGCAGTTCTGTTTATCGCAGGACAAGCCGACAGCCGTAATGTGTCCTTCACTTTGCGAGTTGGGCTTCTGCCAAATAAGGGATGCGAAAACTGCGTTACGCTAACAAAAACCTTCCTGTAGTTGCGAGAATTCAAAGAATTTCGTTTCTTATTTGGACGATGTTACCGTGGGAATACATATTATGACCGATTGCAATGGCCTTACAGAAAACTAGCATAAAGAGGAGAATTTGGTACTAAATACCCAAGGATGGATTAAAATAAGTCATGGTGGTTACAATTATAACTCTTACTTAATAGTTTTCTCCTTGTTCTTTTAAAGTCATATTCCAATTTTATTTCTGATTAATTTAGTAGCAGCTTTTATAACAGACGAGCTTTTGCCCGCGGATTCGCTCGCGCTAAGAAGTATTATTTTATACAAACTTTCATATCCTATTTTAACCCCTTAGGGTGGGAATTTATCAAAATCCTTTCTTAGCGGATGCCTTCGTCATAACATCTACCTGCATGCCAAATTTCAGCCCGATCTGTCCAGTGGCTTGGGCTATGCGTAGATAGATCACCATGTCAGTCAGTCACCTTTGAGTTTTATATATACAGATTAAGGTTGTCCCTAGGGCATTTCTGAAGTCATATTATTCAAAGGTTTTTTTGTTGGTTACCGCTGCTAATCCAGGCGGCACAAGAGTTGCAGTAGTGGGAATGTGTGGTCACTGGTGATGCCGTGTAATAGTTTACACAATACGTATCGTCAAGAATCAAGATCATAGCACCCTGGTGACAGTTTCGTAATGTAACGAAGGCTGATGATGATGATGGATGGAATCTGTGTCGGAATGTGTTATGGTCTCATCATAAATGGTCAACATGTTTGTGGTCGACTTATTTCCCAATCCAAGCCGTACGAGCCTCAGTGTGATATCGTCGCGACTCGAGACGTGTCAGAAAATACTTTAGTACATACCTTGATTCTGCTATTTCAATCTAAAATTAACTTCATTCCTTGCTCCATCTATTCCATATTCGATTCATCCAAAATCGGCCCGTTGTTGTACGTAGAACATAATAGTAGTAGTAACAAGTAATGTTATATTGTATTTGTTTACTTATGAGTTATGACTTTTAAAAATGATTTTTCAGTTAGTCTCGCTAAATTCAAAAACGGCTAAACCGATTTGGTTAATTTTAACCTTGAAATATTCGTGGAAGTTCGGGGAAGGTTTAATGTAAATATTAGGAGGAAAATGATATAGTGTTCACCAGGTCATCTATTACATAATACCTATTAATGAGCCTCTAGATTGTTTGTTGCTTTTATCTTCAGTTGTAGTTTTAAAAGTAAAAACTCTTAAAAAGTTTAACGACGTTCATGAAAATTCACACAAAATTTGACTCAAAGTTGGATGACTTATAAAACTTTGTAGTTTGTCTCGGAAAATATTAACAGAAATATATATGAGAGAGGTAACTATTGCCTCTTTACTCTTTAGCTTTGTCCACACTGGGCCTTTTTTTGTTCATCAATGGCATTCGTTATAGCACAGTCAACAGCGGACGTAAGGCATGCCCGTGACGCGCGTTTAAATCGTAGCGCTCGCTATGACACTTTTCTTTCAACGCGGGTGGATTTTGACGCATGCAATTATTGAATATGCCAAACGAAAGTTGAATAAAAAGAAGATGGCGAAAATTGAAGATGAAATTGCATAATATGGACATAGCTTTTGAGGGATCAAGACTCTAGAATGTAGCGTAACAAAAACATTAATACTTAGTATGAAAAGCACACGTGTACATAAAAATAATAACAGTATGTTTAAATAACGGTATTAAAAAACTAAGTCTATGGTTATTTTTATAATACAACATTTTTATATTTTGTAGGTATTATGATACGTGGTAATACGTGCTTAATGAGCAATTTATGTATTCAAATATAACAAAAATTATAGTAATGGGTGTTTTAATGTGTTATTAAGTAATAATGACATTATAATAATAAGTAAATTCTATGTATTTTAACAGGAATTGTTTGTTCTAATACATACAATACTCATGTCTGATGTCTCAATATTTTTTGTCAAATTCCTTCGACACGGCCGTACCGATTTTGTTGAAATTTCGTGTGCTTATTCTGTAGGTCTGAGAATCGAACAACATCTATTTTCCATCTAAAATAAAACAAAACAACTTTTGCCAGGTCAGCTAGTTATTTTTATTAATTATAGAGATAGCACTTAGTCATCAACAGGGCTTCGAACGCGGAAACGCTTCAACAGAAATAAAACTGTCAGCACCTCAGGTGACATCACCAAGTCCACTAATATCTTGTCTGTTAGGACATCTAAATACTGCAGAATTATTAAAGCGGACAATTTAAATAATATTATACAATATGCCTTCTCTTTCATTGATATGAATAACAAACGAGAGAGAGACAATATGACTACATTATCAAGTGTAGTCTAGGAAAAATAATACTTAAATTGTAAAATTAACGGGAAAGACACAAAAATGGAAACGGAACGCCGACAAACGAATATTATGCGTTGTATAAATAAATAAAATTAAAACTTATAAGTACCTAGAAAAGTACAAAGGCATATTATTATATTTATTAAAAAATATATTTAGCTGTTGTTTTAACCTAGTCTGCAATTATTATTATTTTTGGGAATCTAATACGTGAAATACGTGTTGCAGACTGCAGTACTTCAACTCCGTAAATAAACTCCTTATAATATGGCTGACGTATGCATAACATAGCAAAACAAGTCAATTTACCCTTTTATGGGTACACCGATCTCCGATTCGTAATAACTAATAAGTACATTTCGGAAACCGTAAAAATATTTTGTATACAGTACACACAAGGGGGCGTCCACAAATTACGCAAGGTATTTAGGGGGAAGGAGACCAGTCAAATCTCACCAAATATCCCCTATGAGAGGGGTCGTACGGAAATTTACGTAATTTTTGAGTCTAATTTGCGTACGGTCTTTTTATCTGTCAATTTAAGTGGTGGATAGCCTATCCGGCACTTATCAGGAAGTGGTGAATCAGGCCCTAAGTATAGCAAAATCTTACAATTAAAGAGAGGGGGTAAGAAAATAGTTTCACGCAACTTATGGACGATCCCCAACTTGTGAAATATTTTCTCTTACAAAAGAATAGCTTTCCATCTTGCGCAACACATTGTCAATTCACATAGCTTCTTCCAATTTCCTACCGACTACTAATGGCTCTATCACACTAGAGCGACATTGAGAACGAAATTAAACTACCAATGTAGCGAAAGGTGATGCCCGATTTCTGAAGTTTCTTGACTGGGGTTTATTACATTCACTAGCACTTTTGATTAACCAACGCCGTAACGTTTTGATAGATATAGATTAATGCTAAAGTTTTTTGTCTGTCAAAAAGCCTCAGATACCAGCCATAGGTCACATTTCGCTTGCAAAGTCTATCGTGGTTATGGTTTTCGTTGTTTTGTTTCTCAACCTAAACGCGCGGAAATTTAAACTCCATGTTAGGGGCAGATGATTCAATTTTGTCCGGAAAGAAGGGCCTCGTAAGGCACCGCTTACACGGAAACCACATAAGGACACCATTACATGCATACGGAATTTCATTAGTGAGAGTGTATGATGCTGCATATTCTTGTCCTGTTTGACACGTTTCGCCGTATATTTACCTAAGGCAGAGGTTATGCGATAAATTTTTCATCAATCTGATCCATCAATCCTGTAAAGATTGACGAAAAATTATTGATCGTCTAACCCATGGATTGATGGATTGATCATTTTTTTTAATAATAAGTACTTTTTTATAACCATCAATATTCCGTTAATCAGATTGATGGACCAGATTGATGAAAAATTGACCGTATAACCTCAATTGCCTTAGGGTGAAGCCAAACGAGCGTAATTTTGTAAGTCGTGATTCGCAGAATTTCGGTCGCGTAAATTATTTTTCATACAAATCATGACTCACAAAGAATTAAACAGGACTTTTGTATGAAACTGAATGCAGCAGAATTTCTGCCAGCCGAAATTCTGCGATTCACAACTCACAAATTACGCTCGTTTGGCTTCACCCTTACAGTATAATAATATTATTATGCATAATAAAATAATAATATCACTAATATAATAACAGCTATGGTGAATTTTTATACTAGACCGCTCGAGTGTACGCAAAAATGATCATAATATTATAACTTCCCCTTTTTTTAAGTCGGTTAAAAAGGCATTTTTACTACACATTTAAAATAAACAAAACTTCAACGCATATGGGCCAAAGTAGTTAAATAAACCTAAACGAATTTATACTATGCTCTACATTTTAAGTGGGTATCGAGTATCGACTATCGAACTGTCAAATGTCAATGCAGTGACTGACCGCAAACGATGTTTGTTTGCGAATGTGGACGCGAGATAACCCGGGCGGTTATCGTAGTTTGCATAAATTATAAAGTGATTACCTATTTAGTCAGGAGAGTACTTAGTCAAAATGCATTCGCTTCGATAGCGAAGTTGGTTGTCAAAAATGTGGAACTTTAAATATCGCTAAGTGTCATTAAAGGTTATATTGAATTATAATTCTATGATGGGCGATGGCGATAGCGATGCGTTATGTCAAAACTCAAATCCCATACTTTTAAGTCATCTCTTCACTATCGAAATAAGCGAATGCCTTTTGACCAAGTCAACTTCATGTTATCGAACGATTATATGTCAACTCCATACGTATTCGAATCGACGATTCTATAAAGAAACGATAAAGAAAACATCTTGGCGACAGGCTCTGGTTCGTCGAACCAGGTTGCCGTAAGTTCATGAATTGCTAATCTTGTGTAATTGCGTCAGAAACGCGACGAGAATGTTGACTTTGAAGTTTACACTTGCTAATTGACAGACTGATATTGATGACTCTTGTATTGATTTTGGATTTGGTGGTTGGTTTCGATAGAAGTGTACAGTGAAATCTTATAAGTTGTCCTGAAGAAACTTTTGAATTTATAATCAAAAAACTTTTGTTAAAACTACAAAAGAACCAGCAGAAAATTTCAATAACTTAGCAAACAGTCGACCCGCATAGATATTTTATTGCCCTAACTTTATTGCATAGAAATAACAAAAGAAGTATAAAAAAACGCTGGGCATTAATAAAATAGCAATGCTGCGAAAAAAAATATTGCAATCATAAAACCGATTGGCTGAAAATATGTCAAGTTGATTACACAATAGTTTAGTCACGAGCAAGGTTAAGTCGTTACGTGATTCCACTCTGTTCAATACTTGCATAAATATGGCGTGTCCTAGGTCCCAAGACAAGGATGAAGTTCTTATTGGATAATACCTTTTTCTTTACAGAGAAAATAGATAGAAAATATTATCATGTCCTAACTCTTAAGTCCTAAAGATGAAATTCCTTATAGATAACCTTTTTTTACAGAGAAAATAACAAATTAGCAGAAAATTTATTACGTCCTTAGTCCAATGACAAGGATAAAGTTATCTAAAAGGCTAACGTATTCTGCTTTTTGCAAAGAAAATAATAATGGTGTAGAAAATGTCTTACTTAGCTGCTAAGTCCCATGATAATGATAAAGATCTTATTGTTTTTTTTTCTTTACAGACAAAATAAAAATGGTGTAAAAAATCGAGAGATATGCGGTGGTTCAAGAAAGGCGAGCCGCCGCGGCTTCTGACTGTTACTCCAGACGAGGAAACACGATCATCAAGGAGATCTAGAACAGGTAAAATATTACGATAAAATTAAGAATTAATGTCTGCATGTCCAAAAAAATTACCTAAAACGCACATTTTTGTACTTGTTCCAATAATTGAGATGGTTTTTTTTTATTATTTTCTTAAAGACATTACATTTTCAGATGTACCTCGTGATCACAATCGAAAAAGCAGCAGCAGTTCAATGGAGACAAACTTCTATAATCTTAGCGACCAAATAGTAATTGTAGAAAGATCCCCTCATCCATGTCCTCGCAGAGACCTCACGCCAGCGACCAGACGAATATCACTGCAACATCATTCGATACCACATGCAGAAAACTGCACCGATATCCGCCACGTTCGAGGAAGTTCCACAGAAAAAGATTACGTTGTGGGAAGGGAGAAACGAAATCCACTACTCGACAAGGTCAAAAATACAAAATTGTCTTGCTTCAAATCAAATCATCCCTTACGACATGGTGACGATGCTGCATCAACATCGGGAAGCGATTGTAGTGGATTTGGTCACGCGGAAGACTTAACCCTCGGTCAATACGTAGAACACTATCCAGAAGCTCCACT
Source organism: Plebejus argus (assembly GCA_905404155.3). Lineage (NCBI taxonomy): Eukaryota > Metazoa > Arthropoda > Insecta > Lepidoptera > Lycaenidae > Plebejus > Plebejus argus. Next base: position 6,181,407 of record FR989935.1, on the reverse strand, counting down.
AGAATTTGAAAACCAACATTCCTGGTTAAAAGTGCAAAATTACGATGACGAAGTTTTCTTCGCTAAAAGGCCTGAATGTAATTGGCAAGAGAGGGCGTTTACGAATCGTGGAACCCGATGTTACAGTTCTGGGTCAGAATGTGACAAATATTATGGGATACCCAAAGTAGGAACTAAATTGTCCAAGTCGAGCGATCAAATTTTCAACGACGACTACGACCCCTACGAAGTTCAGCCAATTAGAATTGATAAAAAGACTGATAAGTATAAGCAAAAAAATGAAAAAGACACAATCGGACCTAGCTCCTGTCTTTCCGCTAAACTAAGAGCAATGTCAGACAAATATCTAAAATCCTCAACCAACAAATTATTCTCCAAATTGTATAAACCAACTGGAGACGAACATATTGGAGAAGATGGAGTTTTAAAACCTCAAGCGAGCAAAAGCAAAAAGAAGAGACACGGCGTGAAAGCCAAACTAAGAAGTTTTTCATATGGTGCTCTACCTGGATTGGATGAATTTCAAAGGGGTCACAATGCTGTTTTCCACGATGACGTGTACCAGGGGTCGTGTGATGACGAGAATGTGCTTTTACAAGACTGCGAAGATGCAGATTCGGGTATTCTAGTCAATGAATCGGCGAGTTCTTCTATATTTGATAGCGATAGGATTTCCTCTCGATGCGAAAGTTCCGCATCACATTCCAATACTCAAGTTCCATGTCACGGGAGAAGCGTATCGGGTGACCACACTTACATAAGAAGTCGGTTACCGAGTAGAAGGAGTCGAGACAAGGGCGACAATTCTAGAGCTAAACCTCGAAATTACCAAAGAGCGTTATCTTTAGATCGCAAAGAAATCCTTAGAAGAATGCCTAAAAATTGCGATTACGGCGAGGCGCAGTATCTCCAGCTAACAGAAAAACAGAAGATGCGGCAAAGAGACGCCAGCAAGGGTGATTGCGGGATACCACCTATCCCGCCGTGTCGAAAATCAACCAAAGGCCATATGCATAGAGTACAATCAGATTTTAAGGTCGTTAGAATAATAAAAAATAGCCCATGTGAAGAGCTAGGTATATTTATCGCTAAAACTAAGCTCACGGACGAAGGTCACGTTGGATATTTGGTGGCGCACGTCGTTCCTGGTGGATTAGCAGATAAGTAAGTTCAATGCACATTCATAATTTTTCTAGTAATTCAGATTTTATATTGTACAAATTCATATGCATATTTAGTAATAATTTCTTCTACCTTATTAATTTGTATTTATTGACTACTGCAATATCCTAAAGTAATAATTTCTACCAATATCAGTTTAGCAAGCTGTTATTTACTATTACGTTTCTCCATTACAGAGAAGGGACATTACGTATCGGCGACGAATTGCTTAATGTCAACGGACGGAGACTACGTGACTTGACTATGGCCGAAGCGAAAGAAGCTCTAAGATCGGGCTCATCCGAAATCGATATTGTCATTTATAGACAACGGGAAAAAACATCTCCCGAAGCGCGACAGAGGGAACCTCCTAAGACCACTCCTCTCCTAATGCGTGAGAGCTCCGTGGACTACGAGAATGCTCTAATTTTGGGCAAAGAAAGGCGCATCGATAAGTATGACCCGCGCCAACAGGACGAGCCCGTGTGTAATCGCGGCCCACTATCAGCGCCCGACGAAGCGGAAAGTGCGGACACGCACTCACGATTCCAGAAAGGGCATAACGCGAGCTATAGCAGTATGAACAACAAGCTCCTGCGGCGGCAGGTCGTCAGCTACGGCGGCGCGAAGGATGGCCTGGCGTTCAGTTGCGCGAGTGATGTGGTTGACGTCGACGTCCCCGACTCATCTGCGAACCGCGCCGCAGATAAGAATGAAAGTGAAACCGACATTCAGACACCGAACGCGGCGAATTTCTGCACGCTACCGCGAAAACCCCGCGCGCCGACTCACACATACCATACGATCACTTTTGAGAAGGGCCACGGGAAGAAACCGTTGGGATTCACCATAGTGGGAGGTCGGGACTCGCCTCGCGGACCGTTGGGGATATTCATCAAGAGTATCCTACCGCAAGGACAGGCGGTCGACGACGGCCGACTCAAAGCAGGTATGTGATTGAATTCCAAACTTCGCATTATGGACAGGAAGGCGTATTGTTCTTGATAACTTTGTTGTGGTGCACACAATATATGGCTCGCTTGCATTGTTTGCCGTCTAATGGACTCGAACAAACACTGCCAGTGTATGATAAACATAATAATCTCCATTAATTAATGTTTATTTATTGATGCGCTGGAATTTATGATGCGTGTTATGTTTGTCAAATAATCTTATCTCAGTTCCGCGTCCGCAAGGTCCACAAACATGGTTCATAAAATTAAATTATAATTCAGTCAATAAGAACTTATTACAATTTAATAATTAATTTTACCTCGTAAACATATATAAGTAATATAATTTATATTTTAGCCACCTAAATACAACGCTTCTAGCATATTAGATTTTCTTTTGCATTAGGTAATAAAAAAGCTATAAAATTGGTACTTAGTAGGTGAACTAGACAAAAAATTATGTTTTTAGCTCCTTGAAATATGGCATTAATAAAGTAACCCTACAAGAAACCTGAGTTTAATTATAAACTAGTAGTTAACTAGAACTCGGTATTAACATAACCTGCACAGAAATCGGTTCCTGTGTTTACATTAATAACTTGATGTATGCAGTATTAATGGCTAGTTAGTGATAGTACCAAGAAAGTATATTTATAATTAATAAAGTTTAGATATGTTATGTACCTAGATTTCTTTTAATTTCTACATAACATTTTCCAATGGTAAAAATTTAGATTGTGATCTGTCATCTGTATAACTGTAGAGTACTCTATTACATTACAGAATACAATAATAATATTATGATGATCTATTCTATGTAATGTACCAACTGATCCAGCTAGGTACTTACTAGGCAACGAGTCCACTGAAAATATCAAATGATAATATGACCTATGGTCCTTCCAAACGTTGGATACACATTTTATATTGACAAAGAACCTTGAGAGAACCAGTTCCCTTACAATCTTCTCCAATGCTAAGTTGGTCCTCAAATATGAACCACCGCCGTGTATGGCAAAACAACGTCGGCAGGTCAACAAGATAAATATGTACCATCAAATAAATCGATTGACGGACCTACGTCATGTGGTCGGATTATTTCAATTCAACGGTTTGACTTAACAATTAACGCGACCAAATTACTTAGGTCCGCCATCTGCCTATGAATCAATTTCTCTGATAAATATGTACATATCTGGTTCCAGGTGACGAGGTGCTGGCGGTGAACGGTCAGGCGTGTCACGAGTTGGCGCATGTGGAGGCTCTCGCGCTGTTCAAGTCCGTCCGCAACGGACCCATAGAGCTGAGGGTCTGTCGGAGAGTGAAAAATCAGTAAGTATCAAGTTTTTACTTTCTGGGGTTCCGTAGCCAAATGGAAAAAACGAAACCTTTATAGATTCGTCAGTCTGTATGTCACAGTCACTTTTTTATGGGAAAGGGAAAAGGCAAATGTGAGTGTAGGTCCAGATTTAGAAAATTAGCTCTTGATAGCTGCTTTTGATGGCATATGGAACTCTCTTCTGAATTTTATTAATATATTTTTTTATTATGTTGAATTTTTATAGCCGTGCTGCAATTTCTTTCATGACTGGGAATAAAAGAAATTCATTTGTAGACAGAATATGGCGGACCTGCTTACATAATTTGATCGGGTTATATATCAAACCCAGCCGAGTGCCGACTGCCGACAAACCACGTCTAAATAATATATTGACATGACATAACCCGACCTAATAACATGTGTCCGCAATCGTTCTATGAAACAAATTCTCTGATGGTACTTCTTTAGAGAATTAGTAGTCAGCGAGGCAAAGATCGAAGACTTCAGTTACTTCATTTGAATTCTTTATGGGTAATGCCCTTTGTGCGACCCACTCTACCCTTAAGAGTCATCGGGAATCACCCTTATGCGTCTATATAGTACTTCGTCCCTTTCTCAGCAATAAGCCGCACTTCTCGTAACGCTTTCGAAAGGGGAGACATTTTCGTCCTTGTAAAGTAGGCTACCATTATTATTATTTTTCGCACAATATTATGCTTTAATATGGTTTCTATACGAATAATGGTTTGTAGAAAGATGAAATTTTTTGTAACGTTTAATTTTTACGGTTTAATTTTTTTTTTCAGATCTGCCAAAGCGAAATCCTGCACGGACCTTCTGAACGACGACGATTAAGATAACTATACTCTATGGAAAATTCCAGAAAACATCCCTACGTAATAATCATTGTGTTATAATATTAAATGTGCCGATTCCGCTGATAACAAGCACAATTTACCTACCCTCTTACTAATAAATATATTCAAACAGCGTATAATAGGCTACTTGACCTAATTTTTTTCTTCATTATAATCGCTTCTTAATCATTAATTTTCACGAAATAAACTAATATTTTATTATTTTACACAGTAAAAACCCGTAAAAATGTTGATTGAAAAATACGCCTTATAAATGGCGCCGAAAACACTGTCCGCCATAGTGTGACGTCATACTGTTTGTATTTTAGAGTCTCTTTATTTAACATTTTTTTATGTGCTAAATGTACGAGTCTTAAGGTGCCCAAAAATTATAAAAGAATTAAATAAGAAATTAGAAATCATTTGTAATGTTGAAAACTTTTGGAGAAAAGATTTGGCCATTTCATTTCCCGTCTACAATAAATGGAGATAGTATATAAAACTGGTGTTTTATTTGAATTACTCAAGAAAATATATTTTGCAAATCTTTCTAGGCTTATTCTTATTATTTATGTACAAATAAACTTACACATAACGAGCGCGATAAATAAAAGATATTAAATTACGAACATGATGACGTCACATCCAAATCGGAAGTACTGCAAAAGCGTTTTAGTCAGTACAAATCATATTTTCATAAAATCATATTTTCAAATCGACTTTATTTATCAATCATAAGCTTTTATTTAATGATAAGGGTGAAATACGGTTTCCTAGGCCAAGTTCTACTAGAAATATGCATTTGTTCAATGAAATTGAATATAGGTCAAGTAGCCTATTATTCAAGGTCAGTTGTCTTTGTCTGTCATATGAGTTTTCCTATGTGTGAGACAAGGACAAACTGATCTTGCATAATAGAGGTATAATTTATTAGCTGCGTATTTTTTTTATTAGTAAGGGGCAAACAATATACTTAAAAAACTTAAAACACACCCTAAATATTTACTCTACTATTTTGTGTAATTTTCTTTTTCGCACAAATGAAAACTGAATCGGCATATTCCAAACATCTTGTACACTAGACCTGGGTACTTAGACATCTTACATTCGGTACTTCCAACAATGAAGTTGGTAATCAAACATGGGATTTAACATAAGGCGTCTCCCAGACAGACGCGGCCTGCGGTGGCGGTCGCGGCGGCGGTCAGTTGGATGACTTGAAAGTTCTAGGAACGAGTAACGACACAGACACACGCGGTGGCGGTCGCAGTACAAAAAATTGACCGCCACCGCGACCGCCACCGCAGGCCGCGTCTGTCTGGGAGACGCCTAAGGCATTAGGCATCGCAAGCGCTCTACCACTGAGCGACGCGTTATGTCAAACCCATTTTGATTTCTAAGTTCGCTTTCAAAATTGTTGAATACAACTCGTCTAAGTGCTCACAGTTTCTGTGCTTTAGACGTTGCAAGAAAATTAAAATGTAAGTAATGTGCCATTGTAATGTTAGCACACAGTCCTGCCCATCGTACCTGACTCTCCGTCTCAAATCAAGACGCTCAAACATAGTTTACTAACCCAAAGATAATCTTGTAAGAAATTTTGTAAAAACTTAACCCGTAGCCACTTAGATTATGGAATTTATTTGTACAATCGCAAGCTATTTTACGTAACCAGAATCTCTTATGCCCAGTTTCTAGTAGGTTTTTTGACAGGATTTGTTCAACATCGTTGTTTTGAGTTTTCGACGTTAGCTTCTATCAAAAAACCTTAAGCCACATTGTCCGAATTCTGATCAGAAACAGTTGAACTCCGCCGGACCGCCACCCCGCACACTATCCGAAATATCCTTCCGGCCGCCGGCGAGTTCAAACTTCGAGCTCACTCGACTCAGTACAAAATGTAAGAGACAGGCAGCGCGGACGTTCAACTGTTTCTGATCAGAAATGTGGTATAATGTGTGGCCGGGCTAAAACCACAACAAACTTGAAATAACGGCAAAATTGACGCTTCCATTCGGTTCCATTCCGCGGCGGTGTAAATTGAGCCTAAAGGTACAAGTTGGAAGCCGGCTACATGAAGTTGCAGCAGACGACGTGTCGCGACACTACTAATGTCGCTAGCTTCGTGTCGCTAGCTGCGGAGGGTATTTCATAGAAATACGTACAAACCAGTAGTGTCGCTGCGACACGTCGTCTGCGGTTGCTTCACGTCGATTGTCGCCTGCTGCCAACTGGCACCTTTAGAGCTTAGACTGGCCATAGACGGACCGAAAGTTGTAGTCGGGACCGGCCAGGCCAGCTCTAGAAAGGTCACGTGGAAATTCGCACCGACCGCTCAAGAACTGCTCGAGCGGTCCGTGTACCTATTGCAAATACGAATTTGGTATGAAAACTGCAAATCGCCGTGCGGCAACCGCATCTTGCAGACGGTTTCGACTGCAAGATGCGGTCCGTCTATGACCGGTCTTTGACACATCCCGTATAATTGCTTGTGATTGCTAATATAAAACTTAAGAGCACGAAAAAGATTCTGCATTAATCTCTGTGAAAATATTCAGTAGGCCTCTTCTTTATAATGGCTTTAGTATCTAGACAATATATTTTGGGAATATGTATAATATTATTGTTACTTATACTACACATACATTAATAAGTGGATTTCGTTTGCCACAGAAACAAAATTATTAAGTAATCATCACTATAACTTTTTGTTGAACCAGCTGCAGGCAAGGAAGCCAATCATTAATGTATATTAAACAATTATTATCAATTAAGACTGTCATGTATGTTAATTTCAGGTATAATTATTTAGATAAGTCTTGTATTAGCACTGTATCAAAAAAGTACCACAGAATATCATGGCGAATCTATGTTATTTGGTCGGGTAATGCCAAGAAACGACACAATTGACATTACTTAGCCCGCCCGACCAAACAACATACCTCAAACAAACATTATCCTAATTTCTGATCAGAAAAATTCGGACGCTCCGCCCCGCTCATACATTTTTACACGTAAGAATTCTGATAGTATGCTGGCGTCTACAACAAAATATATGAATGAACATTGAACAGAGTGCGTTCCGGCGGGCATCCGAATTTTTCTAATCAGAAATTTCGGATAATGTGCGGCCGAGCTAAATCTGTCTAAAAATCATTTCCTAACACTTGACAATACATGAGATGAAGCATGTCACTAAAATAGTAAGCATGTGTAATATTGTTTCGAACAAAACAGCTGTATGATGCGACGTTTTTTTAGATTAGAAATGTATAAAAAATTAGCTTGTAGAAACGTGCAATAAAATTAATGAGGAAATTGTGAGTTAGAATGAATGATTTGAAAGATCTGATTGCTGTGATAGATTTTATTTCAATAGTCACAAGTTTAAATACTAAAAATATATCAAAAACCTTCAAACTTGATACCTAATGTTTTAGCTTTTAATAATTTGTATAAATTGTAGTTACTAGTTAAGAATTGTATGAATTTGGATGAATTGTATTTTATTACACTTTGTGAGGTGTTTTACACTGTCTTTGCATAATATTCCACAATATAGAGCTTTCTGTCTGTTTACCATTGTACACAATATATTTTCTCAACACTTTTTATATAAAAATAGCTTCTTGTAAATAAACACAATGTAGATAAATAAATACATGCACGACAAAACTGTTCTAGTACCCCGATTTTAATATTTTAATTCAAACTAATCCAGCTTCGTAATCGAAGAGATATTAAGTGAAAGACAATATGATATGAAATGACTGATTACACCAACGTCAAGTGACATTTCATGAGAATAATTATTTATAGAATACCATATTTTGTAAGGAAGAAACCAAGCTGCATTGCAGCTGATATTGTGTTAAAAAAGTAGAATTGGGTACAGATTTCTACTTAACTTATTTCCGATTACTAATAAAAATATTTTCAAAATTCAAGATTAATGAAGGCCGTCACAGACTTAGCTATAATATATATTAATATACCGTACTAAGCACACTGAGACCAGAAATATATATTATAGCTGAGTGTGTGGTCACGCGAAAATTGTATAGAAAATATATATTAATATGCCTAGCTATAAACATATTAATATATATTATAGCTAAGTCTGTGACGGCCTTTGTCTGATACATTAATATTTTTAAAGTCACAAGATACGCCAAGACACCACGCACCAAGTAAATATTGTAATCAAATGTGATATTTTTTAGTAAGGAGTTAAACAACCACTTCTACAAACATTATCAATCAGTAAGACAATAGTTGTGAAATTAAACTGAAAACAGTTAATGTTAATTATTAACATAGGAAATAAAATTACTGTTTTCAGTTTTGACGGTAGCGGGTAAACTAATCACTACACTTTGGAAAGCACTGAACAGGTATTAATAATGAAAGTGTCTAAATTATTTTTTAAATGATTGCTCTTTGCTAAGTTTCTAAATTAACTAATTGTTTTACTACATTGTGCTAAGTACTTTTAAATGAACACCTAAATTAATGTGTATGATGCAGCAAAATAATTAATATTTTATAAAATTATTATAATATTTCCAGAAATCTGAATAAAATGTACCTAGTATTATTTTGTAAGCTGTCTTTTATCTATTTTTTAAACAATGAAAGCAAGCATCACACTTAAAGTTGATGTTATGAATTATTATGAAAATTATAAAAAAGGAATTTGTCCTATTATGTATTTATGTGATTGTAGTCTTTTATGAAAAGATTTTGATGTTTTTGAAAATAAATTGTAAATAGCATTGATTTATTCCAATAAAGTTTGAATTATACATTTATAGTTTTACTACCAGTACCTACCTACTTACTTTTTCGACGGGTAAAGTCTACGTAACATCGCAATATTTTTATTTTTGAGAGCCAATAAACTGGTGCTGGGACACATTGTATTTTTTGGGTTCCGTACCCAAAGGGTAAAAACGGGACCCTAATTTACAGTGTGCTATTACTAAGACTTCGATGTCTGTCTGTCTATCTTCTTAAATCTTGAATTTACTACTCCTCCTATTTTCTTCTGATTAATTTCGTTGCGGGTCCCAAGACAGTCTTAGCATGTCCCTCGGGCTCCCTGAGATCATATCAAAGGGTTTTCGTGGTTGGATACCGCTGTCGATCCTGGCGACACAGGAGATACAGTGGTGGGTATGTGTGGTGGGCCAAAGCTGTCTGTCTGTCTGTATATCTCCAGGCTGTAGGTATATCTCAAGAACGACGATAGCTAGAGAGTTTTCAGAGATTGTATTTCTCTTGCCGCTATAACTAAATAAATCAAATATTTAAACTATAACTCATACAACAAACGTGATTTGTTTGGCCTTTTTTAAGTAGGCACTTAAAATATTCACAAAATACTTAATAGTATTTGTATAACATGTACAATGAATAACAAAATAAAATATATATTTAGGGGGGCTGCCATACAAAAAAATACAATTTTTGCCTATTTTTGCTCTTAAATGGTACGGAACCCTTCATGCGCGAGTCCGACTCGCACATAGCCGATTTTTTTTATTCTTAAGTTGGAACTTGGAAACCTCATGACAGCGCCATCTGTTTACAATTGCTATTTTACTTTTTTGAGGCACGATTCGTGAATCGTGTCGCATGAACTTTGCGGCTAGCTAAGCGACAACTGAACGCTGTTAGTAGTCTCTACGTTTTCCAATAGATGGGCCTGTAGTCTCTATTCAAGTATTTTTCGAATTAGGGTTGATTCAGACAGCAACGCGACGCGTAGATGCATTTCTAAATTAGTATGGATTTGACAGATTCGCAAGGCGTCTCACGCTGACGACATCTGTCAAAACCATACAAATTTAGGTCGAGTCGCGTCGCGCCTCGCCTCGTCGCGTTGCGGTCTGAATTGACCCTTAGCAGCTTACGGCCGCCGCGCTCCTGGAGAGATTTAATAGTTACTTAATTTTAATTTAATGAAGAGTTTGAGAGATATACTTTTCATTATATTAAAATAAACAATAATTAATGTCTCTGATTGCGGCGGAGCTTAACAGATTACTAAATACTAGTTAGTATAAGGTCTACGGTCTACCAGAATCTGATGGCAAATTTTGACACTGAAATTTTCAAAAAATATCGTTGATTATATTTTGATAAATTCATATATTTGCATGTTTCACACACAGAATCAGCCGCTATTATAAGGAAAAAAAAGGAGCAAAATGTTTTATTCTAATTACCCCTGTATTGCTAGAGTCAATTTACTTTCTCACTTTTTGCCATGAATATTCTGGTAGACATATTATACTACCTTTAGACGTTGTGCAGTGCAACCTTTTGCATCTATGCCCATTGCCAATGCACATATTAATGGCCGCAACTCCGTTGTGCTTCGTTCATCGCGAAGGTACCGTACATTATTCCGGGACAAAAATATCCTATACAGTCCTTCCCAGTTCCCCGGGACTCAAAGTATCTCCATATCAAATTTCATCAAAATCGGTTCATCGGTTAAAGCGTGAAGAGGTAACAGACAGACAGAAATATTTTTGCATTAATAATATTAGTAGGTATGGATAATAATTTCAACGTTATAAATTGTAATACTTCTCAGTTCTCTCTATATTGGTCTTAGAACTCTATAACATCTTAACGAAAGAATTTCTCTACAACCCAAATCCACTCCACACCAAAATCAAATCACGAGCTCTCCCCGTAACTTTATCAAATCCGTAATAAAATCACGACAAGGAAACAAATCAAATTTGCTTCAACTATTGTGCTCGGTATTTTTACAGGGAAATGCTCTTACTCTATTGTTCCCAGGGTAATAGTGCATTTTTATCTTATGACTTCAGGGTAAATATTCACCCCATACGTGTGCCAAGAATGCATAAAAGTTACCTCATCCCGATGAATGTCTAGTCGTAATATGTGTATAGGAAAAGGATTGTGGTATAATACAGGGTAGGACTACATTCATTACATACGCCGAGCAAAACTTTAAGATCGCTAAAAAATAGGACGAAGCGCCAACTATTCAAAGTATTTTAAAACTGAAGATCCGGATATGCAAAATCAAAGATTGCGCCTTCTTTCTTTGTTGACGTGCGATCGCCGATCTTGCTCGGCTAAACATGAGCTCCTATCCTGTATTATCCTATTGGTTTACATACAATATACACCCAGTACTTGCGACGCGTTATTTCAGATCCCAGACATTTTTAATATCTTACTTTTTGCTTTTGAAATCGAATGTAACTTGACGAAATACCCTGCGCTTCTTTTCTTTCGTGAACCTGTCGACCTCAATGACGATTGTCATGTTGGAAGGTGTCGTAATGACAACAAAGGGTCGATTTGTCATTGTTGATACAATTGCAAGTGGGTCGCCGTTTGTCTAAAGAAGCTTCAAGTTCAATTATCCTCGTCCTGAAAACTTAAAAAATACAAATACTTAGTAAGTAAAAAATAAAATTGTAGTAAATATCTTTTAAACTGCCTTTGAGACATACAGAGCTAAGTACTATGCTTAAAGCCGAGCTTTGTGAGAACTGAGAGTTCGCGGTGTCACACCTTGGCTGACTGATGATAACACATCTACATATAAATAAAAATTACTATGTTGAAGCACAAATTTATGGGGGTGATAGTTTTTCCCTAAAGTGCACCACAAAATTTATAGATTGTGGGATGTACCCTAGTAGGTATATCCCACAATCTATACTATGGCGAGCGAAGCGAGCCCTAGCTTGCTTCGCTCGCCTAATAACTTATCCAAAGAGACTATTTTCTACGTAAACTAATCACTAATTCGTCACGTGGATCAATGTCGACATTCGTAAAATTGCTTACCACCTAGTTTTTATCTGAAAATCGTATGAGTGTGAGAGTAAGGGTTGAGCGCATCGTGACTCGCGACACGATCAATGATCAAGTTACATCACACATTCGATTTGATTGCGATAAATTGGCTAACAAGCAACAACTTACCAAGTGTATGCAGTATGACACGTCCTTACAATATGTCAATTTATCCATTTCTAGCGTATTTCACTGATATGGTAGAGTTCTTATAACGATTCTTAGGGCTAGGTTAGTAGTAAATTGGAACGTGGTGATGCATGGCCGGATTTATATTTTTTATATCGGCCACTTTAATTTTGCCACCGCCCGCCCCCATGTATGAACTCTGCCGCCATCCTAGGACGCTGCCGCCCGCCCTAGGACGCCATAGGTGCCTGCCGCCCATAGGCCAATGCCTATGCTGCCTATACATAAATCCAGAGCTGTGGTGATGAAATACAATACATACCTAATTGGAATAATAATTAATATCCAGCGGGGTCTAGCTTCTTGACTTCAATATTCGGGTTAGATTTTTAGAGCTACGATTAGTTACAAAGTGTTCAGTCTAATATTGAATTAATAGAGGGTGTGAATAGGCTAAGCATAATATATTCTTCAGAAAATTATTTTGGGACCTTGGAAAACACTATTACAAGTACTAGATGGTCCCAAAAACCTGACGTTCATACAAACTTTATTCACTGGACTAATTCCAGAAACTTTCTGACCCATTTCTCTGACCTTCATAAGCCAAAGCGTAACGTCAGCGGAAATAGTCCCATTAACAACATTATAATAATATGACAGGGTCACTTCCTTATACTTAGTACAGATTAAACACAAATGATACATCGTATTAAGATTAATACGAAACAGTAATGGATTGTCAGCTACCGGGTTTAGCTAAACTGGTTTAATGGCATTATCTCTAAAATCGAGAATTCAAGACTAGCTTTTACAAGAAGTTTCAATAGCTAAAAACTAATCGTTGAACCGTCGTATTACAAAACGGCTTTATTTTTGGAAACAGCCGTAATGCAATACGGCTGATTTCACGATCTGGCTGCCATATACTTACCTATAAATTAATCTATTATGTATAAACATATTTTGTAAAGATATAAAATATGTAAGTGCATAAAAAATAATAGAATGTTTTAAGCTGTAAAATACTCCAAAGTCCAAAGATGAGTAACAGACCTTTAAGGAACCCCTGAGCATATTCCCACGAAATCGCATGTAATGAAAATGTATGACGTCCATATTCGCGATGATAGTCATACCGGGAAACCCAATTTGCAAGTTTTATTGAGGGGTCGGATGTCAATTTGGTGAGGATATTAGACCTTTAAACAAGGGTAACCGTTTTAGCCCTTACAGATGCTTCTTAGGGTATATTCGGAATCCGGGAGGCTGGAAAAACTTAGGGTCATTTACATTACAATTTACAACGTGACAAGGCGAATATAATTAGGGGGCAAACGAGCAAACGGGTAATCTGATGGAAAGCAACTATCGTCGCCTATGGACACTCGCAACATTAGAAGAGCTGCAGGTGCGTAGCCGGCTTTTTAAGAGCGAGTACTCTCACTTCTTGAAGGTTTTGAGAAGAAATGTGCTCTTGCGTAGTGCGCACACACTAAGGCACTTTAAACCACACCTGCCGCGTAGCTGTCCTGATTTCGATAAAACCGGCCACCGACACCGAATCAGTGTGGGAGGCATTTCCTAATGCAAGCTCTCATTTGCGAATTTTATTAATTACTTCAAAATAAATTGCCATCATTAAGCTTAAGTTTAATAAGGATTAAGTTAAATTAAGATTAAGATCGCTGTTGCTTAGATCCGACTTATTCTGATTAAGAAATATTTGATGCTTAGGATACTAAATTGTAGGGATTAATCACGCCAAAATGAAACTGCAGTTGGTTGTTGGGGTTTGCGTAGCATAATGTTCTGATGCATTAATTGAATTTAAAATCTAAATCTATGAGTATGCTACAACAGACAGACAGACATGGCAAAATTATAACACTAAAAAGCATATTTAAATCGGGATAATTGTATTTTAAAATAAATTATTTCGATATTCTCAGACTGGAAAATAATTATTTATTTTTTATTTTATTTTATTAAATAAGGGGGCAAACGAGCAAACGGGTCACCTGGGGGGTGAGCCAAAATGTTTTCGTTTTCGCTTCGTTATAGAATCGCCGATGAAAATGTATGGAATTGACATAAGCGTTCGTTAATATGACGTTGACGTTCGACTCGTCTTATGTCAATTCCATACATTTTGATCGGCGATTCTATAACGAAGCGAAAACGAAAAAGTTTCGGCTATAGGCCCTGATGGTAAGCAACTACCGTCGCCCATGGACACTCGCAACATCAGAAGAGCTGCAGGTGCGTTGCCGGCCTTTTAACTCTTTTAAGAGGGAATACGCTCTTTTCTTGAAGGTTTGCAGGTCGTATATAATATTACCTATAGTCCGATTTTGATTTTTCTTCTACTTTAGCTAAAATATATCTAACAATAGTTTTGTTAGTTCTGACTTCAAATTAGGATCATAATATTATTATTATCATTTTATGGTCTATTTATTCTTTGATAAATATTAAACTTCCAGATGTGAATCTTGCCGACGATGTCCGAAATAAAAATTGTAATGTAATTTTGGCATTTAATATTTAAGTTCATTTATATTACAATCTAAATGAAGATATTTTAATATATTATAATTTACCTTACCCTACTAACACAAAAATTATCAATACTATTAGAACGAAGTTAGTCCTAATTATTTTTTGTGAATTATGTTTTATTATGTACTATAAATATTAAACAGCTATCTTTTTTGGTTACTTAAGTTACATAAGCTGCATGAGTGGGGACAGTCCGGTTGGGTCAATGTAAAATCAATACCAGAACTGGAGCATAAGTGTCACCAGTGATATATTTGTAATGGAAGATAACATTTTTGCTGTATCTTGCTAAACAAGTAAAAGAAACATTAAACGAAAGGGCGAAACGTAGTGGCGAAGAACTACAAAATATGTAAACGTTTGGTAGTTTTGAAATTTAAAATAATTGATGATTACTGATTACCTTGTATGAAAGTGTGGCAATTTTTCTTGTACGAAGATTTTTAGGGTTCCGTACCCCAAGGCTAAAAACGGGACCCCATTACTAAGACTTCGTTGTCTGTCCGTCTGTATGTCTCCAGGCTTATAACTCAAGAACGGTAATAGCTAGAGAGTTGAAATTTTCACAGATTGTGTACCTATATCCGTTGCCGTTGTAATAACAAATAAGTAGGTACTTACTAAAAACAAAATAAAATTAATATTTAAGGGGGGCTCCCATACAACAAACGTGATTTTCTTGGCCTTTTTTGCTCGATATCAATAATAGCAACAGGAAGGTACTTACTTGAATTTTTCACACAATTCTAAGTTTTATGCGTACTTATTTTGGCCTAATTTTTCTCTATAATGGTACCGTACATGAAACCCTTCATGTACGAGTCCGACTCGCACTTGGCCGATTTTTCTATCAGGGATAAGTCGTGCCCTAATTCAAGAAATCTTTGAAAAATCTTTGTTGAAACACCAAAAACTTTTCAGTCCCCAAAAATCTAATAGGTTTGTGATTTGTCGGGAATAAGTATACCTACTTACATACACATAGTACGTCAAATTTCCAAGACGTTCTTTTTCATAAAACATTTTAATCCAGGATTAACAGATCCAGACTGGTGCTACTATTTCTGACACTTGAAGGGTCGGAGGTTGAAAACGATTGTTTATTGCACTTTCCGTACCACATGTTTAGTGTACTGTCACTCGATGCGCACATGGCCGTTTTTTGTCCGTCTGAATGGATAATATGTCGGCTTAGAAATCGTGCGATTACTCAACGATGCATTCCAAAACACTGCACATCGTTTCTGTGTCATCGCCTTTGCGTGGACAGTATGCTCCTATTATTTATTGAGCATTTAGGAACTCGTAACTTGAGACGCGACACACTTTACGAATTTATGGAGCACGCGAAGTGGATCAAATTCTTCGTGCATCTTGATACTCAATCATGCAACGCTGCAAAGTTAAATTTTCCTGATTGATTTTATGGAACAGAAATTTTTTAAAAAAGTGTCAGACAAAATATTTTACTACCATTATACAGCATAATACTACTGTCTACTACTATATTATTATAATATCTATGACTGAAAGTACCTTTAAAATAATATTTTGTACATAATCTGCAGTTACATTACTGTGATTTTGATTTATTTTATTGTATCTATTTTTTTGACAAATTATTTTTATTATTTTATATTAAACATAATTTTATCTGTACAATAATTTTAATTTAATTTTTATTGCTAAATCAAATTTAAATGTATGTTAATTTTAATGTAATGGCTAATGATAACGTAACGAAATTTTTAAATGTAATTAATGTAATGTTATGGGTCTTAGAAGCCCGAAATAAATGATTTTATTTTTATTTTTTATTACATAGGTCCTTACAGCCATGACTCTTTATCACTGTTGAAATTCAAATATTTGTAGGTATCACAGCGAATTCTACTTGCTGTTCACTATAAAGTGGTCTGAAAGTGGTTAAATCTATGTAAACTCTAGTGATAAAATGGACGTTTAAGACATACAACAGTGTATAGTGATCGACGTAAGATATTAAGTCAATTAAGAGTCAATTAATTATTCAAACCACTTAACGAAAGCAACGATTTATCCCAAAATGTCTACATATTTGCAAAACAGATTTAAGAAGAAATACGTAGTACATACTTTGCAGGAAGTATATTACATTATCGCTATCGCACCGTCTTTAAGAAAAGCACACTGCTCATACAGCTTATCCGATGACTCGAAAATCTTATCCAAAGTTGGTACTACTAATATAATATTATATTCTGTGACTAAAGGTAACTCCACTAATGCACCGTGCACGTCATGTTTCGACCAAAAAATATGACCCTTACATACCCCGTACATAATATATAGTATATGTAGACATAATTAAACTTAAAATATAAAATTAAACGTTCATCCTTATAAGAAAATTACTAATCTGTTTCTCAACATCTTACCGGTACGCACCTACTATTCTTTTCATAGGTATTCACTGCTCAAACCCCCAAACAACATAATCGGCTTCACCTAAACAATTCAAGAAATTTAATTACAAGTTAGTCTAAATACGCAAGCATTGATTTCATGAACGATTACAACAGGTAGTATGCTGCATTCCAGGCTCAGCTATTATTTGGTTTCGACAAACGGAAGTTGCATGGTACACATGTTGCACAAGTGGAAGCACTTGAAGATCAATCGATATTAGGAAGACATGTACAATGTACATCCATGCTAATGTTATAAATGTGAAAGTCTGCCGGTAACCCAGGGGCTCCCAAACTTATTTTGTCTACCGCCCACTATGAAAAAAAATTTTTGCCCCCCCCCCCTTTGTTTTACCTAGGTACTTTTAAATTAAAGCCTCTACACAACGCCCCCATTTTTTTCTGGGTCCCACACCGCCTCCCTTGAGGCGTTCAGCGCCCCCAAGGGGGCGTTATCGCCCACTTTGGGAAAAGCTGCTGCAACCTCTTCGTGGTAAATCTGCTGATCTTGATTTCAAGATTTTAGCGGAATAAAAGTATCCTATGTCCTTTCCCGGGACTCAAGTACCAAATTTCATCAAAATCGGTTCAGTGGCAGCGTAAAAGGGCAATTTCAAAAAAACGTGTACGGGGTATAAAATTTCATTTTAATTTTTATGTAGATTTTTTCTTTTTTTTCTTTAATGTAATAGGAAATATAGTTTATTATACAAAAAACAAACAAGAACGCGGAATGTAAAGTATTTTCCTTATAATATCAAAAATAACGGTAGAAAAAGTCACCCAACGGATGCCCAACGGTGGTCACATAATGCTACCTTCTTGTTGTTTTAATTTTTTTTTAATTAGCACTAATACATTTTTGGTATCAAATACCATACAAGTTTTGCAATGTGTAAACAATAACAATAATCAAAGAAAAGTGATTAATAACAGTAAAACTTGGTCACATACATGAACAAAGAAATTGAAACACCTGCACTTCAACAGAATTTCCGCGCTTTTCACTACTTAGTTTGCCAGTGAAAACAAAAAGACGTACCTGTCGATGAAGAACATACCTTGTTTTGCCAGATCGTGCCGAATACTTTCTAGTATTAGAAGAATTTTTGCAAAAACGAGCGGTCACTAAGCGGAATCTTCCGGAAGGCTCAAATTTTCGTTTTAAATTCAAATTAATTTTTAAAAGAAATTACATATAAAAATATATATAATTGATACCTTCCACTGATACATTTGACTTATGAGATTTTAAATTATATATAGAAATCACAGTTTACAATACTGGATATTTTTAAAAATCAATCATTATCTGATCTTAGTTGGGAAGGGGACAGGTATATTTGATGGTTTTCAATACTTTAAAACCTTCGTAATTTTTTTATTTAGTGAAGTAACAGCAAGACGACAATTTCTATATGTATTTAAACATAATATACTTTCTTCACTGAAGTTAATATATTCTGTAAAAAAGTTATTTATCTCAACAAAATAAATTAACAAAGTCGAGGGACAAGGCAAAATCAGGGGGTACACATTTTTTTGAAAATGCCTAAAAACTTAAAAGGTGACAGAGAGACAGACAGGCACACTTTCTTATTTATAATATATTACTCGTTGGTGCCCGAAACGCCGCGCCGTTGCGCCGAAAGTCGTTTATCATGCGGGAACCGTATATTTTTCCGGAATGATAAGATGGAGATACTTTGTATTGTATATGTATTTGTTGACTCAAAGTATCTCCATACCAAATTTCATTAAAATCTGTTCAGCGCTAACAGACCGACAGACACACTTTCGCATTTGTAATATCAATATGGATACTCTACTAAATACAAGATAAACCCAATTAAGCTAATTTTAGGTCATCTCTTCCTGCATCTAATCAAGTGTTACAAAGTTAACTGGCGGCCGCGCTGTCACATGAGATGATCTAATATGAGATGCGTTTTCTGGGTTATAGAGATATTCATTAACAATGTAATTACCCGATGGTTTTCCCGATAAATAGCTACAAGATTGTCAATATCAAAGTTATTAAAGCATTGACTTGTTTGACATTGAAATTGGGATTAAGTAAATAGGTAGGTACCTACACACATATCAGAAGTAAGTAAAGATAAAACTGCTTACTTTTTTGAAGTCAAATATGACATTTTCAAATTATTTCTAAGCTCGGCCGCACATTGTCCGAATTCTGATCAGAAACAGTTGAACTACGCTGGACCGCCACAACGCAGTCCGCACACTATCCGAATTAATATCCTTCCGGCGAATTCAAGCTCACTCGGCTCAGTAGAAAATGTAAGAGACAGCGCGGACGTTCAATTCAACTGTTTCTGATCAGAATTCGGACAATGTGCGGCCGGGCTAAGTCCCAAAAAGACACTTCTTTGGCTCCTTAATCAAGCCTAGAGTTTGGCCGAATTTTACTCAAATTATCGATACTTATTGTTACAGTACAGGTACTGCTGTACTTATACCATTACAGTATAGTGTAGGTACTGGGGGGTTATTATGAGCCCTTATATCCAGCCAGTTTACAAGCCGTGTCTATGC
Organism: Plebejus argus; assembly: GCA_905404155.3. Taxonomy (NCBI): domain Eukaryota; kingdom Metazoa; phylum Arthropoda; class Insecta; order Lepidoptera; family Lycaenidae; genus Plebejus; species Plebejus argus. The sequence goes on along the minus strand of FR989935.1, from coordinate 6,161,564 downwards.
AATGGCCTGTTAATTGGCCTGTAAACTGGCTGGATATAAGAGCTCATAATAACCCCCCTGCTGTACTTATACCATTGTATTGCTAGAATTATCGATCTGTGTCTCTACTGACGTCTGACAGTGAGAGATTTAAGCCCTATTCGCATTCGATGCCCTTTACAACATGAACAGTGAACACACCTAATGCCGGGATCTCACTACAAAATCTACAATGCCAAAGCATTGTAAATGACTTTACATACAAGGTATTGTTTATGTTGGTTTACAAGATGTTGGCTGTTGCCCCTTTGACATAGAACCATAGGTATCAGTGAAGAAATTGAGTCATAGGCAGTTGAGTGTTGACGAGCCTATGTCATTAGGTCCGATTATGGTAAATCAATTTTTGAGGTTCAATAATTATTATCATCAAGGTTTGACTTAAGAGGACACTCCAAGGTCAAGAGAAATGAAAAAAAGTACTCGTAATAATGTCTATTGCAGCTGTCTCCCTTACCTCAAGCCTATACCGCAGAGCGCGATAGAGACAACTGCAGAAAATCAACGATTCGTTGTCCCCTGATTCCTTCTCCAAAACTTCTAGTTTTTTCTAAAATTTTCAGTTCACATCTAAGAGATTTTATATCTAATTAAATATCAAACCGTCTAAAATTAGTAGGATTTTCATATAAAATTATAGATTCAGAGCTCTACAAAAGCCGAGCTCCCTCTAATTTTGGCCGGACACGCAACCAAAAGGCCTGACTGTGTCCGGCTTTATCCGGATGCCTGGCAACCCTAGTTGCGGAACAATCGGAGAATGTACGAGAAGGCCAGCGGCCGATATTTGAAGGAATGCCCGAGCCCCGCTAAATGTCATCAAAACCTTTAAAGTGGGTTGGGCATCTTATTATGAAACAAAACGTTATTTGCGGCTGGAAAAGTGAGAAAGATTACAAGGAGGATTCTTCTTATCTATATTTACAAATAAAACAAAAGAGCGAAATGATAAATCAAGAAATTGCAAAAACTATAAAACCGGCCTCTAAAATCTCAAAAACTCTAAGGTTGGCAATTCACCTGCAACTCTTCTTGCGAGTGTTCATGGGCGACGCCGCGACGGTAGTTGCTTTCATCAAGTGACCGTTGTTCGTTTGCCCCCTAATTTCATTAAAATAAAACCTACAAACTTGAAATGTGGCAAGTAAGTTTCTTATGAGTAAAGCCATGCGCTATAAGAACAGAGAAACACACCCCTAAGGAAGTAAAGTAAAAGTTTAAAGGTCCTACGTTTCTCTAGTAAAAGACTTGTGACATTAGGTTAGCTTGACAGCTGTCATTTGAACTACAAACACTGCTCCGTGTAAAAAATTCCTTTAAAATTTAATTATTAATGATATTCAAATGAAAACAAGTGAAATTATGTATTGATACCAAGCCAATTGATGTCAACTAATGTTTACTGCAAAAACGATCACACAGAAGATTCAACAAGTGACTGTGAGTAAAACAGGCTATTTACATCGATAACACTCATTAAATGAAGGCTTAAACAACTCAAGATTACTTAAATCAAGATTTGAAATCCTATGACATAGTGCACGCCATAAGAGGATCAACTAGTGTTTCTTGAGACATCCATAGGAACATAGCATCAAGCATTCCAAATTCTTTTGTTCACTGTGTCACCTAGTACGTTGAAGTTATTTACCATTTTTCAAAATCTTTTCAAAATACATGCAATTTGCGAAATAATTACAAGTCACAACAAACCGCAACAAACACTAATGACCTGACAGTTGACGGCTGACACTCGATTGACAGTACTCACGTGACCTGTCAAAATAAAAGGAAGACCATAGACTCATCGATTGTTTTTTTTTTTTTTTAATATTCCTGGATTAAAAGCACAAGACCTATGGACATGGATTCGGAAAATATTACATTTCGAAAAAACAAAACTCAATCGAAATCACTCGAAAACATGTCTATCATACAAAGTACAATTGATGACTCTATCCATAATACTTTCATCGACGACTGTAGCATGACATCCCTACCAAACGTTAGCATCAATGAAGAAATTGACGAATTAAAGGAAGAAATAAAAGATCTTAAGGTCCAACTACTGTCTGCTCATTCCGAAATTGACTTGCTGTCAACTGAAAACTCCAGCTTACGTAAAGAATTGGACAAATACAAAAAAAAATACAGAAATATTAAAAGCTATCACTACCCCTCAAAAGAATACACCGAAGAAAAGGAACCCCAACATTACAAAACTAAAAACTACACAAACATTACACTACCAAATGAGCCCCATGAGTTCAAAATATTCACAGAGCGACAACTTAAAAACTTTAACCACGATTCAACAAAATGTACCCAAGAACAAAACTCAAGAAAAAACTCATCAAAATTACAGTTCAGTAGATGAAACAATATTATATACAGACGGTAGTTTAAACAACAAGGCCATACCTACTAACAAGCAACAAAAAAACAAACGCTACATATACATTTTAGGAGATGACCAAATCAAAGGATTATCAATAAACTTACAAAGAAAACGACGCAATCTTCAAGACGACCCCTACAAGATCTCGGCAATGGTGAAAAATGGAGCTGACTGCACTCAAGTTCTTAGCTCATGTAACGACATTTGTAGCAAATTAAATAATGATGACATTGTTATAATAGCATTAGGAGCTAATGATAAAGACCCTTACTTATTGTTCTCCGAGTTAATAACATCACTATATAAATTTAAAAAATGTAAAGTCTTTATTCTGAACGTTGCATATAATTCGTACCTAAATGTTGATTTTCTAAACTACAATTTGAACCAGCTAATAAAAAATTCTAAAAATACGAAACTAATCAAATATCACAAAACTAAATACCACTTAAGCTACCTATGCGACATAATAAACAATGAAATAAATAACCTATTATATTTTAATGATCATATTACAGATAAAAAAATCACCACATTAAAACAAAAGACAATTGATAATTATTTCCCTAAACTAAACTATAACTCGCGCACCATAAACATACCAAAACAATCAGAATCAAATTTAACAAAGGGTAAAACTTTTTTTCGAAAACATCACTTAACAAAATAACAGACACTTCTCGTCCAAACTCTTCCTACCTATACGTCCTACATCAAAATATAGCTGGACTAATAAATAAATCTGATCATTTAACTGTCCACATACAGGAATTGCTACTTGACAGACAAATTGAAATAAATGTTGTCTGCATCTTCTTCTTCTTCTTCTTCTTTTAAATATGGCTCCTTGGTGAATCGCCAATGTCAGAGTGCGTTGACTAATACTCTGCCTTAAATGAGAGGTTTCGTGGAAAAACAAGGGTACGGTAATTATGAAACGCGTACGGTGTCTGTTGACAATTCCTTAACCTAAAACAAACACAAACATGAAGAGTTAGTACCACACCTTACAATTTAATTTGGTTAGTATGTATATATGTACATAAAATTTTCACAAAGGGAGTATTTACAAACGATAGGACAGATTTGAAATTGATAGGGCGAGGGATGTTAGGAGGAAGGATATCATATAGTGAGGATTGGTTCTTTGAACAAGAGAAAAAAATATGATCTAAGGTGCCCTCGTCTATGCCACACTCACAAAGGGAACTGTCTCTAACCCTAATCTTGGCTAAGAAAACAGGTGAACAGCAGTGACCCAGTCTGATTCGGCAAACTGTTGAGCACACTGTTTTGCTTGCTTTTTTAAATTTAGAAAACCAGGGTTTAACCGGGATACTATTCTGGATATCAAAATAGTATTTTCCCTTATTCACACTGGTTCGTGTCCACTCATTATTCCAGTTGTTATACATGTTGCTTTTAGCTAAAGGAATTAAGTCCTGGCAATAAACCATATAGTGACTGGATGCACCTGTTGTTATTGCGTCCTTAGCATATGCATCTACGCTTTCATTGCCAGTAATTCCACTATGTCCTGGTATCCAAGCCAGAACAACCTGGATATGTTCCGTGTAGCACTTAAGAAGAAGCTGTCTTATTTTCAAGACCAAAGGAAATTTGCACTTGGAGCGAAACTGATTGGAGTTAATGGCTTCCAGGGCACTTCTAGAATCTGAAAATATTATAGATTTGTTGAGGTGGTGTGACTCAACAAAGGTAAGTGCCTCTAAAATAGCTAGGGTTTCCCCTGTAAACACGGATGAATTTGGAGGTAATTTAAAATTTAGCAAAACATTGACTCTAGGGATCCATACAGCCACTCCAACACAGCTGCTCTCCGAGAGCTTAGATGCATCCGTGAAAATAAGCAGCCAGTCCTTAAAATGTTGATTAATGATTTGTTTGAACTGTGTGTTAGCAAAAACAGAGCCCTTAACGATTGGTAAATTTAGAAGCACTTCTGGATGGAGGGTAAGTGCATTATAGGGAGTGGAAAAAAGAGGGTTTAATCTAGATTGGAAAATAGGGCAAGGTAGACGGGAGAGTTTTTGGTAGCTAATCAGGATGCAAGGAGGATCCCTATGCAACCAGTAGCTTGAAGAGCCAACTAATTGCGAAAGGGTATGGAGTTTACTGAGGAGTGGGTGGGAAGAGTTTTGGAATAACTTAAACACAAATCGGTCAGCAAGGTACTGCCTTCTGATGTGGAGAGGGGGATCCCCACATTCAACTTGCAAGGCGTTAATAGGTGTGGACCTCATAGCTCCGACAACTATTCTCAGTGATTTAGCTTGAATCTTGTCGAGTGTCTTTAGAGGTACTTTATTGCATGGTTCTAGAAGGAAGGAACCATAGTCGAGGTGGCTTCGGATCAGAGCATTGTACATCAGCTTCTGCGTAAAAGGATGTGAACCCCACCAGACACCTGAGAGAGAGCGTAGGACGTTCACATTCTTTTCGCATTTTTTCGCTACATAGTTGATATGGTGTACACCAGACAGCTTAGAATCCAGATAAACGCCTAAAAATTTAACTGTATCCTTTACCGGGAACACTTGTTGGTTTGGACCAATGTTGACATCTGGTATGGTTCTGGAACGAGAAAAAACAACAACAGAGCTTTTGGCGATAGAAATGGACAAACCATGTCTATCCATCCATTCAGTAAGATAGCGAATGGCAGAGTTGAGGCGGGCGGAACAATCCGCAATATCTTTTGAGGCAATATACATGGCCCAATCATCTGCGTACTGGAGGAACTCACAAAAGCTATTGACGACGAGGTCAGCGTCGTAGGTATAAAAATTGAAAAGGGTGGGACTGAGGACATTACCCTGAGGTAAGCCTTGGTAGACTATACTAGGAGGAAGTTGAGAATTTTGGGTGGAGATGACGACGGAACGGGAAGAGAGGGAGTTGCAAATATAGTTTGTCATCCTTGTCGAGCCGCTCAGCTGAAGCAATTTTTGCCTGAGTACCGGAAGTCTGACATTATCGTACGCAGATGATATGTCCAGGAACACCGCTACCACATGTTCCATTTTCGAAAAAGCAATGCGGATATCGGTCACGAGTGTTGCTACACTGTCCGTGGTGCCAAAGCCTTTTCGAAAACCAAACTGTGTTTTAGATAACACACCCCGACTCTCCATTAGCCACTCCAATCTGTTCTTGATTAAATGTTCCAGAATTTTTCCTAAAGTCGCCGACAAAGCTATGGGTCTATAGCTGGTAGAATCATTGCTGGGTTTACCTGGCTTAAGAATGGGTAAGATAATTTGTGAACGCCATTCCTCTGGAGGGACTTCCGACCGGTAAATATCATTGAGTATCCTGAGACACAGATGTTGTGTGTCTGGTCCGCTGTTGACAATAAAGGAATATGGGATTCCGTCTGCACCAGGAGCGGTATCCTTAAGTGAACCTAAAACCAGTCGAAATTCCTCCACAGAAAATGGTGAGTCTAGCCAGTTTGAAGATGATCCTGAAGAAGAAAAAACGCGAAGTTCATCGAAAGAGGGAGCCGTCGGGGGAGCCAGCTTTCGTGAAAATGCGTCAATCCACTCAGAAGGATCATTGGACTGACGATAATTGCTCTCCGAAAGTGATCCACGGTATTTCTTGATGTTTTTCCAGACTATTGAGGATTTAGATGAAGGAGACAAACTTAAACAGAATTGTCGCCATCCTTCTCTTTTTTTTTCAGAAAATAATTTTGAAACCTCGGCCGAAATTTTTTTGTAATTTAGGAAGTTTGTCATGGTCATGGACCTAGAGTAGAGTCTTTCAGCATCCTTGCGACGTCTACAAGCTGATGTACATTCCTCATCCCACCACGGCGGAGACGATCTGCGAGATGCTGTGTTTTTTAATGGAATAGAAACCTCTGCCGCTTGCAACAAGACATGCTTTAAATTTAGATAGTGAATGTGAGGATTATCTGTGTTTAAGTTTGGAATTAGGTTTGTTTCGGAGTCAGTAGCTGTCGCAAAATCCGGCCAATTTGCTTTTTGGATATTGTATTTAAATCTGGGAGGATTAGGGGCTATAGTCTGTCTTGTCGAGTATGTTATTATAATACTAATAGGGAAGTGATCGCTACCATAGGAACTTGATAGGACGGACCATGAACACAAAGAAGAAATGGCCGGTGAGCACAACGAGAGATCTACCGCACTCCTAGGGTTTTGCAAAGGCGAGACCCTACGAGTAGGAGATCCATCATTAAGCACTACTAGGTCATTGTCATCTAAGATGTCCATGAATAGGGATGAATTAGGATCATTAAAATAGGACCCCCAGGATGTATGGTGAACATTAAAGTCACCTAATACAACCCGAGGAAGAGATATAGAGGACAGGATGGATGAGAGTTCGGAGAGGATTGTAGGATTGGGAGAGGGAATATATACAGATATATATACAGTATTTACAATACGGACAGCCACGATATTAAACAAACTACTATGTACAGGCAGAGATATTACTGAATATGTACATTTGCTGGAGACCAAAATGGCTACTCCAGCCTTGCCATCAACTCTGTCGTCCCGGAAACATGAGTAGCCAGGGACACGAAAACGCGAACCAGGCTTTAACCATGTCTCCTGGACGGCAATAATCAATGGCTTAAAACTATTCACGATATTACATATGTCCTGTTTTTTGTTCCTAATGCTCCGACAGTTCCACTGGATCATCGGGAGCTGATCCATTATTAAGGACTGTATTAAGCAACTTAGTCAGGTTTGCACGAGATTTGTTCGGTAGCCCAGAGTCACCAAATCGGGAGATTAACTGGATGAGGGTATTGATGAGGGAGTCAATAACGTTGTCGTTCGGTGAAATGTCAGTACTTGAGGGATATGCACACCCATTTGGCAACTGAGAAGCGGGTTCATTTGTGATATTTCTGTGAGCCTGGTGATCATAACCAGGAACCACAGGGGTAGGTGTACGGCGGGGAGTATATACAGTTTTCCTGTATGAGGTTGTGACAGGAGATTTGGATTGGGCTCTGGATTGCAGGCTGGGATAAGCAGGGGTAATAGAGGAGGGAGAAGTCTTGGCAGAGTCAGCAAAGGAGCGTCTTACATGGGGAAATCGAGCCGAAGCTTCCATGTATGGGATACACTCCTGTGACATAACAACCTTTATCTCCTTTTGGCGAGCATGTTCGGGACAGGATGAGCTATTAGCATAATGAGATCCTCCACAAAGCAGACAAGTTGGATTCGTAATCTCACAAGTTTCTGCCTCATGTGACTGACCACATTTATAACAGCGAGGATTTGATCGGCATAGGGCTTTAACGTGCCCGAATCGACAACATTTATTGCATTGAATGATCGGGAGTAGGTAGGTTTCAACGGGTAATGATGTGAAGTAGCAATAAACGCGTGGAGGGAGTTTTTGTCCTGAAAAAGTCAGGACAACAGATCGGGTCGGGGACCATGAGGATTGTTGTTCGTTGGAATTCTTCCGATTTAGTCTCCGGGCTTTCATAACTTCTCCATAACCTGATGGGACTCTTAAGTTGTTAACCAGTTCTTCCATGGACCACTCCACGGGAACGTCGCGAACAATACCCATACGAGAAATACTGAATAGTGGGATTGAGACTACATACCCGGCCCTAGTGATAACAGGAAGGCTTAAAAAGGCATTGGCATTTTCTGCGGTGTCGAATTCTATGGAAACTCTATTACGGCCAATCTTTTTAATCCCGTCCATCTTAATATTAGAAACATTGTTTTTGTATAAGAACTGACCAAACTCCATGGGTCTCAGTGGTGTTCCAGATTCTGTTTCAGTTTTAGAGACATGGACAACAAACGGTGCGACATCATTGCTCGTATACAGTTTTTTATTTTCGAAATCAGGACATACGTAGGTCGTTTGAATAGAAGGAGTAGAATGCGAATTGTCTGTTACCCTTTTAGATGAAGTGTTAGTGTTGTCGGGGTTAGCCCGTTTTCTGGAACTTAGAGGTGCATCTAATTGTTGTTCGAGGCCCCCACCGCCCGGGTCGGGCGGTTCGGCGTCCATGCCGGCTACACTAAGTTATACACGTATTATGCTACTAAAACGACACTTACAACAAGACAATCACAATATTATTCACCTACGACCAACCAAAGAACTTCAACAGTAAAAAAATACACTTATACAAACTGAAAAATATACAAATTATCAAATTTACAAAAAACACTTGTTTAGGCACTCGACCGAAAAAGCAGATGTTGTCTGCATCACAGAACATTTTATAGCTTCAGGTCAAGAAAACTTATTGCAATTACCTAACTACACTCTTGCCGCTTGGTACTCAAGAAAAGGTGCAAAACGGGGTGGCGCTTGCATCCTAGTAAGAAATGGACTTGATTTCAAAGAATTAAGCAATATTAAACATCACTCTGTAGAAGGTATAATTGAGTGTTGCGCAATTGAAATAAGCAGGCTTAAAACAATAATTCTATGTCTTTACCGTCCACCTAAATTCTGTAACTTGAATTCATTCTATGAAAAATTAGATATTATTCTTAAAAAAGTATGCTCTTCAAGTGACGCAAAAATAATTCTGTGTGGAGATTTCAATATAGACACTTTGAAGGAAAATAGAATATCATCAGAATTTAAACATTTACTTCTGAGATATAATCTCTCTCTATCCATTAATAAGGCTACGAGACTAATCAGTAACACCTGTCTAGATAACTTTGCTCACAATCTTAAACAAAACCATCATAGTGAAGTTATCGATTTCGGATTATCTGATCACACAGCACAATTACTAAAAGTAAAGACACTCAATTATTCACAAATAAAATCTTGGAAGACGAAGGTAAGGGATATATCATTAGAAAACTTAAACAAATTTAAAAAATATCTCGACAGCTTGTCCTTTCTCGATATCTATAATACTACTGACCCTAATGACGCATACGATAAATTTTTTGACCTTTTCAAACTTCTGTATGACCTATGTTTTCCTTACAAATACGTGACCATCAAATCTGAAACAAAAATCAAATGGGTAACTCGAGGTATACGAGCATGTAGTAGGAAAAAACGACAACTATTATGGAACAAAAGGCGAAATCCAACAAACAGTAATAAAGAAATGTTTAAAAATTACTCTAAAAGACTAAGAAAGATTATAGGACTAACTCAAAAAGCACAAAACAATCATCTTATTGCAAATTCCTCGAACAAATCTAAAACTACATGGCAAATAATTAACAATAAAAAAACTACAAATACCCCTATTACACAAATAAATTTTAACAATACTATTATAACTGATCCAACACAAATAGCAGAGGCCTTTAACAATTTTTTTATAGATCAGATTTCCGACATATCAAATCGCAAGTCGAGCAATGTAAACGGAATCCCCTTCAATCAAAACACAATGTTTATGCCACCAGTACTACCCATAGACGTCATGCAGGCTATTAAAAACCTAAAAAACAAAAAAAGCTGTGGCTACGATGAGATTAGTACGAAGGTAGTTAAATTTGTCTCACAAAGCATTTCTAAGCCTATTTCTCACATAATTAACCAATGTACTACCTCAGGCATCTTCCCTCAAAAACTCAAAACCTCCATCGTAAAACCTCTCTTTAAAAAACAAGATCGTACTGACATGGCCAATTATAGACCTATAGCTTTGATACCTATTTTCTCAAAAGTAATAGAAAAAGTTTTATATGAAGCCATCTACACATTTTTAAATAAATTTAATATACTCTGCAAAGAACAAAAAGGGTTTAGGAGGAACAAAAACATTAATATGGCAATATTTGATTTTTTGTTGCAAGTGATGCCAAGTATAGATAATAAAAGGCCTATATGTGCAATTTATACCGACATGTCCAAAGCATTTGACTGCGTTAATTTTAAAACTTTGTTGGATAAACTAAATGCATATGGCATCAGAGGGAATATCCTTGACCTAATAAAATCTTATCTGCAAGACCGTACTCAATACACAGTCATTACCAGAACATGCCCAAAAACTAAAAAAGAATTTGTATATGTTTCTTCAATGAGAAAAATTATGTTTGGTGTTCCGCAAGGTAGTATTCTCGGCCCCCTTCTCTTTTTGCTATACATAAATGATCTACCTCTCCAAATTCCATTCCCATCCATATTATTTGCAGATGATAGCACACTAATTATAGAATGTTTAAAAAAAGCAACCTACGCAAAAGACATTACTGACACACTACAAAAAATAATAAATTGGCTCCTCAATAATAACTTAAAAATCAACATTAATAAAACTAAAATAATGCATTTTTATCAAAGAATTATACCTAATGACATTCAAATAACTTATAACGACGAATCCATTGACAAAACTAATGTTACTAAATTTTTGGGTATATTGATAGATAGCCAGTTAACATGGAAAGCCCAAGCGGAAGCCATATGCCAAAGAATTAGCTCATCTGCCTATGCCCTATTTATATTATCAAAGAAGGTGAACATTGAAACGGTCATAGTAGCTTATCACAGCATGGTTGTGTCCATTTTAAGATTTGGCATAATTTTCTGGGGCAATTGTAGTGACAAAGACACTATTTTCAAGTCCCAAAAACGTTGTCTCAGAGCCATGTTCGGTCTAAAAGTAACTGATAGCTGTGTCCCCTACTTTAAAAATTACAAACTCTTAACATTTCCCTGCTTATACATATTGGAAGTTGCAATATTTGTAAAAACTAATAAACATCTATTTGCTTCTCTAAGTGAAACTAGAACTCGCACAAATTGTTTGAGATCCAAATATAAACAGCTATTGTGTACTGGGGGATATAAAACCTCTCTGCTAAAAAAGAGCATTCTCTGCATGGCACCAACTGTGTATAATAAAGTCCCCAGCAGTATAAAAGATAAACCGCTTCAATTATTTAAAAAAAATCTAATAAAATTGTTGACAGAAAAATGTTACTACTCCATTCAAGAATTCTTAAACGATTCTCTTTGACTGTTTGTGACTTTACTATGAATATTGAATACTGTTTGACTCTTTAAAATTACTTATGTGTGACTGTATTTGTTATAATAATTGTGATATAAAATTAGAACTTTTTAAATTATTTTTATTTATTTTTTTTACATAGTTATATTCCTATTATTATATTACATTTTTTTTTTTTTGACAATGATAGCTTTAACATTATTGTGACAACAAAATCAGACCAAATTGTATGATTATCTTTAAATTTACTAATGCATTATTTTATCAAATAGGTTTATTATTAACATTGATTAAGCTGAAGCAAAATATGGACTCCTAATTTAAAATTAATGTGTAAAATTGGTTTCTTTTAATATAATATATAATATTTTAATTTAAAATTATTGTGTAAAATTGATTTCTTTTAATATAATATATAATATTTTAACTACCCACATATTAGAACTTCACACACCATGCAAATCATGGTAGAATGTAAGAACTAAATATACTACCACCTTACCACCTACATGTACATTGTAAAACTACATTCTGTGAATAAAGAATTTGAATTTGAATTTGAATTTGAATTTGACATGTGAAAACTGACAATAAGGCCCTGGGGTTTACGGTAGAGTCCGAGACGAACGAACAGCTTGGCGGCAATCATGTTATATCAAACGCGGAGCAAGCACGTAAACTAATTTCGATAAAATCTTTTAAGTAAAATATGTTTTCCATAATCCTAGTCTCTGTAAAAATATGTCTATCTATTTTCCTAGACAAATTCTTATATCGCAAGAATCTTTAATTTATACCATTTGATTGGAGGACCCTTAGTGAAGAAATTGAGAATTAACTCTTCAGTAAGGTCAAACAAAGTTAAGAGTCCTACAGTAATGCCATTATTACACCAACCGGGTAGATGGCAAGACAGTGCACTCGGCCAAGCACTCGGTATGTTAGTATGGATGTGCTCGGCCGAGAGCACTGTCTCGCTACTCTACTCGGTATGTGTAATCAAGCCCTAAAGGCTAGTTCGCATTAGGCCAGTATTTTAGTCAAGTAGCGAGTATTTTAGTAGCTAAACGTGTCTGAACACTAAAAACATAGTAATTTTGGGGCAAAAGCCAGAATTTAGCTACTAAAATACTCGGTACTTGACTAAAATACGGGCCTAATGCGAACTAGGCTTAAGCGAAAGTAGGTCAATATTTGACAATCCTAAAACAATTGAATTACTCGTGAAGCGAGCTTCCTTACTTTGTTCATTATTTCCATCTTTCGACAGAAATTACTGTTTGTTCATAAAATTACTTCATATCTTTTTGCTAACATTTGCTACGAAAAGGATTGAGTAAAAAAGTGGAAGCTTATTTTCAGGAAGCTCTCAGTACAATGAATCCACATTTGCAGCATAAAAACGTCGCTATCATGGTTTTGCGGTATAATTTTCAGCATTTCAACGGAAAAGGTACAATAAAAGCTTTATATTTGTATATTATGCCGAACAGTACTCATCCACGAATTATTCTATATTCAGGAACCCGGATTCTACTATTGAATTCCATCTAAATGCCGCTTCGTACCTTGTTAAATTATTTTTTGTTAGTAGATATTTTCTATCTACTAACAAAAAATCCCTATGAAATGTCAAACCATCAACGTCTATTTAGTAACCTGCATAATATTATGTTGGACGTAGGTATGTAAGTATGTATTATAAAAATATTATTCATTGTTTGAAAGGAATATTGCCCGGTTTTTAAGGTTCTTTGACCGAAGTTTATTTATCCACTAGGGCTTTTGATTGGCTCACATCAAATGTTAATGAATCAACACCGTTGTTGAATAAATAAACTCCTGTAAAACATCTTCAGGAACTGTACTTTAATCAGTAGGAATAAGATAGGAGGCTGCGTTCACGTTGCATAAAAGAGTAGAATTGGGGTAGAAAACTCTGTACTTCATGAATGCACGGTAGTGCAACTAAAATATGTTTTACTCCAGCGGATCCATTACAAAGGTTCGACATGAAAATAAAAATTAGGCCAAGAGACTACAAACTAAAACGCTCTATCAGAGCAGTGCTTTCACCTAAATATTCTTTAATCTAGTTTACGTGTCGCTTGTGCCGCAATACGTCTGTTCCCCATTATTGAGGTCAGCAGGTAGGATCGTTCAAAAGAGAAAAATTTTTTAAAAACAAAATAATTTGATAATTAAAAAAAGATAGAAATGTTAATTGAATTATATTTTAGATTATGTTACCGTTTTTTAGGGTTCCGTAGCCAAAATGGCAAAAAAGGAACCCTTATAGATTCGTCATGTCTGTCTGTCTGTCCGTCCGTCCGTCCGTCCGTCCGTCCGTCCGTCTGTCCGTCCGTCCGTCCGTCCGTCCGTCCGTCCGTATGTCACAGCCACTTTTCTCCGAAACTATTAGAGCTATACTATGGAAACTTGGTGAGTAGATGTAGTCTGTGAACCGCATTAAGATTTTGATGCAAAAATGGAAAAAATATTAAAAATTTTAGGGGTCCCCATAGGTACAACTGAAACAAAAAAAATTTTTTTTCATCTAACCTATGCGTGTGGGGTATCTATGGATAGGTCTCCAAAAATCATATTAAGGTTTCTCATATCATTTTTTTCTAACCTAAATAGTTTGCGAGAGAGACTCTTCCAATTTCCCCTCTAATTTCTAAAGTAGAGGCATGATAATTCTAAAAAAAATATATGATGTAGGTTACTATAAAAACTACCAACGAAAATTGGTTTGAACGAGATCTAGCCAGTAGTTTTTTTTATACGTCATAAATAGTAAACCTTAATCTAAATTTCATTAAATCGACTAAAATATAAAAATAAATCAAAAATATTATAATTTCATAAAAATGAACCTTATTGCTGCTGCGGAACCCTCCATGGGCGAGTCCAACTCGCACTTGGCCGCTTTTTTTTTATTCAAACGAGAAAAATCTTCATTTTAAATATATAAATTACTTGGGTCTATGAGTTATCGCATAAACCTAAGTTTTGGGTAAGTACTTTCTGATTAGACTATTTCGTATCTACTAAAGCTATCTACTAATCGGATAACAAAATACCAAAATCGGAATTAATATCAATAAATTTCAATTTATTTGAAAATAATTTGAAGCGTAAATGAGTTGTAAGCGTAAATTTTCACTTTAACAGCAACATTTGCGGTGAATTCGGCGTGGGCTTGATACCATAAACAGATGGTATAATTTGGATATCCCGTTACTATTTATAATTTACGACCCTACAGCCCACAGGAAGATGTGATAATAAACAGACTAACACGTTTTAGTTTTAGTGATAAACGCTACTTCGGTTGTGGACTTGTAAGGCAAGAGAGGTTGACTTCTATCATCTTACATAGATGATAAGAACTTAATTCTTGTACCTATTGATTGAATCACGAAAAATTTAAGGATTTTTATCATAGTCTAAAATAATGAAATGGCTTCGTGAGTATCATTAAAATTAATTGTCAAAATAATACCTCTCGTAAGTTATGGACTATCCCAAAAGCTTTCAACAAAACATGCGAAAACAGGCTGTTCTACTTCAGTCTCTATAGTCTTAAAATTTTGTGTGTAAAATGTAAATTATTTTTAAATGATTAAACAGACATCTGTTTTTAATTTAGTAAACAGAATATTATGTATTTTGTTTAATCGTTTAAAAATAATAAAATTATCTTTGCTTTCTACTTTTACTAAGTAGAAAAGTAAAGATTATTTTAGTAAGTAGAAAGTAAAGAAGTAATTAATATCTTCGAAACTGCACTATATCCAGTATCCTCAGATACTGTAGTAATTTATGGACGCTCTCAAAAGCTACAAGCTATGCAAAACTTGCGTAACTCTTGATGTTCGTAAATCTAAACGATTGTAAAATATCACCGTGCTAGGCAAATTAATAACTCATATTTTCATATTTTACGTACGTTCAAATACGCGAACATTATGATGGGGACGGGGCGTACGTACGCGTAGCGTGACGAGCTGCTGTATAAGGGTCAATTCAGACCGCAACGCAACGCGTAGATGCATTTCTAAATTTGTATGGATTTGACAGATTTGCGAGACGTCTCACGCAATTAAATTCTGTCAATTGTCGATAAAAGACTTGGCGCAATGGAGTTGCAGACGTCATCAAGTGTTTTATAAAGAATGCGCGATAGCTCATAAAAGATACTATAACCTCATGCAATGGGCTACCTCCACAGAAATAAATCAAGATAGAACGGCCACACGCGTCCGTTGCTAAGGAATCGCGCGTGTCAATTTTTGCTTTGCTTTTAGTTAGAACAAATAACTTACCCGTGGAAAGAAATACCTCCTTTTAACCGATTTACTTTCGTACTTCTGTTTTTACAATTAGACACTGCACAATGAGGCATTTTTGCACAACCCCTCCGGTGTAATCAAGTCGAGACATGCGCGCTGACTGAATAAACGTTCAACGAATTTTGGCCACTTGTGCAAGTTTGAAACACGCGCACTCCACCCGCATTTCGTATTAAGGTGACGCCGTGTTAAACTATAAAATCGTTTTGGCTCGTTTTCGGGACAAGCGCGAAGCGCGCCGCGCGCACACGTCGCCGCCGCCACCGCCGCCCTTAGCGGACAGCGGTCATTGACCGGACCCGCGCTCCCGGGGCGCGCGCGACAAAACATAGACGTCGCGCGTCGTAGAGTTTCCTCAAATTGTTTGTTACATTTTGTCTAAGTATGAAAAGTATTCGGTATAATATTCCTTATCCCGGGATCGGTGGTAGGCAACATGTAGACACGACTAAAGTAGAAGTAAATGTTAAAAAAACCGGCCAGTGCGAGTTGGACTCGCCAATGAAGGGTTCCGCAGCAGCATTCAGGTTTGTTTTTATGAAATTAAAATATTTCTGATTTATTTTTATATTTCAGTTGTTTTAATGAAAAATAAATTAAGGTTTACCATTTATGACGTATAAAAAAACCCTAAAAAAGGATGATGGGCATTTTGGTATATAGTCTCAACCATAGACTTATAATATACTGACGTATAGACCACCTGCGTGACGATTTTCGATCTGTCAATGTGTGCGTGTGCTAGTGATGTATCTTTTACTATCGATAGTATAGTCCGTTCCACAGTGTATTTTTTGTCCAAAAAATTGGCCATGCCTTGAACAGAAATGTTATGTAAGTAATTTATTAGTATTTATATAAAACACTTTTAATTTTTTTTCAATAAAATTAAAAACTGCCATAACTTTTTAAATATTTACTTAATTGTCTTCTTGATTATTCTGATCGACAATAATAAAAAAAAACACACAATTTAACCTGATTTACATATTTCTTAAATAAGTGTTTAAAGATTTACTTACGATTTATGTTTTTTTTTCTTTAATTTATTATGAACGTATTTCTAATTATTTGGATTTTACAGAATTGCTACTTAAATGTACAAGAATTCGTGTAAAAAAATTTAGATCCAAATAATAAAGGGCACCGAAGTTAAAGACTTCTAAAGTTTTCTTGGTAACTATGGTTTTAGGGTTGTCAATATTTCTGTACCAACATTTTTTACTCATTTGAATTTTTTTTTTGAGCATATAAAAACCTACTTCAAATATTATTAAACTATGTGAACTATGCGGTGACAACCCTATCCAAAATTATATAAAATTGAATAACTCCGATGCCCCGCCTCATTTGGATCCCATTTTTTTTGGGTTATAAGTATCAATAAAAAGAATATTTCAGTCTTAGTTTCAAATCCAAATATGAAAAGACATGACGTTAAAAAAATTAAAACATAAATTTATAAAGTCAGTCATAAATACGTTATCTTGAACAAATAAAGCCTGGATGTTTTTCGCTATCGTAGGGCTTTTAAGACACTATTTAGACCAATTAATAAATTCTTAAAAGAATATCAAACTTTTGAGCTATAACTGTTTCTATGTTTTTTTCTGGAAATCATAGAATTTTTTTTCAAGTACTAATTTGCATTCTTCTATAGGAATTGGGCAGTCAGGTACTCTCGTCCTGCATTTACAATCACAAATCCTATAAAATTAAGTAATAAAAATGGCATGGCCAATTTTTTGGACAAAAAATACACTGTGCGTTCGAGTTAGTTTACCTGAGTTTCTATGAGAAATAAATAATATACAACTTTGGCAGTTTTCTATTTCAAATTAGGTACCATATATTTTATTTGGCAGAAAAAAAGGTGACGATTGAAAAGTATCCAAGACACACATTTGTCGTTTTTCAATCGTCGGATATGTTATGACATGAGGTTCTTATAAGGGTAAATAATATACACATTATAAAGTTACTTATTTATTACTCAGGTAAAAGCTATCTGAAAAGCGGCCAAGTGCGAGTTGGACTCGCCCATGGAGGGTTCCGCAGCAGCAATAAGGTTTATTTTTATGAAATTAAAATATTTTTGATTTATTTTTATATTTCAGTCGATTTAATGAAATTTAGATTAAGGTTTACTATTTATGACGTATAAAAAAAACTACTAGCTAGATCTCGTTCAAACCAATTTTCGTTGGTAGTTTTTATAGTAATCTACATCATATATATTTTTTTAGAATTATCGTGCCTCTACTTTAGAAATTAGAGGGGGGGGGACACAAATTTTTCCACTTTGGAAGAGTCTCTCTCGCAAACTATTCAGGTTAGAAAAAAATGATATGAGAAACCTCAATATGATTTTTGGAGACCTATCCATAGATACCCCACACGCATAGGTTAGATGAAAAAAAATTTTTTTGTTTCAGTTGTACTTTACTATTTATGACGTATAAAAAAAACTACTGGCTAGATCTCGTTCAAACCAATTTTCGTTGGTAGTTTTTATAGTAATCTACATTATATATTTTTTTTAGAATTATCATGCCTCTACTTTAGAAATTAGAGGGGGGGGGACACAAATTTTTCCACTTTGGAAGAGTCTCTCTCGCAAACTATTCAGGTTAGAAAAAAATGATATGAGAAACCTCAATATGATTTTTGGAGACCTATCCATAGATACCCCACACGCATAGGTTAGATGAAAAAAAAATTTTTTTGTTTCAGTTGTACCTATGGGGACCCCTAAAATTTTTAATATTTTTTCCATTTTTGCATCAAAATCTTAATGCGGTTTACAGACTACATCTGCTTACCAAGTTTCAATAGTATAGCTCTAATAGTTTCGGAGAAAAGTGGCTGTGACATACGGACGGACGGACAGACAGACAGACAGACAGACAGACAGACAGACATGACGAATCTATAAGGGTTCCTTTTTTGCCATTTTGGCTACGGAACCCTAAAAATCAGCCCTTACATTATTAGAAATGCAAATATAATGTTGAAAGTAAACAACACACTTAGTATTTTATTTATTCTTAAATTAAATACATATCATAATACTCTTACACACCTATTACCTTTTTAGATTGGTTTTATGTTATTGTTAAATACCGATAAGTATATCTGTTACGGACAGTATTCGCCCATAGGTTTTCGTCGCTGGCTCGGATCGGACTCGAAGATTCCAAGCTTCTACCGAGTTATCTTGCAGAGCGGGGGCGTAAATTAAACACACCAAGTTGAGGAGAACATTTTTCCCAAAACGCATCTTGCTTACCCGGCTCACGGCAATGCCGTAGAGAAAGCACCCCCGATTTGCATAATCTTCCGTCTCATTTTCGCTATCGGAAGGTGCTATTTTCCTCAATTTTCCCTATTTGCCGTGAGCCAAGGTAATTAAAACGCATTTTGGGAAATTCTTTATTTATCATTCTACAATACTCAACTTATTCTACGTATTTACACTTATGAGTGTACGCATAGGCAGTGTGGGAGAGGAGGGAGGTGCTGTACGCATGCCTATGTGTGCACTTACTCATTTACTTAAAGGTTGAGGTTTATTTCGCGGAATATTGCTAAAAATAATAACAAACTAAATTTTTCCGTAGAGAAAATATTATGTGTACGTATAAGAAAAGGTATTCTAATTTCCAGAAAGAAAATCGGGCTTACAATGTATCTGTGCAAGAATGAAATATGTACGAAAGAAAAGAGTAAAGTATGGGTAAAATTTAACAATAATAATATGATATTTTTGGTGTTTTAATACTTTTTTATACAGCAGCCCATCGTAGTCTTAAAATGTTCTTTTTAAAAAGGAGGGGCATTTCGTACCCACCAATGTAGCACTTTAAGACCTAACGAAATGAAAGAGCTTGTATTCGTGATGTTTGATATAATTAGTAATAATAGTTTAATAACATCAATTATTACAATAATTATAATATTATAATATAACTATGAATAATAATAATAATATGCATAAAAGTAAATACTGTAAATAATATACACATAAGCATTAGCACAATCAATAATAACTCAAAATGATTAAATGATAAAAATATATATACATATATAATCACGAAACAGCGTTGCTTCCACACTCCACAGCGAATGGCGACAAGCGCCTTATTAGACATAATTATTGGTATAAATACAAAAACCTTTTCAAACCATACATAAATTAGTTATGTCTATTGGGACCACATTTCATACATTTTTGCCTGTTCTCCTTTTTTCGATTTTTTTTATCGTATTTTATAATAATGAAAAAAACTTACGTAATGGACACGTTTTGTAACTCCGCAAACTCCATTTCCTTTTCTGGATTTCTACAAAATATAATTAATATATAATATTATGGATATTAGCACGTAGGATCCTCAGAAACACGAAATAAAATAATATTACTTTTGTTGACCTTGAATAATAATACTTCTGGTAAAGGTTCGGAAACCTACCCCAAGATTGACAGGGAGCGAGGGTGAGGGGGGAGTGGGGAGGAAGGGGTAAACACCCCCCCGTACCAAAATCCACACTGAGGAACCCCCAGTTTTGAAGCTACTCATCTTTGAAATTTTCGGAATTCTGAGGCGTGTTTTGTCACGGTCGGTCGCCGGCGACTGCTGCCGCAGCACAGTCACAGTTCTAACCTAACCTACCTTGGACTTCCTGGATTGTGTTTGTTTTTGTTTAGGCGGGGGGCTGCGCGCCCTCGCCCCCTGCTTCGGTAGCTACGGAGGAACTCCCTAACTAGTAAGTACACATAAACACCAGAAAACAGATGACCTTATCTCAAGATTACGAAAATTTCAAATGTAAATTTCTCCTAAATGGGGGTTGGGGGGTTTTCCGGGAGTGGAAGTGGCACGAGGAGGTTTTTCTGACCCAAAACACCCTTCGTCCACCCGTGTGAGCACCAAAAATTGGGGTAGGTTTGTGAACCTTAACCATACCTACTTCTGTTGACCGTGTACAAATAAAGGTATACGCACCTATCAAAAAAGTCGTCTAAACCCGAAGGCGACTCCACAGCTTCCTGTTCCAATGGTTTTCTAAAATTGTAATGTACTTATTTATTAACCGTATTAGTATATTACTTTTATTTTTTTTGGTACCTTCTCAATAACTCTAAAAATAAATAATTCGAAAGCTTTATGTGGCTATTTATTTTTATTGGATAGGTAGATCTAGGTAGGATTCTACCTCACCTACCTAATCACTCAAAAGAATAAATCGTAACATAGTTTACCTTTTCTTAATCATTTTCTTGCAACTTTCTATCTTCCGAGCCTTCCTTTTTCTTTTAAATACGTCTTTATCATTTTTTTTCCCCATTTCCGGGAAGTAATAATTTAAAATATCGTGCGCGGGAGTAGCGAGAGCGGCAGTGCACAATTTGACATAGACCCGACTCTGACAATGGTCGGCAGCGTACTAGCGGGGCGAGGCGGGCCGGCCTCTCATAGAAAACAAGCGCGAAAATGGCGCGAAATGGTTTTTGTCATATAATTTCAAAACTATAAATATATTTCAAATAAGCTATGTGCCAATTAAAGAGTATGCTTGAACTAATTTATGTACAAATTTTGGAAGCTTAAATCACTCTCTTCTGTTGGCAAAATAGGAATCCCTTTTTTTACAGAGGTCTTTTCGATTGATTATTCTGTGTTACAAAAGTTGACCAATCGTGTTATGCTATGGGTAATTCAAAGACAAAGACATGATGAATACTGACAGTGAACTTTAACTTCTTAACTTTAGTCATTGCTGAGAAAAATGGACATCGCTACAGCCAAATCATCAATGCGTCACCTTAATAATATTTTTAAATGGTAATCGCGGCCCTTTCCGCTGCGCCTTATCTTAACGTGCACGTACCTTTACAACGCGTTTGTATGGAAGTGCATGGGCCATGGGTGAATTATAACCGCGATCGTAAATTGCGGATACACCGGCTAATAGGAAATTGAACATGCAAGGCCTTTGAGGTCACACACGGCAAAGATTTGTACGTTTGTGAAAAAGAAATATTATGATGCCATTTTTAGGGTTCCGTACCCAGAGGGTAAAAACGGGACCCTATTACTGAGACTTCGTTCTCTGTCGCCAGGCTGTATCTCATGAACCGCTACAGCTAGACTTCTGAAATTTTCACAGATTACACAATCTGTGAAAATTATATAATAATATGTACACATAATACAAATATGTGCCGCTATATGCCGCTATAACAATAAATACTAAAAACAAAATAAGATTGGGGCTGCCATACAACAATGAACATACGTGATTTTTTGGCCTTTTTTGCTCGATATCAATAATGGCAACAGATAGGCACTTGAAATTTTCACAGAGGCCTTAAATATATTATGTGTACTTTAATAATTAATAATAATATTTAAATAAAATGTAAATTTAAGGGGGGTTCCCATACAATGAACACAATTTTTTCTCTATTTTTGCTCTATAACGGTACGGAACCCTTCGTGCGCGAGTCCGACTCGCACTTGGCCGATTTTAATCTAAAATACTTATTATGTGGCTAAATCAATAAGAGAAAGTGAACTTTTTTAAGTAACGATACGATATTATGGTTGACCGTTAACTTATCAGTTATCAGCTGTTATCACAATTCAAAATATCATTATTTCCTTTTATATAGATAGTCTCTAACTCTCAAGTCTCAACGTAGACGAATATCTTATAACAAAATATGATCCTAAACAGTAAGTAATCGTCTAATATCTAATAATATAATATTTTAATAATAATATTGTACTTACCGGCGCCACAGAATGTACTGCCGGCGCGGCGTGTTCAAATAAATGGAGCCTGCACCACCCAAACACAGTTCCGATGGCGATTCGATCGATACAGAAAAACAATAACTTTTGTTTTTACCCACACTTCACTACACTTGTACTGCAAAAGTTTCAACAAAACTGTAAAATTCGATAATATTTTATATCACTGTTCACCATATTATGTATTGAAATCACAGATTGAAATAAAGATGTCGGACGAACAACTGATTAATAATATTACCATAATATAATTAGAACTACCGCAAAATATTTATTTTTAGGGTTCCGTACCCAAAGGGTAAAATACGGGAGCCTATTACTAAGACTTCGATGTCTGTCCGTCTGTCCGTCTGCCACAACCCACCCCGATTTTGATATAACTTATTCATGTTATGTTTAGCCTAAATAAACTCCTACAGCCTACTGGTTTTGAAGAATCGGTAATTAGTAATACGAAACCAACAAAAATAGTCATTTAAATTTCAAATACTCCTGAGCGCCTAGCCAACGCGTTTTCTTTATTGTTTCTCTGTAGAATCGCCGAACAAAATGTATGGAACTGACATGAAGTCGAATGTCGACACCATTTTGTCGAACGCTAGTCTTTTTGATCGACGATTCTACAGGGTGTAACAAAACTAAGGGATAATACTTTATGGTATGTACGTCTTCGTAAAGTTCACCGTGAAAGTAGCAGCGCTAAAAGCTTTTTTTGTGATTTGTATGGGCAAGAACCCGAGCGTCATGAATTTCCCCTTGTAACAAAAAAAAGTTATTCTTTTAGCGCTGCTACTTTTACAGTGAACTCTATACACGAGACACACTCTGAACTCTAAAGTATTATCACTTAGTTTTGTTACACCTTGTATAAAGAAGCGATAAAGAAAACGTGTTGGCTAGGGCCTCTGAGGCTGGATGAAATGCTAATTCGTAAACTTTTAACCCTCCGGAGCTATGCGTTAGACAGCTCACGAATACAAATAGCGTAATAGCACGTACGTCATTAGCATTCATACAAATTCATTCATATTACATACACCTTTTCAATAAGCTTGATTACTTGCAATTTTATGTGAATGTTTAAGCGAATTGCGCCGGTAAAGCTGTTGTAAAATGTTGCTCTTTTATATTATTATGTAATATTATGTTGTTGGTACGTACGTAAATTAGTATTATAATGAAACGAAGCTTGTTTCTTTTAAATTTAGATTAAATAGTAATTGTAATATTAGGATTAGCATAGAAACCAATGTATTTTATTATCAGCTAGATACCTGAGGATCCAGACAAACTGCGAAAGTGTGTGCTGTCTGTCTATCAATAACAATGTTTAAAAAAATGTATAGATTAATTTTGATTTTTGAGTTCCGAAAAAGGATATAGAATTATAGACTATATTTTCCCTGGAAATACCTACATTTGTAACTTCCAATGCCATACATTTAAACAGGGTTACGAAATTGTAACCAACATCTTGCACAAAATAATAAAGTTCTCTTTAATCGGAAGTAAGATAAGTCTGGAGGCAGATTCATTCGTGTCTATAAATAATATTATCTATTCGTATAATAATTAATGTAGATTGTTCCGCTCGATACAATGTTAACAACGGATGCATAAAATCAGCAGGTGCAAACTTATCTGTGTTTAATGCTAAAACCACTAACATACTACCTACACAGAGAAGCGTCTTAGGGTTAGTTCACATTAATACGTTGCGATACGCACGACGCATAGCGATATAAAAATTGAACGCTAAGGACATTCTTTTCAGCTTTGACATGATACAATAATGCTTCGCCAAATCACACCAATCTAAGGGATAGATAGATAGATGATTATAATATTATGAATAAAAAAAAATACAAAGAGCTGAAAATAATTGCGCTAAACCAATAGAGCCAAAAATCGGCACAGCCAAAACACATGGCAGCAACCATAAACTTCCGAGTTCCGAAGTCAACGTTTTTGTTGAAGCATTGCAGTCGCTAAACAGTAAACAGACCTTCGGCTCTTATATTATTATAATCTCAATTAGAGGATATCGAATGCAAAAATGTTCATTCCACATTCCTGATCCATAGCAAATGCTTTAATTTGCATACCTTTAATGAAAATAGATAGACTATTATCGGTCTTGAATGTTGTGTAATAAATCTATTAAGCCTTTGAGAATATTAATAGAATCTATTTTTACTATTACAGAATTTATCATTATTTTAATAGAGCAGCGGTTCTAAAACTGTTACTGTAGACGGAACTAAAAAGAAAAAATTGAGCCACTGCACTGTGGCAATAAGTAGATTATAATATTTATAACGGATTTTGAGCAATTGACGGATTTTGATTTTGAACTCCGCGGAGCACGCGTCTTTTAGAATGGCTGCAATAGAGTTCTTTTGTTACATGGTAGCTAATGTATGTAAAACAATGTACTTGTTGTATGTAAAACAATGCGGTTTTGTTATTGAAATTGTATATTAACCAAACAACAGCTACTAGATCCGATGTTATCCGATGACAACCAGTATTAAGATTTAAGACTGGTTAAAGGAGTCAGTGTCATCAGCCATAAAATATAATAAACAAAATTAAGCAAACAAGATCAATTATTTTAAGTAGCTTTTTGGAATCCTTTTCTTGGAGTTTTTTTATTTAGATTCAAGAAATTATAACACAAAAATATATTTTATATTAATACTCAGAATACTCGGTTTCTCGGGTAGATATTATACTTGCAGCCGTTTGCATAAATTTACGAGATATTCCTGTTTTTAACTATAAGTATATTAAGGACGCTATTATAAATATCAGCGATTTTCCGGTACCCTATTAAAGAATTAGGAGTCAAACTGCGAGGATATTTTGGTTTCAAATGAAAGATAATATATTCATCTCCACGACTGTACCATAAAATTTCTATAGCCGCATACAAAATTTTCACATAAAATACGTTTTAACCATCACAATAATCGCAAAATATGAAAAAAATGGGTTCTGATTAGGTACCTTAATATCTAAATACACTGAACTGAGGAAAATAAATATACAAAAAAATTGTTGCTTATTTAGTCCTCTATAAAGTCCGCTAAAAATTTTATATAAAAATAAACAGCTTTTCCAGTTATAAGAAAAATAAGAAAATTTCTCAATTTTTTTCATACATTTTCGCCATATCAAGAACGCGGCGAGCGTCGTAACCGCCACTGTACAAGGCGCGCTACTATGAATCTTATTTTAATGTCATTAACGTCGATATTCGTCCTGACAGACATCCGACCTGCTAATTCTCCGGTTGGAGCATTCTTAGTACTCAGTATTTTCTTCACGTATTGGGCGCGAGTCTTGCGACCCGCGACCCGCGACCCGCGGCGGCTGTGGGCCGGGTCGATATCGTCTGCTCCAATCACCGTCATGTAGCCGCAACATTTATTACCATTTCACTGCCCTATTCATATTATTATACGTAACCTCCAACCTAAAAAAAGGGTGGTTATAAGTTTGACTTGTCTTTCTGTCTGTGTGTGACGTGTGTGTGCCGCGTGTGTTTTACTTGGCTTTACTTATTAGTAAGTATATAGTTTATCACCATTAGCTTGCTCTCTGCACGACCGGCCGGTCTAACAGTTTACGAAAATAACACAATCCACTCCAACGTGCCGCGTTGCCGTGCGTCGTCGTCGTTTCGGTTCGGCAGACCTCGGCCCGGTGTTTGTGTGCGTGAAAATCTATGCAATAGCTTTACTGCAGCACTCCCCGAGTGAATAGGTATAGAGACAGACAGACGAGTGCAGAATAAGATGTCTCTGAAGTGACAATTCACAACGGTCAACTTTTAGGTCACGCATCCAAGCATGTTTGTAGAATTGCGCAACTTTGTCACAACTCACAGCAGCTCAATAACGAATTATTGGAGTGTGTTATTGACGACTGCAGTTATCAACATGTCCACTGGCCCAATGATTGAAATGTCAATCGCTGTCAACATGCGCACGCATGCGGCATGGCATTAAATTTTGTCAATTTATTTTAGCGTGAAGAGATACTTAATGTAAGTTGTAACCCAAGAGCCAGCGACAGCCAGACTTTCGTCAATTTATAAGTTTGAATTTTACCTGTGTAATGGCCTCCATAGAAGTAAGAACGACCAGCAACTATGGAGTTTCGGTCGCGGTTACTTTAGAAGGTTCCAGTTCTGAAGATCTATCTAATTTTCGTAAAGCCCTTTTTTAAATTATTTTCTTCGGGGCAAAACTAAGTTAATATAGAGCTACTTGTACTATCATCTATTTTGAGGTTAAAGTCTACACGTTCGGAACTAGAACCTCTTAGGCCCGTATAAATAGTCAGTACTCAAGATGCATCTCGGTCTCAAGACGCGGTTCGGCTCTGTGATTGGTCCAAATTTTGACAGCCAACCAATTACAGAGCCTGTAGGCCTACCACGAAACGGTTTTGAGACTCAAACATTTGGACGAGAATGCCGCGTCCTGCTCTAACAACGTCATTTCACGTTTGTTAGAGTAGGATGCGGCATTCTCGTTCGATTGTTTGAGTCTCAAAACGGTTTCGTGGTACAAGCCCTGAACCGTGTCTTGAGACCGAGATGCATCTTGAGTGCTCACTATTTATACCGGCCTTAAAGTGACTGCGTCTGAAACTCCATAGAACTTGCTGGTTAATTACTTCTATTATCTATAGGGGTCATATTATCATACACAGGAAAACAATCAGCTTTTATAAAATAGCGATAGTCTGGCCATAGTATAGGTCTGGCCGTCGGTAGCTCTTACTTTATGGCTGATTTAAAACAAACAAGAAAGTATTGTAAACGCGAGTCACGTATTTCTCTGGATTTCATAAAAAACTCTCCGAGGCATGAGTTTTTTAGATATCAGAGTTGCAACTTTAAAACTGATGTTTAAGTTAAAGAAGAAAGTTTTTTCATAAAAAATGGTATATTTACTAGGTAGATCTATCTACACTACTATTATAAAGAGGAAAGATTTGATTTTTTGTTTGTTTGTTTGTTTGTTTGTTTGTTTGAGTCGAATAGGCTCCGAAACTACTGGACCGATTTGAAAAATTCTTTTGCTATTGGAATCTTACATTATTTCTGCTGAACATAGGCTACATTTTATTTTGGAAAAAAGTAGGGTTCCGTAAGATATTTGAGTTTTTCGGACGCAAGGTGTAAAAAATCTGCTAGAAAAGTTACTTATTTTGCGTACGCTGCCTAAACTATAAAAGATAGAACCATAAAATGTTCTAAGTAATTGTAGATCTTATAAATATCTACAAAAAAGTCCGCGACACACTATACCTATCTATGTCGAGTGAGGCACAATAACCATTTATTTATTTAAAAATCCTGAATTTTTTTTGGACTACAATAAAATGGATATATTTTACTCACGCTATTAATCCTTATCAAAATAAATTCTTTTATCACTAAGTACAGTTTATGTAGATAATATTTGGTCTTTGAATGATTAAAATTGGACGTTTGGTTTTGAAATTATGGCGAAATTAAAATATTACGATAGTGGGCGTCACCAAAGCGCGTGCCGGAAAGACAATATTCTGTTGTAGAAATGAAAATTCTGTACATAAAAGATATGAAATGACACCCGAATTTACACCTTTGTCACTACATCGCTATAGAAGCCAAAAATGTGGTTAGTTTTTTGTCTGTTTGTCTGTCTGTCACTCTTTCTGTCTGTCTGTATGTTTGTTCCAGCATCACACGCAAAATACTGATCCGATTTGAATGTGGTCTTCGCAGATATATTTATCTTCTTCCAACTTAACATATGGTGTATAAAAATTTTTCCCCCCACCCCTCTAAGGGGACAAAAGAGGGGGTCAGATTTTGTATCAAACTTTTTTCTTTAACACGAAAACTACTGATCCGATTTGCATACGGTTTTCACAGATATATTATATTTGTCTTCTTCCAACTCAACGTCTGGTGTATAAAAATCCTCCCCCCCCCTCCCCTCTCAACCCTCTCTGGGGACCAAAGAGGGGTCAGATTTTGTGTACAACTTTTTTCTTTAGTGGACTTACTTCATATTAGGTATTAACTGTGTTTTTCAACTTAACATCTGGTGTATGACCTTCCCCCCCCCACACCCTCTTAGGGGACAAAAGAGGGGGTAAAACATGTATCGACTGATGATGTAGAAAATATACTTTAAATGGCAAAACAACGTTTGCCGGGACAGCTAGTATACTTATATTATTAGAGTCTGGCCAACGAAAGCTGTCCACGGCTTTTTTTTTTGCCTGCATGTCAGTGTTTGTACGAAAAGGTCTTGATGCTTTATACATTATTTTGAACGATTTTAATTAATTATTTTTGTAGTTTATTCTTTTCAGAAAGTATTGACAATTTGGAAATAAAACACAAAGTGGCGGAAATTGTTGGTTCACTGAAAGAAAAGAATTTCGACTACGAATCAGGATGATTCATAGTCGAAATCGTATTCCATCTGATGTGTCCTCATTTATAATATAAACTAGCTGTTGCCCGCGACTTCGTCCGCGTTAGTATAGTAGATCACGTCCCAAGTATTATTTTTCAAAAATATTCAATGTACAGAATTGACTTTCCTACGATTTTATTATATGTATAGATTGTTCCTACAAAGGATAATTAAGACGCAATACAAACTCCACGATACCTTTTAATTATGAACAAAAGTGTCATGAGAAATAAGGGGGGGGGGGGTTTGGGGGGGCGCAGCCCCCCCAAAACAAACGACACTGGAAAACCGTATGTGTAGTTTAGTTTTTAACTTTGTTCTTAAAAAAGATGTATAACGCCGCAACACCGCTTTGTTTGAAGCGAAATTTGGGTTGGTGGGGGGGGGTAGGGGGGGCGAAGCCCCCCCCACCCAAGAAAAGACCGTTGCCAAAGCTCCCAGCATGTTAATCAAACGACACTCGAAATTTGTATAGAAAGATAGACAAAAGCTCATAGCATGGCAAGGAGTGAAGATAGATACAAAGTGTGAAGGACAAATTTGTAGGAAATTTTATGGGCTTTCATTACGTACAGGACATTTTTTCTCTACAACGCACCGTTTTAGCGATATGAGCAAAAAACTAAAAATATTGAAACTTGAGCCCCTCCCCCCCCCTAGGTGATATCGTCATAATATATAGCCTATGTGTTGACCCGACCTCTATATAATATTCGTGCAAAATTTGAAGTAAATCCATTCAGTACTTTCTGAGTTTATCCCGGACATACATACAGACAAACAGACAAACAGACAAACAGACAAACAGACAAAAATTCTAAAAACTATATTTTTGGCTTCCATATCGATTGTAGATCACGTCCCAAGTATTATTTTTTAAAAATATTCAATGTACAGAATTGACTTTCCTACGATTTTATTATATGTATAGATAGATGATTTTTTAATAACCTTAGTATTATTATTCATCTGCCTTCTTACCACACTCAATAAAATATGAAGTATTTTTCACACTATAATTAAGTAATATAAAACGCTGTCCCAATGACGTACAATTTTAAAGTCGGTTTTATCTTATTAAAATACTATCAATATTAGTTTATTAACCCGTCGATCGTGGTTAAACAAGACACAATATAGAATATCTATAATTATTATTGTGTCTCGGTCACCGGTGACCGTATGGGGCTGGGTGAATTAATTATGAAAACAAGCACGCTGTGCTCTCAGAACAATATACTTTGACGCTGCGTTGCTTCAACATGTCGTAAAATATGTGTTTTGGCAGCATTTTAGGCATGAATATAAACATAAAATACTTATAATATCATAGTATCAAGTCTGTTTATTCTGTGTATAGTCAGTGTTGCAAGATTCAGATTTTTTTAATTTGCCGCCTTTTCTTGTGGACTTCTTTCGCTGGCCAGACTCTATAAAGCTAATTACGTTTGTTATGAACGCGCTTACTATACCATAAACTGCGGGACCGTATTTATGTAATTTGGAACTGATAGAGCCTCTATCGGTGAAGGACATAAATCACTATTTTGCACGAAAATTTACTGTTTCCGAGGAATTCCTTATCCCTACAGCTACGTAAGCGGAACCCTAGGCGCGCGAAAGTACCTAATATTAGTACTTGTACTATTATCTCTTCTGTGATATTAGTTAAAACTCACCTAAAAGAATCCCAAGCTCACAAAATATTACGGTATTATGTAATCAAGATCAGGTGGCCCGCTGAGCCCTCGTAATTCATCTTTATTTGCCTCACCTTATGCGCCTCGAGACACAACTTTGAGATATATTCTCTCTTTATCTCGCCCGGAGACAGGTAAGCTGCATTTTAAAGTTGTTTACACTGTGGACACATTAGCTATCTCGAGATCTCGATGTATAAAATACGTTTAATGTTATTTATCGCGACAATCTTATTTATTATTATGTATATTGTAACTTTAGCAACAGAAGCCGGGAACTGGGGGCAGAGTTCGCAACTTGAACTCCTCGCAAATTTACTTGACTTCAATAGGAATTGTAAGTTGGTTAAGCGTTTAGCTATGGTAAATAATGTATATTAGGATTTAGGCCTTTGCCTCCTTTACAATTTTGTATTGTAAAACTACATAATATTATGTTCAGTTGGGTTCCTTTTTAACCGACTTCAAAAAAAAGGAGGTTATCAATTCGACGCGTATGTATGTAATATTTCCAGAACTGCCCAGTTTTTGTAAATGTTAATCTATATCAGCATCTGAACAAATGTGCCAAATTTCAAAAGTGTATGTATGTATGTATGTATGTATGTATGTATGTTTTTATGTTTGTTCACGCATATCTTCGGAACTACTGGTCCGATTTGAGTAATTCTTTTTTTATTGTACTAGGTATTGTTCAACTTGGATAGGGACACGGCTGAGCATACCCTGACGGCCTGTCCCTCCTGAAGTGGACAACGGACGGCCCTCAGGGCTGTCATTGGCAATGACATCTCACTGCCAGCACTGATCCGCTCGATGCTGTGCGGTGAGGAGGAGTGGAGGTCGGTCGAACACTTCGCAGAGGAGGTGATGACTGCCAAGGAAGAGGCCGAGCGCACGAGAGAAAGGGAGGCGCTCGACTCTAGAAGACGGCCAAGGCGGAGACGTCGCGCCCACAATGGCGACAACCTCCCGCCATAGATGGGGAACTCAGGGTGACGGCAAGGGGAAGCCGTCACCCATTGCACCGAGCCCCCGCGAGAGTCGTGATGCGCAACGTGCTCCCGCGCATCGCGACAAAAAGGAGAGGAATGGCCTAGACAAGCAGACAAGCAAGCCCCGCACTGGGGCCTCTGTCCGGCCTGGGGGGCGAGTAATCGCCTCTCCGAAGAGGGGTCTGCCGACCACCAGGCAGACGACCGCTGGTGGAGTTGCGGTCGCGGTGTCGTACCCGTGGCCCCGCCGTCGGAGAGAGGGCGCATCGCCAAGTTTTAGTGGGTAGGGCTTTTGAGCGAGTCCCACATATCCGCGTCAGGATCTCCCTCATCCCCCGCGGAATGCGTAAATGCATTTCTTGGCGTTAAAAAAAAAAAGTATTGTTCAACTTGGGGAATAGTGCAAGTTTCATCAAAATCGGTTCAGTAGTTTTGGAGATAGGAAGTTTTAATTCTCAATTACGTACAATTTTGAAGTCGGTTTTATCTTTTCAAAATACAGTTATATTTACAATATAATAATTATCAAAAAACTATATATTTTATTCATAGCGTGAATACTATGTAGTATAGTAATTATCACTTATCAGTACCTAATCAGTAAACTAATCAGTAATTACGCTATGCTTGGTATGAATTACGATGGTATGAATTGACAGCCGTTTCAAAGGTTTCCCAACGAAATGTATTATAAAGATGGCTGGCATGTATTATGTAACTATCCTAATTCCTAGCGGACGGACGTGTTTTTACAGCGAAGAACGGCAATTTGGTTGAATGGACGTCCCGTCAAGCGTTGGAAGATAGCCGATTAAAAGTTTAATCTCGTTTAAAATTTTACAGTCAAATTTTAAGACCGGTAGCAACAAACGGCGACGCACCAAAATTTAACGACTCGCCAAAGCGATTATTCATTCAACGATTATAAACTCCAGGTATATACAGAGGAAGTAGTCGGACGTGTGTTCCGGCGACATGTGGCCAGCGATATATCGGAAGCGATCTTTTTGCGACCACGGTCCACGTTGTGTGTCTAAAACGGTGAATATGCGGATAACTTACAAATATTGCATAAGTAAGATGCTCGTGGATGCGGAGAATCACATGAGAGCCGGGAAAATGCAAAAACCGTACACCCTACCAATTTTGATACCGAATAAAAAATAGAATTTAGATAGGTACAGATAACTCAAGGAACAACGCTGGCCTCATCAAAATATTATACATTTACACTCTTACTATACTAATAAACGCTGTATAAGCTTTGAATAGTTATTCAGTGTTTTGTCTTCTTCAATCCAATTAAAAATGTCACTTGTGTGACAGGAACAAAACACTGTATAACTATTCAAAGCTTATACAACGTTTACTAGTAAGGCAGTTAATATTTATCAATTTACAATCACACGATATCTTAATTTCACTTCGTCAATTTATAACGTTATTGAATTTTATATTATATTGTGTAGATTAAGTTTTAGTTATTTTATTGCCATATTTTATATTATGTTAGTTGTAGTAGGTATGTTAACACTGTTTACTTTTGAAATGCTAAAATTATTCTGTGGAATATAATCCTAGGCTATTTCACTACTTGTAAAGGCCAAAAGTACTAAAGTATCGATCTTATATGCCTAATAAAGGAATCCTAGAGCCTACCGAATAGTTGTAACCAAATGACAAGAACCGCTACAGTCGATGGCCATTATTCTAAGGAGTAAATAGGTATTACTGGCATTTGCGTCTTATACACCAACATACTGTAGGTATTACATTACAATGTCTAAAGAAGACTTCTTATTTGTCTAAGTATGTGAAAAATGTTGTAGAAGCTTACATTACTGTATTTGTCAGTCTTGTCACATTACCAATGTGCCAGACAAGAGCAAGCTGTATTTTAAACATATTGTTATTTTATTTGTTATATTTTGCTAAGTAAATATTTTCAAGATAAAAAATATTATATCCTTTCTCTTTTCTTGGGATTTAAAGTAGGATTCAAAGTATCAGTTTATTTTAATTTTATTTTACCATATTTTAATTCATATTTTAATTCAGGCAACACTTATCTTATGGGCCACTATTAAGATAAGTTTCGTTGTAAATAGGGACAGAAAAAACTACAACAAGACACTTTATAGTTACCTATATTAGTAAATACCTACGTACAAATGTAATTTTTAGGTTATTTTCAGTCTATAAAAGCAGCTGGAGTCAGGACACAGTATAATAATACCAGTAAGATCAACACTCAGTATTATTACTGTAGATGAGTCAACAGGATACACGCAGTGCGTAGGAACAGCTTATCCGACTCATACGGATTACTTAACGACTGCTATTTTGAAATTTCTCCTCACATCCTCACTCGATTAAGGAACAAATAACTGTATTGCAATAAGAAAATTCTTCTTTGAAGTTTGAAGGAACTTAGAAGATTGGTAACATTATGGCAAGTATTATGTTGTTTTAGTAAGTAATACTCATTGGACTTAGGAATTTAACCAAAAAATATGAACGGTGAGAATTCTCAAATCTTGAAATGGTTTTCCAAATTGTACATTTTTATTTTTGTAAAGTTATTACAGTTTTGATGATTGATTTGAACAGTTTTGATCGCGTCCACTTAAAGCTCTTTAAAACTCTATTGGTTGTGTTGTTCTCCGTTTTTGTGGTTTTTTAACAGGAGTTTATTTAATATTTTCGTTGTTGTTTTATTTTTTAAACGACTTCCAAAAAGGAGGAAGTTATTATGTTGGACTTTGAATATTTTTTATTACTTAAGTACTAGCTGACGCCCGCAACTGTTGTTTAAATTCGTTTATTGCGCAGGAATCGTAAATATTTCCGGTAAGTATAAAAATAATTCTATGTTCTTTCCCGTGACTCTATCCCGTATCTCCCCATACCAAATTTCAGCCTAATCGGTTCAGACTTCAGAGGTTTGGGCGTGAAGAGGTAACAGACAGATAGACAGACAGACTAGACGGACAGGCAAAAACACTTTCGCATTTATAATATTGGTATGATTTTTGGTAGTATATTCTCTCCCCCCGCGGCCTCCGTACGGTTAACATCGTCTGACGTGCGCTCCGGGAATTAAATTATTTTTGGTGGTTAAATATCGTTAATTGCGTGCTGAGTGTGTGTAATAAGCTAGGTAACGGTGTAATCTACGTTTACTGTAAGTTTTTGAAGCACATTTGTTCGTATTTATTGGATTTAACTCGGTAAGTAATTTCTTTGTTCACTTTTTACTAGGCCGAATTGCAGGTAGGTTAATATTGTTAGTGTCGGTACCGCGCGCGTTCGCCGGGCGGCCGGCCTTGCGAACAGCTGATCGCCTAGGTACTTAAATAATATTTAAATAGTGTTTTTGTTGTAATTAACTTCGAAAATAAGACATAATGTCGAGCCATAGTAACATTCCGCCGGATAAAAATACTAACCCATTTGCAAAAAGTGACGTTACAGTTCGTTCTCCGCCAACTTCATCCGGCAAACGTTTATTGTCCGATTTATCGCCTTCTTCTGTGTCACCAGTTGAGAAACGTCACCAACCTTTAAGAAACGAGCTTCCATCCCCAGTCATTTCACTTTTAGATACTAGCCGCGTAGCCGATGATGAGCACTTTAATTATTGCGAGTTAGTCCGCGAAGCGTCCTCGTACTTAGAAAAAATCAACGAATTCGCGAACGATACTGTCTCGAGGCGCAATAACTTAACTAATAAATCGGAAATAATGAACATGACACAAAAACTGACAACCATCGTGTCCCTTCTTGCCATTAAAAACTCGACCCTCGAAACTAAAATCGCTAATTTGGAGCGTGATTTACTATCCGCTAAATCCATTCAGGTTACGAAACCGGTCCCCGCGACGACTCCGGTCTCTTATTCCGAGGCGCTCAAACTGAAACTCGCGAAATCGGTTCCTCCGGTCGAGACGCGTAAGCCACTCCCGTGCGTTATAGCCTACCCCACGCAAGAAAAATCGGCGGAATTAAAATCGGCAACTGAGACTAAGCAGGCTCTTATGAAAGTCATTAACCCGGCCGACGGGTTCCAATTCCATGGCGTAAAGAAAACAGCAAATTCGGGCGTGATCTTGCGTCTTACTAGCGAGTCGCAAGTTAGCAAACTTAAGTCAGTCGAAGCGCTGAAATCGGCCGGTCTGCGTCTCGAGACACCAAAAGGCCGTAACCCGCGTATACTTATCAAAGACGTTCCGCAACATATCACGGACGATAACTTTCTTTTGTCTCTGTATAATCAAAATATAAACGGCGAAATCAATATGTCGCAGGATCAATTTTTGAGCTCAACAAAAATAGTTAGGCGCCGCATATTGAACAAAGAATACAATAATAGAAAATGGATAGGCATCGAACTAGACCCTAAAGTACGTAAACATCTGATCGAGACAAAAGAAAAACTATTTATCGACTGGGCGATGTGTCGTTTTGTAGATGACGTTGAGCTCGTTCGCTGCGCTAATTGTCAACAGTACGGCCACACCGCTAAATTCTGTCGCGACACAAAGCCATGCTGTAAACATTGCGCCGAAGGTCATAGCTCGGATAGCTGCCCGAAGAAAGACAAAGACGACTATAAGCCGGTTTGCGGTAGTTGTTTACGGTATAAAAGACCGACAGACCACCCCACGGGCTCCTCAGAGTGTCCAACATATAAGGCAAAAATGGAGCAACTTATTTTAACGACTCACTATGGATAGATTAAATATAGGACAGCTTAACCTGCACAACAATAAGCACGCGACATTAGAATTAGAAAAGTTAGCTTCGGAACATAATTTAGACTTAGTTCTCGTTCAAGAACAATATCAACTTGCGTCGCTACGGTCGAAAATGATACAAATAAATAACCTAGCTCGCGCGGGTATATTCACACCTCAGTCTAGATTTTCAGTTACTGCTATTTCTAATCTTTCGACGTCGCACTGTGCAGTGGCGGAGATATCGTGTCCTCAGTTTAGGTTATACGTTGTCAGCTGTTATTTTCAGTACGCGGATTCCGTAAGTCCCCACTTGCATCAACTTCGCCGCGTTTTACAATCTCTAGCGGGTAATAAAATCATTATAGGCGCCGACGTTAATGCATCCTCGCCCTTATGGCACGGCCAGCTTAGGTACACGGACCGCGACCGACGTTGCGCCGTTGAAGACTTTATTGCGGAGTTTAACCTCCAAATTCACAACACCCCTGATGCACCACCTACCTACAGTAGCCCAACGGGCGAATCGTCGATTGACGTCACGCTATCTAGCGCGTACGTCCAGATTAGGCATTGGCGTGTCCTTCCCGATGCGTCATGTAGTGATCACCGCTTACTGGTGTACGAGTTCTTTCGTGCGGTCCCGAGTGATACCGTAGTCAATTCTAATGACTATAAATACAACGTGAAAAACGGCGATTGGAAATTATTCCGCTCCCTTATCACCGCTCATGCCAGAGACTTCACTCGGCCGGAATTGAGCGTTAATGAGTGCGCAGAAATAATGACAAACACTTTTGTTTACTGTGCAGACGTTGCCTTGGGTCGCAGACCTCTTAAAAAAGAACACAACTGTAAATGGTGGAACATTAACCTTCTTAACCTTCGACGCGAATTTAGAAGAGCCAGGCGCAAAATTAATAATCTCCGTAAATCTGGCCGCGATCGTTCGGACGACAACTACAAAATAAGTTTAAATAACCTCCGCATCTCAAGGTCACGCTATCGTGCCGCCGTAATATTAGCGAAAAATAATATGTTAAGGAATGCCGCAAATAGACTGGATAAAGAGGGCCCCTGGTCCTCTTTATACCATGAGCTTAAACCCAGTAGTAGTAACGAGCCACTTTTTTTCTCTAATATTAAAATAAACAACTCTTATACTTGTGGCCTAGAGGAAACGGCTAAGGCGTACCTTGACGTTCTCATACCAGACGACGAGCCCTCCTTGGATGATGAACACCACCGCGACGTTAGGAGTAGTATGTTAGACACCATCCATTCTCCGGTCTCAGATTTACCTACTTGTGAGGAGTTTATAAAAATCGTAAATCTATTACCTATTAAAAAATCAGCGGGTGAGGATAAAATATCAAATATCATGATAAAACAAGCGTGTCTAGCGGCCGATTCCTCGATACTACACGTTTATAATAGATGTATCGCAGAAGGCGTTTTTCCGAGAATTTGGCGTATCGGTTGTTTAAAATTAATTCCTAAAGCGGGTAACAGACCTCCTGACGACCCAAAATCATATCGTCCCATAACGCTCCTGCCGAGTTTAGGTAAACTACTAGAACGTCTTATCGTACCTCGCCTGCTACCCGGTGGTCCTAAATTTCATAGTCAACAGTACGGTTTCACCGCCGGAAAATCGACTGTTGACGCGGCGTTAGAAGTAAGAAAAATTGTTAATTTATCGGAAACTAAATACGTGGTCGCCATTTCATTAGATATATCCGGGGCTTTCGACCATGCTTGGTGGCCGATGGTACTATTAAAACTAAAAAATCGAGGGTGTTACTGTAATGGGCGATTCCATTAGGCGGGTACAACAGTTTGACACACTTAAAGCTTCCTACAGGCAAAATGAAGCATATTTATTAATAAAATATCCCTTGAAGGGATACATTTTAACTAGTTTAACAATGATTTATAAATGAAAACCTTCATCCAATGTTTGGAAGGCCACAAACAGGTCTGAAGTGCCATCGCCGGTGCAACCAATTTGACCCACCATTAAGAACTGTGATGAGTTCATATGTGAATACTGGTTATTCCGAAACTTTTACAAAATAACTTGCCTATATTTCAAAATAGCATAAAACAAAGAAACTATGTAACTAGATAAAAGTAATTATAATAATAAGTACTAGAAATTATTAACCATTTTACGATCGCGGGCGCAACATCAAAATTCTCAAATCTCTTAAAGGTGAATTAAATCGTAATTCTCTAACAAATTTTAAAATTTTTGATATGGAATATATAATTATACTAATAAGTTTGTAATAAAACTGCACCAAATTGTAGTTTTTTTTTATTTTCAGTTGTTTATTGGCCTGACAAAATTAATCGTCTAAATCACTAAAAACGATTGAATAGTGTAATTTATACAAAAGATTTCGATATATTGCTGTATAACTATACTACAACTAAACATTAATTTGAAATATATATTATTTTAATTTAAGAATATGGGAAAAAACATCGCGCCCCTTAGATGATATTGCTTAAAAACGCTCTAAATTATTCGAATTTCATCTTTAACCGATAAAAGTTGTTTTATTAGTAAATACACATCTTCTTACGTATATTCCAATTGAGAAATGTAATGAATGTCTCATTTTAAAAAATTTCGTTAAGGGCCGTCTGTAGCGGAATGGCCCTAATATTTATTCCATAATACATTCTTACTTTACTAACGGTCAAACTAAGCTTCGTCTAGGACATTGTACACACGTCAAAGATTTAACGTGCGGCTGCCCTCAAGGATCGGTAATCTCGCCTAAATTATGGAATATCGGATTCGACGATTTGTTAAGTCTTCCTCTTCCACCGCTTTGTATACTAGTTGGTTACGCCGATGACGGTTTTCTTATCGTACAAGCTAACTCGCGTTCCGAAATTGAGTCTAAAGCCAACAGTAGTCTTTAATTTAATATCTGACTGGGGTAAGCGTAATCGTCTGAATTTCGCCGCGCATAAAACTTACCAAATTCTATTAAAAGGTTCTCTTATTTCTTCCCCTAGCATTAAACTTGACAATATAAATGTTAAACGCAAACATTCACTCTGTTACCTTGGTTTTCATTTGGAAAATAAATTTACATTTTTGGAACATATAATTCAAACCGGTGAGAAAGCCAAACGTAATTTTTACTCGTTTACTAGAATATCTACTTCGACATGGGGCCTCTCATTTAAAACTCTTAAATTAATTTACACCGCGACGTATCTAGGCAGCATATGCTACGGGGCCCCCGTGTGGGCCGACAGAGCAACTATCGGCGCGGCTCGTCGCAAGTTGCTGCAAAGCCAACGTCTGGCACTCATATTCTTATGCAAGGCTTATAGGACCACAAGCACCGAAGCCTTGCCCGTGTTAGCCGGAGTTTTACCCGTTGACCTTGAGATACAGCGCCGTGCGACAATGTATTATCATAATAAAAACATTGACAACCCGTTCTTTCTGAACGATCGTGATAAAATAAAAATAGCAAGATTGTTTGAACCTTTAGAAGACTCTGTGCAAAGCCTCTTCTCCGAATGGCAGACGCGATGGGACTGTTCCACCAAAGGGCGTCATCTATACAACTTTTTCCCTAATATTCGAGAACGGCTTTCCAAACATTGGATGGATGTTGATCACTGCGTTTCTCAATTCCTGACCGGTCATGGAAATTTTAAGGCTAAGCTTTATGGTTTTAAACTTGTAGAATCACCTATGTGCGAGTGCTCGACCGAAGGCAACATGTTCGAACAAACCGCTCATCATGTTCTCTGGGAGTGTGGTCTCTGGCAGGAGGAAAGATCTGCAATGCTAAACAACCTACTCTGTACATCGGGAGTCGCATACTACGGTGATCTTGTGGACAGCGCCAGGAACTTCCGTGCCTTCAAGCGTTTTTGTCACAGTTATTATTGGCAACAATCCAACACATAAAATTGCAATATTAATTTAGCTATAGCGTAGTCAATTATTAACTTTTATTCCCGTGGTGCTTCCCCTTCAGTTCTTTGACTTTTGGTCATTGTAACTTTGTGCTGTCTCCCGCTTGTATGGGGAGGGAATCTGGAATCTTCCTACTCCTCCTATTTTTCTTCTGATTAAATTCGTTGCGGGTCCCAAGACAGTTTAGCATGTCCCTCGGGCTCCCTGAGATCATATCAAAGGGTTTTCGTGGTTGGATACCGCTGAAGATCCTGGCGACACAGGAGATACAGTGGTGGGAATGTGTGGTGGGCCAAAGCCCGTTTAAAAAAAAAAGTATATTCTCTTAAATCTACAATACTACAATCATCGACAAAAGTGAGTCAAGTGTATTGGCATGTCTGCCTAACTGTACAGTTCAGAGTGAGGGTTGGCAAGATG
The DNA here is from genome assembly GCA_905404155.3 of Plebejus argus. NCBI lineage: Eukaryota > Metazoa > Arthropoda > Insecta > Lepidoptera > Lycaenidae > Plebejus > Plebejus argus. The sequence continues at coordinate 6,120,671 of FR989935.1, read as the reverse complement.
CCAAAACGTACGGCCAACTCCTGCTTCCTAATTGATAGCAATTTTTTAACATGACTGTCCAACTATCTTCCGGCTTCCCCCTTATAGAGCAGTCATTGCAAATTGTAATACGTGCTGTTCTTATGTTGTTCTTATATGCCAACGAGAGCTGATAAGCAATTTTGCATTGAGTTTGTTTTAGTCATAGCTTCTTTTTAGACACTGTATTGATTTGAATTGCATAAGTAACAAATATACAGACAAACAAAGTTTCTCCTTTTCGTTCATCACGCTGAGAAGTGATACGTTTACCCTGGATACAAATCACAAAAAATTGCTCTTTCAGCACTGCTACTTTCACAATTCACACTAAGTAACTCTATGTAGCCCTTAAGTAAGGGGTGAATTCTCGTACACGCCCTAAAGTTATTTTGTTGTTCTCTGTTTTATTACACCCTGTACAAGCATCGACGCAAAAATACTTTTTTTGCATATTATACAAAATAGACACTAAAAAGAACATCGCAAAGTTAGGGTACAAAAAAACTTTTTTTTAAATAATGTCTCGAATCTCGATTCAGTTCCATAGTACATTTTGGGACACTTGAGAAGCACCAGATGTCCCCAGTTTATCGCTGACCAGATAGAATGCACTTCAGTTTTGAGTTACGTCTGATAACCGACTCCCTTGCACATGTTACAGATAATTAATATAATGGATGAACTTTCTTGGTCCTTTTATACACAGGGTGCTTCAATTTTTTTATTTTTTCGAACAACTATAAAGTTTATGACCTTTTTACAGGTTAGGAACTGCTGGCTTAAACCCTCGATCGCAGATTCTTGGAAATCTATTGTTATTCTATTGATATCGGTCGCATGCGACCGCTTGGGACTTGAAAGGGTTTATACTTTTTGTAATTTCAACCCTACTTTTTTTCTTCAAATTCTCAAAAGCATCACGATAAAAACTTCCTTGAACTATATTCTAAACTCAAGGCTTACTTTAAAAAAATGTACACTCGTAGGAAAATGATTATTTTATGTACATTTGACTAATTAACATTTTTTATGATTTTTTAAGTATAGAATTAGAATCTTCGTTTGTAAATTATAATACCAATTATTATATCCGGTGAATAAAACTTCCTCGGTAGTTAGGATGCTATACTTACCATACACATCCTCTATAATCTATATTAAAACTTTACGTTATGATCACTATGATAAATTACTATAATATTTAGTAATAACTCTATGGTAATAAGAAAACCATTGTAGAACCAAAGCGATGTATTTTGTTTTATGTTACTAATTTAGATAATATCTGTAACTAATAGTTATGTTTGTGATTACTAATTAATTATTTTTATTATTGAGAGCGTCTAAAATGCTTCGTTTTATTGATTTAGGTAAAAAGAACCGTCTGCAGGTAAAAAGGTTCTGACTTTGTGATTTTACTTTTGCTTGACTAGAATTTAAATGTGATGAGCACAATATAATTATTATTATTGGAAGCATGGACCAATAACTATTTATTACTCTATGATTGGAAGGTTGTAATTCATGATGATTGGTATATTAGATGACGCCCGCAACTCCGAATAAAAAAAAGTCCAACATTATCTAGCCATGGCAATGATAATATGTTAAATATTCACGTCCACCATATAAATTAGTCTGGAGCAGTTGTTTAAACAGTTACATGTACCAATATTGACACAGCGGTGATAGTAACGACATTATTTGAACTAAAAGTTTTAAATTATGAAAGAGTTGGAGATACCATGTGATGGTAGTAAGTAGAAATGTCAGAAATGGCGACATGAAAATATTAATTAGGGTGGTTGAAGTATCACTCAAGATAAACTCTCTATGTAGAGTAGAATTTTCAGTGTTGGACTTGCAGCTGCATCTCTTTTGCTTACCGACATATCCAGCTTCCATACCGTATGTGGAACCGGGATAAGAATATTTTTGAGTAACCGAGACAAGAAGCTTTACGTCTTCGCCTGTGTGAAACAGGATACCTATATTCTCAAAGAAAGGTATTAAATGGGTATTTTGTTCGGACCTGTGACCCACCAGCGACCACTAATGAAATTAGTCGGAGTATGTCAAAGACTATAAATGGCTAATAATAAACCCAATGGCTTTGTCCACATTGTGCCTTTTTCTGTTCGTCAAGGGCATGCGTTATAGCGCAGTCAACAGCGAACGTGAGGCATGCCCGTGACGCGCGTTGAAATCGTAGCGCTTGCTATGACACTTTCTTTTAACGCGGGTGGATTTTGACGCACTCAATTATTGAATATGCCAAATGAAAGTTGAATAAAAAGAAGATGATGAAAATTGAAAATGAAATTGCATAATGTGGACATAGCTAATGAGATAAGTCGCAAAAGAACAATTTTCGTATATCCATAACATTATGCTTCTGAAATCTGAATGTATAAAATGCTTATAATTTACAAAAATGCACAATATCTTCCTAAAAAGGTACATATTATGAATGTTTAAGTTTCCCTAAATATTCGCAATTCATCTAAATAGAGAAAATATACATTTTACTTTTTTCCTCATAACATTCCCTAATAACATTCCGTGAAATGTTAATCCTAAACCTTAAAAAAACCCATTTCAATAATGGTCGCGAACTTGGTTGCCGGGTCAAAAATGCCCTGATGCCTTTCTTTCAAAAATCCTATTTCAACATCCGCGGTATATAAATAGACTTTGCCTTTATAAAATTTCCACCTTACGGAATAATAAGGAAAATGTGTACAATTCCCGAAAGGAAGGCAAGAATAAATTTCGGGGGTGTTGGTAGAACGTTAGGCTACATAAATTCCGCCTGCCTCATTTATTCTATCGGCAGAAATAAGGGATTGTCGAATGTAGGTCAGAGAGTAATATGAAGAGATATGAGCATTGCTGGAAGTTCATTTGGTACATCCCTAAATTAAATTTATAGTTATTGCTAGATGATAAAGTATTCATCATCATCGTCGCCATTACCAATGTGAATTTCCTATTAAAGGCCGGCACTTATCTGCAGACTGCAACTTTTTCGGTGACTGGACTTGGTTAGTTGCTTTTCATAAAGTGATCCGATTACTCGTTTACCCCTTCGTTTTAGGAAAAGCAGGAGCAGCAATGTCATTATAAATAGCAAAATAGATTAGGAAGTACGATGCTGAAAATAATAGCTTAATTTTTAAATCCACGTCTTTCAAATAAACTTTTTAATTTATTTTAAAAGTCTGTAACATGCTCATTGAACATCAAGGACTCGGGCCATATGCCACAAGTCACAACATGTGGCTTATCTGGGGGAAAAAAGTTTATACAACAATTAAGATAAGTTGCGAAAAGTAAGTAAAAGTAAATTGAATAGGCATTAAGCGGTCAAGGCAATAAGAAGGCTGTTGAGCCTTGACATTGAATTGACTGTAAATAAACTTATTTACGCTTGTTTACTCAAGCTAGGTGTCTATAACTCTACGTTCTTAACGTTCGATTCTACAAATAAAGTACTCATAGTCATGGTATGACTGTATCTAAACTGTAGTTTATTTACTGGGAATCGAAGCTCAATTAAATACTTTTATACATAACAAATAATAATATTATGAAACAAGTAGAGTTTGGTAGCTATATTTTTTTTCTTCGCTGTGTTTTCCTTCATAGACAACATTATTATGACTTGAACTCTTTCTCAGCGTTTTACGTTAAAAAATTGTAATTTGGCATAGCTAGGTACCTAGATTATAATAATTAAAAAACTGAATTATAATGGTAAACCAAATATAAATTTACAGGTACACTTTTAAATACGAGAGTTTTATAATTATAATAGAGATAAGTATCTCTATTATATTATTCTCGTGTCGCAGTGTTTGTGCGCGAACTTCTCCAAAACGGCTCAACCGATTTTAATGAAATTTGTATAAGCCTGGGAATAGGTTTTATATTGATACTAGAAATAATTGATATGGCAATATATTTTCCGGGTCAGCTAGATTTTTTGAAACTAGTCATTTAAACTCATCATATTTAGCATCACGTGATCACTCTTCCTCCATCGCCGTAATCGGTAACAAGATACACATTGCACATTGCTTGTCTGACAACATTAAGAGAATCTTGTATGAAATAAGAAGCATGTCCGCAAATATACATAAACATAACCACGTTTCTTTGTTTAATTAAAGCTGTGTTCACATTGTTTAACAAAACCGTGAAGGTGTACACGTGATTGCATTATTAAGTGATATACAGATACATTTTCAATCTTATTAGAAGGCAATAAAGTCGAAATGTGCATCGTATTTCTTCTATGTAACTCAAACAAGTTAAAGTACCGTTTTTACTTTGACTTGCAGACCCATTTGAACCTTACCGAAAAGACGAGATAGAATTAAAAAGTTTACATTACATTGTGCTTGTTTTATAGTTGCTTAGAGTTTAAGATGTGCTTTAGCGTCTGGTGGCAGTCCATTCGACTAAAAGGCTGGTCACCAGTCACCAGTCACAAAAGTGAAGTGGAAGTACTTCTTTCAAGCGGTGTCTCATTATTTCACATTTCAATTTGGTATTAACATGGCCAAGTCAAGCCTGAGCCTCCTTACGTTTCAGTGTGAGCTTAAATCCGCGTAAAACACCGAATACACGGTCGTCAACGGCGGTCGTCAACAGCAAAAAATTGTATGCGCGTTGCCAGCCACACGGTTGTCAGCGTGTTGTCAACCAGTTTTTCATTATAGATTTTGCGTGGTCGTCAACCGCCGTTGACGACCGTGTATTTCTTGCTTAAGATTACATCCAAAATCTTGTCGAAGAATTGAACGGTTGAGTATAGAATAAGTATAGGCAACGTTCCGGGAATTCGCAGCCCTAGCTGAGGTGAATATTAAGTAGTGCGTCCTTCCGATTCGTAAACACGACTTATACGAAAGAAAATTGAAGATATCTCGAAAATGCCAATAACATGTGGTTGTGGATATGAATACAGATAATATGTATTGATGTAATACGATTTGCGTTATGATATATTGCTTGAAGATGATTCTAATGAACCATTGCTTATATTTTCGTCTTTATTTGAAAGCAAATCAGCTGCAAACTTGGTGCCCGTGAAGTATTTTGTTAGTGAAAATACCACAGACATAGATCAAGATAGATACCGCATGTGTCTCCAGTGTCTCCACTCTCCATTTGTATGAAAACGAGTGTGTCACTTTTTTCCTATAGTGACGTACCGATGATAAGAAACGTGTCCATTATCAAGGACAACGTTTCTATTCGAATTTCTACAGCTCAATACGGCATAATCATTTAGGCATTTTTAAAATTCTGATTGACGTCCGATTCCGATAGCAGACTAAAGAATAGACTTTCGAAAGACGAGCATTGCTCGTCGTTTGGGAACGCGATATGGCACGCGAAGTACATACACGTTATGCGGTATCTATCTTGATCTGTCTGTGGAAAATACATATTATATTTCACAAATTCATGTTCTGTGCCTCTTAAAATTAGCCAATGTATGCAATGAGGAAAGTGGAGTCGCCCAACTGTGAGGTATGTGTTGTGCGGGATGATATCTACCACCGATTGATGGAGTGTTCCCGGAACGCAATCTTAAGAGAACAGCTGATTTTAATTTTAAATTAATTAAAAGTAATATTGGCATATTTCATAGCATTTTAGCAAAGCCTTTTTCTGAGGCTGCTAGAATGCTATATAATTTTAATTTATTGTAAGTTTTGTCATATTTAGCATAAGGTACGATGGGATTGACATCGTCTTCTTTGTACAAAAATCCCTGTAAATTAATAAAGAAAAAAAACTCAACGGATTGCATCTATCTACGTAGGGTTAGGTTAGGTTAAGTGTAAAGGTTAAAGACCGCTGTCATAGATGGACTGAGAGGACAAAGAATATAGTATCAGTGAATTGACCTATCAGCACGATCAAACAAAGATGATCTTACGACGTGGGTGTAAAGATTCCAGCCGTAATAACAAGAATCATTATCATTAAGAAACATTTAGAATGCAATGTCGTGTGTGGCATGACCATCAGGGTTGCCGATTATTATTGTCCAATCGAAAAATCTGCTTCTGCTTCTTGGCTGAAGCCAAAATAACCGTTTGGCTTTAACCGCAGTCGAACTGTCACATCCCTAGCCAAAGCAAATGTTACCAAAATTAAACGAACCGTCCACGTCATGTCACTGAAACCAAATTTTATTTATTAATTTTAAATTTCAGTATTTTATGCAGCTAATAAAACTATTCAATATTTCAATAAAAGTTTTAAAATCATTCAAACTTGAAATTTTTCATTGTAGCCATGATCGCAACAAAAGTTTAAAGAGATATTATTTTGGCTTAAAGTCGAATTTTATGGTACTATGTAATAATTCGGATTCGGCCAAAAATTTATCTTCAATCGAAAAAGTTTGTGTCCAAACAAGGGCATGATTATTACCACAGATATGCCATAGTAGGTAGCCCTACACAGTACACTGCATATTGCGGGGGATACGAGAGTAACTTGAGCCGCGATTAGTGCATCTGACGCCTGCTCCTACTGTCCACATATTGTGTGGTCGTTAACACGACCTCTTATGGCTTAAATATATTACTTATCTGTATGTCTGATAGCTATAGCTAATAAATAAAATATGAATAATAATAATTAATTATGACAAGTAATCGTTATTACTTATTACATTAAAATGTCTCAGCAAAAACAATCTCTGCATCTTTTTATGTTTTAACTTAAAATATTTTAAAAAATTACTAGATATAATATACTAAATATATTGCAGAGTTCTGGTTTATTTCAATTTAAGAACGTTTGAAACAATTTCAAGAACGTTGCGTCTTGACACTGGTAATAAAAAATAAATTAAAAAAGTTGCGTTATCGCATTCCATATTCAAAATTAAAAGTGACATGGCCCGCGCCCGCGCACGTGGTTGCTGGTTATCACTGTTTACGACGGGGTCAATGACCTGGGTACGTACTATGTGCACATCATAATGGAGAAATAGTCTACCATGGAACCTTGTAAGGACCAAAGAGTATTTCAATGTTAAACCACTAGGTAGCTAGCTATTATAAAGACGTGCATTATAAATAAGAATTATTATTCAAGTAAAAATAAAAATTTATAAAAAAATTATAAAGTAAGTACTAAATTGTAGAGATCAACCTTGATTCTGCTATTTAATACACGATACCCCACCTTCAATCTAGTCCGGATCGTAATTAATAGCCAAATAGTGTTTTCTTAAACTAACGTCAAACAATAGTCAAACGGTTGATTTGTAAAGTTTTTTTTTACTATATAGGGGGGTTGAATAACAGGAAAATATAGGTACCTTTTTTAACGGTATGACGTCATACCTTTAAATTATGGTAACCTTTAAATAATGGTACCGTTATTATATCAGTATTGAAAAATTACGGTATCGATATTTTTTTAGGTATCTTTACATAAAAAATATCGATTATCCCCGATTATCTCCGATTGTCCAAGTCTTGACATTATAAATTGCGGCGTTGCCAATACGAAAATTGGCAACGCCGCGCCCACGTCCGTACATTTTTTCGGTACCGAAATAATTTCGGTTGGGGTACCGATAAAATAAAGTGATATTATATCGATACCATAAAAATAAAGGTATATTTCATTATTTTGCGGTATCACAATGGTGAAGTTCAACCGTTTTGACTCTACTTTTAAATCAAAGCAATACCGTAATTTTATACCGGTATATACCCTTTATAACGGTACCGCTTTCAATCCCTAATTTAGGCGCTTCATCATAATATTTTATGTAAAGACTAAGGGCCTGTTTCACCACTTCCTGATAAGTGCCGAATAGGCTATCCACCACTTGACAGATGAAGTATGGAGAATCTGTCAATAACCCTCCTGGCAGTCGGGTAAAAAGTTGTGGATAGCCTATTCGGCACTTTATCAGGAAGTGGTGAAACGCCCTTAGTGAAGATGATCTCTACAATTTCGAATCTGGAAGATGTTCCTCTGTTTCTACGCTTATCTATGTAAAACAGGTGCCTTAATACTTTAGTATCACTTATCTCCAACACTGTTAGTGTGAACACTATCTACGCTATAAATCATGATTAAAAATTTCATAAGTCGAGTAAAAGCTGATGTGTATCTTATGAGAAAATGTTAATTACACCTAGAAGGCCATGTTACATTTTTATCATAATTAATCTAAGGTAACACGCTCTATTGCTCTTCACTCGATGCAGGTAATATTTTAATTTCGATACTAGGCAATAGATACTTTAAGGCTTAAGCAATAGATATTTTAAAGTTAGACGTTGTAACTTTTAAGATAATGTCTTAAAACCGTATTCTTTAAATTTCGGAATTGATATTGTGAGTAGGGACCTGCTAAGTACTTATCTTCTTCTATAAGTTACTGGGCTCAATCAGAATCAAGCTTTATTTTTTTTCGGTATGTAACGTTAGGTTACTTCAGTACCATAATAATTATTAATATCACAAAATATTTATACTCAAGGTTTTTTATGATTATTATATGTACTTCGAAGTTACTTTATTTATTTGTAGGATGATAGAAAACGGACTGGATCCGACAAAGATGAAAGAACGAAGCTCCATTAATGTTGCAGTAAAATAGTAGAATTGGGGTACTTTTTGTCCGTTTTCTGTCCTTAATGGGGTTTAGTGGTCTACGTTAATGGTCGTGGTCGTCATTGGAATGTCTTTATACTGAGCACCTGTCACATATACTGAATGCAGAACTCAACACATTAGCTGACATGACTTGCGACAGTCACAACTTGCAGTTACATTTTGTATTTAGTCCACAAAAGAGCTATCTCTTTTGTAGTAAATGTGGGCTTTCAATAATTGGCCATTTTGATTTGGCACTATAAATAGGCACTCCATGTTACATGCACAAATTGCTTTCTGGGCATTATAGGCATGACTATAGTTAGTAGTTACTAACTTACGAAGGTGCCTAGTATTACTGTCTTACACTTATAATTACTGTCACTGCATGGATATTATTCACTTATGAACTTTCAATTCGGGCAACATTTACCCTTCTTACTAATAAAAAGTTACACAGCGTGTATAAAGGGTACATAAAATTTTTTCTACCAATAAGTGACTAATAATCATTTTTTGACTAAAGCCTGTATAACGATGCTGTCATTTCTATACAAATTTCTCTGTATAGACTCTGTGTAACGTGTGTGTTACTTAAAAACTCCTGTTTAACTATTCACACATTGAACGCATGTTTAAGATGTTTTTATTAGTGACAGGGTTGGCTTATAAGAATTGAATAACAATAATATTTAAGTACCACTTTTCCTTAACCCTAAAGTATCATCAGTCCTTTCAATCTTTTTATCCTGTTGAAAAAAAGCTTAACAAATACGCTTAAATCCATAGAATACGATTGGTTCTGGTGGAACAAAGATCGCCACGCTCCTGTTGGCCCAAACACTTTCCCACTGATGCTAAAGAGGAAGTCACGGCACGGGGTCAACGCCCTTAATGATACTGCAATCAAAGACAAACAAAACAAAAGAAAATTGCTTCGTAGGGAATATACAGTAAGTATTCGGCAGAAAAAGTTAATGGAATCAAGTTTCTAAGTTGAGTGATAATAGGTGAAAACTTTAATAAAAGGACACTCCGAGAATCCAAACACATCACCGTACTATGTATTATTAATAATGAGAAAGTGTGACTGTATTTTTTTTTTTATTAAATAAGGGGGCAAACGAGCAAACGGGTCACCTGATGGTAAGCAACTACCGTCGCTCATGGACGCTCGCAACATCCGAAGAGCTGCAGGTGCGTTGCCGGCCAAATCTGAACTGTATATCTGTTACGTCTTCATGCTGAAACGATACTGATGAAGTTTGGTCTTTACTTACTTACTTCTATACTTGGTGTCCCAAAAAAGGACATAGGATACAGTTTTTGTTGCTGAATATTTTACGGTTCTCGCGAGATAAACTGGCGCAACAGAGTTTTGCGAGTTGCATCTCAGCTGTCTTTCTTGTTACCTTTTAAATCTGCCACCAAATAATCTATATATATAACTATATATATAACTCAAAGGTGACTGACTGACATGGTCACCAAATAATCTATATATATAACTCAAAGGTGACTGACTGACATGGTGATCTATCAACGCACAGCCCAAACCACTGAACGGATCGGGCTGAAATTTGGCATGCAGGTAGATGTTATGACGTAGGCATCCGCTAAGAAAAGATTTTGATAAATTCCAACCCCAAGAGGTTGAAATAGGGGATGAAAGTTTGTATATATAATATATAACGCGAGCGAAGCCGCGGGCAAAAGCTCGTATATTATATGATTGTAATTTAAGTCAATTTAAAAGTTAGTCAATATGGTACAGATTTAAGGATTAGTCATATTCGCAAGCGTACGACATTATACATCATGGAGAAAAGTTATCGATGTTTAAAGCGTGTATCGTAAAAAAGTCGTAACATTACTGTTTGAGTAATAATTTATATGACACCGATCCAAAAATCCATTAAGTTAAGTTTTTGTCTTGGTGCTCTAAATCACTTTACAGAGAGAAGGAAACTTTTTGCGACACAATTGTTAAATAAATTTTGTGTTTACATCAATAAGTATGACTAATAAATGTTTTATGGGACATCACATAATTTACATCTGATGGTCTGATCATCACACCCTAATCCAGAGGTCACCAAATGGCGGACCGCGGTCCGCATCGACCGCGACCGCCGCGCCGCGCGCCGCCGCCGACCCATTGTGTGCGGACCAAGCATGTTCGAATATGATCTTGCATTGCACTCCCTGCCTTACTTTGCTGGACTAGTTGTCAAAATTATTTGTTACCTTGTAAGTTGTACGTACTATTTCTTTGGCATGTCTTTTTTTCTTTTCTTTTCTTTTCTTTTAGTTTATTGTTATTATTGTGTTTTTGTTTTCGTTAATAGTCTTGTAGTGTAGTGATCAAAAAAACGAATAAACGTTTATTTATTTATTTATTTTATTTATCTTCGTTCATCTCGGGACTTCAACATCTCCAGGATTTAATGTCAATAATCAATATCTATAGCTTGTACCAATATTTCACTCCAAACTTCAGAGAGATAATTAGCTACAAAAACGGTATATTAATATCTATTAATACCTCTGTAATTTCAGTAATTACCTTTGCTTAATATTTTCTTTTATAAAATGTGTGGACCGCGAAGGTCATTTCATGTCTTAAAATATGGACCCGGAGTGAAACTAATTGGTGAAAAATCGAATCCTGCTATTTTATTGCAATAGCGTTTGAGCTCCGTTAATACCTGTTCGATCCAATCCGTTTCCTATCAATCTAAAAATCGGCATTCTCAATGTCAAACCAAATAATATACATTTCAACTGAAAACCATTTTGTAGTTCGATTGGATGCGGACGAGATCAAATCCATACTAATATTATAAATGTGAAAGTGTGTCTGTCTGTCCGTCGGTCAGCTGTCTGTCTGTATGTTACCTCTTCACGCCTAAACCAATTGTGCTGAAACATAAGTACTAATATTATAAAATGCGAAAGTGTGTCTGTCTGTCCGTCTGTCTGTCTGTTACCTCTTCACGCCTATACCGCTGAACCGATTTTGCTGAAATTTTACATGGAGGTACCTTGGGTCCCGGGAAGGGACATAGTAATGGACATAGGGTACTTTTTATCCCAGAAAAATGTACGGTTCCCGCGCCATACACGAATTTTAGCGCAACGAAGTTGCAGGCGTCATCTCGTATGAAATAAAGTTGCATTAAAATATTACAATTGCGACTAATGACCGCCACGGCATGGCCAAGTTTAAAAACAGCCGCAAAGGTCTATTGCCATAAAATTCACGGTAATAGTGTGACCCCATATTTTCGTTAGTAAATTTTTCTACATCTGCTGAGGCTTGCAGACTAGGAACTAGGTCTGTCAAGCCAAAGCACTTGAGCTATAACAGAAGCCGGCAGAATTCAAAGACTACGTAACATAGACACGGTCTAAATCATAGACTTATAATATACTGTCGGTCTAAATACTCTTCTAAAAAATTGAGTGCCAGAATAAAAAGAACAGACATCAACAGTCAAGACTCTATTTCCTTTCCGTGTATGTCAAGGACATCTAAAAATATAAAATTGATAGGTTTCTCGTGGGTTTCTCTAAATTATATTAAAAAAACAATAATGATAATGGTTTTGTTACGGTCTCGATATAATGAAACTAAACAATGGTATTCACTCAATGAACACGTTTTTTTATCAAGACTCCAAAAGTCATTTCAAATTGAATCAATGAAAGTAATTTGAATAGAATACGAGAATTGGTATTCCAATCAAAAATATTTTAACCTCCAAATGTACGTACCTAATTGAGGAATTTGGTGATTTTCATAACTGCACGAACGTACGTATCCTATTATTATTGAGCATTGGCTTTCATTTGTTTGTTTTGTCTGTTTATTCGTTATTACGTTCTCCATCTCGGGCCATGAGGGACAAATATAGACGATTATGAACCACCGTAACCAATATTTGCTCATAGCGACTCTACTTTAACCGATCTCTACGGTAAGTAGCTGTGAAATCATGGTATTCAATAATCATTGCGCACCACTCTTATGGCCTAATCACTAATGCAAAGAGGAACCAAGTGAATACGAATTTACTTTTCTGTAAAGGCAATATTCGTCTATAACTCAGAACTCTATATAACACGTAGCCATCGCTAGTTAAAAAAAATCAAATTATACCATTATTGTAATAAATTATTGTGTCATTGGATTTCTTATCATACGTATATGATATTTGACATTCAAATTGGTACCATTAAAGCCGACATTAACATTTCGACCAAAAATGAAACAGAGTTTAGTGTTTACCATATTTTATTGATTCCATAACTTCTGCTCTAGTCGGTTGTCTATGCAAAATTTAATACAGTTTATCTGGAACTAATCCAGCCACTGTCGACGTCGGCTGTGTTAAATTAGCTATTTGTGTCACTGTTTCAGTATAATCTAATGATTTTATTATTACTTGACAGTTGACACCAATTACGGCGAATCAACTTTTACTTTCTAACAACTGCTGTATTAATTTTCTACTTAATGTTGAATACCTTTATTTTAAACGTTAATACTAGATGAAGGCATAAAATTGGATGTGTGTATAACATCTGTAAAAGTAAAAAGTACTAAGAATTGAGTAGCACTGTTGTCTGTTACCTTCAGGAACTTCTGTAAACAATTTTTTGTTACCTGCATAAATCGCTAAACACAAAAAGGCCCATGCGGGCTTTTTACAACGCAAGGAATATCTTACGCAGAGCTAACTGTTTATGAGTCTTCACTCTTCATTTTTGCGTCTATTTTCTTACCATACCAGGACGATGGGGCTAGTCCAGGCTAGGCCAGCTCTAACGCTAAACCTGTACCCATTAGCGAGTGCCTGGCCGCAAAAACAACAGGGAACGAATCGGGAATGCGTCGTGAATCGAACTATGGATTTATGTTGCCTGAACACAACAAGTGCCCACCTAATGGATAAAATGTGTACCAAAATATCCAAGATGCATTTTTGTTAACACCTGAAGAGTGGACGAGCCTAGAACTTACAAAATACAATGTAATTTCTTACAAAATTCACCCGAAACTTTAGTTGAATTTAAGATCTACCAGGAATCGATGTTTATCGAACGCTTTCACAATTTATGAATAAGATTACGATGTGCAATATTTCATTGGGGCATAAAAATAACGCAGTTGTCCCGATAACACATTGCACCAAATTTTAATATTGCTAAATTATTCATTTTAATCAGAAGTACTTAATAAAGAGTCGTAAGTACGTAATAAAGAGTACTTAATAAATGAATTTAGGCGGTATTGCCGAACGAGTTTGCAACAAAATACGGATTGGAAATGGCTAGCATTGATTGAGCACACATTTAAAACGAAATTACACTTAAAAGAAAATGTAGATGATACCTATTATGGCGTAACACTGCAGAATGAACTTAATATGTGGGCTGTATTTATCATAATAATATTGTAAAAGCTATTAAAATTAGACTTTTTATCCATTAACCAGTAACTAGTATCAGTATCGGACCATATAAAAATAAACAATATCGTTAAATTAAGAAATTTAAAAACAACCCCTGATTCAAAAATATTAAGTAGGTAGATCATACCCAAATTTTTCATAATTGAGCGGGCTGATGATGATGAAATATAGCTAAGATCGATAGTGTATCGATTTATAATATCAGCATTCAAACAAAAAAAACTAGATATAAATCGGTCCACTCGCTGGGATGCTACAATACCACGGACAGACATACACACAGATATAATACAGTGTGTAACAAAAATAAGTGATATTACTTTAGGGTGTGTACGTGTTCCTCGTAGAGAGTTCACTGTGAAAGTAGCAGCACCGAAAGATCAAATTGTTTTTCACTTTTGTATGGACATGAGCCCGAGCGTCACAAGAGTTCATGCACTGAAAAAATTACTCTCCAACTAAGTAGTCTTTTTTCTTAGTTGGCACCAAATTAATTGGAATAACCTGACTATTGTTCACAAAAAATAAGGTGATTGTAACAGCGAACAACTGGAGTTAGTTTTAACAACAAGCTAAATTTAATTATAACATCAAAGAGGACATTTGTTAAATTGAAGATATGTTTTTATTAAAATAACTAATACTTATTTGAGATTATACAGCAACCTAGTCAAATTAACTATAATCTTGTATTTGGGTCTATAAAGACCCTGTGTTTATGTTAACAGTTTATGTTTTTAATATTAACTAGGTATTTAGTTGGAGTATCCACTAGATATGTTACATCACAGAAGCTGTGAAGTAGAATGAATCAAGATAAAAGTAAAATCTACAATTTACCCATATTAGCATCAACAAATTATTACGTTGAAGCAATAAACTTAAATAATTACGGCAATCAACTAATGCGTTAAATTAAAAAAAAATCTTGAATATTCCGACAAAGTTCTTAGTAGATTCTACTAAGCACTTGATTCGCATGTCCCCCGCCGCGCCGCGCCTTCCCCTCCAAAAGAAGCATCCACGCACGCCATTCGACCGACGACGCCATTTCTCTGAAGTGCGACTGAACACCACGCTACGCTAGTGATTTTTAATGGTTTCTGTGATTTCTTTTACACTTGATAGTGTTTCAATTAACAACAGTGGATCCCCAAGAAGATCAAGTGCATAACGAGCAAATATGCAAGCGACTTCGAGTGGCGGCAAAGAAGATATTATCAGTACCTTATACTTACCCTAATGGACGACGTCACTGATCATTTTAAAACATGGGAGCTTCCGGAATTAATAAAGATATTTACAGGTATGTCCTATATCTACGATCTAACAGTTATTTACCATATTTTCAACCAATATTGCACAGCACTCCATTCATATTATATAGATATTATTTATTACCTATTAAGACCTAGGTAAGTACCTGCCTACTTACATTTCAAAATCCAAAAAGGTACAGTTTAAATTATAATTAGGCATGTAGGTATGCATGTTTTATCTATTAACTTGATTGTAGGTACTAAAAAATACCAATCTTTTAGAACAGCGCATAACACTCCAGGCTTTGTCAGCCCTAACCAACGAGGACTTGAAAGAATTGATTCCCCTGACTAGACCAAGAGTACCTTTACCTTCACTTTTTTTGTTAATATAATAAAACCTTATTGTTTTCAGGATAACTCAAACTATCAACAAGATGAATCAAAAGACCCAGAGCCAGAGCCAGAACCAGAACCAGAAAAATACATTCTATCTCTGTGCCATATTATATTATTATAAATAAATATTTACATTAATAAAAAATACCTAAATTTTTATTATTACACAAACCTTTTCAGGAAGAAAAGGTATTGAATTAAAGTAAGATTCTTTTTCTAGTATTTTGTTGAGTGGAGGCTAGTTCCAGTAGTTAACACAGGCACTTGCGTGCCTGTGTTAACTACTGGAACTATCCTTTATTTGGCAAAATACTAGAAAAGGGGTCTTATTTAAATCCATTACCTGTCATGATTACATCAACAACCATGCTTAGTAGATACAACTATTGACCAGTTGGTTAAATTAACTAAGACTTTAATTAAATTAATCAAAACTTATTTTTCATTTGACAATGGATAATAATCACACTAGACAAGATTTTACTTGAAATGAATAACTATCATTGTTAGGCTAACTATTACCTTAGTTAATTGGAACTAAGTGACTTGGTTTAATGAAGCAAAATGTTAATTGATCTGAAGAAGTTTAATAATCAGGTTAAAAAAGAGTCTTAGTTGATGGAACTGTAGGATTATTTGGATCTACAAATCAATTTAACTAAAATAATAAAGTATCATGCTTGTATTAAACAAGATATTAGTTAAACTAACTAAGCAGCCTTTATAAGGCCAGTATAGTTCTTGATAGATGGAACTAAGACAGTTTAATAAAGTTCTCTTAGTCGCAGCAACTATGATCTTGGAAGGCTCATATGGGTTCATGATTCATTATAGGAACAAACAAGATCTTGGTTGAAGCAAACATATTTTTTTTTCAGTGTGTGAAGCAATAATTATTTCATTCATTTGTGAGGCATACCATTCTAACCCACGAAAGATCCCACAACCTGAACATTTTGTGGTATATTTACGGAAAAACTATCACGCCTATTGATTTGTGCTTCAACATAGTAATTTTTATTTATTTTATGTAGAGTGTAGACTTATGTAGATGTGTTATCATCGGACACTCAAGGTTTGGTTACTATTAAAATATAAAAAACTGCCTTAAAGATTATTTACCGCGCAGAAAACCGACGCGAGCCCTCACAAAGCTCGGCTTTTAGCTAGTATATTGTAAAAGTGATAGTTGCGCTGGTAACCCTGTTGGCTCCATTAGGTAGCGAAATAGCACGTCTCAGCAAGGACCTCGTTTACGATGAATTGCGTCCCATCGATCCGGTTCTACGGTTTAATTACACGTTATGGCCGCTAGCGCATTGTTGTCTCTAAAAGTACATAGAATTTTATGGATGCCATCCCAATGGCAAAAAGTGAGGCATCTGTTTGCTTACCAAATTAGTAGCGCTGTTTTTGCATGGACATTCAATTGTGGGCTAGCGGGAGCGTCGTTTGAAATATCTTGATTGTTGACACCCCCTACAAATAGGGGAATTACACAAAGTTCGAAGAGAGGGTGCTATAACCACATACAGTAATTATAATCCGACCAAAATCAGACATGTTGCACACGCCATATCAGAAACAAGAACAAAACTGTCTGTTCTGGGGCTGCCTCTAGCGTGAAGACATCGCAGTAACATACCTTATTGTTTCTAGAATACTACATCCTGCACTTGTATTGGATATGAATTTTTCCATTTTGATAATATATTATAGGAGCTTAGGAGTAACTAGGGAAAATATAGCTTTTTTATGTAAAGATATTACATAAAAAAGCTACATTTTATGAAAGTATGTAATGTAGCTATTTCCTAAAACTACGCTACATACTTCTGTCAAGATTTTAGAGTAACGTTAACAGCTCTTTTGAAAAACCCTACATTTTAAGGATCTAACATAATATACGGGCGCTACGCCATAAGTTTAGCATTTTCGCTCGTAAAAACAGCAACAATATTTTATTCCTGAGTTATATGTCCCATTGGAGTCATTATTATGGAGAAACGTTATTTGAGGCACGTTTTGCCATTTCGAAGAAATGATTTTATTACAAGTTGCCATTACAATTTTTATTATCTACATAATTGGTTGATTCTTGAACCTATGCCTGAACGTAAAAAAATAATTGTATCAAGATTAAAAATATCATAATCTGTGGTATAATAATTATGGATGTGATTTGACTCCAGATTGCTGGGAGAGGAGAGTTAAAACTTATGAAATGAAAATAATTCATGCTGTAAAATTAATAATATTTATTATATGCTCCGTTAAAGTCGTAACTTTATAAACATTGAGCAGAATAAATGAGTCTAATGATTTGTAAGCCTCGCAATGCAAATTACAATGTAATAATCTCCATAATAAATAATATATATCCATGTATAGTTACAAAATAAAGCAAAATTTTAAGGATAATAATATAATCTATAAACATAATATAATCTATAATATAGAGATATCTTCAGCTTTTTGTCACGGCTTCGCCTGAACAAAATAGCATCTTGCATACTAATTTTACTAGTAAGTATAGCTGACAGGGGACATGACCCCCCCCCCCCCCCAAAATCTAAGGTCAAAATGAAAAATCTCAAAATCTTACCAAATAAGTAATAAAAGGAAATTTTTGCCAATAAATTTTTAATATATTGAGTGACCCCTCCAAAAAGGCTGCGACCGCGTCTGGCTGCTGTAAGGGTTTGTTTTGTGCAATGCGTATATTTCTGGAAACGAAAATACTAGCGCATAATATTATTATGTTACGAATGCTATGAATAACATTGCATTGCTAATTGTTTTTATTTGCATGCATTGATATTAGATCCAGTATTTAAAGGATTATATTAATCGCTAGCTAGCAGATGCCAGCCGCTTGAATGGCATTACTGGTATTAGCTAACTAACCGACGGCTAGCTACGATCAAGTAAGTCGATATATCCTCCATTCTCAAACAATCTTGATCCTCGAGAAGTATAAAGCTCTGTAGACGCAACGGCCCTAGTCTATTACTACACCTCTATAATGTTCAATGAATTATTCAAAATAACACTGTCAATATTTAAAGCCTACGACAACAAGACAAGGACAAGGGCCCGAGCATCACGAGTTTCCCCATACAAAAGTGAAAAAAAATTTTTGTTTTTCAGCGCTGCTATTTTCACAGTGAACTCTCTACAAGGAACACGTACACACCTTGAAGTATTATCTCTTATTTTTGTTACACCCTGTATAGCTTTAACAACAATAATTAATTTAAGTCATTTCTCCTTTCGCAGACTGAATAGGTTAGTAATATTATACTGTATAGTGTATACTAATAATGGTAGCTAGTAGGCCGTGTTTTCACCACACATTTTATTTACCACGGTTTTTTTAATATCTGTGGCTTGCGGTTTGGGAATAAGCTGTTCCCCACTAGTAGTCATTTTGCTAATGGTTCTAGTAATACGGGCAAGTTATGTTATTTAGAGCGTAAAACGTGCTAATTTCTGATCTACTTTTTAATTTTAATTTCTTTTTACTGTTAAATGGTAATTAATCTACGAAATCGATGCTGCATAAAATTTACACATTGCTAGGTTAATTTTGCGATTTTTCATGAAAGCGAAAGAATAAATTTCTATAAGAAGAATGGATTTTTGTAAGAGTTTATTATTAATTTTATAACAAAAAATACTGCAATATAGAAAAAACCATGTAAAGATTTCCAGAAAGAAGAAATTAAAAATTTTGCTCTTGATTTAGACTTAGTTCCAACTTCCAAGTAAAATCTTTCTCTGATGTCGGTTGCCTTTGTCACATTAACTTCGAGGTCGTTGCCTTAATATAGCAGCGGGCTTTTGTGCTTAAAAATAATATTATATTTTATGCCAAAAAGAATATTAGTTAGAAGAAAAATGCCCAATTTAATATTAAAGTGGCATCAAAAGTTTTTGTAAACTAAAATCAGAAGACAAGTTAGAGAACATTGACTTCTCGTTAAAATTTCAAATTAAAAATAATCGGCCAAGTGCGAGTCGGAATCGCGCACGAAGGGTTCCGAAGTACCATTATAGAGCAAAATTAGGCCATAAATTGTGTTTTTTGTATGGGAGCTCGTCTTATTTTTTATTTTATTTTAATATTATTATTATTAAAGTACACATATAACTAAGGATTTTGTGAAAAATTCAAGTACTTACCTACCTGTTGCCATTTTTGATATAGAGCAAAAAAGGCCAAAAAATCACGTTTGTTGTATGGGAGCCCTCCTTAAATATCCATTTTATTTTATTTTCAGTATTTGTTGTTATAGCGGCAACAGATATACAATGTATATAAATCTGTGAAAATATCAAATCTCTAGCTATTACCGTTCTTGAGTTACAGCCTGGAGACAGCAAAAAAGGCCAAAAAATCACGTTTGTTGAATGGGAGCCCCCCTATATTCATTTTATTTTATGTTTAGTATTTGTTGTTATAGCGGCAACAGATATACATAATCTGTGAAAATATCAAATCTCTAGCTATTACCGTTCTTGAGTCTGCCTGGAGACAGACAGACAGACAGACAGACAGACAGACGGACAGACGGACAGACGGACAGACAACGAAGTCTTAGTAATAGGGTCCCGTTTTTACCCTTTGGGTACGGAACCCTAAAAAACATTATACATTTGGATTTGTACTTCGTGAATTTAAAAGTTTTTTCAAGGTCTACCTGCGTAGATCTGGCTTAAAATTAACCCCAAGCTAAAAACAAAAACAATAATATGCTTATAGCTCTATCTACATTCTACTCTACAGTCTACACTCTATAATCTATATTATGTATAAACTCTATAGTTATTAGATATAGCACGATAGTACTTCGCTTCAGATAGAACGATTTTAATCTATCTTTGGGCATTGCAATTTTTAAATTTCTTTCTTGACGCCTTTAATTTTTTTCTTTACACCTCTATAATTTCTTTCTTCCGTGATTAAAAGTCCATCAGTATTTAAACGGTGGAGCTGCCGCATTACATAAGAGAGAATTTTCTGTAAATAACCTTCAATGGGCGGGAATTATTTCCAATACGTGAGAGATGTCGAGGCACGGCGACCAATTACATGTACTATGTACAGTCACCGTGAAAACTCATTGTCAACCTGTCAACTTAGTATTTCGCCATTAATTATTGTGAGCATCGGCGACTGGGTTCAAAAACCGAAACTTCCAGTAAAACGATACAGCTCCACTTTTTAAGTAGACCTAACATGGTTCTTTCTTGGTAACTCCTTGAAAATTATCCTACGACCTTGTAAATTTTATAGTGGAGATGTCTAGATTTTGCTATGATATTTCTCGTATTTTTTATGACCATAACATTATTATTATAATCGATGTAACTAAGTGGAAACCGCACCAACTTACTACAGTTGCTATAGACTGCAGTTGTTGGTACAATCAGCGTATTATGATTTTTCCGTTCCGATCCAATTTAAACTAAATATTAATTAATTAGTTTACTCGTTTACATCAAATCGTTTCTAAAGTTCACCTTTAAATGGCGTTTATGATTTTTGCGTTTTGAAGTTAGCCAAGCCGTTAGAGAATAGAATACACTTTTATCAACCTCAGCAACGGCTGGGTAATACCAAAGTAGACAGAACTAAGGAGTACCTCGTCCTCAAACAAATGGGCGAATATACGCGAGTTGGGCGCGAGTGTCACTTTTAACATGTTTCACAATGCTTATTAGTACGGCCACAGTACGGCGCGCGCTGGCCGATACGACATGCTAAGTACGTCAAACGTATAAATTTCGAGATCTCTTCTGAGTCGGTCTACTAGTTAGTTCTGTTTACTCTGGTAACACAGAATCGAACAATACTATCGACACTTTTGATGTTCACTGTACAAGCGGATGTCGGTGTTGGACGAAAAGTAATCTTCATCGCCATTAACGTGTCTACGGTCAACACGACGACGTAATAAACGCAATCTGCTGTCCCTTTGTCTTTTTGCTAACTTCACACCTAATACTATTGTAATATTATTTGTTTCATTTCTATTATTATTTTCAATTATTATAGAGCCACCTGTGTCAAATGCGCAATCTATGATGTTTTGAAACTTCATGCTAACTTCACACCTTGAGTACCCAAATCATAATATTATAAACCAATCTACTTTCTAGGAATCAAAAGTTTTCATAATTATTCATATCCTTTATTTCCAAGAAATTTATTAGTATAGGTACAATGATGTTCTTAGATCTATGGGTTTTACAATTTCTACCTCAATGAGGTGTGGAAATATTAGTTTATGCTGTTAACATAATTAATTAGTAATTACACATTTTACTAAAATTTAATACTTAATAATTTTATTTTATTTAATCATTTCTATAAATCAATTAATACAATAAAATAATCGCTAATATTCCTATAGAATATATTAATATAATATTGTAGAGGCTGATCTATAGGACCGGATTAACCTTAATAAGACATAGATAGTATCAGATATGAGAAACGTCGTGTAGTCATCTCGATTGTGGGTTAGTACATTAAGCCATGTAGGGCTTAGAAAGTATACTACTGTAATAACAGCTAATAACTACTTTTTACTTTTATTTATATTAAAATTTACACATTCTTGCTACGCGACTCCGTAATGCGCTGAAATTCGCGCGAACACAGTACGTTTCAGGATGAAAATATCGAATATCATAAAAATCGGTTCAGCGGTTTAAACGTGAAGAAGTAACAGACAGACAAACAGACACTCTTTCACACAAAAATTTGAAAGTTGTAACTGAAAATTGTAATAGATAAGTAATAAGTAACTACCACAGGTAACTACATAATTTTAGAACTTTATAAATTTACATGATACATGACTTGTTAAATAAATAAATATTATGGCAATTAGGAACCTGTAGTTAAGAAAAAAAATTAAATAGCAAACGCAAAATATTCTTGATACTTGCATCTGATCCAGTTAAATAAAATGTGAAAATATATTGGGATTCCTCGGTTCCAGTTAATTCTTTCCAGCGTTTAGTATAGGAGAAGTTACACAGTACGTTGATTTTTCTCAGCTGATGAATGAGATATTATACCAATATATGGAACATCTTGTGGTATTTTTAAGTACTTAGTTCTTTATGATCTTAGTAACTAGTACTGTGCTAGTATTGCTACCTCAAAGTTGTTTTTATACCGTCTTCTCTGAGTGTGACACTGAGTATGGTTTTTCCAAACAGTTCTATAGATTTTCATATAACGTCTGGTTAAAAAAGTAGTCAAAGAACGTTTGTGTGCCAAAGCATTAGGTCAATGATTTCATAAACGATGGCACATCTTGGGAGTAGGATGGCTGCTTGCAAGGCTACTTCTACATTAGTGTATGACTTACAATTATGTTGACATTGTATAATTATTAATAATTTTAAGTTACGACATCGTAAATTTTATTTTAAGAGATTAATTTTTTTCTCACTTTTTTTGGTAAATATGTGGGCCCCGTGCTAGTTTCTTACTCCCAAGAATAGAGAGTGTACTGCGCGAACACTCGGGCACTATAAAATTACTCCTGCGTAGCTGGCCTAGTTTCATAGAAACCGGCCACCGTCACCGAAACCGGTGTGGGAGCTATTGTTATAATATACAGCATGACTGGTGAGACAATACCGATACTTAAGGAGAGTATGCAGTACTCGATTCTCATTATAAATATGTAATAAAATTAGGTACTTAATTTTTTTCCGAATTTCCCAAAAATAAATGAATCATGGATACTAAGTAAATTACGCGGCTAGGCAAGAAGGCATACTATGCGGCCGGTGCAGAGGCATGCGCTACCAAAGAAACACCACACAACTACCCTTCCCGCGCACGGTGTCCATGCGTTGGGTAAATAATTATTTAACTTTAAGCTACGTTTACTCAGGGATCAATTGATATTATTTTTTTATATTATTTTTTTTTCAACTAATATAATAGCCAAATATCACGTCCTCAAGTATTGAACATGTCTCACCAGTCACGCAGTATACTGTGGTATTGATATTTACTTTAATTTTGAATTTAGAATAAACATAAATCCGAGGAAATGAATCTATGATCGATCTTAGAATGAAACAAGAACGGAATTGCGGATACAGTTTTTATGTCCCACCAATTCCATTGTATGGTATTTATGGGTTGTGATGGAAGTGGGCTTTGAACCCGCGACTGGAACGACCTCGAAGGACGGCGGTTGCGCGATATCCGCATACCTCGCTCCACCGACCGCACCGAGTAAGCGACTATTACATGCGTACGACTTTTTTTGCTTTGTATACTTAATTGTGTAGTTTAGGTCTTGGTTTTTAAGCTTCTTTTATATTATGCTCTTACATTTTATTTAATATAAGAGCAATTTTTTCCCTTATAACTTAAACAAACTTTGTAACTTAACTACTTCAACATCTAGCTAAGTAATTTCATATCTGGCTATACCTACTTTAAATCCAATTTTTTTATTAAAATCATTTTTCCGGTCTTAAACTCTCCATTTATTAAAAAAAGCACAGTTTTCAAATTGTTAGTTACCCAGTTCAGCCACTCATGTATAGTTTAGATTTACAGTGCCCTAACACTATTGTATGAAACAGCTTAAAAAATGTATCAAAAAGTATAGTCAACTCTCAACGAAAAACAAAAACATTATGAATAGATTAGCAAATAGTATCAAACAAAACCAAATATTGCATAATAACTTGTTAGATTGTAACATTGTCTTGGAACAGACAAAATGTGATTATGAGGCCGATGTATCCAGCCTTCAGTTAGAAATTTCCTATTTACATGATACTTTAGATAGTTTAACAAAAAAGTATGAATTTTCACAAAAGGAAATACAGGAACATATATTGGCAATGGATGACTTGCTTGAAGTAACTCGATACAATGAGGAGCGTGTTCATTCTTTATTGAGACATAACGGTTCCTCGGTTCAGGCGGATCATTCAGTTACTAATATGTTAAATATGTCAAATATATGTTCCACTGAGAAGGCAAATATTGAAAGCCAATCGAATATTAGGTTATTTAGTGATGAGTTAGGGCAGAACTTAGGTACTTATTTGAGTAGAATTTGCAAAGGACAGGCAGTTTCTAATATTTGTATGCCCGGAGCCACATATAAGGATATAGTACAAAGGGCACTAACTGAAACATATTGCCCTAACACAACACTTATTATTCTAGTTGGGAGAAGAGGGAAATTAAACAAATACCAAATGACAGTACTTTTAGAGTCTTTGTTTAAAATTGAAAATATAAAAAAGTTGGTATTGTTTACTTTTCCTTATATAAAAATGTTGCCACGAACTAATAAGGAGGAAAATTTATGTAGATATAAGTTAAACAGCCTACTATTTAATGCTGTAAATAACAATTGTATAGTTATTAATGACCCACAACCACAAAAATGTCAGGTTGTAGATATAAATAACTTAAGTTTTAAACTAAGTAACTTGTACTTGGATAAGTATTTATTATCCAATTTCTGTAAGCGACATGTAGCTAGTATGCTATATAATATTTTTATTTTTTCACAAGCCAAGAATTTGGCTTCTACGACTACTGCTTTTATTGAGCAGAATACTAACTATAGTATTAACGAATTGGAACATGTTCCAAATAATCATTTAAATTAGAGAATAAGACAATAGAGAATGTCTCTGGCAGTTATAATAAAAATTTTAAAAATTCCAAAGATTTAAGTAATAATAATTGTTGTGTAATCAATCTGGTGCATCAAAACCTACAAGGAATGGTAGGTAAGGAACTTGAAACTGAGTTATTTTTAAAGGAATTTGACATTGATATTTTGTGTATTTCTGAACATTGGTTTAAAAAATATGAACTTATTTTCAATTTCAGTGACCACCAGATTGCGAGTTCTTTCAGTAGAGAAATGGCCATAAGAGGTGGCTCTTTAATATTAATTAGAAAAAATATTAAATTCAAGGAACGTAAAGACATTACTAGTCTCTCCACTGAACGAATTATTGAGGTAGCCTGCATAGAGTTGAGCCATCTTATTATTGTAAGCGTATACAGGCCTCCATCAGCATTATATGATTCCTTCGAACAAGTCATGGAACAAATTCTATCCAAAATATGTGCATCTAATAAGAAAGTTATAGTCTGTGGTGACTTTAATATAAATTTACTAGACTCAACTCCCACCACTATTAGATTCACATCTTTGTTTAAATCATATAATCTTTTTAATCTATTTTATGAGCCGACTAGAGTATGTGATACAACGGCCACTTGTATTGATAATATTTTTACTGACATTACTCCACATAAAAAAGAAATAATAAATAGGCTTAGCTCTGATCACTGTGGACAGTTAGCTTCTTTCAATACAAATTGTGATAGTAACTTAGAGGAAAAGCTTGTATTTATTCCTGTGAATACTAAACGTATTGAGAAGTTTAGAAATAAACTAAGTTCAAGTATTCAATTATTAAATGGGTCGAATAGCTCAGATGAAGCTTTTAATAAATTATTTAAGATAATAAGAACTCAATTTAACAATGTCTTTACCTCAGTAACGGTTAGAAACAATAACAAAAAAAATAATAATTTTACTAAATGGGCGACTGCAGGAATCAAAATAAGCAGGCAAAGGTTGTATAATCTATATGAAGAAAAATGCTTTAATAATAGTGCAGCATTTAAAGAATACGTTAAAAACTATTCTAAAACTTTCAGAAAAGTTTGCAAAGCTGCTAAGGCTATGTACATAAAGAAAAAGATTAAAAATTCCAAAAATAAAATTAAAACTACTTGGAAGGTAATAGCTGGTGAGACTGGAAACGTCACCTGTCGTAGCTCGGATTTTCAACTGTTTTTTGAAAATAAAAAAATTACCAATGATTTAGAAGTTGCGACGGCCTTTGAAAAGTTCTTTGCTGACATTCCGGTCTCAACTACGAAAAACTTAAACTCCTCACCTGCAGCTGCCGAAAAAATACTCAAAGATAATGTAAAGGAATGTAATGTCAATTTTAAGTTTAAAGAGATTGACCCCAAAGACATTATTGATACTTTTAAATTATTAAACATTAAGAATACCACTGATCTTTGGGGCATGTCTACAAAAATTATTAAATCAATAATTGACATCATAGCTCCTCATCTAGCAATGATTTTTAATAACTGTATAGAGAATGGTGTTTTTCCTGACTTAATGAAGCACAGCAAGGTTATACCTTTATTTAAAGCGGGAATTAAGTCTGATCCGACAAATTACAGACCTATATCAATTTTACCGACTCTTAGCAAAATATTTGAAAAAATAATTTTGAAACAGCTATTGGTGCACTTTAATACAAATAATTTATTACACGAAAATCAATACGGTTTTACTAAGGGTCGTTCCACAACGGATGCTGGTATAGGTCTTCTATGTAGTATATTTGAAGCTTGGGAGGAATCGCAGGATGCCTTAGGTGTCTTCTGTGACCTCTCTAAGGCCTTCGACTGCGTCGAACACGCTACATTAATTAGGAAATTGCACCACTACGGCATAAGGGACACAGCACTCAACCTTTTGACATCTTACCTCAAAAATAGGACTCAAAGGGTTGAAATTAATAATAAGAGATCTAATGGAACCAAAATAGAATTAGGTGTCCCACAGGGATCTATTTTAGGCCCATTTCTTTTTCTCATCTACATAAATGACCTACCTTATCTAGTTAAGGACAATGATAATGAAATAGTACTCTTTGCTGATGACACTTCACTTATTTTTAAAGTGAAGAGACAACAGTCTAATTACGACGAGGTAAACAGTACTCTTTCAAAAATAGTACATTGGTTTAATGTTAATAATTTACTTTTGAATTCTACGAAAACTAAATGTTTAAAGTTTACTTTGCCCAATGTACGGCAAGTTCAAACCAATGTACTATTAAATGATGAGAAAATGAATTTGGTGGACACTACTGTGTTTTTAGGTATTACACTAGATAGCAAATTACAGTGGGGTCCTCATATTGCTAAACTCGCAGATAGACTCAGTTCTGCAGCATATGCAGTCAGAAAGATTAGGGAAATTTCTGACGAAGACACTGCGCGATTAGTATACTTTAGCTATTTTCACAGTCGAATGGCGTATGGTATCCTTTTATGGGGAAACGCTGCCGACATTAATACTATTTTTGTGCTGCAGAAGCGAGCTATACGTTCAATTTACAAGATGTCTACATTTGAATCTTTGAGAGAAAAGTTTAAAGAAATTGGTATTATGACAGTAGCTTCTCAATACATTTTGGATAATGTATTATATGTTAGAAAAAATATATGTAAATTTAAAGCCAAAGGTGACATTCATTGTAGAAACACCAGAAATAAGCACAAGCTAGATTTGCCAGTGATCAGACTTAGTAAAGTCAGTAAATCTTTTAAAGGTCAATGTATACGCCTTTTCAATAAAATCCCAGAAAACGTTCAAAATCTTTCCATTAATAAAGGTCACTGGGCACCTTAGTATGGAAATTTTACCCACGGCCTACAGAAACAAAATTAGTTTGGATGTTTAGATACACATCCCTAGTTTACGAAAATATATGTCGCATCAATGTGGAAGATGGGAATCTGCCCAAAAATTGAAAATAAAATATAAGTGATATCCTCTAGTGATAACACATTTTTCGACTAATTGTATTGAATGGGTGTCTTAATCACACAGAGGAATTGGTCTATGAGCAACTAAACTCATCGTGTTCATCTGCTGGCTCTAACAATACAAGTCTGTTGGGCAACTAAAATATAAAAACTAATTCCTTCTTACCAATACAGTGATAGACTGATGTATTTTCAAATAAAACAAATGTGTAGAATTAATATACTTAGTTTTTATTCAACAAAATCAATATCTGTAGGCACGATAGTGTCATCTAAAAAAAAAAAAAAAAAAAAAAAAAAACAGACAGCTAATGCTAGTCCCTGGCCGTACATTGTTAGAAGGCGTTTGTTATTTTATTGATTACAATACTTAATTGATATGTTTTTATTGATTACAATACTTAATTGATGTTAAGCACATATTTTGAATCATAGTTGATTTTAGAACTCTCCCACGGTTTAAAAAAAAAAAACCACACAGAATGAAATGTAGGCTAGGACTCAATAATCTACAAGTAATTTTATATCTGTAGGAAATATTTCGAAAACCGGGTCAGATTATGCCCAGTTACCTTTAAGAAAGTAGTCAAAGAGCGTTTGTGTGCCAAAGCCTATTATAAGGTCAATGATTTCATAAATGATGGCACATCTTGGGAGTAGGATGGCTGCTTGCAAGGCTACTTCTACACTATTGTATGACTTAAACAATTATGTATGTATCTTGACATTGTATATTTTAAGTTACAGCATTGTAAATATTATTTTAAAAGATTAATTTTTTTCTCACTTTTTTTGGTAAAAAAGTGGGCCCCGTGCGAGTTTCTTACGCCGGTTCTTCTCGCCGGGCTAGTTCCCGAACCGGTGGTAGGCACCAGTAGTATCAACGTTCTGAAAGCATTTTTTTAAAATCTACTCAGAAATAAAATAATTTTTATTTTTTATTTTTATTTTAGCTGTATTATGTGTTTGTTACAATATGTCAAGTAGCCGAGTTATTGTTTTCACGTTTTTCTGTTTTAAAAAGTTTATTACTTTATGTAAATCTGTTCTTAGGTTATTGACAAAAGTCAAACTTTTTATCTTTTAAATCAGAAAAAAACCTTGAATTATTTATAGTCCTAAAATAGGAGCGATATTGGCCAAAGAATAAAGAGGAAGTAAGAATAAGACGTGATAGAGCTAATTTCAATCCAGAGTCTAAATCGATAGATTTGTTACGATAACATTTTTATAATATTATCACATAATAATTATATGGTATACTCACAGAAATGTATCAAGATACATTTCTGTGTGTATACTTCATTTTAATGATGATTCTTTAAATTGCATAAGTGTAATAGAATCTTGTAATATCCTAAAAATTATGAGCTAATTAACAATAAAGTAATCAATTTGATTTATAATATTAGTTTGTAATAGATCCACACTTTCTTTAATTGAATAATTTTGATTACGCGTAGATATATTAATTGGTAGACAAAGTTACATAGGAACTGCTTACAATTGTATAATAAATATAAAGTACACTAGCCATACTAATTTAATAAACGCGAAAGTGTGTCTGTCTGTTAGTTACCTCTTCACGCCCAAACCACTGAACCGATTTTGCTCAAATTTGGCGCGGAAATACTTGAGTCCCGGGCAAGGACAATAACATAAGTACTTTTTATCTCGGAAAAATGAACGGTTCCCACGCGATCAGCGCATAAGAGTTGCGGGAATCAACTAGTATATTTTATATAATTACAGAAAACCTCATATTAAAATTATTTTTATCCACTTATACTAGATCGGAGGAGACGGGCCATTTAAATGTAACCATTACTCTGAAGTAGATGTAACCCGTGTTTTACTCGTCAATGACAGGGCTTTTTACTTTTTAATCCGACTAAATGGAGTTAACATTTAAATTGGTGCGGGTCTACAAAATAATTGCTAGCCTCCTTGTTTCCATTCAAAATCAAGTATCAAGACTGGTAGTCTTCATAATAAGAGTGATTGTAAAGTCTGTGCTTGTTAATTGTTTGGTTCGAAACAATCATCTATCCCCTTGTTAGTAAAAAAGATGAATGGCTTTCACCACTTCCTGATAAAGTGCCGAATAGGCTAGCCACAACTTTTTTGACAGATTCTCCATACTGCATCTATCAAGATATCACCACTTCCTGATTAGTGCCGGATAGGCTATCCACCACTAAACTTGACAGATAGAGTATGGAGATTCGGTCAAAAAAGTTGTGGATAGCTTTAATCCGGCCGTGTAGGCTGTGTAATGTAAGTGCCGGATGGGCTATCCACAACTTTTTTGACAGATTCTTCATACTCTACCTGTCAAGTTAAGTGGTGAATATCCTATCCAGCACTTATCAGAAAGTAGTGAAACAGACCCTTACACTTTAGACAATATACGATTATATTATAGTTATGTAAAGTTTTGTCCTTTTCTGGCACGTTAGGAAAGTATTTTCGTAAACTAAGACAAAACATTGTAAATAACAATATAATTTATGGTTAATTGAACTTACCTTAAGTGAACTTCAACCAAAATTATACGAGTTGCTGCATCCGTAGAGATTTAATAAAACCTGTAGTCCGAATTTTGTGGTACTGCATCATCACACGCCATTTAGATATTATTTATTTAATTTAAAACTGAAAAAAGACAATCAATTGGTTTTATAGTACTTCCGCCTTGCTTTCCTAGATGGCGGTGTTAGTTCGTCCGTCATTCTTTTTAGAGAGGATAATTCATAACATTTTATCATTCCGCAAGTAAAGAATAGGGGCAACAAACTAAGAGAAGTGGGTGGGGTGGGATCTTAAATCTCTACGGATGCAGCAACTCGTATAATTTTGGTTGAAGTTCACTTAAGGTAAGTTCAATTAACCATAAATTATACTTCGTTGCTGCATCCTATGAGATTTAATAAAACCTGTAGATGTTCAGCGCGTAATTGCGGAATGATAAAATACCAGATTAATTACATTAAGTTAATTAATTACGGAATTTAAAATGATATAACATTATTGACATCATAACAATTTTTATTTAATAAAGTATTGTACTTCTGAATAATAATACTACTTAATTAGTTTGGATATGCTATGAATCTGAATTTACATTAAAAATAGCTTCTGCGAAAGCTCTGTCTTGTGCTAAATCTGGTAAAGGTAAGTTATAAAACTTAGCAAAACAAAGTGATGAGCCGGCTCAGCCAGCGCATCGCTTGATGATGTCGACGGAGACTCCCGCGCGGCGCGCCGCCGACGTGGAGGCGTGTCGCGTGCTGTGCGCTGAATAAACGCCTATCTCTATGCCACTGTCCTTGAGGACACTCTTTATCCAGCGACTTATAGATTGGGAACTGGCATTATGAAAAGGCTTTCTAGTTGTTAAAATGAGCTTATCAGTAGCTGGGCCATTTCTCAGCTCTTTTGTCTTATCTAGGTACACAGATAAAGCTTTAGCTGGGGCTTGATGAATAATTATTAATAGTGATTACGATACGTGAATTTTCGGAATGAACGTCTTCTGTTCTTATGAGTGATAACGTCTGCACCCGTTGTCCCGTCGACAACGAGTTGAATTATTTTATATAATTATTATAATATTAGAATGTTTTTTTTTTTTTTTATATATAAAATTTCTAATGATAATAAGTATAGAATCTTACGGATAAAATTTAGATACGTACTCCAAAAGTTTATAAGGTTCCCTTAAAAATGAATACTTTAGGAAGCTGGGCTTACTCCTAAAAACTCCTTTAAAAAATCTTAGGATCGTTATTGCAACGGGATTTACCAATAATTAGAGACAAACTAGAGTCTAGACCTTTAACAATTTAACATTCCGCAACTTGCTTTTTCATTAAGTTTTTCTGTTAAAATTTAAGAATTCGTAATATTATATCAGCTACGAATCCTTAATACAAATCAATATTATTATTAATTTGACAAAAATTAAACCAATGTTTTAATCCTGTATCATACTGATTAATTGTACCTCCCGATAACGGTTTTAGTATGATATTGTCAATAGACATCTCCGGTATTCGGCGTCTTAGGTAGACTTTCCGCACAATACTGCGCACGCCAGAAGGTTTTATCTGGCCTAAAATAAATCTCGTCAGATTTGAGAAGCGATCAAAACAGTGGAAAACACGGCCGAGACACGACGGCCAGTACGGAACGACTAATTTACCAGTCGCTTCCTCTTCTATAATTTTCCTAAGACAGTATGAGCGCGAATGGTGGAAAGGCATAGAAAAAATAATCGTGCCATGAAATTGTAAAAGCAAGGATGATGAAGGCACCTGGGTCTTGTTTCCAAGAGACATAATATCTTAGCAGATAATAATATAGCACTTATTACTAAAGCACAATGCGAGTAAGTACGGTATCAGCCATCAGGTTGTCAGGTTGACCGAAGCTCAATAAGATCTTTAGTAAGTTCCTATCGTTACGTTACGTACCTAGACGCCTGGTCAGCATCTGTGTTTTTATAATATAATCGATGTTGAACGGCTTGAACCCCTCATGGCCTCGATCTGTCTTGTTGTGTGACAAATTATAAGAAGCAAATAAATTATATATGCGTTGTTTCTCGCACTACTGCCATATATCTCTCGCGATTTCATTGAGATGATGAAATTGAATACTTCACATTATAATATTAATATAAGATAATATAATTATGGCAGTAGTATTATTTATTCTTAGTAAGACATTTAAAATATTATCACAACGATGAAATGAAAAATGATTTCAATCCCTAGGCAGCCAATAATTCGAGATAATTGATATGATGGCGAGCTTCATCCGCAGACCAATGGCATCTAGTTACTACTCCGTCGCACGCGACGCCCCAGCCGGTGAGTGACGAGTCTGTGAAGATCTCCAGCTCGTATAAACTTGTGTTTATTCTATTAAAAAGCTTACTTTATTCTATTAAAAATAATATTGCACCACCAACTGGTGGTACAAATAAGGTTTTACAGGCATGATGGAATCAAAATTATTATTACATTTTTGTGAAGCTAAAAACTTATCTCGTTCAAAGTATTTAGTACGCGGCCAGTTGTATCAAAGAATATACAACTACACGGCTGTATGCTATTGCTGGTCATGCTGAAATTAAAGTGCCAATGAACTTCGCGAAATCGCGCTTTGTTATGGATTTCGTTGGCTAGTTAGAAAATTTCTGGAGTAACTGCATGACTTGAGTATTTAATATTATGTCAAAGCTAATATAATATCATTGGTCAAAGCCAGTAAATCTACAAAGTTGTGAAGGCGTCATACTAGTTTTCTCAAAGTTGATAATAAAACCTAATTGTTTCAATTTTGACCTTAATATATTAAATAGTAGCATAATCTTTAGATTTCGATTCGAATTTTGACCACTAGATGGCCCTGCTTTCTTGACCACATAAAAAGAGGCTTTTGAAGCTTTACAAATATAAATGGCACAGAACTTAAGCCGTACAGGAAGGCAGTTAAATTCACAAAGATTATCATGAAATCGAAATCTCAAAAAGAATTAAAATAATAAATTTATGTAATGTATGAATCGGCACACCGCACAAGCAATTCCTTGCGATCGATTGAGATTTGAGATTGAGATATGAGGAATATAGGCATTTGGAAAGACCAATTTTATAGCAGTGCGAATATCTTCCATTTTAAAAGTTGATTACGTGCAAATTAAAAATGTATTTAAGTAATTTTGAGTTGAATATAAATCTTAACCCACCGATACTTTTCGGTGTAAGAAAAATGTATGAAATAAATTGGTCTGGCAAATTTTCATTACATACTGAAATAGCACCTAATTGTTTGAGTTCACTTATTGCTTTGCTCATCTGACTCTTTGTAAAAGGTGGATTACTTGGTTCCACACGTTGGTAAGGTGGCTTACAGAAGGGACTTATAACTCAATGCAGAAGGGTATTTTATAATATCCTTTAGCATAAGACAGCACTGCACCGTGCTGTCGGAGGTTATTAGAAGCCAATTGCGTAAAAAGAATTGGATGCGGCCAGCGTGAGGTACCTCTAGTAGCGGCGTCTCCTGTCGTTGCTCGGTCTGGCGCTCGCGTAGGGGCGGCCGCGGCGCGGGGGCTGCTGGGCCCCCCTTGCCGACGTGTCGACGGCTGCGGCTCGTGCGGGCGGGCCGGCGCTGCTGGCGCTGGCCTCGCGTACTGCTGACGAGGAGGAGCTCGGGAGTTGCCCGGCAGTGCTTGTTGCTAGCGCTTTTCACCGAAAAGGTAGACGTCGCTTTTTACAATTTACGCCTTGGATTGTATTATAAAAAAAAAATTATCGGTTTTTGCAGCCTGCTGTAGAACTGCGGCTACCTCTTGATTGAGTTTAGGCGCTTGTGCCAGCGAAAGGTTAGTCGGTATAAGAATGTTCGCCACAAGCGACTCCTTGTATTCCTTAGCCTAACCATCGACCAAGATTTTACCCCAACGTTCAGAGAGTTCGGTGGGAATGCGTTCGCCTAGGGCTTTCTCTGTTTTATTGGCCTTGCCAAGAATATTTAGTATTTCAAGTGGTAACCTGGGAGTAGATTCTTGGTTAGGATCTACTGGCATGGTGGCTTCTGGTTGGCTCAGCGGCGCTGATGTCGGCGGTGCGGCCTGCGGCGACGCCGGTGCAGGCGCGGCCGACTCCATATAATCCACGTCTTCGACGTCGGCTAAAGATTGTGGAGTTCCACAGCAAGATTGAGCCTCCCGCGCGTCGATGTCTTCATCGCGCCTTTTGTCGTCGGATGAGTGCTCGTTATCGCAGCGGCCTTCCCGGGAGGAAGACGCTGATGACTCGGATCTTGTCCGGTGTGAATAAGCAAAAGCATAAAGTTGCTTTCAGGATGATATCACGTATCATCACGACTCAGTTTGTAACCTGGATAATATCGCGTATTACCCCATTAAGGTACAAAAGGTTGACTATCTGGTTAATATCACGTATTAACCCGTTAAGATAGTCCTTTTTTAACGTATCGTTACCATGCCATAGCTGAGAACAAAGAAAAAAATCATAATATTTTTAAAAATTAATGCGGGTAGTTTGGTACCTTTTCCTTTGTTGCAGCGTAATTTACTTTCCAATCGCCGTATTTTGCGGCGAATATGTTCGTAATCATCCTTATTCTTCCTTTTTCCAATATTATTCGGCGATTTACACTAATTATAACACTTTAACACTGTAGAAATTAGTTTAAAAAGGATAACGTGTTGACGATGCCGCACACGAAAAACGAATGACGGACGAACTAACACCGCCATCTAGGAAAGCAAGGCGGAAGTACTATAAAACCAATTGATTGTCTTTTTTCAGTTTTAAATTAAATAAATAATATCTAAATGGCGTGTGATGATGCAGTACCACAAAATTCGGACTACAGGTTTTATTAAATCTCATAGGATGCAGCAACGAAGTATAATTAAACGTCAGAATATTATTTGTAGAGTAATATTTTATGTATATTTACCAAATATGGCAAAATATTTTTCCGTACTCCTAAACTTGGTAAAAGCAGTAAAAGGTTCAAATACTTTTGCTTATCCTTTTAATAATATTAATAGCATACATAACTCTACTCCGAGCATAATTTTACCATAAAAAGTTCGCGGTTATTTAAATTGATTTTACCTCGTCGCTTCTTAGAAATGAACAATGATATGGGGCAGTGTAAGTCGATCGGTCACCTATCCACAGGAAATAAACGCATTCCAAACCGCCTTCGTTAGCGAAAGCTTATATTATACATAAGTGATGAGTATATTTATATTCAGGCATTCTCAAAGTATTCCGCGGAGCACTGGAGCTCCGCAAAGGCCTTCCCAAACGGGTTCAGCGATTGATATACAAATTGTTTTTAGAAATGACGAATGATAGAGACAATTCATTTAAAATACTAAGGGCCTGTTTCACCACTTCCTGATAAGTACCGGATAGGCTTACCTCCACCACTTAACAGATAGAGTGTGGAGAATCTGTCTATTTAAGTTGTGGATAGCCTATCTGGTACTTTCTCAGGAAGTGGTGAAATAGGCCCTAAACATCTTTTTTGGGGGTCCGTCATAAATGTCACTTCCTTAAGGACGCTATTACAAATATCAGCGATTTTCCGGTACCCTATTAAAGAATTAGGAATCAAACTGCGAGGATATTTTGGTTTCAAATGAAAGATAATATATTCATCTCCACGACTGTACCATAAAAATTCTATAGCCGCATACAAAATTTTCACATAAAATACGTTTTAACCATCACAATAATCGCAAAATATGAAAAAAATTGGGTCTGATTAGGTACCTTAATATCTAAATACACTGAACTGAGGAAAATAAATATACAAAAAAATTTTTGCTTATTTAGTCCTCTATAAAGTCCGCTAAAAATTTTATATAAAAATAAACAACTTAAAAAATTATTATGCATGCAAAATTATATTGTCTGACTGTATGTTTCTTGACGCTCAAACCGCTTAACTGATTTTGCTGTTTCGTATATTGATACTTTGTGTCCCAAGAAAGTACATGGGACATTTTTACACCGAAAAAGTATGGCTCCCGCATGATAAACTACCTTCAGTAGAATGAAGTTCTTCTATATTATCTATGTATTTACCTAGTTATTAATAAATAAATATGGCAGTGAGGTAAAAAATATAACGACAGAGCTGCTCCACATCTCGGTGGAAAACATCGCGCTGCGGAAGATCATCATTAAGGCTCACAATTTACTTGATTTTCTAAAGAATTTTACTGCTAATGCGAAGTCACCGCATCTGCCTATTGCTGCATAATTGCTGCTTCACTCGCTGGGCCCAATTTACGTGTAACTGTGATTTAATAACCAAGAAGTCTTATACAAATACTGTATAGCACTATGGCCATTGGCCATGGTTGTGAAAAAATAGCTTTCTAGCTTTTTCCCGCTGCTGCCCGTGAGTAATTCCTGCACTTATTAAACTTTGTAATAAGTGCAATAAGTGCAGCAACCGAAAATTCAATTAGAATTATAATAATATAGCTTTATTTATAAAGATCTACACAACACAAATGAATTTGCAGTTACAGCAAACGTAGGACCAATACGACCTGCAAAACTTCAAGAAGAGAGCGTATTCCCTCATAAAAGACCGACAACGCACCTGCAGCTCTTCTAATGTTGGGAATGTCCATGGGCGACGGTAGTTGCTAAATTCCACCAGTTGACTCGTTTGCTCGTCTTTCCCTCTTATCTATATATATAAAACTCAAAGGTGACTGACTGACATGGTGATCTATCAACGCACAGCCCAAACCACTGGACGGATCGGGCTGAAATTTTGCATTCAGGTAGATGTTTTGACGTAGGCATCCGCTAAGAAAGGATTTTGATAAATTCCCAACCCAAGGGGTTCAAATAGGGGATGAAAATTTGTAATAATACTTCTTAACGCGAGCGAAGCCGCGGGCAAAAGCTCGTTTTATATAAAAAAGGATATTTCAGAATTCGTAAGAAGAGAAAGTCTTCTTTAAAATAAATGTTTACAGTACTAAGTACTACAATAACTAAAGAACATTCTTAACATAGGCTATTTTATTACTTGGCTACTAGTGTCTGCAGCTATCAGTATTGCTGACAGCGACTTCTCCGTTAGTTTACTAATAAAGAAACACGCCTGGCATGATAAGGGTTTACGTTTAAAATTCACCGACCGTACATGCTCGACAGCGCACTATCTGAACATCGATCCTATCGTATCATAATTCACAACTAAATCGTTAGGTGTATAGGTTTGAAATGATCTGAATCAGCTGAAAATTTGTCTGGAAGTTCCACATACTCCAGCCGTGAGCCGATGCCCAATTAGCTCGAGATTTCATTTCCCCATATTATTAAGTGTCAGCGATTCGTGAGATCGTTCTCATTACGAGATTTTTAAGTAAAAGCTTTGGTAAAAGTAAGCAAAGCAATCCAAACTGCAGGCCGATCGGTTACCGGTAAAAACAAAGTCATATAAGTATATGTTTTATTCAACCATTTATACCTGTATGGGCACAAAAACACATTTACCGTACAGCACTTAATGACATTTCTCTGAGCAATGTTATTTCCTGAAGTCGCCTAATGTGCGATTCCCAAGTGTTTTGCCTCGGCATATCATAATTAATGTTCTGAAATAAGTGCCAACAGTGTGAAGCAAAAACCCCATTTGCGGCGATTGGTTAAACATTACAAGTGTATTGCGTATTACTTGATGTAAACGATTGTAGGAGTTAACGTAATAATAACTCCCACACCGGTTTCGGTGACGGTGGCCGGTTTCATTGAAACCAGGCCAGTTACGCAGGAGTAATTTTATAGTGCCCAAGTGTGTGCGCACCACACAAGAGCACTCTCTATTCCAGAGGTTCCCAAACTTATAAGTATCACGCCTCCCTACTGCTTAAAATGAACATGCTTACGCCTCCCTTCGGCCCAGGGCTCAGCAAGTAGTAGCAAGTGGGCTAGCCAAGCTATTGTAAAATAAAATAATACAGACCAAAAATACATTTTCAACCCAAAATTGACGATTTTATAATTCATTGTTATACTTGAAATTAAGCTCCGAATTGTTTCATTTTCTAAAATTAAATACTACTTACATTATATTTCCAAGAATCCCATCTGAGCAAAAACACGATATCTTAAAAATTTTTCGATAGAAAAAAAATCGCAATTCACATATTTTAACACATTGTAAAAATTCTATCATTGAGAAACTGACCTAGCGGATTTTTAAAATGTTGTATATTTATCGAGTTACTGAGAAGGACAATGTTTGATTTTTTGGGTAATGGGTTAGTCGCCCTCTTAAGAAGAATAAATGTGACGGATGAGCTTGCATGTTTTTGACAAGATTTCCAATTCGCGTACGTCGCGGGAATGCGCGGGCGTCTGGTCTCTGGAGTAAAACCACCACTGGCGCCCGCGCCCCCCTTATCATGTCTTCGCGCCTCCCTAGTGGAGCGCGCCCCCTAGTTTGAAAATCAATGCTCTATTCATTTACTCTTATAAGCATAACCCAGTGGGACGGAAGGCCGACACGACTGACGACAGACCAGCCGCAGGACCAACTTTTTACATGCCCATCCGACGCATGGATCATCTTACTTGTCAGACAATCCGGTGATTAGCCTGCATTGTCCTAACCAAACTTGGAAGTAACATGACGTGTCCAACGCGGAAATCGAACCCATGACCTCCGAGTCAAGAGCCGCGCTCTAAAACTCTAAACCACTGGACCACGGAGGCGTTCAGGTACAACTATTATAATTTTTTCACCAAAGACTGTAAGTCTTATTTACTTGTGACAATCTTTCACATTCGTCATCTTGAAGTTATGAAAAGCAGAACAGCATAATAGCAGTTATCTTAATGTTTCAAAACTTAGTATGTTACTACATACAAGGTCTGTCTGCCCCTACATATGCAAATTAAAAACATTTATAAGTAAATAACACCACACGTACATATATTTCACAATATGCAAAACTTCTGTGAAAATTATGTACACATTATTCAGAAATGTTATACCTAGGTATATTTTGTTTTTGCAATTTTTATCAAAGTCACGTTGTATGTAGATTTTTAATGTTGCACCACTTGTGAATTGTTAACAACCACTTCAGACTTTTTGTCCGTGTCTGTCAAGACTAACTTAGAGAGATTTAAAGCTAGTTTATTTCTTATCTATTATTTTTTTTTACTAAAGTTGTATTTTAACTCAACTTTAAACTGAAAAAAATATTGAGGAGACTTTACCTTGGCAGGTACTGAAGTTTATGCTTTTCCTTAGAATAGTAATATCACGTTATAATATCAGTCTACAAATACATTTTAATAAGTCAAATGTGTAATCGTAATAATTATACAGTAATAGAATAAAAAAGTCATAAGGCGTGGAGACTAAAACTTTATGTACAATTACATGCGACAATTGAATTTTGTAAAAAAAAAAGAAAATGATACAGGTGTGAAACCCATGATAGCATAGATTACTTCATAGTTACTACGAGGCCCGCTCTCGCACTCGCACTAATCAAAGTGAATACAGGCCCTTAAGTGCAGGTGATTAGTGCAGGTCATTAGTAATTGAATTAGTAAGAAAGCAAGTGTGGAAAGCGACTGATTAGTGCAAGTTCTTTATTTTCTGCTAATCATTAATTACCTGCCCTAATCACTTGCACTTATTACTAATCAAAGTGAATATGTGGGCCTTAATCCATAGCCTGAATTTTTTATAAAAAAAAACTAAAGATCGATTTCCAGTATCAAGAGCAAAGTGTGTCGCGTGCACCCGACAATCATTCCGTTAATTGGAGAGAATCATTGTAGAAAGTGGATGGGGGTACGTCACCGAATGTGGTGTCAACGGACAGCGGCCAATTAACTGATGATTAGCTGATAATCATCACTGTAATCTGGTGTTTAACACTACGGAAAAGTGGATATAAACT
Organism: Plebejus argus; assembly: GCA_905404155.3. Taxonomy (NCBI): domain Eukaryota; kingdom Metazoa; phylum Arthropoda; class Insecta; order Lepidoptera; family Lycaenidae; genus Plebejus; species Plebejus argus. The sequence goes on along the minus strand of FR989935.1, from coordinate 6,079,703 downwards.
TTAAATCTACATCAATAAAAATGAATAGCCAGGCTACAAATCGAGAACATCTGAACCGATTTGCCAAATTTTAGTCATGAAATACCATTCGTGGAAGTCCAAGCCTATATTAGAAGGAAAGTGATACGAAGATCACCGGGTCATCTTGTACTAAATATAAAAAAGTACCTAGTTGTGAGAATCAGGAGTAAAAAGGTAACTCCATACTTCATCTGTCAAGTTAGGTATGTGGTGGATAGCCTATTCGGCACTTATCAGGAAGTGGTGAAACAGGACCTTAGTATTTTTTTAAATTGGGACGTTACGTTCATCCAGCCAGCCACCAAACCCGAAAGTGATAAAATTGCAGTAATATAATCCTATTGGTCTAAACTTCATGAATCTGTTTTTTAAAGTTACTTTGAGGTATTGAATACGCTAATTTGCGGTTGGATAAGATCGGCCGGGCTACATTGATTGGATTAAATTAGTAGAATCAAGTTACTACAGCTCAGCGGCTTAACAGTTAAGTCACAAATGTAGTCATTTGGTAGTACGTTGAGGATTAGGGGCAGTCTTTTCTGTGATTAAAGTGAAACCCCATAAGCAATAATCACATCGATTTATGTTTAATGAAGTAAAATAGCCAAATACATCCAACCATAGTATTAGCCAGACTAACAAATTAATTTTATTTATATAAAATAAAAATTAATTTGTTAGTCTGGCTCAAACTCTAAATGAAAGATACTTGTAGAGTCGTAGGTACATACGAAGTACTAAGTGGGGTCACCACCTGCAAGTAGAATAAAACAAAGTTTTATTGTTCTCCATTTTTACTTCGTAGTATAGGTACTAGCAAAAACATTTTTTGATTTAATAGAGGCACTTGAAGACTAGAAGTTAATTTTTATTTTGACACTTAACCTAGCATGTAGCCAAGTCGTCAAGTCAAATCAAGTCGTTAGAATAGTCACCATTATATTGACGTCGTAAAAAGTTTTTTAGCAGACAAAGTATCCGTTATAGCATTTTCGAGATAATACTCAAATTACGTGATTCTGATTCCGCCGCACTTTCATCTAACTTCACTTTCATTTATGAAGAAATTCTTATAAATCTCTCACCGCGAAGTCAAGGGTAGCGAACATGGGCGTAGCGAGGTACGGGCAGGGGGGGGCAGCTGCCCCCCCCTAGAAGAGCGATCGGTCGTTTCAATGCTCACGAGTTTCATACCTAAACGTGGAGCGGAGAGAGTTGCGGGGTGAGAAGGGAGGCATTAAATCCCAGTTCGCTCGCTCATATATTGTTAAAAACCACGAATTGGAAGTTTAGGATTTTCTTAATCTGCCCCCCCCCCCCCCCCCCCCGCCAAAGACCTATGACCCCCCCTATATAGAATCCTGGCTACGCCCATGGTAGCGAACACAGTAAAAATAATATACAGTAGACCATATTCATACTAGTAAGCGGTAAGCCTAAGTTGGGCGCACGCACAAAAGCTTGATTTCAGATAACTTTAGGTAGCAGTTTCGTGATTTTAGGTCAATCAAATTTAATGTTTAATTTAGCTTCGATCCAATGTGGATGAAAAAGCGAAATAGTATTCGCATGATCAAACGTCAAACGAATATAAATTTTTTGACGGTCGGTTTCACATTGTATTGTTTTATTTCATTGAGACTGCATCGAAACTTTACCGAAATTAAATTTATTAGAACTTAGAATATATTTTTAAATTATTTTGTAGCAGCGACTTACAAGTTACAAGACTATGCAGTATTACTATTTACTACTATGTTGCGTGCGTGTAAGGCTGCGTTAATTCCACCAGAGATTTGTCGCGAGGAATGTGTTTATGAGAACCAATAATATAATCGCTTCATTGACGTGAGCTTGCCGTGACCTCTGTCAGCGCAGCGATTCTATTGGATCATAAAACACATTCCTCACAACACATCTCTGGTGGAAACGCAGCCTTAATCTTGTCTCTGAGCTGAACGACTTTAATTTCAAGATCATGTTAGAGTTACTCTACTGTATAAAATGAATTATGGTTCAAGGTGTTAAGCAAGTAAGCTAATAACAGCTACCGAATCCCATTGTACTACGTATGTAAGTATAGTTTTCATGAGTGACTTACTCTGAAACCATAAAATTTACATAATATCGTATCAAAAGATCACTGTACTTACTAATATTATAAAGGTTAAAGTACTATGTAAACTGTGTATTTATTAATTCTTCACGCAAAAACTACTCAAGGGATTTTATTTAAAGACATGGTATTCAGAATCAGAATCATTTATTTCAGGAAATTGGTAAATAAAAAAGGAAATTGGTATTATTTCTGTTTCTAAGGTCCTGTTTCACCACTTTCTGATAAAGTGCCGAATAGGCTATTCACAACTTTTATGACAGACTAGCTGTCCCGGCAAATGTTGTTTTGCCATTTAAAGTATTTCTACTTCTAACTTCATCAGTTGATACAAAATCTTACCCCCGCTTTTGCCCCTAAGAGGGGTGGGGGGCAAATTTTATACACCTGATGTTAAGTTGGAAAACACAGTTAATAATATTATGAAGTAAGTCCAACGAAAAAAATTTGACACAAAATCTGACCCCCTCTTTTGGTCCCCTTAGAGGGGTGGGGGGAAAATTTTTATACACCAGATGTTGAGTTGGAAGAAGACAAATATATCTGCGAAAACCGTATGCAAATCGGATCAGTAGTTTTCGTGTTAAAGAAAAAAGTTCGATACAAAATCTGACCTCCTCTTTTGTACCCTTAGAAGGGTGGGGGGGAAATTTTTTTATACACCAGATGTTAAGTTGGAAGAAGACAAAATATATAATATCTGCGAAAATCGCATTCAAATCGGATCAGTAGTTTTCGTGTGATAGTGGAACGAACATACATACAGACAGACAGACAAAAAACTTTATTTAGAGTATAGTATTATTATTATAGCTTCTTTTTATCCCGAAAACAAAAGTTCCCGTGGAATACTGGGATAAAATAGATTTTGCCCGCACCGAGTTAGGTAAAAATAAAATAATAAGGGCCTGTTTCACCACTTTCTGATAAGTGCCGGATAGGCTATCCACCACTTAATTTGACAGATTCTCTATACTTCATCTGTCAAGTTAATTGGTGGATATCCTATTCGGCACTTATCAGGAAGTAGTGAATCAGGCCCAGATTATGGAAAATCTGTCAGAAAAGTTGTGGATAGCCTATCCGGCATTTTATCAGGAATTGGTGAAAAATGCCCTAATGCTTACAAAAGCGTGTTATTAAATTAATTTTAATAACACGCTTTTGCAAGAACAAGATGCTCTCACAATAAAAAATAAATGGATTTTATCTCTCAATGCAGTATTTTACCACCGTCTGATACCATGCAAATGTTGTAAGATTTATCTAGTGGTAACTATCTAATTATTGTAAAGTATTGTATTAACACTATTATGGTCATAATGGTATCTATTCGATCTATTTCTACGTACGTCATTACAGGTGCACCTGTTTAGCTAGGCATTGTAGAGACGCCTTATATGGTGCACTCGGTATAAAGACCTCTACAGATTGTTGGCTGATGACATTCTTTCAAGGAACTATTCGTTCAGAAGATCAATTTTGTTACAAAAATAATATAGTTTCGATATGAAACTTCCAATTTATGATAACGATAAGACAAAATTAGGAAGATTCGTTTATATAATTTGACGAAAAATATTTTAATTTACAAATGAAGTAAGTCTAAGGTCTACTAACAATGTAGTGCAAACAACAAACTGCAAAGTGCAAACTGTAGGGATTTCAGCAAAATGGAAGTCGATTAAATGAGATTAACTTTTAGATACGTGTAGCTTCAACCTTAACCATTTATACGACTTAATGGCTAGAGTAACTCCAACTCGTAAAAAATCCATGTAAAATCTCCTTTACACCAATCAGAAAACACAGTGCGTCAGCCCGCAGGCTGTGGCCTGTGCGTGAAAGGCTAGGTCACACTATAAGCATCACATAGTAGAGTAACATATCCATGTCCTTAAAATTAGTCTCTCTCGATACCGAGGAAAAATTTAAAAAGTATGTAAATAGCGGCGCGACCGAGTCGTTAGTTAAATAAATCGCTGCTGCATACATTATTTGCTTGTGTAGACGCCAAACCGCGCATTCGGGCGGACGGCCAGGCTAAGTTTATCGTTTACGTGGCGTGAGTCGTGACATTTAACTGTTTAACAGTTAGCTACATTGTCTGAAATCACGCTAAATATGCGCCTCACTCGGGCGTTATCAGCAGTCTGCCTCTAGTATAAAGCTGGTCTACTGCATATACTTATACTGTGTGTAGTACTGTATGAGGTCGTTGAGTCAGTGGCCCTTCCTGCGCCGTTTTGGGCACGTTATGTGAGCGTACGCGACCAACACACTAATGTCAGTGGCGTTCGATTATGAATTATTATTGTATTGTATTATGTTTAAAATACTATCTAGACTCAAGATTGTGGTTGGTGATTTCTGGGAGGTGTGCCAAAATGTTTTCGTTATCGTTTCGTTATAGAATCGTCGATCAAAATGTATACATATTATAAAGACCAGTCGAACGTCAGTGTCATCGGAAGATAAAGTAAAACCATGGTAAAACCTATATGAATGCAATTTGATAACCAAAATAATATTATGTAGAGTATACCTACTCTTAATTTTAAATACCTATGTAAGTATTAAAATTCTTGAATATACTCTTATGGCGATATTGTAAATATATTTTGTTGAATTGAGATTTGGGACCCATCGCCATTGTCAGTCGTGGTAAAATTTAAGTGACATTAAATTATTTCATCTCATGATTTACTATTACACACCCAAGGAGAATATTCTTGAAATATGATTTCTATTATCACAAGATCCCAATAACAATGAACCGAAAGTAATTAAAGCAGGAGCTATAAGGCATAACAAATATTTGTAGGGAAACATATAAATTGTCTCCTGCCTACGGCCAGCGTGGGCACTCTACTCCACTTGCACCAGTTACGATTATTGTTAACTAGATGATGTCCGCAACTCTGTTGCGCCAAAACTCCTTTTTTCGCGCGGGAACCGTACATTTTCCTGGAACAATAAGTATCCCATGTCCTTTCTTGGGACTCAAATTATCTTCATGACAAATTTCAGCAAAATCGGTGCAGCGGTTTGGACGTGAAGAGGTAACAGACAGACAGGCAGACAGACACACTTTCGCATTTATAAAATTAGTATGGATGGATTGTTTGTTAAAACATCAGCCTTCCACCCATACTAAATAGTAAATAACTAATATCATGAACTCGTAAACGTATCTGTATCTGTATGTCTCTCTCTTACCTCTCACTCCATGAATTTTGATAGTAAAAACTTATGAAAGTACTTTAAATCTTGGAAAAGGGCGTATGGTAGTTTTAATCATAAAAAATCGATTATATTTAAAATTTAAATTACTATAACCGAATTTGTACACAGTTCCGGGCAATTTTGGTCTCTTTTATAAAACGAAGAACAAGAAATATAACATGATATCTAACCCACGATTAACTTTAATCATGCAAGTTGCAACTTGCAAGGGGTCCGTTAGTCCGTTATCAATCGTGACCGAAGTATTGTTTACGAGTGCTAACACTAAATAAATGGTATTACAATGGTCTATCAGGTACCGTTTTGTTTTTGATTAGGAAGTAGTCAAAATTAGTTAAATTAATTCTAAAAACGGTGCTTTATGTATCGAGACCAGAATACTGAATAAATAAGACTCTATAAAAAGTTAGAAGTAGAGTAAGCAGCTTCTAACATGCTCTAGCTCTTCTCCTAGCTACCTAAATACTTCACTTTTGTAAAAGCCTTTTGTGACGCCTCCGTGGTCTAGTGGTATAGAGCGCGGCTCTTGACTCGGAGGTCGTGGGTTCGATTCCCGCGTTGGAAACATGTTATTTCCAAGTTTGGTTAGGAGTGTTAGGACAATGCAGGCTGATCACCTGATTGTCTGACAAGTAAGATGATCCATGCGTCGGATGGGCATGTAAAAAGTCGGTCCTGCGCCTGATCTCTCGCCAGTCGTGTCGGTCTGCCGTCCCACTGGGTTATGAGAGTAAAGGAATAGAGAGTGCTCTTGTGTACTGCGCACACACTTGGGCACTATAAAATTACTCCTGCATAGCTGGCCTGGTTTCAATGAAACCGGCCACCGTCACCGAAACCGGTGTGGGAGCTATTATTATTATTATTATTTTGTAAAAGCATCATAATATTTGAAAACATACATGTAAGTACATTTACATAATATTACCTACATGCAAGAACGTTGGAATAATAGCTCCAACGTTCTTGCCTACATGTTATAAATTATAATAATATTAACTTTACTATGCACATACAATTACTATAACAACTTAAAATAAACCCCACTTGCTGTTGTCTTTTCTCCAACTTGTCTCTAGAGCTGCTACGGAAGAAATTAAAATAATGTTTACACATTTTCACGTCAAGGCATGCGGAAATTACAGAATAATAATCACATAATTTTAATTCTCAATTAATTACGGCCTTACTACGCCAATGTCGTTGCGTGTTCACAACACCTACAGTTACAGGTGAACTTTTCATTCATTTCATCATGAATGGCATCACGTGCTCGAATGATTCATTCGATACATTCATATTTCATCTCGATTCGGATTACGGATACATAAGGCCATTTTGATGAAGACTCAATGAGGCCTGTTTCACAATCGCTTTATCTATACATATAATAATGAAAATTCTGTACATTAAAGATATTCAAAACATAATAAGCAGTGTTACTACATCGCTATAGAAGCCAAAACTGTGGTTAGTTTTTTGTCTGTCTGTCTGTCTGTCTGTCTGTCTGTCTGTCTGTCTGTCTGTCTGTCTGTCTGTCTGTCTGTCTGTCTGTATGTTTGCTCCAGCATCACACGAAAACTACTGATCCGATTTGAATGCGGTTTTCGCAGATATATTTGTCTTCTTCTAACTTAACATCTGGTGTATAAAACTTTTTCCCCCCACCCCTCCATGGGGACAAAAGAGGGGGTCAGATTTTGTATCAAACTTTTTTCTTTAACACGAAAACTACTGATCCGATTTGCATACGGTTTTCGTAGATATATTTGTCTTCTTCCAACTCAACATCCGGTGTTTAAAAAAAAATTTCCCCCACCCCTCTAAGGGGACCAAAGAGGGGGTCAGATTTTGTATGAAACTTTTTTCTTTAATGAACTTATTTCATATTATTTAAGTACTGTGTTTTCCAACTTAACATCTGGTGTATAAAATTTTTCCCACTACCATTTTTAAAAGAGGGGGTAAGATTTTGTATCAACTATCAACTTATGAAGTAGAAATACTTTAAATGGCAAAACAAGGTTTGCCGGGACAGCTAGTAAGTGATAAATGCCCAGTTTCTGAGGTTTGTTGACGGGAATTAATTATCTATTCAGCGGCGTTGTTGATTGGTTAGCAAGAACACTATGGTGAAATTTTCGATCGAAGTTTATTATTTATCTTACTTCATTCAAAAACCTATGACACCGATCATAATATTATTATAGTTTAAGAGCGAAGCCAAACGAGCTTAATTTGTGTGTCGTGAGCCGCAGAATTTCTGCCGGGCAGAATTTTTTGTCATACAAATGACAACTCATTTTGAGTCGCCGTGTGAATCAAACATGACTTTTGTATGAAATTTCTGCCCGGCAGAAATTCTGCCCGGCAGAAATTACGCTCGTTTGGCTTCACCCAAGTGAGTTGCACCAACCAACTTTAACTGTCAAATCCCTATATTCCATTATGGACGCCATATTTGACGATAACCTTAACTTTAACTACGCCTCTGGTGCAATTCACCCTGTGGTAGACGGTAGTCGACTAGTCGCTGCTCTAAGCTTATATAGTGAAGCATTAACCCAATAATAATTAAAATTCTGAAAGAAAATATTGCGTTTAAGCAACTACTTTTTTATATCTTTACTCTGGTATATAATATTATCAATTAAATTTAAGTAAATACTTAAATTTAATTAAATGTTACTTGAAATCAAGTAACATTTTATTAAGTTGTTAAAACTAATTTTTCTGACCGATTCATATCCTTATCGTTAAATATCTTTGTTTAATTATTTTATTAAGTACAACCTTAATTAGCAGATTAAAAATATTAAATAATTTCTGTATTAGAATGAATTAAAGACCTACAACTTATATACCAATGGAATAAACTTAACCACGACATTCGAAGGGAAGAATAAATTAATTAAAAATCTCTTACTCTACTTGCGGTCATTTTCTTTGTACAATTTAATTAATATAATAAGTAATAAATAATGCAAATACAATCTTTGGAAGACAACTTTGTCGATATTTCGACTAGATTCCTCTTAAACGATGACTGTAAGATTACTATTGTACATAATATTATTATACGAAACATCGATATCAGTCCTATACTATCTTTGCTTGATTCATTTGCTATCACTGATAGAGTATGGGGCATAAAAATTCCTCTCTAATATATCTTGCAATGTTTCTGGTTACATTTTACAAGGGCATGCAAAATTCACACTACACAATATTAAACATCTTAATGTTCTTAATCTGCCAATCTAATGTGCAATTCGCAACACAGTAGGAATGTTGTTTTGAAGGAATTTCTATGTTTTTTAACATTCTTATAATAATATATTATATTTAGTAGAAGTTAGAACATATTATTATATAAAAAGAGCTAGATATTATGGATCATACCGCTAAAAGTGGGAAATTCCACCGGGGCCGGGGGTATACGGAACTCGGTGGGTTTGTAGACGTTAATTACTAATACATATTATTGGAGCCTCTTCCCAATGAAAACTTTGCCGTACTCCATCAAAAGTTGTGGTTCACAAGCATTTGAGTACCAACTGGCAGAGCTATGCTATTACTAAATGCACCTGAAAATAATAATATTTCAATGAATCTCACAAAAAATCAATACTATTTTTATCCTAACTTTTCTACGATATCTAGCTCATGGCTACTAATATATATTCTGTGCTCTTAGTAATAATCGTTTTTTACAACTTTTCTATACTTACGCTTCTGAAATCTTAATTTTGAGTAACAGCAAGGTACCTAAAGTAGAGATTATTTATGTCGGTAGTAGTAGGCAGTAAATATAACCTTTATAGCCAGCCCGGCTATGTGATGACAAAAAACCAACCTTGCGGATGTGACTCGCAATTTTTGATTTTCATTACGTAATTGCAGGATCCATTATGCTCGGGTTACTCTGAGGAAAATGCCGGTCTACGTTTTTTTTATACGACTAATTACAGACAGCCACGAATTAACAATAACTATGTACGTGTTTATGGCTTGATCTTAAGCTTATTTTCCTGTTCTGAGATCTTAAGGTTCAACGTTTTATGACTGTAGACACAATATTTCAACCAATTTTGAGATAACATGAAGTTTTAGATGCCAACTTGTGGGTCATAATACAATATAATATTATAGTACCTTAATAATTCTTATATACTTACTAATAAAATATATTTTTTCATAAAGTGTCTTATTAAAAGCCAACCAAGTTACACTTGCAAGGCAAGTTATTATCAAAGATAACAAGGTTATTTCGCGGCATATCTACTTGACAGTCATGGCGATTAGGTTACTATAAATTAACAAATTAGCTCCAAGGCTAAGTAAAGGCAACCGAGGCTGAGTGATTCAGTCAACCAACGCACCAGTCTTTGATTATAATATTAATTGTTTGTTGCCACTAGCGGATACATTTAAATGCTTTTCAATTATTTAAAACATAAGACACTATCGAGGTTCGAATGTCAGTTCGCCCTTTGTGTTTTAAGGTGAAAACTTTGCCCAGTTGCGATGGGAGTTTGCACTCAAGATTCCATCAGATGATGCTTAAGTTATGAGTTATGACAATACTGACGTCAGCGTCGTAGTAAAGAGAGTATAGGAGTAGTTTACAATGCAACCTGGGCAAACACAATCAATGGTTACTTTGGTTAAAATGATTAAGGAATCTGTAATTTACGAGGAGGCAGATGTACGACAGCGTTTACGAGTATCTACCTACCTACCCAAAAGCAGTAACAAAGTCTATAAAATTAAATACGTGATTACAGCGTTTCAAAATCCAGTAGCCTTTACCTAATTAGTAGTTCAATAGCAGAACAAAGTCACATTAAACCTGTTTCACACCAACCGGGCTCTTGAACCCATCAGATAGAAGCTATAATTCAGAAATAAAGAGGGCATTAAACATAATGCGCTATTACTTAGTTATTTAAAGACATCACCGTGCGAACAGCCGAAGCGAGATAAATATACTGTAGAAACTCGATTATCCGGCCCTTAATACGGATTTACGATAATTCGGACTACCACCGGAAATGTTATTAATTTATTATAAACTATGAATCTCTATAATATTATTATTTGTTTGTTGCTCTTATCTAAGAACATTAATATGTAAGTACTAATATTATCCACCGTACTTTTCTTCTTGCATTAAATTATCCGGATTTTCGACTATGTAACCGATGTACCTAACAATTAGTCCGACTATTAGCCATTCGATTATCCGGATCCACTAAGCCTATTCTTTATGCACTCTACTATCCGGATTTCGAGTGCTAAAACCACAAGAATTAGTCCGGTAAATCGAGTCTTCGCTGCAATTATTTCGCAAGTGGCGGGGCAGGTGTATCGGTAGGATTCCCGAGCCCGTCCGTCAAAAACTTAACATGCTGGAATTGTCGTGCAATTCGCCACAATTAAACATTAAAAATGTCGTTTTTACAACGTCCGATACCCGTTCAGTGTTGAGAAAAAATCACTTAGACTAGATCTACATTCCATATACGAGAATCTATAAAAGGTGCTCGTTCTAAGTAAATACCTGATATTTTTTGTTCTACATGATTATTCTTAGAACTTATTCTTTTCTTATAGATTAGAAGTTCGAACCCAATATGGATATTTCTGTAGAGCAAGCAGTGAGTACGTAGCTTCAGATAATGGTGATATCAAGGACTCTAAACGTTGAGCCATGCCAGAACAATACAAGCGATTAAGAACGTTTAGGCAGAGGCAATTATTTGTCTTCGATTGCCCATCATTCATAACTGATTTCGACAGTCGAAATCGATCATCAATAGAATCATTAATCATGATCTCGACTTCGAAATCATGATTAGGTATAATATGACGCATGCTGCACTCAGAGACTATTTTTGACATAAATTCCATACATTATCTGTCAAACTGTTCATTAAATTGAAGTTTAATCATTATATTTAAGTGTCTCTGAAGTCTGAGTGCAGCCTTTAGTGACATATCAATAATTATTGTGATGCAAATCCCTTATTAAGAATTAGGACTTTACACCTTTCACGCTCAATTTGGCTTAAAACTGTACTTTTCCAACTTCAAAAAATCATCAACCATCTTTATAAAAATGTTGATAACTTATTTTTATACAAAATTTCACAGTTAGCAGATAAAAAAATACGATTTATAGAGTATTTGTACATTAAATCTCGATACCTTAACAGAGGTTTTCTTAAATTCCGTTTTGGTATCAGTTTCCAAGCTTTTAATTTACGAAACCAGCGACAGATAAGCGACGACTAATTAAAAAATAATAATAACCTATTGACAAGATCCTTAAGCAAATAGTTAGCAGAAAAAAATTTTCGTTTAGGTATTTAACTTCATGTAATTTATGTTCAAAGAATGAGACATATCAAAGAAATATCAAGGAATTAAAACTTTTTTCTTACCTATTTATTTAACTTAATTTAATATAATAGCAGCTTCATATCATAGAAGAACACTTTAATTTAAAAAAATGTTCTTAAATATCAACAAATCTTTTGTAATTTTTTTCTACAAATGTTTTGAAACTACTATAAATCGCTGCGCGCAAAGCAATTCCAATAGTCCGCCGCAGGTTTGTATGGAAACTTGAAAAAAGGTGTAAACGCTCTTAACTTAAAAAATACAAAATCTTTCAACTAGCGATATCGAAAGAATAAGATCTTAGATAGATAGAGATAATTTACGTCGGCATATTTACAATCGATCTCTACTAGTCTCTACAATACGTAATTGAATGAGTTATTCAACAGTTGCGTGTTTATATCATCCTGCTAAAACGTAAATCATTATGAGTTAATACGGCCAAACTTGATATCTTGATAACAGCAAAAACGTCTGACTTATCATCTGTTTATGCAATGATTTATTGCGAGTTTTTTTTCCGTTAGTTATTGTAATAATTTCTTCCTTATATGCGACACCAGTCACCATATCATAATATAATATGAAATAACTAGATGGATTGGTTCTCTAATATATTTTAAAAGTATTATGTTATATGCGACACCATGCAATTAAGCATCGATGGATTAATTCGTTCATATTTTAAGATTGCATTAATTTCACGGAGGGAAAGCATTAAATTGTTAAAAAGTATAATAATATTACAAACAAATATTTAATTAACAATCAAAATTATTCATAAAAATTTTGATTAATGTTTTCTTATTACAATTTTTTGTTGATTTATTAAAATAATAGTATCAAATTTTGGTATGTCCTGCAATATTTGCTATAATATTCATTAAGCGCTCTAGTCAGGATTTTTATTAAGAAGTGTTGTTTTAAAGATGTTAAATGTTCATGATATAACACATGATTTTTCTCAGTCCTTTTCTTAAAAAGAGCAATAATTTTCGCCGTTAATTAGTTCCAATGTAAGTAGATTACCGTTAAATTCTTGAACCGTACATTTTTCGGTAGCTTATGATGTTTTAACATAACATTAAGTAACACGTTACAGCCGAAAGCACTTTTATTGCATAATATGCACTTGTATAATTAACATATAAATTACTTTCATGGTACACAATAATTTACATTTAAGCTTCACGATGATATTATATGTTTTAAATTTATGGTGTTACGTTTCTTTAGATTTTATACTTATAACTCGAGCTGTGCTTTTGTGTTGCTAAGCGATTATCTCGAGAACCGATCGCTTTCGCTATCGGATCTCGCTCGAGCCTTCTTTATATTTTGTATTTGCTAATATAGTATGAAGGTTCGTAAGGAAGGAAAAATAATAAAATGACATCGAAAACTTGAACATTTAACAATATTTCACCTCTATAAAGAATTAATCCAATGTCGTAAACTTACCACTTTTAACGATTTAAACTTCATAGATGTGAAGGAGACAATATCCATCAAATCCAGCTACTGCAAAGAATGAAGACTAAACGCCGAACACGAAACGAATATTAATTACTTGTCTGTAATTTAATGAAGATTATATTGAGTATCTGCCAAACTCTACATTAAATATTTATGTACTTAATTGAAATGTAATTGAACTTTGACAATAATAATTATTTACAAGCCTCAGATAGGTTAGAATAAGTTGTACCTCCTGTATTATAATCTGTAACACCTTTTTACCTACTTATTCTGCAAATAAATGATTTGATTTGACTTTGTCTCTGAGTAAGTACGTAAGTGGTAAGTACTCAGGAATTAAAATCTTTCCGCCATCTATCACCGCTGTGCACTTCAAGTCTTGTTCCTATATAACTCAACTATCAAGGTATTCTCGCGAAGTGATTCCTTTTATCTACGGGATATTTACATCTTAAACAAGGCATTTCCCTTGAGCAATGTAAACAGAATGACACAATGTTAAGAATATGAAAAATATGGGGTATTATATTGTATTTTATCAGCATTTAATATTCTGAGTGCAATTTTATTGGTGACACTAAAGTTTTTTCTGTGAGGGAAATTAATTCAAGCCACAGAATATAAGTTACTTATCTGCTTGGTACTACTAATATAATATTATTATATTAGTAGTACCAAGCAGATAACTGACCTACCTAATATGGTCGGCAGCCGTATCACGTATGTTGCGAGAACAATGCGATAGCAATAATTACTGCGCGATAATTGCTCCAAAATCGCAATTTCGTATAACGTATCATTCAAAATACTACGATTGTAATCGATCGCTATACAATATGATACCATTGTTTTTTGTACCCAGCAATCGATCGCGCGATTATTGCTAGTGGATTGTTGATAACTATTTTTACGTGATAGCCCTGCGGGTTGTGTTAAGCTCATCCAACTGATCTCGATTAAATTGACTTGATATAACTCAATCAAATTACGTAGTTTCGTCAACCCATAAATAAATTTCTCTTATCGTACATATTAATATTCCTGTTAAAACAGTAAGTATTTTGGGCAATAAATCGTGAATGTTGTTTCAATAGTGGTAACAGAATCCTTTGCTATTTGATATTTATTTTTACAAGCTAATCTGATTCAAATTATTACTTTAGCATATTTTATACTAGCATACGAACTAGCAACCTCTTGCATAATAACATAATATTATCACAAGACCACGTAATCATCCGATCGAGTCAAAGAATTGTCTCTTTATAAAGCATATTATATTTAGCCCTGTTTGCATGTTAATTTGCTCTCTAAAAGAAACAAAATAACTTCCGTCTTCCTGCGGCGCGCTGTCATAGATACGCGTGTTTATCTATAAACGTCGCTTCCTCGAAGCTTGGATAAAAGTAGAGATAAATTTGAAAAAGAACAAGCTTAAGCTTATAAATAAAAGCGAATTTTAATTTTAGTCCTGCTTAAACTCAAGAACGGCTCAACCGATTTGGCTAATTTTAGTCTTGTATATTCGTGGATGTCCAGGGTAGGCTTATATTAGGAGGAGTGATAGAGAGTTCACAGGGTCATCTTGTTTTATATAAAAGATATTCAGCACATTTAGTTATTTCTTCTTCATTTAAAACAAGTTGTTGCCTTTTTGCGAAAAAAATATTATATCGCGTTAGAACCATACATTTTGCCATGATTATAACTCCCATTATGTCCTTTCCCGGGCTTTGGACTATATCCATACCCAAATAATAGCCTTTAAAGTTAACAGATATTCAGCAGACAGAATTATTCCCTCAGCTTTCTGACTTGTTGTTTATCAATTTTCTTGTACTTTCGCATTCATATAACTTTAATTAGAAATTAGAATGGATTATGGTTATTATATTATATTCATACTCCATGTTCCTTTACTCATGTATTTAGTTCACTCTTTCGGTGTTTTTGTAAATTTCATTCATACTTTCTATTAAAATGATTGAAAGGAATTTAGATCCATATTATGATTATGGAAACGAAGATGTTTAACGTAGTATGGCGCATCTAATTCTTGACTTTCAGTTTTACGTTAATACACTGACCTCGATACACAACTTACTTGACACTATACTTACCGGAGATCCATACTTTACTAATAATATAAATGCGAAAGTGTGTCTGTCTGTCTGTTATCTCTTCACGCCCAGACCGCTGAACCGATTTTGATGAAATTTGGTATGGGTATCCCCATTTGGGACCCGGGAAAGGACATAGGATACTTTTTATCCCGAAAAATGTACGGCTCCGTCGCGATGTGGTCGCGATAAACGAATTTTGGCGTACCTACTCAGATGTTATACAACAAACCACTAAATATAGGTTTTTGTCGCTGAATTGCTTATTCTATTTCTCACTCTCTCATCTTTCTTTATCATTATGAAATTGGCATGTAATTTAAATACTTATTTTAAAGTAAATTTTATTGTACCATTGGAAGGTTTTCAGAAGTAAAATGTGAAAATGTATAACTCTATCTTATTTACCAACATCCCAAGTGTTGTTAAATTGACTCTACTTCTCTACATATCTTTCAAAGTTTATAAATTTATTATAATATGATTATGAATTATGTTGATATGCCTACAGCAAAACTTCTGAAAGCAACACTAATCATTTCAGAGTAATTACGTCTAATCACTAAATATGCTATTAACTACTATCCCCTGCGTGGAGATTGTTGATTCATAATCACATTACGAAGGTAATTTTACAATACAAATGAATGAATGCACTTGTCGCAGCTTATCGCCGTTCTTTGACTCTGCAGCGCTGGAATTGTGATGTATAGAGATGGTGTTGCAGCGCTGCGCAGCGCTTGATGTGCTGTCTTGAAGATTACAGTCAGTCGCTCGGCGCGGAGGCCCCAGTTCAGTTCCCTCCCGACGGCCGGAGAGCACGCAGCGTCCATACCCGCCCTAACAAAAACAATCCCGCATTGCCATCGATTTGTGTCTACGTCTCGATTCACGTACGCCACCCCCACCCCCTACCCCTGTGACGTAGTGCGTAGTGTTGTGTTATCAGTTATTGGATTTTTGTTTTGTTATGACAAGTTAATTTTGCAGTAAGTGCATATTTTTATTTATATTTTAATATCATAATATAAGAAGTGGATTGCAATTTGAATGTCCTTTAAAAAAAGAGCATGACTTATTTTTTGTACTTATTTTAATGTTTAAGTAATCTGTTATGATAAGGGAAGATTAAATCGGGGAGAAAATCTGGAAAAATATGTATAGGGGCGGCAGAACAATAATAATTATGTGTCGGGTTCACTCGCATGCTTCTGCCACTAGTTATTAGTATTTCAGTAGTAGCGCTTCGCAATAAATCTAAAATTACTATCAAAATAAAAAAAAAATTCACTTGACAAATTAGAAAAAAAATGATTATCTATGATTTAATTTTTCCCTCCTCTTAATAGCAATAAATGCATATCAATAGGCTGAGCTTTTGTAAATAAATACACAATTCGAGTAGTTTTAACTTCGATGTTTTTAAATTTTTATGTGTTACCGTAATCACCATAGAATATTCATAAAGTATATTTTACAGCTTTCTCTGGTCGTATAATTAGATTTCACACCGGGAAGGGACAAAAGACATCCGTGTCATAAGCGGTGTTGAACACCATGTTTATTTTTACCCGACGAAAACAAACATTAAGGACAAGCTCCAAATTATTTTGGTACAAGATTTTTTAAAGACTAAAATGTGCTCATTAAGGACAAGCTCAAAATAATTTCGTAAAATAGTCAGAAGTACTAAAATATGAAAATATGCTTATGCATTAAGGATAAGCTCAAAATTATTTCGTACAATTTTTAGACAGTCTAAAGTATGCTTAAACAACAAGGGCGAGCTCAAAATAATGTCATACTTAAGGCTGTGATAGACTAAAATATGCACAAACCACATTAAAACGGTTTATTTTCGTAAATCGTGGCGAATCTAAGAAAATCCGCATACATGTATAAAACGTGCGGTGAATTCCAAATTTTAACAAATTCCTTCGCATCATGAGACCTTTTCCTGCAAACATCTCTAATCTCTATAGTTTTGAAGAAAACTTGTATGTTAATGTGCTTTGAAATTGATATTTAACTGCCGCACTCAAAGACGAACATTAATTACTTATATGAAACAGAATAATTAAATGTCTCTAAGTACGGTAGTTAGTATTTCCAAAATAAGTCAAAATATACTGTACGTACCTATAATGTATCTATTTTTTAAAAATTGTTACTTATCTTTGAAAATAGTTAAACCACGATATCATAATAACTTAGTGTTAATAAGTTACAACTTAAGTCTAGTTTAAAATGTGTTGTAGAGTTGTTCGTATTTCGTAATAATAATTAATAAATTCTAAAAACTTTCACATTTAATGCAATAAAATTGTTAAAATATACATCAGCAATTGTTTTGGATAAAATATACTACAACTAGCTGCTGCCCGCGACTTCGTCCGCGTTAGCATAGTACAGTAATTAATAATGGAGATAGATAATTTTTTCACCCCCTTCTTTGGGTAGAATTTCCAAAAACGCTTAAATATGTATCCATTTATTTTTTATCAGTAGCCTGAAAATAAAGTTTCATGTTTCTAACTCAAGAAATGACGGACTTTCATTCAAACTTTCAACCCCAATTTCACCCCCCTGGGGGTAGAATTTCCAAAAACGCTTAAATACATATCCAGTCATTTTTATTTAGTAGCTTAAAAATAAAGCTTCATGTTTCTAACTTAAGAAATGACGGACTTTCATACAAACTTTCAACCCCTTTTTCATCCCCTTCGGGGTAAAATTTCCAAAATTCCTTCCTTAGTGGGTGTCTACTTTACAAAACAACCCTACTCACCAAATTTCGTGGCTGTAACTTTAACAGTTTTTGCTCGGCGATGATGAATCAGTCAGTCAGTCAGGACTTGCAATTTTATATAAGTATATAGATTACAAAAATGCTGAAGGTTTTTCAAGATTACGTTAAAGTATAATAAGCACAACAAAAAAACTTAAAATACCAAAAATAAGCTTTCATAAATTTATAATAGTTAAGATCGATTTTTAAAATTATTTAAATACTGTATGCTTAAGTAACATTTTAAGTTACACGAAACAACTTAGTGAACGACAATTTCAGTGCATGCAGGTTTTAAATGGTATACAACCATTTTAATAATCGACCACTGACCTGCCTATTATTTCTTGTGTAACTCGTACTCGTAGTTTGCACTGTAAATGGTAAAATTATCGAGTTGTAAAAAACGCACCATTTTTAAACACGAATTTACATTTACTATTAAACGGGCTAGTATGTACATAATATTATATTATGTAAATATTCATGTAATGTGCCCTCACACTTAGGTTACTTACGATTCATTACGAGGTATTATTATTTAAATGGGAATTAACTGTCATATTATATTGCGCTTGTTTTACATTATTATTATAACATATTTACCTTAACATAAATACACATACCTGTTTAAGATAACTTCTTAAAGTACTCGTAAGCAATTATAAGTTTTCTGCCATTTTATAAAAGTACCTTTTTATATAAATTAATTAATTACGAATAATAACGGAACCATTAAACATTTCAGCCTCTTAGCTTGATTCTTGAAAAATTAATCTAAAATATTGTCTTTTTTTGTTGGCTTAAGAATGCATTAAACTGGAAATCTCATTTTAATGTCCCTTTGATTTAAGATTATGTTATTGACGCTAAAATTTTAACAGTCTGGTCATAAAATAAAAGTAACAATGAATAAATGTTCAACTTTATTCTATAGTATCTGAAACATAAAATAGGTGTAATAAATCGGTAGTAAAACATGATATCTTATGATTAAATCAAAATAAATAAAGTAATATTAATAATATGTCGATTTAATAGATTTATTGTAATTTGTTTGTTTATTAGTTTTATGTTCCAGAAATTATACGTTAACTTAAATATGCATAAAATATAATAATACTACGTATTGAATAGAAACTTGAAATAAACATGAATTATAACTTAAGTTTATTTTCAAACAGTGACACAAATAAAAATTATATTTTATTTTTAGACTAAGTATGGCTTCGCCTTAAATTGGATTATTTCTGGATAATTGAAGAAGGTAGAGTTCCCGTGAAATAGTACCTAATAACTGATAAGTAATAACAAAATATAAGGCCAATACTATTTAACGTTTATCATTATACATAATATTATTTCTTGAGGGTAGTGTAATATTTAAATTATTGTTTTTGGTCATTGAACCTCTTTCTGAGATTTTAAGCAACAATAGTACATATTTATCTTAAAATATTATTAAGTTTATATCTGCGTACCACATTCTCACGGTATTATATTTTCAATACAATATAAAATACGTATCTAAGAATGTGATATTCTTTGGTATGATAAAACATACCTATAGCTAAATAGGTATAAAAAATTATATTATGAAAAAACGATTGGTTTGTCCGTTTCTTCTTATTGATTTAACTTTGTTAATTCCAATGGACTCGCATTTTTTCCAACATCAGCAGCAGGGCTAGCATAACAACAGTAGACATGGGAAAGAATCCACATACTGACAGATTTTATCGACAAAATGGCGGATTTCCATTGTCTAACTGTCACTTCGTCCATGCCACGCCTGCCATGATACGCCTGCAGGCGTAGCATGGTCACCATAGAAACGTCGGCTTCTTTCTACGGAAGAATATACAAAGTAACAGTTAGACAATGGCAATCCGCCAGTTTGTCGATAAAATCTGTCAATATGTTGATTCTGTCCCATGTCTACTGTACTATATTTTTCCAGCATCAGGTCATATTTTTTGGCTACAGATATCTCGGGTTTTTATTTTAACAACCTAATTGCCCGATAGAAAAAAATTAACATCCGTTTATATTTTTTAGTTTGTTCGCGAGACGATAATAATCTTTACATGTGCCATCTTCATTCTTCATACATTACCTTACTCGGCGTTCTCGATTCTCTACTATCTAGTCTACATAGAAACAGTTTTTGTCCAAAGGGTTAATGCGTTTCTATACCGTTATATGACTACTACTCGAGTCGCCATAAAAACTAAATCGACCAGCCGATTACAGGTTAGAATGTTTAATATGCTCACAAGTTACAACACTTTACAACTGTAATATGAACTAGTTGGACGACGCATCTTCGTTTATTGATTCAGATACTTTCGAAATATTTTTCTTTACTACTTTACTATGTACTGAAACTGCGCGGAAATATGCAAAATTTTAGTTATCCAAATGAGTATGAAATTGCGCAAACTCTACTATCTCTACTCAACTTCAGTAAAATTTTGCATTATACAATCGATGCGACCGCTACGTTAATTTTCGTTGTTAATTTTCATACATCGTTTGATTTTCAGATTGCTAAGAGCTAGCAAATTGATTTTACTTAATTTTCCTTTATTTACAGCAATCAGCAAGTATCAATAAAATTGAAAATTGCCTTCATGAGCAACTGAAATATTTTGAAACTGAATTATGAAGATTGAAATATATAGAGCAATATAATGTCTTGCGATTATATATAGTTCTCCTTTTATAGACAAAGGGGGCATACGTGGAGCCGCAACTCCGCAACGACCTGGATGCGTCCGAGCGATTAATTAAAACGGCGGGCCCACCAACAGACCGTAATTAAAGTAAAAGTGAACAATGTCTTGCCGACTTGACGCACATTCGGAAACAGGCGAAAATATGCACGATATTTGTGCATATTTTTCCGCTCACTACCGTTTTAAATCATTTAAAGATATCGATGTCGGATCAATTAATAAATATTTAAATACAACAAAAATAATAATCTCAGTTGGAGACAAAAAATTAGGAAAAAACCTTAATGTATGCTTTTTACAAATTAAAAAGCATTAATTCACTGATCTTTCATCAATATAATTAGTGAAATTAATATGTAAATCTGTAATAAAACGACTAATGACTTCATGTTGTCGATAAAATATCAATTTAATTTAGTGATAAAATTTGCTGCAAAAAATTTGGAATGAGACATAAAAAAATCTGGACAAATTTTGATAAAAACAGCAATAAAACAACGAGAGAATAATATTATTAATTCTCAACGCATATTATATAATTGCGTGAAGGCATAGGTGAAGGAGTCTTCCTTGCATGACACACGAGTAATTATTTCTTAAACGAGTAATTAGTAAGTAGCTGTTACGTAACGCACGACATTTTAACCTGAATACTCCTCCTCATAAAATGGGTCGCAGCATTTATTATTTGTCTTGCGAGATCTAGGTCTTATTTTAATCCTGCAATTCATAACGAGAAGACTCTGCAGTCGCAGGTAAACTGTTATTTATATTATGAAACTACTAGCATCATCAACCTTTCGTTTATTTCCTGAAATTATGATGCATGCTGTACCTATACTACACGTCCATAAATTTTATTAAGGCACGATTGAGTTATGAACATCAAATAAAATTTTGTAACGTTGTCTTAAGTAGTTACTTTAATAAATAAGTAAATACATATATTTAATTATTCAATCAATAATCTACTAATCTTCGAACATAAGTACTATAACTTATTTTACAAATTAAACCTTTAAAACGAATGACCATTAACAAAAGCAGTTTACGCACTTCAGAAGATCAATGTTTCGACTCCAATTCGGACAACGATAAATGTTTTACTTCCCTTTCGGGAATTCCGTTTAAATATACCCAACATTAGTCCTATTACTAAGACATAATTTATGAACCTAATCTAATGGTATCCTTGAGAGAGAAAATGGTTTCCGGAAGGTTTCAGAAAAAGGAATAGGTATTATCCTGAAAAGTGTTCTTAGCTAATGTTGTTTTGCGATAGGTAGGTAACGGCCGCTCTCACAGACATTTACTGATGGTTAAACCTTAATTTAATGAAGATTTTGATAGACTATGTCAGGGCTTCCCAAACTTATTTGTACTGTGACGCCCTTGGGACTTTGTCATTTCTCCCCCCCCCCCCCTTCCCTTTTCTCTTTCCATCCCTACCATCCCCTATTACCCTATTCCCTCTTAAAAGGCCGGCAACGCACCTGCAGCTCTTCTGATGCTGCGAGTGTCCATGGGCGACGGAAGTTGCTTTCCATCAGGTGACCCGTTTGCTCGTTTGCCCCCTTATTTCATAAAAAAATGTAGGTATATGAGCTTATCTCAAAACTGAAAATCGTCATTCAGTTACAGACTACAGATAAGTAATTCAGTTTCGCTCCTCGTTCGATCCACTCCAGTTTCTAAAGTACAAAATGGACTTTTTTCTAAAAAATTTACACACCGAAAGCAAAATGAAATTGCTATAAAATATTAAGCAGTGTAGATTAATATTTCATAGGAATTTCATTTTGTAGTTTCATAGGAAACAGGCTGGATCGAACAAGAAATAAAACTCTAATAATGCCTTATTAAATAGTAGCATACTGTAATTGTCAATTAATTATCAGTAGTTTATTAAAAGGTTCTAGTAAATTTAATATCATTATACTTAATTCCTCGTTATACGATGCGAAATACGCGAATATATTAATAGCACGATATCAATAATTAAAAACTTGTATATTTTCAATTAATTAAAGTAAAGAACTCGATACCAATTAGCATTTAGATAGTAGCTATCATCTTTATCTATGCCTCGGAGCTACTCAATATCGTATTAATTTAAATGACTTTAGAATACTTTTAATTGCCTCGTAGGTATAATGAGATTTGAGAAACAAATGAGTGTATCTGTGAGAGTAATTCCGGAAGCTGAGCGCTGACTAGTTCTTCCATCAATCGCTTCTTCATAACTAAATACGTGAGTGTATGAAGTAAAGTGCGTAAGTAACAGTTTGAAAATGTTCGCTTTTTAGGGTTCCGTACCCAAATGGTAAAAACGGGACCCTATTACTAAGACTTCGATGTCTGTCCGTCTGTCTGCCTGTCTGTCTGTCAGCTGTCTGTGTGTCTCCAAGCTGTAACTCAAGAACCGCTATATAGACCTCTAAAATTTTCACAGATTATGTATATCTGTTGCCGCTATAACAAATAACAAAATATACTAAAAACAAAATAAAAATAATATTTAAGCGGGCTCCCATACAACAAACGTGATTTTTTCGCTATTTTTTGCTCGATATCAATAACAGCAATACATATAGGCACTTGATATAATTCAAGAAATACCTACTAAGTTTTATTTGTACTTTAATAATTTATAAAAAAAATTAAATAAATTACATAATTAAGGGGGGCTCCCAGTCCCATACAAAAAACACAATTTTCAGCCTATTTTTGCTCTATTGTGGTACGGAACCCTTCATGCGCGAGTCCATCTCGCACTTGGCCGATTTTATTTTGCATGCCATTCATGCAGAAATAACGTCAATTTTTCCAAATTGTTCAGCTTCAGAATCGGAAAATAATTTGAAATCAAAAGGAGTGGATTTTATGTGCAGCCAGATATAATTAGCCAGCTGATGAAGTAGATAAATTACAAGGTTTGTTCAAATTATAAAGGAAAATATGAGTAATTGCTCTTTTGTTGTAAAATGTTACTTACCCACTTCTGAATACACTCATGTCTTCAACTATGACGTCACAAATTGATTCTGATGAACAATTAAGTTTGAGTTATCGCATCTCATTAACGATTTCGATAATTAAAAGTTATTTATGTTTCGATTTGGACGAATTCCGTTCATTGGACGCTTATAATTTTTAATAAATCACCATCATCGCCCTTACCTTACTACTTATTTTTATTGAATCTCAACTCGAAATGATAATTAAATAATTTTATGATATATTTCTAACTATATATAATGAACTTCGCCTCACTTCCCTCCGAATATAAACCTTCCCTAGACCACCACGAATATTTCAAGACTAAATCGGTTCAGGCGTTCCCGAGTTTTAGCGATGTCGAGACTAAAAAAGATGAAATCATTTTTATTTATATTGATAGATTGATAGATATACCTACATTCAATACCGCAGAAATAAATCAAACAGGTAGGTAAATAACTCTACTATCTTATTTTGCATACAAACTTGCGAAGGGCGATAATTGAAGAAGATTTACAATAGAGTTACGTAGATCAAGTATTGTAGCTTTCACTGAATAAGACTCGTTATTACATTCGGATCCTCACGCAATCGTTTTAGGTAACTCAGATAATTTGTGACGATGTTACGACGTATGATTGCTGGCTATTACTCTAGCCTGTTCATATTCCACCATTATGGAACATTAAAATACCATATCCGTTATTTTATTGAACTTTGAAAGCTCCGAGGTATTGATTAAATTCTATGAGCTTAGATTTCATTATGAGTGTTATGTTGAGGGTTTAGTCAAGTTGAATTGAGTAATAACGACAGCGAAGTTAGATATCAACAAATCGACAAAATATATATTATATTGGATTTCTATTTTCTGGTACCCGGTTTCTAAAATTTTTTGACCAATCAACAAATCTGTTGAAAATACCTCTAAAAATTTCATACCGTCAAAATACCTATAAAAATTAAAAATAATATATAATATTAGTTAATAATATATGTACTACTCTTTGGCTGTTTTATCAATTTTTATGCTTTTTAAACAATCCTACCCTGATTCTACTTTTATAATGCAACAATAATGCAGCTTTATTTCTTGTTTCTCAGTTTACTGAACAAAATATATATCGTCAAAAATTCACTTCCTAATTTTAAATACTCTGTAGAGTCATTTGGTAAATACGAACATATTAACAAAGACATAAAACGAACAATGAACACAATGGTGGGGGTAATTTGAAATTTTCTCAATAGCCGAGGTTCAACGGCATTCATCAGGAAGCGTGGACGTGTCGCCCGGCCTGAGTTATTGAAAGAGAAGAATTCGTGTCATATTGTCCCATGAATATGAAGCCAGTCGGAATAATAAAAGTTATAAGCAGTAAAACCTTCTTGGAATTATAATAATTGTGAGGTAATTGAATGAGGAACTGTTGTATAATTGTAGATTCCTCGTTAAATAATATTTGATCCCCTATTTAATAAATTTGGGGGTAGAATTTAGAAAATCTCTTTCTTGGTAGATCTCTACATCGTTTATAATACAATTTTACGTTTAACTACGCACTTTGAGTTTGGTTTTCAAGCTCGGGTTTGGCCATCTAACAATCAATTTTTTCCATCATTTTTATACAAAAGAACATTATAATGCAGATATTAGATATAGACACTCGTTACTTTAAACACATCTAATATTTTGTAGAGCTTTGTCACAAATAATAATATCAACAAAAACTCGTGATTTTTAATTCATTGCAGAGGAAAATGTTTTTTTATTAATCAGTGTTTGGCAATTCCATGACCCCCCGGGAGGTCCAAATCGCGAAATATATTTTCATACCACGCACCATTAAAAATGTTAAAAAACGCTAATTAGACAACATTATCTACATAATAATTAAGTTTTATACCTACGTTGATGATGCTAATTAGGTTTTGTCCAGACAGAATTTAGTCGTCTAGACGTCTAGGAATATGTATAACTTCAATTTATGTGAGGAACTCGGCTGGAAAGGCTTTGTTGTCTAGTATACCTTGTGATGTCGTTGCCCGCAAAATTTGAGAGATGAGGTTTCTCTTTCATTCGTTTAGCAAACTGGAAAAAGAACAATTTCGGCTACTCTAATTATTCTAATTGAATACAGTTTGGATACGGTTTCGATGCAGTTTCTGTAAAATTGACACATGAAGAAAAGTGTGCTCATGAAATGTCATATCAACGCGAACCAAAACCAAAGCAAGCTATACATAGGATTTTTACGACACACAAGAAATTAAGGGTTCTTAAATTGCAATAGCCAATAACTAAATGCTTAAAAGTTATAACTAAAGTAAAACCAAGGTAGCAACGTGTCGTGCAACGTTAATGGAAATTAACATTCTAGTAAGTGTTAAGTTCTTAATAAGTCGTAATGATAACAAAGTATAACGAGTGTTTTACCGTCATTACAGCATAAAGAAAGTAAATTGAAGAAAGTAAGGGAAAGGCCTTATATAAGACGTGTCGAATATGTTTATTCCCGTAATATTCCCGCTTAGGATAAGTTCACATTGTAAAGTGACTCGTCGATACAAAAAGAGATAGCTTATCATTGTTTAAAATAACTAAAAATTTTGAAACTTTATAAATAAAGTTTTGTGCTACATATTTAAGTTGTTAGGCTGCCTGTTCTAAATAATAGTTCATTTAAAATGTGTTTCAACTTTCAACGTCTCGCTACGTTGCAATGTGAATTGACCCTTACAGTTAAATCCACACCTTTTAAGCGGCAATAAAAAGCGGATTAAACATAAATCTGGGAGGGGCACGGCATCTGGAGAGTTACCCTATTCAATATTGAGAGCTATGGCCTTAACCAGAAAGCTAGTCACAAAAAAATCAATTTCTTTATTTAATAATAATAATAATATGAACTTCAAGGAGAGGGACATTCCCTTACTTAACAAAGATCCAAACAATGTAGTAATATAAAATAATCAAGAGTCAGACTCGCGCACTGTTATATACTAGGTTAGTATATAATAGTGCCTAGCACTACTCTTTCCATTTGATATATAATCCCTGCATTCGGCCCGAGTCCCTCAGTTCCTGTCCATCTTTCTACATCCGCGCGCGGCATTTGCCTGGCTATATTTTAAAATCCATTTCTATTTCTTATTGTGAATAATTCCAAGTGTGTTTAAATAAAATCCTTTTTTTTAAAAAGAGGTTTATAATTGACCGTCTAACATTGGTGGCTACGCGGCGGGATACCGACTTGGTATCCGTGGAAAACGTCTCCTTCTGTTTCCTCGTGAATAGTGTGTGTAAAAGAACAAAATCGTGAAATCAAGTGAAAAATCAAGTCAAAGCTCAAAAGTGAAAATAAATCAAAATCAAAGTGAAAGTGTTCCAAAAAGTAAAGAAAAGAGTGTTGGTGTTTATTCTGCTATCAACAGCATTATTTGTGCTGCTCCGTGCTCGTGATGTTCCTGTATTCTTCGATTTTCATCATTGTGTCCTGCCAACTGTGAGTGTTAGAGAAATAATAACTGTCCTTTGGGGTCTACGAGTGCATCTGTTTTGTTTAAAGACAATTCTAAGAACTAGCTGACTAGCTGATAAGCGTATTGCATTAAGTACTGCACCGTGGCTGTCTATTACACCGATAGATTCATTTATAATAATTTTAATTAAATAATGTCATCACCACAACCACAACAACAGCCACAACAACCACCACCATTAGTCCAAAAAAATACAAGGTCTCAGACACAGATTCAAATTTCGAAAATGGAACTAGATATAGGTATTCTGTTTAAGTTCATAAAACCCTTTGACGGGTCCAGGGAGAAATTAAATTCGTTCATAGCAAACTGTGATAATTCCATGAAATTGGCCACAGAAGACCAAAAACACATATTATTCAAATTCATATTATCACAACTTGAAGGTAAGGCAGAATCTACCTGCTCTATTAAAGAATTCGAGTCATGGGAGCAATTAAGTGTTTTCCTAAATACGCAATTCGGAGAGCGAAAACACTACGCTCATCTATTAACTGACTTACAAGAATGTCGGCAATTAAATAGTGAACCAGTCAATAAATTCGCGTTACGCGTAGAAACATGTTTGTCAAAATTGTTAACTGAAATTACTCTGTCAAATAAAAAGAAAAGCGAGTTGCAAGGTCGCATAAGTGCAATGGAAGACCTAGCTTTGCATACATTCTTGATCGGCCTTAAGCCTGAAGTCTCTAACTTAGTGCGTAGTAAAAGTCCCGCAAACCTAAATCAAGCTATTAATGTAGCTTTATCCGAAGAAGCAATTATAAATTTATTTAATAAGCGTAATCCACATTCATCATCTTTGTCTCAGCGTCAACCTTCTTCTAATCGATATGTCCAAAAACCTTCTTATCCTAACCAATTTTCTAAGCCTCAAATGGCAAGATTTTATGAGCAAAACGTACAAGGTCTATTTTGTAGGTACTGCAAAACCCAAGGACACACTATTGAACAATGTAGAAAGCGTGAGTTTAATAATAACAGATTTAAAACTAATACTTTCCAATCTCCACAAAGACCAAATCAGGAACCTTTTAAGCCTAGGCCCGCGCGTATTAACTACGTTGAAAATGACAATACATATTATGACGAGTCTCAACCATCCACTAGCTTTGATTCTCCAAATAATTATAATGAAAATGATACTTTAAACGAATAGTGGGCTCACGAAGGTGTCTCGTGAGACCCAGCCATCAACCAACAATACCCACATCTACTAATGACACCGCTTCTAAATCCAAGGACCACACGGGTAACCAGCCCCAAGCAAGCGTCCATTCTTCTAAATCCAAGGACCACACGGGTAACCAGCCCCAAGCAAGTGTCCATTCTTCTAAATCCAAGGACCACACGGGTAACCAGCCCCAAGCAAGTGTCCATTCTTCTAAATCCAAGGACCACACGGGTAACCAGCCCCAAGCAAGCGTCCATTCTTCTAAATCCAAGGACCACACGGGTAACCAGCCCCAAGCAAGTGTCCATTCTTCTAAATCCAAGGACCACACGGGTAACCAGCCCCAAGCAAGTGTCCATCCTTCCAAATCCAAGGACCACAAGGGTAACCAGCCCCAAACAAGTGTCCATTCTTCCAAATCCAAGGACCACAAGGGTAACCAGCCCCAAGCAAGTGTCCATTCTTCCAAATCCAAGGACCACAAGGGTAACCAGCCCCAAGCAAGTGTCCAGTCATCCAAACCATTGAATCCTGAAAAAGAAAAAATTCGTGAAGTATATGAAATACAATGTTTACCTAGTAAAGTATCCTTACCTCATATAATGTTGCAAACCTCCGTTTCCAATAAACCGCTTTCCTTTCTTGTCGACACGGGATCTTCAATTTGTCTCCTCCGGAAATCTGCTGTTGAATCATTATCTAAATTAAAATTAAAAAATAATAATATTAGTCTCAAAGGTATTGATATTACTGATGACCCTGTTCCTACCCTAGGAAGCTTAGACATAAATCTGATAATTGGCAGGGAATCAATACCCTTTACATTTCATGTTGTAGACAACATCAATCTTCATTATGACGGTATAATCGGAACTGATCTGTTCAGCAAATATCAATGTTTCATAGATTATAATAGACAAATATTAAATCTTAGTAATAATAAAATAAAACTAAAATTCTCAGAACCTGTTTATGAAATTCCTCCTAGATCTGAAATCACCCTAGAGTGTACTGTGAAGAATCCAGAATTAAAAGAAGGCCTAATCCTAGATCAACATTTAAGCGAACATTTGTATGTTGCTAATTGCGTAGTAAGAGTAAAAAATAATAATCGGGTTAATTTAACAATACTCAATACCTCAGAAGAATCAGTTTCAATCAATTCGGATCTTCGACTCATTTTACACCCAATCGATCAAGCATGCTACCAAATTAATCATTCAAATACACAATGTTTAAATAGAACTAATGAAGTTTTAAAATTACTCCGAGTCTCACATTTAAATGACGAAGAATGCAATGCCCTTTATGAAACGTGCTCTAAATATTCCGATATTTTTCATTTGCCAAATGATACACTTACCTCTACTGATGCCATCAAACACGAGATACGCACTTCCTCAGACCAGCCAATAAATGTAAAATCCTACAGATTTCCCGAAATCCATAAACAAGAAGTTAAATCCCAAATCCAAAAAATGCTTGATCAAAAAATTATCCAACCTTCCTTATCCCCATGGTCCTCTCCTATATGGATTGTTCCAAAGAAATCTGACGCTTCCGGACAGAAAAAATGGAGGATCGTAATCGATTACCGTCGCCTTAATGACATTACAATCGGTGAAACTTATCCTATCCCTAATATAGTTGAAATACTTGATCAATTAGGCAATTCAAAATATTTTTCCACCCTCGACCTAGCATCTGGCTTCCACCAAATAAATATGTCACCAAATGACGCATGTAAAACTGCATTCAGTGTCCCACAAGGCCATTTTGAATTTACCAGGATGCCATTCGGTCTTAAAAATGCCCCTGCTACCTTTCAACGTCTCATGAACAATGTCCTCACTGGGCTCCAAGGAGAGCGCTGTTTTGTATACCTTGATGACATTGTTATTTATTCAAAAGATTTGCTAACTCATATCCAAAATTTAACTTCTATTTTTGACAGGCTTCGCTCTTTTAACCTTAAACTACAGCCAGATAAATGTGAATTTTTGAGAAAAGAGGTTGGTTATTTAGGTCACACAATAACTGAGGATGGTGTCAGACCAAATGAAGATAAAGTTAAATCCGTCCAAGAATTTCCTATACCTAAATGTCCAAAGGATATCAAATCTTTTCTTGGCCTTATTTCCTATTACAGACGTTTTATCCCTGACTTTTCCAAAACTTCTAAGCCCCTTACGTCACTCCTCAAAAAAGATGTTCCCTTTGATTGGACCAACGAACACCAATTAGCGTTTGAGACTTTAAAAAACAAACTTTTGACCGCACCTGTCCTTATTTATCCAGATTTCACAAAACCCTTTATCCTTACCTGTGATGCTTCCAATTATGCGATATCTTCTATTCTATCCCAAGGTCCTATCGGTAAAGATCATCCAATAGCCTACTCGTCCAGAACCCTAAATAAATGTGAAACTAATTACAGCACAACCGAGAAGGAATTATTAGCCATTGTCTGGGGTTGCAAGACCTTCAGACCATATTTGTTTGGTCGAAAATTTATCATCGTCACAGACCACCGTCCACTAAAGTGGCTATTTAACCATACTGACCCCAGTAGTAAACTACAACGCTGGCGTCTTCAACTTTTAGAATATGAGTATGACATAGTATATCGAAAAGGAAAACTTAACTCAGCAGCAGATGCACTATCCAGATATCCTGTAAATCCTGTACAACCTGAAAAAACCGATTCACTGTATCCTAATCCTACTGAGAGTGATCCTAATAACCTAGATAAAGACCTCATGGATCTTTTAGTATCCCCTACTTCTTTTCATTCTGATGAACTTATAAACATAGATGACTTGAATCTCGACACTTCTGATCCTTTAGCCATTGAACCATTACTTGATATAGATCCATCAATTGAACCGCAACCGTCAACAAGCGGACAGAATACTTCTGATCCTTCAACTACTGAACTATTACCTGATAATATAAATCCATCACTTGAACCGCAACCGTCAACAAGTGAACAGAGCAATGTTCCACCTATATCTCCCAATGACAATATCCTGGCAACTCCTCCTCCTATGTTGGTTGAGTCTCCGATAGCACCTCGTGAACCTGAAACAGAAATAAATGATATTACAAACGAAAATAATACTAATTGTTTAGCTGATACTTACTCCGAATTCTTGAAAACTCCGTCATCTGTAAAATATAATACTGATATAGTCGAACATAATGATAGCATAATGAAAAGCCAACAGAAAACAATAATAATACCTACATCACTTGATCTTGACGAATCCAATCCATATGTAGAAGAAATTCTTGCAAATTACACAGACTCTGAAACATTCATAAACTCAGAAAAAGAATTATTTACCTATAAAGAAATCAATTTAATGAATAGAACGTATTATTTCTTATTTTACAAAGTCCATCACTTTGATACATGTTCTTATAAGGACATCTTTGTGTCCTTATGTAACCTTAAAAATCATTTAATACTAAGAGAGAATAATATAGACAAAGTGAGTATTACAGATTTTAAGAATCCTTTCGACAAACATACATATATTAAAATTTATACAATGCTTGCCCATTTATTTCATAACACGAAAATACAAATAAATATTTATAGAAATAAAATTTATTACCCGAGTCCTTCTGAAGTCACGAAAATTCTTCGTGAAAATCACGATATACCGATATCCGGACATCTTGGTTCCAATAGAATGTATAACAGGATCCGTGAGCAATACTATTGGAAAAATATGCGAAGCGAAATTGAAAAATACGTAAAGAATTGCACTTCTTGCCAGACCAATAAAGCCCTTAGGAAAATAAATAGAGCTCCAATGCAGATAACTTCAACCTCCACTGCACCCTTTGAAAGAGTATCCTTAGACATTGTTGGTCCCCTTCCTGAATCCGGTACAGCTAAACTCAAGTATATACTTACCCTACAAGATGATTTAACTAAATATTCAATTGCTTATCCTATCCGGAGCACTACAGCTGAAGAGACTAGCGACTGCTTAATACATTTTATCTCATTATTCGGTATTCCAAAAACTATACTAACAGATCAAGGAACCAATTTTACAGCAGACATGTTTAAAGAAACTTGTAAATTTCTTAAAATTAAGCAACTGTGGTCTTCTCCCTATCACCCACAAACACAAGGTGCTCTAGAGAGAAGTCATTCAACATTAAAAGAATATTTGAAATCCTATATTTGTGAAACCCAAGATAACTGGCCTAAATATG
The DNA here is from genome assembly GCA_905404155.3 of Plebejus argus. NCBI lineage: Eukaryota > Metazoa > Arthropoda > Insecta > Lepidoptera > Lycaenidae > Plebejus > Plebejus argus. The sequence continues at coordinate 6,046,840 of FR989935.1, read as the reverse complement.
TATACACAGCAATGCTGGCTTATAACACAGCCACACATTCAACAACTAACTATACTCCTTATGAATTACTTTTCGGTCACAAAGCTACCCTTCCTAACTCTCTCTATGAACCCGCTCTAGACGCTACTTACTCGGATTACATCAGGATGCTCCAGCACCGCCTGAAAACCACTAGAGACAAAGCTATTGAATGTATAAATAGATCTAAAATTGCTTCTAAAACTTATTACGACACGCACACTCGACCTGTCACTTATCATGCAGGTGATTATGTCTATTTGAAAAATCACCTCCGTATGCGAAAAGCTCTTTCGCCCATTTGGAAGGGCCCATATAGAGTAATTAAGATTAATGGTAGAAATAGTCTTACTTTATTAATAAATAGAAGACACGTCACTCATCACTATGATGAGGTTAAGTTAGCCTGGCGTGGCGATTCTTAGTTAAAATAACGATTAGTTTAGGATTAGTGATACTTATAGTATCAATTATTATTATTATACAATGTAACGTATTTTATTATTATTTTACAGTTTTCAAAGCTCTGCACAAGAAGCATTCATCGATACATCTATGAATACTTCTGGGATATATTTTGATCCAATCGGATCACTCAAAATAATAGATGGACATCTTAATGTCTTAATACCAATAGATATATCTTTCATACAGCCAAATATTAAGAACCTGAACGGTGTAATAGGTAGCTTGGAGATAATTTGTAAACAAAGTACTCTCTATGCAGATATCGAATGTCATAACTTACTGGGACCGTTGTCAGTCAGACTGAATGATATCATTCGCGACTTTGATTCAATTTCTCATTTGATCGAAATTAGATCTAAAAGATCTGCGTGGTTTGGTGCAGTTGGCACAGTATCCAAACACTTGTTCGGCACTCTGGACGAGGATGACGCCATCCGTTATAATTCGGCTATTCAAATTATTGAACGCGACCAATCCAAACTATCACAATTGGTAAAACAAAATATTTTGGTCACCACCTCAACCCTGTCATCTTTAAACGAAATTATAAATAAAATAAGCGTCAATGAAAAACACATAAATAAGGCCATTCAGGCTCTAACACTCGGTCAGCAAAATTTAACAGCTGTTTCAAATAATTTAATAATAAAATCTAACTTTAATCAATTGTTAAATACCTTAGAGAGTAGTTTGTTAACGTTATCTTTTAAATTAGAAGATATTATTAACGCAATTATGTTTAGTAAGTCGAATGTTTTGTATCCCTCTATAATAACTCCGACTCAATTATTTACTGAACTTGTTCAAAATTATAGATTTTTGGCTAACTATCATCAGCTCCCTGTAACCCTTTCCATAGAAAACATATATACACTGTTAAGTACATGCGAAATAGCTTCCTACTACAGTAATAATAAATTAGTATTTGTATTAAATATACCCCTCGTGAATTCAAGGAATTATTACCTGTATCAAAACATTCCATACCCTGTCGTAATGGCTAATAAAACATATAGCACAATAGTACCGACTACTAAATATATAGCGCTAAGTAGAGATAGGAGTTTTTATTGTAAGTTAGATAGTTTAAATAGTTGTAAGTCCATGTACTATTCAAATTATATCTGTAATGATGTTGATGTCTATTCTAGCTCAACATCCCCTACCTGCGAATCAGAAATTATTACAAAACCATTAAAGTCTGTGCCCAATATTTGTGAAACAAAGTTTTTTGTTGGATTTGTAGATATTTTTCACCGTTTGTCAAACAACAAATTCTTATATGTAAACACAGATGCTACAAAATTGTCAATAGATTGCAAAGACTCTGTCACATCAGAGATTGTACTATTTGGTACAGGAATATTCAATTTACCTGAAAATTGTGTCGCCTTTAAAAAAGATTTAAAACTCATACCTGTAAATTCGCAAATAATCAAAATACAACCGATAATTATGAATTTTAGTTTGTTAAACGATACCTGTTGTAATTCTGTTATGTTTAATAAGATAAAACCATTTGTTTCTATTTTAAACCTATCTGATATTAATTTGGACTTAAGGAAAATTTATAAGAATGTAGAAATTAACCATGACATTGTTAAAAACTTAAATGAAATAATTGATAAACCTCATATAGTTCAATATGGGCAATATTATTCGTATTCTACTATTATAATAATTTGTTTGATTGTAATTTTTATTTTTATCGAAATTTATCGTAGATTTGTAAAGTCAGGCACATGTCGAATAAACTTTTATAAACGTAAATTTGAAATAAATAATACTCAAGAACTCCCGGATGTCTCACCAGATTCCCATAACGAAATTCCACTCGAAACCCTTAATGAAATTCCGCTTCCTAAAATCCGCTCTTCTCTTCCATAAACTTAACCCTTTAGGGATAAGTTTCTTCCTAACCCTGGGGGCTGTTATATACTAGGTTAGTATATAATAGTGCCTAGCACTACTCTTTCCATTTGATATATAATCCCTGCATTCGGCCCGAGTCCCTCAGTTCCTGTCCATCTTTCTACATCCGCGCGCGGCATTTGCCTGGCTATATTTTAAAATCCATTTCTATTTCTTATTGTGAATAATTCCAAGTGTGTTTAAATAAAATCCTTTTTTTTAAAAAGAGGTTTATAATTGACCGTCTAACAGCACGAAGGGTTCCGTACCGATATAGAGCAAAAATAGGCCAAAAATTGTGTTCTTTGTATGTTCCTTAATTTTTTATTTTATTTAAATAATATTATTAATTATTAAAGTACAATTTTATTTAAGGCCTTCGTGAAAGTTTCAAGTGCCTACCGCTTAACATTATTGATTACGAGCAAAAAGGGCAAAAAAAAACACGTTTGTTGTATGGGAGCCTTCTTAAATATTAATTTTATTTTAGTATTTTTTGTTATAACGACACTAGAAATACACAATCTGTGAAAATTTCAGAACTCTAGCTATAGCGGTTCTTGAGATACAGCCTGGAGACAGACAGACGAACAAACAGACGGACAGACAGACATCGAAGTATCATGAATAGGGTCCCGTTTTTACCTTTTGGGTACGGAACCCTAAAAATATATAAGCAAACGTTATCGGTTATAGCTATTCAATGTTTTTTCTTTCTCTATCAAGCGACTTTTCTTATATTGTATCAGTTATGGACAAAGCTTTACAATTATTTATAACTTAGCTATAATAATATTATAATTAGTATCTCAGAGCTTTTTATTAGTTCAAGACGAACGTTTTTGACTCTCCTTGTAGTTTGCAACAATTTTATTGCCAACTGTTTGTGTGACCAAACATTTTCATTATTACTTACTACTAATTATTTTAATTTACTATAATAATTATTGTCATATGGCACAAAATGCCCCAAAAAAGTGCGTCATAAACTTTCTACATTACAATAATATCTACCAAAACACGAATTTAAATCATACTCTACAAACTCTCTTATCTTTATAGAACTTCTATTAATAGATAGCCATTAACTTGCCTCGCTCAAGTTCAATGCAAGAACATAAAAGAACCTTAAAGATTATCTTACATTTAAATTTATTTTGGGAGCACCCTTTTAATCGTAATACGGTGCTTATCTTTGAAGTTATAAAAATAGTAGAGATACCGAATAAAGTGTAGCAGGCGGTTGGTATGATAGTTGTCGATACGAGGTCACTTAGTAATCAGCATAATATTATCTTTTCTGATATACTTTGATTCATAAACAATAATTTTTTAAATAAATTTTGGAATAAGTATACTTATCTGCTTCTCTTTGTTTTATAGCCGAGTTCCACGTGTACCTAAAGTCTGTAGTATTAGTCCTTAAATTCCTTACCAAGGCCTCCGGTTGTACTCAATTGGTGAAATATAAACCTTTTTCTTGCTGGTTTTTTGTGAGGCCTAATGGCTCACACACCCTAATAATTTATTCAATTGTTTTATTTACTAGCAATATAATAAAAAGATCATACAAATTATAGTTTTTTGCGAAGTGTATTAGAGCTGCAAAACCATGGTTTCGTAATTAACGGATTACTGTATTACTTTGGACGGGAGCTATTTGCTCTGATTGTTGATGTATTACGACTCCAGACACACGATTTATCTCCATCGCAATAATGATCACCCCTCTTTATCATTCTTAATCAATATCTATACTACCAAATAAACTAGTTACCGAGTAACTACAGGGCTAGTGGCTACAAAGTAGTTTTTGTGCGTTGAATTTTGCCAGTAATAATTCATAATTCTACTCCCTTGGCTTGGATAATATTGACAGGGTATTCTTACAATTAGGTACTTTTACAATGGCAACGCCGCGCTGCCTGCAGGACTTCTGGGCTGGTCATATCTGTATCCTTATAGGATTGATCCTAGTATTTGTACTATCAGAGAAGTTTATTCCTAGGCAGATGGTGCCTGGCGGAGATACGTTATTTGGTCGCGGCTACGTACTAACATAATTAAGACATAAGCCGACCAAACGACGTAGCTGTCTGTCAATTACTGCCTAGGAATAATTTTCCTCGGGTATACAAAGCACTTGCTATTGTTTGAAGCACACAGGGAACATTTCTAAAACCATTGGACTTTGAAATCGTCCTTACATAGGCTAACCGTTGGACGATTGAGGCGGATTGTCAACAACAGTAGTTAGTAAGATATTTATTACTTTATTCTTCAACTACATAGTAACGTACCTACTCGTAAAATCATACTCATACGTAAGTAACGATTACATCACTAGAAAGGCTTTCGATATTTTCTATTTTTCGCACCGCGACCGTGAAGCGGAGCAAATATAATTGCTCTCATCAGATTCATCATCACACGTGAAACGGTGGAACCAATCTCAGTTCCGGATGACTCGCACACCGATTCGATCTACTTGTTTTGTAAAAGTTACAGATCTTTAAAATAATGATTCTTCAGCAAAAGACTTACTCGGCATAGAATATAAAAGTTACGAGTACACGTAGAAAAGGCGTGGGCAAAAATTGATAAGATACGGTACAGTTTTTTAATGAGTTTTAATATTATTAGTGTAACTTTGGTGAAAATAGTGATACTGCCGTATTATTCTAAATATTTTAAACTTGGTTTAAATTACAGAGGAGATTTTGATGGTTGAAATTAATTCCTAAATAATAATAATAAGTTCTTGTGACTAAGTGCCTCTTAACTTCAGAAGAATTTAGATTTTAGACCTAAGTAAGTAAAATTTGAAGAATAAATATATTAATAGACTATAATCAAAACTATAAAAAATGCAATTAAAAGTAACAAAGAATACCTATTATAATATATTTAGAGTGGATTCATGGTTGGAAATAACAAGTTCATGATAGTGATTATAATTACTTTAATAATAATTGACAGAATGCTCTTTGCCAATGCTCTTTGCATAAAAAGGAAGCACTTCCTTCTAAATGATACCAATTATAAGTACAAAATATTATGTTGAATCTACAGACGATAAAGGTCTATTCACACAGAAACGAGACGAAACGAAGGCAATATAAAATAGGATATATAATTATTTATTACTGCAATATTTTCACGCTAGAGGCAGCACCAGCACAGACAATAAACAAAAAGTTTTGTTCGACGTTTGACAACGCTTCTGTCAACATTCCGATATGACATGTTGAATTTTGGATTAAGTATTTACTGTATACGTTCTAACTTCTAGTCATAAAGTTAATATACCTAGCGGAATAGAGCAACAAACTCGAGCTGTCAAACGAAACCGAAATTGGTTTTCATCTGTGTGAAAAATATGTGTACGTAATACGTATACGCTTACACAAGCATGATTGAACATGAATTCTATGAGATTAAATTGTCAATGGGCTGATTCGGGCTGATTGGACGTCAAAAAAAGTCCTGCTGTCATGTATCACATGTCTCCTTTTACCACGCAGTGTTACTGATAGTGACATCTCGCTTGCTCAGGTCTTTGTTTCTCTATTCCGCTAGGTATATTAACTTTATGGTTCTAGTAGCGCCCTCTCCTCTGCTCCATCCTTTGGGTATTATTCCCTATTGAAATATGAAATAGCGTGACGTCGCGTCGCGTCGTCGCGTCGTCTCGTTTTTGTGTAATCTGACCCTAATTATTATAAAGATATTAATATGTATGTTCAATTTATAGGTAATAATGAAATCGATTAACCAGCATGGGTTTTGGGCGGAGCTGCTACCGCTTACATCTAAAGTGCGTTTAGAGTTATTCTACCTGTAATAAAACCTTAATGAATACAACATAAGGATCGTTTTCGGAGAAACTGGGGTAAATTAACCACAAACAGACGGAGCAACGCACCCGGTTAAATGAACCAAAGATCAACAAAGCACTAGAATAGTTTGGAGTTGTTTAACAATAGCAAAGAGTTTACAAATAGTTTACATTGTGTTCAAAATGTACTCGCTGATTGTTTACATTTCGAGTATCATTGTAAAGGTGTTTCCTCACTTTATCTGTGTTTGAGTACATGAGTTGAGTTGACTAAATACATTGAAAATAAATATTTAGTCGTAAATAGTGTATTATGCAGATTGTAGATCTTGTTAATTTGTAGACCATAAACAATAATTTATATTCTGATTAAACTGTACCCCAAATTTTATTTTTTGTCACAATAAAAAATTGTATATTCTCGTGTTGTTATGGGAGAATAAGTACTATTTTACTGTTTGATAGGAAACTGGATCAAGATGTGTCCACATTTTCAGGAATGAAGTGTACACATTGAATTAAAAATTCTAGAAGTGTGGCAATGGTTAAATTAAAATATGTTAGTCATTTTATTTTTACTAGTGTAATTTCAGAAGTCTAGCTATAGCGGTTCTTAAGATACAGCCTGGAGACGGACGGACGGACAGACGGACAGACATCGAAGTCTTAGTAATAGGGTCCCGTTTTTACCATTTGGGTACGGAACCCTAAAAAGGGTAAAATTATTATTTTTTAACAAAAAATAAAACCGACTTCCAAGGTAAAAACAAAAAGTAATATTCTTAAAAATAATCTAAAAAGAATTTTGATTAAGAAATTTTGTTAAAAAATAATAATATTTTTACTAGTGTAGTGACCTGCATGATGCATCCTTACTTTAACGGAATTCCCTTTTCATTACCGTATGAGCTATTGAAAATGTTCCAATTTCCATGTTCTTTATTTAAAAAAAAACAGATGTAGAGCGTAGAGCTTTTAATTTCGCTATCATCCCGTTCCTATAGTGTGATAGGGCCCTAAAGAGGTTTTATTAAAGGCTGTAGTAAAATCCGTATCGACGTGTAGGCCGCGAGGGCATTTCTCGTCAACTTTGTCCGCCCACGGCCCGCCCGCCCCCGCGCTTATAAATTGTTCTCACACGACAAATTATCCTTATACATCCCCTTTCAACTACTTTAAAAGAAAGCTTAACAGCCTTGTTAATGGAAAGAATTTATATGTTTTGTTGTTGTCTTTGTCTTTCAAAAAACAATGACGCTTGACAGCCACATCTATGGTGTATTTCTCGTCGTTTAGGGATGTACGGTGTACCAAGTGTTTTCCAAGAAAATCTACCTGTATTATTTATATTTGTATCTGAGACTTGTCATGTCAATATTACACTGAAATCTAGCTGCTGCCGCAACACCGTGATCGTGACGGGTGCAAAATAAATTGTTGCAGTATTACGAAATAAGTACGATTATATTATGTGACTTCGCCACATCAACAACAACACATCACGTCCAGCTGCTGCTCAATCGCTTTGCAATTACTATGGGAAACTGGGATTAATTTTTACATATTATTAATTATATGATTTTTATCTGATGATTTAGTTATTAGTACCTCTTTTAGCTGAAAACATGTTTCCAATAGTCAAAGACGATGTTCTGAATAATTCTGATTCAAAATTGAAAATCGAAATTACTATACTGTATGCGCTTTCTAATATACATATTCTATTAAGTTGCCGACAAAACGTTGAAAACGTGTAGAAAACCGATATTACATAAAACTAACGTTATGTAACTAATCTACTCTTAATTTCCAATTAAAAGTAACTTAGGCTAATATGAGCGACCATTAGAAATCGTGAGCGAAACCCCGGAAAACTGGAACTAGGTACAACAAAATATTTTAAAAAATAATAACGATTATAATATTATAGCTAAAATGATAGTAGATGATCAGTTACTTGTTTCAAATTTTCCTATTATCCATAATATTTTAAATTACGCATCAATATAGGGTAGATTATAAACTGTTTATCGTCTAAGCCCTAATGTAAAAATCTTCGCTAGAGAGGCAACTGCATTCCCTGAAGATTGCGTTTTATTAGGTATACTCTGTGAGTGTGACCAGTCAGAGTTGTGACAAAGAATATAATAAAATAATCTATAAAATTTTGTGTCACTTTTTAAGCCCGGCCGCACATTGTACGACATTTCTGATCATAAACAGTTGAACGTCCGCGCCGGCTCTTACATGTTGTACTGAGCCGAGTGAGCTCGAACTCGCCGGAAGGATATTTCGGATAATGTGCGGGGTGGCGATCCGGCGGAATTCAAATGTTTCTGATCAGAATTCCATAGACTTATAATATACTGAATTCGGACAATGATTGTGCGGCCGGGCTAATGCGTCGCCAGGTTTCGTATCGGTGTGAACCGGCTCTAAAACCGTGACAATCCTAATTAAAGTAAAATTTTAGCCAAGTAAAACCTAACGCTTTAAAACTAGATGGTTGTAGATTAGATCTTCGCGATTCATTTGTTTACATAATTGCTTCGCCAGTGAAACCGAGTCGTTAATGGGATTTTATCTATATAAAATCTCACTTTCTATGGCGCTTGACAAATAAATTATACTTAGACTTTAATGATATTTGCCATCGCCCGCGCCTGTGTAAATTCTGCAGAAGGTTCTCAGTTTTATTACGGCGTAAATACGAATTTACCAATATGACTCGGCGTGTTTTTGCGCTTCGAGATACAATAAAAGTGCCCAATCATTTCTCTTTCATTACATATTTTAAGAAATTAAAATGTTTATTAGGATGAGATACTTGATTTTTTATCACCATGAGACTAAAAACGGCTTTTTTAGTATTGTCTCTTGTTGATAATCATTACAATGATCCTTCATTTCTCAACGCCAGAGGTAGGTAAGTGGTAACTTTAAAGTTTAAAGTAACTTCTGGTGTTAAGAAATCAACGAAGTTTAGAAAGAAAAGAACTGTTCTTTTCTTTCTTACCCCTAATCTTAACGCTAATTTCTTATCACATTTAAGTACCTAATTCCTATGCTTTTGATTTTCGTTCTAACATCTCAAATAGTACATAATCTCTTAGGTAAAGTACTACATTGCTTAAGAAATCTGACAGACACTTAAAATTCTGAACATTGTTTGTGCAGGTACGATAATTCTTGTCTTTTAAGAACCACGTCACTAAAGTTTCTAATGGTTTATCCATTGTTGAAAACCAGTAGCCGTAGCAATGCTATACTTATGAGTTATTTACTATGGTCCAATTTCCAAACCACGGGGTTAGTTACAAAAATTTTTAATAGCGCTTTATGATTTAGGTTCGTGCTTTGGTTAGAGTTTAGAGTTACTTAGTAGACCATTGTGTCAATGAAATAATAAAAAGTTATTTCACTATCCACACGAATTGAAAACATTTTTTTAACATCAATGTATGATATTATTTTATTTATACCTTTTTTATGCCTTTTTATCGAGGGGAAATCCCGTCGAAACAGATGCGCTAATAGAAGTTAGAACTGCTCTAAATATTATAACACTAGCTTTCCCGGCAAACGTTGTTTTGCCATTTAAAGTATTTCTGCTTCTTCAGTTAATACAAAATCTTACCCCCTCTTTTGTCCCCTAAGAGGGGGGGGGGAGAAAAATATTAAACACCATGATGTTAAGTTGGAAAACACAGTTAATAATATGAAGTAAGTCCATTAAAGAAAAAAGTTTGATACAAAATCTGTCCCCCTCTTTGGTCCCCTTAGAGGGGTGGGAGAGGGGGAACTTTTATACACCAGATGTTGAGTTGGAAGAAGACAAATATATCTGCGAAAACCGTATGCAAATCGGATCAGTAGTTTTCGTGTTAAAGAAAAAGTTTAATACAAAAACTTATAAAAGAGGGGGTCACCCCTCTTTCGTCCCCTTAGAGGGGTGGGGGGAAAAATTTTTATACACCAGATGTTAAGTTGGAAAAATGACAAATATATCTGCGAAAACCGCATTCAAATCGGATCAGTAGTTATCATGTGATAGTGGAACAAACATACAGACAGACAGACAAAAAACTAACCACATTTTTGGCTTCTATAGCGATGTAGTGACACCCCCGCTTATTGTTTTTTGAATATCTTTAATGTACAGAATTTTCATTTCTACAGTTTTATATGTATAGATGTATAGATTATGGAAATATAACATAACGATTTACAGACCTATTTCTAAAATATTTATTAGTTTACTGCACGTGCATGTAAACTATTCCAGTAGATAGAGAGGTATGCCGAGAATTCCAACGTTTAATTACTAAAATGATAGCTATGAAAACGGGTTAAAAATTATACGCCACAGTACAACTAACTGCGATATTTAAAGTTAAATTCTTGAGTAATTCTGTGCGCATTCCGCGCTAAGGCGAACCGAGCCATTTTTCCCGTAACAGAACTTGTGTTAATCATAGTCAATTTCTAGCGTGCTTGTCATACTGAGCGGACTTGCAGATTACGAGATAGCCCATTCAGACTCATTTCACCTTGACTTTACTCTATTATGATCCCTATGTAGTTCTCCGAAAGGTCTATGAGAGATTAAAATTACTCTGAACGGATAGTATAAGGACAATCCCTCATTTGTTGCTGGTTAAATATCAAATGGGCAAATGTCTCGAGAATCGACAGTTACGACTCAAACTAATCTACTTAAGTCGCATTCAAGTAGGTAAACTACAAATTAGAATTAATTTTACGAAGGAAACATTAGCAACGTTTGGCAGTTTTGCTAGATTGCATCCATTTCAGTCTTAGTTTCTAGATCTAGAATCTATAGAAACTACTTAAGAATAATTGTTGGTATCAAAACATTAACAAAAACTGATATTCTTTACTTTCCCTGTATCACTAGACCTAGAGCCGAGATTAGAATTAGGTTTGATTGCACTGTTAATGCAATAAATGTAGTTACACAATGGATACGCTATATTAAATTTTAACCTAGGCTATCAAGCACTATTCCAATGTTAGTTGTTACATACGGAATAAGTAATTTAAATTTTTTAGAATATTATTTTATTATAATACTGTTTAAATCACTAACGGGGTTCACCATTTAAATGTTTGCTGATTATGATGTTACTTAGTTCTTTAACTTAAGTAATTTCTCCGTACACTCACTGGTAGTATTGTCACCATGGAATCTCTTACCGCACTATTGTCCTCCAAGACGACAAATCCCCTACGTGATGGAATTTTTATGTTTCCAATAACTTCGCACAGCGGCGTAACTCTTGTATTGTCATTAATTACACGTATCACCAATATATCACGTCCTTCTTGGTGTTTAATCATTATTATCATAATCATTATTTTATTGTATTTTCGACGTTGTAGGTTATGCGTTTACAAATTAGGTACATGTTAATCGGTTGCAACTTGCACAGCATCATTTTGTTTTCAACAAAATTGTACAACCTTATTTGCATTTTAATTTACTTATTATCTAGTCTCTACAGGCTTAGTATACTACATAACCAAAGTAGAAAATATGCGAAAGAATAGACATACTGCAGGATTTTAGGGATCAAACAACGCGTTTTCTTCTGTCACTTTGTTTAAAAGAAACTCTTTCTGCGGTGTCCCTCTTCATGTTGGAAGTGATAAAATAAATAAATAACGTCCAACGAAATCCAATATTACAAGTACAAGTTTTCAATTACCAGACTAAATGTGCGTACCAAATGCACTGGGGAAAGAGCTAATTAACAAAGTACCCCCGTCATAATAAGTACACAAGTACACTGATTTCTTTCTTTTTCAGCCGAGCGTCGCTTGCGCACGCCGCCGTCTGGCCGATGAGCATTCCTGGTATGAGGTGAGTCATCTCGAGCTATTTATAAACTAAATGGCCTAAAATACGCCATATTGATTTTGTTACTCTCGTGTCCTTATTTGCTACCGGCTTTGATTGTGCTGCCATAAGTAGCTCTAGTACTATCATTGATTGATGTTCCTAGACTTTGTACACATGTAGTAATAAATCTAAGTTTTCTGCAGTTACGTTTTGCTTAACATGAGTGGTGCTTCGATGCGTTGTTTAATGTTAAACTTAACGTGACTTGGTATCCAGTTGGATGAATAAAATTCAACATGTCTCAATCAATCAAGTATATTTTAAGAGATATTATCGTCGGAAAATAGAGAAATTTAACTGACAAGCCAGTCATCGCCTAATTCCCAGTACGGTCCCGATCGATTTGCTGTCAAATTGGGTTTCCGTAGCCGATTGGAGATATTGGCATTCGGAAGTGACTTTCATATTTTCGTACTTATTCGATTGGATAGTGCTTTTATGTCTGCTTTTGACAGGCATAATCATCAGGCTCCACGCTATTATAAAATTGTACTATCGAGTTGATTCACAGATGGCGGACTAACGTTATTTGGTCACGCGACCCAAACATATAGGGCCACATAGCCCACAATCTGCCTATGAATCAATTTATCTGATAGTTCATTAAAGAAAACGGATTTTTTCCATTAATACATATCTATTGAATATACAGGCTTATTATGCTCTGAGAGAAACAAACGCGCTACAAGTGGTCATATTCGTGAGTCCACTATTAGAGCGTGGAGTGCACCTGCCGATGTCAACGTCCGTCAAACGCGGCCCAGCAGCGCCACTCGCACACACAAACAAACATGAAACAGTGCAAACACGACTTAATTGCGTAACTAAGATTTTAAAGATAAGTCTTACCCCATTAGTGCTTAACTCTGTTTACGATCTCAATTAGCACTCGCCTTCAGTTTCACCATAATTACGAGCGTTGAGGTGTTTGCATACAATTACCGACAATGTAAAAATTTGTATAATATATTTTATCTATGTTTATCGTGTGCGGTGTCCGCTTCCCGTGTTTTAATGCTCGGTTGACTTCAGAAAGTTTATGATTCCATGTTTGGTTCTTACTTCTCAGTACTTTTATGGAAAATTGTCGAATATGAAGAGAAAGATAAAATCCAAACTAATATTTTAACGCGCAAGTGTTTTTGTCTGGTTTTAATGAAATAACTAAAGAACCTCTGAATACTTGCAAAGAACATAGGATAGTAAAATCCCGAAAAATGTGCAGTTCCACGCGATTAACGAACTTCAATGCAACGAAAAATCTAGAAGATAAAAACTGCAGTATAACAATTTTAGAAAAGAAATAAACAATCGTGAATAGCTCAGACCCAGGTGATGCGTGACGTGACGACCATCTATTTCACATACTAAATAAAAACCACAGTCTACAGGACTATGACATAAGGAAACCAAACAATAGCGACTTCTAACTCGAGGGCCCAATTCGGTAGCGGCATTTGACGTCCGGGCATGCGCGGGCGCCGTTTAAAACGTAATCACTTAGCGCGTAAACAAATCGCCTCCGAGAATGGTACCTAGCGTTCTAGGTATACCGAGGAATTTAACCGTACCGCAATCTAAGGATCTTGACCTTGGAGCCTTTGGTCTCAACATTACTCTGTAGTCCGTCATGTAGATAATAATATTATATTGTAAAGTGACGGAAAACACAAAAAAGTGAGGAAATATGCAAAAAATATTTTTAAATGCTTAAACATTGAATAGCAATAATTATGATGGTTTTAGGAAAAAACGATACGCAATGCATTTTTTGTTACCACTTTATTTGTTGAAAGTGACTCGGTATCTAAACTAAAGGTAATGCATATTTTAGGATATTCTAGTACGAATAATATCAAGTCATAGCATTTATAGTAGGAATGTATAAGAAAATGTAGATAGATACAATCAGAGAAATTGAGTAATGGTGTACTTGCATGGTTTAGTCGGACTATGTCAAGTCCATCCAACAGACGATAACCACCATAACTCGACCAATTAACGTAGATCCACCATCTATAAATCAATTTGCCTGATACCTCTACCTATTATGAGAACCGAGAGCCCCACGCCACTTGAATTTACAGTGGGTGGCATTTTATAAGCAACAGCTATGAAAATATCATTCCCAGCATTCAACGAACACCCCTTGATTGGTACCCAATCAGTTCTGTATGAAGCAATAAATAAATCAATTGACTCTAATAGACCTCGTACTGTATCTACAGGCAACTCAATAAAATTCATATCGTTAGAGTCGATTAATAAAACAAATTGTTGTTATTTTAACGGCCATTGCAATGTGTTAAAAATTATATTTTATTAGTAAGACATTTAATATTGCAGACATCGAATTTGATAATATTCTTAAGTCCTGTCACTGACTAAATAATCTTGACCATTGAAAGATCTGCTTTTCTTTTTCACACGCGCAGGAAAATAATACCAACAATTTCGTGCGCACGTCAAGACAAATTTCTCTCCATCCGATGACCGGACTTTAGTAATAACAAATAATATTTCCGGTGCTTACAAAATAACATAATGGACAAACGCGAGTTCCATCGCTATTATCAAACATTATAATTTATTGGAAACAACATAAACTGGAGACGTAATAAAATTAGACGCATAAAATATTGAAAATCCTCGCATTTAAATGTTCGGATAGTTTATGGTCAATTACATAACCGAGAATATAAAAAGAGAGTTATTATGGTGCATCATGGTGAGTTAGAGAAAATTATGGGCGTTTAGAGCGGCTCGGGTTTCCGGCCGATCAGCCGCTCGTCTGATTACCGAGATACCTGACTCGGGCGACCAATACTGATAAGCTCTAATGAACACTCGCGGTGCTAACTTTAGAGTTCCGTACTCTGTTTCTTCTATTTTATGCAATATTTGTGCAATTTCTGTCCCTGTTCGTTTGTTTTTGATTTTTAGTTTCTCGTCCATTTCCTATCGAGGACGTATTCTCATGTACCTACGTCAAACGTGGATCTTAATAATAGGAGATTTGTATTTGGTAGATTAAATAATATCTTCATATTTTAATATGAATAATAAGATCTCTCGTTTGAATTATTTTTGTTCTTGAATAAAGCTTTACTCAATTCGGTTTATTAGATAAAATCAAACACTTTGCTAACAAAAAATGGAATTTACTATGTAATATTTTAGTATTTAATAGTGACAATTACTGAACTTAGAATTTTAATCAGTGTTGTTCTTAGCCGCTACGGAACCCAACATTGTAGAGCTCGACTCGACAAGGTTTGTTTTTAATTACACCGACGCGACGCTGACAAACATAATTTTCTAATGATAGCCTTCAATACCGCATCCTTGGATTTTACCGTTTGTTTGTCCACTACAGTTAATCTCATTTCCGCAACAAATATAGTTACTGCTGGTTAAGTAATTACATAAATAGTACACATCCCGTCTTGCTGCGTGAACGGACACCACAAATACTGTATGTGTAGATGACACTTTAGATATATTTGCATTTTGCATATATTTTAAAATGGAGTTTGTGCAGATTAAATTAGAATGATAAAGGAACATTGAAAGGAGTAACATGGCCTTCTTGCAATTAAAGTTTTTGAGAAGTCAATAATGTGTGCCAGTGCGGTAAGAAAAATCAAGTATCTGACTGGTAATGTAAGACAATTAAAAGTTACAATGCACAAATATGGAATAACATAATCAAGACAAAAAGTTGTTTATTTACATACAAAATCGCGTGCAGGCATGTTAAGGCTACACACTAGTGCGTCTTGCAACACGTTATAAAATACTGAGTTAAATACGCGTACAAATTACGTAAAATCTGGCAAATCAATTACAGCAACCTTCTGCATTATTACAAAATTCCGTTCAGATCGGCTAGATAAAAGTGTAATTGACGTAAACAATGCCGGCTTACTTAACACGTTATCAGCTGTATTGAATCTTTAGCGAAATCGTTATTTATAAAGTCGCCGACCTGACCAGTGCCGTACAATATTTCTTAATTCCATGTAATGTCTCTTACGGACGGATTCTGGAAGACAAATCACAATAGAACAATCTAAAAATTTTAACAAAGCATCTTCGTCAATATTGTCGATGCAAAAAAAAATAACCATCGTTGCAAAACCCCCCAAATGCAGCATAAATTTCATAGCCGAATCACGATGTGTGACGAAAATATGAAAAATTTTCCTATCATTTGCGAAAAATCTTCCCAACGTAGCGAATCTCGTAATGTATAATCATAGGTTTAACGAGGATATAATTATTATTTCAGCACAGACTACGTATGTGGTGTGGCGCAATGGTTGCGTAATTGGTCATCATGCGCCTCTTCCGAGGGCCGAAGCGCAGGGAAGTGACCGGGCAGCACGTGGCCACGGCGTCTCCGCGCCGAGACGTCGCCGCCGGCTCGCAGGCCCCACATGACTACACGCTCGTCACCGCACTCCCCGCCATGGTCATGGAGGACGATGTTAAGGAGATGAAGAAAGGTAACGTTTAAATAGATATAGATGTCGTATCATTTAGGGCCTGTTTCACCACTTCCTGATAAGTGCCGAATACGCTATCCACCACATAACTTGACAGATGAAGTACGTAGAATCTGTCAAAAAAGTTGTGGTTAGCCTATTCGGAACTTTATCAGGAAGTGGTGAAACAGGCCCTAAGAGTCGAAAACTTACAGAGCTTATTGCGATAAAACTCCCGGTGATATAAAGTATAATGCTCTACAAAAACTCTATTGGTACAAAAGTTGATGAAATTATTTTATCTAAAGAAGTGTTTACTATTTCAGTGTTTGCAACGTGGGGTCGTCGTATGGGAAAAAAGTTAGATATGCTTAAAAAAGTGGAATCAAAAGAAACGTCCGAAGAAACGTCCAAAAATGAAAACGAAAACTCTACGACGCCTATTACGGGACAATATAAAAAGAAACAAAACTGGAAAATGGGCAGGAGCAGCTCCGACTCTGCCTCTCTTAAAAAAGATAACGATACGGATTCTATTAGGAGTGGTTCGAGAGAAAGATCTCCGAGTCCTTTCAAATCTTTTTTCCACAGAATGGGATCAACGGGCATGCTGAATTCATCAAAATCACAATCCCTCAATAATTCTAAAACATCCGAATCCTATCCTATAGCGAATGGAGCGTCTTTATATCGCAGCTGCTCTACATCACATTTATCTACGTATGTCAAGGCTGATGATCCATCTGATGATATTGATTTGCAAAACTCTGAAAATAAAATCTCTCCTACTAAACAAAAACCGAATAATAATAATATAGCTGATGACAATCTAGTTAGTTCGTCGGCAAAAGCAATGAGTTGTGATAATATTAACAAGCTTGATGGGCAACAAAATACAGGAACGAGCAAAAAACCTAATTTTCCATATGCATTTTTAAGATCTAAGCTATCCGTTTTACCAGAAGAAAACAGTATGGCGTCTCAACATCGATCCATATCCATGAGACAAAGTTTTTCAGAAAGAATTGACCGAAAATCGCCAAAGTTTTTGAGAGAACGAAGGTACGTCACGAATTCTAGGTCAGAAGAGAGATACCAAAGTAGCGATAACATATCAATTAACGAAGAGCACATTCAGATCAATACTGGTCTTCGAAGTAATTGTGAGTTTGCCAGAAGTTCAGTTAGAAGCATTAATGATGGTGATGAGCATATAATGTTTCAACCTAAAAACGTTGAAGAAGTTTCACGACGGTCTTCAATGATATCTCAAAGGCCACCTTTTGACTACGATCCCATGCTGATTCCAAGAAATAGAAATAGTCTGCCAGTATATGATTATTGTTCACTTCTTGGTTCCGTTCAGGATTTAAAAACAGATCTTGCTTCGTCTAATCAAAGTATACATCAAGATGTTTTACAAGCACATCGGCTTAGTAACTATGTAAGTTCTAATGAGTCTGGATATGATAGTGATGGCAGACCAACTGACGAACATACAAACCATTCACCACCAAGGTATGTAAACAACAATATAAATTCTAATAATTACCGAGAAAATAATCACATGACATTTTCAAGACAATTGAGTCTCAATCATAAAATAAATGTAAGCAGAGTGCAAATCCCAGCAAGAAGAAGTTCGACTCCTTGTGCATTATTTCCTATTGAAAATAGTTCTAATAGTGAATTAGAAAATGGTAATGAAGAAAACCTAAAATTTAAGAACAACGTTCATCAACAACATCTCGGGTTTGACTATAATGATGCTAAGCCACCGCCTTTACCGAAAAAGATGTTAAAACAAAAGAATCCTTATATTTATAAAACCATGAATCAAGATGAGCGTCTGCAAACACGTAAAAATAAGTTATTAAATTCACAAGTAACGGTTGAACATTCATCAACGCCTAATTTAAATCATAGCATGCTAAGTATTTCTGACGAAAATGATCACAAGCGACAGGAAACAGATATCCTTGGAAGAGGACCTTGCACAAAAAGATTCAGAAAAATAAGGCTACTAAAATCCAGATTAGACGAAAGTTTAGGGGTGTATTTAGCACAGCATAGAGTAGACTTTGACAATAGCGGATCTAACTATGAAATTCGATACATTGTAGTTAAACTAGATTTTGATGGCATCGCTCACAGAGATGGACGGCTAAGAATAGGTGACGAAATTGTAAATGTAAATGGCAAAGTATTACGAGGCCTCTCATCACTAAGAGATGTACAGCACATAGTAAATTCTTGTTCTACAGAAGCAGCTGCTTTAGAAGAAAGTACACTTTTCCAAAGATATCAAGTTGATCTTGTAATGGCGCATGATGAAATAACACCAATCACGCTTAGTCGTATTATTAACAACCAAAGTACCGACACGAAACCGATACTATCCAAATCAAATGTACCGCCAGATATTATTTCCCAAGCCGTCAATATGCCATCTAGTAAAATAAGTATAGAAACACATTATGCTCATGAAAATCAGCAAACGCAGCAAGCCAACAGTCGAGAAGAGAAAAATCAAAAATGTGAAGTCGGAGTGCAAGTTAACAATAGTCTATTGTTATCAAATCAAAAAAGTGACGACGAAAAGTTATTAGAGCGTAATAATTTTACTCAGCCACATTCTTCGTTGCAAAATATCACTAACATAGAAATTTCTATGCGATCATCACCAACTCCTAGACATACAGGAAACAATTATAGGCCTATTTCGCTTCATTGTTCTCGGCCTCAACCTGTGATTGGTTTATCTGTCCACAATGAAAACTCTTCAAACGAAATCAAAGAAAATTCTACGCATTATATTAAACACGTTCCAAGACTATACCAAAACAGGTCTTTTGAAAGCATTCCTGATCAATTAAGATGTAGCAGTCGGAGCAGATTCTTCAATAGAGTTGGATCTACACGATCTTCTCAACACTATGCGCCGCATGTGTCACGTTGTCAAGATTATAATGGATCTAATGTACCCCAGCATGATAACTACCAAACGTCACATAACACACTACATAAAGCGGAATTCTGGAAAGGTCCGGGACAAAAAAGCCTCGGATTCAGTATTGTTGGAGGGACTGATTCGCCTAAAGGCCAGATGGGAATTTTCGTAAAAACGGTATTCCCAAATGGGCAGGCAGCTGATAAGGGTACAATATTTGAAGGTAAACACATTTAAATATAAATACGATATTGTAAACGATTTTATACATTGATCAAAACCTCCACCTGTAATTTCTTTCAGGTGATGAAATATTATCAGTTAATAATGTACCCACACGTGGTCTAAGTCATGCTGGAGCCATATCGCTGTTTAAACAAGTCAAGGAAGGAAAAATAGAATTGACGCTTTCAAGAAGAAGGTAAAAAATATTTAATTAACTTGAGACTTAACTACTTAAAATTAAAACCATTTTAATCAAAGCAGATTGAAATTTGAGACCTTAAATACTTGTTTCAGAGCTCCTAGGTCAAGATCTGTGGAACCTCTGGGACATTTTCGGAACGACAGTAAAAGAGAATAACAGTAACATCGTGGATCTCCAAAGGTTTTTTTTTTCGAGTGCAATAATGTATCTTATTTTTCTGTATCATAGTATGGCCAAAGGCAAAGCTTGTATACACTTTATTGATATTGCTATTATAATATTAAGTTTATTGGTTAAAGTACGTAGTACTGCACTTGTAATGATGGTATATTATGTTATGGTTGTTGTTACAACGAATTTTGTCGTCTATTTAGAGGATAAAATATTTATAAGATATTTAAGTGTGTTGTGACTGTGCTTAAACTTTAGCATAGTTACAAACGTGTTTTGAATAATAATATTATGTTACTTTACAAAATAATATACATGTGAATATAAGACTGGATAAATTTTATCGACTATGCATAGACAGGATTAGTTTACTCTTTATTACTGTTATCTCATTAGAAGTGCTAGATCTCGATATTATATATACAGTAATTTGTAAATGTATGTTATTTTAGTGCTAAATATTAGTAATCGATCTTACAGGCCCATCACTTAAAATAAATAGACTGATACGATTTTTTTTCTATCGTGTACCTATGCTTGCTACCAAAGTCTTAGTAATAATGTGAGTAATATTTAATTGTATATTTTATACATGTTAAAGAACTGAATATAATCTCACTTCATTAACAAATAGTAAAGTTGTTCATTCCTCGATACGTAACATTTTCGAATTTCCACTTTTTACTGCAAGTTTTTCATCATAATGTACAATTTTACTAACAATAATTTAAGAAACCGATAAACTTTCTGTTGGGACTACTCGATTAGAAAAAATATTACAAAGAATTGATTCATGGGGAGATGACGGACCAACGTAATTCAATCGGATTATGTAAAGCGCAGGCAAAATTATAATTAATAATTATTATTATTGCTAAAATTGACTTGACACAACCGAACCAAATAAAGTAGGTCTGCTATCTGCCTATGAATCAATTTCTCCGATAGAACCTAAGTCTAAAAGTAGTAGAACTCAATCAGAATTAATTAAAAGCTATGTGTAGCCGGGTAAAAGCAATCAAATATTGTAATAGTGTTTTCAAAAATCGATATTATAACAAATGTCTTATGACATATACCCGTGTAACACTTGACAAATGTTTAAACTTATGTCTGTTATTTCAATACTCAGTAATGCAGCTACTACTTACTAGTAACTCAGCCAGAGCTCCGTCCACTAATACATAGTAATTGGATTCGTCAATTAGTATACCTACAACTTTCGTTAGGATGCATCTCCGATTTACAGATTAGACACTTTTGTAAACAACGAGTTTGCAAACGAAATCGAAAACTTTTTGTAAATAATTTTAAAGATGTATAAAATCAGTATTGCTAAAATTTAAATATCGCGATACCTCTTAATGCTTCCAATTGTACGTTATAAATTAAAATGTTAAAACAGTTGTTGAGTTTTTATTTAACGTAATTAAAGATAAACAATAAAAATTAATAATCAAACAATAAATTAAAAAACCTATGCATCAACAAGTAAAGAAATTGAGAAACACAACATACTTATTTAGTGTCACATAACATGGCCACGCCTCTCAGTATCCAATGATCGGGACTTTTTATTGTTGGCAGCCACAAGGGGGTAATGTAGGTAAGGCCTGTCCGACGAGCATTCTTATAAACCGGACACTGTAAAAGATAAGAAGTGAGGAAATATAAATCATTCTGCTTGAAGAGTTCCAAAAGAAGCTACTTTTATAGTAGCTCATGTTTAATATAAATATGAGCTACTATACTATAAAAGTAGAAAGATAGAGCTATAATCACGAATTCAATCAAATGTCCTTGAAACAACCTTCCTATCTAGAGCCTTAAAATCTAGAGGCATCTTTTAACAAAGTTCACAGGCCATTTCTAATTTCCTGTCATCAATATGTCCTACCTCCTTACTACAAATTACTGAACTAACTTCTAAGAACAAACTTGGTAAGAAGATGAGACAGGAGATGACATAGGATAGTTTTCGCTACGGAAGAATATAAGTACAGTCCCCGTGCGATAAATGAATTTCAGCACAACGGAGTAGTAGGCGTAATCTAGTCTTTATAAATTATATCTATCGTTATAATTTTTGATGATAGTAGACGCAAACCTCATAGAGTTTCGGATCCTTGGGCGCAGTTGAATTAATAGCATACACGTGTACAACGGGCAGAGGCGTGTACAAAACTTTCAGCGTCGATTCACCGAGACGCATGTTCCTCTTGTCCCAGCCAGCGCCGTCCAAGAATAGACCGTGTATGTATACACCTTCCTGAAACCAATTATAGAAGTAAATTTCTGAACCGGCTAAAAGAGGAGCTAATGACATACTTGCTTGTACTCAACATGTCAAAAAACCAACCTAATTTACAACTTAATTATAATATTGTTGTGGTCTAAAACCAGCTAATTACATAAAGATCTGACACAAATAAAGATATTGTAACTCAACCTGGCCAGCTTTGATATTTATGAAAATAAAACTGATACAAAATATGAAACTACTTTTACAACTACTTTAAATGGATATTTCTGCTCAAATAAGAACAAAAACTCACAAGATCAGATAACAGGCAACAGCTTAATCAAATTAACCATACAGTATGTAATACGGAAGTTAAATAGGCAAAAACTTGCACTTCTACTTTAAAACAATTTCTTGAACCTACATTATAATACAAACAAAGAGATTTAAAAATGATTTGCAAAGTACCGGTGGTGGAGCTTTAATCTCGTCTAGGGTAAACTTTGTGACGTCATTGTGCAGGGACACCATATCGAGGGCCCAGCCCTTGTGCGCTCTCGTTACCTCTTGACGCATCGCCGTCAAAAATCCTGATCACATTCAATGAGGTTTACCAAAATTTCATCCCGAACGACTGACAAGTAAGAAGCATTCATCATTCTTTGGTAAGTATGACAAAATCAACTAAACCTTGAGGATTGAAGAAGCCGGTCATCCAAAACGAATGAGGCCGCGCTTGGAAACACCACGATGAGAACTGGATGTTCCGCTCCAGAAACTCCGTGAACCAGAAGCCGAGAGTTGATGAAGACCAGGAATTCTTGAGCCACACGCTAGGGACCTTAGCGTCGTATATATTATCCAGAGAATCCCGAAGCGCCTAATCGATAAAGAAAAAACAGTTTTAAAAACAAATTCATCAATCGTTTAATCCTGAATGGAAATAAGAGCAAAAGTTAATGGGAACTCGGTTAGAGCTTTCATGCTCTAATTATAAAATAGGAAAAGACCTGGTTTGAAATAATAATTAATTATTTTAATGAAAATTGTTGAACGCAGATATTAAATGATCCTCACCTCATTCATAATTATTGTACCATCAATGGCTAGCAACAAATCTAAAAGAGTACTCCTAACTAGTGATATTACTCTCTGCATTCTATCAATCTCTTGACGTAAAAATATAACCATTGAGTTAAGGATACCATAGAGTTTAAGCCTGAAAAATATTATTAAAATAAATTGAGTAACACAAAATCTAAATTTCATTTATATCACATCCTGAGATTGTATTTACCTTTCCCTGACTTCATGTGGATCGAAATTCGGTGGTACTTTCTCAAGCATTTCTTTTGCTTGTCTGTAGACTGACGCTTCCCGAGTCTCACCACCGCCAGAACTAGATTCTTTTGGCTGAATCGACAAAATTGTATCTAACAAGTCCTGCGTTACGTCACGCTGATACCTATTAAAACAATAGTTTTAAGGATCATGAACGCAATTTTAGAATTTTTTTAATGATAAGAAGATATTAGATAACAAATGGTAGAAATAGAGATTAATATTGCGGAAATGGTAGAATTGGTAGAAATAGAAATTAATATTGTTTTAATAACATAACAGATCTTCTATTAAAATCCAATTTAGATTAATAATTGATTTAAATAGCTTACGTAATGTTAGCATTGCTATGGAGTCCATACACTTGAGGTGGATCAACAGTTTTCATTTTATCAATTTCCTCTATATACTCCGGAATGTTCTTAAACTTCATGATACCGTAACCCTTGTAGAATTGGAAGTCATCGGTAAATAGCTGATCAGAGAACCAAACTTTGCAGAACGTAACTAAGAGGCGAGTGTCCAAATCGTCAGTTACTCGTCCACCGTACTGTACTTCTGATACCATATACCTAGATGAAAAGTTCATTTCTTAGTATTTTACTTGAAATGAACCTATTTACATTACACATAAGCAAAGAAAGTTTTCGATATTATGTATAATTTCGTTCTCAACCACTTACCTAACAGTATTCCAGCTAACAGACTGTCCTGGCTCCAACATATCTAAATGGTTCTGAACAAAATAACACGAAGCCAGCCAATCTGCTGAATTGAATTCATACGGTATGTTCCAACCGAGGGGTCCAAATTTTCGTCTCTCTTGTACAACGGTGTGGAGGAAAGATATGGTGTAAATAAGAGGACGGTAGAATGGACTGTCACTGTAATCTAGGAAATCTTGTCCCATTGAATCATATGTCCTTAGAAGACCAGCTTTGATACCTAAGAAGAATGTTAAATAAATTATTATAGAT
Source organism: Plebejus argus (assembly GCA_905404155.3). Classification (NCBI taxonomy): domain Eukaryota; kingdom Metazoa; phylum Arthropoda; class Insecta; order Lepidoptera; family Lycaenidae; genus Plebejus; species Plebejus argus. The sequence goes on along the minus strand of FR989935.1, from coordinate 6,022,087 downwards.
ATACTATAATACTAGCCTCATGAAAACAAAATAAATCCGAAAATCAACGTTACCTGAAGGTGGTTCACAAGTGTACTTAATAGACATCTGCAGCAGCGTTATTGGGAATTTCGGATGAACCTCTGTAGTTATCCAAAGCCTTAAAAATAAAGTATTATTAAGTCACTAATACAAAGACATTACGTTCAGCAGCAGACGGCAATAGGCTGATGATGAATACAAAGACATACGATCTAGTGAAATTATATTATAATCTAAAATTGAATTTTTATTTACCTGAATGATTCGTGGATTGTTTCCGGATGCTTTTCTAGCTCACCAAACTGTTCCATGACTTCGACCATATAATCCAAGCCAAGATGGCAATTTTGTAATAACACCCACAAGCCCTACAATTATTAAAGATACAAAGAAATACTTGAAGTGAATTAAAATTGCTTATCCATTTATTTAAGTAATTGCTATAATAATAATAATCAATGATATACCTCCGACAAAGCTCGTAAAATTAGTTTCCTTGCATGCACTTCTTGGCCCTGTCCCATCGAAATAGACATACAAGTGCACTCTAGGCGTTTTGCCGTCATCTCTATTGAAGGAGTCGGATCTGAGCCCATAGATAGGAAACCTATCAGGGGTACCAATGGACGAGATTCTAAAACCATTAGCTACAAAAAAAGAAAAATGTAAGATTATATTAATATTTTGTGGTGAATCAAAAATTTGAAAAGAGTTGCAATTTCTAAAGAGCTACAGAAACATTACATATTACCTACCTCATAGTTAACAATAACGGCTTCTGAATATTGTGAGCCGGTAGAATCGATGACATATTTCCTAAAAGATAAATTGGATGTAGTTATATCATTGTTAAGATTCAATAAATTGAACAGAATAGTTACAAGTTACAATTTAATATAACTTACAAACTTTGCGACAGTGTCCTATCTGGACACCATGCTCTAACAACTAATAGTTTTCTAAAAACGTCCAAAGTGTGATAACCGTCTGGCAGCGGTTCGTCTTCTGGTGCTTCTTTGTCGAACCTTAAAATCAAAACTTTGTTGAATCTTTGTATATTTTTAAAATTGTTAGAAACCCATTCTTATTTCATCTAATCTCTTGCCATAAAATACTACATCGGCCGTAACTCAATAAAATTTACCAGGATTTCCAGCCCTTTTCGTTGTTTGTAACTTGATTTATAATAGCTCCGAACTTCCTCAAACTGGACAGTTGTACTAAATTTAACCACGACATATCCGTTATCCACTTATATGGTTTCGGTGGGCACGCGTTCAAATCCAAAGCAGCTCCACCTATAGAGGGTTAAAATTATAATATTATAATAGATTTATTTCCTACTAATATTTTAGATATATTTACTTATTTCTGATAGTTAATCACAACATGGCACATTAATAGGTCTATCTTAATAGTCCTATAAACTGGCATTAAATGCTGTGTGCATCTAAATTTATAATGAAGCCTTATTCAATTGTTCACTAATTCCAGAAAATATGTGATTAAGTACACGTAACACGTCTTTACCCTTAATGAATGTTTGGAATTCCTCAAAGGATATATACTCTCTTTGTAAATCAATCTTCAGAGTCAACAGCAACGTAAAGAGGTACTTGTGCTTTTCATAGAATCCTCGGCTTATGAATTTCCATACGTCGTACGTCTGATGAATGATAAGCGTTATTAATTATTAGTTACAGCTTTTTTTTTCTTATTTATTAGGCTTGTGTCGAAACCGACAATGCCAGCCTTAGTTACTGCTTGATGCTAATATCCTTCCGAACAAACATTATAATAAGGCTAGATAAGCATTCAGAACTACCTCTAGATATATTATTTTCCATATCAATGCTATTAAAATTAAAATATGAGCAAAATGACACTTACCAAGTATTCAATAATGGACGCGATTCTCTTATAAGTGATGGGACTTTGCGGCGACCTCTCCATGGATATGTCGAAACGTTCCAAGAACTGAGCCAACGAGGTCTGATACATGTTGCACACGAGGGACATGTTGCAGATGAGGAAATACAACACAGAGCCTCGCGTAGCCACCGGCCTGTACTCCTCACGAGCCGCGTTGATCTTCATCTCTGTCTCTTTAGCTGTTTCTAGTTTCTCTTTCACCTTTTGATTGTATTAAATCAAATATAAATATTTAATAACCACAAATATCCCTTTTAGCGTTTTAGATGCTCCTACAATTTTAAAATAAAGCAATGACGTGATTCCATTAACTCAAACAACGCCCAGTGGTTGCTAATGATATACTTATACACTATGCATTGCTAAGCAATATTGTGCTAATTATTATTTGTACAACAGTTAATAAAAGCTTGTGGGTAAATGTTAAATCTAATAAATATAACGATTACAGCGAATTGTTATTTAAATTACCGAGTGAAGGAGAAAATAGCAAAGCAGTTGACGCATTTCAAGAAACGAAACAATACCTCTGTAGCAGTAGCTTTAGTGACATTGAGAACTTGTATAAGTGACACGTCTTCCACCAATGAACCCTGTATGGTGGTAAGTTTATGCAGCAAATTTGCTTCGAGTTCCTGCATTTTACGTCTATTGGCCGTCACGTCCATAATAAGCTGAGTTCGTTCCGCTTCCATTTCAGCTTTCTCTGTCAGTATCACTCGACCTAATAGTTGATCCTCCAACCCTAAAGAGTAAAAATTCATGGGTGGAGTTTGTATAGGAAGGTATGGAAAAGATGGATATTTTCATTAGTGCAGTTGCAACAATGAATTTCAAAATAAGAGTAGTCAAAGTAAACAGAGTAAAGCAAAAAAAAAAATGTTTGATAAAAAAGCAAAGTTAAAACGTAAATAAATATTTGGAATACCTTGCATAGTAACCGTGAAGTCAATGATGGAAGTACGCGCAGATATTTCAGGCGTGTAAGCCGGATTCGGCAGTTTCGTTGTAATGTATATTTTATGCTCTGGGGCTACGTCAATTTCTTTATCACCAAGTTTGACCTACATTTCAAATAATAAATACTGTTATATCAAATCTATATATATAAAACTCAAAGGTGACTGACTGACATGGTGATCTATCAACGCACAGCCCAAACCACTGGACGGATCGGGCTGAAATTTGGCATGCAGGTAGATGTTATGACGTAGGCATCCGCTAAGAAAGGATTTTGATAAATTCCCACTCCAAGGGGTTCAAATAGGGGATGAAAGTTTGTATATAATAATACTTCTTAACGCGAGCGAAGCCGCGGGCAAAAGCTCGTTCGGTATAAGTGCCACACTAATTGATATTTAACAAACTTACTTTATAGGTAGAACCGATTTTAATATAATTCTTTTCTAAAATGTTGTCTAATGCTGGATCCAATTCTTCAGCAACATCTTCGATCAGTAGCGGCCTTCCCAAAGACACGCAATCTTCGATATGGTTCCTACAAAGTCAATAAAGTGTACCATATGATATTTTATTATAATTTATAAAATTTTGTTTTCTAATGGCTGGTACTAGATCTACCTGAAGTATTTGTGATTGAGCGTAGTTACAATCAAATCATTAAGTTTTTCCATATTCTTTATCCAGATCTTTCCCTGAGTCTGTGGATCGATGAGTAAGGGGAAGCGGGATGCTTTGTTGACAATAATGCCATTCTGTATGGACAATTCATCTGTTGGTAGACCACACAAATTCCATTCGCCAATCTAAAATCAAAAACATTCGAAAGTATGACGACAAGGTTCAAATCGTTCTAAAGATTGCATTCGCCTAATGCAGCTATTACTGTACAGCGTATGGTATCATTCACAGACATAGATCAAGATAGATACCGCATGTCCCTCCATTTGTATGAAAACGAGCGTGCCACTTTTTTCCTACTTACTGTGACGTACCGATGATAAGAAAAGTATCCATTAGGCCAACGTTTTTATTCGAATTTCTACAGCTCAATACGGCACAATTAGGCATTTAGACTTTTTTAAAATTCTGATTAACGTCCGATTCTGATAGCAGACTAAAGAGCAGACTTTCGAAAGACGAGCATTGCTCGTCGTTTGGGAACGCGATATGGCACGCGAAGTACATACACATAATCTTGATCTATGTCTGTGGTATCATTATATTATATTCAATGTTATTTATTTATTAGTTACCGTTGCAGTATCAGTTAGTTGCTCCGTTATATTTAGACTCACAGACACCGGGATCTTTCTTTTGAGAAGTTCGTTTAGCCAGCTGGTGTGTAATAATATTCGAAACTCTTGATTGAACGGGCCCGCATATGATAAGAAACTAAAACATATTTGGGTTGAAACAAACACAACTTGAAAGGCATTTTCTGGTTTGATACAATTTCGAAATATTTGTGTTGAATTAGTTAATAGAAAGTAAGATTAAACAGCGCTTATTAAGTATATTAAATAATACAACTTATGTCGGTAGAAATAAAAATTATTGATTCTTTATTTACCCAGTCAAAAGTAGAACGTCTCCAACAAGTCTTTCAATTTCCGATCGGAACTGAGCACACTGGTCGGTCCAACGTATTCGTTCGCCACTCAGTCCGTTTATAAGGGCAGACGCTGCATCCATCTTCTCTTGACATTTCGCTGCATCATCCAACACAGCTTGTTTCAGAGCCATCGCTTCCTCAAACTTCTTTTGTACTTCCGCTAGTTCTCGCTAAATTGGATGATACGAGCAAACAAATACAATATTGTTAGAAAAAATATTGTTTATTCTAGTAGCTAAATAATTTTCCAATTGCCAAAATCCTACCTCTTTAGCTTCTAGCATCGCTTCTGCTGCATCCAGTTCTCTTTTGGCAGCTTCGTATTTAGCTTGTAGAACTGCTAAGTTTGCTTTTAATGGCAAGACATCTTTATTAACGCCATAGAACTGAGCCATTGCAATCGTCCAAGATATCAAGCCAGCAACATTACCACAAGCAACCTTTGCCGCTTCGAAAGTGTAATTCCTGAAAAGTTAAATATACATTCGTTACATAGTCCTAAGCAAAATAACAACAAAATATTAGAATAAGACGTACCGATATCTAAAATATGGTTGCAGTAAATCGACCATTTCAGCATTTATTTCATCTCTTGGATAAAACTTCAAGTTATTCAAGAATTTAGTATCAGCCATCACCTGAAAATTTTAAGTTACCTTGAATACCAACATACTATATCTGATAAACAAGAAAATTATACAGCAAAGTACTTGATTAATGCTGAGATACGTATAATCCGTAGATACCTTTAGGGACTCTGCCCATGACGGAGTCAAGAATTCTTTGTCAGCATCCGGTTTGATAGGATCAACACGTTTTCTAAACAACAAAAGCACTGCATCCATAATAAGTGTTATAAGATAAGGCGGCTTTCCTAATTTGCGAACTGTGGCTATGTCGGCAGCGTTTATAGTCTGAAAAATAAAAGTAACATTCATGATATCATGGTGAAAAGTCTATAGAACTGACAAGTTAACAAAATCTTTATAATTTTAAGCTGTACCATTAGAGCAGCTTCAGCTGCATCTAGTGCTGGCTTAGCCGCTGCTAACTTATCTTCAGCTACAGCGGTTTCTGCAGCAATGACGTTGACAATTTGCACGGCTCGCTCTTTCACTTCTACTACCCCCGCTTTTACTACCTCTGCTGCTGCTGCAGATTCTGCTACTGCTTGAAGAACCTATAAATAACAATATTCTTTATTTGCAAAAATATGGTATAATAATGTGATACAATTCTAGCAGTGTCTTACATATTTTGTCGATTTTACCGACGTGCAAATGTTAAATGATACATACAAGTCAATATTACAGCCAATATTAAATCATCTTAAATAGTACATTAAATAGTAGTAATAGTCATTTTAGATAATAATATGTTTCATAAAAGAAAATGTGGAATTAGTTATAGCTAGAAAGGTTCTTGCCTCTTCCGCAGCAGCCGTTGCAACTTTGATTTCTGTTTCCTTAACTTCCAATTCTTTTTTCAGTACGTCCACACTCTGTGCTGCCTCAACCAATTTATCCAATCCTGTAGTCATTCTGTTGGGAATTAAATTAATATAAAAAATTAAAACAAAAAGCAGGTGCTCTTAATTCTCACTTTACCTAACTTTTCACTTTATTAGCAATTTTAACTTACCTTTTAGCCATTTCAGCAATACTCTTATGCTTATCTGTATACAACTTTTTGTATCCTTCCAAGAACGACAAATACGATTTGGGCGTGACATGAGCTTGTCTCCGGAACCTATCATAGTATTTTACGCATGTGTCAGCCACATTATCTTGAACCATTCCCATTATTTCAATTAATTGGTGTTTTGTCTCTACTGCACATACAACCTTAAAATATACAAGTTTTTCTGTTATCAATTGATAGGGCCAAAAAACCTTAACTCTAAAGATAATAATTTTTCTTATGCTTGGCTACTATGAAAATAAAATAATAAATATTGTTTAAATTTTAAAACATTGTGGTTACTGCAAGTTACTTTACCAGTCCCTGGATAGTATCGATAACAAAGTCATATTGGGTTACATTATAACGAGAGCGATACACGATCCACAAAAAGGCTGACAGGGAAGTATTATTTTGCGGATAAACAACTTCAAACTTACACTGAAATCCGCCAGAAAATGTTCTGCTACTTCAATGAGCGCTTCTTTTGGCCACTTTTGGAACCAATCCATTACAGACCCAGATATAAGACCTGGGAATTTCAGTGCACGGCTTCTAAACTTCTCACCGACCTAGTTTAAAAAGTTATAATTACTCTCAAAACCTGTATTACTTTATTTAATTAGTATAAGTTAAAATAATATTAATAATATTATCTATATTACCGGTGAGAAACATAACACAACGTGCAAATTAGATCGTGATCTCATTATAAAGTATTCGTAGAGGACGTCGTTGATGGGAATACGTTTAGGAGCTTCCTTTTTCATTATTGGCGTTAATTCGTTTAGAATTTCATCTAAAATTAGTTTAATCTATCAATATTGTATTATTTAAAAAGGCATTCGCTACCTTTAAATGAATTTTTGAGTCATTTATTACTTATTTATTTTAAAGTGCAGCAGATTAAAAATTATTTTGCCATTTATTTTCAAGAAAAAGATAAAATATAAACTTTCCCTTGTTTTGACTGCTTAATTTTTAAAGCGGATATAAAACTCTCCGTAAGCATCGCGGCGTGCAATTAAGCGAAACTTTACCCATTTCATCCTTGGGGAAGAGATTCGCAATCTCGCCGGAACTTAGAATATTATTCAGGAACTCCAAAAATTGTTCGTCTTTAATGTCATTATCCGTGAAAATGAACGACACGCCTTTCCCCTGCAGCCCCGCGATGCGGTACAGAATCTTAATATCGTCCATAAAGTTGCCCACGTTGTATGCCCTGGAGCAAAGTCAAACTTTGTGAAATCTCCTTACGGTTTACTCCTACAACTACTATTCTGCTATAAACTGACCACAAACTACATATTATATAGAAATCCAGACAATGACTTTTCTATTCCTATCTCTCTCTTACTTAAAAAAATAATGATGTTGCTGATCATAAATATCACATGCTGGAAGCAAGATAGCTTGAAGATGAATGCGCGAAGAAAAACATAAGTAGAGACATAATTGATATCAAAGGGCAAATTTCTACATGGTTTATATAACTTCTGATCACTATCATGAACAAGATAATTTTCGGTCAGCCATACTCGCTGTAAATACAACTAGTCCGGAAAGCTTAGAGATTACCTACACTAAAATAATGCTAGCTAAAGCAAAGCCAAGCTAGATAGCAAATCTAATTTATAGGCACAATTAACAATAGGATTTAGAGATAGCTACAAAATAATGAAACATAAATAAGGATAATATTATAATTAATACTTGTTTGTATATATTTGACACTTTTGGTAAATCGTGAAGTTAAGGACAATTTAGCAACCATTATAATATTATAGCAATAAATCAGACTTAATTTATACAATCGAAAAGGGCGTACATAGAGTTAGTATAGTTACTAACTCTTCATACGTCCCATAGCACAATTAAAACTTACCTAGTTAATGTTATTTGATAGTATGAGTAGTTCGCTATGAATGACGCTAATTTCGTTAGGCTCTGTTTCCCGGAGCCACCGACTCCAACCAACAAAGCGTTACCCCTACGAAATAATATATTTTGTATGATTTGATAGTTAAAATCCGTATTAATCTATACATATAATAAAATCGTAGGAAAGTCAATTCTGTACATTGAATATTTTTGAAAAATAATGCTTGGGACGTGATCTACAATCGATATGGAAGCCAAAAATATAGTTTTTAGAATTTTTGTCTGTTTGTCTGTTTATCTGTTTGTCTGTTTGTCTGTATGTATGTCCGGGATAAACTCAGAAAGTACTGAATGGATTTACTTCAAATTTTGCACGAATATTATATAGAGGTCGGGTCAACACATAAGCTATATAATATAACGATATCACCTAAGGTGGGGGGGGGAGGGGCTAAAACGGTGCGTTGTAGAGAAAAAATGTCCCGTACGTAATGAAAGTTCATAAAATTTCCTACAAAGGATACTGGGCAAAAATGTATGGAGATTGGTCCACGCCGGTTTCTGTACATTGAATATTTTTGAAAAATAATACTTGGGACGTGATCTACTATACTAACGCGGACGAAGTCGCGGGCAACAGCTAGTAATACTACAATTAAGGCTATAGTATGTATGCCTTCTTGTCTATCCGGTACCTTTTCACGCCGAAACTACTAAAACGATTTTAGTAAAAGTATGAAGATACTTTGAGGTATGGGAAAGGACAGGGATTTTATTTATTCCGGAAAAGCTTACGAGTACTAGACGATAAACAAATTTCAATGAAACATTACCTTGGCGTATTGATAATTCGAGATATAATGAACAAATGAACCATCGCATCGTGAAACAATACCAAGTCCATATGAGCACCACGTATTTGCTCGTTGAACTGATCTTGAAATGAATACAGTTTGGACAGAACAAACTCCCACCTGGAAACATAAGTTTTCATGAAAATATTTCAAAATTTTATATTATCCTTAGTAGATATCAGTAATCGTGTTATTGTGTTTTAAAATTCTGTACGAGATATTGATTTTATTTCTTATACTCCGTTTCAATTAATTTTGATTGAAGTCTAAGCAAATGAAAACTTGACCTACTCAATAGTGTTCTATAATTGTATTTCTTTAGTAGCATTATCTCCGGACTCCGATCATGCTGAGCTCAGTATGATCGGAGTATGAGTAAACAAAGCTTTGCTTAGACCCTATACTAGATGAATTTCGGTCAGTAGAATGAGCTACAGAAAATCCCAAATTCACTCTAGTTTTCTACTTACGAGGGCATTTCTTCGTATATCTTCGGAGCTTCTATACTAAAGTCTTCTTCCTCATCGCCAGTGGGTTCAATTGGCTCCCTGAGGAAATTGACAAAGTATGTCTCCTCTGTTGGGAAGGAGTTTACAACGTCAGGTAATTCTTGAGCAGCCGTCCTCCAAAAGTTTTCAACGAACCAGTCCTTATCTTCAAATGTTGTGAACCTAATATTTTATTAGAAATAAAATTAAAAATAAAATGAGTAATTAAAAATAAAAGTAATTAAAAATAAACCGTTTACGGAACTTAATTTCCGCATGTTGTAAATATTACAAGATTCACGATTGCTTTATAAGTATTAACCTGTCAGAGATAATTCTCAAACACTCGTGGAACCACAATTTCAGTGCAGTTTCGATAGTTTGTAGTTCCTCCTTCTTTATGAACAAAATTCCTTCCCATATACGAGACAAGTCTCTCAAATTGAACACGTAGTGGAATTTGGCTGGCGTAGGTAACATTTTTATCTGCAAAATAATATCATAGTAAAATTTTAATACATTCAATTTCGTTGCAAAAATATTTCTAAAGTCCTAACGCTTTATTTTCTGAATAAAAAAATGAGTATACCCAAAATACTATCTAGTATCTACTATCTACTTGTCATGTTGCCAAATTATAAAGAATGTTCCCATAAATAAAATATCGCCTGTTCAAAATGTGATGGTAATCCTATTTGATAAGGGTAAAAGTAGTAAGTCATCGCAATTTATTCACCTTGGTTTGCTGCCAAATTATTCTGGTCACGGGCACAAGACGTGGCATGAACTCCACTATCGCTTTGTCGAACCTTGTCTTACAGAAGTATCCGGCGCTTATAGTTTCTGTACCAAATAAGTTTATATTTTTTTAATTAATTCAAACTAAAATTATAAATACGTATGTGTGTGTCTGTCTGTTCCCTTTTCACACCTAAACGGTTAAATAGATTTTGATGGAATTTTGTAATTGACATACTTTGGGATACGGAAAAGATATAAGTATTGGAAAAAAAAATTTTTTTCGCGCGGTAAAACATTTCGGAACAACGGAATTACGGGCGTCATCTATTCGCATGATAATAAATTCAGTAAGAATCTCTTGACACAATGTTTCGAACTCAAACGAGTTTGATTAATTTATTCACTTTTGAAAAAGCTTGGCCAAATTTTATAAAGTTTCAGAGGTTTGATTTGGTCAATACTTACGGAATATTTTGTCCATGGACACATTGCTTGGTAACGTGCAGTTAAATACGTTAAACTGTCTTTTGAGTCTTGGCGGTATATCGTTTCTTCCGCCACCTATTGAAGAAGAAAATTAAAGAACTTAAAATAGTTTGCCATTAATAGGTTACACTATTGTGTTCTATATGGAACACCATATTAGGTATTTTATTGAGAATATGCCAAACCTGGATGGATCATAGCACCGAACATTTGGATGTCAGCAATTGTAGTAAACTCTCCAGGCTTCTCCAGGGAATAGAAACCGCCACCTTCCATCATTTGCCGGACTATTTCATTTGTCACCTTTACGGTTTACAAAATATAAATTTACAGACATAATATTATAACTTGCCATAACATTGAGAATATTTAGTCATAACTATCCAACGTTTTTTTATTTAGAGTTCGAACCAAAACCAAAACCTTTAGACCCATTAAGAGTTTCGAAGATTCTCCTATTTAATTACTGCTTTGTATAAAGTGACATTATTACCTGGTCGCCCCACTCATTGACAACAGGCATATTGATATCGTCCACAAATACAGTCATGGATTTTCCACCGGGTGGTCCAAAAGTGGACCCAACTCTTTTCTCGACATACGATTCAATTATACGCTAAAAAGTGTTACAAGTGGTCAGTTATTCACTGATTTCTGTTGCACGTCAAAATAAAGATTTGAGAGTTTTGAGATTATTAATTAGAGTGAATATTATCAAATTGGCGCATGCAACGGTGTTTTTTGTTTTTTAGCTAAATAAAAGCTATTGTAAAAAATTAAGTAACATAGCCTGCAGAATTTATGACTTACTTGGAACATGTTGGGCGTAGTTGCAGACGAAAAATTGACGACCTTGAATAGTTTGACCTCATTATCGTATTTAGCCATGTAGCTCTTCAGCATCACAGTTTTCGCGGTTCCCTGTTCACCAATCAACAGTACCGCCTTATTTTGTTTTGCTATCGTATCGATGAGGAATGAAATGCACACGTTGTCGACATTTGGTACTAAGATAGAAGCATACTCAGGTATAGAATCCGGTGGGTAAATGTAATCTTCGACGCTTTCAGACCTTGAAGCAAAAAAGTGGTGTAATATTCTGTTTGGTACTACCATAATATTTCGCTACATTTATCCGTAATAATTATCATCAATCAATATTGATTACAAAAATCCCTAACTCGGACTAACCAATGCTGCCACTGCCCGCTCTGATTGACCATGTATTCAAAGGGCATCACAAACTCCTTCGACTTGCCTCCTGGCCAGTCTATTCTTACAGGTAGCTTTGTCATGAACTCTGCCATACGCAAACGGTCCTCTAGTTCGAGAACAGCGCCTAGTGACCACATCATCGCAAACACAAACAAGCGCTCCAAATGCCGGTCTGTGTGGGGTTCTGCAAGTTTACATTTTAGGTACAGAACTTTATATAAGTGACTTTAATTAAGAACTGTAAAAACATGTAATAAATATAATATTAGGATTTCCTGATAGTAATAACTAATAAAACATAGGTTTACTTACTTCCACTTGGCGTTTCAATAGCCAAAAGTCCTTCTAAGACGTCGATACATTGCCTATAAATTATAACAGAATATAATTTAATCGAAGCATAAGTCACACCTATTAAATGTTTATGAACTGTTGTTTATGTATACCTTATGTAAATAGCTTCTAGAAGTTTCATCTTAGCTGGCAACTTCTGTTGTACGAATGAATGGATATCATCATAAACTTTGTTGAAAGTTGCCCGGAGCACGTCCGATTCTTTCTGAGCACGTTTCATTAACCATCCCTAAGTAAACAATATCTTGTTAATAAGTTTATTATCAGTACCTATCGATCATTATTATATACTTTTTTTGAATTAGATTAACCTAAATGTTAAGCAAAATATTTTATTTTGATAAAATTTTATTTATAATATAATATTGTGTTCTTTTTTTACACAAAGATTTCGTTAGATCTTGGATGGCATGTTAAAATTACTAATTTCATACCTCCAGAATAGGTTGCCACTTTAGAACTGACGAGGACAAAAACACCATTCCCATTCGACTGACAGTAGCAGGAGAGGCGTTGTCAACATTATCAGGCTCAAATACCAGCTTGCTATTCTGCGCCATTGGAATACGATCACCGTTGGCCAACGTTAAAGTTTTGTTGTCATCAAGCACAGAATTTAAATTTTCAATCCAAACCGCATCTACTGGACCATCTATTAACAAATTATTACTCGCATTGTTTCACTTTCAAAGCTCTATGTTCTGCAAGCTGGTCTTCTCAATAACATTATATTCACAATGGCACACATACCTAGAACTATCCACGTCGTATCTGTTTTCTTAACCTTCAAAGCACGTCGCCACAGCGTAGAGAATATGCCATCAGTCCAGTCGTTAGTAGCAACGTCCAGACGACCAAACATTTGCGGTGCAGTTATAGCCTAAAAAACAAACCTTCCTTTGTAGTTGCTATATACTTATAAATATTATTGCCGTTAAAATTTCATTCCAAAGTTACAATGTTTTGTGACAATTTAGAAGTGGAATCTTTAGAAAATGTACCTTCGGATTCATCCTCATTTCACGATGGGGCTTTCCAACCAACGTCAGAGCAGCCATTAGGGTGTGTATACATGTTGTCTTTCCAGAACCTGTTGGCCCCATTGTCATCAAACCGTGCCTCACCAAAGACGTTTCATAGAGCTGAATTATCTTCAAATTCCAATCTGGATGATTCACCAGTCCTATCTTCGATGTCACCTCTGCTATAGCTTTTTGCATTTCCCTAAAAATTTGATCAGAATATTTTAACATTTTATTTTCAGCTGTGTATTAATATTTAATATGTTTTACTGGATGATTTATTTGAGAATGTTATTAAATCATCCGTTTTACATACTTATGCATTGTTTGACTAAGTTTGATTCCAGGGAATAGATCTTCAATTAGTGACATAAATAATGGTTCATCTTCGTCCACAAGCTTAGAAACATTCATTTCTCTGGAAGTTAAAGCATAAAACAGTAAAGAGCTGAGTATCAAAAATAGCAAATGCTTTGAAAATATTAAAGTGATTGCTTACTTTAAAACTCTCATCATAATAGTTTCCTCTGTGTTATCAGGATTCGCTCGTTTCTGCGAGCCCATAGTTCGCAGTACGGACAGAATGTTCCTCAAACCAAAATCGTAGTGCACTTGCTTCGACAGTTGTTCCTCGCAAAGTTTATATAGAGTGAAAAACTTTCGAGCTTTTAAACATAAGACATTAACATTAGAGCTTGAACTTCTGTTGTATCAGCATTTTGCCAAAAAAACAATAACAATATTATTATGTCACTACGTCTTGCAAGCCTTAGATCGTTACATTTAGTTAAGTACCTTATTTTCAATATAAACATATTTTGTTGAGTTATAAGCTCTACATTTAAACATGGTTGCTGTATCCAGCTGATACATCGGAAAATTCACTTTAAGGATACATACAACAACCAGTTTTGATTAGAAAAGGGGATGTCATAGCAATAAATAACCTTGTAGTAAAGTAATTTACAATACCTAATAGTATGTTATCTTTAAAGCCGCAGCTGGCTAACTTGACTCTGATGATAATCTGTCTGTCGGGCACCATCATCGCCACAGAGCGAAACTGGATCTTGAGGTTCTCCGGCAACTCCTGACGGCCGGCGTAGCCCGGGTTCATGGTGATAACGAAGGCAAATTCCGGGTTCAGACTCACTGTGTCACCATCACTACAAATAAAGTCGTCTACATAAAAAAATATTTACAACCGAAGGAAAAAAGTAGTAATTAAAGAAACGTTATATTAAACAACTTGCTAAATTATGTAAGTAATACTAGATGACGCCTTCATCTCCGTTGCGCCAAAATTCATTTATCGCGCGAGAACCGTACATTTTTTCTGGATAAAAAGATATGTCGTATGTCCTTTCCCGGGACTCAAAGTAACTCCATACCAAATTTCAGCGAAATTGGTTCAGCGGTTTGGACATGAAGAGGTAACAGACAAACAGACACACTTTCGCATTTATAATGTTAGTATGGATATAATATTATGTTTAAAAAGAATAACTGAAGGGGAACAGAATCAAAATCGAATAGACATTGATATGATCTATAGACTATACCTGAATATAAAGAAGTCCTTTTTCTCGCGTCTCGCAGTGAGGCAAATGTAAATTTGCTGGGCGGCGACGGATAACACTGGCAGTTCGATCCGATTGAATTCATCAAAGCAACCCCATGTCCCAGATTGCGCCAGCCCCTTATAAATGCGTCCAAGACCTTACGAATAAGACTTTGATAAGATTCAGGATTAGAATTTACGGTCCCTTTAAAACAAATGGGACAGATTTATAACGAACGAAAGTATCCAATTCTACAGCTGTTTTTAGTAATTTAAATGATTTGGAATTTACTGATGTTAAGTGTACTTTCAAACTCGTAACAAAAGTGTCGAACGGAAAAAAGGTAAAGATATGCATATTCAATTAAAAAGGTGATAACCGCAGGATGATTAATGATTACTGATTTCGTATCAGGCGACAGTAATACAAAAGCCGTTTGATTGAACACCTTTTGTACATTTTATACGCTGTCAAACGCCTGTTGCTTAGCTGTAACAAGATACCTATTCACTTTGCCGATTTTAGATAACTGCTAGATTTTCTTTCACCTCTAAAATCCATCTGATCAGAGCAATTGAAGACGATGACAAGTTTTCCAAGCGCCCGGCCCATGTCCTTAGTGGTCTCGGTCTTGCCAGTCCCCGCGGGCCCGGCCGGCGCACCGCCCATGTTCATGCCAATAGCTTGTGCCAACGTTATGTAGCAACGGTCCGTCAGTGGTGTAATTACGAGACGTTCAGTGATACCCAGATATTCATTCTACATTGGCGAAGAAACAAGAAGATTTTTTAAATTAGATTTTTAATGAAGTAGGTGTTTAAATTTACTGTATTTGGTACGGAACATCAAAATAATGAGAAACTATCGCCGTAGTCAGATCCATTAATTCTAGACTAATAAATTCAGTGCAGTTTTCAGCACTATCAAATTATTTGACACCATATTAATAACTTACTTGATATAAGAAGTCCACATCCGTAATAGATACAGTACAATCGTCAGTGTCTTCAAAATAATAAAACCGAGCTTGCTTTTGCCACTCAAAATCTTTTACGTTTCTTATTCTCATCCTTACGAGATCATCAAATATATCTCTAAAGAAAGAATAAAATGAATAACCAAAAAATATAATCGAGTCATCAACCTAGAAAGACTTAGCATGTCATGAAAGGATATAGAAACCTTTGATGCACGTGTATGGTTATCATGGTCTCCACTCTAGTCCTATCTAAAGGAGCTAAATCCATCACAGTTTGATCAATAAGCCCATTTAGCAAATCAAGATTCTTTTGATTCGTTAGTCTCATAATAAATCGATCAACTCTTGATTTCTTCAAAGCATACTCAGCATCGCTCGTCCATAAAATTTGCATTCCTAACAAGCTAGCCTGAAAACGAATAAATTAAATAAAATACAGAATAAATTTGGCAAATAACGCAAAATAATACAATTTATTTCATATTTTTACAGACCTGTCCCGAAAAGTTCCAAAATCCTGTTAAAAACTCGAATTCTGTGTCAGATGCCATAGTTTGAGCAATATTTGCTATCATGTTCTTAACAGTCTCTTTCATAGTATCCAACAAAACATTTAGCCAGTTCTTAAAATCAATAAAATTGTTAACTACATTTACAAATATTTAAAATTTTATATAAAACTACTTTCAAATCAATTAAATAATATACCTCAACACCTCCCAGGCAGACAACGGGCCTTTCGAATGGTATTGTTTCTCCATTGTCAGAATTCATTTTAATAATCCTATCCTTATCGTCGAATTCAACTGTGTATATAGCATCGAAAATACTCGGTAAATGGGGCTACAATTTTAAAAATATTATAAGTTAAGATTATTTGAGTTAAGACATAAAATAAAAAAATTAAACAGTAAAACAACGTGAACCTGTATAGATCGCGGATCGGATGCTTGGCCCAGAATTTCTAAAAGCACTGGATCGGATACGAAGAAGAATCTTGGGAATATAAGCCGCTTGGTCTCCAAATAACCAGAAAGTGACTTCTGACATGCTTCCAATTGCTCAAACAGATGTGGCAAGAGTTGCTTCAATGTATCGTCCGAAGTGCACGTTTCCACGCAATTTACAATATCTCGCGCACGATACATAATCTTTACGTAAGCTTTATCGATTTGCTAGAAAATAACCACAAACTAACAAATTAACTTGCACAACTTCACGTACTAAACGAACTGAATCTGACATTACTATGATCTAAAATTTAAACTTTACACCAACAGAAGAGTAAAAAATTCCTATACGTTTTGTAATTTGATATGAAACTTTTAAGATATAATATTATATTGGGCTCTTAACTATAGAAAATGATATTTTGTTACTTTATTGTACACCATACCCCAAATCGTTTTGCTTCAGCAGGCAGCTGCTTAGCAATATCCCCGCCGACAAACACTGCCTCCAAATACATCCATAAAGTTTGTACTTGCAACCACTTCTCTAAAATCTCAGAAGTCCCAACCAGCTTATTGATCCACAACAGAATATCTTTCTTGAACGGTGCATTGTATCTGATTTGGAAAAATTGAAATTTATTTGCAATTGTAAAGTAGAGGTGGTCTATATCTGTATTTTTTTGGAAACTTACCGATTCGACGCCAATGAGTTTAGAATCATCAATGAATCTTCAAGCATTGTTATGACATCTAGAGTTTCTTGAGGCTTAATAAGTAGTTCACCTCTATTTTTGAAATTCGCAAAGGTTAGATCTACTACAGCCCAGTCGGCTATAGTCTGTTTAAGCTTTGATTCTATATCCTTCTCTTTAACAGCGCTTATACATATGTCCTAAAATTAATGATAAAACGAACTTACCTGTACGTGAAGTTCTATCATAATTATGCGAGCTGCTCAATTCGAAGCGATTAATATTTAACTTGTAGTACTGTCTTCATTTACCGGCCTTAACACGAAGAGTTTAAATCATATTTCAAATCTGCAACTAAAAATAAGTCAAAAAACAAGTCATTTACAGTTTAGTTTCATACCACTCCCACATTTCCCTCTCTACAACCAGTTGGAGTAGGGGAGTGGGGAGAGTAGTGGTGGTTCTCTCAGTGGCATTCGGACTTCATTAGTTTAAAGATAAAGAAAAAATCTAAAATACAGACTTCAAGTAGGGTGGGAAATTTCGTGGAGGGAATACAATATTAATCGCTTCGAATTGAGCAGCTCGCATAATTATGATAGAACTTCACGTACAGGTAAGTTCGTTTTATCATTAATTATGCTTCGCTGCTCAATTCTCGCGATTAATATTTAACTTGTAGATGTTTAAAGATATTTGAAGTCTGTATCCCTTGAATGAAAGGAGATTACCAAAAGATCAATCAATTTTATTATCATACATACAATATGAATAATAATTTACAAGTATGCATACAACTAACTTGTATGCGAATCAAGAATAGATCTAGCAAAAGAATATTTTCTATAAGTAAAATTCTCTATTATAAAACCTTGCAAAGACTGACGACGACGTGCTCCAACCAGCAGTTTTCCTTATAACGTCTACGCTTACTCTGAAAGATTTTGCCTTAGAAGTAGAGGCGTGGCGAGTACTGTGAGAATTGAATATGCTAACCTCGACACCACTCTTTTGGAACACGTCTCTTATATCCAATGACTCAAGTTTTTTTTTTTTTTTTTGTGTAGCTTTCTGTAACTTATGAATAAATTATCACAAGAGTTTCGAATTAACTCAGTTTTAGATCAATAGCTAGATAATTTCAATAGAAATCATAATATTTGGTTTTGAAGTTTTAATAATTATATTAGGAATTTTGATAATGATTTTGATCGTTTTTAAACAACAGGTTACTTAATTTAATGTTTGAAATGGTTTGAATTCTATGCCCAGTGACAAGAGCTAGCAAGGTGATAACCTTTTTCGACAAGATTTCCAAATTTAAACCATTATTAGAATAAAGAGTCGAGAGATAATGTAGGACAATAGAGGTATCCCAAGTAAATTCATATTTCGGCTTTGGGGTCTGGATCGAAAAAAAAAATCTTTTTATAAACCTTAAAATTCGGTCGTCGTTCATTATGTTAGAAAATAAAAAGGATAAACCAAATTTACAACAATTTAGATTACCGTAGCTATAGCCGGCATTATACAACTTAAACTTAAAGTGAGAACTATTGTACTGCTTCTGAGCATTAGGAGCCAAAGAAATCATCATTATATCGATAGGAGAAGGTGGTTCACTTCTTAACGTTTCCCTGATAATTATATTCCTGTAACCAGGGTAAGGTTTCGGAGTAGACTGTGACCTGGAATATTCACATAGTAACAGTAACAGGTTACTATTTGGCTTAAAATAAATAATTTGTAATATTATTAAGCGTTTAAAAAACAGGAAGCCAGGGCTGTGTAGGCTAATAGGGCACCACAACAATCCCAGTAAGGTCAGCAATGATTTTATTAAAGTATTTTTAAAATTAAAGCAAACGGAGAAAAGCGTAGAAAAAATATTCACTCCAGTGTATAGTAAAAGCGTCAATGCAAAAAACGACCGGGTCTGGCTTCCACGATACATATTTAAGTATAACACTTTGTATTTGAACGGCTGGCAAGTAAGACTATTTGAGGTGTACCAAGATTTTTGACTATATGCGAAAAAGCAAACTCGGCGAGTTCCCACTCGGTATCCGATTTTATTCTACATGATTCAAAATCGTCAATGTACAGTTTTCAGTAGATTTTATATATGAAGCGAAAATAAATAATTATGATCTACATAATTGCCTTTTTTCACAAAATTTCCAAATTTCTTTCGAAATATTATGCCAAATGTGGAAAATGGACACCCATTCGATTAACCCATCAAGTCCCATAAGCTCACCGGTGAGTGAGACACAATAGAATAACAATAGATTTCCAAGAATCCACGATCGAAGGATTAATGCATGCGACAGCTGCAGTTGTATTATCTATACGAAATACGAAATAATATTTGACGGTTGCAAATATCTTTTAATTGCAAATATTTCTAGCGCAAAGAAAGCTGCCAATAGTTCTAAAACATTAATGTGATAATGTTTTTCTACACTCGTCCAGAAACCATTAGCTCTAACACCATTAAATGTATCGCCCCATCCAGGATGCATTGGATCCATTGGATGCATCAGAAAATATGGCTTAATCATAATGACTTTTCCTAATATGACTCACAGAACGATTCTTACTCCACCATTTTAAGTATTCACTAATAAGTGATTTCTTTAATTGTATTATATAGTCATAGTTATTATGTATTTTTAAATGTAAATATTTCTGCCTTTCAAAGATTTTTGTGTGTCCATATTCTATGTCAGGCCAAACAGATATTAGTAAACTAGTAAACTTAGCAAAGTCTCTCAGACTACACTCTCAGACACATCAATTAACTCGGCTTCATGAGCTTAGTAATAATAAGAGGTGCTGCATTTAGGCCAAATGGTAAACAATTAAATTCATAAGTTAATTTTTGAAGATCAAATCTTAACCGATTCAATGTGGCGCATATTTCTTATACATCGGATGTATAGGAATTAAAAAATAATAAGCGTCTTTTTAAAATCTGCCGGCGCTAAATAACTATCTTGATTTATTACCTTAATGGCAGTTCTTAAGTCCTCCATTTTAAAATGGGGCGGTTTTATAAAAAGATTGTGTTTCTTTAAATTTAAAATTAGCCTGTGCTCGCCATTTGGCTTAGGTATCAGAAAAATTTAAGATAGAAAATCACCTTTTGACCTAACACAAGGTGAAATAGCACTCTTATATAAGAGTTTCTTCATTTCAATTTGGATATTTTGTATGTTTTCCAATTGATTAAAATTATTTGTTGGATAGCTTGTTTGAAATGGAGCACTTGTAAAAAACCTTATATGATAATATTTCATCAAGCCCCAAGCGGCCACATCCGGCCGCGATAACAATGAAAAAACTATTGTGTCTCATTTTTCCACGATCGATGGGATATTACAGGACTTTGTAAGCTTGCACCAAACTGTAGAAAAATATCTAGGTCTACCAGATAAAGTGGTTACCTGTGACGTTAAGACGTCCTGCTTTTGTAAGGGGCATTGCCCCGACAGACATGCCTCGAATTGTGTCTGTGTGAAAGGGTGGTGCTGCTGGCCGCGAGGCCAAAGCGCGTGCTACCGTTGTCTTCACACCGGCCACCTGGCATCGAGCTGCCAGTCCCCGGTAGACCGTAGCGGGAAGTTTCCGTTGCGGGAAGCCGGGGCACAAAGCCGCCGACTGCGCGGAGGAGCCCAGCTGTTTCCACTGCGCAGAGCTCGGCAGAGAGAGCAACCACGTGCTGAGGACTAACGGCTGTATTATTATTTCACAGCAGCCAACAAGCCTCCCGGCACGAGGAAGAAGCGCAAGGCCCTCCAAGGCTCGGCCGTGAAACGGCCTGGAGCCGATAAAGCCGGGGCGACTAAAGTCGCCTCCGCTATGGAGGTGGAAGCCTAGGCCTGGGGACGGCTGATCGGGGGATCATCGCCCACAATATAGGCCCGAGAAGATAGGCTACCCTGGTGCCCGGGGAGCTTCTCCGTGAAGGCAGGCGGCGGCAAGAGCTGCCGCAGCGTATTGTGGTGCCGGAAGCGGCAAGCGCTGCGAAGGACGCGGCTGAATGCGTCGCGATCCCGCTTCTTTCACGAGTAGCGTTGATGAGGGCATGGGCCGGAGGGAGTCCGACATATAACTGCCCCTTCCCCCGAGGGGGCGGGGGATGCGTAAAAAATAGTTATTGGAAAATCTTTTTAAAGTTTTTGTTTACCTTCCACCAACCAAAAACCATAATAATATTCTGAAATCTAGCAGCTATATTTCCATGTATGTATTATCTTTGCCTAAAGGAGATTCATCTTTCGGAGAATCGCCTAACAAAGCCAAAATATTTACATCGAAGCTTATTTCCGGTTCCAATACATTATTTCACTACTTCCACTAACACTACTAACGTAGTCTAAGAAAAATTGTTACTATCTTAATAACTATAACACTTATGGACGTATTGTCCGAAATAAATGATTATTATTATTATTATTTTTGTCAGTTGGAACCGGAGCTGACTCCACATCCTGAGGAGTAGTTGGCACAATAGGATCCTCCATTTCATCTGATTCGTTACCGAATATTTCACAGTTTTTCCGGAATAAATTCTTTTTCAGAATCCAGGAAGAAATAAAATACTTTTTGTTACGAATAACATGACTGTGCAAATAAAATATCAAACTTACCTTAATTATTATTGAAGGTGAAGTTGTTTGTTGAAGGCAATGGTCCCAAAAACCATTCGCATCAATTATCCGTGAAGGCAACAGTCCCAATTATTAAACCAATAACGTACTGTTCGCATCACTTATATTTTGGTCCCGAATCAATTTGTTTACTGAAGGTAATGGTCCCGAAAACCATTCGCATCAATTATCCGTGAAGGCAACAGTCCCAATTATTAAACCAATAACGTACTGTTCGCATCACTAATATTTTGGTCCCGCATCAATTTGTTTACTGAAGGTAATGGTCCCGAAAACTATTCGCATCAATTATCCGTGAAGGCAACAGTCCCAATTATTAAACCAATAACGTACTGTTCGCATCACTTTTTACGAGCCTTATGCTTGAATCACTCGAGCAACGTCAAATTTTCTTAAGTAAATATGCTTCCGTATCACGACTTCTTTTCCTTTTTCCCATCTTCAAAGCTTTTAAATTCACTCACTGCACTATTTCACTATTTTCCGTAATTTACGTGTTGCGGCCGCTGCACGAAAACAGATAATGAAGTCCGAATGCCACTGAGAGAACCACCACTACTCTCCCCACTCCCCTACTCCAACTGGTTGTAGAGAGGGAAATGTGGGAGTGGTATGAAACTAAACTGTAAATGACTTGTTTTTTGACTTATTTTTAGTTGCAGATTTGAAATATGATTTAAACTCTTCGTGTTAAGGCCGGTAAATGAAGACAGTACTACAAGTTAAATATTAATCGCGAGAATTGAGCAGCGAAGCATAATTTAAGATAGATCATCAAACTTGAATTCGTATAAAAACTTAAAAGGTTTACTTTCAAAATACATACTTCAACTTCTTCCTTGTATTGTAAAAGGGGCGCTTCCATAACGTTAGCCAACGTAAACGATTCTGACTCAACATCTAATATGCAACCTAATAAATAATTATACATTTTAAATTAAACTGCTCTATTTCCACAACTACCTTATTATTTTAATTTAATTCTTTCAGATTCCATAATATACAATTTCCATGAAGGTACCCATAAGATCCTCCAGTCTTTTCCAATGACGTTCTTTCATCGCCTTGCTAGCCATCAATTCTAATAGCGGACAAGTTTGGTTGAAGTCATCTATCTTCTTTTTCAGGTCTAAGTATGCGGGCCATTCCTTCATTCCCCGTGGTAATTTACGACATCTATTTAATCATATTGATATTTCTTTATTTTGTAAATATGTATACGCTAACCTTTATGAACGTCTAATAACAATTTATTTTTATATTATTCTTATTGTCTTACGAATTTATCATGAGTTTTACCTGATGTCGAAATCTTGCAATTGAGAAATAATTTGTTCAATATTTATTTCTATCCAAGGCGTATCAAAATATCCATCTATAGAATTCATAACAGCCAGATACAAACTGTACCTGTGAGAGAAGTTCAAGGAATTAAATTTTAAAAATGTTATAAAAATCACACAAAAAATGAAGTAACACTTACAGTTTATTTAACAGGTTGAATTCTTTTCTCTTCTGATGTAGTATAGGATAATCTTGTACCTCCAGTCCAAACAGCTTTTCACCACTGGAGTACATTTCGAATCTACGCCACAACTCGTCAAATCGTGATTGGAATAGGATGACCCTAAAAAGATATTTAATTTAAAAAGATGACAGCCTAACTCTAATTTCTAACAGCATTACAATATCAGTTCGAGAGTATGATAAAACAGTAAGAGCATAAAATATAAGATACCTATCACTAGCATCCCTAGCAGATAGACCTGGCGTCATTGGTCCAAAGGCGTCATAATCTGCATCGAACTTTAGCACCTCGTCTTTAAAAGTAGCTACACCCTCAGTAAGCTCCTGTTGCAAAGGACCTTGCATATCTACAATCCTTTGTTGTACTTCTTGTGCCTTAAAATATTATATATTTTGTAATATTGCATTCAATGTTCTTTTTTTATCACGTCATTGTTAAATTTAGATTAAAATATAATAATCAAATTTGCTTACAGTTAGCAGCATATTTTTAAAAGCAAAACGCAATCCATAAACCATGTCAGCGTCTTCTTTGGGAATGTCTACATTAAATTGATTGAATGTCGCATAACTTTCTTCTATCAGATCCAATTCTATATCCATACTAACAAAAACAATTAAATTATTGATAATAATATTTATATTTTATTTATTTTTGCTTTCTACACAAAAAAGTCAATTACCTTATAAACTCATCGCGTATCATTTCCAAGCACATCATTGCTATACGAACGTCGTCTAAATCGCTTAGCTTCTTACTCATAGTTTTCATACGTTCTTTTATAAACTGCATAAGTTTCAAGACGCGATCTCTATAAGATAGACTCAAAAGTTTTCCTAAAAGACGTTTCCATTCGATTGCTTCCAAGTGAAGAGCTAGTTTTAGATTCTCTAAATTAAACGAAATATTATATTAGTCACTTTTGTGTTTAATAAAACTCCAATAAAGGACAAGATTAGGAGGCCAATATTTTATTACCTGTATCCATCTGAATAGAGCCAATAATGTGTTGCTCAGGCAAAACCAATACCTCCTCGGTTTGATTTTCGTATTGCTTGAGCATGTCTCTTATAAACACATTCAAAGGATTTGAGTCAATAAACTTTTGTATCTGTTGCACTTTATCTTCAGCCCACAAATAATCAAATTTCAAATACGACTGTTCCAATAAAAATAAATTATTATTTTGATTAATTCTCAAATTCTGTACAGGAATACATACAATAGCAGAAAACTTACTTTAAGTAACTTTTGAATATCTGGCTTATACATAAACATCATCCCTTGGAGGGCCATTACAGAACGCACTATTTCTTTGTGTTCTGAAACAACTCGAAAGAAAATACGTATTCCACCAGCTGTAGTAGAACTTGCTCTGGAACCGACTGAAAAATAACTTTTGTTATCACAAATGTTACTATTTTCTTTTTAATGACTAATAAGGTTCAAAATCAGCAATCCTGGAAAAATCCTATTGTAAAATTTCCACTATTTTATTATTGTAAACTTACTACTCGGATTTGCTCCTGTTCCCAGAGACATCCTTTCCTTTATTGCATCTTGCTGTCCCCACATATAGACGTACCGATGGACATCCATTATGCAATTTAGCACCACCTAAATTAACATTGATATTTTTAATAATTTCAAGCAGATCTGTTGAATTATTATTATAATAACTTTTTGTAAAACCTATTTTGTGTTTTTGACGTTAACTCTAAATTTGCGTTCAAATTATTTATAGCTTTCTTGATTATTGAATAAGTACATGATATTTTTATACCTGTGAAAAAGCACTTTGTATCTCCTCGAGAGTTGGTTTTATTACAATCCTCGGTATTTCTAGATACATCTGTGTTAACATAAGTGGCTTCAATTGTTTCTGTTGTTCAGGGTCTGTAGTCATCGTGAGGAAACTACAATTGCAATTCACTTGAAATTTTAATCACTTGAAAATGTTCATTAGCTATTTATTATAATTATTATAATTATTGTTAACTTATTCTATATTGTTTAATGTATTCCAAAATATTATGTCTTCGGAAATTACCTAGACACAGAAGCTCTTCTCCTAAGCAGATCCAAGCTGTTTCTCGTACATTTGATTAGAGCCTCCAAGCACTTAGTTGCGAAGTAAGCGAACAATTCATTACATTCATTAACTACATGAAGTACTTCAAATCGATCCGGATTTTCAATTTCTAGGAAAGCTACAAAATATGGATATTTCAAAGTCGCAACATAACCAAAATTGTGTTTTTTAAGTATAAAATATACGGTTAGAAAATCATACCAGCATTCTCCGGAAAAACTCTCGTTGCAGAAGTTACTTGTTTTAAGGCTTTTTCAGGGTCTAGCCTATAAAATCAAATTCCAGATTATTTAAATTAATAATCAGCATGAAATTATGAATCATAAAACATCCATAGATCCTTACCAATTATCCTTCAAAGCTTTTATCTCACGAGACGGAACACTATCTATGAATTTGTTTATCAATTCAATCACGGCTGTTTCAGCATTCCATGACTTTTGTTGCAAGTCGGTTGCTATAATGAGTTTTTTTTTTATTTCGTTGGTAATTTAAAAATACCTAAATAAAGCAACTAGCGGCCATTATTATCTCATTAACTTACAAACTTCTTCTCGTCGTAACAAATTGTCATCATAGAATACAGTAGGATCTACTGCTTTGTCTGGTAATAAAACTAAATTAGTTTTACTTATTGATTTTAGTATTATGTCAATCCGAGCCTCTTTCATGTCTACCACCTAGAAGAAAACCATTACAAATATTCTTTTTTCTTCTCTAAAGATACCTTAGATATTTAAAATGATGTAATGTAATATTTTACACCATTTGACTTAATTACCTACCTCCTTTACGAAAATGTCGACTTCATTTAAAACCTTTTCTATATTCTTACAATAAGTGGGAATTTCTAAAGAGCTCCACGTTATAGTTGAAAGGCCTGCTTGGAAAGCTTTTTCCATTTTCACTAGCTGAGCCCGCAGTAACGGTAAAAATAATTGAGGCATGTTGCTGCAAATATATTTTATAAATTAATCACTTGATTCAAGTCAAAAAGTAGGCCTTATTCTAGAATAATCATTCGAATCAAGTGACTAAAGTTAGCCATAGTAGTCTTATGAAAATATTCTTACTTTCGAATTTGGTTATTGCGTTCAACTAAATATTTAATCTTTTCATGGTTTCCATATATCTTGCCCTTACAATATGCGACTATTTGGGCCGCTTCAGGCACTCCTAAAATTGAAAAACTTTTAGTCTACTATTTCCATAAATTTTTCGTCAAGACAATAAATAATATAGACAATACATTGAAAAATTATAAAATTAAAACTGATGGTAAAATTAAATTAAAGAGAATATCATGAAATTACTGTAGTAGAAAATATCTTACTAAGACCCAACTGCCACATATACTCCACTTCCCTGATACACTCTGGTATAAAGACGCTGAAGTTCACGATATACATGTTGGTTACCGGGTGGCGAATCAACAATGGAGCTGTTAGTCCTAATTTTACCTAAGAGAAAATTAAGTTCAGAACAAAACAATAGCAAAAAGGTTAAAGGTTTTTTTTAAATAAATCATCTATATTTTACGTGATTTTCCGGTATTTTTTTTAATTATCAATAAAGACTACCAACAAATGAAAATTCATTATTCTAGCAGCAATCAAGGAAATATAGAATGATTCTTACTTGACCAACATTTTCTGCCCATGCACTATGGTAGATCAATTCGAACTCCGTAAAAACAATTCTCATCACGTTGTATAGTTTAATACAACGCTGAGTATTCTATAAACAGAGTAAAACTTTAAAATATAAGAAGTATGACAATCAAACTGAAAACTTCTAGAGTTTTAGAATTCTAGTGGTCTAGACTCTAGAGATAGCTATCCAACATCTGAGAAGAACTAATTTTCTAAACAAAAATTTGACAAATAGCATCAAATCAAATAGTAAGCCTTATCTTTCTAAAATTGAGAAAAGCCCTAATAATTAATTATGGGTAATTTAGATTTTCGTAGATTCTTGCAAAAATAATATTTCAAAACGCACCATATGCGTGATAACTTCACGATGTTTTTTGAACACGTCCATTGGCATTCTGATGTTTTTGTCATAGAAGCGAATCCACATTATCCTTCCTGCAACTGGAGGCATGTTACGTGGTAATTCTGGATCCTCTCTTTCTTCGTTATACCTATAATTAGAAAATAATCTATAGACACTTGCGTACCAGATTATGACATCATCAAAGTGCGTCAAAAATGTTACATACGAATAAATTACATACTAGAGAGGAATGATTTTTTTTGATACATCATTTAGGTTATGAAATTCCCGAATAAAACTTTGCACAGATTTGGAGTGAACAGGAAATCACTACCACTTATTATAATGAGAAAATGAACAATTAACGTGGGATTCCTTTATATTCACCTGTCACGTATATTTTCAATCTCTTCGGTATATTTGCTTATAAGATCATAATACTGATCCTCCAAATACAGACAATTCAGTTTTAGGGTTTCGAATCGTGCTAGTAAATGCAATGCAATCTCAGTTGTAGGGCATTTGTTTACACTCTGAAATTATTTTGATTATTTATGTACTATGACGTTAAAATCATCAAAATCATTTTTGTTTTCTGTAGCAGTTTTATTTATTTAATATTCTTACACTTATCATGAAGTTCTCCAATTGGATTTCCTGGGCTGCGACAGCATCTTTATAGATCTTGTAGTCTTTATCAAAATCAGGACGCCTGTAATAAAAAAATAGCACAATTGATATGTATTTTGCTGCTTCTATCATATGTTTATTTTTTAGTTTCTTACCTGTGATCCAGAGCATCGTAAGTTTTCGACGATATAGTTTTGAATAACTTATTGAAGGTCGCAGCAAATTCTTCGATCCCCTCGATAGTTGTTTTATTGAGCACGTAATAAGAAATGTAAGTTTGAAGTAGGTCTACAATCTAAAATAAAAAAAGTTAAGAAAAGTTTGCTAGAGTTTTGAATTTCTCCAAAGTCATCTTTTAGTTTATACTTTACAATGTATTTTCAAACTTTGGACGACATCAATTTTAATTGATGAAAGTTTGAAAATACATTGTAAAGTGTATTGACAATATTTCATTTTAATATCATGACAATATTTAATTTTCAGAAGAAACTACTAATTTTGTTTACGTATTTGTATATGTTCATAAAAGACATGAAAAACAAAACAAAGACAAGAAAGTATTGATAATATAATATTATGAAATAAATTATTTTTAGATTATGTCATAAGTTCTTAACATTTCCACACTTCATTGAGGTAGAAATTGTAAAACACATAGACATAAGAACATCATTGTATCAATTTCTTGGAAATAAAGTATATGAATATGAATATGAATATATAGTACCTACTACAAATACTGTTTTTATAAGTTATAAGTATAATATAAAATTCCGTGGAAAAAAAATACTCTTTACCTTGACTAACCTCTTTTGGAATGTTTTAAACTTTCCAAAAATATACATGTCTGAACAATTAAAGGGTTTCTCATCAGCCGCTTCGATCATTTCCTTTTGTGTCTCATCGTAACACTCACGATAGAAACTGTATAGATATAAGCACAACTAAAAGGAGAAAAAAATCTTTAACACGTTCCAATTTAAATTCAGCCCCATAATACAGAAGTTTATCAATAGTTGTCCTGCCTTCGCTTTATGAATCAATCGTATTTTGTCCTGGTTCCAAATGGTTTTCTTGCCATCGTTGGTGAGGTATACCATGCACATGTTAAGAATTTGATTGGTGACTTTCACCAGTAGGGTCGATATCTGTTTGGTGGTGTTATAGTAGCGGGACGTCGCGTACACCATACGAATGGTGTATAACAGACCCGGTATAAATTGTTGCAACGTAACTGGATCACATCTGGAAATCACGAAGCAGGTGAATCCAGAGGCTCATTTCCTCATGAGAGAAGACTTAGGTACAATAGATCTATTGCCAGATCCAACCAAACATGAAGATTGTCAATCACGAGAAGATGATTTTTAAAAGCAATATTAATAAAATGTACTTCGAATATATTCAAGTTATCATAATATAGCCACACCCAAACAGTAAGAGACAGCTAAAAATAGTGCTCACCTGTATAAAGGTTCACAGTATTTCTCAAGTGCATACAAGTATTTCACATTGTCATACGCTTCGTTGTAGAAATCTGTAACTTCGTTATCCAGAGTTCTCCATTTCTATTAACAGAAGTAAAAATGAATTGTTTAGTCCTCATGTCAGCGGCCAAAGGTAGGAAAAAAATTTGTGAGATAGAACAATATCATTCAGATCATCATCTTAAGACCTAATATTTAGGGCCTTAATAACTTACCTTATTCACATTTACACTTACCTTTATTAGTTTAGATTTAGCTCGGACCAGGGCATGGATATACATTTGGCAGGGCTCATACTTCATGTGCTCTATTATAGAGGTAAAAGTTGTCAGCTGTCGACGCCAATGGTCCAACTCAGCGAGAGGACCAATGTTTGGAGGCTCCCGACGTAGTTGTTGACTTTGAACTAGGATCTGATGTAACAGACGATTAATTATTATCAACAACAAAAACATTACATGACGTAAAATTAACCTTTTGCTCCCTAAGACCTGTCACATCGAAAGGCGAAAAGTGTCACAAATCCTAAGGTTGATATCAATTCCGTCGCTATTGACATCTTCTCATTTCTTTCGCGTTGATTAACTATATTCTAATCATTTTTGGAAGGCAGAACTAGGAACTATTTTGTATATTTACCGTTGTTATCTGCTTCATCCATTGCTTTACAAAGGAGCAAATTTCTTCCAAAACTGCAGTTTTCGTTATAGCATTTTTCATTTTATTATTGTCGGACAGTTCTTCTTCGTATAACGTAAGATTTATATCGAATTTCGCACAACAATCCAAATCCATTTTCGTTTCTATAAAACAACTTATATTTAATCCTAAAATCTACGAGAGAGGCTTGTCGGTAGATCTATGCCAGTGCTCTCTCGACTTTACCCATTGATTTATTTCAGTAGAGCGAAGAATAAAGATAAACTGCAAAATATATTACATACTCTCTAAGTAGTCAATGAAGAGCATTATTTTCGAAATGTATGCGCTGATAACATCGTGACTTCTTGGATTAGGTGGGTTCAGATCACCCCAGGCACCACAATTTTTCAGGGCAGGGACATAGACGTCACGAAACGTGTTGAAAATACCCGACACAACATTTCCTGTATCTTGGTTCATGTCGAAAATAGCCAGATAATAATCCTGAAAATGAAATCAGTCCTTATAATATCTGGCAATAGCTACCTTAAGAGCAGTTTTAAACCCTTTTTAAAACCTCTTTTATTTATTTCTATAATTTTGTTGTTTACTTACGTCAGCTACATTTTTATTATCGATCGCCTTATTCTTAATCCTATAAAATGCGACACACGTTCCTACAGTTCCGATTGAGTTGGCGTCTGATACGTAGGTCCTTTCCATTCTCCCTTTTTGGTTCGGTATAAAACGGCCGGATTCTAAAATAGTTATGCTTTGAAAATGCATTTTATTAGCTAACATGCCTACGATAACACAAACAATTATATTTTAATAGCTGCTAAGCTATGACACTATTCCAGTAAGAAGTACGAGAAACTGAAAGGGCGAAAGGCGAGCTATAAAACATCATAACTCATAAGCGAGACACGAATCATAATTTTACTTATATAACGTAAAATTTTAGTGGTTGTTTTCCCGCAGCAGAACGATTTACCTATAGTAGTACTATCGAACCATGCATGTTATTTTTTGAAATTAAAAAATATTTTGTATGACGTAGAATACTATGGAAACTATATGCCGATAGGCGCGAGTTACTATGGACCCGACCGAATTTTTTTTGATTTGAACAAAAAAAACTTTACAAATCTATTGTTCTACTAAGATAGAATCATTTTACTGCGGGAAAACAACCATTAAAATTTCACACTGTATATTATATACCTACGAGTACATAGTAATGAGAAGCGAAAACATTTTAGGCGTTATACGTGGGAGAGCCATGCTTCGGCACGAATGGGCCGGCTCGACCGGAGAAATACCACGTTCTTACAGAAAACCGGCTTGAAACAGCGCTTGCGCTGTGTTTCGCCGAGTGAGTGAGTTTACCAGAGGCCCAATAGCCTACCCTATTCCCTTCCCTACCCTCCCCTATTCCCTTCCCTTCCCACCTCTACCCTCCCCTATTATCCTATTCCCTCTTAAAAGGCCGGCAACGCACCTGCAGCTCTTCTGATGCTGCGAGTGTCCATGGGCGACGGAAGTTGCTTTCCATCAGGTGACCCGTTTGCTCGTTTGCCCCCTTATTTCATAAAAATAAAAAAAATAAAAAAATTAGGCATACTTACCCATTTTCAAAGGCGGAAGCAAAGCATCGCATATAACAAAGCAGTGCCTTCCTCCTTCGGCAATAGCTTCGTTCAATATGTCCACATGCACATCTGCATCGAACACTCCATCCTGTGAAAATTAAATAGGCAGATTAACAATAATTAACGAAGGACTCAATGTATCCGTTTACAATGCTCATTATTATCGAAAAGTATGCGAATGATGTGCAATTAATATTATTTAAACAGCAATCTTTACACGTCTCTTTGTTGATTTTATGTGGTAAAAAACTTATTTTTGAAGGAAGTAATTAATATTACCAATACGTAGTCAACGCTCTTATTTAGAACCGTAGCTGCTGACTCAATCAAATAACGACATTGAGCTTTTAAATTGCTTGACCTGTAGCTCCGCGCCTCTTTTGCTTTTGCCTAAAATTCAATAATGTATTAAATGTTATCAAGACTCGTATATTACAAAAATATGTAAATTTATTTCAAGGACTTTATTACTTGTTTGTCTTTATAGGATTCTTGCCCCAAAGCAATTGTACTCATTGAATGTTTCTTCTTCTGAAAGTCTTGCAATCGGTAGCTAACATCTAAAATAGCTTCAAGTGCCGTTCTATCTATGTTTAGGATATCTATCTCGCTGGTCGAACCAGTAGCTTGGTCAATGGATGATCTATTCTCTGCCTGTCTCTCAGATAGCCTCTTCTCAATTTCGTCTATCTTAGCGGCTGTCTCCTCAACCTCCGATTTGTGTTCTGCAGCTGTACCGTCTTTAACACCAGGCTTTTTACCTTCCTCAGTCGTGGCATGTTTCGCTTCAAGTGGCTCCTTACTTTCGTCAGTTGTTTTTTGTTTTACGTCTTTACCTCTCCCTACTTCTTCAGACATGTTTCTACAAACCTAAAGTTTTAATCATGGATGCTTTGTTCGGAATTAATCGCCGAAACAATTATTACATGATTATTACCTAATTTAGTGAATATAACAAGATGATTATTGATAGCTTAGTGTGACTTTATTCCATTTAAAATGTCAGAATGCGTCAATTTCATAAAATTCCATATTTAAAATATTTTGATTTGCTCAGTACAATTTTTAGGGTTCCGTACCCAAAGGGTAAAAACGGGACCCTATTACTTAAGACTTCGATGTCTGTCCGTCTGTCCGTCTGTCTGTCTCCAGGCTGTAACTCAAGAACCGCTATAGCTAGACTTCTGAAAGGGGTACGAATACCTTTGTTGCATATCTAGCCGCCAGCTAGGATACCATGTTATTTAACATTTTTTGTTTGTATATGTGTCCTCTGTCCAAATATACCACTTTTATCGTGCTCAGAAATAATCAAAATGGCCGGCGGCTAGATATGCCAGGCTCCATACAAAAATGTTCGAACCCCTTTTCACAGATTGTGTATATCTGTTGCCGCTATAGCAACAAATACTAAAAACAAAATAAATAAAATATTTAAGGGGGGCTCCCATACAACAAACGTGATTTTTTTGCTATTTTTTGCTCGATATCAATAACGACAACACATGGGAACTTGAATTAATGTTCACAGAATATTCAGTTGTATTTGTACTTTAATAATTATTAATTAGTAATAAAATTTAAATTAATTAAAATTAATTAAGGGGGGCTCTCATACAAAAAACACAATTTTTAACCTATTTTTGCTCTGTAGTGGTACGGAACCCTTCGTGCGCGAGTCTAACTCGCACTTGGCCGATTTTTTATTATTTTTATGCAATGGACCTGAAAACGAGCACACGGATTACCTGACAGCAAGCAATGGTAAACGAGTTTATGAAAGTTACTACATTGTATGAATTTGCGTTCTGGATCTTTATTTACAATCCACAGATCTTTATTTACAATCCACAACTTTGTACCCCCAGTAAATGGGTGAGCCATTTCACGAATCATAACATAAAATTGTTGTTTGTGTAATACTAAAATTTATAAAACATGGGGCATAAACTAAATTACTCATGACAATAATGTTACAATAATATGCGTTCGGAACCACCAATAAATTCGGAACATTATTCCTCATTATTCAATCCTCTCACAGATTCCTCTTTGAAGTTTGACCGCTTCTAAATTCAAACTCCGCGGCTAGAAAAACTTTTTTTTTCTTTTTTTTCTTATTAAGGCACTACGGGCTACGGCTAATGAACCATAGCCAATGTCGAGTACATAAATGGCGGGAAAACTATAATCTTCTTGTCACAATTTTTTCATAGCATCGTTTTTCTTCATCGTCAAGTCTAAAGTCTAGTCAGAGTCTAATAAAAGTAAACGCAGCCAATGAGTCAAGTCGGTTGGTACTTGGTAGACGCTTTACTGAAACTTTCGATGGAGTTTTGAAGGGAACACAAAATAGCACGTTTCTGGATATTGCATCACTTTCCTACACTTGTGCAGTGTGCACGATAACGAATATCTAATGGATAATAATATTATCCTACCAATATTTTAAAAACCTAATGAACACAATTTTAGAAAAATAATACAAAAACACAACATCACTCTTTCACATTCCCGGCAAAACTCCTAGAAAAACTTCTTTTCCTTCTTACATATTTTTACAGACACATAGCTGTTTTCCAAGGAAAATTTTAACGAATGCAAGAAAAATAAATAATATTATAATTATAATCAATTAACAATAGCATGTTATCTAAATTAATAAAATAGGTTTAATACAAAGTCCTGGGTTTAACCACTTAACAATGGTGTATACTTTATACAAAAGCTCCCCTTGCGAAATGATACTGGCAAAGTGTAATGACTTAATGAGGTTGACAAAGAAGATGTTTAAAAATTAAAAAAAACGAAACATCAAAAAAATAAATAAACAAAGAGCTACGAATGCGTACGTTTTTTGTAGAAATAATTGTTTTTGCTTTGATTTTAATTTTAAAATGCGACGTAATTGGAGAGGACGAGGTAGAAATAATTGGAGTAACAGGAAAAAAGATAGCCAAAGTGTTAATAATGCATCATGCTCGGTTATGGCTTCCTTGTCTGATGCCGGTTCATCTTCATCAAGACCACCGGCAAACCAAATGCCCATAGTGATTCCTATCAATTCAAATAATAATATATGGAAGTTATACTTTCCCACGGAAGGTAATTGAATTAAATTTCATTTTAATTATATTTCTTTTTATTCTAATGACTTTAAAAAGTGAAATTGTTAGGCTGAGCTTTCCAAACCTACCCCAATTTTTTGGTGGTCACATGGATTGAGAGAGGATGTTTTGGGTGAGAAAAACCGCCTCGTGCCACTTCCACCCCCGGAAAACCCCCCATTTAGTAGAAATTTACATTTGAAATTTACGCAATCTTGAGATAAGGTCATCTGTTTTCTGGTGTTTATGTATTACTTACTAGGGAGTGCCTCCGTACCTACCGAAGCAGGGGGCGGGGGAAGCGCAGCCCCCCGAAAGGGGGGTTCGGGGGGCGCAGCCCCCTGCCAAAACAAAAACACAATCCAGAAACGCCAAAAGTGGGTTAGGTTAGGTTAGAACGTAGACCACAACACAGAGGGAGCCGAGCGTGCTGCGGCAGCAGCCGGCGACCGTCACAAAATAAAAGGGGGCTCTGGGGGCGCAGCAACCCATCCAAAATAACATCAAACACAATCCAGAAAGTCCAAAAGTAGTTTAGGTTATAACTGTGACTGTGCTGTGGCAGCAGTCGGCGACCGTCACAAAACATTCCTCAGAAGTCAGGATTCCAAAAATTTCAAAGGTGAGTAGCGGGGTTTAAACAAAACGGGGGATTCCTCAGTGTGGATTTGGTACGGGGGGTGTTAACCTCTCCTCCCCACTCTCCCCCCCACCCCCGCTCCCCATAAATCTTGGGGTAGGTTTGGAAATCTTTACTGGGAAATCGGCTAGATTTCCCTTCTTTTTAGAATTCCTAGACCTCAAGCTCTTTGGTCTAAAATAATAATTATACCTACCAATAATCAATAAATTATTGTGACAATTTGTACACATAGGGCCTGTTTCACCACTTCCTGATAAGTGCCGAATAGGCTTTCTACCTATAAAGTTAATATACCTAGCGGAATAGAGCAACAAACTCAAGCTGTCAAATGAAACCGAAATTGGTTTTCATCTGTGTGAAAAATATGTGTACGTATACACTTACACAAGCATGATTGAACATGAATTCTATGAGATTAAATTGTCAACGGGCTGATACGGGCTGACTGGACGTCAAAAAAAGTGTGCTGCTGTCATGTATCACACGTCTCTTTTTACCACGCAGTGTTACTGATAGTGACAACTCGCTTGCTCAGGCCTTTGATTCTCTATTCTGCTAGGTATATTAACTTTATGCTTTCTACCACTTAACTTGACAGATGAAGTACCTATGGAGAATCTGTCAAAAAAGTTCTGAATTATCAGAAAGTTGTGAATCAGGCCCTTAATATTGCTATTTTTAATTTACAGACAAGCCCAGTGATCCCGAAGTTATCAATCATATTAAATGTGTTCAAAACTATATTGAGAAACACAGGGCTACTTTTGATTTGGAAAAGATGAACCAAACACACAGTGTCTCTATGGATGCTCAGAAAATGTATAGCGATGGAGAATTTAAAGCAGAATGGACAATGTTTCAGACTGATCTGTTTGATAAACCAGAAACAACATTACCACTGTTGGAATTTTGCATACATGAAGTAAGTATTTACCTGATTGAGTTCCGAACAACTTTGAGTGTAATTTTTTATATAATTTTGATAATGTCTTAATACAGAGCATAAAACAAAAATATTTATTACTGTGCATTACCAAATATTATTTTTATCTTTCAGAAATTCAAGTGCCAATCTAAAATTAAAGTAAGAATATCTAACCATCAGCCGCCCATTCTTATAGGAGATCTTAAACTCAATTATTTTGGTAAGTATCATTACAAGGAAATCAAAATTCCTTTGAAAAATTTTGTAATATGAGTTTTTACTATAATGTACTTACATCAATTTTTACTATAATGTACTTACAACATCCACTGGATGGCGGAGGCACATCTTCAACAAACAATATTAAAATATTGTTAACTTTATGTACCTTTGTCTTTTAATAAAATATCGGAAATTTTTTTTAAAATCATTTGAGAAGAAAGAGACGATTTATTTGTAATATGTAATGAGAGACAAAATTTTATAACTTGCAGGTAAATTAATAACAATCAAAGGCACTGTTACACGGATCAGTTGCACCGGATTAGTTTGCACATCAATGGCATTTGAGTGCTCAGGCTGTCGAAATGTCCAAGCCATTATGCAACCACAGGGAATATTCACAGGTATATCTTTGAGCTGTATCTTATATATATAAAACTCAAAGGTGACTGACTGACATGGTGATCTATCAACGCACAGCCCAGACCACTGGACGGATCAGGCTGAAATTTGACATGCAGATAGATGTTATGATGTAGGCATCCGCTAAGAAAGGATTTTGATAAATTCCCACCCCAAGGGGTTCAAATAGGGGATAAAAGTTTGTATATAATAATACTTCTTAGCGCGAGCGAAGCCGCGGGCAAAAGCTCGTCTTTAATATTTTAAATATATCCTCTAATAAATTTATATGCCATGTTTTTATTTAAAAAAATCATTTGACTAATATATATTTATCTATTTTTGTTTTTTAGCACCCAATGTCTGTCCAAAATGTAGGAGTGGTAACAAGTTTCAGCCATTACAGTCTTCTCCATACACAGTTACAACTGACTCGCAGATTGTTATTATTCAAGAACTCCAGTCACAGGTGTTTTTTGTTTGTGTTTATGTTGTATCTATCTCTATTATAATATGATGACCACATCTAAATATTTACATTAATTTGCTAGGAAAAGTAACCTCCTTATTCCTTTTAGAGTTTGACTGGAACTATTCCTAAAAGTATAGAAGTGGAACTTCTTGGTGACTTAGTTGGATGTACACGGCCAGGAGATTTTCTTTCTGTCACTGGTATTGTACAGGTAACCAAAATCTTAACTAACTAGGTAACTAAAATATTTAACCGACTTTCCAAACAAAAGAGAGCCACTGAACTCACTATATAATAATGTAAGAAAATAAATCCTTACAAAACTAACTACTAGTTCTTTGAGTTTTGACAATATTTTAACCAACGACAAAATGTATGTCATACATTTTGTTTTAAGGTGCGAAATGAAACAAAAGGTGGTGATGATGGGAAGAAAGCAGCTAGACTGTTGTTGTTATACATAGAAGCCATCTCTGTACAGAATGATAAAAACATAAGCAATCCAACTGTGTCATTCACTTTAAAAGATTATTATGCAATTCAGGTAAGAAAAATTTTTATTGTAGGTGTGTATCATAATAATTATTGCGATTTGAGTATGGGCTATGGCGTAGAAACAGCGCCCCCAGTGGCGAAAAATGTAACTCATTGATGCCACCACTACATTTTGTAATATTATTATTTATTTTTATCTAAAATGGCTAAGCATACTATTTGGCAATTTTCTAATTTTATCTGTAGTTTCATAGTTTATTAACAACATATTTTATTTACAGGAAATCCATGATTATAAGAATGTGTTCAGATTACTTGTACACTCGCTATGTCCAGCAATATTTGGTCATGAGCTGGTGAAGGCTGGTTTATTACTAGGGTTGTTTGGTGGAACAGAAAGTGAAGATGGCACACGATCCAACCCACACATACTTGTAGTTGGTGACCCAGGATTAGGGAAGTCACAACTGCTGAGAGCGGCGCTAAATGCGTCACCTAGAGGTATTTGAATGCTTTATGTAAGGCATCGTCACGTTTTTTGAGCCCCTGTCTACCTAACTCACTGATCTCTATACAAGTACGCTGGATTGCTGATAGCCTTTGAAATGACAGCTATTTTTGTGCCTATTTCATGGACCAATCATACAATTTGAAGCGGAATCAGCGCCCCTATTATTCGGGTAGAGAACTAAATCTGACGTAAAAATGACGTTTGAAAGCCGCCATATTGGCGCTGATAGCAGTAGTGAGAGTATTTCGAATTAATACTAGTGATGACAACTGTTGTTATTGGTTGTGGTTACGTCAAATTTAGTTCTCTACCCGAATAATGGGGGCGCTGATTCCGCTTCAAATAGGCACAAAAAGCAGGTCTGTATCAGCAGTCCAGCGTACTTGTGTAATAGAGATCAGTGACTTAACTCCATTGCATAATACTTAAACGCTTAATTATACTTTTAAAATAACCCAACTACGCAAATCATATAAAACAGGCTCCGGGCCATTAAGGCGAATCTACTCACTCCTTGTTATTTGTTAAATTGGATTAGTAGTTTAGGCGCTATAATGAGGAAACTTATCGTATACTCGGTCGTATTTTATACAAAATATTATGGTGTATAAAATACGACCGAGAGTAGTGAATCGCTAATGTAAGAGTTCTCAAGAAGAGATTATAACATGGCAAATTACTTCGGAGTCATTTTTAAAAAAGAAGGAGAAGACTTAAAAAGCTCAAATGATTTTCAGGTGTGTACGCATGCGGAGCGTCCGCGTCGGGCGTGGGACTGACGGTGTCGCTGGGTCACGTGGGCAAGGACTTAGCCATGGAGGCCGGCGCGCTTGTGCTCGCTGACAAAGGAGTCTGCTGCATCGACGAGTTGGATAAAGTAATCTTATTGCTTATAGATGTTGCCAGTAACAAAATATATTCTTAAAATATAACCACGGGTATATATACCGCCGCTTTGTCTAAATAATAAAAGTCGTTTCAAAGAATAATTATTTCAAGATCCGCTGTCTTCGTCATTCATATTATAATGAATTTATATTATAAAGAATTTGAATTTGAAAAAAAAGACTTTTATATGTCAAATACAAGCAGAGTGCAGACTTTATTCACTGTGTGTGTATTTTTTGTTAGTAAGTGGCTGCAATTACCACCGCTAGCTGAGACAGATGTCCATCACGAACGCCCGCGGTGGACGCACAAATGTATAAATATCATAATACCAACTGCAACCGTTCAACCAACTTCACCAGATGCCGGCGTACCACAGCAACCTGCTGGAGGCGATGGAGCAGCAGCGCGTGTCGGTGGCGCGCGGCGGCGTGGTGTGCAGCCTGGCCGCGCGCGCCGCCGTGCTCGCCGCCGCCAACCCCGCGCACGGCTCCTACAACAGGTGTGTGTCAGTGCTACAAGGACACTGCCGGCTGCCGGCTCGTAATATCCCTTAGTAGTCTGTGGCCGGCTCCCACAGCGACCTGCTGGAGGCGATGGAGCAGCAGCGCCTCGCCATTTTACAAAATATTATTTGAGAAATTGCTATATCACGTGCACCTATTTGTCTGTGTAATCCTGCAATTTTTAGTATTTGGCTGAGTTTATGAACTAATTTTCGAACGTTCGTGCGATTTTGTGTCGTATCCATGCCGCCATGATTCTGCCACCCAATCGTCAATACATCTTTATAGAATTGTAACTCATAAAAAATTCCTTATCTAATTATTAAGTATATTTATTATCAAAATTATATTAAATTTAGTATTTACGAATTCTGTACATAAAAAAGCTAAAAAACATATTCTGCTATATTTGCAAGTTGCAACTGAATACTGAGCACAGATTAAATACGAGATCGCATAATCTGTGGAAGCCACGCCCCCCAGTATCGCGTGGATTTCAAGAATCTCTGTTATAAAATCATGATTCTGCGATTCGGCCGCTTACACCATCAATAATATCACGGAATCGTGATTATATTGATGGTGTAATTCATGCCTATGTCTTATTATTAATTTTTTACTAGTGACTACTGTTTTTAAACATGATAAACTACGAAACGCTCGCCAGTACTTATTATTAACATATTTATGGGTGAATTGCACCAGAAACGTAATTAAAGTTAAGGTTAAGGTTATCGTCAAATATGGCGACTTTTGCTAGGGATTTGATAGTTCATTTCACATTTTGTTATGGTTAAAGTTAAAGTTATAGTTAAAGTAAGCCGGTGCAACCCACTCTAATTCTTGCAGAGCCAAAACCGTGGTTGAAAATTTGAAACTTCACCCAGCTCTATTGTCAAGATTCGACATTGTCTTCATTTTGTTGGACCAGCCTAATAAGGTAATTAAAATAATTATTTTTACATAATATTTGTATTTTATTGGTTTATTGTATTGTATACATGGTGCAATTTAACCTTCCTGCCAAATTTTGATATAAGTATTGATCCTTGTTAAAAATAAAAATACACGTATTTTTTCTTTTATAATCACTCAGTACTAAAATCTTGAGAAATAGCTTCCGAAAGTTATCCTAAATAAAAACACCACAATTAATGGACACGATGCGTCGGCTGCGCGTGACGTGCCCCCGCGCGCGCGCACCTCCCCGCATCACCTCCGCTCATTCCCCCGCGCCGCGAGTAACCGTTCTGCAACGTTTTTTTTTGTTAAATGGACTCTCCTAATGATACCTAAGCCCTGGAAAAAAATTGGCAGGAATGTTTAATTGCACCCTGTATAAATCATATTTCTTTTTAGAAAATGGATGCCATGCTGTCTGAACACATTTTAGGTCTACACAAAGGAAGTAAAAATA
This sequence comes from Plebejus argus, assembly GCA_905404155.3. Taxonomy (NCBI): domain Eukaryota; kingdom Metazoa; phylum Arthropoda; class Insecta; order Lepidoptera; family Lycaenidae; genus Plebejus; species Plebejus argus. Next base: position 5,980,353 of record FR989935.1, on the reverse strand, counting down.
ATCGGATGCGAGATACAAATGACGGATCTAAGCTTAGTAAAACTGCAAACTCACAGGAAAACGAAGGCGATATTTCACTCAGGTAATAGAAAAATTTCAAAATAGATAGTTCATTTTCTGTCGCTTAACACAATAGTTAATAGCAGTATACGACATGAAGCAAGATCAAAGGTTAGAGTTTAGACCGCACTATGCGCCACTACGCTGCAACCTGAAGCGACGCGACGCGACACTTCACGTTCCACAGAACTGACTTTTATTAAACCTTTGTCAAAATATAATGTAGCGACAAGCACAAAATATACAAAAGCCTAAATAGCATAAACAATTTGATTGCATATCTTTCAGTGACAAACTGCGACTGGAGCCCGGGGAGTATATCGACGTATTACCGACAGTATTACTTCGCAAATATATCGCGTACGCCAAAAGATACGTTCACCCCAAACTGAGCGCTGCAGCGGCTAACAGACTGCACGATTTCTACGTCGAGTTGCGACAGAATCAAGGAGTCGGCGTCGACGGCACACCCATTACTACTAGACAACTGGAAGCGTGTATTAGATTGACACAGGTATAGTAGCTGATTTACTTTGATACAGTACAAGTGATAGTATTCTGAGAATATTTCTGGTCAGCACTCAGCACTATACCCTTGTAAAATCCATTCTTATGTTTAGTGGCTTTCCGTGAAAGTCAATTGTTTACTTTTAAATGCTCGACAGATCTTTTTTCCTTGGTCTGAATACTAATAATTATTTTATTATCAAAACGCATCACAATCTAAATATTGGGCGAGTTGCATGTGCCTATGTAACTTCTGAAATACTACAGCCATAATTTCTATTCATGACCTGAAATTTTTAAGGCGAGAGCCAGAGCGGAGCTACGGGAGGAGGCGACAATAGAAGATGCAGATGACGTCATCAGCCTTATGAAACACTCCCTCATAGACACATTCTGTGATGAGTACGGCAACATTCCACTGTCGAGGTCAACGCAAAGTTCCACCAAAGGTCGCGCTAGTAAGGTAAGAAAGTTTGGTTTTATTAACGGAACCTTTATTGCAGCTATCCTCAACCCGCGGCCCGCATGTTTTAGTGGCCCGCGTAAACCATTTTGAAACTACTGGCAAAGCACTTCGAAATCAAAGTGAAAGTTTAGAAAACTTTTCCACTTATAAATCGTTAATTTAGAATAATGTAATGTTTTTAACTCTAAAAAATTTTGGTTGCGGCCCGCGACACCAAGAAAAAAGGTGTTTGTGGCCCGCCGCCCGTGTAAAAAAGTTTGAGGATCACTAATTCATATTATGGTTTCATAGAATTTATCTATTCAATAGTGTTATAAAAGCTTACCAAAGTTTTTAAAGATCTGGTGAGTTTAAATTAATTGTACTTACAATGAATCACTGGTTAATTCAACCTATTATTGTAATAAATTGATTAGATGATGATGATAATTCACTAAGGAACTTTGTTTCAGGCCAAAAAGTTTTTAGATGCAATATCAAGAGCTACTCAACAATTTAATAAAGATGTGTTCACAAGGCATGAGTTAATACAGATACACAAGGGTGCTGGTATTGCAGGGGATGCAAGCGACCTCATAGAGATGATGCACATAAACTCACACTTGTTATTAAAAGCCTCAAATGTATATCAATTTATTGCTCTCTAAAAATGTGTAAAATGTGTTGTATAAAATAAATATTATTACATGTTAAGTTTTGTGATTTCTAATGTGATGTAAAAGGTACAAATATATAGTAAATTATATCTACTAAAGTTAGCGTCATAAAACTTTCTCAATTTTCCTAGCGGTCCTAGAAGGTACATCCTCTAAAGCCATTGATACATGGCAACAACAGTATAATGAGGTAATTAAAATAATAACATTAAATGATGCTGGATCAGAAAAACATTCGAAAAATAAATTACCAACATCATTGCCAGCAAACAGGTAGAAGTTAGATATAGCTGACAGTGCCAACAAAGGTGAACATAAAAGAGCAACAAAACGAGCCTCCATGGCATCAGTCTTAAGAAGTTTCTCCCTAAAGGATTTGTACAGTTTTTGTTTAGCAGCTACTTTTCCAAACTGCTCCAATGTGATCCCACAGTAGTTGAATAGTGACCATAAAAATATGTGCCACACTGTCCCATGCCACATGAATATAAAAATAAATGTCAACAATGAAGCCATTAACTTATACACAACCCTTGGTAACTTGAAGTTTTCACAGATTGCACTGTAGCTGGGTCTGTAGATGTATCTGAAAAAAAAGGAAAATAATTTGGATCACATTTTCAACAAACACTCATTACAAGTTCACAATAAAATTATCTGGCAATAAGTATATTTTGTTAAATGTAAATAAAAGTTGTCTTACTTGACTAAAAATCTGTAAAGACCAACATCAAAATATCTCCACATGTGAGAGTATACATGAATCCTCGCTATACATCTTGGCGTTGGTGGAGGTTCTATATTGTCAAGTCTAGCAAAAGCTGTTGTTGTTCCGTATGAGATTACATACTTCAGATGGAATTCCACACCCATCCACAGGCCTCCTCCGCATAATGCAAAAGTAGGAAATTGCCGCACCATCTAAAAATAAAAAAATAGGTAAATATTCTGTTCAAAAAAACCTCTTACATAAAAAGTAATTTTCATTGTTTGTATATTCATGACTTATAATAATAATAATAATAATAATAATAATAATAAAATGCTTTATTCACACATTACGACAATGCACAGCACACACAAAAACAACAACCAAGCAATAACCCAAAAGAAAGAAAAACTGCTTAACTAAAATAACAACAACATCAGAAAGAACAACAATACTATGTAAGAGCATACAAAACAATTCAACAAAGAAATAATAATAATTATGAGTTATTAGTTATTACAGTGTTTGTTTTTTCCTTATCTGACATGACAGAAGTGGCTTAGCAGACAGGGGCAAGACATTGTATAACAGACTAATGTTTGTATACACAGTGAATATTTTAATAACAAGGGTATATATAGTTTAAATACTTACCTCCATGTTACTCTGCATCGCAAAGAAATAGATGTAATGAAATAGCAGGTCCAAGATAAATGTGTAAAATAAATACAATATCATGTCTCCGAGAAATCTCTTTAGTCTGGTTAAGAGGTATTCCGGTTTTGCTGTAAAGCTCTTTTCAAATTCCTCATAAAGAACAATAGGACCAGTGTATAGTAGAGGCAAGTATAGTATGTATGTAAACATGTTTAATATACTATTACTTGTTATTTGTACATTTCCTCTATTCTCAATAGAGTCTAATGAGTAACTAATACACCTGAGCTGTATCCAAGCTATACTAAATAATGTTAAATACACTCCTTCATTATTAACATTGTTAGGATCCAAAAAGTCCCAGAAAAAGTACACATACTTCAAAGAGTTGTAAGTAAGGAGTAGGATCATGCTAACAATCCAAATACTGAGTTTCTTCCCTCCATAATAAATAACGATCAGAAAAAATACAGGCTGAACGACAATAACCAGCATTTGCTTGACACCCATGTTCATGACAATGAAAATAACTGTGGAAGCAATGTACCAGTACTTCAAAAGTTTACAAAATAATATCCGAATAATTTCAGATATTGTGAACTGGATTATCAAGTGATACCAGAAGGTCTGTATAAAATATTTCCAGCTGCTCCATTCGATATCTGAAACATCTTTGAGCCTCGACGTAAATGACCACCCAGGCTTCAAGTCATATAACAGTGGCAGAGATTCTTGGTTTCTTTGTAAAATATCTGTAAGAGAATATAATTTTAAATACATAATATACTAATTCTAGTACAGAAAAAGAGCGTACCGGAGTATACTGTTACTGAACATACCTTCTTGAGCTTCAAACAGTCTAAAAAGCGAATATATGGTAGAACAGGTCCAAATCAAAAAATATGAATACAATTCTAAAGAGTTTACTGGATTTTTCATTTTACACGAATAATTTTCACATTTTACCGTATCCATAAAATCAAAAATACTGTTTTATTTTGGAGTGTTTTGGTAACCGGCGTTTTGAGAATAATTTATGAGATGTTTTGAATTTTGTTTGGCTTGTCATTTGACATTTCTATTGTCAAGTGTTAACTGTCAATGTCAGATGGACGTCCTGTGAGACTGTGACATAGGGACCGTGCAGAAACTATAGAGGGCGTCGTAATTCGACAGCAGCGACGCGATGCGAGTAAAAGACGTAACTTGTGAGTGACTTTGACTTCGCATTCTCCTTGACCCTGGCTAGCTTATGAGTGTTTTTTTATGTTCTACACTATAAAATGATATAATACTTACACTCCCAAGTGGCCACATGCGGCCGCGAGAACAACGACAGATTTCCAAGAATCCGCGATCGAAATATTAAAGTTAAAGACTAGGTGACGCCCGCAACTCCGTACATTTTCCCGGGATAAAAAGTATCCTATGTCCTTTCCCGGGGCTCAAAGTAAATCCATACCAAATTTCAGCAAAATTGGTTTAGCGGTTTGGGCTTGAAGTGCTAACAGACAGACACACTTTCGCTTTTATAATATTAAGTATATTTTTATAATATTAAATATAATATTAAGGGTTTCTAATTTCTACCCGTAAACAAAGAATGGAAGAGTGAATAAAAATGTATAAAGCTTATCTAGTTACCTAAGAAAATATCTGAAAAAGTAATTAATAGCATCCATCAGCATAGAAAGTAAAAACTTGATAAATATTGCAATAAAATAATGAAGCTATGCAAAAATACTTATATTAATTACTGAAAATGCTTGTGGATTAATAAAATAAAACAAGTTCACTAAAATGCTTTTATTTCAACCTTCTGCGATTCGATCGATACCATCTTCACAACTTCTGTCTATCACTATTTTTAACTAATTTCAGTCTGGATCTCATAAGTGTAAACACCATTTAGGTATGTATTCTTTAAATAACACACAAAGACTGCACTACTAATCTTTTTCTTACTTAAAGAATCATCCTTTTGAGAACCAACACTTTGACAAGATGGTTCAAGTTCAATACTATCCTCAGTGTTGAATTCCTGGCAGGACTTCTCCAAATTATCCTTACTTTTGATGCAACTTTATGCCAATTCAATGAGCGGTGCCTATGTATGTATATCAATTAAGATGGAAGCCAGTTTGGATGTTTACTGAAAGAAAGCAATGGTTATAGGTTATGTTCATATTGTGTTCATAAAAAATGAATTTACGGTTATAATCTACAAAATTTAGTGTTTTTACTAGTCTACACATAACACTCATGGAACTTTTTAAATACTTACGTATATTTTTACCGCCTTTTATCCATTTCTTTCGTTTTTCAATAAGCAAAGCCATGTGAATATTTTGGCAGAAAAATAGTAAAATTTTACATCGTTCGATTTGCCTTTATATTTCTTGTATGTATTAGAACCAACAATACATTTCAATTCTTGAAAATACTCAGAATCTGTTAAGGAATCTTCTAATTTTCCGTAGCTTCACTAGAGCTTGACAGTAAAATTTTCGTAAAAGTTTCGGCTATTCGCCACTTGTGGCAGTGTCGTCGCTCTGCACGGTCCCTATACTTCGCCGTATGTAAATTGATACTTTTTAGCTCATGTTGATTAAATTTGATTTCTATATTGATTATTGTTAATATTTAGAACATAACTTTAGAGTAAACATGTAGATTGTAGTGGAAAATAAAGTTCAGTCATGATAGTCCATAGATTATACTGTACGGTGATATAAAAATGCAGTCTACAGAAAATATTTCTTGGTACCGATTACACACCTACTTAGGAACTAGTTGTTGACGTTAAGCGGATGGACCATCGTTACGCTAACAAGTTACGTATTTCAAGAACAATAATTTTAACTAAGCAAGTATCATCAAGTAGGACAATTAAGTTGTGCTAAAATGAGAAATGAAAGTTATATTCTACTTTTATGTATTTTGTTTACATTTCAAATAAAAACTGGTAAGTATGTTGTTCTATCAGACTATCATGTTGATTAAGAGTTGAAGAAGTCAAGGCTAGACAAACCTAGATAATATAGTCAAAGCTACCGAGATTAAGTTTTAATGATAACTTTAAAGCTAATAACTTAAATATTTATAAATTACATATTTTTATATTCCTCTTAAAACTGACGTCATCATCAAGAAGATGGTGCCGTGCAAGTTAAGTATAATAATTTTGAAGCGAGTTAAGTAACAAAAGCGCCTGTAAAAAGACTAATTTCTCGACTTTATTGTACATCCTTTAATATTTTACAGCTCTCAATAAGGACCAAAGATATAATCCCAGCACTGACTTTTTATTGCATGAAAATGGTGGCGTTGCATACGATTCCAAAAGAGATTATGTAAACCAATTCCCCGCTTTAAAGTCTTCTAGTCAAGCGGGACCGGCGAGTCCTGTGAGTTCACCCCCTACGCCAAAGCCTACAAATGGTAAAAGAGATTATGTGGCTCCTCAAAGATCTACTAGTCCCCCAAATGCTGCAACTACGAAATCAACTCAAAGTATTCCAAGTACGCGAGCAAGTACTCCTAATTTACCACCAAGACGCGATTACGTTGCTTCCCAATTCCCTACTTTAAAGCCTATAGGCACTACACCATTGCCTTCATTGTCCCCAAATAATCATAAAGCAGGTGCTACTGATTCTAACCCGAACCCAAAGAGAGATTATGTTGCTCCCCAATTCCCAACCTTAAAGCCAGTGAAAACCACGCCATTGCCACCATCATCTCCAAATCGTCAGCCTAGCTCAGGAAACGTTAAAGATTTGATCAATTTTTATGATAATAACGGGCAAAGCACCCCGGGTACTACGAAACAACCTAGCTTCAGCTCAATTTTACAAGGAAATAATAACAAACAATCTTGTTTGCCATCAACTCCAAAAAGTCCGAATGCTCCCGGTAAACCATTAAGCTTTAGCAATGTTGTATCAGGATCTAACAATAGGGGTAACGTTTCACCAACTCCCACCTCCTTTACACCCGGGAGCCCCACTAAACCCGCGACCGGTGGCCTTGTGCCCACAAAGTCACCAAAAAAGCCCGTCCTTCCAAGTTCCATTTTAAGCAACATTAACAATCAAGGCTCAAAGAATAGCGGCCCCACTGATGATGAACTTCAAACTTTAAGCGAGGAATTATTAAGGAAAGATACAAATAACGTTGCTAAATACGTGACTATAAATTACCAAGAAAAAACTACATCGAGCTCGAAAGACGACAAGGCTCCATTGCCGTAAGTATAAGATTTACGTACTTGTTGCCTTCAAATAGCTTTAGTTACAAAATGAAATCTTCATTGAAATAAAGTTACTTTCGTATTGTTGTCTGTACAAAAATCGCTTTAATTCGATTACAATGCCGAAGGTCTTGGCAAGGCACCTAAGTACTTAATACGGAGTCAGTAGGTATCTTCGTATATCGTTAGCTATACTGAATATTCTAAAATCGTACCCTCTCTAACATTTTGGCTCTATATTTATATTCAATAAATTTGACAGCCGAATAATGAACCTAGTTTACTTAATTGGAAGTCGGTAAAAAAGGTAATACGGCGTGTTATGTTACATATTATTGTGTAGGTATGCTATAGAACATCAAAACTTGTTACAGGCACTATTGCCCATTTTTGTTGACATAATTTTGAGCGATAGGAATCACCTATTATCTTATAGTAATAATATTATGATACCATCCGTAAAAACTGATCGAAAGAAAGCATGGTCAATCAACCTTTGTTTACAGATTACTCACGATTGCACCTGAGGCATGGAATATACCGACAGTGCAATTGCTACTACCACTTTTAGATAACTATGAAAGAGATGCTACAGTAAATGAATATGTTACAGCGCAGGTTTTGTATTTTTTATATATTCTTTTCATTCTGTTTAAATTACACATGTTATAACACTTTGTACTCGGTTCGTAAACCGACGTACGTGCTTTCCGCATTGGTCTTAAATTACTTTGTATTATTATACTTTTATCTCTACCTAATAGTTAATACCTACTTGACATGTTCTAGACTTTTCGTCCTTCTATTTAGCTAGAAAATCATAATAAAATTTATAACATTTTCACTATTTGCTTTCTAGGAAAGAACCGAAGAAAATGCATTCATGGACGCTGTTATGTCTACATCTGTAATGCGCCATTTAATGACGTTCTTAAAAGAGAAAGGTAAGTTGAAAGCGTAATTTTTTCTCCTTTTACTTGCCGATTAATAAATGCAATGTCAAATTTTTATATGAACTAAAATTGCAGGCTACGTAACACCAGACCCTAAGCAACAACGAGATTTTGTTAAACAAATGTGGTTTGGTATGTACTCCAGAGGTCAAGGAAAAATAAGTAGTTCTGGCTTCGAACATGTATTTTTGTCTGAACTCAAGAACGGTGAACCTATAGGTAAGATTATATTTTCCAAAAACATTAGTCGATAGATAACACCATTATAGAAATGGTGTTATATTGAGGTGAAAAAGCCACTAAGCCACAAAACTGATTTTTATCACAATATGACGTATTTTACACTATGTTAAGGTAAATATAATTATTATATTTTCAACCCCGTCAAAAATACTAATTTTAATGTTTCTTTTACAGGACTGCACAATTGGATTTATTATTCAAAAGAGGAGGCTGCAAATCGTGTTAATTATTTAGGATATCTAAAATACCTTTCCTTAGGTGACGTAAGTATTTTTTAAGATAAATTGAATAATAATAATTATCAACTTATAAAATTGGTTTGAAATATTATGAAGTTTTTAATCTGGTAATGGGAAAAAATATTAAGAAATCTGTTGAAAATATGTAATTAGTAATTACTTACATAATTCTTTTAAATGAACTTAATTTTGTAACCATTTTCAGAAGGGAAGCGTTTTGTCATTGCCGTATATCGAACAAGGACTTCACAAACCTGTGGGAAGCTTTTTCATCGGGTTTTCGCCTGAACTAGAAATGGCGCTCTACACTTTATGCTATGTCACAAGAGAGGGTAAAGATTGTAATCTCAAGCTAGGATCAAAAGATGTTGACATACTGACACACAACTATAGGTATCGTAGTAAAAACTATATCGGTAGCGCATACCCTAGATTCTAGAGCCTAGATTATAATTATTTTTCTTTAATGTTTAAAATATCTTCAATATCTTCATGAAGCTGTTTATAGTCCGTCAAGAAAGTCATGACAGGCGGGAAAATTTTTAAATGAAAAAAATTTAAAAGAAATTTATTAATTTGAGATAATAATTGTAATAAGCGTTCTCTGTAAAAATAAAAAGAAAAAAATACACCTTTTAAGCGTGATTACGTTTTCTTGACAGGCTATAATTCACAACATTTTTTATTAAGTACAATAAATATTTTTCTAGCAAGCAGTATGGTTTTTTAAACAATTGTCTTGATCCAATTTATTTTGTATTTGTATAAAATCATATATAAGTAAGCACTTTATAAAAAGTTAACTTTTGTTATAAATATAAAAAAATGGATTTTGCGAGTGTCCCTGGGCGACGGTAGTTGCTTACCATCAGGTGACCCGTTTGCTCGTTTGCCCCCTTATTTAATTAAAAAAAAAATCTCGGCTTGGGGAAGTGTCGGTCTGAATAATATTATGACAACGACCGTACAGGAATTGGTGAATTTGATGAAACAAATAAATGAGAAAAACTTAGACTTAATCATTCACGCTTAAAACGCTAAACCGATTTTTTTTTTAAATTTAGTATTGCGATATAGGTACTCGGTGAAGTGAATCCGTAAAAATGTGAAATTGTGATAGTTGATCACCATTCACCACATTAAGCAATGCTTGTCATGTGGTGTAAGTATTTATAGGTATTTAATGTTTATTATTAGAAAGGTAAACGGGAATTTCACATTTTTAGGGTTCCGTACCCAAAGGGTAAAAACGGGACCCTATTACTAAGACTTCGTTGTCTGTCCGTCTGTCTGTCTGTCTCCAGGCTGTTAACTCAAGAACGGTAATAGCTAGAGATTTGATATTTTCACAGATTATGTATATCTGTTGCTGCTATAACAACAAATACTAAAAATAAAATAAAATGAATATTTAAGGGTGGCTGCCATACAACAAACGTGATTTTTTTGGCCTTTTTTGCTCTATATCAAAAATGGCAACAGGTAGGTACTTGAATTTTTCACAAAATCCTTAGTTATATGTGTACTTTAATATTTAATAATAATATTAAAATAAAATAAAAAATAAGGGGGGCTCCCATACAAAAAACAATTTATGGCCTAATTTTGCTCTATAATGGTACGGAACCCTTCGTGCGCGATTCGGACTCGCACTTGGCCGATTTTTTTATTCACGGATTCACTTTGCCGAGTACCTATATCGCAATACTAAATTTCAACAAAATCGGTCTTGGTTATTAATAAATATTATTATGTCACCTTTCCAATGTGCTAGACAAAGATAAAAAGATCTTGTATAATTTTTAACTACGAAATATTTTAATAATATGTATTATAAGGGGGTCATTTTATTTGCGGTAGGTTCTACTCCGCTTTAAAATGGGAGTAGAGCCATGAGGTTCAGTGGGAAGACCATATTACGCCATACGCGGCTGATATTCCCAATCAGCCGGGGATGTATTCAGAAGCATTTCCCTGTGTAATAAAAAAAGCGGCCAAGTGCGAGTTGGACTCGCCCATGAAGGGTTTCGCAGCAGCAATAAGGTTTATTTTTATGAAATTAAAAGGTTTTTGATTTATTTTTATATTTCAGTCGATTTCATGAAATTTAGATGAATGTTTACCATTTATGATGTATAAAAAAAACTATTGGCTAGATTTCGTTCAAACCAATTTTCGTTGGTAGTTTTTATAGTAATCTACATCATATATTTTTTTTAGAATTATCATGCCCCTACTTTAGAAATTAGAGGGGGGGGGCACACTTTTTACCACTTTGGAAGAGTCTCTCTCGCAAACTATTCAGGTTAGAAAAATATGATATGAGAAACCTCAATATGATTTTTGAGACTTATCCATAGATACCCCACACGCATAGGTTGGATGAAAAAAATTTTTTTTTGTTTCAGTTGTACCTATGGGGACCCCTAAAATTTTTAATAATTTTTCCATTTTTGCATCAAAATCTTAATGCGGTTCACAGACTACATCTACTTACCAAGTTTCAATAGATAGCTCTAATAGTTTCGGAGAAAAGTGGCTGTGACATACGGACGGACAGACAGACAGACAGACAGACAGACAGACAGACAGACAGACAGACAGACATGACTAATCTATAAGGGTTCCGTTTTTTGCCATTTTGGCTACGGAACCCTAAAAATTGGTAAATTATTCTGGATAAAATTTCAAGTATCAAATATAGCTAAATTTTTCGCAGTACATTTTTCAAAATTTTTAGGTAGAGTACAGAAGGAAGGCCTAAGCAAGCCGGCCAAGTAGCCGGTCCACTTGGTCGGCTTGGTATGTTTTTGCCACTGATCTCTATTATACAAGTACGCTGGATTGCTGATACAGACCTGCTTTTTGTGCCTATTTGAAGCGGAATCAGCGCCCCCATTATTCGGGTAGAGAACTAAATTTGACGTAACCACAACCAATTACAACAGTTGTCATCACTAGTATTAGTTCCAAATACTCTCACTACTGCTATCAGCGTCAGATTTAGTTCTCTACCCGAATAATAGGGGCGCTGATTCCGCTTCAAATACTAGGATGAAGTATGCTCTGGATTTGCTACGCAATTATTATTACCGTGTGTGAACGAAATCACAACATACGAAAACTGTAAGGAATGAAAAGGACGGAAACAACATCTTTTGTCTTTGTCAGAATTTCTGTTGGTCACAACTGTCACAAGGAAAACTTGCGACCAACAAATCAGTTGCGAGTTGCGACCGATATTTACTTCGTTTATTTATGTGATTTACAGTAATTTATGTGGTGAAACAAAGACGTAGTTGAGTGTTGCATAAACTTAACATAGTTATTTGTCATATAATCGGCTGTAAAAGCCGTACTGAGCCCCTATCTTCTGTCCCTTTCGGGTGTACGCGCTTGGCAGATCCAGAGTATACTTGATCCTAGTTCAAATAGGCACAAAAAATAGCTGTCATTTCAAAGGCTATCAGCAATCCAGCGTACTTCTTTAGAGATCAGTGGTTTTTGCCAATGTTTTTGCCATGGTAAAAAACATCTATCTGCCATATTTTGACAGTGACGTTTGATTGTGAATTGCGATTTGTGAAATGTCATTTGTCAAAGTCATCAATTTGGCTTTGGCAACGTGATCGTGAAAGTCGTCAGTCGTCTCTTTTCATATTTTTCGTTATTAATTTATTGGATTTATTTTCCAATTATGCAACGTGTACAATATTGTGTTAGTAAAAGCTTTTAGAAACTGTATTATTAAAAATTTTATAACGAATGTTTGTGTCATGTTTATAAAAATACAAGAGTGCTAAGAAAATTCAAACAAAAATGAGTCTAAGAAATTTAATCTGCAAAAATCTTAAATCAAGTTTATCACAGAAGAATGTGCCGACTAAAATTGGAAGTCCCTGCAAATATTACTCGACCAAAGAACTTCTGAAGGAGGCTTACTGTCGAACAAGATTAAAATATAGATGTAAGTAGGAATGCTTTAAATATTCGTTAAAATAAAATCTTTTTAACCATACTTAGATTATAAATGCGAAAGTGTCTGTCTGTCTGAGTGTCTGTTACCTCTTCACGTCAAAACCGCTGAACCGATTATGCTACAAGTTGGTATGGAGATACTTTGCGTTCCTGGAAAGGACATAAAGATACTTTTTATCCCGGAAAAAATTACGGTTGCCACGCTATAAACGAATTTTGGCGCAACATAGTTGCGGGCGTCATCTATTTAAATTTTTTTCATGTTTGAAGTTTTGCTTACGTTTAATTTTTTTAGCTAAAAAGCTGCCACAGGATGTGAATCCACAGGGAGTGTTTGCTTGTAATGAGCTGGATCTTACAGAGGTTCATGTTTATGGATTTGACTATGATTACACCTTAGCACACTATAAACCGACTCTAGAACATTTACTTTATAATCTAGGAAGGGACATGCTACTGGAAAAATATAAGGTAACAAAATATGTTATGGCCTAAGCTAATTGTCTAGTAAGCCTAGTAATTACATTATAATTTTTAAATATTATATAATAATTATATTGTTTAAATATTCTTTGCTAGTTAAGTAAACAAATGCTTTCTTATTTGGTAAGAAAGTAAATTTGTTTATTTAACTTGCATATTTTTTTGCTTGCCACAAGACTCAAGAGAAAAGTTTGTCTGGCAAATAATTATTGAATAAACTTTACTATCTGTAAGGTAATATAATTATTATATTGTATATTAGTATGTACCTATTTGTAAAAGTATTTTGACTGTAAGCCGAGTAAATGTAGAATGTTATAAAATTGGTGTGCAAGTAGCCTTTAATCTAATATTATACTAATTTTTCAGCTCTGTGTTTATGTCTTATCTTTGGGAGAAGAAAAGTCTCAAATTTAATACTTGCTAACTATAGAAAATGTGATTGAAACAAACCAGTGATTAAAGATTATTATGAAAGTTTCAGGTTCTTTACTTTAATTTCTAAACTATGTAGTATGTAAATACTAATTAGTAACCAGTAATAGTAATATTGAAAATAACAATCAGTTAAAATGTCTTGAGATTCAGCTGGTAATGTAGTATTATTAACTACATCGTTCTGGTGTCATCAAATTAGATCTCAAGATTTTTTGGATTATGTGTTACATTGTAATTTTGGAATATCATCCTTTTTTCACAGTATCCTCCAGAGATTTCGAAATTGGAATACAAGCCCCATTTTGCTGTACGTGGTCTGCATTATGACATTGAAAAAGGTTTACTTCTGAAGCTGGACTCATTTCTCCAAATCCAGTTTGGTGCCGTATACAGAGGCCTTACTCCCGTCTCTACAGAGGAAGTTCTAAAGCTTTACAGGAACAGAATAATTCCAATTGCGTATGTGGAAGGAGACATGAGAGCTAATAAGGTATTGTGTTTTAATGACATTGCAGTACACAAACTCAATGCACAGTATTTTGAGTGTTGACCTTCTTATGGCTATAAATAGGTACTAAAATGTTAAGCTTTGACGGCAACTGTACTTTGCGCTAGTCTTTACTGTAATAAAATTCAAATTTGCAGAAGAGCATAAAGTGCAGATGTGTCGTAAATATATGAGTTGAGATCTCTTTCATCTGTGATATCCTTGGGAGACCATAGAATCCACAGATTTATTGGCCTTCTACAGATACAAGTGGCAAATATTAGTTTTTTTTTTTCTATTACTAAAAAGTCAAATCTTATCATCTAAGAATTGTAAACAAGTTATCTAATATTCCATAGGTATTTGTTATTTAAACCGATAAAGGTTTCTAATTGATACAGGATATTGAATAGCCTTTGTGGTTTTTGTGTCCTTAATCACGTACTTATTACACATAAATCGGGATTGTAATTTATTTTGAGTAAAAAACTATCGTATGTCCATTTCTGGAACTCAAAGTACCAATAAAATTTCATGAAAACCATTGCCAGTACAGCAGCATGAAAAGAAACAGGTAGCAAATATTTTGCGTTTGTAATATTAGTTTCAATGATAGTGTAATCTTGTTTATAAGAACGTATTGACTTGGTCTACATACATGTGTGATTATTTTAGTAAATAATTCGCACGTGTCGTCCCTCACATACGGTGTCACGCCACGCTATTATACTATACGTCTACATCAGTACATGCACGTAGGCAGAACATATTATGTGTAGACTGTAGTTGGCAAAGAAATGGCGATTCGTTACACCTAATGAGTTGTAAATTTTAAATATGCTGTACTAGATTTAGCTGTAGAGTATTATAGTTAAATCTAGTACAATACAATAAAATCTAGTTCAAATTAAAATACTTACATTACATTACAGCACCGTTTATCTAGGATTATTTCCGTTGCGCGTTATTTTTTGGACATTAATTTTGCTTTTGCCTAATTTAACAGATAATACAAAATTGATATTATAAAATCACATCGCTGCCGCTGTTTCAGACATCATTTCTCAACTACGTTGGCATACGGTCCTGGCATATGGGTTGTAGACTGTAGGACAGGATGCCCCCAAATTTCGGGGCCTCCTAACTCTCGCTCCGTCACTGGTATATAAAACAGTGCGTGTATATCAGAACAGGAATATTGTAACTATTACAGCTGCAATGCTGTGAGCAATCATACCACTTGTTAGCAATCAATTCATCACTCCCCCTGTTTGTACTTGTGGTGTGCATTATAGAATCTTGTTCTGCAGAATCTGAATCACGATGTTTGTCGGTCTGTTACCTCTTAACGCTTAAACCGCTGAAGCGATTTTGATGCAATGAATGGAGGAGAAAGGATTATTATAGTTTATGATCCTTAAAAAATGTACGGCTGATATACGATACGAATTTCTGCGTGAACTATTAAGTTACGAACTATTTCATTAAAATCGGTTTAGCGGCTAAGTGTAAGGAGGTAATAACTCACTGTCGCTTTTAGGTATATTGTTATTTATTATGTAATATTAGTATAATGGTTAAATTGATATAAGTATATATCAAAATGTATTTCAACAGTTCAGCATCTTTTTGTTAAAAAAATAGATGTTTGAAGTAAACTAAGGTTTATTTTTAATTTCCAGGCGAGTCGAGCGAAAATGGTACACTTAGCCGATCTGTTCTCCGTGCCCGAGATGGGTCTGCTGTGTAACGTCGCCGAGTATTTCATCAAGAACCAAATCGACTACCACCCTGAGATCCTGTTTTTAGATGTCAAGGTACTTATTAAAATTCATTATTTAAATTAGAAAAAAAAAAGAAATAGCCCAGTCCTAAATTACGAAGAAATTCGTAATTCACCTGTTGCTACGTCATGTCTCTAAGGGCCAATCCACACTTACCACAGCCACACGACAACCACTGACACAACCACACTACGTGGTCGGGCGTATATTTCGTATTGTAAATGAACTGGACCATTCACACATACCACATTTTGCAGTCGTTGTCGACCACTTGTCAGATACCGACCACATCACAACCACGGCTGACCACATCGCAACCACAACGTTGCGTCGATGCAACGACTGCGCGTACGCCGCTCTTTCCCCCCTCCGTTTTATTGACTTTCGTACGTAAGTCGTAACCACATCGCAACCACTGGCGACAACGTAACCACGTCGGCATTTTGTCGGTACCATAACGCAACTACAAAAAGCTGCAGCGACACCATTCACACGTAACCACAGCTGCTCGACGACATTTTGTCGTTGCGATGTTGTGTGGTTGTGGTACGTGTGGGTTGGCCCTTGTGCGCACAGGAAAATAAACAATAGATATTATATCCATACACGTGTGAAGAAGACAAGTAGAATAAGTCAATGAACTAATTTCTACGTAATTCAGTAATGATTAATCTACAGAAAAACTATTGATAATATCATAATATAATATACGGTCACAATAAGACTTACTGCAGCTAACATAATTATAAGATTTGTGTACTTATTTAATAAGTATTATTTTGCTGTGTAGGTAAGGATGGAGAGGTTCTTGAAATACCATCTTGCTACGGAGCCCCGTGTGTCCAAGTTTTGTCATTTATATGACGTCGAATGAGTTCTAGTATTGTTTGCCACTAGAAGCGTTGGTTTGATCCCAAATTGTAATTTACGTTCTCATGATGTGACATAAACTGACACCCACTGATTTGTTACATTGTAACTTTTCTAGAATTCAGTCCAAAGCTGTCACCCAATAATGCACCAGATAGTGGCGAAAAATGTAGAAGAATATATCAGACCAAACGCCGACCTGAAGAGATATTTCCAGTTGCTGCAAGCGGGAGGGAAGAAGTTGTTTCTGGTGACCAACAGTCCCTATCATTTTGTGTAAGTAAAATGGTATTAAACGATATAATATTTAACCCTCTTACTTGTTAAAAAGATCGACTTTTATATAAATAATTATTGTTATACAATATTTTTACAAACAATAAAGACAAAAAGGTTGTCTGCTAGAAACAGCTTATAGCGGTAAGATTGTCAATTTGTACGGATTCTTTTATTGCTTTTGTTTATATTTAAGACAGGTTTTTTTTTCAGTTTCACAGTTCCTTTGCTCAATTTTGATATTTGTATGCATTGATCAAAGAGTAACTATAGCCGAGTTAGTTACGTTATTTATTTATGAGCTAATAATATATGTATGTACCACATATAAGCGCATAAATAAATAACGATATAATTACTGTACATATTATGAACACAGAACAGTAATTATCACTACCTATCCTATCTATACCTAAGAATTACTAGTTTATTTATTTTTATGTGATTGAAATGTGAACAGAAATATGAACGATATTCGCGTTAACATAAAGGTGGGCAACGACAATATTCTCAATGCTTCACCTTTCAATCTGAGATTTAAAAAAACATTTTGACTTTATCTTTTTTCCAGCAATGCCGGCATGGAGATGCTAGTAGGGCGCGACTGGCGGGAATTCTTCGACGTGGTGATTGTGAACGCTAACAAGCCCAAATTCTTCACGGAGGTGTCGCGGCCGATACGCGTGTTTGACAAGAACGCCAACTGCCATATCTGGGAGAAGGTCACCTCGTTGGAGAAAGGTGTTATATATTATGAGGTAGGCTTAATATTAAAAATCTATGCAGGGTGTAACAAAAGAAAGTGATAAGTGGAGTGGTAGTGGTCAGTTAGTACATATTCGTATCATTTATAGCATAGATGCAATGTCTCCAGGCTAAGATAAAGCAGCCATCTGCTTAAGAAAAATAAGTACACATTCAAATCATATTAAACAAGTGCAGCTGTAGGGCATGGTAAAACAGCTATCTATCTATAAACGATTAGTACATATTTAAAGCAATATATCATAGACGTGATATCTATAATATATTCTTATTTCTTAAGTACATATTCAAAGCATATTAAAAATGCAGCTGATGTCCCCAGGGTACGGTGAAACAGCTGCAGGAGCTGACGGGGTGGAGCGGTCACCAGGTGCTGTACTTCGGCGACCACCCCTACTCCGACCTCGCCGACGTCACGCTGGAGCACGGCTGGCGGACCGGCGCCATCATCAACGAGCTCACTGTGAGTAGACAACCACAGCTCATGTCTCCGGGGCACGGTGCAGCAGCTCCAGGAGCTGACGGGGTGGTGCGGTCACCAGGTGCTGTACTTCGGCGACCACCCCTACTCCGACCTCGCCGACGTCACGCTGGAGCACGGCTGGCGGACCGGCACCATCATCAACGAGCTCACTGTACTTATATAATATATTTATATAATATAATAAATGATAGTCGTATTCTATCTTACGAAAAATCGAGCAGCTCTGCTGCCAAATTGTGTTGTTAAATTTTTTTTATGATCATGTAAACATTAAGAGGAGCTCTCGTACTACATATTAATATTTTATAATTCCCACAACTTACTATAGTGAGGACAATTTAAGGTGGCACCAGCGGTCATTAACCTTTCTAGTCTAGCTATGTATAAAATACTCGCACTGCATTCTGTTAACTTAAGAATAAAATTGAATTATTCTTGTAAAGAAACCGACTATAATATTATAGTTTCATCGGAAAACGCCATTGTGTTTTATTTTTTGTAATTAAAAATGTTGTAATTTTACTTCTTAGTGTGTGCACAATAAAGAAAAATAAACGTCTTGGTAACTCTTCATGTGATAATCTCCAAATGTGTTTGAAGTGATATAATTCATACTCTGTTCTCATTGTGTATGCAAAATACTACAAATATATAGTACTTGCTATTTCACTCACTCGCTTAGTACTTCACGATGCTGTGATTTTAGCAAATATGAAATAGCATATAGCATGTTATGACATAAAAATGTGTATGTTATGAAATTAATAGAAAATAACATTAATTTCCATTACTACAACTTACCACTCTTAGGCCCGTATAAATGGTCAGTACTTAAGATGCGACCCAGTCTCAAGACACGGTTCGGCTCTGTGATTGGGCCAAATTTTGACAGCCAACCAATCACAGAGCCTAAACCGTGTCTTGAGACCGAGATGCATCTTGAGTACTGACTATTTATACCGGCCTTATCCATATTCCAGCACGAGATCAACACGCTGAACATGGAGAAGTTCAAGATGAACGCCAACTGGCTGCAGATGCTGACCCAGCTGATTGAGGACCACCAGAACCAGACCGACCCTGATGCTATTGCCGTCCTCGCCGAGTGGATGGCCGAGAGAGACCAGCTCAGGTATATACAATAATACTCCCCACACCGATTTCGGTGACGGTGGCCAGTTTCATTGAAACCAGGCCAGGTACGCAGGAGTAATTTTTATAGTGCCGAAGTGTGTGCGCAGTACACAAGAGCACTCTCTATTCCTTCACTCTCATAACTCAGTGGGGCGGGAGACCTACACGACTGGCGAGAGATCAGACGCAGGACCGACTTTTTACTTGTCAGACAGTCAGGTGATCAGCCTGTATTGTCCTAACCAAACTTAGAAATAACATGTTTCCAACACGGAGAATCGAACCCACGACCTCCGAGTCGCTCTAAACCACTGGACTACGGAGGCGTTATTGATTAGTGATTACCATAAAACCAACAGCGGCAGTGTTCTATACGCGACTTAATAGCAAATTTCATAAAAATCGCTTTAGCTGTATAGAGTGAAGAGTTAGCAGTCACAGGCAGACATACAGACGCTCTTTTAAATTTTAGTATTATTGCTAAACTCCGCCTATGCGCAGCATACTGCGCTCTGATTGGCCGATATTCAGCAAGATCTTCACTTGTTATACAGGTGCATTTAAACCTACCGGCCAAATTTTTTTAGGGCTTAGGTATCATTAGGAGACCATTTAATAAAAATAGGGTGTTAATATTTTTACAATAATATATAATTTATCCCGCTTAAAATCGTTGCAGAACGGTCACTTCGTGGCGGTGAGTAGAGCGGGGGTGACGCGGGGGGAGGCGCGTGCGCGAGGGGGACCCGCCGGGGACGCGTAGTGTCCATTAATTGTGGTGTTTTTAGGATAACGTTCGGAAGCTATTTCTCAACATTTTAGTACTGAGTGATTATAAAAGAAAAAAAGCGGCCAAGTGCGAGTTGGACTCGCCCATGGAGGGTTCCGCAGCAGCAATAAGGTTAATTTTTATGAAATTATATTATTTTTGATTTATTTTTATATTTCAGTCGATTTAATGAAATTTAGATTAAGGTTTACTATTTATGACGTATAAAAAAAACTACTGGCTAGATCTCGTTCAAACCAATTTTCGTTGGTAGTTTTTATAGTAATATACATCATATATTTTTTTTAGAATTATCATGCCTCTACTTTAGAAATTAGAGGGGGGGGGACACACATTTTTCCACTTTGAAAGAGTCTCTCTCGCAAACTATTCAGGTTAGAAAAAAATGATATGAGAAACCTCAATATAATTTTTGGAGACCTATCCATAGATACCACACACGCATAGGTTAGATGAAAAAAAATTTTTTTTTGTTTCATTAAAGTTTACTATTTATGACGTATAAAAAAAACTACTAGCTAGATCTCGTTCGAACCAATTTTCGTTGGTAGTTTTTATAGTAATATACATCATATATTTTTTTTAGAATTATCATGCCTCTACTTTAGAAATTAGAGGGGGGGGGACACACATTTTTCCACTTTGGAAGAGTCTCTCTCGCAAACTATTCAGGTTAGAAAAAAATGATATGAGAAACCTCAATATAATTTTTGGAGACCTATCCATAGATACCACACACGCATAGGTTAGATGAAAAAAATTTTTTTTTTGTTTCATTAAAGTTTACTATTTATGACGTATAAAAAAAACTACTGGCTAGATCTCGTTCGAACCAATTTTTGTTGGTAGTTTTTATAGTAATATACATCATATATTTTTTTTAGAATTATCATGCCTCTACTTTAGAAATTAGAGGGGGGGGGACACACATTTTTCCACTTTGGAAGAGTCTCTCTCGCAAACTATTCAGGTTAGAAAAAAATGATATGAGAAACCTCAATATGATTTTTGGAGACCTATCCATAGATACCACACACGCATAGGTTAGATGAAAAAAAATTTTTTTTGTTTCAGTTGTACCTATGGGGACCCCTAAAATTTTTAATATTTTTTCCATTTTTGCATCAAAATCTTAATGCGGTTCACAGACTACATCTACTTACCAAGTTTCAATAGTACAGCTCTAATAGTTTCGGAGAAAAGTGGCTGTGACATACGGACGGACGGACAGACAGACAGACAGACAGACAGACAGACAGACAGACAGACATGACGAATCTATAAGGGTTCCTTTTTTGCCATTTTGGCTACGGAACCCTAATGATATAAGAAACCTCAATATGATTTTTGGAGACCTATCCATAGATACCCCACACGCATAGGTTAGATGAAAAATTTTTTTTTGTTTCAGTTTTACCTATGGGGACCCCTAAAATTTTTAATAATTTTTCCATTTTTGCATCAAAATCTTAATGCGGTTCACAGACTACATCTACTTACCAAGTTTCAATAGTATAGCTCTAATAGTTTCGGAGAAAAGTGGCTGTGACATACGGACGGACGGACAGACAGACAGACAGACAGACAGACAGACATGACGAATCTATAAGGGTTCCTTTTTTGCCATTTTGGCTATGGAACCCTAAAAATACGTGTATTTTTGTTTTTAACAAGGATCAAAATATCGAAATTTGGCCGGAAGGTTTAATTGCATCCTGTGTATACTGTACAGATGTTGTGTTTGGACAAATGCTACACCTCTGTTATGGTACCAGCTCAATGTTTTGTACTGTGAAAATGTAAATAATTGTTTAATGTAAACAGGTATTAAGCTTTATTAGTTAATTTGAACATATTATTATGTATTAATGATTAATCAGTACTAATGATTCGACTGTTGGTGACTTATGCTTACTGAAATGTTGTGTAGTAATCTTTATAATATAAGATTATCCGTATCCATACAATTTTATAAATAAAACTGTACATATTGTCGTTATAAAAAGCCTATATTCTGTATGATGTGTATCAAAAATCCGTTAAATGTAATTAAAATGTTTTGCTTTGGCGAAAACTGGCATATCTATAATAACTTTATCCAAATTAATAGTCAGAGAGAAGTAAGTAATATTTAATTGGTTCTAACGTTTGTTGCAATGTAAATTGTTTGTTTTCACGCTTGTCCAAAAATCGGCAAGAGCAGGAAGTACTGTATCGGACTAATTCGTCTTATTTAGAAGATAACGCCGTTAGCACACTAACGTCGCAAACTGCAGATTAAGCGGCTATAAAGCAATAGAACGATACAAGCGGGCCCCTAGACGATCAATTTTATTGCGTCAGTATTTATTGAACAACTTATTTGACTACAAGATTGAAAGGCCGGCGCTTTCTATATTAACCCTAGACGGTCATTGGTCAATAACATTGCACAATGAAATTGATCGTCTAGGGGCCCGCTTAGAGCGAGACCACATTTCTCCGTTACGTTGCGTCGTCGCAGTTGTGATATCAGATAAGTTGATTCATAGGCACCTACGTGACTTGGTTGCGTTATATCAAACCCAGCTGACCTATCACAATTCACAACTAACATTTTTTGGGAACCAGATGAAATACGTCGTTCCGTCATCTGCTTTTGAATCAATTTCTTTGACGTTGTTTTCCCGCAGCAGGACGATTTACCTACAGTAGTACTATCGAATCATGCAAGTTATTTTTTGAAAATACAAAATAATTTGTTTACCGTAACCGTACTCAACTTTATGCCGATAGGCGCGAGCGGCTATGAACCAGGCCGATTTTTTTATGATTTGAACAAAAAAAACTTCACAAATCTATTGTACTACTAAGATAGAATAATTTTACTGCGGGAAAACAACCATTAAAATTTCTCGCTGTATATCGTATTTGACGTTCAGAAAAAAACATCATCGAAATATATACCGATCATGTAATGTATGAATGTGGCATGAAATATTATATTATCATAATAAGTAAATTGTTATGTGTTATACAACGCAGCGTTGACGCTGCGACAACGCAAAACAACGGATTGCACCGTTGCGAAACGCGTTGCGTCGTTTTGTGTTTTGTTGTTTGTGGCTTC
The DNA here is from genome assembly GCA_905404155.3 of Plebejus argus. NCBI lineage: Eukaryota > Metazoa > Arthropoda > Insecta > Lepidoptera > Lycaenidae > Plebejus > Plebejus argus. The sequence continues at coordinate 5,957,013 of FR989935.1, read as the reverse complement.
GCTCTAAAATATCGCATACGTTTAATATTATGGAAAACATATTTATCAACTGCTTATCTGCGGTCTGCGGAGTCAGTGTACTAACGGCGTATCTGTCAAAGTATTAACCGCCATTTTGTTTTTCAGGAACGAAACGAAGTCGGTGTTTAACCCGCAGTTCGGCTCGGTGTTCCGGACGTACCACAACCCGACATATTTCTCCCGACGACTATTCCGTTTCGCCGACATATACACCTCCAATATACGGAACCTACTCAACTACTCGCTCACGCACACATTCTACCCCCGCCGTGGTGTTATGCCACACGAATATGGATCTTACTTCGTATAGATTAATGCTCAATCAGTCGAAATAAGCGGACAAAATCGAATCGATGTAGATAAGCAACTGTGTTGCCAGTAAGGATAGATGTAAGTAAAACTGTTTTTGTATATCATGTGTTCAAGTTGACTAAAACTAAGGTCTGATCATCGTCTGTTAGTATTTTTAACAAACAAAGAATCAATATTATCTTTTAGAGTTTAGGGAATATTGTTTCTCTATGGTTTACATTTTGAATGTCAAAGTGACATTGACATTCGACCTACCTTTAACTGTCATTTGTCAAAAATAGTAATTGGTTGGCAACAGTCAACACTAACATCTTGATTTTCCCGCCGAGTATAATTGGTCAAGTTAATATTAGTGTACGTTTTTTAATTATTCAAAGTAATTATCTGTGTATGGATCTTGGAGCCTGTCCCTCTCGCGCATGATTTTTGGGTTAGATATTCAAAAGATCTTGCCTCAGGTAGATTGTAAACTATTTTCATAAGTATTAAATAGGCAGTATTTATAGATACTTTACAACGACAATATTTCGTATTACTTAGATATTTCGTATTCGAATATTTCGTATTAATTAGTACTACTTAGAATGTCAACTCCGAATATCATTGAGAATTTATATCCTTTAAATAATTATTACAAACAAGATCTAATTAGAATAGATGGGCCTGTTTAGCAGTCGCATAAAGTGTTAAATATACAGTGCCGTAAATAGGGCGGTGCCACCGGTGCCCAGGCACAGGACGTAGACTCTGGGAGGCGCAAAAATGGCCAGACCTGATAGAGGCCTATATTGCTCTGGGTACATATTATAATATCTAAAAAAACCAAGGGCGCAGTTATAAAAGCTCGCACAGGGCGCAAAAAACTACTTACGGCATAAACAATATATTTTATTCCTTATTTTGGCAACAAATCAGTTTATTTTTACTAGATATACCATAGTCTAAAAATCGGGTTTAATTTCCAGTTTTATAAATTAAATTTTAATAAGTAAATGTATACTCTTTGTACATAAATGTATATTGTTGTTACTGTTTATTAAAATTAAATGAAAAATTAAGATGTAAATAATGAAAATCAATTTTAAAGCGTTTACATTTTTATTACATTATACTTTATAATTTGATAGAGGATTTTTAAATTTGTACATTTTGAAACATTTACATAACAAACCATTATTTATAGCCATAGGTTCTAGTCAATTTTACTCATATCAATCAGTAGACTATAATTATATATTTAAGTACGAAATTAAAACTTAGAACGAAATGTTAAAATGTATGTATATATTTGCTTGGCTAGGAAATATTAAGATATCTACACAACCGATTATTATTATTGTAAAACCGTTTATGCATAGATCGTATTAACATTATTTCAAAAATACCGAATGATATATAGAGTTAAATTCCGCAATATCTCTTTACAGCTTTTGGGTATGTCTCAATCGAGATATTAATATAAAATAATTTACTGTTTAGTAAATGTTAAAATATTATAAATTAATATGATGTATATTGTATATTGGTTTGCTTAATGAGTGTTGTTAAAAATCTTACTGAAAGATCTGAGTTTAAGCAATTACAAGATTATAATATATTTTGTTACCACAAAAAAATTTATGTGCGTACGTTATGTCCCTCGCGCCAGAATATAATATTGCTATTTATGCGTGAGTGAAAGAGATGGGTAGCGATGTGTCAATGTACGAATACTACATGCTTTGTGATCGGACTCTATCTAATAAATAATTAGTATTATATCCCGTGAAGCTGTGTTAACACAAGCCCTGTACGGGATTTTTAACACTGTTATTTGATAACTGTATATCGTTTTCTGTATAAATAAATAATAATAAAAAAAATATATTATTATGCTTTCAAGTATCATATTATCTAGCTTTCGATATCAGTGCAAAATTGCAATAGGACTTTAGTTATGAAATACATCTAAGTTGATTTATTTTAGTTGAGTTTTGTTGTTAAGTTTCCATGTTGTTTTACTCAAAATATTTTAGCTCATGTTAAAATGTAAAATATCTATTTCTGTACATAAAATGTAGTAACGGGATATTTTCATATTTATTGTCTTCTAATAAATTTGACTCGAATGTTCCTATATTTTTGTTAATAGTTATTTTGCATTTACCTTATATTTTTAGATGAATTTTTATTTCTGTATTATCATGTTACCTCATTTTAGTTTATTGTTGAGTTCAATTCTTGCCAGTATATTTGTTGTAAGATTTATGCTATCGGCTATGCTGCTGCGATAAATCGTTGGTCGCTAACGCGATAGCTAATCGTGTCGTAACCTTAGATAACCTTGTTGTGCCATTATAGACAATAAACATGTTGAAAATTTAATTTAGCTTATTTATTGTATGACCCAGCAGACTTTTACTAGGAATCAAAAACAATTTTACGCTCCATCAGATGTCATAGTTTAACGATATGACTTTCAAAATTATATTTCAAGAATAATATCGAAACGCTAAGGATAATGGAGTAAGAACGAACAGAACAGAAGTTTCTTGGTTGTTAAAAATCTGTAGATTTAGTATGTAGTACCTACCTAATTACTCTTCCTCTTATTTTATGTTTTTAAGCAGAGTATGACCGTTGATTTTATGACACACAAATCATAATGTTTAACAAAAAAAAAAACACTCCTACAAATAAAATAAAACAGCAGTAACCCAAAAACTAATATATTTATAATTTAAACTGTAACTTAGAACACGGGGTACGCTGTATCAATGAGCAGGACATTATCTGACTTTAGTGTCTTCGTCTGGATAGTGAATGGTACATTGCCGGCTGTGACTCGGCACGGCCTGTCCGGTCGCGCCATGAAACACACAGTGTATAACGCCAACTCTAATTCAGGTGAGGTGCCCACGAACATGGTGATCTCAGGAGCGTCCTTCGTCTCGCTGAGCACGGAGTGTTGTTTCAGGATGAGGCCTTTCTGTAACGCAGAAACTGTTGTTAGGACCAGACCACAACACTGCCTTCCGACGACGCATTGTATCTACGACGCCGCAGAACGTATCGTGAAAATTTCCGATGTAAAGAGTGCTATGCTATATGAAATTTTCGCGTTGCGACATCGCATCTCATTTAAGTACTTACATGTGCGGTGTTTTTGCGATACGACGCCGCAACGCAGTGTTGTGGCCTGGCCCTAACTCTTTTTTTAAGCCAGTTTGTCAGATTTTGTCAGATACTTATGCCGCGGCCGCATATGCGTGGTGCTTCGCGCTAAAGCCGATACTATTGGACGATCTGTGTGTATCGTCCAATAGTATCGTCTCATCGCACGAAGCTTTGGACGATACACGCAGATGCGGCCGGGACGTTAGACCAACAAACTGCTGTAAGGGGTCATCCATAAATTATGTCACACCTAAAGGGGGAGGGAGAGGGTCGATGAAGTGTGACATGGTGTGACAAGGAGGGGAAGGGGGTTTTAAGTTTTGTGACATCACATTTTAAATTGAATAAATTGAATAGCAATATTTTAAATAAGGTGGTTAATCTTTTAATGTAGGTAAAATTACAAGATTGTGACGTCACACTAGGGAGGCGGGGGTCTCACAAAATATGTGACCACCTTTGACAAGGATGATCAAAAATTCATGAAAATCGTGTGATGTAGGTAGGTACTTTATGGATGGACAGATTAAATACCTTTAATGGCGAGTCGACGTAAAAAAGATTATCTATACATATAATAAAATCGTAGGAAAGTCAATTCTGTACATTGAATATTTTTGAAAAATAATACTTGGGACGTGATCTACAATCGATATGTAAGCCAAAAATATAGTTTTTAGAATTTTTGTCTGTTTGTCTGTTTATCTGTTTGTCTGTTTGTCTGTATGTATGTCCGGGATAAACTCAGAAAGTACTGAATGGATTTACTTCAAATTTTGCACGAATATATAATAAAATCGTAGGAAAGTCAATTCTGTACATTGAATATTTTTGAAAAATAATACTTGGGACGTGATCTACAATCGATATGTAAGCCAAAAATATAGTTTTTAGAATTTTTGTCTGTTTGTCTGTTTATCTGTTTGTCTGTTTGTCTGTATGTATGTCCGGGATAAACTCAGAAAGTACTGAATGGATTTACTTCAAATTTTGCACGAATATTATATAGAGGTCGGGTCAACACATAGGCTATATATTATGACGATATCACCTAGGGCGGGGGGAGGGGCTCAAGTTTCAATATTTTTAGTTTTTTGCTCATATCGCTAAAACGGTGCGTTGTAGAGAGAAAATGTCCGGTACGTAATGAAAGCCCAAAAAATTTCCTACAAATTTCTCCTTCACACTTTGTATCTATCTTCACTCCTTGCCATGCTATGAGCTTTTGTCTATCTTTTCTATACAAATTTCGAGTGTCGTTTGATTAACATGCTGGGAGCTTTGGCATCGGTCTTTTCTTGGGGGGGGGGGGCTTTGCCCCCCCCAACCCCCCCCCACCTCCCCAAATTTTGCTTCAAACAAAGTGGTGTTGCGGCGTTATACATCTTTTTTAAGAACAAAGTTAAAAACTAAACTACACATACGGTTTTCCAGTGTCGTTTGTTTTGGGGGGGCTGGGCCCCCCCAAACCCCCCCCCCCCCCCTTATTCCTCTTGAAACTTTTGTTCATAATTAAAAGGTATCGTGGAGTTTGTATTGCGTCTTAATTATCCTTTGTAGGAACAAACTAAGTCATCTATACATATAATAAAATCGTAGGAAAGTCAATACTGTACATTAAATGTTTTTGAAAAATAATACTTGGGACGTGATCTACTATACTAACGCGGACGAAGTCGCGGGCAACAGCTAGTAGTTAATAAGCTTTAAACTATATTATTTTATCTAAGTACCTTTCTTAAATAGTAGCTGTCCCGGCAAATGTTGTTTTGCCATTTAAAGTATTTCTACTTCATCAGTTGATACAAAATCTTACCCCCTCTTTTGTCCACTAAGAGGGGTGGGGGGAGGGGATTTTATCAACAGATGTTAAGTTAATAATATGAAGTAAGTCGCAAGTAAAAAGTTTGATACAAAATCTGACCCCCTCTTTGGTCCCCTTAGAGGGGTGGATTTTTATACACCAGATGTTGAGTTAGAAGAAGACAAATATATCTGCGAAAACCGTATGCAAATCGGATCAGTAGTTTTCGTGTTAAAGAAAAAAGTTAGATACAAAATCTGACCCCTCTTTCGTCCCCTTAGAGGGGTGGGGGGGTAGAATTTTTATACACCAGATGTTAAGTTGGAAGAAGACAAATATATCTGCGAAAACCGCATTCAAATCGGATCAGTAGTTTTCGTGTGATAGTGGAACAAACATACAGACAGACAGACAAAAAACTAACCACATTTTGGCTTCTAACGCTATGTAGTGACACCACCCGCTTATTAGTTTTTAAATATCTTTAATGTACAGAATTTTCATTTCTACAGTTTTATTATATGTATAAATTAGGCTGATTAGGTTACTTACTCCGTTCAGATCCAGTTTGTCGATGTATCCCAGATAGTTGGCCTTGTTGTCCATCTCGCGCTTGGCGAAGAACAGCCAGCTGTGGAGACCTGCAGCGGCAGACAACATGATAAATTACTCATTTTAGTCAATGTTATTATACCTCACTGATAGGTAATACATTTATATACCTACCTAGACTAAAAAATACGTCACTAAATTATGAGGCTGAGGCAAGGTATAGTGCATAGGGGTCTAAGGGTTGAATCAGACCGCAACGCGACGCGTAGATGCATTTCTAAATTTCACAGATTCGCAAGACGTCTCACGCAATAGAAATCTGTCAAATCCATACAAATTTATGCCGCGCCGCGCCTCGCCTTGTCGCGTTGCGGTCTGAATTGACCCTAAGGGTCAGTCACACCGACACGAGGGAACCGCAACGCGGCGATGCATAATTGCAACATTAAACATTACATTTCAGTATTGTGTTAAGTATTCCTTTGCCTGTGGCTTTTCATTTCGACATAGTCTGGCTCTAACACCAAAACATTACAGCAATAAGGATTTTCGTAAATAAAAATACAGGATGTAACAAAACCAAATGCTACTTTAGGGTGTTTATGTGTTCCTTGATTCCTTCACTGTGAAAGTAGCAGAGCTGAGAGAGCAATTTTTGTGCTTTGTACCAATTGTACCACACACAAGCGCCCCAGCTTCGTGAATTTACTCATATAAATCACATAAAAAAAGATATTTCAGGGCTGCTTCTTTCACAGTGAACTCTCTACATACCTACAGGGTGCAATTAAACCTTCCTGCCAAATTTTTTACAGGGCTTAGGGTATGATCGGGGGCATTCGGAGGTGTCGCGGGGGGAGGCGCGCGCGCGTGGCACGTGAACGCGCGGGCGACGAGTAGTGTCCATTAATTATTGTAGTGTTTACGATAACTTTCGGAAACTATTTCTCAACTTCTAGTACGGAGTGATTATAAAAGAAAAAATACGTGTATAATATATTTTATTTTTAACAAGGATCAATATTTGTCGACAGGAAGGTTTCATTGCAGCCTGTATAAGGATTAAGGAACACTATACATAATAATATTACATGCTCTAAAGACTAAAGTATTATCATTTAGTTTTGTTACACCCTGTACATAATCTTGTAGAATGCTTACCCAAAACCTCATTAGACTTGAGTTCAGCCATGAAGATGTTCTCGAAGGCGCAGCTACACTTGCACAGGCCGGTCCAGTGGCGCGCGTACTTCGTGAACCAGATCTTCTTCAGTAGTTCCACTTGCTCGTTGTATTCGTTCAGTTGCGTTAAGCCTGAGGAATAGACAGGGCCGGATTTGTATTTTTATGAGTATATGGAACTTTAATTTTGCCACCCCTATGTACGAACTCTGCCGCGATCCTAGACCACTGTCGCCCCCCCTAGGACGCCATAGGACTCTGCCGTACTGTCTGTACATAAATCCAGGGCTGGGAATAAAGACAAAAAGTTGGGATTGTTTGAGCATACACAAAGTATATTGGGAAAAAATAGGTACTGTAGAGTTTGCCAAAACTGTACATTGTGATAGATAGTCATATTACTTATGTTTCACAAATTCGCAATATTATATATTTTTAAATTGATTGCAATAATTATAAATTAGAGAGCGAATGGGTAACATTAATTTTGGTCATAAAATAACAGATGCGTAGTTTAGAAAAAAGTTTGCTAATTATAAATTTCCAACCAAAAGTTGTTTTTAGCGGAAATCTCTCGAAGTTTTTACAACTCTCTACTAGATGGCTCTAGTTGCCGGTGCATTGTGCAATAACTTTCTGATCAGCGAAATCTCACATTGATAGTGACCATGCAACAAACAACTACAAGTGAAACTTTGGAAATGTGAGCTGAGATTGTCAATAAGAAATATATAATTATATTTTATGTTTTCAATTGTACTTTAAAGTTTAAAGTAGGTAAGTAAGTAGGTACATAATACAATATTGCCAGTACTTACATTGTGCTAGGTGGAATTTTGACAGTAAGTAGGTAATTGAAAATTTATTTTGAATTATAATAATACACGCAATTATCTATTGCGTTTATTTTCTAATTAACTTTTGGTGTAGTTAAAAAAAAAGAATTAAATTATTATCAGTAGCACTAGTGCCAGGTAGCACTGCGCAGTGCGCACTCTTAAAATAAATGATGGTTAGTGAAAAATGTTTTCATACAACTTCCCATAAGTTTAAGTGCCTAGGGAACATACCCATACTACGTGACCCATTTAGGGGGGGAGGGGGGTCTTCAAAATACTACGCTCGGTCACAAGAAGGGGGGAGGGGGTCTAGATATTTGTCACGTAGTCAATTTCGCCGAGAGAAACGTACCATATGAAAAATTTTTTCTCGCCATTTCACTCTTTCTACTTACAAAATGATTAAAAATTATTCTTGTCAATACCACGTGAACATTTGAGGGGGGGGGGGGGTTCTTGTCATATACTACGCGTGGTCACCTGGGGGAGGGAGGGGGTCAAAAAATCTTAAAAAGTAGGTCACGTAGTATGGGTATGGTCCCCGTATGTAGTCGGTATATAATATATCCTACGCATACTTACCTATAATGGCCTTTCTATAGCATAGGTAGGTTATAGGTAGGTACTAGATGACGCCCGCAACTCCGTTGCGCCAAAGTTAGTTTATCGCGCTGGAATCGTACATTTCGGGATTAAAAATATCCTATATGTCCTTTCCGAGCTAGAAGTATCTCCATACAAATTTTCAGCAAAATTGGTACAGGCAGTACAGCGGTTTGGGCATAAAGAGGAAACAGACAACAAACCAACAAACTGACACGTCACTTTCGCATAAGTAGTATAGATTTTTTTTATAGAAATCTAACGGCAGCAGGTTGTAGATTGTAGCCAGTATGTATTTTGTACCTAATAATAAAGGTAGGGGTAAAAACTTTAAAACAGTGCCAATGTTTTGACCTCTACGCCAGTTATTGATGAGGACAAGCCTGTTGACGGTAAACCACTTTGTTACTGTCCGCCGCCAATGACTAATAAATATCACCGTGTCAGGATGTTACATTCTTTATTAGACATCGGTTTCCTTTTTGCAAACGAGCACAGAAATCATGTTTGGATGAAAGATTACAAGCGATTTGTTATGTAGATATAATAAAGACACGTAGTAGTACCTATAAATTACACTTATATGTATTATTATCATGTCTACTAAACCCACGATGTGGATACGGAAGTACTAATCGAAAGTTAACTGAAACTTTGGTAAAAAGAAAAGCGCTCTCGGATCTCGAATCCCTACGACTCTTTCATTTTGTCGTAGAGCGCTTGTCTTTTAATTTTTAACAGTTGCTAAAGTGTTTAAGCTCTCGATCACAGATTCTTGGAAATCTATTGTTCCTCTTTTGTTATCGCGGTCGCATGCGACCGCTTGGGGCTTGAAAGGTTCCTGGCCTAAATCAATGAAGAACGTTCGTGTAAAATGTAAACAATAAATCCTTTTACCTTTGTTGACGAGGAACGTCATCAGCGTCCTGATGGGTCCGGTGGCCAGGATCGTGTTGATGAACGTCACCTGCTCCGTCTCTTCCTGCAGAGGAAAATATAACTGAGACAGGGATTTCATTATATTTAGGTGAAATGTTGAGTGTTGAGTGCCTCTAATACAACTCTGTGCACAAAAGATCTGATGAAAAAGGACTCGATTGTGGTGACAAACGTGTTGTTTGATTTTCAAGTCTAAATTATTTTCAATTCCAAAAGTTTACTTTCCTTACGTACCTATTAAAGGGCTGTAACACTATCAAACTTACTAATGGAATCAAGGGACCATTAAATTGATCTCCGATGCGGACATTTTCTACTTCATTTTCATTTGTTTCGGATATTTTCCATAAGACTAGATTTACGCATGAAATCATCAATTTTGTTTGTGATTTGCATTAATTCATTAAATGAAACGTGATAAATATCCAAATTGAACAACAGCGTTCTTGCTATAACTCCAAATTATAACACATGATTACATTGCTTGGTGTACAGTAATGACCTATTGCCAAAATCCAGTGATAGAGGCACCCGCTACGGTGACAATGTGAAATGTAAATCAACCCTTATGCCTGGTTTCTTAGCTTTTTTGAAAGCACTTTAGGTAGGTACATATTCTAGCACTTTGCAAAATATTACACTAGCCCTTTAGATTGGCTATAATTATTATTATAAAGGCCTTACTGACATCAAGTTTATTTCCGAGCTGTGACACCATGCAGAACCTATGGCCATGGTGTCAAGACTGTTAGTCACTTTATAAAATACAAGACTGTTAATCTCTTTATAAAATATCCTTGAAATTATAGCTACCTACTTACATGTATTAACGTTCTCTTTTTACTTGACAAGACTAACCAATACTCCAATCAATATCGCCGTTAAATAGATTGTGTCAAATTGTCAAATTGCTCAGAAACTAGCCATAAATCTAGTTATATCTCTACTACTTACATTAGGCGTCACAAACTCTGGCCTGATGACATTCTTGTGATAGTTGTCGAAGAGCGCCGCGAAGGGCCTGATGGTGGGACCGTTCCACACGTTCTCAGGAACATTCAGGAGGCTACAAGGTACAATGACAAAGTTATTTTACAATTTCTGTGGCTTTCACATAGTACATTTTGTCGAAAACAAAGCACATGCTCTCCATCTCCATATTTTGGTTTGGTTTGATTCCTCTTAAGTGGACTAACCACTAAATGAAAACGCTTACATTGAGCAAGTGGGGCCGGTTTTAGCACAACCAGCGCCCTGGGTGAGATTACTTCAGCGCCTAGGGTGGCTGATAGTGTTGAAAAATGTTGCGCCCCTTTTTGTTTGCCTCCAGCGCCCCTTTTTATCCGGTGCCCTGGGCGTTCGCGCCGCGTCGCGCTCGCGCCCCCCTAACGCCGCTACTGAGCAAGCTGATATGTCATATCAAAAAAACCCAATAAAATAGTAACTTCAGTTTCGCAGAAATTCACTCATTTAATATTAGTTCAATATCATATTTTGATAAAAATATCAATTTTGCAATCACAACAAAAGATAGAACACAAAGACAATGTAGTACACCTGCGTAAACATTAGTCACTGTTGTGTGAGAATTATACCTACGAACTAACAAACAAATTACATACTACGGATGCTTAAACAGCTACTAGCTATAGTGAGAATTTATGTCATACTTATTCTTGCAGCTGATAGTGTAATGTTCCACGCTATGATAGGGTCAAATAACATAACATGCGGAATTATAAGTATAACATTGATTGACCCAATTATCTCAAAGTGATTAGGTACATATTGTTGGCCGCGTAAATACTCGATACATTAGACTCAGACATATAAATCGATGACTCGATAATAATAATTAGCTTCTCATACAATAAATCTAGTTTCCAGGAATTGTAGAATCGAGAATAAAGTCTGACGAATGATTGAGGTAAATTGTTAGGATTTATGATACATATCTATTATTTAGATCATAATATACATTAAAACATCTCGCTCAACATCTGGCACAATAGAAGCAGTTACATAAAATAATTAAAGAAATAGCGTATTCCACTTACTGGCTTTGCGCTTCATCGTTTTTAGACATCGGACTGGTTTTGCCTTGCAAATTAACCTGAATGTAGTTGAATGCATTGTTGATATCCGTGTTGAACATCTCATCGCTGAGTTTGATCAGATCCTCGTCTGTGGTTGAGTCCTGGACCTGGCGGAGCATGTCTTCGTAGCTCTTCTTCTTGGCATAGTCCACGACTCCGCCGACGACGGTACCAATAGTTTGTAGGGTATTGGTAGCGGAGTTTCCTTGCTGGCCCGTCACGCCATTCGAGATGAGGTTGGGTAGGATCCCTTTGAAGATCTGCCCGGCGGCTGACGCTAGGTCATCAGCGTTGGCCGCTGCGACCAGGACAAGGAGAATAATAGTTAACTTCATGACAACGTTTGTCGTAGCGCGATCTCGGCGCACTAGTGACCAGCGCCCGCCGAATCCGACACTGCCGACCTTTGGCTGACGTCATCAAAGTATGATTGAGATTCAACTCGCGGATTTCCAGTTTTGTAGTCGTACTGAATAGCTTATGCAGCAGTAAACAAATTCAACCTTGGAACTACTTATAATGATATACGTGCTAGTGTCCTAGATGTACTATTCGTATACTTCCGATGACGATGCAGAGCTGTGCTATGCAAGTTGCTTAAAACTTCAATGTCATAATATTTTAATTTTTTACGCTCTACAACTAGATATAAGTATTCTTGAAAATATAATTTATTATCCTTTAATTAATGCTCCTTGATAGAAATTTGCTTCCATGTCACGACGCGACGGTTAAAGCTGGCTGATTCAGAAACATGTCTCTTCTTTCACCAACTTTTCTGACTCCTTCCCTCTATTTTCGATCTCACGTCTCGCAACGGCTCATTGATTTTTTAATAAAGAAAGCATAATCAGCTAATATACATTTTGTTTGAAAGTCAGCGGGCTGCGGGCATTACCAGCGGTCGCGGGCGAGAGAGCCGCTGCAATGCGTTGCGTGCGAGAAATATCTTATGTATTATGCATTACCATCACCAGATTGCCTGGAAACACATACATTTTTTATAACATTAAAGGCTACTTAAGTACCTTAAGGATCCCAATTGATAAAAAATTTTAGAATGAGAAAAAAAACTTTAACATACACATTTTGATGGTAGATATATTGTAAGAAATCTACTTGCGTACAAGACTTGCTGATCTTGTCCCTAAAACATCAAGTTGAACATTTTAATTTGCTAGACAGAATGACATAAGTCCAATTAATTTTGGGAACTCACATAAATTGATAATTGAGTTAGTAGAAACTTTAAATTTCAATGTCAGTCAGTGTGGGTAGAAAAAAGTTTTTGATTGACATACGCGGGCAGGGCTGCCACCTAAATGTCTATCATTAATTTTATATCTAACACTCTTTTAATATTTTTTAACGATTACTTCTTTGTAAGAAAACAAGCATTTATATTAAAAATCTGCTTCTGAGACTTGATTACTTTGATAGAAAATAAATAATTCAAGAACCAATAATAATGATTTTAGTGGGTTCAATCTTGTGTGAGGTAAATTAATTAGAGACGTGTTAGTGTTAACCCTATTTCATACCTTGGCATAGAGGGCGGGGCGGTTCGTTGCCCTCCTGAGAAGTCTTGAAGATTTTCACCTACTAGAATATATTGTTAATGCGACTAGCTTGTACAGAGTGTTATGCCAGAGGTATAATGGGTTCTTATTCTTTCTATAAATATAATATGGCCTTTCTGGCTCATTAGATCTTTTAGAAACAGGCGAAGCACCTGTATATTTAAAACCTATCTTTTTCACGCAGCAGAAATCTTAACTTTCATAAATATTGCCACTTTGAAAGGAAAAAATGTTTTATAACCAATTTTTATAATAATTGCCTAAACTTTAAGACAAAATTAAATATAGCTTTTAAATTTAAATAGCCTAAGTTCTTAATTAATGACCAGCTGAGATTAAAATATAAAGATAGCATCATGATATATGTCCGAGCGAAATTTTGAAAGCGTTGTTTTCCAACAAGATATAGTTTTGCTCAATCTGTAAGTGATAATGCGGTCTCTATGCGTTTACTACTTTCTTTTTCTAGTTTATGTTTAACTTATAATATATATGAGAGAAAAATGTTGCAATTTATATATTATTACAATACTACATAACATTTTAGCTACCAGTCAAAGTAGGTTTAAATATAGTCTGGCAAAAGAGTAGAAATTGAAAAGTGGCAACATCGTAGTGTCATCCCTTTCAAATCAATCTAAGAAAAAAGGGATGAAACTACGATGTTGCCACTTTTTAATTTCTACTCTTTTTTGCCAGACTATACAAGAGTTCTTTAAATAGTACTTTAGTACTTCTTTAAAGTGTCTTCAAGAATATTCTTACAATACGTTTGAAAAATGATTAAAAACAATAAACGTTGTTTAGATTCAGCATTAGTAAAATATATAACCCAAGATATCCATGTAATTATTTCTAGAAAAACATTGGCACTAGTTCCGTCCATAATAATCGCAATTGATAATGATTATAAAAATATAAAAATCGTATTAAACGAACACAATCCGAATGGCTTAAATTACATAATATAAATCTTTTATATCACATCTCGACATATTCTTGGAACATTATCGCTCAGCCAAGGTCAGGCTGTCAGAGGTCACTCGATGACCAACCTGCTGGCTACTGCCAGTAAACATTAGATTCGAGCAAGCACTGGCCGGTGGCCACCTTGTTTTTAATTCCAAATTTAAAATTCTTTTTTTCGCAACGCCCAACACTGGCAAGTTTAAATTCTAACACAGAATAGTTTTGTCGTCGTGTGAAAATGAAGTGTTTCTTAATTCTGCTGTTTGTCTTTTGTTATGGCGACTGTGAGTATTGTACTTTCTTGATACTATCTGAAATGTGTAAATGACTTAGAAATTTTCGCATCAACGCAGTCGTGGGTCTCCGCTTTAATTGTGAATTAAAAAAAATATTAGTGCATAAACACTTTCTTTTGTGTGTTTATTGGAACATCTATGCATTTAATATGTTTTGGTATTTGGTATAACTTTAAATGTTTGCTTTTAATATTCACAACGCAGTTGTTTAGAAGACACGATTTTATTGATGGTGTCACAATTATTCGCAAGGCCTTATTAGCCGTATCTTTTAATTGAGAGACTGCAGGATGTTTTGTGTGGAGTGTAGAGTTATTGACAGTGTATAGACATGCAATGCCTAAAAATATAAAATAAATTTTAAATTTTGTTAGTCTCGCTAAACTCTAGAACGGCTGAAGCCATTTGGCTAATTTTAGTCTTGAAATATTATTGGAAGTCTAGGTAAGGTTTATAGAGAAAAGTGATACGAATTTTACCGGGTCACCTAGTCGTAAATAAAATTATAAAAATAATTTAAAGAGAATTTTTCTTTTTCAACATGGAGCAATTCTAAGCCGCCTCTAAGCCTCTTGCATTATGTCATCCATAAGTTCAGGGTAAAGTCTAAACCGAATCTCTACATTAATTTCAGGTCGCAAAGTTCTGCCGATCGACAAGAGCGCCAACACCGCCTTCATAAATATGGAGGCCGGTGGGGTCCGGGCCGCTCCGAACCCCGCACCAGTACCAGTCAAACCACAACCGGTACAACCAGCACCATCTTCACCACAGATCCAACAGACCCCATCCACGCCCAAACCTGTACCCAAGCAGGAGCCCACACCCACGGTCGCACCCAAACCTACTTCACCTAACCAGATCTCACCCAAGCCGGTTAACCCCCCTCAGCCTGCGAACCCCATCACGACTCCGGGGCCTGGCAGCGTCAAGCAGCTGATCACCTTCTACGACTCCCAGGGAAAAGGCAGCCCGATCAGACCGTACACTTACAGCCAGGCTGTGAAACAGGGTTAAATTAATGGAGAATTCCAGGAATAAAAAAATAAAAATAAAGAGATGAATATAACCTCCTGTTTGAAAAGTCGGTTAAATTATATTTAAAAGATTCTTCTTGAAGGGAACAAACATAATCTCTTCTTAAATTCTCTGATTGCTTGATTCGTGACAACTTTGCGAACATTATAATATTTGAAACAACAATAAAAGTTTTTTATTGACGTCATGGTTTATATAGTTTTATTTTTAGATATGTACTTGCTCATTTTAAAACATTAATCGACTTGTTATGATTTTAATACATGTATAAATTGCCCACTTCTTACATTATTTTTAGTACAGTATTTTTTCTAAGACAAAAACGGTCCAATGTACTTCCTCGGGATTCAAAGTATTTCTATACCTTTTATCGTAATCGATTGAGCGGTTTAACATAAAGAGATAATAAACATACAGACTTTCGCATCATAATATTAATATAAATTTTAGTATAGGTACCTACCGCTTTGTGTTATTTTGAAAACAATTTCCAACCATTTAAATCTTATGGGATTAATCTAACAAAGTGTTAAACGAGGCAGTTAAATCCTCGGTTACGACACAAGTATATCACAAAATGGCATAGTCGAGTAAAATTAGAAAATGTCAGACATTCTTGTTGGACTTTCACTGACGTAGGCAATTGTCTGCCCGCCACGTTACTGACTTTATGTCATGTATCCGGCTTGCGAGTGACTTAATCATACATTACTTAATTCGGTGTTACTAATGCACTAACTATTGGTTAAGATGCTCTTACAATCTTTAGAATACAAAACATGTAAGCAAAAGTTCAAAACTTTACACAGTGTCTTAACATTAATTTCTTAGTTTGGTGTCTAGTTTATGACGTTTTTTTAACAGGAGTTTATTAGCTACAGCATTGTTGATTAATTAAGTAATCTATTAACGAGGGTTTTTGATTGAATTACGTAGACATTAAAAAAAACGGTTAGTCAACAACTTCGTTGAATAGATAAACTTTTGTCAAAATCTTAGAAACTGGACATAAATTACTGACATTAAAGTAAACACCTCAGTGGACGATCGGATTTTATTCTATTTACTTATACGTCTTGTTACTTTGTTTTGTTACACTCTATACAGTTGTAAGTTTTCAGCAACAAAATTTATAACATTCAAGAAAACACTATTTTCGTTACAGACATCATTGATTCGTTTATATTATAATTATTACAAAAATAGTGCACGGTTTTCTCAAAGCAGTTTTAATTATTAAAAGATTTTGGTTGCTACACTACTTTTAACTACACGGTGAAGGGCCTTAATTGAGACAAAAAACGAAAGTCAATCGTATTAAATCAAACATAATCATAACTTTCCACGCGCGTGTAATGAAAGTGTTTGGTCTAGTGAATATTGGAGACCAAGTTTCCTATGCAGCCTCTCTGAAATGTAGGGACATTGGCCTATTATGGACGATTGCAAACGTGTGGAGAGGAATATTGTGCGTATAATGGCAATCATGGTTATTCATCGTGGCTCGACGTGTAGAGGGTCCTTAGGATATGACAAGCGTTTTAAGTACTAAATTGAGATGTTACAAGCGTCTTTAGTACTAATTAAATAATAGAACATAATGATATTATGATTTAACAACTTCCAACTGATATTATATTAGAATGAAAGTCTTTAATTATTTTGGAGGATAAAAACTAAACTACGTAAGAATTTTTGTATTCAGTTACAGAGAAATAGAAGAAGGAAGGTACATTACAATATTAAACTTTGTAAAAAAAAGTAAATATTTTAATAAAAGCCTATTGGATAAATTAGTAACTTAGGAAACCTAAAGTAACTATGAGAGAAAAAATTATAATAAAACGTTGAACTACATAAAATATTAACACGGATAACATCCTACGTATAAAAACCGCTCGCGCTGTGTCTTTAGAAGTTATACAGTGTTTTGTCGTTGTCTGATAAGTCATTTTTCTAACGTATCAGCCTAGGACAAAATATTGCATAACCTTAACATCTGCATGTAGACCTTTTTTCTTGAGGCTTGTGTTTAAATATAGAGTAATTTAGCAATAGAGACCACTTTCTCTGTGAGTCACGTATTACGCTGGACTGCTGACACTGGGCTGTCCTATTGTGAAACACGCGCCATACCCGATACAATGATTCAATTCAAATGTAACGTGATGTAATATACAACCTCGTTTGTGGCGAATTTATTTAAATGTCATAAAGTCATATCCTATAAAGTAGGTATAGACACATTCTTTGGTATTTTAGGTCCTCTTGCGGCACTCAATTTGTGTTGTTGCCAATCAAATTGTTGGAACAAAATAACATGTTTTTTTTTCTATTAACAGATTATTATGTGACCTGAAGTTATAAAAAATCTTTGTCAAAGCTTGTTCTTGTGGCCAAACAAATCATAATTTTATAGCCAATTGCAGTGACATAGGCACACTGTTTCAATTAATGTCGAAATACCTAACTTAAAACAATTCGTTATAAAACTGTTGTCCAATTACAGCACCATCACCATTCATTCACAGCACTATCAAGCTCCCAATATCTTGAAGACATAATTAAATTAAGAATAAGAATTAAGAACGCAGCCGACACCTGTGTGAATAAGCACATTATAAACAGACAAAAGGGATACTTACAAAAGAAGAACTCATTATGCGCAGACGCAGCGAAAGTACTTTAGGTCCGTGAAAATCCCATGAGTCTAATTAATGGCTGATACGACGAGATTAACACTAGACCGAGACAATGCCATGAATATTCAGTGTTGACTTTATACACACTCATTACTCATTAGAAATTTCAGAGTGGAATCATCGTAAGAATTTTGTTTTGTTAGGAATGTAAGGATATAATATATTATAATTATTATTGACAACATCGTTGTGTATAACTATCTAAGAAATTATTCATAGGCAAATAGCGGGCTTTTGGTTATTGCCAAAGAAATAAATTCTCCTTAAATAATATTAGAGTTTGTAGACGAGATAGATTTTAGATAATTTTGCACTTATCGTTGCATCTACATTAAGAGAGATATACGAGTAGATAAGAATAGTATGTTATAAAGTTAATTTATGTCTAAGCCCGGATATCCGTTTTCAGATTTATTTACAAGCGATAACTTAATTCTAAGTTCCCTTTTGCGTAGCACTTTCACTCCGTTCAAGGTTCTATTTCCGAGATCCGTGTTATGAAACACTTCGTCCCCCGCTTCGTCACCCGCTTTGACTTCGTCCACTGCTATGTTTTATCCCCTCTTCGCTATAATTTCATGTCCGTCTGCTCCTATTGCGCTAGGGCTGACAAATATGATTAGATAAAAAATATCCTTCAAAATTGTCCAGCAGTCCAGCGAACTCATGATGATTAATTATGGCTAAGAACACTATTGATCATGTAAGCTTACAAAAAATTGATCAAAATAACTTTTTTATATTTTTTAAATTTAAAACCTAAAACAAAATTAATGCAATTTACCTCTAAAACAGTGTTGCGTTAACCACTGCTGGTTTTTCCACACTTTTACATGAGTGACAATACTATAAACTTTGAAAGAATTTCAAATACATTTTCATCTAAATACAACTTTTTTATCAACCCTGAAAGAACTCTATGACGTTTATAGGTTATGTAACTTCTGCATACCATATGTGGTATGCAGAAGTTACATAACCTATAATACATAAGGGTCAATGGCACTCATTGTATTCATAATTAAATATTAAATAACGATTGCCAACTACGGCAGACAAATGTCTACACTTATAAGTGTATGTAGAACAACCGATCGATGATTAAATCAAACATTAGAATATTTAATCATAAAATAAAAATAAAAACTTTTACATGGGATTATTTTGTAAAAATATAATAATATATTAGATACTTAATTTCAAGTGAGAGTTATTGCCCGCAACTTTGTTGCACCAAAATTATACTTTAGTAATTAGTTTATCGTTCCAAAACTATAAAAAGGAATAAATACTGTCCTATTTCAAATATTATTTTATTTCACGGGTCTCCAAATTCCAAGTCTCTATTTTTCCATAGTCTATACAAAACTTTTAGAAAAATCGATTCAGCAGTCAAAATGAGAAGAGGTAACAGATAATTGTTAAACCGCAGACACACATTTTACAATATAAGTGTGGATTCTCCAAATAAAATTGTTTACAATTGTTGAAATTAGAATAAACAACATGATACACAAATAGTCTTCTAATTACAAAATTACTGTCTCATTGTGTTGTCAGTTTAGGCGTGACCCACATACGCGTCACGTCACATCATGTGACGCATCTGACCCAAGTGACATGGTTGTACAAGGCGGACTTGCCGCGGAACTTGGCAAGATGACAACACTCGAATTCCGCCAGGGGTTTGGCCAACTTGCGGCATTGTTGTGACACTCTCCTTTAATTTTTTATTTAATCTCCTTGAATTATTTGCATCTAAAATAATGTATATATTTGGGTAAAAAACTAAAGAAAAATATACGTATTAAGTATTAACCTCTAGCAAGAAATACTACAATGACACATTATTAAACGTTAGTTTGGAATAAACAGCAGGTAAAACCGAATTGACAATAATAATTATTATTTTTATTTTACAGAAATGATAGGCAGGTGTAAAAAACTAGGATTATCGCTAGAAAGAAAGCATTATAATCCATACTTCCATACTTCCATACTAATATTATAAATGCGAAAGTGTGTCTGTCTGTCCGTCTGTCTGTCTGTTACCTCTTCACGCCCAAACCGCGAAACCGAATTTGCTGAAATTTGGCATGAAGATACTTTGACTCCCGGGAAAGGACATAGGATACTTTTTGTCCCGGGAAAATGCACGGTTCCCGCGCGATAAACGAATTTTTGCGCAACGGAGTTACGGGCGTCATCTAGTAATTAATAAGCGTTTAACAAATTTGCCATAGCCCATAACTCAAAATCCATACTAATATTATGAATGCAAAAGTGTGTCTGTCTGTCTGTCTGTCTGATCAATACGTAAAATATATTTGATCAATCTCTATGATACTAATCAACGTAATGAAATAACATCATTATCGGCATAACGTAACACCACCCGCAGAAACATGAAATTGGCGGAAAGAGTGAAATCGTCAAATTGCCCATTGTGAGTGCACGAATTCGGAGATTACTTTCTGTTTTAAACATGCGCTCGGATAAGCCGCGCTTTTACTCCACCTGTCTCTTTCACACCATACAACGTGTTGTATGGTAGACAAGGACGAATATAGAATGATGTTGCGTTCAGTAATATATATGAATGTACTCTACTATGTTTTTTATAAGTAGTAATTAGAAAAATGTATTACACTAAATAACAGCTGTCCTATATTGCATGTTCTATGAAATTGTAATCTAAAACAAATTAAAGTAGAAACATTATTTTTTTGTATTATTTTTAACCTATAAAATTTCGTTTTTAATGATCTTCCATAAATTAAACATTTTGTGTTTGATCAAATTTTATTTTGTATTCAAATGATAATTTATATTTTTTCAGATTTAAGAAGACTCTTGACTCTTGAGTTTTTCTTTTAATAATTACTGTCTACAATTTGATAACGAGTGTGGAGTGCTAATCATTGTTACATAAGCTGCATTAAATATATCTAAAAAACATGACAGCAATATTAACTACACCAAAAATTAGGTTGTAAAGTTTAGTGCTTTCACACAGTTTAAAACCCATTTAATTGAAAGTCAGAGTCGTTAATTTTGTCTTCAGATAATGAGAAAGTTGACACTTACGTTACATAATATGCAATGTTTTTATTGCAACGTTACGTTTGTATTATAAAATGAACAAAAAAACTAATTATGCATAGTTTTATGGCTGACTACATTTTCGTAGGCTTTTATATCGGCGTAAAATCCATGAATATACTTAGAATTTTAAATTATTCTTTTAAAGTTTTCTGACATAATGATATAATGTGAGAATTACCTAATATTTAAGGTGTAAAATCGAAGAAATCTATCGGTCTTACTACAAAAGATTTAAATACCTGTTGAACAGTTGATTAGAAAAAAATCAGTACAAAATGATGTTAAAACAACTTCAACAGCTGATGTTAATTAATCTTTTATTTGTAGTAAGACCGTAAAATTTTCAGAGATATACGACCGCGTTGAAGTCTTTTCTTTACGCAATCACGCTCAAATGCTACGCGTGCTACGAAGTGATCTGACGCATGAAAAATTCGTTTTTTAGGGTTAAAAATGGAATCCTGTCGATGAGATTTCGCTGTCGGGATCGACATCGTCCGGGCGTCTGCTAGCAGGCTGTGGCCTGTGGCAATAGTCTCTATAATTCTATTATTTATAAGTGATAGAAATACAACAAGTTTTCACGGATGATTTGCATTTTTGTCGTTACTTTGTCGTTGTACGTGTTAACAAAACAGTTCATATACAAGTCACATTGGACAACAAAACAAAACGCTTCTTACAAAAAAATATACAGACGAACATAATTAACCTCCTCCTTTTTGGAAGTCGGTTAAAAAAGGAATAACGTCGAGAGAATATAAGCGAGCGTATAAACTTCGCATTGCGTTAGAAAAATTGGGGGGCATTATTTTCTCTCCTACGCAGAGCCAGCCGTCTGCGCTTCCTCCGTCTCACAAAGTTTTGTTTCACATCCCAGAAAAGTGCCCAACGCCGCTTTTTACTTCGAAACAATAAGGTCAGCAAAGATTTCTTAGTCCTGAATAGTTAAGCCGGAACCGCGTAATGCAGAAATTGCGGTGCTCACGTACTGTGAAAATATCGGGGCTCTGTCACTGCGCCCGCGCCGGTCGCACTCGATTAGCTATGTAAGTCGGCCGACATGTGCCTATATAATGTGACATGGTCATATTTTATTAGCGTTTTAGTAGGAAAAAAAAAAAACAATTAAACATTATTTTTACATGCTAACATGCTAAAATATCGACTGGCCTCGAAAGCAGCCGCCGCCGCTCCTGCCTCGCTGCCAGATGATTTGGAGACTGAAGCCTTAAACAAAATGTAGGTATGTAGGTAATGAGACAAAAATAATATACTTGAACAAAACAGCTGGTCAACTAGTACCTAGACTATTATATTTCTTACTTTATTTCATACAACTATTATAATCGGAACATGAAAGTAATTTACCTACGTACAACTATAGAATATTATGAATTAAAAAAAGTTTGCGATTTTATCAATTTAACCCAAGTTTCCAACGATATTCCTTATTTACTTTCGCATCATATTCCACAATAAGTATTAATAGAGTGTCGTCGTAGTATAGTAAATATCTTAGGGCTATCGTTTACTTGAGACGAGACAGTTTTAAGACATTTTTAACACACTACAACTATACAAATTACATGGAAATGCATACACGTAAACAAAATATATTTTGTATTGCAGAAGTCTATCTAAAAAATCTAAAAACTATCGCGTCGCAATTGAGCGAAAGCCTTTACTATCTGTGGTACAGGCTGAATCGAATCTGTATACTACATTTTAATCTTATTACTACTACACTATGATTCTCAAAACTCAAAAGTTTCCTTAGTTGTCCATGACTGTCCAATGTACATAATTAAATCCAGCTGCCTTACTCCCGACAGAATCAGACTCGAATCGAGAATCAATCAGCTCGATCTCAAAACTTTTATACTTCCAACATTACAATTTTTATTTGTACTATCAGAGAAGTTGATTCCTAGACAGATGGGGAACCTTGGTCACTTTACGTCAAACCCAGCCGACAGATCACAATTAACACTGAATTGACATAATCCGACCAAATGACGTTGGTCTGTCAACTGCCTAGGAATCAATTTCCTCTATGGTACAAATCACTTGCTTGTAAAATTATGTGCACAATCGTACAAATCACTTGTGAGTTGTGACAGCTACGTTATTCAAAAGCAATGAATGAATAATGAGAGTCATGACTGGCGTTAACATGTTATCGCGTGTGCCAAAATATAAAATATTCTACTCTCCTTAGAAATTCGCTAAGGTCAGTAGTGGCGACCCTTGGCCTTGGTACATCCGCGTGATGGCTGGAGCGAGGCAGATATACCTACTTAAAAAGAGTGAGATATAGTAAGCAGTAACATTTCCTTGTTTTTTCTCTTCATACCTTTTGGAATATGTTTCACGGGTTTAAGAGTAAACAATAATGAGTAAATCAAGAGGTACAGTTTTATTCTCATATCGGATATCGACTTACTTCAAAGCAGACTAAACGTACACTAATAAAATCACATTAATAATTTTCAGCACTCATAAAAACCTAAAGACGATTAGAAAATTCAAAACATTATCCTTATCAGAGCAATATAGTCGGGAATGTGTAGATAAGCCTGAAATGTTGTCGTTCCACGGTCAGCTACCAATACACAATGCCTGAAAATGTTTTCAGGCATTGTGTATTGGTAGCTGATATGTATGCACATTGTACATATACAGCATGACTGGTGAGTCAATACCGATATTTAAGGAGAGTATTCAGTACTCGATTCTCATTATAAATATGTAATAAAATTAGGTTCTTAATTTTTTTTTTAATTTCCCAAAAATTAATGAATCATGGATACTAAGTAAATTACGCGGCTAGGCAAGTAGGCATACTATGCGGCCGGTGCAGAGGCGTGCGCTACCAAAGAAACACCACACAATTACCCCTCCCGCTCGCGGTGTCCATGCGTTGGGTAAATAATTATTTAACTTTAAGCTACATTTACTCAGTGATCAATTGATATTATTTTTTTATATTATTTTTTTCCAACTAATATAACAGCCAAATATCACGTCCTCAAGTATTGAACATGTCTCACCAGTCACGCAGTATATTATGTATGTCCATACATATGAGATATCATGGTCCTAGCACGTGCAAAAATAATATGGACAATATTATCAAAACTACTAAATCGATTCGCATCATTTTTCAGTGAGTGACATAGGCTATATTAATATATTATATTAAATTCATACCCGTGCGAAACTGGAGCGAGCCGCTATTTTCTTATGTACAATTTTCACAGTTTTTCTGTAGTGTATCTAGTATCAGCATTGCACCCGTGCAAAGGCGGGGGGGGGGGGGGGGGGGGTAAAAAACTCGAGTATTATGCATATTGTGTCTGATAAGCAAAAAATTAAATTATAAATAAATTAATTTGACTACAGAAGTAGCTTTGTATCAATTTACATCTAAGACATCTCGTAGTCTATAGTTGGAAAATATACTTTTCTTCGACCTTGAATCATATATACATAGATGTTGCCTATCATGCCATAGTTTTATATTCAACGAGCTATTGCCCGCGGCTTCGCTTGCGTTAAGAAGTATTATTAACTTTCATCCCCTATTTTGACCCCTTGGGGGTGGAATTGATCAAAATGATTTCTTAGCGGATGCCTACGTTATAACATCTACCTGCATGCCAAATTTCATCCCGATCCGTCCAGTGGTTTGGGCTGTGCCTTGATAGATCACCATGTCAGTCAGTCACCTTTGAGTTTTATATATTTAGATAATCGAACTCCTTAATGGATCAATCTACAAAATCTTAATGGAGTCGTGAAAGGTTAACATAAATAAAGATGTTTTCACGGAGATTAAATAAAATTACATGTTTTGACATTCTAAATGAATCTGTGACGGCTGGGGGCTATTCTGAACACATTTAGAGTCGATAATTAATGACCGAAAATTAATATTAAAGAGCTTTCTTATCGATTTTGTCGATAATATTATGTATGTATTTATTTAATATTATGTATTTATTAATAGACAAAATATAATTTTGTACAACACTCGTAGTATGTTAACATTACGAGTCTTGTACAAAAAAAATATTTTGTCTACTTATATCAAATTAAATTTCTTTATTGTATGTAATAAATTTAATAATGCACAATAATATTTTAGGTAAACATATATTTAAATAAAATTGTTTTTTAATATTTTGCTTATTATTATTACATTTAGAAAATCCAAAAAATTACACCACATTTTAATAATGTGCATGTGTCTGACAAACCATCTGCGGCGGATGTCCTACGTCCTACATAAGCGCAGGCACATAAACCCAAAATACGTCACAAGGAATTCGGATTATGAAATTAGTGACGTCACATTACAAAATCCGAATCCGAATCCGGGATTCGCAGGTGCGACTTTCCCGCGTATATAACGCGCGCGGCGCCGCCGACGCGACCAGTCCGTAGACGTCCGCCGCCGAAACCGAGAGTGCTTGACATGAACAGTGTGTGTGAGTGTGTGTCCTGAAACTCCCGAAACTGTAACGCTGATCCCGACAAGGTACTGGATTGCTAGTGTTGTGCCTGTGAATGCGGTATGATTATAGACAAAAATGTGACAGACATCTTTTGTGATATCGGAGCTTTCGAGATGAACTTCAGAGTTTAATTGAAAAAAAATGATAAGGAATTAATTCACTTATTTGTACATAATAGGATCGGTAATTAAAAAATATTATTAGACTTACTAAAGAAAGTATTCTGAGTTTACGGGATACACACTTCACGTTTCACTTAAGCTCTGTTGTTTACAAACTTTTTACTTAAACTTCCAATTTTATTAAAGCTTTCATATTAACAAAGCATTTGATAACAACACTTAATCTGAAGAATATATTATAAACACAAAAAAATATGAATAATATTTAATCTCATTTGTTGTAGAAAGTTGCATAATTTCACTTTCACTTACTCCGTCCGAAATTACCGTCGCTCGTATCCGTACCGTTTGAAAACCGTATTTGCATGTTTTAACGCTTTTTGCCGGCGTGTTTTCAATTAGCATTCCGGTTACGGGAAAATGCACTTTGTGGCAAAGCAATAGGAGTTACGTGATGCTGAAGATTCTCGTAGATATGTGGAAGCCCCATGTGTGGAAAGTGGGTCAGGCGTCACACACGCCGCATTTTATAGGTGTCTATAGGTTTCTTATTTACTCCGATATTAAATGACTATGTATTATATTTTAATAACAATTTATCGATTATTTTAATGGCTTTTAAAAATAAATAAATATTATGAACCTTTTATGTGTTTAAACAAAAGCATTTTGAGAGTTTTTGTAAAATTAATGTTATGTAATGGTTCAGACACAAAGAATTTATTATTATTATTTTCGTTTTCAGTTTGTGAAGTTTCTCGTCTTTAAACATAAATAAATTTTATTTGTCTATATATTATGTATATCACGGTATCTATCTTCTATCTATATATTATATAGCTGTCCCGGCAAACGTTGTTTTGCCATTTAAAGTATATTTTCTACATCATCAGTTGATACATGTTTTACCCCCTCTTTTGTCCCCTAAGAGGGTGTGGGGGAGGGAAGGTCATACACCAGATGTTAAGTTGAAAAACACAGTTAATACCTAATATGAAGTAAGTCCACTAAAGAAAAAAGTTGTATACAAAATCTGACCCCTCTTTGGTCCTCAGAGAGGGTTGAGAGGGGAGGGGAGGGAGGATTTTTATACACCAGATGTTGAGTTGGAAGAAGACAGATATAATATATCTGTGAAAACCGTATGCAAATCTGTGAAAATCGTATGCAAATCGGATCAGTAGTTTTCGTGTTAAAGAAAAAAGTTTGATACAAAATCTGACCCCCTCTTTTGTCCCCTTAGAAGGGTGGGGGGAAAAATTTTTATACACCAGATGTTAAGCTGGAAGAAGATAAATATATCTGCGAAAACCACATTCAAATCGGATCAGTATTTTTCGTGTGATGCTGGAACAAACATACAGACAGACAGAAAGAGTGACAGACAGACAGACAGACAAAAAACTAACCACATTTTTGGCTTCTATTGCAATGTAGTGACAAAGGTGAAATTTCGGGTGTCATTTCATATCTTTTATGTACAGAATTTTCATTTCTACAACAGAATATCGTCTTCCTCCCGCACGCGCTTTGGTGACGCCCACTATCGTAATATTTTAATTTCGCCATAATTTCAAAACCAAACGTCCAATTTTAATCATTCAAAGACCAAATATTATCTACATAAACTGTACTTAGTGATAAAATAATTTATTTTGATAAGGATTAATAGTGTGGGTAAAATATATCCGTTTAAATGTAGTCCAAAAAAAAATCAGGATTTTTAAATAAATAAATGGTTATTGTGCCTCACTCGACATAGATAGGTATAGTGTGTCGCGGACTTTTTTGTAGATATTTATAAGATCTACAATTACTTAGAACATTTTATGGTTCTATCTTTTATAGTTTAGGCAGCGTACGCAAAATAAGTAACTTTTCTAGCTGATTTTTTACACCTTGCGTCCGAAAAACTCAAATATCTTACGGAACCCTACTTTTTTCCAAAATAAAATGTAGCCTATGTTCAGCAGAAATAATGTAAGATTTCAATAGCAAAAGAATTTTTCAAATCGGTCCAGTAGTTTCGGAGCCTATTCGACTCAAACAAACAAACAAACAAACAAACAAACAAACAAAAAATCAAATCTTTCCTCTTTATAATAGTAGTGTAGATAAAACTCAAAGGTGACTGACTGACGATGTGATGGTGATCTATCAACGCACAGCCCAAACTACTGGACGGATCGGGCTAAAATTTGGCATACAGTTAAATGTTATGACGTAGGCATCCGCTAAGAAAGGAATTTGATAAATTCCAACCCCAAGGGGTTAAAATAGGGGATGAATGTTTTCATATAATAATACTTCTTAACGCGAGCGAAGCCGCGGGCAAAAGCTCGTTTTAAATAAATTAAACAACTTATCAGCTTAAATTTAACTGATTAGCTTTAGTCATATTTGACGACACTTCAAAAATATTATTTAGCTTTAAAGCTTTAATCATCACATCACAATAGAAATAGAAGAGCTCTTAAAAAGAAGGTTGACACTAGAACAATAATATTATCTCATGATTAAAAATTGCTCATGATGTTTTGATGCTAACAGCTTTTCATATAAGACGTACAATGTACATACTAAAAATAATATATAAAAGAAAAATAATAAAAGAAATAGATATGGGATAACATATTTTTTCAATGTTAGTAGGTAATCTTTAGCACGATACAACTACGGTAACTAGAAAACATTTAAATCGCACAAATGTAACTTAATTTCTAAATGTTTATACTATCTGGATTGCAATCATCTTATTACTGTATTGTACAATTTTATTGTCCCCACCGAGTGTGACGTGTCGCAAGTAAATTAGTGCCGAAACAATAGAATGACGAGGGTTTCGCAACAGTTAAGTGCTTTTGCCCATCTGCTTCTGTTTCGCAACTCATATCCGCTTTACAAGATATACTATACTTTGACGTATATTTTACTATGTGTATATTTAAAGAAAAAATAAGAGAAGAAAATTTGCTACATTTTCTGTAAAATTAATAAATGATCGATACTAAAATACGTACCAAAAGTAAATTTATTGAGTTTCTGTTAACGATATAAAGCTCTCATTATTTTTAAGAAAATAAACAAAGTTAAAATAGTAATACTGCTTTAGTATTGTACAAAATCAAGCTCTACATCTGCAGACTGCAGTAGATTTTCCTTTCCTTAATTTATATTATTATAGATGTGAAACTCTCTATAGAAGGATAGGCAGCTACTTCTTCATGCTAAGACAGCTGAAACAGAATCTTAACAAATTAATGTTCGCTTCCTACGCTGTTATATTACACAATACACTATTTATAAACAAATTATAAATTAGCACTAATGTAACTTTTAAACTAGTTTTAAAAGCAGTTAAAACTCAGATAGTTATTTATTTTAACTGTTTTTAAATAGGTAGTAACTTAGTATCTATCTTAAATGATAAATATTCAGTGCGCGTTTTATGTGAGACATAAAATTTACTTTGTGCTAAAGATATTTAGGTTAAAAAAAGTAGCCAGTTGAGTGCATTTCAAGTAAAATAAGCATTTATCTCGCGTACTTTTAAAAAAATATGTAAGACTGAAGTAAGCGTAATAAACTTTTATGAAAACCGTTACTCTTCTTAAATTTTTCAAAAAATGTCATCAATGTAATTGAAGCCTTGGATTGACTGCACAATTAGTAATGTAATGCAAGTTTTCTTTCAAGAGCTTTATTCTTGGTATTTTAACGTAATTCAACAAGAGTTGCAAGTTTTTTGAGAAAGAGTTTTCTTTTTAGTATTTCTAAAAGGCAATTTTTCTGACATTTTACATACCAAAGTTGTTTAATTAATTATGATATAGTAAGTAAAAGATACGCTGTCTTCAACGTAGTTCACCCTTCGGAAATGCTGACCTAAAAAACTTTGGGGTCCGAATTCACATATAACTTGTGTACGCTTTAAAGACGTACAGTTCCGGGAAATATATTGGAGGGGGACTTTTTACCGCGATCATAAAATAAGTAAGGTTTTACTTTAATCTTTAATAAGCATAATTTGTTAGTGTATCCAGAGCTTTATATTGAAAATAGCGATGAAAGATTACAACAGTGATTATTATCTCAAAAACACATACGAGCCATTGCAGCGGTAAAGCGGTTTTGTGAAGTCACTTGCTAATTTTTTGCATATTAAGATGTAAATTTATTGTATCCATTATGTAGTACAGTACATTTATAGGAAAGCGTAACAAAATTAACCAAAAAGTCATCCCATTTCTAACCCTCAAGTTCACCTCATACAAAAGACTTCAACGAGTGACACGGTTCTAAAAAGGAGTAAGTGTAACATTGTGGCTGTGTCTCTTGTATAAAAATTTACTGTGAAAGTAACAGCCCAAAGCCCAAAGCAAGCGCCCCAGCGCTGCAGCGACAAAAATTTGCCCATACAAAAGTTAGAAAAAAAAATTCTCTTTCAGCGCTGCTACTTCCACAGTGAATCTATACAGGGGATTCATACACACCCTAAAGTATTATTACGCCCTTATACCCTGTACATCCTGTAGGTATTCAGTCGATTAGGTAACCTTTTTGGAAGTCGGTAAAAATGTTAGAATCCCATGTTTTGTTATAGCCAATACATATTTTTTGACAGCTTTTAATCTCAATATCTCGGAGTAACACTTAGCCATTAGCTGTTCTCGTTAGTCAGGCGTGTCGTGTGGAAAGCGAGCCAGTGTGTCAGGTGCCGCACCTCCCGCGCCTGACGGAATTAAACGCGACCTGTCAATCTTCGGATGTAAAACCTTGATTTGACAGTTCTTATTTGGGGAAGGCTGCCTTTTGATTGGGGCACGGTGAAATTCAATTTCTATGTACTGAGAACGGCCGCTAAAGGATACGACGTATATTTTCATTTTATCATATAGGTTTAATACTTTAGCAATAATTTATAAGTGACGACCTCTGTGGCTCAGTGGATAGCACGTTGGTAGCTAAAGCCGGAGGTCGCGGGTTCGAATCCCGCCGACGGAACAAAAAGTTTTCAATGTTCCTGGGTCATGGATGTGTATTAAATATATTTATCATATAATAAAAATCTTAAATATATGTATAGTATAAAAGTATTAAATATATTTCCGTTGTCTGGTACCTGTAACACAAGTCCATCAGGTACTTACCATGGGGCCAGACTGACGTGGTGTGAAGCGTCCATAGATATTATATTATTATTATTATTATAAGAAAGAAAGATACTGTAGTAGCCAATTCTTTACGCCCTTGTTCTTTGGACAATCATAATAATATATCTCCATTCCTCTGATCGCATCGCCTAGAAAACCACATCTAAAGTTGCGAAGAGTTCAAGCGTACATAAGAATAAAAAAAAATATTCATAGGCAGGTGTAATTTGGTCGGGTTAAAACCCAGTCCCTAGATAATTACATTGACTCTACACAAGCCAACTTGCTCTGCCATCAGCCAATGAATAAATCTTTCATGATACATTATTCTATGCTAATTCAAAGGCTTCTCTCTTGCGTGTACAATAATTATTATTATTAGTACTAAAGGTAGTTCGTTATAAAACAGAGCAGCTAATGCTCTATTTTACCGTTGTCTCGGATAACTTTAATCGAGAAAGTTTAATTACATCAAACCGAGAGAAAACTTGTTGTGACAAGTAAATGCACTGGTATTAGAAGGTGATAGGAAACTCTAGCTAGGTCTATCTAAACAAGTAGGATATAAAATAACATTCCCAATTTCACTGCAATCATTCATCAAAACATCAAGCTGTCTCTTTCTGTAATACTAGAAGAACGAGACACAACGTGGTTTTAATAAATAATAAAATTTAACAGCGTTTGGTGAAATTGACAACCAAATACCATACAAAACTATTATTTATATACTAATCATAGACATAGTTCAAATCACATTTTAGTACCTATGTTATTAAAAGTTTATTATGATAGTGTAGTAAAACAGTTATTCTAGAGACGTAGATAAAATATTATATCGCTACTATATGGAAACGTTTCAATTGAAAATTACTAATTAACAAAGTAAGACGTCATTAACACATAACCAAGATTGACATTAATTTAGTATCTGTAATATGTACCATCCAAAAATTGTTTCATAGGCTGATGCCAAACCTATATTTTTTGTCTGTCGGCTGGGCTTGTTATAACCTGACCAAATAATGTAGGTACGTCATTAGCCTACGAATCAATGTCTCTGATTGTACGTCTATTATAATGTGTATTTAGATCAACACTTTTCATCGTTTCTATTCATTCGCGAGTATCAATGACGATCGAGACAAAAGCATTTAATTTTTATTAAACAAAAGGTGTACAAGCGATGTTGATATCATCTTAATTGCGTCGATATAAATTAGCACAGCTTTCCTTACCGTCAATTAAGGTGAGTGTACACTAACTCACCGACTACAGCTGTTGAGAATTGAGATAAACATATTAATTTCGGGTGCATTTTTAAAGTGTCGATATAAAAATACAAGGTGTCCGGACTTACCCTGTGTCCGAACTTACCCTGATTAAATACTCATTTCAAGAACTTAGGCCCGTATAAAATATTATAGTCAGTACTTAAGATGCGACCCGGTCTCAAGACGTAGTTCGGCTCTGTGATTGATCTAAATTTTGACAGCCAACCAATCACAGAGCCTGAACCGTGTTCTGACTCCTGAGACCGAGATGCATCTTGAGTACTGACTATGGGCCTTAAAATCAGTATTGCTTATGTTTAGAATCTAAATGTGAACAAATTATGCACTGGTAAGATAATAATATTTTTTCAAATTATGCACCTACAATCAATACGCCTGTAAAGGATCGCAACGTATATAATACGTGGGTGTGCACTCAACTTTAGGTTTAAAAAAAAGTAGGATTGATGTGCGTTAATGTAAAGGTGCGATCTAATCAATGGGTGTAAGGCATTGTTTACAAGTGGGGCTGACGATGAGAAGTTTCGCGACCTCCGACCGTAAACCAGACCCATTGTATGTATTATTTAATAAAACAATATAAAATTTTTACACTCGGGGCTAGTGATAATAAAATCTATACTAAGCCCCGAGCTGACACGATTTCTTTATCGCTTTTTCATAGAATCGCCGATCAAAATGTATGTAATTGACATGACATGTCAATGTCATTCTTCTGTCAATTCCATACATTTTATATAAGCAAGCTTATAATGAAATGATGATGAAAACATATTGGCTAGAGGTTCTGATTCACGTTCAAGTTGCACTGTAAACGTAAATCTTTTATTATATAGTAAGGTGGAAAATCGTTCTAGTATGCTATTTTACGCAAGCAAACTTTTCCTTTTTATTTTATTAAAGTGTAGATAATGATATCATACAATAAAACAATAACAGACATTATAGTGATAACTGATAAGACACCACTTTAGTTTTTAAGTGAGGTAAATTAGTTTTTTATTTGCGTAAGTGCTAAGCTTAGTGTTAATGGATGTATGGATTGTGGATAAAAAATTCTTATTATGGTTTTTAGAGGTTTTATAACAAAAGTTTTTATGCCAACCTGCCAAAACCCCTCCGAAACTAGGCATAATCTAAACAGATTATGTTAATATATATAATCCACGTGATATTCATTGGATAAATAATAATTACATAGTTAAGCATAAAGGTAAATTTTAAGTGTTACGAAACGATATTTTAATTTCTTTCACCTCAGCATAGAATACGTTAATTACAGCGTAGTTTCTCGATGAGTTATCGCCGATAAACGTAGGAAAACGTATGATTAATACGTTAACTACGTGCTCTGCCGTAAAACGCCCGTATAAAATATTACTACTAATAAGATAATGGGACCCGTATGAACGTTTGTATGGAGATTCGGTGGTGATTTCACTTTTAACTTTGTTGATGTTAGATAGTAGAAAGTTATGTTATGGATCTTTAACGATTTTCATTGATGTAGTATAAATTTAATATGCACAAATATCTAATTTCATGAATTAAATTGCTGATGTCAGTCAAAATAATCTATTTAGCTAAAATGTTTTTCTAACCAAAGGAGGATCCAAAATAAACATGACAACATGATGAAATGCATTAAGACCTTGGTGACCAACGATTTTTTGCCTTTTTGCTATCTCGAAATAATACGGGAGTACTGAAGAGGGACAACTAGTACTATAAAATTTATAAATAAACATGCAGATTGCAGAGTGGGTGGATAATTTAAAACAATTCACATGCCTTCGCTCTTCTGAACTCCTAAATCATACTATATTCTGGATTTGGATCTAAGCTAAGATTATTTACATTGATACAGTCAGGAATGTAGAAAAAAAGGCGGACGGAGTCTTATTATACACAGCACTGTGTCTTCAGAGTCGGCCAGTCTGACTGCATGTACACGGTCCACACGCACACATTCTTACGCTATCTAGTTCGGCCATTTCACAGGCGTAAGAATGTGTGCGTGGCCGACTCTGAAGTCACAGTGCTGTGTATAATAAGACTCCGTCCGCCTTTTTTTCTACGTTCATGGATATAGTGTAGAGCACCACTGGGTTTCGCCAGTTTGATTCTAGTCTAGCATAATATAAAGTAAATATTACAGCGTTGGAACCAATGACGCTAGCACCTGCACTGCACCTATAAGAACCAGCACTATGTTAATAAGCCCCAAGTCTGTCGCGACTGTACCTAGTGATCAAGAGAAACAACCAGCCGGGACCGAGCTCTTTATTAGTAGCTGTCGAAACTAGTCGGTCTAGATAGACTTGTACAAGCACTATAGGGCTTGGAACTAGTGCATTATTTATGGAGGCGATTTCTCGCGAGCCGTTTAGGATTTCACTACTTTCTTTATATTTTATGTCTCCGTATGTGATTTTTTATTGAGTGTTCTCACTTCTCAGCAAATCTATAATCGTTCATTCATTACTTGTGTTGTCTATGCATCTACGTTATATTTTAAGACACATAATTTGTTAGTTATCTCAATTTCTACTTCCACAAACACAGACAATTGTTTTTATTTTAATAAAATAACGTAATGTATATTTTGCGTATATAATTGTACCGTGAGGAAAATTATTATTCATAGGCAAATTGCAGGGCTTCTACAGTTATGTTTATTTGTTAAAGTCAATGTTATTTGTTTTTGTGGCTTAGCATCATGACATATCTCGACGAAGTTACGTAGGTCCATCATCCACCTATGAATAAACTTCTATGATTGTACATTTTAAAAAGCTATTTATAAAAGGAGAAGAGCTAGGCATAACATGCTTTTAAAACTAAGTACTATTGAAGCAATTTTGTCACGCAAGTCTTTATCTTTAGGTAACAATATACACGTAACTTCCACACGCTTTTGGCAATTTCTGTCATACAATACACTAGTTAAACAATGGTAGCTGATATTAGGAATGCTTTCACTTTCATTTCCGCGGCTTATCTCTCATTATTTTCACTGTTGCAAGGACAAAGCCTGCTCGTTATAGATACAGCCCGATAACAAAAATAGTGAAACAGCTTTACCCGCGGCTTTTCTCGTAAAAAGTACACCTATAACCAGGGAACTTTTACATTTTTTCGCGGTAAAAAGTAGCCTAATAAGGTTTGACGATATAATACAATAATTTAAGTAAAGATTTAAAGTTTTGAACTTTTTAAAGAAGCTCAAAAATGTTTTTAATAAAATTGTATTTTGTTGCAGATCCTCTAAACAACATTCGGCCAAAATTTATGACACCAAAAACTTCTATTGTAAGTATTGTTTTACCTCATTTTACAATAATTATTTACCTTATTTCTTCGTTCGCTTCGTTAAAATACTGCAAAATTGATCATTTCAATGTTTTAAACGACTTTATAACGACTCTACAATTATGTAATTTAAAAAGTTATTTAGTAAAATATTCAAATGATATCGATATTATTAAGATATTTTACATAGAATGAGGAGTGGCCGCGAAATTTATATTTTGTAAACAAATTGCCGTCAAGTTTCTCTGCTCGTAATTGTATCGTATTACGTAACCTGTCGATTTAATCCAAAATTAATGCGATAGTGAAAGTATTTGGAAGGCCCCGTTTAACGACATACATTTAATATGATCTAAAGCGTAGATTTAGCACTTGATGCTTGTAAAATTTTTGGTAGATACTTAGAGCATTAAACCAAGTAGATATTATGATAAATTTTTATAACTTTTTTTAAATGGGGAAGCCATGCTTCGCGGCATGCATTCAATATCACGGTCTAGCAGAAAACCGGCGTTTTTTTTTCGAAAGGGTCTAAGCTACTGGTCTGGTTAAGACCATGGTAGTTTAATCGTGGTTATAACTAGTCCGTTGCTAGTTGGTTTGGAGATAATCAATGAGGGGGCCCGGCCCCCTCTCCTAAAGTCACATGTGTGACATTCTAATCGGGCAATATTGGGGAGAGCTACGAAAATAAGCTATTTTTATCTGACGTGGGGACAGACAATGCTTTTACAGTGTTTCGCTAAATGAGAGAGTTATCCGAGAGTAGACGGATGGAGGGTTAAGATTTGAAGGACCTAGAAAGTGTTATAAAAGGTGTCTATGGGTGGCGAATGTCACCTAACATCAGATGATCCATCGGCTCGTTTTCGGGCTTATTTCATTGTCTTTAAAAAGGATATATTCTGTATCCAATAATGGTGACAATGGCATAAAAGTGTAACACACATGATGTGCATAAATGACTAGGTATTAAAGGCCCGTATACAGTATATAGGTAGATCATAGATATGTAAACTAAAGATTTTCTGAACGGAACTAGAATTCGAATAGAGTACTCCAATTCTAATTTTAGAACCGTAAAAGTCCGAAAAAGAAACAAGCATGACTTATTTCAATTAGTAAAAAACGAAAGCACACACGCAATTATATTAATGTAGCAGCCATTATATAATTCGTCTATCCGACGTGAGAACATTCACTGGAGGAGAGCGTCAAATTTTAGGCGTGACGAAGACGTAGAGTCATCCTTAAATGATATTAAGCTTTTTCCCGCGGCATCGCCTGTTTAAAATAGATATTCTCGCAAACTACAATCCCGTATTCACCCCCTAACTGCCACACTTGGAGACATTTAAAAATGATTAACCTTCGATTTGATGAAGAGTTTGACAGATAATGTATGAGGCTTAAAGGCGTTCTTTATTCCTCAGCACTCAGCAGAACGGATAATCCGACACGACTTACGACGAGATCTGATGCGGCTTTTTACTATCCATTACGCATTGATCACATTTTATGTCAGACGATCAGATCTTCATCTTTAGAAACAACATCACTGTTGATCGCAATGCGGGAATCGAACCCACAACCCAGTCGACAGTAGTCATGGCGTCCTTAAATAGGTCGATTTCGATACAAGGGTCCATTCTCTCACGAGGTTGCGCAACCGGCCGCAACCGCAGCCGTCCTTGAAGACTTTCTCCCGAGACTTGACCATCAGCCCATTAGTCATGACCAAACTATATCCGCCTCATGCCTTTGTCATTTATCATCCCGACAATCGTAACTATCGGAGCCAGAATCAGATTATGGTCTTCAAATAGAGTATGTTTGATTAGAGTGAACATAAATACAAATATCGCCTTCAGCAGTTCTTTCAAAAGATACCGAGGTAGGCCCATTAAAATAGTTCTCTTTGGCGCCATATAATTGAAAGCTATATTTTGTTAGGTCTTAGTTGACCCGTTGTAATCAATACGGGTTTTTCCTATGTTCTTATCTTTTTGGGCTGGTACATCGTACTAAGTGGTAAAACAATTATGTAAATACAAAGTAAAAAGTATTGTAACTGTTTCGTTCTCGCTTTGCTCTATTGTTTTGTATTATTTCGCAATGTAGAGCCTCCTTGTAGCGTACTATTTAACGTAGATGTGTCATACGAAATCGCATGAACTTAAAAGTTAAAACTTCAAAATCAAATCGCCATAAGTGCCCCAGTACAAACTTGCCGTCGCCGTGACACCTTGCGAGACTAAAAAAAAATGTTGGTTCAGGACTTTGTAATCAAAATTATATAATGTACACGTTTGTGAGGATTTTTGACAGAGATTTAGTTATTCAACAGCGTTATTGATCAGTTAATGTTTTGTGGTTAGCTAAAAAACGAAATGAATACGTAAACGCTCAAAAAAATTCAGAAACTAGGCAGCACGTCCATTCGGGGCCTTCTAATTATTAAGGCTATCATCGCTGGCTTGTGTGAGATTTTTGTTAAATAGTATAGGTTTTGTGGTTAGCCTATCAAAATCGCTACAAAATAGATAAACTGTCCAAAACCTCAGAAACAGGGCAATAATGGTACGTCCATTTGGGACTTTATAATCACGGCTGATCGCTCGTCTGTTCAGATCCTTATAATCAAGACTGATCGTTCGTCTGTTCAGAGCCTTACAATCGAGACTGATACGCGATAGCCGGGTGTCGAGTGTAACAGCGCTGCAAGTTTCTCCGCCGAGTTCCGGACGGACGGGAATGGAAATTGGGAGGAAACTGTTTCCATTTCACCTACATTTCTAATTTTAAATCCCGATTTATGGTGTACACCACTAATTGAACGTATTTATGTTGGTGTTTCAAATGTTGTGATAGTTTAAGATTGACGATAGTCATTTGCAGTATTGATAGCTGTTGACTTCGAAAGTAACAGTTTAATTGCACATTTGAAATAATAGGTTTGTATTCGGCATACAAACCTATAAATGTAATAATTATAAAATAGTGATTTGAGCTTAAGTCCTTTAAAATTTATCTAGCTGCTTTTGTTTAAAATATCATTATACTAAGTTCTCTAACCACTGGTAGGCACCACGTAGACGCTAAGAAAATGTGTGGTGTAAAATTAATCAAAAAGAGCCTGAATTGGTTCTAGAAAAGGATGGTACGGCCGTGCCGCTTTTTTTGCTCGAGTTGGCTAATTCGAGATTCTGAAGAATTTTGATTTTAGCCTAATTTATTAATATAGGCTTATTCTGACCTTCTTACATTAGTAACATCAATCAGCATAGCCTCAAGAATACTCAAGATGATATATTTGTAAACATTTTATGAAGCGTGTTATTTATTTAACTTTCCCAAAACAATTAAGTTTGACAGGTCGGCACGTCGATGGTGTGGGCCATAAGATAGATGAAAATGTTCACATGTTATGACGTTTTGTATAGGTATTAATATATTATGTAATTAGAATTACTAATAATTAGTAATTACAAAACTTGTATGGCGTTAAGTAATAAGAGTAGCATATTTTGTGATGGTCGCAACGTTTGCAAAATATGAAATTGAACTAATTGAAAATATTATTTTATTTCATTTCATAGCACAATTTATGCTTATTTAAAAGCTTTGCAACTGTTACTATTTATTACCAAATAATTCAGACTGAAACCATTAAAAATTAAAACAAGGCTTTTACATATTTATTAATTATTTTTTTTAAGTCGGTCCACAGTCGGCGAAGTAATCGTTGAACATACAAAAAATATATATAAACAGACGAACATATGACCTCCTCCTTTTTGGAAGTCGCTTAAAAATACAGAATTTTAACACCAACTTGGAATTGAACTTGGCATTGAGGACGTCCGTCACCGACACCGCACCGTGTCGTAACTGCTTGGTCCATGACCATTGACCAAGGTCTTGGTATAACTACAGGTCATATTGTATTCGATGTAATAAAATACATAGTTTGTGAACTTAAGAATTTAATAACATCCCCTAGTTTAGTTTTATCAAATTTTATCAAACCTTAATTACTAACTGCCGCACTCAGAGACTAATATTAATTAGTTAACTGTTATTAAATTAAGATTTTGACATAAGCTCCATACATTATCTGTCAAACTCTTCATTCAATTGAAGGTTAATCGTAATTAAATGTATCTGTGTGTGGCCGTAACCTAAAACATATTATTATTAACTAGATGACACGGTAAACTTCGTATACGGTAACCCTCTCAATCAAAAATTTCCCTGGACTTCCACGAATATTTCAAGACTAAGATTAGCCAAATCGGGTCAGCCGTTCTCAAGTTTTAACAAGACTAAGGGTGGATTGCACCAGAGGCGTAGTTAAAGTTAAGGTTATCGTCAAATATGGCGTCCATAATGGACTTTTACTAGGGATTTGACAGTTCATTTGACATTTTGTTATGGTTAAAGTTAGAGTTATAGTCAAGTTATAGTTAAAGTAGGTTGGTGCAACCCACTCTAAGAGTGACTTGCACTACGCCTCTGGTGCAATTCACCCTTACAATATTTAAAACTCAGTTTATATAGATTTATTAATATGCATTTAAAATGCTAGATGAAAATAGAAGCTCTAGAATCCGTATTCCATAAATTAAACAATCCTATATATAGCTGGCCGGTGCAAATTCCTCTGCTGGCAGTTCCTAGATAAAGCTCTCTAGTCTTGTCTCTACACTGACACACATAACTTAATGCTGATTCTCATTAATCTACTCAGAGACTACGACTTATTAAAGAACTCATCAACCTTAGTATTTGATATACATTTTGAAATTCGAGAGAAGCAAGCGATTGATATTCTGGACATAAATAGTAACTGATAATTTTTACCAAAATACAAGTACTTACATAGATGTAAATAATTGTAATAAATTATTAGTAAAGCTTTTTACGTGACTAAGAAAAAGTGTTGTGTGAAAAGTTAGGAAAAATCTGAAACTATTGGAGATGGTGAAAACTGTTCAAATGAGCTCAAGATTTAATAAAAACCGAAACTTTCTTTTGACTGGTTGTTATATAATATTATGTATAAAAATAACCAGTTAAAGAAACATGACATGAAATTGCGATACTATTTAAGTTATTCGTGGTGACATAAACGTATTATGACTATTAGGTAAACAGCCCAATGCAAATGAAGTAATTCGGTTACGAGTTCGATAATAAGTGAAAGCACTAATTTAAAATTCAGCCTTATCTTAACGACAAATAAAGTGACGTAACGATAGATCGTAATTTGGCGATGGGGGCGCTGGCGTCACACGCAGTAACCCGCAGAATCCACTCTGTCATACTAACGAAAGTTACCG
Source organism: Plebejus argus (assembly GCA_905404155.3). Lineage (NCBI taxonomy): Eukaryota > Metazoa > Arthropoda > Insecta > Lepidoptera > Lycaenidae > Plebejus > Plebejus argus. The sequence continues at coordinate 5,916,075 of FR989935.1, read as the reverse complement.
GACTCGGTGCACCTAATACCAGGTGCGGCGAAGAAAGCGAGCCCCGCAGCCTCGCAGCCGCAGCAGCAGCGCCACATGCAGTCATCTCGTTCTCCCATATACGGAGCGGCCGCGCGGGAGAAAGACGACGTGCGCTTAAAAGAGAAAGTGGGCCACGTTATGTTTCTCGGTGCCATTATCACGAGCATTGTACGTAAACTTACGGATGCAAACTTCGATCGCCGATATCGTTGTAATACGTACTCAGCACGCGTGTAATTAAAGTCGAGTATTCAGTGGCCCGTGCGGACGGATTTTGGTCGAAAATTTGGAGAGCAACGAACTGCGAACGGAGAAAGTGTTGCGGAGTAACCTTGAGCGCCATTCATACCCCGCGCCCGCGCATGTGCGCTAACTAAACGTAATTTCGTACAGGTTGCCGCTTTAAACATAAACCAGCTCTGTTATTCGGAGGCTTTGAATTCGTAATGGTGTATTCGAATCGCCTCTTTCTTTTCCGACTTAATTATTCAAAACTCATAAAATCACATAATTTTATGGCACGGATTATTTAATATTCATCAGTTGTCTACATACATACTTTCCGCTAAAACATATGAATTATTGCCGAGATAATCGATAGACGTATCACCGATCACGTAATCGATAGAGAGCAATAAATTTTAATGGGGAATCAAAAAACAAAACAATAGTAAGATTAAGCTCGTTATGTGAAACGAAATACAGCAATTAGTCGATGACAATGAAAGTGACATTATGGTCGTTTTTCTAGAATCGAAAGCCGGCAAAACAAATTCAATGGCTCCATATCTGATGATGAGATTAATGAGATTCTGCGCAGAAACACGTCAGCTAAATTCTCTTACGCATCAATGGAGATCGACTATTTCTTTGTCTGACGACGAGTGAAATCTGCAGAAATCCGCGTGTATTGCGGTTGGTGTGAAGTTGTTTTCGTCAATCTATATAATGGAAATACATCGGTTACAGTTTCTACGACATCAGTATAATTCTGGACCGATTTAACCATAATCATTTGCGGTGAACAACGACTGGTAATAGACATGCAAAGTGCCGTTCTTGTATACTTTCCAAATTAAATTGCATCAATAGAAACATAATATAATATTAGATACTTATAAGAAATTTAAAACGATGTAACTTGTAAGTTACATAATTTTAATAAGTAATGTTTTCTAAATCTATCCTCAATTTCAATCTATCCTCAATTTTATTCCGCTTTTCTATTTTCTTCATTTTTGATCTAACACTTTGAGTAAACCGAAATCTTTCAAAACAGATTTTTACGCGCATCGGGACAAATTAAATAAGTTTAAAGATATTTTTCTAGTTTTTACAGGTTAGGTTAGGTTAGTTTTACTTTTTTGTTTGCATTAATTGCTATACGCTTGGTCAGGACTGTACAATTAAACCAGATGACGTCACAACTTACAACACATCGGTTTTCGAAAACTCACTTTCTAAGTCGGAACTGTCAATTAGAATAAAACTTTGGAGAATTGTTGTTCGCTAATTAAGAAAAACTTTCAGCTCGTTACAATGTAAGTAATTACAAGTCGCGGCTCGCAGCGGTAATCAGAGCCGAAAGTGACTCGCCAATCACTTACCATTATACCTGCGCCCACGCATACGGACCTAAACGTATGCCTAAACGTATTTACTCTTTAGGGAAAAAGACAGCTAAGAAAGGAAACCAATGTGTTATGCAGAGGAGCATGTACTCATGTCCATAAAAATTAAAGCCTAGGATAGGTTAAATAAAACTTATATTTCACTTGTTAAGGTGACGCCGCGTTGAAGTAAAAAACCGTTTAGGATATGTTTTAGATTGCTGGCCGGCCCGGCCTCTCATAGAAAACAAGAAATGGAACAGCAAGAAATGGAAAGGGCGTAAGCGACAAAATGGTTTTTGTCGCGTAATTTAAAAACCATAAAATATATATTTCATATAAGCCAGAGGTGGCCCCAACTTTATTAGACCTAAGATCTACTGTTGACTAACGAAACCCTGCGCGATCTACCAAGTTCATACTTCTCGAAATCATAAATGAAACAGCATAGTTTAGCTTATTGGTGTGGTAGTCTGGTCTAATTATTTATATTTTTCGCCTGGCTTGGTACTATTAATATATATTCTGTGGCCTGGCCACGATCGACTGGACTAATAGTCGTGATCGACCGGTCGATCGCGATAGACCGGTTGGCCACCCCTATATAAGCTATGAGCAAATTAAAGTGTATGCTTGAACCAATATAATATTATGTACAAATTTTCTAATCTCTGTTGGCAAAATCCCTTTTTTAGGGTTCCGTAGCCAAAATGGCAAAAAAACGGAACCCTTATAGATTCGTCATGTCTGTCTGTCTGTCTGTCCGTTCGTATGTCACAGCCACTTTTCTCCGAAACTATTAGAGCTATACTATTGAAACTTGGTAAGTAGGTGTAGTCTGTGAACCGCATTAAGATTTTGATGCAAAAATGGAAAAATTATTAAAAATTTTACGGGTCCCCATAGGTGCAACTGAACCAAAAAAAAATTTTTTTTCATCTAACCTATGCGTGTGGGGTATCTATGGATAGGTCTCCAAAAATCATATTGAGGTTTCTCATATCATTTTTTTCTAACCTGAATACTTTGCGAGAGACACTCTTAAAAGGTGGTAAAATGTGTGTCTCCCCCCTCTAATTTCTAAACTAGGGGCATGATAATTCTAAAAAAAATATATGATGTAGATTACTATAAAAACTACCAACGAAAATTGGTTTGAACGAGATCTAGCCAGTAGTTTTTTTATACGTCATAAATGGTAAACCTTAATCTAAATTTCATTAAATCGACTGAAATATAAAAATAAATCAAAAACTTTTAATTTCTCTGTATGAATCGATCTGTATGAATGGAATGTCGATTAGGACTTAAAACTAAAAAGTTTTGTTCAAAGCTTGGGAGCAACCTTGTGTAATATAAGGTTATGTTTGTGTTTTGGGAAGCGACTTTCCAAGGTAATTATTATATCCAAGGTAATAATTCAAGACGTGAGTGAAAGAATAAGGTAAGTAACATGGAAAAACTTCCCGTTTTTTTGCTTAAATGGAGGCTTTAGGGCCGGAAAAGTTATTTGAAATAGAAAAACTATGGATTCTATGTGTAGCCAGATATATTAGCTAGGTCAGGGATGGCGAACCAATGGCACGCGTGCCATTGCTGGCACGCGACGAAATAATTTCGGCACGTCACTGATTACGAGTTTAAAGAAAAAAGTATAAATTATGATTATGATGTAGCATAATACCTATGAATCTTTGAAAAGCAAACGCGCGCGAGCGTTCGAGTCCGGTGCGCGGGGTGGAGGCTTTGAGTTGATATTGTTATTTTACATTATTTTTCCACTGATCACAAAGTCAAGAATATTTGATGGCACGGCTGCGACGTCATTAAATATTATTCCAGAAAATTGGCACGTATACGCATAAAGGTTCGCCATCCCTGAGCTAGGTTATGAATTAGATACTTAAGTTACAAGTTTTATTGAAATAATTAGAGAAAAAATGAGTTATTGTCCGTATGTTACGAAATGTTACTTGTTCGATTCTTCCACTCACGTCTTCAATTGTTAAAGGTATTAGATAAAGACTAAACTTTGCATACCTTTATCCGATGTATAAATAATAATATTTTTATTTATAACGGGCTTACAAATTCGATTTGTTTCTGCACTGGTCAGCACATTGGCGCTTATGCCGCGGTTATCATAAAAGAAACCATTCTCGTTTCTCCATGACTTAACAGATTCGGATGTTGCACACGATAGACTTTCAAAATAAATTAGTACAATCACATCGGAAATTTGCGAATAGCTTACCCTGTATAGTTTGTTAAGGGCTGATTTTTCAATCGTCAGATAAACTTTACCATTGGAATAAATTTGGCGTTTTGACAGATTTTATATGAAAAAAATGTCAAAGTGTCATATTAATTCTTTAGGTAAAAGTTATCCGACGATTGAAAAATCGGCCCTTAGAGTTAAGACCTGTGACCCTAGTTAGAGCCCACCCTTAAGAGATAAATTACAATAGTGTGAAGTTGTTTGAAATTTGAATTACTTAAAAGATTTAAAAGCTATTTAACTTCCGATATTCCGCAATGAGATTTGTATTCCTTTAATTCTATACCTTGTTAATAAACTAAACCTCTTACTAATAAAAAGTTACACAGCGTGTATAGAGAGTGCATAAGATTTTTTCTACTAATAAAATCATTTTTTGACATAAGGCCTGAATTAACGATGTTGTCATTTCCGTACAAACTCTGTATATAGACTCTGTGTAATATAATATGTTTACACGTTCACACATTCACACGTTGAACGCATGTTTAAGAAATTTTCATTAGTAAGGGGGTAAGTATTGATATTAGGGTTTTAAATTTTCAATACCCGCTCTATATTATTTGTTTAATTTTTTATTGCAGAACACTCAAAAACAAAAGCATTAAGTACGTCAATTTATTAGAAAGAAGAGACAATTAATTATAGCCTATTGTCGCATCTCTTTATAATTAGTTTTCTTTGTCTTTACATTAAATAAAAAGATATAACAGAGTAATGAGCGAACGAATTTCCTCATAATTTACTTTTATTTTACATTTAATGAGATTAACTTTCCAATTACACTATATAACATAGGTACTTTCTATTGGTGCTAATATTTCGTTGCTTCTATAATAATTATTATTATGGTATATCTGTTTCATTCCACCTAATGTTAGAATTTGTAAGTGATGACTGATGACTCATTGGAATGTTACGTGATAGTATTTTAGATTTTCATGGCAAAACAACATATAGCGGGTCAGCTATAATACTATAAGTGAGATTTGCTTACCATCCAATATTTTTTGTATTTTTTAAAACTTCACAAAATACATAATATAAAAGTACTTACAGGTGTAAGTTTTGCAGAGACTAAATTAACATTTTACAAAAAGTTCACGCCTAACGATAGCCAGAAGATATACCTAAGATAATATAATCTGTAATACAGTACAACAACTTTTTTAGTTTCTCTCACTTAAAACTGTTTTATTTAGGTCTGAATAAAAATATTAAAGCAAATCATAAAAGATATTGCGGTGTCAATATAATGTAAAACCGATCTACGAAATGAGTAGTGGCAAAACTGCTTTCACTGATTGCTGGTTAATACGGGCTGTTAAATAATACGACTCACTTGCCGGCCACTAATCAGTATTTTGACAGAACAATCATAGGCGTTTATTCAGAGAAACAGTCGAGCTTCAGGCTACGACCGGTTCGGTCAAAAACGATGGTTAGGCTTCGGCCATACCTACGCGTCAGTGACGCGAGCCGCGGGACAGGAACGTCGAGCAATGCGAAGTGTGCACACCTGCGCGACTACAACCGTAGATTATTGCCGCTCTGCCGACGCGAACGTCCCACGTCGCAGACGCTCCCGCTTCGCAGTCGCTTTGGTCACGTAGGTTTGGCCGAAGCTATAGCCGTTTGTCCATCGCCGTCGTCACCGGGACGTTACCGACAAAATTCAAATAAGATGACACTTTATAACCTAGGCTCCATAGCCTAGGGTTTTGCTCTTCACCACTACAAAGCAGACCAGATTAGCCGCTAGACCAATGTCGGTAGAAAATGAAAACTGTAGCCCGGGTCATAAAGTAGCATTTTATTATAATACTAGCTTTTTCCCGCGGCTTCTCTCGCGTTAAGAAGTATTATTATTAGGTCATCAAAGTCTCAGCTCGATCGGCTTAAAATTGACAAAGTTTCATACAAACTTTCATCCCTTATTTTATTCCCTTGGGGGTAGAATTAATCAAAATACTTTCTTAGCGGATTCCTACGTCATAACATCTGTCATCTACCTTCATGCCAAATTTCAGCCCGATCTGTCCAGTGGTTTGGGCTGTACGTTGATAGATCACTATGTCAGTCAGTCACCTTTGAGTTATATAGGTAATATGTTTAAAGATTTGTGGGTGACGTCCCGTTGAGGACGGTGGACAAACAACCTGAATCAGCATTTAAACTAACACTTTTGTTTGCCAAATAAACGTATTTTAAACGCTCGTCAACTTGGTCCGCAAAAAAACTAACAATCGCCTTTGTAGCATTTAATAGAGATGTCTGAGAGGTGTACAAAACAATTCGCAATAGTTAGGTACAGTTTGCCAAATAGCCAATTATGTTTTTGTGTGTTGGCATGCGTTATTCTAATGACTACTTATATATTTTTAAAGTTTATAGAGCAGCAGGAAAGAGTGTGATCTGTAACTAGACATATTTGGAGCATGAGGCTAAGTTTTTGTGCAGGTTAATTTTAATATTTCGGTAAAATCGTTCGCGTAGAGGCTTGCTACGCCGTAGCAGATAATGTTACTTTTCGTAAATTATCATTTATCACTGAAGGTTTTTTGCGTTATCCATTTTTCTTGCAGCGACAGAAATCGGAGCAAAAGCGACATGACCAAATTGAAAATTAATACGTCTGAACTCTGCTACCGTCAAGTTACGTAAGAGTCCGTAGACGCCAACCTTTTTACAAAATGTTCGCCACCTGTCAAATTTTTTAGTGTAATCTGGGGCCACATCTAATTATTTATAATAAAAAAACTTTCATAATCACTAACAAGCCCTATCCACAGGAAACGAAGCGTGAACGAGTAAGCGGAAACCGCAAAAGACCTGTAGTGAGAGCTGATCTATTTGAGATGGAAATGTGTTCGGTTACAATCATTTGTAGGGCCCAATCACATTAGGACAAACAGTGAAAGCTAAACTTGCATCCATTGCAAGTGAAAACTTGTACGAAATTAGTATGATTTAAATACCAGTTACGTGCTTCAGTACTAATTAAAGTTATATTTATTTGGCAATGGGATGTTAAAATATGTAATTAATAGCACAGATTACTAATATTTACTACGTAATTTATAGTTTTATAGGTACACAGTACTTAGCATTAGCCTATAACATCGGCAATCATAAATAATAATAGTGTTATTATAGCTTTAGTCAATACGACTATAAGGACACAGATGTTAATTAGAGATATTAAGATTCAATTTCACATGCCCGAATTTCTAAAATTAACTCTACAAATATCCAATTTGCAATTTATAGTTTCTAAAAATAAACTGCAAACTTTTCAATGTCATGATCAAATGTCCTTACATGGTACCATCCAATCAATAAATCGGGAAAGTATTTTAGGTGTGTTATAAATTAAGCCAATTTTATTGTAAAATTAGATTGATGACGATTATGATCCACTATAAAAAATAATAATAGAAGAAAAAGTGAGAGAAACTTGATATTCGTTTTCACCGTGAAAAATTATAAACCTAGGGTTGTTGATGACTGGACCTCCAGGATGAACAGTGACAAAACTCAGTTCAGCGGTTTCAAACAGACAACCCCACTTTCGGATTTATAATATTAGTACAGATAGCAATATCGATTAGTACAACTTTATGGGAGTTACCTACCTGACGTGGCCGGAGGGCTCGTCAGATTGATGTAGAAATTAAAATATCGACGTGTAGTGTAGCGATATCTAGCGACCGACGAGATGTGACTTTCTACCGTCTCTCGTCTGGGGTGAAATCTGCCATGCCACGAACATCGCGCGCGGGAATGTTCGTGAAAAACTCCATATTCAAATGTAAACACTTCATTTGGAATTATCGAGATGGAGGTGCGAAATTGCTTATATTTTTCTTTTTAAATCATATCAGTGTTGAGGTAAAATCATCACAGTCATCGATAGACTAGACCTAGGTACTAAAGTTAAAGAAGTTGAAGATTTAATTTACAATAACAAAACGGCTTAAAGATTTATTTCCCGTTTTCTGAAGTACTGAACGGATATATTGAAAAAGTGCGTCCACAATTTACTGTTTGCCTTTAAAGATTTATGTTTCGACTGAACTGAACAAATGGTCAATCCATTCACCCATCGCGAGAGAAATTTCACACTTTCTACGCTACTGTCTCGTTAACTCTAATATACGAAGGACACCGGTATAAATAAGAGCTAACGCGACCTTGCGAAGGCCGAGTTTCCTCTCGGCGCAACGGGAGCGCGTCAGCGGGAGCCGGTGCAGTTCCGGCGGGTGTCGGTCAGTGGGCCACGGGGAAGGGGGGCCGCGAGGGGGGGCTGGCCCACGTGGGGGCCGCTAGTGGGGAGTGGGGACCGCCGCAGCCCCAGTGTGAGCGTGTCCCCGCAGCGATGCGTGCTGCGCCGACCGTGTAGCGCCGCGAGCGCTCGTCGTACCAAGTGGCTACATGTGTCGCGTTGTTCGCAGGTCTGCTGACTGGACCGGTACCATGAGGAGGACCAGGCTGCTGCTGCTGCTCGTCACGCTCCTGATAAAGGTGAGGACCCTTAAGTGGGCTTTTTTCTTGTTAATACATACATTTAAATTTTTCATCGCTCGTAAATAAATTTTATGGAAAAATAAAAATTAAAGTAGATTACAACCAAGCGTAATTATAGCTAAATCAGTGTGATCAGAAGTACCTACTTGCCCTAATTTTTAAAATTTATTAAATTCAAATACTTATTTGAAATTTTATTTAAAATTGAAATTAGTAAAAATTGTAGAGCTCCAATTGTAAATACTTAATAATTTGTGATAGAATTACTGAATCAAGAGAACACGAAAATTTTAATTAAATCTAAAATTTCTTAGTTCACAATTAAGGTTTAAAATGACTTAACCATGCAATAAAATACGTGCGGATCTTAAACTGTATCTCACGGGAGTCCAATCAATAACCATTACCGGCCGCGGTCTCTTGGACTATGATATGGTATATAGTACTATAGTATAGTATACCGTTGTGTACAGCTATGAGCTACCCAGATAACCGTCAGTCTCCTTACCACACATCGTTGTAGGATGAGAGCACACTGCACCACGAAAATTAAAAAAAAATATATTAATTTGTGCGTGAAGACAAGTGAAAAGTGATAACTAGTTTTGGCCGGAAAAAGCAATTTTATAATCAAGGAATTTTGTTTTTTATTTTATTTTACTTTTGAAGTTACATGTTACCTATTTTATGTTACCCTACTTTGATCATAGGACTTTGTCTTTTAACACAATATATTAAATTCTACGTTTTTTTAGCAAATAAGATTAAAATAAAATGAAAGTTCTCTCAGAGATGTGATTTAGTGTGCACAAGCTTTACATTCGTGCAGTTAATAATATCGGTTATTGGAGTGTAAACTGTAGCGAGTATCTTATTAACAATACTGCGAAAAACATTACTACAAAAGATCATAACGGAAAGCCCTAATAATAATAAAATAAATATTAATACTATTATTGTTACGTATTATTTAACTTAATAAGTTTATTACCTTAGTTACTTAAAATTTAATTGTAAAAACTTAAAGTTTTCTTGAGCTTCGTTGAATATAAGTGCAATATTTTTTTCGTAGCAAGGTTCGTAGACGCCTACGAAATCATGACATCTATACATATAATATAATCGTAGGAAAGTCAATTCTGTACATTGAATATTTTTGAAAAATAATACTTGGGACGTGATCTACTATACTAACGCGGACGAAGTCGCGGGCAACAACTAGTATAATATAAATGCCCAATTTCACCAGCGGATGCTGGAAATGCTGGAATTAGTATCACGTTACAAACGTATATTTTGTAATATCAAAACTTAAAATTAACAAAAGAAGCCTGAATGAAAAAACCTATGAAATATATGAAACTAATCACGTAATTAGTTGTTTCTAACAAATTAGGTGATTATTTTAAGTTTTTTATTAGTTTAACTATTGTTAAGGATATTATACGCAAACGGAGAGCATTATCAATACGTTTAACCACATTTATGTTATGTGGGCTAACGATGCGTTAACTATGCCGTTAGCGCGCCTATCACTCCACATAACATTTTCAAAGAATTGTGATTTAGCTCAATAAATTAATTTCTATTCCATAGATTTTCTATTTCGTGCAAATGTACGAAGATATATTTTATGGCAGTTTATAAAATGTAGTAGTAATTGAGAATTTTGAGAATATCAACAAAGTCTGAATAGTCATTTTCTAAACAAGAAAACGTCAAAATCAAAGTATTTGAGATAAAAATTACATTTAATAGTCGATTAACTTTAACCCAGACTGGTGCAAGTGAGCATACACTTTACACAATATTCGGAATACAATTATTATTTTAAGAATGAAAATGTTTAAATAGTATAGTATTATATTCGTTTACAAACGTTAAACTTAGAAACAGCTGTTCACAGTTATAAAGCAATACCTGGTAATACATGTAACTTAGCTTTGAAGTTATTACAACATATATTTAATTAATACTTAATGGCTGTGATTTTCAAGTTCCACGAGAAATTACTCACGACGAATTAAACTGAATAAAAAAGCATTTTCTTAATTAACTAGATAACTTTCTTAATTAAGTACAAAACACGTAGTGTTTTCACTCGCATTTCAAACAGAAAAGAAATCCAAAAATGCATGTCACATTTGCATAACGCTGGTAAAAGAAAATTACAGTTGTTACGTAAAGTCATTGAACTTACCCTAGCACTTTCACTGATACAATTCGCGTGCTGACTGCTGACGCAACATTTTCGTCGTTTCAGTTTCATTTGCGACTTGCGACCTTTTCGCCAGTCGTGACGTGATGTTACGATTGCGATTTCAATTGAATCATGAGGATTATATTTTTATAAAGTTGTAATACAATTTGTGAAATGAGAAAAGTATTACGCTATTAACTACGCATTGTTTTCAAAAATTTCGACAATTGTAGGTATTCTTGTTTTAAGTGAAACTTTGAGTTTGACCGAAATTCATACCTATATTTATGACCAACATTTGTTTTATTTACTTCTTCAGTGATTTTAGGTAGTTTAAAATTATTACTAAAGAAACTAGAAAAAATTATGAGAATTTCAGGAACTATACAAACTTTTAAAACAAAACAAAGCACTTTTATGACTCCACAGCACGTGGAAAGCTATGAACTTCCCTTATGCATTTCAAATGAAAAAAAGAAACAAAAACAAAATGGCTGAAAAATCAAACCTCATCGAGCACCCTGTACTATATAACTTTCACTCTCAGGGAAAGTACCGCGGCCCTTCGTGCGCGAAGTTCAAGTTCATGAGCCCGACGGCGATAACCTCCGTACGGCGGAAAACGCGGGAAATACATGAATGAAGTATGAACGATCGGATTGTTCAATCAAATGGCATGCAATTTAGTTTAGTAATAATGGCGGCAATTTAGTTTAGTATTCGTTTGCAGGGATTTATTTAAAGATAATGGATTTATATATTAGACGAGGAAAAAAGCATTTGTCCAGAAAATGGAGACGGGATAGTTTGGGACCATTTTGAGATTTCAAGTATGATATTGCGTAACTTTTTCAAGTATAAATATTTCTTGTCTAATCTTATGAAGATGGACGGTGTGATATACTCATCGTAAGGATTGTATAATAATTACATCAAGGAGTTCTGAATCGGTACTCGCCAATTCCTGGTTTTTAAATCGTTTGTAATTTACATAAAAGAACTAAGAAAGTAGCATCTGTAAAATGGTTTTCTATGGTTAATAATAACGCAGCTTTTCATATAGGCGACAAAATCACAGTTATTTAGATGCGTTATGTGTTAGTACCAAAAATAGGAGTTGCTTGAATTAAGGTGCCGTTTGGCAGCGGGCAACATGAAGCAACCGCAGACGACGTGTCGCAGCGACACGTCGTTTGCTGTAAATTCATGTAGCCTGCTTCCAACTTGTACCTTTATACTCTAGTCTCTAATATTTTTGATACATGGCTTTAAGCGTATATTAAAGTTGTAAAATAACCATGATATTCAAATGTTTACACGAGTTATGTAAAACATTGTAATAAAGCCACATAAAACAGACAAAGTTTTATAGTTAATAAATATAAATAAATATCTTTATTTCACAGTAAACTTACACGCTAATCTTACACAAAACTCTGGTCTCCACACTAGGATTCCCTGTGTCGTGGAGACCAGTCTCTTCCATCATGAACAAACATATTAGCAATATACAAATATTTGTATTAACCAGCTAAGGACATATTACTATACGTACTAAGTCTTTTTAACAAAATAATTTAAGTATTTATAAGTAAACAAACAATATTTTGAAAAGTGAACATCATGATTAACATGATAATTAATATTTAGGAACAATATACGATTATTTATTTTAACCAGCTAAGGACATATTAGTACTATACGTACTAAGTCTTTTTAACAAAATAATGTAAGTATTTACAAGTAAACAGACAATATTTTGAAAAGTGAACATCATGATTAACATGAAATTTAATATTAGGAACAATATTCGATTATTTATTTTAACCAGCTAAGGACATATATTTCATGTTCCAAGTATTTTTAACAAAGTAATGTATTTATAAGTAATCAACAAGAATCTTATAGTTCTTAGTAATCTTAGTTAATCAATTATTAAAATGAAATTGACGCATTTCATTCATAAAAGATAATATTACATGCAATCTATTATGTAGATATAACTGTTTATTTAAGTTTTTATTACTTTTATAGAGTTACGTAAAACACGGTAAAATACGTAATAAAAGGAAATATGGCAATATTTATGCAAAAACTTTCTTCTCGGACTTTATTGCATATTGTTATTTTCTTTACGACTTATAAGGTCATTTCCTTAATTGATTAATATTTGTTGTATCGGGTAGCGCATATGGATGCTATATTATGATGTTTTATTATTATACGGATTTTGTATGCTGTACAAGACGGAACAGCTTTTACTGAAATATAATTATTAACCGCTTTTAAAATAATATAATGACAATCGAACGTGACAGTTAAGTATGTGTTGGATTTATTCAGTACTATGTTATTAGTAGCAATATGCCGCGAGTATCCCGTTGCACCAAAATTATACTAGTTACTGTTGTTAAATCAATAAAATATTGAAAGGGCCAATATATTATGTGCAGGGGCCACATTGCCACCTTTTCCAACTATCAATATGAGAACATCTTAGGCGCTCTTGCACTATTCTGGGTAAAGTTAATAGTGGAACAGTGATTATCTCTTTCGTTTTTCATATTGGTGAAAGAGAAGATAGAAACCAACAAAAAGTCTGGTGCAAATGCGACCTTAACTTAACCTTAAAACTTGTCACACTTTACCTTTTCCAGTTATTATTACCTTTTACATTTGTTTACAACATAACTGATAACGTACATACCAGGGCTTCAAATAATGTTATTTTTTCATAACGTTACTGCTTCAAGGGCAAAGATAACGTTATGAAAAGATACGATATTAGGAAATAATGATAGTAATAAGTAATAACGGTAAATCGATATTAATAACGGTAAATTTAATTTTATAACGATATTTCATTTCGTTATGTTACTAGATAACGTTAAAAATACCGTTATCAGGCTAGCATTATGAAAATAACGGTACGTAACGATATTTTTCGATATTTTTTCTGCTATTCGATAACGTTATGAAGCCCTGGTACATACTAATTCATTCAGATAACATTATGTACTTGAGATTAGCTTCACAAAAACTTAGGCCTTTAGGGCACCCACATAAAACTGCGGATTCGCATCATATAGCAATGTCATTTTTAGTACTTATGAGTTTTGCCGCGCAGATATTTGCGATACGCATTCGCAATTATTATGAGTGGGAGCCCTTAATGGTTAGCAAATTGCAATATGCGTAAACAAATTGGATCATATTAAGGGAAACGGATGCGGGCGCGCTTTCCCCGCGCTCACGACCCCCCGCGCCTCAACCACACCTGTCACGACTTGTGTGCAATTAAATATCATCACATTACTCAGCCAACAGAGCAGCAGATAACAAGATGGGAGACCGCTACTGTACTTTATTTTTGTATGTGGAGATTTAACACAACATACAGAAATTTAAATACATAACTTTTTCTAATTTAAAGCAGTAAAAAGTAGTTGATTTTTATGTTGAGTTTTATGTAAGCGGGCTCCCAGACTATTAATTTTACTGTGCAATATCACTCTTTAATTTTATTGAACAGTTTATTTGACAATAAGATTGAAAGGCGGGCGCGTTCAATATAACCCTAGACCGTCAATAATATTGCACAATACCTGATATTGCACAATAAAATTGATCATCTAGGGGTCCGCTAAGAAAATAGTCTTCGACCACATCCACTTTCAAATAAAATCCGTATGCATGCATGCTATGATGCAAGAAATAACACTATGCAGGACATGCATTTTATTTTAGTGACACTTGCATTGGTATCGACTTAAATGCATAAAATAAATCAAAACATTGATACATCTTAGGACCTTGCAAGGACTTTTTTGGCAAATCAATATAATGTAAAATCAAAAAGAAATGCATTTCTAAACAATAGAATTTCATAAATAAAAAAATTGAGGACAAATCAATTCACACATAAAATAAACTTTTTATTTCTTCTAAACATCCATAAAATATATAGCTACCGAGAAATCGCTAATACTTCCAAATTACGATATAATTAGCCGGCACAAGAAAGCTGTGTTTGAACAAGCTGTACATATATGTACACGTTTTCTTCGCGATCTCGAGCAGTGGGTAATTTCTAACCGGTTTAGAAAATACGATCTTGCGCACTTGCTGCGTACAGGTTGTCTGTCACAGCGAATATAGGCCTATCATGGTTAATTTATTAAATGCTTTGTCAAGGATGTTCCCACGGACCAAATTAATATTAATTATTTTAATGTGTTTATTATAGTATAACATTTTTAGGGTTTCCATAGTTTTGTCTCGAATTTTTGACATGTTCCTTCCTTTCTAAACACTAAGCGACTGATTGGCGAAGATTTAATGAAAGTGTACAATATTCATAAATTGTAAGAAAAATTATAACGGCTTAGATTAAGGGCGTTATCACACTAGCGGTTGGCGAACGGTTTCGGGGCTGAGCGGGCGCGCAGCGAATACGTCGCGAACACGTTGCGGTTGCGCACCGAGGACGTCACGAACATGTTGCGGATACGTAACGTTTTCAACGCGTGTTTACAGCGAGCTTGCAAAGCACATAACGCTGCTATCTTGTTGCACTTCCGCGACGTATTCGCGACGCGTGCGCGGCGGGTTGGTTGCACGTCCGCGACGTATTCGTTGCGCGCTCGCTCCGCCCCGAAACCGTTCGCCAACCGCTAGTATGATAGGGCTCTTGACTCGGAGGTCGTGGGTTCGATTCCCGCGTTGGAAACATGATGTTATTTCCAAGTTTGGTTAGGACAATGCAGGCTGATCACCTGATTGTCTGACAAGTAAGATGATCCATGCGTCGGATGGGCATGTAAAAAGTCGGTCCTGCGCCTGATCTCTCGCCGGTCGTGTCGGTCTGCCGTCCCACTGGGTTATGAGAGTAAAGGAATAGAGAGTGCTCTTGTGTACTGCGCACACACTTGGGCACTATAAAATTACTCCTGCGTAGCTGGCCTGGTTTCAATGAAACCGGCCACCGTCACCGAAACCGGTGTGGGAGCTATTATATTAGGGCCCTAAATTTAGAAGTAATAAAGGCATTTGGCAGGGCATATCGTAAAATATGCGCTTAAAATTACTTTGACAAATACAACATCTTAATCGATGCCGTTCTGGATGACAACGGAACCCTATTCTATTTTGCCCCTTAGCCAAGACATTTCCTTTATTGTATCGCGGATCGAATTAACTATAATATATAATTAACATAAGCGTTTTTGTTTCATGGGGATGGCATAGTTGGTCACCGACAAAACCCCTTCAATAAATAGATAAAAAAAAACATTAGCGTTCGATAGTATGAAGTTGAAGTTCGACTCGACGTGTTATGTCAATTCCATACATTTTATTTAACGCAGTTAGTCTTCTATTAGTTCTAAAACAGTGCTAAATAGTAAAATATTTGTGTTGTTATATTATCATTACTGCAAAGTCCTTTGCACAAATAGTTCGTCGTAGACCCGCTACGTGCTACGTAGCCGCGTAGCCTAAAGGACACGTGACATATTTTACTCTACGATCTCGTAGACATGTCGTAGACACAACAGTAAAATATTATTTTTCCTGTTAATTGATATTTATTTTTAAATTATTAAATAAATAAATTGTAGTGTTAATGATTATTATCATACTTGTGAATGCTCGTATAGAAGTTAACTAGAGTGATTAAACACTTGTCCTCGTAATGAAAAGGGAAATTTCCAAAAGTTACATTACAATAATTATAATTTCGTAAAACATCGAGAAAGCCGTCGGAAGCCATCTCTGTGTGCTGATTAATATTATAATTGATCTCGCGATCGGGTGTAGAAAGTCGGAAAGAATGGCTGAGACGCGTGCTGCGAAGTAGACTGCGACGAGCCCGCTCGACCGCCGCGCGCCGGAATGCGCCCGCGCAGACTCATATACCATGTGTCGTACGAACTACGAACTACCTATGTGGAAATAGATAACTATGACAGCCCTTAAAATCGAATTAATATGTCCATAAAAGTAGACAAAGATTAGAATGTGTCAGCTAAAATTTAAAGTTTAATTTGTGTCCAAGTGAGCAAAGCAGCTAGAAGATTATTTTCATGTAGTTTAAAATAAATTTTACAATCATTAATTTATTCTTTTTCGTTAATTTCAGGACGCGACATGCGAGCCGCCCATAGACTCGGCGTCGCTGCCGCTGGAGCACCGCGGCGGCGGCTACGGCCCCCCGCTCCCCTCCACCAACAACGACGACCCCTGGCCCCTCTCCTCCCCCGACAGCCCCAAGATCAAGCACCTCCAGGTCCAGTGTGAGAAGACCCACATGAGGGTCAACATCGAGTTCGACCGCCCCTTCTACGGCATGATCTTCTCCAAAGGGTTCTACAGCGACCCCCACTGCATGCACCTCAAGCCAGGCACGGGCCACCTCAGCGCCACCTTCGAGATCTTCCTCAACAGCTGCGGCATGTCCAGCTCCGCCAACCACAACGTGGCCGCGTACGGCAGCCCCACCCCCAGCGGCTCATACGTCGAGAACACCATCATCGTCCAGTACGACCCCTACGTCCAGGAGGTGTGGGATCAGGCGAGGAAGCTGAGATGCACCTGGTACGACTTTTACGAGAAGGCGGTCACGTTCCGGCCGTTCCAAGTCGACATGCTGCATGCCGTCACCGCCAACTTTCTCGGCGACAACCTGCAGTGCTGGATGCAGATTCAAGTGGGGAAGGGCCCGTGGGCCTCCGAGGTCTCGGGGATCGTCAAAATCGGTCAGACGATGACGATGGTCCTCGCCATTAAGGATGACGAGAACAAGTTCGACATGCTGGTGAGAAATTGCGTCGCGCACGACGGCAAGCGGGCCCCCATCCAGCTGGTCGACCAGTACGGCTGCGTCGTGCGACCCAAGATCATGAGCAAGTTCCAGAAGATAAAGAACTTCGGCCCCTCGGCGTCCGTCGTGTCCTTCGCGTACTTCCAGGCGTTCAAGTTCCCCGACTCCATGAACGTGCACTTCCAGTGCGTCATTCAAGTCTGCCGGTACAACTGCCCCGAGCCGAAGTGTGCCGGGGGACTAGGGGCCGAGTACGGCGTTCCACTTCTAGGTAACTCGTTAGGAGCGGAGTACAGTCTAGCGAACTCGCCGCACGGCGAGTACGGTCCGCCCCCGCCCGCGCCGCACTCCGAGTACGGCGTGCCCCCGGCGTTCCCCGACCCTCGACACCCGGCGGACTCCGCGGGAGCGTATTCGGAGAAGCGCGACGACGCCGTTCCGCCGCCCCAGGCTCAGGTGTCGTCGACGCCCAACGCCCCCAGCCAGTCGTCGCCGGCGCCGGCCCGCGAGGAGGACGACGTGAACCTCCCGCCCCCGCCCCCGCCGGGAAGGCGAGGAATCTACAACACGGTGAAGAGAAAAGACGAGGGCCACGGTAATCTCGCGACGTTAGGCGGCAGACCTAGGTCGGTCGAAGATTTGCCGGAGAACCTGGTCGGCATCAGGAGGCGAAGGGAGACCTCCACCCCCGCCCGCATCTACAAGAGGGACGCGCAGGAGATGACCGACGTGAACACGAGTCGAACGATCCAGGTGGTCGCGCCGGGCGACGTCAACTTCGCCCTCAACAACGCCGCGCAGAACGAGACGGTCGTGATCCAGTCGCCGGCGACGGACCCCGAGACGATATGTATGTCGGTGCCGTCGTTCGTGGCGGGCCTGGTGATGCTGCTGCTGGTGCTGGTGGTGGCGTCGCTGGTGGCCGCTTTCCTATTTGTCCGCGTCCGCGCGCTGGATCGGAAGGGCGCGCACGGCGCCGCCGCCTACTACGAGACGGACTACGTGAAGCATACGAATTAAGTATTAGGAACGGTGACGCGTGGACGTTCTAACTCTTCTCAGATCCAAAGAGCCGGCGAGGAGCGGTCGCGACCGTGCCGCCGCCGCCGCCGCGCTGCGTCGCGCCCGCGCCGCGCCGCGCTGTGCTGCGCCGTCGGTCGCGACCGAGCCTCAGTGACGTGTGACTTATTTATTTAGTTATTTGATGAGTGTGATTTGTGCGACTGCTTTTTTGTAAATTATTTTATTCGTGTGGAAACACTCGCTGTACTGCCTTATATAGTCGATACGTCTGTTGTAATTTTGTAAAGAGTCGTTTTATAAGAGTAGCGTGTAAGTTGTATACCAATTAAATGTGTCGTGTGCGAGTTAGTATGTTTTTCAATATTTATTATCAAACCCTTAGGGCGTTTGTGCACTACACGGAATTTTACCATCCGGCGCGGCGCGGCGTCCCGATTTCTTACGTTTTGATATGGCAAACGTAAAAGTTATGAACGTCGGACCGCAGACGATAAAATTCCGTGCAGTGAACAAATTATTAGTGTTTTATTAGAAATACACTTCAGACAATTAAGTCATTTAGGTAAGTTTCTAAAGCAAGCCATACACGCAAGGGTGTACCTGACAGGTTTGCCTGAACAGGTCAACTGTTCATGGTTTTGCCACAACCTTGCCTGACAGGCGTAACTGCATAGGCAAACCTGTCAGGTACACCCATGTGTTTATGGCCTGCTTAGGTTTTCTGCTGTTACCTTCCTTTTAATGGCAACAAATAGTATATTACAATTATATTATATTGTACAAACTAAGATAAGCCCCTAAAAATGCAGCTAAGTCAGAAATGATACATGCACTAAAAAGACTCACGGATTAGAAAATGCTGTGAGTAAATTATAATTCATCCACTAATTATAATTGTATCGCATTTGTATCGAGAAAGTAATTCTACTGTGTTTAACAAAGAAATTACAAATGAGTTCCCACGTTTTAGTTAACAAATAGACTACTCGGATGGGTAAGTAGACAACTATATAGGGCCATTGTGAAAATATAAGATAATACACAGTCAAGAATAAACCTTAATACCTTGAAATAAAAGCTACATAAATAAAATTAGTAATCAGTATATATAATATTTAAAATAAAAATATATCACAATAAAATAATGAGATTCCCGTTTGATATCAAAAAGGATCCTACCCGCTGGTTGTACCTAATCTTGTATAAGTATGTACTTGTTTATTTCAAGCTGCATTTTGAAGACGTCTTGGAGCCTGCAATATGAATTATGAACAATATTTTGCAATTCTCTTTTCGAAATCATAATATGTATTGTGTTCACAAATATTCGAAAAGTCATACTTAGGCCGGTATAAATAGTCAGCACTCAAGACGCATCTCGGTCTCAAGACACGGTTCGGCTCTGTGATTGGTTGGCTGTCAAAATTTGGACCAATCACAGAGCCGAACCGCGTCTTGAAACCGAGATGCATCTTGAGTACTGACTATTTATACCGGCCTAAGATAGAAAGAAGATAAGTTAGTACCTACCTACTACGAATTAGCTACATACTTCTGGGCATGGGGAGCTAAGTAGGTGCTAACTACTAACGCAAATAGTAGAAAAATAGGTACTGAATCCTACCATGAAACCTCTTTCGGTTTGTAAACTTTCTGTTTTATTTGCTAAACGAGCTTCCACCGTAAGAAAACTACCTATCATACATTAAAGTCGATTTTAGTATCATGCTGCTACTAACAGCCCCAACAGGGTTGATCTCTTAATGATTTATAATGGATATGACCCGAAATCAGAAACCCTTCTCACGTCGTGCATTATAGAAGTCTGCATGACATTAAAACTCCAGAATCCACACCTTCCATATAGCGCAGTGTTTTTCAACCTTTTTTATGACTTGACCATTTTATGGTATGAATAAATATTTCGCAGCCCCCTCGTTACCCCTTTGCTATACTATATATTTACGAATTACGTTAATAAATAAGTATATTTGTTTAAAAATTCTTTTTCCTTGTAATTAAAACATTTACATACTCATATTTTTTAATCTTTGATATTTCTCTAGACCCCTGTCGACCGTACAGAAGCTTCGCGACCCACGGGTTGAAAAACACTGATCTAGGGACATAAAATATAAAAATCTTACTTGGAGATTACGCCGCAAAGTGGTGCGGCGAGTAATTGCTCGTCGCCTGACGCACGGCGCTGTCGATGTTGTTGGCGGCACCGAGCAACAGCGCGCACAGGCTGCATGATGCTGCCGAGGATGCTGTAAAACCATCATCATCATCAATCAAACCACTGTCAACGACATCTTGGTAGGACTTGGTAAGACTTTGATGCCGAGGATGCTGCAAAATCATCATCATCATCATAAATTACCTAAGCCACTATCAACGCTGAAATATTAGTAGGAGTAAGACTTGATACAATGAGTCAATAAAGCCTCCTGGTTTACCAACTTTTAAGGATTTAGATTTTTGGACGTTAACAGATAGATAAAATATATTAGGTACTAGACTAGTTAGATCAAGAAGTTTAACAACGGATTAATCAGCGAAGCGGACGTCCCTATGTGTAGGTATGGTAGATACCAATAAACAGATATCTACTCATCATTTACATTACATGTACTTTGCATCTACCTTATCTTGTCTCTACATCACCCAAACGTTGGCTAGAAGAAAATGCCTAAAGGCATTAAGCCCACCTCTGTACCTTGATGTGTGCAAAAACTAAAAAGTATAATAAAAAAATAAAAATTAATAAGTAGGACAAGTAAGTAGGTAAGTAGTTAGGTTATAAAACTTTTTAGTATGTACAGTAGTTACCTGGATCGCCGTGCGAACACTCAACTGGCCGTGGTGCAGTTTGCTCCTCGTGTTCTCTCGTCACATGCACCTTGATATTGTTCCGGACTAGGTACGGCTTCATCTTATCGAACCAGGCATCGCATAGCTAAAAATCATCGTAAAAATAAAAGATTTTTTTATTAGATTAATAATAATTAATAACACTACTGCTTACTAGGTACACTTTCTTGTCTAGACCGTAGACATAATCTAAAGTCAGGGTTTGGACGAAAATCAGCCCCAGTCATTTCAATACATGA
This sequence comes from Plebejus argus, assembly GCA_905404155.3. Classification (NCBI taxonomy): domain Eukaryota; kingdom Metazoa; phylum Arthropoda; class Insecta; order Lepidoptera; family Lycaenidae; genus Plebejus; species Plebejus argus. The sequence goes on along the minus strand of FR989935.1, from coordinate 5,894,483 downwards.
AAGTAGAAAAAAAAGCCGGACTGAGTCTTATTATAGACAGCACTGTGTCTTCAGAATCGGCCGGGCTGACTGCATGTACACTGTACAGTGTACACCGTCCGCACGCACGCATCTTAAGCTGTCTACACACCAATGCCGCTGGGCAGGCGGCATAGCCCGCCGGGCAAGGCCGGCGGCCTCATTTTGAAACAAGCTTACGCTAGTCCGGCCATTTGACAGGCGTAAGAATGTGTGCGTGGCCGACTCTGAAGACACAGTTTTGTGTATATTAAGAATGCTCCAACTTTTTAATTAGCAGGTCGGATGTCTGTCAGTACGAATATCGACGTTAATGACATTAAAATAAGATTCATATTAGCGCGCCTTGTACAGTGGCGGTTACGACGCTCGCCGCGTTTTTGATATGGCGAAAATGTATGAAAAAACTTGAGAAATTTTCTTATTTTTCTTATAACTGGAAAAGTTGTTTATTTTTATATAAAATTTTTAGCGGACTTTATAGAGGACTAAATAAGCAACAATTTTTTTGTATATTTATTTTCCTCAGTTCAGTGTATTTAGATATTAAGGTACCTAATCAGACCCCATTTTTTTTCATATTTTGCGATTATTGTGATGGTTAAAACGTATTTTATGTGAAAATTTTGTATGCGGCTATAGAATTTTTATGGTACAGTCGTGGAGATGAATATATTATCTTTCATTTGAAACCAAAATATCCTCGCAGTTTGACTCCTAATTATTTAATATGGTACCGGAAAATCGCTGATATTTGTAATAGCGTCCTTAATTAATAACTTAATGAGACTCCGTCCGCCTTTTTTTCTACGTTCATGTTTCAACATTGGTTGAGTCGGTATATGCTATGTATAGTTGGAGACAATAAATAGAAGAATATAGAAACAGTCACTTACGCCAACCAAAGCCTTGTCCAAGTCATTTCGAACATCTCTTGGTATGCTGCTCCTTTTGTGGCTGTTATTATTCGTAACTTTTCCATTTCTATCATTGTAAGATGAGTTACTATGATGGCCATTAGCCTGTCCGTTGCATGCTTTATTCCTCTTCGACGATTGAGGCATTTTATGTATTAAAATGTGCCAAAATGAGCTAAAAGCTAGTGAATCACAAACATAAAATATATCTATTACTTCAAACGCGCAACTCAAGTAGGTAGGTAAATACGTCAAATATAATTAAGTATATTTTTTATGAAATTATTAGCAAAAGTTTTCGAAATACGAGCACCTGATTTTTATGCACTGGGCAAACGTCGATGTTTCCAGTTTTTAATGTGGGTAGTTTTGAAAAACAAATCAAAAGCGCGATCGATGAATCAAAAAAGGCCTACCGGTGGAAAAATAACGAAGCATTATTAATTTTAAATATATAAGTAACTGAAGAAAGTATACAAGAAGCAATGATATTATCAAAGTGGAAAGATTTAGTGAACGAATGTGCTACACTTCTGAGTAGGATAACTTCCAATATCGGCGTGATGTTCGGCCAGTCGGGAAGCGTCAACGAAGTGCTACTGTATGGAACCGGGGACGAGGAACAAAGAAGGCAAGCGGGCTTGAACAACCTTCTGTGCATCTACTACACTATGATCCTCGCCAACAAATCCATAGATGTCTGCCTACCGAGGCTGCGAAGCGAAACTATATTCAAGTGTCTCATAAACGCTCGCCAAAAAAGCGACGTAAAAATACGACTGATATTGTACGAAGATTGCAAGAAGAAATATACGGATGTGCTGAAGAAACACGGAGTCGAAATCAAAGTTGTAAAGTGCTCGGTGAAATTAGAACATCAGTTTATACTCATCGACGTCACAGACTATGAAGCCGTAGCAATTATAGGATCTCTGGATTACGACGTCAACCACGTTAATCTCAACACAGACAATACGCTGCTAATCTCAGATACAAACGCAGTCACTCCTCTAAAACGAGAATTCGAGAGAATCTGGAATAAATCTGAGCTGGTAAACGTTAAAAATATATAAATGTGAATGTTCAAATAAAAGTATTGGTTTCTAATAAAAATAATGTTTTATTCCGTTCCTCTTTTAAGACATCATAAAGCGAATCATACATATACAAAGATTTAAGGTACCTTACACGAGGTATTTGTACTCCAGTGCCACCGAATCCTACAATTTCAAATCAGTGATATACTATCACAGATCCACTTATTGACAATAATTTAAAAATGATTTTACTCGGTAATTACATATTTTACTAGTTGGTGTACAGCTTGCTAATGCAAACAAAATAATCGAAAGTTTCAAATATTTAAATTATCTTTGGAAAATTCTAAATGACTGGAATACTAATTAAAAAAAGATTTACATTCTGATTATTACAAATATTTACAAAAGGGCACAATGGCATATTTACAATTGGTTTACTTACAACTACCTAAATGTTTTTGTGTGATTCGAGTACAGCTGTAATTATGACAATAATAAAAAACATAATAATATTATTGATAGTTGAAACATATTATTTGGCTTGGCGAAGATTAGAAAATATGCATATTTTTTCTGTATATTTTTTTGAGTAGCAAGACTATTTTGTTATAATATATCATTCAATGAAAATTTAACGCAAGAGTAACAGAGAAAATTGTGTAGTGGGACGTCAATTAATAAAATAATACATAAATTCCGTTTTTCCTACGAATAATAATAGCGATTTTCTCGTAATTTCTCGTAATTAGGTATTAGAAAAATTAAATTAAAATTTATATTGAATGCATATTCCCTACTTGAATCAATTTATTAATATGTACATAACTGCAAACATTATATTTTAATAAAAATTCATAATAATTATGATAAATGAAATATTAGCTACTCAGTACTCACAGTAACTTCCAGACATATAACAAAAAATTATTGTCACAAAACTATTTACTATCAAATCCTGAAAGTATAGGTCCATGATTTCTTAATGCTATTCAAAAATATAAAAGTATTGTTGAAATTGATAAAATATACTAAATTCATAGATCTAAGAATATGTAAAACGTGCGATGTTTATTTACTTATTATAAAGTAAAGTAGCACACACTAACAAAATTGTTCCTACCATCAAAGTCCCAGCTGACGATTAATATTATCGACCTAGGTGCTTGTAAGTTTTGTCAAGTTTTTTTTTGATGGCAGAGATAATTTTGTCGCCCATACTCGCAGGCTCTAAGACTTTGACACACTAAAAAGGTTAGCAGTAAAGCTTGGCCTTAAACTTATAGTGTTTTCACCATCTAGAACTGCCCTGGGGCAGGGCAGGCATGGTGGGCCGAACGGTTACGAAAGTAGCCGAAGTTTAAATTAAGAACATAAACTACGTATTGCACTAGTACTAAGTCTACGTGGTTCGTGCTTGTTCGGCTATTTCATTATCCAAGACTGTCCTGCCCCGGGGCAGTTCTAGATGCCGAAACCGCTATTAGCATTATGAACATTGATTTCTTAAATGACAATGATAAAACAGACAGTGAATTCAAATAACCATTTGACATTATTTTACATCTAAGAACATTCTGTGACAATATGAAACATAGCTTACACTGAGCAAATCCTTTACATTTAATGATAGTAAAAAACTATTGATCAGTTTATTTTTTAAATTAGCTAACTTTATTTATCACTATGTATCACTTTATATTGTGGTATTTAAAAATTTTATATGGAAATAATTGTAGCAAGTTTAGAAGTAAAAGTGTTTTCAAATTTCGTGATACAATATTGCTTATCGGACTGGTGAAGTTAATTTTACGTCATCAGCTTATTAATAGTTATTGTTCTGCTATTTATACTAATGACATTGTGCAGAGTATGATCAAAAGAGATATATTATACAAATATACTTCATGCCTGTCATTCTTTAATCTTTGTCAATAAACAATACAGTATCACATAACATGAAATCACACAATTCGAAAATATTGCATCAGTCCAATTCGGAGCACTAATCACTTCCGAGTGACAGTTGTTGTCATACGTCTAATTCAATATCACTATTTACATCCTGTGTGCCGCCTGACTGAGGAGATTCCAGGTCTAGTTCCAGATAATCTCTCGGAGAGCATGCATAATCATCTTGAGGAGAACTGAGATCTTCGTCCGGCGATACACCTAAATCCTCATCCATCATGATAGTTGCAGGTAGAGACGGTGATACATCTTGTAATTGACTTGTGTACACTGAAAAATACAAGTTAAATAATTATTATCACAATTACTGTCAGCATCCAAAATGATAAAAGCCAAACCATTTGATTGTGACAAAATCGATAGCATATAAAGAAAAAATAACTTTCAGCGCGGTGAAGTCTACACAGCAAGATATGGAAAAGAGATTCATAGAAATTTAATGCACCAATAATATTGATATACCCCTTTACTTATTAATATCTACACAGCATAATATAACTATTGAAGGTCCTTTGTTTTTGTCTGGTATGTGAGTTTTCCAATATACCACATAATAAAAGGCAGACCTTGTACAGTTTATTTGCAGTGTAAATGTTTTCATAAGTAAGGGGTATACAGTTTTATATATTAGCTTATCATTGAAAAATATTATAGAAGAAAAAATTTTAACAAAACAACTAGCAACTAATTAATAATGTTTTTTTTACCTTTAATATTTGATTTTAGATCAGATGAGAAACTAAAAGATTCTTCCATTGCTTCCATAGTGAGAGTGTCTGTGTCCAGACTGTCCAACGACCCAGAGCATGAGGGAGACGTCTCCGGGTTGGTATTTAACGTTAACTGTATTGAATCCAGCTGAGGTATGTGAGGTCTCACCTGTAATAAATTAATAAATTGAAAATATTTAGCTACATTTATGACTGTTATTTGGTCATTTCATCTAAATAGTTTTTAATTCTAAATAGTTTAACAAAAAATATCATAATAAACATTCTCCCGAAAAAAATATTCCAAAATTGATGCCAAATTGATAACATAGTGAGAATGCTACTAATATAATAATATGTTCATTGTAAATCTTTTACGAATATACAGTTCAAAACAATTTTGTTTAACAGGAAAATGAAGTCATTATGATAATTGAATTTGATTAATGCATTATTTTCCTGTTAGCAAAAAATATAAATAAATCCTACCTTCAAACCATCAGCTCTATGAGGATTCCTGCAGCCCTTACATTTACATTCCGTACAGGGTTTACTGTCAACATAGCACGGACACCTCTGTCCACAACAAGTCAGTTTCCCCGGAGTGGCCGTAGCATTGCCGCAGCGACAACCTTTTCTCTTACTGCTGGTCGAACTTCTTGAACGATTTGATGGTTTCTTAAAACCTAATTGATTACTCTAAAACAAGAATTTATGTTATAAAACAGTAAATAAAATAAAAAGTTTACTAATAGAAATAAAACATACTTTGGCTTTGCTCTCTTTTGGTGTCTCTGTTGTGTGTGATGAGTCAGTCTCGTCCAAAGCTTTCCTCTTGATGGTTATTTTATTTCCAGATCCAGCATACATCACTGAATATAAAGGACAACCGTTTGATACAGATCTCGAGTTCGGTGAATCTTTATTGGACTGTCTTGGTTCTGAACTTGTTGAGTTAGTAGCGACTTGTGTCTGTGTGGATGTTGTGTTTGTATATACACAAGGTAAAATACTATAGGCTGACTTTGAGAGCCCAGCATTGCTTTTGTAATCGTCACTGAATCCTGCTCCCTCTTGTATTAAATCTATTAATCCAGAACTTGCCACTGTGCCACCATTTAAACCTGCTGCTATTTCGTCCTCCTCTAGAAGAGATTTGTATATGTCTGTGCCCATGAAGTATTCACAAAGCTTCTTGTAGCACTGTAGCAGTATTCGCAGCTGAAGATTCTCGTTATAGTTGTCATAATCCTTGCACCAGCTGCAAGATGGTTTTAATTTTTTTCGACCGCCTTTACAATTTTTACACACGTGATGCTGGCATCCGGAATTAGTAGGAGTATACGGCTCCTTCAATAAATTACCACACACAGTGCAGGACAAAGATTGTCGTAAATATGGAACTAAACGAAACAAATCAGTCCATGAACTTTTGTCTGTTGGATCAGCGAGCACGATTAGTCGACACGTAGACACATACAAACTAGTTGCATTCATTTTCATTTATAAAACGATATTATCAACATTAATGTTATCAAAATATTTTACAACAAAAATATTACCTACAAATAGACAAAAAGCCGCAAACGCTCCGCACGTTTGTCAATTCACGAAATGTCAATTGTCATAAACCGTAAACGTCAGACTGACTTTGACACATAACTTTTTTAAATTTTGCTCCATCTGTTTGAACTTTGGACTAATGTAACTGAGTCCAAATTATTATTGTGATTTCGTATTTTGTATAACTTTGATAGCTTTAATAAGAAAACATACATATAAACAGGCATATCTTAGGTGAAAATTAAGCTTCATTACTATTCAATCCTGATTATTGATGTTTAAGCTCTCGATACGGCCCTGCAGTGTTCCATAGACCGTAACTACCAAGTCAAAATGTATCAAACAAAGCCTGTCCAATATTATAGCCGATATGAAGATGGAAACACTACTTGTTTCATAACGCCTTAAATTATGTTGTAAAAAGAAAATTTCAGTACTATGCCTAGGTACCTATAAATGCTTTCCTGTAGCTACTACGCCTACATATTATTTTATCGTAATTATTATTAAAGTGACTTTTAAATTATTAATCTTCTGCGTTTATTTGAGTACTTTATAAGGATATATTATAATAAACAAAAAATCTTGATTACTCAAGAAAGGATAATCATGAAAATCCAGTAGGGTAGATGCAAATCATCGATAGGCTTTCATGCCTATAATTACTGAATACAATACCTAATATTATAAGTATTATTTACATTTACTCCTATTCCTTATAACCAATGTATGCAAACTAGTACCTATAATATTATGTTGTATGTACTACCTATTTGAGAATTAATGTCCAAGAAATATTTAAGCAAGTATCACCAACATAAATGTATATTAATAATTATTATTATCATCAAAGTCTTACTAATTATGTTTTCAGATTTATTACTGTCTCTTAATAGCTGTTTACACGTTAAAAATATTATTCCATGAGAAAAGCGCTCTTTGCACTCAAGTACTCGCTCGAAAATAATAAAAACAATAGTAAAAGTTAACAGCTATTTAAATATCATCAGTCATTAGCAAATAGGCATTTTATTGTGTTTCCAAATCACTTTGTAATTTAGAATTATTAAAAACAAAGGCGTTTATCAAGAATAAATAATCGCACGGCCAATCGGAGTAGGTAAATAGATACGGAGTCAATTACAAAAGATATTCGGTATTGTTCATACGTCCGCGGGTGCTAGATGTGATAAAAGATACGACAGTGGCTCCTCATCCTTCCACCGAACATCTCGTAGTCATCTCCTAATTGAATCAATCTAGCTGTGCCAGTATGTGGTGCGTACGATGATACGAGTGAGTGATACCAGTGAAGTCGTGTGTTCCATAGTGTTTTTACAAGATGTACAGGTAATTTCTATTTTAAGTAATTCTGCGTGATAGGGTAATAGATTGTCTGTTTGATTGTACTATGGTCCAAACTACAAGGTAGGTCAAAAAACATCATATTAGGTAAATTTCAAAATTTGTTCGTGTAATTTCTCTCGTGGTTTATAGGTACCTATTATACCTGCCATAAAATAAGTACGTCTACTCCCTCTTGACAAGGTTTATTAAAATATACATATAAATATTTAAATTAAATATAAAATAAGGTTTATTATTAGCCACATAGCTTCTGATTAACGAAAACAAACATTCAATTCCTTAAAAGTTATTTTACGATCCTTGTTACGAGTATAATAATTGTCACGTCTACTTATTTACCAACCTACCAGAAATACTACTATTCTTAACATCTCCTTATAAATATAGTTCTTTATAATAAATATTTAATGCAAATGACAAACTTAACACTTCCATGTAGAGTTAGGGTAAAGACCAGGCCATGTAGAGTTGCCTGAAAACTCGACGAAAACAAAAACGTTATACTCCCCGTGAATTAAAAGCCATGTCTTGAAACTATAAGGGAATCCATAGTAAAATTATACCGACGAAATAATTGTGTCTGTATGTCTATCACCTCTCACGATCAAATCGCTAAACCAATTTGTATAGGAACTTTGAGGCCCTGTGTTCTAGAAAAAAAGAAAGCTGACAAAAATCTTGTGCAAGTTTACCTGATGTTCGTCATTTATTTTCATTAACGAAATATATTTCCTGTTCCTTGACAAAGGCCACGTTAACTTGATATTCTGTTTTTTCTATATCCCCTTAGTCTTAATTCTGAATAAAAAAATATTCAGAAACCATCAAACAAGTGCCTAATAAATAGATTGTAGAGTGTCTATGAACATCTGAACACTAGACTCTTTCCTTCGCTAAAATTTTCTTTGTTAGAGGCATCATGACATAATATAATTTTTCCCTGAATCTTTCGGTAAAGACAAATGAAACGCTTATTCACCAATCACATAACTATAGTAACACGCTACGCAAATGCTACGTAATTCTTAGACACCCCAAAATGAATCAACTTTATATCTGCGTACTGATAAGTTTTTTGATGATTAGAGCTAAGCCGACAAAATGTTCATAGTTCACAGAACAACAAAATGTTAACAGACGTGTGTTATGATCAAACTAAATAGGAAAAAAATCGGCCAAGTGCGAGTCGGACTCGCGCACGAAGGACTACCGTACCGTTATAGAGCTTAAATAGGCCATTTTTTTCTATAGAAGCCCCCTTTTTTTACCCGACTGCCAGGAGGGTTATGTGTTTAGCGCGTATCTTGTATGTTTGTAATATTCTTTATTACCTCGTATCTTCAGAACCGCTAAGCGGATTTTTTAAATTATTAAAGTGCACATACAATTGAGGATTTCGTGGCAACAGAATCATAATCAAATGCATAAATTTAGACTAAAATTCTTACAAAAGCTTGACTTTTGAAATTTCAAAGTCTAGCTAAAGCGGTTCTTCAGATACAGCCTGGACTGACAGACAGAAGGACAGACAACGAAGCTCAGTAATAGGATCCCCTTTGGATACGGAACCCTAAAAAAATAAGCTTCTAACACCTATTTTCACCAACCGTGCCTAACGTAAAGTGTCCCCTCGCTGTCTTTTAGGGTCACTTTTTCTTGGGACAACCACATTTTACAAATCCTTATGTCGCCTTTAACTGGGCTCCATTCCACCGCGGCGCACGGAGAGACTACGCACGTGCGTCAAGTTTCGCTTTGTAAGAAAATATATATGTGACTGTGTCCACTGCAACCCACGGACACGCTACGCACGAATTGACTCAAGTCAAAGAAATAAATCCGTGCACGTCCACGCGTGCGCGTAGCCGTGCACAGCGTGCGCCGCGGTGAAATGGAGCCTTTAGAGGCATCTTTTAAGAAGCGCATATTTTTAATTTTTTCAAATTTTCCTTTCCTCCACTTAGTTTGTGTATTTTCTTGGCAGGAGAATTTGATAAAGATCATCGAATATTTTAGACCCAATGCAAGATGCACAGGCTCAGCAATACGTAGTTTTGTGACTCGCCTCGAGCTCAGAAATGTTTCAAGGCAATTTCAGCACAGCTATACTTACGAATCGATTCTTTGGTCGTTGGCATGGGCGTGGGGTCGTCATAAAGATCAATCAGACAATTGGGGCCGCCACGCACCGTGCGCAGGAGTGGCCCTCACAATGTCCCGCTTCCGCTCAATTGGACACTACAACAATTCTAATGCACATAATATGAAAAATATTAATTTTGCTTTATCGTGGTCTGCCAAAACAAATTCTCATTTATTATGCCTTATTATGGTAGTTCCTTTTAAGTTTTAATCCACTCGTGAAGTATAGGAAAAGCCCAATGTACTCTATCTTGATCTGGCAATTATTCGACGTAGCCATTTCTTCAGAAAATTTTCTTCTGGTGTTTTGTTAGGTACTTTTTTACCTTCTTTAGCCTTCTTTTTTACACACACAGTTCCTCACAGTGTCCCTCATCCAATTGGAGACTACAATTCTAATTGCTCATAAATACTTACGAAAAAAGGTTTACTGTATCGTGAATCGTGATCCAAGTAAAATACCGTAGGTACCGTCTTCTACAAGTCTTGGTGGCAGTTCATCTTTCCGTGATAACCATAATAACCATTCTAAGTATGTGTTTTACTAAAGTGGCACCCAATTTTTAGAACATACTTATTTGGCACTTGTGAAGCGTTTGTATTTTTCTGAGTCATTCGTTCCGCGAATTTGTCCAAGTCGCAGAGAGTCCAAGACCAATTAAAGGAATTAATTTGACCTCTATCAATTAAGATGTTGACTTCGCTGGAGACCCGCTACAGTCTGATAACAGTTTCTAGACCATGTGATTCAGATACCTACTTCGGTGTTTATTTAAAGTAAAAAACACGTTGTATTGTGTAGTTAATTCTGCTTGACAAAGGAAATAAGAACACAAACTTTTTTAGCGTACGAATAAAATCTAAACAACTTTTTCAAGACACTTTAGTCTTTACAAAGCTCTGGCAACCGATATTTGTGATTTTGCGTGAAGAACATAGCAGTAACAAAAGTACCTATATTCAGAAATGTACAGACATTTGAAATAAGTACAGCATCAAACACTTTTTCAATTTCACAGTAATGTTTTTATACTTGTTGTTACTTTTTAGATAAAACTGTTCTTAACCTTGTAGAGTTATCGTTTAGCGCGCTAAACTTCACTATAGATAGGGGGCAGTGTATCAACCATATTTGGGGCATGGTCAATTACCACAAAGATTATGAAACAGCACTATCATCATAGTCACAACATAGACCATAGAATGTAGATGATAATTGATAAGTGAACGATAACTTATATAAATAGATATTACAAATCTTTATCAGAAATCTTAAATTCGTCTTGATTCTTGAAGCAGAAGGAAATGCTCCTAAAGATCATTGGAGTTTTTGGTAAAATAAGTTTTAATTTACGATTGTAACCTAGAAAGAAATGTCCTTCCTATGAAAAGAAAAAGCTTGTATGGTAATAGTTTAGTTCATAAATTAAAGTGACTAATCCTAAACAGAGCTGGCGCCAAATACGATTCGACTGCGAAAAAGTAGAGACTAGAGCATATAAGAAAAGTTAGCATACGCCGCGCGCCGGGAGTAATCACTTTTCATTGAAATTACTGTAGTCACAAAAGACACTATGAATGACAAGTTCCTGTTAAGTACAGATTCAGAGTTATACTGTTCCTCCGATACTGACCGTTATATCCACTACAAAAGGATCATAATATAAACTCAGACGCACAATGAGTCTGTTAGGACTATAGGTATTATAGTTTCCAGTGACAAAGACGGCCATCACATGATCCTCATTACACTGCGCTGGACTGGATCTTCTAATTTGCCATTAATTTTACCACAATTATTCCCATTATAAACGCTGACAGTAACAAAGTTATATTACAATGTCGGCAAATTATAGGTGCGGGCGAATGTTTCAGGAAGCGTTTTCACGTGCTGTCATACGTTTTGTTATCTGAATAAACATATAATTTCAACCAATGTCGTATATATAATTTGGATTGAACGACTGGGCGAGTAATTGTAGTGTTTAGACGGTTGGATAGTTGAATGTCCTGACGGGCGGTCTGTTATCAATATCTCGTTCCTAGTGTAGGAGTTTTATCTCGAGTCTCGACTGACAACACTTCTTTTGAACCTGCGCTTTAGAACCTCAAGACTAGTCACAAAACTACATAGTTGTAAGTTCGCGGTAGTTACGGGATGCCAAATCTCGAAATACTAGTATTTGGAGATTTTGTTGAAACAAAATATTAATTGCATAGCTGCTCTATGCAATTATTTTGTTTCAACATAGCTCTTACGCCCATAAAAAGTAGTTAAATTTAAAAAGTTATAGATCTCCTTAGCCATAGGCTACCGACTCTATACATCCTAACTCCACAAGAAATTTTCTAAACTCTAGCCTTATTCAGAATCCAACCTATGATCGTGAGTAAAATGGTTTTCTATGTTATAGAAAACATCTCGTTACTCGTAGTAACCTATTACCAAACAGTTAAGGTTTGGCATTTGATGTGCACGGTTAACGGTTTCTTGAATACATGCGAGCTAAGTATTAGAAAACGTATTACGTATCCACAGAATTATAAACCTCATAATAAGGGCAAAGACATGGACTTATAAACTGATCCATGAAAATTGGATACATTTACTCATAATACATGCTACATGACTCTATATTGTGGCTGAGTGAGAGACAGTTGATAAGACCGTAGTGAGCCAAATACACCTATTTGAATAATGATAACTTGAACAGAATGAAAAACTCTACATTCAAGACGTTTTGAGGGTAAACTAACCGCGTTTTATTATTTTACGGTCGCACTCAGACATATTAGGGTGAGTTCACATTGCAACGATGCGATACCATGCATTTTTAAATGAGCCAAACAAAATTGGAACAGGCAGTTTAACATTGCGGACGGCAAGTCTCTCAATTCTGGTGCAGTAAATAAAAGTTCAGTTTCAAAAGTCACCGTTTCGCATCGCCTCGTCACATTTCGATGTAAACTGTAAAACGATGTAACCCTTAATTAGTGATTATTTTCAATTTATCTAGGATCTTCACCTTGATGAGTGGCGTCTTCCACCGTGAGTTTCCGCGTAATTTTCTGCCGCGCACTTTAGAACTCTGGAACGAACTGTCATCAGCAGTATTTGCGGACCAATACGACCTTCAAGAAGAGAACGTATTCCCTCTTAAAAGGCCGGCAACGCACCTGCAGCTCTTCTGATGTTGCAAGTAAATCATAGGAGTATATAAGTAAGACTCATAGGAGCGAAGAAATAGAGGAAAATGTGGATAAAAAGGGTAAGCCCTTTCAAACTACGAATCAAATCTCACGAACTACTGTAGCAATTTTTCTGTTATTTGGCACAGATAAGAAGTAGACCACGTGAAGGATCATAGGCTATTTTTTGTGGACTGATTTGTCCGTGAAATATCTAATTTACGCGGGCGAAGCCGCGCGGAACTTCTAGTTCCTTCATAAAAGGCCGGCAACGCACCTGCAGCTCTTCTAATGTTGCGAGTGTCCATGGGCGACGGTAGTTGCTTTCCATTAGATGACCCCTTTGCTCGTTTGCCCCGTTATTTTATAAAACTTTAGTCTTAAGACTTAACATAAAGTCATTTGTCTATTACCTCAATTATGATTCTCAAGCAATATTTGCTGTCGCCGAATATTAAAATCGCTTTGTGTGACTCTACTCCTAGCGGTCGTAGCTCAAGGCTCTCAATCTTCGTTATCTCGACGTCTAGTTTTCGTAATAGATTTCACATCTCACGAAATCCGGTCACCTTAATAATTATTTTCACGTTTACTTAATACATACATTTTCACGTGTAGATCTTTATGTATACCAAAGATATTTTGCACTCTTTTGTAGACTAGAGTTTGCCCGCGTTTTTCGTGCAGAAATTCTTAAGCCGTAAAACCTTAGAAGTTTTCCGCCATAAATAAGTTATTGTCCCTTCTTAGGCAAAAAATATATCTATACCAAACGTGTTATTGGAGATGGTAAGAGATAGTCAGAAAGACACACTTTTGACACAGACACAAAATCTTATAATAATCAGTCAAGGAACGCAAATCTCAACTTTATGGGCTAATCCAGTGGGATTAGATACAACTTCAAAAGTACAGCTAGAATATACCTATTACCTAGTTGTCATTGATTTAATAAGAAAGATATAGTATATAATCAAAGAAGAAAGATTACAAACAGATAGCTAAGTACTTTAATCACTACAGCTTTAAGGCACTATATTGAAAATAACGTCTTTTTTGACGTAATACTATAGGACCCTCAGAAATGTTACAAATCTGGTAATGAGAGATACATATCTTCATAGCAGGGCTGGGTTTGAGAAGAACCAGAAACACCATTAATGTATTTTGCCTCGACACATTTAATTTTCGAAATGACCTCTTAAAATACGAAATTTGAAGATTATTTTTAAACGAAAATAGATGTATTGTAGGAAGTTAGTCTAATTAATAGACACCTTTGCAACTCAAAATCGTATAGAAGCATTTTGCTTAAATGCTCCTAGTTATTTTGATGATTAAAATTACGTTTTGTCGCATGTTTTCCGAGCGAGCCGATAGCTTGGCCGCAGCGTATTCACGACTTTATAGTCATACAATTAAATTTTAAATTAGCTTTTTTACCTATTTAATATTTATTAAGTAAGTAAAATCGATACTTACTACTGATAAAACGAAAGTCCCGCATTATCACTGAGTACTGACAGACACAGACAGGCAAACAAATTATTATGGCGGTACCTACTACCTAATATGAAACCTAAATATGCCTACTCTAATGATGTAAGCTAGGCAGCAGGAACCAAAGTATAGTTAACTGCGTAAACCGGCGCGGGCGTGAAACAGCGCTTGCGCTGTGTTTCGCCGAGTGAGTGAGTTTACCGAAGGCCCAATCCCCTACCCTATTCCCTTCCCTACCCTCCCCTATTCCCTTCCCTTCCCAACCCTATTACAAGGCCGGCAACGCACCTGCAGCTCTTCTGATGCTGCGAGTGTCCATGGGCGACGGTTGCTTTCCATCAGGTGACCCGTTTGCTCGTTTGCCCCCTTATTTCATAAAAACAACTAGTAACTACAGAATTGCATTGAAATTGCAAGAGCCTTGGGCCTTGACAGTTGACATCCTGCAAGTTGCAACAAACAAATGGGCTATCACTTACATGGTGCATGGCCATTGGCCACTGCCATTATCATGCATGTTGCCTGTTGGTAAGTTAAGAGCGTACGGGCCTAATGAGTAGACCTTTGGTTTGCACTCGAGAGGATGTAGGACGTAGGTAGAGACCACAGACATATACTGCGTGACTGGTGAGACATGTTCAATACTCGAGGACGTGATATTTGGCTATTATATTAGTTGGAAAAAAATAATATAAAAAAATAATATCAATTGATCACTGAGTAAATGTAGCTTAAAGTTAAATAATTATTTACCCAACGCATGGACACCGCGAGCGGGAGGGGTAGTTGTGTGGTGTTTCTTTGGTAGCGCACGCCTCTGCACCGGTCGCATAGTATGCCTACTTGCCTAGCCGCGAAATTTACTTAGTATCCATGATGCATTTATTTTTGGGAAATTCGGAAAAACATTAAGAACCTAATTTTATTACATAATTATAATGAGAATCGAGTACAGAGTACTCTCCATAAGTATCGGTAATGTCTCACCAGTCATGATGTATGTAGAGCCGTATACCAATAAGACATTTTCAGATATCAAGTACATAATATCATAAACTCCGTGAGGAAACCCACACATCGTAAGTCCCAGAGGTATCGACTTGTGTATTTCTCTGGACTATGTTGAGAGGTCGGATGTGCTTGGGCTTTGAAGAGTAGTAACTTCGCTCGGAAAATACTGTATGTTTTTTTCACAACCAACGCAAAAGCCTTTTAGTAAGTCGCTACCACAGACGACATGAGTCTGGCCGAGGTTACTTTAAAATTAATGTATGGTGTTATAGTTATTTCTCATCGAAATCGACCGTTCGTTTCAAGCTTAATATAAGCTACAAGATGCTACAGTAAAAAAAATTAAAACAAATTATCCTATGACTTTTGAGATGCTATACATTATAATATACGATACCTACAAAATAACATAATATAAGTAATAGTTAAAAAAACTAAAAACACGCTTTTTATATAAAGGGTTACAAACAAACATACAAACATACAAATTGAAAAATGGAATAATTATATCAAATTAGTGTATTGTCATCGGTCCTCGATAAATCTACAAAGTTTGAACGAAATCTGGCCGTTTAAAGTGGGTCAAAATCGCGCCCAAAGAAGTCGGTTACAAACATGTTACAAACAAATATACAGGTGAAGGTATAAAAAGCGTATAATAAGTACTTAATATGATAAAGTATTTTTTTTTATTAAATAAGGGGGCAAACGAGCAAACGGGTTACCTGATGGTAAGCAACTACCGTCGCCCATGGACACTCGCACCATCAGAAGAGCTGCAGGTGCGTTGCCGGCCTTTTAAGAGAGAATACGCTCTTTTCTTGAAGGTTTGCAGGTCGTATAGGTCCGGAACATAAAGTTAATATTATATTAACTTTATGGTCCGGAAATACTGCTGGTGACAGTTCGATCCAGAGTTTTACAGTGCGCGGCAGAAAGTTACGCGAAAAACGCACTGTGGAAGACTAAGTATGTTTTATTTTCAAGTAGTAGGTATAGAAACTCTTTCAGGATTGTCCTACTTAATGACCTTCCTAACGTTTAGGATGAGTAATTATAGACTTCCTTGGTTTTTTTGTTAGGTACAAAAAAAGATAATATATAATTTGTACTTGGAATTTCCGAAGAAATGCATAAACAAATGTGTATGAACGGTTTATAACTGATAAGTTATATCATGCCGACGCGTTTAAAGTCAAAGGGCATAAGATAATTCTCGGAGAAAATAAGCCCGTTGTATTCTAAGGACTGATAAGTCCTCGATATGCCCGTCTCTGAGATGCTTGTTACTGCAGAATAGAGATAGAATACACACTTAAAAAAAATATGAGTCCAAATTCTTACCGATGCAGTCCGCTTAGGTGCAGGTGTAATTACATACGCATGGATAATTGCAGCAAGGCAAATCTAGTCTACGCCTATATCCAGCTGTCACAAAAAATCGTCCCTAGAATATCCAACAGACATCTTCAGAGAAGAAACAGAGGACAAATACTTTAATATACTATGTGCGCAAGCTCCGAAGAAGGGAGTGGACGAATTAGCTAATAGGTACATTACATATAATATCCAGTAACCTAACGACTCCTATAATTTTGAGAATTCATATGAGGTATAAGTATTTTAGTATTAGCGGAGTACTATTATATATTCTGTGGTATTTGGAAGATTTTTAAAATGCTCGTTATGTTTTTTCCAGAAACCGGTGTTCTGTAACACTCACCTTATTGCTCGCGCTATGGGTTCGAGCTAAGGATCTGACGGACATAGAGGCCCTGGCGTCCACCCCCACGAGATGTCATTACATGTACGCCTACGACATGTACGGGGCGCACTGCGCTGGACTACGTCTCAGCAAGATCCCCTCATTGAGGGGAGGAATAGAGGTAATGATCAAAAAACAAGCAAAATAAGTTAAAAATCGACTATGACAATCGACCAAAAGCCACATTTCGAAAGCGAAAAAGTTTTTAAAGGCACTTATTTCAATTATTATGGTCATCCTTTGCCCGCAAGTCACTGAACAGGGTGCTATTTAAAAATAAGTCAGACATAGAGACAAGTAGTTGTCTCTATCTCTCGCAAACAAAGCATTGCGCGCTGGATTTTTTTCGAGGAAACGAGATAACTTTTTATTATTACGTGAGAAGCATTAGGTATATACCTACTTCAAAGTTTTTCTCTGCAAGTTCCTGTAGCGGTAAGCACTAACCTTCTTATAAATGATATTTTTGTACAGGAGGAAAGTTTAACTGCCTATTAATAATATTTTAAAATAATTAAAAAGCTATACACCATCGATGGGCTCAACATAATTAGCCTAAATACCCACAGAAATATAAGCCAACGACCAAAAAACTGCCCATGCAATGAAATATGCATTTACCACTGATATTATTAGAATCATTGTCCGTAATAATCTTATCAGCTCTTATCTAAGATTAATTGACAGTTACGTTTACCATCAGAAAGCGACAACAACTATTAACTGTATAATTTGAACAATGATAAGCATTTTTTTATATTTGTACAAATTAGTCAAAAGTTTGTTTTATAAATACCTATTTGAGATCCCTGACCCACTCCACATTTATACTTCATTGAGACAGCGGCATGCTTTGGATTTATTTATATTTTATAGGCAGTATAGGCCTATGGGCGGCAGCGTCCTATGGCGTCCTAGAGGGGAGGTGGCAGCGTCCTAGGATGGCGGCAGAGCTCTTACATAGGGGCAGCAAAATTAAAGTGGCCTAAACACTCTAACTCTGGAACGAACTGTCACCAGCAGTATTTCCGGACCTATACGACCTGCAAACCTTCAAGAAAAGAGCGTATTCCCTCTTAAAAGGCCGGCAACGCACTTGCAGCTCTTCTGATGTTGCGAGTGTCCATGGGCGACGGTAGTTGCTTACCATCAGGTGACCCGTTTGCTCATTTGCCCCCTTATTTAATAAAAAAAATTAAAAAAACTCGTAAAAAATATAAATCCGGTCCTGGACAGCGGTACAAGCACACTACCTAATCCATATGCATTATATTTTCAGATCCTGGACTTCAGCGACAACAGGCTACAGGAAATCCAGAGTGACACTCTGTCATCCTACACGAGCATAAAACTACTATACTTATCAGAGAACCAAATATATTCAATAGATAAGGACGCATTTGCGTATCTCACTAATCTCGAGACTTTAGATCTGTCCAAGAACGTTATTCTGGAACTCCCAGAGACGATATTTCAAATGAGATCACTAAGGATACTTTACCTGGGTGGTAATCCTCTGCTGCATCTTAAGCTAGACAACCTAGATATTAAGAAGCCCATCAAAGCGCCATTGGAAATTCTAGATCTGTCCGATTGTAAGTTAAAATCGTTGCCAGATTTCGGAATACTTCCTCAGATGTCGTTTTACAATATCTCCTACAATCCGCTTACTTCCCTGGACGCGAGGACGTTCAGCTCTATGTGCAAGTTATCGAATGTGGACCTGACGGAATCCATTGACAAAATCAACCTCTGCGACCTGAAAATGACGATATCATGGTTCCGGGAGCAACCAGTTCACTTTCAACTGAAAGATTACAGCAGACTCAATTCTAGAGGTAAAATCTATAGATAATATTAATAGTCCCTAAAAAAGTGATCAGCATCAAAAATAATTACGCCATCGCCAGTACCTAATCTTCAAAACCAATTGATTTACTGTATCAAAAAATATAATTCTTACAAGAACATAGGTCATTCCATCTTATTTCTAGACAACTTTAGCAATAATAACAGTTAGCCTTGAACAATAGGAAGTAGGAACATTTGCTATTGAAAATATTTTGTTTTCAGAATTCGAGGCCTGTCCAGAGCCCGAAATACCACAATCCCTGAATATATCCTATCATCAGTGCCGTTCAGCCTACACTGAGGTTAGTTAATTTCAATTCCTTAACACAAGAAGATAAAAGAAATCGTTCTGTACCCAAGCTTATTGGTTTATGGCTATTTAATATACTATGTTACAAGTGTATGTACTATCAGCAAGTAGATTCCCAGGCAGATGACGGACCTAAGTAATTTGGTCGTGTTAAGTCAAGCGGCAAACCCAACCGACCGATCACAGCTAACATTGAATTGACATAAGCCGACCAATTCACGTAGGTCCGTCAACTGCCTAGGAATCAATTTCCACGATGGTATATCAGACAGCAGAGTAGAGACGTAGAGAGTAGGCTCATGTATAACTAATGAATTACGTTAGCCTGTCTGTCCTAAGAACTATATAATAAGTAGATAGACATATCCATAGACACCGCATTTTTATTGCCATTTGCCGCTATAGCCAATTAATTTTATTTTTTTCAGATCCAGAAGGTGAAAACCTATAGACGCACCTGGTTCACGATAGCTGGAGGGCTGGCTGGGTTCCTTATCGGTTTCGTCCTACTGTTGTACATCATGCATCGACATAACGTCGCACAGACTAAGAAACTCAAGAAAACTCCCCCAAAACCCACGGTTGGGGACACGAATGCGACCGCCATGCTACTCAATGACTTATCCTAGCATTCCCCAAGATAAATAGGTGAGAAGAATATGCGAAGTCAGGGTGCAATGGAGCATTCTCCTACGCAAATATTGTAAAAATAAACAGGGGTTGATAACAAGACTCTAATTCGCAATAAAAATAAGTAAGTAGGTGTTACAATAATTGATAAACTAAACTTTAACATAGGTAATAAGAATTGCACATTGCCGTGTTAATAATATAAGCATGACACGTACAATTTAACTAGGCATGTCGTTCAAACGAACTCTATGAAGGTGCCAAGTTTATATCTGCGTGTTGTAGATATACTAGAAACAATAAGTAGTGATAAGATACGGGGTTCTAGATTCGAATAAAAATGTAAATTATTATTATTTATGATCGATATGAGCACTGTCGCTAAACAGTTTTTCTCTTACAAATAATTAGTTATTTTATATTTACGTTCACCATAAGCTTTGACCAATAACAACATCTTCTAAATCTGAATCGAACGGAACTCTATTATAAAAATCTAAAATCAAAATTATTTCGATTCGAAAAATAGCTAATAGATTTTGTACTTTACTAAGTTGGACCCGTTTTTAGATTATTATAAACTTATTATTGCATTTGGCGACTGGGCTTAAAGGCCGTCACAGACTTAGCTATAATATATTATATTAATATGTTTATAGCTAGGCATATTAATATATATTTTCTATACAATTTTCGCGTGACCACACACTCAGCTATAATATATATTTCTGGTCTCAGTGTGTTTAGTACGGTATATTAATAATATAAATTATAGCTAAATCTGTGACGGCCTTTAGTCTATTTTTTTTTGTAAATGTTAAAGGTGTCGTGAATCAGAAAGAAATGGCTTTGACCTATGCAATGGCTACCTCGGGTACCTAGGCAAGTATTTTTTGTAAATTCATGTGAAAAGCACATGACCGGGCTATAGCTATAGTTGTAATGTTCTAAATGTCACAAGGCTGACTAGATTACATTTCAGTTTAAGATTTTTTTTACGAAAAATCGCATTATGATGGTATTTTTAAAGTTGCAGTTCAACCTCTACAATAAATTAAGTAATTATTTTCGTAACATAATATTTATTATTTAATTAAGTTATGATTTGTAAATTGTATGCCAAATCTATTGCCAAAGATATTATTATGTTGTTACGAGAACATATAAAATATTATTTTGAAATTGTTGAGTTAAAGCTTACTAACTAGCACATAATATTCTTATGTAATTGGCTAATTTTCTGTGATATATAATAAATTTAATTTGTAAATCGTTGTTTTATTTAAACAAGATTATTCTCAATTTATTTGCGACTAGGACGCATACTTTCTCTTACGATTGGGCCTAAGCTCTAAACTCGATTCTAGACATATCAGTTTAATGACTTTTGGAAAATATGGAATAAATTTCCAAGACGCTGAATAAAAAAAATTAATATAATAAATGAATTATAATATTCCATTGTAATAAAACAAAACTGTAAGTCGGTCACAAACTAAATATATGCCGCATTAAATTATAAAAAACCAAACGTCAAGGCATTCACGTAAAAATAATGTTCAGTCGAGCGCGTCCCAGTGGCATCTCCCTTTACCGGCTAAGTTTGAATGCCATCTCTGGATGTCAGTTGAATGTCCAATACGTGGGGGTCGCCGTGTCCGTCTCAAGTGTCTTTTTTCTCGCCATCGTTTACTTTTGTACCGGGTTCTTTCTCTTTTGCCAGACGTTGTTTACTGAATTTACCCATGCCGGGCTGATATATCGGCAGGCTGGGGCGATCCTGAAATAGAACGAAATTTTTCTGAGTAACGACATGCTACATATTTTTAAAGCCGTAAAAGAAATCACAGCGCTGTCGCTTATTTGATACGAGCTTTTGCCCGCGGCTTCGCTCGCGTTAAGAAGTATATTATATATTATAGTAGGGGATGAAAGTTTGTATACAAAAGTATACAAACTTTCATCCCCTATTTGAACCCCTTGGGGTGAGAATTTATCAAAATCCTTTCTTAGCGGATGCCTACGTCATAACATTTACCTGCATGCCAAATTTCAGCCCAATCCGTTCAGTGGTTTGGGCTGTGCGTTGATAGATCACCATGTCAGTCAGTCACCTTTGAGTTTTATATAAGATTTAAATTTAAATTCCATCATAAGTTTCTTAATCATACTAATATTAAAAATGCGAATGTCCATTTGTTTGTTCCCTTTTCACGCCCAAACCGATGAATCGATTTTGCTGGGTATGGCGATACTTTAAGTCCCGGGAATGGACATAATATACATTTTATCCCGAAAAAATGTACGGTTCCAGCGTGACAAACGAATTTTGACGCAACGGAGTTGCGGGCGTCATCTATTAGATATACATAATACATATAATACATATATTCCAAAAATTGATATGTGACTGAATTTCGAACTGATTTTTTTTTGAATAAAGACTTTTTATTTTATTTATTCATTACTTACCTTATTTCTAGTTCTCCTGAGGGAGCGACGATCTCCACTTTCGCTTTTTTCTTTGTCGTCATCCTCTCTGTCTGTAGACTTACTCCTGTCATCGAGTGAAGCTTGCTTTTTGAATAGAGATGTATCTTTAACAGAAAATTCTCCTGAGTCTAAACTGTTTCTCCTCATTTTAGGTCCATTAGGTAAATCATCACTGTGATTTTCTTCATCATCATCATCATCATTCTCTTTACCTTTGTCTTGTACTTCCTCCACCTTGGGCTTCCTATCTTTCGTGTCTAAGAATTTGGACAGGTTGTCTGTCTTAACTTGTGGTAGTTGTGTAAAAGGTTTTATATCATCGTGATTCAATTTGGGTTTTACATCTGAAGATACTATTTTAGTGACTGGTTTGTCTGGTTTATTAGGCTCGATTTTTTGGAATCTTTCCTTTCTGGTGTCACTATACTTCTTACTTTTCGCCTCGCGGGGTATTTCTTTAACTTTGTCTCTATCTCTTTTATCCTTCTTATCTTCAATCACTTCTTCATCTCTCTTTTTCTTATCGCCGATGTAACCGAGATTGTTTTTACGCTCTTTGTATGTTTTAGATTCGAATATCAGTCCATCTTTACTGTCAGTGATTATTTCACTATCTTCATCAATTTTATCTTTTTCCCAGTCCCGAGGTTTGATTTTCTTGAAGTCAGTGTCTCCGAATTCTTGTTCCTAAATTTTATTATTCACTATTAGTCTAATGTTACTATTAAAATAATTATTGAAAATACTTGAATGAATCTAATGTTAAAATATTTTTACTTAGTTACTTAGCTGCAAATGCATTTTGTCAACAACTTGTTCAACATAAAATACAAAAAAGCTTACTTTGCATATTTCCATTGTATTCTATTCTATTTAATTTAATTAGAACTCTAATTATTACATATTATTATCCAATTTTATATAATTTAACCTTTGCATTGAGTCACCACCACTGTTTTGATTCAACTCCAATAAATTATCATTACAGATTTGACTAGACATTAGTGTAAAAGTACTATGAGGTTTAGTACATAGAGCTGGAAAATTTGCTTCCCAGTCCAAAACAAAACATTTGAAATCATGTGTTTCTTTAGTAATTAATTTATTTTTTGCTTTAATTTTACATTCTCGATACTTTTTTAGGGTTCCGTACCCAAAGGTTAAAAACGGGACCCTATTACTAAGACTTCGTTGTCTGTCCGTCTGTCTGTCTGTCTGTCTGTCTCCAGGCTGTAACTCAAGAACGGTAATAGCTAGAGATTTGATATTTTCACAGATTATGTATATCTGTTGCCGCTATAACAACAAATACTAAAAATAAAATAAAATGAATATTTAAGGGGGGCTCCCATACAACAAACGTGATTTTTTGGCCTTTTTTGCTGTCTCCAGGCTGTAACTCAAGAACGGTAATAGCTAGAGATTTTGGCCTTTTTTGCTCTATATCAAAAATGGCAACAGGTAGCTACTTGAATTTTTCACAAAATCCTTAGTTATACGTGTACTTTAATATTTAATAATAATATTAAAATAAAATAAAAAATAAGGGGGGCTCCCATACAATTTATGGCCTAATTTTGCTCTATAATAGTATGTAACCCTTCGTGCGCGATTCCGACTCGCACTTGGCCGATTATTTCTTTATACCAGATAAGTTGTGATTTGTTTTCTGTACAACAATTTTCACACACATCATCCTCTGACAATTCACCTGACTTCTACATTAAAAATTGTACTTTAATTAATATAGGAATATAGTTGTGTCATATGATATACATACTATTAAAAAATGTTTTTAGTAGTAGTATGTTACATATTATCCTATGATATATAACTTTTCGGTAGGTAGCTACATACCATTGCATTTCAACTTGAAACCCAGAATGTCTTCTTAAATATTAAGTATAACTTAACCTATCAAGCCCCAAGTGGTCGCATGCGACCGAGACAACAATAGAATACAATGGCAATTCCTAGAATCCGCGATCGACGTATTAATAAAATCTCCATTAACATTTAAGTATACAAGATTTTAAAGGTAAATAAATACCAAATGTTAATTATTGTACCTTGATGTCCTTAGTTTTCCTCTCAACCCTCATCTTTCTTTTGTCATTTTCTCGTCTTCTACGCTCGTCCCGTCCTCGTTTGTCAAGTTTACGAGAGGCAAGATATTCCAATAAAGGTGTTGTTTGAACTTTTTTGTCACTTGCTGGAAATACGAAATAAAAACATGTTCTATAAATTGATAGCAATTGAATGATTAATGAATTAGCAACGCACGCGCATCGCCGTTCTATCTTGATTTATTTCTGTGGAACTTACTATCATTAACAGGATATGAATACTCAAGTTTTGGCTGATTCTCAGGTTCTTGTTCTTTGTTTAAGTTCTCTATAAACTCCTGATATACTGGATCACTTTCAATAGTACCACATTTTGGGTCTTTCTTCTTCTTTTTCTTGATTATTCTTTGAAATGGAGCATATTCCACTATGCCCACATACTCAACACCTGAAAATATTCAAGAATAATGATGTATTGGCTACTCTTATTTTATCTTTTCATGATACATACATCATGTTATGAGAAAGATATTTTTATAATAATAAGTATATTTTATCCTATGTAGTAGATGACTAAGGATGTTTGGGTAGTATGTTATAGTCAGGATTCAGGAAACAATATGGATAAGCTTGCATTTGGCATTGACTCATTGATTTACAAGATATGCATATGCATTAATCCCTCAATCATGGATTCCTGGAAATCTATTTATGCGGTCGAATTCTACCGCTTGGGAGTTGAAGCATTAAGCATATCTTACAAATCAATGATTTATAAGATATGCTTGTGCTTATGAATAATTATAAAATAAAAAATGTCATAAACACTTTGTGAGTGAACATTTAAGTTCTCTAAGATGAAATGTCCCTGGCAAAAAAACTTAATATTTTGTACCTTTTTCGTCCACAAAAACATATCCATCAAACTTGTCTCTGAATAGGTAAATATCGTCAACGTTCACGAAGTTTATGTAAGCTCGAGCATAAGCATTATTGCCAAGGGATGGATCTGGTTTTGCAAAGTAAAAATGATCATGTTCAGGAATTGGCGACACTTGCTCAAGAAACGCCTCCTCTGTCATAGTAGGCGGTAAACGCCGAACTATTATCTGAAACATATTCTAAAATAGGGCACGAACGCACCACAAATAACCGACAAAACACTGTTGTTAACAGCATGATAAAATTTACCTTAGTCAGTGGTCGAAGCGTTTTTCCCTTTTTGTCCTTATTTTTACTCGAAAACGTCTTACTACCAGAATCCGATTGAGAGTCTTTAGCATCTTGATCTTCAGTCATGTTTGTGGTTTAGATTTAATAGATCCACATTATCAAAAAAGCACTTTCTAGCGTAAATCTCTGGAAGGTACACAAAAGTCACAAGTATGCAAGTACTGTCTTAGCTCACAAGCACATATGTCAGATGCTCACAAGTCAATTTACGACACCTTCACTTGACATTTGACAATTTGACATTGATTATTATATTTTTTTATATTTTAGCACTATTTAGGCCATTAGGAACCACTATTTAATCAAATAAAAAATAAAAATATCTCGAGATATTATTATTATGATTAACCCTTGGATTAACTTAGATATTATTTCGGTCCATCTTTAATCTATATTGCAATTCTGTTGACCAAAGGGAGGAAACAAAAAAATCTTGCTGTCAATCGATAACAGTGCTGTGATTTGTGAAGGAGTTTTGCCGGCGAATGTGAAAGAGTGATGTTGTGATTTTGTATTATTTTCCTAAAATTGTGTTAAATTGGGTTTTAATGTGTAATATTGGTAGAATATTAACCATTAGATATTCGCGTGCACAAGTGTAGGAAAGTGATGTATTATCCCTGAAACGTGCTATTTTGTGTTCCCTCCAAAACTCCATCAAAAGTTGCAACTTGCAGTAAAGCGTCTACCAACTTTACTGAATCGACCGACTTGACTTTCTGACTGTAATGGCTTGTACTTAGACTTTGACTAGACTTTAGACCTGACAATATAGAAAAACGATGCTGAAAATGGTATTATAAAATATTGTTTTCCCGCCATAATATTATACTCAACACTGGCCATGGTTAAAGCCGAAGTGCCATAATAAAAAAACAGCTGTGAACTGTCAATTTGGTCTTCATTTGTCAATGTCAAATGTCAATTGTCAAATTGTCATTTGTCATGTGTTGTGAATTTTGACTTTCAAGTTTTGTCATTTGTATTTTGTTCAAAATTTTAATTTTTAATTTATAAATAATTTAAATAGATAATAGATACGTTATAGATCAATATAAAAATAACTGCATCTCTACAAACTTATTCGTAACACGCTCTCCACATTTAATCATCAAAAGAAAAAAGTGGTGAAAGAGGTTATATAATATAAAGGTTAAAATTAAGTTTCTTTTTTATCAGACAAAACAAGAAGTATGATAAGAAGATTACAGATTGCAAAATTTATTCATAATGCTAAGTTTGAGGTTAGCTCTAGGTGCATTAGCCTCACACCAAAAATCCTAACAACTACTGAAAATGCCGAAACCCCAAGTACGTCTACTCTTGGTGGTTTTGCTAAATCCTTTGAAAAGCAGACACAGATGCTACAAAGTAAGGATGATGAAAACTTAACGTTTGCGGCTCTTCTACGAAATTCAAAATTTGTGGACGTAAGTAATTATTGTCTAAAATTACAAAATATGCAAAGCTTACATTAATAAAATAATCTAAAACCTCTTTATTTCTTTTACAAAACCTTAATATTTTCTCTAAAATGGACAACGCTTGGTGTCAATGAAAGGAATTAAACTCATATTTTTGTTGCAGCTTGGTGATCCAGTTGGAAAGATAGTTACTGGCAAAATCTTTCATATAGTTGAAGACGACTTGTACATAGATTTTGGATGGAAATTCCACTGTGTATGCACCAGGCCAGCAAACAGAAGCGAAGAGTATGTAAGAGGAGCTCGGGTGAGAATACAAATTAATGATTTAGAATTATCATCAAGGTTTCTCGGATCAAGTACAGATCTGACATTGCTAGAAGCTGATTGTAAGCTGCTAGGCATTGTATCCTCGCCAGTAAGAGCAACAAGTGAGAAAAAGGAGGCGTAAACTATTCATCTTGTTATTTTATAAGTGCATTTGTTGTGTTAATATTCTTAAATAAACCTAGTTAATGTAATGCGTCTTTTATTGAAATGGTTATTGAAATCCTTAAGGTAGTATATTACGGTAAATAAAATTATTTATTGTTTAACAATATAATTGACTTTATATAATAGGACAAAAATATCGAAGATACACATAAAATATTGAAATATTTATTGTCATATTTGAAACAGCATATCTAATAAAAGCATTTTATACTTTCAACATCTCTTTATGAGTAGATAATTCGTTTTAAGCTGAAAATCTCTGAAGTAAGAATGTTAGCATATTAAATCAAGATTATTATAGAAAGATGGTATTCATTAAAATATGATTTTGCACAAGAAATATTTTTCTCTTTGTGTGTAAAATAATCCTGATAATATTACTAACATATTACAATAATATTAACTAGTTGGACATTTTCTTATGCTTAAAACGGCAAGGCGAGACAGAATCACGATAGAAAGCTCAATACTGAATGTCAAAATTTGTATGAAAGAATCATGGCCAAATTTGTATAGGAGCTGGACTCGACTTATTTTTGATGTCCCAAAATAAACTATAGTTAGATTTGGTTGTTCTTATGCTCTAAACATAATTCCGTTTGAGAATTATGTCTTAATAGCCACGATAATTTAAAATAATTATTATCGTTTACAATTATTTTGAGGTTAGACTTAGAACTGCCCTTTTTCCGACGGTGTAGCCTACAAGTGTATATTCGGCGATCTCGTTTCTAATTATTTCAATTTTTCCTAGAGTTATTACCCAAAAAATAGAACGAATGCGAATGATCGCCGGCTGTCAGAACATATGAAAGACAACAACGAAACTGATCTTTTTTTGTGGCTATTTATAGACACATTTCTAATGTTTTTCGATGCCTTAAAATATTAGAGAATTTTTGCTACCAATGGCATATCGGGACGCCACCGCCCACCAGGTACGATTTGGCCATTGTTCTTTTGTGACTCGTCCCATAGTATGAACTATACACAGTACACAATATAACAACTCATTATTATTATATTTTGTTTGTAAGGTAACATTTACACTTGTGGAATGTTATAAGTACCTACACAAGACATGTTTCTTCAAATAACAGACTTAAATTTTCACTACTCTATCTACTTTCAATTGTCTTAATACATTTTTAACCTAATGAGTGAGTTAATGAGTTCGGCTCATGAAGTCAGAGCATAATAATAATAATATGTATGTTATTTAAAAACTAAAATAAATACACTAACGTAAATATAACATTCAAATGAAATTCATAAACATCACAGCATAAGGAAATGCAAAATATAATGCAACAATTTCCACAGTAATTATGATTTTTTTTCATGCTACATACATAATAATATTAATATTTTACTACACTGGTCTGATTTATACATATGTAACAATATATTATCATAATTACTGTGAATAAAGTTTTGCATTATTGCACAGCATTTCCCAAAAAATTAAATCACGCTCAAGAGTTTTTCTGGTTTCCAGGGCTTCCTACTAAACATAAGTAACAAGCACACAGTCAAAATATAAGCTTCCGTCCAGACTCCAGAACTACATAAATAACTTTGATTTCACACACATTTACATTTTACAAGCACCCATGTACTTACGCAAGCCAACTCTAATCATGTACCCACAGAACAGATTTACTCCTAGCTGCCCCAATGTTTGTAGTACCTAGAGAAATCAACTAGACAGCATACATAGCTGACGTTCTCTGTAAGAAAGCGTATATTTTTTATGTGGCACAGCACAGCCCACAGGCTGAAATGCTACTTAGTAAAAATAATATACCCTCAAATTATTCTTAAACAATGAGACTCAATGAGAATGAGCGATCCACTTAATTTATTTTGTCTCCATTCCTCGAAACAATCTCCTGTATGCTAGGATCTGTGTTATCGTCTTCTGCTTTCGTTTTGCCGTGGAGTATTTCGTCGACGGCGGAGTTGATTGGGGTTGGTTCTTTGTTTAATGGGTGGGTTGCCTCCCACTCTTTAAGGTACTGGACTACGGCTGCGTGGCCGAAGGTCTCGGCTTCATTGAGGGGTCTGCTGCCCCAGCGATCCTGTGGGTCGTAGGGCACGCAGCACTGGGCTAGAAGGAACTCGACGCAGGCTAGATGACCCTCAGCAGCGGCTAAGTGAAGGGCTGTGCGTCCGTCGTAGTCTGATAGCGTCATGTCCATGCCGGATAGGTGGTGTCTAGAACATAAAGTCTTACAGTTAATACACTTTACAAAACATAGAGATTACTTTGGATAAAACATGGCGTGGCGGTAGTTTGCGAATGTGGTATAATTTTGCTAACGGTTATAATTTTGTTTAGAATCAATGATATATAAATGTTAATAAATAAAATATATATTTCTGTTTTAACGTCTAAGTTAAGTAAGCAATTGGTCAGATAAGATCAGATTGAATAAAATATCCGTATTTGACAATTATTGACGGTCGTAGATGACGATAGTTAGGTAAAGTTAGTGAGTCCTAGTTTAACAGTTTCCCCTGTTCTTTAAATCTACATCGTCTCTACTAAGATATTCAAGAAATACAAAAGCAAACTGTGTCTAAGGCTAGTTGGAAAGCTGAATAGTTGCAAAGTAATAGTAGGCAGTGGAGATATGAAAAAAGTGTTCACGTGAGAAAGGAATTGCGTTTATAATGTGTGATAGTTCATAAGTGTGATATTATGTAACTATAAGTATGTACTCCTACATAAAACCTCTAGCATCCCTTCAACTGTGGCGGCCATATTGCAAAAATAAGCGCATCTGTGGGGCTACTTCTGGATGTTCTCGCATGATGCGTTAAAATGACGATAACTCTAGAATTTCTTATGGGGGATGTATATTTTAAGTGTGTCATTGGAATCTGTATGAATTAAGCTAAGATAATAAAAGTTAATTAATACAATTTTCCTATGTTAAGTTTTATTAATTTTAATTTGAAATCGGAATTACAAAAAAATCAAGGTTTTTGTACAAAAATCCTTTTAATTAAAAAAATGAAAAATTATTCATAAATATTTTTATTAAATTTACATAAATATACGTTATTTAACATTAATCAATAAGAAAAACACACTTCTCCATAAATTTTTTTCACCCCACAAGCTTCACAAAAATCAAAACTTTTCGATACGCGCTCGAATTCAAGACAAGGGTCAACTTTGAAACTTCTAGTAATCGTCATAAGTGTGATTTAGACCCATGAGAAGTGATTATAGCCCGTCTTTGT
Source organism: Plebejus argus (assembly GCA_905404155.3). Lineage (NCBI taxonomy): Eukaryota > Metazoa > Arthropoda > Insecta > Lepidoptera > Lycaenidae > Plebejus > Plebejus argus. The sequence goes on along the minus strand of FR989935.1, from coordinate 5,863,538 downwards.
TATTTTAAGTACACTTTGTGCAAGTTAGAGCGGTAAAGATATAGTTTACGATAAACTGTGGTTAAAATAAAAGACGAAGGTGATAATCGAGCTCCAGGAGAGGGGTCAACAGATGCGCGAATTTTGACATCGAGCTCCTGGAGCGCGGTCAACAGTTGAAGGGATATAAAGCTAAAGTTTTGCACGACGATAGTAAAAAATAATCCAAATAAAATGTTTGTATGTTGTCTAAAACTATAAACTTTTACTTGTTCATTTATTTTGAAGGAGACTCTTCTACAGGAGGTGGAGTTTCAGTGTTGGCAGATTCGTTAGCACCACTGACAAAACATTTGAGATTAATCTCTTGTATACTTCTAGTAAAAAATAGTATAACTTCTTACTAGCTAGGCCAACATGCTACCTATATACCAGCCGGCCTAGCATACGCCAACGAGATATCTCACTCTCGAGATAATTAAAAACTACTCGTCTCATAATGTCAAAATCTCGACATTATCTCGACAAAACTCTATAAAAATGTGTTATTTCGATGATAGATCTACGCGAGAAAAAATGTTTGTCATGCTAGGGTCAATAGAAATGAAGATACAAACTATCAAACATCGAGAAACACGTAGAGAGAGATATCTCGTCGGCGTATGCTAGGCCGGATGGGGTGGCCAACCAGTCGATCGCGATTGTTAGTCCAGTCGATCGCGGCCAGGCAAAAAATATAAATAATTAGACCAGACTGCGCAATGACCAATAAGCTACACTATGCTGTTTCATTTAAGATTTCAATAAGTATGTAATTAGGGTACTTGGTAGATCGCACAGGGTTTCGTTAGTAAACAGTAGATCTTAGGTCTAGTCAAGTTGGCCACCCGACACCCCTGCTATATACTATTATTATCTACTAGTTGACCCGGCAAACGTTGTTTTGTCATTTAAAGTATTTCTACTTCATCAGTAATTGATACAAAATCTTACCCCCCTTTTGTCCCCTAAGAGGGGTGGGGGGAAAATTGTGTACACCTGATGTTAAGTTGGAAAATACAGTTAATAATATGACCTAAGTCCATTAAAGAAAAAATTTGATACAAAATCTGACCCCCTTTTTGCTCCCCTTAGAGGGGTGGGGGGGAAAGTTTATACACCAGATGTTGAGTTGGAAGAAGGCAAATATATCTGCGAAAACCGTATGCAAATCGGATTAGTAGTTTTCGTGTTAAAGATAAAAGTTTGATACAAAATCTGACCCCTCTTTTGTCCCCTTAGAGGGGTGGGGGGAAAATTTTTTATACACCAGATGTTAAGTTGGAAGAAGACAAATATATCTGTGAAACCCGCTTTCAAATCGGATCAGTAGTTTTCGTGTGATAGTGGAACAAACATACAGACAGACAGACAGACAAAAAACTAACCACATTTTTGGCTTCTATAGCGATCTAGTAACACCCCCCGCTTATTATTTTTTAAATATCTTTAATGTACAGAATTCACATTTCTACAGTTTTATTATATGTATAGATATATCTAAGATTACCCAACATGCTATAGGTATATTATTATTATTATAAGTACCTAAAGTTGCGTGCTGTAACCATTGAAATCAAAGCATCCGGTGCTTTGTTTCTCCAGTCAACTATTTATTATACTACTACAAAACAAAATATATAGAGGTAATTAACTCAAGTACCTTGTTAATATTACAAAGTAAATGCTCATACACGATAATTTTTAAAATGTAACTACTAATATACAGGAACTCTGCACAATTAGGCTTCTAATACCATTCTGACGTGCTTATAAAACCCTTCACATACCTTCTAAGTGCGCTGATAGTACTATTTTACAAATATAATTGACTGAAGTATCTTTTTAAGTAATATATTATAAAGTAAATACATAACATACACGACAATTTTCAAAATGTAACTACTTTTATACAGGAAGTCAGGAACTCTATCACAATATATTAGTAGGCTTAAGTACCATTCCGTGCTTATAAAACCCTTCACATACCTTCTAAGCGCGCTTAGGTCCCCGCTAGCGGCTGAGAACAGTAGGTTGACGATGCTAAGGCCAGTGGATTCAAACTTGTACCGGCGAGGGTCCTTCTTGTGGCTCGCGTAACGAATGTTGTCGTATTTGTGGAAGTTAAACCTCTTTATAAGGTCCTGGAAAATAAAATATAGGAATTAGTAAAAATAGTATGTTTTTTCCTCCAAAACGGCTCAACCGATTTAAATTTTTTTTGTATGTAATTTGTTAGGCCTGGGAAAATAGGCTTTTATCTACTTTTTATATTGAATCTAGAAATAATTTATATGGCAAAACAACGTTTGCCGGATCAGCTAGTAAACTATATTTCTGTCCTCTTGCGGTCTACAAGTAAGCAAGGTAACAACTTACATCACAAAACTGTAGTCCTCTACAACTGTTGCCGAGCGGATCCAGGGGTGGTGACCACGTGCAGATGCCCATAACATTTGGCACGACGATCAGCATACCGCCTGACACCCCTGATTTGGCTGGCAGGCCCACCTTGATAATAACAATCATCTTTATTGTTAACTGCTCAATAGTGTTGAATGTTAATGGCAAAGGCAACTTGTGCCCTCGCAAGTCGCACATAATGTTATGAACTTACAATCTTACAAAATAATCATTGTAACGAAAGAAAAACCGATTTTAAACATGGCCCCATGATGAGGAAATACTTCCTCATTATGGAGCCACCTTTGAAATGTCCCCTATTTAACAAACGGAGAATCATTAAAATCGGTTTACAAAAGACGAATCTATCCATATCCTCGAACAAACATAAAATAGCATAATTATATACGTTCGAATCGAAAAACCTCCTCATTTTTCAAGTCGGTTAAAATATTGTAAATAATTTTACTTTTAAACAATAAAGGACCTGTTTCACCACTTCCTGATAAAGTGCCGATTTTTGACCGGCAGTTGACAGGCTGACGGTGGGTAGCCTATTCGGCATTAACGCCTCCGTGGTCCAGTGGTTCAGAGCTCGGCTCTTGACTCGGAGGTCGTGGGTTCGATTCCCGCGTTGGAAACATGTTATTTCCAAGTTTGGTTAGGATAATGCAGGCTGATCACCTGATTGTCTGACAAGTAAGATGATCCATGCGTCGGATGGGCATGTAAAAAGTCGGTCCTGCGCCTGATCTCTCGCCAGTCGTGTCGGTCTGCCGTCCCACTGGGTTATAAGAGAAAAGGAATAGAGAGTGCTCTTGTGTACTGCGCATACACTTGGGCACTATAAAATTATTCCTGCGTAGCTGGCCTGGTTTCAATGAAACCGGCCACCATCACCGAAACCGGTGTGGGAGCTATTTATATTATATTATTCGGCATTTATCAGGAAGTGGTGAAACATGCCCTAAATATAAGAAGGCAAACAAGAAAAAAAAGTATCAGACCTTGAATGCGAACTGTCCAGAATAGTCGTACATGCCGCAGCTGTGCATGAGCGACAGCACGTTGCGGACCGAGTCGGGCCTCAGCACCTTCTCGTCCGTGATCGGGCAGATGCCCCCGTTCGCCAGCGTCGCCGCCATTATTGACATTATGTCGCAGTTCGCTTCCATGGAGCAGCACTGGAAAATATGATGATATTGATCAGTGTTTCCCAACGTGTGGTCCTTATATTTGTTTCTTTGCACGTCATAGTGGATAATAGAATATCGAACGTATAGAAAGAAATTAGTTTCAGTTCGACATTTCTTCAAATAAAATGTTAACAATTCCTGTCGTAGCTTGCTACGAAAGCGTAGCACGTTCGTAGCGCTCTCCTGTAAACGCTACGAAAGCTTATACACTATACAGGCTCCACTTTAGTATTATGACTTGAGTTCAAACTGGAAATAATTTACACATACCTGGAAATAGAAATCCATGCATTCCCTCAAATTAGTTTTCTCCGGGTAGCACTTGTGTTCTCGCATGTAGAAGCCCAACGCGTAGTTTCTATCAGCTGCCTCCCTTTCGGAGAGGAATACAGCGTTGTTGAAGCCCAGCACCTCGTTCCCTGCTAGACGGCTGAAGAAGGACATGACGTAGTCGAACTTCTCTGCTAGGGTCATTTCTGGCTTGTCCAAGGTCTTGAGGAGGGAACACACTAGGATCGCGCCCGCGTTGATCATAGGGTTATGTGGTTTCACTGTAATAGAATATTCATACTTATATGTGGATTTTATTGTCTTTGATTGCGTATTGTTGGACTGAATTTATTTAAAAAAATCTTTTAGTTAGTGCAAGCGTAGTGAAAATGATACTATGGCATATTTTTAGAGATCTGGGAGTTTACAATAATAGGTGAGTGGTGACGTTGTATACTGAAATAGTGTGTGATCTTACTTTTCAACCCTAGACCAGAATATACCTACGTATTATGCAGGAGTACCTAATCGTCGCATCGCGTAACTTAAAAATTGATATAACGGTTTTGATTTAGTTTTATTGCTTGAAAGCTGATGTGACGTGAATTTTTATTCATCAACTCACTCAAATTATGTCAGCTTTTTACAGTCATTTATCAGTCATTTTTTTGGGTTGGGGGGAATGCGTTTACGCATCCCCGGGGCCTGGGGAGGACCACCGGGGTTGTGGGACTCTCCGAGGCGGACGCAACCGGGACTACCCACTAAAACCCCCAACGGTGTTCCTGCTCCTGAAGGGAAACGCGTGATACACGACCTATCTACTCAATCACACTGTACTAACTGTTATAATCCAGCACTAGCTCATTGAAGTTCCGTCCACTGGGTTCGGTGCCGATGTAGCTGTGTACGGTGTCCGGGCCGAGCGTCTCCAGCGCCATGGCGTACGTCAGCGGCTTGCTGCACGACTGGAGAGTGAAGGGCACGTTCACGTCACCTGGAAGAATGAGGGATATTTGGTTTGTCAATAAATAGATTGTGCAGCCTTCAATAATACTGCTGAGAAGGAGAAAAAATAGTTTAAGATATGGTTTATGAATCTGTTTTGTTTTTGGATGAGCCTTTGCGCATTAGATAATAATCGGTAGCAATTGCATTTCAAAGACACAAATGTTACAAGTTACAACAGATACATGACGAGGTGCTGCATTAATAATTTGAACTTTAATGTTTATCACTCAAGATAAATATATTCCATGGCAATTGGGTGTTTGAAAAGCACTGGCCCGCGAGCGCGGCGTCGCGTCGCTCTTGTGGTGAATTTGAATTGTATTTTATATGTTTCATTAAGAATTATCCCTTATACAGCAAAATCGTGTGAGGCTCTACTTCCACCTGCAATTTCTCTATATTCCCACCCCTCGAACCATCCGAGAACTTACCAATGGAGAACCGTTGGCCATCAATAGTGCAAATACTGATGCCCCAGTTATCAGGACTCGCTCGGGACAGCTGGGGGATGTAGCTCGCGACCTTCCCGTCGGTGTTGCTCTTCGCTGCCCAGTACATTTCCTCTATATCCTTTATAAAGTCCTGGAAGTCTGGGATCACGAACTGGCTGCGAAACGCTCTTGTGATCAGCACGATGTTGGGTGATATCACTTCTTTGAACGTCTTCTTGTCGAGTTTAAGAGTCTCAGGGGAGCCTCCCTCGAAGTTTGATTCTTTATGTGCTTTGTAAAGATTGTGCATGACCTCCTTGATGCGTGGGTCATTCTTTCTTATACCTGTTGTCCTCAATGCCTAGAAAGTATAGTCGAAGATTAATATAGGATACAACGAGCCGGCATACATTATTTTGTCAAACATACGTTATTTCAGGTATTATTTTTCAAAAATTTATCAACATAAATTGAGTCCTTTTCGAGGACAAGTAATTGGAAACAAAAACCGCAACACGAAAATTCTATATATTATGTATTATATTAAAATTTATAAAACAACGAGGGTCTCTACAGGGGCCCCTTATTATTCATAAAATGGCAAACATTCATTTGATTTCATCAAATGCTAATTAGGCTTAATTGTACCTTGAGAAAGGAATTTCTAATTCATTGATCTTTGGTTAGGTTGTTGGTCAATCGATAGCATATAATATGTCAGAGCTTTCTCAATGGAAAAAATACATATATTTTGATTTTTGATACGATGTTCTTACCGCCAAAAATTTTCCAACAGGAAGTAGACCCGTCTCCTCGTTCTTAAACATGTCAAAAAGGACATCGTCAGCAAACTTGTGGGACCCCTCCCGGACTCTGTAAAAGGAAATATACTCATATTATTATACCAATATATTACACGCAATAATAAATATTAAGTTAACATCATCGCAACTGCGTATGCAACATAAGATTTAAATGAAAACATTACCTACGTTCTCAAACGTCTTAAAAAGACTCGAGAATTGTAAAGTGTTCATGATTTTGAAAAATATTAATTGTTCAAAGTTTATCAGGCGCAAAAAAGGTAGAGAGCTAAAAATAGACATCAAGCAGATAAACAAATGTTGTAAATTAGCTAGCAAAATAAATTACGTGCTCATGTTTTGTATCTCGTGACAGACATGCAAGAAAGTATCGTTACATGACCAAGGTCTTGGCAAGGGTCAGGTCACACCTATATGATATTGGCTAGTGGTAATAGACATAAAGAACCATTCACAGCCTATGTAATGAGAAGTGATGTAATTTTTAAACCAAGATGTGCATTGGCTAGGATCTAGAGCAAGCCAAGGTGTGCATTGGATATGCTATCAAAAGGCTCAAGAGTCCTGAGTCCTGACTGCTGATAAGGAAAGAATGGAAGGTGGAATCGGCCCGAACTAGTTACCTAGATACTGATAAGCAAGTGTACACGGTCCCAGATCGTTACAGTCTAATTATGAGATGTTGTTCACACGTCAGGCGGGTGTGTCTGCGACGCCGACGTGCGACGAAAACACGACGCGCCGGTGTAAATATACCGTCACCTGATGTGGGTATTTTCGGTGAGTGAGAACCCACGAAAATATTACGTAAAATTCTACGAACATTGCTTTGTAGACAGGTGTTGGCATGTATTAAACAATATTCTTCTACTTTACACTAGATATCTGCTTTGGAAATACCATATAATAATATGTTTAAATTAACTTCAAATAAGGCTATCTAGTTTTAAATAGCTACTACTAACTACTAGGTAATATACTAATATATATTCTGTGCTACTAGTAACTGCATACAGCTGCATGGTAATAATGTTATGCTAGTGCTTATGCTTAGTATCTATGCAAAATCTTATTCATGAAAGAGTAGTGCTTGAGCTTAAGCGCCACAACGAAGTGGCAAACTATCTTCTTGAAATCTAGTCCAAGAGTGGCGCAAAATGCTATACAAAAACAAAGTGAAGACTTAAAAGTTTTAAACATTTTATCATGCTCGAAAAAGAAGAATCTTTTTGCTTCCAGTATCACGTACTTTTAAATATTATACACTACTAGTACAAGACAAGAGAGCTAGAGAAATAAATAAATAGAATACATAAATTAAATCTAGAAATAGATATTATATACAATTTTAAGCTATGTCTTAGCAATAGTCATGCAGCATGCTGTTTGTGCTGTTCCTTGATACTCACGCTGGGTCGAGATTGTGGACGAATGAGTAGCTTCTGCACCATAAAAAAGTAACGATTTGTTTAATGTCTAGTCTATAATAAATTTCAATTGTCTAGTTGGTGTTACACCTGATTGGCGTCTAGTTTTCTAGAAATAAATATACGCTAATTCCCACCGGGTGTTGAAAGATTAAAATGTATACTTGTCGTCACAAAAACTGCGACCTACTTCTGACCTACTGAGAAATATAGTTGTTAGAAATATTATATAATTACTCTTAAAATAATAAGAACTAGATTAATATAATAAGAATAAGAATTATGTGCAACCAAAGTCTCAAAAACTACTTAACTTAATATCATTTGTATGCCTTTCGCAAATCTTTATTAAGCATACCTACTACGAAACATCATAATAATGAATTCATATCAGTAAATCGATAATTGCCGAGGGTCTTTAATATATTAATTATTTTAATTCAACATAACATATACGGTGTATGTAAACGTATTTAATGATTCACAGTTTACAAAGTACCTAATCTATTGGCAGTCCGCCACAAACGATCTTAGTTTATTTCAGTGTGGACCAAATAAATACCCTGACTGGCTTACATGTTGGAGATAGAAACACTTGTCTCCATAATTTACAGACAGATTTATAGGTAGTGACTACGTTTTAGAACAATGCCACAAAAAATCCAAAATATGTAGAGCAAGTGGTAGTGATCTTTTATATTTTTAACTGACTTCCAAAAAGGAGGTTATCCTATCTAAAACTGCAACTGAAATTATTTCGTATAAGTATTTTATATTATAAACTATGAAAAATACTATTGCACTTTTCGCTAATTGATGTATTTTGGCTATCTAACTTTACTACTATACTCTACTTGTACAAGATTGAACATAAATTAGGTATATGACTTTGAAACTATGAATATGAAGTAAATAATCTTTAGACTCCATGCCGAAAGAACTAGAATATTAGAAAACATAAGCTTGAATTACTTGAATATAATATTTCTGTAACGGGATTTCAGAGGATTAGCATAATACAGAGTGTCTGCTTATAAATTATAGAGCCTAATAGTTAGATCCTAGGTAAGTCTAAATAATAAATATCTTAAGAACTACAGTCGAAACCATAGACGATTTTTTCTGCCAAGTGCCAGTCATAATAAACAAGCCATAGAGTCTGTTTGATAAAAACTAGTTAAGAGTTTAGTATCTTAAAACTGATATTTTAATGCTTATGGATTTAGTTAGAGTAATCCATCGAAGTCTGAAGTTAAAACTATCAACATCGTTCGATCTACATTCCTCTGTTTGCGTTACATAAGAGCTAGACTGTGCATTCTAAATGTCAAGGGTGAGGAGGACCACGCATGGCGCCCGCAAGTATCAAGTCGGCCAGATTTTAATATAGATCAATAGGAGTCGATACATGTCATTCACAATCATTTGTTTCCAATAGATAATATGGATCATTTATGTTCTAGAATTACGTACCTCGTATCAATAGATTGCACTGCATAGAACTGTGGTGCCGAATTGCGCCATTTCTGAAAGGAATACCAGATTAGAGTCCAGAATTGCACAATTTTTCACCCAAGAAACATTTATGGCACGGATTTAAATGACATGGTCTTAAATGGCACGGGACTATAAGAATATTATGTAGAGCAGGTAAAACTAAAAGTAACACTTTGTATACTTTAATTATTAATAATGGCTGATAAGATCAAAAATTAACAATTTCAAGGTTGCTCTACTTAATTTTCGAGTAATTTTCGCCTTAAATGTCTCTTGGGTCGACACAGAGCTGTTACGAAAAGCGGACACTCACATGGCGATCTATAACATAGACGGGTCTCACTTGACTGTATTGTCTGCATGTCGGCGACTTTAGGCCGATGGCGGCGAGTTTCCGCAGCTGACGGCCACTCATGTCGGCGAATTTCTACCGAAAATGCCTGACCGAGATATACAGGTCGTCCGTAACGCGCAGGCGTGTACTGACGCCCCTGCATTCGCCGGTCCCTCGCGTTTATCTAGCCGACATATTTACCCAGCTATGACGCTTTTTACGTGAAATTCAAATATTATGAATTATTTCTGTCATCCTGATCATTCTGATCAATACGACTGTTACCGGTGCTAACTGTTAGCTCAAACAGCACGTATATTTCCTGGTAATAAGTTGATAATACAAGACTAATCATGGTAGAGAATTACAGACTACACCCTGCTTAGACTAAAGATTTTTCTTGATTTTGATAATAATAATTTTCTTGGTGTTTTTATAAAAATACTTTTCTATTGCAATTAAAAAATATGCGGACCCTAGTAATTACCTTATTTCTTATAAAGGAAGTATGTAAAATGATCTATAAAACCAACATTCTAGTCTCTATTTGCTCCACAAGACAAGAAAAACTACCAGACTCAACTATTTCTCACTAATAAGGCGATTGTGAAACAGCCCTTAACGGACTAAATGGCTTTGTCCACATTGTGCCTTTTTCTGTTCGTCAAGGGCATGCGTTATAGCGCAATCAACAGCGAACGTGAGGCATGCCCGTGACGCGCGTTAAAATCGTAGCGCTCGCTATGACACTTTTCTTTCAACGCGGGTGGATTTTAACGCATTCAATTATTGAATATGCCAAACGAAAATTGAATAAAAAGAAGATGACGAAAATTGAAGATGAAATTGCATAATGTGGACATAGCTATTGGCTTTGCTCACATTGTGCCTTTTTCTGTTCGTCAAGGGCATGCGTTATAGCGCAGTCAACAGCGAATGTGAGGCATGCCCGTGACGCGCGGTGAAATCGTAGCGCTCGCTATGACACTTTTCTTTGAACGCGAGTGGATTTTGACGCATTCAGTTATTGAATATAGGTACCAAACGAAAGTTGAATAAAAAGATGATGACGAAAATTGAAGATGAAATTGCATAATGTGGACATAGCTAATAACCTTTCTTATCACAAAGTCATTTTTGTTTCCGAAAGTAGAAACTCTACATTTTCAGTATTCGTATCACCATGACTACACGTTTCTGCGTGCTCTAACCGTGTATGTGTATAATATACGATATTTTACAGTATATATGTTACGCTCAAAGACCGAAAACGCTCAGTGAGCGAAAGAATGGCTCACAACGCGTTGTGGTAATAGTAAAACGGCCATTATGTGTATGTGTGTGTGTGTGTATGTGTGTGTGTGGTTTCGTTGAAACCAGAGTGCTCTTGTGTATTGCGTACACACTTGGGCACTATAAAATTACACCTGCGTAACTGGCCTAGTTTCATTGAAACCAGAGTGCTCTTGTGTATTGCGCACACACTTGGGCGCTATAAAATTACTCCTGCGTAACACGGCCTGGTTTCAGAACGCGTCGTGGCCGTTTTCATTAGGGCCACAACACGAATTCGCGTCGTGGCTGTTTATAATTAATGCTCAGAACGCGTCATGACTTTACTCGATTACCACAACGCGTTGTGGTCGAATAGCACGTCAGCCACGACACGAATTTCGCTTTGTGGTATTTCTGTGATTACCAGAACGCGTCGTGGCCGTTTTCACTAGGATCACGACGCGAATTTCGCGTCGTGGCCATTTTACTATTACCACAACGCGTTGTGAGCCATTTTTTCGCTCACTGAGCGTTTTCGGTCTTTGAGCGTAACATATACAAACGAATTGTATAAAGCCCGCTGAGTACATTGCTGCAACACATTGAGTCAGCGCATTGCATTGGGCCAAAACATGTAGAGTACGGAACGTCGCAACTAACTTACGGCAAAAAGGCCTCTACAGCAGTGCCGGTTTTAGCACTACCAGCGCCCTGGGCGAGATTTCTTCGGCGCCCAGGGTGCTGGTAGAGCTAAACAAAGGCTGCGAATTGCGATGCTTGTGTACCTTCGGCTCCCCTTTTTAACCGGCACCCTGGGCAGTCGCCTATCGTCGTCGTCGTCCTCCCTAACGCCTACAGCAGCTGCAGTCTGCACTATAGTTTTCACGTTGGTCCGTTGCGCTGGCTCAATGCGTCGGCCCGTATGTGTAGATACAGCAGGCTTATCAAGCAAGAACCTACTACGTCATTAATTCAGCCTCAGAAATGTCATCGTTATCAGATAACAGGTCCATCTGTACTCATATCACTGTAAAATAAACAGCTGGCCTGGCACGTATTTTAAGCTTTATTGTGTATCTAAATAACGTGTATCGGGAACGTGAGTAACGAAGGACATGCAAAGGTGTTGCCAATCCGAAACTCACTTATTTACTTGACACGTTCCACCTATAGTTAGTAGTTATTGTAAGATATAGGCGCGGTCCGAAGGGGGGGTCACAGGGGTGAGGGAACATGACCCCCCCCAACCTAGTAGGTCAAATTGAAAAATCTCAAAATCTTGCCAAATAATAAGAGGAAATTTTTGCCAATAATTTTTTTGTATACACTTTCTTTGTATAAGATATCAGCCTGCCTACTGCGCATACTGTCGCGGTCGTCACAAATCCAAAATGTAAAAGAAATGTACTATGGTCTATGTTATTTACTTGTTAATTGTTAGAGCTTGTCTAATTTGAAATGATGCGCCCCACCACTTCAATAGTTGATATTTTAAATTAAATAATAATTAAAAAAAACTAAAAACACGCTTTTTATATAAAGCGTCGGTTACAAACAAACATACGAATTGAAAAATGGAGTAATTATATCAAATTAGTGTATTGTCATCGGTCCTCGATAAATCTACAAAGTTTGAACGAAATCTGGCCGTTTAAAGTGGGTCAAAATCGCGCCCAAAGAAGTCGGTTACAAACAAATATACAGGTGAAGCTAATAAAAAGCGTATAAAAATTTGTACTGTGAATACGAGGGAGGGGCGCGTCATAGACAAGCTCTACATAATAAGTATAATATTATTATGATGCATCACTTGTAATTGCAGTAAAAACTTCGAAACATACATTTTATTTACTTTTCTTTCTCGTTGTCTGGTAAAGTATTATATATTTGCATATTATGTAATACGTTACCTACTTATATATTTTACCGGAGAATGAAAAGAAAAGATAATGAGAATGAAATAAAATATATTAATACCAATTTTCCACATATTATATTGTCTCCTTGTCTTCGTCTATCCGTGGTGTCTCAAAAAGGAGGACATCAGGCTAGGATCTGAAGCTACAGTCATACCGTATAGAGCAAGAGCGCGCGAGGGCCAGACCTTCCTTCATTTCGTAAAGCTGAAAGTTTACCTGCTTGTGACCTTTACAGAGGTAAGAACGTCCAGCAGCTATGGAGTTTCGGTCGCAGTTACTTTAGGAGGTATCCAGTTCTGAAGGTCTACCTGACCTTCGAGAAAGAGTAAAGCTCAATTTCATAGACTATATTCTTCGCGGGAAGTGGAGCAATCTCGTCTTCCAGTGCCAGACATTTTGACAGTTGCCTACCACTGCTAGACACCCTTAAAGTATAATATGTACTTAAAAAAAATTAAAGAGTGGGAACTGGGAAGCAACTGTCAAAAATGTCCGGCACCTGAAGACGAGATTCCTCCGCTTACTACGAAGAATATAAGCTATGAAATTGAGCTTTACTCCTTCTCAATAATCCGACGTTTCACTGTTTTACATATCGTATCAAAATATAAACAGAAACTTTGTTAAACGTACAAAACTTTTTGTTTACTATCAATGCTGGTGGTGCCGTCTAGCGTGAAAACGTTGCACTAAAATGTCCTATTGTTTTTTAAGCAGTCTCAACTTATCTAATAATAATGGTTATTGGTTACACTGTATCAACCCTGTTCGTTTTCAATTATTGTCACTGCAAGGCCGTCTGAAATGGGTCGACATTATATTGTTTGGACCAGACAATACTAATAGATAGACCTTGACTAAACTTTAGTCACGATGTGATTTTAGATTAATGGGTCCTAATTAATAAGACGTGGTCTAGGAAACGAAGGCTTTATATATAATATGTAGTAGATATTTAAAAAGACAATACGGCAAACCAAAAGGAAGAGTTAAAATGATTTTAGCTAAGTATGTCTGTTTGTTGCGCCTAAATTTTTAATGTAATTGGGGAGTTTTAATTTCGATTTTAATTATTGTATTAATAAGGAGTCAAAATGTATTGTAATGGCCTGGGTAAATAATATTATTATCGTGTATGTAGTGCCCACAATCCACATACTTCTAATTCGCACATTCGGGTAAAGGGTTTATGGTTTCTAACTTAACCAAAATATGTAGTCGTCAGACTCGTCAGGCTGAATTTACATGCGTCCGCGCAAACAAGCGGTTTGGTCGCTACACCGCGAGATCACAAGCACATAATATAATATATTTAACGATTTAATATAATTAAATACGCGGACGCGTTAATTCAAGGTTGGGTAACCATATATTATTGACTTCACATTAACTCCATTTTATTGATGAAGAATTGTCAAAACTATATTTCATCGCATTGCAATATGGAAAATGAACTCAGATAAATTATTCACAAGATTTCTACATTCTCATATTCACAAAAAACTCACCTCAAACTCATTTCCGCACTCCATAACGAAATCGTCGAAACTACAATTCGATATCAAACGCATGCAGACTTTGTTCACTGGGCCGAAAGCACGCCGCGCCGGCCGTGTCAGAGCCCGCATCGACATACACTGTTTCACTTCAGTTTCAGCATACTGTCTATTAATACATTACTACTCCTAGCCAAGATGCCCGCTAAAAATAGACTACTAATAGGCGATTTTCAAAAAATCTCCACAATGCATGACATACAATATAAATGGTACAATTGTAATATTATGTAGGTAATAGGTATATGTGGGCTATAACTTTTTGTGTAATTATGTGGGCTATAATTTTTTTACTGACGCAAAAAAAATTTGGGTGGTTTAGTGTATTAGAAGCATTGTAGCAGCATAGCTCCTATAGCCTATAGAAGTAAAAATATGATGTCAATGAGATATTTGAAATACCAAAACATCATACATAATAATATTTTGATCATTGATGTACTATCGAAGAAATTGATTCCCAGGCAAATGGCGGACCTGCGTAATTTAGTTAGGTTATGTCAATTCAATCTTAGGGTCAATTCAGACCGCAACGCGCCGCGTAGATGCATTTCGAAATTTGTATTGATTTGACATATTATTTCCAAAACTACTCACGAAATTAAAATCTGTCAATTCAGTACTTTAGAATTAATGCATCTACGCATCACGTTGCGGTCTGAATTGACCCTTAGTCAACCGATATTCAATGTTTACTAAGCTCCTTAAAAAAAAACCGGCCAAGTGCGTGTCGGGCCACGCGCAATGTAGGGTTCCGTAGCACCGCTAGTTTTTGAAAATGTTTGTATGGTCAATGAATATACACTTATAACATGTTTCACACTACTAACAACATCATCTCAAAGGAATTTGAACGAAAAGTTCCTTTATACTTCGCCGAATACTTTTTTTTTAATTGATCGACTCTTACTCAATAACTTATTACTCAATAACTTATGAAGTCAACTTAGTCGTGATAGTTTTCCTTTTAAATTCAGCATATTTCCTACTCCCGTGAATTTTTTCAAATTTCCAGAAGCAACCGTTTAGCTGGTAGAAGGGAAGGGGGACACTGGACTCTAACGATTTTTTTCCACTTTAAAACTTAATATTTCACAAATGGATCCCTAAACCGGAAAATGATCTATGAATACTCATAATATTTTTAAAAAACCTATCCAACGACACCCCACACGATGGGGTGGGCGCGAAAAAAAAATTCAACCCCGCTTGATGTGCAGGGGAGGTACCATAAAAAATATATTTTTTAAATATTTTATGTACCATTTTGTAGACATTATTAATATGTATATTCATGCCAAATTACAGCTTTGTAGATCCTATAGTCTCTGAGCAAAACCGCGGACAGACAGACAGACGGACAGACGGACAGACGGACAGACGGACAGACGGACGGACAGACCGAAACTATAAGGGTTCCTTGTTGACTACGGAACCCTAAAAACAATGTTTATAAAAAAATACCATGTATTTCAATAAAAAAAATAAAAAAAATATATTTATTAATTTTACAATGTAATGAACGGCCACACTCAGATAATATATTGACTTATGGCCGTTCCCTATATTCAATCTATCTCTAGTTTGACATACAACCGATCGCAGCTGACATAGAATTGACATAAAATATATGGAGCTAATGTCTAATGTGAGCTATTCCTATCTCAAGTAAGAGATAGATCAAATATTGGGAACGGCCGTAAATGATTACTTAATTTTAATGTTTTCACACATTTTCTATGGAACACTTTAAATATCAAAATTCTCATCATATACACCATTAAATATTTCTAAGTACGGTCGGTAGAATCGTATAGAAATGTAATTAAATTCTTAATTTCTATCTATTTTCAAACTTAACATAAATAGGATCTTTAGGTCGTAATATAAGGTCTAAGATCAAAACTATATCTTCTGGTTTTGTCACTGGGCGCAGACGATATTTACGAAGAACTGAAGCCACCGCTAGTTTCATTTCCATCATCGCAAACTTTTGTCCTGAAAAAAAAATCGTATTAGGCCTCCCCTTTTTTTAAGTTGGCTTAAAAAGTTTTTAATAATTTTCCCACGCGTTCCCAATAAGTCCACGCGGACGGAGTCGCGGGCAACAAACAGATGGTTGCTAATATAGAGGATACACCAAGGGCTAGAGAAATTGAAAATAGGTATTATATGTAATTGATTGTACTGTCGGTTCTTGGTGGAAATTCATTTTAGACACAAATAAAACACAGTAATACTTGCACTTTTCCACTTCATTAATTTTTACAAATTTCACTTAATCACGACCGGTTTCGAAAAAACACACGAAGATGATTTTTCGAAACCGGTCGTGATTAAGTGAAATTTGTAAAAATTAATGAACATAGTGGAAAAAGTGCAAGTATTACTGTGTTTTATTTGTGTCTAAAATAGGTATTGTTAAAATGTATTGCTGTCTCACCAATCTCAAGTCTCCCACCGCAGACCGCGATAAAGACAACACGACAAAAGTTCTAATAAAAGAACAGAAAATCATCGATTCGTTGTCCTCTGATTTCTTCTCCAAAACTTAACCGATTTAGGAATTGTTTTATTTTTCTTGTATACTCTAGCCAGTTTTGTTTTCTGGATGTTTGAACACAAAAGGAAAATATTTAATATTTTGGGTTTTTGAACTTTCTTATCTTTTTTAATAATAAAATTATGAAAAAAAAGAAAACATAGGAGCATGCTAATAGTGGACATAGATAAGCATTCAGGAAAAAAATTATAACTCTACCGGTATTATCCAAGGAGGAAACAGGGGACAATGTATCTCTTAACTCCCTAGAGCAAAGAATAAAACCTTCAAGAAGAGAGCGTATTCTTAATTATTCTAATGTTGTGTCCATTTGTTGTGTGACGGTAGTTACTTTTCATCAGGTCACCCGTTTGCTCGTTTGCCCCCTTTTTTGATAAAGAATAACTGTATTTTAAAAAGATAAAACCGACTTCAAAATTGTGCGTAATTAAGAATTAAAACTCTGTATCTCCAAAGCTACTGAACTGATTTCGATGAAACTTGCACTATACCCTAAATTGAACAATACCTAGTGCAATAAAAAAAGAATCACTTAAATCGGACTTGTAGTTCCGGAGATATGCGTGAACAAATATAAAAACATACATACATACATACACTTTTGAAATTTGGCACATTTGTTCAGAAGCTGTTATAGATTAACATATACAAAAACTGGGCAGTTCTGGAAATATTACATACATACGCGTCGAATTGATAACCTCCTTTTTTTGAAGTCGGTTAAAAACATACCTATACAGTTCCGTGGGCCAGCACTAAACGGGATATAGGCATAGCGGTGCCACGTGGGCTCCGTCATGAACCGCTCCGGTACGAACTTGAGCGGCTCCACGAACTGGTCGGCCCGGCGCTGCATGTCGAATATGGATACTATCATCTCCGTGTTGTTGACGAGCATGCCGTTCTCTGAAAAAAAAAACGAGTGTGCTTTAGACCACACAAGTGAAGTAAAACTTCTTGAGCTCTACTGTAACATGTGTATTGAAAGAAGAAGATGTGCGCGCGCACCTCTCCGTTCGCCTCGTTTGATCACACTTTTCGTAACGCTCTCGTCACCCATTTGCCAGCTTACTCCCCAAGTCAAGCGTGCGTAAAGAACGCGTTTACTTCAAAAAGTAGAGCGCCATTTTGAAATCGGCACCAATCCCAAAAATTACAAAATATTTTCTTAACGTAGAATTAACGAATAGTTTGCAGCTGGTACTATCTTCTATACATATAATAAAATCGTAGGAAAGTCAATTCTGTACATTGAATATTTTTGAAAAATAATACTTGGGACGTGATCTACAATCGATATGGAAGCTAAAAATATAGTTTTTAGAATTTTTGTCTGTTTGTCTGATTGTCTGTTTGTCTGTTTGTCTGTATGTATGTCCGGGATAAACTCAGAAAGTACTGAATGGATTTACTTCAAATTTTGCACGAATATTATATAGAGGTCGGGTCAACACATAGGCTATATATTATGACGATATCACCTTGGGGGGGGGGGAGGGGCTCAAGTTTTAATATTTTTAGATTTTTGCTCATATCGCTAAAACGGTGCGTTTAGAGAAAAAATGTCCTGTACGTGATGAAAGCCCATAAAATTTCCTACAAATTTCTCCTTCACACTTTGTATCTATCTTCACTCCTTGCCATGCTATGAGCTTTTGTCTATCTTTTCTATACAAATTTCGAGTGTCGTTTGATTAACATGCTGGGAGCTTTGGCATCGGTCTTTTCTTGGGGGGGGGGGGCTTCGCCCCCTCCCAACCTCCCCCCCACCTCCCCAAATTTTGCTTCAAACAAAGCGGTGTTGCGGCGTTATACATCTTTTTTAAGAACAAAGTTAAAAACTAAACTACACATACGGTTTTCCAGTGTCGTTTGTTTTGGGGGGCCTGCGCCCCCCCAAACCCCCCCCCCCCTTATTCCTCATGAAACTTTTGTTCATAATTAAAAGGTATCGTGGAGTTTGTATTGCGTCTTAATTATCCTTTGTAGGAACAAACTAAGTCATCTATACATATTGTAACAAAATCGTAAGAAAGTCAATTCTATACATTGAATATTTTTGAAAAATAATACTTGGGACGTGATCTACTATACTAACGCGGACGAAGTCGCGGGCAACAGCTAGTAGTTAATATATGGTGAAGGAGTGCATCGAGCTAATATTATTTTGAAATTATGCTTTTATCATAAATTTTTTAACAAATTTTTATTTGTAAAAAAAAATATGATAAAAAAATTACACACACGATATAATTATTTTAATTGTGGAAACTTATTAATCGAGACTTTAATATTATATTTTATAATAAATCACTTATTTTTTGCGAACAATGTAAAAATAGGCTAATTAATATTTAATAATGTAAAGCGCAGTTTGCAATATTATGAATGTTACAAAAAATATTAATTAAGAGTTCTAGACGTAGAACTGTGACCTCTACAGAATTTTATACCAATTACAGTTTAGGGATCCTTTTTGTATTCTTTAAATCAATGCGAATAATATATTTTATCATGTTTTATCCGTAGGTCAAGGCAAGGGCAACTACAACCTCGCTTTTTTCACGTCGAAATAATAACGATATTAGACGTCAAAAACCGGCCAAGTGCGTGTCGGGCCACGCGCAATATAGGGTTTCGTAGTACCGCTAGTTTTTGATAATTTTTGTATGGTCAATGAATGTACAAATAACAAAATAACGTGTTTTACACTACTAACAACATCATCTCAGTTACGTTCAAAGAAATTGGAACGAAAATTTCCTTTATAGGTACTTCGCCGGATACATTTTTTAACCGATTTCAAAAAGGAGGTTATCAATTTTAGTTGAAGTCTTCTTAGCTGTGATAGTTTTTCTTTTAAATTCAGCATATTTCCTACTCCCGTGAATTTTTTCACATTTCCAGAAACAACCGTTTAGCAGCTAAACTTTAGCTGGTAGAAGGGACACTGGTGACTGGACTCTAACGATTTTTTCCACTTTAAAACTTCATATTTCACAAATGGATCCCTAAATCGTAAAATGATCTACGACACCTCACACGGTGGGGTGGACGCGAAAAAAAATTCGTCCCCACTTGATGTGTAGGTAAAACCTCAATTTATTTAAGATTGTCCATTGTACCATTTTGTCAGCATCATCAATATTATGTGCATTTATGCTGCATTACAGCTTTGTAGGTCCTATAGACCTACTAAGTACATATATTATTTGACGTGGGAGAGCCATGCTTCGGCACGAATGGGCCGGCTCGACCGGAGAAATACCACGTCCTCACAGAAAACCGGCGTGTAACAGCGCTTGCGCTGTGTTTCGCCGAGTCTCTCACTCGGTTTACCGGAGGCCCAATCCCCTACCCTACTCTCTTCCCTACCCTCCCCTACTCCCTTCCCTTCCCATCCCTACCCTCCCCTTACCTTACCCTATTCCCTCTTAAAAGGCCGGCAACGCATCTGCAGCTCTTCTGGTGCTGCGGGTGTCCATGGGCGACGGAAGTTGCTTTCCATCAGGTGACCCGTTTGCTCGTTTGCCCCCTTTTTCATTAAAAAAAATAGTCTCTGAGGAAAACCGCGGACACACAGACGAACGGACGGACAGACCGAAACTATAAGGGTTCCTTGTTCACTACAGAACCCTACAAAGGCACGGTTTGCTTGCCCTTGCAATTTATAGCAACAGATAATATTGTTCAACATACCTTAGATTTATTCATACTTAAATATTTAAAAACCAATTTGAAATTTTATTAGCACAGACTGCAGCATATAGAGCGCTTAATTATTGTTTTATTCTAGTTACAATTCTTAATTACTATGTTTTGATTTAATTGCGAATTTAAGTTATTCATTCGCATAATATAGTGTTAACTGATTTGTCAAGCTGTCTTTCGTATTAAGGTTTCTGCTTTTCACAGCAAATCGTCGTAGGTTTAACGCTTTCTACAACTGGGCCGATTTTGTTATTTTTTCAGTTTTAGCCCCTAAGGCTGCGTTTCCACCAGAGATGTGTTGCGAGGAATATGTTTTTGAGAACCAATAGAATCGCTTCATCGCTCAGCGTAGCGATTCTATTGGATCTTAAAAACACATTCCTCGGAAATCGCAATACATCGCATGGACCAGCTAATAGAACATAATAAACTTACTCAGTTGGAATGGCGTGTCAACGTTTCTCGTGATGAAGAATACCGGTGGGTACAGCCGCAGAGCCTCCTTGATGCAGCACTCCAGGTATTTCATCTCGGTGAGGTCGGGCAGCTCCAGTGCCCGGTCCGACCCGCCGCATATCCGGTCAATCTCCTCTACTATTTGCTCCTGAACAAAACAATGTAAAAGGTTTGGTCATCATGCACATAGACCAGCAAGCTGAGCATGGCCACCATAAAAAGGTTTATTCTCACGGCAAAGAATACAAAGTGATGGAATAACAAAGGAAATCTGTCAGTCTGTCCTCAAAAACTGTCACCGTTTCTATTAACTAGCATTTTGTAATATACGGACATTTACTTATTTTTTTCCTTATAATTTGAACAAACCTTGTAAGTTATAACTTATCTATTTCATCATCTGGCTAATATTATATTATCTGACTTCACATTAAATTCACAGTTTTTTAAATTCAAATCATTTTTACGAAATTTATGCAAAATAATCAGCCAAGTGCGAGTCGGAATCGCGCACGAAGGGTTCCGTACCATTATAGAGCAAAATTAGGCCATAAATTGTGTTTTTTGTATGGGAGTACCCCTTATTTTTTTATTTTATTTTAATGTTATTATTAAATATTAAAGTACACATATAACTAAGGATTTTGTGAAAAATTCAAGTTGCCATTTTTTATATACAGCAAAAAAGGCCAAAAAAATCAAAATCAAGTTTGTTGTATGGGAGCCCCCCTTAAATATTCATTTTATTTTATTTTTAGTATTTGTTGTTATAGCGGCAACAGATGTACATAATCTGTGAAAAATATCAAATCTCTAGCTATTACCGTTCTTGAGTTACAGCCTGGAGACAGCAAAAAAGGCAAAAAAAATCACGTTTGTTGTATGGGAGCCCCCTTAAATATTTATTTTATTTTATTTTTAGTATTTGTTGTTATAGCGGCAACAGACATACATAATCTGTGAAAATATCAAATCTCTAACTATTACCGTTCTTGAGTTACAGCCTGGAGACAGACAGACAAACGGACAGACGGACAGACAACGAAGTCTTAGTAATAGGGTCCCGTTTTTACCCTTTGGGTACGGAACCCTAAAAAACGGCAATTTTTATCTTCAAAATTATTAGGTTATCGTCAAAAATATCAAAATGTAGAGCGCTTGCTGTAATTGCAATTTCCCCTGCCCCTGAACACTTGTAAAAAAACCACTTTATTAACAAAATACTTAATATACACTTTATTATTTTTTGTAAAAATAATTAGACTCGTCAAATGCAATTTAAAGACTGAACAGACCTTCAATTGATAAGGAACAATGTTAATAATTATTATTGAACAAAACATACAAAAAATTTACTAACCTGTTTTTTATCATGGTTGGCCAGTAACATAAAGATGAACTGCAACGCCGCGGCCGTTGTGTCGTGACCCTAATATTAATTATTCATTAAAAATTATCAAAACAAATAGCAATGGGACGAGTTGTGGTTAGTAATAATAAATTATAATTATTATCGCAAAGCTTGAACCAATTACATAATAAGCAGTCAACCGAAAAGATCAAACATGTTTCATAGGTAGGTACCACGCGCAAAAATAATAAACATAATATAATTATTTTGCTATTTTTATCTGTAATTTTAAACAAATAAATAATAACAAACCCATGGTACCTACATCTTGACCTCCAATATCAAATAAAATATAACTAATAGAATTAATTAATGTCTATGTTAACTTAATTTCAAAACTGTATATTTTATAATGTACTAGCTGACCTGGCAAACGTTGTTTTGCTATGTAAATTATTTCTAGTATCAATATAAAAAGTACATAAAAACCTATTCCTCAGGCCTATTGCGGATGTACTTACATACAAAATTTCATTAAAATCGGTTGAGCCGTTTTGGAGGAGTTCGCATACAAACATTGTGAGACGAGAATTTTATATATTATTAGAAGATAATAATAATTAATTAATTCGCCTGAACGCACTAATAATTAAAAGTACGCTGCGAATGTCTGCTTGTCTAGCACAGTCATTGCAAAAGTCACACTATAGGGCATAGACAGTAGACACAGACAGCAAACCGTGAATACTTTACGCTGCGTTAGCGCAGCTTTTGACCAATAAAAATATTAACATTTTTATTGGTAAAAAGCAAAGGCTTTATCATTATCATAAATTTCCCGATACAAAAGTGAAAAAGTTACTCTTTCACCGCTGCTACTTTCATAGCGAATTTCTATTATTTAATTCTCTATTTAAGGGACCTATATTATACACCCTAAAGTATTATTTTACCTAAATTAGTTTTGTTACACCTTGCATATAAGGCATCTCTTTCGCTCAACGTACAGTTATTACCTCAAACGTAAAAGTATCCACTTCCTCACTGATGCCTTCTTCATCAATCTTCTTCTCGTCCTCAGCTTTCAGCAGAATATCCAGCATCGCCAACTTCTTCTGTCCGCACTCAGCAATATCGCAATCACTGTTAGCGATCGCTGAATCCACGTCAATCTTGCAACGGTTCAGTCGCCTGTTGCTAACAACTTTGTCTCTAAAGGAGGCAACAGTCGCGATATGCTCGTTCTGCTTCCGAGCCAAGTACGAGAACTTGAATATGAAGTTGCTGTGATACAGCACTTTTACCGCTCTCTCGTACATGAACATCCCAAGTTCGTGGACTGCGTGTCTATATTTCCTTCCGGAAACATTCCAGTCCTCCACCGATGTTCCCATTGCTGTTTCTGTAAGATTAAAAGAGGTGTTAATTGTCTTTTTAGGGTTCCGTACCCAAAGGGTAAAAACGGGACCCTATTACTAAGACTTCGATGTCTGTCCGTCTGTCTGTCTCCAGGATGTAACTCAAGAACCGCTATAGCTAGACTTCAGAAATTTTCACAGATTGTGTATATCTGTTGCCGCTATAACAACAAATACTAAAAACAAAATACTTAAATTAAATATTTGGCCTTGGCTGATTATTTTCACTGCACGATAAGAAAACTAAAATCTGGAAAATCTTTTTAGGTTTCGTAGGGCCGGGTCTGCCACAGGGCTTTTTGGGATTCAGCCCAGGGTCCCGCGAATTCGAGGAGCCTCCATCTAACTGAAATCCAAAATCACCAAAATGGACGACAATGTGAGAAAATCCATAATTTTATAAAATTAAACAGGTCGTGTGGCTTGCAATGCTACGATCAATGAAACCTATTCAAATAATTTAATTTAAGTCCACGTTTAGGTGTCGATACTTCAAACTGACTCTAAGTGGTGCTAGCCCAGGGTCTCCTAAGCTTTACTTTAACAGCTTGTAACTGGAAGAGCCATATTCGGTTACAAACTTTATAATATTTTGTCAAAAAGACAGTAGCTATGTAATTACTTATTACCTAAATGGTCCGGGGGCTGTCAATCTCAAAAGTGCCCTCATAGTGTGCATGAAATTTTTTGATGAACTATAGCTACTCGAAACGCTCGGTTTGCGTGGATTTGCAAAGCCGGAAGTACGTAAATGTTTTGCCCTCACCATGTGCACTGGTTTGCCTAAAGTGCATTCAATAGAAAATTTCTTTACCTTTCAGGAAAAATTGCGTATGTTTTTCCTGAACGGTAAAGAAATTTTCTATTGAATACACTTTAGGCAAACTAGTATTCTAGTGCACATGATGAGGGCAAAACATTTATCAAAAAAATTTTTTCAACGATTCGAGTAGCTATAGTTCTAAACCAAGAAACTATCTATTTTCCCCAAAAAAATTCATGCACACTATGAGGGCACTTTTGAGATTGACAGCTCCCGGTCTATAAACATCTGTTCAAAATACCTACATACTTAAAGCAGTTCTGAATTCTGATCAACAACAACTGAAAAGTACCTCATCAAAATGCATACACATAAACTGAACATTATCAATTTACTTTGCCACTTTACAATCGATACAGTCAGTTTATTTAACGAGAGGTATCTTATGACTACAAACATCACTAACATACTACTACCAAAGCAAAGTAAATAACACAATTTATCTTTCTCATCAATACATTATAATATTACCTGCTAAATATAGTAAGGACCATCGTACTAATTACAAAAATAATAGTCGATAGTTCCGCTTACTAATGTTTGTGTGATGTACCATAATACCTTTTTTAAACACGTTTCTTTGTGAAGGATTTGAACTTGAATCATTGTATACAATTTTCCACGGTGCCATTAAATGTTAAACTCTCGAAGGTTCGATTAATATGATCAGAATTACCATAAAAAAGTTCTTAATATTATCTGTAGGTGGGAACGATAATGCTAATAATTAGTGAATGACTATCACTACCTACATTAATAATTACAAAACAAAGTCGATTTTTATTTTTTTCCCCCAATTTCCCCTTACTTTCTTCCCATTAATGTTTAAAACTACGCAACGGATTTTGATGCGGTTTTCTTTAATAGATAGAGCTATTGAAGAGGAAGGTTCATAACATAAGTATAATAACATGCAGTAAATAGTGCAGAAATACTGTCACTGTTGGGGTTTCTAATGTGATGTCGTAAATAATTAGGTACATTTTCTCCGCTTAAATCGCAAACGCAGGCTGAACCCTATGAGATTTATCAAAATAATGTACTTAGTAATCTTAGTATTGTACACAATAAAAAGGTTTACAGAAAACTCCGCGATGGTATATGTCTATCTCTTATGGATATCCCCACTGATCTCTAAACAAGTACGCTGGATTGCTGATACAGACCTGCTTTTTGTGCCTATTTGAAGCGGAATCAGCGCCCCCATTATTCGGGTAGAGAACTAAATTTGACGTAACCACAACCAATAACAGTTGTCATCAATAGTATTAGTTTCAAATACTCTCACTACTGCTATCAGCGCCAATATGGCGGCTTTCACACGTCATTTTTACGTCAGATTTAGTTCTCTACCCGAATAATGGGGGCGCTGATTCCGCTTCAAATAGGTACAAAAAATAGCTGTCATTTCAAAGGCTATCAGCAATCCAGCGTACTTGTATTAATAGAGATCAGTGGATATCCCAAAATAACAGTTTTTTGTCATTTACTTTTAACGACAAATAATGGCTAATTTTCGAAGCGATTTTAACCAATATGGCATTAATCCTTATTCAATTAAACACTTTAAATACTTAGATCCATATGGCCCTTTACAGCATATTATGATTTAAATTAATATTTTGGAAGATATTACAAAGGCATTTATTTTGATAAATTTGGCAAGAAGGTTTAATTGAACCCTGTATATCTTATACCCATGCGAAGCCGGGGCGTGTCGATATGTAGCAATTGGGCCCTAAAAGCAGTATAGCTGCGTTAGGAGGAGGCGACGTTGGGCAACCAGCCAGGGCGCCGGATAAAAAGGGGCACCAAAAGCAAACAAAAAGGGAGTCCACGGGCTCCCCTTTTCAGCTCTACCAGCAGCACCCTGGACGCCGGCGTTGGTAAACTGCCTAAGTATATATCGGAAGTGCTAAGAACATAAAAGAGCTATATAATAGATAAGAATGCTTAGCGAAAATAATATTAATATTAAACGTAGGTAAAAATAAATCTTACCACAGATGGTGTTTAGAGTGAAGTCAGCAACAAACGCTAGAACATCAGTCTTCTCCTTCTGAACTTCTGGTTCCAATTGTTCCATAAGCATGTCGCATTTTTTCAATATGGTCGTGTAAAAATGACGTAGTATATTGAAATGGAATGCTGGAGTCAGAATCTTTCTTCTGTGCTGCCATTTTAAACCTAGAAATATCAATATGGTATAATAAATAAATATTAAACTCTGATATAACTGATAACTCCTATAACTAGAGATCGCCCAATGCAATGGTCGAAATTCGACCTTAGTTTCAAAGACATTAGGACTACTGAGTTTAATTTGTAAAAAAATATTGACTTTATCATATTTTTAGGGTTCCGTACCCAAAGGGTAAAAACGGGACCCTATTACTAAGACTTCGTTGTCTGTCCGTCTGTCCGTTTGTCCGTCTGTCCGTCTGTCTGTCTGTCTGTCCGTCCGCAATTTTGCTCAGAGACTATAGGACCTAGAAAGCTGTAATTTGGCATGAATATACATATATAAATAATGCCGACAAAATGGTACATAAAATATTTAAAAAATATTTTTTTATGGTCCTCCCCTACACAGTCATCAAGCGGGGATGATTTTTTTTTCGCGCCCACCCCATCGTGTGGGGTGTCGTTGGATAGGTTTTTTAAAAATATTATGAGTATTCATAGATCATTTTCCGGTTTAGGGATCCATTTGTGAAATATTAAGTTTTAAAGTGGAAAAAATCGTTAGAGTCCAGTGTCCCCGCTAAACGGATAAACGGTTGCTTCTGGAAATGTGAAAAAATTCGCGGGAGTAGGAAATATGCTGAATTTAAAAAGAAAACTATCACGGCTAAGTTGACTTCATAAGTTATTGAGTAATAGTCGGTCAACTAAAAAAAATGTATTCGGCGAAGTATAAAGGAACTTTTCGTTCAAATTCCTTTGAGATGATGTTGTTAGTAGTGTAAAACATGTTATAAATGTACATTCATTGATCATACAAAAATTTTCAAAAACTAGCGGTGCTACGGAACCCTACATTGCGCGTGGCCCGACACGCACTTGGCCGGTTTTTATTATATACTGCGTGTAATGGTTGTTTTCCCGCAGTAAAATTATTCTATCTTAGTAGTACAATAGATATCGTGAAGTTTTTTTTTGTTCAATTCATTAAAAAAAATCGACCGGGTCCGTAGCCGCTCGCGCCTATCGGCATAAAGTTGCCATAGTACGTCATACAAAATATTTTGTTTTTTCAAAAAATAACTTGCATGATTCGATAGTACTACTGTAGGTAAATCGTCCTGCTGCGGGAAAACAACCACTAAAATTTCACGTTGTTTATGATAAGAAGATATTATTAGACATATTATTGACAAAACAAAGTTGTAACTTGTAAGCTACGTACTGATAACCTCTCCTATTAGAGTTCAAATAACAAATTAAAAACAAAATTAAGTAACCGCTTTGAAATATCATGTTGACCTATTTATTCCTATCGCACAATAATTATTAGAATACATAATTAATTTAATTCCATCACTTCATCTTCGTCTCATTTTTTTTCGAGGATGGGCCAAATCATGCTATCAGCTAATGGAAAGAGTCAAATATGGTAATATAATAATTAAAGTATAAAATTTATCAAAGGACCTTGCGGGATTTTGTATGGACCCCGTACCTACCCTTCAACAGGCATGGAATGTGTCTTGATTTGTTCACTGGGACCCAGAAAAGTCTTAAGCACCTGTGTCAGTTACAAAATCAATTGGGTTTATTTAAAAAACAAAATTTTCGCCGAAAAAATTGTGTTTATTTTTGAACAAAAAATCACTTTTTCTACAAACAAAAAGCATTTAAGGTTCCGTAGTCAACAAGGAACCCTTATAGTTTCGGTCTGTCCGTCCGTCTGTGTGTCTGTCTGTCTGTCCGCGGTTTTTCTCAGAGACTACAGGGCCTACAAAGCTGTAATTCGGCATGTATGCATATAACCTTAATGGTGTCGACAAAATGGTATATAAAATCTTTAATTTTTTTATGGTACCTCACACATCAAGCGGGTGTGATTTTTCCCGCATCCACCCCACCGTGTGGGGTGTCGTTGGGTATTTTTTTTTTTAATATTATGAGCAGGTATTCAAAGATCATTTTCCGATTTAGGGATCTATTTGTGAAATATGAAGTTTGAAAGTGGAAAAAATCATTAGAGTCAAGTGTCCCGCCTTCTACTAGCTAAACGGTTGCTTCTGGAAATGTGAAAAAATTCGCGGTAGTAGGCGATATGCTGACAGGCGATATGCTCTAAGGCGTCACTATCAAACACGGCGCGACGTCGTCACCGTGCCGCGATACGACGCCGCCACCGTGACACGTGACACGACGTGTTCCGAGTTCCGACTTCCAGTGCCACGAACGGTGCGCCGCCCCGTGGCTCACTTAGTTTGATTGAAATCTGACGATATCTGCATTACGCGACTTTGTTTGATAGGTATTTTACATGCCTCATTTAAGTTTGGAACGCCATTTTTCGGAAGTTTCACCCTGAATAGGGGCGCGCGGTGCACCGTTCGCGTCACCGAGAAACTGTGCGGCATCGCACCGTGTCAGGGTGGCGGCGTCATGTCGTGGCACGATGACGACGCGCGACGCCGCGCGCTGTTCGATGGAGTAGCACTGTAACCCCACGTATTTGACAGATGTCGAAATAGTAAAAAATTATCTATTTTAGTAGATCTTTCGAATGACACCTGTTTCTAATCTGTTGGTTGGTGGGGACGTTTCTTCTCATAGTCCTTTCTTACATCAAAATATAAGTTTATTTTTATCGTTTCTAGGAGTTAAATGTTAATAATACGAAGGAAAAGAAATCTTAGAATTTAAGCCAAGAATACTTAAATTTTTTAACTTTGAAGATCTTCTCGTTTTAGACACCTCAATCGCCTAGCACTTTGTGTCCCAACTCCCAACGGCCTTGAAATCTTTCTTTATGCTGAATTTTAGCGACATTCGACAACCCAGCATTTCGTATGATTTTAATATTATGTTGTTGTTCCGCATTTTTGGCTCTTGTATAACTGCCTTCAGTGAAGTCCAGCCACCAAAGTTTACCAAACGGTAAGCGTTTATGCTTATTTTTATCAAAAATCGATACCAATTAAGATGGCGCACTTGTTCTGTGCTTTAATGTAAAGACATGAAATGACCCCCGAAATTACACCTCTGTCACTACATCGCTATAGAAGCCAAAAATATGTATCAACTGATGATATAGAAAACATACTCTAAATGGCAAAAGAACGTTTGCCGGGACAGCTAGTTACTTAATAAACTCAAACCCCATTGAAATTACATTCTTTAAAAGTAAATATTTATGCAGAATAATTAAAAAGTATTGTGTAGTGTGCGCGTACCTTTACTTACGAGTAAGCCATCCTTCAACCACGGCTTGAGAAAGTCGTACATTCTACCCTTTTTGTGGTACTGGATACCACTTAGAAGTGTCTAAAACATAGTAATTCATTAATCAAGATTGCCAAAACTTTAAAAGAACCGTCCAGTCTAGTACCAACAAAATGCTTGTGATACGTGAAGTTTGACGAGTGAAATTTTACGTAATAGCTACGGTTACGTGGTCAGTCTGGCATCTTCAGTCCATCAGTCTGAGATTGACGTCAGAATAATGGCTGAAAAGTACACAATAATAAAATGATCAGTCCGTCAGTCAACCGGTTGGATGA
Source organism: Plebejus argus (assembly GCA_905404155.3). Lineage (NCBI taxonomy): Eukaryota > Metazoa > Arthropoda > Insecta > Lepidoptera > Lycaenidae > Plebejus > Plebejus argus. The sequence continues at coordinate 5,833,317 of FR989935.1, read as the reverse complement.
TCATTCTCTCGTCACTCCTGACCAACCAAACTGATGGACTGATGCCAGACTGACTAAGCTTTGTCTAAACTTAAAAGTCTAAGGGCCTGTTTCACCACTTCCTGATAAGTATCGGATAGGCTATCCACCACTTCACTCGACAGATAGAGTATGGAGAGTCTGTCAAGAAAGTTGTGGATAGCCGGCACTTTATTAGGATTTAGGAAGTGGTGAAACAGGCTCTAAACTTTGGAAAAATACAATATCGATGTCTATTGTCTATCAATATTTCATCCCAAAATGGTACAGTAATGGACGACTATATATCCCACAGGATCTTAGGAATTAGCTGGTAGGTGAACGTCTCTACCTGTCTCTAGTCTCTACCGTATTAATTGAAGTAGGTATATTTTTTTAATACGCTTTTATTAGCTTGGGCTGTATGACCGAATGTATGTAAGTAACAGAATCTTTGAGCACGATTTTTACCTATCTCCAATATTTATAATCAAATGATTATGTAATTAAAAACTTTTCATACATATTCAGAGCCAATGACAATGCAATAATTTGAAAAAAAAAGCGAGTTTTTTAAACTATTATTTATTTGTTACCACGATTAGCTTACCTCGATATGTTCTGGGGAGTAGACTACCATACACTTGAAGCTTCCCACTGATATTTTGAAAAGCTCCTTAAACCTTTGAGCATGATACCGGAAATAAGCAAAAGTGTCCACTGAAAAATAAAACTAAACAATTTAATAATCGGCCAAGGGCGAGTCGGAATTTCTAAAAATGTCTGTAACGTTACGTTTTAATTATTTTTTTTTTTGTTTTGATTTATTGAGCGAATTGTTAATAATAAATGTGTGTCTACGCAGTCGTACAAAGAAATTGTAGAGCTTTTACGTTACGAATAATTGCTACAACGTGGTTACAACTCACAAAATACTTCTTTTATATAAATAAGTAATAAAACGTTTAAATTGAGTTCTTGAGACACTATTTGACGAACAAATAAGTTAATTTGATTCGATGTCATTAATAGGTACCTTTTTCGTTCTTCGTATTAGTTTCTGTTGCCGCTATAACAACAAATACTAAATACAAAATAAAATTATTAATTAAGGGGGGCTTCCATACAAAAAACATAATTTGTGGCTTATTTTTGCTCTATAACGGTACGGAGCCCTTCGTGCGCGAGTCCGACTCGCACTTGGCCGATTATCAATCAATCAATCAATCAAATCGTTTATTTTGCATATGTGTGTTGATTTAGGTGTTACATTCAGTTTTGTTGCAGCACATAGGCCACTTGGGGCATGCAAAAGTTATTTTACTTAATCGCTATTTACAATTGATTGTTTATAAAACTAAATGATTACATTATAATTATAATACAGATCTATTAAGTTACATTTTCATAATATTAGGTACATGTGCTTTAAAATATTAATCTAGAGCAATTTCGTAGATAGAATTTACATAATAACAGTCAATATAATAATACAAAATATCCATGTCCAAAAAATTGATTATAATTTATAGTATAACAATGTCAACATACATAACTAAATAACAATTAATAATATTATATAATTAAACACTAAACATCATTCAATAATAAATGCGTCATCATTTAAATTATTATTTATTATTTATTTAATATTATATATTATAATAACTTTATAATTTATCCATTTTAAACATATTTATACACCTATTTACATTTAGAAATGTAGTGCATTGTACAATTAAACCTATTTTTTCCGTTTGTTAAACACAAAATATTGGGAGAAGCCACTGACTCCTAAGATACAGGCATTGCCTAGTTTGGGAGTCAGAGTCTTCATAGGATCTTGTTAAAAAATGTTTGAGTTACTTAATAAAGATTTATTATTATTATAATACCTAATTACGACGAAATATATGTCAATGTATACTGACCTCTGTTTTTCAGAAAATCCAAGGAGTTCCCGAGCAGAAACACTCCTTTGGGACCTTGGACTTTGAAGAAATCGTCATCCCGAACCAACAACTTGTAACCGAGCAAAAAAACCAAAAGCGCACACAACAAAATCAACCAAACTGAAAACAGCATTTTACCGCGGAACGAATTAACATAACGTTGTTGTGATCCTGAAGATGTACAGCGGTGTGAGTCAGTCGAGGTTAAAGCGTCGATTTTATCAGCTTTTTTATAGACTAGAACTTATCACACTGAGTCGAAGCAGCATATCGTACAATCGTGGTATAATTATTTATCGACGCGAATTCTGGCGCGAACCCGTCCTACCACTGGACCTATGCACTAGTGTCTACCTATAAAATTTCCTTAAATACAAGTTACCTACATTATTTGAAATCCAATTATCTAACGAAAAAACTGACCATGTGCGAGTTGGATTCGTGCTCTAATGGTTCCGTACTAATAGAATAAAACACGTGGTAATATAAATATTTCGCATAACTTCTTGTGGCATAGTCAATAGTCATACTTTGGCGTATATCGTTTATCATAATATAAAGTGGGCGATAACGCCCCCTTGTGGGCGTTGAAGGTCTAAAGGGAGGCGCTGTGGGATCCAGAAAAAATGAGAGCGTTCTGTAGAGGCTTAGTACCCCTTAATTTAAATAAGAAAGAGAAAGTAGCTGAAATAATCGGGGTGATGAAACAATCTGTTCTCAAAGTAGGCAGTAAACAAAATAAGTTTAGGAACTATGTTTGGGAACTCCTGTGCTAGACGCTAAAGCTTGACCGCTGTAAAGTCGACCCTCGTAGCATACTCGTAGCATACTAAATGTATGCTACGAGTATGCTACGAGGGTCGACTTTACAGCACGGCGGTCAAGCTATAGTTGCCACTTTTTTTCTAAATGAAGTAACAAAATGCATTTTTTTAAATATATTTGTATAATCTATGTTTCCTTATTCATTGGTATAATCTGTAGTGAAAATGACAAACTTTACGAAATGTTTTTAGCATTGTCATTTGTCATGGAAAATAAATTACAGCCACGAACTATATCGTCATAAAAATGTTTTATCATGGTTTTATCAATAATTTCCTAGCAACCACATAGCCACAATGACACCTTCGGTAAAAATAAATATTACCTAAATACCTAAAACAGAAAAACTTCGAAAAACCTGTAACATGAAGCCTTACAAGAGAACTGATAAAGCGTTCAGGATTCAAGTAAGCTTATCCTTGTGATCCTTATATACAATACCTATACATATTACGTACTCCCACAGACATAGATCAGGTACTCCCTACGTTGGCCTATACATTATAATGGCCCAAAACAGAATAATTACAAGCATGTGGAGGGGCATTTTTGTCCCGGTTTGCCCATATATAATTATTATTGACGTCCACCGTCATGGATGCTGTAGATAGCTTCGCAATCGTGGCTATATCATATAATTAAAATTAATAAAATGTAAAATTAATTACTAACCCACTAACATAAGTTAAGGAAAAATTGTTACTAATCTAATACTAATAATTCATATGGGCTATATTTTATTGCCTGAAATAAAGCATTATTATTATTATTATTATATTTATTTCAAGTTTTGTCTCGGCTTACACCGGCAGAATGAAGCAGGTATTATTATTATTATTATATCAATCATGATTCATGATTCATGGCAAACGTGGGCTCTGCAGTAGTGCACAAAGGCCCTTAGCTTGCGTATCCTTAAAAAATCGGCCAAGTGTGAGTTGGATTTGCTCACGAAGGACTTCGTACCATAGAGCAAAAATAGGCCAAAATTGTGTTTTTGTATGGGACCCCCATTTAAATATTTAATTTAAGTACTTATTTTGTTTTTAGTATTTGTAGTTAATGTCGGCAACAAAATATACAAATAATCTGTGGACTGTGACAATTTCAGAAGTCTAGCTATAGCGGTTCTTGAGATAGACAGACGGATAGGGTCCCGTTTTTAAGGCCATCTGCCGAGCAAACGACCTTGACCATACATTTGACGCGTTGCCAAGATCACACAAAAATCCTATATTTGTACTTATCTTTGTTCAAAATTGATCTAAAAAAATTCTAACGGGGAATAATACATAGTAAATGAAATTGTATAATATATTCTATTGTCGTATGTTTCAAATATACGTAATTTGTTAATACTAGGGAGATGCTGAAAGTATGCTTCAATTTTAATAAATTGGTATCACTTTGGAAGCTAATATCATGAGTATGATAAACAAAAATAGGAAATTTACAACGGGGAAAGGAATGTTCATATACTGAAGATTATTTTTGTATTTTTATTATAACTTTGTAGCTTTCAAATTATCTACGTATACATAATATACTTATAATAAAACTGTAGAAATGAAAATTCTGTACATTAAAAATATTCAAAAAATAATAAGCGGGGGGTGTCACTACATCGATATAGAAGCCAAAATTGTGGTTAGTTTTTTGTCTGTCTGTCTGTCTGTATGTTTGTTCCACTATCACACGAAAACTACTGATCCGATTTGAATGCGGTTTTCGCACATACATTTGTCTTCTTCCAACTTAACATCTGGTGTATAAAAAAATTCCCCCCACCCCTCTAAGGGGACAAAAGAGGGGGTCAGGTTAGGTATCAAACTTTTTACTTTAGTGGACTTACTTCATGTTATTAACTGCGTTTTCTAACTTAACATGGTGTATAATATTTTCCCCCTCCCCTCTTAGGGGACAAAAGAGGGGGTACGATATGTATGAAGTTATGAACTAATGAAGTAGAAATACTTTAAATGGCAAAACAACGTTTGCAGGGACAGCTAGTATTGAATAAATTGCACTGATCTAAATATAACCTTCACCCTGTATATTATTTACGTAAATAAATAATAATTACTGTTAAATATTCATATTCACATAGTAAAAGATACATAATAAAATGAGTAAAGGTAGTCAATTATTATTATCAATAATAATAACAAAGAATATAATATTACTAGTTGACCCGGCAAACATTGTTTTGCCATTTAAAGTACTTCTACTTAATCAGTTGATACAAAATCTTTTGTCTCCTAAGAGGCGTGGGGAGAAAATTGTGTACACCTGATGTTAAGTTGGAAAATACAGATAGTAATATGAAGTAAGTCCATTAAAGAAAAAATTTGATACAAAATCTGACCCCCTTTTTGGTCCCCTTAGAGGGGTGGGGGGAATTTTTTTTATACACAGATGTTTAGTTGGAAGAAGACAAATATATCTAGGAAAACCGCTTTCAAATCGGATCAGTAGTTTTTGTGTGATAGTGGAACAAACATACAGACAGACAGACAGACACAAAAAAATAACCACATTTTTGGCTTCTATAGCGATCTAGTGACACCCCCCGCTTATTATTTTTTGAATATCTTTAATGTACAGAATTCACATTTCTACAGTTTTATTATAATATGTATGTACTAGTTGACCCGGCAACGTTGTTTTGCCATTTAAAGTATTTCTACTTCATCAGTAATTGATACAAAATCTGACCCACTTTTGGGTCCCCTTAGAGGGGTAGGGGGGAAAGTTTATACACCAGATGTTGCGTTGGAAGAAGGCAAATATATCTGCGAAAACCGTATGCAAATGCGTATGCAACCGTATGCGTAAAAAAAAAATACAGACAGACAGACAGACGGACGGACGGACGGACAGACAGACAGACAGACAGACACAGTTTTATTATATGTATAGATAGATGACGTAGGTATAGATAATATTTATTTTATTTCTGTGCATATTCTATACAAATAATATTATAAAACAAAGTAGCATTTTTTCCCCTCATGTCCCCTTTATACATGTGCCAATCGACCCCACCAGTTTCACTTAGCGATCCTAACATCATGCGCGGCCTATACTTACTCATTTCCAATTGGTGAAAAACATTTCTTACAGCTACAGAACGCCAGCAGCTTCGGAAAAGCCATACTGCTGTTGAAAGAATTCAGCAAAGATCTTCAAGCTCTGTGGCGACATAGCTCAGCTTTTCCTACGTTCTTCAAACTCATTGGAGTATTACTTCTCTGTCTGATCGCTCTAGTGCCACTATGTTACCCAATTTTCGTGGTTATTGCTACCTATTTCACATGCAAAGCTGTATTTTTAAGGTGAGATATAAAACGTCTACACTCTACAAGATGAGATGTAGATGTTGCAGTCAAAACTCTTAACTAGTCAAAAGTACTATTCATTAGCAAAATCAGTCACAAGTCACAACTACTTTTGACTAAGCAGGTTGGTCAAAAGTAGGGAATGCAAATCTCGCGAGATTGGGGCTGGGAATCACTTATCTACTTATAGTCAAAAGTACCTTTAACCAGCTTAATTGGGCAAAAATACTTTTAACTGTTATTTTAGTCAAAAGTATTATTGACTAAAGCATAAGTCAATTGAAACTACTTTTGACCGATTTTGATAGTCAATAGTACTTTTGAAGAGTTTTGCCTGCAACATAGATAATAATAAGATGATTCTAGTAAGTAGGTAACTTAAACGTTACATGCAACTGATAATAATATGGAACAAATAATCGGCCAAGTGCGAGTCGGACTCGCGCACGATGGGTTCCGTAGTCCGTACCGTAATAAAGCAAAAATAGGACAAAAATTGTATTTTTTATATGGGAGCCCCCCTTAAATTTTTATTTTACTTGATTATTATTATTAATTATTAAAGTAGATATATATTTAAGACATATGTGAAAATATCAAGTGCCTGCCTACCTGCTGCCATTATTGATATAGAGCAAAAAATGCAAAAAAAAATTCAAGTTTGTTGTATGGGAGCCTCCCCTTAAATATTGGATTGTTTTTGTTTTTAGTATTTGTTGTTATAGCAGCAACAGAAATACGTAATCTGTGAAAATTTCAACTCTCTAGCTATCGCCGTTCTTGAAATACAGCCTGGAGAGTGGAGACAGACCGATGGACAGACAGACATCGAAGTCTTAGTAATAGGGTCCCGTTTTTACCCTTTGGGTACGGAACCTTAAAAATACGATAGTAAGAACATCTTAAGGGCCCGGGTTACCCTCGAAATTTTCATACATTCTTAATACCAAAATCATTTCCTCATACGAAAATATTTAACATGTTTGAGTTATTTTTCAGCTTAAGATAGTAATTACCTAGGGTCCTGAACAAATTTTTTTTACAAAATATTTAAATACTAAAAAAAATATTTTTGTATTTAAATATTTTTTAGTAAATTTACTACTAAATATTTAAACACCAAAAAATAGACAAAACCACTAAAAAATATATAAATAAATAGTAAATTTACTACAAAATATTTAAACAATAAAAAATATTTTTTAAAGTTTAATTATTTTGTAGTAAATTTACTATTTATTTATATATTTTTTAGTGTTTTTGTCTATTTTTTGGTGTTTAAATATTTAGTAGTAAATTTACTAAGAAATATTTAAGCACAAAAATTTTTTTTTAGTATTTAAATATTTTGTAAAAAAAAATTTGTTCAGGACCCTAGGTAATTACTATCTTAAGCTGAAAAATAACTCAAACATGTTAAATATTTTCGCATGAGAAAATGATTTTGGTATTAAGAATGTATGACAATTTCGAGGGTAACCCGGGCCCTTAAGATAAGATAACATAACATGTTTTAGGTGAGTATATTTTAATATAATGTTATAATATTATTATAAATGCAAAAGTGTGTCCTGTCTGTCTTATACTATAACCCTCTTACTAATAAAAACTTCTTAAACATGCGTTCAACGTGTGAATAGTTAAACAGGAGTTTTTATGCTATACACACGTTACACAGAGTCTATACATGGGATATACAGAGAAATTTGTATGGAAATGACAGCATCGTTATATAGGCCTTATGTCAAAAAATGATTATTAGTAGAAAAAATCTTATGCACCCTCTATACACGCTGTGTAACTTTTTATTAGTAATGAGGGTATATTTTTAAACCCTCGTCTGCCGGCTGGGCTTGACTTAACCTAGCCAAATCACTTAGGTGCGCCAGCTGCTGCCTATAATATGAGCATAGATTACTAAAACTATGTGTCAGTATTACCGATAGTACAATTTTTTCAGTTTCTGGCTAGATCAACAATGGCGGCTGTTTCCGAAGCATGTATTCAACGACGCTATTTCCTTGTTGCACCCATCATGTAAACCACAGGACGTATGGAAGGTGCGAGAGGCGTTAAGCCGTGGTCTACTTGTCGTCTACTCCTTGGCTACCTCAGTAGACTATCTGTACGTAATACAAAGTGTATTGGACGGGTAGAATATTATGTATAGGACGGACAGTCATAAATATTATGAAAATGAGATTAAAATTTTCCATTTCCATCCCGGTTTAAATGTTAATAGTCGCAATACGCAATTATTATTATTAAGTATTCAAATTTTATGAATTGTAGATACGCATGTAAAATAATTATTACTGCAATAACTATACCTACTTACCATCAAACCTCCTCGTTTTTGGAAGTCGGTTAACAAGTTTAGGGTGTGTATGGATTTGGGTACCCTATATCGATGTTCCCTGTAAAAGTATCAGCGGGCCTAAAATGGTCGCTTTTGTTAAAATCACAAAATGCAACTCTGCTTGCAATTCATTTTTGTATTTTTGTACTGATTTGACATATTTTGTCAGTTTGACAGTTTTGACAATTTATTTGCTGAATTGATTGAGAGGAATTGCCTAAATATGACTATTTTAGCCCCGCAGAGCTGAAAGAGTAACTTTTTTAAAATTTTATATGGGCAAACCCATGACGCTCGGAGCCTCGGACGCTTGCAAATCACAAAAAAAGCTCTTTCAGCGTTGCTACTTTCATAGTGAACTCTATTTAGTTTTGTATTTGTTACAACTTACACCTTTTGTATTTGTTACAACTACACCTTGTACAGGCTTAATATACAGCGTGTTGTGAAAGAAACTTGTCATATTTCTTTATCTTGTCATGTTCTATCGAGAATTTAGAGCAGGTCAATGCTCCTAAGTCCTAAACAATTAAATGCCTACTTATCTTAGAGTATCGACCTCGCGTATTTTAGATTACTATGAATATTAGGTACATTTAGATTGCTACAATACTCTTTTCATAACATAAAGTTTTTTTAATGAAGCTTTTTTTTTTAGTACTTATACGAAAAATTTTTGCAATTATAATTGAAGTGTCTACGCTACGACGTAGACACTTCTACTACGAGTAGAAGTGTCTACTACGTTACTCTAGGTCAGTATTTCCAAAAGTGGGCGATAGCGCCCCCTTTTTTGCGCAGAGGTCTAAAGGCGGGCGGTTTGGGCCCGGAAAAAAATGGGGGCGTTGTGTAAAGGCTTGGGGGCTGATTTATTTTATCTGGATGCATTTTAAATTGATACAATGGGGGCGCTAAAACATAAATTATTCTCAAAGTGGGCGGTAGAAAAAATAAATTTGGGAACCCGTGCTCTAGGTACCAAAATGGTAGCGAATTTTAACCTCTACGCTACCGTAGCGACTAGCGTTGAGAAAATTAAACTTATCTCTGTAAATAATACACAATGTAGTTTGTATTATAGCCCCAGACATGGTCCTTTTGTTGACTACTCACATGATGCATTGATAGTTTTATGTGAAACAATAGTTAATTATACTGGTGAAACTATATTTTGTGACACAAAAAGACTTCCTTTGAAAAAACTGTGTACACAGCCCGTCTGAGGTTCAAATGTGAACTGTTGAAAAATGGCGGATATTACAAGATTTTCCATAGAGTACGTAAAAACTCAGCATTGCCACCTCCCGATTCCTTCCCTTAGAGCGTTTTCACATTATCCGATCCGATATATTAATATGTACCTGTCTTTCATATTGTCCGGCCCGATATCGGATATCGGTTCATACATTTTTGATTTTACTTACGCCAATATTGGATCGGCGTCGGACACCGATATCGGATCGGGTAATGTGAAAACGCCCTAATAAGTACCTAACGATAATAATAAATGGGTATTGTTTTATTTATGGTGACGCAAAAGTTTGGTAGAGTCTGAGTAGGGTAAAGAGTAATAATTGATGTTTTAACGTAATATTTGATTTTAAAAAGTTTATAAAGAAAGTTATCTTAATTAACAAAAAATTAAAACCGACTTCCAGGGTAAAAACAATAATAATTTGTAATGAACAAAAAAGTGTTAAATAATTCTTACTCTTTAAAGTGCCTTATGCATAATTCTCCTAAACCTCAACTATTTCTGTACACAATCTACATTACTTTGAAGACGGTACCAGATAAGAATGCTGAGTTCTATGACAAAATATTTTTAATATTTAAGACTGGTACCGACTTCAAAATAATGTAGATTGTGTACAGAAATAGTTGAGGTTTAGGAGAATTATGCATAAGGCACTTTAAAGAGTAAGAATTATTTAACACTTTTTTGTTCATTACAAATTATTATTGTTTTTACCCTGGAAGTCGGTTTTAATTTTTTGTTAAAAATAATAATTTCACTCTTTTAAGTGATTTATAAGCTGGTTTTCTGCACAGACTAATGTGTTATGCTTAGTGACTTTGGATCCAGGATACACTTTCATTATATTATGAGAACTCATTGTCTGATGTCACTACTTCAGAATTGCTTAAGCAACTCTAAGCATATACCACTGTGTACCTAATGTATGTATATGCTTATTGCTTGGCGTTAATCAAGCAATGATAAAATTAATGTTCATACGCCTGTCTTTAAAGGCTCTAAAGTTTTCAGTGACTTTCTTTCTATCATTACACTCATGAAAACAACTCAACATTGCTAGATGACCCCCGCAACTTCGTTGCGCCAAAATTCGTTTATCGCGCGGAAACTTTAACTTTTTCCGGGGTAAAAACTATCCTATGTCCTTTCTCGGGATTCAAAGTATCTCCATGCCAAATTTCAGCAAAATCAGTTCAGCGGTTCGAGCGTGAAGAGGTAACAAACAGACAGACTGATAGACAGACAGACAGACACACTTTCGCATTTATAATATTAGTATGGATGCTCAAATAATATAACTAAAATCGTCCTTATAAATTTTAGGAATAACTAACCTCATAGATCTTATAATCAAATTGCTAACTTGGTAACCTAAACACCAAGGTCGAGTCATTTACATTGAAATAACATTATAATTTTTAAATCGTTCGACAAATTCGGGCTTTCTTCCTAAAGACGATTAATAGTAACAATAATAGGGTCATAATTAGATAATTCATGGTGTGGTGACCGGTAGTAGTGATGATGATGACGATGAATGTAACTTGCATGGTAGCATAATATGCTTTCAGTTCTTAAACCAACTCCGAAACCCCCATACTTGCTTTTTGGTAGCACATGCTTAGGATACTTCTCATAAAATCGAAATCCATATAAATTTGGAGGAGTTCCCTCAATTACTCACGGATGTATGTTGGAATGGTGGTGATGATGATGATGATAAATTAAATTTGCATAGTAGTATATGCTTTCAGTTCTTAAGACAACGCCGAAACCCCCAAACATGTATCTATAAGGAGTAAGGAGTTCTGTTCACCAACTTCGAACCATGGTATATCCTGGTGCAAAATGTTACTTTTTAGTTTTGGTAACATATTATGCCTGGAATACTTCATATGAAACCAAAAAAACATAGGTTTCCATTTGAATTTTGAGGAGTTCCCTCGATTACTCATGGATCCCATCATCAGGTCACCACTTTTCTGAACATTGCTTTTTGGTAGCATATGCTTAGGATACTTCTCATAAAATCGAAATCATTATAAGTTTCCATATAAATTTGGAGGAGTTCCCTCGATTACTCACGGGTGTATGGTGGAATGGTGGTGATGATGATGATGATTAATTAAATTTGCATAGTAGTATATGCTTTCAGTTCTTAAGACAACGCCGAAACCCCCAAACATGTATCTATAAGGAGTAAGGATTTCTGTTCACCACCTTCGAACCATAGTAAATCCTGGTGCAAAATCTTATATTTTGGTAACATATGCCTGGAATACTTCATATGAAACCAAAAAAAACATATGTTTCCATTTGAATTTTGAGGAGTTCCCTCGATTACTCATGGATCCCATCATCAGATCACCACTTTTGTCAAAATGGGACCAAATTGGAGTGAAACCTATTATAACAAAAGAAAAATTTTGAAAATCGGTTCATAAACGGCGGAGTAATCGTTGAACATACATAAAAAAAAAAAAAAAAAAAAAATATCCACAGACGAACGTATAACCTCCTCGTTTTTGGAAGTCGGTTAAAAAACTATAAAAATCAGATGAGATAATAGCCATATTATTTTATATAGTTAAGTAGTAAGTATTCATAACATATTATCCAATTTATCTTCAAATCTGTCATACTTTTATTATGGTACAGGCGCTACAGCGAGAGCGACGGAACTATAGTATCTACACTTCTTCCACGGTATATTTTAAGCTATTTTCTTACCTTTTTTATGTTTAATTGTACTTAAATATATATTTTTAGACTATTATTTGAACGTGATTTGAACCGAAATAATTCTAATGCATGCTCGAGTGCTTTATTTTCTTCGTTAGAAGCAGTTTTCGAACATAAGATAAATTACATAAACACAATAATTTTTAAAATAGCGAGGGTGGAGAAATGTACTACAAAATCAGCTTAAGTTGGGGGCCTTTTTTTCCCGGAGGGGGAAATGCATTACGCATACCACCCAGGCGCAGGGGGCGACCCGAGCGGTGATGTGGGACTCCCGTAGCTAATGAGACCACGGTATACCCACTAAACCCCCCCCCCCCCCCCCATCTCCCGCCACGCCGCCTTTTGACGGGGCCACGGGAACGATACACACATCCGCGACCCCGCCAGCGGTCCGAAGACTCCACGATGGGCGCGCAACACGTGCGCCCTCCTCCTCGGCCCCCACCAGGGCTGTAGCAGACGCCCCCTGAGTCTGCTACTTGGAGGCCATGTGGCAGATCAGGTCTCGACTCTGCCACCGACCACACCTCGGCCGCAGAGGATAGGGCAAGCGGCGCACCGCAATACCTACTTGCCTCTTCCTCTGCGGCCCCACCAATGCCGTTCAAACGGAACGGCCCCGCCAGCTCGCAGGGGGGTAGGGAGAGTGGCAACCTACCACAATGCCTCTCCCCCCCGCAATCCGTCCTCGGCCGCAGAGGATAGGGCAAGCGGCGCACCGTAATACCTACTTGCCTCTTCCTCTGCGGCCCCACCTCGGTGCGCATCCGCAGCGGACTCCTCCAGTCCGCTGGGAGCGCCCTCCTCGGGCCAGGCGGCGACACCGGCCGGCCCTGGTTGCCTCTTTGCTTCACCGCGGTTGTCCAAGCCGCGGTTACTAGAGCCCCACCGCCACGACAAGGCGAGCAAACATCGGGGGGTTAAGTTGGGGGCCTCACCCCGCTTCGTTTATTGTTCCTTTGCAACAATTCGTGACATTGTAGTCGCTGCTATTTTAAAAGTATAGGCGCTGGTTCCTCTTTTCACTAAAAACCACGACAGCGCGCTTAGGCTACGAAAAGTGATCAGTAATTACGGTATAAATTTTTATTGGCGTGCCCAAAATCACCATGTCAAATCGAAAAATATTCAATGTCGCCAATTGATAACTTCACTTACAATCAGGTAAACTACCGCTCGTTTGATACACCTCTCATGTGAACAATAAGATAATGTTGTTTATTGATAAAAGCTAATCCGAATCAATTCGAGTGGTTAAAACATGATAGTTAAGAGGTTGCGTTTAAAAAGACGACTCTATTTTTTAGCCAGTAGTCAAACGACGTTTGTCGTTTCCGCTCGTGAACATGGCGTCTCCTATAACAATACTTGCTGCTATCCTAGTCCTGACACATACGTAAGTTATTCTAATTTTAAAAATCTTAATAAAACCTATAATGCCCATTCTAATAAAAGGTCACTGGGCACCTTAGTATGGAAATTTTACCCACGGCCTACAGAAACAAAATTAGTTTGGATGTTTAGATACACATCCCTAGTTTACGAAAATATATGTCGCATCAATGTGGAAGATGGGAATCTGCCCAAAAATTGAAAATAAAATATAAGTGATATCCTCTAGTGATAACACATTTTTCGACTAATTGTATTGAATGGGTGTCTTAATCACACAGAAGAATTGGTCTATGAGCAACTAAACTCATCGTGTTCATCTGCTGGCTCTAACAATACAAGTCTGTTGGGCAACTAAAATATAAAAACTAATTCCTTCTTACCAATACAGTGATAGACTGATGTATTTTCAAATAAAACAAATGTGTAGAATTAATATAGTTTTCAACAAAATCAATATCTGTAGGCACGATAGTGTCATCTAAAAAAAAAAAAAAAAAAAAAAAAAAAATCGTGCGAAAGAGACAGCTAATGCTAGTCCCTGGCCGTACATTGTTAGAAGGCGTTTGTTATTTTATTGATTACAATACTTAAATACGTTTTTATTGATTACAATACTTAATTGATGTTAAGCACATATTTTGAATCATAGTTGATTTTAGAACTCTCCCACGGTTTAAAAAAAAAAAACCACACAGAATGAAATGTAGGCTAGGACTCAATAATCTACAAGTAATTTTATATCTGTAGGAAATATTTCGAAAACCGGGTCAGATTATGCCCAGTTACCTTTAAGTTATTGCATAACCTGAAAGCCGGGTAACAAGTTGTAGCGTCTTTACCGTTACGTCGTTTTAATATACTTTTCGTTTTAGATGCCAGGCATACACGAAATTCCCTGATGGGTTTACTTTCGGTGTGGCAACAGCTGCGCATCAGATAGAAGGTGCTTGGGACGTCAACGGTATGAATATTTTGTTATTTAGGACTTCAATGGTATGGTTGTTTTGTTGTTGTTGTAGGCACTACATGATGTGCATAATAACTCACTAATTAGGCGGCCTTTGATATTTATATTCAAAGTTTATATTGTGTTCCTTTGACAAAATCTAGAATGTGTTCAGATTATCAATAAAAAATATTGATTATTAAAAGATTTATTCCATTTAGATATTATATTCTGCAAAAAGCAAAAATTCACCTTTACCGGTTGGTTATACTTTCACGTGTAAGAAACTTTCTATTCAACTTTATTGACACTATCTGTATTGATAATATATCGGCCAAGTGTGAGTCGGACTCGCGCACGAAGGGTTCCGTACCGTTATAGAGCAAAAATAGGCCAAAAATTGTGTTTTTTTCATGGGAGCCCCCCTTAATTTTTTATTTTATTTAAATATTATTATTATTTATTAAAGTACAATTATATCTAAGGCTTTTGTGAAAGTTTCAAGTGTCTACCTCTTATCATTATTGATTACGAGCAAAAAAGGCCAAAAAAATCACGTTTGTTGTATGGGAGCCCCCCTTAAATATTAATTTTATTTTTATTTTAGTATTTGTTGTTAAAGCGGCACCGGAAATACACAATCTGTGAAAATTTCAGAACTCTAGATATAGCGGTTCTTGAGATACAGCCTGGAGACAGACAGACGGACAGATAGACGGACAGACAGACATCGAAGTCTCATGAATAGGGTCCCGTTTTTACCCTTTGGGTACGGAACCCTAAAAACCTTCATTGCTCTATAGTCTATACCTACCATTGTCCATTGATATTGCAAGGTTGTTAAAGAATAGAATATTAAATTGATGAATGAATAATTGAACTTCTTTCCTTCATTAATCCTAAGATACTCTTAATGTGACGCCTTGATAATTTGGCTGTAGCGATGTCCATTTTTCTCAGCAATGACTAAAGATAAAGAAATTAAAGTTCACTGTCAGTATTCATCATGTCTTTTTTTTTAATTACCCATAGCATAACACGAGTGGTCAACTTTTATAACACAGAATAATCAATCAAAAAGACCTCTGTAAAAAAGGGATTCCTATTTTGCCAACATCAACAGATGAGAGTGATATTAAGCTTCCAAAATTTGTACATAAATTGGTTCTAGTATACACTTTAATTTGTCCATAGCTTATATGAAATGTATTTATGGTTTTTAAATTACGCGACAAAAACCATTTTGTCGCTACGCCCTTTCCATTTTTTGCTGTTCCATTGCTTGTTTTCTATGAGAGGCCGGGCCAGCCTCGCATAGACAACAAGCAATCTAAAACACATCCAACACGGTTTTTTACTTTAACATGGCGTCACCTTAAACAAAAAATCATTCATGTTATTTATTTGGTCCCTAACTAGGGTAAGGTTGATCTATACTTAATAATATTATAAAGTGGAAGAGTTTGTTTGTTTGTTTGTTTGAACGCGCTAATCTCAGGAACTACTTACTCATTTGAAAAATTATTTCAATGTTAGATATAAGATAGCCCATTTATCGAGGAAGGCTATAGGCTATATTTTATCACGCTATAGGCTAATAGGAGCGAAGAAATACAGGAAAATGTGGAAAAAACCGGGAAAGTTATTCGAAAGGGTGTATCTTACGAATTACTGGAGCAATTTTTATGTTATTTGGCACAGATAAGAAGTAGACCACGTGAAGGATTGTAGGCTATTTTTGTGGACTAATTTGTCTATGAAATATCTAATTTACGCGGGCGAAGCCGCGCGAAACGTCTAGTAATATAATATGTAGATAACCTCATTAAATTAATCCCAGAACATACTGTAAGAAGTATGTGGTCATAGTGATGTTTACTTCACTCAATCTCGATTTTTAAATTTCACCTAAATAATATAGAAGAATTACAAAACTTATTTCATTCATACTTGGCTCAACTGTGCACCAATCCTGCGACCTACTCTACATCTTGTAAGCTTACCTACAAGATTTATTAAGAAGAACATACCTATTACCTACTACCTAATTCGTCGAGCAAAGATTGGCCGTGCAGAATTTGTAGCTAACAAAATATGATTTCTTCTCTGGGTCATTACGTAAGTGACCTTGTCAAACATTTAGCAATTCGTATCTTATCGCATCTCCCTTGGACTTTTATCCCAACGCTTCGGCAGATTACCTCTTATCACCTATTTGACAGGTTGAAGTAAATTAGTCGACCCTCGAAATTGAGATACATGTAAACAACAAAACAAAAATAAGGTAAATCTGTCGATTTGCACACGGCTACGCTAGATTTAAAAAAAAAATCATTATTTTTTGTATTTAGTTGTTCAATTAGCCACGGCTTAGGTATAAATAACGTAAATTTCATTATGGTAGAGGCCATAAATTTATACTAAATAAACTCTACATTCAATAATAGATATAGGTACTCAAGGTATAACAAATATCATACCTAGGCATCCATTGCCATAAGACCCATAAAAATAAGAAATATATCGCTCTGAAATACTCTGAACATCGTATTCCACCTACTTCCTAATTAGGTCTTTTTTTAAAAACATTTCCGTACCTCTAAATTCAAAAACTTATCCAACCGAACCCTATTCCAGGTAAATCCGAGAACGTGTGGGACCACCTCACCCACACTAGACCATGGATGGTAGCGGACTTCACTAACGGGGACATCGCCTGCGACTCCTACAACAGGTAGGTACCAGGAGCGTCAGTCGTCCACTGGTTTAGAGCGTGGCTCTGATCATTAGTCTGACAAGTAAGATGATCCATGCGTCGGATGGGCATTGGGCATGTAAAAAAGTCGGTCCTGCGCCTGATCTCTCGCCAGTTGTGACGGTCGGAAAACCGTCCCACTGAGTTATGAGTGTCTAAGAATAGGGAGTGCTCTTGTGTACTGCGCACACACTTGGGCACTATAAAATTACTCCTGGTCTGGCAGCTGGTTTCAATGAAACTGGCCACCGTCACTGAAACCGGTGTGGGATTTATTATATTATTGGAACGAAGTTCCTTATCGCACGTTGCGAAAAGGGGCTAGACAGACAAAGTTGTAAAGACACTTTTTGACAGACACTTATTTTAGTACCTGCGAAGTACCCCTACTTACTACGAGGTTGTTGATGTGACGATGACGTCAACTGGCGGGAAATTTAAAATTTCGTTTCATCCGGGTGTCCCTTGACATAGTTTTTATATCATTATCAGGTACCAGGAGGACGTGGACGAGCTGGACTACCTGGGCGTGGACTTCTACCGGTTCTCCCTCTCCTGGTCCCGCATCCTGCCCACCGGCCGCATCGACCACATCAACCCGGACGGCATCAGATACTACAATGATCTGCTGGACGCTTTGGCGGCGAAGAACATTGAGCCGTTGGTGAGTGTGACGAGCAATTCGTAATTCTACCTATCTAATTAGTAATTGGATGAATCACAATCCTGTCAAATTAAACTACTTACTACTAATTAGGATAGTAGGGTGCACATTGCCATGATTTCGCCCGTATAACCACGAATGATTGATTAGAAGGCCATGAGCTGTTGGAAGAATTTGCTGTAACTGGTACCTGTAGCTGTAGGTACCTAATCGATTTTTTAACTCTGCAATAATCGCAGACTTTAGACAAAATGATCCTGCGCTGGCACAAAAATATTAAACACCATGATGACGCCCGCAACTCTGTTGTGCCAAAATTAGTATATCGCGCGGGAACCGTACATTTTTTTCGGGATAAAAAGTATCCTATGTCCTTTATAAATAAATAAAAAGCTCTTTATTCAAACAAACAAAACAAATTAATTTACCTACACAAGTTGCAAAAACAGAAATAGTTTAAATTGGCGGCCTTACTGCTGCAGCTGGAAGCAGTCTCTAGTCCTTTCCCGGGACTCAAAGTATCTCCTTACCAAATATCAGCGAAATCAGTTTAGCGGTTCGGGCGTGAAGAGGTAACAGACAGACAGACACAATTTCGCATTTATAATATTAATTAATTAAATAAGTATGGAAGTATGGATAATGGATATCTCATTGGTAATTTTGAATACAGGTAACACTTTTCCACTGGGACCTCCCGCAATCTCTCCAAGATTTGGGAGGCTGGGCCAACCCCAAAATGGTCGACTACTTCCGCGACTACTCCGACGTGTGCTTCAGAGAGTTCGGGGACAAGATCAAGTCTTGGATCACCTTCAACGAACCCTACGAGATCTGCGAGGATGCTTACGGTGATGAGAAGAAAGCACCAGCGATTGACAGTCATGGTGTCGGCAACTATTTATGCAGTGACACCCTGTTGAAGGCACATGCTGAGGCCTACCATCTTTACAACGAAACATACAGACCGAAACAGAACGGGAAGATTATGATCTCTATCAACTCCATCTGGTACGAGCCAAAAGATCCTGAGAACGCCCAACAAGTCACTTTGGCTGAAACCGCCAACCAGTTCAAAGTAAGTGATCTGTCCAAAGTTACAAGTACCAATAGATTAAAGTCTGAAATATTATACGTCTATAGCAGGTATTTAGAAAAAAAAGTTTATGTACTTACCTACTTTTCTACCACAAGTCTGCAAAACAAAGAAGCAAATCCGAATTCGGCAGGTATGCACTAACATAGCATAACTCATTTCAGTTTGGTTGGTTTGCCCACCCCATATTCACCGACAAAGGAGGGTACCCTGAAGTGATGGTCGCGAACGTGGCAGCCCAGAGTCAAGGCGAAGGCCTAGCCAGGTCCCGTCTGGAGCAGTTCGATGACTACTGGATCGAGAGGATCAAGGGGACATCCGACTTTCTGGGCATCAACCATTACACCACCTTCCTAGTGACGGGCCCAGGCGTAGACCCGACTGCCAAGTCTCCGTCGTGGTTGAAGGATATCGGTGCAGTCACCACCATGGAAGTCGGCGGGGACTCAGCTTCAGAGTGGCTTAGGGTATGTTTTGAAGTGTCAAACGCAATGGAAGCTAAGCAACTTGCTTCTTATTGCATGAGCAATAATTCACGTAAAAACGTTCTTCTTGATAATTGATATAGGGTACGTGCAGGAACTGTGAAGTCGTCTATAAGAAAAAGTTTCCTATTTTAACTCAGATTGCTTCTAAAGCAATTTCTAAAGTATACAAGTACTCAGTTTGAGACACATAAGTAGGTACATAAAATAATTTATAAGGTTATTTACAAGATTACTTAACTTTCAGGTGGTACCGTCTGGTTTCGCTAATTTGTTGAAATGGTGCAAGAAATCTTACAACGACCCCCTCATTTATATTACTGAAAACGGATTTTCTGATCGAGGTACACTGGAAGATTATGGAAGAATTTCGTACTATAATGTAAGTAGACTAAACAGTCATTTAAAAACCTTGAAAGGAATCTTTCTTATCTTAACGTGACACCAATTTTTCAAATCGCTACTAGTGACGCCATCTTTTGGATGTTACGAGAAACAAAATTAAATAATTCAGATTTCAGAAGAACGCCTGATAAATAATTCAGAAAAAATAACCATAATACACGATTTTCCAGGACTACTTGTCTGCGATACTGGATGTGATCAACGATGATGACGTGAAGGTGCTCGGCTACACGGCCTGGACTTTGATGGACAATTTCGAATGGCGTGCTGGATTTTCGTAAGTTGTTACATTAGTAAATCGAAAAATATATACATAATATTTACAAACATTATTGCTATCGGACGATAGTTTAGTTAGACAGCATAATCAATATGAACATGGTATTCAGAATGAGTTTTGAATTACTTGAGAAGATTTAATTTTTCACATTTTTTATTTATTTCAGAGAACGCTTCGGTTTTTACTACGTGAACATAACTGACCCGGCCAGGCCGAGGACACCTAAACTATCAGCTGAGTACTACAAGCAGCTGATAGCCAACCGAGAGCTACCTCAAGATGACAAGTTCAAGGCTCCCTCCGTAAGTAACTAGTAGATTAGGACCAACTTCACGAATAGAAAGTGAGTTGTCACTGCTTGCTTTGAGGAACTTGATCAAGTTTCTATTGCTGCCATTGTTTTGATGTCACATGTCACCTCGTCACACAATAAAAATTCTTATTGTGTGCGACAGTGGACTTGTTCAAGGCGAATATGTATGGTTGTTTACCTTATTAAAGCGTCACCTTTAAGTATTTATATCATAGGTATTAATTATTAGGCTTACAAACTGTAATACATAGTATATTCTTAATTTATTATATAAGTAATAATTAATTTTTAATAATAACGCATTGACTCTAAGTTCTAACATAACGCTTTTTATTTTTTAACAGGCAAGGAGGCAGTAGAATGCATGTAAGCTTAAGTAGGTAAATAGGAAGAACTAATAAATACATAAAAATCTAGTCTTTTTTTTACTTTAAAAATCCACGCACTTTATTTTCTAAACTTTTTATTAAGGTTTCGTAGATGGTTTTCCATTTACTAATATGTATATAAATAACAGTTTGTATTTTAACACAGGCCATCGAGAAACTTTCCAACACACTAGCCTTGAGGCTTGAACTTATAATAATTATTTGTATAATTTACTTTGTTGCAGCTAGTAGGTATCATAGACGTACCTAGATCAAGATAGATACCGCATGTGTATGTACTTCGCGTGCCATATCGCGTTCCCAAACGACGAGCAATGCTCGTCTTTCGAAAGTCTGTTCTTTAGTCTGCTATCGGAATCATACGTTAATCGGAAATTTAAAAATGCCTAAATGCCTAATTGTGCCGTATTGAGCTGTAGAAATTCGAATAGAAATGTTGGCCCAGATAATGACACGTTTTTATATTCGGTACGTCACAGTAGCTAGGAAAAAAGTGGCACGCTCGTTTTTATACAAATGGAGGGACATGCGGTATCTATCTTGAATTCTTGATCTATGTCTGTGTATAGAATATTTTTAGGATTTGTTTATGCATGACATAGAAAACATTACTAATTATAATTATTGCTTGATAAAAAAATATAGACATTGTGTTACAGATATCACAGAAAACAGAATTATAAACAAGCTACAAAAATGTAGTATTGAAAATTATGGATCTTTTAAGGTAAATTAAATAAGACAATAATATTAAAACATTTTTTATTTTGTCCATATAAGAATACCAAATTATTTACAATGAAATTATCACTATTTGTATTAGCGTAGGATACATATTTATAATTTCATTGTCATAAAATTGATACAACTTACATCACATACACTACAGAGAAAACTTGCTGTCTTGTCAGACTGAAAAGATATGTTTGTAAAATAGTCTACTTACGAAATAAAACATGTTAAGTATTTGCACTTGAATATATTGTTCCATTTATTATTCTTCTGTGAAATGTAACCACTGGTGGCGCTGCAGAGTGCAGAGCAATGGGTTATGGAATGTGACACAGTATAGTGCAGTATCAACCACTTAGAACATTTTAATCGTCGAGCATGTACCGTTATAGAGCGGATAGTCAGTGACGGATTAACCCTTAATCAAATTAAGCAATTGCCTAGGGCATCACGTCTAAGGGGGCACCATAAGAAGGACAAAAGGACAAAAAACATCCGTTCTTAGTGCATCACGTCTCACTCTCACGTCACCAAAAACCACACCAAAAAAAGTTGTTTCAAGGATAAAAGTAATGTTATGTTTTTAAGAGTGGGTTGCACCGGCTTACTTTAACTTTAACCATAACAAAATGTGAAACGAACTGTCAAATCCCAAGAAAAGTCGCCATATTTGACGATAACCTTAACCGTAACTTTAACTACGCTTCTGGTGCAATTCACCCTAAGTGGTAAAACTTAAGTTTAAAGACCGACTCTAGTTGACATACGGATAAGGGGGGTGGGGGGGGGGGGGGCACACAGGCATGGATTGATAAATAACAAATTACGCTCGTGCTTAATCAGCACCGCACCAATGGCTGCGCCGCCGCAACAGAATCGACCAATCAGAGCGCAGTTAGCGGTGCATCGCTTACATTACCGTTCAAATGAGTACACTATGCTCGATGACTTTAATAAAAATTAACACTTGGAAGACTTTTCATAAGTTACATTGAGTAAATGTAAGGCCTACTAAGTATTGATACTGCCACAATACAGTGCGTGTTTCGTTATTCTTATATATATATAATACAAAAGAACTCAGCCACAGAAAACAAAGATACCACATCCTAAAACTAGAGGCATAGAAACGTCTAGAATAATTAACAGAACAATACGTAAAGCATAGTCACTAAAATAAAAAATTATATGACATACAAGCACGAGGGTCCGACAGAATACAAAATTATAAAATAGAATATAACATAATATATAACCCAGCACCGTTACACCTAATTAAAAATAGTTATACAGATACTACTATTTATAACGCGAAGATTATATTTAAGTCTTAGTATAAAGTATATTCACTAATATGGCAAAGTTTTCAATGTAGCATGTTAATTTTAACGCCTAAAATATATCAAACCACAATCTGAATTTTTAAAAATTCTAAAGACTAGGTGGGCTAAATCGAATTTTGATAGATTAAACCGTGTTAAATACAAAGCATTTGTTTCTAACTGCCGCGAATACTTACATAGCTTTATGTAACCTACTATGGAGAACTACCGTGAAATATACTGGTAGCGGCCATACTTCACCATGGTCCATGGCGCGCACGGTAGACTAAATTGTCTTTTATTGTCCATTAACATTCAGACAGAAAATAGTTCTGATTAGAGATCTGTTGAGAAATAGACTCTATTTTCCGTCCACTTAAGTCGATATTAGAATACGATGTGGACGACAGTTTTTGTCGCCCGTGCGCGCGTGGCTTTATCTGTGTGGAAATACTTGCGAGTACTTCCTATAATCTTATTCCAAATTATTTCTACAAGGCCACGGTAGTCATGGAAAATATTTTACAAGAGCATGAGACAGAAATACTTCGAAATACTATTCGCCAGTAAATACAGGCACGATATTGCACTCTGAGCACACAACACATTAACGTACTAGCACACTGCCAATTTCACTAAACTTGTAAGGCTTCATTCACTTAATCCGTAACCTAACGTTATTACTGTCTAGCGGCACCGCGCGACCGACCTCATATTATATAGTACTTATATAGGTACTGTGCGAATATACATAACGTATAACCGCGAGTACATCTAGTAGCTGCTTAATTAACTATACCCTATACCTACCTATAATCTCGAAAAAATTCACAAGGACGGTGTAAGTAGACAAAGACATTAACTACAACATGTATATAAGTATTTTTATTCTATTAAAACGTTAATAGCAACACCAATAGAATGGTCGTAAAAAGTAGAAATATTTTAATATTATCTCATTAAAAAACACAATAAATAATTTTAACGCACAATAAGGCACTGTTACATAAAGATGTTATCACAATTTTTATCATAAGAGGTTTATTGTCGAAGTATTGTCGCATAGGATTTCCTGTTAGTCTCCGTGCAGAGAGTAGAGGGAACCTACTTCACACGTGTCTTGCAAGATACTGCTTTCAGCTAGGAAAGGAGATTTGCAAACGCAGATGCCTCTCATCGAATGACTCCGATCGACCGTCGATCTCAACGCACCCCGCTTTATATCGTTGCAAACACCCGGTAGCCGGAAACTTACATACGTTTTGGTATCTCCAATGCCCGACTTATCTGGATACTTCATTACACTCAGTAAACCCATCTTAACTTATTTGTGTAAATGCAGAGACAAGAATTTGTAGTTTACTTTTGTTATAAAACGACAATATAAAATTATTTTCTGTATAAAATTAGTCTACACGACTCGTCGCATGTAAAAAGTAGTTTTCGTCCGTTCAACAAACCGTCGTCGCAAAACCTTTTGGGCGAATATAGATCTAACAAATCACACATACAAAACACGAGCGATTACACACATTTTCTATAATGTTCACTTTTTCACCGACACTCGGACAACCGTAGTCCGTAAGTACTATGATATTCCAAGTTCATTGTTTGCCTGCACGCACGCAAGCACGCACGCACACACGTACGTCTGCACGCATCGCGTACGCTCCTTAAAGCCAGGTGAGTACGTTGTCAGGTTTGTTCGGCGTCGAGTTTATTAGCGACTGCACGTCATCTAATAAGATGTCGTTTGTGAATTCGCCTAGCTGAAACATAAAAAAAATAAATCAGTATCCACAGCACCGAAGCAAATGCATATGCAATTCGATCCGTGCAAAAGGTAAAGAGCAAAATCATCATTAGGAGAGAGATAAAAGGAATATTTTAGTATATCATGGATTTCTTTTAATTATGGATTTGTTTTCCGTATCACAATCTATTTAAAGATACATTAATATAAAAACTTATATCATGTCGTTTAGATTATGTTTTGTGATCAATCCTGGCTGAGAGTATGTAATTTAAAACCTAGTTTAATAAAATGTATGGTTTCAACTAAGTTATCATAGGGTAGATTAAACCAGGAAAACAATTTTATGACTAGTCTAGATTACAATATTAACTACTGTGTCCAGATTTAGAATATGTCATAAAAATGTTGCTACTGTGGGGACACATTATAATTTATATTATATCGATGTCACATTTTATGGATGTAACGTTATATTATATCGATGTTCGATGCACATGTTGTAACTTGTAAGTTGTAAAATTGTAGCCTAAGTAGAGTGTTCTTGGAGCAGCGACCCGAGTGGTCGTTTGCGTAATAAACGGTAATCCAGTTAGCAAAAGGATTTTATTTATGAACACTCATCTAGTTACCCTGACGTAATAACCAAGAGTGTAACACTACCCAGTGACAAGAATAATTTTAGGAAACATAACTGCGCAGTATTGTGTCCATGGGCACCTGCAATCGTTTTAAACTTTAAAGGCGTCAGCTATTTCACAAATTTATTCGACTCAGATTCCACACCACTAAGCTACGTGTTAGCCAAAAAAATTTTGAGAGGTGTCGAGAACACCCGAATGGAACGAAGTAATATAAAAAAAATCGACACCACACTTCAATGCGAGAGAGAGAGAGAGAGAGAGAGAGACAGAGAGAAACACGCGCTACCACAAGGCTTACAACTTTAACAACTATAGCAAAAAGTGTCGTTACAACTTTTCGTCTTAATTTTTTCTGTCTGGGCTAGACAACTAGACGACTGTCTGGGCAGACCCTTTCGCAACGCGCGATAAGGAACTTCTTTCCAAGTGCTTGCCGCGCTAAGCGTTGACTATTCAACGCGGCATACAATTCTAAATTCAAATCGAACGGAAGTTTTTAGTAAAAACGTACCAAGTCATCGGTGTCTCCCAGCGCGATATCCGCCGCGCCAGCCTCGCTGGTGCAGTCCATCCTATCGTCTATCCCGCTCAGGAAGTCTTCGGGGGCGTGAGACAGAGGATAGCTAGCGGGTAGCATGCCCAGCCCGCTGTCCGCTGACTCCTGTCTCTGGTGCTCGCTGAGGCCCGACAGGAACGGGTCTATGGGCAGCTCGGTGCTGGCGCTGTTCGATAGCGACGACACAATCGAGGACGACTGACGTGCCATTATCTCTTGCTGGAATTGAAAACACATATTTTTAAGCAAATCTCTTGACCCATGACATGATCGCATAGAAAAATCGGCCAAGTGCGAGTTGTACTCGCGCACGAAGGGTTCCGTACCGATAAAGAGCAAAAATAGCCCAAAAATTTAGACTTTTGTATGGGAGCCCGCCTCGATTTTTTAGTTTCATTAAAATCATTAATTATTGAAGTATAAGTACAACTGAGTATTTTATAAACATTTCAAATGCCTATCTTTGGCCATTATTGATATCGGGCAAAAAATAGCAAAAAAAATTACGTTTGTTGTATGGGAGTCCCCCTTAAATATTAACTTTATTTTGTTTTTAGTACTTATTTGTTGTCATAGCGCGAGCGGCACCAGAAATACATAATCTGTGAAAATTTCAGAAGTCTAGCTAGTAGCGGTTCTTGAGTTACAGCCTGGAGACAGACACTGTCTGTCCGGACAGACATCGAAGTCTCAGTAATAGGGTCCCGTTTTTACCCTTTGGGTACGGAACCCTGAAAATGACGCGAAACAAAGAACGAAAACGCACTTGGTTGCTATAGTCAATACAGTTAGCCTTAAATGAAAATTAAAGCCATCGATTATTAACCAAGACTGTTATAGAAAATTATAATTTATAGAAAACATACATTTTAATACAGCCCCAGCTTAGCTTATTTTCATCTCGGTAGATAATAACACTTAATATATTATGGTAAGTTCTTGTCCCAACTACTAGGAAATATAACCACCTGGAGACGTATCTCCTGCTGGCGCTGCTTGAGCCGCTCCCTCTCCAGCTGCAACGACTGCAGACGCAGCTTCTGCTGGTTGGCCGCGTTGCTCCACCCGCCGCCCGCCAGCCCGGCGTTACTCGCCGGCGTGCGCTGCAAGTGTTGTGCTGAAAACGAGAGATGAACATAAAGATCTGAGTTACAATGCGTGGTTCGAGTCGGATTAGAGTTCCCCGCAGGTTTTATAGGCATATAGTTGGCACTTGGCAGTAGATATTTTCATTTAGTATTGTCTAAGTTGAAAAAATACAATATTGCAAATCACCATTTATTGGCTTGAACATTCAATGAAATGTAAGAGAGAGCGCACATCTGAGACACGACTGAAGTTAGACAATCTTGTTTCACATAGACAAGTCTGTCTAACTACAGTCTAAAGACAGTTGTGTCTATCATGTGGCGCACACCTAAGTCAAGACTGTCTTGACTACGATGACGCAATGCATACAATTGTGTATTCATTCAGTAGCAGAATGGAGTTCACCGAAGCTGCTGTGATAAGCATCCTAGTAATGCGTGCAAAACGGCGCAGACAACGGAAATATTGGGTACACCCCATATACAGTGAAAGATTGTTAAAAGGAAAGTTCTATATTTTATTGTTTGATCAACTAAGGTTTTATCCCCGAAAGTTTTTCAAGTACTTTCGAATGAATGTGTCTACCTTTGATAATTTGTTGAAATTGTTGCAACCTTACATTACTTAAGTATCACATCATACACTCATTTTCGCAAAGCTATACCGGCTTCTGAACGACTAGCATTGACGTGAAATCTTTTTTTAAGTTTATTAAAAAGCACAAAAAATGTTGTATTACGTAATACTTACTGAAAAATATATTTTGCGACTATTGCGAGCAGTTCTGAAAGATTTTATAGATATAGATAGAAAAGTTCTTATTTGGATAAAAATAACTTCAAAAATAAACGGGAAAGACTCAACGGGAAATATAGTATAGTATAGTACTTGGATCGCTGGTCGAGTTCCTCTTTTTGGTCGTATTATTGTTTATGTTTTGACACATGTGATTAAAATTGTCAGAATCTTTAATCTAGAAGTATTTAAAAATTAATTATGTCAGCCAGCTCGAGGCACATTCCATTCATAATCTTAGTGAAACCCGACGAATTTGATATAATATATTGAAACCTGTCCCGTCCGTCTCTTTGCTTTGCAGTTGAACTACTGGTAGTTATGTCTATTGTGGTTAGACAGTTTTGTCGTAGATGTGCGCGCTTGCATACATTTCAAAGGGAAGCCGACAGTCGTTAGTCAGACTTGTCGCGATTCGCATTAGTCAACTTTGTCTATTAGACGTCTTGTCTCAGATGTGCGCATCTAGTGCATTTTGCTATGCGATAGTCTGTCTAACTACAGTCGTGTCTCAGGTGTGCGGTCGCACTAACACAATCCCCGCGTTCCATTTGATGTTAAAAATTAAAACGCTCAAAATAGTAGGCATTTTGAGCATTTTGATCGTTTTTAACATCGCGGAACGCGGAGATCAAAATATAAGAACTCGTGAGTCGTGACTGGTCTAGACTCTAGAGTCTAGAGCGTCGCTCTTTACTCGGAGGTCGTGGGTTCGATTCCCGCGTTGGAAACAAGTTGGAAACATGTTAAAATATGTATTTACAAGTTTGGTTAGGACTTAGGACAATGCAGGCTGATCACCTGATTGTCTGACAAGTGAGATGATCCATGCGTCGAATGGGCATGTAAAAAGTCGGTCCTGCGCCCGATCTCTCGCCAGTCATGTCGGTCTGCCGTCCCACTCGAGGTTATGAGAGTAAAGGAATAAAGAGTGCTCTTGTGTACTGCGCACACACCTGGACACCATAAAATTACTCCTGCGTACCTGGCCTGGTTTCAATGAAACCGGCCACCGACACCGAACCCGATGTGGGGAGTATTATAATAATTTAAATATCAGCGTCATCTTATTGACGTGTTTGTCAAATAAAATATTTTATGTAAGTAGTTTTTTTAAATAGAAAAAGTTAAAACTACACACGTCAGCCATTACTTCGAATGTCGTTTATTTTTGTTTTATTTTTGTCGTTACTTAACGTCGTAATATCGAATTTCATACCCATATCAACAAAGTGCATAAAAGTTTATTACATTGTTATCGTATTGTTTTATAGGTTCAATATTTTGTAGTACGTACTGAGCAGTGAGTACACTAAAGGCCGTCACAGACTTGGCTATAATATATATTAATATACCGTACTAAACACACTGAGACCAGAAATATATATTATAGCTGAGTGTGTGGTCACGCGAAAATTGTATAGAAAATATTATATAGTAATATGCCTAGCTATAAACATATTAATATATATTAGCCTATAGCTAGTCTGTGACGGTCTTAATTCCGGAAAACGCTAGGAAGTTTCAGCAAACCGTCTACCACTTTGTACTAATTAGCTAAATTGACTAATTGACTGCATCGACAATTTTGGTAATAATGCAAACGACAAGTGTATTTTCCGCATTAAAATTTATCACTGGCGTTCATTGAGTTATAACTTATAACTCAATGCTGGTTATCCATATTTCCATAGGCCATAGCCCATAACTAAACAATACACGAGAGCAAGGAACCATATCTAAACAATACATTAGCAATTAGCTTATTATGAGCTAGGACTTAGGAACATAATAGTATCTGTAACAGGACGCTTACGTTAGAAGCCCAGCAGTTATAATTAATTATAATAATATAGACAGCAGCTCATCTGTCGGTTTCACCGCTACGTCCAAAACTGGCGTCAATGTCATCGTACAATGATCCACTAATGTGCCAATGCCAACCATGTACCGCGTTAAAAAAGGAATAGGTGAAAATATCCAATGTGCACAGTATAAATATACAGTAGAGTAATACAGCACACGCCCTTAAAATCTGCAAGCCCAACAAAGAGATAAGTTCTACTTCAAGTAAGTTTTATGCGATTATTTTTATTTGTCAAAAAGTTAAGCCTTGTGCGTTGTCCAAACTTGAACGGAGCCTTAATTTTTCAATGATTATATGGACGGTTTTATGCAAATATGCACCAACCAACTAAGAAATAATAATTTTAAATATTTTTTTACTACAAATTGGCTTCTAGGTCGGTGGCTCCTAGTTAAGGCACTAATCTCTATTAACCAAAAACGTTAGTTCAGTTACGAAAAAAATATCTGACAAGAACCAAATGAAAATAGTATTATTTATGTATTACTCAGTAGGTACTCTAGGAACATGTTATTTTTCTAATTTTGTTATTTTACGTTAGCTCTTGTTAATGTTGAAAAAGAATAAAAATACTTACGTATCCTAGGATCGAACCAA
This sequence comes from Plebejus argus, assembly GCA_905404155.3. Lineage (NCBI taxonomy): Eukaryota > Metazoa > Arthropoda > Insecta > Lepidoptera > Lycaenidae > Plebejus > Plebejus argus. The sequence continues at coordinate 5,802,760 of FR989935.1, read as the reverse complement.
GACGTCGTTCTTGCGGCGTGGTTTATGAAGTAGATCTCTCCCTCTGGTGTGGTGGCCTGTTCCCAACCATCAGGCAGCGGTCCCAGGGGGTCTGTGCTTGTGGTACTGCTTGTACTCTTTGCTGAAAACAAAAGAATGTTTTTTTAAATAAACGAATAAGGGCATAAGTATATTTAAATCGTTCTGCTGCGGAAAAATCACGCATTTCTTGTAACAGTGATTGCATCTATTGCAAAAAGCAATATTTTTGTTCGGAGAGGCTTCAAGTTTTGTGATTTTATATCTACACAAACTTTAGTGTGTTAATTCTCTCATTGGCAATATTTTTAGCAACCTGATATTAGGCGTAATGAACATAATATTATGTACTAACTACTACATTACATCTATTCAAGTCATTATAGCTCTAAATGTATGTAATATGTCACATAAAGAAATAGAGTAACTGCCAAATTACGTAAAACTTGCCAGAGTATTACGAAATCATGTTAAAAACAATCATTAATGTCCCAGGCATTACGAATAGGCAGCGAAAAGGCAATTTATTTTATTGTTTCCAGGCCCAGCCCGGAAGCGATATAAGATATATAATAGCTTTATTTATTTTTGAACACAAAGCTTAATGAATGAATAACATATGGACGGTATTGAGTTATTATTGAAGCTTGTTTTCTTACACAGCAAGCGGAAATATTGACATTGCTGATTCCGTACTGAGAACTAAATGAATCACAGGGCACTTTGCCACAGCGACGCACCATACGATTATATTTAGCTGTGTGTAGCGTAACGAATAATCCATTCATAAATAACGAGCATTATATAATAAATTAAAGCGATTGTTCTAGGAAAGCGATGCTGCGGCAACTCCGTTCGGGTTGGGCCACTGTTTCATTCAATAACTCATTCTTCTCGCTTTTCTGACGTTTCTTTATCCCGATTCTACTATATTAATGCTGCCATAGATGCTGCTTTGTTTCTTGTTCAACTTCAATCTAGTTTACTTCATATTTGAAATCAAACTACAACAATTTATTGTCATGAAATGTCAAACTTACGACATTGACATTAATTCATGAGCATTCCATTCTATAGTTTGATAGGAATCAATCGAAAATCGAACAAGGAGCGAATCTGCATAAATGTTGCTTTAAAAATAGTAGACATTAAAAATAGTAGTAACAGAAAATATAAAACGAAATACGCTAAATAGTAAATATACCCGAACTCTACATGCGGCACGCCATGTAGAGTTTGAGTTGCTAGACTTGCTTCGGATTAAACACTTTGTTTCACTATTATTTTTAAACATCAAGTTTACTTCTAACTGTTGTATGAATCATCCCTCGACCAAAATAGATATATTAAATATGTTTGTATTATTGCAAGTCAACTCATTAAAATCCATCATATTATAACTACTAGCAGAAAAGTTAAATAGGTCAAACATTTTACGAAAATAAAGGTGTAAAAAGTTACAAATTACAAACTATTAGCCCTGTAATTATCGTAATGTGTAAAGTCAAAATACATAACGAGGCTTTGGACATAATAATTATTATTATAATATTATAATACGTAAAGCATAATGCCGGTGTGAATTTATGTAATCGCAGCGACGCGCCCGTTATGCTAAGCGTTGTTTTATGTCCGGAGATTGTATTTTTTATGCTAATTTAGCAATTACGATAGTAAAATTTTGTTCATATTTCAATACACTTTTTTTGAGTTCACTACATCATTGTTTTTCGCGGGAACGGGATCTGTTTACACCGAAAATCATGCTATTTGACATTTCACTTTTCAGTTTTGCATTTCTTTTATAATATGCATGATCCAGTGACGCCACGTTATTTGCATGTTTCAATACATTTCGGTGAAAACTCTATTCTTTCATAAGTCATCGATTTAACTATTCTGACAAATTATACAACCAGCAACGATTCTTGGTTCTCAGTCCTTAGACAATAGTTCTAATCACCTAACCACTAACCGGGTACCACCTAAGATAACTGTTTTAAGTGGTAACCATTCCAAGAATAGTTATCAGTTATTCAATATTTTATATCACATCTAAAGATGAGTCTTGTATCACCGCGAAGATATTTCGTAAGTTAAATATGTCTTCAGTGCAAGGAGCCAGATTATAGAAGAATGTATTGTGAAAACATTATTCGTATGTCAGGTGATCCACATTAGCGATTGTTTGCTTTTGTCATACTTAATAAAGATAAGATAAGACTAGTGCATGGTGCCCTCGACGCGACGTAGGCTCAACACTTTGTTTCTGAATACGTGACAACAGCACGTAATAACGAGGTGAACTATCGAAAGACGCGTTTATTAACGTAACGTGACTTCGGCTCGACCACGAGTCCGAGCGATGTATAAAGGGCTGTGATTTCAACACGCCCGGCGCCAGTGTATTTTAGGAGCTATATGATGAAAAACAACATTTAACACGTAAATCAATTACGGTTCTCGTATGACTAATGCGCTCGTAATATTAATTACTCGTTCAACTTAGTGCGTGCCCTCGATTTTGAGACACCGGTGTATGGGAACGTTTAATTACCTTCGACGACATCCATTGCTGACGGATGCGTGTGTGATGTATTCGTCGTTTCTTGGAATACATTCGTGCTCACTCTCCGCCCCGGCGCTGAGGAAAAATATGTATCTATTACACAATTATTTAGCTTAATGTGACATTAGTGGATGAGTGCGGATGTTGCTGTCGGGAGCGGTGCCGCGGTGGCGCCCGGCCGCGCTGCCGACTCGCGTTTTTCGCGCTCTCGACGCCTCCCGACGGAAACGGCACGTTAATTCCCGTCATAAAATCAATTTTAGAATTCGGGTTATTTACTTGTTTTTATTTTAGTTTCGTGATAATTTTAAACGTCGCTCCGAAGCCAATTAGATCACGTGAAAGCGAATGTTTTCTTAGCGAACCGCAGAGTTTCCTACACGATCATAAAAGATTTATAGTTCGAATGCAAGGCGGGATTTGTTTTGGTATCGGTCATTAAAATTATCTATTGCGTAACTTTTTAATCTTGATAAGAAATATCAAAAAATTAAAGTTACCGATGGATCGCGCAGCGTTCTTTAAGGGCCCGGGTTACCCTCGAAATTTTCATACATTCTTAATACCAAAATAATTTTCTCATGTGAAAATATTTAACATGTTTGAGTTATTTTTCAGCTTAAGATAGTAATTACCTAGGGTCCTGAACAAATTTTTTTTACAAAATATTTAAATACTAAAAAAAATTTTTTTGTGTTTAAATATTTTTTAGTAAATTTACCACTAAATATTTAAACACCAAAAAATAGACAAAAACACTAAAAAACATATTTATAAATAGTAAATTTACTACAAAATATTTAAACTTTAAAAAATATTTTTTATTATTTAAATATTTTGTAGTAAATTTACTATTTATATATATGTTTTTTAGTGTTTTTGTCTATTTTTTGGTGTTTAAATATTTAGTGGTAAATTTACTAAAAAATATTTAAACACAAAAATTTTTTTTTTTAGTATTTAAATATTTTGTAAAAAAAATTTGTTCAGGACCCTAGGTAATTACTATCTTAGGCTGAAAAATAACTCAAACATGTTAAATATTTTCGTATGAGAAAATGATTTTGGTATTAAGAATGTATGAAAATTTCGAGGGTAACCCGGGCCCTTAAATAGTCATCAAATGAAAAACTGCTTTACAAATTAGAAGCTTCTTAGTAAACAAAGTGCCCTGTAATTTAACAGTAATAATGAGAAAATACAAATTACTGACGATGAAGGTTAAAGGTATAACCTAACAGACATCCTCCTAGCGGACATGAAGAAACTTTGAACGTACTATACTATAGTCACAATGACGAATCAAGGCACAAAACTTCATAATTATGTTTGAAATTCTGTGCCTCGTAGGGTCATTTTGGTTTAGTAGATACTCACTTGATGTGGCAATAGTCTGTGGGGTGGCGGTCTGTGTGAGTATGGCTTCTGTGCTCTGGTGTTGTACACCCGCTACGTTCTGTGCTGCGAGGGTCTTACGAGGGTCCTCCCACGTCGTAGTCTTGGTTATGTGACTGAAAAGAGACAGAAAATCAACGTTACATGCACAAACTTTAAAAGTAATTTATTTTTTCTCATTTGTACAACATTGCATAATACCGTCCAACTTCATTACGGGCAAGGATACAACAAATTTTTATTTTAGTATTATGAATATTAAATTACATTTAAGGTGACGCCTTGATAATTTGGCTGTAGCGATGTCCATTTTTCTCAGCAATGACTAAAGCTAAGAAATTAAAGTTCACTGTCAGTATTCATCATGCATTTGTCTTTGAATTACCCATAGCATAACACGATTGGTCAACTTTTATAACACAGAATAATCAATCTAAAAGACCTCTGTAAAAAAAGGGATTCCTATTTTGCCAACAGAGGAGAGTGATATTAATAAGCTTCCAAAATTTGTACGTAAATTGGTTCTAGTATACACTTTAATTTGCCCATAGCTTATGTGAAATGTATTTATGGTTTTTAAATTACGCGACAAAAACCATTTTGTCGCTACGCCCTTTCCATTTTTTGCAGTTCCATTGCTTGTTTTCTATGAGAGGCCGGGCCAGCCTCGCATAGAAAATAAGCAATCCAAAACACATCCAACACGGTTTTTTACTTTAACATGGCGTCACCTTAAGGTTGATTTTATTAAAATCAAAACAGATACATAGGAAACCGTTGTGTTCGACTAGTAAGTATACAGACTAGTAAGCTTGTAGTAAGTATAAAGACAGAGGCGATACAATACGTACATATTAGAACAAGTGGCAGCACAAGGTCTAAAAGTGGTTTCAATAACTGAACATGTATGAGTTATGACTTATGAGTCTATAGACTCAACAGCCGCCAGACAAGACTTCCTACTTACCGGTCGATGTGACCAATTTAAAGGAAACCGGACGCGAGCGACCTAGTGAATACACACTCGCTCGCCACGATCAATGATTCTTTTACTTTCTTTACATTGAAAGTAGGCAGTCTTTTAAATAACCGATCATTTTAAATCCTAATTCGATCTTTACTATCGACGAGATCGGCGAAAGGAAACGTGAAATAAACATGATGTTATAAAAGATTTTATATTATTACCCGGCAGATGTTTTTAACATTTGAATTTATCCTGGTTTCCCCCTTAATTGTTTAAGCAGTTAATGCAAAACCGATCCAAACATCGTAAAGGTTGATTGCGTTATTGAAGATTATGATTTTGCAAATGGCGGGCGAGATACGGTAAATCGATTAGCACGGGACGGTAATGAACTTGGCTCAGGTGTCGCCGGACAAGCTTGAATGCACCTGCATCTTACATTCATCGCTTTACGCTTAACAATAGCGTTTTTAAACGTTCATTCTCAATTTATGGCGTTTTTGTCCATAATTTCTATAAAAACTTTTTCAATACAAGCTGTGTTCTCCGCTAAATGTAGCCCTTCCATTATGCAGTTTATTAATGAGTTGTCTATTAGGTTTGGGGTAGATAGGAAGGAACTGTTTTGCATTTTAATGCCTCCGCTAACCGTTCATTCGAGCGTTCGGAAGTCCGTAAGGGACCGCCGGATCTGGCACCGGAAGCCAGAATAAAATAATATCGACCCAATAAAATGTAAAGTTTGTCGCTCTACAAGTTGCAGCAAAAGTCACACGATCATCAGACTTGAGTAGCAATAAGGCGCCTGTGTCATAAGATGCCAATCAATAGAAGGCATTGTTCAGTCCTTCATATTAAAACGCATTCCTCCACAGTCCACAGCAAAAAAACTCGGAGCCTATGCACAGCAAAAAGCTCGAGTGGCAGGTGAGGAGGAATTTGAGTTTTCAAGGTATGTAAATAAAGTTTAAAATAATAGCAATCAGGTGATATGCGGTGCGAGGGTTGCGGGGTGGCGCGGCGTGTAATTACAGAGCGCAGGCAGCGGTGGCTCGGATTGCATAACATCAGCCAAACTGTTATACAAGTCTTGCACCAGCGCATCATGTTTGTATACAATCACATTGTATCACCCTGTCGGTGGTTTTTTTTTTGCAGCGCATACAGCGGTTGCTTGGGCGACATCCAAGACAAAGAAAAAACTAGTTTGATGATTATTTTTTGCGAATTATCTTTCTTTTCTGACTTCTGAGACACAATGGATCTCTTATAAGAGTTATAAGTTATCCTATTTGATTTTGCTGCAAGAATACTGATGATACTTTCTCGCCTCTCACATACTCAACACAATGAAATCTGTTTTGTTCTTCTTTATTTATTATTGTGATTAAATTATTGCTTTAATAACTTTGAGCTGTGAACAATTATACGTTAAATACTGCACGTACGATCTTTATTCATGAGCATCATAACGTGAAAGCCTGATTTTAGGAAAAACTGGTGAATATCAAAACAGAAATCCCATATTCATTTAAAAGTACGTACCTATATTCATTTAAAATGACCAACGCAGTATGACATTTTAGTCATCACGGTAAACATAAAACATAACATTTAAACTGTGCTAATACGAGATAAACAATCAAATAACACACTACAACAGCTACGGTACTACATAGTACATTTCAATGCAGCTGCAGTAGAGAACTAGAATTAGCAGTCTAGAAAGCTTGAACAGGACACTGGCTATGAATATGCATATCGCACGGCATACGCACAAGGAAATTATAATATAAATACACTGAACAATTACCTAGATGACAACTATTGAGAAACTGTATGTCTCTCTCCTGCGAAGGCCTTCCACTCTTGTCTCTTACACAATAGTGCCGCTTGCAGGCTCGATAACACAGATACTTACCGGTTTGCCACCCGCAGAACAAAGAGTGAGTATTATTAGATCGAATATTGCAAGTCTATAAAACGCTGTCCGCTGAGTTATCCGATTCTAGTCAGCATGATCTAAAGCAAGCAATTTATTACTGCAAGCTATTGATTTTCTTCTTAAAGATATTCCTCTTACCTGCGTCCTGCACGCTAAGCATGGTCACCAAAGAAAGGGTTTCTTTCTAGGTTGTAACCACGGAGAAACTGACAGATGGACAAAGGAAATGTCATTTTGTCCCTGAAATATTATATCGACGTTTTCGCATAAAAGTTAATATACCTAGCAAAATAGAGAAACAAAGGCCTAACTCCTGAGCAAGCGAGACGTCTCTATCAGTTTTTTAAAATCAATTTCCGTTTCGTTTGACAGCTCGAGATTGTTGCTCTTTTCCGCTAGTATGGAGTCCGCTAGGTATATTAACTTTATATGCGTTTTCGTCCTTTCGGATTTTAACATTACATGTATGGCTGTGCTAGTAAGGATAAAGCTGCAATATTTCCAACCACCTATTGCTAAATCGATGCTGCCAATGCTACCGACGAGAATAGCCCTAAAAAAGGTTTATCTGGTAGGTTGAAAGATCCTTCAATTTATAATATTTCGACATCTTATTAATATTAGAAATCTATTATGGTAGTTGAAGGTGCCAAACATATGCCTTGTAGGTGGATACAGGTGGTCCCCACAAATGGGTTTAGTTGCTACGCCCATATACTTTCCATGGGCGGGATGGTATTGAAAGATCATTATTGTTTTCCAACACTTGCTCGTCATTATTGTTTGCATCTATTTAATATTTAAATGGAAGAAATAGACGCATTTTGGTGATAACTAAATCAGCTATTGCCTATTTGCCGATTAGAGAAAGCCCCAGAATTCCAGATCCAGTTACAAAATCCATATTATCTTTCTTAATAGTTATATTTTTGCCTGCTAATATCGTGTCTGCTGAATTTAAAGTAGGTATTAAGTAATGTTTTCTGCTAATCAGCTGTATAATTGTCGTTCAACGATCACCTCAATAACCCACAACAGACACATTAGCAGTCCATTGCGTATTCTTAACAAATAAAGCAATAACACCGGAATCATGTCATGCTATAACAGTTCTTCCAAGAAATATTACCTTTAGGGATAATCCTTTGTTTTAGCTCCGTGGGCTATCACAATCTTTTGGTGATGTTAGTCTTTTTCGCTTTGCCACTAATTTAAACTAATCAAGAGTGTCAAAACTTTTGGATAGGCTTATAATTCGCACTTGGGCGAATGTGAAATAGGCCCTTACAATTTCGTACAGTTTACTTTATTCTATTTAATAACTTCCATAGCTTTTTCTCAACTGCCATTTATTTTATCTTTGTCTGAGCATTTGAATTACATAAATCGAAGAACGAGATAATAGGTAGTTATGGTTGAACTTTGGTATCTTTCGACAACTCTACAAGTTTTGTTTTCTGAAGAAAAACTAACCTTTATAAGTTACCTTCATGCTTCATACGTGATTTCAGCTGATAAGCTAGGTAGAAAGCAATATGTACGTAATTATGATAAGAGGAAAAGGAGCGATAATTTTATGTGTCAGCCCGGGCGCCATGTTGCAGACTGGTTGCAATGTTTTCAAGAGTTTGTGTTTTCGAGAAAGAAACAATTAATTTTCAGACGATAAATAAATCAAGCTTGGGACTTTAAACAGCCTAACTCTGAAAGGCCTACCACCTAGCATCATAAACTCTACCTTAATCCAAAATCTAAATAATATTATGTACTTAATAACAAATATTATAGCTCAGTTTCGACTTTCGAGACATGCAAGATAGAACATTTATTTAGTAATATTGTAGTACTAACGAAATATTAAAGCAGCATTATGTAGAGTTATTGTAGCTATACTAGACTCTACACTATAAAGAGTTAACTTGTACAGTTAGAATATGCACCTAAAAGGAAACTCTCCCTTGCTAACTATGACTAGAGTAAAATTATTATCTTATTTTAAATATATCTGAATGGTTAGGTATTGTGTTAATATTGAATATCAAAACTCAAATAAGTTAATACTAAATCTAATTATTTACTTACACAGATTTTAAATGAAAATCGAAAGTACGAAAGTTCGATTTTCAAGAAGAACTAATTAATATACGATTTCAGGGAAATGACCGAATTTACAAAACATCAAAGTACGTACCTACTTGGTAATTTATATTTATAAAATTTAATGTAACCATTTATCAAATTTTCATAATTAAAAAACCACTTGTTTCTTGAGACACGACTTGAAATATTGTTATGGATACGTGAAGTTTAATAACGAATTTTATGTTTTGATGAGATCACCGTCAATTAAAACTTGGGCTAAATTTCAGAATAACAAACAGTCATTTTAAACCTAAGATCATATAAAACTTTCCAGTCATCTTAGTCTTTTTCAACTAGCTACTGCAGGAGGTTGGTGTTAATTGAACGGAAGACTAGCAATAATAAAAACTGGGTCCATGCTCCATGCATCTGTCTTGCTCCTAACTTGGCTCTGATTGCCGGACGCACGTCACATCGGACGCACATCCTCGTCGACCGTGTGCGTAATTTTACCGCTTATACTTGCACCTATAAAGTGCACACTCAGTAGTCAGTACTAGTGTTCTTAAGTTAAATTGTCTCTACTACTCTAGTTTACTGAATTTTGCTACATTATCAGCAAAATGATTAAATTCTTATCCTAAATTCCCGATAAACAAATCTTTACCTCCTAGGTCAGCTAAAACGACTGTTTATTTACTTTTTAGGATTGATTACGTAACCGTAAACTGCCGGTCCGCGGATGATTTACAGCCCCGGAAACGTAATTGGCTCAAGAACTCACTGCCACTTCGAATATCATGTTTTACGTCTCTTTATGAGACCGGCCATAATAATAGCTAACATAATATCTCTGATCTTCCCAGAAAATAGCGCAAGCGTTGCGGTTCTCGTATTTTTGTTAAAAATATGCGCAACCTTCTTAAAAACAGAACTAGGTACTCACAAATTCTGTATGGTTTCTGTTACAGATATTGTGATAAGCAAGTCAATAAAAAGGAAAAAGATTCAGCAGAATGAATCATTAGGTACATGTAACACTGCCTTTATGTCATTAAACACTAAGGGCCCCCGCAGATATATTATGCAATTTGCAGTTGCAAACTGCAAATTTATGAGAACTTTATTAATTCGAGATCCCGCCTGTCATGACTTTCTTGACAGACTGTAGTTGTACAACTTAAAATTGTAAGTCTGCGGTCGCTCTAATTCCATATTTGATGTCAATTGAAAAAATAAATCCATTCGTCGAAGAACCGATGATGAAGAAGCCAGCACCAGCGTTTTAAGGGCATATCCTCGTATAGGGAATGATGTGTAGGATCCGTCATGAATGGACGAGTAAACAAGTTTGACGCACTACATATTACAATATGATAAAAGTTTTATCAATTTTGATAAAGACGGTTTGCCAATCTTATCGGTCGATACAGGATATTGTTGTTTCATCCTAATCGTAACTTTTTTCATTCATTCATCGTTCTAAGTTTCACCTTAATTTTGTGACTTTACACTTAAGAGGCCGGGCTACCCTCGAAATTTTCATACATTCTTAATACCAAAATCATTTTCTCATACGAAAATATTTAACATGTTTGATTTATTTTTCAGCTTAAGATAGTAATTACCTAGGGTCCTGAACAATTTTTTTTACAAAGTATTTAATTTTATACTAAAAAAAATTTTTGTGTTTAAATATTTTTAGTAAATTTACTACTAAATATTTAAACACCAAAAAATAGACAAAAACACTAAAAAATATATAAATAAATAGTAAATTTACTACAAAATATTTCAACTTTAAAAAATATTTTTTATTATTTAAATATTTTGTAGTAAATTTACTATTTATTTATATATTTTTAGTGTTTTTGTCTATTTTTTGGTGTTTAAATATTTAGTAGTAAATTTACAAAAAAATATTTAAACACAAATTTTTTTTTAGTATTTAAATATTTTGTAAAAAGAATTTGTTCAGGACCCTAGGTAATTACTATCTTAAGCTGAAAAATAACTCAAACATGTTGTTTTTGCTAGTGCTGCTACTAGATTAATAATAATTATTAGTTAGTCTATAATATTATTCGATACAGTTTGCAGTAACAAAGGGTTTTTCGACGCAGTTAATTGTAACAGAAACAAAGATTCTTAGAAAGCAGTAACGCCCTTTTTAATACGAGTCTATGACTTTTCACAGTTTCGGACGATGGATCGTATCGTTTCCACGATGGATCGTAGGTTTTTCACCGAGAACAACATGGCGGAGACGAAGTTCTAAATTTGAATCTCGGACGAGTTGGCGCTCACGTTCGTAAATAAACGCACACATGTATAATCAGTAACACTATACAAATCAAACTGTCACATATTTTATAAAACCAAGATGTTGATATAAATAGAAGATAAGCTTGATCAAGAAACTACATGTACTAAGCATATTAATAAGGTGAATTTTTAACAAACATTTTAGTCATAGTTACTAGTTTTGAATTCCAACACAACCACAGAATACATATTAGTACAAGTAACACAACTATAAAATTCAATAGAGGCATCTTTGAAACTAGAAAACATGACCATTTAGGTACATTAAAGATTACAGTAGAAAAATATTCAAATTTATTGCTAATAATAATTAGTGTTAAGTAGTCCAATTTCAACTAAAGAACTAATGAATAGTCAAAAGGCTAGTATCATTAGTATTTATTACAACAAATGAGTTCCAAGTTCGTACCCACACAGATGCAGCGGACGAAAACGTACGAGTGACGCATCAACTTCCGGCCGATGATTTTATTACGGGATCTCCTGTACCCACCGACATTTGGATAGATCATTCGTTCATCCCGTGTGATTTCATAATTCATACTTTAGAAGCGTGGTCACAAAGCATCCTCTATAAAAACCACCATTGACATTATGATTTATGAGGTAAGCTTGAAGCTTCGGATATCATTACCGAGTCTTAAAATAATTTCACGCCTTTACGTAACACATACGTTCAGTTACATCTGTCAACTGTCATAATAACAGGTAAATATTGGAGGTAATTTGCTCACCGTCACAACATTTGGATTAATTATATCTTTTTTATATCTTCCATTTCCACAAAGTCCTTTAAATTAAATTTCAGGACCGATGATGATGATTCGGAATATTACAGCTTGACCAATTCGGTAACATGAAATTGGGCATCTAGTGGCGAGTGGCTGGCGCCAGCGTGCTCTCATTCCTGACAAAGGACCGATTGATTTATTTATATCATTAAGTGCCGTACGACATCAATGTTTCTTCAGTTTTATTACTGGCTTCCTTTAACACTTTTCACGGTATAATTAATAACAACTAATGTCGAATGTATCATTCGCAATATTGACTTCAATAAAACATTGAGAATACAGACTGAAATAAGTTTGGAGAAAGTTAAAAAGATATAAGCTGAAGTAGTAGATCTCACACAAGATGATTTCTTCTCCCTTTCGCGTCTAAAAACACAAGCAAGCATCTTAAACATTCATCTAAGTATATTCCATCAATTTAGGAAGCTGGAATAACTGCTTTATTAGCTGTGATGGTGTATGTGTGTGTAGTAGGCCAACTCGTACAAGGCAGTGCGAGACGACTAGTCGGCCTTGCGGCTAGGTGGTCCGCCGCTCGCCGCCAGAGGTTAACAACATGTTTTTTTATTAAACTTTAGAAAGTAACGAGATAACATGTTCGTCTTATCTTAAGGAAATTAAGAACTCTTGACAGTGATAAGTGATAACGCTTATTTCTTCTTTATAGATAGGGAAAGACAGATCAGCTCTGTCCACGCATTGTAGGTGTACTTTGTAGATAATTATGCGCTTTGTTTTACTGTTTACAATATGATTTATTTCTTTAGTTTATGTTAAAGTGGAATAATAAAAAGATTGGGAAATGATTCCTTAATACTTTATAATGTAAATTCACCTCTGTAATATAGCTATAAGTATAAAGATAGTACTTCTAAGTATAAATAGAGAAAGTCCCATCTTGATTTCAAAAGTAGAGATCACTTTAAAGTTAAAACTCCTCGTTGCACGAAACGAACGTTTTTCTCTGTGTTAGCTGTCGACCACACAAGGATGACGAGCGGTTCGAGCTCGTGACCTATGACACTACAGGGACCGGTATTGGCATCCGGGTTAGCGGATGGCTCCTTTACTACACTTGCGAAAACAGAAAGAAAAAGGTAACAAATTATGTATTCCGCAAAATCTAGTTTAGAAGTCGTTGTAGATTTTTAGATGTGGTGTGGTCTGTGCAAGATCTATAGGAATCTTCGATTTGAGCTATTCAAATAGAGTTGCGTGCATATTACATATTATGTAGCTTTGCTGCGATGCTTGAAGAACACACGTCAATGGGAGATATGATTTATTGACGTAAAAGTTCATCTCAATTCTCATTACAAGCAGTGAGCGATAGTGTTTGGCCTGCCTGAGTCACCGGGAATCATGTGAGGAGCTGTGCCCTATAATTAGACGTTAATCAGAAAAAGGCTGAACATGAAGCACATGTCCGGCGCCAACGGAAGCCGGTCTGGCTCGAATAATTCATTGTGTATTACGCGCCACTCATTCATATGGCTTCCACTAGGTAGTGGATAGAGCGTCCATTCACATTCACAGAGGTAATGCACAGGAAGTTCTAATGGGCGCCACCTCTACGGCCGCTGGTGCGCTGGATTTGCAATAAGGTTAACGTTTATGGTTATGTTTTTGCGACTATACATAGAATAGCCTCGGGGCTCGGTCTGTATGTGGTTGTTCACGTTGTCAGTCAATTTTCGGGTGGTGAAAAGATATTTCTGTCTTGCATTTTTGTGAGAAAATTGAAAGAAATTTAAAAGAAAGATCTAAGTGATCCATCATTGTCATCATACACGAATTTCTAAGTAAAGACTACATAATATTTTTACAATACTTATGTATTTACAATGTAAAAATTTAAAAGATATTTTAGCAAAACGCTACAACAACACTCGCTGCCTTATGAAGTTTAAAATCATTTGTATTGTATGGTGTACCAGTAACAAGTTTGAAGGTAGAACGGTGTGCAAGTTGCACCGTGAGGCTACTGTCCTGCTGGGGCCACGGACTTTGGACTTGACTGTTTATATTTACGTCTCGTTCCCTCATACGGGCGAATGCCTCTATCTTTTTCCCTCGCTAATCTTACCTCACCGCTAGATTAGTTTCGATGTCTGCGTACTTTTTGCTGTCACCGCCAAGTGCCAACCTGTCTTGAGCCTTTTAACTCGTGACAAAATGAACGTATAATAATTAATAAGTATTAAATTCGAATGTGCAAAAAATATTTACACGTTAACGTAAATAATTGAAGAAAACACAATTACAACGAGGGGGAAACGAGACAAAGCTAGTTTAGATCGATACCTTTCTAAATGTTACAACTACGTAGATTTACTTATACAGAAACATAAATGTTACAGAAATAGGTGTCGAAATCTAAGCATGAGAACGCGTTATACGCGATATGACATTTAGCAAAATGGCAAAATTCAATTTGAATATTTGCGCAACCTTCAATTGTTCAACATTTCAAGGGCTATAATATTTTTATGCAACGTGTTCTTGTATCTGCCACTCATACAATAATGTTGCAATTATCAAAGACATTGTAAGTGCATTTAAAGGGCTTGATGTACAAGTTTTAAAACATAGTTTTTATACAACTTTTTGGGTAGAACGTCCGACGGGGGCTGAACTTGCTACAAACGAGATCTACTGAATGATCGTCAATGATTCCAAAACGCGGCGAAACCCAAAGGCTGCGGCCCGGGGCGGAGACGAGAGAAAAAAGCCTTTGTTACTAACAACTCAGGTGTAGAGAAACCAAATAAGACCAACACAAAACAAAATACACTGCCAGGGAGGCGCCAAAGGTATATCGATATAAGAAATTCAGATGCGTACACTGCACAGGCGCAATGTGATTTATTTCACACGTTCACGATATTAATTAAAATACCTACGAAGGTAGAAATCGTGAATTGTTAATGCAAGAATAGAATTAGCATGATTTATATTTATATCTAAGTATGTATTTCAAAATATGGAGATAAAGTTTAATAATCTTTCTATGATTATTATTATTACTCCAAAGTAATCAAAAATTAATTAAAAATATTGAAATTCAAATGTTTTAACAGAACAAATCTACAACTATTATTATACTTAAATAGATGACAACAACAACAAGCAAGAAACGATGATTCTAATGATATGTGACTTTAAAATAAAATTTCAAAATTTCAATCGATAGAAGGAAAACGTACAGGCTCGGCGCGCACGAAAGCGATCCTGACAGGATATGGCGGACGCGGGGGGCGGGATCGGTTCTCAGAATCCAAAGCGAGCCTCGGAGGCTGCGGCAACATCACACAAATCGATCTCGTTAACTGCCGTCCCGAGGTGAAAAACGAACACTTGCGCCTTAAAAAGTCAATTAAATTTGTATCTTTCAGCCAATCATATTTTATAAATAGCCTTTATAGTTTTGCTATGTACCTACTTTATGGCATGATTGCTCGAGTAACTACTTTCGAACATCGAGCTGATTTTTTAAATACTCTGTAAACTTAACTAAAAAGACAAAGTCGCAAGGATTATCCTAAAGCTAAAAGTGAAGAAAACAAAAGAAATAATAAACGAAATGGTCTCGATGATGTATAATATCGGCTATAGTATATTAGAGCAGGATGAACGGCGTCGTGTCACGTCGACGCAGTCGGTTATTCCGAAATAACCGCACGCGTAGTGTTCAATGGGCAGGCGAGCGGGGGCGGGCGTCGCGGCGCTCGCGCTAAAATTAGACGTAAACAAGACGAGCAACAGGCGCCGCCGTTAAGCGTGTCGATCTCCTAACCGATGAGATGTAGACTCTACACTCCACAGTCTACAATCCGACTCTAGTATATACTGCAAAGTTCTCTAAACACGATGCAAATACTACGTTGGCTAACTCTGCTCCTTCCATTGCTTCCTCGTAATTGTCAATGAACTCAGACTTCAATTTTTTAAAGCATCAAACAAAATCTTATCAAATCAAATATAATTAATAATTTATATAACTATCACCACACTTTGAATAGAATTGAACAAGAATCATTTTGACTATTTATTAAAAAACTAATTAGTAATTTCAATTTTAACAAGACAATACAATTTAATGTTCATTTGGATATTGAAATATTCACCGAAATAAAAAATCTCTACCTTTTACATATTCTGTACCTATTTTAATCCACTTAAGTATAGGTTCGGGTAAAAAATATCGGGTGATTCACTTTTGGAAATTCCAAGAAATGTTAAGCCAAGTCATCATTATATAGAGCATTTTGAGGTAAAACATTATTATGTGAGCTTCGATGATTTTGTGTTTACAATTACAGCTTAGTATCCCACAATTTAAATAATAAAAAATGGCTAGCCATTATAAAAAAAATACTGGAATACTGGAATCTTGGGTAGCGTCTTCTCTTTACCACTGATGTCTGCTAAATGATCATTGATCAGTAAAAAGTAATAGAATATGTATGCATTTGGTCAGGTTTAACTTTTAAGTGCTTTTTGGTATACCTACATTTTAGAACGGCTCGAATAATAAATCAAATAAGTTATAACTTATAATATTATATGTTAAATTAATAAGACATACTCAGGGTAGAGCTAAATCAGACATTAGAAAAGCGAAACGAAGTACACAAAATAATTAAAGAAGAAACTTTATACAGAACAGTAGCCCAATGAAATGAATGGGAACATACTGTAAGCGCTTTGCATGATTTAATTGATATTCGGTGACGTCATATTCCAACAGATCTAATTGAAGCCGTGTTAAGGACCCCAGTATGACGTGGGCCCTAAGGCGCCCGTCAATGTACACACTTGACCCCTTTTGATCCTACAATTAGGCATGGCGATACTCTCAGCCTTTTGAGGTACATAGTTATCAGTTTGATTACTATCAATGTGTAACTAAAGATTATAAATGTGTGTTATCGAGGCACTTGTGATTTAGTTACCTAAGTGGTTTTTATAATAAAGGAAAAAACAACCAAGTGCATAGGAAGCAGTCAACTAGTCGCCCACTACTTGGATTTTTAAGGCAGGGTTGGTGTTGGAAAATAACCAAGTGACTAGTGAGTATTTTGCAACTTATGCCTCTACATCTCTTGAACTGGCAATGTTATCAAAGTTGATAACAGTTGATATAGATCGTCAAAGTTCTACCATCATGTTTTCGTTGATTTTGGAGTCTTCAGTTGTAATGCCCTGTAAGCTTTAATAAAAAATTATATCTCGCGAATACATAAATTATATCCTTTAAGTAACACTTAACACTGTAAAGTGGACACAAGAAGTTACCATAAATGATAGTCATGACCACTGATCTCTATACAAGTACGTCTACACTGGATTGCTGATAGCCTTTGAAACGACAGCTATTTTTTGTGCCTATTTGAAGCGGAATCAGCGCCCCTATTATTCGGGTAGAGAACTAAATCTGACGTAAAAATGACGTTTGAAAGCCGCCATATTGGCGCTGATAGCAGTAGTGAGAGTATTTGGAACTAATACTAGTGATGACAACTGTTGTTATTGGTTGTGGTTACGTCAAATTTAGTTCTCTACCCGAATAATGGGGGCGCTGATTCCGCTTCAAATAGGCACAAAAAGCAGGTCTGTATCAGCAATCCAGCGTACTTGTATAATAGAGATCAGTGGTCATGACTCATAATTTGACCGTTATAATATAATATTATCTTTTGCCGTTAACTTCCAAACTTCTTAGTAAGCAGAACGTATGAATTTCACATCCAGCCAGCGTTCAACAGGTGTGGTCTGCCGAGTGCCGACTGCCATATATACGCGCTCGCTTGTTATCGCTCTAAACAGCTTTGTTGATTAAACATTATTACAGAAGTACATTATTACCGATGACACAAGCAATGAAAGCCATCTGTGTCCACAGAGTGCGATTATGTGGAACGAACAAAGATCTACCCTTGAGACAACCGCCACCCAACGAATAAAAGGCTCACTGTAAATATTTTTATAGTTTACGTATTCAATCTTAAATAATGTCCACTTTGTACTCATGAATTTACAGACTATTTTTTGACTCAATGAACAAAATTTCTGATGGATTTCGATAAAGATGCTAGAGAGCCAACATCCAATAATCAGAGCGTGGAATCTGAGCAAGTACTTCGTCGTATCTGATGATCCATATGCAATAGTGATCTCTACGTGTCGTCTTTTAAGATTCTATTTTGTTTGCTACCACATGAGACTTGAGAGTAAGTAATAACGCTAACCCATATAATTATGTGCAAAAGACAATACCAATTATTGGTACAAGTCTACAAGATAAGTACTACATTAGACGGACGAAGGATGTAAAAGTGAGAATGACCTGCAAACAGAAACATTACTGATTTAAAAAATCAGGGAGCCTTGAACTCGGTAGTCAAAGATTTACGTGGGAGAGCCATGCTTCGGCACGAATGGGCCGGCTCGACCGGAGAAATACCACGTGCTCACAGAAAACCGGCGCGCGTGAAACAGCGCTTGCGCTGTGTTTCGCCGAGCGAGTGAGTTTACCGGAGGCCCAATCTCCTACACTTTTCCCTTCCCTACCCTCCCTTATTTCCTTCCCTATCCTCCCCTATTCCCTTTCCTACCCTCCCCTACCCTATTACCCTATTCCCTATAAAAAAAAGATGTTAAAATTACAACTTGCACCGTACCTATGACTTGAATTTAAGCAAATGTATGTTTAAAGGAACATTTTAAATTCAAAATACATTGTTCTAGCGAGTTCCGTTATAGAGTTACCTGTCGCCTCGGACGCTAACCGGACAAGTTCTGAGAAGGCGATAGTACGACTTTTACTGAATGTTATCGCTGGAAACACTATGATAAGTTCGTTTGTGTATGCGAGTGTGACTTGCTTTGTGCATTTCGTAGAAAGCCGTGTGGTGTATAAGCTAATTACTTAGCCATTAAGTAACTGTGTTACTGTTGGTTGGGTAACTTGGTGACTAAATTTGTCAATATTCTTCTTTCTCTCTGTAAAAATTAAAAAACTAAACTGGATATAGTTGAGGTTGCAAGCTGAGTGAAAACTAAAAGATTGTAATAAGTATAATATGTAATAATCAATCATAAATTATGTTAAGTATAGAACTTAGAACTTTGAATCACAAAAATAATTTCTAAAAACTTCATTCCCTATTTCATCCCCTTAGGGATGGAATTTATTAAATTCCTTTCTGAGGGGATGCCTACATCATAGTATCTTTATGACGTATACACAGTCTCAGCCCGATCAGTTTAAATTTGACAAAAGTTTCATGCAAAATTTCATCCCCTATTTTACCCCCTTAGGGGTGGAATTTTTAAAATCCTTTTTTAGGAGTTGCCTACGTCATAGTAGGTTTAAATGCATGCAAAGTCTCAGACCGATCGGTTTGAAATTGACAAAGTTTCATACAAACTGTCAACCCCGATTTCACCCCCTTGGGGGTAGAATTTCCAAAAACGCTTAAATACACATCCATTTAATTTTAATTAGTAACCCAATAATAAAGTTTCATGTTTCTAACTCAAGAAATTACGGACTTTTATTCACACTTTCAACCCCAATTTCACCCCCTTGGGGGTAGAATTTCCGAAAACGCTTAAACACATATTTATTCATTTTTAATTAATAGCCCAAAAACAAAGTTTCATGTTTCTAACTCAAGAAATGACGGTCTTTCATTCAAACTTTCAATCCCAATTTCACCCCCATGGGGGCAGAATTTCCAAAAACGCTTAAATACGTACTTATTTATTTTTATTCAGTAGCCCAAAAATAAAGTTTCATGTTTCTAAATTAAGAAATGAAGGACTTTCATACAAACTTTCAACCCCTATTTCAACCCCTTCGGGTTAAAATTTCCAAAATTCCTTCCTTAGTGGGTGTCTACTTAATAAAACAACCCTGCTCACCAAATTTCGTGGCTGTAACTTTAACAGTTTTTGCTCTGCGATGATGAATCAGTCAGTCAGTCAATCAGTCAGGACTTGTAATTTTATATATTATATAGATATAGATAATATAGAAAATCAGTATTATAGTACGGGAGCCCTAGAGCAATTTTTTTTTGTGATTACTAACAAGCTAATTTTTTGTGAGTAGCTACATTTTGATAAGATGAACAAGATTTTTTTTTTCGAAAAATCTCGAAAGTGGTAGCTAACAGAGATAGAAAGGATTTCATACTTTGACTTGATGGTCCAGTCCACTTTCGAGATTTTTCGAAAATAAAAATGTTGTTCGTCTTGTCAAAATGTAGAGCTACTCACAAAAAATTTGCTTGTTAGTAATCACAAAAAAATTGTTCTAGGGATCCCATACCATTACAATTTTAATTTTAACATAAAATGTGTTAATTATTAATGTTAGTATTTCTGAATTTTATTTAAAAGATGCTACTTCAACTCGAAAATCATTTGAAATGTTGTGCTAGTCAATTTATCACTGGCTCCTCTCTTTGAATATTATTTTTATGTTGTTGAATATTCCAGAATCCAGTACTAAAATTATTACTTTTTAATCATATCGGAGCAACGCCTTTAATTCCAGCTAGTTTCAAAACTGAACATATAATATTATAATATGCGAATCGATAATCCAAGAATTAACTTGACACTAAGGTCCTGCCACTTGATTGTTCTAATGTTTGTTGACTGAACGTAGTTCATTGAACTCTACCATTTCTTTATATTCAGCATGGGAAGTTTCTCTTATTAAGGATTCAAAGGACGCAACTTAAAAGGAAATATTGCTGGTGGGTCAATCACTAACTCGTAAGGAGTACACATGAACTTCAGTTCTGACTTGCGAGTTGCGAGTCTTTTTTCAAATTATTCGCTAGGCATCCTTACAGATTTTACTAATTGTATTTAAAATTGGGTCAATAGATAAAAGTACATATACTTAAAAAAACCGGCCAAGTGCGTGTCGGGCCACGCGCAATGTAGGGTTCCGTAGCACCGCTAGTTTTTGAAAATTTCTGTATGGTCAATGAATGTACATTTATAACATGTTTTACACTACTAACAACATCATCTCAAAGGAATTTGAACGAAAAGTTCCTTTATACTTCGCCGAATACATTTTTTTTAGTTGATCGACTATTACTCAATAACTTATGAAGTCAACTTAGCCGTGATAGTTTTCCTTTTAAATTCAGCATATTTCCTACTCCTAAATACTCATAATATTTTTAAAAAACCTATCCAACGACACC
The DNA here is from genome assembly GCA_905404155.3 of Plebejus argus. Lineage (NCBI taxonomy): Eukaryota > Metazoa > Arthropoda > Insecta > Lepidoptera > Lycaenidae > Plebejus > Plebejus argus. The sequence goes on along the minus strand of FR989935.1, from coordinate 5,781,432 downwards.
CCACACGATGGGGTGGGCGCGAAAAAAAAAATTCAAACCCGCTTGATGTGTAGGGGAGGTACCATAAAAAATATTTTTTAAATATTTTATGTACCATTTTGTCGGCATTATTAATATGTATTATTCATGCCAAATTACAGCTTTGTAGGTCCTATAGTCTCTGAGCAAAACCGCGGACGGGCAGACGGACAGACGGACATACGGACGGACAGACCGAAACTATTGTCCTTGTTGACTACGGAACCCTAATTATCGTATATAAATGCAAATAGTTTCCTCGTCAAGTAAAAGTCTAGTAGTCCTTAAGGTGTTTCTTGAAAGCTAGCAAAGCTAGCAGGCTGATAGCGCCGCCTTGGGCGTTCGCCAAGGCAATTTGCATCTCCACTCGTTTCGGAACATCGCCAAGTCTAGCCGAACAAAACCACCGAGAATTACCCTCCATTCCAATAATAATTAACGCAAACATTTCGCAGGCGAGACAAGCTGGCCGTTATGGATCTTATAAAACATAGTCTCAGCTTGCAATTAAGAGGCGATGCAGCCGTCTATTTGCTGACACGGAAGAGACGCATCGCTTGCGATGGTCCATCTCCTGCGGACTTCACGAGGTCGGAGCCAAGCCGACCATCTAAATTAATACCTTTGATATTAGAAAATATACCAATATTTTCGAGGAGATTATGAAGTGCCTCGTTGAAACATTTAGGCCTTCCGCCTTGGTAATTTTGAAGTCGCAATCGCTAACGAAGTGTCATAACTCAAGTCATAACTCATAGCGTTTCAAACATAAAGAACGCGACGTCAATGAGATAATATTATCTAGTCTTAATTGGACTGGACGAAGTTGACTAGAATAGCTACATATGGGATTCAATGTTTTGAAGCTGTTTAATGTGCCAACTGCCTTAAGCCGCCAACCCACCGCGGCGCACGCTGTGCACGGCTACGCACTATGGCTACGCGGCGCACGGATTTATTAGTTTGACTACGTGGGTCAACGTTTCCACTGCAGCACACGCTACGCACACGGCCACGACTATGTACAACTGTAGCGCAGCACAATTTTGAATACTATGTACACGCATCCGTGTATCCCGTCACAGTATAGATCCCGTGCACAGCATGCATAGCGTAGACAGCGTTGAGCTACGCCTCTCCGTGCGCTGCGGTGGATTGGCAGCTTTATTGAACTGAGATCGGTAATTTGAAGGTAAAATTATCTGACTAATATAATTAACATAATAATAATGTTTTCTTACGTGTGCATATTTCATTTCTTACTCTGTTATTATGTTGGTCGACTTTATTTATGAGGTGGCGAAAGCTTTGATGTCAGGTTGGCCGACGTCCACACGACGCGAAGAACTTGTGATAGTCTGGGTGATACGACGAATATGCTGTAACTACTACCTATTTAGCAAACTACAATATACTAGTAACTAGCCTACTACTAATTGGCTATTGCACAAAATCTAACTATTGTGTCTTTCATACAATTAAGATGTTATTAAGCAATTCAACAGGGATTAATTAAGAAGTAATCGTTATATATCAGGCTGGACCTTACCATATTAAGTACCTGTCAAGTCACAATAAGCAAAAGAGCTTTTGGTGTGAGCTATAAAACCTTCGAAAGAAAGTTTGAAGCGAAAAATTTAACTAAAGCAGCTACTACAATACGAACTACAATGTTAAGCAATAATTTTTCCATTTTTGCATCAAAATCCTTATGCGGTTCACAGACTACATCTACTTACCAAGTTTCAATAGTTTAACTTTAATAGTTTCGGAAAAAAGTGGCTGTGACATACGGACGGACGGACGGACGGACGGACAGACAGACAGACAGACAGACATGACGAATCTATAAGGGTTTGTTTTTGCCATTTTGGCTACGGAATCCTAATAATAATCGGCCAAGTGCGAATCGGAATCGCGCACGAAGGGTTCCGTACCATTATAGAGCAAAATTAGGCCATAAATTGTGTTTTTTGTATGGGAGCCCCCCTTATTTTTTTATTTTATTTTAATATTATTATTAAATATTAAAGTACACATATAACTAAGGATTTTGTGAAAAATTCAAGTACCTACCTGTTGACTGTTGACATCTACACTACTATTATAAAGAGGAAAGATTTGTTTGTTTGTTTGTTTGTTTGTTTGTTTGTTTGAGTCGAATAGGCTCCGAAACTACTGGACCGATTTGAAAAATTCTTTTGCTATTGGAATCTTACATTATTTCTGCTGAACATAGGCTACATTTTATTTTGGAAAAAAGTAGGGTTCCGTAAGATATTTGAGTTCTTCGGACGCAAGGTGTAAAAAATCAGCTAGAAAAGTTACTTATTTTGCGTACGCTGCCTAAACTATAAAAGATAGAACCATAAAATGTTCTAAGTAATTGTAGATCTTATAAATGTCTACAAAAAAGTCCGCGACACACTATACCTATCTATGTCGAGTGAGGCACAATAACCATTTATTTATTTAAAATCCTGAATTTTTTTTGGACTACATTTAAACGGATATATTTTACTCACGCTATTAATCCTTATCAAAATAAATTATTTTATCACTAAGTACAGTTTATGTAGATAATATTTGGTCTTTGAATTATTAAAATTGGACGTTTGGTTTTGAAGTTATGGCGAAATTAAAATATTACGATAGTGGGCGTCACGGAGGAAGACAATATTCTGTTGTAGAAATGAAAATTCTGTACATAAAAGATATGAAATGACACCCGAAATTACACCTTTGTCACTACATCGCTATAGAAGCCAAAATTGTGGTTAGTTTTTTGTCTGTCTGTCTGTCTGTCACTCTTTCTGTCTGTCTGTATGTTTGTTCCAGCATCACACGAAAACTACTGATCCGATTTGCATACGGTTTTCACAGATATATTATATTTGTCTTCTTCCAACTCAACATCTGGTGTATAAAAATCCTCCCCCCCCCCTCCCCTCTCAACCCTCTCTGGGGACCAAAGAGGGGTCAGATTTTGTATACAACTTTTTTCTTTGGTGGACTTACTTCATATTAGGTATTAACTGTGTTTTTCAACTTAACATCTGGTGTATGACATTCCCCCCCCACACCCTCTTAGGGGACAAAAGAGGGGGTAAAACATGCATCAACTGATGATGTAGAAAATATACTTTAAATGGCAAAACAACGTTTGCCGGGACAGCTAGTTATTGATATAGAGCAAAAAAGGCCAAAAAAATCACGTTTGTTGTATGGGAGCCCCCCTTAAATATTCATTTTATTTTATTTTTAGTATTTGTTGTTATAGCAGCAACAGATATACATAATCTGTGAAAATATCAAATCTCTAGCTATTACCGTTCTTGACTTACAGCCTGGAGACAGCAAAAAAGGCCAAAAAATCACGTTTGTTGGTATGGGAGCCCCCCTTAAATATTCATTTTATTTTATTTTTAGTATTTGTTGTTATAGCGGCAACAGATATACATAATCTGTGAAAATATCAAATCTCTAGCTATTACCGTTCTTGAGTTACAGCCTGGAGACAGACAGACAGACAGACAGACGGACGGACAGACGGACAGACAACGAAGTCTTAGTAATAGGGTCCCGTTTTTACCCTTTGGGTACGGAACCCTAAAAATGATTAAAGTTTAAACTAAAGCAACTCAACTACGTTTGTGGCAATTTCTGAACACTTGCGGGAGTATGCTCTGTTTAATGTAGATTGTAGACCAGAAGCTCTACCTCGCCCACACACATCGATATGATCCTAGTCTACACAAACGAAACGTAACCTAACTATAATGGGTATGGCGCCAGGGAAGCAGTAAAGATTTACTATTGGTAATTATTTAAAAGATTTATTTCCGGATGTGCTTTCGTATTTCAAACTAATAATTTACACATAATGGTTTTCATTACACCAAGTAATGAAACTGCAACGTGAAATCTGAGCACTTTGCCAATTGCCAGACGTTAACATTACAAAATAACGTATTTTACATTCTTGAATCTGCAATTTTTGTCATAATGTTAAGTATCCTTAGATATGAAACATACATAATAATATTATGTATAGGAAACAAAATACATCTTTTGAAGGGTTGTTTTATTTTTTTATTTTTATTATAGTAACTAGCTGTCCCGGCAAACGTTGTTTTGCCATTTAAAGTATATTTTATCATCAGTTGATACATGTTTTACCCCCTCTTTTGTCCCCTAAGAGGGTGTGGGGGGAAGGTCATACACCAGATGTTAAGTTGAAAAACACAGTTAATACCTAATATGAAGTAAGTCCACTAAAGAAAAAAGTTGTATACAAAATCTGACCCCTCTTTGGTCCCCAGAGAGGGTTGAGAGGGGAGGGGGGGGAGGATTTTTATACACCAGATGTTGAGTTGGAAGAAGACAAATATAATATATCTGTGAAAACCGTATGCAAATCTGTGAAAACCAATTTGCAAATCGGATCAGTAGTTTTCGTGTTAAAGAAAAAAGTTTGATACAAAATCTGACCCCCTCTTTTGTCCCCTTAGAGGGGTGGGGGGAAAAAATTTTATACACCAGATGTTAAGTTGGAAGAAGATAAATATATCTGCGAAAACCACATTCAAATCGGATCAGTATTTTTCGTGTGATGCTGGAACAAACATACAGACAGACAGAAAGAGTGACAGACAGACAGACAGACAAAAAACTAACCACATTTTTGGCTTCTATAGCGATGTAGAGACAAAGGTGTAATTTCGGGTGTCATTTCATATCTTTTATGTACAAAATTTTCATTTCTACAACAGAATAATATTGTCTTCCTCCCGCACGCGCTTTGGTGACGCCCACTATCGTAATATTTTAATTTCGCCATAATTTCAAAACGAAACGTCCAATTTTAATCATTCAAAGACCAAATATTATCTACATAAACTGTACTTAGTGATAAAATAATTTATTTTGATAAGGATTAATAGCGTGAGTAAAATATATCCGTTTAAATGTAGTCCAAAAAAAATTCCGGATTTTTAAATAAATAAATGGTTATTGTGCCTCACTCGACATAGATAGGTATAGTGTGTCGCGGACTTTTTTGTAGATATTTATAAGGTCTACAATTACTTAGAACATTTTATGGTTCTATCTTTTATAGTTTAGGCAGCGTACGCAAAATAAGTAATTTTTCTAGCAGATTTTTTACACCTTGCGTCCGAAAAACTCAAATATCTTACGGAACCCTACTTTTTTCCAAAATAAAATGTAGCCTATGTTCAGCAGAAATAATGTAAGATTCCAATAGCAAAAGAATTTTTCAAATCGGTCCAGTAGTTTCGGAGCCTATTCGACTCAAACAAACAAACAAACAAACAAACAAACAAACAAATCTTTCCTCTTTATAATAGTAGTGTAGATATTATTTATGTTCTAAAAACTGTATGACCTCTTGTTTTTGACGTAATTTAATCACAAAACCACCTCAAAGCAAAATTTTTGCTTTCATCAGGGCATTAATTAACGGATGCATTATAATTTATAACACTTACAGTGTCTTTGCAAGGTGGAATCGTACAGTTATTAAGCTGAGATCGTAATTAATAACGAAAGGTATGACGAATGTAATGCTAATTTGAGGCGTTGGGTGAAGAATGAAGATTGTGCAACACGAGCGTTTTAAAACGATTTTATTTTTTCTCTCAATGGGGCTTATTTATTTTATACTGCGATTTTTATGTACTTAATCTATTTCTTTAATTTATGTATACCGAATATCTTTGGGATTTGGGATCGTCACTCTGCATTTTCTCTGCGATAAGTTTCTGGCTTCAAAAACTGCCGGTGTTTCTATGTATTCAGGTCATTAGATTAATTCATTAACCCAAACCTGTAATTTTTTTGTTACTTCTAGAGGTACAAGCTTGCAGATTCCAGTTATGATCTTAGCATTTTTCCTCTTAGAATAACATAGAAACATATAGTAAAGTTTGTATATTATATAATATTGAAAGAAATATGGCTCATCTTGGCGGAGGCACTCCCGTGCCTTCAGATAAAAGTATATAATATATACTACAGTAGGTAATCTTGTTTACATAGATATAGGTACTTATTGACGGAAAACCTCTCTAGAGTCTCGGCTTCCTCTTATTGTATCTTGCCGAAACATTAGCGTCTCATAAGTAGTGCAGACGAAGTAAAAACTCGTTTAAAATTTTTAACTAGATGACGCCCGCAACTCCGTTGTGCCTGAAATCGTTTATCCGTATCGGAACCGTACATTTTTCCGGGATAAAAAGTATCCTATGTGCTTTCCCGGGACTCAAAGAATACCCTGGATGCCAAATTTTAGCAAATTCGATAACAGACAGACACCAATTTCGCGTTTAGAATATTATTATTACTATGGATAAACCAAATTATAATTTTATATAATAATAGGTCGGGGAGAAAGTCTTCGCAATAAAGTATAATATTGTATGAACTTGTCATAAAATCTCTTGGGCTATACCACAGAATAAATAATAGTACTCCGCTATACCAATAATTGTATCTGGCTCATTTTGGTATTTTTAATTTTACAGAAGACAATTCCAAGTTCAAAATTTGTTAATTGTGAGATTTTCATTTGTTTTTTTTAATGTCAAAATGTGTGATTGTAATGAAGAAATTCGATACATTTTAAAATTTTATTACAAAAAAAGGTAAAAATGCAACACAAGCCGCGAAAAAAATTTGTGATGTTTATGGACCTAATGCAGTATCTGTGAGAGTAGCGCAAATTTGGTTTAAGCGTTTTCAATCCGGAAATTTTGATATCAAAGATGCACGTCACTCTGGTCGCCCTGTTACGGACAAAACTGATGCCATTTTTGAAAAAGTGGAACAAGATCGGCATATCAGTAGTTACGATGTAGCTGAAGAACTGGGGATTGACCATAAAACGGTTTTGGCGCATTTGAAAAAAGCTGGGTACACAAAAAAGCTCGATATTTGGGTGCCTCATGAGCTCACTGTTCACTGAAAGAAACCTAATGCACCGTGTACTCATTTGTGATTCTTTATTACGACGCGACGTAATGAAACCGAACCATTTTTGAAGAAGCTGATAACTGGTGATAAAATGGATCACGTACGACAAGAACGTGCGAAAAAGGTAGTGGTCAAAGGCCGGTCAGGCTTCACAGACTGTGGCGAAACCCGGTTTAACTCGCAACAAGGTGATGCTGTGTGTGTGGTGGGATTGGAAGGGCATTCATTATTCATTATGAGCTGTTACAGCCAGGCAGAACCATCGATTCTGATCTGTACTGCGAACAACTGATGAGGTTAAAGCAAGAAGTTGAGAGAAAGCGGCCGGAATTAATCAACAGAAGGGTTGTGGTTTTTCACCATGATAACGCTAGACCTCACACATCTTTAGCCACTCAGCAAAAATTTCTGGAGTTGGCTGGGAGGTGTTTATGCATCCGCCGTATAGTCCTGACCTTGCACCTTCAGATTTCCACCTGTTTTGGTCGCTACAGAATTCCTTAGGCAGTGTCAGGTTGACATCACAAGAGGACTGCCAAAACCACTTGTCGCAGTTTTTTTCATCATAAGCCCCAAAATTTTTATAGCAATGGGAATTGGGATCATGTCCCTACCAACAAGATGGCCAAAACTTATCAAACGAAATGGCACCTATATACTTTAGTCAATTGTAAACTAGCCGGAATGAAGTTAACTCATTAAAATAATTAATAATAATATTATAATAGAATTTGTACCTATGAGTCCTATGACATCAGATTAGCAGTTAGCAATAAAATTGTTTCAATTGGGGGTTGCTCATATTTGTTACTTCTTCAGGGCGAGTTAATTAGTACTCGCCAAAAAACTCAGCTCCCTGAAAGGATTTCATACTAGTCACTATATCAGTACTCAGTACTCAGTAGTCAAAATAGTCATCTTCTAACATATAAAATTACAAGTCCTGACTCCTGACTGATTGACTGACTGACTGACTGATTCATCATCGCAGAGCAAAAACTGTTAAAGTTACAGCCACGAAATTTGGTGAGCAGAGTTGTCTTAATTAGTAGACAGCCACTAAGGAAGGAATTTTGGAAATTTTAACCCGAAGGGGGTGAAATAGGGGTTGAAAGTTTGTATGAAAGTCCGTCATTTCTGAAGTTAGAAACATGAAACTTTATTTTTGGGTTACCGAATAAAAATGAATAAATACGTTTTTAAGCGTTTTTGGAAATTCTACCACTAAGGGGGTGAAATTGGGGTTGAAAGTTTGAATGAAAGTCCGTCATTTCTGAAGTTAGAAACATGAAACTTTATTTTTGGGTTACTGAATAAAAATAAATGAACACGTATTTAAGCGTTTTTGGAAATTCTACCCCCAAGGGGGTGAAATTGGGGTTGAAAGTTTGAATAAAAGTCCGTCATTTCTTAAGTTAGAAACATGAAACTTTATTTTTGGGTTACTGAATAAAAAGGAATCAATATTTATTTAAGCTTTTTTGGAAATTCTACCCCTAAGGGGGTGAAATTGGGGTTGAAAGTTTGAATGAAAGTCCGTCATTTTTTAAGTTAGAAACATGAAACTTTATTTTTGGGTTACTGAATAAAAATAAATTAATACGTATTTAGGCGTTTTTAGAAATTCTACCCCCAAGGGGGTGAAATTGGGGTTGACAGTTTGTATGAAACTTTCTCAATTTTAAACCGATCGGGCTGAGACTGTGTATGATGACGTAGGCATCCCCTCAGAAAGGAATTTAATAAATTCCACCCCTAAGGGGATGAAGTAGGGGATGAAAGTTTTTAGAAATTTTCTTAGACTTTAGACTGACTGAACTTAAATTATTAAAGATTTGAGCTTCTACGATGAAGGCGTTCGCTTCAATAGGATTTGGGTTACTGAATAAAATCGTAGGAAAGTCAATTCTGTACATTGAATATTTTTGAAAAATAATATTTGGCGTCCCAAATCTATATGATCTAACTATGCTAACGCGGACGAAGTCGCGGGCAACAGCTAGTAAAGTATAAAGTAAATTTTGTTACCCTTTTTGGTAAGCTTTAGGTAGGTATGGTTAATTAATGGTATAATTGATAATCTGCCTTTTTAAACGATTTGGTGTAAGTGATTGTAATAGAAAGTAGAAACTTATTCAAGAAGGCTAGACTAACTTGTGAGTTGAGGTTGGTACTACTAATATATTACCTATTCTGTGGTTGAGGTGGTGTAGCAGACTTTCTGTTTATTACATATCTAAACTAAATTAAATAATAATAATATTATGTTAAATACTCTTTTAAAACCTACCTCTATTAATCATGAATTGAAAGATGTTACCTGCATGTAGATTAAGTAGGTATGTTTACCTACTTTAATCTAGGGATTTCTAAGGAGGGTTTATATATTATAAATCCATGTGTTCCCACTTTGTGGCATCCTTTATTTCTTCTTTTCTCTAGTCAATTATGCCAGGCCTGGTAACTAGGTACCTACCTACCTAGTTAAAAGACTATAATATTCTTATCATGTTGATATTGTGGTTTGTAAATTGTAACAAAGTAACCATAGTAACTGATATTGTACACCTTATAATAGCTGTTGTTAACTAATTAAACTTTAATTTAGCTAGCTTACTAGTAAAATGTTTAAGTACTTAAGGACGCTATTACAATTTATATCAGCGATTTAGGAGTCAAACTGCGAGGATGTTTTGGTTTCAAATGAAAGATAATATTATATTCATCTCCACGACTGTACCATAAAAATTCTATAGCCGCATACAAAATTTTCACATAAAATACGTTTTAACCATCACAATAATCGCAAAATATGAAAAAAATTGGGTCTGATTAGGTCCTTAATATCTAAATACACTGAACTGAGGAAAGTAAATATACAAAAAAATGGTTGCTTATTTAGTCCTCTATAAAGTCCGCTAAAAATTTTATATAAAAATAAACAACTTTTCCAGTTATAAGAAAAATAAGAAAATTTCTCAAATTTTTTCATACATTTTCGCCATATCAAGAACGCGGCGAGCATCGTAACCGCCACTGTACAAGGCGCGCTAATATGAATCTTATTTCAATGTCATTAACGTCGATATTCGTACTGATAGACATCCGACCTGCTAATTCTCCGGTTGGAGCATTCTTATATAATAAATAGTTAATAGAAGTCATCTACCTGCCTTATGGTAAGCACTTCCATTACATCCTTTGTTATAAATTATAATATCTAAACGAAATACTGTAAGTGTATCTTATGTACTTACTTGAGATAGTATATCTGTCCTTCTGGCGTGCGCGCCTGCTCCCACCCTGCAGGTAGCGGGCCGAGCTCGTCGGGGATGTGTGATCCGACATCGTAGGACCTCTGCTTCGCATGTTGATGAGGTAACGGCGGCTGCTGCGTCTGTTGCCCCGCGGCGTAGGTCTGTTGCAAGCTCGCCGGCGACGAGTGCGCCCGAGAGTGGGACACCGAAGTGGTCCCGGTCGCGGACGACGATCCGAAAGCCGAATCGGCGGAGTTTTCCCGCGAGTGAGACACAGATGGCGACTTAGAACCGGTTGACGGCGGGTTAAAGAACGACTTCGGAAGCTGTCGCATACGCAGAGGCACCTGTAGCGGTCGTTTCGAGTCCGGCTTGAGCACTGTGTCGAATAGCGACTGGAGAACGGAGTCCGAATCCTGGTCCACGCGGAGGACCAGGTTCGATTTCTGTTCAGCGTCCGAGTTGAGAGCCATGGTTGAGTCGGAACGAAGAAATCTCGAAACCGACCTGGCCCACCGCTGTGACACAACACTAGTGCGCGACGGGTCGGCGCAGCGCCACCCGGTGTACTCGTATAGCGCTCGGTGCGCGACTGACGCACGCCCCGCCCGGCCCGCGCCGCGGCTCCCGCCTGCCCACGCGCACCCGCGCGCCTCGCTCCACCCGCGCCACCCGCTCCACCGCGCCCGGCCCGCGCAGACCGGTCTTCGAGAACGATGCCCGCAACCCGCTTTGTTCACCTACCTACCTTTCAATCTTTAACTTGCCAGTTGCCCTCGATGCGAGAGTAGGTACTACTTATAACTTAGTACTTACTAGTTACCATGAACTATCCCATAAAATATTAAATACCTATTAATATTAACAAGAAGATACTACGGAAATAATCGGCCAATATAGTATCGTCTCGTAGCACGAAGCTTCGGACGATAGACGCAGATGCGGCCGGGCCGTAATAAAAGTCAAAAGGTTGACTGGAAGAGATTGCTTGTTAGCAATAAGTTCGCCTTTTGTGCATCATCTTGAATATTATGTTGTCTTATGTAAAATGATTTTTTATTTTGTATTTTTGGTGTACAATAAAGTGTTTTTGTGTTTTTGTATTGTATTGTATAGTATCGGTTTTAGCGCGAAGCACCACGCATATGCGGCCGCGGCATTAGGGTGTCATGCTTTAGGTTTAGTTATTAATTTATTATCGAAGTATAAGCCAAGTGCGAGTCGAACTCGCGCACGAAGTGATCCGTATCGTTACGAGAGCAAAAAATAGGCCAAGAAATAAAAGAATTGTGTTTTTTGTACACCCTTACATTTTTAATGGAACGAAGTTCCTTATCGCGCGTTGCGACAGGAGGCTAGACGGAAAAAAGGCACATTTTTATTAGTAGCTGCATAGTCACAGTGCATAGTAGAGGCAGAGATCGACAAGTGCATTATTAATTATTCTCTCTCTCTGCGCTGACTCTAAGTTGCCAAAAACGAAGAGAAAGAAAGAATAGCCGTAGTGTCTTTTCTTTTCTTTCTTTTTCTTCGTTTTTGGCAACTTGACACAAAGTATGTGTATGTTGTGCCACAGACAAGGTAAAAAGGTAAGGAATATGGCGGGAAAACCGTATTCCTCCTATAATAATTATTTTCAGCATCGTTTTCATGACATGTAAATTACTGTAATATTACATTACATTGTAATATCGTCAGGTCATAAGTCTAGTCAAAGTCTAAGTACAAGTCAATACAGTCAAGGAGTCAAGTCGGTCGTTTCAGTAAAGTGGTAGACGCCTTACTGAAACTTTCAATGGAGTTTTGGAGGGAACACAAAATCGCACGTTTCTGGATAATGCATCACTTTCCTACACTTGTGCACGATAACGAATATCTAATGGTTAATATTCTACCAATATTACACATTAAAAACCCAACTTAACACAATTTTAGGAAAATAATACAAAATCACAACATCACTCTTTGATCTTTCACATTCCCGGCAAAACTCAGCCGTAGTGTCCTCTTATATACTTCTTCTTCTTCTTTTTTTTTTTTTTTTTTTCTTATTATGGCACTACGGCTATCGAACCATGGCCAGTGTCGAGTATATAAATGGCGGGAAAACTATATTCGCTTCTTGTCACAATTTTCACAGGATCGTTTTTATTCATATCGTCAAGTCCAAAGTCTAGTCAAAGTCTAAATAAAAGTCAATGCAGTCAAATGAGTCACGTCGGTTGATTCAGTAAAGTGGTAGATGCTTTACTAAAACTTTCGATGGAGTTTTGGAGGGAACACAAAATCGCACGTTTCTGGATATTGCATCACTTTTCTACACTTGTGCACGATAACGAATATCTAATGGTTAATATTCTACCAATATTACACATTAAAAACCCAACTTAATACAATTTTAGGAAAATAATACAAAATCACAACATCACTCTTTCACATTCCCGGCAAAACTCCCTTCTTCTTTTTATTATGGCGGCCTCAGTGAGTTTTTTTTTTTTTTTTTTATTTGGCACTGACACCGTACCGTGTACTTTGCCATAAACAAAGGTAGGGAATACTCAGTGAGTTGCCAATGTCAGAGTGAATTTGAGTTGAAAGAAGAAGAAGAAGAAGAAGAATTTGAGTTGACTTTGCTCTATATTGCAGGTCTGGTGAAGAAACAAGGTACGGTACTGTATCTAATTAATTGTTGAATATTCGGTATTCCTAAAACAAACTCAAACATAATATAGAGGTTAGTAAAACATCTTTTAAACTTCTAGGTCATAATAAAAAAAATGACAACTGACACTTGACAGTTAAAATATGACAAATGACATTGTCATTATTCATAACATGCCCTAACACTGATACTGGCTATTCCTCAAGGGAGGCCATTTTTAAAAGAAGAAGAAGAAGAAGTTGTCCCACAGATTAGAGTATTATAGAGCGTTGTCCGTTGGCGATGTCAAAGTGCGAAAATCGGCGAAAATTATCCAAAAATTATATATATGAATTATGATAAATAAAAGCATTTGCAAATCGCTACTGTAGACTTCACGCATATTGTATGAAGTGAATGGGTACACGTACACTTGAAGTCATACCATACCTGAGTTTGCGCATTACCGCCTTCCCGTTGTAATTTCAGCACGTCAATAAAAATGAACTATACCAGAACCTCAATGATACCAGAGTAAACTTCGCTATTTCTGAACACGCATGCGTTGTAAAGCTAAAGATGATGCACGGCAATCATGGCATAGTTTCAAAGGATTCGAAAACTTGAACCATCTTTAACCAAACCTAAGAATGGAGGGACAAAAATGTTTCGAAACGTGTCGGCTCTGTGCGGAGGAGCAAGAAGCTACCGTTTTAATATTTAGCGCAGAAGCTGAAGCTATGCTACTTCAGAATAAATTGAATAAGTACCTGCTTATTGAGGTATGTGAAAAAATATTGTCACTCCGGCTTGCTTTCACTGTTACTATAAATTATAATATTATGTTTTTCATACGCAAAACTGATTTCTGTCTGGTTTGAGGTTTCAAATCTAGATCACTGATCATAATAAGTCACTGGATATTTTTCTATCTTGGTATTGAGTTCTGATATTATTATCATTAACTTGCAAGTTGCAGCATACTATGTAATTCTATATTTTCTATAACATAATCCATACTAACATCATAAATGCGAAAGTGTGTCTGTCTGTCCGTGTGTCTGTCTGTTACCTCTTCATGCTTAAACCGCTGAACTGATTTTGCTGAAATTTGGTATGGCGATACCTTGAGTCCCGGAAAAATGTACGGTTCTGGCGCGATAAACAAATTTTGGCGCAACGGAATTGCGGGCGTCCTCTAGTATTCTATATCTTTATTTCATAAATCTGTTATATTGTTGTTTTACATTCTAGGTAGAGGAAGATGATAGGTTGCCTAAAAGCATTTGTGTCCGATGCTGTTCCAAACTACAAATGGTATGTGACTTTATTGATACAGCTAGAAAAGCGCAGGATATTTTGACACAGAAAGCTGCCGAAGTCGAGCTAAATGAACAAATTTTGTATAACATAAAAACTGAAAATGATTGGTCAGATAATGAATCAAAAATAAACACAATGGAGGTGAATGTTGATCCAATGATGGTGCTGCAAAACTGTGATGGTGCCATGTCACTGCATAGCAACGACATGAACAACTCCAACGATTCAGAGGATGTCACCTACATGCATGCAGTTGACAGAGAGGATGTCACTATAAAGTTAATTAAAAATTATCATTGTGATGACGATAATAATGAAGATATAAGTAAACCATTTCCCTGTGTTATCTGCAACAAAAGCTTTCTTTCTGAATTTGCTCTGAAAAACCATACATGGATTCATAATGAGGAGGGGGACAGGGCTAAATATACCTGCAACGATTGTGGTGTGCACTGTGTATCTAAAGCTACTTTGTTGACTCATTTGAAGAAGCACACCAAAAGGGGACAGTGTCTGATATGTGGAAGAGTGTAAGTAAAAACTTGCTGTAAATTTTATCTGCGAGTTTCTGTCCATGGCATTGTAACTCTCAAATTATGAATTGATTTCTATTTTTGGAGTCATTAATTTTTGACATACACACAGATTATGGGTTTTTTTAAAGGATATTATGGATTTAAATCTAATCTAAATTCACGGCAGTCCGCCATGCAGCCTGGAAATGGAAATAGCTCACTCATTGGTTCAAACTCGGTGTTGCCGGCCAGAAACACCGAGTGTGGACTGCAAATGGACATACCATTTGCAGTCCTGCATGGCGGACTGCCGTGAATGGGCCCTTTTTAACCCCCGACCAATGTCTGTCTGTCTGTCTGTCTGTCTGTGGCATCGTTATATTATTATTGTGTCTTATAACAAATTCATGGCTCAAAATATTATCTTCTAATAGAAGTTTCTATTTCATCACAGGTTCCGCACCCAAAGTAATCTTGACTTACATATGGCAAACCACACATTGGTAGGGAAGTCATTTGTGTGTAAAGTGTGTGGACGATCATACAACACACATAGCAACCTGAAGAATCATAGCATTGCCCATAGCAACGAGAGGCCGTATAAATGTCATATTTGCAAAAAAGGTTTCAAAAGGAACCAAGACTTGAAGGTATGAATATATTTCCACTAGATATTCCTCACGGTTTCGCCCGCGTCGTTTAGGAATTTCACGGAAACCGTACATTTTTCAGTAAAAAATAGCCTCACATGGTCTATTCTTCATGTGTGCTAAATAACCATAAAAATTGCTCCAGTAGTTCTTAAGATAATAAGCAATTTCATAAAATTTTTCCCTGCTTTTCCACATTTCTGTTTCTTCACTCCAATTCTTCACTCCAATTAATCTTAGCTTGATAATATATAGCGGAAAGTCTATATATTATCAAGCTAAGATTAATAAAATAAATGGGCTATCTACACTTAAAGAATTTTTCAAATTGGACCAGTAGTTCCTGAGATTTGTGCGTTCAAGCAAACAAACTCTTCAGCTTTACAATATTAATTTTTCGTTGTGTACCCTGGCTTGAAACTCATTTTTAGTGGCCTTGCTAAACATGCAAGTAACACAGAACAATTTTTTTTCATAAACAAATATTTAAGTAAAGAATAGAAGAGTAAAGAATAAACAATAATACATAAGGCCTATAGCTGCTTCAGAATAAAACTTTAAGAAATAATACCACAGTAATATAAGGATAGTACATATTTTGAGGTTCATTTGTCTAATAAATATTGTGCCATTAAGGAAGACAATATAGATTGCTCATTTATAATTATTGTTTCCAGTTCCATATAAATCAACACACAGGCGCTAAACCATATAAATGTCCTTTCTGTGATAAAAGTTTTGCCAGCTCTGGTAATTGCTACTCGCATAGAACAAGGATGCATCCCGGTTGGAAGGTGGAAGGAAAGGTGAAAAGAAGAGTTACTGTTGAGACCCCACCGAACATGATCAGAACAATCGTCCCAAAGTCAAACAACAATCCAAACATATTGAAGTCAGTCATGAAATATCAGTGTAACATATGCAGCCATACATTCCTAAGGAGAGATAATTATGTGGTAAATATCAATATTATTATAATTGAAACATTAATAATTTTAATTCGGAAATAGAAACTGGAGATTTTCTACTACTAATGAGGCGAGGCCCCCTGATGAATGACGCAAGAGGACGGATTGCTTGAGAGAAAGAATTTTTTGATACTCAAACTTTGATTTATGAATATTTGAGTATCAAAACTCGTAAATCCTTAAAAAAACCTCGTGGTCCAAGGGGCGCGAGGCTCTTAGACCGCGAGACCCTGGGCGGTCGCCCACGCCTTACGCCGCCTGTGACTAGACATCTGTCAGGTATTTTAGCGGGGACACTGCACAAACAGTTTAAATAACAAACTGCACTACTTAATGCTAGTCATTTTGTTACAGTACCACATGTATCAGCACACAGGCAAGAAACCATTTCAGTGTTCATTCTGCACAGAAGAGTTTGTTACAAGAAAAGGATTATTTTTGCATCACGCAAAGGAGCATCCCAGCAAGAATAGACCTCTAGGATTAGTGTCAAAAAATATTTTGCTGAATTAGTACCAAAGACAGTACCATGTTTTAAGTACTCTTAAATCTTGAACTTTAAGTAAGTATTTTTTATCATTGACTCTAGATTTACATAATATGAAGTGTAATGAAATTGTATGCTATTAAAACAATGTATAAAAAGCAAGCACACTAGCTAACATTTGTGTATCAATAACTGGTAGGTTTAAATTAGCAGAAGTGCAAGGTTTGATTGACATAAAACAGTAATTTTAATTTTGCTATTATGATTGTTAACAATTTGTGCTCAAGTTATGGGTTTTTTGCTGTTTACTAGGTATGGATCGTAGAATGTTCATTTAAGTATGTATAAGGTATGTAAATTTAGTACTGAATATATTTTTAACATAACTATGTTTGGTAGTATAATTTAATATGTTTTGTCATAAAATCTGAAAACCGTGGAGACTGGAGAGAAGGACTGAGGACAGTTTAGGAAAAAAAACTGTACTTACAAAATATACCTATACTACAAAATATGTGATGTACTAAAAGTTTTAAATGCCAGCAGAAGCCTGCGTTTTCAGTCCAGAGATGTGTTGCGAGGAATGTGTTTTTAATGGCCTAAGATCCTGCATGAATCGTTTTTTTTGATAAAATATATTTTAAAGTAATCTTTAGAACGTATAGAATGGATTAATGTTGGGTTGCCTTGTCAAAAGTAGACGCAAGTACCTCTAATTAAGCTTAATATCATCTCTCAGAATCATCATCAGAATCTTTGACTTGAAGATTGCCATTTTTATTTAACGGGCGTTTTTATTTTTATGCGTAGTGTGAAGTGTCCTTTTCAATGCTCAATGTCATTCCTTCTTACTTTTCTATAGAAGAATTACCAGATAGCTTAATTAGAGGTACTTGCGCATTGAGATACTATAACTTAATCTGTGTACTTGCGGCTACTTTTGACAAGGCAATCCATTCTATACGGTCTAAAGATTACATTAAAATATATTTTATCGAAAAAAACGATTCATGCAGGATTTTGCTGTCGGATCCCATACTATAAGATCCAATAGTATCGCCCGCTGAGCGATGTCATGGCGAGGTCATGTCAATGAAGCGATTCTATTGGTTCTCAAAACACATTCCTCGCAAGTCGCAACAACACATCTCTGGTGGAAACAAGTAAATCTGTTCTGTGGGTGGAAACGCAGCCTAATAATGCCTGTAATCTGTAACATCAAAAAATTTGCGCCAGTTGCGCCACCTATTTTTCAGCACTTTTTTGATTTGATTGGCATGACCAGTGTTTCCACAATGAGGGGAAGTCCCCCTTTTGAGGGGAAATTAAGGTCCAGAGGGGAAGAAAAAGGGAAAAGACTATAAAAGGGGAAATTGCGGAAAATCATATAAAACCCAGGGAAACTGGAGTTCTTCCTACTTCTCCTATTTTTTCTGATTAATTTCATTCCAATTCCAATTTAATTCCGGTCTCAAGGAAGCTTTAGCATGTCTCTCGGGCTCCCTGAGATCAAATTAACGGGTTTTCGTGTTAGTTAACATACTAGTGCCAAAACTTAAAATTATAGGAAAATAATTTTTGAGGGGAAAAAGTCCTAAAAAGGGGAAATCTGAATTGAGGCGTGGGGAACGAAATCATTATAGTGGAAACACTGGGCATGACACAAAAAAATATATCTAAAGATTAGAAAAAGAAAGTTATACACATTTATGTCCTAAATCCTGGGGTGTCCTAAATAGCCCCCAAAATCTCAATTAGCCCCAAAATACGGTATTGGTTGCGGGTTATATAGCCGAAGTCTATGCGAAGTGCCATATAACAAAAAAAAACATTTTTGACAGTGACTTTGACGGCTACGCTCACCTCGAAATGTCAATACTCAATTGTCACTTGTCAAAATTGAGAATTTAAATTGCTGCGATTTGTAAATGAAGCAAATCGAAAGTAAAAACAAGTTTGTCCTTTGTATTACACCTGAAGGTCATTTAATTTAGAATTATCAGTATGCAGAATGAATTAAAAATGCATAAATAATAGTCCTACGTCGATACAATTTAACGCCTGCGTAGTGCAATAAAAACTGATGTTCTGTCAAAAACTGTTTGGCGCGCTGATAAGTGTAGCTCATCACGAATCACGATGATAGTATTTTACGTATTACTCGTTGATGAGATTGCATACATTCCTCACGTCTCCGTAGTAATTCGAACTTGTAAAAGTTTTATCAAAAATGAGTGCTAATCAGAGTAACTATAAAATGGCACGCCAAAATGGAATAGTGCAGCCTTTATTAACAGGTATGTAATAGTAAAGAAACTTTGTTTTGGAGCCAATTTTAAAAGTATCAGGATTTATTGTGCTTGTATTATATATAAATTAGTAAATGATTTAAATAAAACGTATCTCTATAAACACTGTCTATAATTAATAAATAATATATTTTTAATAATATCCTAATAACGATACTTACCTAGTTGTTTTAATAAAATAATGTATATTATATATTTGTGTGAATAAAAACGAAAATCGGAAAATAAATTTAGCTGCTTATATTTTACAGACTTGTATCAAATAACAATGGCTTATGCATACTGGAAATCAGGAAAAGCAAATGATGTTGCCGTGTTTGATCTGTTTTTTCGCACTAACCCTTTTCATGGAGAATTTACAATCTTCGCTGGACTTGAAGAATGTTTAAAGTTTTTAGTGAACTTTCATTATTCAGATAGTGGTATTATAATCTTTGAATACTATTTTATCTTGTTAATTTTAGCTGTACATTTTTATTTAAAATCAATTATAAAAGCTAACAAAATATAAGCTTTAACATAAACCTATTGCTGACCTGTTATTGTTTTTTTATTAGATATAGAGTATCTGAGGCAAACGCTCCCGGCTAACATTGAACCAGAGTTTTACGTCTATTTAAAAGATTTAACTTGTAAAGACGTGAAGTTGAGTGCTATAGAGGAGGGTTCTGTGGTGTTTCCAAGGTATGTTATTTTTTTATTTAAAGACACTTATTTAAGCTGCCCGTTACGACAAAAGATTTAATACATTGTTGCCTGCTAGATATTCAACTGATTTTATTTTGTTCATTTTATTTTATTGTTATAATTATAATGTGGTTTTCACTGTTCATTACATTGTTGAGGTCATAGTGATGTATTAAGTGTCAATGATATTATTCTGGTTAATCCCAAGATACCTATTAATAAATTTATTTTAAGAAGCAATCACTGCTTCAATTGTTACAGACAGTGACGGATTAACCCTTAATCAAATTAAGCAATTGCCTAGGGCATCACGTCTGAGGGGGCACCAGAAGAAGGACAAAAGGACAAAAAACATCCGTCCTTAGAGCATCACGTCTCACTCTCACGTCACCAAAAACCACACCAAAAAAGTTTCTAGGATAAAAGTAATGTTTTTAGGTGGTAAAACTTGAAAGTTTGACCGATTCTAGTTGACATACGGTTAGGGGGGGGGGGGGGCACACAGGCATGGATTGCTTAGGGCATCAAGTAGTCTTAATCCGTCACTGGTTACAAAACAATAATTTCTGTAATTTAGTATTATATAGAACTTTTTAAGTACTCAAATGAAAACAATACAATAAAACTAATAATTTTCCCCCAAACCCATTCTGGTTATATGCAGAGTAAATACTAAATTGTTTTGTAAATAAGTCTAGCAGACTCATTTTTAATTACTTACTTTATCTCAAAACTATCTCATCCTAATTCCTAACTGACAATAATAATTATTGTTTCTCTCTAATTTCAAGGTGTTTGCACACTACACTTACTCTCATTTGCTTACCAGGGAATCTTAATAATATGTGACTAAAATACGGTATTATTAACCTTTCAAGCCCCAAGCGGTTGCATCGATAACAAAAGAAGAACAATAGATTTCCAAGAATCTGTGATCGAGGGTTAAAGCATTTATTTAACATTATTTCATTCGTTTTTAATCACAGATAAGTAAAGGAGGATGAATGACAAATGTTTTTCTTATACCATATTGATATGGACAAGTTTTTTTAATTCACTCCTGTGCTACATTTTTCGCTCCTGATTCCTCCTTCAAAATAGGTCTATCTAATTTTATTTATTTTTAAATATCTTCAGGAAGAGTAAGTCTATTGCCTCTACGTTTTTGTTTTATCTTAAAGATCTTTCAAATTTGTTTTATGGTCGGTCGATTGGCGGGAGTATGGGGCATTCATTTTTTGCAATTTTTTTAGGCTAATATTTTTAATTTTAGAAAAAAATCTAATGTAGAGGCATGCCCTCACAGATCCGTATATAAAAATCATTTGTCTAGACGCATTGGCCAGGGAGTAAATTGGGGAATAAGTTTGTATGGCAAAACAGTGCTAGCGTACCCTATTAATACGGTGTATTTCCTAAAGTAATGATTGTACAATAAAAATGTGTAGACGTAATTTATAGGAAATTTAATGTAGATTATTAATGTAGAAGTCACTAAAGAGATATAATAAATACTTTTTGAGTTACAAGCAAAAAACTTGAAAAAGAGACCTACACCGCCGGCTCTTGTCCCACACTCGGGGACTTTTAGTATATTCATCTGGACACCTTTAGGAACAACAGCTGTACCAAATTTCAAAACTACATGACGAATTATTCGGTCTGATCGATGATTTTGAAGCTAATTTTCTTAGACTAACAGGTTATTAAACTCAACATTGTATTATTGTATATTATGTATTAATTTGTGTACTTTAGTGACTCATGTTCTTAAGGCATGACTTCCTTCACGCTAGTGAGAACTCATGTCTATTTTTAGTTCAATCCACTCTTAATTTATTGGCAGATATAAATGTGCTTGACTAAAATAGAGTTCACTACCTCAGACACAGTATATAAATACGTACTATTGTTCATTGGCATTTGCTAAGTATATTGTTTAAAAACCTGGAACTTTTTTCACACTTAGCAGTGTGAAAAAAGTTTTTTCACAAAACCATTATGCCTACCTGGAATTTACCTATGTCTAAAAATAATAAAGTCAATATTTTGTAATTATTTTTTTATCTGAGGTCGTATTTCGACCATTGGACGATCTCTAGTAAGAATAATTAATAAGATTTTAACAAAGATAATTAACATTTAATTTTTATGATATTATGTAATTAGTAATTACATATTTAAATGAATGGACAAAACTTTCAATTAAAATATTGTCTGAATAATTTCAATTTAAGTTTGTAAAATTGTAGTAGGTATTGGTTAAATCAGGGGCTCCCAAACTTTTTCTGCCGGCGCGCGGCGGCGCGCAGTTATACGTTGCAATATTCTGTCACGGCGCGGCGCGGCGCGGGCCGCGGCGCGCTACCGCCCACTGTACCCTAGCTATAAGAATATAACTGTATTTTAAAAAGATAAAACCGACTTCAAAATTGTACGTAATTGAGAATGAAAACTTCTTATCTCCAAAACTACTGAACCGATTTTGATGAAATTTGCACTATTCCCTAAGTTGAACAATACCTAGTACAATAAAAAAAGAATCACTCAAATCGGACTTGTAGTTCCGGAGATATGCGTGAACAAACAAAAACATACATACATACACTTTTGAAAGAAGACGGGGCATTTTTGTATGGAAGCCGTACCCAAGCTGTAGCACATCCAGACGTATATCAAATGAAAGGGCTTGAAAAGTTAAACATTTTATTGTATGACGAAAAATCTCTAAACCATGGGAGAAAATAGTTAATGAGGGTAGAAGATAAGAAAAAATCACAAAAAACACCCTGTATTATTGCATCAATTTATAGTATTGATGGTAAGGAATCATTTCTGGAAAGTAATCGTATATGGCAAACTTGAGGAAAGTGTTGTATTTTAGTATGTTGTTTCATATTTTTACGAAATGTATGGAAAAACAATAAAACCTTAAAAATCTAACCTTTCCTGAATTTTATCGTACATAATTACTTTGGAGAAATGTTTTATAATTAGCAATACTCAATTGGTGCAATAATACAGGATGTTTTATTTTTCCTAAGAAATAAGAAAAAACCTTATTTATTATTGCACCATGCGTTAGTATTGCTAATTATAAAAAATTTCTCCAAAGTGATATTAAAAGAAAAAAACAGGAAAAAAAATGCTGAATGTCGAACAGGAGGTTCGACATTCAGCATTTTCTTGTTTTCCCATACATTTCTTTGAAATATGAAGCAATATATTGAAATACAACACTTTCCTTGAGTTTGCCATATATGATTACTTTTCAGAAATTATTCCTTACTAGCAACACTACAAATTAATTCAATAATACAGGGTGTTTTTTCTTTTTCGGAAAAAATAAAACACCTGTATTATTGCACCATTCGCTAGTATTGCTAATTAAAAAACATTTCTCCAAAGTAATTATGTACGATAAAATTCAGGAAAGGTTAGATTTTTAAGGTTTTATTGTTTTCCCATACATTTCGTAAAAATATGAAACAATAATATACTAAAATATAACACTTTCCTCAAGTTTGCCATATACAATTACTTTCCAGAAATGATTCTTTACCAGCAACACTATAAATTGATGCAATAATACAGGGTGATTTTTTGTGATTTTTTTTCTTACCTTCTACCCTCATTAATTTTTTTCTCCCATGGTTTAGAGATTTTTCGTCATACAATAAAATGTTCAACTTTTCAAGCCCTTTCATTTGGTATCTGTCTCAAAGTGCTACATTAGTGGGTACGAAGTGCCCCTCCTTTGGCACATTTGTTCAGAAGCTGTTATAGATTAACATAATATGCAAAAACTAGGTAGTTCTGGAAATATTACATACATACGCGTCGAATTGATAACCTCCTTTTTTTGAAGTCGGTTAAAAATATATTAAAATGTAATCAGTAATGTAATTGCATGCCCACCCGACGTAAGTATTAAATCATTGTTATTCATTCAAGTCAATTGTTTCAGAGTACCGCTCATGAGGATCGAAGGCCCGCTCATAATAACGCAGCTGCTAGAGACGACGTTGTTGACTCTCGTGAACTTTGCAAGGTAATGACTTATCGCATTTGTTCATGGATCATTGTATTTGTTCTGCAGGTACGAGCGAAGATAACTGATATTCAGTAGCGACGTTAGGAGGGGGGGGGGACACTGGGCGATCGCAGGGGCGCCGGGTAAAATGGGGCGCCGCACGCCTTTTAAAAGGGCGCCTCGCCGATTTTTTTCATAATGTAGTCTTCTTTCGTCTCGTTTCGATGTACTTAAACTAACTTTTTTGAATATCATTGAAACTAACGCTAAATGCCGCACTCTGAAATTAATATTAATTACTTATCTGTAAATCAAAGATTTTGAGATTAAGCTCCACACATTGTCTGTCAAACTTTTCATTAAATTAAGGTTTAATCGTCATTAAATATTCTAACTGCCGCACTCACAGACGAATATTAATTACATAACTGTAATTTAACAAAGATTATGACTTATGTTCGAAACATTGTCTGTCAAACATTTCATTAAATTAAGGTTATTCGTCACTAATCGCGCGAACTCTCTGAATTCGGCCGTAAATAAGGTTGTAAGTTGTCATTGGGAATTGAAAATTGGTATATTATGTACTATAAGATACCTTGTGCCCCGGAAAAGGACATATTATGATACTTTTTATCCTGAAAAAAAGTACGGTTGCCGCGTGTTAAACGGATTTTGACGCAGTTGCGACTTGCGGGCGTCATCTTGTTTATAATATTAGTATGGTTTATCCTTTGCTTTATCGTGTTAAAATATTCTTTTACCTTAATATTCGTTTCACTGAAGAACAGTGTTGCTCATAATCCCCGCGTTCCATTTGATGTTAAAAACGATCAAATCGCTCAAAATGCCTCCTATTTTGAGCGTTTTGATCGTTTTAACATCAAATGGAACGTGGGGAATGTTTCTGAAAACTTTTCCCTTAGATCTATGGAGAGCGATAAATGTTAAGTAATAATATTATACTTAATATGTTAGTAGTATCGTCATTCTTGTGTTTACAAACTGCGATATCAGCGGAATCAGTCAAGCTTCGCTTGGTTAATTAATTGCAACCGATTGAATATGTATTACGTATAAACTGGGACAGCTAAATGGGTTAATGTTGTTTTTTACATCGCTTTACGGCTTGTGGACCTTATGGCCATGATAATAAGATCGTAATATTATGTGAGGTTGACGACACGACAAAGACATAATAATTGCTAATATAAATTATAGCATTGTTTTCTTTTAAACTGTTTATCTGAACTTTGATCTGAGAATGCGAGACAATATTTTTTCCTTATTGTAGCATAACTCTATGTAAAAGGTAAATTTGATTGACTGCCGCAAATGTCAAACGCATACAAAATACGGACGGAACTCGACGGAATAGTGTGTCATCCCTCGCGTTCCGTCCGTATTTTGTATGCGTTTGAAACGCGGCGGAATTTACGCCGGCGTAACTTCGGCCTAGTGTGCTTAGACACTAACAGACGGACAAACCGGTCTGTTTAGCCGGATATTCGTATAAAAAAGCCGGACACCCTGCTGCAACACTGAGCGTCTCAACTCTCAGTTTATCAATAAGTTCTGTTTTACATTAGTCGGGTTTTCATATAAAAATGTTGAGGCCAAGCTCTACAAAAGCCGGACTTTCTCAAATTTTGGCCGGACACGCAATCAATAAAATTAAATTAAGAAATTTAAAAAAACCCCCGCCAAAAAACTTTAAAAAGTAATGAAATAACATTTCCTGACTTTAAGTTTAAATCATTCCTAAGAGTAAAGTAATATTTTAGTCCATAATTGTTGTCAAGGTGTGTCGGGGGACCGCTAAGTAAACTACCACAACAGCGACTTTTGCATTTTGTATCGCCATAATAGTCGCTGATTCTCTCGATTCGGGTCGCTGTGAACAGACCCTTAATTTATATTGTTATGTGAAATCAAACAACTACATTAGCGGTCCCCCGACACACCTTGACAACAATTATGGACTAAAATATTACTTTACTCTTAGGAATGATTTAAACTTAAAGTCAGGAAATGTTATTTCATTACTTTTTAAAGTTTTTTGGCGGGGTTTTTTTTAAATTTCTTAATTTAATTTTATTTTATGCTTTTTAAACTTGTGCAGAATAATTCCTATCAACTGGATCATATCCCAATGAATACCATCTATAAAATATGTCCTCTTGGATGAGGCCATCAATATGAGCCCAAACATGAAACCTCCACTTTAGGTTCATACGGAGCTTGGCTCCTATAGAATCCAGGTGATGCTGCAGCAGCAGCATGCAAATATTTACTGTTTATCTACGTCTTACTGGTTGTCGCAATTAAAATGAGCCCAAACACGAAACCTCTGCTCTAAGTTGGTGAGGAGTTGGGTATCCTATTGATTACCAGGTGATGCTGCACCACCAGGTCAACTTTCCAATAATGTGTATATATTCATAAGTGTCTCGAACCAGGATGCAAAATATAAAATCCATCAAACGACTGCAAGTTGCTAATCGTCCTATCACGAACCAGATATACCGTGATATTTCAGCAATGAGCAGGCTGATGATGATGAACTATAGCTAAGAACACTCACCGTCATGTCAGCTTTCAAACAAAAAAAACTAGATCAAAATCGGTCCACCCGTTTGGATGCTACGATGCCACAGACAGACAGACAGACAGACAGACAGACAGACAGACAGACAGACAGACAGACAGACAGACACGTCAAACTTATAACACCCCTCTTTTTGGTCGGGGGTTAAAAAGCCTTACTATGTTCGTCTTTATCCAGACATCTGGCAACCTAACAGGCATACTATACCTCTTATAAATTACTAGCTGTTGCCCGCGACTTCGTCCGCGTTAGTATAGTAGATCACGTCCCAAGTATTATTTTTCAAAAATATTCAATGTACAGAATTGACTTTCTTACGATTTTATTACAATATGTATAGATGACTTAGTTTGTTCCTACAAAGGATAATTAAGACGCAATACAAACTCCACGATACCTTTTAATTATGAACAAAAGTTTCATGAGGAATAAGGGGGGGGGGGGGTTTGGGGGGGCGCAGCCCCCCCAAAACAAACGACACTGGAAAACCGTATGTAACCCCCAGAAAAGACCGATGCCAAAGCTCCCAGCATGTTAATCAAACGACACTCGAAATTTGTATAGAAAAGATAGACAAAAGCTCATAGCATGGCAAGGAGTGAAGATAGATACAAAGTGTGAAGGAGAAATTTGTAGGAAATTTTATGGGCTTTCATCACGTACCGGACATTTTTTCTCTACAACGCACCGTTTTAGCGATATGAGCAAAAAACTAAAAATATTGAAACTTGAGCCCCTCCCCCGCCCCTAGGTGATATCGTCATAATATATAGCCTATGTGTTGACCCGACCTCTATATAATATTCGTGCAAAATTTGAAGTAAATCCATTCAGTACTTTCTGAGTTTATCCCGGACATACATACAGACAAACAGACAAACAGACAAACAGACAAAAATTCTAAAAACTATATTTTTGGCTTCTATATCGATTGTAGATCACGTCCCAAGTATTATTTTTCAAAAATATTCAATGTACAGAATTGACTTTCCTACGATTTTATTATATGTATAGATAATGCATGCATCCACTAAGAAAGGCCTTTTCAAAAGGTTAGATCCAAAGGGGCTTAAATAGAGATATTTTACGTCATAAACGCGTGCGGATAAATTATTATGTTAGTACCTTATAACTGTTATAAGATATTTTATACAACTGTCATGACTTTAAACTGGTAGGAATAGGGGTGTGTCAATGGCCGCTTAAATATCTCCCTTATTCCAGTTTGATGGCGACGAATGCGGCTCGATACCGCATGGTGGCCGGCAAGAACATATCGCTGCTGGAGTTTGGGCTGCGACGAGCGCAGGGACCCGACGGCGGTCTCTCGGCCTCCAAATACTCCTACATTGGTAAGATTTATTAGAGTGTCTAAGGGACGATTTTTCAATCGTCAGATAACTTTTACCTAAAGAAGGGCCTGTTTCACCATTTCCTGATAAAGTGGCGAATAGGCTACAGAACTTTTTTGACAGATTCTCCATACTTCATCTGTCAAGTTAAGTGGTGGATAGCCTATTCGGCACTTATCACGAAGTGGCGGAACAGGCACTAAATATGACATTTTGACATTTTTTTCATAATATAAAATCTGTCAAAACCAATGGGTCAAAAGTCAAAACGCCAAAGGGGTTCGAACATTTTTGTATGGAGTCTGGCATATCTGGCCGCCGGCCATCTTGATATTTTTTTCAAAATTTCCGAGCACGATAAAAGTTGTATATTTGGATAGAGGACACTTACACAAACAAAAAATGTTATGTAACATGGTATCCTAAAGGGTCACCTTTCCGAAATATTTGGAAGTAAAGATCGCCATTTGTGTCCTTTGGATTCATATTATGGCGATCTTTACTTCTAAATATGCATTTCGGAAAGGTGACCCTTTAGGATACCATGTTACCAATAACATTTTTTGTTTGTGTAAGTGTCCTCTATCCAAATATACCACATTTATCTTACTCGGAAAGTTTGAAAAAAAAATCATAAGATGGCCGGCTTTATTCCAGCGATAAAATTTATCTAACGATTGAATAATCAGCCCTCACACATTTGAGCATTGCTAGAAAATAGTAGCGGTAAGATTTCTTGTACAGTTACCATAAATAGAAAATGGCCAGACGTTTTAAGCAAAGGGCTACTAGTACCTACCTCGAAACTGGATTTGTTCTGATACTTACCTAGATTGAAATTACGAGATGTTCAATTTCAAAGGAAAGAAAAAATAAATAGAAAAAGAAACTAGATCAAAATCGGTCCATCCATTTGAATGCTACGATGCCACGGACAGACACACACAGACAGACAGACACGTCAAACTTATAACACCCCTCTTTTTTGTCGGGAGTAAAAAAGTAGTATTAAGTATTTCAAACCATACAACATAATATTTCTTTCAAATTCTGTAGGTGATGGTAAGGTTCAACCAGTATTCTAGTATAGCTTTTCTCAAAACAATTATCATTCTACTGATACGCGTTCTGCACGCTGAGAATTACTTCCATAGAAGGGGTTTCTTTGTACTGAAAAACAGACTACGTATCAAATTATCGTAAATCTGTTATTTTGTCTATAGAATCCGCCAGCACTTCTGTTCTTTTGCATTTCTACTGTGTTCGTGCTAAGGCCTTAGCATGACTTTAAGTCTATACATGCCAAGCTTTATCGTTACATAGTAGTTTAATCATAAGCATAGTTAGAATTACTTTTGCCGCCCTCTATCGATTATAATAGCGTATTCCTGCGGGTAATGTTGCCGCGAAACCAGATAATATGGTGCCAGGCACGGGCTATTCTGACTTGTTTATAACACGCCGAAATGCGCCATTGACTCAACAACTTCCCAATAACTTTTTCTAATTTGGCCGTATCATGCGAGCCGTGACATTGAACACTTTAGCCATTAAATATTAGCGAGAATCCGTCAAAGTATTGATTAAGTATAAGTTGCAAGGGCTAGGATTAGTGTAATGCCCTTGTGGGTCGCTAAGGTCGTGGTGACTCATGAATTCATGATGCCTTGAGTCATCGTCGTTTATTGCTACTGATCTTTAATAGCTAGTGCTAGCTAGGGTCTTCCCCAGGTTAAATGATAATGATACTTTAATATGCTGTGGTCTACCAAACAGGTTTCTTCAGTTTAGCATAGATTTTATTCCATAGGTGTAGCGTCTATTAGGGTTTTTTTTTACATAGGGAAATACTATAGGCCCTACGGGCATCCCCGGCGAATTGGGGACATCGGCCGGGGTATGTGGGACTCTTCGGATAGGATCTAACCACTAAACCCCATGGTGCTCCACTTCTCGCTTAGGCAAAGTTCCGGGCACGATCAACCCACCGCAACTCTACCAGCTTATTGGGTTAGACCCTGTACTCTCCCGAATGTGTTTAGACAATCTTCACTCGGTTTGAAGTTTGAACACCCTATCCTCCCAAATATCTCTCGTAATTTGTAGATGCCCTATTATTCGAGTAGGTAATATTTACCATAGTTTGTTCTTAGAAGTTGGAACATAACATACGGAGTGCGTCGAGTAGATAACTGTTTCGTCCTTATAGACTCTAATAATAGCTCCCACACCGGTTTCGGTGACGGTGGCCGGTTTCATTGAAACCAGGCCAGCTACGCAGGAGTAATTTTATAATGCCCAAGTGTGTGCGCAGTACACAAGAGCACTCTCTATTCCTTTACTCTCATAACCCAGTGGGACGGCAGACCGACACGACCGGCGAGAGATCAGGCGCAGGACCGACTTTTTACATGCCCATCCGACGCATGGATCATCTTACTTGTCAACAATCAGGTGATCAGCCTGCATTGTCCTAACCAAACTTGGAAATAACATGTTTCCAACGCGGGAGTCGAACCCACGACCTCCGAGCCAAGAGCCGCGCTCTATACCACTAGATCACAGAGGCGTTCATATCTTATAGACTCTATAATATATTATAGAACGTTGTGTAACATAATATTATACTTATAATAAGTCTTGCAAAGGTGAATGTTGAGTTTACTATAATATGACTTGTAATGTCTTGATATTAAAAACGATGTGCTATGCAAGAATATATGTCTTCAATGATATATTTTCTTTCCTTTTAAGATTTTAAGAACCTTAATATAATTGGTTTTTGCGGTTAGTTATAAAAATGCCCATTCACCATCGCAGGGTTAACGCTAAAAATCTAGACTAGCAACCCAGGTTTTGGAACCAATAATTAACTTGCAATGCTATAATAATCTTTGTCAACTTTCAGGTGGTTTCGATGGAACAAGTAACGTGTTGGCGGGCAAAATGTTCAACATTCCCGTGAAGGGGACGCACGCGCACTCTTTCGTGACGTCGTTTAGCACGCTCGAGGACATACATTCTGCCACGCTGAGGCACGCCGTGACGCGGGAACAGTGTAACCTCCTAGAACTGTCACTCGCGTGGAGGAAACGGCTGTCTAGTGTCATGGACGTGTCCCCAGACGAGGCCAGCGATGGAGAACTCGCCGCTCTGATATCCTACGCCCAAGCGTTCCCAACGGGCTTCCTATCCCTAGTGGACACATACGACGTGAAGAGGTATAATATTGGCTTAGCACCTCACAGACGCAACGGTCGTTACAATAGCAACTGTGGATCCGATATACCTGCGACGACGGTCGATCGCACACTGAGGTAAATGGTGAATGTATCGTTTGCATTATTGTATGACTCATCCAGGATCGAGGAGCTCATTAAGGCCGTGTTAATGAACCACTCTCACCTGAGCGTAAGCTCAAGATCGCTCTTGGCTGTTTCAATTTACAGCATGACTAGTGAGACATGTTCAATACTCGAGGACGTGATATTTGGCTATTATATTAGTTGAAAAAAAATAATATAAAAAAATAATATCAATTGATCACCGAGTAAATGTAGCTTAAAGTTAAATAATTATTTACCCAACGCATGGACACCACGCGCGGGAGTAGTAGCGCGCGGCGGGGGGGGAGCATGCCGCCGCGCGGCCGCATAGTAATTTACTAAGTGTCCGTGATTCATTTGTTTAATGGGAAATTTGGTCAAAAATTAAGTACCTAATTTTATTACAGATTTATAATGAGAATCGAGTACTGAATACTCTCTTTAAGTATCGGTATTGTCTCACCAGTCATGCTGTATAAACGTACTGTACTCGTGTAAAGTATCAACTGAGTGCGAACGTAATAAACGAAACGCCGCCGTCAAACTTTTATTTGAGAGGCTATTTAGTGTTGTCAAACTTTATGTGCTCTTGATATAAAACTAATAACAATTAATTAAAGACCATTTCAAGAGCGTATCAGCCAAGATTGATATTGAGTATGAGAGCGGTTTATGCGTACGGGCATAAGGCATGAGTTGACAGGTTACACGCACATAGCGCTTGTCTATGGAGCGTATGTGGACGGCGCTTCATTTCGAACGAAATGTACATACCACGTCCCGTCGATTTGCTTCAGTGTGACGTATTGTCCTGAGTACACATCCATTGGGCACAGTTGCATTGTAAAGGGACTGCACACTCACACTATGTATTCCATTTGTTCACTACTAATAAAAATATTGAAACGATCATTAGTGATTTTATATTTCTGTCTATGTTGCTCTTCCAACGTTCAGAAAAAGATAGAAACATTACAAATTCGCGCCAACGATTGTAGATGATACTCTTCCTTTTCCATCGACTTTCTAATAACATCGTATCAACTTAAAAAGTCTAGAAAAAGAAGAGGATAGTATACGCGAATATTCGATTGTTCTATCTTTTTCTGACTTGTTGGATAGTAACTTATTAGAAAAGGACAGTAGATACAAATAACAAGTCACTTGTTAAAATATTTTTATTAGTAGATAAGGATGTGTATAAATGAAATAAACCCTGCCTTCATAGAAATTATTGTTAGCTTAAACATTGGTCTTGAAGCCTTGAATAAAACCACAATACGGGGTTTGATTACATTTATAATGGAACTGAAATGAATTATAGATTGCATGTTTCACTCATTCTGTTAACAATACCTACATAATATCTCGCTTATCAAGATTCAAGGCACAGCCACAGATGACAGTCAACACAATAAAAAGCTGATTACAAATACCTTTCCACAATAAACTGCATCTTATTCCATTTATGTACTTGTTAAGTATAATCTTCATTTAACCTATTTTAACACATATCTTATAATCTGCTTGATATTTAGTATTTACTAACAACATAACACAACTTTAATTAAGCAAGTATTTAAAAATATGGTATACTACTTCAAACTCTACCAGTAGATATCTTGTGAATCATAATGAAGGTTTCTTTATGATGCTAACGCTGAGCCCTTTCCCCTTTAGCTATTCATGCATAACAAAATATGGCCTTCCTGATAAGTGTCGGATTGGCTATCCACCACTTAAGACCGGGCTCCCAAAAATATCAAAGCACGCTAGCCCCGCCTACACACCCCGTGTAGCTACCTCCTACCTCCAATCGTGATAATATTATAATGATTCCATGAATAGTTTATAGTGCCCGCATGAATTGTACTTTGCGCTGCAGCTAATAGTGAACAATATCGCGTAACAATGGTCCCCGCATTATTATAGCACGAAAGTAAAGTTCTAAGTCCCAAAAATGTTTTTTATGGTTACTTAAAAATTAAATACAATACTAATATTTCCTTTACCTATTATTTTATAACACGTGTGATTGTAGTAGTGCAAGTTATTTTTAAATTGGTCATTTTTTATTTATTATTTATTGGGAGCAGTATTTCTTTTCCGCAACAAAAATCTTTCTAGAAATGTGTCTTTTGACTTTTCCCATGTCGCAAAATATTTCTATGCTAAATTACGTCTTAGGCCTTAGCTGACCGACAGACAGCTGATATGTGACACATCGATTATTATTCTAGACTACAACTTTATCTATTCTTAAAGTAATCTTTGCTCACGTTTAAAAGTAAGTGATGTAAATGGCCTTCTCTTCTTCCAATCTTTTTGTTATTAAACCATTGTTTTATTTTACTGCTTAGTTCTGTGATAAGATTTAATCAAGAAATATCCTTTTATCTTCATCAATAAAATTATCATTCATTGACATAATATAACTGTGTAAGAATAAACTTTAGGTACAGAATCACACATCGAAATAATAGATTAACACCCTTAAACTAAAAAAAAGCAGCCAAGTGCGAGTCGGAATCGCGCACGAAGGGTTCCGTACCATTATAGAGCAAAATTAGGCCATAAATTGTGTTTTTTGTATGGGAGCCCCATTATTTTTTTATCTTATTTTAATATTATTATTAAATATTAAAGTGCACATATAACTAAGGATTATGTGAAAAATTCAAGTACCTACCTGTTGCCATTTTTGATATAGAGCATTTTTGCTCTATATCAAAAATGGCAAGGCAAGGCCAAAAAAATCACGTTTCTTGTATGGGAGCCCCCCTTAAATATTCATTTTATTTTATTTTTAGTATTTGTTGTTATAGCGGCAATAGATATACATAATCTGTGAAAATATCAAATATCTAGCTATTACCGTTCTTGAGTTACAGCCTGGAGACAGACAGACAGACAGACAGACAGACAACGAAGTCTTAGTAATAGGGTCCCGTTTTTACCCTTTGGGTACGGAACCCTTTGTCTTTCGAGCTACTTTGCCAATGTAACTAACAAGGACAAAACATTATGCATAATCTTTGTGTAAATGTAGTAAGGGGGATATAATATGCCCATAAACTAAGATAATTTCCATAATACTGCTAATAATAATTATACATTATCTACATAGCACTCACTTAGTAGCAATTATAGATATGCTAAGTAACAAATTATAATATCCACTTTGCATACATACATATTGTTTATTCTATTACAGAAGTGGCTTGCTGAATTTCTGCGCTGTGGCACTATCTCTACACGACTGTGGTTATCGGGCAGTTGGTATACGTATAGACAGCGGGGATCTAGCATACCTGTCTATATTGGCCCGGGATATTTTCAAGCAAGTCGCTGAAGAGTTCAACCTGCCGTGGTTCGCTGAGCTCACTATAGTCGCGTCCAATGATATCAATGAAGAGACGATACTCAGTTTGCACGAGCAAGGCCACGCTATCGACTGTTTTGGAATCGGAACGCATTTGGGTATGTTTTTTAACACTCGACATAAAAGAGGGGTGTTATAAGTTTGACGTGTCTTTCTGTCTGTTTGTCTCTGTGTGTCTGTCCGTGGTAGCGTACTGCGTAGCATTAAAATGGGGGACCAAATTTAATCTTTTTTTGTTTGAAAGCTGACGTTATCAAAACGTGTCCTTAGCTATAGTTCATCATAATCAGCTTGCTCAATGCTGAAAAATTTATCTTATTTTTTTAATCGGGGGTTTTTTTAAACTTCTTAATTTTAATATTTGCATATGGTATGGAGAACGTGGGTTTCGGACATTCCTACATTGATTTGATGTCTCCTACAGTGAATCTTTGTAAAAGTGGCCTATGTCCACAGACATAGTCTATGTCTGTGGACATAGGCCACTTTTACAAAGATTAAAATACCGATTGATGATCTATGTCACAGAGATCATGATAGATACCGCATGTGTATGTACTTCGCGTGCCATATCTCGCTCCCAAACGACGAGCACTGCTCGTCTTTCGAAAGTCTGTTATTTAGTCTGCTATCGGAATCGGACGTCAATCGGAATTTTAAAATGCCTAAAAGTGTCGTATTTTCTTATCATCGCGCATCGGTACGTCACAACTCACAGACCACAGTAGCTACAAAAAACTGGTACGCTCGTTTTCATACAAATGGAGCGACATGCGGTATCTATCTTGATCTATGTCTGTGCCTATGTTCTTTCTTATGAGTCTACTCAATATCTATACCAGATGTGCTAAATTATTCTTATCTTTTTAATATTTTCCATAATAATTATCCAACACTAACGACCGCTCTTGACACATTGACCCAGATAAAGAGTCACGAGAATTAATGCAAATTTGTACATATTTCTGTTATTATTAAATAATTATCTAATATAATTAATTTTAATAAATAACTAAACCTCTATTAGTCCAACTTGCCACCTTATAACTTTTGATGTTGCGTTAAATTAACGAAAGAGACAAAACTAAATTCTTCACAACTTGATTTCGACTGTGGAACATGCCATAAGTAGGTTTTTAGGGTTCCGTACCCAAAGGGTAAAAACGGGACCCTATTATTGAGACTTTGATGTTTGTCCGTCTGTCTCCAGGCTGTATCTCAAGAACCGCTATAGCTAGACTTCTGAAATTTTCACATATTTTGTATTTCTGTTGCTAGCGGCAATAATAACAAATACTAAAAACGAAATAAAATAAATATTTAAGGGGGGCTCCCATGCAACAAACGTGATTTTTTCGGCTTTTTTTGCTCTAAGTATATCAATAATGGAAACAGGTAGGCACTTGAATTTTTTACAAAGTCCTTAATTATTATATGTATTTAATTATAATATTATAATAACGTAAAAATCTAAGGGGGCTCCCATGCAAAAACACAATTTGTGGCCTATTTTGCTCTATAACGGTACGGAACCCTTCGTGCGCGAGTCCGACTCGCACTTGGCCGATTTTATTACCATGCTTCTCATGTAACGGATTCTTTGAGCACGATTTTTACCTATCTCCAGTAGTCTAATTAATTCGAAACTTTGCAATTTGCATATAATATAATATTATGTTAAGACTTAAAGAGCCAATGACAATGCAATAATTTGCGTGTTTTTTTGACTATTTATTTTTATTCTTATTTTCAGTGACCTGCCAGCGGCAACCAGCGTTGGGTTGTGTGTACAAACTTGTAGAGATCAACGGTCAGCCTCGCATCAAATTGAGTCAAGATGTCGGCAAGGTTACTATTCCGGGAAATAAAGAGGTACGTAAGTCGTAACGATATCTCTTTTCCACAGGCACTCGTTATCATTTTTTTATCGGACTTTGGCCCACCACACATTTCTGCCACTGTATCTCCTGTGTCGCCAGGATCGACAACGGTCTCCAACCACGAAAACGCTTTGATATGATCTCAGGGAACCCGAGGGACATGCGAAAACCGTCTTGAGACCCGCAACGAAATTAATCATATGCACTCATTAGGAGTGCGATAACAATAATTGTTGTAACAATAATAATTAACAAAACTTTTGTGCTCAGGTGATAAGACAATTTAGGTCTATGTACGAATTCCTATGTACTTACTCCGCGACCGGACCTATAGTCATATATATGACTATAGGTCCGGTCGCGGAGTATATTATATAGTCTATACCAAATAGTCAAACTTAAGAAAATACTCTATCAAGTCACATACTCTCATAGGAGCTTCTCATTTTATGTAACGATTACTACAATACCTACTCAAGTCAATTATTTGATGTTTCTGTGTGTTTATATTTCTTTAAAGATAAATGCTCCTAAACTCCATAAACTGCATTTACTAGACCTATATTATATTACATAACCTCCTTTTTTTGAAGTCGGTTAAAATATATTACTTATATTACATTGATAACGGCATCAAAGAGCTCGTCAAATACGTAGATAATAATTTATGTCTACGATGTGCGTCACAGTATAGCAATATAATATCCCTACAGTAGTGAAACGAATGTACTTGCGCAGAGCAACGGAGGGGTACCCGCGGGGAAGCGGGCGGCGCGGGCCCAGTCCGCCAAACTTCGCGAGTTTGAACGACTTTGCGCGCAGGTGTGACGTTGGCGCGTTTTGTGTTTTGTGTTGTAAAACGATAGCCTGTAACATCTTATTTTATAAACAATGGGATATAACAAATGTTCAGTGTACAGAATATGTAAATCTGATTCAAAAAACAAAAAGGATTTAATTGTCATAAAATATAATATCGACTCACAGTTCACACTAAATTGTGTTGGCCTTGGTGGCATTTATTTGCAATTTGCATCTCTGTTTTATTGTTTACGTTGTAAGAAGTGTAACAAGGAGAGAAACAATTTATAGAATAAAAATAAAAAAAACTGTCAAATACCCTGTTACATACTAATTAGTACCTACCTAGCTAGGTACACAGGGCCACACATCAAGTGTAACATTTTGACCTTTGGACCGCCCTTACCGCGCACGTAATAAGAGCGAGTTTTGAAGTGCTTCTGTTACACCTGACGTGTGGCCTACCGTACCTACCAATTGTTATAATATGATAATTAATTATTGTTGGATATTTTATATATCCGAATGCGTCTTCATTATTTTAATCCTTCGATCGTGGGTTCTTGGAAATTTATTCTTATTCTATTGTGTCTTGCTCACCGGTGAGCTTATGGGGCTTGATAGGTTAAAAAAATTTTTAAATCCATACTAATTAGTAATTACTAATATTATAAATGCGAAAGTGTGTCTGTCTGTCTGTCTGTTACCTCTTCACGCCCAAACCGCTGGACAGATTTTGCTGAAATTTGGCATGGAGATACTTTGAGTCCCGGGAAAAGACAAAGGATACTTTTTGTCCTGGAAAAATGTACGGTTCCCGTGCGATTAACGAGTTTTGGCACAACGGAGTTGCGCGCATCATCTAGTAAAGAACTCAAATCATCTAAAAATAAAGTTTCACGTAAATATCTGGCAGTACGACATAATATGTAAATATAACACGCTGATTAATTACAAGCACAATATTTTATTTTTATTTTATTTCCCGTTTCGTGGCAAGTGGCAACCCTGGCATATCTGCTTGGTACTTACACCGGTGGCGGCATCGTGCGACATCAAAGGCGTTTCGTTACTGTAGGGATATTATATTGCTATACTGTGATGTGCGTCCACGGTTCAAGGCCGCGTAGGTCAGCATTGTTTACTATCAGTTTATATGCAATAGTAAAAAGTGTTATCGCATCTTATATTATAATGACTTTAAAAGTGCGATATTAAAACTAATGTGTTGTAATTAAAACATGGAAATTGAGTAGAACTAATTGAACAAAAGCTTTGTTTAATTTTATGCATTACCACATTTTTGTATGGTAATGTTATGCGACCGTATTTGTAATTTTGGATTTTGATTATATTTAAAAATGTCTACGTAAAACAAGTTCTATACTTTCTATCACTACTTTCTGCGGTTCATAATCAATAATTAATTCCTCGTCTCTATGGTTTTCAAACTATTCTCCGCTTTCTTTGGTTTCCAATCTAATCTATAATATCTATGGTTTTAATTAATCTCTATTGTCTATGACAACTTTTGGAACGAAGTTCCTTATCGCGCGTTGCGAAATGGGGCTAGATGGAAAAAATTACGACCAAAAAGTTGACACGACACTTTTTTAGATTAAGATTTAAGATACATACCGCATGTACTTCCCGGGACATGCGTTACCTATCTTGATCTACATCTATGTCTGTGCTTTTTGCTATAGTTGTAAGCCGTGCGATAGCGCGTGTTTCTCTCTCTGTCTCCCTCTCTCTCTCTGTTTGTTTTTTTATTTTTTTTTCTAACTTCGTTCCATCCGGGTGTCCCTTGACACCTCTCAAGTTTTTTAAAGTTTTTTACTCTCTTGTTTAACCAGACCATAAAATCTTATTTAAAAAATCTCTCTGGCTTTCAGGCGTACCGGCTTTTCGGTGCTGACGGGCACGCACTGATCGATCTTCTACAGCGGTCGTCGGAAGCGCCCCCTCGCACGGGACAGAAAGTGCTATGTCGACATCCCTTCCAGGAGTCGAAACGTGCTTACGTCATACCGAGCAAAGTCGAGCACTTGTATAAGGTCAGTAGAACAGTAGAATCCTTACTTATATTATAACGTGGGAGAGCCATGGGCACGAATGAGCCGGCTCGACCGGACAAATACCACGGCCTCACAGAAAACCGGCCTGAAACAGCGATTGCGCTGTGTTTCGACGACTGAGTGAGTTTACCGGAGGCCCAATTCCCTATCATATTCCCTTTCCAACCCTATTACCCTATTCCCTCTTAAAAGGCTAGCAACGCACCTGCAGCTCTTTTGATGTTGCGAGTATCCATGGGCGACGGAAATTGCTTTTCATCAGGTGACCCGTTAGCTCGTTTGCCCCCTTATTTTATTTAAAAAAACCGTTTCTGCGCTATAAACGACTTTCTGCTCATCAGAATGGTTGCAGGCATCATCTAGTGTGTTCATAAAACGCGCAGCGATTGGTTTGAATGTATGCGTGCACCGGTATCCTATGCAGAGCAGGCAGCAGCACAGAAAAACTATTGAACTCAAAACCTTGGGTTAAGTGCTTACTAGCTTTTACAGACCGGACGATATATAATAATGTTATTTGAAATGATCTCGTGGGATATTGTTTATGCAAGGAGTACCACAAATCTAGTCACAGATAATATAGCCGTTATATTTTCAGGTATACTGGAAGGACGGGCGGATCTGTGTCCACCCCAAGCCGCTGTCGGAGGTACGGGAGAGAGTTCAGGCATCACTCAAAACTCTGAGGCAGGACATCAAGAGGAATTTGAACCCTACCCCTTATAAGGTATGCAGTTTCAAATACAATAGAGGCACTTTTTTGCC
Organism: Plebejus argus; assembly: GCA_905404155.3. Lineage (NCBI taxonomy): Eukaryota > Metazoa > Arthropoda > Insecta > Lepidoptera > Lycaenidae > Plebejus > Plebejus argus. The sequence goes on along the minus strand of FR989935.1, from coordinate 5,741,359 downwards.
AGAAAATTCCATGTCCTTCAGCTTAATAATATTAAGTTAGAACGAAATCTGATTGTTATATCGGCGAATAAAGCTAATTGTAAAAAAGGTTAAAAAGGCTTGGTTGTATCGTAGCTCTGTTTGAATATTTAATTTTATTGCTGATTGGACATAAATCAAAAGTATATTTGTTTTCAAAATGTAAGCTTTTATAACAGCTGTGTAGTGTGTATTCGTTTATTTGTATAAACATTATATTTTCAGGTGGCGGTAAGCGATGACCTGTATAGTTTTATTCACGATTTGTGGCTGCAAAACGCGCCGATCGGCGAACTGTCTTGAGACCACGACACACCGAGTAAGAGGCGTAAGATAGCATTTAATACTTCCTAAATATCTACTTATCACACCTGTGATAACTGATAAGTAATCGGAATAATCTCTGGCTGTCGGTCATACAGTCAGTATACTTATAGAATGTGTAATATTTTGGGAAAACATAATACTTTATGAATGGGTATACCAAATCTCAGACATCAGTTTTCATAATATGAATTGTAATTTTTATGGGATTTAAACACTCTTGGATGGACGGATGGGATGAACATTGAACAGTCATATTTTGTAAACGTATCAGTGAAATATTTCTGTAATCTGCATGTTTTATCACAAAGTTTTTTTCAATCTAATGCAGATAAAGAAAACTAGTGGTTAAGCTATTGTAAGCCAGCTATTTTGCTAGTCAACTTTTATAAAAAGGGTGTCGATGAACTATTAAGACAATTAAAAATTAAATTACATTTGATATAAAATAAAATGTTACACATTTAATAAGCTATACAACGTTTGCTTTTGTCTCTCAAGTAACTTTTTTAACTTATTGCAGAGGGACAAAACATTGTATATTTTTATCAGTAAGAAGGTATAAATATTTGGCTACTATGCTACTATAATGTAAACTAAAGGTACGGTTACACATACGGTTTTCCTCGGTAGTTTTACTCCAAATCGAGTAATAATTACTGTGTGGACCGCAAAACTGACAGCTCGAAGGCTCGCATCGAGCCGCTCGAATGATTGATGGAACCGGATCGAGCCGGATTGATGGAATGAAATATATCGATTTAGAATAATACTGTGAGCAATGCTGAATGACGTGTGGTTTCGTCCACACGTCATTCAGCATTGCTCACATTTGCCCGAGCCGCGGGTTTTGCTCGACGTTATTGCTCGATTGAGCAAAACCGTATGTGAGTACTTAGCATTACAGTAACTTGTAGCAAGTTACAAGCTGAACATTACTGGCCAACTATAGCACCAATGTGGGCCATTGTTAATAGTTTATCAAAATACCAACAAATTTTTAAAATGAGGGAGCTATCCCACTATATTTGGTTCACTATCAACTTTCATTCTGTCTGGAAGAAGTTGGCCTAAGCAATATCTAAGCAAATTGATGTTTCATTGCATAAAGTGCTAATATAGTCAGTTATCCTAGAAATAAGTAAGTACAATAGTTCTTAATTTAAACAAGTACATTTCTTAGGTTAGTTTTTATGGTTTTATTGTGAAATGATTATTGAATAATTATTATGTTACTGAAATGCTATTTTTGATTTTTGTCAAAAAGCTTTGTTTATGATCGCTAAGCGATCAACATTTGTTATCCTATCGAATATGTTTAAGTTCCTAAAGATAAGATAATATTGTGTGAAGTAAGCTTCCGACCAACAAGTAGTGTTGTCACGAATTTATTTAAATATGTATTATGAAAGTTATTCATATTTTTTGTTAAATATTAGTGTTTGAAACTGTTTACTGTTATTATTTTTTATATAGATGGGATTATTTTTTAAGGATATATATTTTTAAGGATATAATATTATTTAACAACGAAAGAATACTTTAATCATATTGAATTTATTTAACGACTACGGCAAAGGCAAGCTATGAACAGCAATGATAACGTCCTGAGACGTCCGGAGTCAGCGTGCCTTGCCCATGCCACGGCAAATTGTAAAATAATCCATTTACATTTTGTGCAAATGTCACTTTTGCTGACTTGTCGACAGGAGCTATTATGCTCTGAGTGCTGAATGTGAGTGAGAACGCGTTTGGCGTTTATTAAGATTTTGTATAAGATTTGTACAGTGCTACCTAGCGTCTAGCAATGAGTGAGCCCAGCCCAGTGAGTAATCCCCACTGATCTTTGAAATGACTTTGAAATGACAGCTATTTTTTGTGCCTATTTGAAGCGGAATCAGCGCCCCTATTATTCGGGTAGAGAACTAAATCTGACGTAAAAATGACATTTGAAAGCCGTCATATTGGCGCTGATAGCAGTAGTGAGGGTATTTGGAACTAATACTAGTGATGACAGCTGTTGTTATTGGTTGTGGTTACGTCAAAAGTTCTCTACCCGAATAATGGGGGCGCTGATTCCGCTTCAAATAGGCACAAAAAGCAGGTCTGTATCAGCAATCCAGCGTACTTGTATAATAGAGATCAGTGGTAATCCCATACAAAATCTTAGTAAACGCCAAACGCGTTCACGATCGAATGTCGAACAAAAACTCACACTCGGCAACCTGTACCTTACTTGATTGCTTTATTGCGTTGCAACTCCCATAGTAACAAAAAACCTTTAATAAATATATCATAGTAATGCAGTAATAATAATTATTATAAGTGCACAAACGTAGAATAAGACAAAGAATTTTAGGTACGATTGTTTTGGGATTCCTTTAGCTTTAAAATGATTGGTTTAAGTATTGAGAATGTCTGAAAAATGTTGTTAGAAAAGTATATTTTGTACGGCTGTAGATACACAAAATATGTAACAGAATTTTTACCTTTTCAAATATTATGGTACGACCTGTAACTTTACAGTGCGCACTGCGCAGTGTACAAAACTTTTACATAACTATTTTTGGTTTTTGGACACCAAAATAGATATTACTTAATTTATTAACTACAGAGTATTTTTGTAAATGACCCTATAAAAATATTTTGAATATTTACAGAAGATAGAAAATAATTTTTAGTCCAATGCAGAATATTCGTAGGTTCCTGAAATAATTGAAAATTAGGCCGATTAATAAAAATAATAGAATTTCCGGCCGGTAGTAACGTAAAAAACGTGACGATATTCTCCATTCTGCACTCTGGAAAGTAAGTAAACATTAGGTTTTAGCCTCAGACCAAATAAAAATTCAAGACAGAGCGCTGCGAACAACAAAGTGAAGCAGGTTTTTTAAGCATGTGTGCGCGCCGCGCACTGTATGGGCTAGTGTCGCAATGTTATTCAAATTACCCTAAAATCGGTGAAATAAATATAATATAATATTTATACCCTTTCATAAACACAGCTCGGCATTTTGAAGTGTTTACAAATTATTTTCTAAACGCGTGCTGCAGTCACGAGTCGCGATATGTACGACGAAAACTGGCGTACTTTCGTTTTGCGTATGTGGGCGTAAGCGTGTACATACACAGCTGGCGTACTTTCGATCGGCTTCACTTTGTTGTTCGCAGCGCTTTGTCTTGAGTTTTTACTTGGTCTCAGGTTTTAGCAGTTAGCAGTGGCCTATAAAAACAGTAATTATCGTGCCTTGTAATGCAATATAATATGCACAGTAAATAAATGTTTTATATTAGGTTCCAAAAAGCTTAATAAATTTTTATGCTTAAAATGTATTTTATTTTTAGGGTTTACCAAAGGGTAAAAACGGGACCCTATTACTAAGACTTCGTTGTCTGTTCGTCTGTCTGTCTCCACCTGTATCTCAAGAACTGCTATACCTATAATACGTTACGTGTGGAAAATGTGTGTACCTATACATTTTTTTCTGTAACAAGTGGACACAGATACAAAACAAAGTTACTAAGGCCCGTATAAATAGTCAGTAGGCATGGGCGTAGCGAGGTACGGGCAGGGGGGGGGCAGCTGCCCCCCCCTACAAGAGCGATCGTTCGCTAAGGGTCAATTTATATTAGCGCAGAGTCGAAGCGCATCGAAACGAATTACGAAGTATCAAAACCGAACATAGCAAATCCAACCTTAACTCCAAAGCGTTAACGCACACATTACATCTGAGAATTTTAAATGGCGCGCGCGCGTCTACCGCATCCGCGCGAATTCGCGCGCATGCCCCCGACCAACGCTGATTGGTCTCGCAGAAGTAATGTGTGCGTTACGTTCTGGAGTTAAGGTTGAATTTTCTGTGTTCAGTTTTTGGGAATTCGCTTCTCTGCGCTTCGACTCTGCTAGCTATTATATAAAGTGACCCTAATGCTCACGAGTTTCATACCTAAACGTGGAGCGGAGAGAGTTGCGGGGTGAGAGGGGAGGCATTCAATCCCAGTGCGCTCGCTCATATTTTGTTTTTAATTTTTACTTCACCTTCATTACACCCCCCCCCCCCCCCCCCCAAAGACCTATGGCCCCCCCCTATATAGAATCCTGGCTACGCCCATGTCAGTAGGTACTCAAGATGCATCTCGGTCTCAAGACGCGGTTCGGCTCTGTGATTGGTCCAAATTTTGACAGCCAACCAATTACAGAGCCTGAACCGTGTCTTGAGACCGAGATGCATCTTGAGTGCTGACTATTTATACCGGCCAGTAACTACTTTCTGTCACTTTGTTACTAAACGATTACAACACGTAGAAGCGAACCCCCACACCACCACACAGTCGCAAGGTGTCGTATCAGCTACGGAAATATTACGACTTGTTACAGATTTACAAATCTGCGACCGAAAATGGCTATATGGGCGACCATTCGCTTTACCTGGTTATGTTTATTAGGTCTTGAGTTTCACGTCTTTGTCTATCTATTCTTAGGCCGGTATCGCGGTTCGGCTCTGTGATTGGTCCAAATTTTGACAGCCAACCAATCACAGAGCCTGAACCGTGTCTTGAGACCGAGATGCATCTTGAGTACTGACTATTTATACCGGCCATAGATCATAAAAAAAATCGTCCATGATCAATTTGTTATTTGTCTTTGGAGTTTGGAATAATGGGATTTTAGTTTCGCCGGGAATATGAAAGAGTGTCTGTCGTTCGAGTGTTTTTGTATTATTTTCCTAAAGTTGTGTTATTTCGGTGTTTATTGTGTAATGTTGATAGAATATTAAATATTAAATAATAAATATTCGATGTCGTGCACAAGTGTGGGCAAGTGATATAACTTCAAGAAATTTTATGTTCCCTCCAAAACTCCATCAAAAGTTTTAGTAAAGGGTCTACCACTTTACTAAAACAACTGACATGACTCGTTGACTTTACTGACTACTTTTTTAGACTTTTACTAAACTTTCGACTTGACGATAATCTGGAAAAATGACTTTATAGGTAAATTTTGTAAACTTTTTTTCTTCTTCTTCTACGAAATTTTTTTCGCGCCATGTTTTACTTGACACTGGCCATGGTTAAAAAGCCGACCGCCATAATAAGAAAAAAAATTGGAATTTGACAAATGACAATTGACATTGACAAATAGCAAGTAACCTACATTTTATCATTTTGTGAAATCGCAAAAAAGACTGATTTTATAATTTTATACGTCAAATAGTTAATTTAAAATTCATCTGAACGTATCAATTCATCCGTGTCCGTTGTTTTCATCGGGAACGGTAAGTAAAATATTAGTTTTACGCATAATTACGGAGTCAGTACAGAAGCCGAAGCTTTGGCTCAATTTGGGCTCAATATATAAACATTGTTTGGGTTTGGTCGGTATTTTTTCGTGTCGTCACTTATAATTTTAATTAGGTACCTTTATAATTATATTAAGTCACTCTTAAACTTTCATTTGCGAATTTAAATAATTCAAATTATTATACTATGCGCTGTGTAAAAAAAATTAACTAAATAACAAATCACACCCTTCATGAGGTCTAAACTTTAGATAAATATCCCAGAATTCAGGGGGGTATTGGGTACAATTAATAGATAATATAAACCCTCCTTTAAAACTCCTACTGTATGAATTTCCATATTGTCGTTGCGCTTGCCAAATCCTCTATGTGTAATTAAATTGTACAGGGGTAAACAATAAACAATTTTATTGAATGATTAATTGAATTGTCAATAATTAATTAAAAAGTCTCAGCTCTTACATAATAAGATTTGCCACTATACTGCATTTTAAATTCTTCTATCGCGATTCTTGGAAATCTATTGTTCTCGCGGCCGTATGTAGCCGCTAGGGAGTTGAAGAGTAACCAAGTCCAACCATCATTAAATAAAATAGTTTGTTTACCCCTGAAAATTTTACTAAATACACGGATTTGGCAAGCGCCACAACGATATGAAGATTAGATCGATTTATTAAATCCAAATACATATAATTAGTAAAAGTTATTTAGCAAAAAAAAAATGGTATAAACATTTTAACAACTCCCTAAATTTAATCTATTTTGGTCTAAATTAGTAAAAAACTGACACTGGTAGTAGTAGATCACTTAAAATAGCAAAACATTAAGTACAATTAAACATAACCAAGTCACTGAAGCTGAAAACTGCTAGGTAGTAATTAATACACTAGACGTTCCGTATGGCTTCACCTGCGTAAATTAGATATTTCACAGACAAATTAGTCCACAAAAAATCCTTTACGTGGTCTATTTTTTATCTGTGCCAAATAACAGAAAAATTGCTCCAGTAGTTAATGTGATAAGCCCTTTTAAATAATTTCCCCCGTTTTTTCCATATTTTCCTCTATTTATTCGCTCCTATTAGTCTTAGCGTGATAAAATATAGCGTTATAGCCATCCATGATAAATGGGTTATCTAACATTGAAAGAATTTTTCAAATCAGACCAGTAGTTCCTGAGATTAGCGCATTCAAATAAGCCCTTTCAAATAATTTCCCCCCGTTTTTTCCACATTTTCCTCTATTTCTTCGCTCCTATTAGTCTTGGCGTGATAAAATATACCCTGTAGCCTTCCTCGAAAAATGGATAGTCTGTATCTTTATAATTGTTCTATTTTTTGAAGTAAACAGAATACGTTGTGAGCATTTTTCATATCCCATCTAAACTAGTAAGTAGTAAGATAAAATATGACTCCTGGCGGCCACCTCATTAATCCGTTTTGAATATTTAAAATTAATATTGAACAAAGATAACAAAAGGACTAGGTAGTAGGTACCCAAGTATTTTATATCGATGTGAAAATATATACTAGTGACTAGATTATGCCCACAACTTTGCTAACTTTTTACTTTGCTGCACAGAAATATGTTTAAATGTGTTATTTTCAATATTTTACTGTGATAAAAACTATCCTTTGTCCGTTTCCGGGACCCAAAGTACCTTTGACAGATATAATTATTTGTTTTTATTTTTATTTTTTAAAGTAATACAATACATTTATACATATCTATCATGTAGGTAAATCATCACCCAGGTAATGCATACTGAAAAGAAAATTTCTTTTTAGGGTTCCATAGCCAAATTGGCAAAAAGCGGAACCCTTATAGATTCGTCATGTCTCTTTGTCTGTCTGTCTGTCTGTCCGTCCGTCCGTATGTCACAGCCACTTTTCTCCGAAACTATTAGAGCTAAGGAGCTAATTTTTAAAAAGAAGAAGAAGAACTATTAGAGCTATACTATTGAAACTTAGTAAGTAGATGTAGTCTGTGAACCGCATTAAGATTTTGATGCAAAAATGGAAAAATTATTAAAAATTTTAGGGGTCCCCAATTCCTCATAGGTACAACTGAAACAAAAAAAAATTTTTTTCATCTAACCTATGCGTGTGGGGTATCTATGGATAGGTCTCTAAAAATCATGTTGAGGTTTCTCATATCATTTTTTTCTAACCTGAATAGTTTGCGAGAGAGACTCTTCCAAAGTGGTAAATTGTGTGCCCCCCCCCTCTAATTTCTAAAGTAGGGGCACAATAATTCTAAAAAAAATATATGATGTAGATTACTATAAAAACTACCAACGAAAATTGGTTTAAAAGAGATCTAGCCAGTAGTTTTTTAGGGTTCCGTACCCAAAGGGTAAAAACGGGACCCTATTACTAAGACTTCGATGTCTGTCCGTCTGTCCGTCCGTCCGTCTGTCTGTATGTCTCCAGGCTGTATCTCAAGACCGCTATAGCTAGACTTCTGAAATTTTCACAGATTGTGTATATCTGTTGCCGCTATAACAACAAATACTAAAACAAAATAAAGTTTATTTTTAAGGGGGGCTCCCATACAAGAAACGTGATTTTTTGGCCTTTTTTGCTCGTAATCAATAATGGTAACAGCTACGCACTTAAAATTTTCACAAAATTCCTAATTGTATTTGTACTTTAATAATTAATAATAAAATTAAAATAAAGTAAATATTTAAGGGGGGCTCCCATACAAAAAACACAATTTTTTGTCTACTTTCGCTCTATACCGGTACGGAACCCTTAGTGCGCGAGTCTGATTCGCACTTGGCCGATTATTTTATACGTCATAAATGGTAAACCTTAATTAATCTAAATTTCATTAAATCGACTGAAATATAAAAATAAATCAAAAACGTTTTAATTTCATATTTAAATAAACCTTATTGTTGCTACGGAACCCTTCATGGGCGAGTCCAACTCGCACTTGGCCGCTTTTTTCTCTGCAATTATTACAATTTTGGTTAAAAATATTGAATACAGAAAACAATCCATCCAATTCTCGTAATCATATCATGTCGATTTTAGCTTTTACATTGCTAAAAAATCCGATTTTATCAGTGTAGAGCTCTGAGCTACTTTTTATCAAGGAATAAAATTATGTACTTATGTAATATTTTATACATAAAAAGTCATAATATTATTATTGTCTGCGTTAAAATAGTCGTTACTCATGGGCATAAAACATACTGCCCGAATATTTTTGTGGATAAAACACTTGACATTTGGAAAGTAGGCTTACATTTGCGGGTTGCGAGCGCTCGTAATACCGAGGGGTGGCAGGATGCGCCGGGCGGCAGGGCGGGCGGCGCATCCGCCCTGCGTCACGGCAGTCGCCCGCCGCCGTTCGACCGGCCGGCAGGACCGACGTCCCGCCGCACTCGTCACTTTGTTATGACTTGAAACCACTGCAATAATGAATTAAACTTACGCACAAAACTTTAAAACATAGTATATTTACCAAAAGTTTTCTTATTAAATGTTGCGCAACTCGATACTTCTATCCTGTGTTTGATGTAGAGTTAAAGTTATATTCTATTCTCTTTTTAAAAATTATGTTCAAAAGTTGCTGCGCTCGGCCCAGCAAAAAACTTAGCAAAAGCAAATCTAAACCGGAAAATATGGATACGCTGGCGGACTCCCCGGTGCAGGGTAAGGTGGAAAATTTTGACATTCCTAAAGGACAAGACGCTAGTACCCCGGCCGTGCCAGTAACGCCACCAGAAAATAAAGATGAAGTGACGGCACCCCAAACCGATAAAAGCCAACCTGAAACAGAAACTGTAGCAGCCGAAATTTCGCCGACCACCGAGGAAATTAATAGCCACGACGCCGACGAGTACAACGTTAACGAAGTATTACTAAAAGGAGATTTCAACAAGAAGCGGTACTCGGTAGACTACAAGAGGAGCAAAATGGATTTCAAACGGTATTCCATCGATTGCAGTAAAAATTCACTAACCTTAGACGAACTCGCAAAGTTGGAGACCGAGCTGGCGCGAACTAACGTCGACATTCGTCCAGTGAGACGTAAGTCAAGCGGTATCCTAAAATCCACCCCGGGGAGCGGGGAACTGGCGGAGCAGCGTCAGCAACCAAAACCGGACTCGTACTCTGATGATGACGACGTCTTTGAGAGGAATGTGCTCGTCGACGAGTCGGAAGGACCTAAGGAGCCCCCGGCGACACCGGTCGGCCGAGATGAGCTGGCTCTGAGGAGGCATCGCTTTTTCTCCGACCTCGTCTGTGCGGCAAGAGCTGCAGTTGAACACCGCGTGAGATTCGATCCACTAGGACCTGTCGTTGCCGATTCAGGTATTTTGATAAAACAAACACCATTACTGGATTGTAATAATCGGCCAAGTGCGAGTCGGACTCGCGCACGAAGGGTTTCGTACCGGTATAGAGCGAAAGTAGACAAAAATTGTGTTTTTGTATGGGAGTCCCCCTTAAATATTTACTTTATTTTAATTTTATTATTAATTACTAAAGTACAAAATGTAACTAAAGATTTTGTGAAAATTTCAAGTGCCTAGCTGTTACCATTGTTGATTACGAGCAAAAAAGGCCAAAAAATCAAGTTTCTTGTATGGGAGCCCCCCTTAAATATTTACTTTATTTTATTTTCTGTATTTGTTGTTTAAATAGCGGCAACAGATATACACAATCTGTGAAAATTTCAGAAGTCTATAGCGCTTCTTACAGCCTGGAGACAGACAGACAGACGGACGGACGGACAGACGGACAGTCAACGAAGTCTTAGTAATAGGGCGGGACCCTATATTTTTACCCTTTGGGTACGGAACCCTAAAAAATAACAATAAAACAAGATTAAAAACTATGCTATAAAATATTGCATAATTAAAGACGCTAATAAAGTAATAAAGAAAATAGGAATTCTCATAATCATCAACAACGCTCTTTCATAACGAGCACTGCATTTTTGAGACGAGGCAAAATTGATGGTTTTGGCTCTATCCCAACATAGCGCTCCATGCAGCTGCGCTAAATCTAAAGCCAACCTACATTTCCAAAATGATCTTTTATTCTAGTAAATAGATGTTTTAATCCTTATAAATATCTGCTGCTGGTCTTAGCAAAGTTTTTGCTGTAAGTTGTTCCAATCAATTTACTCCATGTTTTACGGTAGGAAATCTCATACAACAGTTTGAAAGTTTGCTAATTACTATCGTAAAGAACAAAGTTTATGCTTCATGCTTCGTACTTACTGAATTATCAGAAAAAAATGTTTAATGCAGAAACTTTCTTGGAAGAACAATAATTTCAAGATGGTTTAAAAACTTTTCTCTAATGGAACGATTTAAACTCAGATTTTCTTGTACCGAAAATATTGAAATGTAACATAACTTACGTCATAAAATATGATAATATTAATAAAGAATTTACACAATTCTAAAGACCTAATTGGAAGCAATTCAATGACAGAAACTTGTTTGCAATTAAACTGTAACGTTCAACTTTTAAGTACGTATCTATTTAGCATACTCGATGTCAAGGTTCTGTGAATCATGGATTAGTCAGGTGCAAAATGCTGTGTGACTTGGCTACTAATATATCGTCTTCAAGAAATTCAATCGGTGGGATCATCGATTAAACCTTCGGAAGCCGAGAACATGATTGACGATCATGTTTCAAAATAGCCCATTTGTTTCTTGATAGCCTTCTGCTACACACCATCTTTCCCTGTCAACGCTCATCCCGTTACGCTTTCTAGGAATATTGAATTCTTTCTCAGCGATCAACGCTACAAAAAAGAAAATAGAAATTGTTAATGCATATAACTTTGCGTTTAATATTATGTATTTATTCATTCGCAAACAAAATGCCTTGGAAACCGCCAAAATGTCTTGTTTACTGCATGCTTCGAGGGCTCTTATCGGTATCGAATAATGTGGTGTTGTTCACACGGCCTACGTCATCAGGATGATTCATTTTGCTGTCAGCTGAATCTAGAGAGTAGAGAACGAGTAGCCGGCGATCGCGTTGGTCTGATTCACCACTACATCCGTCCACGGCCGGCTCCAGTGACGGCCAGTATTCGGCGTACGCGCACGTCTGCGTGTTTTGTGTCAGTGCGTTTAGTTAGTGAAAAAAAAAACAGTAAAGTGTTCACAGCTTATGGACTGATTGACACACGGTAAGGGGATCGTAAAATTTCTCCAGCATTAAAACATTAAGGTGCTAATTTGTCTCGGTTCATGGATTGCACTTCGAAATTAGCAGGCCGTATTTATCGCTATGATGTCATATTGTTTATTATATTAATGGTTTTGATGATTATGTCGTATGTTTCTATGTGGAGGTCGTTGCACTTTATAATAAAGAAGATCAATGTAATTATAACATGTGCTAATGAGAACGCCGCAAACATTTGCTAATTATAATTTATAACCATAAATCCTACTTTACTCGGTAAAAACAGGGGAAAATAATGATTAAATGGAGCTGTGCTTTATAATTTTCACACAGACAGGTATTAACTATCGTTGGGAATTCAAGCAGTTCATATTAATTAATGTAATTAGCTTGTGTGGTGCTTGGTGATGATTTCGAAGTAAAAACTTGAAAACAGGCGTGCAAGTGAAAAATTGAAGTCAGAAATATAGGAAGGAAGGATGAGAAATACGTTATTAAATTTATTAGTAGTTTATTTTTTAGTATTTTCTTTTATAGTCAATGCCAATTCTTATTCTTTTGTTAGATAGAACTTTATGGTCTTGTAAGACCTCCTTATTGACTAAAAAGTTTTCCGAAAGCTTTTCAATTCATTTGCAATTCTCGACAGGAAATTTTACCACTTGAATTTATTATTCATATTAAATTGTTTTGATGGAGAAGGGACAGAGCCATTACTCAGTAGTCACCATAAAATGTCCTTACATTTTCCGCATTCGGAACGAATAAAATAACAATTTACCTTATGTAGAGTCTGGAGTACGTCTCACCACAATGCCGACTTCTCTATTCAAATGCAAAAACACCAATAACAAAACTTTCGGCAAATTCGGATTAGCTATATATAGAAGTTTCGTATAAGAAGTTTTCGTATAAGAAGTGTTACATAACTTATAAGTTATAAGTTTTGTAATAATATAATCTTTTTCTGAATATTTATCTCAAAGTCCGGTTAAATATCACTTCCAAATGGTTATAATATAATATGATGAATGATGATTGATGATACATCTTACGTCTAAAAGTAGGTATTCTTCCTTTTTAGGGTTCCGTAGCCAAAATGGCAAAAAACGGAACCCTTATAGATTCGTCATGTCTGTCTGTCTGTCTGTCTGTCTGTCCGTCCGTCCGTCCGTCCGTCCGTCCGTCCGTAGGTACAACTGAAACAAAAAAAATTTTTTTTCATCTAACCTATGCGTGTGGGGTATCTATGGATAGGTGTCCAAAAATCATATTGAGGTTTCTCATATCATTTTTTTCTAACCTGAATAGTTTGCGAGAGAGACTCTTCCAAAGTGGTAAAATGTGTGTCCCCCCCTCTAATTTCTAAAGTAGGGGCATGATAATTCTAAAAAATATATATGATGTAGATTACTATAAAAACTACTAATGAAAATTGGTTTGAACGAGATCTATCTAGTAGTTTTTTTATACGTCATAAATGGTAAACCTTAATATAAATTTCATTAAATCGACTGAAATATAAAAATAAATCAAAAACCTTTTAATTTCATAAAAGTAAACCTTATTGCTGCTGCGGAACCCTTCATGGGCGAGTCCAACTCGCACTTGGCCGCTTTTTTGCTCTCCAGTCATTCATAAAGAGTTTGTCACCTACACTCGAACAACTGCACCAAATAACACCAGGCTCGAAATTGAGTGAAAGGTGTTGTGTCTATGTACGTCTAACTACACGACCAAGCTTTTATGTTCTTACGTTTACGCTGTCTACAAACAAGGGGTGGTATTCGAATTTTCGTGACCAAATTGAGTGCTTTATCTGTCTTCAAAGTTTTCCCAAGTTATTCTTTTGTTGATGTAGTTTTTATGATGTGCAGCCATGTATAAAACGCTCAGACAGTTAAGTGAGTTAAACGGGTTTGTTGTTTCTAAGTGGAGCTGAACTAGTCAGTGTTTTGTCTATACTGAGATGTATTCTTATGAGATTGATTGCCAACTTGAAAATCTGTATTTACGTTGGGTCTACTGGCTGGTAGAGTACTTGACGTATAAATAGAGTTTATACGTCAAGTACTCTATGATGATGTAAAAGTTATATGATGTAAAAGTAATTGCCTAAATAGTAGGTACCTATAATGGGAAGGCTCTACGGGAACAAGGAATTGTTTGAAAATGACAAATTAGAGAAAATTCAATTTTCATAATTTTAAAGTTCTCATTAATATTTTGATCGATCAGATAGAAAATGATATCAAAATACATATGAAAACTGATTGGTTTCCTATAATTATTATAGTAAACCAATAAGCCCTTTAAATGTCCTTTATATAATATGAAATTACAATACATGATTTTTACGTAAATTACGTAAAAATCATGTATTGTAATTTCACTATACTATAGTCTCTTATTATCTATGTCCACATTGTGCCCTTTCATCTTCAATTTTCATAATCTTTTGACATTCGAAATGTCAAAAGATTATGAAAATTGAAGATGAAAGGGCACAATGTGGACATAGCTATTTAGAATTCATACAATAAACCTATCATTCACTCTAAAATTTCTAGACTGCATAAACAAGATGTAGCTACGACCGAAGTAGGGCAAAATGCGAAAACTCTCATTCACGACCACTCTTCCTTCTGAAATATTCAGAGCTAGTTGTTTGAAGAGCTTTACTTTAAAGTATGGTTACTCCTAGAACAGAGTTTTATATTCATTATCATATTTTTTATTCATTCTCTACAAGTTGTTAATCGCAATTTTGTTTTGTAATTAAACTAGGTTAAAAAATTTAACAGAAGTTATTTGTAATTAGGCTGTAATCACTAATTAGAAAGCAGTCCAATTGAGATTAAAATATAGTGTTCGTGCTTTATTTTGATGGTAAAGTTAAAACTCATCAGTGCCTTAATTATGGACCAGATGTTGTAATAATGAGTTCAAATTAAACACTTGTTTTACAAGATAAGTATATTTTTGTTTGTTTCTCTTTCTCTCTTCACGTTAGCTATTTATCTCTACAATGTCACGTTTCAAATATCCACCGTCTTATTCTCTTGTACTCTTTTATTATGTGCTCCTTTTGAATACTATATTTCGCATGAGCTATTTTCTTTGAACCGTATAAAGTGATTTTCCAGTTCACTACTAAATAGAGATAAAATTACCGGCTGCGTCTGTGCTCCCACGATTTTGCATACATTGGTTTCTTATGACTCCGTTATTCATACATATTATGGTTTTTTCCTTTTCTTTGTAGCTTAAACGAGGTTGATATTTTAAGTAATATTAACTATTGGAATTTTCTCGTTGAATATTGGAATTTATAAAATTATCTAGTATATTATTTCTAATCACAATAGTTTTCTTATCTTATTGTTGGAGTTTTACTGTACAGTTGGTAGTTTTATTACAAAGTTGGTACCGTATGGTCTGAGCTCTATGTACGGTATATTGTCGTTCACCTTAAACCCCCGATATGGGCGTGTACGGAGAATTGAGCAGGTCAAGCGTGACATGACTGTATCATTGAATTTGTATCCTACCTACTGCGCTAATCCTATACAAAGATCAACTTTTGTCTACATTAATATACTTGCAGGCGTAGGTATAGCATGGTCACCATAGAAACGGTTTCTTTCTACGGAACTACTAGACAAAGTGACAGTTAGACAATGGAAATCCGCCATTTTGTCGATAAAATCTGTCAGTATGTCGATTCTTTCCCGTGTCTATTGTTGTTATGCTAGTCCTGCTGGTTATTGCAGAAATGCAGAATGTTACATTGTCAAAGACAAATTCTATTTATTACTAGACCCGGTGAACTACGTATCATTTGCCTCCTAATTTAAACCTTCCCTGGACTTCCATGAATATTTCAATACTAGAATTAGCCAAATTGGTTTAGCCGTTCTCGAGCATAAGCGAGACTAACAAAACTTTAAATTATTTTTTATTTAAGTAAGTATATAAAGAAGATAGATTTTATGGTTGGTTCTACTCCACCGTTAGCTATTTATCAGCATACATTTTTGTGCCAATCTCCTTATCGAATTCAAGTTTCGAATAGCTAAAATCAATATTTAAAACACCGCGCCGCCACATAACATTACGAATTCACGACAAATATTTTTTGTTAATTCGTACATTAGTAACCCCTTGTGGCTCGTGGACTAATTTAGCAGTCGCGCACGTGGCTAATGGCTACTTCGGCCTAAACCTTAGTAATTATTTAGCTGCTGCCCTATCTTCAAATGGGGACACTTTTCTTGACTTTCGCTATGTATTTACACTTACAGACCTTAGAGATACTTTGTTAGATGGTTCTATTTAATTCACTATCTTCGTAGAATTTTATAAAGCGCAATTTTCAAAGTCGCTTGCATTGCAACTCATTCCGAGTATAAAAATCTAGTTGAATGCCTAATTAAGTTAATTATAGAGGAATCCTGACTTCCTTTGCTGTAGTTTGATAGCTCAAAGCCAAAGGAGAAGTGGAGCAATCGTTATTTTGCTACAATATCAAAGTCATACTTTACCGCAAAAGAGAAATTGTGATATTTTCTACTATCGATATTGATTTCGCATGATACCTACGTTATATGTTGTGGTTTAAATTATATATTACAGACCATGATGTAGCTTATTCTGTGGTTTATTGACAAGTGAAAGTGTTTCATTACGATTTTGATAGCTATATTTAGTTTATTAATAAATCATAATCATTAAAATTATTTTCATTCGAAATAATCATTCGTATTTAAGCAATTCATTGGGTTCTTTCTCTTAGTTGAACTGAACTTCGATGAACCGATTTACATGGGTATAGAGATTAGAGATGCTTTGGGTACCGGAAAAGGACATAGGTAAATAGGTTATGTTTTTTACCTCAGAAAAATGTGTGGCTCCCGCACGATATATTTATTTTTGTAACGGAGCCCATGGCAAATTCTAGTCGTTAATCATTAATTTAATTTAATGATGAGGCTTATGAGTTAAATGAGTAATTTTAGGCGTGGCTACGAAATTAAATTCGATTATGAGTGAGTAATAGTTAAAGCGTTTGGGAAGGTGCCCGGTGTAATACGCTCAGTGAGTAAATTAACCAGACCCTCATTTTCATCACTGGCAAGTTCCAAATCTGTACCAAATACCAATATTATAATTCGGAAGAATATGTCTTTGTTTGAACGCGCTAATCTCAGGGACTACTGGTTCGATTTGAAAAATTATTTCAGTGTTAGATAGTCCATTTATCGAGGAAGATTTTTATATAATAAAAATCTTAAATATATGTAAGTATAGTATAAAAGTATTAAATATATTTCCGTTGTTTGGTACCTGTAACACAAGACCGTAACCAGACTGACGTGGTGTGAAGCGTCCATAGATATTATATTATAATTATATAAGTATTGTATTAGTTTTAACGGTAATTAACTACTAATATTATCAGTTATCAGTATGCGGGTAAAGTGTAAACTAGACTAGCCGCCTATAAACTACGGATAACTCGTCCGCAATTGGGTACGTGACGTAACTTTATGCCGACTCGACCTTGGCCGTGGTGTTGAAAATAAACGCGAAGGATTCGCTCTCATTACGAAGATCTTCTGTAGATCTTCGATAAGATAACTCTGACGGAATCTTTATGCCAAACACAATAAGGTTCATTTTCATAAAATTCGGAGGTAAAATACGTCTGGATGGTATGGCTTCTGAAATCAATTTAGAACTTTTAATGAGTCGTGACTTCGTTGATATTCAATTGTTATGATTCCATAATTTAATATGTTCGACGATTGTTGCTCGTTTTCTCTTTAATTAATGTTTAATACAGAAATATCTATAGTGATCGTCATCTAGGTATACTGATAGGCATCACAACATTTACGATGTCCACTACATTTATTGCTTTAGGTAAAGTTTCGAAATATAGTGTCTGATTTTCTGTAAAGATATCACTAGCTGAGATGAAAACGGCTATACAATAGCTTTAAAATCCGTGGAAGCAGTAAAGATTATTGAAAATGTCATAAAGTTGTATTACGACTTCCACCGCGCGAAGGAATGGAAAATAAAGTTGATATGAGGTGAGCGGTGACACATCCCACGAAAATACAATATTATGGAAAGTTATACTAAAATAAAATTATGCAGCTATCTGTTTTTCGAAGTATTAAAGGATTTACCCATAATAATTAGTATGCACAGGACAGATAATTATATATCTTTACCTCTTCGCTTTTTAGTATTTTGTAATGTTGTACCAATTTTTTAACCGACTTCAAAAAAGGAGGTTATCAATTCGACGCGTATGTATGAAATATTTTCAGAACTGCCCAGTTTTTGTATATGTTAATCTATAACAGCTTCTGAACAAATGTGCCAAATTTCAAGTGTTTGTATGTATGTATGTTTTTATGTTTGTTCACGCATTTCTCCGGAACTACAAGTCCGATTTAAGTGATTCTTTTTTTGTTGTACTAGGTATTGTTCAACTTAGGGAACAGTGCAGGTTTCATCAAAATCGGTTCAGTAGTTTTGGAGATAGGAAGTTTTAATTTTGAAGTCGGTTTTATCTTTTTAAAATACACTTATTATTTATTCTTGGGTGCAATTTTATGAGTAAAGATATTATTGCATTATTGGTTATAGACAAGTTCCTTTTAAAATTAGTAGATATTATTTAGTAGGTAGAGTATTTATCTGGGAATGCAACAGCGTCACTAGATAGAATGGTCTCTATCTAGAGTTACTCGAGATACATCCTATTAACAAGGAAATTGCATACCTAAGGTAGGATATAAAGTTATACAGTGTGAAATTTTAATGGTTGTTTTCCCGCAGTAAAATGATTCTATCTTAGTAGTACAATAGATTTGTAAAGTTTTTTTTGTTCAAATCAAAAAAAAATTCGGTCGGGTCCATGGTAACTCGCGCCTATCGGCATAAAGTTTCCATAGTACATCATACAAAATATTTTTTATTTTCAAAAAATAACATGCATGGTTCGATAGTACTACTATAGGTAAATCGTTCTGCTGTGGGAAAACAACCACTAAAATTTCACGTTGTATATCGTCACCTTTATCATTTCCCCCAACGTATGAGGGTAAAGTTATGATGTATTTTATATGAAACATATTCTGCTACAAATGCTATTGTATAAAAGTTCATATTTTTTCCTAATTCATGATTTTCCTCAGAAAAGATTTAAAGCATCGAAAAGAGCACTAAGGGAAGCTTTGTATCGGTATCCTTTGTGAAATTTAACTTTCAAGTAAATTAAAATTATTAACATCAAAGGAATTTTCTATGAAAATGTCTATAAAACAAAATAACGAGGTTGTAGGGTATCATCCTTTAAAAGTAATGTTAATACAGTACGTGATGCTAAGTAATAGAGTTCCAAGT
Organism: Plebejus argus; assembly: GCA_905404155.3. Classification (NCBI taxonomy): domain Eukaryota; kingdom Metazoa; phylum Arthropoda; class Insecta; order Lepidoptera; family Lycaenidae; genus Plebejus; species Plebejus argus. Next base: position 5,722,126 of record FR989935.1, on the reverse strand, counting down.
TCCGCTAAATTATTAATTCTAGAAGAAGTCGGGAACAAAAAAGTTATGTAATATAGACGTGAACAGTAGTGTGGCATGCGTCAGTATTTCTTGTTCTTGTAGAAGCTAGAACAGTTATCTAAATCTATGTGACACTAATTGTTTTGTGTAGCTCATCTTAAATAACGGGAAACACATACGTTTGATATGTCCCTGGCGTTGTTTTGCCAAGTTGTCTATGGACGATATCATCTATGAAGTTTGAAGTAGATTTGTAGCATGTGTAGACTTGATGCAAATTGTATGTATATAAATATTAATTAAAGCTTGATGCAAAAATCCTTACAAAAGTCCCCACCTTGTCTTGTCTATCTTCTAACATTTTAAAAATATTCATTAATGCAGTTTTCACTAGTCCTACACTCTCAGCACTTTTTGCTTTTAGGACTCTTATTTCATAATTTGGCTGAAAAATTTTCTCCAAGTTTCTTCTTTCATTGCTTTGATCATTTAGGTACTTTTACAACCATGAACTATGTCACAAAGCTTTAAAGCTTTGAACTTTTATGTTATTTTGTAGGTGTTTAAATCGTTTACTTCATTACAAAATTCTATTACAATCGTGACGATTAATAAATAAATTATCGTAAACCCCAAAAAATATCAATTTCAAATTGCAAATTTGAGCGTCCGTCGCCGTAATCTTATTTTCCACCGAGTGCTCTTGGTAATAAAATTCGTCAAACGAGGCGTTTATTAAAATGGAAGATGGCCCCCGTTTTAATTAACGCATTGTTATGCTATGATGACATCATTTTTATGACCTTGATACGAAAGAAGGTAAGATGACTCTGAGATGTTAAAAGAATTCTGGAGAAGAATTCTTTTTACACGAAAGAAGAAAAGAAAGAGAATTATGACGCTGGATGCCATTTCGGTTCGACACGAAATTGATTAGGAAACTAGGTGTGGTCCAGATAACGAGGGAAGTCATATTTTTCTACAAATTTCAAAATTCGAAATGAAATTTCAAACTTCTGTAGTTATCGTTCTACTAAATTATTGAGTTGATAATATTAAACCCACTATAATAATTATTATTTAGGAGTTTAAATGTCTGGAAGTTTGAATTGTCTGGAATCTTCGACTCTATGTAAACAACTCATATTCGACCTCGGAACATCTTGACTGGATGCCAATTGCCAAACAATCGTACTTCAAGAAATCTTACAACGTTCTAAATTGTTTTTATTTAAAATCCACCAAAAAAATAAATATGTAGTCTCATGGGCATTGAGTGTTGAAGCATGCTCAATGCTCATTCAAAACGTTTCTAAGAGAGGATAGGATAGCAATAAAAAATATGTATCTAGGAAAGCCTTTAAAGCTTTGAAAAGTTTGAAATTATAGTGCTGTAGATAAAATCACTACGCTAACCGACTTCACAGTTATATTTTCTCTTTTTCTTGTAACAGACAAAATTTGCTTTAAAGCTGATTTTTGATAGTATCATATACAAAAAACAAAAACAAAACATTGTAAATTGTAACATAAACGTCTGTACATGTACAGTGTGGGATCTTTAATATTTTTTCCAATTAAAGGGCAACTTTGAATTTTAAATGTTTGACTTTCAATGACACTTCACAATCCACATAAAGACATAAGTCGAAATACCGGAATCCCGGAGAGCGTTCCACGCTCGTATACGGACGTGCCAATTACTGACGACAGTAACAGCTCCAATTACATTTCTGTCAACGTCGATAGGCTTCGTGACATCTGCAGAAGATTCCGAGGCTTATATCAGCTGTATCTTGCCACAGACTGTTACTGCAACGTACGTACTATAGTGGCTGCTCACGACTTTACGCGCGTAATTTTAAAAATCACGATCTGCGATCTTTATTTTATCTAATAAATCATTATGATCTCTACATTAATTATTGTCGTATGCCGTAAAGACGAAATTGAAGAAACAAAACTGTTTTACAAATTCGAATTTGAATTTCAATTTTAGAATTTCCAACTTCGTCCATTTCCACACTCAGTCGGTTTTACTTTACGCGGTGTGTAATGCTGTACAAATTACAATCCTTTATTCCTAATTCTCCAAGCTCCGAGTCCCCATAATAATCATAACACCCGGTTGCCTAGCAACTGTCACACACTCGTATCTAGCCTCCTTGCTATATCCTCCCCCTCTATCCCGAACCTGACGTCCCCGCGTTTGGGATAGGATCCTTTCGTGGCCGCCCACGTTTTCGCTTGTCCTTTACAGGAGCTTGGACGTGACCAACAAATGGAGTGAGCAGTGACGCGTGATACTTGCCTATAGAGACGCCATTAAGGACACTACCTAACTCGTATGTAGTAGTACTTATGATTTTGATTATTTTATAAGGGCCATCCCTCTTCGGAATAAATTTAGGTGTTTGACCTTTGTCTGTGTCATTAAGACACTGAGTTTTAAGGAGTACTAGATTTCCTACTTTATAATCAGGTGCTTGGCGACGATGCTCATCTGCATATTTTTTCTGCATGGCTTGATTTTTCTCATGTATATCTCTTGCATTAGACATGGCTTCAGCCATTCTTTTGAGGTACATGGTAATGCTAGGCACAAAATTGTCAGTCTCTAAAATGGCACGCATATCATTAACAGCGTCTGCCGGCGCGCGGAGCTCTCTGCCGAAGGTAAGATAAGCGGGTGAAAACCCTGTACTTGATGTCACTGCAGAGTTCATAGCAAACCTGATTGATGCTAGGTGTTCATCCCAGGTGCTATGGTCTGTGCCCACGAGGATCGCGAGTTGGGGTTTTAAATCTCTATTCTTGCGTTCAATGGGATTTGCCTCAGGGTGATACAATGGGGTTAATATTTGATCTATTCCCATCACGTGACATGTTTGTTGCATTATTTCGCTTACAAATTGTACGCCGTTATCGCTGATGACACGTCGTGGGACGCCAAACCTGAAAAATACCTCATTGATAAGGACCTTGGCGCACTCGAGACTAGTTGCGTTTTGTAGGGGAAATAACTCTACCCATTTTGAACATACGTCCTCCACGATAAGTATCCATCGATTTTGCTGGGCTGTGACTGGCAGAGGTCCAAACAAATCAACTGACAAAACCTCAAAGCGTCTGGACATGGCTGGTGTTTGTAATAGTCCAGCAGGCTTTCTATTGTCTGCCTTGTATCTTTGACATGGCACACATTTTTTTATATAATCGGCAACGGATTTCCGCATATTTGGCCAGTAAAATCGAGATCTCAACCGGGCCAAAGTACGTTCTACACCAAAATGACCAGCGGTGGGTGCATCGTGAAAGTCCTTTAATACTTTGGACCGCTCATGGCTGGGCACAACGAGGCAAGCCTCGTCGTCTTCTTCTCCCTCCGGGCCATAACGATATAAGATACCATCCGAAGTAATGTAACCTCTGTCCGTCCATGGCCTTCCACGGATTGGATCTTCGGATTCGATGTCTTCTAATATTTTTTTTATCTCCGGATCTTTTATCTGATTCTTCCTTACGTCACTGACTCTCCTGGCAGGAACGTCTACAGTTGTGAGGCATAGATCACATGGAATGCCGTCTGCGCATACTGGCCGCGAGAGCGTATCAGCAACGACGTTGGCTCGTCCAGGGGTATATTCGATCCTCAAATTGTATTCTTGGAGTGTCAGAGCCCATCTTGCCAAACGTCCACTTGGAGATTTCAGGCTCATTAACCAACGTAGCGGTTGATGGTCCGATTTGACTATAATTTCGGATCCTTCAATATATCCACGAAATTTTCCAACAGCCCAAACAACGGCTAAGGCTTCGCGTTCAGTGGTTGTATAATTCCGTTCAGCATCGGTGAGTAGACGGCTTGCATATTCCACTGGGCGTTCGTCGAAACCCTCCCCCTGCATTAAAGCCGCTCCCAAACCGTATCCACTGCTGTCAGTCCGAAGAATGAACGGTTTCGTCTCGTCCGCTTGTCGTAATATAGGTGCAGATACGAGCAATTCTTTGACACGGTCAAAGGCGGATTGTTGCTCCGGCTCCCATCGCCATACACTTCCTTTTTTCAATAAAGAGGTCAAAGGTTTTGCTATGCTGGCGTAGTCCGGTATAAATCGACGAAACCAGCTCGATGTTTGGAGGAAACATTTCAAATGTTTTATATTCTGGGGTACAGCCATATCAGCTATAGCTGCTGTTTTGCCAGGGTCCACGTGAATTCCTCCTGGGACAATGACATGGCCTAAAAATTTTACGGCGTCTCTCGCAAAACGGCTTTTGCCGCGGTTAACAAGAAGGTTGAACAACTTCAGCCTCTCAAAGACTATTTCTAAGTCAGCCAGGTGTTTCTCAAAGGATCCCTCTGACAGAATTAACAAATCGTCCAAATATGCTATTAGGGTGACACCTGGTAAATTTGACTTGAACCTGTCCATTAGTCGCTGGAAAGTCGCGCCGGAATTTCGTAAACCCATCGGCATACGCTTAAAACGAAAGGTTCCTAGTGGTGTAGTGAACGCTGATTTGTCCCGGTCGTCCGGATGCAGATTAACCTGAAAAAATCCGGATCTGAGGTCGAGAGTTGTCATATACTTCGTCGATTTTGCTGCGTGGAGTACATCTTCGATCTTCGGTAACGGGTACCTATCAGGTTCAGTGACCGCGTTTAGTTTTCGGTAATCCACACAAAACCTGAAACTGCCGTCCTTTTTAGGTACTAACACAACGTTTGACGCCCACGCTGATTCACATTCTTCGATTATGTCCGCACGCATTAATTTGTCTAACTCTTCTCTAAGCGTTTTCTTGCGCATTTCAGACATACGATAGGGAGGTGAGGCTATAGGTTCCTGGGATTCATTCACCTTGATGCGGTGCGAAGCAAAATCCGTCGCAGGTCCATATGACTTAAATTGATCTGCCTTACTTTTGATAAACTTACTTAGTTTGAGTCTCTCACTTGAAGTCAGCTGATTCCCCTCATCGGCGAGTAGAGAAGCTTCAGTGCAATGATTCACCTCTGCGGTCAGCTCAGGACTGGTGAGGAAATAAGATTTGACAAAATCAAATGTCTCCTCCGGTTTATCCCTAAAATACCATACGTCATGTGGAATATCGAGGATAATATTAGCCTTTTTAATAAATTTACGGCCTAACAGCGTCTTGGTTGAGGCTCCTGGTAAAACAAGCAAATCTTCAATAACTGCGTCGCGATTTCCAATAGTGACTTTTACATCAGCGGTAAGTACTCTTCTTTTATTATGTGTTCCATCAGCCAATCCTATTGTACGCTCCGTCTCCTTAAATTGAACACCCTGTTCAACTAATACGGAGTACAGCTTGGTGCTAGCTACAGAATGAGTCGCGCCGGTATCAATAATAGCCACTCCTTCGCGGTTTAAAACATTAATACTTACGGTGGGAAGTGAGGTCGCGTCAATATTTGAGAAGATACCACAAGCCTCAGATTCTTTTACGTTGCTGCGCTGTATACTCATCGAGTCTCGCTTGTATTGCAAATTGTCAAAATAATTTTCATTAATAGAATAATCAACATGATGTTCTTTTAGAGTTATGACCTCATCAGTAATATTATCATGACAATTTGAAATTTCATTAAAAACACCCTGTATGTCGCGTGCATACAGAAAGTTTTTATTTTTAGATTGTTCCGAGTATTGAATACTATCCACTTGAGAACTTGTAGCATCTTGTTTTATGACACCCTGTATATGCGAAATTTCTCCGACGGTACTCTGTGTATCAAAATGTTCATAATATGAATCCTGTACATCGGAATTGTTTATTATAAAAGTGGCTTTGTCGTCGCAAATATTACGAGACAAGAAAATATCACGCTCGACTTGGCTGGGATACTGCCGTGTCCCCAGATTTTGTGAGTTCGAACTCACACTATTCTCGCTCGAGACCGTACTTGAAGAAGTATTTGACAAATCGATATCGCAAGAAAATACATTGAAATCAGCTGATCTCGAACCAGTTCTGTGTGTGTTCGAACAGACTGTGCATCTCGACTTTACTACTCCTTGTTGGCCACATCCATAACACCTTAAAGTACTAGAGTTATTACTAGAATCTGACTTACCGATGTTCTCGCTTTTATCCTGCAAGTTGCGGCAATTTTCAATAGTATGGCCATATAATTTACAATACGCGCAACGTACCCGATTACGTTTCGATAATGGATTCGAGTTTGGCGTGAGAACCGAATTCGTAGTAGGGGCCGAACGTGTAGTAGGGCCTCTTTCTTGCGCGGCCAGTTTTACGATTTTACCCGGGGGCGCGGGCACGGGCGAGAGGGAAGGGATTACAATAGATAACCTATTGGTTTCCGCGATCGCGTCCTCTACGGCTCGCAATCTCTCTATGAAGTTGTCCATAGAGGCTACAATATTATCTGGCGATAGTCTTTTCCGAATACGCCTATGTAACAGTCCGTAGAACATGTCGATTTGCATCGCGTCCGGAATCTTATAAGGTAACTTGACCAAGAGGGCGCGCAGTTTCGTCACGAATACATCGGCACGCTCCGTTTCCCGCTGTTCATCTCGGAAAATTTCTCTGAAAATCTTATACGGCGGCAGCTGGGTGCCGTACATTCCTCGGAGCCGCGCGACGGCGTCCGCCCATGTTGCGACGTTGTCTTTGACGCCGCGCCAAAAGAGAGCCGCGTCGTCTTCCAACAGCATGCTCAGGCCGCGTAGCGCGTGCTCTTCACTGACGTTCGCGCATTCCTTATATACCTCCACGGCGTCCAGGAAGGCTTCGAGTTTCTCGGCGTCGCGTGTCTTTCCATTGAACCGCGCGGTGCATCTAGTGAAATTGCCCGGCGGGGCGGCGGCTGCGGCAGGGGCAGTCAAGTTCCTCTGAATCGAGGCCGCCGTATCAGGGCTGGAAGTTCCGAAATCGCCGGATGGGTCACGCCGTGGGAGGGCTCGGAGTGTTTCCAGAAGGGCCCTGTTGGTCTCCTCCTGTGTACGTTGCGATTGCAGCATCATTTCCAACATCGCTGTCATCACTCGTTCTGTCGAGGTGGTGGTAGATGCTCCAGCAGCCGCGGTGGAAGTAGGCGGGGGCTGCCGCGGGTCGGCGAAAACTATCGTCTCGTTCCCGGGTTCTTCGCCGTCGCTGGCTTGCTGTGTGTCTTCCTCTTCACTCTCGTAACGAGGATGTTGACGTGTGCTTCGTGGCATTCTGCTTTTTTTACAGTTCGGCTAGCTACACAGTTCACAGAACACTGGGACTGGGTTCGTTATTTCTTGAAAAAAAAATAATGGTGTCCCACGTTGGGCGCCAGTGTAATGCTGTACAAATTACAATCCTTTATTCCTAATTCTCCAAGCTCCGAGTCCCCATAATAATCATAACACCCGGTTGCCTAGCAACTGTCACACACTCGTATCTAGCCTCCTTGCTATAGGTGTAGTTTTTTATTTTAAAAACTTCATTAATTACTCGCTGCCTTCGATTTTTATTATGTCCCAAGCCTCATTAAGTTGTTTTTAAAAATTCTACGTTAAGCTACTTTTTCTTTATATTTTTAAAAGTCCTTTCTCAGGTTATTGAAAAATATTCTATTTTGTTTTATAATCTTACGTACTTTGACAGATTTTATTGATGCACTTTAACAAAAACATCGTGACTCAATGACATTACAAACAGACGATTTAATTTTAGTTATTATGATAGCTTTCCAAGTATCATTATCGCTACGTATCTTTCGTCAGTCATCTGATAACACGTGTCGAACAAGTCATACGCGATACTACTATCGGTACAGTGAACGTCCAGTGAAACAGTTGAAATTGTTGAAAATGAGTGAGAATGTGGCGAAGAATATGCGGAACCTCATAAAGTTATTCGAGGAAAGGACGAACTTGGCCGAGACTGAGCGCGAGGCGATCAACGTATTGGTTTCCCATAACCAGAGTCGGGAATGTGAGGAAGGTATGGGTTGTAAAGATTCGGTTCATATTGTCTGCAACTTAGTGGGGTTGTTAAAAATTATGATGTTATTTTTGTTACGGAAATCTTGGTTATTCATTGTTTAAATTTATAAGTTAGTACTTAGTAGTAGAAATGCAGTAATTGCACTTTGGAATGTGGAGCTAAATGCTAATACGATCCAAATTGTAACTCAGTCCATACGGTCCATATTGTGAGAAGATTGTAGGAACTTGAGGTTAAGGTGACTTTTGTCACAAAATTTTGGTTTCCAAGCTACAACCATCCGTCGATCGCAGATTCTAAGAATTGCCATTGTATTCTATTGTTGTCTCGGTCGCATGCGACCGCTTGGGGCTTGATAGGTTAATTATTAAACTATAATGCAGGTTGCGTGGAATGTAGAGAGCAAATATTCAATATAGGTATTGTGTGTCTCATGAGTCATGTAGATCTAGAAAACAGTTTTACCAGGCACATAATATTCTGTATCATTGAAACATTTTTATTTGAAAAAGGATCAGGTTGTTAGTAGTGTTTTTCAAACTCATTCGTGGATAAACGAACAAGCTTTTGTAATAAGAGATGAATGTAGGGTTGCCATCACCTAAGTTGCCATCGCGCGCCGGTCAGGTACGACAAAATTCCCGGACATTTGGCCAAAATATGGTTATTTCCCCGGACACTATTTTATGATAACGTCTTGCCAATTTTTTATTTTTTTTTAAATCTGATTATCTCAAGTCCGTGCAAGAAACCGTGTATGCTTAGCGAATAACGAGTTTTTATCTTTCGTTTATTACTGCATGACTAAATACTCTAAATAGTTCTCTTCACAAAAGTTATCGGATTTTACCCTGACACTTTTCAAAAACCCGACTGGACGCTCCCCGGACGCCCTCCAAACTAGGACAAATCCGGGGAAATCCGGACGGATGGCAACCCTAGATGAATGGAAATGATTTAGCTAGCTTGAAATTAATAATACCTATTTCCTTATTCTGCTATTGTATTTCAGCTTTAATGTAACCATGTTCCTTGTTCTATCCAGTCCGTTTCTGTCAAACTACAATTTGAAATGATCTCCTCATAATTTTTTTTGTGACGCATTATTGATTTCCGACAAGTACGTGACTATTCGCATTCACTCTTTTTTTATTGGTCTGAGATTCACTCATAAAATTTATTGTACCTAGTCCAAAAGTTTGAACAGAAGTCTTTTTACGATGGACTGAGGCGACAAACATCTATAGACGACGACCTTGCGAGTTGCGATCCCACGTCTGAACTTTTTATCTTTTCGGGAATAAAATGAATATATTATGTACTTAACGATGATTGCATCTAATACTAGTATGTAGTTTGTATGCCCGGTTTCTAAGGTTTCATAAGGCTTTATCTGTTCAACAGCTTGGTTGATTGGTCAATGTCTTGATGTAAGCCAATCAAAAGTGCTAGAGGAAAGATAACATTTGCAACGTGTATGATATTCTTCGTCATACTCATCAATCATCATCCTTCTCGTTCGCAGGCGAGCTAGAGCAGTTATCGGCGTTCCAGAACCCGGCGAACCTCGAAGCTCTGATAGAGCGGCTGGAGCGAGTGACGTCACGCCTGGAGAGCCTACCCGTGCTGCACCCGCTCCCTGCGAGCCCCGCCCCCGTCACACCCCTCCAGGAGCCAGTGCCCCAGCTGGTCGTAGTCGACACCATGAGTGTTAACGGATACACGGATATCGTGCAGGTGAATGTCTTCATTTAGATTTTAGGGGATTTGAATTCGACCATAATATGTAGGTATTAGATGTCTTCATCTAAACGTGCTGCCGTTTGTGCGCGTGCGCAGGCGCACACGGCACACACACAGGCACACGTCCAGCTCTGTTAGCGAATAATAAGGCTAAAGAAGTGCTAACTGCTAACTGCTAGCCGTGTCACGTGTGTAAGGTGTGCTTGCGTGGGGATATGCGGGCACACACATAATAAATTATTATAATATACAAACCGATCTCAGCGAGTTTGTTTGAAGATGATCTACTGTTCTAAGCTGTAGTTCTACTGTGGTGATTAGTTACAGGCTAACTGGTAATTATACATTATACAAGGCAACAAGGGATACAAGGCAACTGTTGGAAAAACTTTTTAAGGGATGTAGTCCGAGCACCCTGTATAAGACAATACGAGACAGAAACGTCGCAGCTGTACTCTTCGTTTATATACAGAGGCAATAGGGAATATGCGGATATTTTTTTCTATTTTTTAATTCAATATTCACTTCATTTTGATATAGAAAATAAAATAAACATAGCTGTAAGAGTAGTAATTATTTTTTTATAAAATCTTAAAAATATTGGTTTAATTTGACAAGTTCAAACGCTCTTATTTCTCGCGCGCTTGAGGCGTGACGTCATAGGGCACGTCCTGTCACCCGGTCAGTTACCCGCGTTCCACTTCGCGTTATAAACGATCAAAACGTACAAAATAGGGGGCATTTTGATCGTTTTTAGCGCCTAGTGGAACGCGGAGTTTATTGTTTGCATTGAGATTTGAGGGTTAGTTTAATAGTTAACAAAGTGTTTTAGTTGAAATATCGCGTAATAATCATGGAAGAAGAAAAAAAGCCATTTTATAGATATTGTATGGTACCAATGTGTCCGAACACTATAAAAAGTACACCAGATAAAGTTTTTTTTGCTGTTCCAAGAGATCCAAACATACGTAAACAATGGTGTAAGGTTATGCGAAGGGATAATGTATCTCCAATATCGCGTCAACATTGTTGTGAAGATCATTTTAATGTAAGTAAGTATATTATATTTGGACAAAATATAACATCGTGTAGTTTTGTAGAAATCCCTAGGTTACAGAACTTTCTATAAGTTCATAACCTTATCTAAGTCATAACATCTTAGAAGATTCTTCATCTAAGCTCTGCATAGACTTAAAAAAAAACTATTTTCTATGTACTCACCTATATGTAAAGTTATTTATTATTTCTACTTAAGTATCCCAAGATGTTTCACCAATTAGTATTGTGTTTATTACAGATCGATAAAATACAAGCTCATGAAAGAACAAGGCGAAAAAGTTAAATTACTGTTAAATAAAGGAGTTGTGCCTCATAAATTTCAATGCCAAAAACGAAATGTTCCATCACCACAGGAGAGAATGGATGCTGTTAAGAAAAGAAGATTATCACTTATAAGTAAATCTCTCTCCGAACCTGAAGTCAACAGTGAAAATGTTTTTGAAAATGAAAATGTTTTCCGAACCTGAAGTCAACAGTGAAAATGTTACAGCATACTTGCTTTACATTTTGGCTACTCACAGAGCACTATCAGTAGAATATTCAATAAAAGTTTACCTCTTATCGCATCAAAAATGAAAGACTTGATTGTGTGGCCAACACCAACTGAGGTGTATAAAAATTTACCTATATCATTCAGAGCTAGGTATTCAAATGTTATTTCTATTATTGATTGCTTTGAAATCCAAATTGAAAAACCTTCTGATCCAGTCCAGCAATCACTTACTTGGTCACAGTACAAAAAATGTAATACATTGAAGTATTTAATTTCATGTACACCAGACGGATTAATTAATTTTATATCTGATGGATATGGTGGAAGAGCTACAGATGTCACGATAGTGCAAGACTGTGGTTACTTGGACTGTTTACCTCCAAAAAAAGCAGTGATGGCTGACAGAGGGTTCAAAGACTTGTCACATTTAGTGGAAGCTAGAAACTGTACTCTCGTCCGGCCACCTCCTGTATCACAATCCAACCCTAGCACCAAAGATGAAGTAAAGCAGTCAAAGCGAATAGCAGCTTTGAGAATTCATGTTGAACATGTAATTAATAGATTAAGAGAGTTTCATATGTTGCTGCCTCATGCTTGTGTAGACCATAATTTAATACCTGTCATTGATGATGCAATAACATTAGCATGTGGTTTGGTAAATCTTCAGGATGTTTTAATAAAAAAATGAATTAAGAATACATATTTTGTTTTATTTCAGATAAAGATACATATTTTTATAAGTTTTTAAAATTTTTACAATGTACTATCAGAGAAGTTGATTCCTAGACTTCAAGCTAGTACCAATTGAAGAAAGCCTGGATTTTTTCAATAGCACTCAATGCTTGTACTTGGCGGATCTTCACTACGTCGGTGAAGCCATGCTAAAAATGCAACAGCATGTTTACATCCCCCTAAAACAAAATAATAAATTATGTTTCTTACAATATAATAATATCACTTTGGTAGTAATCGTTAACCTTATGCCGTGGCCGCATATGCATGGTGCTTTGCGCTAAAACCGATACTATTGGACGATCTGCGTGTATCGTCCAATAGTATCGTCTCGTAGCATGAAGCTTCGGACGATAGACGCAGATGCGGCCGGGCCGTAATGCTAATAAGTTCTTGACCTCATAATATTATTTGACAATCTTTATAGTTATACAAACCCAATGACTGTGAAGAGTTTTATTTAGATAACAGAATTTCATCAGCCACAAACACAAAGTAAGTAAAAGAGATTGTACCTAAGTGTGCTGCGCAATCCAGACATTCCACAGAAATAACAGATTCTTCAGCATCACATATAGCTTAAACTGCATATGACTTCTGACGAACATTGTGCTCCGGTGTGATGCGAGCTTTCACTACACATAAGTTTCCCTCTCGTTTTATTTGTACATATCCTACAGCTGAATCGCCATATGATTCTCGTTGAGATCTGTAACAAACAATAATCTAGGTTTACTTATCTACTAATACATAAAAACATTGGTTGGATGATCTACTTCATAAGTGTTTGATGGAGAAGTAAGTACCTAGGGTTATAGTATGAACACTGATAATTTCACACACATAAAATTCTATATAATATTAGATCTAATTCTAAAAAGTAGTACAGCTACAATGAATGTAAACAACATTTGAGGTTATATTGAGGGAAATAATTTTATAAGTGCATGAATGCATAAAAAACAGACTTACTAGATTTAAAAATTCCATGTTTTACAATAATTACCTTGCAGCTTTTACTCCCTTAACCTCAGCAGATGTAAAATCCGGGTTTGACGCAAAATATGTTCTCATCATGAATGCATCTATTTTTGGAAGATTATCCGACTGCGCTTTCACGAAACCGTTGTCCGTCATTGCTGTTGATGACGCTTAGTATTTCTTGACATTAAAATATTGGAACTAAGCTAGAAAACCAATTTTTCTCTCCAACAGAACCTGAATGTATCAAAATCGTATGAAATCACAGGTGATTTGGTGAAGTGACAAGTGACAAGCACAGATAATAAGTATATTGCTGACAGTGACAGGACATGCCCTATGACGTCACGTTTTATTTCGACCATTTTACAAATTTGAATTACGCGCGTAAATTTTTCACTTTTTGATTTATGTTTTAAATAATTAAATGCATATTAAATTAGAAAATAACGAACTGAGTGTAATACTAGGACCTTAAAAGCTCAGGAAAAAAAGAATCAGGCCATTTTATTTTTTATGCATATACCCTATTTATATGATCAAATAATGTTATTCACGTGTACATAATGATATTACTTTTTTAACACCTCCACTCATACAAACTCTTCTATCGAGCTCAATATAAGATGAAAATACCTGTAAACAAATGTATGCTAGTGGGTGTAGACTGTAGTCTGCAGTAGTGTGCTAATACATTTTCCGCTGGACTCGGCCCACTCGCCGTATTAATATTTCATCGTGTATTCCACAACACTCAACGATGGAAGTGTATTAGATTGTAGAAAATTATTTGTTGGACAATATTTGCGGGGATATTCCCTTGACTTATCGTTTTAGTTTGATGCATAAAATAGTAGGGTGCGTGAGCGGGAACCTAAACAATTAGTTTAGATACTTATTACAGGGTAAGACTAAAGGTTATGTGTAGGAGGTAGGTCAGATGTGAAATATAGTAGCGGTTTTTTGCTGGTTTAGCAAAAAATGATGTAGAATGAAATATACATCTTGCATTATTTTTAGATTCGTTAACTACCCGGGGTCTATTTCGACAGAATGTAAACTATTTTTGGTGTTATGTAAATTAATCATCTATACATAATATAATAAAACTGTAGAAATGTGAGTTCTGTACATTAAAGATATTCAAAAAATAATAAGCGGGGGGTGTCACTAGATCGCTATAGAAGCCAAAAATGTGGTTAGTTTTTTGTCTGTCTGTCTGTCTGTCTGTATGTTTGTTCCACTATCACACGAAAACTACTGATCCGATTTGAATGCGGTTTTCGCAGATATATTTGTCTTCTTCCAACTTAGCATCTGGTGTATAAAAATTTTTCCCCCCACCCCTCTAAGGGGACGAAAGTGGGGTCAGATTTGTATCAAACTTTTTTCGTTAACACGAAAACTACTGATCCGATTTGCATACGGTTTTCGCAGATATATTTTTCTTCTCCCAACTCAACATCTGAAGTATAAAAATCTCCCCCGCCACCCCTCAAAGGGGACCAAAGAGGGGGTCAGATTTTGTATGAAACTTTTTTCTTTAATGGACTTACTTCATATTATTAACTGTGTTTTCCAACTTAGCATCTGATGTATAAAATATGTCCCCCCACGCCTCTTAGGGGATAAAAGAGGGGGTAAGATTTTGTATCAACTGATTGAAGTAGAAACACTTTAAATGGCAAAACAACGTTTGCCGGGACAGCTAGTTATTACCTATACTGTGTTTATTTATTTTAGTTTATTCTAGAATCTAGACTTTGAGCCCAAAGTATGCGATTCCTGAAAATGTACAAATCCATCAAAGTAGTAAAAAGCATCAAGAAAGGAAATCGCACTACATTCTCCATGTTTGGATTAACAAGGTGTGGTTTGAACAAATTGACCAATCAATAGAAAGCAAACGATCTAATCGACTGTCATACCATCAGCTATAGAGCGTGGAGCATAGACAATAGAGTTCGCAGCGTGGCGCCCGGCCCGTTTACGGAAGGATCCCGCCACTCAATTTCCGCTCTTGTTCAAACAATTTATTTCTATCACGATATAACCACCTTGCATTGTTTATAGGCGTCAATCGTTCGTCTAAAAGGTGTGATTCTTAACTTTTCGAATATTAAAATTTAATATCACTATCTTATAACTTCGAGCGTTATAGACTTATCAGTACACCAAAACGTAAATAATTAATTTCCTTTTTTAAACTTGATATACGTTAGCACAATATTATAAGTATTTCTCTATCTATCTTTCTTAGTCTCTTAAATTGTTTGATCCCACCAAAACATTATATATGTATTCTCTTGTATGAAACTCTTCACAAATCACAACCAACACTTTCACCCGACAAAAGGCTAGTGAGTTTTTTTACTACTGTAGTAACGGTATTTTACGATACCACTAATTGTCAAATTGTTAACTCATGGTATGGTATGGTGGTTGTTTAGAGAAACTGCTTAAAACTATAGTCGCTAGCGAGTTCTAATTCGATACGTATTTATTGTAAACTCATGGTTGCGATTTTAGTTCCACAAGTGACCGCTAGAGGCGTTGTACAATTTTCCATACTAAAAATTTACGTAAGTCGATATCGAGTATCGATAAATACTATAGCTTTAAACTCATGGTAGAGCTACTGATCTGAAGTTAGTAACGGTAGGTAGTGCCCTTGCGCTTCGCTTGGCTCATCTCGGCGGGTGCACTACCGTGCACCCAGATCTGTGTGCTCAACATTATAATGAGCTTTATTAAGACGTTCTCCAAAGAAATTGGTTCGTTCTTCCCATGCGGAGATTCTGAGATAAACGTGACAGTAATTAGAAGCGTTCTTTGAATTTCCCTAATTTCCTATTGAATAAATTCATAACACGATACCGTATCGCTTGATATAGATAGTAGAATCAAAACATGATAAAATGGCACGAAGATTTCGCTAAGAACTGTTTGTTTATAGAAACAATCAATCTTCAGATATTTAGACAACATCAGAGAAATTTAATCATAACAAATGGCGTATAATTAGTACGTACGTTATTTGTGCGACTTGTGATCAGTCGGGTTTGACGTAACCCAACCAACTTACGTACAAATCTTGATGGGTATTTCGATTGCTATAATATATATTTTTTATCAGGGTCCCCTGCAGAGCTACCTGCAGCTGTCCAAGCAGATTGGCGGGGAGGTCGCCACACATGCCGACCTCGTCAATGATGCCTTCAAGTAAGTTACTCTAAATAAGAGATTTCACAATAGTTAGGGCAAGTATCATACAGCATGTAACAAAACTAAGTTATAATACTTTAGGGTGTGTATGTGTTCCTTGTAGAGAGTTCACTGTAAAAGTAGCAGAGCTGAAAGAGCAAAATTTTTTTTCACTTTTGTATGGGAAAACTCCTGACACTGGGGCGCTTGCCCATTAAAATAACAAAAAAAAATCTTTCAGCGCAGCTATTTTCTCAGTGAACTCTCTACAAGGAACACATACAATTTATTACACACCCTAAAGTAGGTATTATCACTTAGTTTTGTGACACCTGCTATATCTTATTCATACATATACCTATAATAATATACTATAATATAGGAATACTTATACCCATTTTCATAGAAATCTAGTTCACATCATCTAGCATGAACATATTTTAATAATCATCAGTAAACAATTACAGCTGCTTGGTTTTGACTTCAGACTTGACTTCAGAATTCATCGTCGCAACTCGCAACTCGCATTATATCGGCGATGGCGTTATATAATATTATAATTTATACCCCAAACATAATATTGTTTTGTGTGGCACTAACAAGCTGATGATGGTAATTAACGTTTCAATATACATAATACTTTAAAAGCCTTACCACGACTCAGAGTAATAATTTATAGTTGGCAAGTTACCGCAAACCAAAAGACCTTTGAGACTGAAACTCAAAGGTTAAAGTTAACTAATCTCTGTAAATAAACGGCCCCAGACTTCTTTGTAGGTTCTGTACCTGTAGATCGTATCTTTTTAGAGGTATTGCTCACAAAGATGTCTCCTTCTATTTATCTTGAAGCTTTTTTTTTTCTGTCATCAATAATTACCTATTTCCACGATGAACTCAGCTACGTTTCTAGAAATCTGTGCAAAGACACGTGCGCGCAATCTATACAATATAATAAAACTGTAGAAATGAAAATTCTGTACATTAAAGATATTCAAAAAACAATAAGCGGGGGTGTCACTAAATCGCTATAGAAACCAAAAATGTGGTTAGTTTTTTGTCTGTCTGTCTGTCTGTCCGTTTGTTCCACTATCACACGAAAACTACTGATCCGATTTGAATAGGGTTTTCGCAGATATATTTGTCTTCTCCCAACTTAACATATTCTGGTGTATAAAAATTTTTCCCCCCACCCCTCTAAGGGGACGAAAGAGGGGGTTAGATTTTATATCAAACTTTTTTCTTTAACACGAAAACTGCTGATCCGATTTGCATACGGTTTTCACAGATATATTTGTCTTCTTCCAACTCAACATCTGGTGCATAAAAATCCCCCCCCCTCACCCTCTAAGGGGACCAAAGAGGGGGTCAGATTTTGTATCAAACTTTTTTCTTTGATGGACTTGCTTCATATTATTAACTGTGTTTTCCAACAACTTAACGTCTGGTGTATAAAATTTTTCCCTCCACACCTCTTAGGGGACAAAAGAGGAGGTAAGATTTTGTATCAATTACTGATGAAGTAGAAATACTTTAAATGGCAAAACAACGTTTGCCGGGACAGCTAGTGTAAAATATGTTCTCTAAGTTCTGAAGTCCAGTAATTAACTGTGTTTTCCAACAACTTAACGTCTGGTGTATAAAATTTTTCCCTCCACACCTCTTAGGGGACAAAAGAGGAGGTAAGATTTTGTATCAATTACTGATGAAGTAGAAATACTTTAAATGGCAAAACAACGTTTGCCGGGACAGCTAGTGTAAAATATGTTCTCTAAGTTCTGAAGTCCAGTATAAAGACGGACCGTGCATAATTAACACAATGGTATTCGCCTTACCAAAGCAAAGGGAAAATTCAAAATTGAAAGGTCCAAGTAAACAAACATAAGTTTCTATATTATATTTGATTTTACTCTGTATTCCAATTCCACCTTCAGTTATTTTCCAAGCTGCTTTAGAAAGTAATGTCATTAAAAGTTCCCTTTGTTTATTGAGCCGTTCGAGAGCCAAAGAGTTTTATGAACACACCAACATTCCCCGATAAAACGAATATATCAATAATTCAGAGGGCAGAAATGGGTCGAGTATTGTATTGAGGATGAGGAGTCGCGTTCGAGACAAGTGAGCACGCGATTATTCGTGAAAACATTGCAATCTCGTGTCTTTTGTGTGCTCCTGAAATGACGAATGACCCCAGCCTCAATAAAAATGTACTGTAGTAGGTCAGGAGTCTGCAACCTTTTAAATTCTAAAGGACCCAGACTTTTTTCCATTTTATTTGCATAATTAATAATATTAGTATGGAAGATATTGCAATGAAGACTTTCTATTTGTATTCTCCCAAAATGAATGAGGTTTCATTTAAATTTTACTACAAGAAGGTCTGGAGTCAGCCACCTTAAAATTTTGAAGTCCGAGCCGCAATTTTCTCGATTATTACTTGTATTAGTAATAGTATAAAAAACACCCCTGAGTCAGATTATAGCGTTCTACGTGCCCTACGGGGAAAACGTAGAAGATAAAGTAAAAACAACCCTTTTTTCCTTTTCGGTTGTTATTGCTGTCACAAAAAAAGCTTTTGGCAATATGCCAGAACCGATAAAATTAATAATCGTGACGGCCTCGTTCCCGGGCCCCCGGGGTTCTAAGGTTCTTTGACAAGAGCTTATCTATTCAGTAGCGCTTTTGATTGGCTATCGTAACTTTTAAGTGTTAACCAATTAACAACTCTACTCACTAGCGCTTTGATTGGCTAACGACAAATAGTTAACCTATCAACAACTCCGCTTAATAGATAAACGTCTCTAAAAACCTCAAAATAAACGAGGCAGCAATGACATGGATATGGTGTTATTATTTTCTAGTAGAGTATTTGTTCTTTTTTTCTTTAATTCACATTTTTTTTTGTTTCAGGGCACAGCTAAGTTTCATACAACTGGCCGCGTCAAGGTCGAAGCCCTCACAATCAGAGGAGATGCAGCTGCTCTCGCCCACCAGCAACAAGATATCTGCGATCCAACAGTTCAGGGAGAAGAATAGAGCTTCCCCCTTCTTCAACCACCTCTCTGCGATATCTGAGAGCATTCCCGCGCTCGGCTGGGTAGCGGTGTCCCCTACACCCGCCCCGTATGTGAAAGAGATGAACGATGCCGGCCAGTTCTACACCAACCGCGTGCTTAAGGATTGGAAGGAGAAAGACAAGACCCATGTTGAGTGGTGTCGCGCTTGGGTCCAGCTGTTGTCTGACCTGCAGGCATACGTGAAGCAGTACCATACCACGGGACTTGTGTGGTCCGGTAAGTTCTTGCTTTATTTCTATGAGATTTTTGAAAAAAATTTATTGTCAGACTGTATTTTGGCCACAGTTACGCTAATTTTCATATTGCATTGGACGCCTAGATTCGTAGTTTTAGTCATATAAAGTACGATCTTTTGCCCGCGGCTTTGCTCGCGTTAAGAAGAATTATTAATTATTATATACAAACTTTCATCCCCTATATTAACCCCTTGGTGTTGGAATTTATCAAAATCCTTTCTTAGCGGATGCCTACGTCATAATATTTACCTGCAATCTGCATGCCAAATTTCAGCCCGATCCGTCCATTGGTTAAACTGTGCGTTGATAGATCACCATGTCAGTCAGTCACCTTTGAGTTTTATATATAGATAAAGAACTACAGTTCTTCCCTAGTTGACTATTGTCTAACCATAAACTGTATAAACAATGAGAGTCAACAAGACCGTGGAAGTATTAATTGAAAAGCCATTTAATACTGTCCCCATTAGCGAAGTTAAACTTCTGCGCAACTCCGCCGACAGTTGATACTTCGCGACAGCTGCGTTTTAAATCGTTATACAAATTGTGACAGCCTCAATTACGAATGATTGTTGGAAACTGAGTTAGGAATCTGCGCCATCTCATCATATTTCAAAATAGCTCGACCTATATTATCCATAAAGTCGCACGGCGCAAATCGACCATCTAAATGGCAAAAATTGCCATCGTTTTGCCATTTAGACGGTCGATTAAAACCGTGCGGGTAAAGTTGTGTGGCCTTAGTCACCCGTGTAAGCCCCCCTTAAGCCTAAAGGCCTGATTGCACATAGCGAGTAGAGTGGCGAGACGGTGCCCTCGGCCGAGCACGTCTATAATAAAACTCCTCGCCGCTTTACATGGTTAATGGTAGGTGTAAGGCCCTGACTTATTGGCCGTGCAATTTTCAGATCGCTCGGCAAGAATAGAAGGCGTAGTGTTAAAATTTTAGGTCTCTTTGGTGAGACGAGGATTGAGCGGTCCCCGTGCGCTTGCACGGGGACATGCTATTGGTAGAGGAGTGATCAGACGGGTTGTTATTGGTAAATCGCATCAGACGGTGATAATACCTTATTGGTAACTTTACAATAGTTTCGCGCTGCCAAAGAAGGCAAGATATTTCGGTAGAATAACATTTTGCAAAATATCTTGTTTTTTTTTAAACATACGAAGAACGAGGGAGACGACGATATATTTTAATCCATATAACTGCCGTGAGTGGGCCGAAGCGTAGCAGATGTGATAAAGTTGCAAATTACAATTTAGGGTCTGAAAGAAAAATGTAGAGATGAATAAATGTTAAGATATAAGGGTTCGTTTTTATATCTTATTTCTTAGACTATTATGCTATAAATGTACTATGTGCGTACAGCATCGTTATTCGTTACTGATTTTATAGGAAAGTATTTATAACTTACATACATGTGCCAGTCATGTATGATGTAAATAAAGAAAAAACATATAGTAAGTATTTTTCATTTATCCAGAAATTTTCCAAGCAAAGTACACTTAACACTACGTAAAGCAACAAGCGGCTAAAAGTACCATTTTACAACGTGAAAATGAACTGAAATATAAAATGAAGTGGTAATAATATACCGTAGTCAACTCGGGGTCGGAACGTCCACAGCGCAAATTAACTCAGAAGGTAAACAGGGATTGTCCAACTGACAGACCCGAATGTCTTTGTTCACGCCAATTTCACTTTTATTTTACTCTTATTAGGATCACAAAGGATTAATTTTTAACAAGTAATTAATTTCCTACTGTGAGGGCTTCGTTCCTAAAGAAATTAATTTAACTAAAAATTTTAGGTTGCTCAGAATTAGTAACTAAAATATATTTTAAAGCTTTAACTTAGACTTAATTTAAATAAATAAATTGCTCGTTTTTAACAGTCGGGTTTGTATTGTTATAATTTAGCCTTGAAACCGCTGTCTACGATTTACAGAATATAATTTTCGTTCGTGTTTCTCGTAACTAAATTAGGCGGCTTGTTAAAAGTTACATTGTTAGAAATATGGTTCTTCAATCTTTGAAATAAGATGTTATGCTTGTGAAATGTGAAAATCAAAACAGTAGCAGCGAAATACGTACACTCTAAAAATCACGATTTCAATAAAATTAAGAGGGAACGCGGGTACGGTAAAATTTGAAATAAGAAACTATTGCCATCACGCTTCACCCTGCGCTGGCACGTGTATTGACAGAGACAGATACAGTAAATCGAGTAAACCTATTCCTCTGATTCCTCCTTCAAAATAGAGCCTATCTAATTAATTTATTTTTAAATGTTTTCAGAAAGGATGAGTCTATGCCTCTACGTTTTTATTTTATCTTAAAGATCTTTCAAATTTGTTTTATGGTCGGTTGATTGGCGGGGTACGGAACATTCATTTTTTGCGATTTTTGATGTTAGCGTATGCTCTTAAAAAGTATTGGAGTTGTTTTATAATAGCCACGTGTGTGCACGCAAACCACAGTACACAATATGCCAATAGATATCTCTTTCTTTCTTCACTCTTGTAAACCGATACCAACTCACTGGACCATAGAGGCATAAAAAACTTAAGTCTAATTTTTTTAAATTACCAAGTAAACTCATAATAACAAAGTAACTTAGTTCGAGATAATGTTAAAAGCTTTGTAACCGTTAACAAACTTTACAGCCGTCCTTGGCGAGGTGCGTCACATATTTTTACTTTTACGACGTCTCTCAGTCGATAAATACACTAAAATGGTGAAATGGTATTGGCTAAAATTACACAAATGAAAGCCCGATAAAACACGAACGATAGTACGTAGAGTTAGTGTTAGAAATTACTAACTACCCTATGGTACGAGTAAAAAACCAGCTAAGTGCGTGTCAACCTACACGTCTACGTATAGGGGTCTGTAGTTTGTATTGTTTTTGACAGTAGACGGACAGACAGACATGTTAAAAATGTTTCAGGGTTCAGACTAAGTTCTGATATTGAACTTCGGAGCCCAAAAAGGTCAATGTTGCTTTACATAATATTGCTTACGAGTAAATAAATTATATGCGATTGATTCCTTTATAACCCTCTTAGTTCTATGCCCATTCTGTATATCCGGACTATACAATTATATTATAAGTGTGTCTGCCTGTCTGTTACGTTACGGGTTACCTCTTCGCACCCAAACAGCTGAACCAATTTTGCTGAAATTTGGTACTTATGGAAATACTTTGAGTCCCGGGAAAGGACATAGGATACTTTTTATCCCGGAAAATGTACGGTTCCCGCGCCATAAATGAATTTTGGCGCAACCTGGCGTCATCTAGTTAAATACTTATATGAATAAATACTTATATTAAAGTAATATTGAAATTGAGGAAAACATGATTAATATTATGTAATGGTTCGTTTTAATAACCAAAATGCTCCGTAGGCTGTAGCAGCTGTAGGTATTGCAGATTGATATTAAAGCCGCTGGAGGGATTACTGGTCTCTGGGAGGGAGGTTTCATTTCATTATTTTTATAATAATATTTTAACGTAAGAAGGCTACGACACTACTACATGGGCAGACGGCGAACCTATATCTTTGGTCAGGTCCATTCGAAGGATTAGTAACTTTATCATTGACTTGACATAACCTAACCAAATCCTAGGTCTTTTGTCTGCCTGCATTTCTCTGATGGTACATGCAGCTTGGCTTAGGCCTTAGACCTTAGATTACTATTGTTTCTTACATATCGGACAAAGAATACCTTCAATTTGTGCGCGAAACAATGAATGGAACATTACGTGACTAGAAATCTGACGAGTTGACACGATTATAACAGAAATAGTACGACTTTTTATCGCATTATTACACCAGTTAAACACTAATAGGGGGTTCAACATTAACAATGCAAACTAGACTCATGTTACATACTGAATAGCGCTGAATAGCGCTGTATTCTATAGTGCTGGCGCAAGCTACTGGTAACAATGTACACTAGCCCTTACAAAATAAAATCCCGATTTTCTCCATCAAACTTTTCTTTCTCCCCCCAGGCAAGGGTTCCGGCGCGGGTGCTCCGCCCCCGCCCCCCGGCGGCCTTCCCCCGCCACCGCCGATGCCCGAGGCGGACTTCGATAACATGTCCGTGGACGACCGCAGCGCGCTCTTCGCCGAGATCAACAAGGGCGAGGCCATCACCAGCTGTAAGTTGTAACATCTAGTATTACAGGCTCTTATGCTGGCTTCTCACGGCGCGTAATATCACGAGCCGCTCAAGCCGCGCCGAGCCGCGCCTTTGAAGTTACTGACTTCAATCGGATCGGGTATGCGCCTGCTCGAGCCAGCTTGCGCCACCTCGAGCTACCCCCTTCACACGGCGAATGTCTCGAGCTGGCGCGGCGCGGCTCATATATTTAAGGATTTTGTGAAAATTTCAAGTGCCTACCTATTGCCATTATTGATATCGAGCAAAAAAGGCCAAAAATCACGTTTGTTGTATGGGAGCCCCCCTTAAATATGAATATTATAAATTAGTTTTTAGTATTTGTTGTTATAGCGGCAACAGATATACACAATCTGTGAAAATTTCAGAAGCCTAGCTATAGCGGTTCTTAAGATACAGCCTGGCGACATACAGACAGACAGACAGGCAGACGGACAGACAACGAAGTCTTAGTAATAGGTTCCCTTTTTACCCTTTGGGTACGGAACCCTAAAATAGAGAGTTAAAACAATATGTAACCTAAACTCAAACTTTTAACCCAGACTGTTGCAAGTCGCCCTGGCTTGTTAAACTAATAATATGTATTCTGTGCCCTAGCTAACAATTAAAAATATTTTTGCAAACGTACGTCTACATTGTGCTGTTTTGAACATTAGTTAGCTATCAACAGGAAAATGCTTATTTAGCGCCATTTATTAACAGTTTTAACACTAATGTTAACAAATGTTACATTAATGACTTTGATTAGTAGGTATTTAAAATTTTTCACAAAATGACTTTGCTTTGCTTTAACATTCTGAAAGGATTGAGTGAGTATTCGTAGCTATAGAAATCTCTGTACAGTATGTAAATATAGCGGGAAAAATTGAGAATATAAAGGCTCTTACTCTAAGTTCATTAAACGGTCATATAAAATTCTATTTTCTGCATTACTGGTAAATATTTTTCGAGCGACTAGTTGAAAGGGGTTAAGAGGTGGAGCATAAAACTTAGCTATAAATAAACAAGCTTGTGAAAATGCTTTATAGTAATTCATAGTCGATTCTTATAAGTTATAATGTAAAGCAGAAAGTGTGCTGTGTATCTATCTGTTTGTTAGAGGTAACAGGAACAGTAAAAAGCCCACTTGAAAACCCCTGGATTGATTTGATAAACTTTATAAGGAGATATTTTATATAGTTTTAATTTTGAAATTGTGTGGTTCCCAAATCCCACGTGAACGAGATTAACTGATTACGGCAAAAGTTGCGGGCATCATTTACCTACTGCTATCATAAAATATATTCATTGAGGCTACGAGTTAAATAGTCTCTAGAGGTGTAAAAATATTTTGAACAAAGATTTTGATGTTCAAGCGATACTTATTAAGAACGCGTAAGAACTTTCCAAAAGTGCGCCGTCAGCGAAATTCGTAAAGGAGGTCGACCCACACATAAAGGTCTACTGTACAAGCTAAATGTAATACATAATATTTTCTAATGAATATCTACGACACGCACAAAAATACTTGTCAGTTGGCACCCTCATAAAAAGTATTACATTATAAGTCACAATCATCTGCAATCACAATGGTGCTCCCTCACCGCGAGCACTCACGTTTAAGGACGCTATTACAAATATCAGCGATTTTCCGGTACCCTATTATAGAATTAGGAGTCAAACTGCGAGGATATTTTGGTTTCAAATGAAAGATAATATATTCATCTCCACGACTGTACCATAAAAATTCTATAGCCGCATACAAAATTTTCACATAAAATACGTTTTAACCATCACAATAATCGCAAAATATGAAAAAAATGGGGTCTGATTAGGTACCTTAATATCTAAATACACTGAACTGAGGAAAATAAATATACAAAAAAATTGTTGCTTATTTAGTCCTCTATAAAGTCCGCTAAAAATTTTATATAAAAATAAACAACTTTTCCAGTTATAAGAAAAATAAGAAAATTTCTCAAATTTTTTCATACATTTTCGCCATATCAAAAACGCGGCGAGCGTCGTAACCGCCACTGTACAAGGCGCGCTAATATGAATCTTATTTTAATGTCATTAACGTCGATATTCGTACTGACAGACATCCGACCTGCTAATTAAAAAGTTGGAGCATTCTTAATGTAAATTTTTTTAGAAGTAAATTTTTAATGTAATGCTCGACTCTGTAACGTTACATTACAAGCGAATGCTCCCGGTGAGGGAGCACCTTTACATAAGCTCATCATTTTAAATAATCGGCCAAGTGCGAGTCGGAATCGCGCACGAAGGGTTCCGTACCATTATAGAGCAAAATTAGGCCATAAATTGTGTTTTTTGTATGGGAGCCCCCTTATTTTTTTATTTTATTTTAATATTATTATTAAATATTAAAGTACACATGATATAACTAAGGATTTTGTGAAAAATTCAAGTACCTACCTGTTGCCATTTTTGATATAGCAAAAATGGCCAAAAAAATCACGTTTGTTGTATGGGAGCCCCCCTTATATATTCATTTTAGTTTATTTTTAGTATTTGTTGTTATAGCGGCAACAGATATACATAATCTGTGAAAATATCAGACAGACAGACAGACAGACAGACAGACGGACAGACGGACAGACTACAAAGTCTTAGTAAAAACGGGACCCCCGTTTTTACCCAAAGGGTATAGGGTAAGGTCATCTAAATGAAATTTAAGCTCAAGTAGTA
The DNA here is from genome assembly GCA_905404155.3 of Plebejus argus. Classification (NCBI taxonomy): domain Eukaryota; kingdom Metazoa; phylum Arthropoda; class Insecta; order Lepidoptera; family Lycaenidae; genus Plebejus; species Plebejus argus. The sequence goes on along the minus strand of FR989935.1, from coordinate 5,695,754 downwards.
AATACACGATTGAAGAAAATACTCCCCTGAAATGAATTCTCAAAAATAAACCTTTAAAGTGATCATGAGCCATGACCGTGCCGTAACTTTATAATTTTGAATATTCATATCCCATTTAGTTTTACAGCTACCTCAATGCGTCATAAACAGCGAGCTTACGGTTCGCTTTAAAGTTGTTGACAGAAAACATGTTAAACGTTAAAGCAGTAATAGCCTTATTTGGAATTTGGAACACCGCACTTTGCTCTAACATGGTTTCTTTTATAAAAATGTGGTTTTAGAAGCTTCTAGAAAGATTTTTCATGATTTTGACAGGCTTTATTGATGATCTCTGGTGTATAGAGCATACATAAACTTGGGCGAGTAGCTAAGGTTAAGTTCGAAGCTTATCTAACCTTTCCATTGTTTAATATTCAAACTTCCTAAATAATTCATGTTGTCTTAACTCAAGGTGCTGTCAAGATTTTCAAATCAGTCTCATACGATAACACAATTTGCCGTAAATTGTACACATTACGCCCCTTAATCTTGTTCAATGTTATCCGTAACTTGTGGTTTTTAACCGATTTCTAAAAAGGAGGAGGTGTCTCAATTCGACCGTATACTTTTTAAGCTATTGCATAGCTTTCATCGTGGGTTTTGAGCGCGGCGGTAACGAAAAATCCTAACACTCTCCACTCCGACGGTTTTGCCAGACTTCGGTGTTTGAGTACGTGCGACTAGACGTATGTGAATTATAATTGCAGAAGTTGATAAAAATCCTATGCAGTAGCTTAAGCCGCGGCAGTCTTCGAGTGCCACACGTTTTTTTTTTGGAACGAAGTTCCTTATCGCGCGTTGCGAAAGGGGGCTAGACGGAAAGTTGTAACGACACGACACAAAAGTGTCGATATATTACAACAAGCAAAAATGACATAGTTGTAAGCCGTGCTGTAGCCTGTAGTGCGTGTTTCTCTATCTTTTTCTCTCTTTTTGTACATAAGAAATAACTTCGTTCCATCCGGGTGTCACTTGACTTTTTATTCACGTGTATGATCTCTTGCAGCTCTCCGCAAGGTGACGTCGGACATGCAGACGCACAAGAACCCGCAGCTGCGGCAGGGCCCCGCGCCGTTCAAGGCCCCGGCGTCGAAGGCCCCCGCCAAGGCGCTGCCCACCCCCGGCGCCGGCAACTTGGACAAACCCCCCGTCTTCGCCAGGGACGGCAAGAAGTGGCTCATAGTATGTATAACTTTTGAGCTATTATAATATATTACAAAATATTTAAACTTAAAAAAAAAATTTTATTATTTAAATATTTTGTAGTAAATTTACTATTTATTTATATATTTTTTAGTGTTTTTGTCTATTTTTTGGTGTTTAAATATTTTGTAGTAAATTTACTAAAAAATATTTAAACACAATTTTTTTTCAGTATTTAAATATTTTGTCAAAAAAATTCGTTCAGGACCCTAGGTAATTACTATCTTAAGCTGAAAAATAACTCAAACATGTTAAATATTTTCGTATGAGAAAATGATTTTGGTATTAAGAATGTATGAAAATTTCGAGGGTACCCCGGGCCCTTAAAATGATTTACTGAAAATATATATTAAGTAGCTAAAAAATACAAAATAATATGTTCTACTGAAAATTTTGAGTTTTGTGATTACTGGGTTATTGCTTGGGGGCGTCGATAAGTAGGTAAACTAATATCGTCGCTGAAGTATTTGTTAGAGTATTACATATTTTTCCCTTCAATATCGGAATACCGTTGCCACGAGTAATATCTGGGATTAAAATATTTGGATGCGACTCGCAATAAATATTTCTTATCGGTTTTGGCGTAGGTAGGAGTTTATGCCCTGGTAAATTCGAGTTTCATAGCATTGACACTGAAATATTATATTTATTTATAAGGTCGAAAGTCATTACTCCGGCTCGGTATCTCTTGGGATAAGAAAATGGGGAACGGAACAGAAATTTCCTGAACGTGGGAGGAGATTCTTTACAAACAGGCTCCACGTAGGATTGTAGGCGTATTATTGTTTTCCAAGGTGACCAGCAAGAATGTGTTTACAGCGAGAATCCTTACAAATACAAATATCTGTGTTGCCAGAAAGTTGTACATTTTCGATTTTAAACGTTTTCGTTCATCAATGTATTGTTTTATAAAATAGGGAGCTATAAATGAGTGAGATTTTTCAAGGAATTTTTGTCGCCCGTGAACTCCTGAATCTGTATATTTCTACTAATATTAGAAATGCGAAAGTGTATCTGTATTCTACCTGTCCGTGTGTATGTGTATGTCTGTTTTCCTATTCATAAAGAGGAAGCATATTAAATTAAGTAGTTAAATGTGTCAAAAAGTGTGTTCAAAAGTAATAATAGAAATAACTAAGAGGTACAATTGCCATAAAAATTAGTAAGCTTAATTTTTTAGGGTTCCGTAGCCAAAATGGCAAAAAAGGAACCCTTATAGATTCGTCATGTCTGTCTGTCTGTCTGTCCGTCCGTATGTCACAGCCACTTTTCTCCGAAACTATAAGAGCTAGATTATTGAAACTTTGTAAGTAGATGTATTCTGTGAACCGCATTAAGATTTTGATGCAAAAATGGAAAAATTATTAAAAATTTTAGGGGTCCCCACAGGTACAACTGAAACAAAAAAAAATTTTTTTCATCTAACCTATGCGTGTGGGGTATCTATGGATAGGTCTCCAAAAATCATATTGAGGTTTCTCATATCATTTTTTTCTAACCTGAATAGTTTGCGAGAGAGACTCTTCCAAAGTGGCAAAATGTGTCCCCCCCCCCTCTAATTTCTAAAGTAGGGGCATGATAATTCTAAAAAAAATATATGATGTAGATTACTATAAAAACTACCAACGAAAATTGGTTTGAACGAGATCTAGCCAGTAGTTTTTTTTATACGTCATAAAAATGGTAAACCTTAATCAAAATTTCATTAAATCGACTGAAATATAAAAATAAATCAAAAACCTTTTAATTTCATAAAAATAAACCTTATTGCTGCTGCGGAACCCTTCATGGGCGAGTCCAACTCGCACTTGGCCGCTTTTTTTATGTCTATTAATACTAATAGTAGGGGGAGGGGAAGGTGCTATTTGTGTAGTCACTCGAGCGTCATGGAGACCTAGTAGGTTTTTTACATTAGGTAAAACTGATAAAAAAATAATAAGAGCGTTTTTTATTTTAGCGGTGGGTTCAGAAACTGCAGCGATTTTTAAGTTTTGAAAAAGAAAATATATTCAGAAAATTGCTTATTTAGGTAAATTATAAATATATCTTAGACAACAAGGACTAAATCATTTAGGTTAGTGCAAAATAAAATATCTGCGAAGCTTAGTTAGGTATATATTATTATGAAGCTTTATTTTTGTATATTTTAAAATGTCCCTACAGGCTTACCTTTGAATCGTCAGTGCTTTATATGGAAGCTTCTTTGGGGTACTTATACTAAACATCCCCTATCTTAATCTGACAGATCCGATGACATTTCAATAGTAAAAAAAATTTAACCCACCACGTGACAAATCTGATTTCTATACCATGATAACTAGACACATGTCGAAAGCCTATACAAGCTTAATCTAACACGCTCGAGCTACTCCCGAAATCCCCTCTTCCCCTCCCCTACTATAACGAAAGTAACAGAAGCATGAAACAACACTTTGTCGCACTCCAGTAATTTTCGTCTTTTGTGTGGCGAAGCTTCTAAAAGATTGCCCAGCAACAAATATAAATATGGCCTTCATGATTATTAATAAAACATCAACTTAAAGTTATAATTTATAATTTTAAACATAAGTAATTCAAATTAATTTTCCAAGATAACAAAAGTTGCCAAGCATTATTTTAAAACGTGCCACGTACGTTTTTGTATGACGTGCTAAGATTACGTTCGTGAAAGAAATAAACCCATGTTTGTTCACAAGGTCGTGAAAAAACGCAAAATAGTACACGCTAGAAAGAAATCGATTTTAAGTGGTTATAATGTTCAGTTAAAAGTGAAGGAAAACTTTTATTTTCCTTCACTTTTAACTTTCTATGAGAAAGTTTTGTTCTACCCGTATGTTGTTTGACTTGCATAGCTAGTCATTAGAAGAAAACCTTCTATTACCTATATTGATTTTTATTATTTTTAGGGTTCCGTACCCAAAGGGTGAAAACGGGACCCTATTCATGAAACTTCGATGTCTGTCTGTCCGTCTGTCTGTCTCCAGGCTGTATCTCAAGAACCGCTATAGCTGGAGTTCTGAAATTTTCACAGATTGTGCAGTATATCTGTTGCCGCTATAACAACTCCTTTTTTTACCCGTAATCCATAATGGCAAAAGGTAGGCATTTGAAATATTCACAAAATCTTTAATTATGTTCGCACTTTAACATTTAATAATAAAATTAAAATAAAATAAATAGTTCAGGGGGTTCCCATACAAAAACACGGAACCCTTCGTGCGCGAGTCTGACTCGCACTTGGCCGATTTTTTAAATTACTATAGACCTTCTAGCTACCATGGACCAATCATACATAGACAATCAAGTCCCATACAAAATTGCGTGTACGAGAAAAGCAGGCTAAATCTAGATGGCGCTATCATCGATTCTGGCTATATCTGAAAATGTTATATTACAACAAAACGAGCCCATCAAATCAAATGGGGTAACCTTAAAACACGAAAGAACATTTTTCTGCATTTTTACAACATCATTAAGACACTCATAGGATCATAATTATGATTTTCTAAAAATACTTCCTAATCAATGTTTATTGTTAGTATTTAAGCAACAATTGTTAGATGGCGCCGCGGCCGACAGCTAACACGCTTACTAAGTAGCTTGCTATTTGAACACTAGATGGCGCAAAACATAATTATTTAATTATAATATCTATGTTCAATATACTTTGAATAACTACAAATTTTAAGGTTTGACTCGTATAAAATTTCAACCTCTCAACGGTCTTTACTAAAGTGCAGTTGCAGAATGTTTCATACATTGGCTCATCTCTACCTATTTTTTCCTTTTATTAGCTCATAGTAAGTGCCAATTACATGAAGAAGCTAGGTGTTCTTAACAGAGCGAGACAGTACTTCAGTCCGGACCAACGCCTATAACTCTACAAGGCGCAGGTTCGGCCTCATATGGAATATTGTTCTCATCTCTGGGCAGGGGCGCCAAAATACCAACTGCTCCCTCTGGATCGTATCCAACGAAGGGCCGCTCGAATTACAACTGCCATAGTGTTTCAAACAGCTTGGACCCCTTGAAATTACGCCGAGATGTAGCTTCACTCTGCATCCTCTATCGGTTGTATCACGGGGAGTGCTCTGAGGAATTGTTCGGAATTATACCACCTGCAACCTTTCGCCATCGTCCCACGCGAAAAACATACCATCCTCATCACCTTGATGAGTGGCAGTCTTCCACAGTGCGTTTTTCGCGTAACTTTCTGCCGGCACTGTAAAACTTTGGAACGAACTGTCACCAGCAGTATTTCCGGACCTATACGACCTACAAACCTTCAAGAAAAGAGCGTATTCAAAAAAGGTGGCGTGATGGGCTGGAGGCATACCAGCCAGGCTGGCCAGCGGTCTCTGGGGGAGGCCTTGGCCTAGCAGTGGGACAGTTTAGTCTTATAATAATAATAATAATAATTAACTAACAATAACCTTCCTTCGCAGGAATACCAGAAGGGCAACTCGAACCTGGTGGTGGAGAATGCGGACATGAACAACGTGGTGTACATGTTCCGGTGCCGCGACTCGGCGCTGACGGTCCGCGGCAAGATCAACGGGGTCGTCCTCGACTCGTGCACCAAGTGCGCCGTGGTCTTCGACAACCTCGTCTCCAGTGTTGAGTTCGTCAACTGCCAGTCTGTGCAGATGCAGGTGAGGATTAGACGTCCAGCAGTAGAAGGGTTGCCTCTTAACAGTAATAAATAGAAATATTTAGGGTTGCCACTTCCTAGAAATGGGCGAGAAGTAGGACTGCAACTTTCAGCATAGAAAGTGGTTACATTTGCTACTTCCCAGTAATAGTTGAGAAGCAGGGTTGCTACTTCCCAGGAATAGGTGAGAAGGACCGTTTTATTGTTAGACGTTAGACTTTTATTGGCTATCATAGTATTTGTCTATTTCCAAATAAAAATCTAAAGATGACTTATGCAACGATGGGGTAGTTTTTCTTAAAAGGGAGAAATTTAAAAGGGAGAAATAGAGTTGCCACTCAACGGGCGAGATTATAGTTTATAGGGGTGTCACTTGCCAGCAATTCATTGCAATTTGCAATGTTTATGCAATGCTGGTAATTATTGAAATAGCATACGTCTTATTAATATAGAATATAGAAAAAATACAAAACGGATCTAATATGTATAAGCAAATTAATATTAACATTTAACACCTTTTTAAAATAGTCTGTTACAGCGTTATTTTAGTTTCATGAATGTTTCATTGTAGAAAATACAATCTTACAAGTAAAACGGAAATATTACGTTAGTGATATTTGCGAGCGTATGTAAATTTTGCTCAAGAACAAAATGTATTGTCGCGTATTCACGACCCAGCATACGTTAGAAAAGAAATTACCTCGGTGTATGAAAAGCTAATAATTTTACAAACCATACTAACGTAGAAGCATGTCGACGTTGAATGTTTAATGCGGGCTCATTCAGAGCGGGCGAAGCGAGCTAGCTGGAAATCGTTTCGGTTTTGTGACAATCTCCTTTAAGCCGAAGGTAAATTTTGCTTCAATTTTTCAAGAAACTTTTTTACCGAAGCTACTTTGGTAGAGGCCGTCTAGCTATAAGTACATAAAATCCACATTTTTTGATTTCAAATCATTTTTCCGGTCCTAAAAACTCCATATTACTTCCTACTAGATCCCCAATTATGTTCACAAATCACGGATATCTTTCCTGGCCCAACGGGAAGAAAGAAAACCTTAGTTTTTTTACTGTCCAAACTTTAGAACAAAAGTATGAATAGTTTTGCAGTTTGGATTATACTGACACTTTCATAAAACCATCATACATACACAAATCTACAAGTAAACTCAACAAATGTCATCAAATTAATTATATTTTATCAAAAATATTAACATTTAGATCCAATTCTTGACTTTCAATTTCGCTGCTTGTCTCCTCTGGGAGTACGGGTAGAGCTTTATCCGCCCATGTGTAGTTGCGACGATTGTCGAATATTTTTGTCGTATAGTCCATTGCCATTATTTCGCTTTCAGGCGTCACATCCTGAAACAATAATGATTGATGGGTAGGCACATAGAAATACCATAAATGTAGAGAATTCTCATATTTTGGGACCGCTCATCGCCAGGGATATATACTGCAGAGGTCCGCCGGATCCACCAAACTTTGAAAGGGGTCTACGAAACAAAGGAGTTTGGGAACCTCTGCTCTATATAGTACAGTATTTCGTTGAGTGGGCATGAGCTCTAGGTCGTGTCAAATACACATTTGATACTAGCTATTCGATAACGAAGCTGTCTTCAGAAACTCATAAGCTCCCTGTCTGAAAGCAATGTTATGATAGGTTCCTTTTAAGTTAATAGTTTATACTTCAATATTCATCTTTAGTCACATCTTTATGACCCATCCTATCCAAATCAAAACTTCAACTGTCAGGCGTCAATTCGTAACAACGAACTTGTATAAACTTTGAACCAATTCGAGAACTAACCTCGTCGTAGTAGTTTCCATATGTGAGACACTGGTTTTGAATATGAAAGTCATCTTGGGATTCATTTCTCTCTTCGTCGTGTAGTAAGTTATCGTCGATAGCTTCCTCCGTGGATATTCCAGAGTCGACGGAATACACTTTTTTCGTCACCGCTTTTAACGAATTGTTCCATTCGTTGAATAAAATTTTTATATTGTTTGTCTGCAAATATACTGTGATTTTACTAGAGTAAATATTTATTGTCCTGTTAAATATAATATTTTACTGTATCAGTTGATTTCTTAGTAACGTAATTTACATTGATGAGTAGGAGTTTTAAAAGTATTTTGCTCTGAAAACATCTAAGTTACGAATAACAAGCCAAGTTCATTTGGCAAGTCCACCAGGATTTATTCTTTTTATTCTAGGTAATTAATCTCTTTACGTAGTGGGCCATAAGCTTGTTTTGCTTGGCTATCATTTAAAATTCGTAGAAATAGGTAGACGTTCTTCGCATCTCCGACCACCTAAACTAAAAATATTCTCGCAAAAAGTAGACTACTTATGTCTTTTCCTGTGGTCTACTCTATACCTGTGCCAAATTACATAAAAATCGGTCCAGTAGTTCGTGAGATTATCACATTCAAACAAACCCTTCATCACCTTTATAATAGTATAGATTTAAAAAGAAACAGTGAAGTTATTGTAAGATATGAAAATAACTGGCAAGCCCACCTTTTTGCTTAGATCGGCGCGTTTTGCCCGTTGCAGTCTCTTTTGTTTGTAATGATGTTGAAGATACGACATTTTGTAAACATTAGTCACCTTCACGAATTTGATGGTGTAACCCTTGCCGTCTTTGCGTTCAAAATATGTGCTGTCCTTTAATGGATCAACTGTATCGGCTCTATCATAAACTTTGTTAAATGTGTTTTCGTCTACTGGTTCTTCTTTCTCATAGTTACAGTCTTTTATGAGTTCTTCTAATAGTTTTGATTCTGGAAAGGTATTATAAAATATTAAACATGTTAGTTTTTCTAACACTTCATACGAAATAAAGTCTGCTAAAATAGTTTTTCACAAAAGAGTAATCTACTACTTTAAATATTAATTTAAAATGTTTGCAAACATGAATACTGGCCATAATATTGTTTTGATGTGTAGGCTTTATAAAAACAATAAACACACCATCTTCAGAAGTCCCATTGAGCTGTAAATGTGTAATGTCGATGGGCAGTTTCAGTTCGTGTAAGTCACTCCTCGCTATGAGCTGGCGCACTTGAGCTCGCACTCGGTGGTACTGTTCCATGGCTCTCCTCAAAGTCTCCTCCCTAACTCTGAACTCCTGTTTGATCTCCTCCTCTTGGCACAGTATCAAGTCTAGCTTGAGCTGGACATCCTTCATCTCGGCTTCCCACATTTGCATCCGCTTTCGTGACTCCTTGTATAGATTCCTTATATAGTTTACCATGTATAGGATCAGCGGTAGGTATTTTATCATGTAGGTGACCTGTAAATTAATCCAATGACTAATGACTATTATAGTTGAAGTTGGGTGTCGGTCATCTGTAGCAGGCCATAGAATGTCAGCATTTCTCGCTACGATGTCACCGCCAAAAAACCGCATTTATAAAAACTGGCAGCAGAAAGTACCGGCCGCTTCCCATACAATGAAAACAGCTTTAAAAGTTATGTACCGTTGACATTAATTCAATTTTACTCGGCTTTAAGCCAAATTGTGCGTATTTTGATGCTCACCATAATTTAATACACAAAGATTAAGTTAAGGTTGGTTAAACTTTTAAACCAGAAACTGTAATTGAGTTTGTAAAATGGTCTCTCTAAACGTTGTTTAGCGTGGTCTAATTATATTTATTTACGTGGTTACCGTGTCGATCCTTTACAACTGATGACCGAAACTACATCTACGTAATCTGTGAAACTAAATCTTTCGAGGGTTGAAACCTAGAGGTTGATTTATTGATTCTGTAGGAAAAGGTAGAGCGTCCGTGGCATTGTGGGTAGACCTTTGGTTCGCAGTCGAGATGGTGTAGGTTAGATCTCACGTGGAGTCGTGTACCCATGAGACATTTTCAGTTCTCAAGTACATACGGATGCTTGTACGATGAAGAAAACCCACGCATGCCTGGTCCCAGACGTATCGAGCTATTGAATCCTTTGGACTAGGCCGACTTTGTTGTGAGAATGCCGTGTGTGCTTGGGCAACCGTACGGACATTTTTGAAATCATGTCCCAGGCACTACCGTCTTTGAAGAGTTACTTCGCTCCGAAAATACTGTATAAACCAAAGGCCTGGGTTAGGAAAAGTTACAAAATCAATATTACTATCAGTATTAATGGACAATCAAGGTTTTTCGCGGAGAACTAATGCAGGTCAGGTCATACTGTCCATTAATATGTAAAGCTCGTCGCTGTGTGTGGAGTAAATTGGTTTTCCCGTGATTGTATACTAAGTGACTAAAGAGTACGTTAGTGCACCACGTACTGCTTATATAACCCTATTTGTTAGAAATATTTCCTTGACGAGCGCTTCTCTATGTAGCTCACAGTCTGCCTGGCTTTTTAGCGAATAATACAAAGACATGGATAAGAGTAAGCGTGGAATAATAAAATTTACTAATTTAAAAATGGAAAGAATCCTATCCAAGTGTGAAGCAAATTTTCAAGATTCTTAGAATAGTTAAAGTTATATTTGTCTATACAGACCTAGAAAACAGAAAAAAGTATTGGCAGCACGACTGCTTTCTCTACTTCTAACTAGTGGTCAATTTCAGGCGGGTATTGCTGTTTCCCTAAGGGCCTGTTTCACCACTTCCTGATAAAGTTCCGAATAGGCTAATATTCACAACTTTTTTGACAGATTCTCCGTACTGGATCTGTCATGCTAATTGTTGGATAGTCTATTCGGCACTTATCAGGAAGTGGTGAAACAGGCCCTAAGTCTACAATGGTGCCTGCTGGCTGCTACTGCATCAATATTATTAATAAACTTAAATGCATAAATTATAAATACGTACAAAATGATAAACTGTAAGATTCCTGTAGATCGTGCGTAAAGATGCTGGTACAAATCTGCCGACTCGTTCAACAATAACGTCCCAATGTTTTCTTAAATTATGTCCATGCCCGTTCGACAATACGTTCATAACGTTCGCCTGTTTTTACTGTCTATCACATCACATAAAATATAAACGTTCGAAGAATTTCCTCGATAAAGAAAATATAATAAAATAAACCACGAAATAAAATAATATTTACAGATGAGTTATCAAAAGTTGTGACAAGTGTATGACAGATGAGATGAATAAAGTTATCATAAAGTTCTTTTATGTTATCTTTGATTACCTATACCGTAGGACGTGAATCTCTAGAGTCTGAACTTAATAATTATAGATTGTAAATTGTATAATATTCACGTGTTCAGTAGTTGAGACCTAATTGAATGTAACAAAAATGTATCCTTGAAATTTTCAATGTTGTGTTGCTAACAAAATCGGACTGATTGCAATTTCGTGGCACGGACATGATTAGATAATCATCGAAATACAAACAAGGCAGTAGCTTTGTTCCTTTTATGTCGGGTTTCTGTCCGAATATCGCGCCTCGCGGCAGTCTGCGGCAGATATCGATTGCGATGTTACGTCTGTCACCCGTCGCTGAGCCGAAATCTTCCCTCAATCCCCAGACTCCAGACACGTTTTATGACAAGTGTGTACATCACCTTATGTTTTACAAAAATCGTACGTAGGAAACTGCTGAAAAGAGTAACGAGCCTAAAAAAACAGTAAAATTACAGTTTTTCACTAACCAATTTCTCTATCTCATTAGTTTCAGTCACCTTTTTCTTACGGTATCAATAATTGTACGAGTTGTAAAAGTTAAATTTGAACGAGTGTAACTTGATTGCACAAACATTTATTGCCTACGTTACCCGCGCTAATTACGTAACCATGACGAATTAATTTATATCGTATGGCTTTTTAGCCGAAACTTTTTCGTTTTCGCTTCGTTATAGAATCGCCGATCAAAATGTATGGAATTGACATAAGACGAGTCGAACGTCTACGTCATATTAACGAACGCTTATGTCAATTTCATACATTTTCATCGGCGATTCTATAACGAAGCGAAAACGAAAACATTTTGGCACACCCCCACAATAATTGTGGGGGTGTGCCAAAATGTTTTTTAAATTAAAAAACATTTTGGCACACCCATTATCAATCATTATCAACCCATTTATTTTGATTTCGCAGTCCCGTTGAAATTCATTTGGGCTGTGTTAGTAAAATACGGTACAGAAAAATAGGAAGATCGCGGACCTGCGTAATTTAGTTTGGCTATGTCAAGTTATACCTGACCAAATTACGAAGGTTCTGCAATGTGCCTATGAACACATTTCTCTAGTAGCATGTGGTGGTATCTGGTGGTTTCACCTATAAATTAATTTCCTCACAGTATCTAGTTATTCTCGTGGTATACCCCGTATACCTAATACATATTTATGTTCCATCATCCATGTCCTCCAGTCTTAACGTATCGTTTGTTACCAGGTGTTGGGAAAGGTGCCAACGATCTCTATCGACAAGACGGACGGGTGCCAGATCTACCTGTCGCCGGAGTCGCTGGACGTGGAGATCGTCAGCTCCAAGTCCTCCGAGATGAACGTCCTCCTGCCCAAGAGTAATGGGGACTATGTGAGTATTTTTTTATAAAAAAATGTGGCAAACGACGAACGGGTCACCTGTTGGAAAGCAACTAAGATTTGAAGGTCGTATTGGTATGACATTGTATAGCCTATTTATTAATTTCTAGATAGATAGACCAAATTTCAGCAAAGTCCATTCAGAGGGTTCGGGTGTGAAGAGGTAACAGACAGACAGACACACTTTCGTATTTATAATATAATGTATAGAAGTAAAATGTACGTAATATAATATGGCTACTGGATAGAAGTAAAACCCCCTGCGCAGAGAATAGAAATTGGACACCGGGAAGCTATTTTGCTAAACACTGTAAGGGATATATTTTAAGTTACCTTTATGAAGTGACCTATTGAATATAACGTGTGATATGCTGTTTCAGACGGAGATGCCGATCCCGGAGCAATTCAAGACTGTCGTGAACAAGCCGCCCACCGGCCTCACCACCTCGCCAGTAGAGAACAAGGGCTAGACAGCCGGGGCCAACCATACTCCGCGACTACTCATCACCATCTAAATGTAGACAAATCTTAGGATAGTGTGCCCAACTAGGAGCAAAAAAGGTATCACAGTAAAAGTTTATTTCAATTTAATTGCAGGCATTCACATCTAATGTCAACAGCTGTTTATAAGATATCCAATATCCAATGCTACAAAGATCACCTTTTTTTTTTTTAAGATATCGCCCTTGCGCTTAGTCGGGTATTATAATCCTACCAATTTTAATGATACCAAGAAAGCAATAGGATATTTTGTTTACATTTAGATCAAAATGAGTGGAAACGGACTCTAACCTAGTTCAATACCACTTCGGCCCACTACCGCGATTCCTTGCTCATTCGCTCGTTAGATAGTAAGATATGACATAGTATTCAAGTATTTACTGGCCTTTATATTGTATAATGTTCCTTACACTTTATATTTGTTTTGACATATACTGGACGTAAGAGTACCGCGCGGTACGGGAGTCAGGCTTAGATGTAAGGTGTGTGATTGTCTCGAAATTTTAATGAGCCCGATGTGTTCGATGTGGCTGCGCAGCTGAGATTTAGCCAAGTTGTCATCGAGAATCACGAAGTTTAAATTTTAAAATGTATAAGATTTGACGTCATAATGCGCCAGCTGCGATTTAGCGTAGTAGTCATCGATAACAAAGTTCGAAGTCAAAGAATATCGCCAACTAAAAAGCGAAGAAGGAACTTCTTTTTTTAAGCGATGGCAACTTGGCCGGAAGCTCCGTTTAGAAATCTATATACCTACCAATTTTTGAACACTTTTCTATTTTAGAATTTTACATTTTTAAATACACCAAACTATGTATATTATGAACCCTCAAAATAACTGATATCTAGGACCTAGATTATTTTATTCTGTAATATCTTTGTCTAAGCGCAATCACGTCGTCAGTGTTCGGGCTCGAAGTGTTTTCAATATTGGCTATCAGTAACTTTAGAGTGATTATAACCCCGATCGTGAACCACTCTAGTGATTCTCTCGCTAATTTTAAGTTAATTTGTAGTTATTTTGTAATTTCTCAGAATTTTATATTAGGACATTCTACATTATTGATTTTGTATTGATTCGAGTATTAATATTATGATAGCTAATGTGTATTTTACGTTTCGATTAATAATTTTATTGCGATTTCAATGGCGATTTGTAATTATTTATTACTTCTTATTTTGATAACAGTTTTTTAATTTATTTCTCGAGATAATAAATCATTTTTAAAATACAAGCGCATTTAATTTATACTAATTTTTAAATCTATGGTCGCCTGCGCTTGCTTTTTTTAAATTTTTTGAATAAAGAAGTGAAGATCGGTTACTACACAAGCGTCCCGCTTGATATAGCTGAAAATGCTCACAGCAAATCACAGGGGCTGTTAATTTTCTACAAACAGGTGATAAAAGAAACAAAAGATTATGTAGAATGTTTTTATTCATGGCCTACATCGTCCATTCGAAGAGTTGTTTCAAACGAAAAAGGTATTCCATGTTTTAATAAATAGTTTAACGCACTGATAATACAAATCGGGCTTAGAAAATAATTAAAGCTATATTTACAGGCCCAAGACATATGGCAAAGTTGTTTCTGCGAGAAGAACGATTTGCTAGTTGAGTACTAAACTTAACCTACTTACAATGTATCAGTCAGAATTTCGTATTTAAATATACCGCGCGTTCCATTTGATGTTAAAAACGAACAAAACGCTCAAAATAGGAGGCATTTTGAGCATTTTCATCGTTTTTAACATCAAATGGAACGCGGGGATAGTAGCTAGTGAACCTAATCGGGATTGAGTTTGGTGGAGTTGATGGAGTTTTTGGAGCAGTTCCACTCGTCGCTTCCGTCGGCGCACTCTATGAAGCCGTTGCATCGGCTCGACGAGGGGAGGCACTCGCCTAACGGGCATCGGAAGCCTCGACAGGTGTCGAAACTATTGAATCGTCTGTTTTCGGCGACTTCTAGGTCGTCGTAGAAGCCCTCGTCGGATTCGTCGTACGTCGTCGTATTTCTGGCGGTCGTGTGGGAGGCTAGCACGCTGTCGATCCACTCGATGTAGTTGGACACTTTCGTGTATACGCCGGGCCGGTTGGCGCGCGCGCAGCCGTACCCGTTGCTGGTCACGCCGTAGATGTACCATCTGTCGTCCTCCTGAAAGAGACGATAAGAAACTGTGAATTATCGTGTTACATGTTTCAACAGGACTATGCACATTGGCCGGGTCGAACTATTGACTATATATAGGAAGACTATTCTAACTTTATTAAAGCTAAACTGATAAAATGTCTTACTTTATAGTGTTCAAGTGGTCTTTTACTAAATAATTTGCTTAGTAAAATATGACATTTGACTACCAAAATTCCTATATCTGAATTTGGCCAGTCAAGAGTTTAGTAAAGGGTCTTTTCCTGTCCCTATTGCAATTAACCCTCTTCTCCTGTCTTTTGAAGTAACTTAATTGGAATGAAAATAAGAAGCCTTGAAACAAAGACAAAGCCTTGGCCAATTAAGGATTTAGTAAAGGACGGAATTCCGTACGAAATATTTAAAATAATCTCTCCTGCCTTTAAAAATAATACTATACTTCATTGTTCTTAGCTTCTTTGGTCAATGACTATAAGCGCTATAAGACCCATACCTGGCACATGAGCGGTCCTCCCGAGTCACCGAGACAGGCGTCTCGTCCGCCGCGCTCGTAGCCCGCACAGAACATGTCGTCCGTGACGCGGTACAGCGGCAGCAGCCGCGTGCGACGACGACACTCCTCCGTAGATATCACAGGCAGCTCCACCTCTTGTAGCGTGTCCGCTGGAAGAGTATGATTCATTTAGGCATGGACCAATCATATTGGTCCATGATTTAGGGAAGGGCCGGATTTATATTTTTATGAACAAAGGTCACTTTATACATAGGCCATGGCCTATACTGCCTATACATAAATCCGGAGCTGATTCAGGGCCAAAGATCAAGCAGCAGCAAGATAATATTGATCTAAATTATAAAAATTTAAATAGCAACCAAGTACTAAGTAGTCATATTAGGTACATGAAACTAAAAAGTAACTCAACATGCTCTAGTGTTTGTTTCTACAAAATTACCTGAAGCCTTGATATCATGTACCAGTTTACATTCTCGCTCATGTCTGCACGAGAGTGTAAATCTGGGAAGGTTTTTTAACTTCGAAGGATTTTGGGACTAACACTAGTGAAATGGACACAATAACTTACGAAAGACTCTCTCGTGCTCGTACAGCTGTCCCCAGCCGACGACGGTGCAGTGCTTCCCAGCGGGGGGCGGCAGGCGGGCGGGCGGCAGGCAAGCGGGTCGCAGCCGCGCGTGCAACGCAACAGGATCAATGCGCAGCAGTGCGATGTCGTTGCGGAAGCCGTGCGCGGCGTATCGCGGGTGCAACACGATCTGTCGCACGCGCGTCACTCGCTCCCACGGCCCGCGAGGCCACGCCCCCCGCCTTAACGCTCCTAGACGCGCCACCCAGTGGGCTTCGGTAGCTCTGAAATTGTTACCAAGTTTGTCTTAATTATTAGGCCTCCAGTTGTCAAAATAGATACTAATCATCAGTCCGTTTATCATGTGATCAAGTTGCTAAGACAAGGCACTTGTTTGTACTTAGTCCAGTTGTTAAAAGAGATACTTATTATCGGTCAGTTTGTCTTGTGATCGAGTTGCTTAAACAAGGCACTTACGTAAGGTTTTTACTTAAAGGTAAGGTAAAGCTAACAGGAAATAACGACAAGTTGTTGAGTGTATAAATAAATCTAACTGAACATATTGATAGCGTAGTAATGAAGTAAATGAATCCCTAATTGCTCTCGCTAATTGCTGTCGTTTGTCACACGCAAACAATAGGTAGCGAACAACAATTATTTCAGTGGGAATCAAAATTAACGCTGTTGCTTGTAAACATGTTGAGGTGTTTTGGAAAACCTACACAAACTGGAAATGTTATAGGTATAATATGTACGTAATTTGGTCGGATTGTTAGCCTAGCCCACAGATTACATCTGGGGGTCAGATTAACAGATTTGATCTGGTGGTAGTTATTTCACTTTGGGACGACAAAGATGTTGTCTTCAAGTTTAGATACCAACATACATTAACTTGAAATTATCATAAATTATCCGAATCAAATATGTAATCAAAAACTAAACATAACAAATTCAACCTGAATTACAGAGCGTAACGCACACATTACTTCTGCAAGACCAATCAGCGTTGTACGTGCGCATTCGCGCGAATTCTCTAGAATTGCGTAGTCGTCTTTTTAAAATCTCAGAAGCTATGTGTGCAGTGTTACTCTCTGGAGTTAAGGTTGAATTTGTTATGTTCAGTTTTGGTAATTCGTTTCGATGCGCTTCGACACTGCGCTAGTATAAATTGACCCTAAGGGTCTGTCTACTGCCTATGAATTAATTACCTCGATGGTAGGTACCTACTTAGTACTTACTGAAGGAACATCATACTCACTGGTAGTAACAATGGCTGGCGGAGAGCAGCCACTGGTCGGCGACGAGCGTGGCGCCGCACTGGAAGTCGCCGTCGCGGTACAGCGCCGCCTGCCACGGCCACGCGCCTGCCGCCGCGCCGCCGCCGCCCACCACCCTGCCCCACCGCGAGTGAGTTACACGCCTGATTAACACAATCCTCACTACCGCTGTATAGGGTTGCCAGGTCGCCAGACCAAAGCTCTACAAAAGCCTGACCCCCAATCATTTTAGCGGGACAGGCTTTCATAAAGCCTATGTCCGGTTTTATCCGGACGCCTGGATGTAAGTGGCAACCCTAGGTTCGTCCAGATTAGACGTGACGAACGTGAACATAATCACAGAATATATAATAATTAGTAGGTACCTTACACATAATCGTCACTTGACACAAATTTTAATAAGAGAAATCAGAATTTGCTGAACTTTTGAGACAGTGTTTGCCTTTTTAAAATAGAGTTAACTGGCGTCCAAAATACACTGTCCCTAGACATCCTATTTACCTATTCTTTAATCGCTTATTGGCTTTCTGAATATCAAAACTCTAGTTAAAAGCCAATTAATACCTGGGTTGTTGCACATCAGCGTGCGGTCGTATGCCACAGCTGAGGTCCTTGCACTTGATCCGCAGCGCGCGATGCCTGGCGCAGGTGGACCGCTTGAACGTGAGCCGCGTGTCCGCCGCGCGCGCGTTCTTGTTGTGCCACACCTCCCAGTAGCCCACTGAGCTCACCTTCCTACCTTCCCTCGCTTCTCGCACCCACGGTGAGTCCCTGAAATTTTCAAGTATTATGTAGGATATGGAATACGATATATTTTATTGGAACGAAGTTCCTTATCGAGCGTTGCAAAAGGGGGCTAGACGGAAAAAGTTGTAACGACACGACACAAAAGTGCCGGTATATTACAACTTTACAACTAGAGCAAAATGCTAAGCTGTGCGGTAGCGCGTGATTCTCTCTGGCTCTCTCTCTCTCTCTTTTTGTTGAGTGCATACAGGTTTTTTGTAGTACATTAGAAATAACTTCATTCCATCTGGGTGTCCCTTGACTTGACACCTCTCAAGTTTTAACTTTATGTCGTGGTTAAGAGCTATGCTCTAGAGTCTAGGCAAGTTGGAGGTTGTGGGAGCGATTCTCGTGTTGGGATATCAAAAATGTTGCGTGCTGAACTTCGCTCGGGGGATATTTTAAAGAATGTTTTTTCGGGAAAGGGGAAATTTTCTTGAATATACTTACTGGTACGTCATAGCTCTACATATCGCTCTACCCAAGTCCGGCAGTTTCAGAGAGCTGTGCGCTTGAGCCACGACATCCTCGAAGCTTTCGACACACAGTCTTCCCCAAACACCACGCTTGCGAACCATCACAAACCCTAAAAAAGTGAACGCTTATTTTATAATAGTATAATATTATTATTTTCTACTCCCAAATATATTCGAACAAACTACTCTAATTAAGAGTTAATCAAAGAAGAATAAAGCTTGATTGTATTGCAAATAGACAAATATGACTGAACACATTAATATGGCAGATAAGAAATAATCATTTTATTAACGTTTAACCATCAATCCCCAAGCGGCACCCGGCTCATAACAATTGAAAATCTAATGCGTCTGTAATTCCCACGATCGAGGTATACAAACAGCACGGACGTTTTATGAACTTTTGTACCAGGAATTTAAAAAGATAATGTATACCTTCTTCATGATAAGGTATCACTTCATTGCTTTCTATTTCATCGCCCAAAGCCACACAACTCTTCTCATCGTCACCGAGAGGACAGTCCGGGGTGCCATCACACACGTTGGTCATGTTGACGCACTGACGAGCGTTTGCGCACACAAATTGGCCTTCTTTGCACCAATCTTAAAAAAAAGAAAAAGATTTTAAATTACTTATTATTAAAAGCACCTCGGTTGGCAATTTTTCAAGTAAGACAAAGTAGCAGTAGCACCCCAGCTACTGTGAAAATTCGTGCCGAAATGTACCATCGAGAAAATTGATTCCTAGGGAGTTGAGAGACCGACGTCATTTGGTGGGATCATGGCAAATCACTGTGATCTGTCAGCTGGGTTTGACGTAACGCGACCAAACCATCTACCTAGGAATCAACTTCTCTGATAGTACCATATCTGCTATGACTTGCTTTCAGAATAGCCTAACACTATGTATAATATTTTGCTTTCACCTAGCGAAGATCTCTACTTTAGGGTCTATACAGACGGACCGCATTTCAACTACAATCCAACCTCAAATTACAGTTCAAGTGCAGTTTGAATGCAGTTGACACGACTGCAATAGAACTGCAAACCAAACGCGCAGTCGGATTGCAGTTCAGTTGCAGTTGGCGTGCAGTCGACTGCGCGTTTAGTTTGCAGTTCTATTGCAGTCGTGTCAACTGCATTCAAACTGCACCTGAACTGCAATTTGCGGTTGGATTGCAGTTGAAATGCGGTCCGTCTATATAGACCCTTATACCTACCGCATTTATTCTCATCCGAGTAATCCCAGCAATCGACGAAGCCGTCACAAATCTTGGCTTGCGAGAATTCAGCCCGCAAGTAATCGGCACAGTTACACAAGCGCTCGTCTTCACCTTCCGGGCAGTCTATGAGCCGATTGCACCGAGAAGTAATCGGAATACACTCTCCATTAGAACAGACAAACGATGTTGCGTTGTTACATTCCTCTGAAATTGATCAAATATTTTAAAAACCCAAACCTCTAGTTAGAGAAATGTAGTATTTACTATTTTTGATGACGTTTCTAAAAGAAAGAAAACTGAACTGCTTTTTTAACCAAAAGGTCAATAAACTGGTTTTGTGTTTCGCCTCAAAAAATACTTTTTGTGGTTCTGCTTGCAGTCTTCACGTGAGAAGACGAAAATTAGTAGGATAGAAATTAAGCTGTCAGTCGTGCTAAGTTGGCTTGCAATAAATCATTGTTCATTACAAAGGGGTATGGAATAAGTTCTGAAAATCCGGCGAGAGTAATCAAGTATGCTGTCATTGAAAATTAAAATTAATGAGTATTACGAGAGATATTGTAGAGTAAAAAATTGGACATTCATATTGTATTTCCAAAAACTACAGCCCGTGGACTTTAAAGCCGTGGACAGTGACCAACTTTTAACGAGTATACTAAAGATTCCTTACCTTTTTCTGGTTCTACAATAATATTTTTTTCAGTTGTTAGTTTCAATACTGCAGGTTTTTCGTAAGTTTTTTCTGGCTTGCTAATACTTTTGGTGTCGTCTTTTGATCCATGAATTTTGTTGTATGTTTTAGTCAATATTTTAAAGCCCGCTTGGTTTAATGTGTAACTAGACGGTATTGCCTTGGTCGATATTACCTCTCCTGGTGCCCGAAATAAACTAGAGTTATAGGAGTCGGATATGGTAGCAAGATTAGCGAGTTGTTTAAGCTTATCTAAAGTCAGAGAACTTGATTGGTTTACAGGGATTTCGAGTACAACGTCTGGTTCTAAAGCAAGTTCGTAAGCAGGGAGGGGTTCAGTTTTGTTAGCTTTTTTACTACTTACACTACCTGTTACATGATAGGCCACTCTGTATGTACCTTCTGGTATGTTGGTTTTATTGTGCTTTATCATAACATTTACCAAGTTACTAGCTGCAGCTTGATCAAATAAATGGTCACTTGACTTTGGCAATCTGTTTCCGCTTGGGAATGTTCCGGGTTTTATTTTATTGTTGCTTCGAAAAAACGTACTTTCTTTAGTTTCTGAAGAATTACTTACAGTTTTATCTGATTCAAGTACACTAGATTGTTTATTGATTTGTGTAATATTTTGGGAATATGACATTGGTTTTAAACTGTCTTTTGTTACTAAAGCCTCTATTTTAGGCTTAGGTCGTAAGGGACGATTCCAGCCAACGTTAGATTTAGCAGGCATTAGCGTTATGATGCGTGGTGTTGTGGTTTCAAGCTCTTCGTCAGAAACTACTTCTACTGATCCTCTCATTTCAGTATTCAATCTTTCGTTTTCTATTTCCTCAGGAATACGTTCTTTTTCCATAGGTTTGCTGCTAGTTACTTCGACGGGATCTTCTGAATGATGGTTAATGATGTCTGTTAAGTTCTTTACGATAGAAATCTTATTTGTAAACTTTGGTGTTGTATTAGGAGTCATTGCATCATTTTTCGTTATTATCGCTTGTAGGGTGTCATTGTAGTACTTTTGTGGAGATATCTTACTAGCCGACTCGTTGTTATTTGTAGATGTATTGACTAATTCCCAAGTATGGATTGGCGCACCCGTAGTAGGAATTATTGAAACCTTGTTGTTTGGACGTTTAGTGGTACTTTCTTTTTTGGGTTCCTTGGTTGTACTTGTAACATGTTTTGTAGTGCTGGAAAGAGCTTTCGGTGTAGATGGAGTCGCGGTGATTGTATCTGTTGATACTAGTCCTTCCATCGCAGTGGTTACGTTTGTAATAATACTAGTGCTATTATGCTTTTTTAATATAGATATACCATCCACAGATACTTTTTCAGTATTATTATCTGGTTGATCATATTGAATAACATTTATTGTAACTGACGTTGTTTTATCTTTTGGTGGCCTTTCCATAGGTTTACCGTCGTTAAAATCATCATCAGTGAGGTCATCTGGCACAACTTCAACCACACTGCTTATTTTATCAACTGGTAGAGGATGTGGCTTGGGGTAATTAGAGCCCAAGGTTTCCATACCTCTAACAGGAGGAGCGAATGTTGGTAGAGTGAAACTAGTATATACTGGACTTGGAACATACACGTCAGCGGCTAAATGTGGATCTACGTTATAAATGCCAATCGGATTTGGTGAAATCTGCTCTTTTTGTTTGTTTGAATCATCTGGTGTTAGTAAACTGTCTAACAGGGTAATATCATCAACAACTTCGGCTACCCCTATTCTATCTTTTGCACTTTGATCTTCTTGTAGAGGTTTCTGAGTAATATCAATGGGAACTGTTGAAGTTTTACTCGTTGTTTCATAGTAAGGCCGAGTTATTGGACGCCATGGTTCATTATCTATTACATGAGGCACTGTAAATAGAGTATCGATTTTTGGTAAATCTTTATCATGATTTTCATTTGTTAGCAAATCAAGTAAAATTTGGGAAACATTTTGCGTGGTACTCGTGACAGTAGTTGTTGACGGGCTCGTAGTGGTTGTACTTGTAGTAGAAGTTTCTCTCGATGTTGAAGATATGGGTTTGCGCGTACTTCTCTCATTCTGCTTATTTATTTCCATTTCGGTTTTTGATTTGATACTAAGTGAGGATTTTATAGTGAACGGTCGATTCTTCGGTGTAGTAGATGGAACGCTCTTTGTAGTGGAAGTTCGTGCTGTCTTTGTTGTAGGTGATTTCGTCGTCGTACTTGTTTTTGGTGGATAGGAATGTTTATGAACATTCTTTTCTTCATGAGTGGCACCGGAACTGTGTTTGTTCTCTGTTATATCAGCTTCCGTTTTAGTTATTTGAAATGAGCCCTGAACTACCGGTATATTTTCAGTGTCGATAACTGGCTCGTCAGGGTCATCATGCTTCTGGGCCGGGTTTGGTTTAATAGTTGTTTTCCTTACAACCCCAGTTCTACTAGGCGAACTTTTATTATTTTGCGGTGCTAAGCTCTTTGGACTGTTATTGGAATGTGAAACAGTTTCATTCATAGCCTCTTTGACGTACTGTTCAGAATGATACGTATGCTCCAAGTCTCTCTTTATTGTTATGCTAGACGTGTCTATTTTAATTTGTCCAAAAGCTGGATTTTTTGACGATAAATCTTGAACTAGGATATTTTTTAAACTTTCTTCTATGTTTGTGACAGTACTGAAAAATATAACGCATAATTTAAGTAAAATTTAACCACATTCATTCTGTTTAATTTCAATTCATTCCTCATTAATCATAGTTATAAGAATGTAAAACATACCTAGGTATTTTTCTCCTATCCAGGTATAATCTGAAGTGAACATCTAATCGTCTGTCACCGAAGCCGGTGACGACGGCCCCAGCGAAGGCGGGCCTCAGGATGGAGGGTGTGGAGTATACTTGTCTGAGAGAGGAGCTATACCGCCTGGCGCGCTCCCGCCACGCCGGGCTTCCCGGAGCCCCACCGTAGACGTCGCCTCGAGTCACTCGAAACGTGCCCTCGAACGCCATTATAGCTGAAAAGATTAATTATCCTATTATGCCAAAATTGGCAGCTTTTGAATAACTGCAAAATAATTGGCAACTAATAATGAAGATAAAAACATAAATTATATTATACACTATTCGTTAGAATTTATGTCATTATTTTTGGTTGCGGGTTGTAATTAGAAAATTACACTGTACAACTTAAAAGTTATTATGTTTAGTTAAAAAGAATTACTTGACTATTCCTCTGGACATGACATAAAATTTAACCTTACGTTGTCCATTATCTGGCCTCAGGGCTCCCATGTAGAAGGCGAGGGCGGCTACCGCCAGCACCGCGACTGCCGCCAACAGGGCTCCTCCGACCAGCGCCGCTGAACATAGTCCCCCACTCCTGCTGCTGCTGCTCGACGTGCGAGGGTACCCGCTCCCGGCGAAACGGTATTCGCTCTGGAAAGACGAGAGTTCTGTAAGCTTCTATGTCGTGGTCTTACATAACATGTATGGTAAGTAATAAGTATACAATAATTATGTGGACCTACGTTTTTCGGTTGGGTTAGTTAATGTTAGTAATTATTATGGTCTGTCAGCCGAACATAACTCGACCAAATGAAGGCGACGACCATCAGTCGGTGAATTTTCTCTGATAGTACCATCGAGGAAATTGATTCCTGGGTAGTTGACAGACCTTGCGTTTACGCATCCCCGGCAGTCTGGGGAGGGCTGCTGGAGTATGTGGGACTCCCTGGTATAGGTATACTTGATATTTAAGTATCGATCATTCAATATTAAAGATATAGAATAATATTCACATTTTATAGTCGTAATCATTAAAATAACGGTTTCCCAATAACTCCCTGACTACACGTCTTAGCTGTGGTCGTATTACGTTCTCAATTCTCCATCCAAAACTTTAAATATCCCAAAAATGTCGTTTCACGAATCGCAAAATAATAAACAGAAATGATGGCTTGTCGTTTGTCGAGCGATTATCGTGCCAATGTCGGCGGGTCGGTGGGAACAGGCATGACCAATGACCATTGTTTGGGAATCGAAGACGGAGGGCCATATTTCCCGCCCGAATCGCCTCTCATCGCGCTGTCACTGTCATTAACTCGACTCAATCGAGGTCGGAGTTGTTGACGAGTTTGTAGCGACTAGTTTTGTAGATTGAGGACTCACGCGCACGGTACCAGGTTGGAATTAACCCTAGGTTAAATATTATGTTATCTTTCCCGTTCTTCATAATGAATAATAGATAACATGAGAGAAACCAGATTTGTGGTAGATGCCATAATATTACTTCTAATAAGGTTTTTGCATGCATCTTATTTACTTCTCTTACGGACGAGAAGATTAAATCACAATTTATTTTTACATTTTAGACGCTGTTTTCTCTCTTATGACTTATCACTAGATTCGATTCAAGATTAGAGTACAGTTAAAAGCTCATTTTAAAATTCCGTGGGAATGTTTTGGATCTGCGTATTAATGTTACGTAGCATAGCATCATACAATCTCCATTTAACTAGGAAGGAAAATTAAGCATTTTCTTCTTGAGGAGTAACCCTTACTCAAGAATATTATTTAAGAGCTTGCTAATTGCGACGAATGCGAGATACACGACTCAAATATTTTGTTTTTAGTCGGGAATCCTCCGCGAATGTCTCAAAAGAATTCTTTTTTATTTTAATACAAATTATATAACATGGCATCATAATCGGCAGGCCGAATGGGCATACCCCAAATATTTGAGTCAGCGCTACCTTTTAACAACAAAGCCGTGATTGCGGGGCAAATGTTTCTCGTGGTCTTTTTTATTAAAAAAAAAAACAATAATTACCCAGGAGCGCCGATCATTATGAGAAGTTAAGAATTTTTGTGTCATCCCAAAATGAGCCACACCGAAACAGCGTCTTCATAATCGAGATACCAATTAAAATTTAGCCTAGAATGAATGTAAAAGATTTAATATTATTTACCATTGATATTTATTATTTATTTATTATGCGAAACCATGGGCGTACCCAGGTAGGGGCAGGGGGGAGGGGGGTGGGAACTGCCCCCCCCCCCGGAAGATAAAATAAACGCCAATTTTCCTGGCAAATGGGAATTAGAAACGACACAACCTACTCTGCGCAAAATTAAGTGTTGGAAATAAAATATCCTTTCAGTCAGATTGATAAAAGTAAATTTTCATGATTTTTTTTCGATGTACCAGATCGACCATCTTCTCGAAGGTATGAACTGCCCCCCTCTAGCTGATATCCTGGGTATGCCCATGTGCGAAACGTAAATTGGGGTAAATTTATTGGAAAAGCTAAAAATATACGACTACGGACTGTGTTACTTATTTCGTCTTCTGTTTAAATTCTCGAACCTAATTTTGTCCACACATTTAAAATTGGAACTGCTGAATGCTGCATTTTTGGACCGTGATACTGATAACCACAAATAGAACAGTCACCTCACGACGTTAACATTCTTACTACATTATTAAAATCTTACCTAGCAAATGATTTCTTTTATTTAACTAGGTACCTACCTACCTATTTAACTAGGTACCTTTAACTGAAATTAAGGAGTTTATTCCTTAATTTCAGTTATCAGAAAAATGTAATTTAAAGTTTTCAATGATTAGGATACCGCTTCATACAGGTAATGCAAATTATTTAAAAATCAAAGTTTCACATTCGGAACTTGAACAAAAAGACAGGTCCCACCGAGATTTGAACTCGGATCGCTGGATTCAGAGTCCAGAGTGCTAACCATTACACCATGGGACCGCTGCACATCTAATGTCAAATTAAAACTCAGCCTCCGATCAGAATAACATAATCGCTTACAGTACTGTAAACAAGGTGTCAACAAGCACACAACAAGTGTGTCTACTGGATAAACTAGTTTTCTTTATGGATTATTATCTATTTTTAAAAAATTATCCGGTTACCACAAAAATTACGTAAAAAACTATAATAAAAGAGAGCTTTTCAACGTAGGTAGGTAATTATTGTAATAAAATTCTAGAATATTGACAATATTATCATAATAAAAATATTTATGACACCTGCTGTCCCGGCAAACGTTGTTTTTCCATTTAAAGTATTTCTACTTCATCAGTTGATACAAAATCTTACCCCCTCTTTTGTCCCCTAAGAGGGGTTAGGGAAAAAATTTAATACACCAAATGTTAAGTTGGAAAACACAGTTAATAATGTGAAGTAAGTCTATTAAAGAAAAAAGTTTGATACAAAATCTGACCCCCACTTTCGTCCCCTTAGAGGGGTGGGGGGAAATTTTTTTATAGACCAGATGTTAAGTTGGAAGAAGACAAATATATATCTGCGAAAACCGCATTCAAATCTGATCAGTAGTTTTCGTGTGATAGTAGAACAAACATACAGACAGACAGACAGACAGAAAGACAGACAGACAGACAGACAAAAAACTAACCACAATATTTTTGGCTTATACAGCGATGTAGTGACACCCCCCGCTTATTATATTTTGAATATATTTAATGTACAGAATTTTCATTTCTACAGTTTTATTATATGTACTTATAAATAAGAATTATGCACTCCGTATTTGGATCCAATTACACTCGTTGTCACTTTACTCCAATCATTATATACATTTGGAAATGCATGTCAACCAAAACAGCCAAATTTTGGATATTATGTGGGAGATGGCTAGAAAAGCTTAAGTTCCAGGCTGTAACTCAAGAACGGTAATAGCTAGAGAGTTGAAATTTTCACAGATTATGTATTTCTGTTGCCGCTATAACAACAAATACAATACCCATACAACAAACGTGATTTTTCAAACATTTTTTGCTCGGTATCAATGATGACAACAGGTAGCTACTTGAAATGTACATAAAATACACAACTGTATTTAAACTTTAATAATTAATAATAATATTTAAATAAAATAAATAATTAAGGAGTTTTTTGTATGGGAGCCCCATACAAAAAACACATTTTTAAAATATTTTTGCTCTATATTGGTACAGAACCCTTCGTGTGTGAGTCCAACTCGCACTAGGCCGATTTTTATTTTCGTACGGCGTAGTGTCGCAACTCAATTATCTCGACGCAGAACCCAGTTAAGATGAAAAAACTGAATTTAACCCTTTTTTCAAGATGGCGGAAAACCCACAAGGTTATTTTGGTCGACAATTTGAACTTAAGCTTTTCTAGCCATCTCCCACATAATATCCAAAATTTGGCTGTTTTGGTTGACATGCATTTCTAACACTATTTTTTCCGACGTAATAACTGGACTACTTGTCAGTATCCAAATTTTTAATTACAGAATTGAGTTCGACGTTTTAATATTAAATGAAACTGCACTGCGTACTGCGACCTGCGACCTATTAGCTTAGCAGTACAAAACGTGTTAATTATTGATTATAAATTAATAGCCAACTAGTTACAGGCTTCTATAACATAGTCTGATTTACATACGAGGTTCCAATAACAACCGCAGAAGCTACAAAAGCTTTTTTAATAATGTATAAGTATTTTATTTTTTCGCAGACCGCATTTATATTATTATTAATATTATTATTGATGATAATATTATATAATTATAAGGTTTACAGTACGTGTACACCATATTTTTATTTTATTAAAATAACGCGAAAAGAAAGCCTTTGAATATTTTGGCATAGCTCTACCATTTTCAAAAGAGTAAAGTTTCCTGAGTACTCTTGCAACTTATAGACTAAATGTAATCTTACGATTGATATAAGAATAATATTATTTTGGAAAAACAGGCTAACAGAATAATACCTACAACCTACATAGTACAACGACGTTTAAATATTTTGCTAGCTAGTCCTCAGAGATACTCAAAATAATTATGCTTACTTGTTTTACCATCAATTACGGAAAATAATTAATCTGCCAAGCAAAAATGATTATTTCACGCCTGTTAAGTTAAATAATAGTTAGTACCGCGAACCTAACCTAACTACGAGCACAGAATAGATGTATAATAGTACCTACGAGTAATTAGTTATTACTCACAGACGTAAAGTAGACCTTGTACAGAGACCTCAGAACTCGTGATCTCGTGTTCGATGACCGAGACAGCCTCTGTCCTTCTTCAGGACTACTCTGTTAAATCTTGAAAATGATACTAGACTTCCTATTGAGTGTAGTCGACATGGTGATACTTGATAGAGTCCTGGTTAATTCGTAGCCCACCAATACGCACACTCCCAAACATAAACGGTCTTACCACAAAAGATTTAAACACCTGTTGAACAGTTGTTTTGAGATCATTTTGTACTGAATTTTCTCTAATCAACTGTTCAACAGGTGTTTAAATCTTTTGTGGTAAGACCGGTAGTCTTTAGGCCTCTGACTTGAACACTAGATAATTGTTGACGAAGTCTTTGTTATATTGGTAAATAAATGTTGCCCGCAAATTCGAAATCACATAAATTGCATGGGAACCGTACATTTTTCGGCGATTTGTCTTCCACGATATAAAATATATCTCCATAACCAATTTCATATTTAAAGTGAAACAGTTTTCGTCTATTTTATACAGGAAATCTCATAATTCGTGCTACCTCTTCTCAGCAAACTTTAATGGACACCTTATTATGGGGTAAATAATGTAATAACAATAATTATGTAACAAGTGGAAGATGCTGCTGCCTGCTGGTGAAGGCTGAAGGGTCACGGTGACTGTAATTGTTTGACGGTAACTAACACGTCAGTATTTAATTATTTGCGAGCATCACGACTGTTAATACGAGTTAAAATCTTAGTTAGAAACAGTTTAATTAAGCAATTAATTATTATTAACAACTCGCTTAGCCAGCAAAAGTAGTTTTGCCATAATACATAGATATTATGCTTATTATATTATACAATATTATGTTATTACTTATTAAACATGGAATCACTCGTGTTGATTCAGACCGCAACGCGACGCGTAGATGCATCTAAAATATGGATTTGACAGATTCACAAGACGTCTCACGCAATTAAAATCACCTGTGAAATCCATACAAATTTATGCCGCGCCGCGCCTCGCCTCGCCACGGCCCACGTCGCGTTGCGGTCTAAATTGACCCCATCTGTTAACTCCAAAAAAAATCCGTTGCGTAGTTTTAAAGATCAAAACATAATATAGAGGCAGACTGCGGAGAGCGACTTTGTTTTATCCATTCTAATATTATAAATTATGCAAAAGTGTGTTTGTTTGTCTGTCTGTCTGTTACCTCTTCACGCTGAACAGATTTTGCTGAAATTTGGTATGGAAATCTCAAAGTATCTCCCGGGAAAGGACATAGGATACTTTTTATCCCGGAAAATGTACGGTTCCCACGCGATAGGCTAATTTATGCGCAACGGAATTGCGGGCGTCATCTAGTAATGAAACATAGTGTGAAAAACATCCAAAAAGGAAGAGTCAGCTAAAGTTTTTGCTGAGTGTACGAAAACTATTGCGAGTTGTGTTTGCGGAAACCTACCGCTATATTACTATTTAATTTCAAACACAATGGAGATTATGCATAAATAATGATAAATAATTACATCGTCATAACTTTTTGTACGTTTAGAAACAAAGACCAATCTCGAGTAAGAACTCTACGTGATTCAGACATCGAATAATATATTATATGTATAATATATTATGTCTATCACAGTATAGCAATATAATATCCCTACAGTAACGAAACGCCTTTGATGTCGCACGATGCCGCCACCGGTGTAAGTACCAAGCAGATATGCCAGGGTTGTCACTTGCCACGAAACGGGAAATAAAATAAAAATAAAATATTGTGCTTGTAATTAATCAACGTGTTACATTTACATATTATGTCGCACTGCCAGATATTTACGTGAAACTTTATTTTTAGATGATTTGAGTTCTTTACTAGATGATGCGCGCAACTCCGTTGTGCCAAAACTCGTTAATCGCACGGGAACCGTACATTTTTCCAGGACAAAAAGTATCCTTTGTCTTTTCCCGGGACTCAAAGTATCTCCATGCCAAATTTCAGCAAAATCTGTCCAGCGGTTTGGGCGTGAAGAGGTAACAGACAGACAGACAGACAGATACACTTTCGCATTTATAATATTAGTAATTACTAATTAGTATGGATTTAAAAATTTTATTAAAATAATGAAGACGCATTCGGATATATTATAAAATATCCAACAATAATTAATTATCATATTATAACAATTGGTAGGTACGGTAGGCCACACGTCAGGTGTAACAGAAGCACTTCAAAACTCGCTCTTATTACGTGCGCGGTAAGGGCGGTCCAAAGGTCAAAATGTTACACTTGATGTGTGGCCCTGTGTACCTAGCTAGGTAAGTAGGTACTAATTAGTATGTAACAGGGTATTTGACAGTTTTTTTTATTTTTATTCTATAAATTGTTTCTCTCCTTGTTACACTTCTTACAACGTAAACAATAAAACAGAGATGCAAATTGCAAATAAATGCCACCAAGGCCAACACAATTTAGTGTGAACTGTGAGTCGATATTATATTTTATGACAATTAAATCCTTTTTGTTTTTTGAATCAGATTTACATATTCTGTACACTGAACACTTGTTATATCCCATTGTTTATAAAATAAGATGTTACAGGCTATCGTTTTACAACACAAAACACAAAACGCGCCAACGTCACACCTGCGCGCGAAGTCGTCCAAACTCGCGGAGTTTGGCGGACTGGGCCCGCGCCGCCCGCTTCCCCGCGGGTACCCCTCCGTTGCTCTGCGCAAGTACATTCGTTTCACTACTGTAGGGATATTATATTGCTATACTGTGATGTCTATCGATCTATGATTATAGAGACTACAATGTTTTAAAAACTTTTTTATTACAATTTTAGGTTGTAATCTCACACAAATACCTATAACTTGTAAAAAAAACTACTAATGTTTTCTACTTATATTTTGGTCGTTACACAAAGAATTTTAGGCAGAAAACAGAAACTTGTGTGCACAAAAATATTATTGTGTACACTTTCTGTAGTTAACTTTTAAAAGTTAATTACATTAATCTGTGTACACTAAAATATTTTAATATAGCCTTGTAAAATTGAATTTATATATAAAATCATCGAATTGAAAATATTTTGCTAAAAGTGCTTGCAACATCATTTTTTAAAGGTAAATGTTACGATTTCATAAGTTTTTTTCCCACGCCACATATTAATAAGAACCTATATTAAATGGACTATTTAATAGATTGATTTTTTTGTTTCACGTTTCAACATAACTTTGATCTAATAAGATAAGATCTTCGTCATAAAAAATAGCAACACCTGACTACGATTAATCACCTATCAATATTTTATAAGTAGTAGCCAGTAGGTAATCAAAATTATACATAAGTCCCACTTATTTGTAAAAATTAACATTTACGGCTACCTTTGGGTTACCTTTACCTATCAATAAATAAACTGTAATTTTTTAAATAATCATAGCTGGTAAGCTGTATAATTCAAATCAATTTCTTTAAGTTCTATTCTGCCGAATCGACAAGTTATAGGTACTTAAGAGGAAGTCCACCGTCCAAGCAATAATGTATTTTTAAATATAAACAAAACTACTACTTGCACCTTACCTAATCTATACTATTAGTTAATTTACTCAACAATATTTCAGAAGTCACAGACAAAGCCGAACGCAGAAGCTAGCCTACAACGTAACGACGTCTGTGAACTTAACCAAGGTTAATGTCAATATCAGAGCCGAGTTGTAATGTTTTTGCTCTTGTGGGACGTTACATTTGTTGTTACGAGGCCGTTTTTTGCTCACATTGCTCAATTGAGCTTAATACAGGTGACATCAGCGAGCTTATTGTTCACTTGTTCGCGGGGTAGATATGACTTTTGACAGTTGTAGAGCAAGTCAACTATCCATCATACGCTTATATGATATTTCTAGTAACTAAACTTAAAGTTCTTTTTTTATATTATGGACGCTTCACACAACGTCAGTCTGGCCCCGTGCTAAGTACCTGAAGGACTATTGTGTTACAGGTACCAGACATCGGAAATACATTAATACTTTTATATTTATACTATACATATATTTAAGATTTTTATTATTTATCATGTAACATATATTTATACACATCCAAGACCCAGGAACATTGAAAACTTTTTGTTCCGTCGGCGGGATTCGAACCCGCGACCCCCGGCTCGCGCTACCAACTGAGCCACAGAGGTCATCAATGATGATTTACATAGTTTGTAATTTTTGTACGTTGGCCAGTTGCCATGATCATGGATGCGATTCGCGAGCCTCGAATGTCGATAATCTGTTCGATCGCAGGCTGTCGCGCGCGCACTAGCTGCTTCGTCAGTCTGCGATCGAAACGACATTGGAGTCTTGAGAATCAGGCTCCAGCAAGACTGCAAGTGGGCGATAAACCCTAAAGTCTGGAAAATGTAGCCCGTTCAGCAACACCAGTAACTTGTCAAATAAATAATATAATGTGTTCAACAGTGTCTTTACGCCTATTGCCCATAGGATGCTACGCGTGAGTAGTTACATAATATTATTCTGCAACTTACTCACGCATGCAAAACATTAGTCTAGAATCATCATAGAAAAACTAACATCGGTGTTACCGTAACTCATCTATGCAAAACATGTTCATCTGCAGGAAAATAATTACAATAGAACGGATATGGTGATGGAAGTCCAACGGTTCTGTGATTGCTCCCCAGTCCCCACTCCCCTTCCCCCCACTCCCACCTGTAAGCTGTCACTGCGAAGGAATGTGCCATAAAAATCGCTCCAGCCTTTAATGACGACATTCCTCGATGATGGACTATTCCAATTATATGCTTCATTTTATTGACAATGCAATAACTGTATGAGTTAATGTGTGCTACGAACAATGCGGCTTCGATATCGTATAGCATAGACTATAATAAATATTATGCGTGGTATTATTTAATCTTGTAGCATAGTATAATGGAGAAGGGGAATTTTTCTACGGAACCCGTGCCCGAGCTGTAGCCCATCGTATTTTGGTATATGTTTCAAAGAGCTACGATATTATGTCCCTCCTTTTTTATTTTACTTTTATAGTAACCTTTTTTATTTTACTATATAAACAATTAATTAATATTAATTTAGGGAAGAATTTCCTAAATTAATATTTAATTGTTGTCTTGTCTTTAAAAAGAAGCAATAGAAGTAATAAGTAATAACTGCAATGTGCAGATTTTCAAACTTAATAATTATTTCGTAGCGGGGTGCTACGCCAACAATTTAACTTTACTAGATGTCCGCGACATGATTATTTCTCAAGGCTCGAACTTTTTCCCAATTAAAAGTAGCCTAAGTCCTTTCCCGTAATCTACTCTACATGTGTGCCAAATTTTATCAAAATCTGCCCGATAGTTTTGGATCTTATTCCTTTTGATGTAACAAACCAACATTTTCTCTTTATAATAACACAATATAAATATAACACACTTACCTACAATAAGGCTGAACTTGGCTCTAGAAACGTTTTAGTGTACGTTATTCATGGTACGACTGTCGGTTTGTGTGTCACGAATTCGCCATGGGAGCGGCACGTCGCAGTTACTATCGTGCTGTTGAATATTTAACTGATGCCAGGCTATGGATAAAACAACACCTAGATAGGTGTTGTTTTAGCTGAGTTATCCAGGTGAACTTTAATCCGTTTTTTTTTCTTAACAAGAAGTCGTTTCCGTTCATATCTTATCCGTCACCTCTTCACGCTCAAACCACAGAACAGAACCGATTTTTGCTGAAATTTAGTATGAAGATACTTTGATTCCAGGAATCGGAAATTCTTTCTTTTTTTCTTCGATTGGAAATTTCCTTTTTTACAGGTTTTTATCTAATACATATACATAAAATAAATAAATTACTTACAGCTCAAATACCCTCGTCTTTAAGAGTTTTCATTTATTCAGGAGCTGGCAGGATACAATTGAATTAGTAATGATTAGAGTTAAGGAAGACTATTATGTAACGCAGAGTTCCTTCTGCAAATTTTATTTTTGAATTTTAATTGTATTGAAAATTGAAGTAAAATCGAAATATTTTTATAATAGTCAGATTTATATACAGATATCAGAAAAATAAAATATTTTCCCCACAAACGAAGTTTTGTAGAGTTTATGGCTTTGTTCTTTCGGTCTAGTACAAGTTGCAACACTTCTACTTACATTCAATAGTTCTTATACTTAATGTGGTTTTGTCGAAGCTCGATTATCTAACGAACAGCTTACGCTAAAAACTATCTTCTGTTCTAAATTACATTCATATGTCCAAACCCCAAACCCAAACTTTTAAGCCTTATCCTTAAGATGTTAAGGTCCATTGGTTTCTTAGCAACATTTAGGCCTTATTATAATGGGCATAAGATACACCATGTTGGCCGCGGGCCCGGGCCGGCCGCCAGTGCCTCAGTGTGTCGAGTAACGGGACCGTGCGCTGCGCCGCGCGCCGCACCGTGCGTTACGCTCCGCGGCTCAGCCACGCTCTACCTCTGATTAAGCTTTGACTTTTTATATTTCTATAATAAATAGTTTAGATGTAACCGCGGAATTCTAGTAAACATCATAAGAATACATCCTCAAAAATCTTAGCAAATGCGCAATTGCAGAAAATGTTGCTTAAACGACTGATTTTAGTTTTTCGCCAATGATCGACCAAGTTATCGTTTGCTTTATGTTTAGTGGTTTAAATATAAATAGAGTATCATCAGAGTACAATCTACATTCTTGAACTTTGTGACACAAATTTTAGAAAACTCAAAACGAAAGGAAGCTCGCCAGGGAGCTTTAAAAGCTTTTATCGCGATTATGCTAAAGAATCTCAAGTGCGGCACGCCCTTGACCAAAATATTAGTCACCCAGAATTCTATCTACTTTCTCTTAGCGTCGGTAATTCCTTATCTTTTCGTATGAGTCATCGGTCATCTTAAGTCAAGCAAAAATCCTGAGAAAGACAAGTGACTAACAACACCTGACGCCAGCAAGTGCTCTCAATAGATATGAAACAATTGAATTTTTTTCTATTTAAATAAAGAACAAAGCTGATTGACTGATAGATAGGCATATAGGTTAAACCATTAGAGCCTCTTTTACATGGGGAAATGCTTTTCGCATCCCCGGTGGATTAGGGATGTCGGCAGGGGTATGTGGGATTCCCCTGGCGTACGGTCTATACCCACTAAAACCACGTAGTGCTTCACTCCTCGCTTAAGGCAGAGTTGCGTTTAAAATAGAACCTACCGCAATAGAGCTAGAAACTTGAAATTTTGCACACGTATACCTCTTCTGATCAAGAAGCTTCCGCGAAGGAAGAAAATTTTAAAATTCCTCTCTAAAGGAGGTTAATTTATATACAATACTAGTCATCTATAGGTATCATGCTGTATCCGCCTGAACAAGTGCTATACTTACAAACACAAAATTAGTGATTATTGTATGAGATTGTGTAAGTTGGATTGATTAGCGTTACGTCAATCTCATACATGATATTCCCTTTGTACCCCTCCTGTAAAGTCGGTGGGGAACTTAGAAACTTATTTCAACCTTATTACAATAGTTTTAAGGTTTATAAGGTGCGGATTTTCCAGCAACTGTACTACTATGAATAATAGTCAAATAGCAACATGACTTTAGATTTATATTAAGAACTCTTTGTCAGTGACTTTGTATTGGTGGCTCTAATGCCCAGTTTCTGAGGTTTTTTGACCGGAGTTTATCTTTTCACTATCGCTTTTGATTGGCTGGCGTCAAAAAATTAACCAATCAACAACGCTAGTGAAAGTATAAACTCCAGTCAAAAAACCTCAGAAACCGGGCATAAGAGAGATAGAGCTTAGAGCTACCAATTTTTACTTTAATAAGCTAGATAGCTTATTGAAGTAAAAATCTAACGTTATAGAAGATCTAAATCGGTTCACTAGTTGAATCTTCAAGAGGTATCAGACATACCACTGTGTTATGAAATAAAAAACGTAAATATAACGCTTAAACAGCCTAAAATACCTTTTAAGTTACAACGTAAGCGCCATATTTGTTCCCAAATTAGTATCACGGAGACCCTTTAGGTCAAGGATTCGGTCAGTCACCTGCCGGCCATTCAGAACAGCTCTCTCCTCAAATGGGCCCAGTGATAGCACTTAATTACATGCATTATACACTTCACTATCTATACACATAAAACACTGATTACCTCAAACTTATTGGCTTTTTGTTAAGCATCCATTTTACCTTTTGAGATAGTGTCTATTGGTTTTTGACAGATTTAAAACCTACACAGCATAAATGCAGGCAAAAGGCTTTTCAATATGGACAGAGATATAGCAACGTGGTTTAGACGTGGTTTAGACATGATATTATATTTTATTAATAAGCCGACAAGCATCTTCAGCACTTGGATAATAAAACTGTAGAAATGAAAATTCTGTACATTAAAGATATTCAAAAAATAATAAGCGGGGGGTGTCACTATATCGCTATAGAAGCCCAAAATGTGGTAAAATTTTTGTCTGTCTGTCTGTCTGTCTGTATGTTTGTTCCACTATCACACGAAAACTACTGAACCGATTTGAATGCGGTTTTCTCAGATATATTGGTCTACTTTCAACTTAACATCTGGTGTATAAAAATAATTCCCCCCACCCCTCTAAGGGGGCAAAAGAGGGGGTCAGATTTTGTATCAAACTTTTTTCTTTAACACGAAAACTACTGATCCGATTTGCATACGGTTTTCGCAGATATATTTGTCTTCTTCCAACTCAACATCTGGTGTATAAAATTTTTCCCCCCACCCCTCTAAGGGACAAAAGAGGGGGTAAGATTTTGTATCAACTGATGAAGTAGAAATACTTTAAATGGCAAAACAACGTTTGCCGGGACATCTAGTGTATTAATAGTTCTGAGGCAGCGCAGCATTGTAGAGCTGCATACAACTTTCTTCAAAGCAACATTACATTACATTTAGGGCTCTCAAAAATTATTCGAGACAGAATTTATCAAGGTGTATTCACATTTAGTTAACAAGGACCATACAAAGAGTCTTAAAAATCATCTCACGTATGTACCTACAGGAAAGGAATTTAAATATAATGAGAATTTACGACATATTGTGCGGATGGTGGTCAGAGTAATATACAACACGAACACAATGTGTCGTCCATCCTGGACCTACCCTGGTGGTAATTTGTATGTACGATGTTTTACTGAAAAAAGTTCTTACCATAAACTCTTTCTAGAAACAAGGCTGCAATGTGCAAGCAATGGATTTCTGTTTTCCCTATTTTTGCTGCAAAACATATTATACATGTAAAAAGTACAATCGGTGAAATTGGCAGATGGCCTGACCTAAATTATTTGGTCAGCTGCAGCAGATCAGCATAGAGTGTCTAATTACGTCTTGATATCTGACATTGATTTGATATAACCTAATCAGGCTTATTAGCACATATTTGTTTGATTTCAATTGATTTCTAGGCCACCAGCCTAGAAATCAATTGAAATCAAAACAAATAAATTAATGATCAGGCAAGTATTTACCATAAAAATCTAAAATTGAATGTAAGAACTATTTCATTAAACTCTTTGGAAGTTAGAATTTCTGCATTTACATCGATGATCGAAGTCGAAAATCTCATATCCTGTGACCTGCTCTAACGGTCGGTCGAGAAAGGCATAATTCGATCTTCAATTATTTCTTAATAATAATAATATTAAAATATGACGATTAACTCTTACAATAAAGACTAAATAGCGGTTCAATAAACTACCGAATAATTATAATGGCCGTATGAGTCACTTATGTTCTGTAGTATTTAAGTTTGCAGTGGATCATGAGTGCACATGGTAAACTTATGGTATTCATACGGCCTGAACCAACCAACTGAAATTTGGACTTGACATGCAGCTACAAACATAACCAAATCGTTCTACGGTTCTACCGTCCGAGATTTAACCTTTGAGAATATACCTTATGTCTTCGTTATAAGGATGTAGTCGGAGGTAGAATAACGGTGAATACAGTGCGTCGCGAATGTCCGTTGTTTCTAATTCCCGGCTGTATCGGCGGTAATAGGTTTAGTTCCGCAGCCGTTGAACTCGCGCCGGTCAAAGCCTCTTATTGCCTTTGTTATTGCACCAATTTGCTTTATATCTTTCTCAGCCGTAAAACGGCCATCACTAATTTGAAATTTCATTTTATGAACTCAACGTGGATGGGTTGAAAGGGCTAAACCGCCAATTTTATAGTTCCAGCAGTATTCTCTCTAATGAAACAAGTAACAACCACGGTGCTCAGTTACAGACAACTGTCATTTTTATTTTTATAACATCCTGACATAGACAAACTATAGACTTAGTACAGATAAATAATATTGGGCCATAGATATAAGGTGTTGCTATTACTAGGTATAACTATTATTTTGATATTATATATTTAACACCTTCCCTTATCAAAATAATTTACATACAGACTAATTATTTTAAGTCTAAACACAGCATAAAATAAATTTTAATTTACAACTGCGCAACACCTAGCTGTTCCAAAAAATTATAATGTTTTGGGCTACATAAAGCCTTAGTAAATATATCAGCAGGCATATCATTTGTATTTAGGTACTTTATTACAACAGAATTATTTTCAACGGCTGTTCTAACAAAATGAAATCGAACATCGATATGCTTGCTTCTTTTATGAAACACGCTATGTTTTGTTAACAATTGTGCACTCTGATTATCATTATATAACAATATAGGTGACTCATCTCTACATTTTAATTCTAATAATAAGTTTCTTAAGTAAATGGCTTCTTTACTTGCCTCACATAGAGCCATATATTCAGCTTCTGTACTGGACAAAGCTATTGTTAATTGTTTTTTACACTCAAAGGATATTACACTACCAGACATCTTAAACATGAATCCAGTATAAGACTTACGGTCCACACAATCTGATGCCCAATCAGCATCGGCATATCCTATAATATCTAGTTCATCTTTCACATACTTTAAACCAAAATGTTTTGTTTTATGTAAATACTTTAGGATGCGTTTCGCATGCTTCCAGTGTGTTCCACTATAATTACTATTAAACTGACTTAAATAACAGACAGAATAAAATATATCAGGACGAGTCAACATAGATAAATATAGTAAACTTCCAATTAATTGCTGGTAAGGATACTGAGTACAACTATCTTCCTTTTTAAGTTTTAAATTTACCTCCATAGGTGTACTAACAGGTTTACAATTTTTCATATTAAATTTATTTAGCAAATGATCAACAAATTGTTCCTGGTCTACAAATATTTCATTTTCATTTCTTCTGACCCTCATGCCCAAGCACTGTCTAATATCTCCTAAATCTTTTAATTTAAATTTAGATTTTAATTCAATTTTAAGACTTTCAGTTTCTTTTTTACAATCAGAGAATATAAAGAAATCGTCTACAAACAAAGCTACATATGTTCTACCAGTACTAGTTTGTTTGAAAAATAAACAAGGTTCATACACAGACTTTTTATATCCCATAGATTGTAAACAATCATCTACACGCTTATACCACGCCCTAGCTGATTGTTTCAATCCATAGATTGCCCTCTTTAATTTTAACACTTTGTTTTCCCCGTCACAATTAAAATTCTCGGGCAAACACATGTACACCTCTTCATTTAAATACCCATTTAAAAATGCAGTGGTTACATCAAGGTGAGTTATATCTAAGTTATATTTAACACTCAAAGCAAATAATAGTCTAATAGTTGAATAACGCACCACTGGAGAGAAAGTTTCTGTATAGTCAATACCTGCTTTCTGCGTGAAACCCTTGGCAACTAGCCGAGCACGATACCTCACGTTATTGTCACTGTCCATCTTTTTCTTGAACACCCACTTACACCTTACCACTGTAGCTTGTTTTGGCCTATCCACCACTTCCCAAGCTTCATTTTCAGCGAACGACTGTAGCTCCTCCTGCATAGCTTTACACCATTCCTTCGATTCTTCCCCATTTAAAGCCTCCTCATAGGTTATCATCTGATCTCCACACGAATCTGTATTTGCTTCCATACATACATTGCTGTAACCATACCTCTCAGGCTTTTTCCTTTCTCTTACTTCCTTTTCAGGTATGTCACACTGTAAATTTTTTAACTCCTTCAATGGAATACTGTCAAAAAATTCATCTGAAGAACTTTCATTCAACTCTTCTTCAATGTAGGTATTGTCATCATTTTTACTCTTCACTGTACTTTTTGAAAGTTCCGAGTCTGAGCTATCAGAATATCTAAGCTGGTGAGGGCTATCAGACGATGACATATCATCATTTTCATTTATTACAGCTTGTATTATTTCTGAACTATCTCGCTCAATGATAGTAACATCCCTGCTTGTTATAATCTTATGAGTTCTGGGGTTGTAAAGCCGGTAACCTTTTACATTTTCATCATATCCAACCAAATAATGCTTTTCTGCTTTCTTATCCCACTTGAGTCTTTTTTGTTTAGGTACATGGGCCATTACCGTGCTTCCAAACACTCTTATGTGGCTGACATTTGGTTTACAGCCATTCCAAAGTTCATACGGAGTTTTTTGGTTAAGTCCTGAGGCTATTGACCTATTTTTTAAATAGACCGCTGTATGCACTGCTTCAGCCCAAAATTTCTTCTCGAACTTTGCGTCAAAGAGTAAGCATCTGGCTCGTTCTACAATCGTGCGATTGAATCTTTCGGATACACCGTTCTGCTCCGGGGTATAAGGGTTGGTTCGTTGATGAATTATGCCACATTGTTTCAAATATTTTTCCATTTCATTTGAACAAAATTCTGTGCCATTATCAGTTCTTAAGACTTTTATACTGCGATTTGTCTGCTTTTCAACTCTGGCTTTAAAATCTTTGAAAAGAGAGTAAACTTCACTCTTACATCGCATGAAATAGACGAATGACATTTTGCTATGGTCGTCAACAAATAACAGGAAATACCTAGACAAACCCAATGATTTTGTCTCCATCGGTCCACATACATCTGCATGTATCACATCCAGAACATTCTCGCTCCTGTGACTGCTATGCGGGAACGGCAATCTAGTCTGTTTTCCTTGACAGCACACCGTGCAGTTTGACTTGCTGATTTCTGTTCTTTTTTCATAATCCAAACCTTCAACAGCACCATTTTTCATGTCATTCATGTCTCTGCTATTAATATGGCCAAGTCTCCTATGCCATATAACATCTGAGGTCTTTGTTGCTGAAGCTGCGAACAAACACGCTGACCTCGTGTTTAACTTGTATACCCCATTCACCAACTGTGCTATACCAATCAGTTCATTCTGCTGATTCCTAATGTAACAACTTTCACGCTGGAAACTAACTTTGTTACCATGCTCGATCAGCTGACTGACAGACAGTAAATTCGTGGTAGCATTGGGAATACATAACACATTCTTAACAACAATATTGTATTCCTTGTTGTTTACAACAGTTGTAATCTTTGTATCTCCTGAGCACAACACAGGCATAGTCGCCTTATTTGCAACTATAATCTCCTTCGTGGTTATGTTGTATGTCGCATTATTTATGTTTTCTTGGCTACTGACGATATGGCTACTTGCGCCGGAGTCGATATACCACTCCTCTTTATTAAAATTGCCATTCAGGAATACTGCACTAAAAACATTTACTTGTTTTTCCTTATTTTCTGGACATTGGTTTTTATAGTGGCCATTTCTTTTACATCTATAGCACTTAATGACTTTGACAGTGACAGGTCGAGATGACGTTTCTTTAGTACTGCCAACTTTATTCTTTTGTCGATGTCGCTGCCAACTTTTTGACGTTAAAAACGCGCCTTCTGACTCAGTGCTACCAACATCGCTCATATCCAAGAGCTTTGTTTTAATGGCGTCGGCCGAAATGTCCAAACCCGAATGCTCGATAGCCATTATCATGGGCGAAAATTTTTCGGGTAAACCCGCCAATAATAGCGACCCGATCCACTCATCGTTAATATTAAATCCGGTTCCTTTTAGCTTCTGCGCTGTGTCGATTAGTTGTGTTACATAAGCTGTCATCGACTCGCTGTTCTCGAGACGAATAGAAATTAAATTTCTCAGCAAGCTAATTTTTCGTGTGAATCCGGAGTCGTCGAACAATGATTTTAGTTTCTTCCACACATCAGCTGCAGTTTTTTCGTTTTTAATGTGCACGTATAATGACGAATCTATAGTCATAACTAGTTTGGCTTTTGCCTTTTGATTTTCAACGCCGCTTACTGTATCGCCGCCATTGCCGGCATCTTCCTTTGCGTTGATGTCGACGCCTTCTAGGATTAAGAAATTTTCGGCTGCGAAAGCCCACTCATCGTAGTTTTCACGTCCCCGTAACTTCGGAACATTAACGATGTAACTGCCAGCCATTTTCGCGACTTATTTTCACAATTTTTATCAAAAAAAAACGAACTGGGCCCATAACCTAATGAAACAAGTAACAACCACGGTGCTCAGTTACAGACAACTGTCATTTTTATTTTTATAACATCCTGACATAGACAAACTATAGACTTAGTACAGATAAATAATATTGGGCCATAGATATAAGGTGTTGCTATTACTAGGTATAACTATTATTTTGATATTATATATTTAACACTCTCACATCGCCTTAGATAATATTGTCTGTTAAAGGTGATAAAGCTTTAAATAATTGTAATAATACGTGATATTGTGCTTGTCCCATAATATATTTAAATTATTTGTAACCTGTATTGTTACTAACATAGTTTTTTAAGTAAAATATGTTTACTAACACTATATGGTCCACAGACCGAAATAAAAACGTTTATTAAAAACAATATTTCGGATATTGGCATTGGTATTTTGCTTTAGTTTAATCTTTATCTTAGCTCACAGCATTGGCTCTACCTTAACTGTATCATATAGCTCATCTTCTAAGCAGCTTTACGTCACAAATACAAAATTGGGATTCTCTATCTTTTTTTTCTATCTGTGCTTTACTTTATTTAGAATTTACTTAACGTTAAGTAAAATTTAAATGAATCAAGTCAAACTTTCTTTCTTGGAAATGAAAATCAAAGTTATTTGCTACCTATATTATATTCATAATCAAGTTTTAATGGCTGAAGGCGCTAGGTGTGGAGAACTAATGTGTAATGGCACACTTACACCTGGTTGAACCTAACCTGTACTGACATGGAGATTTCACACTTCGAAGATGCGATAACTATCTAATATGTGTATTAATATTAAATTAATAATAAATTAATAATTGACTTCAATTTTATTGTAGGTAAATGTGGCTTCAATTGAAATTTAATTCTACGCTTGAGTTTTTTTTATTTGCGATTAGAATTTATGTCTTATTAATACAAAATATCTGTGTAATACAAAAATTTTAATCTCTCCCTCCGACTCCATAGTAGGATGTAGCCTGTAGGTTAAAATAATATATTATACTTTATTAATTATCTATTATTTGGCCTATAGGAGATTACAAACAGTTGGATAGTAAAATAGTTCGTGGATTGTCATGATCGACGTAGATTTTGCGTTACTGTTGATAGCTGGGCAATCATGTCATCCATCATAATCTAAAGTGAAGATATTTAACAGTCAAAGTATTCGTGACTTCAAAGGCACATCGTTATAGATGTTGACAATAATCAGCATTGTTCGTCGGAGAAGCCAAAATAATGTCTTCAGCGCCAATTGTTCGTAACGAGTTGATAGTGAAGGTGAAAACTATTCGTACCCATTAGAAAAGAAAGTGCCAGAAAAGGAACAAAAGAAAGACATAAACAAAAGAAGATCGACCCGTCGCCGCCGGCCGCAATCATTGCTCGTACACCGATTTTGCTACTTCATGCCAATACCAATGCGGCTTCGATATGGTTAAATGCAGTCTCGACATAATTAAAATTAAAGTGTTTCCTAAATGTGAAATCAACGTCAAACGCGTTCAGGTTAGTCAAACTTTGAAACTCGTTTCCAGTTCCTTTTCAGCCCAAATCTTTTATCTTCCAAGTGATTTTAATGTTGT
The DNA here is from genome assembly GCA_905404155.3 of Plebejus argus. Taxonomy (NCBI): domain Eukaryota; kingdom Metazoa; phylum Arthropoda; class Insecta; order Lepidoptera; family Lycaenidae; genus Plebejus; species Plebejus argus. The sequence goes on along the minus strand of FR989935.1, from coordinate 5,651,114 downwards.
CTACTATAAATTATTTTGTGGTACTATTACAAAAAATTGCTTCAATGTCTATCTTTTTGATTTCTGATTGGTCAAAACTCGGAAAATTAGTTCTTTGACGTTAATTATTCGTTACGAGTTACGACGAACACTATTTTGCTCTGCGATAGAATCTGGACTGGATCGACGCAGAATCGGGGTCCAGTCATCATATATTTTGCGAGAACAATTAATCAATATCATGAAATTGAAATGGAAATATTTGTGGTCCACGGCGAGGAGAAAGGAGCCCACTGACACAGTTGCGGGCGACTTTCCTTGCTGCGCTCGCGTTAGCTAAATTTTATCATCGTCACCGCACGTATGCCAATGTTGCAGAATCACAGTCATGTGCTCGTTAAGAAAAGTAATCATTTTTAACCGACTTCAAAAAAGGAGGAGGTTTTATGGTCGGTTGTGGATATAACATTTTTGGTTTGACTGGAACATTATTGCTGTTAAAATTTTCAGCAGATTATATTAAGACGTACTCTTTCAGATATAACAGTCCTAAACGTCTACCAAACTCATACTCATCTGGAATTCAATGCAAGCCAATCACTTTAAATTGTAATTATGCATTATAGAAAGCAATAAAAAAGATGCAAAGAGGTGTTGGAGTTTGGTACGGAACCATCCAGAACAAACCAGTATGGGAGCCTTGGTTTATTTCGTGTAATTTATCGAGAAAGTTGTTGGTGTCAGCCTTTAGATTACGATCTGGGCACATTCCAGCAAACAAATTTTGCCACTTGGTTGGAATTAAGCCTTCGCCCAATTGCGATGTGTGCGAGAAGCCCGAATACCTGTATCATGTGTTGCTGGAGTGTGCTCGGACTGCAGAGCTAAGATCAAGCTCTTAGAAGACTTTGGTTGCCTGCACAATGGACGGATCAATAGTGTACTTTCTGAGCCGTTGTCCCCAGAGGCAATAAAATTGTATAGTTATTTGGATCTGTCCCTTGTGTAGGGGACACTGTGTTCACCTATGAGGCTGACATTAACACTGAGTGTTAAAAGCCTCTGTAAAATAAAAAGATTAAAAAAAAAAAAAGATTAAACCTTCATCTGTTTACAATGTTACCATAACAAAATTGAAATTCTTTATTATACTTTCCGCACACGTCGCGTCGGCTATATCCGTCGCCATTGTAAGCTCAATACGTTCCACGCCAAATGAAAGTTTAGAAATACAAGCTTCTAACTTTAATATTTGAATCTGTATTGCCAAAATAAATTCCGTTTTAGTCGCTTGGAATATTATGAAACACTGGCAGGAATCAAAACTACGATCGTCGATCATACTAAAACATTAAGAACAGACGTGAGTTAGAAAATGCTTCTACAAAATTCAAACCTAGATACATGCTTATATGCTTTTTTGAAACTTTTTCCCTTTATGTATTTTGAGCAGTCAAATGTATAAGAAATGAGAATTATTGTTTTTTTACTGTATATTAATTTTATTAATAGTGCAGATAGTGCAGATAATGTATCGAAAGTTGAGTAAATTACAAAGCTTGAAAACTTATCAGAAGAAGTCATAAGATTTCCAGCATCATTTTACGAGAATCGCATTACCATTTGCACCTACGGGACCCAAAAAAGTAAAAAAGTCCCTAGGTTGACCGGTTTACCGACGGCCATGGTCGACTGTTGCACTGAAGACGAGCCAAGAGCATGGCGACGCACGTAACATTACTACACGACTAGTTTCTGTCGTCTTATTGTGGTTGAAAATATACCGGCCTAATTGGTAGCAATATTACAATATACAGGGTGTAACAAAAATAAGTGATAATACTTTAGGGTGTGTACGTGTTATTTGTAGAGAGTTCACTGTGAAAGACATTTTTTTTTTTCACTTCTGTATTGGGAAAGTCGTGACGCTTGGGCCCTTGTCTATACAAAAGTGAAAAAAAATTTCGTCTACCAGCGCTGCTAGTTGCTACTTTCATAGTGAACTCTCTACAAGGAACATGTACACACCCTAAAGTATTATCACTTATTTTTGTTACACACTGTATACTACAATTTCATCGTCAAGATAAAACGTAATGTTGTAGTTTTTAATTATTGTAGAGTCTTGCCAATAAACTATTGATAACAATTTACATCGCTGTCTTCGGTTCCTTTATGAAGAATATTTGCGTACCCACATATTATGTCACCTTCTTATTGTAACAAGCATGTTTTCTTATGGACGCTTTCGAATTTCAACCTAAAAACCTGAATTGAACTGCAATCAAGACAGTACGTTCACGCGACTCTACAAACTCAAAAAAAAATTATCGACATCGTCTAAATTATAATCTTCCATTATCCAAGTTCAATCCATTGAATAAATCATTAGCTAATTACTATTATTGAATTGAAGCATCAACATAAACAATGGTGAGGCCTGCAATTAAGTGTATATTGTATGATCAGAACAAAGAACTTTATTACGCCTAATTAAATAACTCGGGGAGTAATAGCTAATTTCAATATCAATTTCGTTATCTTAGTAGTTAGTACTCAAATAATTCTGTTTTATGATAAATACAAGTTTAAATTAAGATACTGAACTGAACGATATGATTTTGGTATTTTTCGATGGACGTAAAGAAATCCGTCCATTGACCTATCGCTACTTACTTGTATTGCGCCTGAAATTAATTATTACTATCGCGTAATTATGGGAACGAGACCAGTAGAGTCGAGAAATTCATACGAAATGAGATAAGTAGAGATAGGTAAGTGGTCGAATTAGTCTGTCATTTGCGTCCTAGTTTTATAAGTCGAATGATAGGAGATCACTAGAAGCTGCTTCAATACAAGTACACAGGTTAACGTACATAAGTACATTCTACACTCGTCACTCTAATCGAATCTAATAAAAATATATTTTTCACAACTCTGTACGTTCTCGTTTTACAATATAAATGCGACAAAAGTATTTTTAGGGTTCCGTACCCAAAGGGTAAAAACGGGACGATGTCTGTCCGTCTGTCCGTCTGTCTGTCCGTCTGTCTGTCTGTCTGTATGTCATCAGGCTGTAACTCAAGAACCGCTGTAGCTAGACTTCTGAAATTTTCACAGATTGTGTATATCTGTTGCCGCTATAACAACAATTACCAAAAACAAAATAAATTAAATATTATAAAGCCTATTTTTTTTGCCTTTTTTTGCTCGTAATCAATAATGGTAACAGTTAGGCACTTGAAATTTTCAATAAATCCTTATTTATATTTGTACTTTAATAATTAATAATAAAATTAAAATAAAGTAAATATTTTAGGGGGGCTCCCAAATTCTCATCCAAAAAAACACATTTTTTTGTCTACTTTCACTCTATACCGGTTCGGAACCCTTCGTGCGCGAGTCCAACTCGCACTTGGCCGATTATTAAGAGAATAAGAAAACTGGCAAATGTTTTATGTACCTAGTCACCGTATAAACTAGTATTACTGTTGGCTCAAATGTCCAAACCGCCGTTACGACCTCTGGGTATACATCATAAAATATGAAATAGGTTTTATAAAATGCGTATAAAAATATTTACAAGTATAAAAAAAATTAAGCTCTAGCAATCAAGCAGACTTTAAATATTTGGTTTAAAACATGTTTCAATGAAATGAAAGCTCTCGAAACCTTCATAAGCTTTTAAAAGCTTTTTAACTGGATTAAAATTGTGATACGGATTTTGTTGAGTAAACAATTGGACATCGATTTTATATGGCAATAGCCAATAGATGGGTAATGTATAAAATGTATTAAAAGTGTGATAGTACTATTTTGAAACAACTCTTCAACATCGAGTATTATAACATCTTCTCAAATAAATATTTTATTGAAACCTATTCTTCAACAAAGTTGTCATCATGGTCCATGGATTCTAGTCTTCAAAGGACATCTTGCGAAGTACATCCATATAATACCTATTAAAACATATTTTATATCGCACCCATAGCAATTATACGTATTATGTAAAGAATTCACGCACAAGGAAAATATCCATTGTTATTGATTGCACTAAGTATTTGAATTGTTTGCGCAACAGTGAACAACTATAGCGAGATGGTCTAGCAACACACGTGTCAGTAATTAAATACTTAAGACGCGGAAGTGAATTATTCATTACTGCATCCCCGCGGTTTTTCGATGCGCGTGCGCCGTCACGCCGACTGCACCTATATGTTTACTCAGAAGTATTAACCATACTTTTCGTCACGGTCGGTAATCGAATCGAATTATTATAACGGCGTCTGCTTAGCGAGCTTTAATGATTTACGAGCTGGCTTCGACATCTAGATGCAATCTGCAATAGTAATGCCATTACAGCATACAATATCACTAGACGTTCCACGCGGCAAAGCTCGCGTAAGTAAGGGATTCTAATGGCACATTTTGCAGCAAAAAGTAGCTTAAGGTCAGTTGTTTATCGGTGCTTTACATTAAAAACGGACCAGTCATTTGTGACATACCTAAGCACGTTCAAACAACTCTTCAGCTGCATAATTTAAAGCATAGATGTCTATTAACTTACGAGGAAACAGTGTATCATATTTTTTACAGTTTCATGTAAAAACAAACATGGTTTGATTTATAATGAGGAAGTACTTTTCAAGCAACCCAGAAATATTTAATTATTCTGCGTCGTGTATAGTAAATAATTTTCATTGTTTATATTTATATTAAAAATTATATCTACATTTAATAATAGTAGCTGCGTTATCTTGATAACGGTTACAAGTTACAACAACTTATAGCTTTATCAAGTTAATTACAGAAATTATAAAAGAATTAGCTTAACAAGTTACAAGTCATTTGGACAGTAATAAAAATAATAGGTAATATTTTCATTTCTTTCCGCACTGAAAATTAATTCAACTATGTAATAAAATATAATGGTAAATTACATGTTTCTTGTTTAAACACTATTAAAATAACTTTAAACTTATAGTAATTTGAGAGCACAATGATCAGAGAACTGCCTGAACAAAGATATCGAAATTAGGTGAAGTAATATGAATTTACGTGATGTTCAATAATGTGAGAAAAAAAGTGGGATTTTTTCGAGTACCTACATAAAATTATTGACGAGGTAAGTATTTGATATTTTTTCAAAGTGCAGTAAGTTATTACCTATACATTTAGAAACCCCTGTGTTAATAAACCATTTATCATATAAATATGTAAATAAATATCAACGCCCGGGATGGTAAAGGTGACTTTTTACTACGAAAATCCGGTCCTACTTTAGAACGGCAAGTAAACAAACTCAAAGACTCATTTAAACGTATCATAATGAGGGTCATTAGACTTTCGATAATATTTATATTAAATGAAACAGGTTGTACGTTTATCTATTCACCGTTATCGTCCAAATTCACACTACCGTTAGCTATTTATATTATTTCTCGGCGGAGATTTTATGAATGCGTTTCCGACGCTCATGATGTTATCTGTCAGCTGACACGGGCCTTTTGATGCATACTTTCGTCGTAACTCGTACGCATTGAACAAAACGAATAAAAAATAAAACCGGCCAAGTGCGTGTCGGGCCACGCGCAATGTAGGGTTCCGTAGCACCGCTAACGTTTTTGAAAATTTCTGTATGGTCAATGAATGTACATTTATAACATGTTTTACACTACTAACAACATCATCTCAAAGGAATTTGAATGAAAAGTTCCTTTATACTTCGCCGAATACATTTTTTTAGTTGATCGACTATTACTCAATAACCTATGAAGTCAACTTAGCCGTGATAGTTTTCCTTTTAAATTCAGCATATTTCCTACTCCCGTGAATTTTTTCACATTTCCAGAAGCAACCGTTTAGCTGGTAGAAGGGGGGACACTGGACTCTAACGATTTTTTCCACCTTAAAACTTAATATTTCACAAATGGATCCCTAAACCGGAAAATGATCTATGAATACTCATAATATTTTTAAAAAACCTATCCAACGATGGGGTGGGCGCGAAAAAAAAATTCAAGATGTGTAGGGGAGGTACCATAAAAAAAATATTTTTTAAATATTTTATGTACCATTTTGTCGGCATTATTAATATGTATATTCGTGCCAAATTACAGCTTTGTAGGTCCTATAGTCTCTGAGCAAAACCGCGGACGGACAGACGGACAGACGGACAGACGACGGACAGACCGAAACTATAAGGGTTCCTTGTTGACTACGGAACCCTAAAAAAGATTATAATTGGGATGCATTATAAAAAGAGTATGAGATTATCAAATGTTAAATAAAAATTTTGATGTTTTGTGCCTCTTAATTTGCGCCCAAAAACTGTTTACAGGAAAATGTGAAAGAAAATCCAAGCGATATCCTTCGGAAGGATCGAGACGACATGTTTTATAAAACTTTTATTTATATTTTGACAACTTTATAATTTATCGTAAACAATATTAAGGGCCCGGGTTACCCTCGAAATTTTCATACATTCTTAATACCAAAATCATTTTCTCATACGAAAATATTTAACATGTTTGAGTTATTTTTCAGCTTAAGATAGTAATTACCTAGGGTCCTGAACAAATTTTTTTTACAAAATATTTAAATACTAAAAAAATATATTTTGTGTTTAAATATTTTTTAGTAAATTTACTACTAAATATTTAAACACCAAAAAATAGACAAAAACACTAAAAAATATATAAATAAATATTAAATTTACTACAAAATATTTAAACTTAAAAAAATATTTTTTATTATTTAAATATTTTGTAGTAAATTTACTATTTATTTATATATTTTTTAGTGTTTTTATCTATTTTTTGGTGTTTAAATATTTAGTAGTAAATTTACTAAAAAGTATTTAAACACAAAAAATTTTTTTTTAGTATTTAAATATTTTGTAAAAAAAATTTGTTCAGGACCCTAGGTAATTACTATCTTAAGCTGAAAAATAACTCAAACATGTTAAATATTTTCGTATGAGAAAATGATTTTGGTATTAAGAATGTATGAAAATTTCGAGGGTAACCCGGGCCCTTAAGTAGTTTCATTCACAGTTCTTTTGATCAGAAATAATGATCTTGAGGTCGTTGTTACTAGCCTCAAATCTATTAACCCTTAAAAAGTCCGATCGCTCGGTAACAATCGCTGACCTCGATACCGGCTAACGGGGCCCTAGGGCGGCTCACTTCATCCCATTCCAAATTCGAATTATCTCGCCGACATAATGGGATCTCGACAAACGTAGCGGTACGGCGTGATAGATTAAAAAAAATATTGTCTTCTTTGTTTTTTTGAGACGAGGCATATATTCAGTGTTGAGTAAAGAATAATTTTATAAATACATTATTATAACATTATTGGGGTACATTTTAATATGTTAAAACTAATTAAACTGAAAAGTTTAGATAAACCACATCCACGTAGTAACATTTTTATTATAAAGTTTACGTACATAATTAACAGAGAGCTTAAAAGCTGCATCGTACGACCACTACCTAACAAAGTTTAATGAATTTTAACGTAGGCACAGAATATATATTTGACGTCATCGATTTATGATATAATCTAAAATTTTGTTGATTTATTATAGGTTTTAGAAAATTTCGTTTTAAAAGGCTTTAAGTTGATAATATCAGGTATTTGGCGATAGCAATCAGTATTCAAAGTCGAATTAATATTCGAAGCACGAAATGGTCACAAAAATAAACTTAATTTGTGAAACCCTTATCAGATTCTACGTTAAGATATTATGCGAAAAATTCACGGAATTAATTTTAACGTAGCGCTGGCTTCTTAAAAAAATCAGTAGCACTCCAGAAGTGCCGACAGAAGGGGAAATTAAAGCGCAAAGTCATATAATATGCGAGCAATCAATGATGGATCGTTTATCTGTTCACGAAAGACTCTTTAAAATTTGAATGTATTGACATAATACATATTATCTAATATCTACCACATTATGAAACCGTTATTCCTGAAACTATATTTTTCTCTTTGTTTAAAAATAGTAACGGATTTCAAATCGCAATCCTAAAACTAATGATCACAAAAACGTCCAAAGATTTATTTTAACTTCTTTAAAAAAACCAAATAGGTAGAGTAGACATTGGGGCAAATTATAGCGCGAAACGACACGCTTTTCCGAAAATAAAAACACATTTAAAAATGTTTTACTTAATTTTACCTGTGGTCTAAGAGTGGTGTGCCTGGAGTATAGCGAGTAGTCCGGCTGGTAGAAGCTGGTAGGGGAGATGGGGGGCCGGTACTTCTTGTGACCGTAGCCCAGCGTGTCCATCGTGTGCATCGTCACGGAGGCGCTAGTGCATCGTCTGCGTTATGCACACTCACATCTCACCAACTGTAACAAGAAATGTAGCAAATGAATGCTCTTGATGCAGTAAGTGTGAACTAGAGTAGGTATAATAATAATATTGTAGACAAAAAGTTACTACAAGTACTCAAATAAAGAGGGACCCGAGTTCTTACTCCCAATCATAGAGAGCAGAGACATCAACATCAACATTAACAGTTATCCTCATCATAACGTTTGACTTCTGTCAAACGTTATGATGAGGATTTGGCGTTCAAGAATTATGTAATGTAACAAGAAAATATAATATTATTTGATTATAGGTACTGAACGAACGATTATAGGTAGGTAGGTTTAGGCTACCTAGTTTTTTCAAATTATATATTTCAGTGAATTTGGTCAGTGAAATTGTTTTTTAATTTTACTATTTTTAATAATTACCTAATTATAGTGAAAAAATTCTTTTGGTATTACCAAAAAGATCTAAACATCTATTGAACAGTTGTTTTAACACCAATGTACTAATTTTTTTTCTAATCAACTGTTCAACACGTGTTTAAATCTTTTGTAGTAAGGCCGTTTAGTTTTATCATAACATAATATTGTATTTAATGAAAATTGGTGTAAATGGAATTACTTTTCAATCTATCCACTTATAAATTATAGCGCTAAAAGCTAAAATCCAAGGCTGTCTAACAATAGTCTTGTTGGACAGCCTTGGATTTTAGCTCACACAAGTCTTGAAAGAGCTCAACACTAAATTAATAAATAGTAACGGGACTGTTCTAGTCCAGAAATTCCGGTTCGTCCACCATTGCAGTGTGATGGGAGACCACGTAAAGTCAAATACCCCATATTTACTAGCTATTCATAGGTTTGGTTGTGAAATAACGGAATACCTGATACACATTTTATGTTTAATAAAAGATGGGTAATAAATTTACTATTTTGTAATTTGAAAGACTATGATGGTAAGTATTAAAAGATAATTATAAGTGAGATCGGCCTGTCTGTGACAATTTTGCGCTTAAACCGTGGATTTGATTTAAATGTAAAGGTAAAATATACACATATTATGATATAAATAAACTGCGATACAGTAGTTCTAAATTGGGAAAGTTAAAATCTTAACATTTTTATCTCAGTAATAATTTGGCCCTTTAAGTCGAAATGATGTCTTTTTTCTGCCCTTAATGTGTTCCAAAGAGATAAAAATATCTGAACAGATTAACTTTAACCAAAATATTATGGACATTTAATATGTGCGAAAACAAATACGGTTTTACCTGCCAAGTGCCAAGTGTCCAAACAAAATGAAACGACGGCAAATAAAATGAAACCCCGGCTTATTGGCTTAGTTTTAGGGTGAATTATATTATGCATCAGATACTCGCGGCTCGCCGTTCCTCTCTCAAACTCTACCAAAATTAAAACCAGGTAAACATGTTCTGCAATACAGTCTACTATGCTGAACTTATTGATATTATAAACGCGAAAATGTGATTGTCTATCTGTATGCCTATTGCCTATCCCTTCAACTGTGGCGGCCATATTGCAAAAATAAGCGCATCCTCAAATCCTAAATTGATTTGGCTTTTTTAGTATACAGGGTGTAACAAAACTAAGTGATAATACTTTGGGCCCTAATAAAAATACTTTAGGGCGTGCATGAGTTCCTTATACACTATAGGTCACTGTGAAAGTAGCAGCGCTGAAAGAGCAAGGGCAAGCGCCCCAGCGTCATGGAATTTCCTATACAAAAGTAAAAAAATACTCTTTTAGCGCTACTACTTTTACAGTTAACTCTACAAAAGAGACCCATACAGACCCTAAAGTATTATCACTTAATTTTGTTACACTTATAAACAGGAATCTATAGACAGTTAGTTAAAAAATACACGACTGTCAGAACGTCTAGCGAAATATAATAGGTTATAGGACTGATTAATAGGCGCTGTTTATACGATCTTTATCGTTTCCTAAATCGTGGGCCTAGTACAATAAGCATTCATATGATGTTAATGGTTGCTTTAATAATAAAGGCTACACGGAAATCGCTACTGCGGCTTTTGATGCCTAAAGTAACGTCTTTTGTGTGCTAAACGCCTAATATTTCATTATTAAACTGTTATTCAAAGCTTTTGATTGATAGTTTAGTTTTCATTGATTTAACCGTATTTAAACCTTCGTTGTAAATTAATTAGAGATTTGTAAGTTGTATCATGTACCGATCAAACGTTTTGTAATCGCAAAATTACATGAAAATCTACTAGGAGGAACGTTTTGTATTTCTCGAATGTCAGTCGATATTCGATGTATTAAAAAGCGGCCAAGTGCGAGTTGGACTCGCCCATGAAGGGTTCCGCAGCAGCAATAAGGTTTATTTTTATGAAATTAAAAGGTTTCTGATTTATTTTTATATTTCAGTCGCTTTAATGAAATTTAGATTAAGGTTTACCATTTATGTCGTATAAAAAAAACTACTGGCTAGATTTCGTTCAAACCGTATATTTTATTTTAGAATTATCATGCTCCTACTTTAGAAATTAGAGGGGGGGGGGACACACTTTTTACCACTTTGGAAGAGTCTCTCTCGCAAACTATTCAGGTTAGAAAAATATGATATGAGAAACCTCAATATGATTTTTGGAGACTTATCCATAGATACCCCACACGCATAGGTAGGTTAGATGAAAAAATTTTTTTCGTTTCAGTTGTACCTATGGGGACCCCTAAAATTTTTAATAATTTTTCCATTTTTGCATCAAAATCTTAATGCGGTTCACAGACTACATCTACTTACCAAGTTTCAATAGTATAGCTCTAATAGTTTCGGAGAAAAGTGGCTGTGACATACGGACGGACGGACAGACAGACAGACAGACATGACGAATCTATAAGGGTTCCTTTTTTGCCATTTTGGCTACGGAACCCTAAAAATCGGGTATTTTCCACCGGAGCCTCGTTTTGTGGAATGTTTTTTTAGGAACCAGTAAGGATCGCTTCATTTGCCTGAACTCATCCTGAACTCGCTAAGCACAGAGATTCTATTGGATCATAAAAAATATATTCTGCCTTTGCTTATGCCAAATGCTAATCAGTCATCGATCAATAGCATAACTAAGTAGACACCAGACACATACGATGGGCTCGATTCCCAAGCCAAAAATTTTGTTTCGATGGCATACCATCTCACTCGCGTGTAATTGCTCCTCTACATGACGGACCAGCTACGCTATACAGGGTGTAACAAAAATAAGTGATAATACTTTAGGGTGTGTACGTGTTCCTTGTAGAGAGTTCACTGTAAAAGTAGCAGCACTGAAAGACAATTTTTTTTCACTTTTGTATGGGGAAACTCGTGACGCTCGGGCCCTTGTCCATACAAAAGTGAAAAAAAAATCGTCTATCAGCGCTGCTACCTTCATAGTGAACTCTCTACAAGGAATACGTACACATCCTAAAGTATTATCACACTTATTTTTTGATACACACTGTATATATAAACTACATAACGCTCCCCACGCTGGGCCATCGTGATGGCCCACTACGCTGGGAGTTGGGACATCTTGTAGAGGCGCTATAAAGACAGCATGTGAGCACGCGAGTGAGATAGCCTGCGATCGAAACGACATTCGACGCTTGAGAATCTAGGGCCAGGCAGCTCACGAAGTGGAATAACAGGGGTGTGTGTTCGTGTGCGAAATCGTGAACATGTTCGCTCAAATTTGACTTGCGATTAGCTCAGTGTATTGTTAATTAATTATAGGCTTTCCCATGCAAATACAGACGCGGTTTGATAAATGTTTGCTCCGTCGCTCCGTCGCGTTAGAAATTAGAATGGATATTAATTATTATTTAATAGTTATGGTGAATATAATACCGAAATTTGCAAATTATTATAGCTGATCTAAGTCTAACAAACATCTGGTTCTACTAAAATATCTCTTAAAAATAAGTATGGGAATACCTCATAACAGCTTGAAATCCTGTACATTCTTTTCACCTTGGCTGACGACTTTGTTTTCAATTTTAAGAGTTAAGCCTCATATAGCTTGACTAAACAAAGACAACCAAAGACTCGATCCTTAACACGTATGGCTATTACGAGTAAGGCCGCTGATGCGAGGCTAAACCGTCCGCAGCTGAACAGAGCTGGTTGTCTACACCATTAACACGTACTTATTGCCCAAGCCTTGCCCTGCACATCGGCTGACTCACCGTGGGAACCCGAGTAGCCTTCGCATTGACTATGACACCACATTATACAGTAGTCTTTAAACTAGACCGCCGAATCGCCACACGCGCACATAAGCGCAGTGCCGAAGTTATATTTTTAAAGGCCACTTTATTTCAGCCGCCCCATGTTCGTACATGGTTCGTAATTTCATAATCTACCGGCCCCCTATTGACGCTGTCGCCCCTAGGCCGCGGCCTATACGACCTTTTTTTTTTAATCCAAAGCTGCAAAAGCGTGAGTTTGACTTCTTTCTCCTATTTTCTTCTGATTAATTTCGTTGCGGGTCCCAAAACAGCTTTAGCATGTCCCTCGGGCTGTCTGAGATAATTTCAAAGGGTTTTCGTGGTTGGATACCGCTATCGATACTGGTGACACAGGAAAGTGGTGAGAATTTGTGGTGGACCAAAAAACATAGTCGCGCGCCTTACTGTTGTCTTTGTGTTGTTCGAGTTTGATTCCAAGGGTTAGTTACTCTACTGTTTATAATATTGTAATGACTGTGGCTTAATTGTATGTAAAACGATTAGACGCAATACGGTGGACAATTATTATTTATTGCTTACTGCGTACGTTGCTGCCTACTGGTACCTCAATAAAATTAAAGCGATCAATCATAATGATTCTAAATAATATAAATGTAGGTTGCCAGCAATATGTATGTATAACTTAACTGTTAGTCATACGTAGCAAATAGCAATAGAACACTATTGCTACGTATGATTAACATTTTGCCGTGCCTTTACTGTTGTAACTATTGTTGTAGAGACTTTTGTTTATAGATAACATGATGTTGCCCCAAGTTTGTTGATATTCGTTCATCGCGTAATGTAGACACAATCGTGTTCTTTGCCAAGGCTCAAAGTAAAATTTATTTCATCTAAAGAATATATAAATTAACATCTAAACAAAATAATGGAACTTGGTTACTATACACAGTTTACTTACTCTACGGACTTTTGCTTATAAGACAATTTCTGTAGAACTTAACTAAATAGTTGTAACTAGTAACTTCTAAGGGTGAATTGCACCAGAAGCGTAGTTAAAGTTAAGGTTAAGGTTATCGTCAAATAAGGCCATTTTTGCTAGGGATTTGACAGTTCATTTCACATTTTGTTATGGTTAAAGTTATAGTTATAAGTAAGCCGGTGCAACCCACTCTAAATAGTTGCTTAATATATTAATTATTAAAATATATTAATTATTATACGAATGGATGGAAATATTAATATTTTATGTAGCGTACATTGTTCTATGAAAAAGACGTAACCTTAAAAATATGCTCTTGTGACATGAATTTGTAACAAGGTAAAGTTTATACACAAACAGTTTCGAGTAAACTAATTACTTAAGCTGTGTAATGTTTAGGTAATTTTGCAATCGGAAATCCTGTTATCTTTTGCAGATCCATATTTGACATAGGCAGTCTTCCAAGTAGGTACGTATGTAGGTACTATTCGTTATTAACTAAACATCCGTAGCTATCTTTCATGGCTACACAGCCATGAAAGAAAGGACATTTTGAGACGGGCAATTGGCCTGACACCAGGGCCCCCGTTACCATATCGTGTGCAATATGTGCAATGCACACGGGCACCATCCTCTAGGGGCGCCAAATCGTAATCAAAACCAAGGACTCAAAAAATTTGCCTAAAGGGGCGCCAAAATCCTTTTTTTGCACTCAGGCGTCAGTAGCCCTTACGGGGCCTGCACCTGCACATTCCCACCACTGCAACTCCTGTGTCGCCAGGATCGACAGCGGTCACCAACCATTAAAACTTTTGATGTGATCCCAAAGAGTTCGAGAGACAAGCTTAAGCATGGTTTCGCTAAAACTCTTGAGCCCCGCTACGAAATTATTCAAAAGTATAAAAGGTTATAAAAACCAGCAGCTCTCAGGTATAAACAATTGTATACACGATCTACAGGGTGTAACCAAACAAAGTGATAATACTGGATGTGTATGTGTCTCTACAATATGAAGTTCACTGTGAAAGTAGCAGCACTGAAAGAGCTTTTTTTGGTGATTTGTATGGGCAAGGCCCCCGGCGCGGGCGTCATGCTTTTGCCCATAAAAAGCTTAAAAAAGTAACTCTTTCAGTGCTGCTACTTTTAAAGTAAACTCTACGCTGGTGGCTCATACACACCCTAAAGTGCTATATCACTTAGTTTTGTTACACCCTGTATCGCATCCGAAGAGCCTAGCAATATTCTGACTCCTGAGTAAACTTAACCTTGTACTGAATAGATATTTATTAATTCATTCATCAGTGGTTATTATACTCCATAAATCAAGAGCACTTAGCAACTTAAATTAACTTACAAAGTCTATATAAACTCCGTGAACGAACTTAAAAGTTTCAGACAAGATCTTACGAACAATAGAATATCTAATAAAAATCCTCCATTGTTTTGTACCATTACAAACATCTAATTATTTTACTTATCGCACTATAATAATATTATTATAATTTATTTAATCACTCGCTTTAAGATAAATACTGTACCTATATAAAATACTATAGGTAAATGACTAGATTGGACAGTACCTACCTGTTTAAACTACTAAAAGATTTAGAAACTTAAAAACCTGAAATACTTTATATACACTTTAATTTACAGATTTTACATGTTTCTAATTTGAGCCATACTTTCAGACTAATTTAATGACATCTTACATTTGTCATTGGTTATTTTCTAAAAATACAAAGAGGATACATATTCGACCAAACATGCCGCCCACCAAGGACATCTTGTAATGTCCTTAACGGGAGAGCAATAACTGAAATAATAATGATAAATTTCTAAGAGGTAACTGATTATGATAACAAAATACAATTGTATAAGTAAACTGAATAATATAAACAAGCAAATGGTCTAAAAATAACGTTTATCCCTTTGGAAGGCAGCACACTTTAGCAATCTGTGTTTGCAAATATTATTGAATTTCTTTATATTCCTTTCTAATGACCCAGATCTTTTAATACTCTACTTTTACTAAACTCTGCTTTAAAATCTCTTTCTCTTCTATGACTGTCTAGTCTTTAAAATATTTTCTGGCCATTCTCAACGATCAACATCTTTGTAATCCTTTTTCTGTTCTCTTCTCTCCTTATTTGCAATTTTTATTTCTGTGTCTCCCTTCCACATCTCGCTTGTTTAAAGTTTAAGTTACATTTTCATATTTTTATTTGTATCGACGATAAATTATTATTATCCTTTTGGACTTGACACTCTTGACATAGTATACCTCAATGCTTTTGACACTCTTTAGTCTATTCTATGACGTCTATCTGGCATGTTCGTTTTAGGTACTTTTTCTAAAACTAAAACTTTTTCTTGACTTTTTATTCTATCTGACTGTTATGACGTTTTTGACATAACCTTTGAATTTTTCAGAATTTTTCCACAGTGACATATTTTGATGATATTTATTCCAAGTTATTTAGAATGTTATGTATTTTATATATTTTATATTTACGTCTTTCTTCTTTATTAGTTTTTCTCGATTTTCTCTAGCTTCTTCGTTTATTTTTATGTCCCCTTTTGTTACTCATTTTTCACACTATTTACTTTACTCACATTTTCATCTAGCGCTAGCTCGTAAGACCATATTAAATTCTCAAGAGGTCCTACTGCTTTGCTTATAATAAAAGGACCATATTATTCGACTCAAGAGATCCTAGGGACCATATTATTACTCTCCTCAGAGGTCCCAAGGACCATATTACTCGAATATCCATATTTTCACTCGCAGGACCATATTGTTAGCTCTCAGAGGTCCTGCTTCATTCCTCGAAGGCTTGCTCGGTAGACCATGTTGTCTTCTCAGAGGTCCCGATTAAGTCCTCAAAGGCATCTATTTACTTCACTTTGCTCGAAGGACCATGTTTAAACTACTAAAAGATTTAGAAACTTAAAAACCTGAAATACTTTATATACACTTTAATTTACAGATTTTACATGTTTCTAATTTGAGCCATACTTTCAGACTAATTTAATGATATCTTACATTTGTCATTGGTTATTTTCTAAAAATACAAAGAGGATACATATTCGACCGAACACTACCAGTCATTGGACAAAACACAAAAACACAATATTAATTAGGTTGCTTTTAATTTTTAAACCTGCCTGTTTTAAAGTAAACGAACGCCTGATTTTAAAGAAAAACAGGTAGTTTTAAAGCAACCTTAATAATTAATATTGTGTTTTTGTGCTCTGTCCAATGACTAGTACTGTCCAATCACTACCTAGTCATTTCACCCTACTATGTTTTACAAGTACTATAAATTAGGTGATTTAGGTTACTTAAAAATATTATATAATTAAATAATTAGTTACACACTTAATTCACATTTGATAACCTTCAGGTGCCAGTAATCCTTTTCACACTTACAATTAGTTAAAAAATGAGAATTATTAAAATTAAGGGATCCGACTCCTATAATTAGACATCGCCATAAAATGGCTCGATATCGTTAACATTCTTGTTTATTTCCCAAATTTTTATGTCGCTTTTGTTCTTCTCAAGGTCTCGTTCAGACGTTCCAAATTCCAATAACTTTGGACACCCAATAAAAATGTCATTAAATAAATTTTATGGGGAAAATCGAAGTCATAAACCTTTGTTGCTTAGATGTACACAATACATCGTGGTATATTAAATTGTAATGTATTCTAATAAGCGTGTATTTTTCAGCACAAAAGCATCACGAAGGTTTCCTTGAATTCCGAATTCGAACCTAAATTAAAAGAAAGCATTGTCATTCGATTTTATTTTTGTAACATACGAAACAACATATTATACTTACCATTAAAATAATTTGATATGAAGTTGAAACCAAAATTCTATGGAGCTCGAATTCTGATTTTGCATAACGATGCAGACGTTTTTCTGGGTATTGGGAACCGTTTGATGTAATTTACATAAACTCTTGATGCAAATATTTAGATTTCTATCTGTAGGAATGACAGTTTTATTTTAAACTATAGTTTATAAAATTACGTTAACGAGTTAATTATATGGGATGTAATGTGAAATGTCTAGACAGAGTCTAGATTAAGTGAGAACGACCATAATTACTTAGCTTATTAAAACGTATTATATCTGTAGATAGCGACTAGGTAGACCTTTATTTTCAAGCTCAAAATAATATTTTTAACTCAAGGAATTTATTCTCATAATATTAAGTGACGGCGCCCAAAACTTCGTTGTGCCAAAATTTGTTTTTCGCGTATATTTTTTCGGGACTCAAAATAACTCCATACTTAGCAAAGTCAGTTCATTGGTTTGGGCTTAAAGAGATAACAGACAGACAACTTTCCCATTTATAATATTATATGAGTATGGAAATGCATATTATTATAATAAACAGGGTGTTACAAAACTTGGTATGTATATTGTGTTCCTTGTAGAGAGTTCACTGTGAAAGTAGCAGCGCTGACAGACCAATTTTTTTCACTTTTGTATGGGCAAGGGCCCAAGCGTCATGAGTTTCCCCATACAAAAGTGAAAAAAATTGGGTCTTTCATCGCTGCTACTTTCACAGTGAACACGTACACACCCTAAAGTATTATCACTTAGTTTTGTTACACCCTGTATATCTGCAAAAAGCCACTAGCGAGAGCTAAAGTTTAAAAAAAACCTTTAATTTTGTAAAACTTAAAGGTTTTTTTTAAACTTTAGATTTAAAGAATTTGTTTCCATGCAATTATAACAATGGATATTGAATACTGCAGACCTAATTAATTCTAGCGTGTTTACGTATCACGTGTAATTGAAATATTGCACTGATGTAATACTTAGTCATAGGAATGATACTAACATCACTGAGACATTATCATGCAAGGCTGGCATCACATAATCAGCATCTCTGCATACCTGCATACTCTTCTATCTACGTAATCTTTAAGTCAGCACCATAAGGACCATAGTCCTACATCCGAGGTAAAACCCAAGTGTCACGGCATTAATAATGACACCCAAAGTGGGTGAAGTAACGCGATATTGGACACGTGCGATGCACCACTAACCACACATCAACTAGCGTACACCCATTTTACCACTCACCCACTACTGATCACCATTAATGGCCCCACTGAGAGCCGCTTAATCATTACTTAACTTTAATGTAATGCATATTTTGATGAAAACTCCATGCATTTTAGGTTAAACCCTTCATGAATTAAAATTAGGTAATCATTAAATCTCTCTTAATTCGGCCGTAAGTAGTTAGACTGAGTATGATTTGGTGGCACTTCTCATCATTAGGACGTTTACTGTATGATTGAAAACGTGCCAGAAGTGATCAGTTTGCATGTTTGATTAAAGGCATATAATATACAAATTATTATTATACAGTATCAAAGAGGAGAGATAAAATCTCAAACTTATACAGCACTTTGCTCACCCAATAAGCGTGGTGTCAACGCGGTTTCTCGTGAAAGCGCTCAATTTAAGATCATTAACTCAATTTGTTGCTGCGGAAATATTGGAATTGAATTGAAAATTTCTGATATTAAAGCAAATTGTAAAGTTTGCGGAGAAGATTCGTCTGTATGATCTATACTTTCTGACGTGAGAATTTATACAAGTCGTCTCTCATTTTGACGTTGACCGTTGTTTTAATGATTCTATATTTCCTCACTTTGGTCTTTGCGAAATATACATTTTTTTACAAAATAAAATTACATAATATTACCTAATAGTTGCTCGCTTTGTAGCGCCATGTAAATTTTCCGGGGTGAAAACTATCTTAAGTACCTATAGGTCTACCAGAATTTGATGGCAAAAGTGAGAAAGTAAACTGACTCTAGCAATACCGGGGTAATAATTATTATAATAATAATAATAAATTCTATATTTGCACATCAAAAAAAGAAAATACAAAATAATAAGTAATAGTTAAAAAAAAACTAAAAACACGCTTTTTATATAAAGCGTCGGTTACAAACAAACATACAAACATAGAAATTGAAAAATTGAATAATTATATCAAATTAGTGTATTGTCATCGGTCCTCGATAAATCTACAAAGTTTGAACGAAATCTGGCTGTTTAAAGTGGGTCGAAATCGCGCCCAAAGAAGTCGGTCACAAACATGTTACAAACAAATATACAGGTGAAGCTAATAAAAAGCGTATAAAAAGAAACAATTTTTAGGTAGAGCGCAAATTGTCGGTCTTACCGCTTTAAGGGGTTTCTTCCACACAACCATTGTTGGAATTATGAATAAGGTAGGGGTAATTGGAATAAAACATTTTGACCCTTTTTTTCCCTATAGTGGCTGATTCTGTGTGTGAAACATGCAAATGTATAAATTTATCCAATGATCAAGGATATTTTTTGAAAAACTGCTGTCAAAATTTGCCATCAGATTCTGGTAGACCTATACTTTTCCAGGATAAAGCCGGTTCATAGCAGTTCGAACATGAAGAGGTAATTGTAACAGACAGACAATAAGGTTTTTACATACTTGTGAGCTTATATTATATAGTACTATACAAATTGATGTCTCTTTTTGTCAAATACACCAAAATATTATACTTCCTAGTAATGGTGTATTTGACGAAAAACTGGAGTAGAGGTGTAATGACCTCACGCACCGTAACCCATAAGCCATAAGTAATAACGACTCACTACCGTGAAGTTGCGCCTCAATCTTTTACTAATTACGTCGTTTTTACACTTTTTTCCGTCTGAGGGAAGTAAAAAACTTGCTATGTAAACATAAAATGTTTAAGTACCTACGATTAAAAATTATATCAATAAGTAACTTGAAGATTGATTGGGGAGGGTATCTACTAAAAAGTATCCACAGCCGAACATACCTATAACCTCCTCCTTTTTGAAAGTCGGTTAAAAATGATTTGGAGTACAGAAGTTTTGTTTTGTCTTTTAATGGAGGGTCAAAACTAGCATGATTTTAATAAAATATTGATTTGATTTAGGAATCATCTAATATTGATAAGTGGTCTAATATTCTTACCCGTGCGCGCTGGTGAAAAAATATCAATGTATTTATCCTATAAACTTAAAACTACTAATCTGATTATGATGATATCCCCCGGATTTTATTGATTCAGCACGATATGTGAGGGGTAGGTTCCTCTACATTAATTTGATTTAGCTTTGCAAAATTCACGAACTCGACAGACAATGATTTCCCTACTCCCGCGGTACTTTACATTCTTCACTTACTACTTAGCGCTTGTACTGTTACAAGTGACGTCATAATCACTTGTAGTGATAGTATTCACCGCTTGGCATTAACATTGAATGGGTAACAGTCGTAGCGCTATTAGGTAACTGATGCCATGATGCCACGCGGGTAACGTTACTTTACATGTAGTACAGTTTTCGGCGGTATGTGGACTGAGATAATGCTCAATATTTTAAATTGTGGTGTAATGTGTTTTAAATAGACGTAGCCCGTAGGTTCTATAAAACATACAACTCTGCTATACATAATGTGGAAGACGAATAACATCTATTTAATTAAGATAGCATTTAATTTCAGGAGGAAAAACAAACCATTTCTCCAGGTAAAACGCTTTAAATTAAAATCTCCTAAAATGCTATTTTAATTTCAGTTTATAACCTAGCGAATAGTACTGTTATGATACAAAAGCGAAAGTAATGTTACATTTTTCCAGAAAGGAATTGAAATTAATGTTAAACAGGTATTAGAATAATATGCCGTTAATATATTATTATTTATGCGATTTTGGAAACTAAATTAACATAAACAAGGACATAGTTTTTATTTATGGCTGTATAAGTTATTTTAATCTTGTTTCATGAACGGTGAAACTTTTATTTCTTTTTGGAATATAATAAGGGTGAGCAAAGCAGCCCCTACTATAGGTATCCCACAACCTGAGCACTTTTGTGGTACATTTTATGAAAAAACTGTCACACATATTGATTAGTGTTTTAACATAACAATTTTTATTTGTAGATGTGTTATCATTAGTCAGTCAAGGTCTGGTTACCATTAAAATACAAAAAACTGCCTTAAAGATTATTATCACGCAGAAAAACGAAACGAGCCCTCACAAAGCTAGTATATTCTATAAAATTGCTAAAGAACCGTTTTCTTTACAATGCAACAAGGATTTTTTGGCGCGTGGACGAAATCAGAACGCCTCATCTAAAGAGTCACTTGAGAGAGTTTGTATAGGTATATATTTTTTCCACCAAATCCAACACACCTTCCTTACCATGCATTTATGTTTGCATGTGGCCGAATTATGTATTATTGCTGGTATCATTAAAAATACCTAATGTCAAGTGCACTTATAGTTTATAAATAGGTTGATAAACCTATTTTTAATTTATAAGCCACTATCAACTATGCTTCCAAGAGCCAAGACGTATATTTTTGCATTTTGTGTTTGAGAAGATAACCGGTACTTTTCTTTTATTAAATTACTAGCTGTCCCGGCAAACGTTGTTTTGCCATTTAAAGTATATTTTCTACATCATCAGTTGATACATGTTTTACCCCCTCTTTTGTCCCCTAAGAGGGTGTGATACCTAATATGAAGTAAGTCCACTAAAGAAAAAAGTTGTATACAAAATCTGACCCCACTTTGGTCCCCAGAGAGGGTTGAGTGGGGAGGGGGGGGGAGGAGGATTTTTATACACCAGATGTTGAGTTGGAAGAAGACAAATATAATATATCTGTGAAAACTGTGAAAAATCTGTGAAAACCGTGTGCAAATCGGATCAGTAGTTTTCGTGTTAAAGAAAAAAGTTTGATACAAAATCTGACCCCCTCTTTTGTCCCCTTAGAGGGGTGGGGGGAAAAAATTTTATACACCAGATGTTAAGTTGGAAGAAGATAAATATATCTGCGAAAACCACATTCAAATCGGATCAGTATTTTTCGTGTGATGCTGGAACAAACATACAGACAGACAGAAAGAGTGACAGACAGACATATAGACAAAAAACTAACCACATTTTTGGCTTCTATAGCGATGTAGTGACAAAGGTGTAATTTCGGGTGTCATTTCATATCTTTTATGTACAGAATTTTCATTTCTACAACAGAATATTGTCTTCCTCCCGCACGCGCTTTGGTGACGCCCACTATCGTAATATTTTAATTTCGCCATAATTTCAAAACCAAACATCCAATTTTAATCATTTAAAGACCAAATATTATCTACATAAACTGTACTTAGTGATAAAATAATTTATTTTGATAAGGATTAATAGCGTGAGTAAAATATATCCGTTTAAATGTAGTCCAAAAAAAATTCAGGATTTTTAAAAAAATAAATGGTTATTGTGCCTCACTCGACATAGATAGGTATAGTGTGTCGCGGACTTTTTTGTAGATATTTATAAGATCTACAATTACTTAGAACATTTTATGGTTCTATCTTTTATAGTTTAGGCAGCGTACGCAAAATAAGTAACTTTTCTAGCTGATTTTTTACACCTTGCGTCCGAAAAACTCAAATATCTTACGGAACCCTACTTTTTTTCAAAATAAAATGTAGCCCATGTTCAGCAGAAATAATGTAGGATTCCAATAGCAAAAGAATTTTTCAAATAGGTCCATTAGTTTCGGAGCCTATTCGACTCAAACAAACAAACAAACAAACAAACAAACAAACAAACAAACAAAAAATCAAATCTTTCCTCTTTATAATAGTAGTATAGACGAACATGCTGACGTCACATCCAAATCGGAAGTACTTTTCTTTATTCTGCGAAGAAATATGCATACCAGTGTGTTAAAAATATAAAGATAATACCACTACATACAGGTGCACCGTGTATGTTACATGTTATTACGCGTACATCGCTTCTCACAACCGGTCTGGAGACACGTTCATACCTAGGACTTGTTAACCGACCCAGCCCCAGACCTAATAATAAGTAGTTAAAGATATTCTCGGTCAGATCGTCGTTATATAAAAGCCCTATAAAATATGTAAGCTTGGCTGCGTAAAACAGAATAACACAATTTTACTAGGGTGCTGTATTTCTTCTTTAGTAAAATAGTATATAGCTAATAATCATAATAAAAAGGAAATATTTTAGTATGCTATCTTTTGATAATAAGTTATAAATAATTTCACTGTTTATCGTGAAAAGTGTGTGGTTCCTGAATCCTATGGGATTTACTTTGATGACAACAAAATATTAGATACTTAATTGTAACTAAAAGAATATTAACAGTATATAATTAACTTTTCTTGAAAATCGCATAGTATCTTCGAAAATGCGTTAGCAGGAAGTTAGTATAGGAAGAAGAGGAAATGAATAAACAAATCTATAATTTTTCCTATTATCTAAAATACACAAAAGACAAATGAAGTGTTATTAAGTTGTCAATATAAACTATGAATGGTTTGTATTAAGTTAGAAGTCATAAATTCATCGGAGCTATTTATCATATTATTTCGATTAATCTTCTTATCTATATATATAAAAATGGATCTTCAAATGTGTTAGTCGCGCTAAAAAAGGCTGATTTTAGTCTTAAAATATTCGTAGAAGTCCAGGGAAGGTTTTAAAGTGATACGAAGTTCAACGGGACAGCTAGTAATTAATATAATTTTTAGTTGTGCAATCAAAATGTTATGGAGGAAAATTCGATAGGAAGTGATACGGTAGACTTCTTCTTTTTAGCTCTTTCTCAGTTTACGAATGATCGCAAATCACCAAGAAAAGCTATCTCGGGTTGTCGATTTAGGCAATTTATTATTAACAGCTAGTGCTTTGATCCACCATATGGCTGGGGGTCGAGGATGTGATACGATAGACAATTTTAATCCTTTGCGTATGAACTATGCTTCTAGATTTCAATTATTTAATGTTTTTCAGTAATATAATTTATTCTTTAAAGATATTTAGTGATAGTTTGCTAAACAAAGCATGTCAAAGTGTGTGGTTATATAAATTTTGTTATAATTTTAAAAATGTTTAGTCATGGTTAAGAGTTAATATAACTCTACATTCACAAACCTTCCTGATACAATCTGGGTTATGTGTCGTCGAGACGCTGCGACCTTATAAAAGAGTTCTTTAGCTTCTCATACCTTTTTCAAGGGCGAAGGAAGTTATCTCATTAATTTGAAATTACATTGAACGTAAAATTGTGAGTCAACGGATGGGCTCATATGTGCTGGTATAATATGTAAACCTAGGCTTTAAGAATGCTCCAACCGGAGAATTAGCAGGTCGGATGTCTGTCAGTACGAATATCGACGTTGATGACATTAAAATAAGATTCATATTAGCGCGCCTTGTACAGTGGCGGTTACGACGCTCGCCGCGTTCTTGATGTGGCAAAAATGTATGAAAAAATTTGAGAATTTTTTTTATTTTTCTTATAACTGGAAAAGTTGTTTATTTTTGTATAAAATTTTTAGCGGCGCGCCTTGTACAGTGGCGGTTACGATGCTCGCCGCGTCCTTGATAGGGCGAAATAGGAGAAAAAAACCTTTTTACTCAGATAAACAAACCAAAATGCAAACCACAAATTATTCTTCTTTAAGTTAAGCTTTTCGTAGATATGATTTTTGAAAGTAATACTATCATAAGCTTCACGTAAAATAAGAAAAATATCACAAAATATTCAAATTTAGCCTCCTCTTCGGAGTTATTTTTGATCGAGCGAAGTTTTTAATATTATGTTTCGAACCACAAATTGTCAAAGTACAATAAGTAAACAACAATGTGTTATTTTTTTTGGCTTTTGAAAGTCACTATTTGTTTGTTTATTATTGATTCAAAGTCATGTGAAATTGGGTCTATAGGGCCTTAAAACATCAAGTCGTACAGTTAGTAGTTACTTACAAACTTATTCTAAAATCTTCGCACACGCGCAGTAACCAACCTGACACCATTGTTAAGGCCGAGATGGCAAGTGGTTTCACGTTTTGAATACCGCTGTAACATGTGTACAAATATTTGGATCAAGCTCTGGCTTTTAAAGAACACTGCTAGACAATAGAGCATTTTAAATATTAGACATTTTATAACATCTTACATATAAAATGCTCGTGTCGCGGCGTTTATTCTACGAGACGACTGGACTGATTTTCAAGAAGTTGTGTAGGTCTGAAAATCATATTTTTTTATACACACAAAATGTCAAGGGTGGTTTTCCCCCTAAATGTATATAATATGACAAAAAGCTTTTGCCGGGTCAGCCAGTACATTAAACTTTCATAAAACGTCGTTTGACTAATCACTTGTGGCTTTGCAGAGTTCTCGTTTTAGAAATATCCCGTTATGTTGTCTTGTTTCATTATGCACAGTATATTGACATCATAAAGCATGATGTATCAAATATGTACGAAACATATTATGTGTCAGACTGGCAAGAAGCTTATAGTAATACATTTGTAATGATTTTACGATTTACCTAGTGTTTGTTCTTCTGTGTATTCTCTACTGTTCATTAGAGAAAACTTTAAAATTAGCTAATGCTTTAATAAGGGCTATACAGTTTAAAAACTAACGGCAGAGATATTTAATGAGGATTAAACTACAATTTAATGAATAGTTTGACAGCTGATAATGCTCAAATTTTTATTATATAAAATTAATAACAATTAAGTAATTAGTAATCGTCTCTGAGTGTAGCAGTAAGGCATTTAGGCATTAGGTTAAATGATTTGCAAATTTAATGCCAGTAGAATAATTTATTGAAATCAGTTGTTTCATACCCACGGCGGCCTGACTTGACTGACAGAGCTGTTTTACGTCCACGCTCCTAGGATAATAATCTCTGTTTCCTCCAATCGCAGCACTAGCTTGATATAAATGTGGATCACCTAGGAAATCAGCAAAAATACCGCAAACCCCAGGGCCCAGGGCAAATTAGTACAATACACTTTTTGCGATTCGTTAACTTTTGTCGTGAACTACTTGTTATCTCTGTGTCACAGGAAGTTCCACAATGCTTGCCATTATGTCCTTAGATGCTCCACAGCCAAACAAGACAACCATGTCATTGCCACGGCCGAGAGCATAATGCTTATAGTAATGTCAAAATGCAGTTCTTTTAAATTCATAATATACTGAAAAATGAATTATTAAAGATCAATAATTTTTATAATAACTATGGTAATATTTATTAGGCGAAATATTTTTCCTTTGACTTGACACCAAACCTTCATTTTTTCACAAGATTTCCTTCTGATAGAAAATAAACTTTTAATTACCATTAAGAGCAGAAAGGAGCTTTCTTACTCCACTTAAATATTGAACAACTTCTATTTCATACAAATTCACGTGGTATAACTGTACACAAATTAGTAAATAATTCAAATAAAAAAATATTAGGATGTTTGTAATTCGCAAAAAAGAAAACAAGTTTGTAATCGCAAATCTAGAGCTGCGGCGCTCGTTGAAGTCTTTTTGAGGCGACCGTTTGTTTGTTGACATGAAAATATTTTATAGGGTTAAGAACCTTCATATCGTTTTTATTTTATTAAATTTTATCGCTGCATTTTAACGTCGCAATAAATATAACAATCGCAGACCATGACGATAATTTTATCGTCTTTTGAAATAGTGCTACGAAGAGGTTAATGAAACTTTTGGCTATGCTCATGCATGCTTCTTTTTTTCGTAACAATGTGTTAAACATGGGCTTTTAATTAAACCATTATAACAATGTATTCTTTCTAAAGTATTTATTTATGTGGTAGTCATTTAATTTTTGTGACACACATACCTTTTAGCTTAAAATCATAATGATGAACTATAAATAAATGAAAATCAAAGATAATATGTCATATTAATTATGTCATAAATTGATTACCTACCATAGTCTGGAGCTAAATAATTCCTTGTGATCACAGCACACTCAATTTTTTTTTCAGTAGTGTCAGTCGCGAGCAAGATGCGCGTGCGCAGGCGTGTAACGCGGGCGGACTGCGGCACAGTACTGGCGACATAACGGCCGGGAGATGTTTCTTTTTTAAAATTAGTTTTTCTCCATAATTTTCTAATTGTGGCCATGAGTTTTTTCAAAATCGATCGGGTGTTTTTCATGTTAAGTTATTGTTATGTTATTGGGGTAGGTTTTATGTTATAATGACCTCAATAGTTGGTAACTGTGTATTATTATAATTATTATGATGAACTCAACTTCATAAGTACAGTTTACTATAATATTTCTTGTATTTAATTACAGACATGACAGGTATTGTTAAACAAAATACACACAATTCAAGACGTGAGTGGAAGAATAAGGTAAGTAACATGAAAAAACTTCCCGTTTTTTAGCTTAAATGGAGGCTTTAGGGCCGGAAAGTTATTTGAAATAGAAAAACTATGGATTGTATGTGTAGCCAGATATATAACCTAGCTAGGTTATGAAGTAGATGAGTTACAAGTTTTATTAAAATAACTAGGGAAAAAATGAGTTATTGTCCGTATGTTACGAAATGTTACTTGTTCGATTCATCCACTCACGTCTTCAATTACTAGTATAGATGTTTTTCGCAAAATACTTGTCAAGAAGGATTTCGGAAAACCGTACATTTTCACGCTATAAAAAGGACGTTCTTTCCCGGGAGTTCTGTTTATCATCTCGATAGTCCCGACACAATATTAAGGAATAAACAAATTGTGTATTTTAGTATAACATTTAATACGTAATCCGTACTACAGCATCTATGTTAAACAAAGAGAGCTAACTAAATATTTTTTACCACGTTAACCAGTGCAGCTTGCAATAAAAACTTTTCACGATGCTTGATTATAAAGTCACGCAGTACCCATCAACTTAGATCAAAAGCAAAGAGGTATTACTGTCATATTTGGTAACTATTTCCTATTTATAACTGATATACAGCTCTTCCCAATATATATGATAGTGATTTCATGGTTATTAATTTGTAATTATATTAATTATTCGATGTTAAGTGCAAATTAGTCTTAATAGAAGTTAAGAGTTAAGACAAACGTATTTCTGCGAGAACGTAAGAGGTGACGCTCAAGCCGCTAAACAGGCCCCTGAGTCAAGACGAATTCGTAATCGCTTCGTTATAGAATCGCCGATCAAAATGTATGGAATTGACATAAGACGAGTCGAACGTCAACGTCATATTAACGAACGCTTATGTCAATTCCATACATTTTCATCGGCGATTCTATAACGAAGCGATTACGAATTCGTCTTGACTCAGGGGGCTGATTTGTCAACTGGCTATGAATCACTTTCTTCGATGGTACATACGATTAAAAGGGCAACATCTACCCTAAACCTACTAGACTAAAAACTTAGCTCAAAAATGTATTTAAAGTAACTGTACAACATAATACACATATTCTCTAGTTTAAGCCAAGATATCTTAGAAAACTAGATGACTCCCGCAAGTCCGTTACGCTAAAATTCGTTTATCGCGTGGGAACCGTACATTTTTCCGAGATGAAAGTATATCCTATGTCATTTCCCGGGACTCAAAGTATCTCCATGCCACATTTTAGCGAAATCGCTTCAACAGTTTGGCCGTGAAGAGGGAGAGACAGGCAGACAGACAGACAGACAGACACACGTTCGCATTTAATATAATATTAGTATGGATGCACGAGTCTAGAACAAATTCTGTTTGTTCGTGCTTCGTACATATTCTGTAAAGTGAGCTCGTGAACAAAAAATCAAACTGTAATTTGTAAATTATTGTATACACGACTATTACGTATTGTTTACTAAAATATTGTGTATGATCACACCGGCCGTGTCGGACTGACCACAAGCCTAATTACTCACTCAATTAAGAAATCAAGATGTAACGTTATCTCTACACCGTTATTCAAATTATTTTATCATAAAATCAACAACATTAAGTAAGCATAGAGCTTATTTATATCTTTTAAAAGCTGAGTAAATTAAATGTGTAGTTATATAAAATGTGACTACGTATTAAATAACATTCATTTAAAATAATATATTAAACAAGTGTATAAAATACAACAATAATTTGAATATATAATATATTCTAACATGTTGTACTATTCGTAGCCACATTCAATTAAAAAAATGTTTTAAGAAGTTCATAATACTATAACACTTTTTAAAGCATTCTAATTTCGAACATCTTGCTAAACTAAACTATGGTTTCCATAATTACGAGGTAAGTTCAAAAGGCACAAAGGCGTTATGTGTAAGCTCATCTAAAAATAACAATAGGTTGGGTCGCCATTACGATATCCTGTGAGTATCCTAGCGAGTGCGGCCGGGCAACGAACCCGAGACCCGCGCCCGCACTGCACCGCCACCGCGCCGCTACCCACAGAGCCTCACAAACACACAGTATAAGTATCAAACAGTAGAGTAACTTCGCTGAATAGCGAATCCAGTATTAGTATTGTGACGTGACATTCAACATTATAACCCCAGTTCCCGACTCTACATGATATTATAATAATAATAGAGAGGTATCTGCCCCTCACTAACTGAAAATGCATTCACCAGTGTTGATAGCGAAGTTAGACGTGGAAAAGAATGTTGCAATTTTGGTGGCTGGTTTCATTCGTCACCGAAACCGGTGGGTTATTCATACTGTTTATTACTTGTGTAGAGTATTTCTGCTCCTGGTCGTGTCTTCCATCCGCCCCCTGTCAATGCCCGGCCTTAAAATTTAACAAACTTAAGATGTTGACAAGTTTTACGCACATTCTGCTTCATGAAGTGATCGTCAGTCACGCTAAATTAAGCGTTCTGAGTAGGACATAAAATGTCCAATTCAGAAGGTCTAGTGTGAAGATCACTACTTATATTATTTATATCGTGCACATACAATCTAGAGAAGTTATCCTCTAAAGTTCTAGGAGAGTAATCTTTATATCGTCAGTTATAAGAGACTGTTACAAGTAAAATAACGTTGAACTTCACAAACTGCACACTATACAAATAAATTATCTTTTGTGTTTAGCAGACGTAAGAAATGTATTACAAACGCTGGTTTCATAAATTGCTTGTAAAGAAATCCTTTTAAAAAGCGCCGGGGTCTAAAAATAATTTATTTGGTTTCGAAGACAGACAGATACACTTTCGCATTTATAATATTAGTGATGATGATGATGATGATGTTTGATATAGAAAAAAAACTCATAGGTAAACTATTAAGTTTATCGTTTATTACAATTTACAGAATAGAAAATATTGAGCAATGTTATCAGTCTCACTCTGTTTAACCAGAAAACATGAGTCGTACATAAAATAGAATTGAAGTGAAAATATAAAAATACTTTAAAATATTATATTTTATGTTATAGTAGATTCGCTATTACAGTATATTATTTAGTATAGGGTAACAAGTACTTACAATAAATTAGTTAATCTTAAATCCTAGCTGTCGTTACCCTATAATAAACTTTTATACGGTGCAAATATTTGGCACTCAAATTTGCACTATACAGCTCTACAAGAATCTCAAAATCAAAGTTATCAAAATCAGAATTAAGAACGCCACATTGTGAAGTTAAGAGAGATTTTGATCTTCACGCTTCCTCCAATCGCAATAATAATTGTGATTGAAGGAAGCAGGGCAAAATTATTTTGTAAATTTTATCTTATAAAATATATAATTTTCCATGTGTTTAAAATTTGACAACCTAATTTAATACGATGCTGACACCACGAGTGACATCTATCTGCTTCACAGGAAATATTGTCATCAAAGTGCCACAAGATCCTTGTACGCCTGTTAAACTATTTCAATTGCCTTAACCTATTCAGACTCCTCGTAATGCTTCGATATCGCGTCCAATATGAACTGAAACGTCGTGGGGTTGATCCAGCTTAGACCTGAAGGTAGGTCGGAGGAGTCGAGGCTTCTGGCCTTCCTCCCGACGGTTCTCTCGAGGAAGTAGTCGTCGTACTCCATGCTGTAGTCCGGTAGAATCGGGTTGAACTTCGCGTAGTAGATTGCGGAGAAACACGCGTACAAAAGCAGGGCTGCTGTGAAAAGCTGAAAGGAAAAGCGTTAATTTAATTAAATAGTTGCTGCGGCATTAAAGAACGAATATATGGACAGACAGATAAACAGGCAACCCATACGGGCAAAGACACGGTTTTCTCACTCTTAGCGCAAGTTATAAAACTTGCGTTAAGAGGGAGAAGAGCGCAAACATCGCAACTTATAAAAAGTGTTTCTTCTTCTTCCTTTTTAATGGCTGACTCGGTGAGTTATAAAAAGTGTTTTAATAGTTAAAATCTTTTTTCATCCTAATTTATTTGTATTTCGTATGTGAATCTTATCTGAATTGTGAATAAATATTTATTCAATTGATACAGGCCTTAAAAAATAATTTATGGAACACTTTTAGGGATAATAGAGTTATATTAAAAACTGATTCTACTTCTCATGACTCGATTTAAAATAACGACATATGAAACGATTCTCGTTTGCTCCTCGCTATTGTAATCATAAAACACATCAAAAATAACTAAGACGCATCGATGACTTTTAATTGTGCTACTTTGTAACCTAACTGCTTTAATTATTACCGAAATGTTTATTTTTGCCAACGAATCAGTAGCGCATGTGAATTGTGCACGAGTATGCGGATACAATTAAAATTATGTGTATCTTAAGTGTAATTAACAGGGTATTAAGCTTATGTAATTGCTGTACTGACGTGTAGATATGTCGGAGACGCGACAGTATTACCGAATATGATGACTGTAGGTGTAGAATTATCTATCCTGAGAGAACTTAGGTATAGCGGAGAATGACAAAAGACTGTTGTGTCTGACATAATAATATATCATATACATTATGGAAACGAGGTCAAATTTTTGACGATGGCATTTTGTTTTTTTTTATTCGCTTATTTATTAGCTTCACCTGTATATTTGTTTGTAACATGTTTATAACCGACTTCTTTGGGCGCGATTTTGACCCACTTTAAACGGCCAGATTTCGTTCAAACTTTGTAGATTTATCGAGGACCGATGACAATACAATACACTAATTTGATATAATTATTCAATTTTTCAATTTGTATGTTTGTTTGTAACCCTTTATATAAAAAGCGTGTTTTTAGTTTTTTTTAACTATTACTTATTATTATTATTTTCCTTTTAAGTTATCAAATTTTAAAAGCTGTTAAATTGCTTGGTTAATTTTCGTTTGACAAGATATCCGTATGTTTAAATTTAAAACGTGGTTGCTGTATGGATAGGATACTTTTTTTAATTAAACACTTGCTGACCCTTGCCTACATTGTTACAAAGGATGATGGATAGCTTGAACCATGAGTTTATCTATACATTTAATACTATAATTATTTATTTAAATCGGTAATTGCACGTTTAGTTTTAAAGTATGACGTATCGCGATGATGCACGATTGCGTACACAATTAAAGTAATTTGTATATTATATAAACATAAGGAAAACTGGTTTTATAGTAAGTTCAATATCACGACCTACACGCTTCTGCTGCGCCTGCGACGCGCTTGCCTGACTGCGTGTAAAAATAACCTCAATGCGGATTAATACTTGTTGGCCACTGGGTGTACCGAAGTATAAAAAGAGTTAAAAATATTATATGGTTACCCATCTTCACGTTATTTGTATAGCATATTCTATAAATAACTTAGAAAAAAGGAATTAGCTAGCTTTAGACTCTTACTAGTACAAGGTAGAGTTTGCATTCATTCATATTTTCGTGTTGCAAAAAGGATACCTACATATTCTTAAAAGTGATAGTATTTATTGCAATAGCTAACCTAAATTCAAAACTCCGTAACTTTACTATTTTTTACTAATGATCTTAAAATTCGTTACATATAATATAGTATAGTAGATATAACACGCAGAACTTGACTTGGGACACTGTTTCAAGTAAACTAAGCCTGTAAATGTCTAGCTTGTAAAGTGTAAAACTGTAGCAGGTGCCAACTGCCTACAGTTAATTTCGACGTGTTGCACTTACGATAAATTTGTAATGCATAAGTTTTACATGTGTTAAGTTTAATATCGACTCAGTTTTATCCATAAGGGCGTAAGGGCGGACAGTGATTAACAATTTATAAGGAGGAAGTAAAAATATGATCAGCGGACAGCGGGACACGCGTTAGGTATGCATCATCAATGACTCGCTGTCGTCATACGGCATCTGTCGCACTCCGGAAATATTTTTTTCAGTCACGAAATCAATTTCCCTAGGACAAGAGGTGTAAAATAATTGGACATAATCGCTTAAGATGTAGGTTTTGTATAAGTTGGATATTTTTAATTTTCGACGTGCAGTCATATTTTTCTTGATAGGCCCAAAGTCTCATAAGTCATAAGTGTCCCTATGAAGACGTATGTCTATAAAATTAACAAATAAAGTCTCAATGCATAAAAATCTATAATTGAAAATCATTTTAGCACAACAAAAAATCAATTATTGACAGTCCGATACAAATTGGGGTTCCATAAGTTAGAACCTGTCGCCAGCTATGATGAATTTGTTCGTGAGTTATGACGATCGGTCATTGAACTTAAACGCAAAACGCTTCCCAGGCTTTTTTTCAAATATAGATATATCTATATTATGTGCCAATAATAGAATAACTGACAACGATGGGATAGTTTGCACTTTGCCCTGGAAATTCAATGTATACTATAGAAATTGTGTAATAGGTGAAATCTAAATAGTTTTTTTCGAATATCTGGGGGCACGGCAGTGCCCCCGCCAAGTCGAGCAAAAAAGCGGCACGGCCGTACCATCCTTTTCTCGAACCAATTCAGGCTCTTTTCGACCTTTATATTATACCGGAAGTGACAACTATTATCGTAAATAATTTTACACACAAAAGGCTGTATAATAATATGGTAAAGTAATTATACCACTCATGTATTTAACATATAACACATACTACAGTATGTCAATTATAATTCGAATTTCTGAAACGATCTTGGCTTGTTTTGAAGATGCTAATGATCGGTGTATAAGTCGGATAAGAGAGT
The DNA here is from genome assembly GCA_905404155.3 of Plebejus argus. Classification (NCBI taxonomy): domain Eukaryota; kingdom Metazoa; phylum Arthropoda; class Insecta; order Lepidoptera; family Lycaenidae; genus Plebejus; species Plebejus argus. The sequence goes on along the minus strand of FR989935.1, from coordinate 5,616,637 downwards.
TTATATTAATAAAAACAAAAGGAGATACAGATCTTCTCACGATTATTTTAATAGCAATTAGGAAGATGAAGTAATTAATATACTAGTACAATGTGTATGCAAAAAATAAGGAACTGTTTCAAAGAAGAAGCACTTAAAATGTGGCCCTGAGATCGTATCGCATTCCTCATGTCTTCAGTTATAGCCACAACATGAGTAGTTGCATACGGGGATATTATATAATTTATTTACCTTCAACTAGGCTTTACCACTTTGCTATGATCGTAATCACGAGACGTGTCAAAAATTTCATAAAAATATAAAAAAAAACTTCATCAAAATAACGAGGCGCAGAATTTTATATAAATTTTTGACATTTTATATGAAGCCTTATGTTTTGGACTTTTTCACTAAATTCTAGAAAAGAGTTTTTGGCGTGTAGAACGTAGTAGAGTAGTCTAATCTCTTCATGTATTTTACTTCCTTCTAGTTAACTAGAAGTAAGTAAAATATATTATCATTACGTTTTCTATCTTATATTTTGAAAGAGGATAACTTAAGAGCGGCGTCATCACCACTGACCACATCACATTAATTAAACTTATTTTATCGGAAACCACGTCCGGAAGTTACAAAAAACAATACAACACGATTGTTATTATTTTCGGATACTTTGCTGCCATTTGTGTCATTAATTCTGGTGTTTATTATTATTTTTTCCCACATATTAGTCACAATTTACGAGTTTTCTATAAGTGGTCGTGACCATGACACAGAAGTATGTCAATGTTATGATTTATAGTCATATTTAAAGACAACGGAACTCGTTTTTGTATTAATTTATTGTGATTTGTCGCTACGATGCGCTACAACGCGTTTAAGGTCACAACAATTTTGTCTCTCGCATTTATCATTCGAACCTCTACTAAAAGTTTCTCAAACTTTTGTATCCATAGTTGGTCAGGTGACAAGTCAGATGACAGTCATGATCCCCTTGACTTAGAGTGAGTTGTATCAACCTACTTTAACTATAACTTTAACTTTAACCATAACAAAATGTGAAATGAACTGTCAAATCCCTAGCAAAAGTCGCCATATTTGACGATAACCTTAACCTTAACTTTAACTACGCTTCTGATGCAATTCATCCTAAATATTTAAATCCACAGACCACAGTCAATTTATTCCCTACAATATACCACGGAGGTTCTTAAACTTTTGGTTCTATGTTTACCCCCTGCTAAAGTTTCTAGGTGACAGCAAACCATATTATATTGCTAACCAACTTTTCTGTTGGTATTTATTACACTAAGCGGTAACAAATAAACAATAGAATACATTGTATACAACGTGAAATTTTAGTGGTTGTTTTCCCGCAGCAGAACGATTTACCTATATAGTAGTACTATCGAACCATGCATGTTATTTTTTGAAAATAAAAAATATTTTGTATGACGTACTATGGAAACTTTATGCCGATAGGCGCGAGTTACTATGGACCTTGGATTTGAACAAAAAACTTTACAAATCTATTGTACTACTAAGATAGAATCATTTTACTGCGGGAAAACAACCATTAAAATTTCACACTGTATATATTTTAATATTAATATGTGAGTGGATTTGTTTCTCGTTGACACAAATTGTATTACAAGTCAATCATATCGTAAAGCATATGACGAACCCCTGACCTGAGTCCTGACCGAAGAATGACGAGACCCTTGGGGTTTGTATGCCCCACTTTGAGAAACCTTGATCTAATAAATGGCCATAGTTGTGATGAGAGACCCCTTCAGGCTAAATGTGTCGATGTATTTCTGAATAATCACAACACGAGTTTATCGAGTACCAATGTATTTAATTTTGTTTATCGTATATATCGTATATTATATCGTATTATACAATACTAAATATTGGCATTTTGCCATAGGCGACATCGAATGCTTTGTGGTGTATTTGTAGATTCTCATAATTTAAAGCTTCTATTTTTTATTGTTAACAACTATGGTGCTTGCAGCCTGGTTGATGGTTATGTTAGGCGGCATAATGTAAATTGTAAATCCCTTTTAAGATTGTTATAGCAACAACGTTAACGAAGATCTATCTTTTGGACCAGGCGCATAAAATATTATTAACATCAAAATATAATATTTGTATTTTGTATAGATAACAGCTAATTACTATATTTTAATAATTTTAGTAGTTTTTGTTCAGCGATATGTGTTCCTGATTGGCTGATACGATGCGTCTTCCGATTTTCTAGCGAATAGCATCAATTTCAGAATAGCCAAAAAGTGACTTACGCGGTGTTAGAACTTATAAGTTATAACACGGTCAAATTAACTTGACGCATCGCTGGAATGCAATAATCTCCGTAATGACGTCATCAAACCATGCGTCAAGTTAATAAAAATAAAATAAAATAAAATTAATGTGACGGTGTTATAAATGACGTTATGTCACCCACCTGGAAGACGCTCCAGAACTTGAAGGAGCCCTCGTTGATGATCCAGTCGTAGTATCCAGCCCAGGGGTCGGTGTAGCGGCCCTGCTTCATGGGCTTGGCCGTGGTCGTGGTCTCGTGGTCATGGTGCTCATCATAGTAGTCCTCGAATCCACGACCGCTTACGCCAGGAGTTGGTCTGGTACGACGCACCTGGAGGTGAAGGTGATTAATGAGAAAGATACTAGGACTTATTTTTTATTGCACACCATTACATGGTATAGTGAAAGATGGTACCTAATATGTATATAATTATGTATGGATTACCCCCAACCTGTAACTTCATTCTGGCCAAAAATGAAATAAATGAAAACAAGTTATTATGAATGGGGTTTAAAGGTGAGGTGCCAATAAATTAGATATTGGATAACCCACACAAATAAATCAAGATAGAATGGCGACGCGCGCGCGTTGCTAAGGAATCGCTCGTGTCAAATTTTGCTTTGCTTTTAGTTAGAACAAATAACTTACCCGTGGAAAGAAATACCTCCTTTTGACCGATTCACTTTCGTACTTCTGTTTTTACAAATAAACACTGTACAATGAGGCATTTTTGCACAACCGCTCCGGTGTAATCAAGTAGAGACGTGCGCGCTGACTGAATGTACGTTCAACGAATCTTGCACGCTTGTGCAAGATTGAAACACGCGTACTCCACCCGCTTAGCCGTTCTATCTTGATTTATTTCTGTGGGATAACCTGACATAAATCAGATAGCAAGTACACAAAGTTAACAATAGGAATGTCAAGTATCCATGTCAAATGTCAAATAGTTTATCGAAACTGTGCTGGTGCTAAATGCAATTAGCGCAGCCCGGTCACCCAGTTCAGACGACACCGTTATTGGCTCTATTTCATGGAAATATACCAAGTGGCTTACAGATTTCTTTGGCTTGTAGATAAGTAGAGCAAGCAGTTATTAACTGTGGCTTACGGCTCAATTTGAGCAGCTTCTTTTATTCATACAATTTTAAAATCGTTCTGAAATTACTGACTTACTTCTGAAAAGTCTCCAGTAGGTATACAGAAAGTATAAGCAGAACAGGCTTAATAAAACCTATTCTGCTGACATAAAGTTTGTGGTGTAAATGTGGTTTTATTGCATAGCGTGGCGTTTTAAATTCAATTCATTTCTAAAAAATACATGAAGTCTAAATGCAATTGCTATTTTCCAGTAGATACTTATAACAATTAGATGATTCAGAAGTTTTAATCTTATATTATTATGATCCAAAATAATTGCCTTTGTCTTGAATATTGATCATAAAATTATTGTAATCAAGTGATCTAGTTATTATACAATAACGTTACCCTCAGGGCAACAAAGCTATTTAATGATATTGTTAGCTTTAGGGCACTAGATGTAATTCTTATTTTAACGATAACCATAATATAAAGTACTTTATGGGTGGATTAATTTACAATTAAACCTCCTGAGATAAACAGTAGTTCAGTGATTATAATTTATACTAATATAGTAATTCTGATTGGTGAAATCAGAAGCTTCTGATTAGGCTTCTTTTTAGGATCCTAACTAGATGATTTTGGGAAAAAGTATGAAGAATAAAGATACTACGAGTTCCGGGAAAAGATACAGGATAGTTTTGATCACAGATAGATCGACCTTTGGCGACCCCCCTAAAGAAGCGTTTTGTTAAAATTCTTCTACTTAATATTTTCGATCTTCATTAATTTTTTAACAAAATAGCTATCTCAGCCTTTGACGACAGCAGCTTTTGGTTTTGGAACCCACAGGTTGCTGCTGCAATAGCGAATAATTTTTTTTGGCAACATCTGTAATGAAAGCATTTATTTACCTTCAACGCAGTAGAGTTGTTGACAGGCTGTAGGACAGTATTGGCTCGACTCTTGTTGATGTTCCTGACGACGTCCAACGCCGTTCTTAGGGCCGTCAGTATCAGTTCCGATATGGGCATCCCGGAGGTTTGTGGGGACTCATCGTCGGTGGTTAGAGAGATATCTTCTCTGTTCTTTTCACCACTAAAAGGAGGGTTGTGTAAAAGTTTAATGGCACGATTTTTCCGTTTTACGGTAGTTATGCATGAATCACGCATGCTATGCTTTTAATATTAGAAAAATGTATAATCTTGCACAGTTATCTTTTAGTTCTTAAGATAAAAAGAATTCGTACCGTATCTGAGTAAATACTAGCTTTAGTTTTTACTCAGGCACTGCACGAATATCTCGATCTAATCATCTATATATTATTTCCCACAGTCAAATAAGTAAATACAAAATCCCTACATAATTATTATAAGAATAAGAATTTCAGCATAAGAACGTTTATAATTGCAAAAACATTGTATTGCCAATAAGATGGTACAATGTGAAGAAGCGCTCATATATTTTATAATACTCCCCACACCGATTTCGGTGACGGTGGCCAGTTTCATTGAAACCAGTCCAGTTACGCAGGAGTAATTTTATAGTGCCCAAGTGCGTCCGCAGTACACAAGAGCAAACTCTATTCCTTCACTCTCATAACCCAGTGGGACGGAAAACCGACACGACTGGCGAGAGATCAGGCACAGGACCGACTTTTTTACATGCCCATCCGACGCATGGTCATGGATTCAATGTACTTGTCAGACAATCAGGTGATCAGTCTGCACTGTCCTAACCAAACTTGGAAATAACATGTTTCCAACGCGGGAATCAACCTACGACCTCTGAGTCGAGAGCCACGCTCTTAACCACTAGACCACGGAGGCGTTAGCGCTCATAGTATAGTATAGTTACACATATACTTACTGTATCGGTATATATTTGTGTATGTGCGGAGTGTGCGGCGTGGCTGCGTCGTACGTCGCCGCTGCGGTCGCGCCGGACGCCCACAGCGCTAGCGCCACTGCCGTCGCCACCACCAGTCCGTGGCAGGACATTACTAGCACACACTTCTTCATGGGATCCTAGACTATATCCCCCGGTAACACTAGTGACTTCCAGACTAAGCAGTAGCTGTTAATGTTGTATCTTAAACTAGATCTCGAGACCCAGCAGAGTTGAAAAGTCTAAAAACTTTTAAAAAATAATGTTTCCTAGATCAATCCGAAATACATTGTCTCCTAGAATATTCCCAACAACAGTGTCTCCTAGACTATTCCTAAAAACAGCGTCTCCTAGACTACAGTATGAAAACTTGCGCACTGGGTACCGGCGGCTACCAAACTGACAGAATACAAACGTCGCCTAATCACCTAACCTCAAAATGAGAGCGACTCATATAGATTCCGCAAACATGCTCTGAAGTGTCAATTAGATTTACAGGAATCTGTCTACGCTCTGTTAAAAGAGAAAGTTTATCTAGGTCCTAGGTCTAGGTATGAAATTTCTATGGAACGGTAAAAATGTGATTTCGATTGATTTCTACGAGTTTGAGGCTTATTCGGTGGTAAAATATTAAGAATTACGTTCTTACATTTCCATTACTACTTTACTGAATAATTATTATTACAATACAAAAATAATTATATTTCTTCGTTTTATTCGAACTATTAATATTAGTTTAATCTATATTATAAGGCTTAAAAAAGCAAATTTTAAAACCCTACATGAACCGAATTTCACATCTACACTTAGATTATATCAAACCATCGACATCAAACTAAACACTACGAGTGTGTGAAAAGTTTAATCTTGACGGTATATTACATAATTTCAGCATCAGTCACAGAAAATCGTGCTGAAGAAAGTGTTTCAGAAGTCTTTAATTTTGTAGTAGGTACATATAGCTTTCCTTTTTTATAGTACCAAGTATTAATATTATTAAATACGACACCATCTATGATTATAATAAAATAATACTTAGTCATTTATTAGAAGATACTAGTATTAATTTTACAATAATTGTCTCATACATTTATATTATTTCAGATGTTAAATGAAAGCGTAGCAGTCAGCTACGACGCCGTAGCACCTTCTACGAAGAATTCGGAAATATTTGCATCAAAAATTAGTGCAATTTCGAAAACTATGATTATTATGAAAGTTGCCCTTGCATATTGTTTTTGGACTTGGTGTAGTAATTTACGTAAGAAACATGAAGTTACTTTTTCAGAAAATTTTCAGCGTAATATTTAGAGTGGTGAATGGAAAGTAACTCGGAGTATTGTGTAGACAATTATTAAAGCCAGAGTTTTTTATGGATTAAGGATACTTTTATTCTTTTTGTACTTTAACTGAAGCTTACAATAATTAAGATTGAAATATGACGCTGTGTTGCAACTTTGAATTTCTTGGTGTAAGCGGACCGAACTTAATTTGTTTTTAAGTTGACTGTTTATAAAAAATAAGCTGTGTTTTTTATAACTTAGTGGAGATACATAGGGTTTGAGACTAATTGTATTCATCCAGTTTTTACAGTAAATAAATTATATTATTACTCAGTTTAATGAAAAAACAGATGCTTACCATAAATGCACTATATTGTTGTTGTAAAATTATTATCGTATCATGTATGTGTTGTATGGAAGAGACATAAATAAAAATATAATTCAGTCACACTTATTTATTTATTTAAACGTTTAGTAGAATATACGTTGTGATAATGAACAGATATTTAAAAAATATTCAATTAAACATGCCCAGTTCACAACACATAAAAAATATACAATACAACCTAAATATTTTAACCATCTTTAAAGCCTATTATTTCGCCTTGCTGGTGTCTGTCAAATATTTTTCTGCTGCTGTGGCAATCGCGTGGGTAACTCTCCCTGTGAGTTCATGTAAATTGTCCTTGTCTGATAAGTAGTCCACCGATCTCTTAGAGAAGAATGAGGCTGTTTGGTCGTTTGGTCTCCAGCTGTTGGGGTAAACGATCTTGTGACGTAATATAGCTTTAATGATTAGAGCTCCGACGTAGACAATAAAGTAGACGCTGAAGTACAGAGGCAGGTAGTAGAGTTTCTTCCCCAAATAGTAGTAGCTGAATCTGTTGACACGTGGCATCTCCGTGGTCGTCGTGGTCGTATGATGATAATGATAGTGGTCGTGGTCATGATCGTGTTCGTCGAAATCGTGGTGAAACTTCAAGTCCCCTGGAAAATCGCTCGGGAAGCCGTGGTCGTCCATGGGAGGACCGTACATGTCCGGTTTCATGTCAGCCGGAGCCGGCGGCGGCATCATACCCATGTCATTTGCTTTCATGTCATCACCGCCCTTGACACCTCCGTGTGGCTTATTGAAGATCAACTCGGGATAGTCTGAATCGTGACTCGGGGCATCATGGCCGTAACCTGGTTTGTGATCGAAAAACTGTGGTATATCCGGTTTGCTGTAACTGTAACCGGGGAAATCGTCTGGCTTATCGTCGCTTGGTGGAGGTGCTTCCGGTTTCTTGTAATGGTATCCTCCAAAATCTGGCTTATCAGCTACGAGCGGGGCTAGATCCGCTGGCATGCTCGGCTTGTTGTAGGAGTATCCGTCGTATTTAACTGGGGGTGGAGCGGTAGGTAGAAATTGTGGAGCTGGTGCTGAAGGTGGTTTATACCTGTACCCGAGATCCATAACGGCATCATCGTTTCCACTATCGTCGTCTGAGTCGTCAGGTCCGGAATCCACAGGAATTTCCATGGACGGAGCAATTAATGGATTCATTGATGGAGGGTTTGGTTTCGGTGCTGGAGCAGGAGCTGAAGGGAAGTTGAGGGAAGGTGGGTATGGAGGAAAAGATTCGTAAGTCGCAGGCGAAGGAAAGTCGTTTCCTGTTATCTTCGGCGGTGGTGGAGGTGGAGGCACTAAATTAGCCGTAGCTCGGACGGGTGGACTGACTGGGCTACTTTGTTTGGAGAAGCTGCTGCCATATTCTTGCTTGGGCAAATATGGCTGAGCTGGATTGTATCTGTCTATTTGCTGATTTACGGAAACGTCTTGAGCTTCCCCCCGAACCGGTTCTTTCAATTCGTAAAAGTTGTCCAAACTAAACATATTTGTTTTTTTACTATTCAGCAGAGGTTTCTTAGAATTTTTCATTTGGAATGGTTTTAAATTAACATAAGGAAATCGTATGTTGGATCCCGCATGGATGGCTCTAGATTCATTTTCAGCTGCACTACCTGGGTTCGTACCAAACCTAGAATTAAAAAAATATATTATTTTAACGAAAAAAAGAAATTCATAATTTATACTTAATTAGTAAAAACTATACAAACCCAGGTAAAGCGAAGTTTTCATCTATTTTAACGTCATCATCCTCATTGTTGTCTGCTCCAAAATTATCCTCACTGGGTTGTTCTATTTGCTTGTCGTCAGTTAGTTCTTCATTGTTACTATTTATTGGTACTTCATCCCAGTTTCCCGGTTGTTGGTTAAATTTCTCGTTATCAATAATATGCCAAATGTTTTCAATGTTTATTGGAGGAGTTGTAGTTGTGGTGGTAGTTGTTGAAGGCTGGTAAACTGGACCTTGACTCTTGATATCCGAATTCATTTCCGGAACGTTAAATTTTTGACTATCATCAACGTCATTCTTAATTGGCAAACCATAATTAACAATACGAGTCACTTTGGTATTTTCTTCGTCTGGCACGTATATCGCTCGTGGTGTCGTGGTCTTCTGTTGAATCTTCTCCTTCTCTAGTAAATTCCTGATCGATTTTTGCAGCTTCCCATCGGATTCGAACTCCGCAAAGATAAGATCCGGCGTTTTTATCGGAGCAGCTGTGGTGGTAGTTGTAGATTCAGTCACGGTATCCATTCTTCTCATCCAGTTCTGATAGTAGAAGGGCGCCGATTTGCCTTCATCTATTTGCAGGGGGCGAGATGAGGGCGTCACCACGTAAACTTGAGGTCCCGGAAGTCGCAACGTGACTACATCCTTGCTTTTAAAATACATGACGAACGCGAAAATTAATATTATTTTATACATTTTAACTAGCTAATACATCTACCGCGAGTGCCCTATCCGGTGGTCGGTGTGACAATGCTGAATATAACAGAGCCTCCGTTTATGCTTGAGCTCGAAATTGACAAGTCGGTAGGAAAATTGTGATAATTTTTAGCGGTACTCGAGTATGTGGAGCGTCCGAGGCACGATCGGGTCGACCCGAGCCTTAGGTACAATTTACACTGTTAGCGGGATAATCAATGTCACGGACCACTGGTAGCCGTAGAAAGTGTCACATATTTGTACAGAATATTTTCGATCATTCAGAATGTATTTGGATACGCCAACTGTTTATGTAAACGGAATACGAAAATTATTGGATCAATTTCTTTTAGTCTGTCGACCTCCTTTAAAATCTTTACTCAGTAAAGTTGTACAGTTTGAGATTCCTGTTTTGCAAAGGATATTTTAGGCTTTTTCGGAACAAAAATCACAAGTGATACAACTACTACTAGGTATATACTGGTAACTTCTAAAACTGCAGACATCGAATAAGTTTACCTAAAGTCTTACAATTTTCCTATAATTAGAGATTTTCTAAACTGAAATTATTTTAATGCTGGTTTAATACTCAGTAATAATATCTTACACCTATAAAATTAGTCTTGAAAATAATATTATGATAGTGTAAACTCTAAACTCTAAGCAGTCAAGGTGAGTTATCCTTACAAGATTAATAAACTAATAACGTTGGCATTTTTTTAACAACATTTATAACCAGGACTCAGGAGTAAGTTTAATGATAAAATTAAAGACACACAATTCACAAGACATCAGGATTCAATAATAAAAATGTGATTTATTTTAAATATTTATTAAATTATCGCAATACTGCTGTAACTTAATGCCCCACTTCACGTTGGGCCATGATAAATGTGGTTTGTCACCATGATTGCGAAGCTGCTTTAAATACCATATTACGTAATCAATTATCGAACATCATCATCAAAACATAGACGAATATGCTCCCCTACACCAGTGTTTTCCAAACTTTTTCAGTCACGAACCCCTAGAAAATCAAGCAGTTTTCTCAGATACTTTATGTAAACAGCAAAAAAATCGGATTCGCCGTGCTAAGTAAGCGTAGCGATTACGAGACATTAGCATTTATATTTTATGGTTCAGAGATGATACCGCGGATACACTCGCGGAAGTCGCGGACTCCCAGGGGTCCGCGGGGGTGGACCGCAGGTTGGGAAACACTGCTCTATACCGATCGTAATTGCTGGTATTGGTCCATCATGGACCAACATGGAGAGGCCGAATAAAATATATTCAAAGTATTGTATGTAACATAAATAAAAATATTGGCTCTTGTTTAAAAATATCACATGTCATTAGACCCTTAATTCCTGTCAAAATTGCAGATCATTAAAGTTTCTATAGCTTCTTCGTACCATAGAAGAAATTGAGTCAAAGGAATAACCTGCATAATTTGGTCGGGTTATGTCAATTTAATGTTAATCGTGATCTGTCGTCTGGGTTCAACGCAACCGAATTATGTAAGTCCGAAATACCAATGAATCAACTTCTCTTACACACTGTACATTGTCATACGGCTTTCTCTTCATCTTTCTTCTTCCCATTCGATTCTTCGTCGTTATAGGCGGGATTGTCTACACCCGAGTCACTACCGCCATCTACATTCTCCGGAGCCTCATTCGGCTTAGGAACTTCGTAACTTTTAGGTTCCATCTTGCTAGCGACATCTAGCGGCGAAATTTCGAGTTTGGTCGTTTTGTTCGTGGCCTCTACGTCCGTGTGTTTCTTCTTGCAGATGTCGTTGTCATCGTTCATTTTGCTGTCCCCGATGTAGAACTTGTTGAAAAGGTAGTAGATGCACCCTGTGATCAGGGTGGCACCGGCGAACAGCTGGTACGTGGGCCGAGTACCGATGAACTTCATGAGGTAGCCGCCGATCAGACTGCCTGATCCTTTGCCTGTAATAAACAAATAAGATAAGCACGTATATATAAAATTTAAAGATTTGCCTGTAATAAAAAAGGCGAGCCCCCCATATGTCCAAAGAGATAAGGATAATGTAAAGCTAGTTCATTACTTAGTTAAATGGGTTGTTAAGCTAGCTCATTAGTTAAAGAGGTCTACTATAGCTAATGACCACTTATATACAGCTTAACACATGAGTAGCCATTATCGCAGTATACATTTTACTCTCTATATAATGCACATAGAATGTAAACAATTGATTACACTTGAAAATAACATATTATAATATAACATATTATAACCTTTTCTTGAGCAGACACATAATATTGTTCCGATGCGTCTATTGTTGCCGCAGTGATAACGCTCCGCGACGTTTAACGTACAATATTCAGACATTTTATGATAAATGCGACATTGCTAAGCTGCGTCGTGCCGCCGGGCGCGGTGTTGTGACGGAACGACAAACAAGGGATGAAGTGGAAATACGACACGCTTCTGTCACCATTTTGTATTCATGATACACGTTGCAGCAACGCAGCTAATAAGCATACTATGTGTGGACGACAACGACGACGTCACTAGCGCCACAAGATCAGGCACAGCCACGGGTTGTAGATGAGCGAGTAGCCTGGAATATAGTTGGAACGTACCGACGCCGTAGTACAGCCCGCCCAGCAGGCCCTGCACGGAGGTGTCGGTGGTGGTGGAGGAGAGTCGCGCCGCGTACGTCACCGCCGCCGTGAACGACAGCGATGACGTCACCGACTCCAGCGCCTCGAAGATCAGGCACAGCCACGGGTTGTAGATGAGCGAGTAGCCTGGAATGTGGTTGGAACGTTACTGAAATTATAGGAACCAACCAATGGAAGGCACTCAAAATTCAAAATACAACAATTTCTAAGCCTTTATAGGCAACTATAATGTTCCGAGGAATTATAGTTTAACAAAATATATGACTTTTTATTTGATTTCTCAGATTTTCCGATTAAGTTACCGAGAAATACTTAATTATCAAGATAACTGATCAAGGAATGTGCAGCATACTGAGAATCAGCATGTAGCGTAGTTATTCTCGTGACACCGATAAATAGCAGTTTAAATGTGAAAATAAGTATAATCATAGAGTAATAAAATAATATATACTACGTTATTTATAGTTTCGATTTTCGATTGATGATCTTACCCAAAAGCCGTATAGCATAGAACACGAAGCCCACAAATATGACATTAGCGTGGCCGACTCGGTTGATGATGGGTCCGGACAGCACCAGTAGCGGGAGGCCGGCCACGCCGCCCACCGTGATCGTGATGCCCATCAGCGACCGCGACGCGCCCAGGTCCTGCAGGAGCCAAAACAGGAAGCTCTCGATGTAGCCCCACGCGGTACCTGGAAAAGAAATTGGTTGTGAAATATACAAAGAATACAAATAAATAGGTTTTGTGCAATTTGGCAGTCTTGGGCTCAATTTATATGCGTCCGTACGATTCTATCGCGGGCCCCGCGGCAGTCATGGCTATTCTATAATATTATGTAGTATGTACTAATATTATTAGTACGAAAGTATCTCTGTCGGTCTGTGTATCTTGTCTGGTAAGTACCTCTTCACGCCAAAACCGCTGAACGGATTTTGCTGGGTATGGACATACTTGGAGTCCCGGGAAAGGACATAGGAATTAGGATACTTATTATCCCAAAAAAATGTATTATTCCCGCGCGATAAACGAATTTTGGCGCCATTATTTACGGAGTTACGGGCGTCATTTAGTAGTTAGTATAGTTTATAAAGTAATTTATTTACCATGTTTACAATACTGTTTCGCTTAATTTCATGCCTACTGCAATCGTAAATGTAAGTACAATGGTGTATGACCGTAAGCGCCGTTAAACGTTTAACCTCAATACTCTCGATAAGGAGTGCTTGTGTTCTCAATGCGATGTGTGTCTATAACCTGACAGGAAATTATATTATTCCAAAGTCTAAAGGAACTTAGCTGTGTCCTTTGTATTGCTATCATCTATAGGTACTTAACTACTTACATAATATAATAAAACTGTAGAAATGAAAATTCTGTACATTAAAGATATTCAAAAAATAATAAGCGGGGGGTGTCACTATATCGCTATGGAAGCCCAAAATGTGGTTGGTTTTTTGTCTGTCTGTCTGTCTGTATGTTTGTTCCACTATCACACGAAAACTACTGAACCGATTTAAATGCGGTTTTCGCAGATATATTGGTCTTCTTCCAACTTAACATCCGGTGTATAAAAAAAATTCCCCCCACCCCTCTAAGAGGGCAAAAGAGGGGGTAAGATATTGTATCAACTGATGAAGTAGAAATACTTTAAATGGCAAAACAACGTTTGCCGGGACATCTAATATTGCAATAATTAATGCAATAACTTGTTCGATTTCGTAATTGCAGTTTAACAACGGTAAAACTGCATGTACTAAATCAATAAAATAAAAATTTTGTTTTATAGATAGGTACACCTTAAGCCTATAAAGTTTCAATCCAGATTACTTAATAGTAGTCAATAGGGCACAGTCGTAAACCAATATTTTTAATAAGCGACTGCGTTTATTATAATAATATAAATGTCGCTATTAAAAAGCGAACTGAAGCTTATATTTTTTTCAAAGGTAAAACCTTAAGGACCACCATACATTACTGTTTTAAACACCACGTCGCATACGTACCCATAACAAAGCACGCAGTGAACAGCGCAACCAGCTCGACATTCTTGAACACGTGTAGGACGTCTGACAGCAGATTCTGCGCCGGCTGCTTGAACTCCAGGTCTATACTCAACATCAGCACACCAGAGAGCACCTTCAGTACTGCATACAGGTAGAAGGCTGGCCTGGAAAGTAATGGACCAAAATTAGTTTTGCAGGAACGATTTGATCACGACAAAAAGTGGCTTATTATATCATTTATATCCTGTCATTTACTATCTACTCCAGGAATTATCAAAGTAGATTCCGTGGAATTTTCATCGGAGTTCCCTCAATCAAATTTCTGGAAGTAAAACAATTTTAAACAATACTCGATATTTTTCCTTCTTTGTACTATAACACATAATAATATTATGTACGTATACAAATTTTGAATGAGGTAAAATATGCAGGTAGTTAATTTTGAATATGGTACTCGTATCTACACTACTATTATATTGTATACTAGCTGTTGCCCGCGACTTCGTCCGCGTTAGTATAGTAGATCACGTCCCAAGTATTATTTTTCAAAAATATTCAATGTACAGAATTGACTTTCCTACGATTTTATTATATGTATAGATTGTTCCTACAAAGGATAATTAAGACGCAATACAAACTCCACGATACCTTTTAATTATGAACAAAAGTTTCATGAGGAATAAGGGGGGGGGGTTTGGGGGGCACAGCCCCCCCAAAACAAACGACACTGGAAAACCGTATGTGTAGTTTAGTTTTTAACTTTGTTCTTAAAAAAGATGTATAACGCCGCAACATCGCTTTGTTCGAAGCGAAATTTGGGGAGGTGGGGGGGGGGAGTAGGGGGGGCGAAGCCCCCCCCACCCAAGAAAAGACCGATGCCAAAGCTCCCAGCATGTTAATCAAATGACACTCGAAATTTGTATAGAAAAGATAGACAAAAGCTCATAGCATGGCAAGGAGTGAAGATAGATACAAAGTGTGAAGGAGAAATTTGTAGGAAATTTTATGGGCTTTCATTACGTACAGGACATTTTTCTCTACAACACCGCTTTGTTTGAAGCGAAATTTGGGGAGGTGGGGGGGATAGGGGGGGCGAAGCCCCCCCCCCCCACCCAAGAAAAGACCGATGCCAAAGCTCCCAGCATGTTAATCAAACGACACTCGAAATTTGTATAGAAAAGATAGACAAAAGCTCATAGCATGGCAAGGAGTGAAGATAGATACAAAGTGTGAAGGAGAAATTTGTAGGAAATTTTATGTGCTTTCATTACGTACCGGACATTTTTTCTCTACAACGCACCGTTTTAGCGATATGAGCAAAAAACTAAAAATATTGAAACTTGAGCCCCTCCCCCCCCCTAGGTGATATCGTCATAATATATAGCCTATGTGTTGACCCGACCTCTATAAAATATTCGTGCAAAATTTGAAGTAAATCCATTCAGTACTTTCTGAGTTTATCCCGGACATACATACAGACAAACAGACAAACAGACAAACAGACAAACAGACAAAAATTCTAAAAACTATATTTTTGGCTTCCATATCGATTGTAGATCACGTCCCAAGTATTATTTTTTAAACATGTTCAATGTACAGAATTGACTTTCCTACGATTTTATTATATGTATAGATAAGTATGCAATAAAAGGCTTTTTTATCACCATGTAGTTAGCAATAATTCAGCCCGGATAAAGTTGGTTGGAGCAAGCTAATTAGACTAGGATTTTACGTTGTAATAAAAACATGATCTATTACATTATTAACAGTAATACAATTGAAAAGTTTTTTTATAAAACAGACGTATTTATTCTTCAGTATCCAACCACAAACACTCGACCACAAGGTTATGTCATCACAAACAGTGAACAAATAAAGTGTTATGTGCTTCAATGTATCCGGCACTTCGCAAAAAGTGCCAGAGAAAAAGGAGAAGTCACGTATATTCTAAGAACTATAAGCGATCATCCTAATCACGATTCTTCGAGCGCATTGGGGCCGATTCTCTATCTCAAATTTTTTTTTTTTCAAAGTTTCACACGCGAATAAGATGCAGTCAGATTGGTGTCTCCCACAATGATTCTCCTAATAAGAAGAACCAGATAAAGAACATACGTATTCTAGTATATGTATAAAGAAGGACAAGTGCTTGATGAGTTGGGCAACAAAGTCTCAGCAACATAATAGGGTGCCGTTCTTCACTTTTTGAAAACAGTCAAAATGCAACGAAGTTGTCATGATTTCCTTAAAATAAGCCCGCTTTTTAACAGGAGCTACGAGTAGATGCCACTTATGTTCCATGAGATCCATTGTGGTATTTCCTCGTGGCTCGTATCAATCCGTGAACTCAGTGATATTATTCTTTGAATAGAAGAGCTCCTATTTTGTGTGTACTCATATGCTGCCGTAAGAGTATCTATGCTGGGACTGGATGTGGACGCATACACACCCTATAATATATAATAGGGTGTGTATGTGTCCTTTGTGTACAGTTTACTGCAAAAGTAGCAGCGCTGAAAGAGTAACGTTTTTTACTTTTGCATGTGAAATTTTATGACGCTGGGGCGCTTGGGAATATAAATGATGAATGAAAAAAATTTTACTCTTTCAGTGCTGCTTCTTTCATAGTAAACTCCATATCAGGAACAGATGCACAGTGCACACCATAAAGTATTATATCACTTAGTTTTGTTACACCCTGTATAGTGTATAGTGAGGTAGTAGTGTGGTAGTAGCGCCACCCCGGCAAGTGCGCCATATAGCTGGGTGGCGCGCTTTATGCCACACTCACTATAATAATAATTAGAATAATATCTATCTTATATATAGGGATAGTACCTAACGTCTAGCCAATACTAAAGAATCCTATATAAGTACCTGAAGTCCGTATACCCCTTCCCCCTGCTGGCATAGTCTATCATCATCCCGGAGAGCGGGGATGAGATCATGCCGCCTATGCTGCCGTACAGGCGCTGCAGGCCGTAGTCGGCGCGCTGGTCGCGGACGATGGCGATCACGGCGCCCTCGAACATGGCGAACGATGTGCCGCTTATGATGCCGATGAAGACGCGAACCTAGAGTGAAAAAAAAAGTAAAAAGAGCGAAGCAAAGAATACGAGTGAAAACAGTAGACGTTTGGTAAGGGGATGAGGCGAAGAACGCACCGTAGCGCCAGTGTAGAAGATAGTCAGAAAGTTATAAGCTAGCTGTTATTGTCCCAGCGTGCAGCGCGCTGCAGCGCATTATTACCGTAGAGGAATTATACATTAGTCCATGTTATTACGAATCCGTTGACATGAATGTTGCGCCAGTTATATCAGAACAAACATCGCCAAAATCATTTCACTAAAGCTAGTCAGATAAAGTCTGCCAAGAGTATTCAATTCTTGCAACTCACTAACATACTACAGCTCTACGTTCCTTTTGGAAACTATACCAAGCTATTCCCCATAACCTTCAGATATACCTTGAGATACCCAATTCATATGGTTTGGGGCAGGGTTTCTCAAAGTGGGGTACGCGAACCCCTAGGTGTTCGCCATTCGACGGCAGGGGGTTCGCGACAAGATATTTTACGTAATGGTGGCACGCGCTGCACTCATTGGCACTTTGTGTTATACCATTTATTCAAATAAAAACCTTATTTTCTTCAACAGTGAATTTTATTATTTTCTTGGGGGGTGGGGATTTCATTATTGTTATTATTTAGTAAGGGTTTCGCTGTCACCTGAAAATTCTAACAGGGGTTCGTGAAGTCGAAAGTTTGAGACACCCTGGTTTGGGGCATTAGCTAAAGTCACAGAGGCGGCGCAATAAGGCTTGGGCGGTGTGGGCGACCGCCCACGGCCTCGCGGTCTAAGGGGCCCCGCGCCCCTTGGATCACGAGGTTTTTTAAGGTTTTACGAGTTGTGATACTCAAAATATATTCAGAAATAAAAAGTTTTATAAATAAAACTTTCAGTGTCAAAAAATTATTTCTCTCAACAAATTCGTTCTTTAGCGTCATCCATCAGGATTCAGGGGGCCTCGCAAGATATATCTTGCCCACATAAAATTTAGGCCTTGCCCCGCCACTGGTTATACAATCGTTTTTCATCGATAATTTCTTTTCAAAAGCCGCAAGTGTCATCCTCCAGAATAAAAGAGGGCAATTTATTACAATGGCCCTGGACGTTTCCTACTTGTCAGATAGAACTGACTTTTTGCACTCCAGTGTAGATGTAAAAGGCCGACTGGAGTTAGATACGACAATCGACATGCGCCAAGGTTAGGATTACAAACTACTTGCATTTGATGAGACGCATTTGCCTATTGACAATGTATTATACGAACGAGATTAACATTACATTATAATTTCATATTATGTGCATTTAAGATGAACTTGCTCTATGTATATTGTGTAATTCATACAAAAGTATGTATGTATGTCTGTTTGTTCTCTTCATGTTTAAGCCGTTGAACCGATTCAGATGAAAAATCGGTAAGGAGATCTTTGGACTCCCGGGAAATTCAAATTCTTTATTAGATTCAAATTCTATATTATACTCATACAATAATACACAATAGCACAAATTAGACAGCATCAAGTCGTCTAATCTCATGCTAAGTTGAACTTGTGGCAATCAGACAACGGATGGTAGTTTTTGATCTTGACAAATGTAATCTATACTAATGTTATAAATGCGAAAGTCTGTCTGACTGTCTGTCTGTGTTACCTCGTCACGCTCATACCGCTGTATCGATTTTGCTGAAATTTGGTATGGAAATATCCTTCGAGTCCCTGGAAAGTACATACGATACGTTTTATCCCGGAAAAATGTACGGTTCCCGTGCGATAAACGAATTTTGGCGCAACGGAGTTGACGGGCGTCATCATGACTAGTTTTAAAATATAAACTTTGTAAATTGCAATGTATTAGTTTATGTTCGCACCGATAGTCGTTCGCAGACGGGCAAATGTTTAAGTTTGATTTGTTAAACAAAGATACGGTAAAATTGTTTATTTTTCAGTTCTTAAACATAGGTCGTGTGTTGGATAAACCGTGCATTCTCACGTACTTCACACATTCACAATCTAAAGGTCGGTATATTGTCGATTCAAAGATCACTTTATGTACTTATTGTACATGACTAAATAAAATACGCTAACCACGTCACTTTAGATTCAGGCATGAATATTGAATAGGACAGATCAATCATCAAGATGTAAAGGAAATTAACAAGCAGCATTTACAATTGGATCATCACATAATTATTCTGTTTACTGAAAGTTATCCAAGCTGAAAATGTGGGAATTTTTTTCAAGGTATGGGAGTTGTGACCGACCACAACAAACTTTTGTGAAAATAGACATATTTAAATTATCTACATCACCTAATAATATTATGATTTATGATGTTCGTCAAAGACTTCCTAGGCAAATGATTTATACATCAGTCAGTAAGACCACGTGAGACACCGAGCGGCGAGCACACATCCTCAAGGCGCCGCCCGCCATCGGGGGCAAGGCTAGACCGCGCACACGACTCTGATGCTGCGATTAGCTCTACTGTCTACACAACTTCAATACACCAAACATGGGATTGTTATGTTATGGTAATTTTTAACAAAGCTTAGTGAAAATTTTAACCATTTACCGGTCTTTGAAGTATGTACTGCCAAAAACTTGCAATTCGAAAAATCCTGCCTTGATGTATCTTTTTAGAATTTACATATGGCTCTAGGTAGCTCCAACCATTCCATTGGTATTAACATACTAAGCTCCATCCGTTCAGTGGTTTAAGCCGTGCGTTGACAGATCGGTACCTAATTAATTTTATGACAAATAAGAAACTCAATGCACTCGTAACAAGGCGTTCTACCGGTTTCTTAATAAAAACAATAATAATAACATCAATATTGTCGATTTATGTCCTAAGCAAAAGTAAATACGGCATAACAAAGTTTCCAGAACACCGTGACCGTGAGCATGTGCATTGTGCATACTACTAAGCGACCAGTCACACGTATGTATAATATATAAGAACGTCTTTAGACTATAGCCTGATTTTGTTTTGGTTAATACTCTATTCTATACCACGCAGAGTAACAAACAAAACAAAGTTTGTAGAACTCTCCAAGCTGTTTGTTGTTTGTACAAGCCCGTTGTACACTTTGGGCCAACACAATGAGCCAGCGCATTGGGCATACATGTAGAGTAGGGAATGTCGCCCCCAACTTAGGGCCCAGTAGGTCTTTACATGGCATTGGCCTAATGTGCACACTGCACAGCGTAGCGGCGCATTATACAAGGTGTAATAAAATTTAGTGATATAAATACTTTAGGGATTGTATGTGTCCCAGAGTTAATGTACTAAAATAGCCTGAAAGTGCATTTTTAACCGACTTCAAAAAAGGAGTTTTGATAATTCAACGCATATGTAGGTATGTAATATTTTCAATACTGCCCAGTTTTCTATGTTAGTCTATATCAGCGTCTGAACAATTGTGCCAAAATATTTCAAAAGTGTATGTATGTATGTTTTATGTTTGTGTTCGCATATCTCTGGAACTCCCAGTCTGATTTCAGTAATTCTTTTTTGTTGTATTAGGTATTGTTCAACTTGGGAATAGTGCAAGTTTCATCAAAATCGGTTCAGTAGTTTTGGAGATACGGAGTTTTAATACTCAATTACGTACAATTTGGAAGTCGGTTTTATCTTTTTAAAATACATTTTTTTGTGATTGTGACAATCGCTCACGCGTCATGAATTTTTCCATACAAAGGTAAACATAACTCTTTCAGCGCTGCTCTTCCCTGTGAAAGGAACTCTATACAGCATGACTGGTGAGTCAATACCGATATTTAAGGAGAGTATTCAGTACTCGATTCTCATTATAAATATGTAATAAAATTAGGTTCTTAATTTTTTTTTGAATTTCCCAAAAATTAATGGATCATGGATACTAAGTAAATTACGCGGCTAGGCAAGTAGGCATACTATGCGGCCGGTGCAGAGGCGTGCGCTACCAAAGAAACACCACACAACTACCCCTCCCGCTCGCGGTGTCCATGCGTTGGGTAAATAATTATTTAACTTTAAGCTACATTTACTCAGTGATCAATTGATATTATTTTTTTATATTATTTTTTTCCAACTAATATAATAGTCAAATATCACGTCCTCAAGTATTGAACATGTCTCACCAGTCACGCAGTATAGGGGAGCCAATGGGTCAATGGTGTACAATGTACATGTTCGACCCATACACACGCCAAAGTGTTATCACTTAGTTTTGTTACACCTTCAACCTTGTAAGTTGTATACAATTAAGTTGGCACCATAAGCCTATAAGCATGGATAGTGGCCACAGACCCTACACGCACGCGTCGTACGAAACGTCATTGGGCCGCACAATGCAGAGTATCAAGTTCGTCATTTCCTAGTTACCGACCATTAACCGACAATCATTCTATCAGAGGATCCGCTTCACAGTCATTACCATTGTTTGCCACCATGGCCTCAGCCAAATTCGGCACATAATGAATCACTTATTATCCCTACCCCGGTGCGTCGATGCCATATAGAAAAGTGTAGTGACGTTCTTGACATGATAATATAAAGGTACAATTCCGTGCATTGCGAGAGTCGTAAGTCGCGCGCGGCCGACGCGCGACGACTGTCGTCGGCCGCTCGCGGCAATAGTCATTGAAGCGGTGCCATACATTTTCGTATAATGACTATTGTCGCGAGCGGCTGACGACAGTCGTAGGCCGCGCGCGGCTTACGACTGTCGCGATGCACGGATAACGACTAACGACGGAAGATGGAGAGATTTTTTAAACAAGTATTTATTCATCTTACCTATATGCGTAAAAACTAAAAATTATAGTTTGAGTCACTACAGTAGGCTCTCTGCGAAAGTTGCTTGTAGATTCCTTGATTTTTTTTTTCAGTTAAGAGGGATACTGACCCTAAAAATAAAACATAGTCCTTCTCTCTTCACACTCACGCACGACTTTCATATGCCAGGTGAAAAAGGACGACGCGGAATCATCGCCAAGTTAGTTTTACTTGAATAAAAGACGAACTATAATGATTATGAAAAAAGTGTTTTGAGCAAATTTAGGTTTTATCAATGCCTTTTTAGATGTTAAAAAATATTAAAGATAAGAAAGCGAACTTCGAAGATCCAAGCAAAAATGTATCTAAAACAAGGTTTTTTGTAAAATAGAAACTATCGAACATTTTTTCAGTAATCGTGTTTTCGTCTTGAGCATTTAATCTTCATGAACTGAAGTTACTTGTGTAAAAAAATCAGCTTTCTAGACCTTACAGATTTTGAGATCTAGGTTTAAGAATGTAGTTAAGTTAGGGTCAGGGGCACTCTTAAGGACTATGGATGTTGAATTATGTTCATAGTTTTTCATAATAATTCACGTCCCGCGTACGGCGTAAGTATTATTTCATACCTCTTTTGTAATATCAGTTGACACTATTGAATAGACACCTAAATTCTGCACAAACGCCTAATAGCAAATCAAGATTTGTTTACCCGTAAAAGGCTCTGAGATGGCTTTAAAAGTGAAAGTCAATGGTTCATGCACTTATGTAATGTCCGAGAAGGTATAAAGTTTGTTCTTATAGCACTGTGCGGCGTTGAAAGGAATGCTCTATTGTTTTGCGATCTTTGCTTTGAAGTGACCTCCTTAGTTGCATGACTGGTTCGTAGACCACGCTACATTGAAAATTTTCTAAATCTCTAAGTATTTGATTTCAGGATGATAATAGTAATAGCGTTGATTCCACTTAATTTTTTTCGATGCGATCATGTTTATAATGTAGTTCTAATCGAAGACCGCCGCCTGCCAGACCTCATCGCTTTCGAGTATGCAGCGAACCATGCTCGAAATCGAGAGATTCCGCCCAAGCACCGCCGTGAGATCATGGCGCTGCACGGCTTAACGATCGCACATCTCAAGGGCGTGCAATAGTCCCCAACATTGCCCGATTAGAATGTCACACGTGTGACTTTAGGGGAGGGGGCCAGGCCCCCTCATTGCTTATCTCCAAGCCAACTAGCAACAGACTAGTTATAGCCACGATTTACCACTACCATGGTCTTAACCAGACCTTAGACGTAGCTTAGACGCTTTCGAAAAAAAAAGGGCGTGCTGGGCCGTGTCCTCCGCAAAAAAAGCCATAGCAGCCGCCAGCCTGGGATAAAAGTATTTAAGCCGCGTGTTTTTCGTGTTTCCCCTCTCTTATTTAATTAAGATTTTTAGGCAATTAGTAATCAAAGTACGTTACTAAGTACAGACTTGTGTCACATTTTAAATCCTTAATATTTACATGTTTCCTTCCTGAGCTGAGGCTGTCCTTTATGGTACAGCCAAATGTGCACACAAATCATTGTGTTGCAACACCGAACTTCACCCACACTACAAAATCTCTTTTGGGTCAATGTCAAGTTTTAATTACACTTACATGAATGCGTTATTCTTCTATCTACTAAAACCATGAATCATACTCAAGAGTTTAACCTTTTGTAGTGGATGTTCTACGAATTTAATAATCTTACAACGCGCTTGATGGCAGTTTATTGACTAACCGACTACTACTATTACTTAAAATTAACGTTTAGTAGTAGCCGTCACTCGTCAGTACTACTTCCATTCCATGTGTCAGTGACGACTGACGGCTAAGTAAGTTCGAAAGACGACATGTAAGTATGTAAAGCGATACTCACAGCTAAGTAAGTCCAAAACGTGAACACTGGGTCTATTTCAATCCTCTGCTGCTGGTTGTCACAGAGAGCTTTCCTGGGGACGGCCGCAGCGCACGCCGCCGTACACTCTGTCAGACGTCTGGGACCCACACGCACCCACACTTTCTCACTTTCATTATCCTGCAATGTAAAAGACGTTTTAATTCTACTGATAATAAGAAGGCGACGTATTATGAACTAGAATTAACTAGATAATTATCACCCGCGACTCAGTTGCACCGAAATTCGTTAAATCACCTGGGAAAAGTACTTTGCGCAAAGTATCTCTATACCAAATAATGTCTAAATCAGTTCATCAGCTTATGTAGTAAGCTTAGATTAAATGGTTAGAAACAGGCAGATAGGTACACTTTCGCATTCATAATATGTGTTCAGTAAGGATAATGTAAACTTTTGGATGTGCTCCAATAAATTAAGTAATGAAAGAGTTAAGTTTAATGGCAAAGAATTTGCCCACATAAGGTTAATTTATAATACGAGGTTAGATGTTGTGGTGAGATGAAGGTTAAAGATGAACCTTTCCGCTAGGACAATAATACGGTTAAATAGAATATAGATTAGATTAGAATATAGGTACTTAATAATGGAGAATATAGCCTATAGGTACTAACATGTTTACATATTAAGGGACATGTGATATTTACCTGGGGAAAGCTATCGTAGCAAACAGTGTTATCTATTCCATCGAAGTCCTGATGATGTTCAGAATAGTTGCCGAAGGAAACTGCATTGACCCAATAACTTCGCACGTCGTTGTCCTTCTGAGCATCGTGGGATACTCGGACTTTGTACTGCATCTGTTTGGCGTTCTCACCAAAATCGTTGAGGACTTTGCCGAAAGTGCACGTCGCGTTGTTGTCATCGTGGGTGCAAAAAATGTCGAACAAGTGGGGAGTGGGGAAGAAGACTTGGCCGTCCGACACCCTCGACGCAGTAGAATTGAAGTAGGGGTCGCTTTCTATAACTTCGGATTTGCTGTGTTCCTTCAGTGGTTTCTCTTTCAGAGTCAGCGGCGCTGAGACGGTGTTGCGAAAGACGATACGCTGACTATTGAGCGACTCGAGGTGGACGTCGTACGAGTTCTTGTGTACCGTGTCCTCTTGCGACAGCCCGAGCGGTAGATCGCAAACAAAACCGCACGATAACACGCTGAGAAAATAAAGAGGTGTTTGTAAAGATGCGGCCTCAAATATTTGCCTTATCAACGCGGAAATTTTCATCCTTTTGAATACTTATAAAATCAAACAGGTCAAACGTGAGCTAAAGTATTAGGAAATTTTACAACAGTATTTTGTATTAAGAAATGGACGACTTACGTCCATTGTAATTTGTAAATGCCTTGGAAATACATAGAGAATTACTGTGAAATGGCCTATAGCCTCATATTTTCGGAAATCTATATTTTACACTTGTAAATTGTAATAATGCTGTAGATCTATATTATGCCTTTAATTCTTTCAACAGTAATTCTTCTATACTGTCATTACTTTAATTAAGTTTATAGATTGGTAATACAAATAACAACATTTTATAACTTGTAGATATAAAATCCAGCCAAGTTTATGCAATACAGAAATCTTATACCCGTGAAGTTATGCTTGGCTTCCTATAAATTATGATGTCTATAGTATTATTACCTTCTATAATTATATTATTACTAGCTGTTGCCCGCGACTTCGTCCGCGTTAGTATAGTAGATCACGTCCCAAGTATTATTTTTCAAACATATTCAATGTACAGAATTGACTTTCTTACGATTTTATTACAATATGTATAGATGACTTAGTTTGTTCCTAAGAGTTTTTTTTGTGTTTAAATATTTTTTAGTAAATTTACTACTAACTATTTAAACACCAAAAAATAGACAAATACACTAAAAAATATATAAATAAAGACAAATACACTAAAAAATATATAAATAAATAATTTTTGGTGTTTAAATATTTAGTAGTAAATTTACTAAAAAATATTTAAACACAAAAATTTTTTTTTTAGTATTTAAATATTTTGTAAAAAAAATTTGTTCAGGACCCTAGGTAATTACTATCTTAAGCTGAAAAATAACTCAAACATGTTAAATATTTTCGTATGAGAAAATGATTTTGGTATTAAGAATGTATGAAAATTTCGAGGGTAACCCGGGCCCTTAAAAAAGATGTATAACGCCGCAACACCGCTTTGTTTGAAGCAAAATTTGGGGAGGTGGGGGGGGGGGGGGGGGGGGGGCGGGCGAAGCCCCCCCCCCCCCAAGAAAAGACCGATGCCAAAGCTCCCAGCATGTTAATCAAACGACACTCGAAATTTGTATAGAAAAGATAGACAAAAGCTCATAGCATGGCAAGAAGTGAAGATAGATACAAAGTGTGAAGGAGAAATTTGTAGGAAATTTTATGGGCTTTCATTACGTACAGGACATTTTTTCTCTACAACGCACCGTTTTAGCGATATGAGCAAAAAACTAAAAATATTGAAACTTGAGCCCCTCCCCCCGCCCTAGGTGATATCGTCATAATATATAGCCTATGTGTTGACACGACCTCTATATAATATTCGTGCAAAATTTGAAGTAAATCCATTCAGTACTTTCTGAGTTTATCCCGGACATACATACAGACAAACAGACAAACAGACACACAGACAAACAGACAAACAGACAAAAATTCTAAAAACTATATTTTTGACTTCCATATCGATTGTAGATCACGTCCCAAGTATTATTTTTCAAAAATGTTCAATGTACAGAATTGACTTTCCTACGATTTTATTATATACACACCGGCAAAATTAGCGGAACATAACAAAATTTTCAGTTTTTTTGTAAATTATTCGCTTATTTGTATATATTTCTTTATTAATTTAATAATTGATGATTAAAAAATAAAACTTATATAAATTTAGGGCATGAAATCGTGTAAAAAGAAAAAAAATCAGCAAAAATCAAAAATTAAGAAAATCTTTGAAATTACGGCAGTAATTTTTTAAGTTAAATTCTCCATTTTTACTTAAGAAATGCCATGTTAAAAGCGTTTAATGCCTTCTATGAATCTCAAGAGGGCCTGGATACGCCATTCCATGCTTGCATTTTGATTGTCAATCATTTCCTGTGGAATATTCTCCTACTCCTCCAGTAGCGCCAACTCGAGCTCCTGAACAGATTTTGGAGCTGGAGGTTTAACTCGTACCGTTCACCCATTGATGTGCCACACGTCCTCAATCGGATCCATATCCGTAGACCGTGCTGGCCTCTCCACCTAGGCTACGCCAGCATAATTTAGGTAATAATGCCTGATTTTTTTACTCTATGGACGCGCATAAAATTGAAGCTACTGCCTAAACTTGTGTAAAAGGCACAACATGCAGTTCTAGGACATCTGTGCTTTAGCCGTGTACTGTCAAAGTACCATCATTAACAATCATCAGCTCCGTGCGGGCTCCAAGTCATATGCCACCCCAAACCATTTCGAAGCCTGCATGATAGGCCACTGTTTCCGTTAAGTTTGATGGTCTATAGCGTTCCTTACGATTTATCCACATTCTTTATCGCCTGTCAACAAAATTTACACAGAATTTGCTCCCATCACTGTACAGCATACGATTTCATACACTTGTCAAATTTTGATGTTCACGCGCATATCTTAGCCTAGCTCTTTGGTGTCCTGTCTCAAGTTCTGGTGTGCCCTTGCTGGCACTTTTGAGCTTAATTTAACTTCTTTGAGTCTTCTTCTTACTGTACAATCGCTCACACGTACTTCTCGGATCTGTTCCGACAGGTTTCGTGTATGCAATGCAGTTTGAGGTCGATTTCTTAAGGGTTGTACCCTAACAAAACGGTCATCCTGAACCAATGTCACCCGATATCTGCCTTGTTCTCGTCTCCAGACGTAAGATCCAGTCTCTCTGTAGCGTTGAAAGTTACGATGGACCACGGAAGCTGACCCACCTAAGGCCTGACTGACCGAACGGTAGGTGTGACCTTTCTCTATCGTGGTTACAGCTCTAGCTGTCGTAGATGCTGGGAAATCACTAATTTTATATCTAAGCAATGTGTTCTTCCAAAAACCAAACAATCAAATGAGCTGGCATACCTTGAACCCCGCTAAAATCGCCATTCTTATCAGAAACACTTACAACGTCAATCATCGAAAAACATTTATTATGGCATAATTGCAATAAAAATCTCTCAAATTGCCAGTTTTGTTCAATATTTTATTTCTTAAATGAGCTTAGAAACTATATAAAAGGATTTCAGACAGCCCGACCCACTTGAGTTCAAGTTGTGCCCCTTTTTGACTGTTCCGCTAATTTTGCCAGTGTGTGTATATGTATAGATGACATGACGCTAGCAAACGGTTGAAAAAGTCTAATAATACAAAGTGACATCTATATAATATATAAAACTCAAAGGTGACTGACTGACATGGTGATCTATCAACGCACAGCCCAAACCACTGGACGGATCGGGCTGAAATTTGGCATACAGGTAGATGTTGTGACGTAGGCATCCGCTAAGAAAGGATTTTGATGAATTCCAACCCCAAGGGGTTAAAATAGGGGATGAAAGTTTGTATAAATAACACTTCTTAACGCGAGCGAAGCCGTGGGCAAAAGCTCGTTCAATATAACAATGAACATGTGTTTTTTGTTTGTTAAACTCTTTGTTACAAGAGTAATTGGATTCCTCTAATTTTAGGTAAATTAGGTACTTAAAATAACGTTCTTGGGCCATTTATCAAGTTTATTTTAATACGGAAAATAAAAATTCTGATTAAGACGAGAAGCGTAGAAAACCTCTAGGTAGAGCTGATTTAGAATAAAGTTAGGAGACCATGTTTATATTGATAGATGATTGATAGTAACTTTCTGAAGTTTGATAAAAAGTTAATACTTTTATGACAAACAAAAGGAGTAGGTATTAATACCGACATTGAGATAGAAGAAATAGATTGAAATTAGAAAAATAATACGGTACATAGAGTAGATAGAATAAGAAAAGACTACTTACGTGAGATTGATGTCGTACGCATACGGATGCTTCGGCACGCAGGGATATTCCCTGACGTGTTCCAATCTCAATGCCGATGCGTCACAGGATACCAGCAGGTCTACCTCTGATGGGAAGGTCAATGTGATCCGACCAACAGGCACTGCTAGCAGAAGGAGAGCAGACGCGCCGCCCAGCGCTGAAGATAGAGCTAGGAGTAACTGCAACAATATTGATCATTACAATCATGTAAATACCCAGATCTGAATAATTAATTTTCAGTTTCTGATGTTTTTTGACAGGAGTTTATATATTCAACAGCGTTGTTTATTGATTTTGGTGGAATAGACAAACTTCTTAAAAATATTAAGCATTAAAACTTATTAATCGGGACTTAATGCGACTTAGGGCCTGTTTCACCACTTTCTGATAAAGTTCCGAATAGGCTATTCACGACTTTTTGACAGATTCTCCATCCTTGATCTGTCAAGTTAATTGGTGGATACACTATTTGTCACTTATCAGGAAGTGGTGAAACATGCCCCTATTCTAGTAGTAATGCTACTACGAGTACATACTTTTTATACGAGTACATAGTAGCATTACTACTAGAATAAGTCGCGTTAAGTCCTGATTATTGAGTTTTAAATTATAATGCAACGCGAAAGTTTAGAAAGTTTATGTTTTGAAATATTTTGTAGAAGGCATTGCCAATTGCCATTATGTATTATTTACAGGCAAATTAAATTAAATTTTGGTAATTTTGTAATTACTTTAAATAGCATTTAAAGTAATGATGTTGACAAAATTATATTAGCTTAACATTATATATTCTGTGACACTAATGATACTTATTAGTTATTATGGACCTAAAATGACATTAGTGCTAGTCAACTAATTTTGATATTTTTTTAAGTTTAAGATTATAGCATTGACAATATTATTCTAGAAATCGCATGTTCTTAATAGCTGCAAATTATTTTCCTGTTCTGAGGCTACGAATAATGAATCCTTATAGATCTATAATGCTATTTTGGGGCATGATCGTTGTTAGAACTAACGCCACCCTGTACAATGTGTACATACTGCAGTTTCCAAAAAAAGCGACACAAAGGAAAACGTGTCAAGATATTTTCCTTCGCAGAAATTAGTGATTGGCTAGCGAAGCCAGAGTCAGTAAAACATTAGAGTTTTGTCAAAAGAGCCAAGTAGCATGTTACTTAACGCTAATAGTACTAACTAAAAATGTATGGAATTTAATGCGTAATTCTAACTTTATTATTGAAATAATCGAATGCAAGTCGACTTGAATATGCAGTATGCACCATGCACCCTATTATAATACCTGTGGATTGATAGCTCTAATTTAGTGTAGGTGTAGGTACGGTGTATCAGAATCTGATAGCAATTTTTGACAGCAAATAAAAAAAAAATATCCTTGATCATTGGATTAATTTTTATATATTTTGCATATTTAGCACACAGAATCAGCCGCTATTTAAAAAAAATCGGCCAAGTGCGAGTCGAACTCGCGCACGAAGGGTTCCGTACCATGATTATAGAGCAAAATAGTAAAAAATTGTGTTTTTTGTATGGGAGCCCCCCTTAATTATTTATTTTATTTAAATTTATTATTAATTATTATTAAATTATAAATACAGCTGAGTATTTTGTGTACATTTCAAGTGCCTACCTGTTGTCATCATTGATACCGAGCAAAAAATGCTTGAAAAATCACGTCTGTTGTATGGGAGGCCCCCTTAAATATTTAATTTATTTTGTTTTTAGTATTTGTTGTTATAGCGGCATCAGAAATACACAATCTGTGAAAATTTCAACTCTCTAGCTTTTACCGTTCTTGAGTTACAGCCTGGAGACAGACGGACAGACGGACAGACATCGAAGTCTCAGTAATAGGGTTCCGTTTTTACCCTTTGGGTACGGAACCCTAAAAAAGGATCAAAATGAGTTATTCCAATTACCCCGGTATTGCTAGAGTCAATTTTCACTTTTTTCACAAAATTTCTCACTTTTTGCCATCAGATTCTGGTAGACCTATAATTACCCTATTTCAGTAATAAGAAGCTACAGCTTATAGCTCAAAACACAAGCAATCAGCAAACCCTCCCAATGAACTAAATAAAGTAAAAGGTTCGGGTAGGTTTACTTAAGCAGTGAAAAACTTGCAAAAATTACTGAGCTCTTTATTCTGTATTCATATGGTAGATAAAATGAATACTAGCAAAAATAATTAGGCTCTGAATTCTAAATTCATCGTCGATCAGACTACCTATTATTACATTATGAAAAGAGTTTCCAGTACGATTAGATGTTATTAAAACATACAAAAGCGCTTCCTATTGTGCCGACGTCCATAGCTACATTTGTATGCTTCCTGTTTCAACTGTTACAAATTATGCGCACACGCAATAACTATTGAAAATGGTAATGTGATTTAACACTAAAGCCTTAACCTTTTCTATGGATAATATAAGACTCAAGCAAATTAGTTTAAATTAAAATGTGTTTGTAAATCGTCCGTAGCGATAAGGCCACCTTTTATACTTTTTACTCTTAGTTACTAAGGTTTTGTATGTCATGTTTATTTTGGTGCAATAAAAGTGCCGAGATACTTTGAGTCTCGGGAAAGAATATAGGATACTTTTTATCCCGGAAAAATGTACGGTTTCCACGCGATAAATTCATTTCATTTATCCATTCATTTGTCTCTTCACGCTTTCAACCGGTTTTGATGAAATTTCATACTTAGAGATGCTTTGGATTCCGGGAAAGGACATAATATAATAGTTTTAATCGCGGAAAAGAGGATATACGGATGTAGTTTACACGCGATACACCTGCACATACGAAGTTGCGGGCAACATATTCTACCTACCTGTAATATAACACACATATATGTAGAGGCATTCGGGGTAAAAGCACGCATTTTTTTCCAAAGCCTATAAAATTGATATATGTGTAATACTGCATACGCCTTCTATTCCATGATTAATCACAGGTATTTCACCTTATGTAAATGTAGAGTTTGGGACAATTTTGTTTCCCGTTAATCCATAATTAGTATTTCTATTTTTTTTACTTCTGCGCACTTTTACCTCAACTTGTGGGTAAATGTATACGTACACAGTCCTTTTTTTCCAACACTCAAATGCCTGGTACTCAATTAAGTTAAGTTATAAAACAGCATTGTAGCAAATTGCCTAATAAAAACGACAACACTTATTTTCTATGATTGCCTTTATAATAATGTGACACACTTTTCCCTAGCACAAAAAACTTCGAAAAACTTGCCGTTTTGTGTTTTTTTTTATATTTTTTTCCGAACCAAAACACGCACTGCACAATAAATGACAGCTCAATATGTCGGCTCAAGCGCCGTTGTTTTTGTCAAGAAAGCCCCCCCACCCGCTCTCCCGTTACCACTTTTGCCCAGTGCGGCGTTTTACCCCGATCCCCGAATACCTAGAGTCTAGACGCTATAGCAACCAATCGTTAAGGATTAAGCATACCTCATTGATTCCAATCGGCTTTTGTAAATCGCTTCCGTTCGGTACGTTATCGGCCTTATAAAGCAACAGAACAACAATACCTCCATTAACAATGACTGTAGAGGTTACCTTAGCAAGCAAATTGATTAATTTTGAGGTTTTATAGCTCACTGATATCAGCAGCTCTGTTGTTCAGAAATTAGTTTATCGCGTGGGAACCGTACATTTTCCGGGATAAAAAGTATCATTTTATCCTTTACCGTGACTCCATACCAAATTTTAGCAAAATCGGTTCAATGGTTTGGGCGTAAAGTGGTAAGAGACAGACAGATCGACAGACACACTTTCGCATTTATAATATTAGTATGGATATTTTTATGGTTTCGTATATTACCAGCAATTCCTTAGAAGCCAACAAAGCATCTTTTCGCAATGCCCGTGGGAGAGCCATGCTTCGGCACGAATGGGCCGGCTCGACCGGAGAAATAACACGGGCTCACAGAAAACCGGCGTGAAACAGCCCTTGCGCATTATATCAGTCATTTCATAAAGTTATTAAACATTTTAATTCTGATGAAAACTAGCCAAGTCAAATCTAATCTAGTTTAAGATCTCACATTATTTAAATAACATCAATTGTTATAGATATTCAATAAAGCAAAGAAATAGACTCTATTATTTGTTCATAATATTATTTGGTTCCTATACATACATAATATGTTTCGATTCTCCTTGAAACTTGGCACTTGTTTAGATCTCCGTCCTTTTTACGGCGAAGACCATAGACAAGAATCACGACCCACAAGTTGCCTACTCATATTCTTAAACATAGCTTAAGTTATACGATCAGTCTGGCATCAGTTCAGTCCATCAATTTGATCCAGACTGACGAAAGAATGATCGTGTAACCGTGTGATTGACGGTCTGATATTTTTTTTTATTATGTATTTTCCGGCCAGACTGACAGTATAACCCTAGTCTATCGGCCTGAAGTTGGCGACCACTCACCCTAAAGTTTCCGATCTTGTCGGCGAGCATGCCGGCGAGCGGCGGCATGACGATGGAGATGACGGGCGTGACGGCGGACATGATGGCCGTCTCTTCCACGTCTATGCCCAGCTCGCGCATGTGGATCGTCAGGTACGGGTATAGCACTGTCAGCGCTGCAACATTAAGACCCGAATTAGTAAACAGGCCCCAGGTAGTCAAAATTTATCGGCAAGTTTCGAAGAAGCTTGGTGTTCTTAACAGAGCGAGACAGTACTTCAATCCGGACCAACGCCTACAACTCTACAAGGCGCAGGTTCGGCCTCACATGGAATATTGTTCTCATCTCTGGGCAGGGGCGCCAAAATACCAACTGCTCCCTCTGGATCGTATCCAACGAAGGGCCGCTCGAATTGTTGACTGCCTTAGTGTTTCAAACAGCTTGGACCCCTTGGAATTACGCCGAGATGTAGCTTCACTCTGCATCCTCTATCGGTTGTATCACGGGGAGTGCTCTGAGGAATTGTTGGGAATCACACCACCTGCAACCTTTCGCCATCGTCCCACACGAAAAACATACCATCCTCATCACCTTGATGAGTGGCAGTCTTCCACAGTACGTTTTTCGCGTAACTTTCTGCCGCGCACCATAAAACTCTGGAACGAACTGTCACCAGCAGTATTTCCGGACCTATACGACCCGCAAACCTTCAAGAAAAGAGCGTAGTCCCTCTTAAAAGGCCGGCAACGCACCTGCAGCTCTTCTGATGTTGCGAGTGTCCATAGGCGACGGTAGTTGCTTACCATCAGGTGACCCGTTTGCTCGTTTGCCCCCTTATTTAATAAAAAAAAGAGAGAAGTTAGATGTCAAAGGTGTATGGGATTTCACATCACACATCGCAAGCGCCATGACGCTGAGCGATGCGTTATGTCACAAATCCCATACATTTTTGGGCTTTGGCATAGCTGACTTCGATATCAAAACTGGCGAATTTATTTTGACTGAGCACCCTGCTCTCATACTAGTCCAGTCATACTACCAATTTCGATTTTCTCTGATACGCTCTCAGCGACTTTAGACCAATGAGGTTATATGATAGGAGTCCGCCTTATATTTTGACAGCTGATAATGTTACTCTTTCTAACTAACGATGTAGTAATTTGGGTGAAAGAGAAAGCTCCTATCGGTGTATAAACGTCAAAAGCCTGTAATGTTATGTCCCACTTAGTAGAACATAACAAAGGAGTAGGTCTGCATATTTCATGTTTAAAAAGTGGTAATAAAAGTGTTTAGTGAACGTTCAATGCAATTTAATATTACGTTTTGTGGTTCCGCTATATAATAAACCATAAAAACGGCCAAGGAATGCCTCAAACACGTGGATTTAACATAACATACGTAAGTTTTCAACAACGTTGTTTGGGCTTATCAATCGGTATTTTTGTAAGCTAAAAAAGAAAATTGATAAGTATAATAATCCATTAATCATGCTATATAAGGCATTAGTGATAAAAATGTCACATCAAGTAATAATTTGGCTATAAATATTGCATAGTTTTTTACGTGTATTTTAGGGATGCGCCTTACTTGAACTATAGTTTATCGATAAAAATAATTCATGGACTAAATGATTTTTTTTTCGGGTTGAAAATGCTTCAAAATAGACGACAAACAGATATATATTTTAGACGCAAGTTCCATGCAAGTTTTTAATCCTTACTCCCTTATGAAGGCATCACAATATTGGAATTTGGAATTATCATTTCAAACGTAAGTTTGAAACAATGATTTTATTGAAATAAAGAAAGTTCTAACGGAGAGTAAAATAATTGCATGATCAACAGCTCTCACACCTCCCTTCTGTAAGTACTCAATTCGTTACTTAAAGATACTTCTTGAAATTTTATCCTGGCATTAGGTACTCTTTTTTAATAAGTAAAATGTAAAATTTTAATAAGGCTAAAGTCATAATCATTTAATAAAATAAATTTAATACCTCAATCGTCGAATTCCAGACACAATATATATTTAGTTGTTAATTGTTATGCGGCACCTGGGTTCCGCTTGGGGCTGGATGGGTTAAGCATGGAAAACTTACATAAAGCATATTGCCCCGTATACAATATTATGAATTATGTGTATATTTTATAGTATGTAGTAGTATAGTACATTTATTGACACTAAACCATATATTTTTTTCAGGTTATTGGAATGCTCTTAAAGAAGAGTTCAATATTATGGTGGTGACGGAGAGACCTATAATGAAGATAATAATTATTTTCAATTATTAATTTGATATTATGATTGAAAGTGAAGAATAATATTTGGTTTAGTGCTCTATGATTTTGATTGCACACACCGTGATATTGCACAATAAAATTGATCGTCTAGACTCTAGAGTCCCACTTAGGTTATTAATTATTATTATTATAATATCATTATTCAGGGGGCGTCGAAGTATCTATTTTAAGTCTTTTTCTGTATAAATATTATTACATAATTATATTTTAATAGGTAAAGAAATGCACCTAAGCGTTTTTGGAATTACTTTAAATAAGTAGAGATTCATTCTTATATTTCTTTGATAATAATAAATGATCAAACGAACTTACCAAGTGAAGTTCGATCATTATTATATGAGTCGCTTCATTCAAAGATATATTAACCAAGTAGTCCTTTGTCTATCTGCTAGGCAATCGCGTTTTTTAAAGACGTATGTAGGTAGTTGAAAAAATAACTTCCCATCCCGGCCACTCGCTCTTCGATGCGCCTCATTATGTTTAGAGAGAGGTAATGCAAAAAATCTTTCTTTCTTTCTTTGGGTACTGCAGCAAACATAGTTTCTTGCAGACTGGGTGGGAGGGAGATTATATCTTTGAATGAAGCGACTCATATAATAATGATCGAACTTCACTTGGTAAGTTCGTTTGATCATTTATTATATTTCTTCGCTTCATTCTTCGATATATTAACCAAGTAGATTTTCAGAGTAACGAAAGAAAGATTTTTTACAAAATACTTAGAATTTATATATACTTATATTATACATTATGAATAGTAATCATTATATTCGAGAAAATTTTTTTTTTTAACATTATGCCCATAAATAATAATAATAGTCGAAACAAAACTTAAGAGACCTCTATGGTTTTGTGATTCAAATGATAACGTACTGGGATCATGGTGATTAAGATTATATAACTGATTCAGCGAAATTTTGTTCGTCGATAAAATTATGGCTTAGGAAAATAGCGAAAGTATTGGAGTCACTAGTTCTGCCTGTCGACTGTCGTCTTACTAATAGGTCCAGTATCAATCCCCGTGTCGGCGCTCGACGTGTCGACGCCGCGCCGCTCTCGCACAGCACCTGCTTTATCCAGCGGCTATTACCGAATGGGAGGTGGCTGTTCTGTGCAGAGCGTTAAACCCGTACTGTAGCATTATCCTATTTAGTATAATCTTGAATAACCATCGCAGGGCGTAATAACTTAAATATTATAACTTCTTCTTCTTTTTTTTTTTTTTTTATAAAAGAGTTACATAATTTAAGAACATCCGATCACGCTCAGGCGTTTGTCTTTGTAATATAAATTTCGAATAATTTAAAAGTTAAAACCGTATTTTTTATTTTGCCGAGTTTTATTATTAGGCAGAAAGTTTTAAGTCAATGATCAGTATTCAGTAGGTACAGAGTGCAAGAAAAAACAAATAATTTATAAGTGGATCCTGGGTACTACACTAGGTACTCGGGTATGGGCTAGGAATTAGAATGTTTACCGGAAAGCTTCTTTCAAAAGACACTTTAAACATTCATCTAAGCCAATGTCACCATCCAATAATATCAACATTGTTCATAAACAATGACAGCGCACAGTGACATGGCTGTAGAAGATATCGTTTTACAGCCATTGTCAAATTGTTTGGCAAGGTTCTGATAAAGCAGACGAAGATCTCTGTAATAAGTCTATTAACTAATGAGATTGAAGAGAGTATTTACCTAAAATCTAAGTCGAAGTAGAGCATTTTAGAATAAATTTTAAGGCGTCTACTGTTATAACTCATAACTGTGTCCGGCCCTGTGGTCGTCGACTCGTCGATAGTGTGATTATTGCATATTACAAATTACAATTACAATATGATTGAAATTAGAGAATATTGTGTTCTCGGTCCAGCAGGATAAATATTTATACTTACACTTATATTATTCAAGATTAAGTGTCATTATGTTATCGTATTTATCATTGCATTTATTTAGCATTAATAATTTTAATCGCTGAAAACCAGTTGCATTCCGCGACGGGGGTCAGAAATCAGGTGTCAGAACACCTATCAGTTGAGGTAGCTCACGAATAGTACACTGATTTAACTGTTCTATATTATTTCGTTTTTAATAGGCTTATATTATTATTATATAATATATCTAATATGTAGGTACATAAAATTCTCGTATCACGGTGTGCGTAGTTGAACTCCTCTGAAACGGCTCGACCGATTTTCGTGAATCTTAGCGAGCATATCGGCTAGGGTTGAGAATCGGACAACGTCTAATTATTTTTATATTGATGAGTGTATTTTTGAATAAATAATAGTAAAATGTTACAACTCGAGACTGACGGCGACCATTGTTTGTACGATGGGATAGCAATCATAGACGTCATGGTGACATACTTACTAAGTCACTTCAATAAAATAATATGGGCAAAATACTTTATATGGTAAAACAACATTTGCCGAGACATCTAGTTATGTTATAATAATATGTATTGTAAGCGTTAAGACTTAAATATTTACATATTTGTTGTGGATTTAATACACCCATGGCACTATTAACAATAAAACTTAAACAAAAAAGGGGCGCCTGAGGCTGCGCCTAGAACACTGGTATTGCGAAAGCGTGGTAAGGCTAGTAGTGATAAAGCCTTCTACGCCTGATCTGGTTTTCTTCTTTATATTTTTTGTGAGAATAAATGTAAGCGCACTGCGCATCTGATAGTCTGTACGTCAAGACTTGAGGCTTTAAATCTTTCAATCGAATAGTGAGTTAATAGGAACCAACAAGTAGCTGGCTTTTAAATCTATTTTTGACAGATATCCACTTTGGATATTGCCTTGAAAGCCATACGGTAATTTTCCAAATTAACATGTAAAATAATTATTTAGAAATAAACTTACGAAGTGGATTCAAATTGAAAATAATTTTTAAAAAATTGTATTTAAAATATAATACAATATTTAATAGTTTGAAGAAAGGAAAATCTTTGAAATAAGGTAATCTTCGGTGGAGTTACACGAAGATATAGTTTTAAATTCTAATAATAATTTATTGATGTCATGATGTATAATACATTAAGCCAGTGGCCCCCAACCTGTTGTTGTTTTTGGAACGAAGTTCCCTATTTATTTATTTTTTAAGCGGGCCACAAACTTGTTTTGGTCTTGGTGTCGTGGGCCGCAACAAACATTTTTAGGTTTAAAAATAACGTTCAAAATCAACGATTTACTAGTGAACAAAAATAATTTACGAGTTACGACTTTCACGATTACTGCTGGTGGGCGTGAATTTCAAAATGCTTTAACATCACGCGGGCCACAAATAAAGTTCCGGTGGGCCGCAGGTTGGGAATAATAATTATAATAGTAACATCTATAAAATATGTATAAAAATGACTGTTAGCTGCACTAGTGCTAGCAGTGTTGAGCATTTGTTCGTCTCAACGTTCTTCGAACTCGAAGGGGGTTGATTGTAGCGTTACAATACTAGTGGCGCCAGCCGACGGTTACCACAGTCCACATCTCTCCCCCCCCCCTCCTTGACGGGTAACGGGAAGGGTTTGTCAGAGCCCGAAAAGTACCCGATTGATGATGGAATGTACTAATTTGTCTCTGAGAACAAATACTGGAATTATCCAGCGAAACCATAATAATCTCGGTCTGATATAACAAGGCTTATAATCTTGTCTTGTCTGATAGTATATTATCTGATAAGTCTGATAATAATTAATATCGAGATAAGTTAGATACTGGCGATAACTGATAGGTCTTATAATTTCGAGACATTGTCAGGTGAAATGTATAATGATAATAATCGATCGAAATAGAATCGAGCTGCAACACTTATTAGCAGGAATGTTTTATAAGCAATAGCTTATCTTAATCGTCTTTGTGATCCTTTAAAATCATAATCTGGCGAACCCAACAAGGGTTCACCTAACGTCAGTAGAAGCTCTGGATCTATCCGGATCTGGTCCGGTGCCGGTGGGTCAGAATCGACCGTTGGCACCTGGTTTAGGAGTGGGAAAAACTTCTGGTTTATTCGTAACCTGATCGACCCGTATATCGGTCACTTCTAATTATATTTCCCCGATAGTCTGGTCTTAGTGACCTAAAAAAATTATTAGGGTAGTTATATTGTTCGTTATAATCGACTTATTTGTCATATAAATTAATATTATGTTACAAAAAATATTGAGGGTAGTAACTATCACGTTACGAAGATATTAAATAAGTTTCGTTATACACTCGCGGTGTATCCCGAATCCCAACATTGGTGCAAAATTTATTTAATAATAATAGTTACATACCGTCAGACATAATAAATTATAATCGTAGTTCTATATTTAGAACAAAAGGTGTGCGGGACGCGCATTGGTTGTTAACTGATAAGACTCGCAGTCAATGTAGTTATTAGCTCGAAATATTTTTGTATAAAATGGTAAAGATAATATTATAATAATTATGTAGTTCTATTTATAGAACAAAGAGCGCGGGGGAACGCGCGGTAGTTGCTCATTTTTATTTTTAAACATTGTCGGAGACTCCCAGTTAATCCATACTTTATGTTGATTTAAAGAATAACAATATATTTTAAATTTAACTAGTAATTAACTCGCAGTTAATCATCTCAAACCAGCCAACATATATTATAGTTCTATTTTTAGATATAGCATCGTCAGAGACTCGCAGTCAATTCCGATGCATAAGAATTGCGTTTAGAGACTCGCAGTCAATCCACACATTATGGCGGTTTATAAAATAACTCGCAGTTGATTCAGACAAACCGGCCAATATATAGCTATTTTTATAGAAAAGCTGAAAAAAAAAAACATCGTCAGAGACTCGCAGTCAATTCCGATGCATATAAATTGTGTTTAGAGACTCGCAGTCAATCCACACATTATGGCAGTTTATAAAATAACTTGATATAATTAAGTACTTGCAGTAATTAACTTGCACTTATTTCCCCCAATCGGACAAACGTATAGTTCTATTTATAGAATAGGTAAAACATCGTCAGAGACTCGCAGTCAATTCCGATGCATATAGATATAGATTGTGTAAAAGGACTCGCGGTCCAAACACACTGTACTTATTGACTCACAGTCGCAGTACATGCCGGTTAATTAAATAATTGCAGATGTTTCCCCCAATCCGGCAAACATATAGTTCTATAATAATTATTATATTTATAGCACAGATGAAGCATACATAATATTATAGATTGTGTATAAAGACTCTCAGTCCAAACACATTGTACGTTTATTGACTCGCGGTCGCAGTACATGCCGGTTAGTATTGAATATAATTGGCTCGTCTTGGCCTCGGTAGTGCCTGCCGTTTATTTAAGTATTTAATAGTACTTACATGTATTTTCTTGTTACACGATAAAATAACACTGATTTTAATTACAACACTTTACTCAATCATCTTAAAAAAATAACC
The DNA here is from genome assembly GCA_905404155.3 of Plebejus argus. Lineage (NCBI taxonomy): Eukaryota > Metazoa > Arthropoda > Insecta > Lepidoptera > Lycaenidae > Plebejus > Plebejus argus. The sequence continues at coordinate 5,575,637 of FR989935.1, read as the reverse complement.
AATTTTCGTCTGAGCGCTGCGCTTTGGCATGGTTACTTAGTATACGTGCACGCGTTGCCTCGCGTTAACAAAGAATGAGGCGCATCGAAGAGCGAGTGGCCGGGATGGGAAGTTATTTTTTCAACTACCTACATACGTCTTTAAAAAACGCGATTGCCTAGCAGATAGACAAAGGACTACTTGGTTAATATATCGAAGAATGAAGCGAAGAAATATAATAATTGTTATTCTACAAAATAGTTAATAGTAATTAAGTTTAATAAAGTATAATATATTTTGTTCTTCTGTTGTGTTTTATAAAAACTGTTGATTTTATTGATATTAGCTATTACACTCCGGACAAGCTTTCGTGGCTTATGGAGTATACGTATTATGTATATTTTTAACTATTTGTGTAATTATATACTTAAATATTTTGTTTATACAAGGTGCAATTAAACCATCCTGCCAAATTTTTTCCAGGGCTTAGGTATCATTAGGAGAGGTCATTTAGCAAAAAAAATTGGGTGTTATTTTTTTAATGACATATTTTATCCCATTCAAAATCGATGCAGAACGGTTACTCGCGGCGGTGGGAATGAGCGGGGGTGACGTGGGGGGGAGGCGCGCGCGCACTCACCCGCCGGCGACGCGTAGTGTCCATTTTAATTGTGTTTTTTAGGATAACTTTCGGAAGCTATTTCTCAACATTTTAGTACTGAGTGACTATATTAAAAGAAAAATACGTGTATTTTTATTTTGAACAAGGATCAATATATTATCAAAATTTGGCAGGAAGGTTTAATTGCACCCTGTATTTAAGTATTTTCATACACTTAATAAATAGATAAAAAATACCTTTTTACCAAATTGAAAGCGACTTCTAATATAATGGGCATAATATATCCTAAATTGAACATGCAGGTCGAATTGATAGCCTCCTTTTTTGATGTCGTTTAATAAAAATCTATAACATAAAATTATGGTCGACTTGGTCGATAGCGGTAGTCTAATTTTATATTTTTATCGATATACGCCATCCCTACACGCACACTACAGCAATTGCACACAAGCATAAAATGGCCACGCGCTGGCGAGCTAAGAATCCATCTATGTATACTTAATCTGTGCTTTAGACGATCATTATTTCTTAGTTTGAAATCAGTTTTGACCACTGTCAAGACTGAAGTTTCTGTGATAGTGACCGTCCGAATTTTTTATTTTATGAAAAAGGGGGCAAACGAGCAAACGGGTTACCTGATGTAAAGCAACTTCCGTCGCCCATGGACACTCGCAGCATCAGAAGAGCTGCAGGTACGTTGCCGGCCTTTTACGAGGGTAATAGGGTAGGGGGGTAGGGAAGGGAATAGGGGAGGGTAGGGAAGGGAAAAGGGTAGGTTTGGATTGGGCCTCCGGTAAACTCACTCACTCGGCGAAACACAGCGCAAGGGCTGTTTCACGCCGGTTTTCTATGAGCCCGTGGTATTTCTCCGGTCGAGCCGGCCCATTCGTGCCGAAGCATGGCTCTCCCACGGTAATTAAGGTATTTTAGCAGTGAAATAACTAAACATTAGATTGAGCTATAGCAATTAGTGTATTAATTAATTAATTATTACTTATTTTAGATCGTTTCAATCGGTCACATTCTTTGTCACGCTTAAATATAATATTAAGCCACCTTTGGCACAGCTGAATATATATTTGTAGGCCAACCTTTGGTAAGATGACATTAAATGACCATTATTATACCTAATTATCTTTACTTAAAATGTTATTTTTTTCATAACTTCAGTCATAATTACTATTAAATGATAATAATGGCTGTTGCAATTATTTATGTCAGATTTATTTGCAAAGAAGATATAATCGCTCGTGATTATTGCAAAAACGCCATGAGAATGGTTATTGTATTAATAGTTTTAACGAACGACGGTCATAAAGTCCTTTATAGGTCTTTTATTCCAAAAACATATTAACGTTGCATAGAAAACTTCTAACCAGGAAATGAGAACAGGGCTTATGAGCTGTTATATCCAGCCAGTTTACAGGCCGTTGCATAGACACGGCCTGTAAACTGGCTGGAAACTGGCTGGATACAAGAGGTCGTAATAGCCCCCCAGGCCAAAGATGTGAACGTTAAAAGTCCTTTGAAGATCCCACATTCCAAAAAACATAAAATATGTAACGTGAAGACTTATTCCGAGAAAATGAAAGCAGGCCAAAGTTATTTTTCAAGTTTATTTTTAAGCATTAACATTAAGCAACCGGTATTGTAAAGCAAACGCTGGAGCGAACTCAAATGCACCATCGGAGAAATTTATTCATAGGCAGATGGCGGACCTACGTAGTTTCGCCGTGTTATGTCAATATTAGTCGTGATATGTCGGCATCGACAATCGACATATCGAGACTAATATTGAGTTAACATAACCCGACCACATGGCGATGGTCTCTATATCACCTGCCTATTAATATGAATCAATTTCTTTGGTGGTACTTGTATCTAGTTTTCGAGACTTTACCATGGAAATTGAGGTACAGTTAAATACTACCCATAGATAATTACTTCTCAAAAGAAAGCAGGGGCTCCGAATGTCAATATAGATTCTCAGAATGTGGTGCTTCGTGAAAGGCTTCAGTTGGTAACGAAGTTAATTCTCGAAACTTCCGAATGCAGAAACAGTCACTTACAAAACAAGCAATAATAAACTAAAATATAATCCTCAACAAAGCGAAGTATAAAAAAAAATATAATGTTACTTACTGGAAACATGAACAAAAAATAATATCTTTAGAGGTATCAGCTTCTTCTGTTTCAGATCATCCGTGATCCTCTTGAAGAATGATTTTAGGAAACGCATTTTGATTTATTTTTTACTAAGTATTTAAGATTATTTTAAGTGTTCACGTAGGGTAGCTCAGTAGTAGAGAGTAGAGCATTGATTCTTCTGTATTTTCTTGAGTCATGGGAAAGGTGGATCTGAAACAAAAAAACACATTATGAATATCTTTTACCCCTAACTACAAATTACAATATATTATGTCGTTGCTAATGCGGATATTCACCCTGCGAACTTGTATTTACAGCAGCCTTTCCCAAAGTGGGCGATAATGCCCGTGGGCGCTGAAGGTCTAAAGGGGGGCGGTGTGGGACCCAGAAAAATGGGGGTGTTGTGTAGAGGCTTGGAGGGGGTAAATTGTATTTTCATTTTATCCGGATGGAAGCAATGGGGGGCGCTAAAAGGTGTTTAGACGTCCATAATCGCCTGTGTTGATCCCTCATGAGCCAAAGTTGAAAGACCTCATTACATAGTGTTAAACACCTTTTAACACAAATATTTTCATCCTACTTACCTACACATACTTATTTAGCATCACCATGTAACGACTAACGGTTAACTTGGCGTTGATATATTATTGTAATATTAGGTAAGTATATATATTTTTTATTCGTTCCTATTATGAATTTGAACTCTGATACCTAACAGTATTTGGGCAGATTCTATCTATCTAATCTAATATTTTTCCATACTATAAGTATTAAGTATTTTAAATCTTAAATATCAGTAAAGTGTAGACGCACCGACCAGTTTTGAAGTTTCTATACAACTTTATTGATAGTTATGGCATCGCGTCGGTGTGTCGCGTACTTTATTATCTATCCAAGTAGGAACCTTATTTGGCCAAACCAAAATTTGTATAATTTCAGGAATATCTACTATTTTACGCGAGTCAAACCGCGAGTAAGAACAAGTTATTAACAAAAGTTTATGCTAGTGAAGTGTTTTTGCAAATATGTACCTAACCGACTTGAAACATTTCTTATCTATTAAACGCAGTTTACTCAGTGATAATCGATGCCCAGCTTCCACATAAGCCAGGGCCTGTCACATTTTAGGATCTCATAAAAAATAAATATAGTGTATATTATTCTCAGATAATATAATTTATTTTGGTCAGCTTGATTTATAAGCAAACTAGCTGTCCCGGCAAACGTTGTTTTGCCATATAAAGTATTTGTACTTCATAAGTTGATACAAAATCTTACTCCTCTTTTGTCCCCTAAGAGGGGTGGGAGGGGGAAGGGGGGGGGATTTTATCAACAGATGTTAAGTTGGAAAACACTGTTATTATTATGAAATAAGTCCAAGAAAAAAGTTTAATACAAAATCTGACCCCCTCTTTGGTCCCCTTAGAGGAGTGGGAGGGGGAATTTTTATACACCAGATGTTGAGTTAGAAGAAGACAAATATATCTGCGAAAACCGTATGCAAATCGGATCAGTAGTTTTCGTGTTCAAGAAAAAAGTTTGATACAAAATCTGACCCCTCTTTCGTCCCCTTAGAGGGGTGGGGGGAAAAAAGTTTATACACCAGATGTTAAGTTGGAAGAAGACAAATATATCTGCGAAAACCGCATTCAAATCGGATCAGTAGTTTTCGTGTGATAGTGAAACAAACATACAGACAGAAAGACAGACAGACTAACAAAAAACTAACCACATTTTTGGCTTCTATAGCGATGTAGTGACACCCCCCGCTTATTATTTTTTAAATTTCTTTAATGTACAGAATTCACATTTTAACAGTTTTATTTAGAAATAGAAAATTGAATACCCATCAACGAATTTTTAATCAAGATCTTTTTTATATAATAACATAAAGGGAGTGCCTCCGCTGCCGGCGCCTGCTCCCAAAAATAGCAGTATTGGGAACCGGCGGTAAGTATACTGTCGGCAGCTGAGATTTAAAACGACGGCTGCCGATGCCGGCACTCAAAATGGGAGCCGGTCAGTCTTTTGGTCGCCTTTTTAACGCCTTTAACGTAACCTGTAGCGTGTTTTGTGAAGGTCGCCGGCTGCTGCCGCAGCACGCTCGCTGCGCGCGCTCGGCTCCCTCTGTGTTGTAGTCTAAGTTCTAACCTAACCGAACCTACTTTGGACTTTGTGGATTGTGTTTCTTTTTGTTTTCCCGACTGCTGCCGCAGCACGCTCGCTGCACTCGCTCGGCTCCCTCAGTGTTGTGGTCTAAGTTCTAACCTAACCGAACCTACTTTTGGACTTTCTGGATTGTGTTTCTTTTTGTTTTGGTGGGGGGCTGCCGTGCTCCCCGAGCCCCCCTTTTATTTTACCGACTGCTACCGCAGCACGCTCGCTGCGCACGCTCGGCTCCCTCTGTGTTGTAGTCCAAGTTCTAACCTAACCGAACCTACTTTTGGACTTTCTGGGTTGTGTTTCTTTTGTTTTGGCGTGGGGCTGCGCCCCCCGAGCCCCCCTTTTATTTTGCCGACTACTACTGCACTCGCTCGGCTCCCTCTGTGTTGTGGTCTAAGTTCTAACCTAACCGAACCTGCTTTTGGACTTTCTGGATTGTGTTTCTTTTTGTTTTGGCGGGGGGCTGCGCCCCCCGAGCCCCCCTTTTGTTTTCCCAACTGCTGCCGCAGCACGCTCGCTGCACTCGCTCGGCTCCCTCTGTGTTGTGGTCTAAGTTCTAACCTAACCAAACCTACTTTTGGACTATCTGGATTGTGTTTCTTTTGTTATGGCGGGGGGCTGCGCCCCCCGAGCCCCCCTTTTATTTTGCCGACTACTACCGCAGCACGCTCGCTGCACTCGCTCGGCTCCCTCTGTGTTGTGGTCTAAGTTCTAACCTAACCGAACCTACTTTTGGACTTTCTAGATTGTGTTTCTTTTTGTTTTGGCGGAGGGCTGCGCCCCCCGAGCCCCCCTTTTGTTTTGCCGACTGCTGCCGCAGCACGCTCGCTGCACTCGCTCGGCTCCCTCTGTGTTGTGGTCTAAGATCTAACCTAACCGAACCTACTTTTGAACTTTCTAGATTGTGATTCTTTTTTGTTTTGGCGGGGGGCTGCGCCCCCCGAGCCCCCCTTTTATTTTGCCGACTGCTGCCGCAGCACGCTCGCTGCACTCGCTCGGCTACCTCTGTGTTGTGGTCTAAGTTCTAACCTAACCGAACCTACTTTTGGACTTTCTAGATTGTGTTTCTTTTTGTTTTGGCGGGGGGCTGCGCCCCCCGAGCCCCCCTTTTGTTTTGCCGACTGCTGCCGCAGCACGCTCGCTGCACTCGCTCGGCTCCCTCTGTGTTGTGGTCTAAGATCTAACCTAACCGAACCTACTTTTGGACTTTCTAGATTGTGTTTCTTTTTGTTTTGGCGGGGGGCTGCGCCCCCCGAGCCCCCCTTTTGTTTTGCCGACTGCTGCCGCAGCACGCTCGCTGCACTCGCTCGGCTCCCTCTGTGTTGTGTGGTATTTAAATAAAATAAAAAATTAAGCGGGCTCCCATACAAAAAACACAATTTTTGGCATATTTTTCCGAACCCTTCGTGTGCGATTCCGACTCGCACTTGGCTGATTTTTTGTAAACATGGTATGAAATTGAAGTTTTACAATCTACACAACAAAAAAAGAATTTTGACAATCGGACCACAAACAGCAAAGTAAACATTAACTCCTCCTTTTTCGGAAGTCGGTTAAAAAAGTATCTAAGATGTTGACTGGCGATGTGAGGTGAGGACCTGGTATCACCATGCCAAATTTCATTTAAATCGGTCCAGCGGATTCCGAGATTAGCCTGTACAAACAGACAAATGTGCAAAATGATTTTCCCTGTTTTCCTGCTTTCTCTTGAAGTTTTTCCTGAATTTTTTTCTATAAACCTCACGGAGCCCGAGACCTTTCCAACGAATGCAAAACCGTCGAAATCGGTTCTTGCGTTCAGAGCGTTAGCAAGGAAAACCTGACTTATTTTTATATAGTAGATAGTTTTATTATTGATTTCTTACAAATATCAAATTGTCATCCATACGTCATTACATAACTGTCATTTGCGTTTTCTTATTCCAAATCTGATTCTTTTTGTTATACCACGTTTTATAGTGACTGACGTTTCATGTCAAGTCACACGGGAATGCTGTCGAACGGGATAAAAAGTATCCTATGTCCTTCTCCTGGCTCTAAACTACCTCCCTGCCAATTTTCAGCTAAATCGGTTCAGCCGTTCTTGAGTTATAAGTGGAGTAACTAACACGACTTTCTTTTATATATATAGATAACTACAAATAAATACTTTATTGACCATAAATAAATAACTTATTAATTTAAAAGCATTTTAATGAGTAACGGTCCCCCAAACTAGGCGAGGCCTGTCATATGGGGGAGTTTAAAATTTAAATGAGGACAAGGAGAAAGAAATGCGGCTAATACAACAGAAAAAACAAAAAATAAAAAATTATTTACATACAGAAAACAAATAAAATAACAAAAAATCCTTATTCTTAACAAAGTATAGATGAATAATAATATGTATGTGTGTATGGTGATGTATGTGTGTGTGTATAAATAGCTTATAGCGTATCTCCGTTATTTGGCGATTGGATTAAGCCCAGCCGTCAGCTGATTACGACTAACATTAACTAAACATAACGCGACTAAAACACGTGGGGCTATCACCTCCCTGTTAATTAATGATAGTAGGTACTTGTTAATAAATAAATTTTTAGCAGAAATCAAAATGTCAGTGGCAAAAGAAGAATGACTGGTCTTTCTTTAGTCTTTACACTCTGCCTTGATGTCATTGTTTAATGCCACTTTCAATCTAATGGATTCGTTCTATGGTATTAAGTATGTTTGGTTAATACTTAAAAGCTTAATCATTCAGATATTTGTAATAGTTAATTGTAAAATAAACATTTACCAACTTCTTTATATTCAAAAATAATTTATGTAAGTATTATTAGTTTAAAAAATCCAACATGTAATAATAGTTTTCGTTAGTTTGTAATTAAAAATAGCTAAATTAATAAAAAACAACTTTCTTTCGTACAGGTAGGTAAAAGTAAAAAGTTACGTCCTGATTGAAAAATTCGGAAATGGATTCAAGTGCATATTTTTTAACCCAACGTTTTAATTGGCTTACTCTATAATTTGTATTCGCAGAGAATAGAGATGCAGATACACACATACGAGTACTCTCGTATACATACATACGAGTTATTTTAAGACATTCAGGATTTTCAGGAATAACACTTTTGTCAAATTGTCACCATTCATTTACACCTGTGACCTGTGTGACTTTATTTGGCTATGTATCAGTCAATATTTACGTACAATACATCGATATGTCGGTCCAAAAAACCCGACCACATGTCGGGTTTTTTTGTATCGTATTACAGTGAAATTTTCACGGACACATCTCAAAAAATTCGAGAACTAAGCCCACATTTCCACTTTTCAGGAAATCAGCTTTCGATTTGATTTCTTGACAAGTGGAAAAGTTGGCTTTAAATCAAATTTCAATAATAAGTAGATAATATTGTAAATTTTACCTTAATCAGACGATATTTTAGAAAAAAATGTTGTTTGCTATTTCATAAGCTCTAGAGGTTTTTTTAAACAAAAATAATTTAAATTTTGCAAGACTTCGTGACTTTTTATGTCCCACCTCACGCAAGGTGATTTAAATGAACATAAACATAACAAGGATGACATAGTTCCTTTCCTCTCTTTATGATTTCGAGAAGAAATTTCTATTTCTACCGGCCTTTAAAGCTACGACCTCGTTTATCTTAATAGGAAGATAATGTTATACTAGAACCATAAAAGGTAAACAGCCTACAACGCATTGGAAACCGTGCATAAAAGTAGCCCTCTATATTATTTTATTTTAATATATATCTCTATAATATTTTATAATATTTTAATATTATTTTGTGTCCCAACAAAGCTAAATGTCAATACCTGAAGTACCTAAACTTGTGCGCATAATATATTATGTTCCTTAATATAGAGTTCACTGTAAAAATAGCAGCGCTGACTGAGTTTTTTTTATTTTGTATGGGGCAATCCCTGAATTCCTTTGATTATTTACACAATTAAAGCTGAATTCATTATGTTGGGGCAATCAAGTCATTCAGCGCTGCTACTTTTACAGTGAACTCTAATACGGGATACCTACGAACCTTAAAATATTGTAATTTAGTTTTGTAAAACCATGATCATGATAGGCGTATTCGACATATTTGTATACCTATAATATTTTATTGAATGATACCTATTACATGATTGGTCCATGCTATTACCTAGCTATTATTTCAACGTTCTTGATACCTAGTATGTTCCAGGTTTCTGGGTTTCTTGTTCTATTTTAATTAACTATAATATTATTCACACATCTAAGTATCTATATATATAAAACTCAAAGGTGACTGACTGACATGGTGATCTATCAACGCACAGCCCAAACCACTGGACGCATCGGGCTGAAATTTGGCATGCAAGTAGATGTTATGACGTAGACATCCGCTAAGAAAGGATTTTGATAAATTCTCACCCCAAGGGGTTCAAATAGGGGCTGAAAGTTTTCATATAATAATACTTCTTAACGTGAGCGAAGCCGCGGGCAAAAGCAGGTATCATAAGTTCAATAACCTACTTACTGTATGTTTAAGGAAGTCTAGGTAAGGAACTAAGGGCCTGTTTCACCACTTCCTGATAATGTGCCGAATAGGCTATTCACAACTTTTTTGACAGATTCTTCATACTCGATCTGTCAAGTTAATTGGTGGACAGCCTATTCGGCACTTATCAGGAAGTGGTGAAACAGGCCCATAATGAGATGAAACAAATTGACATTTGACAATAAATTATTCCTTGACGAGTTCACAGTCATGTTATTGTACCTTTTCATCAGACTTATCAGTCTCGGAAGACATTTTTGGTTCCCGACAGAGCAACTATGTACTCACTTGTCCATGTTGTACATGTGATTAGTACGTAGGTACCTACTTAGACTTTTGTTAAGTGGTTATTGTTTCTAAATTATTGACTAGCATCCTCGAGAATGTTTTTAATTTAAATAATAGCTATCACGGTGTTTGTAGAGCTGGTAATTTAACAATTAGGTATCATCTCTCTACAAAGCATAATAAATTGAGGTACCATAACTGCAAACACAGTGGAGATTACAAGAAAACCGACCTAATATTTTAGTACCTGTCAGCTCTACATTTCTGATGGAAACCGTGAAATACGTGGTGCCAAGGACACGTAGTAACTAGTAGGTACGTACCTAATATTTTAGTATCAGCTCAACAATAAGCCATTATAGGCCAAGTATATCTTAAATCTAAATGCACTTGAGCCGTGGCATTATGACCTTTTCAACTTTTGCGAACGGTCGTGATTTGCAAACATTCTTGCGGTGGCTGAGAAACAATTTCATAAGAATCCTATTGCAAAATCACAGTACAATAATTGAATTGCAATATAAATATTGGAATCCAACTTATCGTAATATATTATTTACATTGTTATCAGACATAGTTTTCTGCTAACGATTTTCAATAATTTTAATTATTATGGCAAAAACTACAATGTCCGCATTTTTTCTTGGGAACAATTTCAAGATATCACGTTTTAATTGACGATACTATACTATACAGAGAAGTGAGAATTTTTAATTCCTGCTAGGTATCAGAGAACTTGGATCATACGGGAGCCTTAGGACATTCAATGTTTAGAGCCTTCATGGACAATATAGGTAAGTATAGGTCTACCAAAGTCCAGAATCTGATCGATGGCAATTTTTGACAGCAGATTTTCAAAAAATATCCTTGATCATTGGATAAATGTTTATATTTGCATGATTCACTCACAAAATCAGCCTCTAAAGGAAAAATCGGCCAAGTGCGAGTCGGAATCGCGCACGAAGGGTTCCGAACCATTATAGAGCAAAATTAGGCCATAAATTGTGTTTTTTGTATGCGAGCCCCCCTTATTTTTTATTTTATTTTAATATTATTATTAAATATTAAAGTACACATAATATAACTAAGGATTTTGTGAAAAATTCAAGTACCTACCTGTTGCCATTTTTGATATAGAGCAAAAAAGGCCAAAAAAATCACGTTTGTTGTATGGGAGCCCCCCTTAAATATTCATTTTATTTTATTTTTAGTATTTGTTGCTATAGCGGCAACAGATATACATAATCTGTGAAAATATCAAATCTCTAGCTATTATCGTTCGTGAGTTACCGCTTGGAGACAGCAAAAAAGGCCAAAAAAATCACGTTTGTTGTATGGGCGACCCCCTTAAATATTCATTTTATTTTATTTTTAGTATTTGTTGTTATAGCGGCAACAGATATACATAATCTGTGAAAATATCAAATCTCTAGCTATTACCGTTCTTGAGTTACAGCCTGGAGACAGACAGACAGACAGACGGACAGACGGACAGACGGACAGACAACGAAGTCTTAGTAATAGTGTCCCGTTTTTACCCTTTGGGTACGGAACCCTAATAAAAAAGGATGAAAATGTTTTATTCCTATTACCCCGCCATTGCTGGAGTAAATATATTTTCTCACTTTTTTCCATCAGATTCTGGTAGACCTAGTTTAATAATCGGCCAAGTGCGAGTCGGACTCGCGCACGAAGGGTTCCGTACCGTTTTAGAGCAAAAATAGGCATTTTTATTTTATTTAGATAGTATTATTAATTATTAAAGTACACATATATTTAAGGCCTTTGTGAAAATTTCAAGTGTCTACCAGTTGCCATTATTGACAACGAGCAAAAAAGGCTAAAAAATCATGTTTGCTGTATGGGAGTCCCCCTTAAATATTAATATTACTTATTTTGTTTTTAGTATTTGTTGTTATAACGGCAACAGTCGAAGTCTTAGTAATAGGGTCCCGTTTTTACCCTTTGGGTATGGAACCCTAAAAATGGGAAATATTATATTATAAGATAGTGCAACCACTGGGTCAGACATTTTAAAAGATAGCGGCAAATATTGTCCTTATTTTCTTGTTTTTAGAAAATACTATTATCGGATATTGACTATTTAATTCACTTAATTAATACCCTATTAAACTGTATCTAGATTTTTAAATTTAAATTTTAAAAGTTATTAACTTTCTTCCCTAACATGAAAAATAAATTTCCGCTTTCTATTTTCATTACTGATTTTATGATTAATAATAATTAAAAAAACTTACCAATCACATAAAGAGCTCACAATAATTCCTTTAAAACACCACATCACATAGAGTCTTGTTTGTAAACACTAAAATTTGTAAATTTAATTAATTTGGAACGAGCGTGCGCGTGCGTCCCTTCTACCGATATAAAATGCACTCGCAGGTCGCAGGCCGCAGCCGTGTCGCTGTGTTGTGTGTGTACTGTGTAGTTGACAGTACAGTCACAGTTCTTCGAGTTACTAAAACAGTGGACTGGGTACGGAAATTAATTTAAGTCTTTATTTAGTAGGCATTAAGGCTGCGTCAGGAGCAATATAACTCTGAACTGACCATAGTAGCAAACCAAAGACGTCTTCGTAAGCGGCTAAAAGGTCGGAAGGACGACGGAAGTTTGCGTTTATACCAAACATTTTTAGGGTTCCGTACCCAAAGGGTAAGGGTCACCTGATGGAAAGCAACTTCCATCGCCCATGGACACTCGCAGCATCAGAAGAGCTGCAGATGCATTGCCGGCCTTTACGAGTGAATAGGGCAGGGGTGGTCAACCGGTCGATCGCGACTGTTAGTCCAGTCGCGATCGACCCCTGGAATAGGGTAATAGGGTAAGGGAGGGTAGGGAAGGGAATAGGGGAGGGTAGGGAAGGAAATAAGGTAGGGTAGAGAAGGGAAAAGGGTAGGGGATTGGGCTTCCGGTAAACTCACTCACTCAGCGAAACACAGCGCAAGCGCTGTTTCACGCCGGTTTTCTGTGAGCCCGTGGTATTTCTACATGGTATTTATATTTTAGTGAAGCCAATCTGCTACCTACTTACTAACGAGTAAGATAACACTCTACTGCTTACACGGGGTGAAAAGTTTAAAGACCGAGACGATCTTATGTAAAGAAGTAAGCTCAAATCAAAATATAAGAACTGCTATAATTAGGATTAAGGTTACTGCACAATGTAGCAGGAAACGTAGGTAGTAGGTACCTTCTAAATACCAATAATAATTATTGTGTTTGGTTAGTTTAAACAGCTGTAATAATAGATCGTCGAGTGTGGATATTATATTCAAACATTTTCGTTAATTACGGAATACATAGATTTGGTCCTTGATCGATTCTGCCTGACCCGCTTGAGTTTACTAAAACGGGCGTCAGAGGCGGCGTAGCGTAGCTCGTAAGGCGGGGGCGACCGGCGATGTATGCCACCGCCCACGACCCTTTGGACCACGAGATTTTGTAGGATTTACGAGTTCTCATATTAATTTTTTTCTGAATGAATGAATAAAATATATAAAAATTCTTTCTCTTTAAAAAAATCCGTCCTCTCGCGTCGTTCATCAGAGGGCCTCGCAAAATATATCTTGCCCACACCAAATTTAGGTCTTGCACCGCCACTGCTTAGTATGGAGATACTTTGAGTCCTGGGAAAGGATATAGGTCTGATACTTTTTATCGCGGAAAAATGTACGGTTTCTAAATCCCACGTGCGATAAACTAATTTTGGCGCAACAAGTTGCGGGCAGCGGGCAGCGGGCGTCATTTAGTGTAAAATAAAGTAACGACACGAGAACAAAATAATATGATAGAGATGTCAAAATCTCTTTTAGGCGTCTCCCAGACAGACGCGGGCAGCGGTGGCGGTCGCGGCGGCGGTCAGTTGTTTGTACTGCCACCGCCACCGCGTGTGTCTGTGTCGTTCCTAGAACTTTCAAGTCATCCAACTGACCGTCACCGCCATCGCCACCGCTGCCCGCGTCTGTCTGGGAGACGCCTTATACGTCCTCGCGTCTCGTCTCGTTACATCTTATGTCTGTATAAACTGCTATTACCTATAAGTGCATGTGTAAAGTGAATATAAACTAAAAAATATACCTATTAGGTATATTAGTAGGTATACAAACCAATATACAGTGCTCCAAAAGTGATAATGCACATAGACATTTTCGGAATTTTTCGGCAACGCGACGGTCGTATTTCCCGAGCGACGCGACGCGACGGTAGGCGATATTGCATTGCGTCTGATTAAAGATACATGTATTAGTCAAAGTTCGTCGTGATGTTCCTGTAGCTTTTGTAACACGATCATTATTCACGGCATTTCACGGTCACTCATGCGCATTATTAATTTTGGAGTACTGTACCTATTATTAGGACGTGCTACAAAACTATAAACATAATATTCTATCTAGTCAGCTGCTTACGACATGACTCACAACATACTTATACTTGGTACTACTAATATATTATTATATTCTCTGCTTATATTAACAAATAGGTATTAACTGGTTTACAACAATGTATTACTTGAATTCCGTATGGCGTACTTTGGCGCCGGTACACGGGATGGCTCACGGCGGACATAAAGTGGTTTCCAGTTACACCCAATATAAATCCAACACTATACTGGTTTCTCAAAGTGCGGTACGCAAACTTCTAGGGGTTCGCCATTTGTCGGTAGATTTAAGTCATTTAAGTTATTAAGATGAGCAATTTAATTTAAGAATTTTAAGATTTAAGAGCTAGATAGGCACCTGAAGGCTCCGGGTTAAATTGTCCAATAGGGAAAAATCTGGGGTTTGTTCTTATGAAAAATTGGCTGCACCAAAAGTTTTAAAATACTTACTTACGTTATGCAGGTTGAGCAGAAACTATCAGCGTATTTAGTATGTATTTACATACATCAGCTATCTACCAAAAAAAGTCCCGTCAAAATAGCTCCAGCCGTTTCAGAGTTTAGCCGGATCAAACAGACAGACAGACAGACATACAGACAAAAATTGTAAAAAAAATTGTTTTGGTGTATCAGGTGTATGTAGCGTATGAATATTCATAATATTATGCATGTAGTAACACAAACGGTTCTTTCAATATTGCAAACAGAGTATACCGATTTTATTTAATTATGTATACTTAGATAATAAAAAATAATTTATGCTTTAAAGTCTTTAAACCAGATATAATTAAAAGATCATTTTGAAATTCACGCCCACCGACAATATAGTGCAGTCGTGAAAAATGAAAATATTTCCACTTTTACATAGGTAACTAATTTCGAAGAATGTTATTTTTTTAACCCTAAAAAATCTTGATTGCGGCCCGCGACCGGCGACACCAAGACCAAAACATGTTTCTGGCCTGTATAAAAAAAGATTGATACTTACCACTGGTCTAAAGTGTCTAAACTCTAAACCATTCAGTATTAAATTTAATTAACCTTTAAAATGTAATTATATT
Source organism: Plebejus argus (assembly GCA_905404155.3). NCBI lineage: Eukaryota > Metazoa > Arthropoda > Insecta > Lepidoptera > Lycaenidae > Plebejus > Plebejus argus. The sequence goes on along the minus strand of FR989935.1, from coordinate 5,560,439 downwards.
GAATAATAATATTGTAATAAGTTCCTTAAATACTCCTCATATCTCTAACTCTTGTATGAATTTTTCTACAGGGAGTCAGGGACATCCATACTAATATTATAAATGCGAAAGTGTGTATGTCTGTCTGTCTGTTATCTCTTCACGCCCAAACCGCTTAACCGATTTTGCTAGGTATGGAGTTACTTGACGCGGTTGAATGTGTCGCGATCCCGCTTCTTTCGCGTGTAGCGTTGACGAGGGCATGGGGGGGTTTTAGTCAGTAAACCTCCGGCGTAAGCCGGAGCCCGGAGGGAGTCCGACATATCCCTGCCCCTTCCCCCGAGGGGGCGGGGGATGCGTAATGCATTTCCCCTCCTCAACAAAAAAAAAGGTACTTATGGGATTACTTTGAGTACCAGCAAAGGAAAAATAATGTTGGCTTATCTAGTGTGATACAATGCCAAAGTGAGAAAAAAACTATAATTGTATAAAACTTAATTTAATAATATTATGCATTACCATTCCATCAGCACAGGCACAAACATCTCAGGCAGTATAATAAATAGTAGTTAAGTATCAGCCTTTTACATATCTAGGATTTTGAAAAAGTATTCCACTTCAAGTACTCCGTCTTCGGCGAGGTCGCTACAGTGTATAGCGTTTTGCACTTTTGTTTTGCCAAGTTTAGCTCTAAGTGTGTTTGGCCGCAATAATCTTGCTATTTCCTGCAGACAGGCAGAATATTAGGCATATATTTATTTATTCTACAGTTTTCCGGCAAAGGCTAAAGTTTGAATTCTTTTACATACTTGAATGGGTGTGCCCTATAATATTATAATTAGAGTGATTACAAAAACGCCTAGAAGCGCACATGCTATAATTATATTGTTTTGTCTTTCTCTGTGAAACTACTTTTCTGAAGTATTGGACAAAGATAAATCATGGTATAACTTTAAAGGAAATACAATCCCTAGCAAAATACTTACAGGGTCTGAGGGACCGACGAGTTTTCTGAACTCCACAGCTGTGTTAACATTTTTATCTTTGGCGACAATTTCCATGGCGACGCAAGGTCCACTCGCTAGTTCGTCCACCATACCCTGTAGAATATTCATTAGTAATTAACAACACCAGCATTGGAGCAACACTGCTCCAATGCGTTACAGAAAAACACATTTTTAGCAGACCGTACTAGGCGTAACAAGTACTATACAATGGTGCGACCGGCGACGCGACACAACATGGCAAAATATTGGAACGGAATTCCTTTTCGCGCGTTGCGATAGGGGGCTAGGCCGAAAAAAACGACACTTGACCTCGAGACTTTTTTATTAGTACCTTCATGTTAGGGGCAGAGGGCGCTGCGCGTTGATAGTATTCCTGTGCGTCAATAGATGGCGTTTTTTAAATAATTTTTTGAGTATAATATTAGGTACAGATTTTCTTAATTAACTTATGAGTTATGAAATAGCTCCTCCGTTCCATTCGGGTGTCCTTTGACAGTTCTCAAGTTTTTTATTAGTATCAAATCATTTGAGCTAAGCCGTACAATGCGCAGTTTGTTATGTATTACCTGGCTAATGGCTATGTAACTGAACTATGTAAAATTAAGAAAAGTCACCTTATACTCTTGCACAATTCCTTTGTAGACCTCATAGAACTCAGCGGCATTGACATTCTCCACCACAAACATGTTTAAAGCTGTTATGTCAAAGCCACCCTCATCTATTGCTTCTAAAGCTGCCCCGAGTTTGCCTTCCCGTATTGCATGTGGCTTCACAATACACAAGGTACAATTCGACAGAGTGGCTGTTAACTTTAAACGTACAGAATTCATAGTGGTAGGTGGAAAGAAGTAGTTTATGTTCTGAAAATTAAAAAACATATTGTTATACCAATGGATATTATGCAAATTCCTCTTAAATATTATGGTCAGTCAATATAATCAAAATAGTTTATTTCAATATTTTATACACACTTACAATTCTCTCAGTCTTATGATTATTATTATTGATTGTAATATGTAATTTCAATTGGTATAAAATACCTTATGAATATAATTTTATAAAATTTAATGTTTTTCTATATGCAACAAATAAGAATAACATTAATAATTATAATAACTGAAATAATTAACAATAAAACCACTTTATACCTTAACAGCAACTTCTAAGGAAGGTGCAACATCTACACAATTCCTTATCAGATCTTTCCCATAAAGAGCTCTTATGGTACCCTCCTCTGCCTTTGTTGGATCTTTGTCCCCCACTAACTTCAGGCACGCAGATACAGCATCTTTTCCAACTAATTCTACTCCATAAACCAATTTTCCACTAAAATGCTCTAGTAAAAAACTAAAACAAATACATTTAAAAAGTACCATACTGACAATGTGATGGATATTTGCAGAGCTACTTACGGAAATGTATTATCAGCTGCTTCACTTTTGAGTAAAACGTGTATATCATCAGTTGACAAATAGGTTTTCTTCAATTTAGTTACTTGTAGTCCACTTTCATGAAACATACTCAATATTCTGCCAACAGTCTTTGTTTCGAGAGGTTTAATTATTACAAATGTTCTGAAATTAATTTATATCATGATTTACGAATAGTGTTTATCTAAAATAGTCGTTATATATATTATAATAAATTAAACACTTACACCTGTATGTCTTTATGCAGTTTCTTTTTTGTATATTCACATGCGAAGTCAATGACTTTAATGTGTCTCCCTAGTATATATAGTGTGGCACCAATGTAAAAATTTTCTAAATGAATTCCGTTTACTTTGACTCGGCGTAGAAATGTTTTGCGGCTCCGGAGATCGAACATTTCAATAGTATCATCAGATGTGTAGTAGTACAAATTAAATCGACGCACCATACTAGCTTGGTTATCATACCATTCACCGATAAATGAATATTTATCACAAAATGATCCTTCCTATAATAAAACATCGAAATAAAAAAGTGTTACATATTCCACATACGACATAATACTAAAATTACTGATTGTCTGGCACAAACCATAGTTTTAGAGGTGTATCTCAACGCGGGCGAAGTAAGAACGCATTAATTATTGAGAATAATTTATAGGAAGTAATTTATAACAGAGAATAATAAGTAAAATTTGAAATAAAAAGATGTTGCTCAGAATCCAAAAATAATAAACAAAAATCGTTAAGCGATTTGACAGCTGTGAACTGTCAACTGACTTTGACATAATGTTGACAGAATTACAGTAGGGCCAACATCACAAAATACTGGTCTAATTTTTTTAAAGTCCGCGTTTTGAGGTTTTGAGCGTTTATCAAAATTAACCTAACCTAGGTAGGTACTTTATGAAATTATTAACGTCGGAACGCGGGCGGCGCGGCGGGGGATAACTTCACTTTCAGCATAAAGCATTGGCCATTGCTGGTAGTGGCTGATTGCTGGCATTCAGTCAAGTCAAGGCCTAGGTATTATTGTTCATAGTTTTTATGAATCATTAATTAATTATTTAAGTACCTACTAAAATGGTAAGCTACAGCACACTTTTAATAACATTTTAATATTATATTTAGTTATTTACCTAGCAATCATGAATACAAATAGCGATATATTTGTTTATTACAAGTACATGGGCGTCGCCGGCAGGGGGGTGCCAGGTGGTGCACTTGCACCCCTTGGGAATCTCGGGATCAACAGGAATTATTATTGAAATTAAAAGCCGTCAACCGACCGCCGGCCAGTGGAACATAAGTATTTTTGTAACCCTACATGTCGTATAAGATAGTTCGTAATTTTCTGTGTTCGTGTTTCGGCACAATGTATTCTGTTGACGTAAATAGACAGTCACTGTTGTTCGTAAAAAGTAAAAAGAAATTAAAAGAAAGAAAACTAAAATCTGCACCCCTGCCGGCGGCGCGGCGCCTGTGTACCTACAAGTAGTTATTAGAATTTAGAACTGTATTGGACAGCGTGTTTGCATTTTGCAACGTGTAGTTACTATATAATTATTTTCTACTCAACTATCTTACTACCATGAACGTAGAAAAAAAGGCGGACGGAGTCTTATCATAATTATACAGAACTGTGTCTTCAGAGTCGGCCGTGTAGGTACCTACACGGTCCGCACGCACATTCTTACGCTCGTGCTAGTCCATTGACAGGCTGAATGTGTGCGTGGCCGCAGTTCTGTGTACCTATAATAAGACTCCGTCCGCCTTTTTTTCTACGTTCATGCTTACTACTTATAAATTTATTTTAGGTACATGACTATTTCGACAAACTTACTTTTCTGTGTGAAATGTATGATGAAGCAGAGAAAGAAATGAAGGAGTTGATTTTGAACTTCTTCCCATTCGATAATTCAGTTCAAGTTATCGACCCCAAGAAGGGAAAAAACTTATTGAAACGAGTGCAATTACCTCCTCTCAGACTGGAAATGCTTCAAATTGGAAATATTGTAAATATATTTTCAAAATTATTGCACATAAAAGATTGTGCTCCAGCGACCAAACGAGGTCTGTTCAAGAACTATGAAAGGTATGGACGGTAATATGGTAGTAGGAAGATATAATATGGTACTCGGATCTCACAAAATCATTCTCAGTTTTAACGTAAGTAGGTAGGTATAACAGAAATTAACCATAAAACGCCTTAAATTTCTTCACTCATTTCCAGAACTTTCGCTCTCATAAAACCGATTCCAGCCAGTGAACATGGTAAAGTTATAACGTTTATCATGAAGCACGGTTTTCGTATAGTTCGTATGAAAAATGGAAGAGTAAGCAAGGATTTTGTGATGCAAATGTATCGAGACATTGATGATAATCAAACGCTACCGTAAGCAGATACAATATGTTAATATTATACGATTGTCCTTCATGTGTTCTTCCTATTTTGATTTTTAGGGTTCCGTAGTCAACAAGGAACCCTTATAGTTTCGGTCTGTCCGTCCGTCTGTCCGTCTGTCTGTCTGTCCGCGGTTTTGCTCAGAGACTATAGGACCTACAAAGCTGTAATTTGGCATGAATATACATATTAATAATGTCTACAAAATGGTACATAAAATATTTAAAAAATATTTTTTTTTATGGTACCTCCCCTACACATCAAGCGGGGTTGAATTTTTTTTTCGCGCCCACCCCATCGTGTGACGTGTGGGGTGTCGTTGGCTAGGTTTTTTTAAAAACATTATGAGTATTCATAGATCATTTTCCGGTTTAGGGATCCATAATCCATTTGTGAAATATTAAGTTTTAAAGTGGAAAAAATCGTTAGAGTCCAGTGTCCCCCCCTACTACCAGCTAAACGGTTGCTTCTGGAAATGTAAAAAAATTCACGGGAGTAGGAAATATGCTGAATTTAAAAGGAAAACTATCACGACTAAGTTGACTTCATAAGTTATTGAGTAATAGTCGATCAACTAAAAAAAATGTATTCGGCGAAGTATAAAGGAACTTTCGTTCAAATTCCTTTGAGATGATGTTGTTAGTAGTGTAAAAAATGTTATAAATGTACATTCATTGACCATACAAAAATTTTAAAAAACTAACGGTGCTACGGAACCCTACATTGCGCGTGGCCCGACACGCACTTGGCCGGTTTTTTAATATTTACGTCTATGTTTTTGGCCCATTTTGGATCAATACGTAAGCGATAACGAACGAGTAGGGTAGGTACCTATATTCCTTTATCAGCGATGATCGACGACGATTGTGTATACGTAATATTATTGATCATAGCTTACAATCATAGTTAATATTCATCATGGGCAATGGCCAATGGACCAACTTGGTAGGGCATTAACTAAAAACTACCGCAGCCTTTTTTAGCTTTTAAACTAACTTTTAAGAGTTATCATTGATTACGTAACTTCTGGAGAAGTGATTGGACTGGAGCTGGAGGGCGCTAATGCGATCGAGAAGTGGCGGGAGTGCCTAGGAGCCACGGATCCTTCGGAAGCGCTACCCGGCACCCTGCGCAACCTCTATGGAAAAAATAAGCTCGAAAATGTAGCTCACGCGTGCAAAACTTCGGAATCAGTGAAAACGGTAAAAATGCTTACAATAGCCCCGCATTAGATAAACAGTAAATACGAATGGCAGGTCTGTGGACCCTGGATGGACCTGAACCTTATTCACAACGACGCTTAACTCGGATTCTGAAATTAGAGCGTAATAGATATATTTTATTCGTCGACGCTTAGTCCCAAAACGCATCTCAAACAACGTTGACTTCGTTAGTTTCCGAATCCAAGTTGGAAGTGAATTGCGAACCAATGCGCTAGTTTTTAAGGCGCGGCCGAGGTACTATCATACTTAGGTTAGGACACGCACAACTCTTAAGTTTGCTTGATTTTTAGCTTTCTTGGGTGAGGCGAGGAGTAGGAGGGTCTGGTGTGCGCAAGAATACGCCACGGAGAGACCAGATTGATTAGATGGGTGTTCCGTGTTATTGGTATTTGGTAGATCGCGATCATTCGGTGACACGTTACGTTGTTAGCTAATTTTACCTAGTTATTAGTAGATCTTGTCTGTATGCGCGCCTATTTCCTCTCTCCACTTTTATGAGAACAGGTTCTGCGTAGCCGATACCATTCGAGTCCATAGATATTTCGTTCGGTGTGTACTATGTAAAGAATATGAATTTTCAAGGTTCTCGATCTCTACTTTGGCTTCGACGATGGAAAACCGAAGGTTCCTTTTCAAGCTACTTATAAAAACTGCTCCTGCTGCATTATCAAACCTCACGTATTAATTGACGGCAATGTTGGAGTTATATTGGAGCAGATCGTTACTTCAGGAAAGTTCTACATATCGGCCATAGCAATGTTCTCAGTGAGTCTAACTGACGCCAGAGAATTTTATGAAGTATACAAAGGTGTTCTACCGGAGTATGAGGTATTATAAACTTAATACCTAAAATATATGCTATACTCACTTATTTTAAGTTCGTTTATAAGATACTAGTTGGCGGCCGCAACTCGGTTGCGACAAAATACAAGCGGAAACCGTACATTTTCCGGGATGAAAAGTGTCCTATGTCCTTTCCTGGGACTCCAAAGTATCTCCAGACAAAATTTCAGCAAAAATGGGTCCAGTGGTTTGAGCGTGATCATGTAACAGATATAATACGGTCAGACACACCTTCCCATATTTTATCAAATATATACATAAAGTACAGTATGGAGTATGGGTAAGGGCCAGGCCACAACCTGCGTTGCGGCGTCATATCGCAAAAACAACATCGCACAATATAAGTAAGATGCGATGTCGCAACGCAAAAATTTCATATAACATAGCACTCTTTACATCGGAATTCGGAAATTTTCACAATGCGTTCTGCGGCGTCGTAGATTACGATGCGACGCGGACGGAAGTCACGGAAAACATGTAATAGACCGCGCGGACGTAGGAACACGGTCGGGTTTTAGTGGGTACAGCTGCGGCCACTTACCATCTCGTAATAGCATTTCCCGACCCAAAAAAAAAAGATTACGATGCGACACCGCAACGCAGTGTTGTGGCCAGGCCCTCATTTCTTAGCATTTGTGTGGCATTTGTTAGAAAGTTGCTATTGGTCGCTATTTATCTTAATAGGTTACATTAAATATTTTTATGATTTATCATAATATAATGTTTATAGTATAAATTATTAGGTTCTGCTGTTTTTTTTAATTAAAACACCTTTGTTGTTTATCTTAGGCTGCCTTCACACTAGCGTTTGTCCAGCGTAGGCGTTCGATGAACGTATGCGCAGCGCAGACGCCGCGACAACGCGGCGCGTGCTCCGCTAGGAGTAAATCTGTTCTGTGGGCGCGTGCGTCGCGTTGTCGCCGCTTCTCTACTGGAACAATCAGTACGCCGCGCTGCACTAGTGCCGCGTACTGATTGTTCCTGAAGAAATTGTGTAACGTCTGCGCCGCGCTAGCGCAGTGTTTAATTAATTTTGCAGAGGAAACGTTACCTACGACAACGCGACGCACGCGCGCACCGCGTTGTCGCGGCGTATGCGCTGCGTATTATATTATTATGTTCATCGAACGCCTACGCTCGCTGGACAAACGCTAGTGTGAAGGCAGCCTTATGGTATGTGAGACCCACACCAGTGTCAAGCTGTGGCCAAGTATCCTGTAATATTTAAAGGGCTTTGTAAACCTACTAATGATTACCTTTATATTTAAGGATATGTGTGTGCATTTAGCAGAAGGTAAATGTATTGCCTTAGAAGTCAAGTGTATTGATTCCAAATTGAACTGTGTCTACGAATTCAGAAAGGAGTGTGGCCCTAGAGATCCCGTAAGTTTCCACAAAGTGAGACTTTTAACCAGCGGTACTCAACCTTTTTTTTGGGCCACAAACATGTTTTTGCCTTGATGTTACGGGCCGCAACCAAAAATATTTAGAGGTAGAAAAATAACATCATCAATTCACGCAGGCCGCAGGTTGAGTAAAGCTGCTTTAAACCAATATTACTTAATTTTGTGGTATAATTAAAACAAAGTTAGCGTAAATAAATTTATTAACAGTGGTCAAACATTTCAGGATTTGTGTCGGCAACTATATCCCAATTCTATTAGAGCACAGTATGGCAAATCTATAGTTCACAATGCTGTTCACTGTTCAGATCTAACAGAAGAAGGAGAAATAGAAGTAGAATATTTCTTTAACTTGTTAGCAAGGAATTAAGGTTTTGCATACTTGGAACCCTTATTATAGTATTACCTACTTTTTATAAACATTCTTGATAACAAAGTCATTTCCTTCAATTTCTATTTTGTCATACATCCATTTTCTATTGACTCTGAAATAAATGATTTAAAATAGGTAAAACGTTTTTACATATTGAAATTATGTCACAAGCAGCTATTCTTGTGTTCTTTATTTACCTGCATTCATGTCCACATTTATTGGAATTGCATTTATTACATGGGAAGTGGCAGCCAGGACAGTTTTCATCCAAACAGTCGCAAAAATCTTTTCCTGTTGCAGCTAAGCGGCCAAGTTCGTTGTACAATTTCGTATTTTTTCTATTCCTAAAAATATGAAAATAAATACCGCATGTATGCATATTATAGATGCACTATAGAAAGATAATAATTATGTATATTCATCTTCATAATTTAATTATTAGGTACTTACTTTGTAAAGTAGCTTTTACGATTTAGCTTTCGTCTTTCGCGAGTGGATGTTTCTGGATCAAAATTTTCTAAGAAACTCGTTGAAGGCATGACCTAATTATTATAGTTTAAACGTATGACTTTTCAAATATTGAATAATATTGTTTTTATACCAATTTAATAAAGTTTCAATTGAAATAAAAAAGAATAATATGTTTTCACTTTTCGCACAAAATTTTACTACCTATCACTTTTCTTTCTTTCTCTTCGTTTTTGGCAACTTGACACAAAGTATGTGTACGTTGTGCCACAGACAAGGTAAAAAGGTAAGGAATATGGCGGGAAAAACTATGGGAAAACCGTATTCCTCCTATAGGTAATAATTTTCAGCATCGTTTTCATGTAATATCGTCAGTGCCTGTAGACAAGTGGCGAAACGCTAACGCTAACTCAACTCTAACGTTTCAAAATCTACTCTATAATACTCTAATCTGTGATGTATGGGACTTGACATTAGTATTCGCTAGCGAAGCGATGACGTCAAATCGCCTACATTTTGTAACGTTAGAGTGAAACAATAATACATGAATACGACAGTATAATATTACACAGATTAAGGATATATAGGTAGATGTAGTCTAACGGCCGTTCCCAATATTTGATCTATCTCTTACTTGAGATAGGAATAGCTCACATTAGACATTAGCTCCATATATTTTACTAGCTGTCCCGGCAAACGTTGTTTTGCCATTTAAAGTATATTTTCTACATCATCAGTTGATACATGTTTTACCCCCTCTTTTGTCCCCTAAGAGGGTGTGGGGGGGGGAAGGTCATACACCAGATGTTAAGTTGAAAAACACAGTTAATACCTAATATGAAGTAAGTCCACTAAAGAAAAAAGTTATATACAAAATCTGACCCCTCTTTGGTCCCCAGAGAGGGTTGAGAGGGGAGGGGGGGGAGGATTTTTATACACCAGATGTTGAGTTGGAAGAAGACAAATATAATATATCTGTGAAAACCGTATGCAAATCGGATCAGTAGTTTTCGTGTTAAAGAAAAAAGTTTGATACAAAATCTGACCCCCTCTTTTGTCCCCTTAGAGGGGTGGGGGGAAAAAATTTTATACACCATAATTATGTTAAGTTGGAAGAAGATAAATAATATATCTGCGAAAACCACATTCAAATCGGATCAGTATTTTTCGTGTGATGCTGGAACAAACATACAGACAGACAGACAGACAAACAAAAAACTAACCACATTTTTGGCTTCTATAGCGATGTAGTGACAAAGGTGTAATTTCGGGTGTCATTTCATATCTTCTAAGTACAGAATTTTCATTTCTACAACAGAATATTGTCTTCCCCGCACGCGCTTTGGTGACGCCCACTATCGTAATATTTTAATTTCGCCATAATTTAAAACCAAACGTCCAATTTTAATCATTCAAAGACCAAATATTATCTACATAAACTGTACTTAGTGATAAAAGAATTTATTTTGATAAGGATTAATAGCGTGAGTAAAATATATCCGTTTTAATGTAGTCCAAAAAAAATTCAGGATTTTTAAATAAATAAATGGTTATTGTGCCTCACTCGACATAGATAGGTATAGTGTGTCGCGGACTTTTTTGTAGATATTTATAAGATCTACAATTACTTAGAACATTTTATGCTTCTATCTTTTATAGTTTAGGCAGCGTACGCAAAATAAGTAACTTTTCTAGCAGATTTTTTACACCTTGCGTCCGAAAAACTCAAATATCTTACGGAACCCTACTTTTTTCCAAAATAAAATATAGCCTATGTTCAGCAGGAATAATGTAAGATTCCAATAGCAAAAGAATTTTTCAAATCGGTCCAGTAGTTTCGGAGCCTATTCGACTCAAACAAACAAACAAACAAACAAACAAACAAACAAATCTTTCCTCTTTATAATAGTAGTGTAGATGTCAATTCTATGTCAGCTGCGATCGGTTGTATGTCAAACTAGAGATAGATTGAATATAGGGAACGGCCATTAGCCCGTCATCGCGTGGCCATTTTGTGCTTATTTTCATACAAGTAGTGTGCGTTTATTTTCTTGAATATTTCTATTTGTCGATCATTTCGAAGCACATTTAGATCAAGAAAAGAAAGTCATTTAGTTCATGATATCGATTAACTATAGTTCAAGTAATGAGAATCCGTAAACACACGTAAAAAGCTATGCAACTTTTGTAGTCAAATTAGTAATTAATGTGACATTTTTAGCACTAATGCCTTACATAGCACGAATAAGGGATTATTAAACTTAAATATTATCCTTTTTAGCTTACAAAAATACCAATTGAAAAGTCCAAAAAACGTTGTTCAAAACTTACGTATTTAATGTTAAATCCACGTGTTTGAGGCATTCTTTGGCCATTCTTATGGTTTATAATTTAGCGGAACCATAGAACTCAACAATATCTAGCATAAAATGTTCAATAAAAACCTTTATTATCACTTTTATTACATGAAATATGCATACCGACTCATTTGTTATGTCCTAGTAAGTAGGACATAACATTACACGCTTTTGACGCTTGTACACTGATGTAACATATAAGGCTCTCTCCTGCTATAGTATCTCAATCATAATGGTATATTATAAGTCTATGCTCTAATCTGTGGAGTGAAAGAAAGAAAGGAGAACTGTCAAACACATGTCAAAAACGGAACCTAGAAGTATATCAAGTATTTAGGTACCTATGTAAAAGAACCGTTTAGCTTACCGTGGTCTTATTTTTTTTGATAATAATTGAAACGTGTTACCAATAATTATGGCTGATACAAATAAGGAATCATCAGTTACAAAAGTTCCAATGATTTATGTTTGTGGAGGTAAGTCCAATAAGTAGGTAGTATTTTGTTACCAAAAATATAACCTAACTTTTATTATTATGAACATAATAGTTATTATAATATCATGATAGTTTAGGCCACGTTCGGGCAATACAATTGATAAATATTATTATCTTAAATATTTAGTAATAAAGTTGGCACGGAAAGACTTATAAATTATTTCTCATAAAAATTATTATCATAATATTTTATCCCTACTTTGTTATTTTTAAATTTTGTAATCGTTTTTATTACAGAATGTCACGGAGAAAACGAAATTAAACCAAGAGATCCCATTCGATGCAGAGAATGTGGTTACAGGATTATGTACAAGAAAAGAACTAAAAGATGTATCCTTTTTTACTTAAAAAAAAAACTATTTACTATTTAGAAATAAATGGGCATGGATGAGGTGGGCAGCAGGATTCTAATTTTATACAACTTTTATACTTTTTATGTCTTGCTTGTAGTTTTTCTGTTATTTAGAATTATTTATGGCTATTTTCTGCATTTTAATACCTAAACAAAAGTTGGATAGGATGTACAACAGACTAATTCTTTTGATATTATGGGACAAATTTCCATTAGTCAGACTTAAAATTTTTGTACTATGTTGTTTGTTCGCGTTACATCAAACCCAGCCGACAGATCACAATTGAGGAGCTGGCGAACAAAACCGGATTAGTCCAGGAGAAAAAATTAACACAGTGGTTAAAAAACTAGTATCAACTACTACTACTGAACTATTCCGGTTTTGTTTGAAAATGGTCTTTTTAAAGCCTTTTTAACCGGTTTTGATTCTTCAAGAGAAGACGAATCGAAAAAGAAATATCTCTCTGGTGGACTTGTCCGGTTTTGTTCCCCAGCTCCTCAATTAACATTGAATTGACATGATCTGACCAAGTGACGTGGTCTGTCAACTGCCTAGGAATCAATTTCCTCGATGGTACTTTTATCAATAAACTAACAAAGTTTATAACTATTTTGTATACTAATAGACTATCAAAGGTTTTTTGTAAGGGTTGTATCTCAATTGAGAGAGCCCGAATTTTCTAGTGGCACATTAATTCTCTTTGGTATTGGAAATCAGTATGTATGCAATTTCGTGACGCTTGAGACTAGCTACAATAACTTACTAAATTATCCATAAACTTTACTAACCAGACAGACAGTAACAGCTACCTATTTAAAATATTTCTGTTTTTAAAAATAAATATCTACTGCAGCAAACGGAATGCGAAAAATATATTTCTCTCACACTGCAGTCCTTAACTATTGGGATGTTAGTCGTCCATGTTTTCTTTTAGTTTTGCCTTGATATTTGCCTGTATTTTATTCCAATGCATGCTAGCATTTGCATGTAATTCTAGACATAAAATTAACAAACTAAAGATGAGATTGAATAAATTTTCTTAATATAAAAACAGTGGTTGTGTTCGATGCTCGGTGAAATAGAGGAATAAAAAACCAAGAAAAAATTTCATTTACTTTAATCTTACTATTATAGGATATCCATTTATATGTTAAGTATTATATGAAACAATAAATCGGAAAATATTTGACAAGTTTGTTTTTTAAACACATTTTGTAATCCTTACAGTTCCTTTAAAATCTATATGCCCATGATGAAACTACATTATTCGCATCCATTGTGGATTAGGGCCTGTATTCACTTTACACCTATTAGTGCAAGTGATAAGGAGAAAAAAAGAACTTCCTGATTACTAATCACCTGCACTTATCTTATACTGTATTTGCCTTTACTTATACTGTATTTACCGAGTGAAGTAATCAGTCTTTAAATACAGTAGTACAAGTTATAAGTTCTAGGTACATCAAAGGGTAATCCCAATTTTCATTGGGATCTATCTGGCTTCAGATAGATTGGGAGTATATGGTCATTTATTTATAACCCCCTTTAAAAATAAATATTGACACAATGGATAATAATTACACTTATATATTATAATTTACTCCATATGGTTGGAGCAACTGTAATAGAACTTGGTATGGAGATACCCTGGATTAACAGTTAATACCACGGGTGACAGGGCACAGCTAGTAATCATTAAATTTTGTTCTGTCTGTTTGTATGTTTAATTTCATGAGTAAATGATTAATATTATAATATATTATTTTAAACAACTTCTAATTAAGAGGTCGTTTTTAGGGTTCCGTACCCAAAGGGTAAAAACGGGACCCTATAAGTTAAAGACTTCAATGTCTCACTGTCTCGGCTGTATCTCAAGAACCGCTATAGCTAGACTTCTGAAAATAGTCACAAATTGGTATTTCTGTTGCCACTATAACAACAAATACTAAAAACGAAATAAATTTTAATATTTAATGGGGAGCTCCCATACAACAAATGTGATTTTTTCGGCCTTTTTTTGCTCTATATCAATAATGGAAGCAGGTCCTTGAATTTTTCACAAAGTCCTCTATTATAATATGTAGATACTTTAAATATTTAAAATAAACAAAAAAATTAAGAGGGCCTCCCATACAAAAAACAATTTTTGGCCTATTTTTGCTCTATAACGGTACGGAACCCTTCGTACGCGAGTCCGACTCACGCTTGGCCGACACACACTGCCTTTTGCTCAGAAAGATATTTACATACATAACGTATACAAGTTATGCTTGTCCCTATTTGACACATTGGATAGCCGGAGAGACGCGAACTCACAGAGCGGTTTTCTCCCGCGCTCGCACTGCACTGCAGCTCTGTTTTATTTCAGAACTCACGAGACCACTGATTTGTGCGGGCCCGCAGCCGCCGCGGTCGCGAACGCGATCAGCGCCCGCAAACTCTGCTGGCGCTGATCGCAAGTCGGACGGTTTCTACTACAATCGCCTACTACGGGCTACAGCTATAACTGCAATCGCCCGCTAAACTATCGCAGAGGGCACGGGCGCAAACCGCCGAGGCTGCGGGCGACCGCCGCCCGCCGCGCCGGTGCAGCGGGAGCCGCAAACAACCGCGCGAGCCGCGGGTGAAAAACGCGCCGTGAGTTTTGCTTTCATTTTTTAGATACAAAACTGTATTCTACGAAGGCTGCGGGCCCGCAACCGCGGCGGGCGCGGGGAAAAACCGCTTCGTGAGTTCTTAGCCAGGTATTACCGTACATCGCCCATATAATGGCATAATATACACCCCCAACCATTGAGTAAAAAAAATTAATTTTCCCAAGTCAAAGTTAGGGCCATCGACAATCTAAAATCTGCTATTTTCCGTACTGTTCAGTGTTCCCACTAAATAAGTTTGCCCCTGTGTGATTTTTCCCAGAATTTTGTAACGGGTAGGTAGGTACAGACTACACTCCAACCTCTTTCACAATTTTAGAAGCTTTTATTTATTATTGATAAAATTTTAAAATAAAATATTATGCAACTCCTTGCATTGCGTCTGCAAAAACTAAGCTGGCGAGATATAAATAAAAAGGCTTGAATTTAAATTAGTTTTACTAACTGTAAATTTGAAATGCTACAATCGTAGATTATTATTCAATCGGATGTAACGGTGGCAAAAACCATCATAAATCTATGACTACAATAATGACAACAATCTTACTACAACAAAAATATGTATAATATATAAAATATTTAGGCAAAGGAGGCTTACATCGTAACATTTACATTATTATTACGTTAATATTAATATAAATCTAAATTCTTTGAAAATATCTACAAATTGTACAAATATTTACCCAAATGAAGAGTAACATATAAAACAAACATCTAGCACAAGTACTATTTTTCGATATGGAAGACTCTTCAAGGATTTCTTTTACCTAATATTCGTTTACGGGAATTGATATGCCAATTACTTTAATAGATAAAGAATTTTTGGAAGTAGAAGTTACTCAGTGTAAATACAATATAGTAAGTATATATTTTACAAAAATACATACAAAAGGGCTTAATATAGAATCTATCAAGACTTTACTACAATTTATACTTGTAATATGTTTCGTTGATATCTTAAGCATTCTTTATCTTATTCGTGGACCATACATACCCCTTTAATGAAAATGTTTTATCGCAACTTTCGTTTTGCACTTTTTTACAAATATAAGAATATTTAACAAATTGAATATATCCTATTAAAATTAAAAGAGCTATCCGTATAACAATAAGTAAGCCCTATACTGGAAGCAGATGTAACAATAGTGTTAAAATTATGTTAAGATATCAATTTGAGTTATATACAAGATACAGAATGTCACATAAATTTTTGAAAATGTTCACTCGTACGATATAATTAAAGCAAACGATTTCGTTTTCACACCCCACTGGGTTAAACCCCAGACCGAATGATAGACCTTAAACGATATAAACAATAACAAAATTGCACATTAAACATACTATTTAAGTTACTTTTGGCACTAATTATCTGTGGCACTATAAATAACTCTCGTCTCTGATTCTTGAATTTCACTACCTCCGATAGTCTTCATGTCACTGTCTCTCACATTATCACTCTTTTCGGAACTCATCGCACCGACGGACGCTTCCTCGTCCTCGGAGGACTCCCTTCCGGCGGCCATCAGCGTGCTCGGCTCCCTGTACTCCAGTTTCGACGGATCCTTCTCGTGGAGCTTCTGCGCCAACGACTGCAAGCTCGCCAACGAACTGGCGCAGTCCGTCGTATCAATGTCCGTCAAACTCAGACCGGCCCGCTCGATTTCCGTGAACGTTCCGAACGGTAGTTTAAAAAGACACTCGAGTCTCATCACGTGCATTTTGCTTCGGAGGTGCTTCGCTAGGTGCCCGTGTATTCGGAAGGCGATGTTGCAGTCGGAACACCTGAAGGGTCTAGGATTGAACGTCGTAGCGGCTCCGAACGCCGACGTCATCGAAACTTTATTATGATGCGAGCCCGACCGTTCGTGTTTTTGTAAATGTCCTCTCGTTCGAAAGCTGACCGCGCATACGCTACACCGGAAAGGTCTCTCCATGTAATGGATGTTGAGATGTAATCTCAATTGTGAAGGCTTCGTGAATGTTTTGTTGCAGAAATCGCACACTTTACGCCCATCCTCCATGAGTTTCCCCGGGGAATATGACGTTCCTTCGTAGTCTTTCCCTTTAACCTTAAAAGCTACCCCACCCATGCCGATAACGACTTTGGATGCCACCGAATCGTACTCGGAAGATGCCGGCTTTGTGATATCACAATCGACACCGTCTTCGAGTTTTTTATCTTCTAAATACGCTTTACCGCAATTGCTTTCGTCACTGGACATATCTACATGATGATTAGATAAAGAATCCTCGTGTGTCTTCATATGATTTATTCGTGCCTGCTTCAAATATTCGGAAACTACATGTTTTGCATTTTCAGCGTTCGGATTGTTCGGCGTCCGGGCTCGTTTAGTTTCATTGACAATCGGCGTTGTGATTTGTAAGGGCTCATTGCATTTTATACTTTCGACTGGCACCATTGGTTTGCTTTTAATATTTTCTATTGTGGGATTTGATATGCTGACTCTATTAGTAAGGACAGTTTCCTTGCTTTTGTTTTCTTCATAATTTGAACTCTCCAACTCAATTTTTCTCAACTTGTTTAAATTACTTGTAAGTTGACTTTGTTTGATTTTCGTGTCTAGCAAGGCTCGTTCGGTCAGATATGTATGGAGCATCGGTTCGCCGTTCGCCCATTGACTTTGCTGTTGCGGTAACTTTGCAGTGTTCGAGGCTAAGGATGCGAGGACACTAGATTCTCTAGCTGTCGGTATTTCTGGCATGCTGTTACTCACTTTCACGTCGCTTTTACTTAAGTCCATCGGTTCGTTATCATGATCTATCCTGGTGTCGATCGTATTAGGCCTTAGCGACTGCGAGTTATCCAAGGGAGTCTCGGTTATTACTGAATCCGTCATAACGATAGGTGTGTAAGGGTAAGTAGTTGGTCTAGCACTGGTAATGAGTCCAGGCGTCGCTGAAGTTGCTGGTCTGTTACCGCCCAACGACAGTAAACAATGCGCCGCCTCGTGTTCGGGGAGCCGCGATTTATATATTTCCGTATCTGAAATTAAAGAAGGAAGTACGTGATTCGAAGGTATTTTTAAAGCTTTATAAACATTTACATTTCACTAAGAACTAACGAAAAAAAGTGAAGAAAATTCTTATGAAAATAAAAATAATATTATTTCAAAGTTTTATTACCACTCGATTCTGTTTCTCCTTCATTTCCCTCGTCGCCATCAGAATCAGTCTCGTCGTCAGTTTCTCCGGAACACTGGGCCATTTCCATATTTTCACCATCATTGCCTTCATTTGGATTTATTCCCAACTCGCAACATTTCTTGTAGTGCGCTTTACTCTTCATGTGCTTCGTAAGATTACCCTTCGTCTTAAAGCTGCAAAAAGGTAATTAATCGGTTAGATTAAACATTCTAGATTTAGCAGTAAGCACTTAGTATATCTGATGCTACGTTTTGATGCTCGCCGAGCCTCCGCAAGCCTCCACAAGCCACGAGCCTCCACAAATCTCGCTTTGCATTTGTAAGTAGTTTTCACGCTCGTGAACGCGTCAGTGTATTACGTATATCCGAGCATGGCGGACACCGAACTTGTGTCGGCTATTACGTTTGGTTTAACCTACTTTTATGAAGTTTCCTATTACTTTAATTTAATGTTCTTATAACCAAAAGTATCATCACATAATATAGTATTCTATTAATTAAAAAGATTCTCGACCGACTTCAAAATTGTACATAATTGAGAATTAAAATTCCCTATCTCAAAAACTACTAAACCGATTTTGATGAAACTTGCACTGTTCCCCAAGTTAAACAATACCTAATATAGTAAAAAAAACTCAAATCGGACTTGTAGTTCCGGAGATATGCGAACACAAACATAAAAACATACATACATACATACATACACTTTTGAAATTTGGCACATTTGTTCAGAGTTCAGACGCTGATATAGACTAACATATTATACGGAAATTGGGCAATTCTGGAAATATTACATACGTACGGGTCGCATTGATAATGATTACTTCCCTTTTTTGAAGTCGGTTTAAATAAATTAATAAACAAATGAACCACGGGCATGTCAATATTCAGTATCACCGAAATTATATACCATCGAAGAAATTGATTCATAGCCAGTTGACGAACCTATGTCAATTGGTCGGACTACGTCAAATCAATGTTAATCGAGATCAATGATATTCCAAAAACGATAAACTCTCTTCGTTCGTCCAGCCACTCATTTTGTGCGTGACGTGCGTTCGTCGCGAGATCACAGCGGCTACTAAGCGCGCGCCAACGTGAAAACGAGTCGCAAACGTTTGCCGCAAACGCCCTTTGATCTGTGTCCAAAAACCGACACTACTCCCGATCGTATACAAGCGTCCGCAAGCTCACGCAAGCCAAGACATTTCACCCGTTTTCACGCTCGGGCTTGTGGAGGCTTGCGGAGGCTCGGCGAGCATCAAAACGTAGCATTAGCATTTAGTGGCTTAGAGATTTGCCCTCGACTGTAAGTATGATTCTCGCGTTGGAATACAGGAAGTTTTTCAGGTCTCTTTCGATATCGTCGTTTAAGTTCTAACACAGCGTAAGTCAAAGATACTTGTAGGAGTTTTTGTTAAGCGATACGTGTTCCAGATTGTCTTATACGATGCGTCTTCCGATTTTCTAGCGATTGGCATCAAAATGTCAAAATAGCCAAAAAGTGTCTTACGCGGTATTAACACTTCAACGGCGATATGGATGTGCAGGTGGATCACCTGATTGTCCAACAAGAAAGGTCCATCTTTTGGGTGGAGTAAATAATTCGGTTATCTTTCGTTTTGGATTACGAATGTAAAGAGTGATATTGTGTAACGCGCATACAATGAAACCGTCCACTGTCACCGAAATCAGTATGGATTAATAAGAAAATATAAGACATCATCAAAAGTAATTATTAAAGTCAAATTTTCATTACAGCGCGCAGCGTCATGTATAACTTTCGTGGTATATTATTGCGTGACTAATAATTACCTGAAAACACAGTGGATACATGTGTAAGGTCGTACATCTGTGTGAGTGCGTATATGTTTCTTCAACATGGATGGTTTTTTGCAGCGAATACCACATTCTGAACAAACATAACGTCCCCTGCCGCGACCACGTACGTACGTATATTCCTCGTTGCTTTCAAAGCCTCCCGCTAACTCCTTCTTGGGTAAATTATTATCTGACATATTTTTGGGGTCATCAGATTTAGCATCCAAAGTATGTACAGTCTGAAAATATAAAAACATCATTGCGTCAGTCAATAACATTCATGCAAACACCTAACATGGCTTATTTTTAGGCTCGGCCTTTTAGGTAAAAATTCAAATTAAGAAAACTACCCTAATGAAGTGAAACAAAAAAACAACTTGCTAATTAATGCTACTTCATAATAAAGTAATGTGTTTACCTGTTTTAAATCCTTAGTGGCTTTCCATTGTGATGAATGAGTCAATATAAGATCTTGTTTAATAACAGACATGGCCACATTTTGTGGTCGATGCCGTGAGTCATATAGGGACATTGCAGACGATGCTGACAAACCAAGCGGATCCGGCGTCAGATCTGATAATAACTGTAAACAAGATAACAATTAGGTAATTCCTCTAGTCTATTAATTGTTATTTAATGTAATAGATGTTTATGCTAAAATATTCTATTACCTGCCAGTTGCTGTACATTGAAAGAAAATGTTGATTAGGAACATAAGTCGGTTGCGGACGGTTGATAGTGCAGTAAAACACCTTAGTGGAGCACTTTAGTCCTAAGTACGTGTATGCATTTCCATTTAAATATAACTGACCATAAGCTTTTGCTGGTCTCGGAGTTTCCGGTGATACTAAAGGCATTGTATTAGCGTTTGGTGTTATACCGTGGTGTCGTTTTGGTGTAAAAGTGCCAGGTTTTAAGGGCAGCGTTGATGGCCTTAAAAACTTCGGCTTTCTTTCCTCGGAAGAAGTTCTTGTAGCGATATTCTTTTGGAAGTAAGATGTTTCTGATCTTTCATTCTGTGGCGAAGACACTGATGTTTCTATACCATTGTGATGCTTCTGTACTTCTCCAGAAGTTTGCATTTGATTATTATAAATTTCTGCTTTTGTTATAAAATTTTCAAAGTTGTAATTTTTTATATCGTTTTCTGATTTTAGTTCTACAGCTGTTCTTGTAGACGACGGGCTTTGTTCTTTATTTCTAAATTTATTCACTTGATAACTATTATTTTCTTTTACTACAGCTGATCGTAATAATCCATCTGCATTTCTTTTTAGCGCAGCATCAGGTTTGGTAATCACAGTTTTTGAATTATTATGTGATATTGAGCTTATACTTGGCTCGTCCACATTTTTTATTTTTATTAGAGGTATAGTAGAAACATGTTTAACTTCTGAATTCAGTTTGTTTTGAGTAAACTTTTCTGGGTCTACTATTCTTACATTTGGGCTTTTTGATTTCCGTCCTCTCTCATATGATTCAGAATTTCCCCTTCCTGGTATAGTTGATGGCGACAGCATGTCACGGGAAGCTTCTGATATATTTTGTTTCGTAACAGATTTAAAGGTTTCGTTTTTAGATCCAGATGGACTGGGAACAAATAAACTGGAAGTATTTGGACCAGGGATACCAGGTACGTGAGGTATTAGTTTACCACCATGTAATATAGTAGACGTCCCGTTTGGAGAAGATGTGGGACTAAGCGGTGGTAAAGTTAAGGGATTATAGGCTGTTATAGCGCTAAGAGGCGGGAATTGGAAATGGGAGAAGTCGTGAATACTCAAAAAGTTTGCAGAATGCATATTGGGGGTAGATCTTGGGGTTTGTACTTGTGGTGTGGTTGTTTCTTTTGGTGTAGGTGGATTATGTACTATTGTCCCACCAGAATGCAATCCCGAACGAACTACAATACTGCTCGCTTCTGGATCATTGGCGTACTTCGATGGCGACAAATTTTGTTGAATTATAATCGGTGATAATTGGCTTTTACTTGGTTCTATTCTAAGCGTAGTAGTGCTGCCCAAATGATCCACGATTTTTACTTCACCTCCAAACATTTGTAGAGATGTAGAATTATGCCTCATATGTTGCGACATTTCTTCAAGTGATCTGAGCGATACCGGACTTGAATCTATACACCTCAGTTTTGATTGAGAATATAAATCAGCCGACCTAGGAGACATATTATCTAATGCCCTTGGACTAAAAGTATCAGACCTACTTTCAAGTCTTCTTTTCGGACTGCAGTCTTTCGATTTTATTTTAATAGCATCACACTTTCTATTGATCTCTCCAGGGATTCTTGTGTCGACAAGTCTTGTATTTCCTAAAAGAGGACCGGGTGACGGCAATGGTGCAATAACATCGTTACACTCAGTTTTCAATATAACAAGGTTGTCTGGTTTATTTCTTAATGGTGGAGATTTGGATATTGAACTTATTCTAGAAATATTGTTCATGTGAGTTTCTGGCATTTTTACATTTATCGAATTGCTTCTTACAAACACATTTTCAGGTCTTTGAAGCCTAGGCTCGTTTTGGAAATTTGTAGCCCCTGCATACCCTTTGCAATAATTTAGTTTATGGGCTTCTAAATTTTCTGCACTTCTGTATACTATTTGGCATAAAGGACACACGTATAATGGACCTAAGCCCTCTATCAATATTTCATTATTATTTGAAGTCAGGCCATTTGCCTTTGTTTTTAACAGTAGGTCCTTAATGATTGAACCCTCGGGATTTAGTGGGTGTTTTTGTTCTTCGTTACTGATATGAGCAAATGTTTCAGAATGAGATCTTTTTCTGCTAACATATTCCTTGCCTGCACTGGTTTTTGTTAGGTTTAAGGGAGCTGCTTCTGGTTTAATTTCCATTTCGTTCAATAATTGTTTACTTTCAGCAATTTGCTTTATTTTTCCATACTTCTTTTGTAACGGCGTTTCAATGACGTCAACAATAGCCTCATTATCTGATATAATTTTTGAGATATGTTCTGTAAGAAAGTCAGGATCGTGAGGAATACTCCTTTTAATCATCTCTTTCTCTTCGTTACCTTGATACAGTGCCGCCCTAAACTTAGGTTTATAAATTCCTTTTGATTTTGGGTTGTCATTACAATTGGACAAGGAATTTACGAAAGAAATGTTGTAATCACTATTTAATTCTGGCGAAGAAAAGTCATTGGGTCTACTATATTCCTGCCGAGGCACTGCAGTTTCCAAGCTTGTTTCTGTCTGTATTATAGGGGGAGTTGAGGTGTCACTTTCGGATCCACCTGATAAGTCCTCATCATTTACAACGGATGAAATATCAGCACCCTGTAATCTAAGAGCATGTGTCCTTGATCTCCTATGCTTATAGAGATTTGATTTTGTTTTAAATGCAAATCCGCATGGCTTACACGGGTAAGGTCTTTCATTTGTATGAGCTCTGATATGTTTCTGAAGAACTGAAGGCTTGGCACATGATAATTTACAATATGGGCAAACATATCGCCCTGTTCCGCCACTGTTATAAGCTTCTTTTGTAAAATCGTTTTCGAGGTTTTCAGTCTTATTTAAAAATTCATCTGCAAAACTGGTTTTACCAGTTGCTGGAACAAAATTACTAACATCACTTAATCTACTATTATCATCTCTATTATTAGTTTGTACATTATTTTCCAATCCAGTGTTCTGTACAGTATGGTTTTCCCTTATTATATTTATTTCTAGGTCCGCAGATGCAATACTGCCATTGGGAATAGATGTATTACACCCTATTTGTGCCAGACTTGTCTCCAACTGCCTACTATCCTCGACTTTCACTGGAAGCACTGTAGAAGCCTTTTTAAACTTCTTATGAAGGTAGCTCTGGTCATTGTTGTTTGAAAAATTAGAATCCAAACGTTTCTCTTGTGTCAACGGCATCTTGCCCGCGACTTGAGTACCTGAAAAATAATAATACGTGATTCAATTAATTTCATCTACTAATATTTTGAACTAGTTAATGCCACAATTCCGTTGCGTAGAAACTAGTACTCTTTTCATAATTATAATATTAGTGTATGGATATAAGTTTTTAAATTGGTATAGCAAAGTAATACGATGAAGCAGTGTTTCAAGTTCCCTATAAAAACCTTGTAAACCCTCGATCACAGATTCTTGGAAATCTATTGTTATTTTGTTATCGCGGTCGCATGCGACCGCTTGGGGCTTGAAAGGTGTAAATACACATTATTTTAGATTTTGTTGAATAATACACTGGACATCTAATTAAATTAATTTCTATTCATTTAGCTATTACTAATTACAATTAATTCCATTCGTGAATACATAAAACTACTATAAACTAAATCAAAATTTAAATAACCGGTTTCTTATTTTTCCTAAAGATCCTCATTGATTACTATAACGTCTGATCGCTCAAATATAACAGGCCCCGCATTATATTTTATACGAAAATCATTAATGGTCTACAAAATTATAATATATTCTTAAGATTAATTTAAGTTATTATTGACATTTTTAATGTAATAAAAAATTTAACAGCGCGGCTTTTAAAATAAAGTTGCTTCCGAAATAAGGTGATACGGAATGGGACACGAGTGTTATGTTGTGTATGACATCAATGTGGGCTGTGACGTAATCTCGAACTTGCGCTTTAGAAACGAGGATATCCCCGTCTATTCATTTGTTGATATCTATGTATATTTACGTCTACAACAACCATAAAAAGTAAAAAAGGTTGTAGTGTGTATGCTTATTATTTAATACAGGCATAATATAATTTTCTCGTTTATAAAACTACCAGTTATTACCTAAAAAACATTTAAGAGAGCAAATACGGAATGTTTTTAAAGTCGTCACAATCGGAGTAAGCGTGAAATTGTACCGATAGTGACCTCAACTATAAGTTGAGCATTTGTGGACGGCTGCATTGCTGAGTTCCAAGAAGGCGTTATAATTTCCAAGAACCGGAGACAGGCAAGCCGCTCCGTTCGTATTTAACGAGCGGGCAAATAAGCGCAATACGCATTACGCACACAGCTGTACGACGACCACTCCGTCTGAATCAGAGTATGTGCCGTTCAATAAAGTATGCTTTCTATTATACGAGCATTAGTATTTTTCATAGCGTAAAGTAAACAAACGTTTATTAATATAGATAACAAAAAAACGACGTTTTAATTATTTTTTACTATTATGATAATGTATGGTCAGCAACTGGTAATAATTATCGTATAAAGGAATATAGGTATAGGTTGATGTTATGCACCTTCTAGTTGGATTAAGACAAAGGAATCCCGGCGGTCGGCCGTCCGCCGGCCTGGCGCCAAGCCAGGCGGCCCTGGCGACGCCTGTGTCGATCACTATCCACAGTGTTTCGTTTTAAAATATTATGTATTATGTACATTAATGCATAGTGGCCGATTAAAAAGCGATATTATCCGAAATATAACATCATCAATTTTACCTTAATTCAGCTAACAAAATGTGGATATAATTCGGAGATTTAATAGTGTGCTATTTTTTACTTTTTTAATTCGATTCTGTTGTACTCATACAATTTTTTTCTTGCCTTGCAGACTTCATAATCTAAACTAATTTAGCTATAAAATCAAAACCATTTTAGTTAACATCCAATGATTTAAAGACGAAAAAACAATATTTATTTACTTAATCCAAAATACGACGCTTATGATATTTCAGACCTTGACCCATCGATCGGGCGTAATCCGAATGAAAACATACTATATTCTGCTACTGCTCAGCGGAAATTAATTAATTACGTGCTATAAATTGTAGCGAACACACTAGCTCGCTACAGTAAATAATCAAAAATATGTGTCTTACCGGCCGCGTAAGAATGAATTAGTCCACCATGATACTACTTATGGTTCGGTATTATCATTTGTTTACGCCTCCTGAACATATGTCAACAAGTCCGATAGGCTGCATTTCACCCGCGCGCACCGACCACACAACCACCCCGCGCGCAAGTGAATCATCGTTAATATTTGCGCGACGATCCACGCCACGACACACACACATACACTCACATACACCTATGTCGTCACTCGTCCTCACTAACACTCTGATGCAAAAAAACTATTTTCCTACGATTTTAAAACAATTTTTGACACGATTATATTTTATTTATAACACAAATTGGCCGTAATTGTCTATCGTATGATGAACACACATTCCAGAAACAAAAAACGCACGCAACCACACCGCTGTTGAGTGTTCAACTGTTTTTAGTTGTACTTTGTCGTCGGTTCGTTACGTTTCGTTCGACAGTCGGCTACACTTCCCCGTCCCGCGCGGTGCCGAGCTCTCTCCTCCCGCCCTGCGGAGTGCGCGCTCGCTGAGAAGTGATTCATGGCGCGTTGTATATCTATCTCCTTCTTTCGTCTCAACCGGATCGGTTGCTCTTCGTAATCTATTTATATTTTATACGTATCTATGCACGGACTTTAACATTACCATCTTTTAGATTATAGCGATAGTAAATGAGTACATACTACAGTGTACACCGTGCAAAGTTTGACATTATAAATAATAATTATTATTTAATTCTTTATTACTAGTAGCATATTATTAAAATCATTTAGGTAATGCTATTTGTTAATAATATTGTTATTAAACAGATCTCAACATCGCTTACAAATTGTAATAATCGCAAAGTACATAGGTAATATTATTATGTAGTAGTAGTAATATAAGAACCATTGTAATATTATTGGTAGGTTGGTACTTGGTAGCACAATAATTGTGTGTAATTTTCATGCAGCGTTGATTTCGTAACGGTTGCGGCTTGCGCTCGACTAGAACGTGTACTAACTACTAGTATAGCGGATAGCCATTCATTTTATCATGCTTTATCACAAATCAGCAGTCAACAAAAGATACTGAAATATAGTCGGTAGCATAATAACTAATAAGGTATTTAATAATTCTATGCCATTTAATAAATAATTATTTGGTAGTCGCAAATTTAACTAGGCTAACTTTATAATCTTGGGTTTGAAATATTTTCCTATTTATTTCTAACGTGATCTTGATGTCAATTAAGACCTCTTTAACAGTTTTCATTTACGTTTTCTTGCAGACTCCGAAGTCTGATTACATCATTGTGGACTAAACGTTTTACCTCAAATTCATATTCCTAGCAGCCGCGAGTCTCCTCCATTATCAAAGTGAGATATTATGAACGTATAAACAAATTATTTGCGATGATAATTTTATGTGCTTATCAGCAATGTGAATGCGATGACGCACGCGCTATGCCTATAGCTGCTGCCGTCGACTGCTGATTTTTGCCCTGGAAATGTATTTGTGTGTATGTATATTGTATATTAAACTATAATGTAAGCGACTGTTTTTAATTTAGTCTTATCAATTATTTCACAGATAAGTCTAATTTGCAATAGCGAATACATTACCTAATAGGTATTGTAGAGCAGCAAAATTACATCTTAAGAATTAAGTAGGTCCTGCTCTACTAGTATTTTTGAAAATCTAATAGCTTTTTTGCTCTCCTATTTATAGTTAGCAACGTTTGCATAATTGAATAATCGGCCAAGTGCGAGTTGAACTCGCGCACGAAGGGTTCCGTACCATTATAGAGCAAAATTAGGCCATAAATTGTGTTTTTTGTATGGGAGCCCCCCTTATTTTTTTTATTTTATTTAATATTATTATTAAATATTAAAGTACACATATAACTAAGGATTTTGTGAAAATTTCAAGTACCTACCTGTTGCCATTTTTGATATAGAGCAAAAAAGGCCAAAAAAATCACGTTTGTTGTATGGGAGCCCCCCTTAAATATTCATTTTATTTTATTTTTAGTATTTGTTGTTATAGCGGCAACAGATATACATATTAATCTGTGAAAATATCAAATCTCTAGCTATTACCGTTCTTGAGTTACAGCCTGAAGACAGCAAAAAAGGCCAAAAAATCACGTTTGTTGTATGGGAGCCCCCCTTAAATATTAATTTTATTTTATTTTTAGTATTTGTTATAGCGGCAACAGATATACATAGTCTGTGAAAATATCAAATCTCTAGCTATTACCGTTCTTGAGTTACAGCCTGGAGACAGACAGACAGACAGACAGACAGACAGACAGACAGACAGACGGACAGACAACGAAGTCTTAGTAATAGGGTCCCGTTTTTACCCTTTGGGTACGGAACCCTAAAAATGATCAATCAATATTTTAATTAGCCGCATGTCACACAGAAGCAGTTACTTATTAGCCAATGCTATGCTGAACGCGGTAGCAGTGGCCAGTGGGGCACAAAGCACTTGTTGCGTTGTTTCGTTGGCATTCTCGCCTGTTGCTGAATAGCCACGTCACATCGAGACCTTGAAACGGTTGCTAATATTATGTATTCGTACAAAATTTACTTTTTATTTCCAATAAATAGGCAAAGAATGTAAAAGTAAAACCATAAGACACGTCCATAAACTTCAAATTATAGTATTCATCAGAATATTTTATTAACATCAACGTTTGAAACGTAGCGATAGAGTAAATGTGTTGGTTCGGTCCGGCGGCGCCAGAATGTCGCGTGGGCGGGAAACCCGTCTTAGTAGCGAGCCGTTGAAATGAACGCAGTATTTACCTACCAACGTATAGCATGTCTACATTCGCTGATTTTTAGGTCGTTGACGACTGTTATTAGGTATTCAGAATACTGACGCATAAAAATTTACATGCAAGAATTCGGACGACTCGAACGGCATAAAACAAAAGAGCGATAAAATTAATGTTTCGATAAATATTTGACGACGCACGAGTGAGCATACTTTCGAATCGTCGCAGTTTACTGTCTTCCAATGTATATCATGCAAAATTAGTCAGCTCTCCTCTCTCCCCACTCCAACTTAGCCGGGCTTTCCTCGTAACCAGGTCATCTACAAACTGACTAGCCTGACCACTGAGGCGACGCGTTGCAATGGGTCATACAACCGCGCCATCTACATCTCCATTTTAGGCAAGTTCTTGTTGTGTGAATAAACTAAAATGTCTTAGGCCGGTATAAATAGTCAGTACTCAAGATGCATCTCGGTCTCAAGACACGGTTCAAGCTCTGTGATTGGTTGGCTGTCAAAATTTGGACCAATCACAGAGCCGAACCGCGTCTTGAGACCGGGTTGATCTTAAGTACTGACTATCTATACGGGCCTTACTAATTAAAATTATGATACAAGTGTAATTAATCCGAAATGTATTGAAAATTTTCATCGACTAAAAATGTAGAGAAGCCAAAAGTAAAGTTCTACTTTGAACTTTGAAGTGCATAATTATTATGTAGTATGTTTTGAATGTAAAATTTATATTTTATTTTACCTGGGAAAGTATTGTCAATAATTTCGTATTAAGCTATGTCGTGAAATAGTTATAACATAGTCGGTTTATAATTTTTTACTTAGAATTACATATTTGCTTATTATTTGCCTAAAAATATGAACCATAATTATTCTAAGCAAGATTTAATGAGCGCTTAAATCAGAAGGCAGACCAAGAGCGTGTTTTTTAAATTTATACTACATATTTTGAAATTACTGGTAGTAAATACCTATTTATTTATTTTAATTGAATATAAAAGAAAATAAATTCTGAGAATGAGAACCTCACCGTTTGAGTCACTTAATACAAAATTCTTGTTTTAAGGTGACGCCATGTTAAAGTAAAAAACCGTGTTGGATGTGTTTTATTTAGATTGCTTGTTTTCTATGCGAGGCTGGCCCGGCCTCTCATAGAAAACAAGCAATGGAACAGCAAAAAATGGAAAGGACGTAGCGACAAAATGGTTTTTGTCGCGTATTTTATGTTTAGTCATTGCTGAGAAAAATGGACATCGTTACAGCCAAATTATCAAGGCGTCACCTTAAATCTAAAGCGTGGGGAAACCCGTAGACGTACAAGCGTAGGAGGACCAATATCGGTGGTGTGACTTTATTTACATTTCGTAAGCATTCCTGGATGCCAGAAATAATTTGCAAAAACGCGATTCTCCACAAGGCTGCCAGTAAACTAACAATGACAAAAATAGAACAAGACGTTATTGCAAAAATATAACCTACCGACAAAATTAGACAGTTATAATATTTTTAAAATAAGCAAAATACAATCATCACACTGAGTTGTTTCCGACCGTTCTAATTGACGCAAAGTACGTATCCAATGGTTTACATACTTTGATAACCTTTTTAATATACTGACATAATATGACCTGTGGTCGTTGGTAGAGGCAATTTAAGTAAATACGCTGTCCGCTTTTAGACCTAACTGATACTAGGTATCGACGCGACAAATGTTCAAGTTGTTATTAATATTATAATGTTGTACAATGTTTAAGTTTAAAAATAAAGAGAAAGTAGTAATTTTTATTAACAATTCTCTTTCTCAATATTAACTGTTGAGCCAAAGACGCATTGATGGACATGGCGAAACACCGTGGCGAAACTATAGAAGTTCCGAGACTGAATCACAGAAACTTAAATAATCGGCCAAGTGCGAGTCGGACTCGCGCACGAAGGGTTCCGTACCATTATAGAGCAAAATTAGACCAAAATTGTGTTTTTTGTATGGGGGCCCCCCTTAATTTTTTATTTTATTTTAATATTATTATTAAATATTAAAGTACAAGTAGAACTAAGGATTTTGTGGAAAATTCAAGGGCCTACCTGTTGCTATTATTGATATAGAGCAAAAAAGGCCAAAAAAATCACGTTTGTTGTATGGGAGCCCCCCTTAAATATTAATTTTATTTTGTTTTTAGTATTTGTTGTTATAGCGGCAACAGATATACACAATCTGTGAAAATTTCAACTCTCTAACTATTACCGTTCTTGAGTTACAGCCTGGAGACAGACAGACGGAAAGACATCGAAGTCTCATGAATAGGGTCCCGTTTTCACCCTTTGGGTCAAAGACTCTTTGGGTACGGAACCCTAAAAAGGAAAATAAGTTCAAAATACACTCGATATGGTGTCAAATACCTACCTGTTTTAAAGATAACGTCATTCACTAGCAAATGTTATGAGCAAATGAAACATGTGTGATCGAGACAATAATATTCATGACTCAGCCACATTAAGTCACTGTGAACACCACTTGACCAAATAAATAACTATTTGCTGTTGTAAATCGCAATGTCAGTGGAATTTTATGTATTATTTGTTGCTGAATCTTTATGAGTTTTTATTTCTAAGATTTGTTAGTGAAGATATATTTACGAATGTAAAATGAAATAATTGTCAATTTGTCATCTTCTATCGTCATCATATTATCATCTAGGAATTCATTTTATAAATTACATGATTACATAAAAGGTAAGCCGTATAGTCTGAATTTAACATCTATATGTTACGGTAAAAGCTCGAACTGCAGTAAATTCTAAGATTTTCTAGTAAAACCTAAGATTTACCAATTCCTAATGGCAAATGTCCGAAAAGGTTTGCGATACGAACTTTTACCACCATACAGTTGGTAAATCTTAGGATTTACGTAAACGGCACGGTATATGTTGAAAATAAAACGGCCAAGTGCGAGTGGGACTCGCGCACGAAGGGCCCCTTAAATATTTATTTTAATTTTATTATAAATAATAAAATGGTATTGCCCAGCAGTGGGACACTGCAGGCTTCTTATAATAATAATGAAGTGGTATTAACAGTGGGTGAGCCGTGCTTCGGCACGAATGGGCCGGCTCGATCAGCGAAATACCACGGGCTCACAGAAAACCGTCCCGTCAAAAAATGCTAGAGAAGTACCTATTGATTCAGTTAGATAGAGATTGAGATAATATTCAGAGATGTTGTATGTTATAATATTAATATGTTGTACGAAAATAATTTAAGTAGGTTAGTATTACTTACTAAGTTACTACTATCGTATATAATAACTATAATATGTACCTATCTGTTTTGTCTAATAGTTCATTATGCTAAATAATTAAGAATTACTCATTGTTTTATTCCTAAAACAAACATTTACCAGTTGACAGTAGTAAAACCTAGCATATACCGAATTGTAATGGTAAATGTTCGAAAAAATCGTCGTATTTTTAGAAATACGTACATTTACCAACTCTAGTCGGTAAATCTTAAGATTTACACTCAAATCTTAAGATTTACCGAAGTTCGAGCTTTTACAGTAACATATACATACAGGGTGCAATTATACCTTCCTGCCAAATTTTAATATATTAATCTTTGTTAAAAATAAAAATACACGTATTTTTTCTTTTACAATCATTCAGTACTAAAATGTTGAGAAATAGCTTCCGAAAGTTATCCTAAAAAACACTACAATTAATGGACACGACGACGCGTCGCCCGCGCGTGATGTGACCCCCCGCGCGCGCCTCCCCCTTTTTTTTCCGGAGGGGGAAATGCATTACGCATACCACCCAGGCGCAAGGGGCGACCCGAGCGGTGATGTGGGACTCCCGTAGCTAATGAGACCACGGTATACCCACTAAACCCCCCCCCCCCCATCTTCCGCCACGCCGCCTTTTGACGGGGCCACGGGAACGATACACACATCCGCGACCCCGCCAGCGGTCCGAAGACTCCACGATGGGCGCACAACACGTGCGCCCTCCTCCTCGGCCCCCACCAGGGCTGTAGCAGACGCCCCCCGAGTCTGCTACTTGGAGGCCATGTGGCAGATCAGGTCTGTGGCTCTGCCACCGACCACACCTCGGCCGCAGAGGATAGGGCAAGCGGCGCACCGCAATACCTACTTGCCTCTTCCTCTGCGGCCCCACCTCGGTGCGCATCCGCAGCGGACTCCTCCAGTCCGCTGGGAGCGCCCTCCTCGGGCCAGGCGGCGACACCGGCCGGCCCTGGTTGCCTCTTCGCTTCACCGCGGTTGTCCAAGCCGCGGTTACTAGAGCCCCACCGCCACGACAAGGCGAGCAACCATCAGGGGGACGCGCGCCTCCCCCTGCGTTAACCCCGATCATTCCCCCGCGCCGCGAGTGACCATTCTGCAACGATTTTAAATGGGATAAAATATGTCAATAAAAAAAACAAAAAAAAAATATATATATATATATAACACCCAATTTTCTTTTGGTTAAATGGACTCTCCTAATGATACCCAAGCTCTGGAAAAAATTTGGCAGGAAGGTTTAATTGCACCCTGTATAATAAAACTGTAGAAATGAATATTCTGTACATTAAAGATATTAAAAAAAAATAATAATAATAATAAGCGGGGGGTGTCACTGTATCGCTATAGAAGCCCAAAATGTGGTTAAATTTTTGTCTGTCTGTCTGTCTGTCTGTCTGTCTGTCCGTATGTTTGTTCCACTATCACACGAAAACTACTTAACCGATTTGAATGCGGTTTTCGCAGGTATATTGGTCTTCTTCCAACTTAACATCTGTTGTATAAAAAAATTTCCTCCCACCCCTCTAAGGGACAAAAGAGGGGGTAAGATGTTGTATCAACTGATGAAGTAGAAATACTTTAAATGGCAAAACAACGTTTGCCGGGACATCTAGTAGGTAATATTTATAATATTACGAGTCGATTCAAATAAATATTTGTTGTCATCTGAGGTTGTCATCATAATAATTATTTTACTTGAGCATGGCATGTTTGTAATATGATGCGGAAAAATGTTATGAATTAAGTTTCGCGCATTCAGAGACTAAAGTTCATTACAAAGTGTTTAAGTCAAACAAATAATACCAACAGCAATAATCGTATTTAGATTAATAATTTTAATGGATAAAATCTAACTTAAAATGTATGTAACATATTATAATAAAAGTTAAAACTGTAGAAATTAAAATTCTGTACATTTTTCCCGCCACCCCCCTAAGGGACCAAAGAGGGGGTCAGATTTTTTATCAATATTTTTTTAATTGACTTACTTCATATTATTAACTGTGTTTTCCAACTTAACATCTGATGTATAAAATTTTTCCCCCCACCCCTCTTAGGGGACAAAAGAGGGATTACGATTTTGTATCAACTGATAAAGTAGAAATAATTTAAATGGTAAAACAACGTTTGCCGGGACAGCTAGTAATAACATGATAATAATTATAAACAATGGCTGTAAATGTTATATCTGTTTCTTTATTAATTTTTTATTCTTATTCTAAATTTAAGAATAATATCGACTATCACATTTAAGGGCTCCCAGTTCCCACACAAAACTGCGAATTGGCATCGCATCGCAATGACATTTTTAGTATGAGTTTTGTTGCAGATTTTTGCGATGCGATGCGAATTCGCAGTTTTGTGTGGGAACCCTAACTAACCATAATGTTCCAACTAGGTATGTATAAACTATAAAATGTAAATGTACAATAATTTGTCTATAATAAAAAAACGACGAGTCCACTGTGTTTTCGTAATGGTGGTGGACACCAAGCGCATTAGTGAAACAATAACTTGTAATCATTCGTTTCGCTCTACTCGTCCAGTCAAGATAAAATAGCTGGCAGTGTGCTAAATGTGTACCACATTTTCTGTCACACGTTAATATCTTCTGTAAATAGATTTGGCCAATTTCCCTTACATCGCGAATACTTCAGAACGCTACGGTAGGACACAACACCAACTACCAAGAGTGTGGAGATCGTTCCAATGTTTTGGAGTACAGCCAAAGTTGAGACGTAAATGTTTCGTTTTTGCTTTCGAGATGAATTCCTCACCGCCATTCAAATGTACTAATTTGAGAACACTTTGTGATGTAATTATTATTGGTATTATACAATATTATAATTTTTAATAACTAGTAAAAGTTAGCTCAGCACCGACTTTAAACGTTTCTTTAGAAGGAGGTATCTAGTAATCAAAGATCTTCGCAAAAAAAAGCGAAGGGTTGATTTAATTATGATTTTAATACTATGCTTATTGCAAGCTACATTTTTTGTCTCTTGTCAATCTATACATATAATAAAATCGTAGGAAAGTCAATTCTGTACATTGAATATATTTGAAAAATAATACTTGGGACGTGATCTACAATCGATATGGAAGCCAAAAATATAGTTTTTAGAATTTTTGTCTGTTTGTCTGTTTGTCTGTTTGTCGGTTTGTCTGTTTGTCTGTATGTATGTCCGGGATAAACTCAGAAAGTACTGAATGGATTTACTTCAAATTTTGCACGAATATTATATAGAGGTCGGGTCAACACATAGGCTATATATTATGACGATATCACCTAGGGCGGGGGGAGGAGCTCAAGTTTCAATATTTTTAGTTTTTTGCTCATATCGCTAAAACGGTGCGTTGTAGAGAAAAAATGTCCTATACGTAATGAAAGCCCATAAAATTTCCTACAAATTTCTCCTTCACACTTTGTATCTATCTTCACTCCTTGCTATGCTATGACCTTTTGTCTATCTTTTCTATACAAATTTCGAGTGTCGTTTGATTAACATGCTGGGAGCTTTGGCATCGGTCTTTTCTTGGGAGGGGGGCTTCGCCCCCCCAAACCCCCCCCCACCTCCCCAAATTTTGCTTCAAACAAAGCGGTGTTGCGGCGTTATACATCTTTTTTAAGAACAAAGTTAAAAACTAAACTACACATACGGTTTTCCAGTGTCGTTTGTTTTGGGGGGGCTGCGCCCCCCCAAACCCCCCCCCCTTATTCCTCATGAAACTTTTGTTCATAATTAAAAGGTATCGTGGAGTTTGTATTGCGTCTTAATTATCCTTTGTAGGAACAAACTAAGTCATCTATACATATTGTAATAAAATCGTAAGAAAGTCAATTCTGTACATTGAATATTTTTGAAAAATAATACTTGGGACGTGATCTACTATACTAACGCGGACGAAGTCGCGGGCAACAGCTAGTATATAATAAATTTATTAAAGCTATGTTTGTGTTCCGAAAGGTATTATTAATATTTTGATACTTACAATATACATTTTTCTATATTTTTCGTTTCTCTATAATATGTAAAGAATAATATGTATTCTATAGAAATGAGTAATGACAGGGAATGTATGAAAAACTGTACATATTTGCCGAACACCCATAACGATTAACGAAATGATTTAACTGGTATGGTTTGATTTAGGAGTAAAGTGGATGCAATTTTTTTTAGGTTACATTGTTAGTAGTTAGTACTTAGTACCTATGACATCATAATATTTCACATGTTCATCATACAATCAACTTGATAACAGTACCTAAGTAAAATGGTTATGATCAAAAACCTATTTATCAACGCTGTTTCATAACTTTTGTCGGTTAGATAGAGGACTGAGGAATATAATATAATAATATTTAATGAAAACACAATTAATGTATAACGTTGATTGTGTTATCAGAGCGTACTCACTACCACGATGTAAGTAGCATGAGGTTGCGGTCCACATTTTGTACTTGTTTACGCAAATTTTTCGCTCACATAATATTCGTGTCGTTAAAAAGTTGAAAAAACTTTGTAGTTTGTATCAACAGACGAATATGTGAGCGGAAAATTAGTCGCATATAAAAATGTGTTCTTTAAATGCTTTATTGGTAGATGGAAGACTGCATTGTAGAGTCAATATAGAGCTTGCTATGTTGATTTATATATAAATCGTTAAGTTTTTTTTTCTGTGACAACAAACATCTTTTGAAGTTGCAGTTACTCTGTATGTACTATGGGTATATTATTCAAACTAGGCCAATTATTATGTTTGTTCTTTAATTGGGGTTTTTGTCACAAATATTTTGGCGTTAGCGCAATATTACACTAATAAGCGACTTTTAACATTTTAAAATTGATTTTTATGCTGAGCAATAAAATTAGACATTGCAATAATGTACGTACGTAAATTGCGCATTATTCCGTGAAATTTACTCTGTGTGCTGATAAAGTCTGATATAAAAGATAGCTAGTAGGTAGAACAAAAGATAATAAAGTGTGACTTATTTTGCATGTTTGAAATACTTTTGGAACGCTTTATCATACTACATATAAGTATGATACACATTTTCTGTTAATTGGCAGAGATCTAGAATGTAGGCAAGCATTGGGCAGGGGGAAACAATGATCCAATCATGTCGAACCGTTGAGGCAATAGGCGATTCTCGGAATACCCCCGAGCACGCGCCGACGCCGCCTCCCGTCGCGTCATATTACAAACTTTTTCATATTGACGTCTCGGATGTTTCCGAGAACTACCTGCCTTCCCATTACTGCAAAGTTATTTTGAATTACCGAGAACCGACGTTCTCGAATTATGTTTAAACGTTTTTGTTAGAAATCGTCGCTGTTTCTAGTGCTTCGAAAGGGATTACTGTTTTGTTTTGTTTTAATCGCGCTACGTCAAATGGAGTTTTAGATAGATTAGAGATCGATAGATTTAAAAGTGATTATAACACAAAACCAATTCTGGTAGCATTTAGAGCATTATGGTGTGTTTTTCTAAATTATTAGAAGAGACGGGTGGCAGACAAAGGCCTTGTATAACATAATATTATTTAGCTGTGTGTTTTTATTGCAAAAGGGGCAGATATTTAAAGTAAAATGAAGTGGTATCGTTGGTAGTGATAAAATTATAAGAATTTTACTTCACATGCTGGATGATATCAGACACGTCATATCATTCGATATTCAAAATCTTTGATAAGATCACTCATCATGCCAAGTGTGATAGCAATAGCATAACGATACGCAACCATTTTTAGGGTTCCGTACCCAAAGGGTAAAAACGGGACCCTTTTACTAAGACTTCGTTGTCTGTCCGTCTGTCCGTCTGTCTGTCTGTCTGTCTGTCTCCAGGCTGTAACTCAAGAACGGTAATAGCTAGAGATTTAATATTTTCACAGATTATGTATATCTGTTGCCGCTATAACAACAAATACTAAAAATAAAATAAAATTAGTATTTAAGAGGGGCTCCCATACAACAAAAGTGATTTTTTGGCCTTTTTTGCTCTATATCAAAAATGGCAACAGGTAGGTACTTGAATTTTTCACAAAATCCTTAGTTATATGTGTACTTTAATATTTAATAATAATATTAAAATAAAATAAAAAATAAGGGGGCTCCCATACAAAAAACACAATTTATGGCCTAATTTTGCTCTATAATGGTACGGAACCCTCCGTGCGCGATTCCGACTCGCACTTGACCGATTATTTAGTTGCGCAATTTTGTGACTTCATCTAACAAAACAACGATGCAAAAAAAGTTAGCAATCATAAATGTACTTATTTAAAACTAGATTAAACATTGAGTTATAAGTTCATGAGATTAAACAAGAAATTATGTTGTATAAACCCTATAATTATTATTAGTTTATACGCTATGTGAAGCAATTAGTAAAAAATATTATATTCTATCATTCGACAGATTTTTTATCAGAAGCGGGAGATCAATGGTAAAACATAACGGTACAACTTGCGTATAGATAAAATCCAATCCCGACTTAACAAAAACTACAGTAAATGATCAAAGGCTAGGTTTCGTGGTAAATAAAAACAGCACAACAAGTGGATGTATTAACGAGATGCGAGTTGCGACGCTCCGGCTGGCGGCAACGCGGCGCCGCGGAGCCTGCCAGCCGTTGTCATAGCGATCCTTATGAATAGTTAGTTGAAGCGAGAACATACGACGCCTGTAATACGGGGTGTATTTAATTTTGTCGCCATTATACGTACGCTCAATCGAAATATCAACAATTTTCCGGGCGTCTATCACAAAGAAAATGCGCGAATTAATAGTCGATAACTTACATTTTACGACTGTTACTGAAATGGTTTTTTTAGCATTCGTAGCCAGTAACATGTTCTTTGCTCTTTTATTATTTGGTAAATTTGTATTCGGTAAAAAAGGATGCCATAAGGCACCACAAGAAAACGGGTTAAGTTTGTAGAAAAAAGAAAATATATAGTAGGTATTAAAAAAAACTCAAAAAATCAAATTCACGCAGAAGTCTGACGAGTTAAGGAAAACAAAATCGTTACCTGGAAGTAAAAATATTAATTAATAGTAGAGATACGTCTCACGAGATGCCGTTAGTCATAATAATAATAATATCCACGTAATGTTATGTTATGCATTATGTATTTTCATAATCATTAAATATTTTATATTAACCTATTGTAATGTGTTGGTATGTTGTGGTAATTGGTAAACTGTGACATCAAAAGAACCATGAGAACCAAAATACGTTCATGTCTAAAATATTAAGTTTGGCGAATACTGAATAGTGGCTAGTACAAAAACAAGTAATGTTTCTGATATTAAAATTATGTAGAGTGTAGATACATATGTAATATCAATAGGTAAGTGTCTGTATCTTAATAATGCCTATTATATTCTTTACGGTCGCGGTACAATTAAAAATATATCGTAAATTTTAATAATTATAGGTCTACCAAAATCTGAGTGTAATTTTAGACAGCAAATTTTTAAAAATATCCTTG
Organism: Plebejus argus; assembly: GCA_905404155.3. Classification (NCBI taxonomy): domain Eukaryota; kingdom Metazoa; phylum Arthropoda; class Insecta; order Lepidoptera; family Lycaenidae; genus Plebejus; species Plebejus argus. The sequence goes on along the minus strand of FR989935.1, from coordinate 5,521,066 downwards.
ATCATTGGATTAATTTTTATATATTTTGCATGTTTAAGGGCCCGGGTTACCCTCGAAATTTTCATACATTCTTAATACCAAAATCATTTTCTCATGCGAAAATATTTAACATGTTTGAGTTATTTTTCAGCTTAAGATAGTAATTACCTAGGGTCCTGAACAAATTTTTTTTACAAAATATTTAAATACTAAAAATAAAATTTTTGTGTTTAAATATTTTTTAGTAAATTTACTACTAAATATTTAAACACCAAAAAATAGACAAAAACACTAAAAAATATATAAATAAATAGTAAATTTACTACAAAATATTTAAACTTTAAAAAATATTTTTTATTATTTAAATATTTTGTAGTAAATTTACTATTTATTTATATATTTTTTAGTGTTTTTGTCTATTTTTTGGTGTTTAAATATTTAGTAGTAAATTTACTAAAAAATATTTAAACACAAAATTTTTTTTTTTAGTATTTAAATATTTTGTAAAAAAAATTTGTTCAGGACCCTAGGTAATTACTATCTTAAGCTGAAAAATAACTCAAACATGTTAAATATTTTCGTATGAGAAAATGGTTTTGGTATTAAGAATGTATGAAAATTTCGAGGGTAACCCGGGCCCTTAACACACAGAATCAGCCGCTATTTAGAAAAAAAAAGGATCAAAATTTCATCAAGATCAAAAATCATTTTATTCCAATTACCTACCCTGGTATTGCTAGAGTCAATTTAATTTCTCACTTTTTGCCATCAGATTCTGGTAGACCTATACTTGCAGAAATCATAGATTTCGCATAATAAATAATAATATTTAAATTACTGTCTCATAAATTGGGACATATTTTGTTCTTCTGTAACAATCTATTATATTATGTAGAGTCTCTTCAATAGCAAGACTGCTCTACAATAGCTTGTACTGTAACTTGTACAGTGTACTATACAAGTTAGTAGACTCTAGTAGAAACAACTGTTAGATAACACTTAGATTATTATTATTATTACTGTTAGATTTAGGGGCTGTTTCACCACTTTCTGATAAGTGCCGAATAGGCTATCCACCACTTAACTTGACAGATGAAATATGGAGAATCTGTCAAAAAAGTTGTGAATAGCCTGCTCGCCACTTTGTTGTGAAACAGGCCCCAATAATAATAAAAATAATTGTTACAAACGAGTAGATTGTATGTAGGTACTATTTTTGTCCTGAAGGCAGGTCTTATAGTATCCCTGATGTGAGATGTCACTGCGACCCTTGAGTATCTATTATAAGTTGCTTGCGGCTATAAACTGAACTGAAAATGGGCAAAGTATAACTTGAGTTGTAAATTTGCGCATTTTGTAGCATAGTAGAGTCTTCGATTAGGTAACTTCGCAAAAAACTTTCCTTCTCGGTATTTTGAATTTTATTTACTTACTCTTATATGAACCTCGCTTATTAAAAATATGTAGTAGTTATTAGTTATTTATTATACTTGTATTTACATAATAATACGACATTAGACATACATACTGCGTCGTATTGACGTTCACAAAATTACAAGTGAAATTCAATAAAGGTCATAGGCCGCAAACAGTTACCGATTTTGACGCAAGAACGGTTGATTTCTTTTTTAAGGTTTTTATTTCTAATTATATCGGTTCATTTACTTTTAATAAATTATAAAGACTTTTAAGAGATATTTAATGGGGAGAATTTTAATACCAGAGGGCGCTACGTTTATATTCGAGCGAATCAACATTGATTGTTTTGTTGTTTTTTTCGACCCAAAAATGGGACATCCGACATCGTCCTTTTATTTGTTAACCGAATTAGTACCTACTTAATTACAAATGCTCGCGTAAAACACCCAGGCGACTCGCTTGTATAGTTTATTGAATTATTTCAAAAAGAAAATCCAAATCGTCGTAATGTCGCACAGTAGGTATATTGATAAGCGTCTAGGAACACATTCTAAACATAAAAAACTGGCCAAGTGCGTGTCGGGCCACGCGCAATATAGGGTTCCGTAGTACCGCTAGTTTTTGAAAATTTTTATATGGTCAATGAATGTACATTTATAACATGTTTTACTCTACTAACAGCATCATCTCAGTTACTTTCAAAGGAATTTGAATGAAAAGTTCCTTTATACTTCGCCGAATATATATTTTTTTTAGTTGATCTACTATTACTCATTTACTCAATAACTTATGAAGTCTTCTTAGCCGTGATAGTTTTAAGTTTTCCTTTTAAATTCAGCATAATATTTCCTACTCCCATGAATTTTTTCACATTTCCAGAAGCAACCGTTTAGCTAGTAGAACGGGGGGACACTGGACGCTAACGATTTTTTCCACTTTAAAACTTAATATTTCACAAATGGATCCCTAAATCGGAAAATGATCTATGAATACTCATAATATTTTTAAAAAACCTATTCAACGACACCCCACACGATGGGGTGGGCGAGAAAAAAAAATTCAACCCCGCTTTATGTGTAGGGGAGGTATGGTACCTCCTAAAAAAATATTTTTTAAATATTTTATGTACCATTTTGTCGGCATTATTATTATGTGTATTCATGCCAAATTACAGCTTTGTAGGTCCTATAGTCTCTGAGCAAAACCGCGGACAGACAGACAGACGGACAGACGGACGGACAGACCGAAACTATAAGGGTTCCTTGTTGACTACGGAACCCTAAAAAGATGCAGTCTTATACAAAGTGAGTTTATACTTTATATAAAACAGTAATCAAGATACCTAGCGGGATAAATCGGCTAAAATCTTTCGTTAAACATACGCGACGAATTAATCGTATGTCCAGAATCTGCAATTAGACACAATACTAAATATTATGTGGATTAAAATAATATACTGTAGGTACTTCTGTATATTGTATTCTTTCATCTCGACCGCGTATTGGTATGTGTATTTCCGACGCACATTGACTTTTGGCCGGCATGCTACTAAACCTGTACAAAACGAGCACCTGCTATTGCCTGTACACCGTCTCGCGCTCGGTATGAACTCCAGGTTATATTATACACGGTATATTTGCGTATAGACTATAGTTTATACGATCGAAAGGTTTTCTGCTCGTACAAAGAAAGCTGCATCACGAGTTTTGTAGTATACGTTTTAACCGACTTCAAAAAAGGAGGCTATCAATTCGACGCGTATGTATGTAGCCCAGTTTTCGTAAAATATGTTAGTCTATATCAGCATCTGAGCAAATGTGCCAAATTTCAAGTGTATGTATGTTTTTACTTTTTATGTTTGTGTTCACATATTATCTCTGGAACTACAAGTCCGATTTAAGTAATTCTTTGTTTGTTGTACTAGGTATTGTTCAACTTTAAGGGAATAGTGCAAGTTTCAACAAAATCAGTGCAGTAGTTTTTGAGATACGGAATATTTAATTCTCAATAGTCAATTACGTACAATTTTGACGTTGGTTTTATCATTTTAATTACTTATCTCGTATTATGTAGTGAGTGAATACTTATTGATTTAATTTCTTTTACTTTTCAGGCCCAGCTGTTTTTGGTCCATTTCTTGAATTTTTGGACTGTCGTAAAAATTCATGAATCTACAAGTAATCTTAACAGTCACTAGTAGTGACTGTTAAGATTACTTGTAAAAAGTAAAAGAAATTAAATCAATAAGTATATCCACGTCTACTAACAGTGTAAGATACCACTTGAACAAAACTGAGAATTGCAATGTAAAAGTTACTTTGCTTACGAGTTCGGAGCAAGTGGATGGTGTGTGGTAACTTATTGCCGCAATGAGTCATAGACAGGGTTTGCCACATCCTACGCATTTACTTGGAAACTGTTATAAAAATACATACCGAAGCAACAATAATGAGGACAATTACGAGGTAACAAACCAGACATTGTGTTATGGTTATTAAAATTATGATATAATATTATTAATGCCACACTAGTTTCATTGCATTGCAACTAAAAAAGTTATATGTGCCTAAATGTGTGCTCAGTATGCAAGAGCAATATCTCTAACTCTACTCTCATGTTATAACCTCTTACCCTACCCACGGGCCACGACCAAGACTACAGCCGTCGAAGAACGAATGCAGGCCGGCAGGCGGCAGGACCTACTTTTTTGTCAAAATTTTAATTTTCTCCCACACATCACGCAAATTTTGAATTACCTCATCAATAAATTGAACATAATATTTTTGCAAAAGTGCATTAGTTATTCGCATCTTTCCACCTAGTAAGAATATGCGAAAAAATTCTTAAAGAGAAAGTAGCTGACTGATTCGGACACGAAGGAGCCTTATAATGAATGGAAGATGACCATAGGAAGCGAACCAGGGGCTTGAAAGAACCAGTAGGACCGGTCCCCCGACATTGCTTTTTGTTGTGTAGAAGTTTGTTGGAAAGGCTCAATTGCTTTTAATCCTTGGTTATTAATAACTGAACTTTAATCAGCGAAAAAGTATTTAGGAGAGTCGCTTATCATCTTAAGACACTAATAATTATTATTATTCATAAATGCGAAAGTGTGTCTATCGGTCTGTCTGTCTATTTGTATGTACCTCTTCACGCCCAAACCGCTGAACCGAGTTAGCTGAAATTTGGTATGGAGATACTTTGAGTCCCGGGAAATGACATAATATGTAGCATTTTTTGTATCGAAAAAAAGTAGGGTTACCGCGCGACAAACGAATTTTGGCGCAACGGAGTTGCGGGCGTCATCTAGTTCGTTACAAACAAGTTACAAATCGCAATATAAAACATTAATGTCTATAATAATTTAAATGTTGTAAAAAAAGTAGACGCCAGTTTTGCAAATGTTGGGACTTGGGAGACTGCTGTTAATTTTTAACCCCCGACCAAAAAGAGGGGTGTTATAAGTTTGACGTGTCTGTCTGTCTGTCTGTCTGTCTGTCTGTCTGTCTGTCTGTCTGTGGCATCGTAGCATCCAAACGGGTGGACCGATTTTGATCTAGTTTTTTTTTGTTTGAAAGCTGACATGACGGTGAGTGTTCTTAGCTATAGTTCATCATCATCAGCCTGCTCATTGCTGAAATATCACGGTATGTCTTCTTCGTGATAGGACGATTAGCAACTTGCAGTCGTTTGATGGGTTTTATATTTTGCATTCTGGTTCGAGACACTTATGAATATATACACATTATTGGAAAGTTGACCTGGTGGTGCAGCATCACCTGGTAATCAATAGGATACCCAACTCTTCACCAACTTAGAGCAGAGGTTTCGTGTTTGGGCTCATTTTAATTGCGACAACCAGTAAGACGTAGATAAACAGTAAATATTTGCATGCTGCTGCTGCAGCATCACCTGGATTCTATAGGAGCTAAGCTCCGTATGAACCTAAAGTGGAGGTTTCATGTTTGGGCTCATATCATCCTCAAGAGGACATATTTTATAGATGGTATTCATTGGGATATGATCCAGTTGATAGGAATTATTCTGCACAAGTTTAAAAAGCATAAAATAAAATTAAATTAAGAAATTTAAAAAAACCCCCGCCAAAAAACTTTAAAAAGTAATGAAATAACATTTCCTGACTTTAAGTTTAAATCATTCCTAAGAGTAAAGTAATATTTTAGTCCATAATTGTTGTCAAGGTGTGTCGGGGGACCGCTAATGTAGATGTTTGATTTCACTTATCAATATAAATTAAGGGTCTGTTCACAGCGACCCGAATCGAGAGAATCAGCGACTATTATGGCGATACAAAATGCAAAAGTCGCTGTTGTGGTAGTTTACTTAGCGGTCCCCCGACACACCTTGACAACAATTATGGACTAAAATATTACTTTACTCTTAGGAATGATTTAAACTTAAAGTCAGGAAATGTTATTTCATTACTTTTTAAAGTTTTTTGGCGGGGGTTTTTTTAAATTTCTTAATTTAATTTTTTTCATAGTTAATTAACAAAGACAGACCCTTCAATCGTTCATTACTTCCATAAGCTCCCCCCTAGCTTTGATCTGACGCCGACGGTCGGTGAGAGAATACCACAGAGAATACCCCGCCGGAACGCATAAAGTATGAAAGGTTTTTTTTTCATTTCTCAGTCCCATTATTTAAAAAAATCGATTTAGTATTGGACGACTGTTTTTTTAAAACTTTTATGACGTGATTTGTGTTTTTAAATACTTTTTTTGCTTCAAAGTTTTCAATGTTTATTAGTTGTTCGTGTAGATCGTATTTTTTATTTCAATTTAATACAGAAAAACGTTTTCATAATCTAAATTTTAAGTTAATGTTGCATGCTGTTATTATGTACTTAATATCTAAAAAAGTTTTACCTTAATATGTGGTTTGAAGCGATCATTGACGTCAGTGGCGATGTGTAATGTTTCTTATAACGTCTCCATATTATTATGATGTAAGCGTTATTAATTAATTACTTAACTACAATAATAAAGTATTTTCTTATAACTCATGTTAAAGACTTCTTTGTTAAGCGGATACTCATACTAATGTATTCGTAATACAATACAGATATGTATTATATTAATAATATCAATGGAAAAATACCTCTATCATGATCTGTTTAAAGCAAAAATAATTTGCATTTGAAAAGTGTGTCCGAAACTAAAAGGTAAGGCTTTTGAGATCCAAAACATTATTGTTTTTAATTTGCATTAATCAGTCTAAAAAATACCGCGACAATATAACAAATAATTTGGAAAAAAAAACCAGCAATTTATGCAGCTAGTGTACTTATAATAAGTAACATTACGTCTTAATTATAATTCTAATGTATTCGTTAATTAGTGTAATGTAATTGATGCCATTATTCCGTACACAGTACCTACTGCTTTAAAATTCTGACGTACATAAATAGATTAAGGTAATCTGGAATATAATTTAAACGAAAATCGCAATTACCATGGAATGCAAAGCCATGAACACTTTCGTACAGAGAAACGGCAACATAGGAAGCTGTCAAATCGATTTCACTACTACAAGCATACTTCTGCGCCATTTCCTATCACGTACACAGCGTCGGAGTACTATTATATATTCTGTGACAGCGTTATTTGTCCACTGTCCAAATTCCAATAAAATTTGTGCACATTACTAATCGTAACTTGTGCTGTTTCTCTATACGTAAGCGTATATTTTTATTGTGTGCTCCTGTTGTATTATCCACATAAACGAGTGAATATGTAACTGTGTCGCGTCGACTCCGCTCAATTCTGTGGCAACACATTGCGAATGTAAAACTCACCTTCCGGCTCCATCGGTTGCTTCGTCATGTGTGTTTTTAAAAGGTCACCGTTTCGCGCGTAATACTTAGGAACGCTCGAGCAAGGTGTGCAGCGGATTAGCTCGCGGCGCGCGGGGGCGGGCGGACGTGCCAAGGCGAGCGGGCGACCGACATGTTTACTCATACGCTCGCGGCGTAAATCACCGTGCATCTATTTCAAGTGAGCAGTGGGGAGCGCGGGGCAGTCAGACGCCGATGGCGGCCGGTCTGGCGCCAAAAGGATTCCCCGGCGCGTCGCGCGGCGCTCCCCGCGTTACATGCGAGGTCACGCGCAGCCGAAACGACACTGCCGAGTGCCGCGAATATAAAATACTCCGCGCAGGGCACGTCGACCGATGCCTACATCATTAACTTTACTTACTCATATCAAAACTTGTAAGGGAGATTGTATTGTCTAGTACTTGAATAAGCAATCGCGCGATCTCATTCCGGAATAGTATAGTGACATCTACCGACTAAAGAGGGAAGCTGAGTAAAATATCACTAATTATCGGAGTTTCAGGAATCAGGAGGCATTTAATATTGCATTAATTACTGATGATTATTATTATTACAAAGAAAAAAGGCCTTCATTTATCAGAAATGTTATATCTATTGTTCGAACTGCATACACGATTTTACATACACAGTTAATAATTATCCATACTAATATTATAAATGCGAAAGTGTGTATGTCTGTCAGTTACCATAACGTTTAAACCGCGCGCTGAACAGATTTTGCTGAAATTTGGTATGAAGATATTTCGAGTCCCGGGAAAGGACATAGGACACTTTTTATTCCGGAAAAATGTACGGTTCCCGCGCGATAAACGAAGTTTGGCGCAACGGAGTTGCGGTCTCCATCTAGGGCATCTAGTCTAATATAAAAACAATGTAAGTAGTTACATACAAAAAAAACCTAAATGCTTTTTTCGCCAAGTAAAACATAAATCATACCATTTATAATTTACCTTACCATCTTGCAACGTGAATCACAACTCATTACTATTTAAATTGAAAGGTTAAACTTAATAAAACATAATTTTATACCACTTATTATATTGCAAAGATAAAATCTGTTACATAAATCTCAAATGTCTATTACGCTTTTAAATACTTCTGAAAACAAAGCGTTTTCTGAGAACTGTTTACACATCTATTTATCTATTACAACAAAACATTACACAAATACAAACGCAATAAAGCACGCAGGAGATAGCTCGAGTTAGTCGAGAGACATGGGATCGTCATCTTTCTTGTCTTTCTTATCGTCCTTAGGTTTTTCTTTCTTCTTGTCTTCCTCCTGGGACTTGTTGCCTTCCGAAGTGGAGGTGGTCTCCAGAGCCTTGAAGAATGCCTGCATGTTGCCACTATTGGCTGCTGACGTCACTTCGGCGGGTAGACCGAACTGCGACATAACCGGACCCATCTGTCCCGACGTCAGAGCCGACGAGAACTGATTCGCGGCCTGAAAACAATGTTGAAATTAATAAAAAGTATACTTTTAGTCAAACTATTCATTTATAATTTTTATGTTGGTCTTTCGTTCTTTCTTTCGTTCTTTACATATTTGGTGAATATTTAAATAACTAAATATGGTGTAATGAAAAAAATTTAAATATGGTGAATATTGAAATAGGTGGTCTTACTGCTAACAGCAGTTCTGCCAGGCGATAGACAACAGTTATAATTCTGTCAATGAGATAGAAATTAAGAATAAACGTCATATAAAACAGTTGTATAAAAATTAAAATGTGAAATATGTATGTTACACCCACAGAAATAAATCAAAATAGAACGGCTAAGCGGGTGGAGTACGCGTTTCAATCTTGCACAAGCGTGCAAGATTCGTTGAACGTTCATTCAGTCAGCGCGCACGTCTCGACTTGATTACACCGGAGCGGTTGTGCAAAAATGCCTCATTGTGCAGTGTCTAATTGTAAAAACAGAAGTACGAAAGTGAATCGGTCAAAAGGAGGTATTTCTTTCCACGGATAAGTTATTTTTTGTAACTAAAAGCAAAGCAATAATTGACACGAGCGATTCCTTAGCAACGTACGCGCGTCGCCGTTCTATCTAGATTTATTTCTGTGGTTACACCCATTCCACTAAATGCTTTAGACATTTTAAATATTAATTATTGCATTCAAAACTCAGGTTATTTTCAAAATAAAAATAAAAACACACACCTCACAAAAAGAAGGACATCTTGACTATTCATCTATTAATTTCTTACACTATCTTGAACACACATGCACTTATAAAACCAAAAACAATGTAGTGTTAGTATGATCATTAAAAAGTACCTCCGGCCATCCCACATTTACTTTAGTGTGTGTAAAAATGCGAAATGTACTTTATGGAATGTATAACATGCCAAATGATTTTGTGATAAATATGTTTTTTAATACCGAAATATGAATTATTAAAAAATCAATGTATTTGCTTTTAACATTTTTATGCAGTATTTGGAATCTTTGGAGTGTCCCCTTCATTACCATTATAAGAACACTAATTGTTTTAAAATCTTGTTAATCATAATAATTATAAGTTATAATATATTGTTACTTACACTTACTTGTTTTAATTTAAAAATGTTAACTTGTACTGCACATGAAGTTTTCGTGAAGAAGATGGACTTGCTAGTCTTCATTTCATTTTTTAATCACAACATGTTGAGTGTTGACATAATACCAAGAAGGCAGAAAAGTGAAAAATACGTTATGCTGAATACTTATTGATTTATAATTATTTGAGTATGCATCATATTATATGCATCAATTTGTACGTAGGTATAACAAAATATAAAGCTATGCAAAACTTACTACAAAAGCAGGGAAAATCAACAAAATATAAGCATGGCCAGAGCAATTAACATTTAAGTTAATTTTTTAAATGCAAAGCAAAGCAGTTCCGTCCACTTTGACAAGAAATAACAAGCAAACATACCAAGCATCTAACTATTTGACCAATTCACATAATCATTTGTATCATAACTGTGTCATAATAATTTGTTTAGGACTTACAGTTAACATTCAACATTATTTAAGATTGCACACGCACATGCATAATATTAGTTGTTGGGAAGTTGTTGAAATTTAGAAAAAATATAACAAAAATGTCCAGGTGAATTGGGCTTTGATCAATTAAAGAGGTAAAAAGATAATTTTAGGTTTTACAGTCGTAACTGACCTTTTGAGCCTTGAGCTGTAAGTGACAAAACTCCTAGAGGCTATTTGTCACTTGTGCTCATCCAGCAATTATTGTGAAACAGGACCATTGAAGTATTGTTATGTTTGTAATAGATGTATTTTTAATGTTCCTTTTACAGTTAATCTTTTTGTAAAAGGGTGTGTTACTGTGTAATAAAGGTTCTATAACTTCGATTTTAATATAGCCCAATAAGTGATTTAAATAAGCTTATAAAGTTTTCTCTCTGTCGCACAGTATCAAGTAAGCTTTGACAAAGTACTGGATGTTATTTGTTTTCAGGTTAGTAAGAAGAAACATTGTTTGTAATAGGTGTAATATTATGTCTAATGTTCCTTTTACTGTTATTCTTCTCATAAAAGGGTTTGTAAGTTGTAACTATGTAATATAAAAGTATTGTTTATTTAGTGACAATACTTTCATTTTGTTTGACTTCAAATGGTTGGTACTATCAGGCACAATTTGTATTAGAAGCAATTTTCCCAATGATGAAAAGTCAAAATAAAATCTGAATGATAGACAGATTTATCCAAATGCATACCGAGGCTGGCCTAAGATAACTAGTGACGAAATACTGTTAAAGCTATCCTAATCCCAGTATTTGCGAGATCAATTCGATGAATGTGTTCACCTGAGCGAACTGCGGGGAGAGCAGGGTGGTCCTTACATCATCGGTAGTCGGCGGCAGGTGAGGCGACAGGCGCTGCGAGTTGGCCGGCGTGGTTGCCGTGGTAACCACCTCGGGGGCGGACAGGGCCGCGCCTAGCTCGACTCTCGCCCCCTCCGACGCCCCCTCGCCCTCCGGAGCGGTGCCCAGGCCCGAGAAGTAGCGCTGCAGGTCCGACAGGAATATCTGTCCACCTGTGATGAAACAAAATTAACATTTTTAATAGTGTATGATGAATAACTAGGTAGAATATTTTTTAATAAGTGTCCATTAGTGCATTGGGTTACTGACTTACTATATTATCCTCATTACCATTCATCATCAAATTATAGGAAAACTTTACAGCTACTGCCAAAACACCAATTATATACCAGACAATTTTGTAAAACGTAATCTAAATTCTACAAAATCTGGTTCATAGTATAAGAATTACCTTTACCTGCTGGCTGAGCAGCTGTAGCGGTGTTAGGTGGAGTCGCAGTGGGTGCTGGCACATCTCTAGCCCGTGCCGGGGTCCTGGTGGCAGCCGCCTCAGTGGTGCGAGGGGCACTGCCACCTCGGGAACTGCTGCCGCTACCAGCTGATGGTCTGCTAGCGCTTGTTCCACCACTACTATTGTTGCTGTGAATAAAGAAATTTAAAATTAGATTTTTTTCAGTAAGGACAGCTAGAAAAACAGCTTTAATGTTAACTTACAATGTAAAATACTTAACTTTATGCATCTATTACCTAGTTGAACTTAAAACACTGAACCAACATAGGATATGGGGATGGTTCAAGTTTGGATAAATATTATATGGCTATCACACAACAAATATAGTAATAAACTAGCGACCCCCCGGCTTCGCAAGGCCTGGGTATAAAATATATTATAGCCTATGTCACTCACTGAAAAATGATTAAAATCGACTCTGTAGGTAGTTTTGATTTATATTAATTACTATTTACTACCCGTGGCCCGCATTGATCGGTACCACCGCAAAAGCTACGTCCCGAAATTTTTAAATCTATTACAGATTTAAAAATTTCGGGAGTAGCTTTTTTCTTCGAAACTATACATTTAAATCATAATATTATGCTGTAAAGGGCCTAATAAATCTACATTAAATTAACAATGTATTTAAGGTATTTAATTGGATAAGGATTAATGCTGTATTTATTAAAATTGCTTCGAAAATTAGCCATTATTTGTCATAAAAAGTAAGTGACAAAAAAAAGGTTCTTGTGGGATATCCATAAGAGATAGACATATACCATTGCGGAGTTTTCTGTAGACCTTTTCATTGTGTACAATACTTGATACATTAATTGGATAAATCTCGTAGGGTTCAGCCTGCGTTTGCAATGTAAGCGGAAAAAATGAAATTATTTATGACATCACAATATTAGAAACCCCAACAATAAAAGTATTTCTCCACTATTTAATGAATGTTATTATACTTAAAACCTTCCTCTTGAATCGCTCGATTAAAGAAAACCGCATTAAAGTCCGTTGCGTAGTTTTAAAAATTAAAGGGAACAAGGGGACATGAGGGAAAAAAGTGACTGTTTTATAATAATATGTATAGATAACAAAGTGCAGCCAATATAATCTGGGTATGAGGCTGTGTTTCCACCAGGGATGTGTTGCGAGGAATGTGTTTTTGAGTACCAATAGAATCTTTTCATTGACGTGACCTCGCTAAGGGCAGCGATTCTATTGGATCTTAAAAACACATTCCTCGCAACACACTTCTGGTGGAAACGCAGCCTAAAGGGTACCTATAATGTATTGTATTATATTGACATTGACTTGACTAGTTTTCAACTTTCTAAACATTTGGGTTCCAACTTCCATCAGACTTTTACAGAAACAAAAAAATATAAAATGAAACTATACCCCATTGTTCCAAGCAGTGAAGATAAACCACCAATCTGACCAACGCCTCCAAACAGCTGCATCAGCTGCTGCTGAGACATGTTGTTCAGCAAGTTCTGGAGTTCACCGTCTTGGGTCCCCCCGCTGCCACCACCTCTACCACCAGAAGACGGTGGGTTGTTCAATGCCTCATTGATTCTGCGGCAGTAATCATCATCTTTGTCTGTCTTGGGCTCCTGAAATATTACGGAAATTGTGAAAGATCAAGAAAATTGAAGATCACAAAAAATAAAGTATTTAAATACAATATTCACTTCTGTTATTCTATATTTTGTTTTTTATAAATAAATGAAAATTAATTAAGTTTACAATCATAAAGTTAAAACGTTTCGAACTTTAAAAATCGGCCAAGTGCGAGGTGAACTCGCGCACAAAGTGTTCCGTAACAATTATAGAGAAAAATTAGGGCAAAATTTGTGTTTTTTGTATGGGAACCCCTCTTAATTTTTTATTTTATATTAATAATATTTTTAAATATTAAAATAAACATAAAAATAAGGATTGTGTGAAAAATAGAAGTACCTACCTTTGCTATTATCTATGTAGAGCAAAAAAGGCCAAAAAAAACATGTTTGTTGTATGGGAATTGGGATTATCTTGAGTATTAATTTTATTTTGTATTTAGTATATTTGTTGTTATAGCGGCAATGGATATGTAACACAATCTGTGAAAATTTCAACTCTCTAGCTATCACCATTCTTGAGTTACAGCCTGGTGACATACAGATGGACAGACAGACAGATAATGAAATCTTAGTAATAGTTTAACACATTCAGTGCCACCGACTCGCCCGGAGAGTCCATGTAAATTTTGTTCCAACGCCGTAGACTCGCCCGGCGAGTTCAGTGTTTTTCCTTTTTTTTTCCAAAACGCATTGCAATTTTTTGCTTAAAATAATATTGAAGACTAAACATACACTATTCTAAAGAATTACGTGGTGGGCCGGGTGTGCAGACCCAGTTTATAATCGAAAGAAAATAAATTATTCTGCAATGCCTTGAACTCGCTAGGCGAGTTCACTGTCATAGATTTTCAAACTTTTATTAATGAAAAATTTATATGGTAGACATACTTTTATTTTTAACCGACTTCAAAAAAAGGAGGCGGTTATACGTTCGGTTGTATATATATATAAATATATATATATTTTTAATTTTCTGTTTAGACTTCTAACGGCGGTTTTCAATATCCTATCTATCTTAAAATTTTCTTATCTATCTTAAAATTTTGACAGATTTTGTAAGAAAATGTGTCAAAATTTCAAGATAGATAAGAAAATATTAAGATAGATAGGATATTGAAAACCGCCGTAAGTGTTTGAGTGTATTCTTGCGGTTTTTTTGAAAGAAACGTACAAAAAACACAAACTCAACTCTCGGTCTATTAAATTAAGAGTTGTAATTGAAAGAGGATACCTTTGCATTGTTAAAAACTAGCCGGCAAAACAAAAGACGGGCGGTCTAGGTACCTACTTTATTTACTGGATTTGTGGAAAGCTCTCCAAAAAAATTAAACCCTTTTGACGGTTCATTTTGTAATGGACATTATTTTTTAGTTCCATCTCCTCCTCCATCTGAGTTATATCGTCGTCGTAAGGTTCTGTTTTTGGTACAAATGTCACTAAAAATATATCAGATACTTCTTAAAAAAATTTGAACGCAATTAAAATAAAAAGATTGACAGCCACTGCATATATTACGAAACAAACTTAACCTTTTCTATTATTTATAGTGTTTCTTGCCATTTTTGTATGTTAAATTACACCGTAGACCAGTTAAACAATTTTTAATTGCGTTAAACACGTAACGTACACTATCACGGCCACAAAAATAACATATTATTGTTTTTACCCTAACGCAATGCCACTGAACTCGCGTGGCGAGTCGATTCAATTCGTGTTGCAGCGCCGGCGACTCGCCTAGCGAGTCCAACGTAAAATGTATGCGGCATTCCAGTAAACATCGTGAAAATCGTAGTGGTAATGAATGTGTTAAAAAGTACTGTACATTAATAATAATAATATCATTACCTGCATCCAGAAAAAGTACTTCTTTGTGAAAGACTTAAACTTGAGGACATAAACTCTTCCTGTCGTACATTCACTAACGCGAACAAACTCACAATCGTCAGGAAATATTAATAGATCATCCTCTACTTCCCCAGTTGTACGGTCTTTCCAACAGAAATGCATCAGAGAATCTTCCCCTTGATACACATACAACAAGCCCTTCCTCTTGTCTGGGTACACCATGCGACCTTTTAGAGTCATTCTACCAGCTCGAAACTCGACGAGATGCTTGTTTCCTCCAGAGCTTCCTCCTAGTCCAGAAGTGTTACCAAACAAAGCAGTCGCAGACATCTTGGTACTTACCTGAATAAAAACTAATATTTTAAAATTAATTTAAACCAGAAATAAATTAAATAGGCAGCTTGTTAAATTGCATACTTACAGGAATTACAAATTTAGTAGATAAATGAATCCAAATCCCAATTTTTGAAGAAAATGATTGAGCGATCCGTCAGCGATTTATTTTAGTCAAGTCACCTCATGACATCACCTGTCACGAAAATCGAAAAGTCAAAAGGCGCTGCTGCCTGCTTAAGGCTTCTACAGACATACGGACCCGGTCCATGCTGAAGTTGGTTTTCGCAAAATGTGATACCTTGATACCTTCCTCGTGTTCAAGTTGTACAAATTTGACAGTTTTGATGGTTCGTCGTCCACTACTATAGGGACCGTGCAGAGCGACGACACTGCCACAAGTGGCGAATAGCCGAAACTTTTACGAAAATTTTATTGTCAAGCTTTATTCAAGCTACGGAAAATTATAAGATTTCTTGAAAAATTTTAGTATTTTCAAGAATTGAAATGCATTGTTGTATTCCCGGACATACAAGAAATATAAAGGCAAATCGAACGATGTAAAATTTTACTATTTTTCTGCCAAAGTATTCACATGCCTTTGCTTATTGAAAAACGAAAGAAATGGATAAAAGGCAGTAAAAACATACGTAAGTATTTAAAAAGTTCCATGAATGTTATGTGTAGACTCGTAAAAACACTGAATTTTGTAGATTATAACCGTAAATTCATTTTTTATGAACATAACCTATAACCGTTGCTTCTTTCAGTAAACATCCAAACTGGCTTCCATCTAAATTGATATTATACATACATAGGCACCGCTTATTTAATTGGCATAAAGTTGCATCAAAAGTAAGGATAATTTGGAGAAGTCCTGCCAGGAATTCAGCACAGGATAGTATTGAACTTGAACCATCTTGTCAAAGTGTTGGTTCTCAAAAGGATGATTCTTCAAGTAGGAAAAAGATTAGTAGTGCAGTCTTTGTGTGTTATTTAAGAATACATAAATGGTGTTTGCACTGATGAGGTCCAGACTGGAATTAGTTAAAAATAGTGACAGACAAAATTTGTGAAGATGGTATCGATCGAATCGCAGAAGGTTGATGAAATAAAAACATTTATTGTAGTGAACTTGTTTTATTTTATTAATCCACAAGCATTTTCAGTAAGATTATAAGTATTTTTGCATAGCTTCATTATTTTATTGCAATATTTATCAAGTTTTTACTTTCTATGCTGATGGATGCTATTAATTACTTTTTCAGATATTTTCTTAGTTAACTAGATAAGCTTTATACATTTTTATTCACTCTTCCGTTCTTTGTTTACGGGTAGAAAGTAGAAACCCTTAATATTATACTTAATATTTTAAAAATATACTTAATATTATAAATGCGAACAGCGAAAGTGTGTCTATCTGTTAGTACTTCATGCCCAAACCGCTAAACCAATTTTGCTGAAATTTGGTATGGATTTACTTTGAGCCCCGGGAAAGGACATAGGATACTTTTTATCCCGGGAAAATGTACGGTTCTCGCGCGATAAATGATTTTTTGGCGCAATGGAGTTGCGGGCGTCATCTAGTCTTTAACTTTAATACTTCGATCGCGAATTCTTGGAAATCTGTCGTTGTTCTCGCGGCCGCATGTGGCCACTTGGGAGTGTAAGTATTGAATCATTTTATAGTGTAAAACATAAAAAAACACTTATAAACTAGCCAGGGTCAAGGAGAATGCGAAGTCAAAGTCACTCACAAGTTACTTCTTTTACTCGCATCGTGGCGCTGCTGTCGAATTACGACGCCCTCTATAGTTTCTGCACGGTCCCTATGGAGTTTAGATGGAAGAGAACTATCTTATATGGGGGATATTTGAAAAAGTGTCCAGCTGTACGCAGTAAATAACAGTTGAAAAATCCTCCGAGAGTGGCGCTAGCTGCAGCAGAGGATATGGAATGAACGTACAAAATATAAATTGAAGTTAGCCAAATAGCCGAGTCACAGAATTACTGGGTTAATACCAATATATTATTTTGAAAAATATAACCTAAAATAGCTGAAATAAAATCTGCTGAATGATTTAAAATTTGCCTTGTTGCTACTGTAGCGCCAACCTAATTTGACGCATTTCAGCGGACACTTTTTACATACAGAGATAGTTCTCCTCCATCTACACTCCATATCCACTACACACTAACGAACCCGGTCCATTCAAACCGGAATGACATTTATAAAATTGTTTTCAGAGTTTAAACTCTATGCAGTTGCAATAAAGTTCCCAATTCCAAAAAGCTTCTTTTTCTTTAAATGTTACCAATTCTGAAAGAAAAATTTTCCACGCACTGTATTTGCAATTTAAATTTGCATAGCTGGGCTGGATACAATATATCTGTAAGACGTGAGTAGTCTGTGAATCTGTGTTTGACTTTAATAATTATTATATTATTATCGGTTGTATGTACCTATAACTCGAAGTAGTTTTTTAGGAAAATATCCTTAGTTAGTAATTAAAATTTTGCTAGCATAAGAGCCGGATCTGAAACATCAATATGAAGCCACTATGAATATTCAAGAAGAATTTCGAAAAATATCCAAAGGAAAAAATCACAAGATCGTATGTGGTGACAAGAGCTGCGTTTTTATTTTGCATGTAATTGCATGCAAATTACACTTTTCATGTATTATGCAAATTGTAAGACCGCTTTTATTTATCGTTTTTCTTCATATTGTTGTTTAGTTTTTGTACAAATAAAAGAGAAGTGTTATATTCTAAAGACCCAATTATTTTAAAGACCATGGGCGTAGCCAGGATTCTATACAGGGGGGGGGGGGGGGCATAGGTCTGGGGGGGGGGGGTTGGGGTTAGATTGAGGAAATCCTAAACTTCGAATTCGCGATATTTAACATATTATATTATAACAATAGTATTGAAGGTGAGGTAAACATTAAAAACAAAATATTATGAGCGAGTGAACTGGGATTGAATGCCTCCCCTCTCATCCCGCAACTCTCTCTGCTCCACGTTTAGGTATGAAACTGAACACAGAAAATTCAACCTTAACTCCAGAACTTAACGCACACATTACTTCTGCGAGACCTTTCTCTTCTGTAATGTAATTCTCAGATGTAATGTGTGCATTAACGCTTTGGAGTTAAGGTTGGATTTGCTATGTTCGGTTTTGATACTTCGTTTCGATGCGCTTCGACTCTGCGCTAATATAAATTGACCCTTATGCTATTTACTAAATATGAATGTAAATTTTACTGTGATTTTTGTGCACAATTAAGTATATTTGTTTGTTTGACCCTTAGCGACTGATCGCTCTTCTAGGGGGGGGGGGCAGCTGCCCCGTACCTCGCTACGCCCATGCTTAACCCATGTGTCAAATTTGATGGTCCGAGGTGGACCATCAAAACTGTCAAAAGTGTACAGAGTTAACACAGCTACGAACCAATCTGACAGCTGTCAATGTCATCTACGCCTACCAATGCCTAACTTCAGCATGGACCGGGTTCCTCCGTCTGTAGAAGCCTTAAGAAATCAGTGGTGGTGAACGTCGATGTCAAATTACAAATGTCAAATAGCAAAAATCTCTTATAAATCTTTTGATGGGCGATTTGTAAATTGTAATTTCCAGCAATTCGTTCTATTTCAAAGGAAAGAGCAGTGAGAATTTAGTTTTCAGATAATTTAACCTCGAACAAATTATAATTTAAAGCATTTTAAAGTAAGCGACAGCTACATAATATACTTTTTGAATCATTTCTAAGATTGAGTTATACTTTCCCAGAATGAGTGGCGTACAAACAGGTCAGTAGCTTTTTATTATAATTATTTCATACTATCTATTTTATCTAATACATTAAAATGTATAATTGTAACCACAAATAACAATAATAAACAGCATAGAAATGACGAAGATCTGATTTTTGTGTTGCATTATAATATTAAGTATAGTATTCTTATAAGAAAACGAGCTTTTGCCCGCGGCTTCGCTCGCCTTAAGAAGTATTATTATATACAAACTTTCATCCCCTATTTGAACCCCTTGGGGTGGGAATTTATGAAAATCCTTTCTTAGCGGATGCCTACGACATAACATCTACCTGCATGCCAAATTTCAGCCCGATTTGTCCAGTGGTTTGGGCTGTGCGTTGATAGATCACCATGTCATGTCAGTCAGTCACTTTTGAGTTTTATATATTATATATAGATTCATGCATGTAAATGATAAAAATTACAATAAGTTGTTTTTTACATAACAAATAAAAAGTTTACTTAGTACATACATATTTAGCATACAGGCTTGATATCTCTGTGGCAACAGTGTACTATTTTACTTTTTATTTGAAACTTTTTGTCACATTTTTCCTGTCTTAATTTTATTTTCTTTGAACCCTAATTTGACTATTTAGAAGAAACAGCGCCCCAAAGTTCATGCATATTATATGTAATTTTTGTTGGATTGTAGACTACTGAAGAATATCACACATTTTGTGCAAATGAATTTTTGAATAGATACATTACAAAAGAAATAGTTATGTAGATAAGTGTGTTTCATTGTTCCATATAAGCAAATACGGCCAATCAAATCTCTTTCTACAAAAAGTAATGTTACAGCTTTCTACTACCATACGTCATTATCACCATACAATATTACATTAACCTTTCAAGCCCCAGGCGGTCACATGCGACCATGATAACAAAAGAAGAACAATAGATTTCCAAGAATCTGTGATCGAGGGTTTACAACTTTGTGTATTTTAAACACCTGTTTTAGGTGACTGAAAAGATTTTTTTTTCACCATTTATAAATCCTATTTTGTTTGCTGCCTAATAAGCCTATTTTACCCAATATTTTGGGTTTTTCTAGTGGTTACATCATACATGTTTATAAGTAGGAAAGGAACTAAAGCCAGGGAAAATAAACATCAGCATTATGCCAACAGCGTAAATAAATAATTGTATGTAAGGACCAATTTTTTGCCATTTAAATTATTTCTAGTATCAATATAAAAAGTAGAAAAAAAAACCTATTCTCAGGCCTAACAAATTGTACATTAAAAAGTTTCATTCAAATCGGTTAGGAGAGGTTTTGGATGAGTTCACGCACAAACACTATGACAGGAGAATTTTATGTGTTAGATGACTAATTTCTAATATGAATTTAAAAAGATGATTAACAAAATAATTATATTTTTAATTTTAAATATTGATTTAATATATTACACAACATTTTGTGATTTCACACATTAATAAAATTTATTTTACTACTTAATGCTAAGAAGTGAAAGATGCATACTAAAATAATTATTATATAAATTTAAGCTTTTATGTAAACCATAAAGTTAATATACCTAGCGGAATAGAGAAACAAAGGCCTGAGCAAGCGAGACGTCACTATCAGTAATTCAGTAACACTGCTTGGTAAAAAGAGACGTGTGATGACATGACAGCATCACTCTTTTTTTGACGTTCATCAGCCCGGGGCTGACCGTTGACAATTTAATCTCATAGAATTCATGTACAATCATGCTTGTGTAGGTGTATACGTACACATATTTTTCACACAGACGAAAACCAACTTCGGTTACGTTTGACAGCTCGAGTTTGTTGCTCTATTCTGCTAGGTATATTATTAACTTTATGATGTAAACAATTTTTTAGAATTTATTTTTTACCGTCGCGTCGTATAAAACCTGTCCAAACAAACAGGAAAAAATACTCTTAGGCCTGGAGATACTGACACAAATTTCTTGGTCATTTGTACCAGTATGGCGGTTCTACAGGGGTATAATTACGTAAAGGCAAAAAGGAAAATGATGGTCATAGCGCTCGCACCGACAGCCCAAACGCGTGGGCGTTAATCGAACGTGTCGGATAAATAACGAGAATCGAACGATTTGTTCCACAAAAATGCTTGTATTTTCAGATAGTCGAAAAAAATAAGTAGGCGAAACCGTAATGCCATACTTGTCGGGTGCAGCCCACAGCCCGCCATACCGACGCGAATACGTAGATTTTATTAAAAAAATTGAACCATTTGTACCAGGCTAATTTTTGCATAGCTAATCATCGTCGAGTAGCCATTCACGAAAATCACCTTGCCATACTTTTCCGACAGCGCCCAATGGCCGCCATACCACTGCAAAGGTGTAATTTTTTTTCTTTTCGCCGAACGATTTGTACCAGTATGGCATTTAAATTTTTGGAAAGTAGTTGACAAAATATGACCGTTATTATTTTTCCCATACTTCTAGTAGGAGGAAAAAGTGCTGCCATACATGAAATACTTATTTATTTGACACGTTTTAAAAATACGACCGTAAATTAGATAAAATAATTTTTTTCATCATGGTATCATTGTATTCTCGTCATTTGGATACAATTGTACCTAAAAAAAAATATTGTAGATTGTAACCATGTGGCGGATGACTATAATAGGACTTGAGCTAAAATGTTAAAAAAATAAATAAAAAAATGACGATTTGTACCAGTATGGCATTTGGATTTTTAGAAATTATAGGATACAATGTGACCATTATTATATTTGCCATACTTGTAGTAGACGGAAAAAGTGGCGCCATTCCATGAAAAACCTGATTTTTCGACATGTTTTTAAGGTACGAGACGTAAAACCATTTGTTACAGTATAGAATCATTGTATTCGGTTCATTTGGATAAAATTCAACCTAAAAAAATCGGCCAAGTGCGAGTTGGACTCGCGCACGAAGGGTTCCGTACCGCTACAGAGCAAAAATAGGTTAAAATGGTGTTTTTTTTGTATGGGAGCCCTCCTTAATTATTTAATTTATTTAAATTTTATTATTAATTGTTAAAGTACAAATACAACTGAGTATTCTGTGAACATTTCAAGCATCTAGCAAATCTAGCAAAAAATAGCAAAAAAATCACGTTTGTTGTATGGGAGCCCCCCTTAAATATTTAATTTATTTTGTTTTTAGTATTTGTTGTTGTAGCGGCAACAGATATACACAATCTGTGAAAATTTCAGAAGTCTAGCTATAGCGGTTCTTGAGTTACAGCCAGCCCCCCTACCATGAGCTCTTATAGCAGTATTACTTTAATATTACTTTTGAATTTCGTATAAACAAACATGATCTCTATTTATATAAACCAAACGATGTTTTTTGTTTGTGCCAAATCTGAAAGAAATATTAAAGTAATACTGCTATAAGAGCTCATAGTAGGGGGGCTGGAGACAGACAGACGGACAGACATCAAAGTCTTAGTAATAGGGTCCCGTTTTTACCCTTTGGGTACGGAACCCTAAAATCATCATACAGGGAACTGTTAAAAAAAGTTTCAAGGTGGTACAAATCGTTTGGCGAAAAAAAAATTATACCTTTACAGTGGTATGGCGGCCATTGGGACCTATCGGAAAAGTATGGCAAGGTGATTTTCGTGAATGGCTACTCGACGATGATTAGCTATGCAAAAATTAGCCTGGTACAAATGGTTCAATTTTTTTATTAAAATTAACTATAATTCGCGTCGGTATGGCGGGCTGTAGGCTGTACCCGACAAGTATGGCATTACGGTTTCGCCTACTTATTTTTTTTTCGACTATCTGAAAATATAAGCATTTTTGTGGATCAAATCGTTCGATTCTCGTTATTTATCCGACACGTTCGATTAACGCCAACGCGTTTGGGCTGTCGGTGCGAGCGCTATGATCATCATTTTCCTTTTTGCCTTTACGTAATTATACCCCTGTAGAACCGCCATACTGGTACAAATGACCAAGAAATTTGTGTCAGTATCTCCAGGCCTATCTGTAGTCTGTACAATAATGAAAAGACCATGGTTCATAAAAGGATCTTATTAATAATTTTATTCTAAAAGACAAAATATTATAACAGAACTTATTTACTTTATACATTCAAACATATTATTATCAGTAATGAGTATCAGCTTAGTTCTAATTTATTTCCATAACTCATAAGCATAAAGTAATTTGACATTACCACTAAACTATCAGGATTCATGAGTATTGTGCTACGTGCATGAGTCATTGTAAAATTAGAAATTCGCGTTTTTTTGTTGTTACATTGCTAAATAAGCGATGACGCAATCAGTGTTTCGAAGCCGAACAACGAGAGGCGTCCGCGCCGAGGCCCGCGACCGCTCACCGCCGCCAGCGCTGTCAATAAACTTGCCACACGAGCCTTCATTATGTACGCTAGCAATTTTAGTCGACCATTACTCGTTTCGTGATGTTTAATACCCGTATTGAACACTCGTATAACCTGATTTAGCGCCCCGTCGACATGGCTTCGAATTCAAACACAGCCGAATTTGAAATAATTTTTGTCGGAGGGTCAAGATCATGATTAAAATTATTTAGATCCGCGTTTGTGGCGCTCGGTGAAAGTGGTAAATGCGAGCACTCGGGCAGCGGCGCGAGACGTGCGCGGGCGCTTGTGTTGTCGATCCCAACGTGGCGTAAAATTTGGAAACAGAAACATATTGTAAAAATATACTCGTGCCGTATAAAAAGGTTACATCGAACGTGTACCGTCAACGCATGTGGTTTCGTCGCCAATGTGCGGTTCACCATGTGATTCGGCGACCGCGAAATGTTGCGCTAAAAATATGCTAGATTGTCGCGGAAGACGAGGCAGATAGAGTAGATGGAATGGCGGACGATGCGCTGGTGAGCGGGGAGCCTACGAGTCTGGAGTACATGGAGGACCCGTACTTCGTGGCTCCGGAGAACGACTCGACGCCGAGCTTCGATGTAGCCGTGGACGAGTTGGAGGACTTCGAGGATGTAGCCGCCTGGCCCCAGGAGGACATCGAGGGAGATTGGAAAGCGTTACCAGATATCGCGGAATCCGCTTTGTGTATAGAAACTGAATTTTATATGGACAACCGTCGCCGGAGACTTCGTATTTTTAAGAAGAAAATGCGTGAGGTCCGAGTCACTTTTCAAGATTTATCAAAGCCATATCTTGCCAAAGTGTCCAGTCACACGAACTATAAAAAATTCCTCGGTATCACGCCAGGCTCCGCAGGTTCGTTATGGTTCTGTTTGAGTATTATTCTGATTACTATAGGTTTTGTGCATTTAGGGCCTGTTTCACCACTTTCTGATGAAATGCCGAATAAGCTATTCACAACTTTTTTGACAGATTCTCCATAGTTCATCTGTTACGTGGTGGATTTCGGCACTTATCAGGAAGTGGTGAAACAGGCCCTAATTAAGTTGTTTCAAATAAAGGTATCAATGAATACTTCAAGCCCCAAGCGGTAACCGGCTACCGCGATAACAATAGAAACGTACGAGACGTTTTCCACGATCGAGGGATTGAACTAACTTCAGGGTTTATAATTGAAACGTAAGCGGTAAGGTTACCACTTACCGGGAGCTAGACCTATATCTAGAGTTTTCTTCAACCCAAAGAGTTGAGCAACTTCAATTTGCTAAAAGCAATATGAGAACAGCATTTAACTTATTTAAGGGCAGCTTCCTGTTTTTGAAAAGCCCTTAAAACAATTAAAAAGACAGGAAAAAGCAATGTGCTCATGGAAGAGTAGCGCCCATTGTAGTTTTCGTAATATTTGTAGTTGTTTCGATACTTTGTTGATTGTTCTAGCAATCTAGCAAAATTATATTGTGCTGACCCTTTGCTATCGACATTTTTAATCTAAGTGACGATCTATTGTATGAATGAACCTAACTGAGTTAAACAATAGAAACACAGGATGTTTTTGAAAATGTAGGCTTCGCATGGCCTCTGCGATTAAAAATATTGTTCTTAGTTTAATTGATTTATTCTTATTTTTGCACAAAGTTATTCAATTTTTTTTAATCTATGAAAATATTATGAAGAACTTTATCCTCTCTTCTGAATTTAAGCCCTAATTGAATTTGTATTAGTACGTGCCTTGGCAGTAATATTTAATTTGACGACCTCATTGTTTTTCCCCTTTTAACCGTTAACGGCATAATATGGCATGTTTAAAAGACCCCTAATTATTGTTTTTAAATTCGTGTTGTTATGACAACACTATGAGATTCTTATAAAATAACAGTAAACGCTTGTTACGATTGTTAATAGTGCTAATTTTAAATTTAATTGCTTTCAATTTCTCTGACATTTTACAAAAACTGCTGGTACAGGTAAAACTAAATGTCAGTTACCCAATTTGTTATCACTTATCTTATCAAAGTGTTTGCTATCATTATTCGTTGCTAATAAACGAATTAGTTAGATCGAGATTATATTGACAGAAAGCTAAAGTAAAGAAGTTTTTTTGACCTATCAAACCCCAAGCGGCACCATATTTGATTATACATATTTATCTATTGTGTTTACGATTCCTACGATCGAGGTATATAATATAAATGGGCAGAAAAAGGGATCTTAAGCAAAGTAGGCTCTTCAATAAAATTTGATTCTTAAACGTTTTGAAAATTTTAAATGTTCGACTAGACGAGAGATTGAGATTCAATAACGGTATTCAAATTGCCAATTTAGCCCGCAAAATATAATAGGTTTGAAATTAAAATTAAAAAGATGCTTCATGTAAGCTCAAGATTCTTGACGCAAAAGATTTCTCAAGAGAAATAAAGATATTATGTCTACTTTGAAAAGCATGCAATATTTTCCAAATTTATATATTCTTCACAGCAGTTCTTTATTTATATTGTTACGGACACACAAAGCCATCTAGCGTCGAACCAGCAAAACTTATCGAGGGGACACACTACACAGACAACATAAATCCCTGAGCGATCTTCGAGGCGACTTCGGAGTGAAAACAAGTGGTCAATAGTGAGTGAACCAGTGAAACCTACGACTCGGCTACGAGTTACGACCTAGGAAAGTGATAGTGCAGTGATTTGGACCTAGTGTTTAGTTGTGTGACCTAGCGTTTGTGAATAAAGTCTTCAAGTGAGTCAGCAGGTCTTTCTCTCCAAATCAGTCGAACCCTAGCACGTAACAATATTGTACACTCTTTATTATTATCTAAATAACGGTTAACAATAAACTATGTTACAAGTAAAATCTTTTGATCTAATTTAAGGTTTCCTGTAATACACTTATGCCTATTATTTTTCACATTATATCGTCGATATAAATTAAGTATGTAGATGATTCATCCTAACATTCCTAACATTAAAGCCAGGTCAACGTTCTTTTACACGACCATTAAAAATGTATCCGCTACCGATTTATAGTCAAAATAATCCAGAGTAGTGAGTACTTAGGTCTTAGTCAAAGCCTTTCGATATCGAAGTGCGAACGCATCAATCGCAAGCGCGCATCTTCTTCCTGTATGTCAAAATATGTCAATGCATTATGACTTGGTGGCCCTGTGTCCCTGACGCTTGTATGAACTATTAATTCGTTCTTTATTTATCAATATTGATCTGCTTTACTCTATCTGATAGCTAGGTGAATCCAAGCAATAGGCATGACTAATTTTTTTTCTTATTGGTAATTGAAAGACCCTTAAAAAATAGAAACATCGGTGAAAGAATGACTCTGATAGCTTAAAAATTCACCAAGATATGACAATTCAAACATCTCATAAAATAGACCTGCCCGAAACGCACCATACAAAGTGCTACGAAAGACTAACGTCACTCTTTCTAGTTTGTACGCATCGGGAGAGAACTTTGTTCGATAGGTATATTAAATATTGCGTTTATGAAAGTGGTTTCATAACAAAAGTTGCTTTAAATTACATGAGTTATCGAATGGTATACAAATATTATGAAATTTAATCGAAAAAAAATTCGACTTGAATATGCAACTTTGAAGGCGCACAACAAAAAAAAAATACAAAAGCTATCAAGCTGAAATTTTGGAAACACTCATTTTTAACCGTTATTTCTTTATTTTAATTACGAAATTTGATATTCTTTGACCTTGTCATCATCCCTATTGGCGTCATTCGAGAGGAACAACAAATATTATATTTGTCACAAAATGATTACATATTATCACAATATAATTAACAAATTTCCAAATTTTTTGGCATAAGAAACATCCATGCAACACATTAAGCAAAGTTATCCAAACTTCTGTGAATAATAGACAACAATTGTTACAGCTGAGGAAGTGACTGCCAACTCCGGAGCTGGGGAAATCCACACCCCGGACGAGCTCGCCGGGTTGACGCCGGAGCAGGCTGAGCAGCTGCGGGCCGAGTGGAGCCGCGAGCTCGCGAGGGTCGAGGAGGAGATTGCGACGCTGCGCACGGTGTTGCAGAGCAAAGTGAGTTTTTATGGAACAAGAAAAAGGAACCATCATACATGACACATCCCAACACAGATTTAGCTTGTACCACAGAAATTCTGTGTTACAAGCTAAATCTGTGACAGAATATATATAATTAGCTTGTACCTCGGTCACCCAGATCACCCTTGAGATCATCAAAGGGGTTTTCGTTGTTGTTACCACCGTTGATCCTGTCGACGGAGGAGTTGCAATGTTGGTAATGTGTGGTGAGGTAAAAAAACCCGTAAAAAGAAGCAAATTGAGTTTTTGTCAATCAGGAGGGAAAAGGAAACACCAGATCGATTGCTGCCACTCTAAAAGCCCCAGTTCATTCTCGTTTTGTGCCCGACCGACATTCCGGAATGTCTGCCTGTCCATTAATCACCTACAAAAAACTACAGCCTTTGCCCATTTTTTCATGTACGGTGAGACAGTTTGAGCTTCTGGTTGAGTCTGTGTATATTCAAATTGCATATTTCGAAGTAGTTATTTAAAACTTAAGAAAATATAGTTCAATTGATCTAATTATGAATAATTGTGATTGATCGACGGCGTGCTTAGTAGGTAATTCTAATTAGTTATAGAGTGCATGTATGAAATCACTTAAAGACGTTATTAACGTCTGCACGTTTTACATAACGTGCAATTGAACATGAAACTGGGTCCATTGCAATTTCATAGTCTACCGTGACAAGTATGTTAAAGGTGCAATAATATTGTTTCGTATATTGCAAAAGCGCAAGTCAAAAAAATTCATTTGACATTTCAATAAAGGTGTATTGTTCTTATAAACATAAACAGAAAGCAACTTATATTGAAATCCCACCAAAAACATTTCATGTAAAATGTTACCTCGACGACCACAAAAGGTTTGCCTTGTGAAAAATACATCAGATCTAATGTAGACCCAAGCTTCTGAATCTACGCGGCCTAATTCTATCGACCCTAACTCCAACAAATTCTACATATCAGTAAGTGTGAATGGCTTCGCTGTTCTTCAACAAAAAAAAAATTAAATGGATTATAATATCTTATATGTAGTAACGTAGCTTCAAAGAGAAAATGTAGATTCACGTAAAAAATCAATTGAATTCATAAGTTAATTCGCCGACAACTACCGATTAGATGACACAGCTTTTGACAAACCTTTAATCGATCACGGGCCACGGCTCGACAAGCATTTCGGAAACATATCATTCTCGAGTCAAATTTAACAGCTATGTCAACTGACACGCTGATCAAATTAAACTAACTAACCATGCTTCTAGCAACCCAATTGGTACTTGACAAGAGATTTAACAGGCGATTAGTTAATTTTAGCGTTGATCAGCCTTTCAGAAACCGGGTGTTAAAAAGTCACAAAATATATTTCTCGTAAGTGATTTTGTAATCTTTTGAGAAATAAAGAATCTTTAAACCTAAATTAAATATTGAATTTTTTTCCGTCCGTTATGCAGTATTTAACGGATACAGTATATTATACTCACATTAGGTATACTGTATACAATGTTTTGTTCTTATCGCTTCGTTAGAATAGTCGTTTG
The DNA here is from genome assembly GCA_905404155.3 of Plebejus argus. Classification (NCBI taxonomy): domain Eukaryota; kingdom Metazoa; phylum Arthropoda; class Insecta; order Lepidoptera; family Lycaenidae; genus Plebejus; species Plebejus argus. The sequence goes on along the minus strand of FR989935.1, from coordinate 5,491,874 downwards.
ACAGACAATAACAAAACTTTCAACAAAAAACGTCTAGATTACGGTTTATAAATGTTTTCGTCTCCTCTTAAAAGTTTTTTTTTTGTTTTGTTACAGATTCGCCAGAGCTCGGAGTTGAAGCGCAAGCTGGGGATCACAGTGTGGAAGGAGATTACCGAAGACGTTAACCAGGGTATAAAAAATGTGAAAGAAAGCCATGTGTAAGTACTAAGTACAAAACATAAGCACAAAACAATCGCACTTCCCCCAGGGTTAGAACTTAGAACACGCAATCCGCTTCGCTTGCATTTTTCATTTTGCTTGTGCCCCATTTTTTTGGAGGTGACGGTAGCTTTTCAGTTTCTTTCATTAGATTTTTTTATTTGGTTGTGAACAGTTACCAAACGGTAGAAAGTCGGGTGGCTGCGCTTACACAGGCTGTAACTGAATCACCCATGTAAGTACAGTTACGTTTAATAAAATGCAATAAGTAATAACTAATAACAGAAAGCTTTGTACAGCTATATTTTTATTGCACGCCGTTGTATCTGCAAAAACATATTTTTATTTTGTAGTTAGAGCTTACACTTACTGTTCTAACCCGAATATATTTTGCACTGAAATTAAGTTCATTTTATAATGAAGACGTATTTTTATATTTTAGTTTCCTCATGAAAAAATTATAAGCGTTTAATCTATAAACACTAAACAGTAAACTGCTAAGCGACGTATACTTACCAAAGGTATCCATGTTGCAAGTTGCAAGTTGCAACTAACAAAACAAATCTTCTCTTTTAAAATTGTTCAACTTTTTATTTCAAACTTATTTTACAATGACCTTTTATGCATAGTACTTACCATATTTTGGCTTCCGTAACAATTACTCTAATTTCTTAATAAGGTCGTGTTAAATTGACTTATTAAGTAAGTATTGATTTTTCGTAGCTTGTTCTGTGACTAATAATAATTATAATACCACTTGTGAGTGTTATAACGGTAGTGGAGTCAGGAGTGACCTTCACAGTTCACGATATGAACTTGCATGTAAACTCCTCATTAGTTATTGTTTTATTACGAGTGATTACGAGGTACACATCCTAAAGAAAACGTCTCCAGTATGTAATTTTTTTTTATAAATTGTACAAGGGGATAGAGACAAAACATGGCAGATTTCGTTACTAATATTATTATAAATGCGAAGGTATATCTGAAAAATATTGTTGCTTTAATAGATTTATTCTACACTAATACATATTATAAAGAGGAAAGATTTGATTTTTTGTTTGTTTCTTTGAATTGAATAGGCTCCGAAACTACTGGACCGATTTGAAAAATTATTTTACGATTTAAATCCTACGTTAGTTCTGCTGAACATAGGCTAAATTTTATTTTGGAAAAAAATAGGGTTTCGTAAGATATTTGGGGTTTTCGGACGCAATGTGTGAAAATAAAAAATCAACCAGAAAAGTAACTTATTTTGCGTACGCTGCCTAAACTATAAAAGATATAACCATAAAATATTCTAAGTAATTGTTAGATCTTATAAATATCTACAAAAATGTCCGCGACACACGATACCTATCTATGTCGAGTGAGGCACAATAACCATTATTTTTTTTGACTACATTTAAACGTGTTTATTTTACTCATGCTATTGATCCTTATCAAAATTAAAAATTAATCCTTATAAAAATAAAAAAATGTAAAAAAAATCCACGCGGGCGGAGCCGCGGGTGACCGCTAGTATATTATAATTTATATGGAAGCTAATTTCTAACGTGCAAACGTTGTACATTAGAGCTATTGATAATATAGCATTGATTAGATAAACGTAAGTGAAGATTTTGATACGTTACTCTGCCCCACTTGTAATCGAAAATGTGTCGCAAGAGTATCCATTTACAATGTACCATCGAGGAAATTGATTCCTAGGCAGTTGACGTCATTTGGATTTTGGTCGGATAATGTCAATTCGATGATAACTGTGATCTGTCTTGACTAGGTTTGTCGTAACGCGACCAAACTACGTAGGTCCCCCCATCTGCCTAGTCCGAAACAACTTCTCTGATAATATTATGTAGGTACATTATAATACATTAAACAGCATCTTTACCTCGATCGTGGGAATCACAGACACAATAGATATTCAATTGTTATGCGGCACCTGGTGGCCGCTTGGGAGTTGATGGGTTAAAGACTACTTTAAAATTCTACTCGAATTGTGGATTGTATGTAATCAAGTCACTACATAACAATAATATATTTAGTTTGTTTGTAAACTTTGGTATTATCACGAATGTAGCTACTGTTCTTATCAGTTTAAACTTACTATATTATAATCGGCTATTCTGCATATTTGTGAAGTTGATATTTTACATTTTTTTAATGGAATGGAATCTTAAACAATAATTTTCTTTAACTTTTAGGTAGATAGTTAGGTACTGCTATTAAATACTAGGACATTGTTTATGAACCTCATAATATGCAAACTCGATATTAAATATGTGATAATGACTCATATGAGGGAGGAAAGTGAGACTCCAACTCAGTATAGTCGACTAATTTTAGTACATAATAATATGTTGCAAAAGTTGTAGAATATTACCTAATGTTAAACTATTGCATAATGTTGCTGAATGCTGCGTTAAGTAGGTCTGCAGTCTGCACTGTGGATGCACATTAAACGTTTTATTCTAAATGTTGCCTAAGAAAAAAAAAACAGTAATAGGATAATATTGTCACATAATATGACAAAAGAGAGTAAAGGCCGTCACAGACTTAGCTATAATATATATTAATATGTTTATAGCTAGGCATATTTACTATATGATATATATTGATTCACATGTTGACCATATTATTGCGAAGGCCTCAAAAGCACTGGGTTTTATAATGAGACTAAGCTCCCCCTTCAAAAACGCAAAAACCCTCAAAATTCTCTATTGTTCCTACGTCAGACCCCATTTAGAATACGCCAGCCAGGTATGGAACCCATGTTACGATAAATATATTACGCGGATCGAGAATATACAAAGGCGATTTATTCGTTACCTATGCTACAGACTTAAAATATATTATAATTCTGATAACTACCTTTCCCTTTGTAAAAAATTCCACATTCAAACTCTGTTTAATCGCCGGTACATTTCTGATTTTATATTTCTTCTAAAATTAATTAACAATGAAATTGACTGTCCTGACCTTCTCAGTAAATTAAACTTTTATGTACCAACCAGACCACGTAGATTTAATCCACCACTGGCTATCCCATGTTGCAACTCTAACTATAGGCGTAACTCCTATCTAGTGCGAGCTAGCATTGAATTTAATAATGTCTGCAAAAAATTCTCATTTGATCCTTATACATTGCGGACCAAGAATGCAAGAGATGAACTCAACCTTAACTTTTTCGATTAACTATTGATTTGTAACTGTTACATTTTCTTAAGCATCAATGTACTTTGTAAGCTTAGTCTTATAACTTCTTTAAATATTATTATTTTTTTTTTGCTGTGGTAAAAATCATGTTTGTTTGTTATTTATTACTTGTTAATGGTGAAAACCTATTATTGGCTTCTTGTTTTACCTTCACTATAACTATTTAAGTAAAATTGTAAGCTGTTGGTTTTCCAATATTAAATAAATAAATAAATAAATATATTTTCTATACAATTTTCGCGTGACCACACACTCAGCTATAATATATATTTCTGGTCTCAGTGTGTTTAGTACGGTATATTAATATATGTTATAGCTAAGTCTGTGACGGGCTTAACAATTTTAGTTACATTTTCTACTAACAAAATGAAATGAGGAAATTACAATGAAACATTCATTTCCAAATATTTTAAAGTAACACATTCCTGAACTAATTTGAAAGTCTTCTAAGAATATATTTCTATAATTCTATATCAATATTTGAGTCATCATTATCTTTATTGTGAAAGACCATGCGTAACTAAAAAATTGCTCAGTGCTCAGACATGTTTGATAAAGAATTGATCATCATTGATAAGATAATAGATAATATCTCCATAATATATTTAATATGTAATAGTCATAATACCAAGTCTTTGAAAATTCAAAATATACACTATACTATTATGAAATCGCGGAATTCTGTCTGTAGCGGTCATTGACTCGCTGTCAATAACCCTCCTGGCATGGCAGTCGGGTAAAAACTTGTCATATTTCGTCGTTTTCTATATACAAACCGTGATTGACAATGAAGTGACAGATTTTCTAGTCTAAGGGTGATATCGTATTTTGCATACACGATGTGAACAGAGTATGAATTATATCACTCCAAACTCATAAATAGTTCGAGATTATCATACGAAGAGTTACTAAGACATTTTCTAAGGAAACTATTATATAATATTCTGTTTCTTTACAAGAATTCAATTTTATTCTTACAGAATGCAGTGCGAGTATTTTTCACTGTATAGCTCCTAGACTAGAAAGGTCAATGACCGCTGGTGCCACTGTAAGCCCGACCGCACATTGTACGACATTTCTGATCAGAAACAGTTGAACGTTCGCACTGTCTCTTACATGTTGTACTGACTGAGCCGAGTGAGCTCGAACTCGCTGGAAGGATATTTCGGATAATGTGCGGGGTGGCGATCCGGCGGAATTTAAATGTTTCTGATCAGAAATCGGACAATGTGCGGCCAGACAATATTGTCCTGACTATAGGCATTCTCAAAGTGTACTCCGCGGAGCCCTGGGGCTCCGCATAGGCCTTGTAGGGGCGAGCGATACTTAAATTATTTTTTAAAAAGGTCATCAGACACCAGAATGGAGACAATATTATTGAGAACCGCTACACTATAGAGTATATACTGTTTACTGTTTAGATTCATTACAGGACATCATGATGACAGTATAGGTACTGAACGACCTTTAAACTGTGCATCACAGCAACTATTATGTAGCAAGCTAGTATTTAGTGGAAATATAGGTTTGTGTATCCGTACAATAGGACTAGTAGGTACTAGGTACAGATAAGTATTGAGTTTTGAGTTAGAGTATTGAGTTAGAGTTCTTCAATGACGTTGTTGGTTGGGTAACTTGTTTGACGCTAGCCAATCATAAGCGATATTATAGTGGATAGATAAAAAATCTCAAAGAGGTCATCAATATTATAAAGCAGTGTTTTTAACCTGTGGGTCGCGAGTCGACCTAGGGGCACACCGTAAAAAGGTTGAGAAACACTAGTGTAAAATAGTGCGCTGTGCGAGGAATGTTTATTTCTAAATAGGTTTATAGGGAGATACGAAGAAGAAAATTGAACAAATAATACATAATTTGTGTAAAACATGAATGTGTACATTATCTGTATGTGTAATACTAACACTTTACGCCAATATAATGCTTCATGAAACTAAGAATGATAATATGAATATTATTTATTTTCATGTACTTAATAACTGAGGTTACATTAAATAAAGATTCACACGAAGGTCTGTGTTGTATTGTGCAATAATTTCAAGGCAAGACTAATTTTGGAATAATATGTAGACTAATTGACCAATTTGCTGCATTTTTTTTATTTTATTATTTTGAATTAAAACAACCTCTGCATAGTAACTGGGGGCTAGTATGACTAAAGTTGATATCAGGGGCGCCGACATCTAGGAAACCTTTATAGGTGCTCAGCCCAGCTCAGGCTTATTTAATGACTCAAATTATTGACGAACTGGAGATGATAAAATGTACAATAAATATGATGTGGAGTCAATCTTAAAAGCTTACTAAATTTCAGTTAACCGTTCAACTACTGTACGGTTAAAGTTATAGTTAAAGTAAGTTGGTGCAACCCACTCTTAAAATCAAATTTTGATAGCTCACTTTTTAGTGTCATCCACTTATTGCTCCGTTAGACAAAAGTTACACGCTTAGTCTGGCATCAGTTCAGTCCATCAGTCTTAAGACAGGCGCCAGTATGATGGCTAAAAATTCGCAGTCGGCAGTCATAAGAATTTGCAGCAAGCAATACACATTCTTTCAATCATAAAAGTGTCTTATAAATATGTTTGTCCTTGTCGCACAGATACCAAAAAACCGAATCTGTGATAAAGACGACGGCGGAGAAGACGACGTCGATATTCGGCGGGATAACGGCCGGCGTGACCAGCAAGCTCGGCCAGATGCGCAACTCCGAGTCCTTCCGCTCCATAGAGGAGCGCGTCGGCTCCGCTTACGACAATGTCAAGGTAAACAGCTAATGATCCGTATGAGATTAAGCAGGCCAAAATTTTGATGCCTTTTTTTTTGGAAGATTCGTCGGCATAAAGGTGATCGCACATTTATCAGCAAGAACGCGCCGCGCCGAGCGCGCTGCATTTTAGAAATCCTTGTATGAAATGATGTGATACCTCGCACATTCGTCCGCATCGTATACGCGCCGCATTCGTGTACTATATGCGGTGCGTTCGGCACGTACGGCGCGAAAGGTGCTGACAAATGATATGTGCTATAAGCTTTAGGCTTCTTTCTTATGTCCAGCTGGCGGCTTTCGAGGCCGCCAGCTGGACAATGTATGCAAAATGTCTTATCGTCATTGCGCCAGTGATAATTGGTATGAGATTGAGCTGGCCAAAAGGAAGAAGCCTTATATCGGCATAAGGCCTTTTCCTTTTAGTCTGATGGCTGTCTTGAAGCCGGAGCCACACAAAGGTATGCAAAATGTTTTCGTGTCACTGCGCCGATGCTGTCCACTAGATTTGAGATAGAACTTCTGCCTCAAGTCTGCCGCATAGTTCTAGTAATAGTTCTTGTCAGAAATAAATCTCTGAATGATCTGTCATCTGTATTATAGCCAGGATATCATATTTTGATTATGATTTTTATATCTCAGCAATCTAACCTAACTCGTCTCACCTTGTCTTATAACAAAAAGTCCATTCTCTTCCTTTGTGATCTATACGTTCAAACTTCAAACGGAAGTTCTTCAAGAACGTTTACCTTTCTTCACTCTTGTGTGTACACGCGTCCATTTGTTATTTTTTCTCGTTGTGTCCGCTTTGCATGTATTAAGCGATCATAATTTTATTGCTCTTGTAAACGCGCTGTGACGCAATTCGTAGGCTATTTGTGTCGGCGTGTTTACATGTATCCCAATTAAAATGAAACCTATTAGATTTTTTGTATGACTTTTTTACTAATTGCTGTTACTCGTATACACTAGACTTCGTGGGTAAATATAATATGAAAAAATTAAAATTAGTATACTGCGGTCGTCGGATAGAAAGAAATTCGGCCATTGACCCATATCTGCCGCTCTCTTTCACATACGCATGAAAATACATATTGTTGACATCCAGCTCATATAAGTTTATAACGTGTGCTTGGAAGTGAAAACGGGACAACTATATCTTGTATGAAAATGAACCAAAGAAACGAGCAGTGATAAAGTCAGTGGAAAAATTTCCCTTTCTTAACACTGGACTATAATAGGGATTAGGGCCCCAAAAATAGCAATTAATATGCAAATAAACAAACCCCTTTAGTACTCTTTTAATTTAGAGCTATTTTTTAATATTTCTGCAATTCTATACCTAGTCCTGTCGTAGGAAAGACAGAAATTCGTCCATTGCTCCTGTTGCAGCAGTAATCATATTCTATAGTCTGTGAGGAAATGTTGCCAACTGCTTGCTTGTAAAGGTCGACTAACGTTTCCGTTTCGTATCTTCCAGGGTAAAGTAACATCTCGCTCGAGTTCGACGCAGAGTTTCGACGAGGCGCTGCGCGACAGCCGCGTCGCGAGCGGAGCCACCTCGCCCACCATCCCCGAGGGCAAGCCGCTGCCTTAGTGCCGCTACAAGCTGCAACTAGCCCACTAGCGAGCCACACCTGTAACTGACGACCAATGAACAAACATATACCTACCTAGTACCTACAAATAATGACCTAAATGCGACAAACTTCAACCAATCTGTTTTTCTACTGTTCAGTGGTGTGTTGAGTTATAACTTATAACTCTTACGCCAATGCGACAAGGGACGCGTCAAGACACTTCTATAATATCAAAGTGTCGTGTCGCGACTCTCATTGCAATTTAAGCCGTAAAGTGTCGCTCCGCTGCAGTGTCATTGTGTCAAGTGTTGTCTCACCTTAAATATCTGAAAAACACTAAAACAACCAGACGTGTTCTGTGTAACAAAAAAAAACTGACAACAATATGACTCATTCAAGAAAGAAAGCTTTCGTTTCTTGAGTTATTCGTTTATGATTTTCAAAGAAGTATACAGCGGTGGTTCAGTTTGTTGCCTAAACAATGAAAAACATTATGGTTGTCTTAATTATTATTACAGCCACGGCTCTCTAGTGTATCCGTCTTAACAGCGAGCTTGCTATGTAATCCATTGACGAAAAATTAACGAATTGGTATAATTATAAAGGCAGGTAATATTATTTTATGTTCATGACTATGCCGAACACAAAATATTGCCAATGTTTAGTTTTACAAGATTCTTCTGAAATAATTGATCAGTACTGCATAAGCAAAACCCCACAATAATTGTAATTTAGAATAAGATTATTGTCGATGGCGTTTTCCTATTGTGTTGTATTAATTATAACGCAAACTTGCACCGCGCACCGCACTCTAAACATTTGAGAATAATTGCAGTCAACTAGTTGAATTTTCCAGCTAACTCGATGCCCAAGGACGTTGAAAATAATAGCCGGACAGACAGCCATTAAGAAAAAAGTGAAGCACCCATAATAAGCCGAGGCGGTCATACGTACACATCTTACATACACACTCACACCGTAATAAGCCGATCGTACCGCCATTACGCAATTAGACTGCATCGCGGTGTCACGTCTTTGTCATTCACAAATAAAAATAAATCTGCCATCTTGTGTTGTAAAATGGTGCAAGAACGATACAACCGCACACAAAAAACACCAAGGAATAACCTTTCATAGTTAAGATAACATATTTTTAAAGTATTTTGATAACATGATGTAATAATATAATATAATTCAATTGCTTCTTCTTCTTCTTTTTATTATGGCGGCCTCAGTGAGAACTGAGAATTAAATTGCTTGGAACTCAAAACCTCAACTTCAACAGGTCAGTAGTGTCGTAACAAAGTGAGGAAATTTTCCCCAAACCGGGGCAAAATTTTAAATTATTTTTAAATAATTAATTAATTAATTTTATTGTCTTTTATTAGTGTCATGTAAGTATTTGGCATACTGTTGACCAGTAATTAGGCAGGAATACAATAATTAATTTCTTAATTTACAAAAATGGATATAATTGTTGTCTTAGATTTCCTTCAGCTAATGAAACTTGGAAAAATGACTGGATAGATGTTATCAGACATTGTAGAGGAGAAAGTAATTGGAAACCAACGAAATCCAGTGTCGTATGCAGCATTCATTTTGATAGCAATGATTTGTATAGCACTGAGACGGGGCGTCTGAGAGTATCTAATTTTTTACATTTAAAGCCTTGTCAGTTGTCGCACTTTATTATGTTGTTCCAGAATTAGAGGAAGTATTAATTAACATGTCGAGTATTTACCTATAGCTTTTGACAGAAGACATTTTGACCCGTCTAATTAATTCTGAAACCGAACGTAGTCGGGGAAATTTTGTACATATATGGCAACACTCAATTCTCTCACACATAGTGAAAATGGCGCCATTGTTATGCTTCACTTTTTTCTTAATGGTTAGCCGTCCGGCTATTATTTCCACGTTCTTGCTCGATGCCTATGCTTCACTAAATTTTATTAAACTCCTAGCCTAGGCTTTGAGTTGGCTGGCTAATTTATCTAGATTTTAGATGGCTGCGACATAAAGATCTATCTATACACATTACACACATCTAACCACAGCTAATGTAGGTAAAAAAGGCTGCGGCGTTTGCGGTACAGTTCTGCGTTTACCTTTATTAGGTACTTAAATGTTTGGTGATATTTTAGCATTGTATTTTGTGAGAAATTATGCATTGAATACAACGCGTAAAGAATTAGCGAGTAGCCTGATATTTATTGACTATGTTTAAATTGAAAGTCTCAGTCGCCCTTGACTTAGCATTCCATAAATGTTGCAATTTTTACGCTGTGTATGACGTTTGATAGATGGTCTGTGCTGAAGTTGTCTAGTTTCATTCCTGTATGATTTGTTCGTGAAAGTAGAGTTCATTGCGTTATATTCTTTTATTGCTGTTAGCAAGTTAGTTTTTGCTTTGAGATATATGTGGAAAATATGAGATAGGCTACTTTTTCGTCGATGGTCTCGGTGTACATGAAATGTTGCTTCGATGGCACTTTTATAAAGAAAATATATACATGTTGTCATAGTTACAAATTCATATATCAGTAGTAATAATTGTATATACGGACTTTCTGATATGCCCCCTTTGGTCCAGTTCAAATATATAAGATATTTTTATAAGATGCTTAGCTTTCTTTAAAGTAATCCTATTATTTACATAAAATGATAAATAAAGTTTTATGCAAACAACAATCTATTTTTTTTTAATTTGAAAATGCCTTGGCACTTCTACAGGACCATAGGTTTGCCAAAGACAACAAACCTCTGTGGCTCAGTGGATAGCGCGTTGGTAGCTTAAGCCGGGGGTCGCGGGTTCGAATCCCGCCGACGGAACAAAAAGTTTTCAAAGTTCCTGGGTCATGGATGTGTATTAAATATATGTATCATATAATAAAAATCTTAAATATATGTATAGTATAAAAGTATTAAATATATTTCCGTTGTCTGGTACCTGTAACACAAGTCCTTCAGGTACTTAGCATGGGGCCAGACTGACGTGGTGTGAAGCGTCCATAGATATTATTATTATTATTATTATTATTATATTTTTTATCTTTTAGATTCTCCTTTATGGGATTTCCTACTAAGGTTGCGGGCTTGTGGCCAAGCAACCTCAGGTAAGTTTTGATGTTATGCTATGGATAAAAATTTCCGAACAATACGGCAAGTATTTAGTACAACTGCCTTTTGCAGGGTTATGAATGAGAGTGGGTGAATGTCGAGTGTTTTAAGGCTTGTGTGTAGAGTTTTAGGTATTATGCCAGTACTAGAGATGACGATAGGTATGGTCTTAACAACGTTTGCTTTCCATTGCGATTTCAATTCGATAGTTAGGTCAGTATATTTAGTCAATTTGTTTGTATGTGTGGAAGTAAGGTTATGTGAATTTGGTATGGCTATGTCAATCAGATAAACGGTCCTATTTCTTTTGTCATGTAGAGTTATGTCAGGTCTGTTATAATGAACGGTCTTGTCTGTCAGTATCGTCCTGTCCCAGTATAGCTTGTAGTCAGGTGAGTCAAGTATGGTTTGTGGTGTGTATTTGTAGTATGGTATTTTGTCTGTAATGAGATTGTATTTGTGTGCGAGTGTCTGGTGTATGATAGCTGCTACCTTGCTGCTGCTTATTATTATTATTATTATTAAACGAGTTTGTAAATAGTATAAGATAAATTTTCATAGACACTGCTGAAATAAAAAAAATAAAGAATACAAATTGAAATAAAAAACGGTATAAAATAAACAGATTGTATTTCAACCCTTACATAATATTATATTTTTTGTGAGCGGCGTCATCTAGATACTATTTTGTTACTCAAGTAAAACTTTGTGTAATAAAATAACAGATTACAATCGCCACATATTTGCATTAGCTCATTACAAACGTACCACGGACATATTTTAATCTATGAAAAAGATCCATCGTGTTAAAAAACTTTATATAAATTACCATCGCTAATCGCTATGTATAATCACTACCAAATATTTTTCAAAACAACTGTCGATAATTCAAAAACAATAAGCGAGTAGCCGAACATTGCGTCGAGATAAATGTTTCACATTGATTCCATTATATTGAGGTCCATTGATTTAAAAATAAGGCGGAATATTTTTATTGACTCGTACATGAAAATTTTAATATGCACAAAGTCGTTGCGTGGTCTTCCGCATAGTTTTTATAAAACATACAAAAATACACGACAGAAGATACAACGAGAAACATACATGACCTATTAAACGTACTTTAAGGACGCTATAACAAAAAAATTAGCAGGTCGGATGTCTGTCAGTACGAATATCGACGTTAATGACATTAAAATAAGATTCATATTAGCGCGCCTTGTACAGTGGCGGTTACGACGCTCGCCGCGCTCTTGATATGGCGAAAATGTATGAAAAAATTTGAGAAATTTTCTTATTTTTCTTATAACTAGAAAAGTTGTTTATTTTTATATAAGTAAAATTTTTAGCGGACTTTATAGAGGACTAAATAAGCAACAATTTTTTGTATATTTATTTTCCTCAGTTCAGTGTATTTAGATATTAAGGTACCTAATCAGACCCCATTTTTTTCATATTTTGCGATTATTGTGATGGTTAAAACGTATTTTATGTGAAAATTTTGTATGCGGCTATAGAATTTTTATGATACAGTCGTGGAGATGAATATATTATCTTTCATTTGAAACCAAAATATCCTCGCAGTTTGACTCCTAATTCTTTAATAGGGTACCGGAAAATCGCTGATATTTGTAATAGCGTCCTTAACACACGTAACACGATTGTCGATTTTGATCACTAGACGCGTTAGACTGCTAATTGTATGTGTCACCTTTACTATATTAGACTATATTATGAACAAGTGAAAAGGGTCTGTATACTAGACACTAGTCGAGAGGTCGAGCCTAGGGTTTCAACATAGTGTGAGATCAAAGTTGTTCACATTTTCATTTTAACCACATTAATTACTTGCATAACTTATCGTGTAAAACAGCTGTACTTCAAATGACATTTTACAATCTGGCATTAGTTCTAATTTAGCCACACCGCACACGCGCATACCGCTTAATGGCGTGCACGCCAAAAGCAGTTGATGACGGTTCTAAAATGTTACCGATATCATAACGTCATAGAGCACAGCTGTATTGTGAAACTAGACTCGACCCCCGACGTCGCTCGAGCTACATACACCGGTAAGTTCCATCGTTTACCCTGCACGAAGAATTTTGGAAAACGTTAAATACTCTAAATAACAACCTTAATAATTACATTCGCGATTAATAGACAAATTGATAGGCTACACCGAAAAATTATACGCTAACTAGGTTACATCATATAAGCCGAACTACGTTACACTAATTTAAATAATAGATTTTTCACAATGTAATAAAATTATTTCAACTCTTAAAAAACGGACGCAGTCGTCCTGCACCTCTTTAGAATGTGCTGCAACATATTCTGACGGGCCTCCAAAATGTATCTCGGCACTTTTCGGCTGTTGTGTCTACGAAGTGAAAAAAACCGGCCAAGTGCGTGTCGGGCCACGCGCAATGTAGGGTTCCGTAGCACCGCTAGTTTTTGAAAATTTCTGTATGGTCAAGGAATGTACATTTATAACATGTTTTACACTACTAACAACATCATCTCAAAGGAATTTGGACGATAAGTTCCTTTATACTTCGCTGAATACATTTTTTTTAGTTGATCGACTATTACTCAATAACTTATGAAGTCAACTTAGCCGTGATAGTTTTCCTTTTAAATTCAGCATATTTCCTACTCCAGTGAATTTTTTCACATTTCCAGAAGCAACCGCTTAGCTGGTAGAAGGGGGGACACTGGACTAACGATTTTTTCCACTTTGAAACTTAATATTTCATAAATGGATCCCTAAACCGGAAAATGATCTATGAATACTTACTCATAATATTTTTAAAAAACCTATCCAACGACACCCCACACGATGGGGTGGGCGCGAAAAAAAAAATTCAACCCCGCTTGATGTGTAGGGGAGGTACCATAAAAAAAATATATTTTTTAAATATTTTATGTTAGTACCATTTTGTCGGCATTATTAATATGTATATTCATGCCAAATTACAGCTTAGTAGGTCCTATAGTCTCTGAGCAAAACCGCGGACGGACAGACGGACGGACAGACCGAAACTATAAGGGTTCCTTGTTGACTACGGAACCCTAAAAAGGTGCCCCTCCACTTTGAATGATACACTCAGGAGCGCTCGGTCGATATAAAAATATAAAGAGAAGCGAAATACATTAAAATACTTATAAACTAAAAGGCGGCAGAGAACCTTATTTTGGTATGGAGGGTGTATACGAACAATAAATATTTCATAATATTGGACTAAACATCTAATTACTTCACTAACGAGTAACGAGGTCGAAAATAGTGCTGAAGTTATGTTCATTATAATCCCTGGCATTTTAATTATAGTGCTGTAGACAAGATCTTCGCAAACGCCTGTACCCAGATTCATCTGTGTTAATGCGGCTTCGTTTGAATCTGTCCGTATTGCTTTTGAAATAACAAACCTATAACGGTGGTATGAATAAAAAAATCTTAGTGAAGGTTTTAACAGTTTTCAAACTAAAATGTTCGCTAAAGCTAAAAACCGTCATAAAACACTCCATATGAATAAACGCTTGCTAAGCCTTCGCTAGCTTGAATACTGTTAGATGACGTTTTATAGTATTCTTTTTTTGGTAATGTTGGTAGTGTGCCAATTTATTGTATTCAATCATCAATATTGTGTCAAATTCAATGAAATTCAATGAGTATTTTGTAGTAAAAAAAACTTGAGAGGTGTCAAAGGACACCCGAAAGGAATAGAGTTATTTCATGAGTTAAAAAAATCTACTCAAAAAAAATATTAAAAAAACACCATCTATTGACAAACAGGAATACTATCAACGCGCAGCGCCCTCTGCCCCTAACATGCAGGTACTAATAAAAATATTTTTAAGTCGTCAAATGGATTTATTATTATCTTATTATATGTATACTTTTTGTCGACGAGGGCGGCTAGAAATTCCTTCAAAAATTGCAATAATGTCAGAAATCGCGATAATACTCGATATTTCGTCCATTTCAATCTCTTAAAATGGTCTTAAAGTAGGTCCGAGGCTTCACTAAAGTTAGCGAACTCCTATTTGACGTTTCGAGCCTAAACAACTGTTAGCAAACGTTTATTCATAACGATTATGCTTAAAATAGGTTTATATCAGGCTTATTATACATGCGCTAATTTTTGACAGCTGTCACCTTAAAAAGGTGTTAGAGCATTGTTAGAGAACGTTTATTCATATTAAATTTCACAACAGGTTCATAAAGCTGTTGTAAACCTTCGCTAAGTTTTTATTCATACGACCGTAAGTGTCTAAAGTTCTTAACACACTAGACCGAAGTTACGCGGCGGAAATTCCGCATGATTACGCCCGCAATGTATTGACACACTATTCCGTCGCGTTCCGTCCGTATTTTGTATGCGTTTGATATTGCGGGCGTAATCATGCGGAATTTACGCCGCGTAACTTCGGCCTAGTGTGTTTAGACACTAAAACTTTTATTTGACGTAAATGAGAGAATATCATTTTGTAGTTTAAAAGAAAACTGACTCGATTCCACAATGAACTGAGCTGTATTTATGTATGATAGTGGAATCGGGATACTAGATGTATACGAATCTTTCAAGTCCCAACAACGTGAATTACTGTTACTAATTATTGCGTCAAGTTATCATTATTAGATTAAACAACGACCATAGTGTCATAAAAATAAGCCGATGTACTCGGCGCTTTGGCAAATTTCAACAGTGATCATTGTTAAAATTGTCTTTAATAAACGCTGAATCAAGAATAATTGATATACTAGGCTTACAATTTACATTTGAAAATTACTTAACATACTGATAAAAATACAGATAGCTAGATGGCGCTACAAGTGTCTGTAGATAAGTGTTAGCTATATGCCTAAGATGAAAAGAAATGTAAAAGCTCGTATTGGTTAAATGTAAGAAGTTATTATTTAGTTTAAGTTATGATTATCCCGGCCTATATACAATACAATTATAAATTTTGCGGTTAAATCGTAATATAAAGTGCGGCGCGCACGTAAACGCCATTGGCGTGCAGTGTGCACATACGTCAATATGCGTGCAATTTAAGCAAGTAAAATTAGGTCGCCATAACAATTAAGATAATATTATATAATATTTTTAAGTTTATTTGACACAAATAAATAAATTATTATCACTAAAATATTGATAAAAAAACTGATTTCTATTACAGTCTGTCAAAAAAAGAATAGACAATGAACTAAATTTTCTAATCGTAATCAGTGCCGAATGGTGGTTTTTTCGCCTCGTATTTCCACTCACAACATTTGTACACTTCAAACATTATCATTAT
Organism: Plebejus argus; assembly: GCA_905404155.3. Classification (NCBI taxonomy): domain Eukaryota; kingdom Metazoa; phylum Arthropoda; class Insecta; order Lepidoptera; family Lycaenidae; genus Plebejus; species Plebejus argus. The sequence continues at coordinate 5,475,668 of FR989935.1, read as the reverse complement.
GGCAAATTTTTATCTAGTTAATTATAGATTTTCAATATTTTATGTAATATAAAATTTTTGTTCGGCGTCTACTCTTTTTTGACAAGCTATACAATATACATGTTTTAAAAATCTTCAAAACACATTATGTAGGTACTACAGAAAATGTTATAGCGACCAGTGCTAAACATATGATACGAACACGATTTTAATTGAATCTAATATACTAAAGAACTTAGTCAACCACGATTTAATCTTTGCTGAATTCACTTATACCTTAAAACAAAGTCCCTTGTTAGAACCTTAAGTTAGAATCTTAATACTAGTACACCGCTACTCTTCAGCATGCTGCCCTGTCCGGACTCCGGACAGAAGGCTTGTTCGTTTTTTTAGTACTTAAAAATATAAAACTGACTGGACATCGTGCATAGTTATTGTTTTTTTCTTTAGGGTTCTTATTAAATCTAATTTTATAGTACAAGAGTTATAATATTGCCATAGTAATAATATCCCTATATCGAACCGAAAACGATTATATTTCGTCGAGTTATGTATCGGAGATATTTGAGAACTACAAGTTACATCATTATGCTTTTGGGCCACATAGATATTTATACTATTGATTAAATATAAGCACAAGTACGCGACAATATAATTAAACTAACAATAATTATACTTTATCAAATGATCATCTGACGCTCATAAAATAAGGCAAAGTTGAATTAATAATATACATTATAGAATATAGACAATAGAAACCACCACTTCGAAATAAATGTAAACAAACCACTCTTATTATTTGACAAGAAGAAAGCAGTTTATTATATTCGCAAAAAGTACCTTCATATTGACAAAAGGCGCCCGAGGATTTGTTTACAATTTATTTTTTTACGGGTGTACATTTTTGAATACAAAATATGAGTACAATTATTACTGGATAAAATTCAGCCGCGTCTGACTTCAACTAACAACTAAGGGCCAGGCCACGACACTGGGTTGCGACTTGCGGCGTCGTATCGCAAAAACAACATCGCACGTAAATGAGATGAGATGTCGCAAGACAAAAATTTCATATAGCATAGTACTCTTTATATCTGATGCTTTCTGCGGCGTCGTAGATTTATAGTTTATACGATGCGACGCCGCAACGCAGTGGTGTGGCCTGGCCCTAACTGCTTCTGAACACTCATGGTGAATTGCACCAGAAGCGTAGTTAAAGTTAAGGTTAAGGTTATCGTCAAATATGGCGACTTTTGTTAGGGATTTGACAGTTCATTTCACATTTTGTTATGGTTAAAGTTATAGTTAAAGTAGGTTGATGCAACTCACTCTGTTTCACGTTTGACACTCGTTTTGTGCTAGAATATATTTCAGTAAATAAATATGATTTCTATCTGCTACACTATTTTGACGGCAAAACTTGGCCCAAATATACCCACTAGCGCCAATCTAGATTAAAACTATTCGTGGATTAATAGGTAATCCACGAATTACTTATCTCTCTATAGTTTCTGGTATTTATGAAAGAGTAGATATTATATTTTGACAAACAAATGGCAAAAAATCTAGACTGACGTAGGTGGCCCTTACTTTATTTTATTTATTAAGTATTTACAACTAGTGGCACTATTAAACTAAGCACATTGATCACGCATGACGATTCACCCTCTTACTAATAAAAAGTTACACAGCGTGTATAGAGGGTGCATAAGATTTTTTCTACTAATAATCATTTTTTGACATAAGGCCTGTATAACGACGCTGTCATTTCCATACAAATTTCTCTGTATAGACCATGTATAGACTCTGTGTAACGTGTGTATAGCTTAAAAACTCCTGTTTAACTATTCACACGTTGAACGCATGTTTAAGAAGTTTTTATTAGTAAGAGGGTCAATATTTAGAAAATTCTGATCACCAGAAATAGTAACATTTCACAGACAAAAATAGTAAACGATCACCAAAATACAGACCACCATTTTAATGTAAAATGACAACCAAAGATTCAACATCTCGCTATCCTATTTATGCAAAATGACTCCAAATAAATCATTGTTAAACTAAAATTAGTTTACGATCACCAAAATTACTAATTAGTAAATGATCACCAACATAATAGGTACTAGTAGCATTTGATGAATTAATGTAAAATTATAACCAAAGTATTTTCATTTTGCTATCCTATTAAAGAAAAATGAACCAAAAAATCATTGCTAACCGGAAATTAATTTTAAAATGAGAAACAAAAGAATTACATCTCGTTATTTAACTATCGTAAATAAATAATAATAATATACCTACTGATAACGGGACTCAGTATAAGTATCTCCATAAGTCCATACCAAATTTCAGCAAAATCGGTTCAGTGGTTTGGGCGTAAAGAGGTTACAGACAGACAGACACACTTTCGCATTTATAACATTAGTATGTAAAACTCTCATCATCAACGCTAATATTTTAAATTGGAAAGGGTAGGTGTCCGTCTGTTATCATAAATACTTCAATGCTTACATTTTTTGTCAATCGTAGTGATTTATTCGGACAGAAGTATCGCATTGATTTGCTTTATGAAGATTTGGTGATCATTTACTATATTTTGCGTTCGATTACAATTTGAAGTGTAGTCGTGACTAAAATAGCTGGTAGTATTGCAATTTTCGACTCTATTTTTTTGGTGCTAAAAACTTAGGTAAGCTTGGTATTCAATTTTAAATAACTTTTTTAGCATTAAAAGTTTCAATATTTAAGTAACTGTATAAACAATAATGAACCCAATAAAATACTGCTCCTACATATTTTAAGTCACTCGTTAAAGTACACATTTTTCAACGAAAATACAAATATTGAAACACCCCTGAACAAAGGCACGTTTATTTGGTACAAAGCGTACGGTTCCAATTAAATCAAATTACGATTATAGTTTAATATTATATAATTCCATCAACGGAAGCAAAACATGGCCAACAAGTAAAGATATTTACGCTACCTACAATCATTAAGGTATAGTTTTTCGCCGTCTAAGCGTTTTTATTACAGGGAGTTTGAGTTTTAGTCCATATGGCTTAAAATATTGGAAAATTCTTGAATAATAAAAAATCTGTCAAATAAACTTGATTTGATTACTGTTTTCTCGCACAACACAAAACTAAATAAAAAAAACATTTCTCCTGATTTTTTAAACTGTCATACTTATTTAGATAAGGTGAAGGCTATATTCTTTTAAAACTATAACTGTACCAAAATAATTACATATTATAATAATTATTACACCCTTGAGAGATAGAAGTTTGTTATAGATATTCAATTTGATCTTTATTAGAAAGAGAATAGAAATGAGGGCTAAATTATAGTTATTGTTAATTACACAAAAAACTGCCATATGACTGTGGAATAGAAAATTAACATTTTTTTTTTTATATTATCATTGCGACTCGAAAGCCACCGTTTTTTTGGCGTATTTTTCGTTAAACAAAAAGATTATCTGTAGAGTATAAACCATTATAACACACTTTTTTCTTGATAAATGATTAAAATTACTAGATTTTCTCATACCTAATTTGGTACACAATGACTTATATCAATAAACGTGACGGGTCTTATTGCTTACAACGATTGTTACTTTTGTCACAAAAGTATTTTAATCACTGACCCAAAATTTTTGTTTCAGTGATTGAAATATCTGGCGCTAAATATTCTTATCATTATAATATTAACAATTAGTTACAAGCTATTAAAATATATTTCTATGCAAAAACGTCGATATTTAAATGACCTAATTGTTAGTAAAATAATTGGCTGAGAAAGTTAGGCAAAACGAGGTCATAATTCCAAAGATAAGAAAGACAAGATTCAAATATAGTTTAGATTTATAACTTCGTAGTTTTCTTTTAAACATTAGTGGGGGGGGGGCATAGAAGAGCCGGTCACAGATATACTTAATATATATTAATTATTCTTACCTACTCAAGCATTGTTTCATCAAGTACAAAGTAATAATTTTTGGTCGCTAATGTTTCTTGATTTAAATAAAAGTTCGTTTTGCTTATTAAAAATAAATTCTACATCATTTTGGTTCTGTTCGCTGATTTTTCTGGTTACAGAAAACACCAAAGAAATTATTCCTGTCGGTAAAACAGTTCCTGTATTTGCTTGACTGTGGCGACTGGCGGTTGGTTTTATGAGATCTTAGGTCGGCGTCCAGTCACAATATAAAGCGTGATCGTATAGTATAGATATTGGCTATTTATACCTAGTAACGGCTGGATGGATATACGTTGATTCACTATAATAATAATTAGTATACTTCGAGGAATCGGGGAATTAGTGAGACACCCCGCACTCGTTGCAACTTTTCTTATTATTATTTAGAGTTCGTATACGGATTATATGAATGTTTAATAAGGGTGAATTTTGATACAGGTAAATCCAGATAATGTTAACGCTAATTCAGCGAGTGTTAGTTTGCCTGGCGCTACAGTATAACCAACAAGCGTGTCAGGCAAACAAAATATGTAAGTTTTGAAACAGGGTAATTACCTCATTTCGAAACTTACCTATATCTATACTACTATTATAAAGAGGAAAGATTTGATTTTTTGTTTGTTTGTTTGTTTGTTTGTTTGTTTGTTTGTTTGAGTCGAATAGGCTCCGAAACTACTGGACCGATTTGAAAAATTCTTTTGCTATTGGAATCTTACATTATTTCTGCTGAACATAGGCTACATTTTATTTTGGAAAAAAGTAGGGTTCCGTAAGATATTTGAGTTTTTCGGACGCAAGGTGTAAAAAATCAGCTAGAAAAGTTACTTATTTTGCGTACGCTGCCTAAACTATAAAAGATAGAACCATAAAATGTTCCAAGTAATTGTAGATCTTATAAATATCTACAAAAAAGTCCGCGACACACTATACCTATCTATGTCGAGTGCGGCACAATAACCATTTATTTATTTAAAAATCCTGATTTTTTTTTGACTAAATTGAAACGGATATATTTTACTCACGCTATTAATCCTTATCAAAATAAATTATTTTATCACTAAGTACAGTTTATGTAGATAATATTTGGTCCTTGAATGATTAAAATTGGACGTTTGGTTTTGAAATTATGGCGAAATTAAAATATTACGATAGTGGGCGTCACCAAAGCGCGTGCGGGAGGAATACAATATTCTGTTGTAGAAATGAAAATTCTGTACATAAAAGATATGAAATGACACCCGAAATTACACCTTTGTCACTACATCGCTAGAGAAGCCAAAAATGTGGTTAGTTTTTTGTCTGTCTGTCTGTCTGTCACTCTTTCTGTCTGTCTGTATGTTTGTTCCAGCATCACACGAAAAATACTGATCCGATTTGAATGTGGTTTTCGCAGATATATTTATCTTCTTCCAACTTAACATCTGGTGTATAAAAATTTTTTCCCCCACTCCTCTAAGGGGACAAAAGAGGGGGTCAGATTTTGTATCAAACTTTTTTCTTTAACACGAAAACTACTGATCCGATTTGCATACGGTTTTCACAGATTTGCATACGGTTTTCACAGATATATTATGTTTGTCTTCTTCCAACTCAACATCTGGTGTATAAAAATCCTCCCCCCCCCCCCTCCCCTCTCAACCCTCTCTGGGGACCAAAGAGGGGTCAGATTTCAGATTTTGTATACAACTTTTTTCTTTAGTGGACTTACTTCATATTAGGTATTAACTGTGTTTTTCAACTTAACATCTGGTGTATGACCTTCCCCCCACACCCTCTTAGGGGACAAAAGAGGGGGTAAAACATGTATCAACTGATGATGTAGAAAATATACTTTAAATGGCAAAACAACGTTTGCCGGGACAGCTAGTTTTTTATAAATACACAAATTGATGACATTAACAACTAAGCAATGAGCAGCAGTTCAAGATGCATGATTTAAGAATTTGCTTTGATGGTTAGGACTAGAGACCGATTGACCAATTGGTCTAAACTCTAAAGCAAACGTTGTAAATTGATTGATTAATCGCATTAATGATTGGAGAGATAAAAGAGCTATTAAATTATAATATTATTTTGTTGTCAATATATTATCCCGGTAAGTTTAATTTCATACTACCTTAAGAGATATAGATTTGTGACCGACCAAAACACCATTTCAACTCTCTCGCACCATTTCTCAACATTATGAAAATTATTTCATTTGGAATTTAAACAAAACAATATGTTGTAGTTTCACCATAAGAGCTTCATGAATAGGTGGAGGAACACATGAATAGTGTTTTATATCAAGAATGCTGAGAAATAGTGCAATATAAAACGATGTTAATAAAACATTAAAAATTATATTTAAATATTACACGATATGCCGTCATCGTATTTAAAACGCGTAAAATTAATGAACATTTAAGGAGGCATTAAACAAACTAAAGCGTACTCCGTTTCGATCGTACCGACGGTACGATTTTAGCCCAGAGAACATACACAGAAAAATAATAAATTTACATTTCATGAAGCCGTAAAAACTATACAGATCACCACATAAGCCGTCTATTTTGAATGGATGCACTTCACACACTCCAAATAAAACAAGTTTCCATATTTGTTAGATGGCGTTTTAACCATTCACGGGACACATCACACACTTTGGTCGGCGCACACACCATTTCGATTTATAGACGGTTCGTGTATAATCAGTTTTAATGCATAAAATAAAAATATTATATTCGATTTTCGCCATAAAAAAGGATAAATAAAAATTTTCAAAAACAAAACAACCATGCATGCTCTCCGGGCTTAGCACTACTAAAGTAAAGTGCTTACATAATTAATCTAATTATATTTAAATATCTGCTATAGGTTTCGTTCGGGACATCAAGGCTGCTATGTACCTGAGTTGGCGAGAAGACGCAAACGCGTATCGGGTGTCGCAATAGTTAGGTGGTAAGAGGCTCATAATTCTGACCCATAGGGGTAACACTATAGCTGCATCCGGATCAACGCGTTATCCCGTCCATGAGAACACCAAAGCAGCTTGAAAAGCTAGATTTGGTGTGCCAAAATATTCGCTTTGTGTCCTTACAAACGAGAAATCACGTCATCTAGCCAACTATAGGCGTGACATCGTGTGGTCAGTGGGGGTGGCCAGGTTTCACGCACCACTAGTCATGGCCGCTGGCGTCGCTAGGCCGCGACATCTGATCAACAGGCGTGGCACGGCCGACCACCTCATCTGGCCAATAAGGGCGCGTAAGCCGATGCTTACGCGAAGTACATGACCTTTTTGGTGACAGCGTGCACGGTGATCGCACGCGCCATGGCGCCGGGCGTGCGGTCCTCGCTGCAGGCGGACTGGTGGCTGCCCTCGCCCGAGTCGTGCTCCTTCTCCACCAGGTGATATCTGTAAGTTACATTGCTTATGATCACATCTGTAACAGTTACATTACTTTTGGCGACATCTGGCTAAATACATACATTACGATTTGTTTTGATTGACGACAAAAGTTTCTATGAGTGATTTTTTTCACTTTTGAATACCAAAAGTGGAAAAGTCACTCGGAGACATTGAATGGTTGCTAAATGTAAAATGTTGGAATGAAGTTCCTTATCGCTCGTTAGGGGGCTAGACGGAAAATGACGTAACGACACTTTCTGACCGACACCAATTTTAGTATCTGCGAAGTAGGGGCAGAGGGCGTTGATATGGCGATGACGTCAACTGGCGGGAAATTTAAAACTTCATTCCATCCGGGTGTCCCTTGATACCTCTCAAGTTTTTTTGATAATTAAATTCACACATAAGAAATCACCTTTCAGTGGGGCCGTAAGTTCCGTATTAATAAGTTTTACCTGGCTCGGAAGGCGACGAGGTGGGCGTAGTATGCGGGCGCGGGGATAGACACGGATCGCGTGCAGCGGACGTACGTGTGACACAGCTGGTACGTCAGACACTGCAGCTCGTCAGAACCGAAGTGGTTGTCGTCCCACAGCACGTGGTAGTGCGACGGACGAGATGTACCCTGATAAATATATAAATATATACATCTTTAGATAGATGTTTGACGATTTACGATAGACAGATTGCAATAATAAGGTTAAAGTTAATACATTTACTTCTTGTTTCTATCGATTTATATCAGGCCTTGTATTATATGCGAAAGTATAAAAAAGTGTGGTAAAACCAATGAAGGACCAGGTCACTAGGTCAAATTATGATCTACTGCTTATGCAGAGACGTCTAAGCATAAAATTTATCTTTACACGCGAAAAACATTTTTAACACATAGATCAATATCGCTCATACATCAGATGATTAGGCGAAACGAAGTGTGTGTTCACACTTTTTCGACAAAATTATATATCTATAATATACATAGATATCTCTATAATATACTTGTATCATGATCACAGACATTTGATCATGATAGATACCGCATGTGTATGTACTTCGCGTGCCATATCGCGCTACCAAACGACGAGCACTGCTCGTCTTTCGTCGTCTGTTCTTTATTCTGCTATCGGAAACGGACGTCAATCGGAATTTTAAAAATGCCTAAATGCCTAAAAGTGTCGTAACTCGTATTGCACTGTAGAAATTCAAGCTTGGATAGTGGGCATTTTTCTTATCATCGGTACGTCACAGTGACAGTAGCTATAAAAAAGTGGCACGCTCGTTTTCATACAAATGGAGCGACATGCGGTATCTATCTTGATCTATGTCTGTGATCATGATCGTATTTCGTAAAACTTTTATAGTGGCATTTGTCCGACACTCGCTCACATTCATTTTCTCGCGTGTTTTAAATAAAGCACATTACCTGTATGCCCTGATGGCTGCACAGGTAGAAGTCGAACTCGGTGGGATGCGTGATACCGAGGTCTACTGTGGTGCCGGCGGGGATGTTACCCGACTTGCCCGACTGCTCCTTCTTGTCCGCACAGAACAGCCGCGTGTGGTGACGCTTCTGCACCACTATGAACGTTATGCCCGGCTTGTATTCCGCCTCCAGCTGAAATTCAATATACGGCAAATACAGTAACTGAGAATTATACACAGCGTTTGGCTAATAAAATATCTGGCTATACATAAAATCTACATATTTTTGATTTCAAATTATATTATCGGTCCTAATACCTCTATTTAGGCAAAAAACGATAATTTTCAAATTGTAAGTTTCACTCACTTACATGTTAATTGCTCACTGAATAGAATAGAATAGAATAGAATAGAATAGAATAATTATTTATTTGCAGCTATTACTATATATAAGATACTAACAACAAAAAAATTAACTTAAATTTTGATAAATAAGTAAGTACAACTAAACAAAGACATTAAAAATTCTTAAATAAATCAGCCGCAAATTGGACCAAGCTCGGCAGTGTTGGCACACCTAAGGTATCCAACGCCGGTCTTCCGCTTGACCCATTCCGTGACTTCCGTGACCTCACAGCCGTGCAAATATATTCACCTCACCTCACACCTCACCTCACACTGTGCAAATATATTTTATTTGACAACTTCCTCCTTGTCTATTTTTAACAATATGTCCAATTTACCTTTATACAAGCTTCTCTAACAGCGGTGAGCTCATGTTGCAGCACATGTATGAACTGTCCCTCGGATATGCCATCCCGGTACATGATGATGCGGTGCGGCTTGAAGCCCCCGGTGCTCTTGTAGAACATTATCAGTAGCTCCTGCACCATACTGCTCATCTCATGGACTATCTCCTGTCTGGAATTTACACGTGGATGTAAATCATTGCAGTAAAGTTTTTTTTAGAGCCTGTTTCACCACTTCCTGATAAGTGCCGAATAGGCTTTCCACCAAAACTTGACAGATGAAATATGGAGAATCCGTCAAAATAGCTGTGAATAGCCTATTCGGCACTTTATCAGAAACTTAATGAAAAATACTTTGCAGCAAAAGCATTTTTAGATGATGACATGTGGTCTTTGCCTGTTGAGAATAACATTGAATAGGTTTTTCCTTTTGTGAATGTTATTAATAGTAAGTGTATTTAAGAAGCTAGAATAATATTATATAAAATAGAAAAAATACAATACAATGTATACATTATACAATATACATACATCGATATAAAAAAATCTAGAATATTGCGAACTATAAAATCACACATCAGTCATCACAATATGTTACATACATCATTTTTCATGAAAAACACCCCTTTGCGGTAACGTAGAGACGCCAGACGTTGCTTAGACGTTGCCATGGTAACATCACTGGCTACGACGCGTTGGCTTCCCAGTGAGTTATAGCTCTAGGGTTCATAAGGTTCATACCTATGCTGCTGCACCCTCACAGTGGCGGCGTACCGCGAGGGGTGGGCGTCCATGGAGCCCACCACTGCGGCTATAGACGGCTTCTTGTTGTCGCCCGCCGGCGGATGCGTCACGTCCACACCCAGGAATATCACCGGCTCATTGAACACCTACCATAGAGGAGAGACCATTGACATCTAGACTATATTATAGTTTTTTTATTATTTTTTTAAATAAGATTTTATGTCCTGGTAACAAGCCCTAAAGTTTTTTTTAATAAACTCTGCAATTAAAACGGTTGTTTCCGTCTCATTTTTCAAGACCATTGTCACATGATAAATGTTTGAGGGCCTGTTTCACCACTTCCTGATAAGTGCCGGATAGGCTATCCACCTTGCCCTGGCAGATCGAGTACGAAGAATCTGTCAAACAAGTTGCGGATAGCCTATCCGGCACTTTATCAGGAAGTGGTGAAACATGCCCTAGGTACAGTTTTCACATCTGTCGATATTCAACTGTAATATTATTATTGTCTACGTCAGCTTGTCAATGCTTTTACACTATATTATGTTATAAATATATAGTCTGGTCACGAAGCTTGTAAATCATATCTTATTCACTTACACAGACATTAGGACTGTATTTTTCTATCTTACCTTCGGACGTAGTGAGGGCACCAAAATGGAGTTAATGCCACCAAGTTTGACGTTGATCTTCAGACACAAGTTGCTGAGCGTCTGCGGCGAGGTCTTGTTCACGTTCTTGGCTTGCACGCACTGCGTCGCCATACCCAGTACCGTGTCACCTACGCGCTTCACTTCCGCTAAAAATAAAATTAGGGTTACCAGTTAATCATAAAGAAATAAGGGTACTATGTTTAATAAAACGGGTTTCTAACAAATCTGAGCTTGTACTGAACACAGGATTTTGGCGATTCAACTAGTTTGTCTAATGCGTCCAAGAATACGAACGAAATGACATTGATAACATTTTATCATTTCCTTTGTCCATGATTTAATATATATTGTTGTTTGTGAAATTTATGTAAGTAATTATCTATTAGAAATTGACATTGTATCAAATATCAATTTTATTTTCGATTTATTTTATTTTACCTCAAATACGATGAAATGCATCGAGATCGAAGTCGACACACAAACCAAATTATTAGCATATATTATAAACGTATTTTTTGTTGTGAACTGTAAAACTGCCTCTGTTTAAGCATAAGTAATTTAAACTTTAAAGTATGACATCTTTAACATTAAAGTAATAAAGTTCAAATTACCGTAAACAGGAGTCTTGCCGGGTAGCACAACAACTACCAACTGTAGCTGCATGAACGTAGACTTGAGGTACTTGAACATGGGCTCGACCTGGTCGGGGCCAGTGGCATACTTGCAGAAGCATGGCTGGCCTATGATCGGCATGCCAGCATCGTTCGATATCTTCTGTAGCTGCTGTGTGAAATTCCTGTGAAAATTTTATTTTAATAATTTTTGGAAATCTTTACAGCTAACATACATAATATAAAACCTAAATACAATACAAGAAGGCTTTTAGATAAGTTATAGCTACTTGCTTTTGAAAAAAAAAATATTCCCGAAAAAGTGAACATTTGAAAATAGATTTCCATTTCGAGTTTGTACAGAAGATAACTTTTGCATCAAACCCCAATAATGAGACCTTAAAATGTAATAGGACGCTTTTGCCCTTCATTTTTGCTAAGCGTTCATACAAGAATAGAATCTCACTTGAGTGCATCCTCGCGAACAGTTCTTTGTGGTGCGAAACACGCAATCGCCCACACTCGGATTTCAACGCCCATGAAAAACTGTTTACCGCGCATGTCCCATACACCTTGGTTTGGTAAAGCTTGCTGTGAACATTACAACAGATTAGAAATACATACTAAAGTTTATAGCTTTACATTTGTTTAGTAAAATGAAAAAAAAAAAATAAGTCATCTACTTGTCCCTTTTGTGAACTACAGTGGGCCTAAAATGGTCACTTAGTCACAGAATATATAATAGTACTCCGTACAGAAGTTTATCTTAGAAAATGTATGCAACAAAATGTCTTCTGTAAATCTTGATACATATGGTTCAATTTAGCATGACTCAGAGTTCTGCATCTGTTCGTTTATATGCCTACCAACATCTATCTATTACAAGCCAATATTCTTATGACTATGGAAAACGATCCATATTACACTGAACCTATACATTGAGCGGCCCGCTCGCATGCAATTAATGTGCCGCTAGGGCTGACTATACGCATCTATATTATATTCTGTGACTATACCCAAAAAATACCTGCGCACGGTGCGCTATTTTATATAATATTGTATTGGTATTTAATATTTATTCATCACGGACCATGTCAACGTGCTGAGTTATAGTGATGTACACGTTTTTCCTTTGCACCTTCAAGATAAAAGTTCGGGCAAGATATCAACCTCGCACTCCTGCGAGGATCTTGCCCACTTCAGTATCTTCTCGTCTATCAAGATTCAAGACGCCCAAAATGGGCGCCGTAATACGACCTAATATTAATACATAAACAATACCTGCCATTATCCAGCTTATATTGTTTCTCGACTCCTTATTACACTTCTTACAACGTATGAAAGTAAACAATAAAACAGAGATGCAAATAAATGCCGTTGACACTGTATACCTACTATTTATAATTATGTATTTACTTATTAACTTTGAATACAATAAATCGAGGCAAAAGTAACCATTCCTACTTTGACCACCTATTTAGTATTTTGTTTCAAATATAATAACTATAATATTATAATATGTATTTGCGTCATCTAATGGCCTATTTATTAAAAATTCTAATTACTTAAAAAATAATATATTTATAGCTTTCATGGAAATTTCTTTAGATATTTAAATAATATTCAGTTTAATGAGAGTAATTATTAGAAGTTGAAAAATTTTTTTTAATTTAAAAATAGATCAAAACGCAATGTCGCCGCTCGCTCGCTCGCCCCTACTGAATTATACGCTGCGCAAGGGCAGCCGCGCGTAGGTATGTTTTCGATGCCTACACGCGGAGTGAGACAGGCCTGACTTAGTGGAATCATAAGATGAATCATAATAATATGATTAATTTTTTTTAAATTGCAAAATACAACTCTGCTTGTATACATAAATCTAGAGCTAGATACAAGGGAGTGGTTTACAAATCTTACTTGTCCACCGAGCGAGGACACCCGTCCGCCATACTGCAGTTTCGGCGGCGGCAGCACGCGCCCGCGCACCTCCATCATGTTGTTGGATATCGTCAGACCAAACTCCTTTACGTATAGATCCGTGTTGAAGTTCGCGCGCCGCACTAGGTTGTTGATCTCGCGCTCCCTGTAAAATTCGATAATACATAATATAATCTGTGCTAATCCATACTAATATTTATAAATGTGAGAGTGTGTCTGTCTGCCTGTCTGTTACCTCTTCACATCCAAACCGCTGAACCAATTTTGTTAATTGCTGGGTATGGAGATACTCTGAGTTCCGGGAAAGGACATAGGATACTTTTTATCTCAGAAAAATGTACAGTTCTCGCACATTACAGTGCCTGAATTACTTTGTTAGGAAAATAGTATACGTAAATCATTCGCGCCTTCTTTGGTCTTGATTTTATACTAAAGAGTCACTCAAACACACAAAAAAATTCATGAAATTTAAATACAGACATGTCCTTCTGACAGAAACGGCAATAACAACACGACAAATAATTCAGTCCTAAAACTTCTATGAACAGGAAGTCCATAATTCTCTGGGTCATGTACACACTTACTCGGCAATACTTTTATTTAAGGTCAATGAACTTATATGAAAATACACTAGCAATGCCCTAGTTTAACTTGTTCATTGGTTTGACTGTATTATTACATGATATTCATGAAAACATGTAGTCCATCTGCTTAAAATGCTAAACAGATTTAGATAAAAATTTATATTGAGATACTTGTCATGGGCAACAATGTATGATCTTGGAAATCTTAGCTAAATCGCAGTTGTATTAAAAAGTATACCTGTCAGGTGCAGATCGGGCGGTGGCTTTGATCATCGTAGATGTCTGCATGTCTGTCAGTTTCTTGATGCATCTCTGTCCCGGTACAATGTTGCACACCTCCAGTGGTAGATACGTATGTTTGTGCTCCTGACCCACTTGCAAGCATGGCAAATGCGGGTACCGTAACTTCATTTTGTATTTATCCAAGAAGTACTTAGCCACAGTACATTCCACAGTCTGTCCGTTTTCCAATTGCAGGGGGAAGCTAAAAATTAAGGAAGAAAACTTATTTTTAATACACCTACAAGACATCATGAAATCTGCCAAAAAATTGTTGAACATTTTTACACACTGAAATGTAATAAAAATAAAACTATATTTATAGCAGCAGAATATAACTTACGATTGCATCTGCGCCGGCCGACGAGTCACATTGCAAACTCTGTATTTACGTTTCATAGTCCCACAGTGAGTAATTTCAATTTTGAGTCCCTTGATTTCTTTCGTAAACTTAACTCTTTGGGAGTCTGTCAATGGTTTCCTTTGTTCATTAATGTCCCTTATATCTAACACTTCACACATAAATTCTATTACTGGCTGAGCTTTATAAAATGCAGTTGCAGAAACTGAAATAGAGAAATTAGTGAGCAAACTTAATCAAATTATTATTATTTACATCAATTAACAGCTCGACAAGGCTTTGAATGTGGCGAGAAAAGCACTGCTATCATACAAAAACATCATTCTTGACAGTTCTCCTTTACCAGCACCACCCATTGACGTATTCATTTAAAGCCTTGGAGCACTTTAGTATTAAAACTATTAAATTAAATAAATATTAAACTGTACATTCTCATCACAAATTCAAAAAACTTATTAGTTACAATTATTTTAATTCAATTAATCCAAAACTCTTTTTTGTATTTTTTTAGATACTTTTTTGTAAGTTTCTATAACTAGAACAGTCTTATTTGTTTATGTTATCAAAGTATGTTGAAACAAACCGTCAATATTCAGCATCATTTTCCACTGACTCGGCCGCACTGACTGATGGAAACCAAACCACACTTCTCTGCCGCCACCTAGAGGATGGTAGTATCCTTCTGGGGATGAAAAGAATGACCTTCCCACTGGGGTGTACATCATGGAAGGTAAGTGCCTCATAACTACGTCCAAAGCTAATATAGCATCGTACGGAATTTGTCTTGTGCGTCCTTCCAGAGCCTCTTCGAGGGCAAATAATGACACCTGATTAAGAAAATAAAATGTTGCAGTCAAAGTCAATAAAATCAACAAATTTTAAATTTAACTGGATTTATTTTTATATTTACTAGGCATTACTTTAGACTAATTAGTCTATGATAAGTACAACTCGGTCAAGTTAACTCCGTACCTAATAATAAAGAATAAAAGTTAAAAAACTATGTTAACTATAAATGCAGTCAAGTATTGTAACAATGACTAAGAAGTATGACATATTTTAGAATAAAATAGAAAATGATTATAGGGTTTTAAAATATAGGTTAACTTACTTGTGCTACCCATTTGATAGTGACACGAAAGACTCTGTCTTTCCCTTCCCCAGGCAAAATAACTTCCAATTCGACTCTGTCGTTTCCAATAGGCAGTGGGTCTCTTGTATACAAATTATTTCTTCCATCAAAAACTGGTTTCAAAGCACCAAATATTTTATTATAACAATGTACCATAGTTTCTACTATTTCTCTATTGACCTAAAAATTTAATTCATTAATCATAATAATAATACAGTATTTTGCAACTGACAATAAGTAAACATCCGTTAGTACCTTTCTAGGACATTTGTCAGGTTGTATATTGACATCGTAATGATGCACAAATCCTCTGGGCATCGTTATTTGGAAGTGATTAGCACGAAGCATAATAGGTCTGCCCTCGTGCCCGAGATTTGGTCTTCTCGGGCATGTTAGAACTGGTAGGTCGGGGGGCGGAGCGACAGCAGCGACGAGCGCGATCCCGGGCGCTCCGGGGGCGACCGCGGCCGCAGCGCCCGTAGCGGGCGCGGTGCTTGGGGCCCCAGGAGCTGCACCTGTCGTGCCTGCTGCCACACTCGCTGCACCCGATACACCCACCGCTCCTGCACTCGTCTCCCCCGCTGGAGCTGAGGCAATAAAACATTATTTTTAATGTCATTCCTCATTAAACTAATTATATTTTGATAAGAAAATGATATTTGAAATATTGAGGACAGTCAAACAAAGGATGATGTTGTCCCATATTAGCAATAATTTCTAAAGCACTCTTACGTTGGCCAACGGGGTACATCTTGAAGTATTGTTTATCTAAAATAAACTTAAAAATAAGAATAAAAATAAGTTCCTCGTGTTTAATTTATCAATGTGGTTAAAATGATTAGGTATAGCGTTGAACTGCAAATCTAAGCTAGAAATTGATTGATTGACGTTTCACTAGCTATTTTGACATGTAACCATAAATATTGATATATTTTTTTCATTGAATAGTGGCAAAAGAAAAGCTGAACGTTTCTTTTTTTATTTTGGCAACATCAAAATGCAAAAAATAAGGCGTCTCCCAGACCCCAGACCACCCCCAGACAGACGCGGGCGGCTTTTTGTGTATCAGTCAGTATGAGTGTCATATTCTAACGGCCCGGCCGCATCTGCGTCTATCGTCCGAAGCTTCGTGCTAAGAGATGATAATTGATACTATTGGACGATACACGCAGATCGTCCAATAGTATCGGTTTTAGCGCGAAGCACCATGCATATGCGGCCGCAGCATCATGCTTCGGACGATAGATGCAGATGCGGCCGGGCCGTTAGAATATGACACTCCTAGTGACACAAAAAAGCCGCGCATGCGCAGTTGAAAAACCAAACGAACACGACTTAGGGAGTTTTGCCGGGAATGTGAAAGAGTGATGTTGTGATTTTGTATTATTTTCCTAAAATTGTGTTAAGTTGGGTTTTTAATCTACACTACTATTATAAAGAGGAAAGATTTGATTTTTTGTTTGTTTGTTTGTTTGTTTGAGTCGAATAGGCTCCGAAACTACTGGACCGATTTGAAAAATTCTTTTGCTATTGGAATCTTACATTATTTCTGCTGAACATAGGCTACATTTTATTTTGGAAAAAAGTAGGGTTCCGTAAGATATTTGAGTTTTTCGGACGCAAGGTGTAAAAAATCAGCTAGAAAAGTTACTTATTTTGCGTACGCTGCCTAAACTATAAAAGATAGAACCATAAAATGTTCTAAGTAATTGTAGATCTTATAAATATCTACAAAAAAGTCCGCGACACACTATATCTATCTATGTCGAGTGAGGCACAATAACCATTTATTTATTTAAAAATCCTGAATTTTTTGTGGACTAAATTTAAACGGATATATTTTACTCACGCTATTAATCCTTATCAAAATAAATTATTTTATCACTAAGTACAATTTATGTAGATAATATTTGGTCTCTGAATGATTAAAATTGGACGTTTGGTTTTGAAATTATGGCGAAATTAAAATATTACGATAGTGGGCGTCACCAAAGCGCGTGCGGGAGGAAGACAATATTCTGTTGTAGAAATGAAAATTCTGTACATAAAAGATATGAAATGACACCCGAAATTACACCTTTGTCACTACATCGCTATAGAAGCCAAAAATGTAGTTAGTTTTTTGTCTGTCTGTCTGTCACTCTTTCTGTCTGTCTGTATGTTTGTTCCAGCATCACACGAAAAATACTGATCCGATTTGAATGTGGTTTTCGCAGATATATATTTTATCTTCTTCCAACTTAACATCTGGTGTATAAATTTTTTCCCCCCACCCCTCTAAGGGGACAAAAGAGGGGGTCAGATTTTGTATCAAACTTTTTTCTTTAACACGAAAACTACTGATCCGATTTGCATACGGTTTTCACAGATTTGCATACGGTTTTCACAGATATATTATATTTGTCTTCTTCCAACTCAACATCTGGTGTATAAAAATCCTCCCCCCCACCCTCCCCTCTCAACCCTCTCTGGGGACCAAAGAGGGGTCAGATTTTGTATACAACTTTTTTCTTTAGTGGACTTACTTGATATTAACTGTGCTTTTCAACTTAACATCTGGTGTATGACCTTCCCCCCCCCCCACACCCTCTTAGGGGACAAAAGAGGGGGTAAATAAAACATGTATCAACTGATGATGTAGAAAATATACTTTAAATGGCAAAACAACGTTTGCCGGGACAGCTAGTGTGTAATATTGGTAGAATATTAACCATCTAATGTAAATGGTATTCGTTATCGTGCACAAGTGTAGGAAAGTGATGCATTATCCAGAAACGTGCGATTTTGTGTTCCCTCCAAAACTCCATTGAAAGTTTCAGTAAAGCGTCTACCACTTTATTGAAACGACCGACTTGACTCCTTGAGACCTTGACTATATTGACTTTTACTTAGACTTTGACTAGACTAAATGACCTGACGATATTACATGAAAACGATGCTGAAAATTATTATAATAGGAGGAATACGGTTTTCCCGCCATATTCCTTACCTTTTTACCTTGTCTGTGGCACAACATACACATACTTTGTGTCAAGTTGCCAAAATCGAAGAGAAAATGAAAAGAACACGACTTATGTCATGGGATTTTTGGTTGACACCATTGAGATACTATAGTCCTTAATCTGTGGTTGACACAGGGGACACAGGTGTCAGGTGTCATTTGTCAGGTGTCACTTGTCAGAAGTCAAAAAAAAGTAAAAACATAACCTAACAAAATATGGTCGATAATTTTAATTGATCCTGAAAATAGCTAGCTATGTCTATACCATATAGTGGAACATTCAAGAGATCGGGGGGTGTCGTCTCAGCAATAGGAAAACAATTAAATGCTGTAAATCTCAAAGCAGCTAAAAGGATTACAGTAAAATTCGACCCGTTTGCCGATAATGTTACTCATACAAGGTGAGATAAATGGTTCGACATGTATTATATATTTTACAGGCCATGACATCTTGCATTATCTTATTTTCGTTGTTTCCTTTGTTATTTCTCATTCGTTGTTTTCAGGAACTTTTTACATTATATGAGCTCGAAGAAGATAGCTTTAACAAATACAAATTGTGCTCTTAAAACTGAAGTAGTTTGTGACAGAAGTGAACCTACTGTTGAAATAACATTAGCACCCTCAATTGCTGGTAAGAACCTATTTCTTTGTTATTGTCATTCCTAACCAACAACGAAAACAGCTTTTATTTTAAATAAGAAACATACAACTCTTGCCACTATTATGCTGCTATGTGTGTTATGATCTGAAATACTATTTATGTTGCTATGTGTGTTATGAGCTGAAATACTATGTGTTATGTCTATAATATTATAAAATATATTCTGTTTATTTCAGAAACAGAAAAAATAGCAAAAGTTACCTTTAAGTGTGGCAATTTGACCTGTCTTGAGATATTACAGCTGTTGAACAAGCACATATCATCCAAAGCACCAGTTGATCAAATAGCAACCACCACACAAACCAAATTAGAGAAGAAGTCCAAAAAGAAGTAGTTACAATGTCACGAAAGGGTAATCTTCATATTGTTGAAGAAATATACAATCAGTTGCCAGCCTTCACCGATGTCTTCTCCGAAGACACTTTCTACATGTTTGCAGCTTTGTTTGTTGTGTCTACAATAATAGTTGCATTTATACTATCAAGGTTCATTACAATAAAACCTGTAGAATAGATAAAAATGAAGAAACAAAAATATGGAATAAGTGTCTTAAATACTTGGTTACTGGATCTTTTTTGGCTGAATATAAGGTACATGGACACTCAAGACGTGACAAAAATTAGCGACCACTTTCTGTTGCACATTTTAATTTATCAGGGCATACAACAACTACTGTCTTATTGTGTGCTTGTTATGTGTGAGATATTGTGGTTTGTTTTATTAGAATAGAAATTATATAAATATTACAAACATTGTCTTATAAATTTTAAGCCCTTTTCCTTTATACAGGGTGCAATTAAGCCTTCCTGCCAAAGAAGATGGGGCATTTTTGTATGGAACCCGTACCCAAGCTGTAGCACGTCCAGACTTATATCAAATGAAAGGGCTTGAAAAGTTGAACATTTTATTGTATGACGAAAAATCTAAACCATGGGAGAAAAAAGTTAATGAGGGTAGAAGGTAAGAAAAAATCACAAAAAAATCACACTGTATTATTGCATCAATTTATAGTGTTGCTGGTAAGGAATCATTTCTGGAAAGTAATCGTATATGGCAAACTTGAGGAAAGTGTTTTATTTTAGTATATAATTGTTTCATATTTTTATGAAATGTATGGGAAAACAATAAAACCTTAAAAAATCTAACCTTTCCTGAATTTTATCGTACATAATTACTTTGGAGAAATGTTTTATAATTAGCAATACCAGCGAACGGTGCAATAATACAGGTTTTTTATTTTTCCCGAAAACAAAAAAAAACATCCTGTATTATTGAATTTATTTGTAGTGTTGATAGTAAGGAATAATTTCTGAAAAGTAATCATATAATATGGCAAACTCAAGGAAAGTGTTGTATTTCAATATGTTGCTTCATATTTCAAAGGATTGTAGGATTGTATGGGAAAACAAGAAAACGCTGAATGTCGAACCTTTGCCTGTTTTTTTCGTTTAATATCACTTTGGAGAAATTGTTTATAACTAGCAATACTAGCGCATGGTGCAATATTATAGAAGGTTTTTTCTTATTTCTTAGAAAAAATAAAACATCCTGTATTGTATTATTGCACCAATCGCTAGTACTGCTTATTATAAACAATTTCTCCAAGGTAACAAACAATACACGGTAAAATCCAGGAAAGGTAAGATTTTTAAGGTTTTATTGTTTTCCCATACATTTCTTAAAAATATGAAGCAAATATATTGAAATACAAGTTTCCTTGAGTTTGCCATATATGATTACTTTCCAGAAATTATTCCTAACTAGCAACACTACAAATTAATTAAATAATACAGGATGGTTTTTTTTCTTTTTCGGAAAAATAAAGCATTCTGTGTTATTGCACCATTCGCTAGTATTGCTGATTATAAAACATTTCTCCAAAGTAATTATACACCGTAAAATCCAGGAAAGGTAAGATTTTTAAGGTTTTATTGTTTTCCCATACATTTCTTAAAAATATGAAACAATATACTAAAATACAACACTTTCCTCAAGTTTGCCATATACGATTACTTTCCAGAAATGATTCCTTACCAGCAACACTATAAATTGATGCAATAATACAGGGTGATTTTTTTGTGATTTTTTCTTACCTTCTACCCTCGTTAACTTTTTTCTCCCATGGTTTAGAGATTTTTCGTCATACAATAAAATGTTCAACTTTTCAAGCCCTTTCATTTGGTATATGTCTCAAAGTGCTACATTAGTGGGTACGAAGTGTCCCTCCTTTTGATATATTGATCCTTGTTAAAAATACACGTATTTTTTCTTTTATAATCTACTGAAATGCTACTAAAATGTTGAGAAATACTACTACTAAAGTGTTGAGAAATAGCTTCCGAAAGTTATCCTAAAAACACTTGCGTGACGTTCCCCCGCGTCACCCCCCCTTATATCCACCGCCGCGAGTGACCGTTCTGCAACGATTTTAAATGGGATAAAATAATTGTCATTAACAAAAAAATAACACCCAATTTTTTTTGGTTAAATGGACTCTCCTAATTAATGATACTGAAGCCCTGGAAAAAATTTGGCAGGAAGGTTTAATTGCAAATTTGCTGGGTAGAAACAAAATTAATTTAGGATAGTTCTAATTGTATAATGATGTTTTTATAAAATATAATTGTTTGAGTTTTAGTAAAAAAAATCATAATGATTTAAAGTATTTTTTTAAATAAAAAACAGTAATTTATGATGAGAGAAATATTTTATTCCAAAAATATGAAACAAATATTTACGCAATTAAAACTCTTGAGTACCCCAGCGGATCTGAAAGAAAACATATATTTTTTATTCACTATAAAAATTATGTGTTTAGAGTGTCATAATGTCGCAAAATATACAATAGTAATTTTAATAAACTTGATTTGTAAAACTTACGTCAGTTGTGCGAGCTTTTTGTTTTCTCTCTACAAGAGAAGTTAGCGCCTCCGAACGCACAGCCAGGGAATCAATTCTCTCTACAAGTTGTTGGTAGGGGGACAAGGGTTGAGCACCCATTACTACATGTCCCAATTTAGAATCTATCTTTGCGTCCAGTCGCGCATTTCGAATTAAATTCACAATCCAGCATTCAGCTTCATCTGGCTGCATACTAAGATTCTCTGCCAACATTCTGTAAAAGAGTAAGTTTTCATGAGATGAAATAATTTTTATTTTGGGCATCATAGGCCCATATTATGGCTAACATTCCACAAGTGAGTAAACTAACTAAAGGTGAGACCACTGCACTGTAGGCGTGATGACACTGCAGGGCGGCGACGCGTAACGGCCAAGTATAGCGGCGCCATTACGTCTAGTGAGCTCTTACTTTTACACTACAGTAATTATATCCTTTTGACTTACCCAATACTGATAACTTGATGAATACGACAGAACGTTTCGAAAATCATCAATCTTGCGTTTTCAACAAACTCTTCCAGGCAAGCGGTCAAGAAGAAATCAGTAGACAGAACAGCTTTGCATTGGTTAAGTTTCCGACGCGCTGCGTCGAAATCGAAGTTTACGTAAAGGTGTTCAATGAATTCAGTGATGGGATCTCTGTAAGAATTTAATAAGAATAATTATAGCCTTATTTCATAACCTAAAGAGTCTTTCTCTCGATAAACGTAAAACGCGACGCAGCACAGCATTTTTTTTAGAGATTTAACTTTTTTTAATCTAAGGAAATTGGTTTAGGCTTATCACGAGAAGTTATTTTATCACAACTATTGGTCTAAGATCCGTACTAAGATCGTCCTTCACCGAACTGCTTACCAGACAAAAATGATGTTTTAGAGAACAAGATAATTTTTTAAATATGTTTAGATTAGGCAACCCCTTTGGAAATTGTCATTATTATTTTTAATTAAATTTATAAAAAAATATTTTTTTTTTAATTTCACTGGCGTGTCTACTAAATAAAATTGACTCCGATGGAAAGTATATAATGTATACAATATGCTACACCTCAGTTGCAGACCTTTTTTTTGTCCCTATTACCTGGTTGCTGTGTTTAAACAGGTAAATTGATATTAGTAATTGCGCTTTATTGTTTACCAATTGAAACCAGTCTCAAAATGTAAGCAATTTAATTAGAAATAACGTAGTATAAAGTTGCTTGAGAAAATGCAGTCGTAAATGCGGGTTGCAAGGGTTTAAAGTTAAAAAATTCGGGGCGAGCAAAATTGTTAGACAGAGAGGCATTGAGCGTACAATTCTCTGTTATAGAAAAGGATACACTACTACAGCTGCGCGCACAGGCGTCGTAAACTGTGAGAGAGTGCGCATGTTCCATACTCCATGGTAAAGACAAGGATAAATTAATGTACTATAGTGTAGTGTTTTGAATGCGTATTTTGTTAGTAAACACGACGTGTTGTGTACTGTAAAGAAAGTACAAAAATGACAAAGAAAAAGTGTTTTTTATGCAAAAAAAGTGACTCTGTAATTGACTTTAATGATAAATCATTTAAAAATTGTTATTTGAAATTATTGTTCCGACAATCGAAAGGTTTTAAATATGGTAATGTCAAGTTAACCAAAGACCAAACTCAGTTTATTGGTTATCACTCTGCTTGTTATAAAAATATAACAGTGTTGAAAAAAATTTATCACGATGATTTTGATGTATTTGTCAAAAATCTTGAAGTAAGTATATAAATCAATTACTTTTTTCTATGTATATATCAGAATTTTTTTTCAATTTTGCGTTTTCGTATCTTAGTTATGTAAATTAAACCAAATATTAATAAAAGTAAATTCAAATCTGTAAAAGCTGGTATTTTTAGGGTTCCGTAGCCAAAATGGCAAAAAAGGAACCCTTGATTACTATAAAAACTACCAACGAAAATTGGTTTGAACGAGATCTAGCTGGTAGTTTTTTTTAATATGTCATAAATGGTAAACCTTAATCTAAATTTCATTAAATCGACTGAAATATAAAAATAAATCGAAAACATTTTAATTTCATAAAAATAAACCTTATTGCTGCTGCGGAACCCTTCATGGGCGAGTCCAACTCGCACTTGGCCGCTTTTTTGAAAGTTAAAGTTGTATATAAATTTTGCAAAAAAACCCTTGCAACCCGCATTTACGACTGCATTTTCCCAAGCAACTTTATACTACGTTATTTCTAATAAAATTGCTTACATTTTGAGACTGGTTTCAATTGGTAAACAATAAAGCGCAATTACTAATATCAATTTACCCGTTTAAACACAGCAACCAGGTAATAGGGACAAAAAAAAGGTCTGCAACTGAGGTGTAGCATATTGTATACATTATATACTTTCCATCAGAGTCAATTTCATTTAGTAGACACGCCAGTGAAATTAAAAAAAAAAAAAATTTTATAAATTTAATTAAAAATAATAATGACAATTTCCAAAGGGGTTGCCTAATCTAAACATATTTAAAAAATTATCTTGTTCTCTAAAACATCATTTTTGTCTGGTAAGCAGTTCGGTGAAGGACGATCTTAGTACGGATCCTCTACTATATCTATTAATATGAGTAGTGTCATAATGTTTGTATAACTTTTGTACAACAATAACTACCTGTATGTGTAAGCTTCTTGTTGGATAACTTTCACTAGATCCTTGAGGGCATTCCTTCTAGATCTATTGATGATGACAGCGGTGGCCAAATAACGAAGGATATGCGGGCACATTGTCTGGATCGCATTAAGATATCTGAAATAAGTAAAAACCATTAGGTTAGAAATACGCAAGACGCTAGAAACATGGAGTCTTCAAATAATGGCCTAATTATTAGACTATTATTACATTTAGAGTATTTCTTAAAAAACTAAAGGCCTAAAAGTGTGCAAATGACCACTTACAAGGGCTTATACAGGAACATCTCAATGATTAAATCACGGCCTTTCACGTGGTTGAAGAACACGAAGAGGGACCAGTGGACCAGCCAGGTGCGTTGCTGCAGAGCCTGCATGTTGCTGGCCGTGGCACCACCGCCGCCGTTGTCAATAAACTCTCGGAGCTTCGTCAGGTCATCCAACGCTCCGTCCCAGTTCTGGACGAGAATCTCACTGGCGAACTTGCCCCATAGCACCGACAGATAGTTCTTAAAATAAATAATTAAGTAAATAATTTAAAAATAAAGACGTTTTATTGCAAGAGCGCCATTATAGCGCTACGCATCCCGGTGCGGCTTCAAATTCGGATAGATATGCAAATGTGTACCTTGTAACAGAGAGAATAAAGTTTAATTTTGAATCGGCATTAATTAAAATGTAACTTTGTAACGCTTTTTGAAGGTGTGAACTATAGCTTATCGTGGCAAACCGCAAACATCAAAAAATCAAAAAAAAATCAAAAATCTTTATTTTCTTTACATATTATATAAATTGCAAGGTGGTGGGGTTCTCCCTTTAAGTAAAACTTGTAGTAGGAGAGACCCGCTCTTTCAGTCTGACATGTATTACATTCTAACATTACAGTAATTTATATTTTAACATCAAATAGGTAATTGTAAAAAATAAGTTTATAAAGTCAAAATATAAAAAAAATATTGTGTCAATCAGTCCACACAAATTCATCATGTCAAACAAATTAGTAATTCATAAAATTGAAAATGAAATTAATTTCAAATATCTCCGAATTTCATTGGATCAAAATGGAGATGGGATGCATGAGCAAACAGAATGGGTTGATGGAAAAATTGAGGAAGAAAGTAGAAGCAAAGATGCTGATGTGGTGGTAAAATTATTGGATTCAGAGGAGCCGAGTACTTTTGATCTTGATTATTGTGCTAGGGAAATAAAGGAAAAGCCTATACTTAATATATTAGAAGACCACTTTGGCAAGGAATGTGACAAAGAATCAAGTTTGTTACATAGCAAACAGCACATTGATAAAACTAAAGGTTCTGGTGGCACTGGAATTGAATATTCGGACCAATTACAAAAGCCCAATACCACTGGTATTAAAAATAATATGGATTATGAATTAAAAAACTTTTTAGAGCATAGTCTTGTAAAGGTTAAACAAAATAATTATCGTATTTGGCAAAAAATTCAAATACTCAACAAGACCTTAAATGTCATTACGAAGAATACATTTTATTTAGATGGAAAATCTCTGCATTCATACACATGCAGCGAGTGCGAAAAATGTTTTGTCTACGAAACAGGACTCCGAAGACATTTCTACATGCGACATGGAACTATAGATTGGCCTAGATGGCAAACTGTTTGGACATGTATGGAGTGTTTTCAAGTTTGGCCTCAATACGATTATGCGATAAGACATAGCAAAAGCTGTTGCAGCCCAAGCGACATTGTCATCGTTAGAGAAATTAAGACATCACTACTCTTGCAGTGTGAGTTCTGCGAAAAAGTATTCACATGCATTCCCAAACTACTAAGACACTGCAAGGACCACACTGTCAAATACAATTACGAATGTAAAGATTGCTGCATGATATTCGTATCATATAAGAACGCTGAACAGCACTGGATGCAGTGCCCGTGGCTAAAACAAAACTACACCTTCTCCTTACCGAAAATGTTACTTTGTAATATTTGTGATCGTAAGTTTAGGAATTACGAGCAATTGTATAATCACAGGTATGTACTTCCCTAGATTAAAATAAATAGCCGTGCGCAACATTTTTTTTTTGTTAATTGCTTGATCTTGCAATCAGTCCTCGAACTATGAGCAGATATGTGTTGTGTGACTTATGTGCGCAACATTTAAGTCGCTCGAAATGGCGTGCGCGTGGTAGAGTGCGGGCGCGAGGCGGGTGTGCAGTGTGCACGCACGGTGACGTCGCGCCGTTTTCGTTGATACGCTTTTAAGGCTGCGTTTCCACCAGAGAACTGATGTGTTGCGTCACTTGCGAGAAATGAGTTTTTGACAACCAATAGAATTGCTTTATTGACTTGACCTCGCTCAGCACAGCGATTCTATTGGATCTTAAAAACACATTCCTCGCAACACATCTTTGGTGGAAACGCAGCCTTATATCGGTTGGTGTCGGCTTCGGCGATCAAACCGGTCATTAGTATTAGCTATTGTAAATTATTAGTTAATACTTAATAGTTATACATAATATTGTATTCTTGCTGCTTGCTCCTTGCACCCCAGTTGAGCCGCGCGATCTTTAAATTGTGCGCGGCGCTTTAAGTACTTTATATGATATATCCAGCATCAACAATTCGTTTGTGAATCGTGTTGCTAGACATGTTACTTGTGAGTTTTTAAGGGCCCGGGTTACCCTCGAAATTTTCATACATTCTTAATACCAAAATCATTTTCTCATGCGAAAATATTTAACATGTTTGAGTTATTTTTCAGCTTAAGATAGTAATTACCAAGGGTCCTGAACAAATTTTTTTTAACAAAATATTTAAATAGGTACTAAAAAAAATTTTTTTGTGTTTAAATATTTTTTAGTAAATTTACTACTAAATATTTAAACACCAAAAAATAGACGAAAACACTAAAAAATATATAAATAAATAATAAATTTACTACAAAATATTTAAACTTTAAAAAATATTTTTTATTATTTAAATATTTTGTAGTAAATTTACTATTTATTTATATATTTTTTAGTGTTTTCGTCTATTTTTTGGTGTTTAAATATTTAGTAGTAAATTTACTAAAAAATATTTAAACACAAAAAATTTTTTTTTAGTATTTAAATATTTTGTAAAAAAATTTGTTCAGGACCCTAAGCTGAAAAATAACTCAAACATTTTAAATATTTTCACATGAGAAAATGATTTTGGTATTAAGAATGTATGAAAATTTCGAGGGTAACCCGGACCCTTAACACATCAATCCCCAAGCGGCACCCGGCTGTTGCATATCAATAGGCATGATGACAGTAAGTAAATTTCATTGAAATAATTTGTGTGTCTAAAGTATCTAAATGCTTGATTATAAAACACTGGTTCTTTTTTTATTTTACATCAAGATTAATATTTTATTGATAAAATAAAATCACTAAATATGACAATCCGCCATGAAATGTTGAACGCCAATCAGAGCGCGTGACGTCACGTTAGAGCACTTTTGACATTGACGTTTGAGTTATTTCTCTTTTACCACAGACATTTTTTTTTAAATCGTCCCGGTCGGGACAGGCAAAGGGATTACCACAGACACTCTAGAGTGACGTCACAAGTGACGCCATGACACCTTGAAGTGTTTTGGTGCAAATTTTAAATTTATGATTTAAAAACTAATTTTTATATACTAAACCATAATTTTTAGCAGAAATATTATGTTTGTTGTAATCAATATATATTTCCGAGTATTATAGAACAGTTTCTCAAAATTTGTCATCATGCCGAAAATCTATTGTATCTGCGATTCCCATGATCGAGGTATTAAAACCTTTACATGTTAACTAAAGCCATGTTTGTTTTAGGTATAAAGCAGACCATTTTATGGGGAAAATTATAGACAAGGAAGACTTGCTAAGTATTGCTTATCAATGTGAAGTATGTAGCCAATGGTTCATCAATACCATGTTGCTCAAGGAGCACAGAAATCAGCAACACCCACGATTTGATTGTGTAATAACATTGTAATAATTTCGGTTTATTTACTTCTGCTTGTGTTTATGTTAGATATTTCTTTAAGTTGAAAAAATATTTTATTTGAAATTTAAATTAAATTCCTAAAGTCTAAACCTTTTTAGTCTTTATGCATCTAATTAGATGTTACAGCTTATAAAAGATTTTTTTTTAATAATTTAACTAATATTTTCTACAAAAAAAGTAATAGTTTCCATGCTATAATATTATTAATATTATTATATAAATATAAAATATACATACCTTGTCCGTTGGAGACATGACTAACTGACAGAAGTACAAATATGAAGCTGACTCCACGTAGTTACCACATTCATATCTGTACTTGGCTAAGCGATACATGCTGTCAATCATCTCAATTTTGAACTGAAAATAAAAATTCATTAAATTAATATTATAATAAAGTAAGTCAGTCATGTTAAATTGGTTTTTAACTGAATTTTACCATTCTAATATACATAGATGGAGTACTACAATCTTATAATTCCACATTCCTTGCATATCAACAGGGGCAGTAGGAAAAAAAATGCAAAAGTAGGGAGAAACAACAAAATATTTCGAAAATCTGCAAATAATGTCTCAATTAAGTATTTATTAATAAATTGTTGTCAAAAATTATCTTAAGTACTTAATGCATTTTTTTCCTACTGCTCCGGTTAATATGCAAGGAAAAGGGACCTATTCAAATTGTTATAATTCCTAACCTATCTGAGCTAGAGCTAAGATGTTCAGGAATGTATGTTAGCTGATAACCTCCTCTATCTTTTTAAAATAAAAAATAACTAGTTTAAATTGCTAGATTTTTCACAAAAAGCAAATAATTAAAAATGACACGAAAAAAATCCAAGCTTTTTTCACTTTACCGATGTTTTTCTATGTTTTATTCCACGAAAATTAACACATAATTTTTGTATACTTATCTATAATTTTAGCTATCAAATGAGATCTTTTTTATGTTCATAGGGCATTTACATAAGATGTACTGGTCAAATTAGTACGAGGGCCCGGGCCTTTGATACTAAAAAATTAAAATGGCGGGCTTTACAATAGCGGGAGATAGAAAAAATTTGACAGCAAATTTGTAGATAAAATATGCCCTATATTATGACCTTAAAGGATCGGACACCGGTGTCGGGACACATTGTATATAATATATATATACAATGTGTCCCGACACCGGTGACTCAAAGGTGACTGAGTACTGACTGACATGGTGATCTAAAGCGCAATACACAGTGAGCCCGCCGGGCCGCATAATACAAGTCGGAAAATTTTGTCGGCGGCTTGAGATGAGAAATTTATTTGACAGTCAGTGATTGGTCAGTGATTGCCGCGTGTCTATCACTGACCAATCACTTGTGTCATTTGTATCGCCGGGCAACTGAGCAAGAATATACAAACCTCAAATTCCTTATTGGTGGTGAGATAGTTAATCAAAGTTTTTGGATCCCGCATAGTTTCCATGGTCTTCATGACATCATCTCTCTGCATGAGCCTCAGCACTGGCTCTACAGCATCCTGGAGCTCTTGGAGTTGTGATAGTACATATCCCCTTCTTTCCATGATTTCCTAATATGATACGGAGAATAACTTTACTGTAAAATTCTTCAACATAATACTGAATGCATGGTAACTTAAATACATACATAAAAAGTAGACATGCACTGATTAAGATTCAGGGCTTACCTCTGGGGTTTCCTCATCAGGATACAACATACTCCTTATGTCAATGACATAATCAATCATGTTAGTTTTGCTCAAAATCTCTAACTTGGCTTGAAGCAATTCTGAGTGGTCATATGTCTGCAAAGAAATGATTTTTATCCAATGTTATATAAATAAATAAAATATCTATTTATTCAAGATAGGTATCATAAATACTCTTTTTGAATGTCGTAGAAAGAACGAAGAAACTAAGATGCCTACCATCGGTTCGGCAAAAGCCGCCAGCCGCCGAAAAATATAAAGCCCTTAGTGGCACAAGTTCAATAAGATTGTACAGAACCCAGTGTTCTATGTTATTTATAAAAAAAAATGAGTGTATCAAATTCTGTACAGGCTTAACCTTAACAGCATACATTATGTTTAGGCTTTTACGTTTTACGACGTATCAAAATGAGTATACAAGTCGCTGGCTTCAATTTTTAACTCTGTATAGAAGCTGTCCACATAAGTCATGTGGATTAATTACTTAGATTTAGAAATTCATGCCAACGTTTGTGATAAACTGGTCAAAGATACTTACCTCCTTTGCAGCCAAGAACTCCAACAATGGAAACACCAAATGACGGTCCAGATATTGACCAATTTTAAAGGTTAAATCAAACTTTGAATAACTCATGGTTTATAGTATTTTAAATTACATTTACCTAATAAAATAGAAATAAAATATTCACAACTCAGCACTCGCGTGTGCAGTGTTGAATAGAAATGACAGTGACAGCCATTAGCCAACTGCCAAGGCCCAAGTGACATTTTTTTTCTTATTATGGCGCTCGGCTTCTTAACCATGGCTAGTGTCAAGTAAAATATGGCGGGAGCAGTTGAGTTTGGCCGGGAATGTGCAAGAGTGATGTTGTGCTTTTGTATTATTTTCCTAAAATTGTGTTGTTGGATTTTTAATGTGTAATATTGGTAGAATATTAACCATTAGATATTCGTTATCGTGCACAAGTGTAGGAAAGTGATGTAATATCCAGAAATGTGCTATTTTGTGTTCCCTCCAAAACTCAATCGAAAGTTTTAGTAAAGCGTCTACCACTTTACTGAATCAACCGACTTGACTTTCTGACTGTATTGACTTATTTTATATTATAATATATAGGTCATCAATTCCTGAACTAAGAACCAGTTTTTTTAATATAAATAAAACAGTATTCTCATACAGCAATGCACTTGCAACTCTTCTTATGTTGCGAGTGTCCATGGGCAACGGTTGCTTTCCATCAGGTTACCCGTTTGCTCGTTTGCCCCCTAATTTTTAGAAATAAAACGATGTTTTAAAATAATCTATACGTCATTATGTATTTTCTTCTTACTTGGGAAAATCCTTAGTATAGGTATAGATCAATCATGGTCACCTCAAAGAGCGAGATAAAATACATAAGTGACGTCACCCAAGGTCAAATTTTTGGTCTTCAAAGATTTGTTCGGAGTGCAATTTCCAGTGTTTTTTTAAATTTCTTGGATAGATTCTTGAGTGGATGACACTACGATGTTGCCACGTTTTAATTTCTTCACTTTTTTGACAGACTATACACGTCTCTTGGGCCGGTATAAATAGTCAGTACTCAAGATGCATCTCGGTCTCAAGACGCGGTTCGGCTCTATGATTGGTCCAAATTTTGACAGCCAACCAATCACAGAGCCTGAACCGTGTCTTGAGACCGAGATGCATCTTGAGTACTGACTATTTATACCGGCCTTGGAGTCTTGTCTATAGTCGTGTTCGTTTTGTTTTTCAATGCATATTGCACATGCGCAAAGTTAAAAATTAGTGTCATTGTGAGTGTCATGCAAGTGTCATGTTTTAAAATCTCACAGAAATTGTATTCAATGACGCAATAATTATGAAGTTGACAGTCAGTAATTGCCAAGCTGCGAAAAAAGCATGCGTAGTTGAAAAATGAAACGAACACGGCTTAACCGGGGCAGAATGTTTGTTCCTATACTCCGCTAGTACAGAGTACGGTCTACAGGCTATAGCCATCTACAGCTCACTGGCATGCGCATTTCAAAAACCGAGTTGGCTAACAGCCCGGCCGCATCTGCGTCTATCGTCCGAAGCTTCGTGCTACGAGACGATACTATTGGACGATACACGCAGATCGTCCGAAGCACTACGCATATTGCGGCCGCGGCATATACACTACAATAGGCTTTAGCGCGAAGCACCACGCATATGCGGCCGCGGCATAATGTAATGCCGCGGCCGCAATATGCGTAGTGCTTCGGACGATCTGCGTGTATCGTCCAATAGTATCGTCTCCTGAGCGTTTTCACACGAGACACGACACGACACGACGACGATTCAGCGCGCCATACATTTCTATGTACCGTTTTCACACGGCACAGCACGACACACGTTTTTGAGACGACAATCCGCTATGTCGTCACGTTTTTTAGCATAGATAAAAAATTTACAAAGATATTATGACAGTTATCTGTGGGTCATTTGTTTACTTTTAATTTTGTTTTGAAATTTAAAATTTGTATGGCGGTGTGCTGCTAATATTATTATATTTATACCTTAATAGAGGTAGTGGAAAATAATTCGTGTTTATGGGACAAAAGTAGTGAACATATTATAAAGATAAAATAATGAGGAAAAATGCGTGGCGCTTAGTCTGCAGTATTTTGGAGCCGGAGTTTGAAAATTTTGAAATAAAAAGTCAGGAAGAAAGAAGTGTTTTATTTATTTAATAATTTATAATTTTAACTTGCTACTAAATTTTGTGTTTACTTGCAATTAACAACTTAAAATAAGTTAAAATTTAGTCAACTACTTATCAACTAACACGTGTAAGCCAGCCATATTACGTGTAAGTCAGCTATAAGTGGTGTCGTCGCAGCAGAAATCTCTAATCTGTGGTGGCTGCGGTGTCGTCACGAAATCGTCGCTCGTGTGAAAACGTGGAAACGACAGCCTGTGTGACGTCTGTCGTGCAGTTCCTAAATCGTCTCGTGTCGTGTCTCGTGTGAAAGCGCTGTAAGTCCTAGCACGAAG
Source organism: Plebejus argus (assembly GCA_905404155.3). NCBI lineage: Eukaryota > Metazoa > Arthropoda > Insecta > Lepidoptera > Lycaenidae > Plebejus > Plebejus argus. Next base: position 5,441,906 of record FR989935.1, on the reverse strand, counting down.
CTTCGGACGATCACTGATCTCTATTAAACAAGTACGCTGGATTGCTGATACAGACCTGCTTTTTGTGCCTATTTGAAGCGGAATCAGCGCCCTCATTATTCGGGTAGAGAACTAAATTTGACGTAACTACAACCAATAACAACAGTTGTCATCACTAGTATTAGTTCCAAATACTCTCACATCTGCTATCAGCGCCAATATGGCGGCTTTCAAACGTCATTTTTACGTCAGATTTAGTTCTCTACCCGAATAATGGGGGCGCTGATTCCGCTTCAAACAGGCACAAAAAATAGCTGTCATTTCAAAGGCTATCATATCCAGCGTACTTGTATTAATAGACATCAGTGCGGACGATAGACGCAGATGCATAGAGAAATGTGCATAATATACCTACCCTAATCTGTGGCAGATGCGGCCGGGCCGAATGGAATAACCACAGATTAAGTATACATCAGAAAGTACACTCTGGTATACATAGATGGATTCTTAGCTCGCCAGCGCGTGGCCATTTTATGCTTGTGTGCAATTGCTGTAGTGTGCGTGTAGGGATGGCGTATATCGATAAAAATATAAAATTAGACTACAGCTATCGACCAAGGCGACCATAATTTTATGTTACAGATTTTTATTAAACAACATAAAAAAAGGAGGTTATCAATTCGACCTGCATGTTCAATTTAGGATATATTATGCTCAATAATACTTACACTCCCAAGTGGCCACATGCGGCCGCGAGAACAACGACAGACTGCCAAGAATCCGCGATCGAAGTATTAAATTAGAAGTCGCTTTCAATTTGGTGAAAAGGTATTTTTTATCTATTTATTAAGTGTATGAAAATACTTAAATACAGGGTGCAATTAAACCTTCCTGCCAAATTTTGATATATTGATCCTTGTTCAAAATAAAAATACACGTATTTTTCTTTTAATATAGTCAGTACTAAAATGTTGAGAAATAGCTTCCGAAAGTTATCCTAAAAAACACTACAATTAAAATGGACACTACGCGTCGCCGGCGGGTGAGCGCGCGCGCGCCTCCCCCCCACGTCACCCCCGCTCATTCCCACCGCCACGAGTAACCGTTCTGCATCGATTTTAAATGAGATAAAATATGTCATTAAAAAAATAACACCCAATTTTTTTTGCTAAATGACCTCTCCTAATGATACCTAAGCCCTGGAAAAAATTTGGCAGGATGGTTTAATTGCACCCTGTATAAACAAAATATTTAAGTATATTATAATTACACAAATAGTTAAAAATATACATAATATGTATACTCCATAAGCCACGAAAGCTTGTCCGGAGTGTAATAGCTAATATCAATAAAATCAACAGTTTTTATAAAACATAACAGAAGAACAAAATATATTATACTTTATTAAACTTAATTACTATTTACTATTAAGCAACTATTTTGTAGAATGACAATTATTATTATCAAAGAAATATAAGAATGAATCTCGGTCCTACTTATTTAAAGTAATTCCAAAAACGCTTAGGTGCATTTCTTTACCTATTAAAATATAATTATGTAATAATATTTATACAGAAAAAGACTTAAAATAGATACTTCGACGCCCCCTGAATAATGATATTATAATAATAATAATTAATAACCTAAGTAGGACTCTAGAGTCTAGACGATCAATTTTATTGTGCAATATCACGGTGTGTGCAATCAAAATCATAGAGCACTAAACCATATATTATTCTTCACTTTCAATCTTATTATCAAATTAATAGTTGAAAATAATTATTATCTTCATTATAGGTCTCTCCGTCACCACCATAATATTGAACTCTTCTTTATAAGCATTCCAATAACCTGAAAAAAATAAATGGTTTAGTGTTAATAAAATATGTACTACTACATACTATAAAATATTATACACATAATTCATAATATTGTATACGGGGCAATATGCTTTATGTAAGTTTTCCATGCTTAACCCATCCAGCCCCAAGCGGAACCCAGGTGCCGCATAACAACTAAATATATATGTGTCTGGAATTCGACGATTGAGGTATTAAATTTATTTTATTAAATGATTATGACTTTAGCCTTATTAAAATTTTACATTTTACTTAGGTATTAAAAAAGAGTACCTAATGCCAGGATAAAATTTCAAGAAGTATCTTTAAGTAACGAATTGAGTACTTACAGGGGGGAGGTGTGAGAGCTGTTGATCATGCAATTATTTTAATCTCCGTTAGAACTTTCTTTATTTCAATAAAATCATTGTTTCAAACTTACGTTTGAAATGATAATTCCAAATTCCAATATTGTGATGCCTTCATAAGGGAGTAAGGATTAAAAACTTGCATGAAACTTGCGTCTAAAATATATATCTGTTTGTCGTCTATTTTGAAGCATTTTCAACCTGAAAAAAAAATCATTTAGTCCATGACATTATTTTTATCGATAAACTATAGTTCAAGTAAGGCGCATCCCTAAAATACACGTAAAAAACTATGCAATATTTATAGCCAAATTATTACTTGATGTGACATTTTTATCACTAATGCCTTATATAGCATGATTAATGGATTATTATACTTATAAATTTTCTTTTTTAGCTTACAAAAATACCGATTGATAAGCCCAAACAACGTTGTTGAAAACTTACGTATGTTATGTTAAATCCACGTGTTTGAGGCATTCCTTGGCCGTTTTTATGGTTTATTATATAGCGGAATCACAAAAAGCAATAATATATTGCATTGAACGTTCACTAAACACTTTTATTACCACTTTTTATACATGAAATATGCAGACCTACTCGTTTGTTATGTTCTACTAAGTGGGACATAACATTACAGGCTTTTGACGTTTACACACCGATATGAGCTTTCTCTTTCACCCAAATTACTACATCGTTAGTTAGAAAGAGTAACATTATCAGCTGTCAAAATATAAGGCGGACTCCTATAGTATAGGGACCGTGCAGAGCGACGACACTGCCACAAGTGGCGAATAGCCGAAACTTTTACGAAAATTTTACTGTCAAGCTCTAGTCAAGCTACGAAAAATTATAAGATTTCTTGACAAAATTTTTGGTATTTTCAAGAATTGAAATGCATTGTTGTATTCCCGATACAAGAAATATAAAGGCAAATCGAACGATGTAAAATTTTACTATTTTTCTGCCAAAGTATTCACATGCCTTTGTTTATTGAAAAACGAAAGAAATGGATAAAAGGCGGTAAAAACATATGTAAGTATTTAAAAAGTTCCATGAATGTTATGTGCAGACTCGTAAAAACACTGAATTTTGTAGATTATAACCGTAAATTCATTTTTATGACCACAATATGAACATAACCTATAACCGTTGCTTCTTTCAGTAAACATCCAAACTGGCTTCAATCTAAATTGATATACATACATAGGCACCGCTCATTTAATTGGCATGCATTGTTGCATCAAAAGTAAGGATAATTTGGAGAAGTCCTGTCAGGAATTCAACACTGAGGATAGTATTGAACTTGAACCATCTTGTCAAAGTGTTGGTTCTCAAAAGGATGATTCTTCAAGTAGGAAAAAGATAGTAGTGCAGTCTTTGTGTGTTATTTAAAGGATACATAAATGGTGTTTGCACTGATGAGGTCCAGACTGAAATTAGTTAAAAATAGTGACAGACTAAAGTTGTGAAGATGGTATCGATCGAATCGCAGAAGGTTGATGAAATAAAAGCATTTATTTTAGTGAACTTGTTTTATTTTATTAATCCACATGCATTTTCAGTAAGATTATAAGTATTTTTGCATAGCTTCATTATTTTGTTGCAATATTTATCAAGTTTTTACTTTCTATGCTGATGGATGCTATTAATTACTATTTCAGATATTTTCTTACTTAACTAGATAAGCCTTATACATTTTTATTCACTCTTTCGTTCTTTGTTTACGAATTACGGGTAGAAAGTAGAAACCCTTTATATTATTATACTTAATATTATAAAAATATACTTAATATTATAAATGCGAAAGTGTGTCTGTCTGTTAGCACTTCACGGCCCAAACCGCTAAACCAATTTTGCTGAAATTTGGTATGGATTTACTTTGAGCCCCGGGAAAGGACATAGGATACTTTTTATCCCGGGAAAATGTACGGTTCCCGCGCGATAAATGATTTTTGGCGCAACGGAGTTGCGGGCGTCATCTAGTCTTTAACTTTAATATTTCGATCGCGGATTCTTGGAAATCTGTCGTTGTTCTCGCGGCCGCATGTGGCCACTTGGGAGTGTAAGTATTATATCATTTTATAGTGTAAAACATAAAAAAACACTCATAAACTAGCCAGGGTCAAGGAGAATGCGAAGACAAAGTCACTCACAAGTTACGTCTTTTACTCGCATCGTGGCGCTGCTATCGAATTACGACGCCCTCTATAGTTTCTGCACGGTCCCTATATCGATAAGCTATAGTTTAAGTAATGAGAATCTCGGCCGGATCCGGCCTTACCGGTATTGAGAGGTTACACTTTTATTTCATGAAATATGCAGACCGACTCCTTTGTTGTCCTAGTAAGTAGGACATAACATTACACGCTTTTGACGCTTATACACTCACTGATTTATGGCTCTCTCCTTCTATAGTATCTCAATGACTAGGCCATTCATTGAGGTAATAATACTTAGGAGTCCGCCATATATTTTGACAGCTGATAATGTTACTCTTTCTAACTAACGATGTAGTAATTTGGGTGAAAAAGAAAGCTCATATCGGTGTGTAAACGTCAAAAGCCTGTAATGTTATGTCCCACTTAGTAGAACATAACAAAGGAGTAGGTCTGCATATTTCATGTTTAAAAAGTGGTAATAAAAGTGTTTAGTGAACGTTTAATGCAATTTAATATTGCGTTTTGTGGTTCCGCTATATAATAAACCATAAAAACGGCCAAGGAATGCCTCAAACACGTGGATTTAACATAACATACGTAAGTTTTCAACAACGTTGTTTGGGCTTATCAATCGGTATTTTTGTAAGCTAAAAAAGAAAATTGATAAGTATAATAATCCATTAATCATGCTATATAAGGCATTAGTGATAAAAATGTCACATCAAGTAATAATTTGGCTATAAATATTGCATAGTTTTTTACGTGTATTTTAGGGATGCGCCTTACTTGAACTATAGTTTATCGATAAAAATAATGTCATGGACTAAATGATTTTTTTTTCAGGTTGAAAATGCTTCAAAATAGACGACAAACAGATATATATTTTAGACGCAAGTTTCATGCCAGTTTTTAATCCTTACTCCCTTATGAAGGCATCACAATATTGGAATTTGGAATTATCATTTCAAACGTAAGTTTGAAACAATGATTTTATTGAAATAAAGAAAGTTCTAACGGAGAGTAAAATAATTGCATGATCAACAGCTCTCACACCTCCCCCCTGTAAGTACTCAATTCGTTACTTAAAGATACTTCTTGAAATTTTATCCTGGCATTAGGTACTCTTTTTTAATAAGTAAAATGTAAAATTTTAATAAGGCTAAAGTCATAATCATTTAATAAAATAAATTTAATACCTCAATCGTCGAATTCCAGACACAATATATATTTAGTTGTTAATTGTTATGCGGCACCTGGGTTCCGCTTGGGGCTGGATGGGTTAAGCATGGAAAACTTACATAAAGCATATTGCCCTGTATACAATATTATGAATTATGTGTATATTTTATAGTATGTAGTAGTATAGTACATTTATTGACAATTTATTGACACTAAACCATATTTTTTTCAGGTTATTGGAATGCTCTTAAAGAAGAGTTCAATATTATGGTGGTGACGGAGAGACCTATAATGAAGATAATAATTATTTTCAATTATTAATTTGATAATAAGATTGAAAGTGAAGAATAATATTTGGTTTAGTGCTCTATGATTTTGATTGCACACACCGTGATATTGCACAATAAAATTGATCGTCTAGACTCTAGAGTCCCACTTAGGTTATTAATTATTATTATTATAATATCATTATTCAGGGGGCGTCGAAGTATCTATTTTAAGTCTTTTTCTGTATAAATATTATTACATAATTCAAGACGTGAGTGGAAGAATAAGGTAATTAACATGAAAAAACTTCCCGTTTTTTTGCTTAAATGGAGGCTTTAGGGCCGGAAAAGTTATTTGAAATAGAAAAACTATGGATTGTATGTGTAGCCAGATATATTAGCTAGGTTATGAAGTAGATAAGTTACAAGTTTTATTGAAATAATTAGGGAAAAAATGTGTTATTGTCCGTATGTTACGAAATGTTACTTATTCGATTCTTCCACTCACGTCTTCAATTATATTTTAATAGGTAAAGAAATGCACCTAAGCGTTTTTGGAATTACTTAAAATAAGTAGGACTGAGATTCATTCTTATATTTCTTTGATAATAATAATTGTTATTCTACAAAATAGTTGCTTAATAGTAAATAGTAATTAAGTTTAATAAAGTATAATATATTTTGTTCTTCTGTTGTGTTTTATAAAAACTGTTGATTTTATTGATATTAGCTATTACACTCCGGACAAGCTTTCGTGGCTTATGGAGTATACATATTATGTATATTTTTAACTATTTGTGTAATTATATACTTAAATATTTTGTTTATACAGGGTGCAATTAAACCATCCTGCCAATTTTTTTTCCAGGGCTTAGGTATCATTAGGAGAGGTCATTTAGCAAAAAAAATTGGGTGTTATTTTTTTAATGACATATTTTATCCCATTTAAAATCGATGCAGAACGGTTACTCGTGGCGGTGGGAATGAGCGGGGGTGACGTGGGGGGGAGGCGCGCGCGCACTCACCCGCCGGCGACGCGTAGTGTCCATTTTAATTGTGTTTTTTAGGATAACTTTCGGAAGCTATTTCTCAACATTTTAGTACTGAGTGACTATATTAAAAGAAAAATACGTGTATTTTTATTTTGAACAAGGATCAATATATCAAAATTTGGCAGGAAGGTTTAATTGCACCCTGTATTTAAGTATTTTCATACACTTAATAAATAGATAAAAAATACCTTTTCACCAAATTGAAAGCGACTTCTAATTTAATGAGCATAATATATCCTAAATTGAACATGCAGGTCGAATTGATAACCTCCTTTTTTGATGTCGTTTAACAAAAATCTATAACATAAAATTATGGTCGACTTGGTCGATAGCTGTAGTCTAATTTTATATTTTTATCGATATACGCCATCCCTACACGCACACTACAGCAATTGCACACAAGCATAAAATGGCCACGCGCTGGCGAGCTAAGAATCCATCTATGTATACTTAATCTGTGAGGCCATTGAGGTATGTATACTTAATCTGTGGACTAGGCTCTTCGGAGTTCGGAACGCATCCACAGAGATCCACAGCAATTTCTGTCAAGTGTCAACTTTCTTTAAAAAAAAATTAAAAAGTTAAAATTTTATGCGCGGTGTGCGTGTTGTCAATTTATTGATAAATTAAAGTCATTAAAATTACACGTTGTAAACATTTTCAAGGAAAATTAAATATTTGTCTTTATTCCAAGTTTTAATTTAGTTGTAGATAAGTGAAAAAGTGTGTGCTGTGCAAATTCGCTATACATCGAGATTGATTTCAAAATGGCGGCAAGCGTGTTTATAGATAGACGCCATGCAAATGTTCCCAATACGGGCTAAAAATAGAGAATTTACAGTGCGTTCGCTTTCGAAATACTTGCAGAAATGTCTAATACCGTGATTACTAACTATACGGACCTTAATGGACCCTCAACGAAAACAGATAGTTCGGTTGTTGTTATTGTAAACAAAGATGGTTCACTGTCTGTAGATCAAAAACTCTTGGGGACTCTTATGGGTAAGTAACATCATAATATCTCATTAATTTACAGAAATGAAAATGAATATACTTTACTATTGTTCATAATATGTAATACGCAGCATCGTACTGGCCAATATTTACATGCATGTAATAATTCACTCCTCTGAAAGATGCTGCACAATAAATTTGTATGATATTCATCCCAGAAGTATTAATAAACATATTTTAAACCAATAAAAAGTGATCTAGTTTGATAAAAATCTAATATTCTTAGTAGTTGTAATAATGTAAACAATAATACGTTTTCCCGCCAAATGCGCCTTCCAAGCGTTATGTGTTGTTTTTTATAGTTTATTATTAAATTTGCTTAGTAAGGCATTTTCAGTAACTCCTAATGTCATATGCATTACCTACCAATAGGTGCCAATGCTTGGGAGAAATGTTTGATTGAAAAATATTGAAATAATTTTAATTGTTGTGTTAAACTTTATCAAGCAGCTAATTCATTGCATAAATTGTCCTAAGTTTGCATCACACACTATAAGAAAGATTTTTTATTAATTCATCAAGCCCCAAGCGGTCGCATGCAACTACGATAACTATAGATAAGCTATTGTCTCGTTTTTCCATGATCAACGGGTTAAATATATAAAGTAATATTTATAAAGACTAAAAAAGGACGACCTTTTCCTTTCATCCAGTTTTTACACTTAGTCTGTATTTTAGGAAGCGACGGATCTCAAGCTGCAGGCATCAGTGTGGTCCGTGTTGGGCACGAAGGAAGACCTGACGATGCAACAGATTCTGAAAGTGATTTAGATGAAAAAATTCCACATGTCACTTTATCTGTAGACAGCTACTATGATGAACCAGACAGCATAATCAAATATGGTGTGTGCATGTTTATTCAACAACATAAAAATAAAGTAAATTATAATTTTTAATTCTTTTAAACCTTAAATTAAATTTTTTATTCTTATTTGCAGACAGTGGAGCTGAAATGTTGCAGTCACTTAGAATTGAAACAAGAGAAAACAGTCTACTGGGATTTCATAATGATCATTGTTATACCCCACTGACATCACCAAGTCAATCCAAACCCCAGAGTCAGGATGCTTTGATGGGATATGATGAGCCTGTTATTGAAATTAGTCATTCCACACCACCAAAGCCAGTTGTTACACCTAAAAAAATTACCATATTAAACCAGAAAATCATTCCCAAGGGTAAAAAGATTTTGATTAACCCGAAAGATTCTCCAGTGATATTAAAAGGCAAGGATGTTCTCCACAAATCCTTACCTCTTTCAAAGGCAAAGTCGATTGATGATAATAAAAATGAGGCACAAAAATCTGATGAACCCTCTGATTCGTCATCGGCTTGCTCCTCTGGAGAAAGCCCTGCCGATAGAGATTCAGATTCTGACTATAAAGATTCCAAAGATAAATCAACAAGTCATAAAGTTAAAGCAAAAGTGAAATCAAAACCAAGGATTCTGAAATCAGTTCAGTCAACTAAGAGCATGAAGTTGGACTCAAAACTTACACCAAGACCCAAAGCCAATAAAAATCTACTTAAGAGAGAGCTGAAAGAAAAAGTATTGGCGAAGAATTTGATTGATAAGAAAGGTGAAATTAATCAAATGACTAATGTTACACTTGTTACTAATCCATCCAGTGCAACTATTGATACAGAAAAGCTGTTCTCTAAAATAACTCCTAAATCTGTAAAGAAGGAGAAAAAAACACCAGCACATGTAAATGCATTATTATCTGACATGTCTTCATTATTTTCGACACCTGATGTCATACGAAGAGTATCTACAGAGACTAAGCTACCTGGGAAACCAGAAAAGGAGATTGGTGCTATTGACAAAGCACAAAAAGAGGACTCTTCTAAACTCATGGAAAATGTCGATCAACAAAAGTCAGTGCCTTTGCAGAAACCCCAACTTAAACAATTGAAACTCTCCAGTGTCACTGAGAAGGGTAACAAAAATTATGATCCTATTCCTCAACTGGATGATGCGAGCTTAGCTCAGATACTCCAGGATCCCCCACAAACTGCCAGTAAATCTCAGCCGACCATCTCTACAGCAAATGTTATCAATAGCCCTGGGTTAGCTGGACCTCTCTCACCGACCTTGGATTTACTAGCTGGTCTACAACCAGAGGAAGATGGTTTAACTGAAGATCTACTCATGCATGTAGCTCAGCTGGTTGAGAGCTCTGAGAACTTGCAGGAAGTTATTGATAAACAAGTTCTGGGGAAAGTGGACGCTGTGACAATGAAGCCTGAAGTAGGCCAACCGCTTCCCCAAACTCCCACTCCCAATGCTTACGCACAGACGCCTGTCAAGTCTGCTAAAGTTGTACAACCTAGAAAGGATCCTATTGAGATTATTCGGCGTGATGGTAGAGTCATTACACTACCACCCATTGAGGCTCCAGCGACGAGAGCATCTAAACGCAAGAACCAAGTTGAATCAGTGATGCCCCCTGAGCCTGTTTCAACACCCATTACAAATCCACCAGTCTCACTCACTCCCGAGCCGATTGTCACCCCGGTGTCCAGACAATATTCCAACAAGAAGCTGATAACCAAAAAACAGGAGCAAGTGGCAGCTCCAGCGCCAGTTGCCAGTCAAATTGAAACTATTGAAAAAACTTCAGCAGAATCTCAAGAAAGTTGGAATTCTGAGGACGATCCAAATAGGTAGGTGTCTATTGTATTTTTACTATAGTATTGCTATTATACAATTATACTACATCAAAAAGGATAACTTAGGTTATCTTGATAGGTGTTGAAAATCTCACGTTTTTCTTTTTTCTAGGCTCTGGTGTATTTGTAAGCAGCCGCATAATAATAGGTTCATGATATGTTGCGATGGATGCGAGGACTGGTTCCACGGCAAGTGTGTTAACATCACAAAGGCCATCGGCCAACAGATGGAGGAAGAGGGCATCGAGTGGAGGTGTCCCAATTGTGTTAGGAAGGCTAAATCTCAAGCTAGTGCAGTAAAAAATCCTGTAAAAGTAAGTGTAGCTTTTAACTCTAAACTTACTTTTTTTTTAATTAAAATTAGGCACATTAAGGAATCCATCCAGACAAAATGATAGAGACATTTCCACAAATGAAAATTAATATTATTATTGTATAACACGCTTTTTGTAGATGATCACGGCTGAAAGGGATACAAATAAGGAAGACGGAGTAAGTACACCATTATCTGCTAATACTAAAGAGGTAGCCTCAAAAACAACATGTATTGTTTGCAAGAAAGCTGCTCGGGCTAGCAGCATATATTGTAGTGACGCGTGTATACTGAAACACGCGCAGGACTCGCTTGGGGCTCAAGCTGGTACCTCAAGAAGTGAAAACACCACCATCAAAACAACAGACAAACATTCTGAGTCCAGGGTAAGCGCACCATCATGTTGTTTTCATTGTGGGCTCAGGAACATTTTGTGGGTTATATTATATATTATTTTAATAAACCGTATACATTTTGTGTAGTCTAAATAGCTTTGCTGGCTGGTTCATATATTCTGTCTTTAACAATCAAACATCATGAGCGCTTTAAACATTTTGTATTGTAACCTATTAACCACATATCTTAAGAATTAATCCTATAGCTCACTTTGTGCGTTACAGGTAATTGTGTATGAACGAAAATCTGGACGATTACTCGCCGGTCCGAATGCACCTACAGCTGAAAATCTAAAGGCTTGGCTCCAGAAAAATCCAACTTTCGAGGTTGTCCGTCCTGGAACATTGAGCATGATAAAACCGAATTTAGTGCGAAAGAAGTCTTCCGAACCTATTAAAATTCAAACCACATTGAACTTCGCTAGAATACCAAAGAAAGCTGACAATATTCCCGTGAAGAAAGCAGAAACTGTTCCAGTGAAGAAAACAGAAAATGTTCCAGTAAAGAAAATGGAAAATGTTCAAACGAGAAAACCTGAGCTTATTCCAGTGAAGAAAGTAGACACTCCGGGAAGGAGAGATAATGTTCAAACGAAGATTCAGCCCACCTTGCTAAAGAGTCCGAGGTCTCAACAGATGTTAAAGATGTCTCAGATGACATCTCCGACTGAGGAAGTGAAATCGCCTCCTCCTAGGACGCCAGGAACACCAAGGTTACAACAAACAAACATGTTTGATACACCAAAATCCTCTAAAGCGCCGCCTGAACCTAAGAAGATTGTGAGGGCAACAACAAGTCGCACCCAGACTCCTGCTGAAAAGGTAAGCTTGAATTATCATATCTTCTTGGCATGGATAATTTTTTTTCAATGAAATAAGGGAGCAAATGGGTCACCTGATGGAAAGCAACTTCCGTCGCCCATGGACACCCATCAGAAGAGCTGCAGGTGCGTTGCCGGCCTTTTAAGAGAGAATAGGGTAATAGTGTAGGGGAGGGCAAGGAAGGGAATAGGGGAGGGTAGGGAAGGGAAAAGGGGAGGGTAGGGAAGGGAAAAGGGTAGGGGATTGGGGCTCCGGTAAACTCACTCACTCGGCGAAACACAGCGCAAGCGCTGTTTCACGCTGGTTTTCTGTGAGCCCGTGGTATTCCTCCAGTCGAGCCGGCCCATGCGTGCTGAAGCACGGCTCTCCCACGTAATAATACTAGTTACAACATTCAGATTCCTCTGCTGACTAATCACTAATTGTCTTTCTCACTCATGCACGAAAATATAATAATATCTGACTTCTCGCCCTAAAACGAACACTGACTGTGTTTTCGTTTATGTGAGCTATCATAAAGATGTCGCCGCGCACATCTTTAGCAATACGATTTCATATTTCGATACTCTTATAAAGTGTTATGTCATGTTAGTAGTAATCTATAGTACTTTGTTATTCACGTTGAGCGCGCTCGTAAATTGTTATCTTGATTTTCGGCGTATAAAAATTCCACGCCGAGACAAACCAGTCATGGAATTAGATTTTATGCTTTAGAACACAAGGTCGTAAATGGCGTATGGGTTTTTGTATACAGAAGGCAGTGTATCACTTCTCACTTCTCATTACTTCCTCATCCAATATGGAAGTAGTATTCGTATTGTGTAGGCGAAAAATTATTCTGTAATATTTCGATTTATTTACGACTAACACTTTTAGTATATTACATATTAAAGTGTAGTATTGAATTAAATTTTTGTCATAAATTCAATAGCAAAATATGCAGGGAGTAACAAAACTAAGTGATAATACTTTAGGGTGTGTACGTGTTCCTTGTATGTATAGAGTTCACTGCGAAAGTAGCAGCGCTAAAAGACCAATTTTTTTTTTTCACTTTTGTTTTGTACTACTCATGTGAGCTGAAACACTATTAAAATTATGTAATGCAAAACCTCACACTGATACGAATATTGTCATTAACCTTGTTATGTTTGCGTTGTGATTAAACCCTGAACTTCACAAACTGACGATAATTGTTAGCCGGCAGTTACGCCGTCGACGTCGAAGCGGAAAGATACGCCGGACAAGCGGCAGAACAGGATGAGTTCAGAGGAGCCGATACGAGAGAATGTGAGGAAGGCCCTCCACGAGCAGATGACCATCCGCATGGGAGAGACCACGGGACCCAAGTTCACGGATGAGGAGATACAAGAATTCGCAAACGAGACCGAGTCTGAACTGCACGAGCTCTTCAATAGGGACGTCGGCATGAAATACAAAGCCAAGTACAGGTCCCTCATGTTCAATATTAAGGATCGCAAAAATCTTTCACTCTGGGAGAAGATATGTGAGCGCACTATAACACCTAAACAGCTGGTAAGTTTTGAAAATAATATCTGAATATTTTTTTATTATAGCCAATAATAGTCATATTGTTTCTAATGAATTTATCATAAATTATAATAAATACTACTATTTTTATTTCATTATTAAAATATTTAATGTTATGTTATAAGTTTTACTTTTTCTTCTAACAGGTCAGATTGTCACCTGAAGAGTTAGCTAGCCAGGAGTTGGCACAGTGGAGAGACAAGGAAGCAAAGCATCAGCTAGAATTGATAAAGAAATCAGAACTAGACTTGCTGGCGGCCAGCAAAACTTATGTCTTGAAAACCCACAAAGGTGAAGAGGTAAGAAAACACTGCACAGAATTCTTTACATAAAGTTTGTGTTAGCAAATCATTAAATAAAATTTCATTTAACATTTCAATATTAATGTAATGAAAAATTTTAAAATTCTTGTTAATATTTTAGGTTATGGAAACAAAGGAGTCTGTGTCTACAGAATTAGACCCAAATGTGGCCGTAGAGGATTTGGTCTCCGTCTTGAACGAAGGCGACGCACCCCCAGAAGAACCGGAAACGTGAGTTTTTATTTTATTTATTTTATTTTATTTATAGCCTTTATTTTCAGACTTGTTGGATTTTTCATTTAGCTTAGCCCACTGACTCTAGCGGGTCAGTAGTACCATAGACTCGGTCTGTTTGCCCTTTGGCAAAGGCCTCCCCCATTTCTTTCCATTCTATTCTGTTTAGCGCTGTCCTTGTCCAAGTTTTTTCTGCTGTCATTTTTAATTCATCTTCCCACTTCCGGAACTGCCTTCCTCTATTTCTTTTGCCATTTCTTGGGTGCCAGAAGTGAGTGTGCTAGCCAGTGAGTTTTTATTTACACCACATTAAAAAACACCACTATAAATACATAAGTGTCAACAATATCGTGAATACCATATATTTTAATTTTGTTTTGTCGTTGTAGGCCAAAGAAAGAGGTGCCAGATAGAAGGAGCACCAGAAAGAAAGACAAGGAAAGTGAATCCCAACTTTCGAAGAAAGACAAGAGAGACGAGGAGTCAAAGCGTGATTTGGACGACCAGAAGTCGCGGTCATCGAGGCGGAAGTCAGATCGCGAGGTGAAGGAACATCGCTCGTCTCGTCGGTCCGGTCGGTCCAGTAGATCGGAGAGAAAGAGCCGGTCGCGGTCGAGATCGAGAGAACGATCGAGGAGGGACAAGTCGGGATCGCGAGATCGAAGACACAGGTCGCGATCGAGGGACAGATCGAAGAGGAAATCCAAAGAACATTCGAGATCGCCGTCTCGGAGTCGCGAGCAGACACGCTCCAGCAAGCGGCGGTCGTCGCGTCGCTCGAGCTCCAGGGACAGTCTGAAGCAGAAGAGGAGGCGACGGTCGCGCTCCAAACACAGGTCCAGTACCGAGGACAAGACCAAAATACGCTCCAAGTCTCAGGAGGCAGCGTATAGGAAGAAGAATGAGTAAGTTTTCTTCGTTAATTTAAAACTCTCTTACGCGCGTTTTCATTTTGTCGCGATAAAAAGTTGCCTTTGTCCTTTCTGTACTAAACAAGTAAAACTATTTAAAAATTTAAAATTTTAAAGTTTTTTTTCAAATACAAAAGTAAAAACTTAATATTAAGTAAATAAATGTTTTTTTTTAGTTCAACTGATTCCGATTCAATAGAGAGACCGAAATCAGCAATGACGAAAGAGGCACATCCAGAATACGATCCTCATGAACCTATGATAACATCCGCTTTCTCCGAAGAGGATTTGCGGAAATCAAAGGATGATGTGTATGAGGAGATTTATAAGAATGACATTGTTGATTACGGAGTGACAGATTATGATACAACAAAAGATTTTTCGATCGGCTCCAGTATACTTGCTGATAGATATATTGAGAAAGAAGACAAAGGTAAGAAACACATTTGTGGTGTCTTAATAAAATTAAAGCCAGGATAATTCATAAAAAAATATTTTCTATATTTCATGAGCATGACACAGCATTCCATATATAATTTTTTTTTTCAGAAGTGGAAAGTGATCAAGAGCCTACAAGCACAATGGATAGCTCTGTAGCAACTGTTTGGAATGGTTGTATCAACATGGTTGATGTTGCAAGGTTTTATGTAGCTGCACATGAGGTATGAATTCTATTTTATGTTTTTTTTTTTCAAAAATATATAATACTAATTTACTTACAAATGTGTTCTGTATTTTATAGGTATCGGGTAATGCATTAGATTTAGAAGAAGATCTCACTCCAGAATTAGATATAGTCGGCAGAATAAACCCAGATACGGTGTGGGACTACATAAGTAAGATGAAGAGAACCAGCAATAAAGATATAATAATATTGAAACTCCAAGCCGCGAATGACGAAGAAAAGATGCAGTATATTGCATTGTATAGTTATTTGAGTACGCGTAATAGGTAAGAATTTCTGTACTAATAATAGCTCCCACACCGGTTTCAGTGACGGTGGCCGGTTTTATTGAAACCAGGCCAGATACGCAGGAGTAATTTTATTGTGCCCAAGTGTGTGCGCAGTACACAAGAGCACTCTCTATTCCTTTACTCTCATAACCCAGTGGGACGGCAGACCGACACGACCGGCGAGAGATCAGGCGCAGGACCGACTTTTTACATGCCCACCCGATGCATGGATCATCTTACTTGTCAGATAATCAAGTGATCAGCCTGCATTGTTCTAACCAAATTTGGAAATAACATGTTTCCAACGCGGGAATCGAACCCACGACCTCCGAGTCAAGAGCCGCGCTCTATACCACTAGACCACGGAGGTGTTACGGCTGTATTAATGCAGTGTTGGCACGCCCAACATCCTACACAAAATATCGCCATATTATGCAATATGCATTAACAATTTAACACCCTTCACATCAACAATTTTTATACAATGTTTTGTTCTTGTTTGTCAAGTGACTTTTCTAACTTAACAAGCAAGAATAGAAAAATGCAAAGCATATTCATTTTGTAACTATCTTTATTAGTAAGGTGGTACATAAGTATTCCTAACTAAATGTCAATAAATGGCAGACCGTTTCTTGTGAAATAGTTTAGCTTTTACACTCAAAAATAACAATCGAACGAATGTCCTGTAATCTATACAATATTAATACCTCGATCGTGGGAATCGCAGACACAATGGATATTCAATTGTTATGCGTCACGGGTGCCGCTTGGGATTTGATGGGATAACAGAATACATTAAGGACTTTAACCGTACATTCGCGTGTTTCAGACTCGGCGTAGTGAAGGTGACGAATACGGCGACAGTGAAGGATCTATACATAGTGCCGCTCTCTGCGGGCGCGACGTTACCGAGCGTGCTTCTGCCGCTGGACCGCGCGCCGCCGGACTCGCGCACGCACCTCCTGCTCGCCGTCATAGTGCGACAGCGCCGCCGCCGACACCCCGCCCCCAACGCGCCACACCCCGCCAAGGTTAGCTCCACCCCCCACGGTCAATAGACGGTATATCGACAGTACTAAGAACAGAACAACCGCGCACCAGGGTTAGGCTGCGTTTCCACCAGAGATGTGTTGCGAGGAATGTGTTTTTGAGAACCAATATAATCGCTCCATTGACGTGATTCTATTGGATCTTAAAAACACATCTCTGGTGGAAATCCTTAGCCGCGTGTTACGGTGTATATTTCAGTATTAAGTACAAAATTTTGTAGAGAATAGCAACATAGAAACTGCAGTTTAATGTCTCCATCCCAGGAAACTTTCGCTGTCCGTTATAAATTCCCTATTATGTATTTCCGAAAGGCATTAGAAAACCATTGTTGTTAAGTTGAAGGTAATATTTATTGTATTGAATAAATATCACAAGTTGTTCCTTATTTCTTCCCCTACTCATATTATGTTTAAATACTGTGATATATTTATTATAATTTGTAACAAACTAAAAGACGTCTGTCTAATAAAAGATATCTGTACATATTTTATAAAGCTGTACCTAGATTGGTGTTTTATTTCTATGTTAGGGAAAAAGTATAAGGCTGGGTACTCACTTTGCATTATTCCATGTAATGTATCAGATACTTGATCAACCTGCAAGTAGGTTGTGTAATGCCCTCACACGTACCGAGTAGACAAGACAGTGCTCTCAGCCAAGCATTATTCGGTATGTTTTGTATGTATGTGCTAGGCCAAGAACACTGTCTTGCCACTCTATTCAGTAGGTGTAATGGTCCTAAGTGCAAGAGAGCTCATCTCTACGAACTCTTTATACTGACGCTGCTAAGTGAGTACCTAGTTTAATTGACACACTCAATCTAAAGGTGCCTCTCCACAATGGTCCATGCTGACCCACTAGATGACTAGACCATCGCCATTGTGTAGACACGATACTGACAAGACTATCGTCCGCCATCATAAACTACTACTACCTCGTCTACTTGCCGTCTACACGATGATGTAGTGGGCCAGCATGGACCATTGTGAAGAGGCGCCTCACCTAATAGACAAGGACAAAATAGTCCTTTGTGTCGTCTTTCTATGTCAATGTTTATGTGAATACTGTCTTGTGTGCAATAAATGTTAAATAAAAATAAATAAAAAATAGTAATAGCTTATTTATTGTTTAACATTATTATTAGTAAGGGCTGAAACTCAACAGCACCGCAACACAGAAATTGGCGGTTTTTTAAATTAAAAGTTTAGAATATTTTTGCTGCCCAATGCTGTGAAGCCGCGACGCGGTTAATTTTCGGCCCCAGATGTTGTAATGTAACGTGTTATCATGAAACAAAATATTTATGTTGGTAGGTAAACATTTATGGTGGTAGGCATCGTAGTTTCTACGTTCTTCCTACGATTTTCAAAAAGTGTATTCATGATACCCATTTTGAATAAAAAGATATTTTATTTTATTTATTTTATAAATGTAATACTTGTGCAAGCAGGTAGTACGCGAGTCCCGTAAGAAATCGTACACACCGCCGCTGTCGCCGCGTCACCGCACGCTGCCTCTCCCGACGTACACGTCGCCCGCGCTCTCTACTTCCGTCAAGGACAAAATCGCCGCCACTTTAGGTTAGTATCGAGTTTACTCAGTCGAAGTTTGTTATCCAACAGAGGTATACAATTTTAAATAAAACATTGTGAGACGATTTATTGCTCCGTGCTCGCGCATGTAAAATATCGGCACAAAATTAATTTGAATTCATGGTATATTAGTTTTATAATTTATTATTGTACTAGACGCTGCCCGCAACTTCGTGCGTGCATAAACATAATAATATTTTGCCAGTGTAAAAACTGTCATCTTCACGGTACCCAAAGATTTTCATTCTAAAATTCATCAAAATTGGTTCGGTACACGCACTGCGTTCATAATATTATTATGTTTGGATATTTGTACGGTCGTCAGTCTGTCAAAAGAGAGTCGACAGGTGAACAAAATTTTGTAATCGTAATTAGTGTCGAATGGTGTTTTTTTCGCCTCGTTTCTCCACTCACAAGTCACAATGTTTGTACACTTCAAATATTATCATTCTGGCACATTTTATATCTGGTTTAATAAAGTTTTTCAATACTTTATGTAATTTAAAATTCGTGTTCGGCGCCTGCTCCTTTTTGACAGACTGTAGGTAATTGTTCTCATTTATTTTATGCACTTCCAACGTACGAGTAAAACTCACATATTTCATGTACAGCTTCAGCTGACGACGACGAGGCGTACAGCCCGGGGTCTTCCACCGGCAGCAGCGGTAACGCGGCCGCTCCGCCGTCGTCCAACACGCTCAGAACCAAGATGGAGGAGCTCAACCGCCAGATAGAAGAGCAGAAACAGCAAATTCTCAAAATAGCTCAAGGGGACACGGCTGTAAATGAGGTTTGTTTTATTTGGTAACTTGGCCCTAACTACTATAAAATATTAATAATAATAACTATAGGCCCCGATATTGTACAATTTTAACATCGCTCTGTGACAGCTCAGTACTATTGACAGCAGCTGTTGTATGTCTTTTGTTTTAATAATATAAAAATATGCACACATGCGCCGATTGCCCCTTCAGTTTCGTCTTCTAGAATCTAGATAAAGTGTAACGAGGCCCATAAAGAGTAATTGTTCTAATCTTGTAATCCTCCGATCGCGGATTCTTGGAAATCTATTGTTGTCGCGGTCACCGGTATCCTTATGTGGCTTGATGTGCAAATTACTATTGTTTGGTAAATTTATATTTTTTAAATTACAGAACGAGGCGTATTCTCCATCTCGACCGCTGACGCCGCCGCCGCCGCCGCCCGTGGTACCCCTGGCGGACATCTCTCTACCATCAAACTTACAAGAAATACTGGCAACAATCAAACAGAGAACAGAAAATGTCAACGCCGACGTCGATATGCGCACTTTGCCTTTATAATTACTATAGAATGTATCTTAAAATTAAGTTTCAATATTAATAATAATTAGTAATATTGTTACAAGTATAAAACCAATACAAAATGTATTGTATATGAGCATTGAGCAGTAGGATTGTATAAAACAAAATTGACAAAGACATGAAATAATTAGAATATTTATGCAAAGCATACTTGAAATGGACTTAATTATGTGCAATAAGCAATGTCATATTAACGTTTAATTTCGAGTTTTATATACTTCGTGAAAATTATGGACGCAGAAAAAAGTATGCTGTAGACAAATATACATAAGTTTTACACAAAATGTATATAATCATAATGTCAGAAACATTTTAATATATTGTACAAAATTATAGATTATTTTTAATAGATTAATTAATTGTAAACATAGTTTTAAGATGTATGTATGTCTTTGGCATGAAATAAAAACCTTTATTTAATTTTCTTTATATATTATCATCATCATACAAAGACTTTCTTGAATTTGTTCTTTTGTCGTTAATTGTCAAAGCTCGACGTTTACCAAACGCACTTAAGTTTTTGACCAGCTCATCTTTAGTTATCTTGCCCTTGCTTAGTCTATTTTGCATGGCTAAAATTTTAGTTTCCATTAACTTTCGTCTTGGAATGTGGCGTAGTGAGTACTCCCAGTCACCAGTAGTTCGTAAATCCAGAAGAATAGGAATCATATGATTAATATTAAGGTTCTTCTTTGCACCCGGAGCCCATTCCAAGTATCTGTCTAGTGGTAACTTCGCCATTCGTAAACCATCCCTTTTGGCTTTAGCTAGTGATAATGGTTCATTGTTTATCTGAAACAGATAAAGGTTTCATACAAAATCCCACTATTATGGCAGATTTGATGAGCACTGCAAGAGTTACTTTTTTTTTTTAAGCGTTTATTTATCCAAGAATAACATTAGTAATTTTACAATATGCCGTTCCCGAAAACCTCGCAGGGTTTATCTGGGTTCCAGCGAGTCGCTATTACATGATCTTATTATATAGGTAATAGGTAAGTATTACTTACTCAGCAAAAAGAAACATAATCAGGACTTAGGTAAATAGTGCTGTTTTAACTTATAGTACAATCTTATAGTATTATTGTTGTCTTTATATAATTTTTGTAGTTCACTAGGTAGTTTATTAACATAATGTGGTATTAGATAATCTGAAGTTCTTTGCCCATATACATTATTGAATTCTGGTAATATATATTTCTTAAGATAGGATACTGTTCTCAAATATAGTGGTCTTTGTTTTTCTACTAAACAATCTGGATTGTAAGATACTGTTAAGATTTGAAATTCAATTTTATCGTATACACTCATGACATGACAATATTTAAATAATTTCTTTTCACAGTTTACATTTTTCTTTATAACATTTTTAGGAGTAATAATTTTTAACATTTTTATTTGTAATTTGTAGATAGCTTCTAGGTATGTTTTATATGTTCTACCGTAGGTGCTTATACCGTAAGTAATAATCGAGTCTGCTGCTGCTATAGTTCATGTCAATTTACTACTAACGTAAATTGTAAACAAATTTATTTTACCATTCAAAACATAATATTTACTCTCCCGAACTAACAGTACACCAGCTAAAGACAGTATGCTTTTTTACACATTCACTTGAAGGATATTTTACTATGTATGTAAAAACAATTAACCTTTATTTTTTGAGTTTAATTACACCAACAGAGTTTTTTAATTCATCAAGCCCCAAATGCGACCGCGATAACAATAGATAAGTTGTTTTTCTCACAATCGATGGGTTAATACAAAAGTAATTTACATATTATCATGTAGATTTTCCGTATCTACTATGGACCGTCAGTATGAATTGTTTTGTCAGCTTATAGCTTGTTTGTATAATATGTTTACTGATGCTGTATTGGCTTCTATTATACACTCATACATTTAATAGGTACTTTATAAAGGTCAAATTTATTTATAATGATTACTAGTAATACTAATTACCTTGTCAACCATACACCCCACAATGTATATTGCATCATGGTCAAAGCTTGTTAGTTCTTCTCGGCAATGTGGTGTAAGGTATACTAACTTTTCTTTCGGGAACAAATCTAAATAGCTTTGTGAATGAATATTTAGTGGAAACCATGGTTCATCAATATTTGGAATATTCTTACGGAGTTGTTTCATAAACAGACCATCAAAATTAACATTACATAAATGCAAATTGAATGGTTCTTTATGAATTCTGTTATCACCAAAAACATATGTCATTTGCTTTGCTGCATTTATTATTTCTCTTGAAACCATGTGCTCCTCATAAGAGCAGTCTATTACTGTTTTTTGTCCATAAACCAAAGCTTGTAGAGCTCTGAAATAAATTAATTTTCAAGTAACTAAAATAAGTCATTCTGTAGAAGGTGTAAAAGTGAATGTTATATTTTGAGGTACAGAAATGTTTTCACCTATAATTATCAAAATTATTGATAGATGCGTCGCGAATCCTCAAGAATAGGGACTGGTATTGAATACCATATAGAAGGTCATCTTCATATTCTTTGGATACTTCAGGTGGTGACATTTCATACTCTCTGCGCCTGGCTTCCTTTTTAGCCTGAAAAGTGCAGTTTCATTGTTACAGTAGTAAGGTTTTAATCCTATTTCTGAATTATAAAAGTAAATACAAGTTTTAACCATACCTGCTCATTTTCTCTTCTTTTCTCGTTCTTCCATAGAAATGTTAAGTATGAGGATCTTTGATTTTTACTTGGTAATTCCAATAAGTGCTGCCACTGGTCTAATTTTAAATTGTCCGGTGCTAAGCGACCATCCTGTCGCATCACTTCTACTTCTAACATTAAAATTCTTAATTTTTTTTCTAGTTCCTGATCTTCCCCACATATTTTCTGAACTATTTCATCTAAAAGTAAACGACGCACATGTTTTCTTTATTTTCTTAAAAGCACAATGTAAAATTCAAATTGAGGTTATAACTTATAAGATGTAACTATTGATTTCATTATAGTACACGAACCTGACGGTTCTTCTGTTGCGGTAGAATAAAACCTACAACGTTCTAGCAGCTGGTTTTTTCTTATAACATTTTGAATGAAGGTTTTGTGAAAATATGAAGCTAATGTTCTTACAGAAAACATTTTAAACTGAAAGTTTGCTACACTTTATGAATTAATTTACAGCACATATAGTAGGCACGCAGTGTGTTTATAATAATTAATAATCAATAATTATGTTATAGCACACAAAACTTTGTACCGTAACAGTAAAAGTTTTTATTGTTTACAATTATTTACAAAATTTTTAATTTTGAATTTCAGAATTCAGAAATCAGAAGACTGTCAGCCACAGATTAAAATATATTTGCTGTCAGCTGTCTTGTCTGTCAACTGCCAACTTGTCATTTTCTGGTTTTTTTTTCTTATCATGGCACTTCGGCTATAAAAGTAATAAAACCATGGCCAGTAGAGATCAGTGTCTGTGCGGGACATAATGCTTACAGCTTATCACTTGTGACTAGGGATGTGACTTTGCAGAGAAAAAATCGATTTTTAAATAATCGATTTATTTTTAAGTATAAAAAAATCGAATAATGAATAATCGATTTTTCTTGAGAAAATAATCGATTTTTTCATTTAAATAGTTTTTTTGCTAATTTTTTAATAGTTTCAAAATAACATATACATATTTTATTATGTTTTTCTCGTTAAACTAAAACATCGTAATTATAACTTTATTGTCCTATTCATTGGAATGTTAAATTGCGCCTTTTTAACCGACTTCAAAAAAGGAGGTAATCAATTCGACGCGTATGTATGTAATATTTCCAGAACTGCCCAGTTTTCGTATATTATGTTAGTCTATGTCAGCGTCTGAAGAAATATGAAAATTTTCAAAAGTGTAATTTTGTTTGTGCACGCATAACTCCGAAACTACAAGTCCGATTTGTGTGATTCTTTTTTATTGCACCAGATAATATTCAACATATGGAATACTGCAAATTTCATCAAAATCGGTTCAGTGGTTTTTGAGATATACTATTATTAAAAGATAGGTAATAGGTACAACTAGATTTTAAGAACAAGTACTTTACATTAGTGTTTTTCAACCAGTGGGTCGAACAGGTAGAAGAGCTTCGCAAAATAATTTCTTATACCACGGTCGCATCATGAATCGGTTAAAAAGGTTTAAAGGTTTTACATAATTATGCGTGCTGACAACCCTAATGATAATAGGGCTAGCGCCTAGCGGACGTGCTGGAGCAACCTTTTTTTTTTCGTTGGGAAATGCTTTACGAATTCCCGACAGCCCGGGGGAATGGCCGCCGGGATATGTCATATGTGGGACTCCCCAGGTGCTGCGGTAAGGAGGAGCACCCGGGGTTACCCACTAAAACCCACCGGTGCCTCCTTCCTCCGCTACGCTGCTGGGCCACCGGACCCACCTACGAGGGCGATATCTGCGGCATCAAATGCGATGTGATTCGGACCTCCGGGCTCTCAAACATCAAATTAACTTCGTCCCTTATGTCGTTGACATAGAGGTTATTCAAATTGAAATATTATATTTAACAAGTTTTGCCCAGTTTACGCCACCTAGTTACTAAAATAAAAAACTGTTTGACAATCAAATTGAAAAATTAAGAAAATTTCTCATCGACTAACTCCATCTAGTGAATGTTTGATTAAATTAATCAACTAAACTGTTACAAAAGCACAAAGGAACGCCATCATAGATAATATAGGCGCCCGTGTACATTGCACATAATAATATGGTAGCGGGGGCCCTGCGTTCGGAGCTCTGACTCCGACTTCCGAGCCAGAAGTCCAAACTCCAAACGTAATGTCGGATTTTGCATGACCATAAAATAATCGATTATTAATCGACTATTAATCGATTATTTATAACAAAAATATCGCGTATGAAAATCGATTTTTATTAATAAAATAATCGGTTTTTAATCGATTGTTTTCATAATCGATTTTTTTTTCACAACCCTACTTGTGACTTGCGAGTTGTCAGTCGCGTCAAAAGTCACATTATTTTTTGAGGTTGTGTGCTTGAATGTTTAAAATTAAAAAAGCTCGTAAAATATTTAAAATTTTAATATTAGAGTGCTGAAAATAAATTGTCATCATGACGGCAATATTACGCCGTTCCCTGATCAACGCCACCGTATATTCTGCTGCAGCACTACGGTTCGCGTCTACTCAACCTGAGAAAAAAGTTTTCTTTGATGTTACTGCTGATGACCAGCCCTTGGGTAGAATCGTTATCAAGCTAAATACGTCGGAAGTTCCAAAAACTGCAGAAAACTTTAGAGCACTATGTACTGGGGAAAAGGGGTTCGGGTATAAGGGTTCTTCCTTCCATCGAATCATCCCTAATTTCATGTGTCAAGGCGGCGATTTCACTAATCACAACGGCACCGGTGGCAAGTCCATTTACGGTAGAACCTTCCAAGACGAAAACTTCAAGCTCAAGCACACTGGCCCTGGAATTCTCTCAATGGCTAACGCTGGCCCCAATACAAACGGATCTCAGTTCTTTATTACTACAACTGCTACACCCTGGCTCGATAAGAAACACGTAGTATTTGGCTCTGTAGTTGAAGGAATAGATGTAGTCTCCAAAATGGAAAGTCTAGGTTCCAAAAGCGGAAAACCATCAAAGAAAGTTGTTATTGCTGAATGTGGAGAGTTAGATTAGGTTTATATAAATGAAACAATGTTATGTATAATAGATAGTAGATGTTGAAATAAGATTTTAAGTTTAGAAAAATGTTTCTTTTCTACGTCTCCTTTATAATAGGTTATTATCATGGGCACCGGCAGGGGGGTGCCAGGTGGTGAACTTGCACACCTTGGGAATCTCGGGATCAACAGGAATTATTGAAATAAAAAACCGTCTATTGGAAATAATTTTTTTAATTCAAAGATATTTCGTAATGTTTCGCCAGTAAAGAGAAAATAAAAGAAAGAAAACTAAAATCTGCACCCTGTTGGAAATTATTTTTGCCGGCGCCTATGGTTTTTTTTTTAACAATAACATCATTATTATTCACTTTTGAATGCAACGATAAAGAATCTCTGCTGAGTTGACTTCGACGAGTCAGCCATTCTCTAAGTCAGCTCAGTGGAGCCATGAATGCACCGACCACACAACCGTGGTTGTATGGTCGGTGCCTGAATGTCATCAGAACTCAAAGACATTCTTTATTTTGGTGGTCTGTCAAAAGTGTAATTTCTTAAAGGGTGCAGAAGCACTCTTTTAAGAAATTACTTATTCCTTATAAGAAATGACTTTTCAGCACCCTTTTAAAAAATGACTTATTCCAATGGACCCACTGGAATAAGTAATGATAAAATTCCAATTGAAAAAAAAAATCCCTTAACTTTGTTACATTACAAAGAATAAAGAGATTGCGGAACACATGCAATAACCAGATTATTCAGTTGATTCTTGGTTAGCAGTTGCCAGTTGGCTAGTATGTCATATTTTATAATAATGTAAAGAAAAACAAGGAGCTAAGGTATGCAATTTTATTAATCACTAAATGCAACAAATTAGGGAGTTGCTATGATCACCGTGATTGACATAACAACTTTAATCATACAGCTAAGTCAGTATCAAGTCTTAATCACTAATAATTGTAATAAGGCATTTTTAGATAAAACATTCTCTTCATATCAAACTATTACTCTCTTAACATGTATATGACAATGTACATGATTGTATTTATTATTATCTTTTGTCTTTTTATTTAATTTCATACTAAACATTACTACAGTAGTAATTGAAAGTTATTAGATACAGCAGCCATGAATTGACAAGATTTTTGCTCATTCAAGTAAAAAGAGTAATAAATACAAGTAATTGAACTAAACATAAAACTACACACTGACAATTATTGTATTACCGAAAAATAAAGTAGAAGTGGTTTCAAATTGAAAACATCTTGTACATAATATTATGATTTGAGGATGTGTACAGTGGATAAAATTCAATTAGAACCACACACACATATTTTCAGCTTCACAACATAATGTAAAAATATGTGGCAAGATGAGTTATAGGTGTAATAAAACTTAAAGTGAATTAAATGCCTGCAGACATTTAAATTTTTTTTAACATGCTTATTAAACTATACAAAACGATATTCAATAAGACATAACTAATTAGACAGATCACAAATAAGTTATTTGAAAAAGATTATTTTTTGGAATTACTGCAAGTATATGAGATACACTAAGAAACTATAGTGGTGATGTTATAATATGTATCTAGTTTAGAAATGTATTTATGAGCTGAGATCACTAATACTGGGGAAACTATCGGCCACACTCTAATAAATTGCGTCTAATGTCTAATTTAGTGCAGTACTCTGTGTAATTTATACAAAATATATTTATCATTATTTTTATAATTTATACATTTTGTTTTGGGGTTGCATAATTTGAAGTCGTTGCTATAATTTAGAATATCTTGAAAATCAATTTCATATTTTTTTGTCTCCTAAGGGCTAAGTTCCAGAGCTCCAAATATTTACAGTTTAATATAAAAGTTAGTGTTGTGAATGTGATTAATTACACTAATGCCGCGGCCGCATATGCGTGGTGCTTCGCGCTAAAACCGATACTATTGGACGATCTGCGTGTATCGTCCAATAGTATCGTCTCATTGCACGAAGCTTCGGACGATACACGCAGATGCGGCCGGGCCGTAAAAGGAATGTTAAAACGATACAACTACATATTTTAACAGGTATCACTAATATTTTTAGAAATTTAGTTTGAACAATATGTTAATGCCAACCTGCATTTGTTCAATTATACAAATCTAACATTCTAAAGAACTAATTTTGAATCATCGCATTAAGGTTATTTTGTATCTCTTATAACAGTAATATTTTACGATATGACCATAATATGTATACCGAACTCGATTTCGGGCAAAAATATTTAAATATAAAATATATATATTTATGTATATTTTAAGTACAATTACAGTAACAAAATGTACAACGATCCTACACTCGATTCTACATCTTAAGACTAATAAAAAAGTAAGTCAAATCAAATAGTGTAAGATAGGGTGAACATGACTAGTGATTGGACAGTACTAGTCATTGGACAGAGCACAAAAACACTATAATATTAATTATTAAGGTTGCTTTAAAAACTACCTGTTTTTCTTTAAAATTAGACGTTCCTTTACTTTAAAAAACAGGCAGTTTTTAAAGCAACATTTTACATTAATAAATATTGTTTTTGTGCTTTGTCCAATGACTGGTACTGTCCAATCTACTAGTCATTTACTCTAGATGTTTGCCGGTGATTCGAGTATTTATAGCATATTTACTTACGCAAAATTATCTATGAACACAAAATAAAAAGATCTCGTAATACCATCGCGTTAAGCGTGACTCATCACACGATCATACTTTACAATTTAAGATATGATTTACATCACTCGCACGGTGTAAGCGTATTCATGTAATAAGGTATGTACTAAAGTTTAAAAGTAATAAAGAGACCGACTCCTCGATTCGGGATAGTCTAAGGCGAAAATAGAAACTACGGCTATCCTACTCTCACTGATTGCACTTTATATATCACTCCGATTGCGTACGCGGGCGACGTCACCCGCGCGTAATTAACTAGCAGTTCAGTCGCGCGACTCGATTCGCTCGCGGTAATTTCAACTTATCTACGAGATTCTACAGTCGTCCGACTCCGGGGGGCTGGTGTCGCTCAGGCGCGCGGGTCGGCGGACGGCGCCAGCTGGTCCACGCTGCGGCCCTTCTGTATCTGGAGGGTGAGGTCGCCGGGCTCCATCGTGATGTGGTGCGAGGACGTGCGCTTGTGCTTCGTCTCCGGCCGCAGGTCCTTGGAGTTGGTCCGGCGGTGGCGCAGCACGCCGCCCGCGATGAGCCGCTCGCTCTCACCGTCGGCGCACCGCGTCAGCGGCAGCACCGTCAGGTCGAGGCTGTCCATGCTCTTGATGGCGAGCTGCCGCAGCTGCTCGAGGCCGAGGTCGCGCGAATTGGACCGCGAGTGGGACTTGAAGTCGCGCGAGTTGGATCGCGAGTGCGATTTGAAGTCGCGCGAGTGGGAGGCGGAGCGCGGCAGGGGGGGGCGCGCGTCGTCGAGCGAGTGCTGGCGCGAGTGGCGACGGGCGGGCGGGCGCGCGCGCGGCTCCAGCTGGATGGTCTTGGAGTCGTTGCGGTGGTGGCGCGAGGCGACGAGGACGCGGTCGTGCCGCTCGGCGTGCGAGCGGGCGGAGTCGGCGCGGCACACGCCCCCCGCCGCACCCGCCACCCCCGCACCCGCCTCCTGCGGCGTGCCCGCGCTCACAGAACGCACGCCGCTCGTGTTCTCCGCAGACGGCGGCTCCTCGAATACTGGAATAAACAAAAGAAACATATTATTGATACGGAATATTAGTGCAGCTGACTAGCTGCTAATAGTGAGCTGGGGTCCATTTTTGGCGTCACATAATATACTCGTAATATTATGTGTTATTTGTGTTCCTGTTAGTTTGTTCGCTAGATACTGTATTATGTGATGGACATAATAAACGTATCTTAATATTTCTATTAAAAACGGCAATTGGTGACCCTCGCCAGTACTTAAATTAAATTATTGATTATTATTGTAAATGTAAGTATAATATTATTATAGTAAGTAAATAACGTACGTTTGTCGAGGCTAATGATGGATCCGGCGATGTCCCTGTGTGGGTCGAGCGGCGCGGCGGTGTCGAGGTGGCGCTGCCGGCGCACCAGCCACCAGTCCGCTATGAAGATGCCCAGCGCCACGATCTTGATGCCGCCGCATAGACCCACGTACCTGATCACATTTTAAAATAATTTATTATTATTTATTAACTATCGTACATTTCATAGTTGAATATTAATCAAGTCATGTCGACACAATGACACATCTATCTACGAAATAGTAATTTTCCAGAAGACGAAAAAAATTGTTTGTCTGCTGGAAAACTTACGTATCAATGGTAGGTACTCAACTTTTTTTTTTGATTTTTTGTCAGGTTCTTTCTGGCTAATACCTATAGCAAAAAATAAATCACAGAGAATTTTCGAACATTAATAGAAAAATGTCATACCTATATCGGAACTGCTCTATATCGTACAGTAGACAGCGGCCCCCCTTCTCCCCGCTGCAGGACTGCTTCCAGAGTATGCAGGTGGAGTCTATGAGGTTGCCGAACAGTATCGGCGCGGGGATGTACCCGAATAGACGGAATATCACGAACTGCATTCCCAGGGCGAACGACCGCTCCTCCTCGCTTACAGACCTGTAATTGCATTATTTATTTATTTATAACAACATACGAGTTTCTTACGCAGGTTCTTCTCGCCCGGTTAGTTCCCGAACCGGTG
Source organism: Plebejus argus (assembly GCA_905404155.3). NCBI lineage: Eukaryota > Metazoa > Arthropoda > Insecta > Lepidoptera > Lycaenidae > Plebejus > Plebejus argus. The sequence goes on along the minus strand of FR989935.1, from coordinate 5,411,533 downwards.
GTAGGCCTCATGTAGACGTTCTAAAAGTGTTAACTTTGTTAACCTATTTAGAAATAAATATTTTCATTTCATTTTCATTTCATATCATACAACAGCTATTAACAATAACGTCTCTAGTACACCGACGCTGCGAAACGCGAAATATTAGCGAAACAGGAATAGAGCGAGATGCCATATAACATTGCCGTGTGGCGAGTGAGACAGCAACGATGTTCGCCGCTGTTTCGCGTTTCGCAGCGTCGGTGTACTAGACGCGTAAGGGCTCCCACACATAACTGCTTATTCACATCGCATCGCATATATCTGCGACAAAACGATTCATACGATTTACGATGCGATGCGATGCGGTATTTGCAGTTTTGTGTGGTAAACCTAAGAGCGAGCGCTCTCTCAAGATATGAGAGTCTCAAGACAGACTACTGCGATACAATATACTTGTTACAAGAGTGGGCATCTTGTGTGCGTACTGCGCGTCTTTATGTTGTGTTTTGTATTGCAATAATCTGTCTCAAGACTGTCGTGTCTCACTCTCCTCGATGGTGAGTTATTAAGTCATGATAATTCTTAGGCTGGGAATAGACGTCCGATTTTGTTTCCGATTGTCTGATCAGACAATCTGATCGTATTTACTCAATACACGTCCGATTTTTGCGTCCGACTTTTTCTGAACTCGGTCGCTCTCGAGCTATCTGTGAGCTTGCACGGAGCAGAAAGACAAGATGGACGAATAACTAATGTTACTTATTGCATATTTGCTCATGTAACATGTTAGCGCGAAAGAAGAAAAAACTCAATCTATCAAGATTCAAGACCATCCATCCATACTTACTAATATTATAAATGCAAAAGTGTGTCTGTCCGTCTGTACTCTGTCTGTCTGTCTGTTACCTCTTCACGCTCAAACCGCTGAACCGATTTAGCTGAAAATTGGCATGGACATACTTTGAGTCCCGGGAAAGGACATAGGATACTTTTTATCCCGGAAAAATGCACGGTTCTTGCACGATAAACGAATTTTGGCGCAACGGAGTTGCGGGCGTCATCTAGTTACATACTTAATAAAGATTAATCAACCTACCTAAAACTGTATTGAGTAAAACAGATATTTAAAGCTGAAACATCTTTGGAGGGAGGCTGTGTTAGGCATATTGACTATTGTTCACCCTACATAATTCCGTTTATTTTTTAATGTTTACAATGATTTTACAAGTACCTAAAAGGCAGTCTGAACAACAACCATGCGAGACGTTCGTTCAGTGTCATGCTAGAGAATCAACTGGCAAATCGGAAGAAATAATCGGACGTCTATTGGGTCTCCGTACAAAAGTATGCAGACCGCACCTTCAGACAATCAGAACGGCAGTAAAATCGGAAACGCTTTGGCACTGTTTCCGACTCGGACGTCCGACCCGACTATCGGATCGGATGTGTATTATGTATTCAAATAAATGTATGGCAAGAGTGCCTTCAGACAGTCTGATCAGATAATCGGATCAGACTATCGGATGAAAAAATCGGACGTCTATTCCCAGCCTTAAATAATGTTTGACAAAACGACGACGTCGACAATTTTAATGTATGTGTTGACATAAACTCCACATATTTAGCAAACTCTTCATTAAATTAAGTAATCATTAAAATATGTTCCTGAGCTTGCCCGTTAGTACGTTAAATGTTCTCACCTGAGCACAATCATGAGCAGCGGCATCTGTGTGACGGCGACGACGAAGGTCATGAAGAACAGCAGCACGAGGAATGGGAAGATGGTGGTGCAGGGGGGGTTGCAGGCGCCGGCGGTGGCGACCGGCACCACCGTCACCTCGCCGTAGTCGCGCGCGCCCGCCGCCGTTAGCGCGCTCGCTGCAGCGCCCACTACGCCCATCGACCCCGCCTCCTCGCGTACGTGCTCGTGCACACCTGACAGGCGACACATTGTTTTATTGTTAAAACCAACAAATATTTGAACAGTTTAATAAAATATAGCGATTTACAAACAATAACAAAAATCTACAGGAATAAGAAACACAATCCGCCGACAAAACGCTATGCAGTATGGTGGGCTACTAGATTTAAGTTTTTAATATTTCTCAATATAGACTTATTATTATTACGGGTTTCCCATAAATAAAAGTATAGGAAGTTAGTGTTTCAAAAGAGCAAAAGAACGAAGGAACGGTAAGGCAAGCGGCCAGGCAAGGTGTAATTTTACTTCGTTATTTAATTTTATGTTTTGCGGATTGTGATTTGTGTATGTGGTACGTATTTGTATACGTTAGCATGTGAGCGCTCACGTGCGTGCGTACGTAAACGCTTACGTGCATGTATCTGTGAGATAGCAATAAATATACACTTTTCATACGCTTATTCTACTTTATTAATTAATTTTATTACAATTTTAATGTTTTATTCGACCGATTTCGACAAAATCATCATCAGGAGATACTCACATGCACAGTTAGTGAAGTTGCTTCGTGACGAGAATGCCGCGCAGCCGGCGTGGCAGGGCGAGAAGTAGGTGAGGCCGTTGTTGCCGCACACCGGCTCCATGTCCGTGTCCGCGCACAGGCAGTTGAAGTTGCACGCCGCTGTTAGGTTCACTTTGAACGGCTCCACGTTGCTGCAATATAACAGTATTTAAACGTTTTTTCATGAAAACTATATTATATTGTGCGGTCGTAAAGATTCAAAAAGAATTAATTTGCGTTTAGAAAAAAAGAGCATGTGTGCCGAGCACACGTGTCAGAAGTGAAACTTAGTCAAAATCGTCGCCTTACTCCGTGACGGTATCGCCATGACGCGACCTTGAAATTTTACATTTTACATTTTCACATCTTACCTACGTCACTTCAAAAAGTGACGTAGGTAAGATGTGAAAATTGAATTTTGATGAATCCGTACCGTCGGAAATGTAAATACCAAAATAATATTTTGGTACTTACATTTCCGACGGTACGGATATGGTTAACTTGTCATGGATTTTAGTATCATTGGTTATTGCGTTTATAATTCACTCTCAAGGGCCATGATGGATCACCATGATCGCGATGTTGTTTATAACGATTAGCACGCACAATGTAACAAATCATGTATTAAAGTTTAGTTGTATTACAACTTGCTGGTCAACTATTACCCAATTGCACCTCTCACAACATACCTGTTATTAGTATACGGTATAGTAGTCCCGGCCATCTTGATGTTGTCGCAGCCGAGGAAGAACAGTAGCGCGTAGCAGGACAGACAGACTGTGTTGGAGATGAGCACGAACTGCACCGCACCGCGGGGGCGGAGCTCCAGCCGCTTGAGCAGGCACCCGCCCATGAAGATGCCGATGCACGCGCCCGGGATCGCTATGGAACCTGGGAGAGATATCGGGCATTTTAATAACAATTATAGGCGCTGGAGCCGTCCTTACCCACGCCACCTTACTTTCATACCCATATTGGAAAAATCGGTTTAGCGGTTTTACATTTCACTTTCGCACTTATTTCGAAATATTAGTATGGACTATGGATTACCTGTGAAGACGCTCGCCTGGCTCTTGCCCAGGCTGAACTGCGTCTCGAGGTACTTGGGCAGGAAGACCACGAAGCCGGACACTATCATCAGCTCCATGCACGCGCCCAGACACGTCACCACGTAAACCGGGTTCTTCAGCAGACGCCACATCGATACCGGGATGTCTGGAAAGTAAATATGACCGTTAGAAATTGTGTAAACAGTATCTGTCTATATTTTTCCGTAAAGTCCGTAAAATCTAAAATGGATTTAACACCGGAAAATGTTCACATGGAATTATTGACATTGAAACTATGATCGGTAGTTTGTGAAGCACTTTTCAAGTAGTAAAAATTTAATTTAAGCTCCATACTCTATCTGTACTATAAGATTGTGGATAGCCTATCAGGCATTTATCAGGAAGTGGTGAAACAGCTCCTAAGGGCCCTTCCACACGACGTTTTCACGCTGGTTTATATCGATACAAACGCAAGTTGAATGACACGTTTTAGGTGGGATTTCACCAGACACATATAAAACTTAGTAGTACCCATTGAACGCGTTCATACTGCGACGTAAATCTCGTTTTGTTTCGATTGGATTTCACAAACTTCTTTTGATCGCGATTATTAAATCTAAGTTTACGTGACGTCACACGATTATTTTGTACATGTTTTCATTATTTTAAAGTATTTTCACGTTAATATAACTACAAAATAGCAAGAAACAATACATAAACTAACAAACGCATGTGTCAAAACTGTCATCTTGACATTTCTGTTGTCTATGTTTTTCGTTCCGCCATGACAGGGCTTGAACGGGTTTTATGACGTTAAACTTCGGACCTTGGGCGTTTAGAAGATAAGACTCGGATTTGCTGTGAACGCGTTCAGTTTATGCTGGTGAAATGCAATTCGATGTTATAAACGCGTTTATACGTTTTGAACCGGTTCAGAGTGCTTTGAACGCGTTCCATTTCTTTGGTGAAATTGCCCCTTAAACTTTATATCTGCCAAAATGCGATGAAAACACGCAGAAGACGAGCGCATCAGAAACGCGCGTCGTCAGTGCGCAAAAATACGTCGTGTGAGAAGGCTTAGGGCCTAGGTATTGTTAGTCTCACCTTTAATATCCTTCCCGTAGCCCGTGTCTTTGATATCCTTAGGTTTGGGCGGGGGCTTGGTGCCGGAGCCGCTGGCCGCCGCCGCCTTCTCCACCAGTCTGATCTTCTCCTTCTCCCTCACCAGCACCTTGGGGAAGGAGAAGAAGGGTATGGCGACAAGGATGAGCAGCAGCCCGCAGAGGAGGAACCCGCCCCACCACATGCCTATCCACCGGTGGTCGCCGGGGTCTGGAGACAAAAGTGATAAGAATGAGTTCAAAATATTTGGAGAGAAGAGTGAGTTCAAAATATTAGTTTTGTTACAAAAAGATAGCAAAAGGGAAATAATTTAGTTATTCCCCTTTTGCTATCTATAATTTTGTTGTAATTTATTAAAATCAAGATTGGAAGTATACCTCACGGAAACTTTTTTTCTGGGAAAAAGTACCGTTAGATTTACGGATTTACGGAAGAAGTCCTTATACGGAATCATGTTCAACCAAAGACTACTAACTTCTTGCCCGAAGAAGTAACAAACATACGTACTCGCAAAGTCGCAAACATAATATTATTGCTTTTTAGTAGGTACCTACTTTGTGTCCTTTGGTCGTTTTTGTCCTACTTTATTTTGCACTTCTATTAATTTGCTTTTGATATTCTACAATATGTCAATAACAGTTAGAACAACTTGGAGTTACAACTCAAAACATTTCTAACATTAAATAATAATACAGTACGTAAAATTTTATATCGTAATATAGTGGAAAAAGTGCACGAAAATTGTGTTTTATTAGTGTTCAACATGAATTTCCACCAAGAACCGACAGTACAATCAATTATATACAGTACGAAAAATATTTCAATGTTTGACACGCAAGGTGATTTCGAGATTCAACTGAAATACTAGATACAATAAAACAATTTACCGCACTAAAAAGTTGTAGAATTAAAAAAAAATCCTTGATAAGTTTTGCACAGAATAACAAACATAATGATAAAACATACATAAACATAGGTTGACTAGTTGTTTATTGCAAATGGTAGGTGTAATGGTAAAATTTTTGCTTAAAGATAATAACTTTTAAGCTCAATTAGGAGACTATATTTACTTTTCTCCTGCTTGAGTTTAGAGATTTGATACTGTTGTTGCCTGCTTGAGCACTATCATATTTTAGGTTAGCATCATCACATACTGTATAACAAAATTAAGTTAAGAATCTAGTACTTACTCATCACAGTACCGGAGAAGGAATCCATGTGGAATGACAGTAGATATGCACCGAGCAGAAAGCCCAGCACTGGTCCAAACGCTCCCATACTGTACATGCAACCTGAAAAAAACAAATGAGTTAATGAATTATTGATTTTATTACATAGGTCATAGGGCATACCTAAGGACTTATCATGAAATTGCCGTAGTAATATACGTTAGCTACTAGGTGAAGTGAATACTAACCAGACCAGAATATGCTTATGCCAAGGCTTCTAGGACGTGGTTTCCTATGAAAACTTGTTTAAAGCAATGCGACGAAAAAATGTCACTAATATTGCTTTATTATGTATGTCTTCTTTTATCCGACTATCGAAAAGGGAGTCATGTTTTAAGTGAACTATATTATAATACTCGGTATGACGTTTAAATTATGGGAAACCTTGCTATAATTATTATAAAAGGTGTAACAAAATTATGTGATAATGCTTTAGAGTTTAGGATGTGTATGTGTCCATTATTTTATATATAAAATGGATTTTCAAATGTGTTAGTCGCGCTAAAACTCGAAAACGGCTGAACGGATTGGGCTGATTTTAGTCTTAAAATAAGTATTCGTAGAAGTCCAGGGAAGGTTTTAAAGTGACAAGAAGTTCACCGGGAGAGCTAGTATTTATATAAAGATTACTGTGAAAGTAGCAGCGCTGAAAGAGCAATTTTTTTTGTGATTTGTATGGGAAACTGCATCATGATTTTGTCCTTACAAAGGTGAAAAAATTTCACTTTCAGTGCTGCTACTCCAACAGCGAATTCCGAACTCTATATAGAGGACATAATACACAGTACACACCCTAAAGTATTATAACTTAGTTTTGTAACAACCTGTATACTTCAAGAACTTGAAAGATTTACTCTTCGTTTAAACTTTAAATCATGGAAAACTTTGCTATAAGTATAGTTGTAACTTGTAACAGATAAGTGGCGTTGTAGGAAGCGCCGCGTGGTGCAATAGCGGCGATATTGCGGACTCGAACTGGGTCAAAGCTCCGTGTTCGGTGTTACGCCAACCTTATAAAATTTTACCTCCTTCGCTCCGTACACAAATATCCACAGATTCGATATTTCATACTAAAATCAGCTGACCCGGCAAACGTACAACGTTTGCGTGTTGCAATATAAATTATTTCTAGTATCAAAGTAGATATAAACCATAAAACTACAAATTAAGTTATTCACAGGCGAAACGAAGGTACATACAAAATTTTATTAAAATCGGTTGAGCCGTTTAGGAGGAGTACGCGCACAAACACCGACTGTTTGGGGGTCTTATGATCTAATCCGGTATCTCGAAAACCGATGAAAGTACATGACCTTTACAATTGTACAAAGTTATTTCAAGGGTCAAGAGAAAGGACCTCTAAATGCCTCTAAATTCTAAAATACATTATTTATATTATTAGCTAAAGACAATAAAAAAACTAGAAGTTGATGAAGCTACTGACTGGGAACAGCTGCTCGAATAATTGTAGGACCCTTTATTTATTTATTTATTTATTTATTACGGTACAGTTACAGACCACAGAATAACGACATACATTAACATAACATTAACAACAACACACAGCATAAAGACTGAGGTCCAATTAAAACTGCACCAGCATTGACAGTAACAATATTTAACATAATATGGGTTTCATTAGTGAAAGACAAGGAAACACAAAAACAAATAGAACTAAAAACACTATCTATACATTAAACTCACCACAAAAATTAACTATCAAAAGACTATTCTAAGAGAGTACTTAATACTATTTAATACTATTCAAATTAATATTACATTGACGATAATATTATCTAGAAGCATAGCAAAAACTCCGATTAAAGGCCATCAATACTTAATATTATTGCCATACATTTATATCTTAAGATCCTTGGCTAGATCACGTTTGAATGCTATCAGATTACAATTAAAAATATCCTTATCATGGCAAAATTTATTATACATAGTACACATTCTATGCAAAGGATTATTTTTGGACACATTATTATATGTCCGTGGTACACTAAATAGCTGTTGAATACGTACGGATCGAGTAGGGACCTTGAAAGACAGCTGCTCTAAAAGAGTGGTGTCAATAAGACCATTAACAATTTTGAATAGAACACTAAGATCAGCAATCTGTCTTCGTTTCTCAAGGCTTAGGAGACCAAATTTATTGATCCTATCAAGATAATGCGGTAATTTCCTCCGCATACCACATCTACTACTTAGTACCCTGACGAATCTTCTCTGAACAGCTTCAATTCTGTCAATATGAGCACTATACATAGGCGACCATACAGATGAACAGTATTCGAGAATACTTCTCACTAGGGCTACATACAGTAAGATCCAAGTACTAGGGTTCTTAAAAGGTTTAGCCGTTCTAGAAATAAATGACAACAACTTTACAACAAAATAAGGCTTCACCAAGTTTTCTAATCATAATAAAGCGCATATTTACCTCGAAATAAAATATATTTCATTCGAGTCTCCTTCCGAACAATGCTAATTCCGAGGTACTCCTACATCTAATTGGACTGATGTTAAAGATGTCATTGAAGGAATAAACTCGGGTTTATTTTTATCTCGGAATTACTCGTACCTATACAAATCTCGAGAGTAAATGTAAAAGAATATTCCCGGCGTTGTAAAATATAAGTGGAATTCAAAGGGAGTCGAGAGTCGAGAGCCACTTGCCCTTTTTTGAGGATACCTGTGTATTGTGGAGCTATACCGGGCCACTGGAAGAGTATAGGTCTTAGCAGAATGAGGTTTGTAACACATTATGTTTTAAAAAATTAACACTTTACACTTATTCGGCTACCAAACTATTTTGTAAAGAAAAGACAATCCTAGAAATGTTTGAAAAGCCCAGCCTTCGTAGGAGGGGCAGGTAAAAATTCAATCGATGCGGATAGCAAATGCCATGTTGCAAAATGCAGATTGCTGATCGATATTAGTAACCACTTCACCTTGATACCTACTTGGTACTGGTACGTCCCAAATGTTATAATGCGGTAAAAGTCATGCTTAGTTCGTACAGGAATAATAATTTTAAAAGCTTATCATTAACACAACGATAGTAATATAACGGTATAAAACCAGTTGTATATATAAGTACGCGAAATTAATTAGATACGGGACATAGAAACAAAACAATTCGCGAACATCAATTTTTACCACAGCGTGGAGTCGTGACGTTATTGCGTATTTTGCCGCGCCTCTGGAAGAGACATTTGATTAAATTGTCAACAGCCTTATTAATGCAAGTCATAAGGTGGTAGGTCAAGGTTCAGTTGGGGAGAAACTGTGCGTGGCGCTAAACATCGACTTGTTGGTTAAACTTTATATCGGCATGCCGCATGAGTCATGACACAACTCTATTATATTATGCTTGCGTAGCATGACCAACGTAGTTAAATGCGACGTAATGGAAGTATTGAACATTCTGGGGACAGACAAGATTTTTCTTACTCCTATTTTCTTCTGATTAATTTCGTTGCGGCTCCCAAGACAGCTTTAGCATGTCCCTCGGGCTACCTGAGATCATAATAATTATCAAAGGGTTTTCGTGGTTGGAGGCCGCTGTCGATTCTGGCGACACAGGAAATACAGCGGTGGGAATGTGTGGTGGGCCAAAGCCCGATAAAAAAAATTGGCAGATTGGCAAAGGAAATTTAATACTTTAACAAAGCTTCTGTAGACAGAAACCCTTTCTTTGGTGTCGAGCTTTCCTCGGAGTTCAAAGAAAGAACAAAGTCTAAATGACTCAAAAAGCGCGGTTTTCCGCATAAACAACTTATTAAAATAGAACTTAACCACATCAAAATGGAAACTCAATGATGATGCAAACTATCAAAATAACTCTCTTCTGAATAAGTACTAACAGACTACATACAATTTCATTTTTTGTGGTTTTCCCCATAACTCCCAACCCTTTTATGAGCGAGCAGGTATATCAAACATTTAGTCGTGGCTGTATACGGTCAATAAACATTGCAGGTGTACCCGAAGGTTCATCGAACCTGTCGTGTTGTGCCGCGACGGATTTTACGACAGCTGCCGAATCTTAAACGGATGAGCGGACTAAAAGGTCGATACTGGTTTACGCTCTCATTGTTCTGGGACTTTCCCAACATTAACCGCTGCACTCAGAGACACTAACAGTCGGTTGCACCAAAATTGCTGTGTATTTACAAATTCAGTTTTACGTTTTACTTATACTATTCCGTTACTATTACGAATTCGTAAATGTATGTTGCACCAAAAAAATACGAGTAAAAGTAACCGTATAATTGGTTGCCATACGTATGATGCGCTATTTCTACCATTTTACCTTAGTAGATTTTTACTACCATGGTAGTTTTTATTTTATATGACGTGGTAAGACATACTATTCTTGTTAACCGACTCCCAAAAAGGAGGAGGTTATTTATGTTCGGCTGTGGATATATTTTTTTATTTGTGTATGTTCAACGATTATTCCGCCGTTTGTGAACCGATTTTCAAAATTTTTGTTTTATTAGGTTTTACTCCAATTTGGTACCATGTTCACAAATCTGATGATGGGATCCACGAATAATCGAGGGAACTCCTCAAAATTTATATGGAAACATATGGTGATTTTGGTTTTATGAGAAGCATCCTAAGCATATGCTACCAAAACGCAAGATTTTGCACCAAGGTATACTATGGTTCCGAATATACTAATAGAACTCCGGATTCCTTATAGATACAAGTTTGGGGATTTTGGCGCTGTTTTAAGAACTGAAAGCATATGCTACTATGCAAATTATATTCATCATCATCATTATCGTCATCATTACCACATCAGGGTCACCAATGTGACATGGTTGTTTAGTGTATATGGATTATGGATACAATATAAGCCCCCACTACACCACAATTATTATATCATCACGTTATGTCCATATTATATTGGTACTTTTCATAGCGATTTTAATAAAAATAATATAATGGTCAGTAGCTTTGAAGAAGAAGAAGAAGAGTGTTTTTCTGGTGATTTTGTGGTGATTTCTGTTTTGATCCAAATACTTTTATACTTGTATATTTTATAAATAACTAGCTGACCCGACAGATGTTGTCCTGTCTTAACGATAATTATTTAATTCGAAATGGTATAATAAGGGTATAATTAAGAAAAAAATAGATTAAAATTAGTATCTCCATGCCAAATTTCATCAATAAATAAAATATATATTATATATCTAAGATTAAATAGTTTTGGTGGCGAAAATTATAAAAGTTTATTGTGCGGGAACCGTACATTTTTTCGGAACAAAATGTATCCTTTGTTGGTCTTCGGGACTCAAAGTATCTCTATGCCAAATTTCAGCAAAATCGGTCTAGCCGTTCAGGCGTGATGTCGTGACCGCGCGAATATTATTTATTTATTTATTTTCAAAGTAACTTTCAAACGAAATTATTTGACAATAATTCTACTCGTAGAAGACATATTGCTGTCGCTACTGTGATATTTTATTCTCAATATAAAATATTTATAAAGTACCTACCTACTTAGTACAAAATCTACGCACTATTAACCTAAAACCACCTGAAACACGATTATAATGCAAAATACTATGAACAAACTGTCAAAATGTCATTACTTTTACGTTATGAGAAGGGTTTGAGCTCCGTAAAAAGTAACCGTATAATGTAACGGTATAACGTATCGCAAAAGCGTGGTGCAATAACTTTTTACAATTTACGTTTACTTTTTACGTTACTTTTTACGAATTCGTAAAATGAAGATTTGGTGCAACCGGCTATAAGGGTGAATTGCACCAGAAGCGTAGTTAAAGTTAAGGTTTAAGGTTATCGTCAAATATGGCGACTTTTGCTAGGGATTTGACATTTCATTTCACATTTTGTTATGGTTAAAGTTAAAGTTATAGTTAAAGTAGGTTGATGCAACTCACTCTTATCTAATGATGATTAAACTTCAATTTAATGAAGAGTTTGAAAATAATGTTAAAATCTTCATTTAATTACGATTAAGTAATTAATACGTGTCTCTAAGGCCGGTATAAATAGTACTCAAGAATCAAGATACATCTCGGTCTCAACTCAAGACACGGTTCAGGCTCTGTGATTGGTTGGCTGTCAAAATTTGGACCAATCACAGAGCCAAACCGCGTCTTGAGACAGGGTCGCATCTTAAGTACTGACTATTTATACGGGCCTAAGTGCGGCAGTAAAGTCTTCGGGTAATAAAATGATGGCTTTCGCCGTTATTACTTATAAGTTTCATATTACAGAGGCGATAGTGGAGTCGGTGTTGCAAATTGGAAATATAAGGACATAATGTAATGGACCAAACCAATAGATGGAAAGATATCATTGTAAATATTCTTTTCGTTTAATGAATAAAGTGACGGCATTCGCGAAATCTGAAAAAGAACCTAGATGACACATTGGTACCGAGTACCGACTTAAAGTGACTAGACGTCCTATATACTACGTTACTGACTTGGCAATTGGCATAGTCGCTTACCCATATAAATTCTGGATATACATAGAGGATAACAATATTATGTCCTTTTCTAAACCTTGGCATGTTATTATTTATGTAGAGTCGTGCCTGATCGGTCATGCTCACCGATTTTAAATAGTAACAAAATAGTAACAAATAATAACAAACTAAATTTTAAGCTATGGATTTCCGCAAAGTAACGCCCGATTCTATTTATTTAAAATCGGTAAACCTTGGCAGTTAGCACAGATTCTTAGCGATGCTGCAAGTAGGGCCGGATTTCTATTTTTAGGGTTCCGTACCCAAAGGATAAAAACGGAACATAGGACGCTGCCGCCCATAGGACATGGCCTGCCAAGCTGGTTGCAGGCATATGGATGGACCTTTTCCGAACGTTGGTAGCTTACCGATATACATGCTAGAGGACTCGGGTCGCACGTGGTCGTCGACGTACGTGGTGCCAAGCGTGAGCAGTGGAGAGCCGCCGCAGCCCAGCAGCAGCTGCGCCACCACGAAGATCATCACAGGCATGAAGGTACTCGGTGAACTCTGTGGGGAAACAGTAATGTATGACCCTTATTGCGCGGCCGTTGGGATTTAAAAGATTATGTCAGAGGTAGAATAAATTGCACGTGGGAGAGCCATGTTCGGCCCGAATGGGCCGGCTCGACCGGAGAAATACCACGGGCTCACAGAAAACCGGCGTGAAACAACGCTTGCGCTGTGTTTCGCCGAGTGAGTGAGTTTACCGGAGGCCCAATGCGTCGGATGGGCATGTAAAAAGTCGGTCCTGCGCCTGATCTCTCGCCGGTCGTGTCGGTCTGCCGTCCCACTGGGTTATGAGAGTAAAGGAATAGAGAGTGCTCTTGTGTACTGCGCACACACTTGGGCACTATAAAATTACTCCTGCGTACCTGGCCTGGTTTCAATGAAACCGGCCACCGTCACCGAAACCGGTGTGGGGGAGTATTATTATTATTCCCTCTTAAAAGGCCGGCAACGCACCTGCAGCTCTTCTGATGCTGCGAGTATCCTAAAGACGTTAAAAGTAACTCTTTTTCGAAGGAATCCTAGTCATAAGAACATTCAAATCTTACGAATATAGAGCAGTCTTGTTAAGAATTGAGCAGACTGCAGATACAGTCACAAATCACAATAATTATTTACATACTTCAAAATGTAAATTTTCGTATATATATTACGCGTGCGGCGTGTTGTAAATACCAATTACTATTTTGTGTAATCTAGGCATATTATACGCACTATAGCAATTTCGTATTACGTTTTGAGACGTTATCGGGAACATGAATATTTTATGAGGTTCTATGAAGAGGTTTAGCTTAGTAGTTACATAATAGGTACACTTTCGTTTAGCTATGGTATGGCTGTTTCGAAATAAAAAACTTCCTACAACGATGATATTAATGATGGTGTCCTAGTTGAATGAGTTATGGTTTTTTATGGTTTTGTCATAAAAACCGCTTAGCCAATTAAAAAAAAATTTTACTAGTTTTTGAAGTTTCTTTAGAAACCACTATTTCAGTCTATAGATATAAGAAGCCTTATTATTATTAGCCTAGGTATTAGGTAAAGTCTAAAGAGAAGAATTATTGTTGTTATTTCAACCGATTTACTCGACCGACGCGGACGACCCAAGAAAACTTGAGAGTATTGTATTTTTAAATGTTGATTTCTGTAGGATACTTCTCATCCAACGAACAAAGTCCTTTGTACAAACTATTGCTCTTCCTGATATCTTAACAATAGCTTATCGTGGCTTTATTTGGTGTCTTCCCCACTTGGTACCCGCCTAGTGTAATGATTATGCCAATTAGACTTTATCGACCGATCTAGAATGTAGATTCTAGATAGTCGTACCTAATACTGGGTGCCATATATGAAAGCAGCCCCGACCACCTAGCGACCTCCATATTCTAAGAACCAGTTTTAACTTATTTAGACTAAGCATTTGCTTCTAATTGACACAGGCGGATTTGAGTATATAAATGTAGACGCTAATTGACAATTTATATTTACATGCTACATTATAAGTGTCTGTCTGTCTTTCTGTCTATGTTTGTGTTACCTCTTCACGCATAAACCATGCACTAAAACGATTTAGATGAGGTAAAGGACATAGGATAGTTTTTAACCCAGAAAATGTCAGCGACAAAAACTAAGTTCTACAGTCTACACGAACGAAGTTGCAGTGCAGGCTATATTTAGTATTTGAATAAAATTAAGTCTGGCCAGAAGTTGAAATACTTATAAGTTATAATCAAAACAGCGTGATTAGGATCTGTGCCACGTCTCAGTATTTTGACTCCAGTCTTGGTACTACTAATTTTTATTTTTTTATCTAGAAATCTGTGCTAGTACTAAAACTTAAGCATTTATTGCATGCTATAAAAATAAATTATTACTTCAAAGATTAAAACACTGAATAAATATAGCATAAGTGACGTCAACGTATTAGCATATTCGTGCGGCTCAACAAAACCTTCATTTTGACAGTAGCGCGGGCGGTATAAGTCTTATGCTATTTGAATAGCATAATAACCTTTACCAACAAAACCGACTTCATATCTTTATCATAGGACGGTGGTCCTACTTTCCAACAAAAAAGCAATCTTCAAAATCGGCAGTGACGAGTGCCGGCTCTAGGGGGTGGCGAACAGGGCAATCGCCCGGGGCCTCCCTCTTGCAGGGGCCTCGCAAGGTATTTTTCCCTAAGACAAAGGGCCTCGCAAAGACCTTCCGCCCAGGGCCTCGCATTGGGTAATGGGTAGGCCACCACTGAACAAAAAAACATATCGTCGTTGCGCTTGCCAAAACCTATACGGCAAAACTAAAAAACCTCCTCTTTTGAAGAGCTTATAGCGTCCTTGGGCGGACCCGCTCTACCGACGAATTATGAAACGTATGACATTTACGAACTTGTTGATATTAAATCGTGATTATCGCCGCGGAGTCGCGACCATCAGAAATTGTTGTCCCGAGGCCAGCTGATGAGATTATCTCATTCATGGAGAGGTGATGTATTACTTGGTAATGATGTTATTATTGATATTTTGTGAATGATTCCACTGCCATTTGCTACTAAGACTATTTTATTAGTGTAATAAGTCAATATCTTCAATTCTGCTACCGTTTGTTTGATAGAATCTGGACGAGATAGAATAAAAACATCTAGATAGAATTGAATTAAAATAGCTAAATAGGAGGAACCCTTTTAGCTATTTTAATTCAACATTAAATTAACATAAACTACTAACTTCAAAGCCGTAAATAGAAAATGCTGGCCGCAAACACACAACAATAAAAAAAAGTTGAAATTTGAAAAAAGAACTTACTGATGCACAGGCTACCCTATATGGCTTCATAAAATTAAAAAGTTTTGAAAATGGAACTCACTCGCTGGTGGACCCATAATATTAAAAAGTTTTGAAATTAGAACTCACCTTGATGCAGTTATCGGGCCTCAGGTTGCTCGGCGGCAGGCCCTGCGACAGCCTGCCCAGGCCGCTCATGTCGTTCTCGACGCCGGGCAGCCGACAGATGTTGTCGTCGGAATCGTTGTTGGCCAACATCTCGCTGTTCGCCTCCGCTATGAAGTGCGGCACCACGAACACTAATGACCCGATGCCCATTATAACAGCACCTAAAAAAAGTTCACGTTTTAGAAAAATGTGTTCTGGAAAATGTTTTGGAGTTCTGCACAGGTTTTGACGTTTAAGCCAAAAGCGCTAGTGAATACATAACTTACATAAACACTATTACAGTCATGAAAAAGTTGACTTATGAGATAAATGTGATAGACCATACATCAATTTTGTCAGTACTAAAATTTTCTATCGAATGCCACACTAATGACTTGGAGGTACTAGTTACTAAAATTTCTTCGATAAGGTGGTTCAAACTTCAAAGTTAAAGACCTTCGAGTCTTCTATAGATAAAGTTCCTTTATCGAAATTTCTACAAGTAAAACTTTAAGTTCTGGAAAGTTCAACATGTAAAAATTGTACAGTTTTCAAACGTTCGATTTGTACATGTCTAGTAGATAGCTTTATCGCTTGGTTAATTTATTATGACCTGACCAAGGACGTATGGTAATCGTTCAAGTCAACTAACGGCCGTTCCCAATATTTGATCTATCTCTTACTTGAGATAGGAATAGCTCACATTAGACATTAGCTCCATATATTTTATGTCAATTCTATGTCAGCTGCGATCGGTTGTATGTCAAACTAGAGATAGATTGAATATAGGGAACGGCCATAGGGGAAATCAGTAATTTGTCACAAATACATTTTTGATTCCAGTGAAATTATACCACAAATATTTACATATTTGCCTCTATACTCTAACTCAAACATTCAAAAACAGAATCCATTACGAATAAAACATTTTGAATTAGGTAGGATCAAAAAAATGTTTTTTAAAATTAAGAAATGTTTTTTTAAATTAAAAAATTCATTCCAAATCAAACGGATTTGAAAAACAGATTCCCCTCATATTCTCTACCTTTGTCTATGGCAAAACACACTCTCGACACCCGACTCTGTGCGAAAAACCTAAAAAAAACAGGTTTCTTACCAACAGCGATCCACACGGGTATATGCCGTCTGCTGCCAAGGTATGACACGAAGATGACAGTAATGACGTTGCCGATCTCGTAGCTGCTGGCGATCAGCCCCGACAGGCTGGACGGGATCTCGAACCGCTTCTCGATGGTCGTGATCACCGAGTTGATGTATCCCGAGCTCAAAGCTTGTTGTAACGTCACAAGGATTGATAGGAAAAATACGAATACCTGAAATATAATGTTAAATTAAGAAAAGAACCCCTGTACAAAGCAGTGAGGGACTGTTTCACCACTTCCTGATAATTATCGCTATCCACAACTTACCTAATAGATAGTGTATGGAGTATTTGTCAGTTAAGATTGTGGATAGCCTATCTGGCACTTATCAGGAAGTGGTGACACACAGTACCTAATTAATGTGAAGTTGCCTTTCATGAAATCTAAATTTTCCAGCACTCATGACGATTAACTATTGCTAGGAATCTCTTCATCATGTCAGCAGTCAAGCAAAATAAAGTAGATAAAAATCGGTTGATCCCTTTGGATGATACGATGCCAGACACACACACAGACAGACAGACGGACAGACATAAAACCCTTGCCCACCCATGCCCTTTTTCGTCCGGCTCTAAAAACAGACACTATTGCGGCATTTATAAACAAAACCTTTTGTGGTGCTTTGTATGGAAATTATAATTAGACCTTTTCTTATCAAATAACAAGCTTTGCAAACGGTTGTAGGTGTAAATTTAAAGGTGGATAGAATTAAATGTACAGTATGGTTTCTAAAGAAACGGGAAGCGCTCAACTTCTTATTGGATTTACCATGTAACGCAAGTGAATACATAAGAGTTAAGACTACTTAAGTGGAATTTAAATGGGAATACTTACTTTAATACTAGAGAATCTCTGTATGAAGAGCGGTCTCCACGTGAGGATCCCGCAATCTCTTGCGTCATGAGGAATGTCTAATATCTCTGGGTACAACTGATGAGGCTTTTCTTTTTCTTTTTCTCGCTCTCGTTCCCTGTAACCAATCAATCAATCAAATATTTTTTCAAGAAATTCATCTCACAATACAATTGTGACACTTGACAGAGTATATAGACTAATCATAAAACCGTTGTATGATCTGAGGCCCCCAGAGGGAATAGACAAGTGGCAAGCGATTATCGTAAACGCCAACAAAATTTATGGAATTTGACATTAGTATTCGCTAGCGAAGCGATGAATTATGTCAAATCGCATACGTTTTGTTGGCGTTTACGATAATCGCTTGCCACTTGTCTACTAGGGCAGTAATTACAATCTATCAACAAGGAGCCACATTGGTCACTGATCTATCTATTGGTAACATGCTATTGCGTCATGGGTGTCCCGGACCCCACTTTGGTGGGCCGAGGCTCTACCTTTAAAATCAAAGTTGAACATTGCTTCTTCCCCTTCAATTGCCAAGCTATCTTAAAGTATACCAGTACTGTCACATACTGTATTGAGGTCATGCTCCTCTTACTCGCTAAATTTAGCGATTCTTACGCAATGATTACTTCATATTAATATGTAAATTAATGCATTGGAATATTATATTTATGTAATTTATGTAACACTTAAACGGAAGAGTGTTTGAACCTCTTTCTTCTTGTAAATTAATCTATGATCCAAAGCACTAGGTTACGCACAAAGCTTCATATTTAATGTCAAAATTTGTGACTAGCCTCGTAGTTTAGACATTATAACCTTATTATAACATACCGTATTATGATCTATGAAACAAATACCTAACCTTTAGACCAGGAAAATCAAATCACTCTGGAAAAACTAGCTCATAAAGCTATTAAAAGACTACATGTCGTATAAAGTCAAATGATCTGACCTATTACATTCAATCAAAATGTTTACTTCCATTAATAGTATTGTAACAATTAAACTAAATGTAAAATGACATACAAAGATTCGATTCGAAGAAAGAAAATTCGAAGAAAAATCGATAAGATGTATCCTGGCAGAATCTCATTAAAAATATTAATCTTAGAGAGCCCTCAGATACTCGTACAAATAATAACGATCCGTAGCAAAAAATGTTATGCCGGATTATCTACGACGCCATAATATCCGTTTGGTTTGAGGATTCCATACGTGCTCCAAGGAGCGCATTGATTTTCAATTGCCCTTCTACTTCGATTTGAAAACAGACTATCAGTGGTCAATACCCCGCGCGGCGAGATTTATAGGCTGCTGAGCATGAAAGTTGTCAAATCCGCATCGAATCAAGCATTGTGAATCAGGACGCCTATAATGACTCTAATGCCGCTCCGAGGCTGTTTCACGAGCGAGTCCGAATTCTGAACTATCATCAATGAGACATTCAAGGCATGAGAAAAAGGCACCAGAGCCTGATTCACAATGCGTAATTCGACTCGGATTCGGAAACTTCATCGACATCCAATGAACCCTTGCCGCGCTAGGCATTGGCCAATGACTGCACGATAAAGTTTCCGAATCCGTGTCGAACGGAAATCGTGCATCGCCCTTTAGGTCTTCTTACCTTTCGTATATACCAGCCGAGGGGTTCCTGCTGTGGCACTTGACGGCGTCGCGCGGGGGGAGCGCGGGGTGCGAGGGCGGCGGGGCGCTGGGGCCGGCAGCGTCCTTGCCGGATACATCCGCACACCCTGACTCCGCGTACAAACCCGTCATCGCGTACATCGACTCTTGTCTCCTGGTGGAAACAGATAGATATCGTTAGCAAGTTACAGGAGTCGTGGTACAGCAAAAATTCGATTCAAAATCATGAGATATCATACTGTAGAGCTCATTATTGTAGCTGAAGCTGTGATGAAACAGCTGCCGTAGCTTGTTTAGGAATAGCCCCTGAAATGTTCTTAACTCTGCTCTAAAGGGGAAAGCTTAGCCTTTATAGAGTTAATTTGGTAACATAACACAATTTGTCCATTTAAATTTTGTAGAGTGTACTACATCAAATAAATTATTCATATCTCTTTTCCCATAAATTCTTACGCAATCTACAAATGAATCAATTAATCTGTACCATTAATGTGCTCATATACTATTTATTGAAGTTAAAATGTTGCCATGTAATTTTTGAGTACTGATCCACAAATTGATGTTAGCGTAGGAAACGACCTACGCCAACAAGGCAATGACTCCTAAGTATATAATGTTGCATCCTTTTAGTTGCTAGGTTAAGGAAAACATTGTGTGCCTTACTTTCGTTCGTGATGGACAATGGACAAGTAGGCGATTATGAATGTGTAGAGAGCATATTCGTTTGCCCATTCCTCTATGATAGATGTCGAATGTGCTGTATATAGCGCAAACATAACCTAGGTAAAATGCAACTTTAAGGTTTAAATATTACATAATTCCAATAATATTTTAGTTTTTGGCTTAGGCGGCTTGACAAACCGAAGTGTTTATAGTACTAGCTCTACATAAACTTCCTTCCTTCACCATAGTTTATTTTCTCTTCCTACAAACGGAAGAGTACAAAATGTGTCTTATCACGGCATCATATTCGTGCCCAACCCAAAGCCACCATCTGTCGTGTCCACACAAACAGATTTCGAGCAGATGAGTGTTATCATGTTAATTGTTATTTGTTTGTGGGCCGCGGCGTGTTTACTATAGTTTCAGTACGTTAACCTTTAGGAATCGTGTATAACGGCTTTTGTTACTGTGGCGTGGAAAACCACAAAGTCGTGATTCGTGCCGATGATGGTACGCGCACTTTACGACGAGGCGCAGAGGGGCGGGCAGCATTTTCATACACTTTTTTGACATATTGCGCACTTGATCATAAAACGTATGAAGAACGCGGCCCGCTAATCTTCGCTCTATTAGAATGTGCACTTTTAAGAAGCTTCAAATTCGCACATTTTATTACCTGTCATCATAAAATGAGTATGGAGAAATGCGGCCTACCATAACGTGCACGTATCTTTAATCATAATTACTCAGTTATCATGTACAATTACTTTGATCATCGGAAGCTGATGATTGGCTGACTTCTAATGTTAACAATGTATCTGTAGATTTTATCATAATCTAAAAGTTTTACGACTTAACAGTTTAATTAGTGGTAAATTAATTGAATAATTACTCTAACAAGCGTGCGCTGATAAAAAATTAATAAGGTATTAAATGGTCTGATTTTGATAGTGTGTTTTATCTGCATGCTTGATGCTTAGCACCTTCTGTAATGAAGAATATACTGACAGATTGACAAAGGAAATCTATATCATTACGTCCTTAAAATCTGTCACTATTTTTATCTTTTCATGCTAAGAGCCCTGGGTTCATTATTAATTATTATAATTTAATTAACATGTCAATAATGCTTACTTGAACTCTAATTTGAAGAATTTAAAGTAAAGTTGATCAAAAGCGAAGATCATGCTATACATATAATAATTAACTACAAAATATTGGTAAAGATTTGATAGTCAAACTCAAGAAGTAGAGAGGAGAGGTAGAATTTTAGAGCTTGACTAGTCCAGACTCCAGAACCTGGATCTTAAAAATCCTTGTTTTCCAAAGCTCCGTCGACACTCTACTTACGGCCTACAGTTACCATTAGTTGTAGGCGTAAATGTTATTTTGTATACCTTTTCATAATTAATTCTATTACGTAGTATAATAAATGTGTTTGTGAGAAGTGGGTTATAAGTTATAACTTATAACAATTGCAATTGTAATTATGTGAGTTTGGGTTAGGTTAAAGTAGGTGAATGTTAATTTAGGCGTTAAACGTAATAGGATAAAATTCAGAATAGTTTATGTATTATAATATTTATGTTAAGTATTAATCTATTAAATACTAACGTGAATAAAATAACACGTAAATCTATTTCTCTAAACACGTAAAAAACCTTTTTCTATATTATTATGTAGAGGTTTTTTTTCGCATCTTTAGTTTATAGCACGTGCCAATTGCCAAACCAAGGAGACATAACCTGGTAATAGACAGACGTATAGACCGACAGACAGACATAAACTAAGTACTAAAATTATACTAAGTAGGTACTAGAGTCTAGACTACTAGTGGGTAAGTAAAGTGTAGGAATTAGGAGGGTCTCGATTTTAACTTTGTGGGTATGCATAATTTAAAATATACATAGCACATAAGAACAGATAAAATGTTGTGGACATACTCCGTTTCAAGTGATTTTAATCTCAACGTAAACTATGGACGGCTAAAAATGCTACCAATTTAAGTCATATTTTAACCGCGCAATCAATTATACAAAAGCACATTAACAATTCTATTTTTCTTTAAATTTCGAATTAAAAAAAAACGGATATTACCTCTCAACTAGCGGCTGAAGTTCGCGCGCTTCTGCCATATTGGCGAACAATGACTTCCGAGTTCCGAGATCACAGTTCACAATTCACATGGCACTTCGCACTGTGACCGCGATGACGTCACCACTTTTAGACGATTTCACTTTCTCGTGACATTAATTCCAAGTGGGTTATTATCGGATCTACACTACCATAAAGGTGAACAAAATAAACCTATGTGGATGAAGAATTGCGAACTATACTGAATTAGCCGCGTAACTGTATTGGTTGTATGTAAACTATGTATTGTGTTTGTGTTTGTTTTTGTAATTAAAACTTCTTTGCGGCGTTTTGCACTTATTCTGGATGGGTAAAAAATAATACACTCGCGTGTTCACGTGACCTGACCAAAAATTCGTAAGACGGATGGAGAGTAAACGGCTGGCACGGCGTACGGGATGAACTAACACTCTATTTCTACAGCCCGATGAAAATGTACGTTAACTCTTGTTCTTTAGTTTTCACTTGTTCCTGAAACTCCCGGAGGTCAACAATCTTTTTTACCACTTTTAGGATCTAAAATAGGTCCAAACATAGAGCTTTCCGTGTTATGAATGATATCATTGAGAGTATGTGGGACAGGTGTCGCAAACCTTTGCGTATCAGATACCTTATCACTAGGGCACACGGCCGAAATTACTCACCAAGATCTCAATTTGAGGAAACAGATCGGTCGTGAATCATTTTATTGCCAAAACATAGGGGAAATGATAAGATTAAAATATTCTAATATCTTTAGTGATGTTTGTCGATATCGATAAAATTGTAGGTACAGAGAGGTTTTTAAAGATCAAGAGACTAGCGAAAATTCAACAAAATATTTTGTAGAGCGCCCCCGCGCGCGCACCTCACTCCGCGTTAACCCCTCTCATTCCCCCGCGCTGCGAGTAACCATTCTGGAACGATTTTAAATGGGATAAAATATTATGTTATTAAAAAAATATAACACCCAATTTTTTTTTGGTTTAATGGACTCTCCTAATGATACCTAAGCTCTGGAAAAAAATTGGCAGGAAGGTTTAATTGCACCCTGTATAAGCATGGTGCATAACAACAATGCTTTCTTCAAATATGCCGTAGGTGTATTAGCACGCAGCTGTACTGTGACGCATATAATGCGTCATTGCTTGTTGCTATTATTTCTTACGTTGGACATCGCAATATTTTGTTTTCTAATTGTTGAATTAATCACTTTCGCTATTATTGGATGGATAAAATAATTAGTTCCATACTTTTTCTCTATTTTAAGACAGAGAGCCTCGTACTCCATATTATTATGAAACATTTAGCCGTTATAAGACTAAAATCAACATAAAATTGATACAAATATAGGGTAGGTAACGAAAAAACTATAATATCCACAATCAAATTAAAACAATCAAGAAGACTACCACTTCTTTTGAAAGCTTTTTGGAGTATTTCGGTATTGAAACACTGTCCGTGAAACAACGGACGGACGGGTTGATTATAATGAAATTATTAAAGCAGTAAAAGTTATTTCAGTGAGGACATTAAAGGCCGGTAGATTTTATAGTTTATTTTTCTTCACGCCGGCAGTAAACGGCTATAGTTTGCAGCGATGAAAGGCAGTCACAACTCACAGTAAACATATAAAAGTACGTCCAAGACAACAGACACGTGTGACGTGATGTTATATCACTCAACCAATGTAATGATTTAAATGAATGTAAGCAGGTCATATGAGGTCTGTGGAACGCCAAATTGGCTCTAAAGAATACAATACGATGGTACAATCCTCTAACAATGCAGTAGTCATTCAAGTGTCAATTTTTAAGCACATAACAATATGGGCAACATGTAGCGCACGCAGTGTCAGCAGCGGACACTTTTGAAGTAATGACGATATAATATGCGGCTCCTTTTGCTTTCAATTTTAACACGAACTCGGTTGCTGTTGCTAGTCTGTTAATTTGATGGGAACATACTGCAGAAGAATAACCTACTTTGCGATAGGAACTACGACTACCCCCCCGAAGGTTGCTCGCCTTGTCGTGGCGGTGGGGCTCTAGTAACCGCGGCTTGGACAACCGCGGTGAAGCGAAGAGGCAACCAGGGCCGGCCGGTGTCGCCGCCTGGCCCGAGGAGGGCGCTCCCAGCGGACTGGAGGAGTCCGCTGCGGATGCGCACCGAGGTGGGGCCGCAGAGGAAGAGGCAAGTAGGTATTACGGTGCGCCGCTTGCCCTATCCTCTGCGGCCGAGGACGGATCGCGGGGGGGAGAGGCATTGTGGTAGGTTGCCGCTTTCCCTACCCCCCCTGCGAGCTGGCCGTTCCGTTTGAACGGCATTGGTGGGGCCGCAGAGGAAGAGGCAAGTAGGTATTGCGGTGCGCCGCTTGCCCTATCCTCTGCGGCCGAGGTGTGGTCGGTGGCAGAGCCACAGACCTGATCTGCCACATGGCCTCCAAGTAGCAGACTCGGGGGGCGTCTGCTACAGCCCTGGTGGGGGCCGAGGAGGAGGGCGCACGTGTCGTGCGCCCATCGTGGAGTCTTCGGACCGCTGGCGGGGTCGCGGATGTGTGTATCGTTCCCGTGGCCCCGTCAAAAGGCGGCGTGGCGGAAGATGGGGGGGGGGGGTTTAGTGGGTATACCGTGGTCTCATCAGCTACGGGAGTCCCACATCACCGCTCGGGTCGCCCCCTGCGCCTAGGTGGTATGCGTAATGCATTTCCCCCTCCGGAAAAAAAAAAGGAACTACGACTACGATTGAAACGTTCTTTGAGAATTGAGATTCTGCTACTGTCCTGCTAACTGCACTAGCAGAAAGCGGATGATAATGTTGGATGGAAATAACAGACTGCAGAATCGGTCTCCATTTTAACACCTGAACGGTTACTATCGCTGATCTGCTAAATTGTTTTGACTCCACGGGGCAAAACATTCTTTTGCAGCATGACTAAGATTGAAAGAGCTCTGGAGGCCTATGCAACGAAACCGTTTTGGGACTCAAACGATCGAACTAGAATGGCGCGTCTTACTCTAAAAACGTTTTACGTTTGTTAGAGTGGTTTGCACCAACTTACTTTAACTATAACCATAACAAAAAGTCAAATGAACTGTCAAATCCCTAGTAAAAGTCCATTATGGACGCCATATTTGACGATAACCTTAACTTTAACTACGCCTCTCTTGCAACTCACCCTTAGGACGCGGCATTCCGATTCGTTCGAGTCTCAAAATTTACTCTTTAGTTTGAGGATATAAAGACCGACTTCTTGCGCATTATCTTATTCTGACTTTATCTTATTCTGTTTCTGACATGACAAATCTGCGGAACGTACGACGCCGAACGTTCGGCTTAATCTATACATATAATAAAATCGTAGGAAAGTCAATTCTGTACATTGAATATTTTTGAAAAATAATACTTGGGACGTGATCTACAATCGATATGGAAGCCAAGAATATAGTTTTTAGAATTTTTGTCTGTTTGTCTGTGTGTCTGTTTGTCTGTTTGTCTGTTTGTCTGTATGTATGTCCGGGATAAATTTAGAAAGTACTGAATGGATTTACTTCAAATTTTGCACGAATATTATATAGAGGTCGGGTCAACACATAGGCTATATATTATGACGATATCACCTAGAGCGGGGGGAGGGGCTCAAGTTTCAATATTTTTAGTTTTTTGCTCATATCGCTAAAACGGTGCGTTGTAGAGAAAAAATGTCCTGTACGTAATAAAAGCCTAATAATTTCCTATAAATTTCTCCTTCACACTTTGTATCTATCTTCACTCCTTGCCATGCTATGAGCTTTTGTCTATCTTTTCTATACAAATTTCGAGTGTCGTTTGATTAACATGCTGGGAGCTTTGGCATCGGTCTTTTCTTGGGGGGGGGGGGGGACTTCGCCCCCCCAAACCCCCCCCCCCCACCTCCCCAAATTTTGCTTCAAACAAAGCGGTGTTGCGGCGTTATACATCTTTTTTAAGAACAAAGTTAAAAACTAAACTACGCATACGGTTTTCCAGTGTCGTTTGTTTTGGGGGGCCCCCCAATTCCTCAAGAAACTTTTGTTCATAATTAAAAGGTATCGTGGAGTTTGTATTGCGTCTTAATTATCCTTTTTAGGAACAAACTAAGTCATCTATACATCTATACATATAATAAAATCGTAGGAAAGTCAATTCTGTACATTGAATATTTTTGAAAAATAATACTTGGGACGTGATCTACTATACTAACGCGGACGAAGTCGCGGGCAACAGCTAGTATGCTCATAATATTGTATTTCAATTCTCTATGACACATCAGCGTAAATTACGCCGCGTTCGGCGTAGTGCGTAACCTTCCGTCGGGCGATTTTTTCAGCTAACGCATTTGATGTATTTTGCATAGCAGGCGATAGGCGGTTGGTTTGTCATAACAACTGAATATTGCGACTGACACTTCAACCGCTGAAACGGCGCCGCGCCGTGCGTTCGGCAGAGATGTGTCCTTACATTTAGGGCTTGTTTCACCACTTCCTGATAAGTGCCGGATAGGCTATCCACTACTTAACTTGACACGCAGAGTATGGAGAATCTGTCAAAAAGGTGTGGATAGTCTATCCAGCACTTTATAAGGAAGTGTGAAAACAGGCCCTTAGAGAAGCAAGAGTGAGGTATGACGCCGTACCTGTGTCCTTTCCTGTGTTGAGGCGCGGCATTGGCACCGCCCGCGTTCTGCTGCTTTTCCCCCTCTGTCATGTTGCTGGTTCACTGCTGGCCTCACCGCACGCCCATTCCAATCACTGCGATACGTCTCCACCTGGTAAAGAGAAACATAACATCTTTAAAGAGAAGAGATTGATTAAATATCGCGCGCTGTTTCAAACTTGAAAGAAATAATATATTTTGCTCTATCAGGGTAGAGTCTTTATTCTTTTCAAACAACTATCATATTATGATAACGTAAGTACTTTAAAGTCAATAACAAATATTATATCTTTTCTTGTAAGAATTCATTTATTCGAGTGCACTTTTCACTCTGCCAATCTCGCAAAAGTGAAAATGTGTACACTACATTGTCCAAATCAGCTCGTCTCTATAAAGTTTTAATCTCCATTTAACCATTTTAGGCATAATCCTTTAAATAATGAAATCCCAGTTGGTCCTGACACTATAATTATCCCGTCGAATCTGCTTCATAATGAATCGCGCCTCCAGCGAAGTGCTAAATATAACGCAAACTCATTAATAAAGATACTCACATCCAACTTACCCCGTACATAATTGAGGTATTTGATAACATGTTCGCAACATAAAAGGATTTGATACGTTCGTAATTTGCAAGTGTAGATATAAAGCTGAGTTTGCGAATAGCGTTCATTAAAATCTGTACCGCGGTTCTGCTGTCTAATCCAATATCAATGCAGCTTCGATTTAGTCCGGACAAAGTATTAAAAAATCTAAATTGTCTTGTCTGTCATACGTCAATCAAACGTCAAACGACATATTTTGAAGTTTTGACCAAAATACAATGCGTTGAAATATTGAGATACTATAGACACAATCACAGATCAGACACAATAGACATAACTACCAGTAGTTCGACTGCAAAGAAACGGACGGGTTTCAATATCTGTCAAATTCGTCGGGTTTCAGTTTTCACTAGGATTATAAACGGAATGTGCCTCGCGCTGGCTGATATAATTTATTTTTAAATATTTAAAATAAAGATTTCAAAATTGGATTCTGACAATTTTAATCGCATGTGCCAAAACACAAAAAACAATACGACCAAAGAGGAACACGTCCAGCGAATATGTCATAGTTTTAAATTCGTAGGTAACAAGTTAAGAGCGTTTACACCTTTCACGCTCAATTTGGCTTAAAACTGTACTTTTCAAACTTGAAAAAATCATTAACCACTTATCTTTATAAAAATGTTGGTAACTTATTTTTATAGGAAATTTCACTGTCTATATAGTTATCAGAGAAAAAAATACGATTTATAGAGTATTTGTACATTAAATCTCGATACCATAACAGAGGTTTTCTTAAATTCCGTTATAGTATCAGTTTCGAAGCCTCAAATTTACGAAACCAGCGACAGATCTAATTAGAAAAAAATAATAACCTATTGACAAGATCCTTAAGCAAATAGTTATCAGAAAAAAATATTTCATTTAGGTATTTAACTATAAGTAATTTAAATTCAAAGAATGAGAAATATCAAGGATTTAAAACCTTATTTTTACCTATTTATCTTACTTATTTCAACATAATAATAGCTTCATATGATAGAAGAACACTTTAATTAAAAGTATACTTTTTAAATATCAACAAATACTTTGTTATTTTTTTTCTACAAATATTTTAAAACTTACTATAAATCGCTGCGCGCAAAGCAATTGAAATCAGACCGCCGCGAGGCTTGCTGGAGGGTGGACGTATCGCTCCCTGCTGCGCATGAACTCTGTTGACCTTTGTCGCGCATACTAGAGTAGTGAACATTTATAGCGTGATCGAAAAATCTTGATTGTTTGGTAAGTAAATATTTTATTTTGTTAGTAAGTAATATAATACATTTTATGTATGTATTTTTATGGCGGAAAATAATTTTACTATTAAAACACATTACATTACAGAACTAATGGTAAACAAAACGAATATATTTTTAAGAAAAAAAAAAGAAAGCGCAAAAATGTAGAAAATTTGGAAAGCTTGGAAAAGGCAAGAATGGCTAAAAGGTTGCTATTATCACTGTTATCCTTACTTCAACTTATTTTTTCATTTAATTACTTAGAAATAACGTGTTTTGTGTGCTTTCTATTTGTGTTTTTATTTCAGGCAATATAAAAGTAAATCAACTGAAGAAACAACAACGGAAAAAGATGAATGTGAAAACCAACACGAAGAAAAGATGCCTTGAATTGTATTTGAATAGCAGTTTTTTTTTTTTTTGACCGACTTCCGACTTCCGAAATTAAGTACAGTTAATAGGTGCTAGTTTCATGCCTAAATTATATCTATCTGCAACTGACATTTATGTTATTTAATATTTAAAAAACTAAAAAGGGTGAAATTATTTTTTTTAACAAAAAATTTAAACCGATTTCCAAGGTAAAAACAATAAGAATATTAGATGAATGTGGAAACCAACTCTAAGAAAAGGTACCTTGAATTGAACGTATTTTAAATTTTAATGGCAGTTTTTTCTTTGCTATGCCGTCATAAATCATAATAAAATATATCAAATAAATTCCCTTTTTTTTTCAGAATTCTTTATTGGGCTTATAGTGGAGCGGAGCCTAGCTAGAGCGTAAAATTGAAAAGAAAGAAAGGAATATGTAGCTGATAACATAAATAAAAAAGTTTACCTATTGAAAAGCTGTTGTGCTTTTGATTTTTAAATAATTATTCTATACCATTTCAGTTACACTCATTTCTGCCTGCATTTCGTTCAGTTATGTTGCGAAATAATAAAATATATATTACATTTTTTTAGGGTTCCATAGCCAAAATGGCAAAAAAACGGAACAATTATAGATTCGTCATGTGTCTGTCTGTCTGTCTGTCCGTCTGTCCGTCCGTATGTCACAGCCACTTTTCTCCGAAACTATTAGAGCTATACTATTGAAACTTGGTAAGTAGATGTAGTCTGTGAGCCGCATTAAGATTTTGATGCAAAAATGGAAAAATTATTAAAAATTTTAGGGGTTCCCATAAGTACAACTGAAACAAAAAAAATTTTTTTTCATCTAACCTATGCGTGTGGGGTATCTATGGATAAGTCTCCAAAAATCATATTGAGGTTTCTCATATCATTTTTTTTTCTAACCTGCATAGTTTGCGAGAGAGACTTCCAAATTGGTAAAATGTGTGTCCCCCCCCCCTCTAATTTCTAAAGTAGGGGCATGATAATTCTAAAAAAAATATATGATGTAGATTACTATAAAAACTACCAACGAAAATTGGTTTGAACGAGATCTAGCCAGTAGCTTTTGTTTATACGTCATAAATGGTAAACCTTAATCTAATACAATTCATAAAATCGACTGAAATATAAAAATAAATCAAACACCTATTAATTTCATAAAAATAAACCCTATTGCTACTGCGGAACCCTTCATGGGCGAGTCCAACTCGCACTTGGCCGCTTTTTACCTCTCTACCAATCAAGTCCTTTCATTTGATATCCATATTGAGGTAGTAATAAGAAATATGTGTAATCTGCAATTTTTCTTACAACTACCGGCCGGCTACGGCGGCGGCCATCTTGGATTTTCACGATGTGCTTATAACACTGATCTCTATTATACAAGTACGATGGATAGCTGATACACACCTGCTTTTTGTGCCCATTTGAAGCGGAATCAGCGCCCTCATTATTCGGGTAGAGAACTAAATTTGACGTAACCACAACCAATAACAACAGTTGTCATCACTAGTATTAGTTCCAAGTACTCTCATTACTGCTATCAGCGCCAATATGGCGGCTTTCAAATGTCATTTTTACGTCAGATTTAGTTCTCTACCCGAATAATGGGGGCGCTGATTCAGCTTCAAATAGGCACAAGGAATAGCTGTCGTTTCAAAGGATATCAGCTATCCAGCGTAATTGTATAGTAGAGATCAGTGGTTTATAAATTGTTGCGTGTTATTCTGATGTATTTAAAGCTATATTGTTGTAAAGTTCCATTAAAATCCATTCAGTGGTTTTTGCGTGAAAGAGTAACAAAATATGTCCATGCATACAAGCTTTTGCGTACATAATATTAATAGGGTTACACTTGAATAAATAATATAAATCCGATTTTTTTATTTTAATACAATGATAAACATTTGATAATAATTGTGTCTCACTATGACAATCACCTTATTGTACCTACATAAAATTACAACTTTGCCCAAAATTTCATATTACTCATTTTATGTTTTATAAAGTAACATAAAACATTCAACATAATGCATTAGTGGATTTAGGATTAATAGTAATAGTATGCTAAAATGTAGTGGTAAATCAATAATAATAAACCGACTCGCATCGACATTGCATCCGCATTCCGCACGGATCAAAATATTTTGATTTGACTATAATGAACCAACTCACGCACACAGACGCACTTGCTTCTGTGTGAATAAAGTTGCACTGAATTACATGAAACTCGACATTATGCGTTCGACGTAAACGCTCTTAACAACCCTAGCGTCGAACTACTGGTAGTTATGTCTATTGTGACTCTGCTATAGAGCACATAGACTAGGAGACAGCCTTATATCGATGTATAAGCATCAAAAGCCTGTAATGTTATGTCCTACCCTACTTACTACTAGGACATAACAAAGGAGTCGGTCTGCATATTTCATGTAATAAAAGTTTTTAGTGAACATTTTATGCTAGATATTGTTGAGTTTTGTGGTTCTGCTAAATAATAAATAAGAATGGCCAAATAATGCCTCAAACACGTTGATTTAACATTAAATACGTAACATTAAATACGTAAGTTTTGAACGCTAGTTTGACGACATGTTGACTGTTAACAACACTTGTACTTTTATACCAAGACTACATCGAAATTCGAAACTATATCCAAGCTGTATTAACCGAATTAAAATAATAATATGTAGTTAAAAGTAGAATCGGTGTATAGTTAGCAAATCTCTATTTTTGTAAAATACAAGTATACAAAACATTTTAAGAGCTTAAACAATACATTCTTTTTCCATTGAAAACCCATTATGTTAGAGTGACGGTAACCGTATTGTTATTACGGCTTTTCTGCCGTACGGTAGCGGGTATAAATGTATAATGTAAACTGTTACATCTGAACAAACATCGATAAGATAGTCAGGTGCTTCTAGCACTTCCATAACAATGCTCTATTCAGAATCTTAGGCCGGTATAAATAGTCAGTACTCAAGACGCATCTCGGTCTCAAGACGCGGTTCGGCTCTGTGATTGGTCCAAATTTTGACAGCCAACCAATCACAGAGCCTGAACCGTGTCTTGAGACCGAGATGCATCTTGAGCACTGACTATTTATACCGGCCTTAATTATTATGGGTAAAAGTCATTATAATATGGCATTCCTGCACCATTAAACACCCGCGAATCGTGATGATAGATATTAGTAAATTGTGTCAAACTCTCTGGTTATCTTTAAATTAACCGTAAAAACCCTCAAATTCGTTACGCCCTTGCTGAGTGCTGACGCAAATGTATTATTGTACGGATTGTACCCAAGCAGAAGAGTTTGTCAAATAAATGTTCGCCGAAAGGTTCGCCGTTCCGCGCTGATTTGGCATTTCAAGAGAACACCTTTTTGTAGTTTGATAAAAAGCATACCAAGGGCCTGTTTCACCACTTCCTGACAAGTTCCGCGGGTAGGCTTCCACCACTTAGCTTGTCAGATAGAGTATGGAGAATCTGTCAAAAAAGATGTGGATATTATCCGGCACTTTATCAAGAGTGGTGAAATAGACCCTTAAATAAACAAGAAACGAAGTTGCATTAAAGTTGGCGGTTGCATTGAAACAATAGAATCGAGGCGTAAAATTATATCTGTACGTAGATCTCTACAGATAAGTTTTTTTTACCTCAACATCAATGACGTCATAGCAAAAAAGCTATAGACATTGCGTCTACTGTAGCGTCAGTTTTTTGTGAGGACTGACGAGATGTTGACAGGTCTGAGCTAATAATACCCCCAGTTCAAATATCATTAGGAGCCCGTTAACATCCATTGCCGGTTTTACCACGCACAACAACCGCTAGAGTCATTGGCTGGCAATCTGCCATATACCGTTTATTGTCTTCTACCTTGGTCACACTGAGAAAGAAGACCTTTCCTCTACAAAAACTATAAATTATACTCTTTAGACTTATATTATAATATTATATTAGTTTGGAGTTCAAGTATAGATTAGTCTAAACTCTAAACTTTACTTCTCTACTAATGTTTAGACGGTGGACTCCTCCTCAGTCTCACAGTAGATCTCGTCGATTGAATCCTGTTTGAATTATCAGGCTATTCTGCTCGGAAACGAACATTGTATAATGAGACAGAGACGCGACGTCCGAACCCGCAAGACATAAAAATACTCGTATATATATAAAGGAGTTTCAATTCTGGATCAAGCGTAACATGAAGATCACTTCGCTTCTAGATTTATCTAGATTTATCACGACAAAAAAAAATTACGTCAAGTGTTTAAAAGTAGGGAACTTGACTGCAAACATATTGTCACTCTACCGATAAAAATCACTACTATACATCTGTTGTTTTAAAAGATAAGAATGTTGCACCCAGAGGTCTAACCTTACCCCTTCCCTTACCCACAATAATATGTTATTGAAAGTTGTGTAACTGTGTCAGTCTATAACAGCTGCTTGGTAACCAAAAATAAGGTTATTTTATGGACAGCGACGAATTGTAACTCTTCGCTAATAACTCACTAATCTTGGCTTACAAAATGACCGTATTCACGGGAAATACGTAACAGGGTTATGTAATGAATAATAGTGAAAAGTTTGCAGTACTTTCATTAGGGTTGCTATCAAATCCAACGTATTCTGCGGCTCTGCCATAAAAGAGAATTGGGAGGCAACCATTCTTGTAGTTATTATGCTCACTAATAATTGAAATGATCAGATTTCAAGTGTTGAATTTTAACAGACTCTACCGGTTTCCGAGGTTTATAGACAGGATCTAATCAAATTAGTGTCGTTTAGTGAATTCCTACTATTTTGGCACTAGCCAATGTAAAAGCGCTAGTAAATAGATAAACGTCAAACAAAACATCTCAATAACTTTTTAATCATTAGTCTATTTAGGGTGAATTGCACCAGAAGCGTAGTTAAAGTTAAGGTTATCGTCAAAAATGGCGACTTTTGGGGATTTGTCATTTGACAGTTCATTTCACATTTTGTTATGGTTAAAGTTAAAGTAAGCCGGTGCAACCTACTCTAAAATACTCCATAACCGGGGTGAAATGCACCAGAAGCGTAGTTAAAGTTAAGGTTAAGGTTATCATCAAAAATGGCGACTTTTCCTAGGGATTTGACAGTTTATTTCACATTGTGTTATGGTTAAAGTTAAAGTTATAGTTCAAGTAAGCCGGTGCAACCCACTCTAAAATACTCCATAACCAAAGCGTTTTTTGCTCAGTCAACAGGGAACCCTTGAGGTACTCAAAATGGGGCCAAATACTAAGCTAGGAGATAGCAGCCCTAACAGTGAGAAAAAGTGAACCATTACGCGCCGCTCCCACGGTTACCGTGCACGTCACATAACTGTACACATCTCCGCCGGTATTTCATTAGTATTTAGAGCTTAATGAATTCTAGAGTCACCTAGTTTCCGTCAAGCGGTACTTAGACGTTTATAACCTGATTAACAGTTTTTTAAGCAAGTGCGATAGTGCGTTAAAGGTTTTATATTAGGCCCCCATATACTGGGAGGCCGATCTATCTGGTTGGACCGATCGCAGGCCGACTTGCCTCTACCACGGCATCTTATAGCAGTATTAGTATAATATTAATTACTAGTAATATTCAAGAAATACTGTAGCAATATCTGATGGTAGGCCCCATGACCGCACTTGTTTTATGTGTTTTGTGTGAAATTGTGTGTTGCCGTGTTTATCCAGTCAGGTCGGCCTGCAATCAGTTCGACCGGATTGATCGGCCTCCCAGTTTATGAGGGCCTTTAGTAAAGAGTATGGGTGAATTTCAACTCCATCGATCATCGATGTTGTCTGACAGGTTTTAAAATCTGGTACGTGTCTAAACATAATTTTTGGAGACAGGGATTATGTTCGGAATAAATGGTAAATGTAAAAGGCACCACATTTTTTGGAGCAAATAGAAGAGGGACTCTAAAATCGTTTAGTTAAATTGACCAATTAGATATTTTCGAGGGAATACCATATTATAATACCATCAAAATTCAAAAGTATATCGAAGCTGTATCAATGATGGAATTAAATGGCAGAATGAACAGCTCTAGTTTCGAAGTCACACTGCTGCAGAACCTTGATATCGTTTTGTAATAGAACATAACGCACGATTGGTGTCCTTATTTCCTACGAATATAGAGGTCGACCACATGTCCAGATTGGCCTGAGCGTACCAGCCAGTTTTATTTGGACAATCTAAGGGCGGCCGCCTTTTGTGATTGATCGTTTCGATCGAAATGAATTTTCTAAGCTCGATTTATATGCATCCGCGCGACATAGCGGTCTGGCCGTAGCGGCAACAACAAGACAAAGAAATCACAAGCATTAATTGAGCCTTAGAAAGATAAGAAACTCCAATTAAAGGAGGTTTATTATCATTTATCAGTCGAAATGAATAGCTAACCTAAAGACTCACAAATTTTAGATGTGCTCGTATTACAAAGATCTAGATTACATTAAGTGAACTTAATATTTTTATAGCTCAAGAATGTAGGTTACATCACAGCTCACAGGAAATTTTTATGAAACTTTCAAAGGCATGAAACGAATCATTTGTGCAAATAGTCACAAGGAAACCAGGGCGACAACGAAACAATGAGGATTGAAGACTGTTTTCCAGCTAGAAGGAATTAAACAGTTTCTTTAGGAAATATGCACAACTTTTGATTTTTAATTTAAATACACTTATCGTATTTTATAATTTTATACAAAAAAAAAAGATAGCAAAACAGTTTTGTTAGAGAAGGATGTTACCTCCATACTTATAATATATTTAAATACATATTTAATTACATCGCCCGTATTTTTGCCATTATTTAACAGAAATCAAAGATTATTTTTAATTTTATTTTTTATTTCAACATCGTATCACTGTGCACTGTAGAGTTTAAAATTATAATATTGTGTTTTATCCATAATCGCTATTACATTAAATTAGGTCTTAGGATACAATTTATTGAATACGAAATCAAACGTACAGTTTGCAATTTATATAAATAAAAAAATACTTGCTACTCTATTTATGACAATACTGGATTTAAATGTCGAATGACTCAAAACTGGTCGCGCGAACAACTTTGGATGGAAACATTATTACTCTATTGTAAACTGTAAAGGTTGAATTAAGGATGGACTGGATAATATATTTCAAAGATACGTCTTTATATATTTATTATTTACATTTTTTTTGTTTAATATAATGCTTCAAAAGATACCTACTTTTAAAAGACATACTGAAATGGATTTCAAACTGTCCTAAGTGATAAACGTTTTAGCAAAATATCAGCTGGCTTAGCATGATCAAATTAGAAACGCAAAAAATTTGAAAGAAACACTGACAGAATTTAAGGAGCTACAGTCTATTTATTCTACCTTAAAAGGTAACCCCCCCTTCTATGGTGTTCATGCTACGCGTGCAGATTCTACTTTATAAAGCAATGACAAGTAATGATTTACCGGTACAAAACACAAGGGTGTCTTCCTACTAACTACCTGCAACGTTATATAACCTTGCGGAGCGTGGCTGTTGCCAAATTTCAAAGCAAACGGAAGCAGAAAATGAAAGGATCGATTGTACATAATATTGATTTACTAACATTGTTAACGCCAGAAACAGAGGAACCCTCGATTAGCCAAGCTCTAGTTTTGTGTTCTTCAACTGAAGAGATCTTTATGAATTTAAGGCGACAAAAGTAGTATTAAATCCAGTGATATTATGTTATGTTTACCCTAGTACATAATACCTCTCTGATTAAATCCGACTAAAAACAAATTTGCACTTTAATTTAACACTATAGCCTTGCTCCTGAAAAATTGCTGTTTTCTAACGGTTGCTTGCAATAACGAATAACATTGAATGCCTTATAAATAGCTTTACCGCTTTATTGCTCTTACTGTACGGTTTTCTTCATAATAGTTCTAAATCGATATATAGTTTGCTCACAACTTTTCCGTTATGAAATTGCTTTATTTCACCTCCACAGAGTTACCGCTTCTGATATCTATCTCTATCATTGTTTTACAAGACCAATAAACTGTAATATTGGGGTACCATGTGAAAGGAGGCATGCAGCCAAGGTTACTCGATAGTTCTTCGCGTCAACGGTCGATATTTGATGTAGACTTTACCAACCTTCGGGTGAATAAAAAAAACTACAGAGGTTCGTTCACAGGTATTTTACCTTATTTCTAGAGATGGCATAAATTTTATGTACGGATAACAGAGTGATAATTCCGTTTCAAGAAATTGCCGATACTAACAGCGTTCTAACTAACGAATTTCCTATTCGAAAAATCTGATATTTCATACAAAGTGTCTCAGCGCATAAGCATCTAAGTTTGAAACTGATTGTTAAAAACAAATATAGTAGCAGCCATAGAAGGAGTTGCTCAAATTCAGAGTGCATTCATTCTGCACAGCCTTTTGAGACTGTATAGAGGAATTTTACTGATACGTATTAAAATAATAATTGTAAATTGTAGTTTAGTAGTTCCGGTACAATTCCGCGAAGGTTGTTGGAGCCGCGAGCCGATTTCCCGTTAAGGCTGTCTCTATTGTTCGGCTCCGGCTATAAGAAGTAGGCAATAATGGAACTCACCGTTGCGTGCCACGAATGGTAATGTTCAACGTAATAATGGTTTAATTGTTATAGCCGAAACACACGTTGTTTACCAGCTGTCCAAAACGGAGCATGCATCGAAATGGCTTTGAAGTTGGTTTATTAGGGCTTCATACATGACTAGGTTACGTTTACACACTTACAATACTTACAATAGAAAACTCCGAAACTAGTTCATTCCTTCATAAACAAGCTTCTCTTAGATCTTTAAAATCCTTTCACAAAATTCGCCTGCTGGCCATGGACACACCAACGCATTAAAAGAACTACAATTGCTATCTATACTTGAAATAGATCGAATAACTTAGATTATTTTATTCGTATCTATTTCACTACACTTTCATCCCTAGGATTTTCGTTACCGCAACGTTAACGCAACCTAAAGTCCCGAAAGGGTAAAAAATCAAGAGCAATGAGTCTGCATCTTCTAAGCATAGCACCGCTCGCAGTGCCAATGGCCAGGGAAACGACATTGGAACCGGTTCTCTCGAGACCGGCGTGAGTCATGATCGGTCGATAGTCCTGCTGCCTGTTGCCCCGCGGCCCTCACCACTCACAAATCACAATAACCTATCGCTAGTTCACTTTCATGCCTTCATTTCCTGGATTCTAGTGCACTGTGCAACGAATAAGACTTTGCTGTTTGGGAATGAACTTGCAACCAAAACATTAATTCTGAAAAACTTTCAGCATTTTCTGCACATTTGTCAACGCAGTCAAAGATAAGTTTTAAGTTTATTTTGAAGGACAGAGTGCTTAAAAGCTTTTCTACTTATCACATGAGAAAATTGCTTTTGCTCGTTTCCTCCACTGTCCACATTTATTAAGTTTGAAAACTTCTCGAATCTCGGTTCTATTAAAGTTATGATAAGTCATAGAGCTCTCGCCGCAAGCTTGCAAGGCCAATATAATGCAATGCGGATATGAAGACATGCTACAGATACACAATATCATTCAAATAGGATTACATTCACCGCGATGTTTTCTTTGTTTCGGAGGAGGTTGTGTAGACGATTGTTGGAGACTGTGGTGCATAACTTAAAAAGAAATACAAAAAAAGCATGGGTTCTTATTTTCTTAGTTTTACATGATATTTTTTTGAGTATGCTTCCTTATATATTTTACTATCCATCGTCATTATTTTTGTGTTTGGAGAGTATACGGTTCAAAAGGTCACCTCAGTAAAATCATATACTAATGGGCGGCCTCAAAATTCATGAGGATCCTTCCTCACCGTGATCCATTCAGTAAGTTGGATAAGCTTTATTATATTCAGCTCGTTTTAAACTTGAAAAGGAAATCTATAAATATAGCACGACCCGCAGGCCGCGACCCTCATACCTCACGGACGAGAACTATTTTCCAGCACCAAAAATCTGGCAAGGCATACCATATTAATTATGCTATTGTCTAAGCTCGAAATAACTTATTCCCAGCTATTGTTCCAGCAGGGAACGGGCTTAACATATGAGCTAATGTGAGCCACTTGGCAAAGTTTACTTACTAAAGTTATATGTCAAGGATTGAATCAGGCAATTTTGTACAATAACGACGTCGCCGTCATTATGATGCCATCAAAAGATGGAAAGTACGGAAGTTTTTTAGTCTCTCCACGTTGGCCTACAATGGGCCAATACAAGGGAAACGCCCGAAAAAAACTGGGCGTCTACCTAATAAGGAAATGGTCATTCAAGGCCGTCACAGACTTAGCTAAAATATATATTAATATGTTTATAGCTAGGCATATTACTATATTATTTTCTATACAATTTTCGCGTGACCACACACTCAGCTATAATATATATTTCTGGTCTCTGTGTGTTTAGTACGGTATATCTTCTGTATATATAAAACTCAAAGGTACAACAAGGACAGGTATAAGGACTGACTGACATGGTGATCTATCAACGCACAGCCCAAACCACTGGACGGATCGGGCTGAAATTTTGCATGCAGGTAGATGTTATGACGTAGGCATCTGCTAAGAAAGGATTTTGGTAAATTCCAACCCCAAGGGGTTAAAATGGGGGATGAAAGTTTGTGTATAGTAATACTTATTAACGCGAGCGAAGCCGCGGGCAAAAGCTCGTTAATATATATTATAGCTAAGTCTGTGACGGCCTTTATGGGCATAATATAAGGAAAAGTTTCCCATTTTTAGTAGACAAGCAAATTCGTACTCCTTTCGACGTCGAATGTGTATTAAAAGCTGCTGTAAGCTACAATATGGTGGTGGTTGATGGCATAGTTGCCATCATGGCCTAAAGTTGAGGACCCTAAGAACTGTCCATTATCGAGGATGAGACAGTGCTACAGACAGCTTCGCAACAATGGCTATCTATGGCGATTTAACGTTAGAAGGGGATTTACATCTATCAAGGGGTAGGTTAATGATCGAAATACCGACAAAACACCTCATTGTCGTTGAAATAGTCTAGACCACCAGTAGAGCTACACTCTATAGTTACAGAGCTCTAAATATAGACTCGGTGCAAAACCAACCCTTTGTGGGGTGCACTACAAATAGAAAAGCACGATCGTTACGTGACGTTAATATTCGACGAACAAAAAACCGCTACAGGCGACGATTTAGTAAAGTGACGTTTATACATATAGCATTCACTTAATTAATTTCTAATTTGTCAATTAACTAAGTAGATATTAGGGCATTAAATTAGTAATATTATATAACTATATCACTAGAGGAAAGCTTTAATCATTGGAATCGAAATTTTGTGTTCGGCAAAGAACGATTGAACAGATTTTGGCAAAGCAGATCACGAGATCTTTCGTTTACCCCATATAAGCTTTATTATACATGGTAGGACATTCAGGTTTACATTACAGAGTAGTTCGTAGTTCACATATTTCATTATTCATAGTATTTGCCGCTGCGTGGTGTAGTTCAGGTCTCACAGGACTGTACGGGGTCGATACACCGAAGAATGTTTACACCGAGCACGCAATACCAACCTTATAATAATTTAATTAATTAACAACACTCTAATGAAACATTAATCAAAAAAGCCAACGACGTCAAATTTATCATAAATTCATCACCAATATGATGAGTCTTTCAACAAAACTGACGTGATGATGAGTGATGAACTGATGAAACACAAAAAACATAGCAGAACATAGAAGTCGATTAAAAAGAGGGATGTTCTGAGAATTACCTACCCATTCTCCGAAAGTAACAAAAGATCGGATGGCGGATCCGACTTAATTTCCGGTGAGCCCACATGGTTTTGGCTAACCACATATTTAGAAAAGAAAAGAATTAATTACGAACCTTCACGAGTCGTGTGATGTTTGCATATCGAAAATCTGAAATAAGAAAATGTTACATTTAATTTTTGTGTTGTTTGGGTGAAGCAATATAATTTACACGGATGACGGAAGGAATATTCAGAATAAGGGAAGTGACTTAGAAAATTCTGAAGTCACCATGAGCAGCTTCTTGTTTCATTTAATCCAGGCAGAAGTAACCCATAACAGTGGACGAAAAAGATCTACCATATTATCTTTGACTATCTTTTTATGAGGTTGTCTCAGTTTAGAAGCTCAAAATTACTATCGCCACCAATTGTGCAACAATCTTATCTTTAATAAAAACGTCGTCATTTCAACTTGCTAAAACTGGACTCGGTGTCTAAATCGGAGGGACATGACAGCGTTAGAGCCTTTAGCTGTTATATTTTAGCAATTGAGACGTCAGACGTTTCAAACTAGATGAATCTAAGGGTGAATTGCACCGGAAGCGTAGTTAAAGTTAAGGTTAAGGTTATCGTCAAATATGGCGACTTTTGCTGGGGATTTGACAGTTAATTTCACATTTTGTTATGGTTAAAGTTACAGTTATAGTTAAAGTAGGTTGATGCAACTCACTCTAAGTATGTAGATGCTAATTTAAGTTAAATCATAGCATCCATAGCGTTTAATTTAACAACTGTAATCAATCCGTTTAACTGAGCTAATTGACCTAGAAATAAATCAGCATCCATCTCACATCTGTGCACAATATCACGAGTGGTGACTAAGCTCAGCTCAGCTCAGGCTCAGCTGGGGATCCGTTATTTTTCCTTCTTTTTACATTTGCGATGAGTCAGGCACCAGACGGCTCGGAATTTTGATATGAAACCACTCCTTGCATTCTGATAAGACACCATATTATTTATAAAGATGTGCATTATAATATTGTCTGGTCGAGTCTTTAGTTACACTAGTAGGTAACTAGCAAAATATTGTCGTATTTTGGCTTTTGAGTTCTGACTTTTAAAGGATATAATATTAAACATATTTTTTAGTTTTATATTAACTTAAACCCGTGTCTTTATTAAATTATAAAAACTCAGTTTTTGTACCGGAACCTGCACTTGCGGTACAGATGACATCTTAATTTAGCATCGGCATTCGGCAACATAATATTTAGATGTTGCAATTACAGTCTCTTATCATAACCAATTCATATACCTATTTATTTTTTGATAAAGCTACGAAGGAATAAGGACATTATAAGTCAACCCAGGTGCCTCTTTTTATCAGAAAGCAAATAAATGCCTAATATCAGACCTATGTTAAGTACAAAACACGAATATAACATAATATACTATTTGTCCAACGGTTTGTTAAAAGCCTTTATTTTTATCTTGATGTACCGAAACAGTATCAAAGTAATATATTATTTTTAAACTCCATTACAAAGATATCACGCAAATAGAGCAACACATTACATTAGAAATGCCTATACCTAGACTGATTGTCGTCAGCTATGAAATAAACAGTCTGCTATTTCATGTATGCATAGCGAATTAATTACGGCAAACTGTGGAAATGCAATATTAAAGCATTTTGCGTTTAATGTTGCATAAGAAATTGCCCCAACATATAAAGTTTCGTTAGTAGCGTTAAAGTATGGTCAGTTCCTGGAGGTTTTTTGACAGGAGTTTATGTAATATAGACTATAGAATAGTGTTGTTAACTAAAAAGCTAATTATAGATATACACAATATACATAATAGATATACACAATATACATATAATATAATACTCTTGTCAACTTTTCAATTAAATAAGACATAGACATAAATAAGTAGCCACCACAGAAAGGGTTTCGTTATTCAGAAGCATAGAGAATGTAGCAGGTTAAGAAAGTTTTCTCCCCTAAATATGTCAGTGTTTCTATTCTTTCGCATTTCTACAATACTCACTCTTAGCCTGCTGGGATCACACGTATGTTTACGATACAACATCTCGACTTATCAGTTCTGAGGCTATGAGAATATTAGCTCACTGACCACTGACCAGTATCGTCCAGGGTTCAACGTCTTGTACGCCGAACGGCGAACCCGATAGCATGTCGTCAATTGACCTCCATTGCACATAATTATATTGTGTAATGCTACTTATGTTTGCTCCATATTACACTCGTTAGGGTCTAATAAACCATGATGAATGCATCGATAAATTGGAGCTCAAGGAAGCGTTGAACTAAGAAGTTTTGAATATGTGACCAAAAATAAGTTTTTTCGGCAAAGGAAATGTGCACTCAGTAATATGACTCTACTATTTTATTGCAACATGAATGAATTCTAGTTCCTCATTCGATCCAGTTCCATTCCAAACGGCAAAATTAATCTATAATATTCGCCAAAACAAACGGTTTTATTTAATTTAACATTTCATAGGTTTATTGCTTTGCGGGTCCCAAGACAGCTTTAGCATGTCCCTCGCTCCCTGAGATCATAATATCAAAGGGTTTTGGCGGTTGGATACCGCTGTCGATCCTGGCGACACAGGAGATACAGTGGTGGGAATGTGTGGTGGGACAAAACCCAATAAAAAAAATTGTAATTTGACAAGAATCGAACTGGATGGAAAATTATTATTTTTAACAAAAAA
Organism: Plebejus argus; assembly: GCA_905404155.3. NCBI lineage: Eukaryota > Metazoa > Arthropoda > Insecta > Lepidoptera > Lycaenidae > Plebejus > Plebejus argus. Next base: position 5,367,822 of record FR989935.1, on the reverse strand, counting down.
TTAAAACCGACTTCCAGGGTAAAAACAATAATAATTTGTAATGAACAAAAAAGTGTTAAATAATTCTTACTCTTTAAAGTGCCTTATGCATAATTCTCCTAAACCTCAACTATTTCTGTACACAATCTACATTACTTTGAAGACGGTACCAGATAAGAATGCTGAGTTCTATGACAAAATATTTTTAATATTTAAGACTGGTACCGACTTCAAAATAATGTAGATTGTGTACAGAAATAGTTGAGGTTTAGGAGAATTATGCATAAGGCACTTTAAAGAGTAAGAATTATTTAACACTTTTTTGTTCATTACAAATTATTATTGTTTTTACCCTGGAAGTCGGTTTTAATTTTTTGTTAAAAATAATAATTTCACTCTTTTAAGTGATTTATAAGCTGGTTTTCTGCACAGACTAATGTGTTATGCTTAGTGACTTTGGATCCAGGATACACTTTCATGATATTATGAGAACTCATTGTCTGATGTCACTACTTCAGAATTGCTTAAGCAACTCCAAGCATATACCACTGTGTACCTAATGTACGTATATGCTTATTGCTTGGCGTTAATCAAGCAATGATAAAATTAATGTTCATACGCCTGTCTTTAAAGGCTCTAAAGTTCTGTTCAGTGACTTTCTTTCTATCATTACACTCATCACTCATGAAAACAACTCAACATTACTAGATGACGCCCGCAACTTAGTTGCGCCAAAATTCGTTTATCGCGCGGAAACTTTAAATTTTTCCGGGATAAAAACTATCCTATGTCCTTTTTCGGGACTCAAAGTATCTCCATGCCAAATTTCAGCAAAATCGGTTCAGCGGTTCGAGCGTGAAGAGGTAACAAACAGACAGACTGACAGACAGACAGACACACTTTCGCATTTATAATATTAGTATGGATGCTCAAATAATATAACTAAAATCGTCCTTATAAATTTTAAGAATAATACCTCATAGATCTTATGATCAAATTGCTAACTTGGTAACCTAAACACCAAGGTTGAGTCATTTACATTGAAACAACATTATAATTTTTTAAATCGTTCGACAAATTCGGGCTTTGTTCTTAAAGACGATTAAAAGTAACAATAATAGGGTCATAATTAGATAATTCATGGTGTGGTGACCGGTAGTAGTGATGATGATGATGATGAATGTAACTTGCATAGTAGCATAATATGCTTTCAGTTCTTAAACCAACTCCGAAACCCCCATACTTGCTTTTTGATAGCACATGCTTAGAATACTTCTCATAAAATCGAAATCCATATAAATTTGGAGGAGTTCCCTCAATTACTCACGGATGTATGTTGGAATGGTGGTGATGATGATGATGATAAATTAAATTTGCATAGTAGTATATGCTTTCAGTTCTTAAGACAACGCCGAAACCCCCAAACATGTATCTATAAGGAGTAAGGAGTTCTGTTCACCAACTTCGAACCATGGTATATCCTGGTGCAAAATCTTACTTTTTAGTTTTGGTAACATATGCCTGGAATACTTCATATGAAACCAAAAAAACATAGGTTTCCATTTGAATTTTGAGGAGTTCCCTCGATTACTCATGGATCCCATCATCAGGTCACCACTTTCCTGAACATTGCTTTTTGGTAGCATATGCTTAGGATACTTCTCATAAAATCGAAATCATTATAAGTTTCCATATAAATTTGGAGGAGTTCCCTCGATTACTCACGGATGTATGGTGGAATGGTGGTGATGATGATGATGATTAATTAAATTTGCATAGTAGTATATGCTTTCAGTTCTTAAGACAACGCCGAAACCCCCAAACATGTATCTATAAGGAGTAAGGAGTTCTGTTCACCACCTTCGAACCATAGTAAATCCTGGTGCAAAATCTTACTTTTTGGTAACATATGCCTGGAATACTTCATATGAAACCAAAAAAAACATATGTTTCCATTTGAATTTTGAGGAGTTCCCTCGATTACTCATGGATCCCATCATCAGATCACCACTTTTGTCAAAATGGGACCAAATTGGAGTGAAACCTATTATAACAAAAGAAACATTTTGAAAATCGGTTCATAAACGGCGGAGTAATCGTTGAACATACATAAAAAAAAAAAAAAAAAAAAAAAAATATCCACAGACGAACGTATAACCTCCTCGTTTTTGGAAGTCGGTTAAAAAACGAAACTACATTAAAATTTAAAACATCGATGATTGAGATCAGGTTACAAACGTGCCATAAAAGAGTTATAACTTATAAGGCAAAAATTATTTTATGCTATGTGATTAACGGGCTATGTGACTTTGAAAGTAAAGGCCGTCACAGACTTAGCTATATATATATATATATATATATATATATATATATATATATATATATATATATATATATATTTTTTTTTTTTTTAAAGAAGGCAGGTCGCTGTAGCCCTGACGTCACTGCGACCCATAAGGATCTATTGTGACTCCTTCGCATTAGAGTATCATCCCCAGCCCAATACTGCTCATAAATTGAACGATGTGATTGGGGTTGGTGTCACGAATTTCCTCTGTGGATGAGTATTCGTGGCGACCAAGATGCCTGTTTCTGCTCTGTAGTAGAGCATTACAGTTGAGGAGAAGGTGAATAGGTGTCTCATCCTCCTCCTCACAGAATCTGCAAGTCGTTATGCTACAAATACCCATTCTGTTTAGGTGTTTGTTGAGCTTGCAGTGCCCAGTTAGGCTTCTGGTAAGAATTCTTAATTGGTTCCTACCCAAGGTGAGCACTAATTCTGATAGTTTCTTGTTGAAGCCAGGGATTAGTGCCTTGGAGTGTTCAAGGCCAGGGGTCTCAGCCCATTGCTTCCTGCTTAGACTGTGACCCCATTCCTTGAGCACTTGCTTTGTGGTACTAGGAGGTATACCACAGACTGGTTCCGGGCCATATATGAGACTCTCGGCCCCAAGCCTAGCCAGTTCGTCAGCGGTTTCATTGCCGGGGACGTTACTGTGGCCCGGGACCCATACTAGGCGGATGTTGTTGTTCCTGCCCAGCATGTTTAACGTCTCAATGCATTCCAGAACCAATTTAGAGGAAACTTCTGCGGCAGTCAGTGCTTTAAGTGCAGCTTGACTGTCGGAAAAGATAAAAACATTTTTATTGACTAGGGCCATCTCCAGGCTTTCTAGTGAGCAACCGAGAATAGCGAAGACTTCAGCCTGAAACACGGTTGCAAACTCACCCAAACAGGCGAATTTGCCTTTTGGTGGCCTGCCTCCGTAGAATCCGGCTCCCGCACGGTTGTCTTTCCTTGATCCATCCGTGAACCAAACTATATCGCTAGGGCGGACGTTGATTGGGATTTCTCTTTCCCAGTCCTCCCTGGAAGGTATAAATACCTGGTATTGCTTCGAAAAGCTATACACCTTAATCATGGCATCTGATGGCATGGCCATGACAGGTGATTCGCAGAGAGACTGTTCTAGCTGTCGAAATGGGGTGGATACCCAATTCGTCCTGCCCGCCGTCCTGGCCCTGAGAGCCACCTTTTTGGCCTCCATCTGAACAAGCAGTGGAAGCGGAGTTAGGTTGATCAGAGCCTCGAGGGAAGCGGTGGGTGTCGACGAGAGTGCCCCCGTGATTATTAGACATGCCAGTCTCTGTACACTGTTTAGACTTTTGTTACAGTTTACTTGTTCAGCCTTTTTATGCCACACTACGCAGCCATATGTGGTAATCGGCCTCACTACGGCTGTATATAGCCATAGCATTGCCTTCGGCCGAATACCCCATTTAGAGCTGACAAGCTTCCAACAGGAACCCAGAGCACATCTAGCCTTTTTCGTAACATACTCGATGTGCTTATTCCAAGTGAGTCCTTTGTCTAAGATTACTCCTAAGTATTTGACTTCACTCGCAAACTTAATAGTTTTCCCGAAGAGTGTTGGAGGTCTTAGACCCTCCAACTTCCTCTTTTTGGTGAAAGGTATCAAGACCGTCTTGTCAGCATTTACTGATAGCTTGACCCTTCGGCACCAATCCTCGACGACTCTAAGTGCTGACTGCATCAACCCGGCGACCACCGATGCGCATTTTCCCACCACCATAATCGCCAGGTCGTCAGCGTACCCTTGAGCGTAGTAACCTATGAGGTTCAGTTCCCTTAGTAGCTCATCCACTACCAGGGACCATTCCAGGGGTGACAGCACACCTCCTTGTGGGCAGCCCTGTGTCAGCCTGATTTTGAGTGTCAGGTCCAAAATAGTCGATGAGGCTACCCTATTGTCGAGCGTGGCTTTGATCCATTTTCTAGTGGTTGGATCTATATTCTTTGAAGCCAGGCCATTTATAATAGAGCTGGTTGAAGTGTTGTCGAATGCGCCTTCAATATCAAGGAAGACACATAACGCAATCTCTTTATCTTCAATTGCTCTATCAATTCGATCTACTAAGTCCATTAAGGCCGTCTCGGTAGATTTACCTTTCTGGTAGGCATGTTGTCTTTCATGCAGCGGCTTTTTAGTGAGATAGGTGTCCCTTATATGTAGGTTGACCACCTTCTCCATTGTTTTAAGCATGAAAGAGGTGAGGCTAATTGGTCTATAAGACTTTGGTAGAGCCTTGTCCCTGTCCCCACTCTTGGGTATGTAGGACACCCTTACCCTTGTCCATGCCAATGGGATATAGCCCCACGCAAAACTTGCTCTGAATATTTTCAGTAGCAGAGGAAGGATAATGTCCTTGCCCTGCTGTAGGAGGGCCGGAAATATATTATCCTCGCCGCCGGTCTTGTAAGGCTTGAAGCTGTCAATTGCCCAAATGACTCGGTCAGGCTTAAAGATCATGGAAGCTCTTCTCCAGTCGTCAACTGATGGTCTCGTTTTAATAGTCGTATGAGAGAAGGCTTCATGATTTTCGAGATGGATACTATTGGGGAAGTGGACTTCGGCTAGTAATCTTAGCGTTTCTTCCGCCGTTTTAGTATAAGTACCATCTGGCCTCTTCAGAGTGCTGGGGTGAGAGTTAGGGGCCTTAGATATGACTTTGTATAGTCTGGAGGTTTGCGAGGTGTTATTCACTTCCTCACAGAACCTTGCCCACGAGCGTCTTTTGGCCTTCCTTAGCTCCCTATTAAACGTCGTCAGGGCGGTTCTGTATGCGTCCCAGTTCCCGTGTCTTTTCGCTCTGTTAAAAAGAGCTCGAGTCTCTTTCCTGAGTTGCGCCAGGGTACCGCTCCACCAAGGTACGTTGCGTTTATTCGACGTTTTCTTAACAGGACAGCTTCTGAGATAAGCATCATTCAAGCTATGCTCCAGCTCTCCCACCGTTAGTTCCAGTTGTTCTACGGTCTTGACAGCTTTGTTGATCGCTGCGAGGTTTATTTGCAATTCCTCTCTGAATACATTCCAGTTTGTGGCCTTTGGATTTCTATAAGTTACCTCTTTCCCAGGCATACTGTCATGTATATCAAACCTAATGTAACAGTGATCGGAGAGTGAGTTATCGTCCGATACATGCCAGTTACAGGCGCGATGTCGTATGGGGCCTGTACATACTGTAATGTCAAGGACCTCCTGTCTCAGTGGGTTGATAAACGTTGGTTTAGTACCCTGATTCAAAGTGTGGAGGTTATTAGTAAGTAAGAAGTCAAATAGTTTCTCACCTCTGGAATTTACGCCGGTGCTGCCCCAACTTGTATGATGTGAGTTGCAATCGCTTCCCAGGATGAGTTGGATGCGCTGATTCCCGACGTAGTCTATTACCGGTGATAGCTGCGTTGTGGGGTCCTGAGTGTCTCCAGGAAGGTAGGCGGAGCAAATCATCACTCTGCCCGCAGTACCGCCGGGCTCCTCAATATACGCAGCTACTGTGTCATCTGTACATAAGCAAGAGACACACAAAAATTTCATCCTCTTGCTGAAGAGGATGCAGGATCTGGGCCTCTGGCCATGCTGAAAATATAATAAGTTACCTGCCAGTCCAAGGCCCATCACCGTGTTCCCGTTGACCCACGGTTCTTGGATTAAAGCAATATCGAGCGCCTCCCGGATGAACTTCTGACAGAGTAGATCGGTGGCAGCCTTCGCGTGTCGTAAGTTGACTTGTATTACTTTAATCATTTTTTTTTTTTTTTTTTTTTAATGTGTAGTGTTGCTGTGGAGTGTAGCTGTAGAGTGTTAAAGTGAATCTTTGTGGATGTGTGTGTGTGTGTGTTTAGTCTGTGTGGTGCAGATTGGGTAGACGGAGCAGGGGGTTTCGGGCCACCTTGCGACTTGAGTGCTCCTGCGCTAGTGAAGGCAGCTGTGCTGGCCTCCTCACAGCGCAGGCTCCCCCAGAGCCACCGCGTCCGCTTCCGCGTCCACCACGGGACTGTCCAGGCCTACCCCTACTCATCGTTGCCCCTTGCAGGGGAACTTGAGGTCTGGGATTGGTCTGAGCAGCCGGGCGTCCGCCTCCCCTGCTGGTGTGAAGGTGCAAGTTTTGTGCTTGCACGGGCTGAGCAGTAACAGTGGCAATTGATGTGCCGCTGCTGCCAGCTTGGGGCGGCGCCGTGCCTCTATTGCCTATTGGCTTGATAAGAGGTGCTGGCCGTCGCCCTTTATGTGAGGTGTGGGGCTGGGAAGTTGAGCCCAGCGGAGGTGTTGCCGTCACTCCGTCAGACCCTACGGGGTCTGACAGGAGTGCCGGTTTTGGTCCCTTCAAGCGAAGCTGAACCCGGTTGAACCCGAAGTAGAGCTGGAAGTCCCGCTCGGAAAGCAGCTTGACCGCAGATTCGTCGAAGGAAAAGGTAAAAGTTTGACCCTTCCCATCGACTTTCCTGCTGACCACTTTCCAAAGCCGGATTCCCATACCCCCATTCTGCGAGATCAGTCGCTTGATAATTCCCACCTCATCCACCTCTAGGTCAGGAACCCACGCCGTAGCGTAACGGGGCTTGGGCAGCTCCGCCTCATCAACGACGCGGAGGGCTGCACCATCCCAGGGATGGATCATGTCGATCAGCCGTGCCAGCCACTGCTTAGAGGCAGCGTCGACGCATTTATATATATATATATATATATATATATATATATATAATATTAATATTTTTATAGCTAGGCATATTACTATATATTTTCTATACTAATTTTCGCGTGACCGCACACTCAGCTATAATATATATTTCTGGTTTCAGTGTAGTTTCACGGTATATTAATATAATATTATAGCTAAGTCTGTGACGGGCTTAAATACGTACATCCAACGCCTACTTATTGGATAGAAAAGGCTTCACTTGCGGTTCGTTGAGTTGGGGCTTTATGCTTATCTTAATAATTGTGTAAACATCATAAGGGACAAGTTGAAAATAGTAGATGATAGTAGCAATATAAATAACGATATTTTTTCATATTCGTGCTTGAGGTATACTAGAACTTCTAAAAGACCTAAGTCTGGTCTCTATATTTCTAAAATCATTGGATTCTGATGTTTTTCACCATGATTCCGCTTTTGAGAGCGAATATCACTACAAGATCGACACGTCATAAACGTATATTTGTCCAAGTAACATGAAAAACCTTTAAAGTTCCATTTTATTACATCATCAAACCTTTAATGATGTCATTAAACAAATCACTTTACTTAAGGTCCACTTGATATTTTACCTAAGTGCCTACCTACTAGTTACTACGCATGTCATACCGGTAGGCTTCGCTGATAGATAGTACAGACATAGGTCAATCACTTGAGTGAGTCATCTCAGCGCCGAGTGCCTCGCAACAGCTCGACAGCTCGCCTAATGGTTGTTTACAGCTTGCTTTGCATCCTCCTTCAAGTCAAGCTTCTTCAAGCTAACAAGAATCGTATTATATGTATTATGTACGTTACTCAAGAAATAAAAAATTCGCACTTGAAATGTCTATAGATCTATCTACAAAAATAAAAATGAATTTTAATGTTATCACCGTATTCAGGTCTTAGAAATCTGACGGTACGGTACGGACGTTAGACGTCCGTTAGACGGACTAGGCCGTACTATTTCATCCTAGAGTGTGCGTATTTATAACAGGATCAACTAGTTTGGCCTAGGCTAAACTGGTTTATTCTATCGGGCTTAGGACAAATTAGTTTGGACTAGGCTGTACTAGTTTATCCTATCATGTATAGGAAGAACTAGTTTAGCCTAGGCAAAACTAGTTTTGCCTGAAATCGTGTTTGGCCGGTAACATATTATAATATATTCTGTGGTACAGTCCACTCTCTACACTGATCTCTATTATACAAGACGTACGCTAGATAGCTGATTCCCTTTGAAATGACAGCTATTTCTTGTGCCTATTTGAAGCGGAATCAGCGCCCCCATTATTCGGGTAGAGAACTAAATCTGACGTAAAAATGACGTTTGAAAGCCGCCATATTGGCGCTGATAGCAGTAGTGAGAGTACTTGGAACTAATACTAGTGATGACAACTGTCGTTATTGGTTGTGGTTACGTCAAATTTAGTTCTCTACCCGAATAATGGGGGCGCTGATTCCGCTTCAAATAGGCACAAAAAGCAGGTGTGTATCAGCAATCCAGCGTACTTGTATAATAGAGATCAGTGACTCTCTACATTATTTGTTTGTATGTAAACATATTTTCATGTTTAATAGCCCCTCTGCCTTCATTTGAAATTCACGGTCAGCTAAAGCGTATAACATCCATATCATTATTAATAACTACCGGTGTCCGGTGCGTTGTTACGGCAGATTAACTTTGCGTATCTTATTTAAACCTTTCCACACACATGCAATAACCATCCCGGCAGTCGGGTAGTTAAAACCAAAGTTGCTATGTGTTAGTAAGATTGTTGGAATAGTATGATACATATATAAAACTAGCTGTTGCCCGCGACTTCGTCCGCGTTAGTATAGTAGATCACGTCCCAAGTATTATTTTTCAAACATATTCAATGTACAGAATTGACTTTCTTACGATTTTATTACAATACTAGCTGTTGCCCGCGACTTCGTCCGCGTTAGTATAGTAGATCACGTCCCAAGTATTATTTTTCAAACATATTCAATGTACAGAATTGACTTTCTTACGATTTTATTACAATATGTATAGATGACTTAGTTTGTTCCTACAAAGGATAATTAAGATGCAATACAAACTCCACGATACCTTTTAATTATGAACAAAAGTTTCATGAGGAATAAGGGGGGGGGGGGGTTTGGGGGGGCGCAGCCCCCCCAAAACAAACGACACTGGAAAACCGTATGTGTAGTTTAGTTTTTAACTTTGTTCTTAAAAAAGATGTATAACGCCGCAACACCGCTTTGTTTGAAGCAAAATTTGGGGATAGATACAAAGTGTGAAGGAGAAATTTGTAGGAAATTTTATGGGCTTTCATTACGTACAAGACATTTTTTCTCTACAACGCACCGTTTTAGCGATATGAGCAAAAAACTAAAAATATTGAAACTTGAGCCCCTCCCCCCGCCCTAGGTGATATCGTCATAATATATAGCCTATGTGTTGACCCGACCTCTATATAATATTCGGGCAAAATTTGAAGTAAATCCATTCAGTACTTTCTGAGTTTATCCCGGACATACATACAGACAAACAGACAAACAGACACACAGACAAACAGACAAAAATTCTAAAAACTATATTTTTGGCTTCCATATCGATTGTAGATCACGTCCCAAGTATTATTTTTCAAACATATTCAATGTACAGAATTGACTTTCTTACGATTTTATTACAATATGTATAGATGTATAGATGACTTAGTTTGTTCCTACAAAGGATAATTAAGATGCAATACAAACTCCACGATACCTTTTAATTATGAACAAAAGTTTCATGAGGAATAAGGGGGGGGGGGGTTTGGAGGGGCGCAGCCCCCCCAAAACAAACGACACTGGAAAACCGTATGTGTAGTTTAGTTTTTAACTTTGTTCTTAAAAAAGATGTATAACGCCGCAACACCGCTTTGTTTGAAGCAAAATTTGGGAAATTGGGGGGGGGGGTTGGAGGGGCGAAGCCCCCCCCCCCCCCCAAGAAAAGACCGATGCCAAAGCTCCCAGCATGTTAATCAAACGACACTCGAAATTTGTATAGAAAAGATAGACAAAAGCTCATAGCATGGCAAGGAGTGAAGATAGATACAAAGTGTGAAGGAGAAATTTGTAGGAAATTTTATGGGCTTTCATTACGTACAAGACATTTTTTCTCTACAACGCACCGTTTTAGCGATATGAGCAAAAAACTAAAAATATTGAAACTTGAGCCCCTCCCCCCGCCCTAGGTGATATCGTCATAATATATAGCCTATGTGTTGACCCGACCTCTATATAATATTCGGGCAAAATTTGAAGTAAATCCATTCAGTACTTTCTGAGTTTATCCCGGACATACATACAGACAAACAGACAAACAGACACACAGACAAACAGACAAAAATTCTAAAAACTATATTTTTGGCTTCCATATCGATTGTAGATCACGTCCCAAGTATTATTTTTCAAAAATATTCAATGTACAGAATTGACTTTCCTACGATTTTATTATATGTATGTATAGATGTTCCTACAAAGGATAATTAAGATGCAATACTAACTCCACGATACCTTTTAATTATGAACAAAAGTTTCATGAGGAATAAGGGGGGGGGGGGGTTTGGGGGGGCGCAGCCCCCCCAAAACAAACGACACTGGAAAACCGTATGTGTAGTTTAGTTTTTAACTTTGTTCTTAAAAAAGATGTATAACGCCGCAACACCGCTTTGTTTGAAGCTGAATAAAATGTGGAAAAACCCGGGAAAATTATTAGAAACTAGAAAGGGTTTATCTCACGAAGTACTAGAGCATTTTTGATATTATTTGTCACAACTCACAGATATAGAATAGACCACGTGAAGGGACAGAACTTTTTGCGGGAAAATGTACGGTTTTCGTAAAATTCCTAATTTACGCGGGCGAAGCCGCACGGGACATCTAGTATATAAATAAATAGTAAATTTACTACAAAATATTTAAATAATAAAAAATATTTTTTAAAGTTTACACTACATATAGAGCTAAATACTTTACAAGGTTGTTAGGTCCAAGGTATCTCTCATATCTTAAACTGCCACGCTCGAGTATTACCGAAAATTCCCCTATTCGCCTCCCTAACTATAATGGACTTTTCCTAGGGATTTGACAGTTCATTTGACTTTTTATTATGGTTAAAGTTATAGTTAAAGTAGGTTAATGCAACTCACTCTTAGTAGTTTTAATAGCTTGGTGTATTCGTATTATGTACACGTGGTTAAATTTTTAGGGCCTGTTTCACCACTTCCTGATAAAGTGCCGGATAGGCTATTCACAACAGATTCTCCATACTTTATCTGTCAAGTTAAATGGTGGATAGCCTATCCGGCACTTATCAGGAAGTGGTGAAACCTGCCCTAAAGCTCGGACACCGAACCCGTGGACAGTCTGCCAAAGACCTATCGCTATTTGTCGCATACACTCGTAAAAAATAAGCTACTTAATTTTCAAATGTTTGCAAATCGCGATAGGACCGCGCTCGCAATATTTTCACGTTTAATTGAAAAAGAAGTAGGTAGATAGACCATACATAAATAGTCGAATTTTTAGTACCAATAATTAAGTAATTAGGTACGGTGTTTTGAAATATGTTTAGTTAATTTACTATTTATCTACGTCGGGGTTAAAAGTTAAAACAGATGCAGCTGATTACTGATTTGATTATTCGTTCGTACATTAGATTAAATTTGGAAAATATGATCCGAAATCCGGAAAACCTAGAGAGAAAATTCAGAGGACTGAAAATAAAACATCAGGAACGAAAATCATTTGAGAACGTTTCTGTGAGTGAAATGCTATCAGTGTTAACTTGGACGTGAATATTCAATCCCAAAAGTTTGTTACGAACAAAAGTAACGGGCAAATTACCAGTACCAAAATAGAAAACGGAAAAAAGGTTTTCGGTCATTTCCCTTTTAATGCATTGAACGTTTAGACCCTGTTTTATTTTTATGTTTTTATTCCCTTTCTGTGTTGGTGATACGGTCAAATCTTTTGACCTCGTTTTGTGTGTTTTGGCGAACATGCGTAATGCGTATGTTTACTGACGATTAAATTTTAAATTGTATAGTATAGATATTATATTGTATATAGATTTTTAGATTTTGTCAAAAAGGAGTGAGATATATATATTATGTAGAGCCAAGTTTCTAACCTTACATACTCAGCCCTAAATCTAAAAACCTTAATTTTACACTAAAGCGCGGCAAAATACTTGATAATAATATTATAATTGTGTCAGCCGTACGAGAAGAATCTAAAAACTCTACACGTTAGTCAAAATCGGTGGCCTGCCGATGACGAAATGCCGAATGATGTTCTTAATTTACTTCTGTATATAAATATTAATTAAACATGTTTTATAGGTAGTCACCGTTATTCACACTTTGATATTTTTTGTTTTACTTTTGTGAAAACTTTCTAATTTCTTCCTGTGTTGTTATATCTAAGCAAAATCTCTTTGCATAATAGCAAAGATTTTGCTTCCTCACTTCTTGGGGCTAATGCTTCCAACATTAGATTAAAGCCGAGCGATTATATCATGGACAGGTTCATATTTTAAGGCAAACTACAGTCATTATGCGGACTTAGGTGCGGCACACGCCTGAATATCGACCTCCCAAGGTCGTTGCCTAATTTCTGTAAAATTATCCATTTATTTTATATAAATTTCGGAACATAAATTGTAGTCCATCTATCAACAACAAGCGACCACATAATATTATTACCAAGTTGATATCACTTCTGATTTTAGGTACTGACTATATGTATATTTTATGTAGCTATACCAAGAAAAGGTTGATACAAGTACCTATGCATGATGCTGTATATTATACGTACTATTATGTAAAACTATACTCATATAATATATAAAGATAATCAAAAAATATACTTAAACTAGCTTTCCCGGCAAACGTTGTTTTACCGGGAAAGCTAGTTTGTATTTCTGCTTTACAAAATCTTACCCCCTCTTTTGTCCCCTAAGAGGGGTGGGGGGGGGGGGAGATTTTATACACCAGATGTTAAGTTGGAAAACACAGTAAATAATATGAAGCAAGTCCATTAAAGAAAAATGATTAATGCAAAATCTGACCCCCTCTTTGGTCCCCTTAGAGGGGTGGGGAGGGGGGAAAATTATATAGCGGATGTTAGTCTGAAGCAGACAAATATGTCTGCGAAAACCGTATGCAAATCGGATCGGTAGTTTTCGTGTTATATAAAAAAGTTCGATACAAAATCTGACCCCTCTTTTGTCCCCTTAGAGGGGTGGGGAGAAAAAAAATTATACACCAGATGTTAAGTTGGATGAAGACAAATATATCTGCGAAATCAGTAGTTTTCGTGTGATGCTGGAACAAACATAGAGACAGACAGACAGACAAAAAACTAACCACAGTTTTGGCTTCTATATCGATGTAGTAACACCATATTTTTTGAATATCTTTAATGTACAGAATTTTCATTTCTACAGTTCTATTATATGTATAGATAGGTTAAACTTTAAAGTGACGTAAGTCGTAACTGTCGTTTGTAACAATTACTCAGAAATAATTACTAAATACATTTTGTTACGCTCCAGTTTAGACAGACTTCATATTGCCTCATGTCATGCAAATTTGATGAAAACAAAAACCATTAGAGAAAAAATATAATAAGAAAACGTTAAGTTCTTATGTTAATAAGTTACAGTTCACCTTGACATTTAAATATTTTCACACAATGATTCTAGTATATTATATTATTATTGTTTGTTTTTACGGTCTTTTTCACTTAACATTAATGTAGGTAAATTTTATGAAATATGTATAATTAATTCATGTACTTATTGCAATTGAGTTTCTTTAAAAAAAACCTAAACCTCGATTTGAATCGTTTCCAATTGCTTTTTTTGGAAATATCTCTTTGAGAGACAGAGCCGCACAGAATGTAGAGTACTAAATTAAGCTATTTAATAGTTAAAAACAAAAATTTACGCATTTTAACATCGATTTAAGTTAAACATTAGAAATCTTAAATAGCAATTTATTAGGAAATCCACTACACAAGAAATAATTTATCGCAAATACGTAAATAGAGGTCAAAACGAAACAAAGAAGATGTGCGTTTGGAGCAGCAGAATGTAAACGAGGCCAGGCGATAACACATGCTGATAAAACTTCTCGTCCAATTGATTTGATGTCCACTTGGGAAAGTGATTGTATGCGTTTTTTTTTAATTGCCCCTGTTACAATTTAACCGGGCACAATACAATGAAATTGGGTGAGCGGCTGAAATTGGGTGTATAGGCAAGACCGCACTAGACGACACTACGCTGCAGCAGAGCTACGCGAGTCGCGACACTTCAGGTTCTGTCCGTGCCGTCTCACCTAGCCTATATAATATACATAATATTATAAGCGAGGATATACTGCTCCAGTACGTTGATGAAAAACACTATGATAGCCCAGTAGCCACAATCCACATAGATGCGTTGCGAGTTGCGAGTTGCGACATGCGACGTTGACCTCGGTGTTTTAACAGCTATGGTCTGCCGGGCTAGCATACGCCAACGAGATATGATAGTTTGTATCTTCATCTCTATTGACCCTAGCATGACAAACATTTTTTCTCGCGTAGATCTATCATCGAAATAACACATTTTATATAGAGTTTTGTCGAGACAATGTCGAGATTTTGACATTATGAGACGATTAGTTTTTAATTATCTCGAGAGTGAGATATCTAGTTGGCGTATGCTAGCCCGGCAGGACTCAGGGCATGTGTGAGGGTGCATACCTCTAAATACGTTTAACTACGTTTCAACGACGCAACGTACAGGAGCTTGCCCTATGGGCCTCTATTCACTTTGATTAGTGATAAGTGCAGGTGAGTAGTGCAGGTGATTAGTAATCAGAGGAAAGCGTGTGTGGACAGCGACTGATTAGTGCAAGTCCTTCCATTTCTCCTAATCACTAATTATCTACACTTATCAAAGTGAATGCATGCACTTCACTAATCAAATCTTAATTACAGAATACATATTATTAGTAACACTCACAAGTCACAACCTTGCGAAAAAATATAAGGACGACCAACTTGTTTAGAAAGAGTTCATTCCATAGCGCAAAGTAAAGACATTAGAAACGTTATAAGATTTACAAGTAACATTATAATAAGATTGACAATATCAGAACAATATCACTTATCAGCACATGACGTCTTTCCTACTCGCAGCTCGTGTTGATTATCGTCATCAATCTGTGTAGTCATTAGGTCATTGGCGCAAGGCTGCTTAGCCTCAGTGAAGAAAGTTAACAAGTAAACAGCTCTGAAATTCTAATAGAGCTAGGGGCCCCAATTACAGCTTGTCTCTTTGGCTGTTTTAGCATAACAAGAATAGCTTATTACGATTGTGGACAATATACGTTTTAGAAGTGTTTTGTATTTGATCGTTACATATAGATGCCCTTAAGGTACTTAATACTTCGTAGTAAGTGTTCAAGTAAATAAGTGGTACTATTTAAATCGGTACCGAAGGGATTTCTCGTACTGCCGTTTGGATCTTTCACACGCGGACGAAAATATTGGCACAAATAATATAGGCCTTAGGTTCTGATAGGTCATTGGAAGAATTTTACCCTGTCCTGCGAGTTACGGCCAAACTTAAGCCGGAAATCTCAGGGTTACGTAAAAGGCAGTCAACCATTCTGTCCATAAATGGTAGTACGCAATTTATTGATATAACTTTTCACGGAAGGTTTACGGTTCAAGGGTCTTATTGATTAAAGAGGTGAGGGGTCAAAATATTAAATAATTAACTCTCAATGTTATTTAAAATGGTTAATTTTAACTATTAGTATTATTAATTATAGTTTGATCATTAAAATTTTTGATGCGATTTTTGGTAAAGACACCTTTATCCTAGTGCAGCCTGAGCTCCAAATTGGCTCATGAAAAATACAGGCTTATAATTTGAACGTGTAGAGGGATTGGTCTACGATTGCCCATCATCGACATCGTTCATGGTTAAACATCATGAGTCAACGTGAAGACAAATAATAGTTTTTAAAAAGATGAAACCGATTCTAAAATTGTTCGTAATTTAGGACTAAAATTCCTTATGTTCTGGTCTTCTGGAAATATATATGTTACCGTTAGAATGCAGAATACGTTAACGTGCACATTACCTAGGTAATCTGCAGATTCCCTGATACCATCCGTTAAAGTGTGATTTTTTTAATAAAAAGCTTATATTTGCACTTTACCTAGTTAGTTTGCATTCTCTTCCTTCGTAAAAGTCCTCAAAACTTTGACTTAAGTTTGTCAACCTTAGGGTGAATTGCACCAGAAGTGTAGTTAAAGTTAAGGTTATCGTCAAATATGGCAACTTTTGCTAATGATTTGACAAGTTCATTTCACATTTTGTTATGGTTAAAGTTAAAGTTATAGCTAAAGTAAGCCGGTGCAACCCACTCTAAGGGTGAATTGCACCAGAAGCGTAGTTAAAGTTAAGGTTATCGTCAAATATGGCGACTTTTGCTAGGGATTTGACAGTTCATTTCACATTTTGTTATGGTTAAAGTTAAAGTTACTTATAGTTAAAGTAAGTCGATGCAACCCACTCTAAGGCTGTTGTTGTTTTGATTGTTTTTTTTTAGTTGATACAATCTGTTATATAATTATTTTTATAAGTGGAGTAACATTTTACTCACCTCACTCGACTCACCCAGATAATCTGCAGAATACCTTGTATATCTGCAGTCTAACTGGTTTACGCACACTAATGGTAACATATACTATATTATATTATACAATAATAACACACAATTATTAGGTATATAATAACACACAATATTAGGGTCGAAATGATAACCTCCATTTTGAAGTCGGTTAAAAATTACGAATGCAGTTATAGGCCTCCCGACTGCCCGACCGAAATCAAAACATGTTGTCATCGACCATCGTACACAAACTACAAATTATCAAAGGTGTTCATTGTCTGCTGACTGCTACGACAATCATTGCTCTCAAGTATCAATTTAGTACGAGACGATATTATTCCGCCCATTGCGGTAACTAGTTATTTCCTTTTACTTAAAGTGCGTTTAACTGAAGGTACTTTAAGTTCAGAAAAATACATGTTTAACACTTTTCGACTTTATTACTTGGAAATAAAGGTCAAAAGTGATAATCTGTTTCGACCTTAGCGACTAAGCGTTAGTCGTAGCTTGAAAAAACTCTAATATTATTTACCGCAAAAGGACTCTATTAAACCGTTTTCGCTGAAAAGAATACCTATTAGATGAGTAAACTGCCCTTTGAGTAATCCTAAGTAGGCATTGTAAGTTGACAAAGGGCAGTAAAATATTTACCCAATACCCAGGCCCGCCGCGTTGGCCGCCCTGTGCCCTGTAAGGGCTATTTTGGGACAATTTTATTAAAGGCGTTTATCCCGAGTACCTAACCACTGGGCTTAATATTAACATTCATCCTTTCTTATTAGAGCTTAAAAATGTCTCCAAATGTCTTTTCCGTTCAAAAATAATTATATGCTTCGCTATATTATTATGATTAATTTGGTACAGGACCTATATTATGAGAAAGACAGCCTCAGATTTAAACATTAAAAGTACTTGGTCTATGTCTTGACTAAGCTTCTTTAAAAAAAAATAACCAATCGTGCCAATCATAGATTATTTTCCAAAAAAAAACAGAATCCACGGAAAAGCGATTTTGCCGCGTGAAAACTCGGCACGGACGGTTGGCGCCGCAAGTCGCAACAGATTGCGCAATACGCTTGCATCAGGGCCAACACGTTGCTCTTTGACAACAGTTTCATTCAATCCATCGTCCGTCTTAGCGAAAGTAAGCGTGTGACCGTGATAATACTGCTATGACTCGGTGTGCGCCCACCTTTACCGTGTAAGGTTATCCTCAGTACGACATTATTACAACTAGATTTAATTATTCGTTATTCTAAATTGTAGTTAATTGCAAACTTCCGCGGTCTACTTTGCTATGCTGAAAACATTATAGATGTGACTTGACACGAAATAAATACGAGAAACAATAAACATAAAAATTGTTGAAAAAAATCTCGATTCAGCAGATTATCATTTTATGTAGGATTTAATCGAGATAATATAACATTGGTTTTGGGAGATTGTCGTTGTATAAAACGACAGATTCCCGGCTTAATATCGTGATAGCGTTTGGGGGAGAACGTGCGAAAAATACCCAACGTGGTAACATAAATATTACTAGCGTATAAGTATAATATCCCCGAGGAAGATATTTTGAAGCTTACAGAAAATAGCCTTCATCGACCTTTAGTCATTTGTTTATGATATGACTAAAAATTTCCAAGAAGATACTGCTCTACTATACCTGCTCTACTTGAAAATTACTTCATAAAGTCCCACGTGGACTCATCTACGTTAGCAATTTTTCTTCTTTATAAGGCTTGTGTCGAAACTCGAAACCGACAATGCCAGCCTGTCTACTTTAAGGTTCACCCTGGTACATAAAATAATTAAACTGTCTTGTAACAGTAATACTTAACCTAGACGTTTTATAATTCTATACAGAAATTGAGAGACCACAGAGAAAAGATTTAAACTACAATAAATTTTATTAATTGCTTCAATAACTTAATAGTCCCTACAGGCTACAACAACTTATTCTCTCTTCAAAGAGCTCTGCAATTAAATTGCAATTACGTCTCGTATTAAAATTAAAAGGAAATTAGAAAATGCTACAGATGTGACGCAGAAAGCTGGGTTTCATTACCACAGCAAACATTTTATTTGTCGCAACTCGCATACAATGGGCATATTTGAAAAGAGACTGAATTAGGGCTTATATAATCGATTTGGGCAAAAAAAAAACAGTATTTAGATTACAGCCTACATAGAGGCCGTATAAAATATTTCCTGAACGTAGCCATAAAGGGGACCTTTCAGGATTTATACAGAACAGACAAATTGCCGCAAGAAAGTTACCCTAAAACCGTAATTATTAGGTAAGAGCGAAAACGGAAAAAAAAAACATCCACTATCTTATGCGAGAGAATTTATTGTAGCTAGATAAAATAAAATATATATATTTTTATTTATAAAAGGTAATATTCTGAATGAATTATGATCTCCTTTAAAACGTTAAATAGAACAATAAGGTCGCTACTCGCTACGAATTAAGTAAATTAATACGAATTAGGTCCTCCCAAGTGGGTCAAGATTATACAGCGCGTGTTGCTACAACAAAGGGCAGTCATTCGTGATGGTTCCACAGTTCATACGCTGACTCAGGACAAAACATCTCCGCATCACGTACAGAAACGTAAACATTTGGATCACACCTGATTTCAGATCACGTTACATTGTTTTAAATGGGTGTTAAAAATGGTGCATTACGAAGAGTAAAACAATAATTTTTCTATGACTTTTTGGCAAAAATTTGAGTAAGTTTTGCACTAGTAGAACTTTGATTATGTACACGCAAAGTAGTGGAAGCTCTGCAAGACCAAGCCGGAGTACTATTATATACTCTGTGACCAAGCTAAAAGAACATCAATCAGAATTTACTACTGCAGATATAAATTCGGAGTTTGGCGACATACAGGCTACAGCTTTCAGGCTGGCTGGTGACCAGTTGCAAGATGTTTTTTAAATAGGTATTTTTTTCATCCGAGTAAGAGTTTTGATAGTACGAGGAATGTAAAAAGTATGACCTGAAAATCGTATAATATAGGTACGTAAATGTGTAGTTTTATTTATGGGCCTATAAGGGACGTTGTTTGTTTCAATAGATTCGTTTGGGTCGCAACTCGCAACTCGCATCCCTCGTCACAACCACCACAACATATTACAAACGAATCCCTAAGGGCCTGATTGCACATAAGAGGGTGGCGACTGGCGAGACAGTGACAGACCGATCACATGTAACATAAAGCCGAGCTCACCACAGCTCTACTCGGTAGGTGTTATCAGGTCCTTATACCATGATCACACCTACCGAGTGGAGTGGCAAGACAGTGCTCTGAGCACTGTCTTGCCAGTTGCCACTCCACTCTACTCGACCACATTCTACACTCTAGTCTCGGCCGAGCTGTTCGGCATGCTTGATACGGATGGACTCAGCCGAGAGCACTGTCCCGCCAGTCGCCACTCTACTCGGTTGGTGTAATCAGGCCCTAACACACGAAATAGTATGATTACGCGTATTTTTCTATTACTTGAGTTTCATATCCGTCTGTATTGGAAATCGGATGGTATCGGACACGAGTGCGGTGCATTGCGGATATTATAATTGATTGATGTGGCGGAAGAAGGACGTACGGGCATTTTAATGCGATACAGAAAACAAGCGCGAAGTTGATCGATCTCATCTTTTAAATCCCAACTTGGGTATAACTAGGGTTGTCACCAAACTGAAAAGCCGGACGTAGTACTAGCTAGTTTAGGGGACATTCGAGTGAAAAGGCCGGTCATTTATTATAATATTTTTGGCATTGTTTTGTTAACTCAAATTTTTTATGAGTATTGAGTACCTACTAGAAAAACAGTTTATAATAATTAGATATTTTATGAAATAACCAGTCATGAGTGCTAACATGTCAATCTGAACTGCTTTCTTTTGACCATTGCTAACCTAATACCTATCAAGGGAGAAACTATTAGAAATCATTTAATTTTATACTATAATTAGTCAAAAGCCTTTTGAAACGTCCAGCTTTTATTAGACCAGTCGGAATTGGTTTTGTTTTGGCCGGACACTATCCGGACGGCTGGCAACCATGGGTACAGACTACATACCATGTTGAGTTCCAGTCTTTGCAGGGAAACATCAAACATGCATTCCCATCCATCAAAGGGGCTGTCCATTAATACGTGATGTTTTAGCAACTTTTTTAAGGTGTGTAAAGACGAATTTACAGGTTACATAATGCGAGGAGCTTTCTTAAAGTTATCTTGTTCTTCTGTCTTATAATATTATGAAAAGATAGTTGACCCTTAATAAAATAGAAGTGACGGAAACGCCTTCTATTAACCACTGCGACCGAAACTCCATAGTTGCTGGTCGTTCTTACCTCTATGTTATCTATGTATATATAGCCTATAGTAGTTTAAGGTGTGTATGTGTTCCTTGTAGAGAGTTCGCTGTAAAAGTAGCAGCGCTGGAAGACCAAATTTTTTTTTACTTTTGTATGGGGAAAGTTACGTCGTTACGCTGGGGCACTTGCCCCTACAAAAGTGAAAAAAAATTGGTCTTTCAGCGCTGACACTTTCACAGTGACCTCTCAAGAAACACCAGTCATACAACTTGGGAGCTGGCGAGCGCAATCTGACGTTATTTATTGCGCGGCTCGGAGTTCGAATCTAGACACGGAACCGAATTGACCCACTAACGTTCAATTTCGCCTTTGTACAGTGTACTAAATCAATGCTCCCATTACAATACAACAAAGGGATTAGTGAAGCTATAAACGCACAACCTTGACTTTCTTAATATTATAATATATAACGATGGTGTCAGGATAATATGAGGATAAATGCTAAGGATATAATAATGTCCCATTGTCTTTGATAAAACAAGGTTATTGCAATTCTAAGCCGATATGGAGTCAAGAATAAGTCATTGTCAGGCTAAATTGTGGTCATATGACTAAGGGGCTGTTCGAACACTTTCTGATAAGTGCTGGATAGGCTATCCATTAACTTAACTTGACAGATACAGTATGGAGAATCTGTCAGATAAGTTGTAGATAGCCTATCCGGCACTTATCAGAAAGTGGTGAAACAGGCCCTAAATATAAGTGTTATGTTTGTTTGGTACTTCTGCCACACAGTTAATCATTATTAAAACATGACTACAATGACAATATATTATGTTAAATAACAAATTTTAAAAACAATCTCAGTGTTAAATTATTTTATTACAATACAACTCCATCCTGCCATATTATTTCAATTTTTAAGTAAACAAGTGCATAGGAAATCTAAGGATTACTCAGATAAAAACTTGAGACAGTCTATTAGGCTATCTGCCCAATTTCCGTTCAGTACAATAACAAAATTTTATTTACAAAATATTATATGTTAGTAACTGTATTTAACTCATCAATCCGGAAACCCAACCCAAAAACAATTGAAAATTTATTGTGTCTGCTATTCCCATGATCAAGGTAATAATGGATGTTTAAGTAAACATGTACAGTTTCTTCTTCTTCTTTTTTTAAAAAATGGCTCCTTAGTGAATTGCCAATGATAATATACTGCGTGACTGGTGAGACATGTTCAATACTTGAGGACGTGATATTTGGCTATTATATTAGTTGGAAAAAAATAATATAAAAAAATGATATCAATTGATCACTGAGTAAATGTAGCTTAAAGTTAAATAATTATTTACCCAACGCATGGACACCGCGAGCGGGAGGGGTAGTTGTGTGGTGTTTCTTTGGTAGCGCACGCCTCTGCACCGGCCGCATAGTATGCCTACTTGCCTAGCCGCGTAATTTACTTAGTATCCATGATTCATTAATTTTTGGGAAATTCAAAAAAAAAATTAAGAACCTAATTTTATTACATATTTATAATGAGAATCGAGTACTGAATACTCTCCTTAAATATCGGTATTGACTCACCAGTCATGCTGTATACAGTTTTACAATGGTCCTATTTTAATTCTAGGACATGTCTCTGCTGCATGTATAATAATAGACTTGTCTAGACTCGAAACTAGGTCCAGAGGTAGTGAGCGCAGGTTAGAATAGCGAACATTCTTTAATACAATAATATTACTTGACATACAATAAAATTTATTCTTCAATAAATCAAGTGCCAACTGAAAGTAATTTTTTATGACCCTGCATATATTATAAATGAGAAGATAATAATTACTTAAAATATTATTGTGCTGTTAATGTAACTTCACATTAAATTTGGAATTTCTTTAACCCATCGATTGTGGAAAAACGAGACACAATAGCTTATCTTTTGTTATTGCGGTTGCATGAGACCGCTTGGGGCTTGATTAGTTAATTTTAAATACATATATAACCGTGCATATAACACACCAACTAATAAAAATGTTTGCTAATTGATTTAAATTTTTATATTATGTGATACATTAGGAAAGTACCCCAAAAGACAAGAACAAAATATTGTACCTACAGCTTGAGCAGGATAAATTATTATTTAAGTTTGTAATTTTTTCATAATACAGTGTAAACTCTATGTAACGTCACTCTATTTAACGACAAAGTCTCTAAAGCGTAGAAATCAATTGACTTTGGTTGGTTTAGCTTGTTTACCATAATATAATTATAATGAATACACTCTACATAGCATCACACACACAACAATTGAACAATAAAAAGTACCTTTTAAATTACTAAAATTAGTAAAAACTGTGCAGCTGTGTATGTTTTTTTGTCGCATTGTTATCCTAGCCCACAATAAACTCGACTTTCGGCATCATGCATACAGAACTTTCTAAAAAATTTGTTCTTTCGTGTAGGCTGTTTTAGACCCTAAGTAATAATAAGAAGCGATGGATAATTATCTATTCGTTATAATATTGTCAGTTGAACATAAACTTTCAAACTGTAAATACGGTTAGTAAATGAAAATTACTGACATATTGACGAAAAAGTATTGATTTTTCTTCTCTCCATTTAATGGCCACTCTATATAACGTCATAAAAGGCACAGTCCCTTTAGTGTCGTTATTATATAGAGTTTACATTGTATATAATATGTTACTGTAAAAGCTCGAACTTCGGTAAATCTCAAGATTTGAGTGTAGATCTTAAGATTTACCGACTCGAGCTGGTAAATGTACGTATTTCTAATTATTATTTTTAACAAAAAATTAAAACCGACTTCCAGGGTAAAAACAATAATAATTTGTAATGAACAAAAAAGTGTTAAATAATTCTTACTCTTTAAAGTGCCTTATGCATAATTCTCCTAAACCTCAACTATTTCTGTACACAATCTACATTACTTTGAAGACGGTACCAGATAAGAATGCTGAGTTCTATGACAAAATATTTTTAATATTTAAGACTGGTACCGACTTCAAAATAATGTAGATTGTGTACAGAAATAGTTGAGGTTTAGGAGAATTATGCATAAGGCACTTTAAAGAGTAAGAATTATTTAACACTTTTTTGTTCATTACAAATTATTATTGTTTTTACCCTGGAAGTCGGTTTTAATTTTTTGTTAAAAATAATAATTTCACTCTTTTAAGTGATTTATAAGCTGGTTTTCTGCACAGACTAATGTGTTATGCTTAGTGACTTTGGATCCAGGATACACTTTCATGATATTATGAGAACTCATTGTCTGATGTCACTACTTCAGAATTGCTTAAGCAACTCCAAGCATATACCACTGTGTACCTAATGTACGTATATGCTTATTGCTTGGCGTTAATCAAGCAATGATAAAATTAATGTTCATACGCCTGTCTTTAAAGGCTCTAAAGTTCTGTTCAGTGACTTTCTTTCTATCATTACACTCATCACTCATGAAAACAACTCAACATTACTAGATGACGCCCGCAACTTAGTTGCGCCAAAATTCGTTTATCGCGCGGAAACTTTAAATTTTTCCGGGATAAAAACTATCCTATGTCCTTTTTCGGGACTCAAAGTATCTCCATGCCAAATTTCAGCAAAATCGGTTCAGCGGTTCGAGCGTGAAGAGGTAACAAACAGACAGACTGATAGACAGACAGACAGACACACTTTCGCATTTATAATATTAGTATGGATGCTCAAATAATATAACTAAAATCGTCCTTATAAATTTTAAGAATAATACCTCATAGATCTTATGATCAAATTGCTAACTTGGTAACCTAAACACCAAGGTTGAGTCATTTACATTGAAACAACATTATAATTTTTTAAATCGTTCGACAAATTCGGGCTTTGTTCTTAAAGACGATTAAAAGTAACAATAATAGGGTCATAATTAGATAATTCATGGTGTGGTGACCGGTAGTAGTGATGATGATGATGATGAATGTAACTTGCATAGTAGCATAATATGCTTTCAGTTCTTAAACCAACTCCGAAACCCCCATACTTGCTTTTTGATAGCACATGCTTAGAATACTTCTCATAAAATCGAAATCCATATAAATTTGGAGGAGTTCCCTCAATTACTCACGGATGTATGTTGGAATGGTGGTGATGATGATGATGATAAATTAAATTTGCATAGTAGTATATGCTTTCAGTTCTTAAGACAACGCCGAAACCCCCAAACATGTATCTATAAGGAGTAAGGAGTTCTGTTCACCAACTTCGAACCATGGTATATCCTGGTGCAAAATCTTACTTTTTAGTTTTGGTAACATATGCCTGGAATACTTCATATGAAACCAAAAAAACATAGGTTTCCATTTGAATTTTGAGGAGTTCCCTCGATTACTCATGGATCCCATCATCAGGTCACCACTTTCCTGAACATTGCTTTTTGGTAGCATATGCTTAGGATACTTCTCATAAAATCGAAATCATTATAAGTTTCCATATAAATTTGGAGGAGTTCCCTCGATTACTCACGGATGTATGGTGGAATGGTGGTGATGATGATGATGATTAATTAAATTTGCATAGTAGTATATGCTTTCAGTTCTTAAGACAACGCCGAAACCCCCAAACATGTATCTATAAGGAGTAAGGAGTTCTGTTCACCACCTTCGAACCATAGTAAATCCTGGTGCAAAATCTTACTTTTTGGTAACATATGCCTGGAATACTTCATATGAAACCAAAAAAAACATATGTTTCCATTTGAATTTTGAGGAGTTCCCTCGATTACTCATGGATCCCATCATCAGATCACCACTTTTGTCAAAATGGGACCAAATTGGAGTGAAACCTATTATAACAAAAGAAACATTTTGAAAATCGGTTCATAAACGGCGGAGTAATCGTTGAACATACATAAAAAAAAAAAAAAAAAAAAAAAAAAAATCCACAGACGAACGTATAACCTCCTCGTTTTTGGAAGTCGGTTAAAAATACGACGATTTTTTCGAACATTTAACTACCATTACAATTCGGTATATGCTAGGTTTTACTACTGTCAACTGGTAAATGTTGGTTTTAGGAATAAAACAATGAGTAATTCTTATTTCTTAATTATTTAGCATAATGAACTATTAGACAAAACAGATAGGTACATATTATAGTTATTATATACGGTAGTAGTAACTTAGTAAGTAATACTAACCTATTTAAATTATTTTCATACAACATAATATTAATATTATAACATACAACATCTCTGAATGTTATCTCAATCTCTATCTAACTGAATCAATAGGTATTTCTCTAGCATTTTTTGACTAGCATTTTTTTCACCATTACGTTTTTTGAATCCTCGACGTATTCCAGTCCAGCTGCAGGTGCTTTGCCGGCCTTCTAATAGGGAATAGAGAAACAGAGTAGGGGAGGGTAGGGAAGGGATTAGGGAATAGGGTAGGATATTGGGCCTCCAGTAATCTCACTCACTCGGCGAAACACATCGCAACTGTTTCACGTCAGTTTTCTGTGAGCCCGTGGTATTTCACTGATCGAGCCGGCCCATTCGTGCCGAAGCACGGCTCACCCACGGTTAATACCACTTTGTTATTATTATAAGCAGCCTGCAGTGTCCCACTGCTGGGCAATACCATTTTATTATTTATAATAAAATTAAAATAAAGATTTAAGGGGGCCTTCGACATCATAAACACAATTTTTGGCCTGTTTCTGCTCTATAACAGTACGGAACCCTTCGTGCACGAGTCCGACTCGCACTTGGCCGTTTTATTTTCAACATATACCGTGCCATTAACGTAAATCCTAAGATTTACCAACTGTATGGTGGTAAAAGTTCGTATCGCAAACCTTTTCAGACATTTGCCATTGGAAATTGGTAAATCTTAGGTTTTACTAGAAAATCTTAGAATTTACTGCAGTTTGAGCTTTTACAGTAACATATATATTCAAACTATATAATATAATATTATGAATAAATAGTCCACAGATAGGTTTATATACAATTGCACCCTTAAACAGCTGTTTAAATGTTTACCTGCTTTGTACTTGTTTTACAATTTGCATCAAAATATAGGTGATTAATTCATCAAGCCCCAAGCGGTCACAATAACAATAGATAAGTTGTTTTTTTCACGATCGACGGGTTAATATCACTATTGTAATTTTCATCTACCTCACATTTATAATTAAGCAAAATGTAAATTAGCTTACATACATATTTTAAACTTTTGCCAAAATTTTTATGATTTAAAATATTTTGCCTTTTGAAACTTAGGTCCTTGTAATTGGACATTGATAAGGTGGTTATTGACACCATTTGCAATATATTTTTATTGTATTTTGCCACCTGCAGCTGTATTTTAAAATAAATAAATAGAGTCAAAACAGTTTATGGCAACATCGGTTAGAACAACATACCGGTTAAATTGCATGCTAGGTATAAAGAGACAAGACAGGATCAGAAACACTACAATAAGAGAAAAAAACAAAAGTAATAGACATCCTTACCCAAATAGATCAAAGAAAGTGGAGATGGGCCGGACACATGTTAAGAGACAAACAAAATAAATGGAGCACAGCCATAACTCACTGGCACCCGAGAGATGGTAAACAGAGTAGAGGTCGCCAACAAACCAGATGGGGAGATGATCTAGCATTAACAGCTGGACACCATTGGAGAAGACTAGCACTAGACAGAACTGAGTGGAAAAGGCTGGAGGAGGCCTATGCCGAGAGGCACACTGACCTTCGAGATATTTTATAGCTCGAAGCCAGTATAAGAGGCTATTATTATTATTACCGGTTAAATTGACCAAAATCAAAGGTCCTGGCTGAATGCTACATGACCACCTGTCACTGGTTAATACAACTATCGGTTTTTACGACTAAATATGAGTAGTCCCTTCAATGTCGTTATAACAGATTTTTACTGTATAGACTGAAAATAATTTATGCCGAAATACATAAAACTTTGTAATTTTTAGACACTCTAGTTGCAGACGGGCCAGACCCATTTTAGATAATTATGTTTTGAAGAACACAAATAATAATTAAACCCTTAACATTTTACAATTGATTTTAAGATAAACAAAGCATTTTACAAGTTTACAGGAGAAGTGTTATTAATTAACTTCACGGTAAATTAATAAAAACAATGCTCTTGTTTCCAGATAACACTGCAGGTATGTTACATAAAGTCTTTATTGTTCTAAGGGCAGTTTCCATTGCCACGTTTATTTAACAGCACGAGGATAAAAATTGTTAACACAATTTCTAATGGTAAATAATGTGTGTTTTACTTACATTTTCAGAACTGTGCTTGCATACAACGTCGAAGGATTGTATAGAAACCCAATCTCTTTGTGAAAGGCAAAAGTAGCACCACAACACCGTTTTAATTGCACTCGTGAATTTGTACCACAAACGGAAAATATGCACCCATATAAACTATTGCACAATATCAGGCACACTCGAACTAGATTTACTGACAATATTTTTATTCACACGACAAGAAACACAATTAATTTTGGTTTTATTGACTACTTGTCGTCTGCCACGCTCGGACCAAAATGATAAATATATAAGTTACTCTATGCCAAAATGTTTACGATTATGACATAAAATGACAATTCACAGATGACAGAGCGACACTGACGTTTTGCGTTGTCTATGACGTATTGATTTTGTTTTTTGTATAATATAGTCCACAGATTAAGGATTATTACCACAGATTAAGTATACATAGATGGATTCTTAGCTCGCCAGCGCATGGCCATTTTATGCTTGTGTGCAATTGCTGTAGTGTGCGTGTAGGGATGGCGTATATCGATAAAAATATAAAATTAGAGTACAGCTATCGACCAAGGCGACCATAATTTTATGTTACAGATTTTTATTAAACAACATCAAAAAAGGAGGTTATCAATTCGACCTGCATGTTCAATTTAGGATATATTATGCTCATTAAATTAGAAGTCGCTTTCAATTTGGTGAAAAGGTGTTTTTTATCTATTTATTAAGTGTATGAAAATACTTAAATACAGGGTGCAATTAAACCTTCCTGCCAAATTTTGATATATTGATCCTTGTTCAAAATAAAAATACACGTATTTTTCTTTTAATATAGTCAGTACTAAAATGTTGAGAAATAGCTTCCGAAAGTTATCCTAAAAAACACTACAATTAAAATGTATACTACGCGTCGCCGGCGGGTGAGCGCGCGCGCGCCTCCCCCCCACGTCACCCCCGCTCATTCCCACCGCCACGAGTAACCGTTCTGCATCGATTTTAAATGAGATAAAATATGTCATTAAAAAAATAACACCCAATTTTTTTTGCTAAATGACCTCTCCTAATGATACCTAAGCCCTGGAAAAAATTTGGCAGGATGGTTTAATTGCACCCTGTATAAACAAAATATTTAAGTATATAATTACACAAATAGTTAAACATATACATAATATGTATACTCCATAAGCCACGAAAGCTTGTCCGGAGTGTAATAGCTAATATCAATAAAATCAACAGTTTTTATAAAACATAACAGAAGAACAAAATATATTATACTTTATTAAACTTAATTACTATTTACTATTAAGCAACTATTTTGTAGAATAACAATTATTATTATCAAAGAAATATAAGAATGAATCTCAGTCCTACTTATTTAAAGTAATTCCAAAAACGCTTAGGTGCATTTCTTTACCTATTAAAATATAATTATGTAATAATATTTATACAGAAAAAGACTTAAAATAGATACTTCGACGCCCCCTGAATAATGATATTATAATAATAATAATTAATAACCTAAGTAGGACTCTAGAGTCTAGACGATCAATTTTATTGTGCAATATCACGGTGTGTGCAATCAAAATCATAGAGCACTAAACCAAATATTATTCTTCACTTTCAATCTTATTATCAAATTAATAGTTGAAAATAATTATTATCTTCATTATAGGTCTCTCCGTCACCACCATAATATTGAACTCTTCTTTATGAGCATTCCAATAACCTGAAAAAAATAAATGGTTTAGTGTTAATCTCAGAACAGGAAAATAAAGAGAAGTGTTATGTAGCGCCGTTTGTATGGAAACCTATGTCGCCAACTTCAATGACACTACATTGTCAGCATAGTGTCAACGGTACACGGTCTAGTGATGTCCGGTCTATCTACGGTGTCGATTAATTATTACCATATTATTACGACGATATCGATGTATTTTGGTAGGTATTTAAATACTATTAAAAGAATGAAAGTGATAAAATATAATATTACAGAGACTAACAAAAATAACTTAAAGGCCGAAAGGGGTTGAAATCATCCATGAATACGAAAAACATTTACTATGGAACCAACTCTTTTCGCAAAATAAATTACGAAAAACTTTTACTATGGGAATCGTAACTAGGCAATAATTGCCTAGTTACGCTTTTGCCAGACAGCTGATTATTTTGCCAAGTGCGAGTCGGACTCGCGCACGGAGGGTCCCGTACCATTATAGAGCAAAATTAGGTCAAAATATTTTGTGTTTTTTGTGTGGGAGCCCCACTTAACTTTTTATTTTATATTAATATTATTATAAAATATTAAAGTAAGTATACTAAGGATTGTGTTAAATTTTCAAGTAGGTACCTACCTGTTGATATCATTGATATAGAGCAAAAAAGGCCAAAAAAATCACGTTTGTTGTATGGGAGCCCCCTTAATTATTAATTTTATTTTGTTTTTAGTATTTGTTGTTATAGCGGCAACAGAAATACATAATCTGTAAAAATTTTAACTCTCTAGCTATTACCATTCTTGAGTTACAGCCTGGAGACAGACGGACAGACGGACAGACATCGAAGTCTCAGTAATAGGGTCCCGTTTTTACCCTTTGGGTACGGAACCCTAAAAAGGGACCCTATTTCTAAGACTTCGATGTCTTATTGTCTGTCTGTCTGTCTGTCTCAAGTAGGCCTACTACGAAACCGTTTTGAGACTCAAACAATCGGACGAGAATACCGCGTCAACGTCATTTCACGTTTGTTAGAGTAGGATGCGGCATTCTCGATCGATTGTTTGAGTCTCAAAACGGTTTTGTGGTACAAGCCCAGGCTGTATCTCAATAACCGCTAGAATTCCGAAATTTTCACAGATTGTGTACGGTATGTCTGTTACCGCTATAATAACAGATATTTAAACAAAATAAATTAAATATTTAACAAAGGGGGGCTCCCATACAACAAACGTGATTTTTTGCTATTGCTCGATATCAATAATGGCAACAGGTATTTATACTTTAACAATTATTATTAATAATAAAATTAAAATGAACTAAATAATTAAGGATCCATACAAAATACACATTCTTCGCCTATTTTTGCTCTATTATGATACGGAACCCTTCGTGCGCGAGACCAACTTGTACTTGGCCGATTTTTTTCATACATTTATAGAATATACAACAGAAACCCAAGAGAAACATCTTAAGGTGACGCCACGTTAAAGTAAAAAACCGTGTTGGATGTGTTTTAGATTGCATTTTTTCTATGTGAGGCCGGCCCGGCCTCTCATAGAAAACAAGCAATGGAACAGCAAAAATGGAAAGGGCGTAGCGACAAAATGGTTTTTGTCGCGTAATTTAAAAACCACAGGTAAATACATTTCATATAAGCTATGGGCAAATTAAAGTGTATGCTAGAACCAATCTATGTACTTTGGAAGCTTATATCACTCTCCTCTGTTGACAAAATAGGAATCCCTTTTTTTACAGAGGTCTTTTTGATTGATTATTCTGTGTTATAAAAGTTGACCAATCGTGTTATGCTATGGGTGATTCAAAGACAAAGACATGATGAATACTGACAATGAACTTTAATTTCTTAGCTTTAGTCATTGCTGAGAAAAATCGACATCGCTACAGCCAAATTATCAAGGCGTCGCGTCGCCTTAATGCACACAAATCTTTGTTTTAACTTTTAAGCGGGAAACCTTTGGCTTAAAAAGCAGGATCAATTTAATCTTCGCCAGTCGTCCACAAACGTTTTTTATTTATGAAATAAGGGGGCAAACGAGCAAACGGGTCACCTGATGGAAAGCAACTTCCGTCACCCATGGACACCCGCAGCACCAGAAGAGCTGCAGGTGCGTTGCCGGCCTTTTAAGAGGGAATAGGGTAAGGTAAGGTAAGGGGAGAGTAGGGATGGGATGGGAAGGGAGGGGAATAGGGTAGGGGATTGGGCCTCCGCTTGACTCACTCACTCGGCGAAACACAGCGCAAGCGCTGTTTCACGCCGGTTTTCTGTGAGGACATGGTATTTCTCCGGTCGAGCCGACCCATTCGAGCCAAAGCATGGATCTCCAACGTCAAAAAAAGTAAGGTAAACTTCAAAGTAACGGAAACAAAATATACTGAAATGACGAAAAAAGATTTATTAACTTTTATTACTTTATAAAAACAAGCTAAGTATCTAATTCTGAAAGAATGTTTCAAAATTTCAAATCGGACTAGTAGTTCCTGAGATTAGCGCGTTCAAATAAACAAACTCTTCAGCTTTATAATATTTGTGTAGATAATAACGCAACCGCATAAAAAATATCGATACCAAAATCGGCATCATACCACATCACTAGTGCCTTAGTTTGATAGTTCACGGAACATCAAGCGGCCCGAAAATGGCGGTGTAGCGGCGAATATTTTTCGTGAAGAATAATTGATTTTTAAATTAAAAAATCGTATAAATTACAGTTGGCTGTGATAGGTGATCTCGCAATTTTTTTTATTCAAAGTTTCGCTGCGATTTCTGCACGTAATTATTGCACAAGTCGGCATTTTGTTTACAATTTACAACGTAGTACAACGTGTAAGCCGTGGAGCGATTTACATGTGACTGACACCTAATTGCGCATTTGCGCAATGAGTGGGCGACATGTGCCACGCCCACATAACATATCTCTTACTTCTATGATCTGTGGTGTTAATAAAATATGTACTATACTACTACATACTATAAAATATTATACACATAATTCATAATATTGTATACGGGGCGATATGCTTTATGTAAGTTTTCCATGCTTAACCCATCCAGCCCCAAGCGGAACCCAGGTGCCGCATAACAACTAAATATATATTGTGTCTGGAATTCGACGATTGAGGTATTAAATTTATTTTATTAAATGATTATGACTTTAGCCTTATTAAAATTTTACATTTTACTTAGGTATTAAAAAAGAGTACCTAATGCCAGGATAAAATTTCAAGAAGTATCTTTAAGTAACGAATTGAGTACTTACAGGGGGGAGGTGTGAGAGCTGTTGATCATGCAATTATTTTACTCTCCGTTAGAACTTTCTTTATTTCAATAAAATCATTGTTTCAAACTTACGTTTGAAATGATAATTCCAAATTCCAATATTGTGATGCCTTCATAAGGGAGTAAGGATTAAAAACTTGCATGAAACTTGCGTCTAAAATATATATCTGTTTGTCGTCTATTTTGAAGCATTTTCAACCTGAAAAAAAAAATCATTTAGTCCATGACATTATTTTTATCGATAAACTATAGTTCAAGTAAGGCGCATCCCTAAAATACACGTAAAAAACTATGCAATATTTATAGCCAAATTATTACTTGATGTGACATTTTTATCACTAATGCCTTATATAGCATGATTAATGGATTATTATACTTATAAATTTTCTTTTTTAGCTTACAAAAATTCCGATTGATAAGCCCAAACAACGTTGTTGAAAACTTACGTATGTTATGTTAAATCCACGTGTTTGAGGCATTCCTTGGCCGTTTTTATGGTTTATTATATAGCGGAATCACAAAACGCAATAATATATTGCATTGAACGTTCACTAAACACTTTTATTACCACTTTTTATACATGAAATATGCAGACCTACTCGTTTGTTATGTTCTACTAAGTGGGACATAACATTACAGGCTTTTGACGTTTACACACCGATATGAGCTTTCTCTTTCACCCAAATTACTACATCGTTAGTTAGAAAGAGTAACATTATCAGCTGTCAAAATATAAGGCGGACTCCTATAGTATTATTACCTCAATGATTATTACCTCAATGATATAGTCCGACAAGCACTGATCTCTATTATACAAGTACGCTCGCTGGATTGCTGATACAGACCTGCTTTTTGTGCCTATTTGAAGCGGAATCAGCACCCCCATTATTCGGGTAGAGAACTAAATTTGACGTAACCACAACCAATAATAACAGTTGTCATCACTAGTATTAGTTCCAAATACTCTCACTACTGCTATCAGCGCCAATATGGCGGCTTTCAAACGTCATTTTTACGTCAGATTTAGTTCTCTACCCGAATAATGGGAGCGCTGATTCTGCTTCAAATAGGCACAAAAAATAGCTGTCATTTCAAGGGCTATTAGCAATCCAGCGTACTTAGACATCAGTGCTGACAAGGCTTTATATGAATGTGTCAATGATGTCAAAAGGCACTGCTCACTGCTGGTAAAGGAGAACTGTCAAACACATGTCAAAAATGACGTTTTTGTATGATAAAAGCGTTTAGTTCTTTTTCTCGCCACCTTCATGTAGAGCCTTGTCGAATTTTAATAGAGATCAGTGATTTTGTTTCCTCCCAATTAATTGTACGAGTGATTTTGCCAAATTGAAATCTTAAAAATAAAGCAATAATAATAATCATCATCATTAGCATTTACCGTGTAGTTTTTACCTCGAAATCGCCAAATAGATAACAAGAAATTTTCGTAGTTCTTGGCAACCTCATAATCCTCATGAGGTAGCGACATCTAGCTTAGATTAATTTAAACTTATAAAGTGACATCTAGCGGCTAATTTAATAACTACAACGAAAGGAAAAGACAAACGTCTGTAGGGTTTTACTAAACAGTCATAGATGGCGTCCAAAATTTTGGAAATAAAAAATTACAGTAACTTTCTAATCATGTCTGTAGTAAAAATATTACAAACACAATACCTTAGCCTTATGCCGCGGCCGCATATTATGCGTGGTGCTTCGCGCTAAAACCGATACTATTGGATCCGAACCGATACTATTCGATCAGCGTGTATCGTCCAATAAATAGTATCGTCTCGTAGCACGAAGCTTCGGACGATAGACACAGAATATGCGGCCGGGACGTTAGATAAATGATTGGTCTCGCGCTCTGCGCTACGACGTGTAGAGCGTGAGACCAATCATTTATCTAAGACCTTAGCTATACGAATCCTGTGGTAGAATGTGGTAGAAAAGAGAGAAACATTCGGTCTAAATGGCAGTCTGCGTTTTTTTTATAAAATAAGGGGCAAACGAGGAAACAGGTCACCTGATGGAAAGCAACTATTGTCATTTGTCGCCCATGGGCATGGTCCATGGACACTCGCAACATTAGAAGAACTGCAGGGGCGTTGCTTTTTAAGAAGGAATACGCTCTCTTCCTGAAGGTTTGCAACGCATACACGACGATAGAACTGCTTGATGTACTTGTGCACTATGTTTAGGTTGAAAAACTAGTCAAGTGCATGTCAGGCCCATAAAGTTATTATACCTAGCGGAATAGAGCAACAAACTCGAGCTGTCAAACGTAACCGAAATTGGTTTTCATCTGTGTGAGAAATATGTGTACGTATACACTTACACAAGCATGATTGGACATGAATTCTATGAGATTAAATTGTCAACGGTAAGCCCGCGGGCTGATGGTTGTCAAAAAAAGAGTGATGCTGTCATGTATCACACGTCTCTTTTTACCACGCAGTGTTACTGATAGCATGGACCAATCATGCTGATAGTGACATCTCGCTTGCTCAGGCCTTTGTTTCTCTATTCCGCTAGGTATATTAACTTTATGGTCAGGCCACATACCGAATAGGGTCTCGTAGTCTGCATACAATGATTTTGGGAATTTTTTAACAAAACTTTTGAAAGCAAGTTTTAGAAGACTAGGTATATTATAGACATTTATAGAGTTACTACTCACTTAGTGTATTCAAAAATCAAACGCCAGGCTCGTGATAAGTGTAAAACTGAAATATGACTCCTAAAATATAGCTTTAATGGCCATAGGCCGTATTTCATTTACCTAGCGCTGCAGGGGTTTAAAGACCTGCGCTCTACGGTCTACCTCTACCTTATTTAAGTAAGATAGAGTTCCTACGTACCATCGAAGAAATTGATTCCTATGCAGTTGACGGACCTATATACGTCATATTGTGGTTGGCTAATAATATGTCAATTAAATGTTAGCTGTGCGTGTGGGCTGTGATCGACCGACGACCGGATGAGACCATATTACTTAGTTCTGCCTAGGAATCGACTTTTCTGATAGTACTACGTAGCAACTCTTTTTAGTTTTTACGGTATAAATAAACACAAGCCAAATGAATGTCAGGCCCCTCATGGTTTCCGTAGATTCATATCCATAGTATCCACTATCCATTTGTATGGGGAAACTCGTGAGTCGTGACGCTCGGGCCCTTGGCCATACAAAAGTGAAAAAACAATTCGTCTTTCAGCGCTGCTACTTTCACAGTGAACTCTCTACAAGGAATACGTACACACCCTAAAGTATTATCACTTATTTTTGTTACACACTGTATAACTGAACAATGGGACATCTCAACACGTTTCTGGAGTAGAAATAAGTGTAGAATTAAAATGACTGTCACTCGTAACACACTGCCGGTTTTGCCATCACGCGTGCGGCGTTTTTTAAAACAAAACTCTTCGTTATGTCACTCGGCCACGCAATTTGACGTAATTAGAAATTAAACGCGCGTACGCTTCACGAAACAACGATCCTAAGACCAGAAAGTTATAACAATATTTGTTATACACGTACATTACACAATAGGACCAACCGAACTATATTGTATATTGGACTACAAATATTACAACAAACTGTTTAAATTTATTCAATCTAAAAACAAGGGAAACAGGTAGGCAGCGAAATAAAGAACACATACAATCATAGAAGTTGATTCCTAGGCATATGGCGGACCTAAGTAATTTGGTCACGTTAAGTCAAACCCAGCCGACTGATCACAGCTAACATTGAATTGACATAAGCCGACCAAACGACGTAGGTCTGTCAACTGCTTAAGAATCAATTTCCTTAGGTATAGATCAATAATTTGATCAAGATTAATTTTTTGTTCGCATGAAATAAGCGAAATATTACTTTGAAGTATTCGGAAATCTATGATATTACGTGTCTCTAGTCTCTACATCTCTGAGATGGCCCAAGAACTCGCACGGTTCCATTTTCAGGTTGTGAAGTGTACCAGGGAGCCTTACACAGTATAGCAATATAATATCCCTGCTATACTGTGGAGCCTTATGAGATCACGCCTTGTACTCTAATCCTCAATACAGTGCCTGTAGACAAGTGGCGAAACGCTAACGCTAACGCTAACGTTACAAAATGTATGGGATTTGACATTAGTAATCGCTAGCGAAGCGATGACTTATGTCAAATCGCATACATTTTGTAACGCTAGAGTTAGCGTTAGCGTTAGCGTTTTGCCACTTGTCTACAGGCACAGTTCAGTTTTGTAATCCAACTTTTGTCAATCCCAATTTCAATAAATACTGATTCACAATGATACTCGTGTGGAGAGGCGCGCCGTTTGCTCACATCACACATGTCGAAACGAGGGTCCGCTTTGTGAGCAAACATGCCAGAGGTCGCCAAATACTAGCTCTTAATGATGACAAATTAATGTTTGCTGATATACATATAACCACATGGAATGAGTCTATAGCTGAATAGTCTCATGATCGGTTTTTGAGGGTTTTTGATAGAATCTCTGGCGCTAATGCCGTGTATAACATTAACTTATCAACGCTAATGAAACCATAAAATCCAGTCATGAAATCTTAGATACTGACATTAAATTACTTGTAAGTAGGTATTACACGAAATTTTCCCGGCCGTTCATCAGTTCCGGCAGTTACATTTTAATTTTTATATAATTTAAGTAAACATAATACCTACTTATCAAACAGCCAGATCGTTGAATTCGATGTACCTAGTGTACGAAATTCTTTTGTTTTTTTAAATCAACGAGAAGGATTAATACTTTATATTCAAGACTTATTACATCTTCAAAATGGAATCCTTGAAAGGTGCGGAAACTAAAAACGCAGTTAATTTCCATTAAAAAGAACGCAAGAACAGCTGAATCGACACACGAACGATTTACTGCATCGCACCAGCACCCGTTCGCGAATAAAATTTTGGTTTAAAGTAAATATATAGGTGTTAGCGCTCCACCCGCAGCCTTTACCGCTAAATAAATGTGTTTATTCTGCGGTGTCAAACCAAAATACTACCTTGTTTTGGTTCAATGAACATTTGTGTAAACAGGAGAAAAATATGTAATGTTTTGTGTTTTTTTTTATAAAATAAGGGGGCAAACGAGCTAACGGGTCACCTGATGGTAAGCAACTACCGTCGCCCATGGACACTCGCAACATCAGAAGAGCTGCAGGTGCGTTGCCGGCCTTTTAAGAGGGAATACGCTCTCTTCTTGAAGGTTTGCAGGTCGTATAGGTCCGGAAATACTGCTGGTGACAGTTCGTTCCAGAGTTTTACAGAGCGCGGCAGAAAGTTACGCGAAAAACGCACGGTGGAAGACTACTGAATAGGTATGTATGTGACGTTTTTATTTCCTAAACGCTTTCAGCGTTTAACAAAAAAGAAAAACCGATAATTTTTTGAAAGGATAGCTGATAGTTGTATGCAGTCATATAACTAGCTGTCAGATTTAACATCGCTTGGCTTGATTTCACCTCCATAATAATATGTTTCCAAGCCTTTAGGCACTTTCATACAAAAATTGCCTCGTGGTGAATCACCTATTTACTGTACTATAGTATAGTATTAAGTGGAGTTGCTAGCCCTAACTAGGTAATAAACGGTAGCAGGCGCTTCACCTCACTTGCTTTTTATGTAGTGTGAAGTGTCTAATAAATTTTATTTTATTTATTCTATGTGTGTAACCAGCTAGGTCAGCACAGAAAGCATGCTCCTAGCAATTAGGCTAACAAGTTAGTCTACGTAGCAATTCGATGGGCCGTCTACCCCGATTGCCAAGCTACACCTTCAAATATTTAATCTTTTGTTATAACTTATAATATTTGAAGGAATAGAAGTAGAATTGGAAATATATGAGTATTGAGTAGGTTTTCCAGAATTAGAATCTTTTGTATACTACATGGGTAATGGGTATGCAACTTAGATGTATTGCAAATTGTTAATTTCGGAAGAGGGTACCGACGTGTCCTCTATTGAAACTTCAAACTTAAACTTGAAGAGAAGTAAGGGTTGAATCAAACCGCAACGCGACGCGACGCGTAGATGCATTTCTAAATTTATATGGATTTTAAAGATTTGCAAGACGCCTCACGCAATTGAAATGTGTCAAAACTCAAATCCATACAAAATGCCGCGCCTTGCCTCGCCTCGTCGCGTTGCGGTCTGAATTGACCCTTACATCAGATGCCGATCGTCTTAGATTCAAATGAAAATTGTGTTGCTCAAAACTGCATTAGAATATTTGTTTGATAGTTAAAGAGTTAGTGCCTGTTTCACCACTTCCTGGTAAGTGCCAGATAGGCTATCCACCACTTAACTTGACAGATAGAGTATGGAGAATCAATCTAATAAGTTGTGAATAGCCTATCCGGCACTTTATCATGAAGTGGTGAAACAGGCTCCTAAATTAACAGAGGCGACTCTATTATTGTGATA
The DNA here is from genome assembly GCA_905404155.3 of Plebejus argus. Taxonomy (NCBI): domain Eukaryota; kingdom Metazoa; phylum Arthropoda; class Insecta; order Lepidoptera; family Lycaenidae; genus Plebejus; species Plebejus argus. The sequence continues at coordinate 5,327,989 of FR989935.1, read as the reverse complement.
GTATAACTGCATTAGGATATTTGTTTGATAGTTAAAAAGAGTTAAACGATCAGAGGCGACTCTCTATATTGTAAAATATGCTTTCATGTGTAACTGAACACAAATAATCTTCTAGAATGACCACTAATTTCAAGGTGACAGCTGCAATAGAATCGAGATAAAGTGTTTTTAGGGTTCCGTACCCAAAGGGTAAAAACAGGACCTTATTACTAAGACTTCAGGGTCTGTCCGTCTGTCTGTCTCCAGGCTGTATCTTATAAGAACCGTTATAGCTAGAGTTCTGAAATTTTCACAGATTGTGTATAATATCTATTGCCTCTATAACAACAAACACTTAAAACAAAATAAAATTAATATTTAAGGCGGGCTTCCATACAACAAACGTGATATTTTTGGTCTTTTTTGCTCGATATCAATAATGAGAACAGGCAGGCAGGCAGAGAGAAAGGTTGAAATTTTTAACAGAATCCTCAATTATTTATTATGTGTACTTTATAATTTATAATAAAATGAAAATAAAATAAAAATTTAATGGGGGCTCACATACAAAAATACTACTTTTGGGCTATTTTCCTCTATAACGGTACCGAACCCCTCGTGCGCGAGTCTAACTCGCACTTGACCGATTTTTTTTACTCCGAGCTACTATTACTGTACACCAAGATTTTAGGCGAACGCAGTTGCAAGTAATAATTAAATTAAAATAAACTCTACATCATTTTTAGGGTTCCGTACCCAAAGGGTAAAAACGGGACCCTATTACTAAGACTTCGTTGTCTGGCCGTCTGTCTGTCTGTCTGTCGGCAGGCTGTATCTCAAGAACCGCTTTAGCAAGACTTCTGAAATTTTCACAGATTGTCTATATCTGTTGCCGCTATAACAACAAATACTAAAAACAAAATAATATTAATATTTACGGGGGGCTCCCATATAACAAACGTGATTTTTTTGGCCTTTGGGCTCGTAATCAATAATGATATAAGAGGTAGACACTTGAAATTTTCACAAAGGCCTTAAGTAAATATAATTTTACTTAATAATTAATAATAATATTGAAATAAAATAAAAAATTAAGGAGGCCTCCCATACAAAAATACAATGTTTGGCATATTTTTGCTCTTTACGGTATACGGTACGGTACGCTATACGGTACGGAACCCTTCGTGCGCGAGTCCGACTCGCACTTGGCCGATTATTTTATATTTTTAAGAAAATCGGTATAATGTAGTCAATTCAGGCTTGAGAGATTTATTTCGAAACTTCCCGACAGTAATTACGTTTTGTAATCGAAAGAATATGAGTAATATTATTTAACTTAATTACCAACGTGCTTAAAAAAATACACGATATAAAATTATGAGATTTTATAAAAAAAAAAATGGAAACATTTCCTATTGCGATATTATTTCCCATCAAAGGTGTTTTCCTGTAAAATAACACCCAGATGGGAACACAATAGGACTTACTGCCGCACTAACAGACGAACATTAATTACTTAACTGTACTTAAATTAAGATTGTGACAGGACAATGTTAATTTACGTACAGTGGTGGGGCTTATGTCAAAATTTCAGTCTCTGAGTGCGACAGTAGGTAGTGTAGCATTTAAATAAAACTTTTAGCTTTTCAGGCGTTGCCTCGTTGCCTCTATCGGGGAGTCTTAACCTAACTACATGACAATATTTCCACGCCCATGTGGCAGAAATTGTGATCAAACTAAATTGTAAGACCTTGTATGTACTAATTTCTTGGAAATAAATAAACAAATTACCTACATACCCCGGTGGCCCTCCCCAGACTGGGACTGGCCGGCATCTCCGGGAATACGGAAATGCGTTTCTCCAACGAAAAAAATCTATACAGAATCTTATAGATTTATGTGAAAATCAAACCAATATTATAAATACTTGTTAAAAAACTTACAAACCAACTTAATGAGAACATTATATCTCTCTGTTGTCCATTCTAATATTATAAATGTGAAAGTGAGCCTGTCTGTCTGTCTATATTCTGAGAGCTTAGGAGTAAAGAGGTAACTGCGCTTACTCCTAAGTCCTAAATCGCCGAACCGATTTGCATGGAATTTGGTATGAACGTACTTTAGGTCCCTGGAAAGGACATAACATACTTTTATCCCGGCAAAATGTACGGTTTCTACGCGATAAACTAATTATGGCGCAAACGAGGTGCGGGCGTCATCTTGTTTATCTATAAAACCTTCATCTAAATTAAATGGCAAAGTTTGTACAGTACTGTTGTAGTTTGTGTTTAACAGATTAAAAAATCGGCCAAGTGCGAGTCGGAATCGCGCACGAAGGGTTCCGTACCATTATAGAGCAAAATTAGGCCATAAATTGTGTTTTTTGTATGGGAGCCCCCCTTAATTTTTTATTTTATTTTAATATTATAACAAAATATTAAAGTACAAGTACAACTAAGGATTTTGTGAAAAATTCAAGTACCTACCTCTTGCCATTATTGATATAGAGCAAAAGAGGCTAAAAAAATCACGTTTGTGTATGGGAGCCCCCCTTAAATATTTATTTTATTTTGTTTTTAGTATTTATTGTTATAGCCGCAACAGATATACATAATCTGTGAAAATTTCAACTGTCTAGCTATTACCGTTCTTGAGTTACAGCCTGGAGACTGAGCCTGGAGACTGGGAGATGAATAGGGTCCCGCTTTCACCCTTTGGGTACGGAACCCTAAAAAGACACTTACTATAATATTTGTAAGTGCCACAAGGAAATCGACTATCAAGTTTAAAATTAATTAACGAAACCGTGTGTAAAATATTCATCCACTGCTAGGCCTATATATACCGTGTGAAAGCATCTTTTTATTATTTTTTAACCGACTTTAAAAAAGGAGGAGGTTATATGTTCGGCTGTATGTATTTTTCATTACAGTAATCTTCGATTTTTTCCGAACATACGAGCAGATGAAAATCCTCACCAATTAGTCTTTTTCTATTTTAAATCTATTCATAACGTTAGTGTATGAGGCCAAACCGATAGGTTTCCTAATTCCTATCTATTTCACTCACATTTTGGGTGTGACGTGTATGTATGAGCTCCATTATTTCTGCCACAATGAGCCCGAAAGCGTGGATGATCGATATCCCATTTCACACGTAGCCAGATCTATGCATACTATTCAAGCTGACTTACTGCTAACTATGGATTATTATAATATTTATTATAGGTCTACCAGAATCTAATGGCAATTTTTGACAGCAGATTTAAAAAAAATATCCTTGAATCCTTGATACCTTTTTATATTTACATGTTTCACACAAAAATAAGCCGCTAAAGGAATAAAAAAGGATGAAAATGTTTTATTCCTGTTACCCCGGTATTGCTAGAGTCAGTTTATTTTCTCACTTTTTGCCATCAGATTCTGGTAGACCTATACTATAACCGTGTTAGACAGCTATTTGGGTAGGTTCCGATGCTGTATGTCAGTATTATTCGGGTTATAATATTATGTCTGCATAAAATAAATTTGAAATACATACTTTAGCTTAAACTGTAAAAACATATTCTGCAATAAAGCATATTTTACCAATGTAGAGTTAAATCATAAATAAGGCTTCACCGCCATACATGTTCAATTGTTTTACTTACGCCTCCGTGGTCCAGTGGTTAAGAGCGTGGCCCTTGACTCGGAGGTCGTGGGTTCGATTCCCGCGTTGGAAACATGTTATTTCTAAGTTTGGTTACGACAATTACCTGATTGTCTGACAATTAAGATGATCCATTCGTCAGATGGGCATGTAAAAAGTCGGTCCTGCACCTGATCTCTCGCCAATCGTGTGGGTCTTCTGTCCCACTGGGTTATGAGAGTAAAAGGAATAGAGAGTGCTCTTGTGTACTGCGCACACACTTGGGCACTATAAAGTTACTCCTGCGTTACTGGCCTGGTTTCAATGAAACCGACCACCGTGACCGAAACTGATGTGGGAGTTATTATTAACCGACTTCTGTTTTACTTAGATAAACAGTAAAAAATAAAACGTTTACAAACCTTAATAATTTGCACGACCGTGTCATTGCATGGCAGAATGTACGTATAATCGATAATTATTATTGTAATCCTTAGGTACCTACAATCCATTATTATTATAAAAATAAATGCAAACAGTGCCTGTCATATCTTCATAATATTTGTAACCCTTGAAGCGGCTTCATAAACTGACTTTTGTGAAGTTTAGTGCGGGAAAGGATAATAAATCAGCAACGCACCTGCAGCTCTTCTGATGTTGCGACTTGCGACTTTGCGAGTGTCCATGGGCGACGGTAGTTGTTTTCCATCAGGTGACCCGTTTGCTCGTTTGCCCCTCTTATTTTAATTAAAAAAATATATTATAACTTATAAGATAGCTACCTACCCGTATAACACTAATTATTAACTAATATAATATTATAATTGCATATTAACTATACCATTGGACCTGTGGAACTTCACGGTATCACTCAAAAAAATAAAATTATCGTTTTTAGGGTTCCGTAGCCAAAATGGCAAAAAAGGAACCCTTATAGATTCGTCATGTCTGTCTGTCTGTCTGTCTGTCTGTCTGTCTGTCTGTCTGTCTGTCTGTCTGTCCGTCCGTATGTCACAGCCACTTTTCTCCGAAACTATTAGAGCTATACTATTGAAACTTGGTAAGTAGGTGTAATCTGTGAACCGCATTAAGATTTTGATGCAATTATTATTTTTAACAAAAAATTAAAACCGACTTCCAGGGTAAAAACAATAATAATTTGTAATGAACAAAAAAGTGTTAAATAATTCTTACTCTTTAAAGTGCCTTATGCATAATTCTCCTAACCCTCAACTATTTCTGTACACAATCTTCATTACTTTGAAGACGGTACCAGATAAGAATGCTGAGTTCTATGACAAAATATTTTTAATATTTAAGACTGGTACCGACTTCAAAATAATGTAGATTGTGTACAGAAATAGTTGAGGGTTAGGAGAATTATGCATAAGGCACTTTAAAGAGTAAGAATTATTTAACACTTTTTTGTTCATTACAAATTATTATTGTTTTTACCCTGGAAGTCGGTTTTAATTTTTTGTTAAAAATAATAATTTCACTCTTTTAAGTGATTTTTAAGCTGGTTTTCTGCACAGACTAATGTGTTATGCTTAGTGACTTTGGATCCAGGATACACTTTCATGATATTATGAGAACTCATTGTCTGATGTCACTACTTCAGAATTGCTTAAGCAACTCCAAGCATATACCACTGTGTACCTAATGTATGTATATGCTTATTGCTTGGCGTTAATCAAGCAATGATAAAATTAATGTTCATACGCCTGTCTTTAAAGGCTCTAAAGTTCTGTTCAGTGACTTTCTTTCTATCATTACACTCATCACTCATGAAAACAACTCAACATTACTAGATGACGCCCGCAACTTCGTTGCGCCAAAATTCGTTTATCGCGCGGAAACTTTAAATTTTTCCGGGATAAAAACTATCCTATGTCCTTTCTCGGGACTCAAAGTATCTCCATGCCAAATTTCAGCAAAATCGGTTCAGCGGTTCGAGCGTGAAGAGGTAACAAACAGACAGACTGATAGACAGACAGACAGACACAATTTCGCATTTATAATATTAGTATGGATGCTCAAATAATATAACTAAAATCGTCCTTATAAATTTTAAGAATAACTTACCTCATAGATCTTATGATCAAATTGCTAACTTGGTAACCTAAACACCAAGGTCGAGTCATTTACATTGAAACAACATTATAATTTTTTAAATCGTTTGACAAATTCGGGCTTTGTTCTTAAAGACGATTAAAAGTAACAATAATAGGGTCATAATTAGATAATTCATGGTGTGGTGACCGGTAGTAGTGATGATGATGATGATGATGAATGTAACTTGCATAGTAGCATAATATGCTTTCAGTTCTTAAACCAACTCCGAAACCCCCATACTTGCTTTTTGGTAGCACATGCTTAGGATACTTCTCATAAAATCGAAATCCATATAAATTTGGAGGAGTTCCCTCAATTACTCACGGATATATGTTGGAATGGTGGTGATGATGATGATGATAAATTAAATTTGCATAGTAGTATATGCTTTCAGTTCTTAAGACAACGCCGAAACCCCCAAACATGTATCTATAAGGAGTAAGGAGTTCTGTTCACCAACTTCGAACCATGGTATATCCTGGTGCAAAATCTTACTTTTTAGTTTTGGTAACATATGCCTGGAATACTTCATATGAAACCAAAAAAACATAGGTTTCCATTTGAATTTTGAGGAGTTCCCTCGATTACTCATGGATCAATCATCAGGTCACCACTTTTCTGAACATTGCTTTTTGGTAGCATATGCTTAGGATACTTCTCATAAAATCGAAATCAATATAAGTTTCCATATAAATTTGGAGGAGTTCCCTCGATTACTCACGGACGTATGGTGGAATGGTGGTGATGATGATGATGATTAATTAAATTTGCATAGTAGTATATGCTTTCAGTTCTTAAGACAACACCGAAACCCCCAAACATGTATCTATAAGGAGTAAGGAGTTCTGTTCACCACCTTCGAACCATAGTAAATCCTGGTGCAAAATCTTACTTTTTGGTAACATATGCCTGGAATACTTCATATGAAACCAAAAAAAACATATGTTTCCATTTGAATTTTGAGGAGTTCCCTCGATTACTCATGGATCCCATCATCAGATCACCACTTTTGTCAAAATGGGACCAAATTGGAGTGAAACCTATTATAACAAAAGAAAAATTTTGAAAATCGGTTCATAAACGGCGGAGTAATCGTTGAACATACATAAAAAAAAAAAAAAAAAAAATATCCACAGACGAACGTATAACCTCCTCGTTTTTGGAAGTCGGTTAAAAATGGAAAAAATATTAAAAATTTTAGGGGTCCCCATAGGTACAACTGAAACAAAAAAATTTTTTTTTCATCTAACCTATGCGTGTGGGGTATCTGTGGATAGGTCTCCAAAAATCATATTGAGGTTTCTCATATCATTTTTTTCTAACCTGAATAGTTTGCGAGAGAGACTCTTCCAAAGTGGAAAAATGTGTGTCCCCCCCCCTCTAATTTCTAAAGTAGAGGCATGATAATTCTAAAAAAAATATATGATGTAGATTACTATAAAAACTACCAACGAAAATTGGTTTGAACGAGATCTAGCCAGTAGTTTTTTTATACGTCATAAATAGTAAACCTTAATCTAAATTTCATTAAATCGACTGAAATATAAAAATAAATCAAAAATATTTTAATTTCATGAAAATAAACCTTATTGCTGCTGCGGAACCCTCCATGGGCGAGTCCAACTCGCACTTGGCCGCTTTTTTACATTTTCTCACCTTACAAACTTTCCATGGACTTGAACGCATATTTCAAGACTTTTAGCCAAATCAGTACAGCCGCACTCGAGCGAGACTAACAAAATTGAAAAAACAATTATATATTTTAATGTAGATTTTGTTAATTAGCACATTCTTCAAATGAACTTTTAACTCATAAAAGAACACTTCAACTTTAACCTGTCACTGGCGTGACGGTTACGCGGTTCTTCGTGTTGGTGATGCATAATTTCCTTGAACCTCTAGGTTCGGTGCGTGCGGCTGCCCCACGGCTGCGCTACCTCCCGCCGCCTGCAATATAAAAGTATTCGCCGGCAATTCAAGGCATTCTGTGTTTGTGCATTCAGTGCTGTGTAACAAGTGTCCAAGCCGACCCACCAAGGTACATTACCTTATAAATTTCGGTTTCAAGTTCGTCCTTAATACAGTTTTAACAAAAATGTCTTACATATAACCTAAATTTATGAGATTATTTATTCTTACAGTTTTGCCTGATATATCTACCATTCCCTAAAAGATAAGACGTTCCCTAATATTCATAATATTATTTTTAAGTGTCTTACATATTTCCCTGACATAATATAATATAATTCGGTTCGTCCTTACAGTTTCAACAAAAAAATCTACAAAATATTATATTTATTAATTTAGGTTTCAAGTTTATCCTAACAGTTTTACCCAAGGATTAAGGAATTTTGTGAATTCCCTAATATTAATTTATATTTTGGTTTAAAGTTCGTCCTTACATTATTACCGAAAATAATCTACACATAATATTAATTATTCGTCCTTAAAGTTTTGCCCAAGAAACCTTATATCCCCTAATCTTTATATTAAGTAGGTATTTCGATGGGTTCCAAACGAGTTTTTCGGTATTTTTAGATCGCGATCAAATTAAAACACTTTGCCTTAAAAGGTCAGGACGAGAGGTTAACCCTTCTTTAGTGGAAAGTCTCTTAACTCAAGAAAACGAAGGCGTCTTTAAATTAAATTTCTCCCAACTCAAATTGTTATTTCAGTTTCGTTTATCCGTTTTAATTCATCGTGACTGAAGTGTTTCGAGAAATTATCCCGTCCGCGTCAGAAGAAATTACTTAAAAAAAAATGGAATTAAGAAAGCCCTTTATCGTCTTGTTGAGAAACACTGGAATTAATATTCAGTAAAAATCCGTAAGGATCCTTTTAAACAATATTAAGAATGAAATATAAGTAGAGATCGCCCAGTGGTCGAAATTCGACCTTAGTTTCAACGAGATTTGGACTATATCCTACTATATCCTATATTTTGTAAAAAAAATATTGATATATTTTTTTCAACTCTTGTCTCTGGGACTCAGCTGATCTCAGACAGCAGACTGGCCGTGTAAGCATTGTCTAATTCTAATAGTATCTAAGATTCACAAAAAAAACTATAATCCATTTTCAATAATTTGTCAAGTTGTTGTCAACAGACTTCAACCATAAATAAAAGAGCATAATTCGTATGCTTAGATTATGTACCTAAATATCTCTGTTCCTATGTATAGGCTTGTCACTCAAAAATCTGTCATCTTTCCTAGTGTGTGTATTGTAGTGTGTGTAATGTTTTATTTGTTAAAAAAAATGTATGGTAAAAGCATAATTTCAAAATAATATTAGCTTGATGCACTCCTTCACCATATAAACTATAAGTGTACAAAATTTCATTCACCTACGTTTACCCATTTTTCGTCAAAAGGGATACAAAGTTTTTCGCTCGCGTATTAATATAATATAGATAATATCAAGTATAGTCCCGAATGAAACAAAATCCTCAACGTCACTCATAATAGTCAATAGGCTCATAACGATAACAATTAAATTAGTAAATAAAATATTCCATACCAAAAACGGTAATGTCAATATTACGCACTCACTCAGGTTTTGAAATGAATCAGAGGCTTCAATTATTTTTAATACATCTTTGGAAAGCAAATTATCTGACAGGCGATTAATCTCGAGTTCCTATTACGTACTAATCAAATAACGTGGATTAATGCGTTAATTCTGTCGACTCATCGTTAAACAGCGTGAAAATTCAAATTCCGCGCATCCTGGGCTTTGAGGTTCAACCACACACATCTGCGGGCTGAAAATAAAATAGAACAAAAAGTATTTTCAGACTTTATAATGATTAATGTTTAATTGATAGCACTGTTATAGGTTATGGGTGGAAATTCTAAATATTAATCACAATCTAATATTAAGTACAATCTATATTTTTCAGATTTACCTCAGCTTATAAAAATATTAGTGAATGTGGTAGGAAACAGTAACAAACAATAACTTATTCTACCTTAGTATTGTTAGTATGTATTTACATTAATTATGCTTATTAGCATGACTACAATTAAGCATAAAGCATTGAAGGTTGTCATTAAAAGGATTTCTAGGAAATAGACAAAAATATATTGACATAGAGAATATAGTGCCCTGTAAACGATAACATTTGACAAGCTTGTTTGATGAAATTCACTTTTTCATTGTAGATTGTTTGACAAACGCTTCAAACAAAGCTGTACACTATCAAATTGTTTGACAAACACGTAAAATTTGACAAACAATTTGATCGTTTACAGGGCACTTAAGCCACTTCGTCAGTGTTTCTATCAAATTTTTTCGTATTTCTTTTGCAAAGTCGAAAAAGATGCAAAATTGTTTAGTGTGTCCTTTGTCTATTCTACCTTAGAAAGAAACAGTCAGTCATGCTAATCGTGATGATCGAGTAAGCTACTGATTAGTGACCATTATGGACAATTATCACAATTATTAATAGTCTATAATTTAGATTAAATTGTCCCGATCAATTACACACAATGATAGAATTGGATAATGATTATTATGATCGGGTGAGATTCAAAGTGAAAATCATCCACTATAATAATAATTAGGAATTAAGATACATATTACCTCTTCGATCAAATAATATACTTGTGATCGAAGACATACCTATGAATTCACGTAGCTAGGAAGGAATTTGTTTCTATTTTTGTATTTCATAATGTAACATTAGAGTTTTTATTTCAAAATATTGGGGAATACAATATACATAGGTATATAACGCAAAGGTCCAGAGGTCAGAGTAGACTTGAGGGCGCAACTAGCGTCTAGCACATACAGTAAATAATCATAAAAAACAAACATAAAAACATACATACATACATACATACATACATACATACATACATACATACATACATACATACATACATACATACATACATACATACATACATACATACTTATATACACTTTTGAAATTTGGCACATTTGTTCAGAATCTGTTTATAGATTAACATACACAAAAACTAGGCAGTTCTGGAAATATTACATACATACGCGTCGAATTGATAACCTCCTTTATTGAAGTCGGTTAAAAAACTGTGAAATGAACTGTCAAATCCCTAGCAAATGTCGCCATATTTGACGATAACCGTAACCTTAACTTTAACTTCGCTTCTTCACCCTGACAATATTCACAGTCCACAGAAACGTTCTCAAACGCTGAACATAACTTTTTGTTTACTGTTTAGGCTGGTGCTGCCCTAGCGTGAAAACATTACAGTAATAATATTATGTCCTATTCATAATAAAAAGCAATGTTAAAATCCTAAATGTTGTATGTATATTTCTCTACTGGGCAACAATTTACATAAAATAGTTTTCCGGGAAACTCCCAAATGTTCGGAAAATTCATTAATTATTAAGTATCTGGAGTACTGGCTATTTCGGAATAAATCCTTGGTCATAGATTTGTGCCAACATTCGAATTCTATAGTAGTGGGCGATGTTTGACAGTTGACTTTAGGATGTTGAAACAATATAGTATGTTAGTAAGTATAATATATTATACTAAATGTAAGGAGCTGTACAAAGTTGACGAGCTACTATCACCTAGTTATTTTATTTGAGAATAATCGCATTCGCTATTAATCTTCTTATAGCTTTGTTTAAGTAAATATAGTGGAATATCTGGTACACGTCTTATTAAACAAGTTTAATTGAAGGCAAAATATCGTCACATTTAGCATTAATTCTTTAATATACAGCATGACTGGTGAGTCAATACCGATATTTAAGGAGAGTATTCAGTACTCGATTCTCATTATAAATATGTAATAAAATTAGGTTCTTAATTTTTTTTTGAATTTCCCAAAAATTTATGAATCATGGATACTAAATAAATTACGCGGCTAGGCAAGTAGGCATACTATGCGGCCGGTGCAGAGGCGTGCGCTACCAAAGAAACATCACACAACTACCCCTCCCGCTCGCGGTGTCCATGCGTTGGGTAAATAATTATTTAACTTTAAGCTACATTTACTCAGTGATCAATTGATATTATTTTTTTAATTTTTAGGGTTCCGTAGCCAAAATGGCAAAAAAGGAACCCTTATAGATTCGTCACGTCTGTCTGTCTGTCTGTTTTTTTTTTCAACTAATATAATAGCCAAATATCACGTCCTCAAGTATTGAACATGTCTCACCAGTCACGCAGTATACATATAGCCTTCAGATGGGCGAACAGACCTCCTCCCTTTCATAAAACATATATTTAATTAATTTTACTCTACAGGTATTTAAATTAAATACTGGTACCCAGCACACGGTATATTCGCGTATTTCAATAGAATGCAGCCCGCAACTTCAGATGCACGGTACCAAATAGAAATGTCTCAATTTCCTATTGAATGCTTCCTTCCTACGTCCCCATCTTTTATTTTTGTTTCGCATTGAATTTTCTACCACATGTTGTGAAAGAAAATTCCATGTAGTTTTTATCATAATATTTAATATTTTGTATTTTAATAAAAATTGCTGTTAAGATTAAAAATCAAACAGTTATTTGTGATTTCCTTTTTAAAACCTTGTTTTTTTATTATTCTGAAAATACATTCGAAAATGCTTTTATATTTCATTCCAAAGTTAAAACCAGCTAAGCTGGACCAAGGAAAAAGTAAATTTAAGTGTAACTTGCAATTTCAAACTCAAATAATAATTGGAAAAATTGTTCTTATGAAGGCTGATTTATTACACGAGTTCTAGGAAAAGTAAGATTGAACGCAGTGCTTTCTCATTTTTAGGGTTCCGTACCGAAAGGGTAAAAACGGGACCCTATTACTAAGACTTCGTTGTCTGTCCGTCTGTCTGTCTGTCTCCAGGCTGTATCTCAAGAACCGCTATAGCTAGACTTCTACAGCGGTTCTTGAGAATTTTCGGAAGAATTTTCACAGATTGTGCATATATGTTGCCGCTATAACAACAAATACCCTATATTATTTTTTATTCAAGAATTTCTTTCTTTAGCCTTTAAGGACTCGTCAATATTTATTATAATATTGGTACAACTTTTATTATTAACATTCTAGAAGCACGCAATTATAATAAATCTTTTTTAGGCAGTGCACCATATTTGGCGCAGTAACTCCGGTGTTTATCCTCTACACTCTACAGAGATGTCGAAACGTCCATAAGGGCAGTGGCAAGGCTGCGCATGCGCAGAACAAACAGTTCTGTTTGGTGACCACTCCGAGCAAATGTCTGAGGTTACTTGTCAACCTTGTGTCGTTACACATAATATGTGGAGCCGAATTATGCAAAATTACAGCTTTCTTATTTAACTCGAGGTCATATTTCTTGAATGCCTATTCTATTCAGCACAAATTAAGAAGTACTGTCTCTTGATTAACCATCGGTTCGTCTGTTTATAATTACATATTTACCAACTTAATGCTTATAAAGATTTTATTTATCAGAAGCGCTAATTATAATTATCTGAGTACAAAAAACACTAGCAAACAAAACAATAATATTATATTAGTTTGACAACCCTAAATTCAACGTGTTTTCGCTACATTTGACGTTCGAAAATTTTCGAATTCCGAAAATGACTTGCACAAATAGATTCGATCAGTCAGTAACAAATATCTCGTGCGATAAGATACAGCGGCGTTTCCATTAAATTTTCAGTTGTGATTAAGTTAGAAAATAGCGGTGTTTGTAGGAGGGATTTATTTTCAGCTCGACATAGATTTAAATTACATTTTCTAGTTGATTTTCAAACCGCTTCGGTCCGCTAACGAGGTAGATTCAGCCTATGTTGGTCAAGCTTGTCAAATTTCAAATGAAACTGTAACTGGAATTTATTAAACTTTGATTATTTTATACAAACGTTTGTTAACGAATTCTTTCTACGATAATGTTACCACGTTTGACTCTACTTATTATTATACTATTCTAGTCTGTGCGACTTTGTTTTGTTCGTTTTTAACACGCTTTTATTAGCTTGGGCTTGTATCATGTATAGTATGTGTGCAACTAAATGATGAATCTTTGAGCACGACCTTAACATAATATCTCAAGTAGTCTATTTAATTCGAAACTTTGCAGAGCCAATGACAATGCAATTATTAGTTAAATTTTATTGAAAAAAGCGTATTTTTTATTTTTTAAAGTATTGTTATTTTCAAAGGCAGAACATTGCAGCTTTGGCCCTTGACGTTATTGCGACCCTTGAGGATCTGTTGTGACTTAACTCTCGTCACTCATACCTCTAGTTCTAAGTCTCCACCATCATATTCCAGGAAGCAAGATGCAGACCTCCACTCTGGTACTCCTGGCGTGTCTCGTGGCTGCTGCTGTGATGATGGTGGCTGCGGAGGAGCAGCCTCTGCAGCAGCAGTACGAGGCGGTATATGACGCACCAGAGCAGGAGCGAGGCGACAGGACCAAGAGAGGCTTGCTGCTGCTAAAGAAAAAATTGTTACTTGGTTAGTATCGTTAATTTGTATAGTTATTTATAGTACAATATAGTTAGTTAGAAGTTGATTAGTAGTTAGTATAGTTTAACGACCTCTGTGGCTCACCGCTCAGTGGTGAGCGCGTTGGTAGCTCAAGCCGGGGGTCGCCGCACCGGTTCGAATCCCGCCGACTTAACAAAAAGTTTTCAATGTTCCCGGGTCTGGATGTGTATTAAATATGTGTATGATATTATAATAAAAATCTTAAATATATTTCCGTTGTCTGGTATGCCTATGTCTCCCGCTGCACCATTACTAATTTACACCTCATGACTCATTTGTTAAAATTGGACCAGTAGTTTATCCGCTACTAGGGCACATACATACATATATTTTGACTACCAAAATTATACTATTATTTTTGGCTTCGCAGTACAGTTGGATCAAAGACACAATATTATTATTTTTCGAGCATCATAAACATGAGAACTGAAAGAAAAGTGTAAATAGCTGATGATATATATTTTCCAAAATGTGCCAATAACATTATGAGGAATTATTATGTGTTCAACTCTTTTTAGCACAAGAGTAGAAAATCTATAATATTTAGGTTGGAATTTTAGGGATGGGTTTCATGGTAAGTAACTCGCATAAAAAGTTACCATAAAACTTTTTATCATTACTATTCCAAAGACACTTCAGCTGTGATACAATTTCAGGGAACTACCACTTTTCCTTGCAAGTCAAACCGCGATTCACGACATTACATCAATGTTACATGACTGTAACTTGCTCATGAACTGGAAACCATTACGTTTTCAGTTACCTGTTTTCAGAAAATAACACTCTAATTAAAACAAGTTAGTGATTGAGTATAACATTATTGGATAAACTAGTTATTAATAGTTATCTAATACTTTTCATATATCAGGCCCAATGCGTTATATACGTTATTGTTAATCCAGTCCCTCCCGTTTCGTATGATATGCGAAATGTGATAATAACAATATATTATTATAATAGTTAATACATATTATTAAAAAACTCTGGCGCACGTAATACGTATGACTTATTGAAGCAAAAGAAACAGACAGACACGCACAAAATAAAAATCGATTGCGAGACATTTGTCCGCTTATTAATACAATATTGTCTGTTACGCTGGGTTAAGGCCACTTGATAGACAACGACAACTACATGGGTTAGAAATAAGCACAAATAAATATATTTATAAATAAGTGGCTTGAAAAAATATTTCATTGTGTTAGAAAGGTTACGTTTACATCAATACCTTATAAGGCATTTGCATAATAGTTAATTGATAATGCTTGTGATAAGTGTACAATGGACACATCATGAGATTCGCCTTGTGCCCGATGTTAGAGCTGACACGATACTTATGAAACGAGCACTTAGTAAAGTAAACA
The DNA here is from genome assembly GCA_905404155.3 of Plebejus argus. NCBI lineage: Eukaryota > Metazoa > Arthropoda > Insecta > Lepidoptera > Lycaenidae > Plebejus > Plebejus argus. The sequence continues at coordinate 5,312,427 of FR989935.1, read as the reverse complement.
TATTGTAATGAAAGGACAAAATATGCTTGGAACGAATCTATGATTTATCAATACCCAAACGTTATTTCTATGATTATTAAAGAATACGAATAATTTTATCACCATCAATGCAAAGTAAAACAAAGTCGCTTCCTAATAAACATAGAACCAATAGATCAGTCGACTTACCTTTCTAGAGCAGCGCCTCTTGATACTTTGTGATAGTGGTTTTTGACTACTTTTGAAATATGAATCCTAATTTTAATTTGGTTCTGTCTAGAAATAAATGTATTCCGAATTTTGACAGATACTTCTGATTTTATTTGTATTAAGTTAATTAGTGTCAAGTTTACTTGCTAAAGTTTGTAATGGGTAAATATATTTTGTGTTGTATTTAAATACTTTACATACATGAGTGGTTGTCATATACTTACTAGATCTAAGGTCAAGATTGCAGAATCCGAATGCAACAAAACTAAAGCCACAGAGTATGTACTATCAGAGAAGTTGATTCATAGGCAGATGAAGGACCTAAGTATTTTGGTCGCGTTACGTAGGAATCAACTTCTCTGAAGTACTAACTAGAAAAAAGTATCATTATTTTTTTTAATATTTTTAACCGATTTTCAAAAAAGAAGAAGATTCTATGTTCGGCTGTAGAGGTATTTATAAGATGTTAGGTCTACTAACATAGTAATTTATTATTTTCAGGTGCCTTAGGATTAAAAGCGGCTAAAGTTGGTGCGGTCGGCGCGGGCGTTGCCGCGGTCGCCCTGAAGAAGAAGAGGTAACTAAACTAATATACAATCCTTTACTGAATTTAAGTACAAGGATCCTTTCTCACGTCGCCAAAAGATCGGTACAAGGTTGAGATTGTTTTCACTGCTACAAGAATTATATGGCACGTGGCCAAATTTAGATGTGTAGAGGTTGAAATTTTACATAATATTAATAGTTGGCAAACGTTGTTTTGCCATATTATGCATTCTATTTCATTTTATCTCCTCTTTTACCTATTATATTATTTTATTAATAAGTAAATTGTAGTTATAACATTTTAGGGCCAATCTTAAATTAATTCTCATATTAACTTATTAACCTATTAACTTATAACTCATATTATTTTGCTCTGTCATTTAGCTTTAAATCTTTTTACAATATTCATTCAAAATTATAATGCCTAAAATCTTTTAACTAACCCGCATATTTTATTATATTATTTTATATACTTAGAGCCAGTATAATTTTATTATAGCTATATTATATTTATGCCTTTACCAATTTAAAATATTGCAGTCAACAAAGACATGGGTCAACCCGGTACATTGATATCCATAGGTAAGCTACTAAACTATCTTCTACGACTAGTTCTACTAGAATACTAGAAGTAGTAGCCGTTGCGATCAAATTGTGTATAATCCTGAGACTAGAGATTAGTACTATCAGAGAAGTTGATTCCTAGGCAGATGGGGGACCTAAGTAATTAATTAGTCGCGTTAAGTCAAACTTGTCAAACCCATCCGACTGGTCACAATTCACAGCTAACATTAAATTGACATAAGCCGACCACATGACGTAGATCCGTCAACTGCCTAGGAATCAATTTCCTCGATGGTATATCTGAGCGTTTTTATCACTTCTCACCGTTAGGAAGTAAACTATATTACCTTTATATGAAATCGAAACAGCGAATTATTGTGATTAATTCGACGCTATAGAAATTAACGTTAACGTCCTTACGATGAGAAGTGCCAAAAACAAAAAACCACACTCAGAGAAACAATCCGCCTTTCTAATAAAATATTTACGGTAAAATCACATTTTAAAAAACTTTTTAAAACGATTGCGGTTCAAATAACGAAAGGCGTTTTAATCAGTGCTGCTCTCAGGTTTATGCGCAGCTTTTACAGATTTTTAGTTTATTTATATAAAATTACATTCAATATTTTATTTCTATTTTATTATGCTTTTTATCTCTCATAAGTAAATAGTATTATAATAAATTGAATTTTCATATTTTTTTTTTCAATATAAGTAGTATAAAATTAAATGTATTTTATATTAAGTATAATATTAGTGTATAGCCGTAACATATATATTTTATATACACCAATATAAATATACACCAATATACTTTTTTCGCTTATGTATTGCTTATACTAATTTTTATTAACCTTACAGCCGTCCTTCAAAGTACGTTGAAGTACACAGGTGAGCTTTCATACTAACAATATTTTTATCATATTTTATTAGTTACTATCTATAATTACAGTCATTCAAAATACACTTTATATTTTTAACTTCGTATTAATTCATTTTAATCTGCATTTAAACAAAAAATGTAACACTACCAAATAAATGTGCTATAATAATTGTATTTCATTATTCTTAGGTGGACAAGTACCTATTATTTATATTGTTAGGGGGCGTCCACAAATTACGTGAGGTGTTTTTTTTTAATTTTTTTGAAAAAAAAATACGTGAGATTTGCCGATACCCCCCCTCTCCCCAACGTAAGATTAGGTGAGATTTGACTCTACCCCCTCCCCCCCCTAAACACCTCACGTAATTTGTGGACGCCCCCTTAGCATTATAGCCGGTGATCCTGCACTTTGTTTTCGTTTAAATTAAAATAAAATGAAACGAAGTTTACCTAAAATACTAACTTTCTTGCATCGTAGATTCGAAATTCAAATTCTATTTTAGAGAGCTAAAGAAAGTACAGTCAATTTTTTAAAATTTTGACCGTGCTTTCTTGTAATAAAATCTATTCAAATATCGAGAAAAATTGAAATCATTAGAAAAGAACAGGTTCTACTCTGGCAGACATTCGGCAGCAAATATGTTGACAAACCACATACATACACATTGTGTTGTGATGAATAAAATAGAGATTATGAAACTAGAGGATCGTTAAATTTACGACATAGGAATGTAAATGATAGAACTTAATATGTGGATGACGATATTGAGGATGGGTCCATGATCCATCATTTAAATAAATAGGTATCATGAAGTTCCGGCTACAAAACCTTTTCTATTTGTGTTGACTGTTGAATATCAGTTTTTTCATTTTTGACTTCGAAAATTGTTTGAGACTGTTTCACCACTTACTGTTAAGTGTCAGATAGGCAATCCACAACTTATCTGAAAGATACTCCATACTTAGGGCCTGTTTCACCACTTTCTGATAAAGTGCCGAATAGGCTATTCACTTTTTTGACAGATACTCCATACTCGATCAGCTGTCAAGATAATTGTTGGATAGCCTATTCGTCACTTAACAGGAAGTGGTGAAACAGGCCCTTACTCTCTGTCTGTCTGTTATCTGTCAGACAAGTTGTTGATATGCCTATCCGGCACTTATCGGTTAGTAGTGAAACCGGCTCCAAGAGGATTATATTTTAAGATTATTATTATTTCATTATAAATTTTTAATTTAGGCTTTGTCACTTAGTTAAATTTTAATTGTTTTTCAACCCTTCTTTCACACAAACCGTTCTCTTACTACAATATACTGAGTTTAAAAAAGTTTTATTTATGTTATTCTTTTTTTCAGCTGGTCCGGTTAACCAAAGAGCCTCACGTTAGAAGTACTATAGTGTTTAATTAGTTTTAAGTTGTAACGTTAGTGCTTGTACAGTTTTAGACAATAAATGTTAATGTTGTTTTTAATTACTTGGATTATTTTTGTTTTCAAACTGCCATAATATTATAAAACCCGATGAAAGATAGTAAAAGGCAAATTAACATTCATTTACGAATTACGATAGATCAAGTAATAATCTAGCAAAGATGTTAGAAAGTAGATGTAACAGAATATTATTATTATTAACGTTTAGACAACCTTTTCAAAGTTTCAACATTAGGTAAAACTGATGATGAAAATTGATGAAAGAAAATTCTCCATGGATTTGGTTTTTATTATCTTTTAATTGTATATAACTTGTATTTTCGTATATTTTATCTTTAACAGTATAGTTACGAGTTTGTTATAATATTTATAACATGTGCCGTATTGTTGGATTTGTAAATAAAGAATTTCTTAAAGTTCTTAAATTTTAATTTCAGTGATTGTCTTGATCGCAAAGATTTACACAAATTAACATTAATGAATTTAAAATAAGCGTATTAGCGCATAGTATCTTAATCCTGCTGGTAATTAATATTACCAAATGAGACCTAATATTTTAAAGAGACCCTGTGCGGTGTGCTATTAAATTGCCATGTAGGTAGCCATCTCTTTGATTTTGAGCTGTACACACTTACATGTACACAAACACACAAAGACACTGTATTATAATTAAAAGAAGTGACCTTTGACCAAAAAACTATTAATTTTAACTGTTAGGTTCCACTATAACTGCTCATAATGTGAAGATTCTGCTTATTTATCGTCCAAAAAGGTCAATAACATTTTTATTGATAAAATGATCAGCGAAAAATCAAATAGCTCATTTGTTATAGCACAGAAGAGGATAAAAATAAATTCAATTAATAATATTTAAAGACGTGAGTGGAAGAACCAGACAACTAACATTTTATAACATGAGAAAAGAGCGTATTCCCTCTTAAAAGGCCGGCAACGCACCTGCAGCTCTTCGGATGTTGCGAGTGTCCATGGGCGACGGTAGTTGCTTACCATCAGGTGACCCGTTTGCTCGTTTGCCCCCTTATTTAATAAAAAAAAAAAAAAAAAAAAAAAACATGAGGACAGTTAGTCATTTTTAGGGTTCCGTACCCAAAAGGTAAAAACGATTCGATGTCTGTCCGTCTGTCTGTCTCCAGGCAGAGATATAGCTAGCCTTCTGAATTTTTCACAGATTGTGTATTCCTGTTGCCGCTATTACAAGATATACTAAAAACAAAATTAAATTAATATTGTAAATTAAATTAATACTATAATAAAAGGGGGCACCCCATACAACAGACTTGATTTTTTTTGGCCTTTTTTGCTCGTAATCAATAATGGCAACTTGAAATTTTCACAAAATCCTTAATTATTAGTGTACTTCAATGATTACTAATAATATTAAAATATATAATAAAAAATTAAGGGGGACCCCCATACAAAAAACACAATTTTTGGCCTATTTTTTCTCTATAACGGTAGACAATATATATAACTGATAGACTATACTACTATAGTATTCTCTATCTTATTTATAACACAGGTAGCAACAGGGGCAAATACAGCGAATGTTGGGTGGTAGATACCCATCTAACGCTTTAAATCAGTTGAGAAGTTTTAGTGCAGTTGCAATAGGGAATATTGTGCAAAGGTCTTACCAGAGGGCGCTACTAGCAGATACAGTAAATAATACGACCAACCTCTTATGTTACACACGTCATATTAACAGAATATTGATAGAAACATTGTCAAACGTCGGACAAAACTTTTTGTTTACTGTCTATGCCGGTCCGGGTGGTAGGCACTCTGCAGTTCTAGAAGGTTTGCAGGTCGTAATTGTTAGGAAATTATTTTATTCTATGGTGAATGGTGATAAATATAATTTAATTATTGAAAAATTAACTGTACTGTATTCCATTAGTCCATGAACCAATGGGTTCTGTACAGTTAGGATTCCTTAGATAACATCAATTATTATTATATTATGTCGTCTGACCTGTTTCACAAAATCAAACATTAGTTAATTACATTATATTAGATCAACGCACATGCCAAACAGAGCTTGAACTTAAAATATTTTCCTCCCATAATGTAGTTAGCCACTAAAACTTTTTCAAAACTTCATCATTATTAAGGTTTTAAATTTTAATTTTAACATGGTATTACAACTTTTATGCCAGGAAAACTATCTCTTATTTTAGGCGCATCATAAAATTACAAAACATGTTCCGAATGATGATAAAAATGATTCATAATAATTATTGTGTCTCTAGCTCAAAGATCCAAAGTTAATAAAGAGATGGAAGTAAGAGATTTTATAATGGTGCCTTGAGTCCTCAATATAAATTTAAATATTACAAATCCCAAAAGAGAAACATCGTAAGAGGTTTATAGTGAGGATCGTAGTGAGGGACCCATGAAATACATTTTAAAAACATTTCGCGGGACCATGACGTTCAAGGCGGACGAGAAATAACAATTTTGTAGTTCGTAAAGACAAGGGCTTACTATACGTCTAGAATTATTTCGCTAACGTTCCTACCAATATAGTCCTCATGCTATTAGCAATAAGGATGCTATCAGAGGTAGAATATCTGTGAATGGCGATACGCTCGCGGCTCGGCAAGAGTTTATGACGTATGGCGAACGACCCCGAAAATTCTTTATTGCCCGGGGGCCAGGGTTACCATCCCGCAGGATTTTTATTACAAAAACACAAACATAAACCTTTCTCGAATATAAATCTCCCTTAAACATGATACTCTCAGGTTACGGCGAAATAGATTGAGATAATATTTACCTGAGGGCTTTAATAATGTAACAAAAAAAACAAGTTTGGTTCAAAAGCTGGAGTAAGGACTTTACACGCGCGGCAGTCGTAGCATACATGAGTTCCGCCAACTTTCCTATGAATCAATTTTCCCTCACTACTCACAAGACAGTACATTCAATGAAAACGTATGTAGTGTAAAATACACAGTATCTAAGATAATAAATAATGACATGTATCGTGCTCTTTATACATTTTTACATACATGTTGTGTTTCAAACGCTTAAAATGGCAAATGGCAAACCATAAATCATTATTTAGTTAGCAGTACCTGTCTAAAATATTTTTTATTATACGAAAATAAAATTATATCATGATGACTAGAAATATAAAAAATACTCACTATGACAACACAGTGTTTTACCTTGTTTCATTCACAAATATTAATATTATGTTTCTGATTTGTAGAGTCATCTTTATTAGAAAAATATCGTCACAAATGTAAATAAAATTATTATTTGTATAGTGTATCATACTTAAAATAACGTTTTTTTAAAGAAAATAGTTTCAAAGGTAATCTGCCGAACCCCTTCTAGAATTCTAAAATGTTTTTTAAGAAAATAAAAATAAAAAGAGAAGAAGATAATATCCTCATTCCTCTCATACGTTTCGCAAGCAGTTTACTGTCCTGTAATTCCAATCTAATAATTCGATCTGGCACTGGACTGCAGCTATTGGAATGTAAACGGCCAATGGAATACACTTAATTAATAATTAGCTATGTCTACACTGTTCACTTTCATCTTCAATTTTCATCATCTTTTGACATTCAACTTTCATATTGGTGTATTCAATAATTGAATGCGTCAGCAAAGCGAAAGTTTTGGATACGGCTAGAGGGCATGCGTCGCGGGCATGCCTCACGTGCTCTGTTGACTGCGCTAAGATGCATGCCCTTAATGAACAAAAAAAGGCACAGTGTGGACATAGGTAATGTAATTCAATGCATTCGGGCCCGTCGCTATTGAAATAATGTAAACGGGTCCATTCATATTATTCCATGCATTTCATACATGCATCTCAGGGCTCGTATACTTTATTAAAAAAAAAAACAATAAAGCGCTAAATAAGATTTTAGATTCGTAAATTGTAAACGCGCTATATTTTTAGTAGTTATATCCCTATATTGAAGTTAATACTCAATAGCTAACAGGCGTTGACACGGTTATCGGTAATTCATAAGCATAATGTTGTCAAAGCTATAAAATTTCATACAATAATGTTTATGAGGGCCAAATAATCGTTTGGAACAGTGTTAAAATATTATGTATGAACATCGCACATTCTGAACGTGATTTGTTATTAACAAGTTGAATGCTAAAAATAAGTTCTAATATAGGTACAATGTGTCCCGACACCTGCACTGTCCAAACCTTTAGATATTATGATATTATTACTCGTATATGGCTTCAAGATTTACTGTTCTACCAACTTAAATAAAAATATGTATTAAAGGTTACCTTGGATTTGTTATGAACTCAAATGCAAAAGTGCGAAAATGGAACCCTGAACCGCAATAACCTAAGCAACTTTCCCTAAAATTAGACTGCTAATTTATATCTCGGAGTTTCATCAAAATCAGTACAACAGTCTCAAATCTATATATATAAAATTGCAAGTCCTGACTGACTGACTGATTCATCATCGCCGAGAAAAAACTGTTAAAGTTACAGCCACGAAATTTGGTAAGTGGGGTTGTTTTGTAAAGTAGACACCCACTAAGGAAGGAATTTTGGAAATTTTACCCCGAAGGGGGTGAAAAAGGGGTTGAATGTTTGTATGAAAGTCCGTCATTTCTTAAGTTAGAAACATGAAACTTTATTTTTGAGCTACTGAATAAAAATAAATAAATATGTATTTAAGTGTTTTTGGAAATTCTATCCCCAAGGGGGTGAAATTGGGGTTGAAAGTTTGAATGAAAGTCCGTCATTTCTTGAGTTACAAACATGAAACTTTATTTTTGGGCTACTGATTAAAAATGAATGGATACGTATTTAAGCGTTTTTAGAAATTCTACCCCCAAGGGGGTGAAATTGGGGTTGAAAGTTTGAATGAAAGTCCGTCATTTCTTGAGTTAGAAACATGAAACTTTATTTTTGGGCTACTGATACAAAATAAATGGATACATATTTATGCATTTTTTAGAAATTCTACCCCCAAGGGGGTGAAAAAATTATCTATCTCCGTTATTAATTACTATACTATGCTAACGCGGACGAAGTCGCAGGCAACAGCTAGTATTCAATATTTAAAGTAACGTTTTCTCTTTATAAGTACGGAAGTACAGATATCAATATTAGTACATTTTTTTTATGAAAAAAGGGGGCAAACGAGCAAACGGGTCACCTGATGGAAAGCAACTTCCGTTGCCCATGGACACTCTCAGCATCAGAAGAGCTGCAGGTGCGTTGCCGGCCTTTTACGAGGGAATAGGGTAATAGGGTAGGGAAGGAGAGGGAAGGGAATGGGGAGGGTAAGGTAGGGAAAAGGGTAGGGGATTGGGCCTCCGGTAAACTCACTCGGCGAAACACAGCGCAAGCGCTGTTTCATGCCGGTTTTCTGTGAGCCCGTGGTATTTCTCCGATCAAGCCGGCCCATTCGTGCCGAAGCATGGCTCTCCCACGGTAAAATGTACATGTCTACAAACAAGCAAAGCACAAGTAGTAATTATATAATAATATGTATACCCTTTTGCTTGCTATGTCATGTTTATTTCTGCCATGCCTTCTTATTGCGCACGGTAAAACTTATGCATAACACTTTTTGCTTCACTCCTGTTCAGGAAATGGGCAACTTATAAAAGAGCCGACTGTACATTCAGTCGTGGATTGCATTGTCATTGACATGCATTCTCTGTGTGCGGTTTGTTCCCGTTTATTTCTTAACAGATTGCAGTTAGCAGCCATAACTTGATTTAAACTTTTCTAGAACTTCAGAAGTTTGATTTCCTTTAGGGTTACCACATGGAAAAACAAAAACGAGATATACATAAGTTTGTTAAATCCTTGCAAGATATTATTATCATTTTAAATTAATTTTGAAAACAGGCCAATTTCCAACCAAGTAAAAGCACAGAGTAAAAGCAATATTGCTTTTACTCTGTGTGATTAGACATTCCAATCTAAAGAAGTAGGTCTATTAGGTATATACGGTAGTATTTAAAGGTCTTTTAGCGTAGAACCTATAATATATTACTTGTACTTCGGTACTTAAACGTACCGAAGATAAGCTCTATGTAGCTTACTCTATAACACTGTTACATTTCATCGAAATCGGTCCAGTAATCTCAGAGCCTAATCTATGTATTATACATATTATTATAAAATAAAGTTTTATTACACAATAATATAAAACAAAGTTTTATTACATATTATTATAAAACAACTTTTTTTCCCTTTGTTCCCTTTAATCTTTAAAACTACGCAACGGATTTTCATGATTCTTTCAGTGTTAGATAGCCCATTTATCGACGAAGGCTATAGGCTATATTTTATCACGCTAAGACTAATAGGAGCGAAGAAATAGAGGAAAATGTGGAAAAACGGAGAAAATTATTAAAAAGGGCTAACTTGAACGCGCTAATCTCAGGAACTACTGGTCCGATTTGAAAAATTCTTCCAGCGTTAGCCCAATAATTGAGGAAGGCTATAGGCTATATTTTATCACGCTAAGGCCCACTTGCGCCAATCTGGGTTAAAGTTAACTCTGAGTTAAACATCATGTCATCTCTATCACTGACTTGGTGAGTGACAGATATGACATGATGTTTAACTCAGAGTCAACTTTAACCCAGATTGGCGCAAGTGGGCCTTAGACTAATAGAAGAATGTGGAAAAAACGGGGGAAATTATTTGAAAGGGCCTATCTCGCGAACTACTGGAGCAATATTTATGTTATTTGGCACAGATAAAAAGTAGACGACGTGAAGGATCATAGGCTATCGATTTTAATCATTTTTTCTGTGGCTATATATTTTATACCTGTGCGACGCCGGGGCGGGTCGCTAGTTTAAATATATTTAAAGTACAGTACTAGATTACGCCCGCATCTCCGTTGCGCCAAAATGCGTTTATCGCGCTGAAACCTAATACATATCCGGCATAAAAGTGTCCTTTGTCCTTTCCCGGGACTTAAAGTATCTCCCAAATTTCAGTGAAATTGGTTCTGCAGTTTAGGCGTGAAGACTTAACAAACAGCTGACAGACACGCTTTCGCATTTATAATATTAGTACGGAAAGTATTTAAATAATAGAGGTTTATTACTTATTTCTTTATCTCTATCTACAATTCTACCAATAATATTGAGAGGAGTACGCAAAGGTTTATATAAAAGTGCAAGATAAATAAATAAAGGCTGAAATATGAAATTTTCGCCCGTGACAGGTGCAAGTTCATAGGAAATTGTTGCCTTTCGCCCGCACCTGGCCGCCTCGCCGCCGAGCTTCTAATATTTTTAGAATTATTTTGATTGGAAAATAAAAAATATACGCCATGATTGATAGTAGCATCTTGCTTTTAATATATTTTTTGATTGCTCACTTTTAAAAACTCCAATTATAAAACTAAGGGCCTGTTTCACCACTTCCTGATAAAGTGCCAAATAGGCTATTCACAACTTTTTTGACAGATTCTCCATACTCGATCTGTCAAGTTAATTGGTGGATAGCCTATTCGGCACTTATCAGGAAGTAGTGAAACAGGCCCTTAGTATTTGTCAGTCATGCAACATAAAGTATCAGACATAGCAAAACATTTTGTAACTATAACGACGTCTTCTGCTGAGCACTCTACGCACTACAAAGTGTGAAACTATTTATTCGTAAGGACTTTTTTAACTTTTTTAATAGACCATAAAGTATAAAAAGTTTGAAACGTCTCTTGATTAAAAGTTTTTAACCGACTTCCAAAAAGGAGGAGGTTATACGTTCGGCTGTATACAATATACTTTGTAATCTACAATGTTTATTTTCATTTTCTTTAAATAGTTCATGTGGTTTCAAAGTCAGGAACCCGGTACCTTAGCCCTTAGGTTATAAATCAGACGTATTTATTTTTAAGCTTGTTAAACTTGTTATACTTTTTTAATAATACTTATAACAATATGTATTTCAGGTGCAAAAAAATAGTTAATTAGAGAGGTGTGCTTTCGACATCAGCGCTTACAAACTTGAATAAAAACGTCACACTTTTTAAATTCACTTGTTTCGTTTCAATACTGCTAATAAATGTTAAGTACTAAATTTCATGAAAATCGTTGGAGCCGATTCCGACATTTCAATTATATACAGGGTGCAATTAAACCTTCCTGCCAAATTTATTCGGACTTAGGTCTTATTAGGAGAGTCCAGTTAAAAAAAAAGATATAAGATAGATTTATACCTTGTTGGGATGTATGGCCGAGGCTCTTGTCTTGCCGATCTCAGAAACTTCGAATATTTTTGAAAAGAAAAATATTTTGAAAAGAAATAATTGTGGCATCTAGTTATTACATCGCTCCAGCGGAAAGTTGGACAAAAATTAATGTAATCAAATTAATTGTTCAAAGACGCCAACACCACCCAAGGAGTTTTATAAGTGCTTTAGAAATATTTGATCGAAGGCTTTACCGGTCTTAAATGAACGTGGTCTGATAGTTGATAGATAACAATTATTATTCTGTTGAGGTGCTCTGTGACAGTCAAAATATATCAGCGGAGTCATCAGAGTTAAAGTGTTGTTCACCCTATAAAAAGGTTTTGAGAGGCAGAAAAGTTTATGTTATTCATCCCTTTTGAAACGAACTTTACAAAACGAAGTTAAAAATTAGGGCAAAGATGAATTTCATTCTCTTGAAAATACAGAAACATGAAACTTTTATTTATTTTGTCAAGAAGTCACAGAGGAAAGCTAGTTATAAATAAATTAAAAGCACGCGTTGTTGAATAGCTAAATGAGGATCTTGGGACTCTGAAATATAATTTGTGAATTTAACGAGTAAGTAAAAGAGTTTTCATTAATGTCATAAAGAAAACTCTAAATATTATGTTTTACTAAATATATTCCCGCGACTTTGATCCATTTCTTACAAGTTACAGCACTAAGTAAAGGTGCGGGTGGTCTAAGGAAATGTTTTTAAAAACAGGTACAAGTAGCATAATATAATATTTTTATTATTAATTGTTTCATGGATTTGCATAAAAAAAAAACATGTACGATGGGTATGATGATTAAAAAGTAATTTGTAGTAAACAAACGTTTTTGACCTTTGATGTGAACGTAGGTAGTACATATTAAATCCTTTGGCCCGTGTTTACAGTGGCCACCTTGACGACCTTGTTATGTGTTTCACCGAAATTTCCACCTCACTCGCTCGGAATGTGGCGGGTAAGTTGAAATTGGCGAGAACTGAGGTGACAAAATTGACAGCTTATTTTTTTAATAAAACTAGGCCAAGTGTGTGGTGAGCGCAATGCCACATTAAAAAGTAAAAACAAGTTTGCGGTAATTACATTAATGAAGTGTCCCATGAAAATGTAGAGCTGATTTAACTCAGTAACTGGTTGTAATTAGTAATCATCGTCAATTAAATTATTTTTTAAGCAAATAAAGAGATCTTTTATCATCTTCATTAACATTGTTTTAAAAGTTTTATTTTTTTTAATTATTTAAAATCCAGCGCCTTGTAATAATTATTTGGTGATTGAGGTAAGTAAAAAATTAATTAGCCTTACAACGGGTATTCTTGTCACGGCTGTCACGTTAGGAGCTGCATCTGCATTCGGATTAAATACAAGAGGTCGCGACCTACAGACTCGAGAAAACACAATTGGGTCACGACCAAATAAATAAAAAAAAAATGTCATCAACCTTGACCCCTAATTCGAAGGACCTCGGAGTCATCGCACTTTCACACAAATACGCGGCTGCAGTAACGACGCAATTACTATGATGCTTCCTCAATTATTTTTAATGTGTACATAAAATTGTCGAGTGGAACTCACCAATAAATGTATGAATGAGCGCCTAATATGGGAGAGGAGAGCCCATTATGAGCTTCGTAAACGGATTAAGCTTGTGAGTAAACATTGCGACAAGTCCCTGAAAAATCTAGCATGACCTATCGACATTCGACAATAACGAACCGTTTAATATTATCTAGTTGCTATGTTAACTAAATATCATTTTCACACCATTAGGCACATTTTCCTCCATCTGAATTTCGTTTTGGTAGAGGTATTATTAAAATTATATAAGTACGTAAATACTTTCAACTGTTTAGTGTCTTACAAAGAGACCTTAATTTGGCAAGAAAATAATAATTATTGTCACACGCAAACAATATTCTGAGAATTATTAATATTACTAGCTGTCTCGGCAAATGTTGTTTTGCCATATAAAGTATTATATTTCCGATTTCGCCTATAACATTTCGCCCATATTATTTTATTTTAATAAGTATGGCACCATGGCAACATCCATCGCTATCCCGTCGCGTCGGACAAAAAATGCATACGGTATGTCATAATGTTACATTAAAAAAGTTTATACGTATATTGTCCAAATCGCTAGTAAGAGTAGAAAATATATAAGGAATTTTTAAATTTTCTAATTTTCCGCTCAATTTTTAGGGTTCCATACCCAAAGGGTAAAAAAGTGTTCGACTGTCGGTCGCCAGGCTGTATCTCAAGAACCGCTATAGCTAGACTTCTGATTTTTTTACAGATTGTGTATATCTGTTGCCGCTATAGCAACAAATACTAAAAACACAATACCTAATAATTATATTTATGGGGGGCTGCCATACAACAAACGTGATTTTTTCAACCTTTTTTGCTCGATATCAATAATGGCAACAGGTACACTTGAAATTTTCACAAAGGCCTTAAATATATGTGTACTTTAATAATTATTAAGTAATATTAATTAAATAAAGTAAAAATGTAAGGGGCGCTCCCATACAAAAAACACAATTTTTGGCCTATTTTTGCTCTATAACGGTACGGAACCCTTCGTGCGCGAGTCCGACTCGCACTTGGCCGATTTTTATATAAGAGATTATCTGAGAATCATTAATATTACTATTTTGTACCTTAACGTCTTCATGTAAATAGTGAATCATATTATACACAAAATATTTGAAGATGATTTTTTAACATCCTTATACTATTCAACAAATACATATTATTTTATATAATAATAATAATATTATACTCATATTATACTCCTAGTTTTAACATAATTTGAAAATATTTGTACCTCGTACATAAATTGTGGAAATAAATAATTATTTTACAAACGCAAGGCTTAATTGTAAATTAATTAATGGCTACCAAAGATAAATATTTGAATTCATAAATTATTCATTTAATCTCTTAAACTCATTAAGGGTTTGTTTGTCGTCGACAGGCTGTAGCTATAGGTATAATTTAAAGGCCTGTTACTCAAAAAGGATTTATAACCATGAAATCACAATGAAATAGGTATAAAAGAAAATAAAAGAAAAAATTATCTCTTATAATTGGTTACAATTCACTGCTTTTTAATATTCACCACGGCGCTACCGACATCTTGTTTTGTCATAGAAACATAGATGTTAAGGTGACGCCACGTTAAAGTAAAAAACCGTGTTGGATGTGTTTTAGATTGCTTGTTTTCTATAGAAAACAAGCAATGGAACAGCAAAAAATGGAATGGGCGTAGCGACAAAATGGTTTTTGTCGCGTAATTTAAAAACCATAAATACATTTCATATAAGCTATGGGCAAATTAAAGTGTATGCTAGAACCAATTTATGTACAAATGGAAGCTTATATCACTCTCCTCTGTTGGCAAAATACGAATCCCTTTTTTTACAGAGGTCTTTTTGATTGATTATTCTGTGTTATAAAAGTTGACCAATCGTGTTATGCTATGGGTAATTCAAAGACAAAGACATGATGAATACTGACAATGAACTTTAATTTCTTAGCTTTAGTCATTGCTGAGAAAAATGGACATCGCTACAGCCAAATTATAAGGAAAATATTGCACACACAGCGCACCCTCTATTATAAGGAGAACATACACATTACACACCCGAAATGACTTACGTGTATGTTACACCCTGTGTGACTGTTGTAGTTTGTGTAAAGTACCTAAGTTTCCAATAACAAATAAAATTTTAACGAAAACTTTTACAATTGATTTTCTAATAACGTAGATTACGATGTTAGACTGAGATCTGAATTCCGATCAGTCTATATTTGGATGTCTATATGTCAGCATGGGTCTCTAGTAGCACATACGCTGCTTACATGGTGTGACAAGCGTAATCATTGTCAACACGTGTGCAGATAGATGCTGTCAGCACTAAGTGAATGGTACTAATAATTATTATTAATGTAATGTATAATTATTATTAATGTGTAAAGGCGTGTTTCACCACTTTCTGATAAAGTGGCGAATAGGCTATTCACATTTTTTTGACAGAATTCTCCATACTTTAACTGTCAAATTAAGTGGTGGATAGTAAATACTACAATTTTGTCTAATTTTTTTCAAGCGTTTTACAAAGCAAACTTTTAGTGCGCCAAAAAAGTGAAGAAATTAAAAAGTGGCAACATCGTATAGTGTCATCCCTTTTTTCTTAGATTGATTTGAAAGGGATGACACTACGATGTTGCCACTTTTTAATTTCTTCATTTTTTGACGCACTATACACAAAATGTGCTTTGTAATAAAAACGTTACAATGTAATATTGTTGCCTTTGTTTGATGTCATTTAAACATGCCATAGCTTCATCATAGACTTGTAGTGGGAAATGGCCAATGTAGTGGGTGACTATCATAGCTCAATCATAGCTCAACGTGGAAAGGTCTTTATGTATCATTTTGATCATTAAAACAATAGTAAAATAATTATAATTATTCATTCATATTTGTTACGCAATTAACAGATAAAATACTACTATTTACACGTTATTTAAATGTATCTGATGATCGTTACTGATACCTTTAAAGTTTATATAAATTCAAATTGGGATGAGTCACAATAGTTCTTATTTAATAATAACAATAAATAAATAATACGCTTTATACCACGTCAGTCTGGCCCCGTGGTTTAATCCCAATAATTTTTTCTTTCTTTCTTTCTTTCTTTCTAAATATCAGCAAAATCAATTCTGCGGTTTGGGCGTGAAGAGGTAACATACAGACAGACACACTTTCACACTTATAATATTAGTATGGATTATACATGTTTTTTTTCTTAAAAGTCATCCACAGAAACCTTACATGGGCTTAAAGGCTTGATGAGTGATGACACAAGAATTTACACAAAATAAATAAATATTATGGTGACCATTGTAAAATGGTACTGACCCATGTACTAATTCTAATATCAATGCTCTACATCCGTTACCTGATAATAATCTATACGTCTTCTATTATACTTAGGGCCTGTTTCACCACTTCCTGTTAAGTGCCGAATAGGCTATCCAACAATTAACTTGACTGATCGAATATGGAGAATCTGTCAAAAAAGTTGTGAATAGCCTATTCGACACTTTATCAGAAAGCGGCGAAACGGGCCCTTAATGTTATAAAGAAGAGAGAGAGAGTTCTAATCTCAGGAACTGCTGGTCCGATTTGAAAAAAAAATTCAGTGTTAGATAGCCCATTTATCGAAGAAGTCTATAGGTTATATAATATAAAGCTAAAATCAATTGAAGCGAAGAACCAGAGGAAAATGTGGAAAAAACGGGGGAAAATTATATTATGAAATTGTTTAGTATCTTAAGGGCCCGGGTTACCCTCGAAATTTTCATACATTCTTAATACCAAAATCATTTTCTCATGCGAAAATATTTAACATGTTTGAGTTATTTTTCAGCTTAAGTTAGTAATTACCTAGGGTCCTGAACAAATTTTTTTTACAAAATATTTAAATACTAAAAAAAATTTTTTTGTGTTTAAATATTTTTTAGTAAATTTACTACTAAATATTTAAACACCAAAAAATAGAATAGTAGTAAATTTACTAAAAAATATTTAAACACAAAAATTTTTTTTTTAGTATTTAAATATTTTGTAAAAAAAAATATTCAGGACCCTAGGTAATTACTATCTTAAGCTGAAAAATAACTCAAACATGTTAAATATTTTCGTATGAGAAAATGATTTTGGTATTAAGAATGTATGAAAATTTCGAGGGTAACCCGGGCCCTTAAGAACTACTGGAACATTTTTCATGTTATTTGGCACACATGAAGAATAGACCACGTGAGGGACATTGGCTATTTTTTGCAGAAAAATGTACAGTTTAGTTTGCGACGAAGCCGCGCGGAACATCTAGTGATTAATAATAATAGCTAAAATATTCATAATATTTTTGCTCTTACTCAAATCAAAGAAAATAAAGGCAAAACACTGATTTTTATATTTCGAACAAAGTTAATCTTCTTCACCTAGTTATGTAAAATTCAAAAAATATTCAAACAATAATATGATACAAGTTAAAAAATTAAAAAGAAAACTTTAAAGTTTAAACGCAGCTTAAATTATCCAGAATCGACGGATAATAAAAAATTATCGGAAAAAATTATATTCCTAGGGTACATTCCTAGAAATATTTTCCTAGAAATACAAAGTATAACTATAAACACAAAAAAGATACATACAGCCGAACGTCTGTATGTATCTTTTTTACCTCTTCATTTTGGAATTTTTTGGAAGTCGCTCAAAAATATTTCTCTAACATAATTTCAGTAATTTCATGTAACATAGCAGGTCTATTAAGTGGTGTAATACAACTTTTTGCTTCTAAAATATCAATAACAAAGGCCTATATTAAGAGCAATAATACAATAGAATTGCCTATTAATTTTTGGGTATAATATTAGCCACCGGTACGAAGCATGAATTATTATAGACATCCGCTTCCGGCGCGGCGGTAACTTTATTAATATTATCGAAATTTTATTCTAAGAAATATTTATAATAATGAAAGAAAATGAAGTCAATTCTTCTTACAAATTAAACGAGGGTTCTTAAAATAGGCTTACCGTAACCTGCTAAAATTCAGTTTTTTTACTAGACTCAACGCACCTCGGCACAGAATATAATATATTAGTAGTACCAAATCTCGGTACCAAATTTCATCAAACGTCAGATCATTAATTTACATGTGAAGAGGTAAGATAGAGGGAAGCTAAGACCGACAGACGAACAAACCTTAATACGTGTATGATAATTATTTTTAGCTATTAACTAATGATTCTAATCTATTGTCACTGACATCAAAGGATCTTCAGGCCTCTTATATCAGGTCTGGATTATTTTGATGAGTTCGTATTGACTAATGATACGATTATAGACTTATAGTACCAGCATGACGCGGGGTCAGCAGCTCCGACCTATATATACGTACCGGCTGGACCACTTCACACAGTGCCATTTGGATTGTCAAAGTAGTTGCCAATTTCGTAACAGGTTGGTGATTTTCTTTTTTAAATTTGCAAGTTATCAGGTTTTGTTTTTTTTTTAATTTACACGAATATAAAGTTTAAAGATCATCAATTAACTTTTTGGTGTGTTTGATATCAGAGTTGTAAATAAATATTTTGTAACGGACAAAAAATTTGAAATTATAAGCTTTGCAATCTAAAAATACTTTTAAATTTAATATTTTATCTGTCAAATAATTATATTTGAAAAAAAGCCACTTTTTACTGATTCAAAATGTTTCATTCCACAGTACCGAAATATGGAAATAAAGAAACATTAATATTATAGTATTGAAATGTTATTTGATTTTTTTCAATTAAAAAGCTGTTAGCTTTCATTTATTCATGTATCTAACCCGGTGTAATAAAATTAAAAATACGTATAGTATGAAAATTATACGTGTTTTGAAAACTTTTTAACAATATTTTTTTTATCAGTCCCTCTGATCGGATTACGATTTTTTAGAAGCCGGCTGGTTTATTTAAAAATTAAAACATTGCTATGAAATTTTGCAAATATGCCAGATATAATAATATATTATATAGGTCTTCCAGAATCTGGTGCAAAAAGTGAGAAATTAAATTGACAAGATAGCAATACCGGGGTAATGGGAATAAAATATTTTGATCCTTTTTTTTCTAAATAGTGGCTGATTCTGCGTGTTAAACATACAAATATTATAAAAATTAATCCACTGATCAACGATATTTTTTAAAAATCTGCTGTCAAAAATTGCCATCAGATTCTGGTAGACCTATAATAAAGGATATTTAAAAGAAGGAAGAGGTTAAGACAGATACATAATATATTCATTTTGTATCTTTCAAATACTTTAGAATTACTTTATGAAATGAATTAAAATATTCTTCGGTTTTGAAATAAATATGGAATTCAAGTATGGAATTCAAGTTATGAAGGCAACAACTGGCTTTTCTCACAAAAATGTAGAGTCCTTTGACAGAGTTTCTTGATTAAAAAAAACTTTTTTCAGCCGAAATGAAAGTGTCCGTCGCCGTGTTTGTCCTACTGGCGGCGTGCGCCGTGACCCTGGCGGTGGAGCAGCTGCCGGCTCCCTCGCAGACCACCATCCTCAACCCCGTTACAGACGCCAAGAAACAGGGTGCCGTCCAGGAAGAGAACAGGGACAAGAGGAGTTTAGGTTTAGGTAGGTTTTAATGGTTATATAATATACAGGGTGTCACAAAACTAATCACTACCATACCTGTATACCATACAATATAACCAATCACTATATTAATATACAAGGTTCATACGTAACAAAACTAAGTGATAAAAACTTGAGAGGTGTCAAAGGACATTCGAATGGAACGGAGTTATTTCATAAGTTAAAAAAATCTGTACATATAATATACTCAAAAAAGTTATTTAAAAAACGCTATTTATTGACGCACATGAATACTATCAACGCGCAGCGCCCTCTGCCCCTAACATGCAGGTACTAATAAAAAAGTGTCGAGGTCAAGTGTCGTTTTTTTCGGCCTAGCCCCCTATCGCAACGCGCGAAAAGGAACTCCGTTCCAATACTTTATTTGTGTCCCTTTTATAGAGTTTATTAAGAAAGTTGCAGCGCTGAAAAAGCAATTGTTTTTGTGTATATGTATGGGCAAGCACCGCATTATGAATTTTTTAAATACAATTGAGAAAAAGAAGTTACTCCTTCAGCACTGCTACTTTCTCAGTGAACTCTATAATATTATATAAGGGACATGCACACCCTAAAGTATTAAAACTTTGTTTTGTTACACCTTGTATATTAATATAGTGTTTGGTTATGTATGGTTATATAGGTAATTATATTATAGGTTATATTATATAGTTTATATAGGTATTATACATAGAATGGGAGTTCCCCTGACTTTAAGCCCGGCCGCACATTGTCCGAATTCTGATCAGAAACAGTTGAATTCCGCCGGACCGCCACCCCGCACATTATCCGAAATATCCTTCCGGCGAGTTCTAGCTCACTCGGCTCAGTACAAAATGTAAGAGACCGCGCGGACGTTCAACTGTTTCTGATCAGAACTGTCGTACAATGTGCGGCCAGGCTTAACCCTCATTCTTAGAATCATCTTTATATATTTTTCATTTATATTAACTAGTGAAGTGGTGGGGCGCGTCATTTCAAATTAGACAATCTCTACACCTTACCCTAATAATCAAGATTACCTAAGTCTTTAAGCCTAGCCTAAATAACAGAAAAATCAGCCAAGTGCGAGTCGGACTCGCGCACGAAGGGTTCCGTACCGTTATAGAGCGAAAGTAGGGAAAAAATGTTTTTTGTATGGGAGTCCTCCTTAATTATTAATTTTATTTCAATTTCATTATTTAATATTAAAGAACACATATTATAATAGAGGATTTTGTGAAAATTTCAAGTGTCTACATGTTGCCAATATGGATTACGAGCCAAAAAAGCAAAAAAAAGCACGTTTGTTTGTATGGGATATTACATTTTAACTTAAATATTAACTTTATTTTGTTTTTATAGTACGGGAGCCCTAGAACAATTTTTTTGTGATTACTATTATAACAAGATAATTTTTTGTGAGTAGCTACATTTTGATAAGACGAACAACATTTTTATTTTCGAAAAATCTCGAAAGTGGTAGGGTAGCTAACAGAGATAGAAAGGATTTCATAATTTGACTTCATGGTCCTAAAATATGGATTGTTTTATTTGTAGGACAAGGTTACTTTTAAATTATATAACTATGAACCTACCAATATACAAAAAATCAGCTGGTTAGGGTTCCGTTTTAGGGTTCTGTAATCAACAAAACTTGGTTGACTACTCTACCCTAAAACGGAACCCTAACCATCTGATGTTTTGTATATTGGTAGGTTAATAGTTATTCAATTTAATAGTAACCTTGTCCCACAAATAAAACAATCCATATTTTAGGACCATCAAGTCAAAGTATGAAATCCTTTCTATCTCTGTTAGCTACTACCACTTTCGAGATTTATCGAAAATATAAATGTTGTTCGTCTTATCAAAATGTAGCTACTCACAAAAAATTAGCTTGTTAGTAATCACAAAAAAATTTGTTCTAGGGCTCCCTGACCATTAGTATTTGTTGTTACAGCGGCACCAGAAATCAGTTCTTGAGATACATCCTGGAGACAGACAGACAGACGGACAGACATCAAAGTCTCAGTAATAGGGTCCCGTTTTTACCCTTTGGGAACGGAACCCTAAAAAGTTACTATAACATTTTTTTATATTTTAATTTTAAGCCATATTTTACGGTCAGAAGAAATTAGCATTAACAACTTTTATTTTTATCGTCACCAACGGGTAAAGAACTTATTTGAAACCTGATTTTATGGTTTTGATTAGGTATATGCGAAGTTATTATGTGACTGAATTATTTTTCCCTATAAGATATTTTATTGACGTGATAGTAATTCAAAATGACGTGTCCGGGAGCAATAATTTATTGAAATCTCAGCGTGACCACTACAAGTTTGGTAAATTCAGGTTCTTTTGAGAAAGATAAATTTAGAATATTATGATGTCGTTACATAACAGCTTTTATTACTGACATCCATACAAATATTAAAAATGCAAAACTTTGTCTGTCTGTTAGTAACGTCTTTACACTTAAGCAGATTAACTGATTTTAAAAGTTTTAATTCCGGAAATACATTTTCCGGAATCTAAACTGACATTGTACAATCATACAAAATGATGCCAAGACGTGATGATATTATGGTACTATAAAAAAGCGGCCAAGTGCGAGTTGGACTCGCCCATGAAGGGTTCCGCAGCAACAATAAGGTTTATTCTTATGAAATTAAAAGGTTTTTTTATTTTTTTTTATATTTCAGTCGATTTAATGAAATTTAGATTAAGGTTTACCATTTATGACGTATAAAAAAAACTACTGGCTCTCTAACTAGATCTCGATCAAACCAATTTTAGTTGGTAGTTTTTATAGTAATCTACATCATATATTTTTTTTAGAATTATCATGCCCCTACTTTAGAAATTAGAGGGGGGGGGACACACATTTTACCACTTTGGAAGAGTCTTACTCGCAAACTATTCAGGTTAGAAAAAAATGATATGAGAAACCTCAATATGATTTTTGGAGACTTATCCATAGATACTCCACACGCATAGGTTAGATGAAAAAAATTTTTTTTTTGTTTCAGTTGCACCTATGGGGACCCCTAAAATTTTTAATAATTTTTCCATGACAGACAGACAAAATCTTAATGCGGTTCACAGACTACATCTACTTACCAAGTTTCAATAGTATAGCTCTAATAGTTTCGGAGAAAAGTGGCTGTGACATACGGACGGACGGACGGACGGACCGACAGATAGACAGACAGACAGACAGACAGACAGACAGACATGACGAATCTATAAGGGTTCCTTTTTGCCATTTTGGCTACGGAACCCTAAAGATGATGACAATATTTTCTCGATACACATTTTGCATGCAAAAACATTGCTATAGTTTTGATGGCGTATGTATGCCATATCCAAGTATTGATATCGTTGATTTTGTCATGACATCGCTCAGCGCGGCGATGCGATGCCATTCTCAAAAACACATTCCTCGCAACACAGCTCCGCTCAGCTTTGGTAGAAACGCAGCCTTAAGAGGCCGGGGTACCCTCGAGATTCTCATACATACTTAATACCAAAATCATTTTCTCATACGAAAATATTTAACATTTTTGAGTTATTTTTCAGCTTAAAATAGTAATTACATAGGTTCCTGCACAATTTTTTTTCTAAAAACTATTTAAACTAAAAAATATTTTTTTGTATATTTAAATATTTTGTAGTAAATTTACTATTTATTTATATATTTTTATTTGTTTTACTCTATTTTTTAGTGTTTTAATATTTAGTAGTAAATTTACTAAAAAACATTTAAACACAAGAAAAAATTTTTTAGCGTTTAAATATTTTTTAGAAAAAAATTGTGCAGGAATAATTACTATTTTAAGCTGAAAAATAACTCAAAAATGTTAAATATTTTCGTATGAGAAAATAATTTTGGTATTAAGTATGTATGAGAATTTCGAGGGTACCCCGGCCCCTTAAGAGCGATCACGCCCACTCTACAAGACCTAATAACACCGACTCTACGTGCAAGACTTTAGTAAAATCGCTTGAAAAACTCGGTCCCCTGTTTAAACATATCGATGTTACACTTCATAGTACAGTTTAATTAAACTTGTACACATTAAACGTTATTTATGTAGACTCCTAGGAGTAACGCACGGCGACGCCAAGCCGTGCGTAAATTCTCATCAACCTAGGATCATCAAATTACCTAAGGTTTATTTTTATCTAGAAAATTACTTTCTTATTTTTTATTGACGTTCTGAGAGTATCGAAATTAGATTTTAATTAGATATAGAAACATCAACTCTTTTTTTCGTTATATTCAAGATAAGTCTTTGCCTGTCGTGTAAAGTTTCCAATATAGCAGACAAAGCCAAGAAGATCTTGTCGTTCGCAATTAAGTTTATCCGGGATAAAAAAAAAAAACTATCCTATGTCTTAAAAGTTAAGTTAGTAAAAGGTTGTTGATTAACAGTGTTGTAAGAGAGTAGTTGAGAATCAAGGGAAAGTCTAAACTATATTGTTATATATGAACTTATGAGCATATTGGTACAATGTAGAGGTATATTGTTAGGATATTTTAGTTTAAGGGCCTGTTTCACCAGTTTATAAAGTGCCGGATATGCTAGCCACAACTTTTTTGACAGATTCTCCATATTTCATCTGTTAAGTGGTGGATAGTCTATACGGCACTTATCAGGAAGTGGTGAAACAAGCCCTAATACTTAGACTATAAAGTAGCGTAAACTATAATATAATACATTGTGTGAGGCGGTATACCATGAAATTGATATCGCCCCGAAGACCTGCCCGGGGGGGATCGTTGAGTGATCACTCACTATATTATACTATATAGGTACAATAACATGATTTTCCTTATACCAATAACATGTAATTGTTATACTTTGAACGTATTTTCGAAGTTTTCCTCTGCTGATTTATTTCATTGTGTATTGAAATAATAAATTAGATTTCAGAATTTCTCTGTATAATATACTATGGATCTCTAGCAAGCGTTAAGACCCTGTCACTCCACTTTTAGCAATGACAGGTAACCACGATTTTAAAGCTACGGCAGGCACAATCGACATAAATTTTAGTATTGGTCCTTTCAGCGCTGCTACTTTCACAGCGAAGTCTATAATATGTTATACGAGCTTTTGCCCGCGGCTTCGCTCGCATTAAGAATAAGATATTATATTCAAACTTTCATCCCCTATTTGAACCCCTTGGGGTAAGAGTTTATCAAAATCCTTTCTTAGCGGATGCCTACGTCATAACATCTACCTGCATGCCAAATTTCTGCCCGATCCGTCCAGTGGTTTGGGCTGTGCGTTGATAGATCACCATGTCAGTCAGTCACCTTTGAGTTTTATATATATAGATAGGGGATTTATTCACACCCTAAAGTAAATATTATCACCTAGTTTTGTTACACCCTGTATAAATGTTAAGTAATTTTCGAAAAAGCTGCTAGAAGAACACTAAATAGTAAATTCCTATTATTGTACTGTGCAATAAATGTAAAATAAATCTTATATACAAAAATAGATTTTCAAATGTGTTAGTCGCGCTAAAACTCGAAAACGGCTAAACGGATTGGGCTGATTTTAGTCTCAAAATATTCGTAGAAGTCCAGAGAAGATTTTAAAGTAACACGAAGTTCACCCGTCACCGGGACAACTAGTATGATTATATAATAAATGAAAAAATGTAGGTCAATTTATGACAGCTACTTAAAATGAATACAGCTGAGTAAAGTTTACTTGATCTTGTAACGGATATCGCTATCCCAGAGCTGATCTGCCGTATTGCATTTCCATACAAATTGCTTCGTGGAACGCCGTCGTACGCAAAAAGCGCAGTTTTACTTACAAATTAAACATGCTCTCTATAATGGGATTACTGTAATAGCCTGTTAAAATGTTTATCTTAGACTATTATGGTTTGAAAATATTAACGTGTAAGCAATATACAGAATTTAAGAGAACAAAGTGATAATACTTTACTGTTTGTAATAAGTATGTCAATTATATAGAGTTTGCTGTGAAAGTTGCAGCACTGAATGAGTATTGTAAGTGCCCCAGGATGAGTGCATCGCGAGCGTCCTGAATTCATCCGTACAAAAAAGTTACTCTTTCAGCGCTGTTGCTTTCACAGTAACTGATACCCGTCATACACTCCCTAAAGTATTTTCACTTTGTTATTTAGCAGATACGCGATAAGAACGCGACGTCTTTATGACAGTATAAGGGTCAATTCAGACCGCAACGTGACGAGGCGAGGCGCGACGTGACGCGACCTAAATTTGTATGGATTTGACAGAATGTCGTCAGCGTGAGACATCTTGCGAATCTGTCAAATCCATACTAATTTAGAAATGCATCTACGCGTCGCGTTGCGGTCTGAATTGACCCTATAATATTATAATTTTAACGAAAAAAAAAATGACTTCAAAAAGTATTTATACATAATCATGGGGCTCACCTTTGAGCTAAAACAGCATTATCAAAATCGGTTCACAAACGACGAAGTTTTACGCAAACAAACATAGAAAAACTTATGAACAGTCGAAAAATCCTTCTCCTTTTAAGTGGATTAAAAATTAAGTTGAATTTATTATCCAGGACTCAGTGTTCTCGGCCTTAGGTCCTTATTAAGTTCATTACATGTTACATTCTTACTAATAAAAAGTTCATTATAATATTTTTCAGGACTCGGTGCTCTTGGTCTCGTGGGTGCCCTCGGCGTCGGCGCCGCGGCCGTCGTAGGAGCTAAGGCCGGTATCGTGGGCGGAGCCCTGGCCGGCGGTCTGGCCGGCCACTGGGCTTCCCGGGGCAGGAGTTATGGCGGCTACGGCTACCCCGTCCACTACACCTCGTACAACACCTACAACACCTACCCCGCCTACACCTACCCCGTATACAGCAGCGGATGCACCTTCTGCGACACGTACGGGTCAGTTGTACTGTATTATACATATATATTATATATAATAAGTTATAAATATATAATACAAAGAAAATATTATGTGTATTCTCACAGGGGGCGTTCTGACCGCGTCGGAATTGCTCCTGTGTGACTGACCGTAGAATGTGAACGTAGAACGCTTGAAAGCGTGACCGCTCTTTGTCTGATAGGTCTAACCCATCAATCCCTAAGCGGCACCCGGCTGTCGGCGACAGCGACAGCCTGTCGCACAACAATCGTAAATCTATTGTGTCTCTTATTCCCGCGATCGAGTTATGATACTTAAACCTCAAAGAGTGTCCAGCTAATGTTGCTTGTAACGCGCAATTGATGTACTATTCGTTTCTCAAATGTAAAACTATTATTTGATTAATTACTTAGTGCTTTTGATTAAATGTTAGTTTCTAAACCAAAAAGGAAAATAAGAAATAGTGTGATTTACAATTTGTATTCCATTCATTGCTCATTTAAAACTGTAACGACACCATTTGTTCGCTCTCCAGATTCTCATTGGTCATTGCGAACATAAAAAAACCCGCGTTCAATTTCTGTCCCGCTTTAAAAGCTCATATTCACCTGATTGGATAATAAATGCATATTGAATACGTATTAACATAAATA
The DNA here is from genome assembly GCA_905404155.3 of Plebejus argus. Classification (NCBI taxonomy): domain Eukaryota; kingdom Metazoa; phylum Arthropoda; class Insecta; order Lepidoptera; family Lycaenidae; genus Plebejus; species Plebejus argus. Next base: position 5,284,824 of record FR989935.1, on the reverse strand, counting down.
ACTGTATCAGTATATTAAACTACGGCGTGACTATTAATCCAATAAAATAAAAATAATTCGATCACTTTCGGTATCGAACACAAACACACAAATAACAATCATAATGTTATTGTTATACCCATCGGGGTACGGAAATGTTTCGGTGTATGAATATACCATCCCCACGGATACTATACAGCTAAATAAATACATTATATTGTGATATTAAATCATGTATTTATGATTCAATCAATCCGAGATTCATTTTCTATACGTATTTATTATTATAGCACGGTAGTATCTAAGTGTGAAAATCTGCAATTTTTTTTTATGAAATAAGGGGGCAAATGAGCAAACGGGTCACCTGATGGAAAGCAACTTCCGTCGCCCATGGACACTCGCAGCATCAGAAGAGCTGCAGGTGCGTTGCCGGCCTTTTAAGGGTAATAGGAATGGGATGGGAAGGGAAGGATTAGGGGAAGGTAGGGAAGGAAATAGGGTAGGGGATTGGGCTTTCGGTAAACTCACTCACTCGGCGAAACACAGCGCAAACGCTGTTTCACGCCGGTTTTGTGTGAGAACGTGGTATTTCTCCGGTCGAGCCGGCCCATTCGTACCGAAGCATGGCTCTCCCACGAATAAGTTTGCAATGCTGTTATTTGTTTTCCTTGTATAAATACATTTTTACCTTTTGTAAAAAAAATATTTCAGTGCGATTACCATCAACTTTATCAATTCTGTGCTTTACAATTTTCATACGCACAACGCACGCTTCTTATTTTTTACTTTCATTCGACTATACTATTCTCAATGTATCATCTATCCAGTCCATCTGAAGCCTACAATAACTTGACAAGGCTTTCGAAGGAGCATGTAATTGACACAGAATGTGTTCCTCTCAGAAGAGCATCAATGTAGTCGAAGAGGCGAATTGCTGCAAACACTTAGCTGATCAGTGATCACTCTAGTACGGCCGATCGTTAATTATATATCTCTATCGAGGCAGACGCAACCGATACCATCGAAGTACAATCAGTATAGAATATAGATAACTCTCACACTTTGGACCGATACGATTGGACAGGGAAGTGGTACTCAACCTTTTTTTTTCTTCGTGCCACAAACACGTTTAAATCTGAGTGTCACGGACTACAAAATTAGCAACTTAAATGTGAAAAAAACTTACGATAAAAAAAATTAGAAGAGATAATGATACGTCATAAACTAAAATCAAGTAATAAAGCTGTTTTTCATTTAATGAGTTTTTTAAATCGTAAACACTTTATCCAGATCTGGATTGTCGCTGCATGTCAATTTTATTACGAAATGAACGAAATTAAAAAGGTTTACAATTATTATCTTTAACTTCACGCGCGGGCCATTTATAAGGTCTCAGCGGGCCACAAGTATAGCTGGACTAGGGCAACGAAAATTGTATGATCGACCCGAAGTTTTTTTTTAACTCTTTTCCATAATATTGTATCTCGGTGATCTCTACCGAAGCAACTGATGCTCTCCCTGAGCCGTGAAATTGACCGTCTTGTTATTGAGTGTGTAGAGAATGTAACAAGAAATTCGACTTGTAAAATACCTTGCGCACGAATAGCAAAATGGAAAGATATTATTTTTGTAGAGTTCGTGAATATAGCATCTTTACATATTCAAAATATTATATTTTATTATTTATTTGGAGTAAAGGACAATTAATACGTTCAGTGTTATGGCCAGTGTGTGATATACATACTAAAACGACCTTTAAAAATAATAGTTGTTTGGATACTGCCACAGACCCACAGGCATCGCTTTTATAAAAAATACGACCTTCTTATTTCACTTATTTATTAATTTTGTTTATTTCAGGCCATACCCATACGCCGGCGGTTACGGTTACTACAAGAAATGAGGACACCACACATCTGACTGACCGATCATTTTGTAAATAAAATATTTTTTAAACGTTGTTCTTTTATTTATGTGGTTAACACAACTAAATTATACTTTACGAGCTTTTGCCCGCGGCTTCGCTCGCGTTAAAAAGTATTATTAATTATTATATGTACTAACATTCATCCCCTACTTGGACCCCTTGGGGTGGGAATTTATCAAAATCCTTCCTTAGCGGATGCCTACGTCATAACATCTACCTGCATGCCAAATTTCAGCCCGATCCGTCCAGTGGTTTGGGCTGTGTGTTGATAGATCACCATGTTAGCCAGTCACCTTTGAGTTTAAATACAGTGTGAAATTTTAATGGTTGTTTTCCCGCAGTAAAATGATTCTATCTTAGTAGTACAATAGATTTGTAAAGTTCAAATCAAAAAAAAAATTCGGTCGGGTCCATAGTAACTCGCGCTTATCGGCATAAAGTTTCCATAGTACGTCATACAAAATATTTTGTATTTTCAAAAAATAACATGCATGGTTCGATAGTACTACTATAGGTAAATCGTTCTGCTGCGGGAAAACAACCACTAAAATTTCACGTTGTATATAGATTTATGTGGTTCACACAACTAAATTATAATTGATTTAAATTCCATAGTATAAAATCGCGAGACATATTGTATGTTTCTTCTAATAGCAAAAACTTCTAAACGCAAAGGCGTAGCACGGTAGCATATCAATTTATATCCATATCCATACTATATAATGTTATTAATGCGAAAGTATGTCTGTCTGCGTGTTTTGCTGAAATTTGGTAGAGAGATACTTTGAATCCCGGGCATACTTTTTATCCTGAAAAAATGTATGGTTCGATAAACAAATTCTGGCGCAACGAAGGTGCGGGCGTCCGCGTCATCTAGTTCTTTAAGGTGGTTCGTTTTCCATACAAAAAAACAATCGACATTAATTAGCTAATTTCATACTATCTATATAAAACTCAAAGGTGACTGACTGACATGGTGATCTATCAACGCACAGCCCAAACCACTGGACGGATCGGGCTGAAATTTGGCATGCAGGTAGATGTTATGACGTAGGCATCCGCTAAGAAAGGATTTTGATAAATTCTCACCCCAAGGGGTTCAAATAGGGGGTGAAATTTTGTATATAATAATACTTCTTAACGCAGGCGAAGCCGCGGGCAAAAGCTCGTTACTACATAAATTTATATGCACATCTATTTATTTTGCAATACAATTCCCGCGAAATATATTTAAAATACTTTATTTCACACAGAAGTCACAATTTTATTGATTTTTTTATAAAAAGTGACATAAGCCACAAATTTGTGGCTTTTTGTGTATAAAAAATAAAAATACACTGATCAAATATTCTCCATAATACAACTATTTTCCGATTTAAAGTAAATATTATAACGTTAAGTACGTGTTCACAAACGTCGAACCGAAAGCACTTAAAGTTTGGTTTTAGTTAATTTGCCCTTATTAAGTTTAACCATTATTAAATTATAAGGCCATATTCGGGGAGTTACTTAAATAATTACGATAAAATTCAATCTTCTCATGTCGAGAACCGAAAGCAGCGCTGTAACAGTATGGCGAGCCCTGGGTAATAATTATTACATTAACAGACATTATAATTATAACTACGGTGAACTTCAGGACTCAGGTTATAATAACAAACGTGTTATTCTAGAAATATCGAAATATTTGCCTTGTAAATTACTAGTTACAGTGCCCCACAGAAGTATGTTTCTCTAGAAAAGACTTTTTTTCTAGAGACGCTACATACATGTTACGTAGAGAAGTTGATTCAGGGATTGCTGATCTATATTATTTGGCCGGGTAATGTCAAGTCTGTGTTAGCAGTAGGGCTTGACAAAATCTGTCTTAATTACGTAGGTCTGCCATCCTATGAATTAATTGTTAATCCCTTAGTTGTGTACTTATACTTTATATATTTTTCAACGGGCCAATGCTACCCATACGGACTGTGAGTACCATTGCAACTCCTGTAAGCCAGGTTCACGCATTACCTGAGAGTCAAACTAAAACATTTTTGGACCTGCAACAAAAATAATAATATTTTCATATTATTTCATGTCCCATGCTGCCTCTACAACAATTTTAAATGTCGTATCCAGTATTTTTGTAGCTGGAGCGTCACGGTTTTGAGCGTATGTACGTCGAAGTTGATAGAGTCAGCGTCGAAACTGCATTTAAGGGTGATAGATGGCCCACGTATCGCTCTTTAATCTCGCTTACGAAAGATATATATGACGTGTACCAACCAGTGCAGTAGTAGCAGTATCAAGCACGTGAACATAAAACTATAAAGTATAATATTTTGTTTTTAATTCCTTCTGTATTTACTAAGATTTAAACCTAGCAAGAAATTAAAAATAAACCAAACTACTATATTTCTTTTTCTGTCCAGGAAAAGAAACACAGTCCCAGTTATTAGACAGCACGTGGTACTTACTTCCGACTCCGCGCTTCGCTCATATTGAGCATAATTAGATTAAAATATTTTGAAACAGAGTAGAGTTCATTGTAATAAATAAAAATGTTTTTGAAGAGCGCCGCCACGAACGATTATTTCGACGGAACATACCAGAGACAAGCAGTCGATCATGGGCAATTTAAGTTTAGTATAAGCGGTCAGTTTTGCGTTCTTTGTGTTGTATTACGTTACATAGATATACTCACATAGGGGCGTTTTAACCGCATCAGAATTCTTTCTGTGTGACTGACCGCTCGAATGCAGAAAGCTTGAATGCGTGACCGCTCTCTGTCTGATAAGTTTTAGCGTTTTGTGTAGGTCCATCATTTGCAGTCTTGTGGCGTCTTGAGGGCGCATAAAATGAGAGAGGCTTCTTGGAATCAATTACAAGTTATACAATAACGTCTGACGTTCTGAGAGTCTATCGAACAGATTCATCAGAAAAGCAAGTAATGCTGTATTGTTTGATGGGCTTACAATATCGTTTTGTAAAGGGTTTCGTTTTTTTCTGAACGTCGGTAGTTTGCAAACTTTGACGTTAGCGTTATTGCCAGTAGTAATAAAAGTTTCTACGCTATTTACACTTAATAAATATTGAATTTACGGAAGTACACATAGAGCTATTATATCTGTAATTTTGAAAAATAAGAGGTACGTACATAAAAAATACGAGTGGCACCTGGAGTTATCCGGTTACGAAATAATTAATTTAAAATCACCGGAAAACTAGTTGCTTACAATCCATCACATAGTCATATTACAATCTCGCGGTGTTTACAATCTTACGGTGACAGTCATATATTTTATACCCGTGCGACGCCGGGGCGGGTCGCTAGTTACAATAAAATATCTCATGCGAATACGAATAACTTTATTAATATTTGGTGAAAATTAACGCGACTTCATAAGGAAGTTTTTAACAAGCTACCATACAGGACGAATTTCGGGCGTACCTGCGAACATAATTGTGCCGCAAAACTTCTACTATCCTGTAAATAGTTTTAATTTAAATTAATATAATACAATTTCGCCGAAATATGTATGAATAGTCAGTAATTCCTTTAACGGTTTCAAGTTTTACTGCATACTACACGTATCTTTTATTATTTTAATTTATATTGTTTTTTAAAACCTGGGTCTTGAAAAAACATAATTTTAGTCAATTATACTGCATGCCCCTTACCTTAAAGCAATCTAAATATTTGCTTTAAAACCTTAGAAAGTTCTAACTGCTCCTTAGAACTACTAAGGAGCAGTTTTGATGTTTTCTTCTGTGCAGTCGCTGTGCTGGATATTTTATACGAAATACAACTATATTTTTGACATTATTATGCAGGAAATTGTTCATAAAATGTTCAAGCCAATAGAATTTTTAAATAAACTGCATAATTAAAAACTAAAGCCGCCAAAAAGCCAATGACGTTAAATGAGGTTTCCTTGTTCCATATACAGCTCAACTTCAACTTCTACGTGCTATAGACAGCTCGTAAATACGTCACCGCGCGATTTCACTGAATATACGCTAGTATACGTAAATATACGTAAATGTACGGGAATATACGTCACAGAATAATGGCTGGTACGGAGAATTCGTAATTAAAATTCCAAATCATGTTAATGAGAACTCCGCGTCGCCTTGATATTGCTTAACTATCCTGTTTGACGCCCGAAATACGCTCCAAGATAGTGTTTTAATTAAAAACAAAGTGTTCGCTGTTAAGGTAAAAGTTTAATAATGAACTAATATGTATAGTAATATGAAAATAGTTCTATTAACAATAGGACATTATAAAACTATTTAAAAATTGCTCTATAATTTTGTTTGTAACACTAAAATATTAAAGTTGTTTCGTATTTATTACCTAGTACGTGCCGTATGAATTGGCTAATTTAAGTCTTGAAATATTCGTAGAAGTAGGCTACGAATACTCATCCACAGAAGAAATTCGTGGCACCAACCCCAACCACATCGTTCACTTCATGAGCAGCATTGGGTTGGGGACGGTACTCTAATGCGAAGGAGTCACAATAGATCCTCAAGGGTCGCAGTGCCATCAGGGCTACTATGACCTGCCTTCAGGAAAAAATAAATAATCGTGGAAATCTAAGAAAGGTTTATATTGAGTATTATCTTAATATAATAGAAATAGATAGTGATATGAAGGTTCACCGGGTCTGGGGTCATCTAGTATTTAATTATTCCCTGTTATTGATGTTTCTATAAAAATAAATATATGCAAAGTAGTTTCATTGTACGTACGTACAAAGGTTTTTAATGTTTGTAAAATCAAGTTCATATCACTTTTATTGGAGTTTTTAACAAGGAAGTAAACGGTGTCGCAGCCATAAAGAATTTATTCGTGTTTACTTTACCGTTCTGTTTGAGCTGGTGCAGTTATGAGCTATTTGTTTTTTACCGCTCTCATTTAATATGTGAAAAGTATTTTATTGAGATAATAAAGTAGCCAGCCATATTAATTATACTGTTGTGACAGTGTGAGTTGTGACTTTTTTTTTGATGTGCAGGGGAATGTGCCTCAGTTAAGCTGAAGCACTCGGGGGTATGTGGGACTCTTTCCCACTAAAACCACCTGCGGTTCGCCTTCAGCCGTATAAATGTCTGTCTGTTATCTTCCCACAAAACACCTTAAGCAATCGAGATGAAGTTTGTCCTATTGATACCTATTCGATGTATGTATTCATAATAAAAGTGCACGTTCTATCTATTAGTCAATCCTATCTCTCTCCGTAGCGTAGGGCTGCTGGAAGAGATTTCTTATTAGAAATAAGCAGATCCTTTGTGTCGTCTTACTGCGTAATTGTCATATTGTAATTGTTTCTTGTGCACAAAAATTATTAAATAATTAAATAAAAAACCCTTTAACAAAGTCTTAAGTTTTGTATATCTTTACTGTATATTACAAAAAAACTTTATCCTTAAAGTTATACGTTTCCACATGAAATTTCAGGAGAATGAGCAACTAATATCTACGTACGGAAAACTTGTACCTTTCCAACTCGTTCGTGGCAGGCGCTTATCGTACCCCAGAGGCCTATATCTGTAATATTAACTACGAACACATAGGTTACATGCGATGCAACTGGTATTAACTTTTCAAGTATTTTCATATAATATTATTATACCACTGCATCGTGACTCGTGGCAACTTGAGGATAAGGACATAAAACGTATACTGTTATATTAAAAATTGTTTAAAGCGTATTATAAAATTTACTTCATTGATGTAATATTATGTTCCGTAGCTGACCTATGTCATATTATGCAGAAATAACAGTTATGACTGTAATGTCACATCCCTAGACGAGTGTACAAAATGGCGTCCAAGCCACGCGACGTCGCGCGTCGCCGCGACAGCGCAGCGTCGTCGTTGCATGCCGCGCAATCGCGGCGTGTGCGCTGCGCAGTCGCGTCGCTTTCAAATCGCTCGCTAATCGCCAGTGTGATAAGGCCCTTAGTCCCGTAGTCCCGGGAAAGGACGTAGGTACTTAAGACACGTCTTCTACCGTAAAAATTTACGGTCCCAGCGCGATAAACGAATATAATATGCTCAAGCAGGCGTCATCTAGTACTGTATATTTTTCAGGGATACTTAATCTTATATTTTTATAATAAATTTCTGAGAACGCGGCACGATATCCTTAATATTAAGCACTCTTCTATACCCAATTCTTTACTTATTGTGATTTATAAGCTTATGGATGATGTACCCTCGTGAGTTGGTGTTAAGGCATTGTTGTACGATAAAATATGCTTCTATACGTAGGTATGTAAGTCTATGATCGATGGTCCCTTTAATGGCTCACTCAAGTACACTCCCCGACAAAATGGTGATTCGCGGCGAAGAATCATTGTATGCGCGACTGTACTTATATCTTGATGCTTTAAGCTCTAAGTACAGTCGCGCACACGGCTGGATTTGGTCCGACTCACAGATTTTGTCTGTGGTTTAACAGCTGTTATGACAGCCCGATACATGTCTGTTCGATTTTAAACTCTGTTCCATTAGCGCAAAATTTAATTTGCAGCGTATGGCAATTTTGTTTTCTATTTAAGAAATGGAAAAAAAATAAAAAATGCATCCAGCACGCATCCAGCCTATAATGCACAGTCATTGGAACTTCTAAACGTTTGATAGTCTTTGGTAGGCTTAGGGCCTGTTTTCACCACTTCCTAATAAAGTGCCGGTTCCTGCGCCTGATCTCTCGCCAGTCGTGTCGGTCTTCCGTCCCACTGGGTTATGAGAGTAAAAGAATAGAGAGTGCTCTTGTGTACTGCGCACACACCTGGGCACTATAAAATTACTCCTGCGTACCTGGCCTGGTTTCAATGAAACAGGCCACCGTCACCGAAACCGGTGTGGGGAGTATTATTATAAAGTGCCGGATAGGCTATCCACAACTTTTTTGACAGATTCTCCAATCTCCATACTCTATCTGTCAAGTTAAGTGGTGGATAGCCTTTTTTTTACATGGGGAAATGCTTTACGCATCTACGGCGGATTGGGGACATCGGCCGGGGTATATGGGACTCTCCGAGGAGCTACCCACTAAAACCCCATGGTGCTCCACTCCCCGCTAGGCAAAGTTACGGGCACGATCAACCCACCGCAACTTTGCCAACGGTTGTCTGTGCCAGACTCGTCAAAACATGCAGGCTTTTCTAGGTCGCCACGCGAGGTGGCCTAGAAAAGCCCACACGGGTGCCGCGATGTGCAGGAGCACCATGCGCATCACGGCTCTCTCTGGAACTCGGTGCAATGGGCGGCAGTGTCCCCACACTGCCACCCCGAGTAAAGTGGTGGATAGCCTATCCGACACTTATCAGTAAGTGGTGAAACAGGCTCTTAGCTTAGTCCTTTCTATTACCGGACATTATCAATATAATCGATTAAGAAGTTGCGAGTTTAGAATTTTAGAAAGCAATAACTTCCAAACAACATTGTATATAAAAGAGAAAACTATATTTTAGATAGCAACGCGATCTTCTTGCTCGCATAATAATATAATTAGCTTGTTGTTTCGTGTTTTAATAAATTATTATTATTTGTAGCTTCCATTCCCAGATAATAACAAGAAAATAAAATATACCGACTGAGCAAGTCGGCGCCGGCTACCATTATACGCAGCACAATAATTTTCCTTACCGTACATCATTCATCACATTTCGCTGCAAAATAAACTGCACGTACGGTGTGATAAATTAATATTTTTCAACACAACTATGATTTATCGCTAATGACTTTGTTTCGCGCACAAACCTTTAGGTCACAGCGGTTTTTAAACTTTTTTGGTGGCGGAACCCTTTTGAAAAGCGAAGTTTCTGACGGAACACCAAAATAAAAGAAAAAGTTACACGACGTGCATTCTTTATATTTTCTTTTTAAAAAAGGAGTTATTAAGCCGTAATCGAATTCATCCATATTAATATTATAAATGCGAAAGTGTGTCTGTCTGTCTGTCTGTTACCTCTTCACGCCTAAACCGCTGAACCGATTTTGCTGAAAAATTGCTTTGTTCGGCTTGATTCCTTCTGCAATGTATTTTAAATTCGAACCATGTCAAAATTCCGTCGCGTTATATTGTATGCGTTGCTGACGATTTCATGCGGAATTTCCGGCGCGGAACTTCGGCATGGTGTGTTTAGACACTTTAGGGCATCATCTAATAAAAACATATATTGTGACGCTGATTGATGGCAGATGTGTATTTTTTGATTATTACTAATATTCTCCCGCCCAAAGGCTTTACGGAGGCCCAGGGCTTCTCGAAGCACACTTTGAGAATGCCTGCTTTTGGAGCGGGGGAGCTGTAATGTGTGATTACATTAATGCATTTGCATTTTGCAGTACGTTCACATTCTTTGTTGTTTTTGTTCACAGTGTTGGGTTCGCGCGCGAAAGAATACGCACAATTTTGTTGTCGCATTGAGCTGTTTGGTATCTAAAGGGTCCCACACATTAACAGTCCGCCTGCAGGCTCTGGTCGGCAGGCCGCCTGACAGTCATTGACCATCGATACAAAATCTATAAAATCGTCAGGGGAAGTGTGAGTCTGTGGTCGTTTCCGATTAACTGCCAGGCGGCGGCCTGCCGGTGAACTGTTAATGTGTGGGGCCCTTTAGAATCTTGCTTCGTGGAGTGTGGACTGAACTAACTAGGTCTATGGGTAAAATTAGCAATATGCTGTAAGATTAGATTTAGGTCAAAATAATATTTGATTTGCATCGGCCGGCATCGACGCGAAGTCTTAATTATTCAAGTCACAAAAATAACTTTTTAAAAGACATTGAATAACATAAGTACATTTAAATTGAATTCCAAAACGATTCTAAAGAGCGCTAATTGTAGCCGTCAATTTCTTTGATATTATAATTGCTGGTTCGCATTATTACGGCTCTTTAAAGTTTCTTTTAAGAGAAAACTCTTTGTTCCGAAGACTTCGCCCGACTCTGCAGAAAGGAACGTGGTCTATTCAAGCTTTGTTGTGGCGTGAATCAACACTTATTTGCTTCTTCGCGCTGGCCGGAAACACTGTCGCCGTTTTAAAGTGGGACTCATTAAGTCATAATGAGATTAAGTTTTAAGTTTCGTAGATTGCGAAGATGATGATGAATAGCTAAGATGGTCATTGCATTTTTCAAGAATATGAAATATTAATTAAGACATTTGGAAGCTGCGATTCCATAGACTGGCCCGAATTTCTCCGTTTTCATACAGGGTGTTTCGAATAAGGTATACTAAGCCGAAAGGGGGTGACTCAGGGGGTCATTCTGAACAACTTTTGTTTTACGACTTTTGGAAATTCACGAAAAAAATTCTCCATAGACACTTTGTTGGTCACGTGACTTTTTTATTATGGAAAAGGAAAATCTTTTTCGCGAATTTTCAAAAGTCGTAGAATAAAGGTTGTTCAGAATGACCCCCTGATTCACCCCCTTTCGGCTTAATATTATATTTATTTAAAACATTCTGTATATAAGTATGTCGCCGTCCACTGCTGGCCGTAGTTGCCTCTCCAGCTAACCCTCATCCATCGGCTATCCGCACCTTCTTTTAATCAATCGTCAATCCATCAAGCTCCAGGGCATCCTACTAACCGCCGGAAAAATCTATTTGGTATCTTCGATTCGACAGACATGTCGAATATACAAAAATAAGTCGGGTTTTCCTTCCTGACGCTATAACTCCAGAACGCACAAACCGATTTCCACGGTTTTGCATTCGTTGGAAAGGTCTCGGGCTCCGTGAGGTTTATAAACCTTTTCTATAGAAAAAAAACTTTAAGAGAAAAATTATAAATGCGAAAGTGTCTCTGTCTGTCTGTTCCAAATTCCACGCGGACGGAGTCGCGGGCAACAGCTAGTAATATTATGTTATTTTCATAATTATTATCACATGTATTTTAATAGAATTATGAAAATAATCCAACATAAAGCTGGTTTCAGACTACGCTATAATATAATAGCATAGGAATATAGCTCATGGTACAAGAATATCGCGCACCATACATTGTTATGGACACGTTCACACTGTACTGTATACTATATTATTGGCTTGATATACGCTATGTGTATGTATGGTTTCTTGTGCTATGAGCTGTTAACTATATTATAGCCTAGTCTGAAACCAGCTTTACGGTAAATATAAACCATGACTAACTTATAGCATAAAAAGCTCATTAAAATGCCATGATCGGTGTACAAGGAGCATTATAGCTCGGCTGGATGAGCCGAGGAGTTGCATCAATAAGCTGGTCGCCTGGCGCCCCGCCAGAGGATCCCCCAATTGAATGTTTTGACTACCCTCGCGATATACGCCGTCATAATTTCAATGCAGATCTTACAAGAGGAATAAAAGAATATCTCCATTCATGAAAACCATTCAAATGTTCTTCTTGGAACATACTAAGTTCTGTTAGTAATGACCGCACTCAGATTTAAGGGTTACCTACTTAACTTTAATTCTGATTTTGAAATAAGCTCCATACATTTTCTAGCAAACTCTTGATTAAATGAAAGTTAAGTATTAATTATTATTACTTAGTGCGGCCAAAGAGTTCCTAACCCTTAGGGTGAAGCCAAACGAGCGTAATTTGTGAGTTGTGACTTGTGAGTCGCAGAATTTCGGCTTTCAGAAATTCTGCTGCATTCAGTTTCATACAAAAGTCCTGTTTGATTCACACGAGCGTAATTTTGTGAGTTATGACTTGCGACTCACAACTCACAAATTACGTTCGTTTGGTTTCACCCTTAGGGTGGATTGCACTTATAGAAGCGTACTTAGTTAATGTTAAGGTTAAGGTTATCGTCAAATATGGCGTCCATTATGGACTTCTAGGGATTTGACAGTTCATTTAACCATTTGTTATGGCTAAGTTAAAGTTAAGTAAGTTGGTGCAACCCACTCTTAGAGTGGGTTGCACCGGCTTACTTTAACTATAGGTAACTTTAACTTTAACCATAACAAAATGTGAAATGAACTTTCAAATGCCTAGTAAAAGTCCATTATGGACGCCATATTTGACGATAACCTTAACTTTAACTTTAACTACGCCTCTGATGCAACTCAGCCTTATAGTTTCGTCATGTTCGTCCGTCCGTTTAATTTATCAGTAATCAAGAATCAGTTTTTTATTTGCACCACTTTATGGTGGTTATGAAGATGTTTACAATATCTTTTGTTCTAAAACATGCAAATGTGTAGAAAATTTTAATTGCATGACACATGACATAGTTTAAAAAGAAAATATTAAGAAAAACAATATTTCTGTCTGTATACATAATATTTTAAATAAATATCAGAGAATATATTACGCTCAGGTGCAGTTATTAATTCAGTCAGAATGCTAAATAGCCAAATGGAGTAAGGACCTTTGTTTATTTCATTTCGTGGCTCCGCGCAGAACTTCAGTACTAAATAAGCCGCTGAAGTGACTACAATGATAATTTCAACAAAAGAAACTTTTCAAATAATTTTGGTCTTCCTTCCTATTTATAAATCAAAGTTGCTTAAACAAAGAAAGAGAGTTGAAGTGAAATAAAACGGATATAGGAGATTAGGCGTTATTGTCTAATAAGACGCTTAGAGTGGAAAACAAATTGCGTGCAGAAACTTTTTAGCAAGCGGAAAATTATTATTTTATGTCCAAGTAAAATCTTCGTGTCGCGGTGTTTGCATTGCCAAACACTTCAGTTGCGGCCTGATACACGGGACAATTTGTCGTTTCGATCTATAGTCAAGAAAATCGTCCAATCGATCTTTTGGCCGAGAAATCGTTTGCGATATTGCTACCACGTACAATTTGATGTTCGATTTTAACGTCGAGGCGACAAATCTTAACCTTAATGATTAATAATAATGTATGAGAATTGACCTATATCTATTTTTATAATATCCGAAATAACGTAGGTAAGTATATGTCAAAACAATGTTTGCTGACCTTTCAGTTCACAAAGGGTCTAGTTTCTATTGTAGCCAAATCACACTACAAATTCTATGAATAATAAACAAAATCACCGAAACTTTTCAAAATGTTCTCTATTACATCGGAGGTTTGATAAATTTTAAAGTTTCCTCGCTAAGGTTATACGGGAGTTTGTTAACTTGAACGTTTTACATCACAAAAGATATGCATAGGAAATTTACTCAATCGATAGTGCAGTGAAGTTTGGATCAAGTGAGATGGTCGGAAACTCGTTACTCGATCAAACTATTTACTACCGAGTTGGCTATGGACTATTTACTTTCGACGATCATGGGGAATATTTTCAACTTTTGAAAACCTGCATAGAAAATCATTGTATCTATTTATGTCTAGGCTGGATGTGCTTATTATATTATTTTATTAATTAATTTGAAACATATTTGTAAGTTAGTTCGTGTGCGTGCGCCGGTGCGCCTGATCCAACAGCACCGTACAACGTTTTCCATAATATTATCATGACTGGTTGAGCAACATCTTTACCGATCCTATCATGAAGGACGAGTTTCGATACCTTATTTAGTAAAGAACTTAGCTCACATGGCTGGAGTAATTAACGTAGTACTCGGACGAAGTCGCGGGCAAAAGTTACAAATTTGATAAAACAGTTCGGGGGTATTGGAACAAAATTTGATTCGGAGTTTCTAATTGCATGGAGAGCTGCGTGGGGCAGGGTTGTTGGCGCTTCGTTACTTTTATTTCGTCCTCGATAAAATATATAGTTTGGTTTAAAAACTCTAGATGGAATGTAAAAGGGAATATCATAATGGAATATTATAATGAGAATACTTCTTAGAAAGTATGTTCCTCGATAGATTTAATTATTCATAACTGGCTGTCCCGGTGAACTCCGTGTCACTTTAAAACCTTCCCTGGACTGGACGAATATTTTAAGACTAAAATCAGCCGTTTTCGAGTTTTAGCGCGACTAACACATTTGAAAATCCATTTTTATATATAAGATAATAATTACCACAATTAATATCAAATTTTTAAAGTTTCTCTTAAAGCAGCGAGTTCAAAGAAAACACGTCTTAAAGTTTACTAAATACGAGTAAGTTAGGAATGTTATAAGCAAAAATATTGTTGAGATTTAAAAAATATAATATATTCCAGCTCTCGATGTACGAAAGTGTATATACCGCTGTAATCCGTGTTCCTAGTTATTTGTTGGGAATGTTTGCAAACAACGTTTAGCTGTGCTGGTGAAGTAAGAAGTTTCATAAACTGTTTCTGATTCCAACCGCGCCGGTCGCCAGTGCCCAGTCATTAACGAACGCAAAGACTGCAATTATGAAAGCGCCGTTATACCGTCTCCCACGGTTATACCGTGGGAGAGCCATGCTTCGGCACGAATGGGCCGGTTCGACCGGAGAAATGCCACGGGCTGACAGAAAACCGGCGTGAAACAGCGCTTGCGCTAAAATGATAATAATCAAAGAGATACTGTTAATAATCAAACACCCAAGTTTCAGCGACACAAAACATTATCATTAGACCAATTTTTATTTGGTCTGAGCATTTGTTTGTGTTGAACATGTTTTTGCGTGGATACTGTTATGAAGTCCAACTACCTTTCAAATCTAGAGAACTAGCGCAGCGAATTACGAACAGTTTTGTTTGCGAGGCCACAATATCATATGAACTGGCTGCTCCGGGCCGCTACGGGCGAGGAAATCCAATTAACAGCGCCTGTTTGACCGGCGGAGCAACGCTGCGACGGCGCAACGCAACGAGATAATACATTTTACGCCGCACCCGCCTAATAGCTACGAATATTGCTGCGCCACCACCTGAATGAAATTATTGAAACACTGCGTACTGGTACGTGGGACGAGTCAAAGTGCAAAGGTTTCATTCGGCCCACGGTACAATATTTGATATTTCAATGGCTCGAATTACACCGTCAATATAATCACGATTCTAGTATCACGCGTATCACAAGTACTACTGCGATACTGCGATTCGGCCTATTACACCATCAATATTATCACGGAATCGTGATAATATTGATACGTGTAATGCGAGCCATTGATTTAATACGTGCCTACGGTACCCACGGTATTTAATTATATGTTTAGGTGTGTTTATATATTGTAGAGTGTAAAATATGTTTCGAACTTTAATATCCATACTAATATTATGAATGCGAAAGTGTGTCTGGTCTGTCTGTCAACTCTTCACACTTAAAGCGCTAAACCGATTTTGATAGGAATGGAGATAGTTTGAGCCCCGGGAAAGTACATAATATTAGGATACTTTTTATCCCGAAAAGTCATGCGATAAACGAATTGATAAGAATAAACGAATTTATAAGTATCAGTTGAAATAAAGTCCATTCGTATTCAATTGACATGGCATTCGGATAGCAGTTAATTGTATCAAACATAACGAAGTGCTATTTAGATACCTATGTAACATGACATAGTATGATAAATAAATTTAAAGCAGCGCGGAGTTTAATATGCAAATCGATGTTAGGCTTAAACAAATTTAATTATTGTATTTTAAATTAATACGATTATGGCGTTCCATCACCACTGTTCGGTATTAATTAATGATTATGATGAATACTTATTTCGTTTGTACTTTTCACGGGAGAGCGAGCTGACGGGCAGCTGGTTACCAATGGCCATAATATCGGTGCCAACAAAATGATAAGCTTCATGGATCATGGATCATTGCTTTCATCTTAAGATTTATAATAATTTAAATAATAAAAAGTTTGTTACTTCATACTAATTAAGCATTAAATGAGTAAATGTCAGTATACCACGAGTATGTTAAAGAAGTTATGATAATATTACATATTTCATATGTAGTCTTTGAATTCTTTTTTGTAAATTAAATATTTGTTTTTTGAAACATTTATTAAGACATTCCCTAAATAATATAAATAAAAACATATTATTATGTTTTTAACGAAATCCTTCTAAAATTTTTGTATGTAAAAACCTTTCAAATCGAACAAATAACTTATCTCTTAAGAGGAGCCAAACTCGAAATCTGAAATAAGTATTGAATAACGATTTATACAAAGCAAACTTCAAACAAACCGTGCAGACATAATTCTCTTTTTGCTCTCGCAGATAATGATATTGGCTCAGTGTCCGAGATAAAAGAAAATGTAAAAGAACTTTGATTTTAGCGTCTGCCATTCAAATGTTGAAATCATAAGGAATTGATTGCTCAGAGCCATGACAGTTTACAATTTTATGTCTTTTCTTTGACAATATACTCGTATTTTATCATCAGCATCGTGGTACTTACACTAATATTTTATTTCTTTTCTTTGACAATGTTTATTATGATCAGCATCGATCGTGGTACTTTTAAACCAATTGAGCTCGGTTTATGAGATTTTCTGACACCTATCTTTTCATTAGGTAGCGCTTTTTGATCGGCTATCGTCAAAACAGGAACATATATTATGGTATGTTATAATCACCCGCAACTCTGTTGTGCCAAAATTCGTTAATCGTGCGGGAACCGTACATTTTTTTGGGATAAAAAATATACCCCAAACTCTTTCCCTATATTCATATAGGTTCAGCGGTTTTGGTGTGAAGAAACAGATAACAAACACTTTTGCATTTATAATGTTAATTTCGATTTTCCAAAATTAGAGATATATATGTCGCAGTCATCTAGTTCAATCTGCGGTTCGATTGAATGACTAGCGCATTCATTGAATGACTCCATTCAATTGAATGACTCGGCCGAACGTCGACTGAACGATCGTCCCTCAACGTTCAACTAGTTAGCGATTTTTAACATAGCCCTTTGAAGAGAGCGGATATGAAATCAGTCAGGTAATTGAATGTATTTATTTTTAACGGAAAAGGAAATTATAAGAACAGTACCTATATAATTCTTACGTAATTAATAGCAATCTAGGTATTACTCCGTCTGTCCAATACGATTGGATTTGGTTAGGTTAGATGGCAAGGCGGAAGCGTAGCGCAGCGAAGCTCCCGCCTTAGCCATCGTGGTTATTTTTTTGTAAACCACCCAGAAGTAGCCGTCGCCTCATAATTGAAGTCAGTTTCTAGATTAACCTATTATTACGCCACCAACAAATACTTAAAAAAAATCATAGCATTCCATTTAACGACTTCACTATGATGACGTTTAGTCAAGACGTTAAACGTTACAGTCAGCGTCTTGACTAGTTGTCCTTCAGTCATTCAATAGAACGGTGTCATTCAATGAATACGCTAGTCATTCAATCGAATCACAGATTGAACCAGATGACTGCGACATATATACAGCTGAATGAAAAAGTAATAGATATGTGTACAATACTTGGCTGAGTAGTATATACCCGCCAGTCTGAGAGTCCGTTAGAGCGGTAATGAGCATTACAATGGTTGGCTTCCCTAGTTCAATGATACATCGAAAAGTGGTGAGTATGATGATGAATGATATTACGAAATGCACTGAGTGCCACGTATTGTAAATCTATGTTGGCTGACTAAAGCCCACGGCGAATCGAGGCTCAAACTTCGTATTAGAAAATGTCTATATTTTTATCAAATTATGCGCCTTTTGTTTATCACAAAGGTCAGAACTCGGAGCAGAAGACGCTACTAGCACATACATGAGTACATACAGTAAACAGTCCGACCAAAATCCTAGGTGTTGCTCTTATCAGACATTGACAGAAACGTTGTCAAGCGTCGAACAAAACTTTTTGATTACCGTCTGTGCTGTTGCTGCCTCTAGCGAAAAGACATTGCAAATATATTGTATGCTGATAAGAAAATCTTTCATACACGAGTTACGACGTCCTTTAACAATGTTACCTGCATTGTAGCAAAAACCTCCTGTACATCTGTCATACTCATACTACGTCAAACGTATAAACGAGATCTCCTCTGAGTCGGCCTACTCGTTAATTCTGTTTACTCTGTCCCCTATTTCGGTCTCATATTTTCCGGCACTTGCAAAATGCAACCCGTTTTTAATGTGACTTATAGAATATCACGTTAATATAGAGTATAGACGCGGTGGCACTCCGTCCCCAGTTGTACGCGACACGTGGAACAATGTTTTACGCGCGGCTCTATTAGGTACGCGTATTTCCCTCAGGAGAGCGAATGTATCTCAAATAACTGATATTGCTGGTTTATTTTAACGTTGGGGGAATTCAAACAAATCAAACTCTCGTTGTTATGTTATTAGTTCAGAATTGAGACGTATTGGGATAAGATTAACTCAATGGGTTAAACCTAAGTTTTATTTAGGATGTAATCAGGTTTGAGGATTTGAATTTAATCCATAATAAATTTGACTGTGTAGGTACGGTAAGAATGTATACTCCGGTTGTAATATTTTAGCTTAGTATTGTTACGAATGCGGACACGTAGTGTCATCTAGCGGCAACCAGGCGAAAGCATCACAGACAGCGTAAATCCCCTATTCAATACCAGATGCCGCTACTTGCATGTTTTTGTTTACTTGCGCGTACACTCTAGAATTTTCCCACGGTTGTTTACGTATTACGTGAACCGGTATTGTTCTCGGAAGATTCCCGAACTTTCTTTTACTCGCCTCGACCCGTATAAATAGGGCAGGTAAACACGCCGGGGGCCAGTCTTCGAATGTTTTCGAGTGAGCGATAAACAAAGCGACTTCGGAAGTGAGAAACAAGTGACTTAGTGAGTGAACCAGAGATAGTGCTTAGTGTTTAGACATAGTGATCTAGTGTGAGTTAGTGCATAGTGTTTGGACCTAGTGCTTAGTGTTTGAACTTAGTGCGTAGTGTTTGAACCTAGTGAGTTGTGTAACCTAAGTGTAGTATAAATAAAAGTCTTCAAGAGAGTCACCAGGTCTTTTTCTCCGAATCATCGAACCTCAGCACGTAACAGTATATTGAATTCGGTTCTATCAAACAGCTATTTTTTCTCACCTCCGGGCGGAAAACGTCAACTTTTGTCCCGCTGCGCTTACCGATGTTGCGGTTTTCCGCCTCCGTCGAAGAGAAAAATAATATCTATACCATATACGCACTATATGGACAGTAAATAAGAAAGCCTCAGATGGCAGATCACATGTTTTCTGCATATAGCTGGTTGGTAATGTAATGTTTAAATAGGTATGTCAAACGAAAGATTTTTGGAGTATCGAGTATTATATATAAGTTACCCGAATATGGACATATCAAAATACGTATTATTCTGAGACAGCATTGACACTAATTTGAATGGAAATTGATTTGGAATTGAAATACATTGTAGAATTCCTGGTATCAATCTAGATCGCTATGTGCCGATGAAGAATATAATTTTAGCGCTAACTCTAAAGCTACTCTTAAAAGCTTTAGCTTGTTTCAAAATTTTCCATGTTTTATGCAACGTGGATTCTACACGGAAAAATTCTTAGCTCTATTTTAAGAAGGCTTATTATTGGGCTTACGAGTAGGTGTTCTCATTATTTAGAGCTAAAAATTAAAATCAACTAAAGATATATTGGGTACATGATCTATAATAATTAAGACGTTTAGGCAAAAAAATGATTATTGTCATTCTCGAGAGTAAAAAAATTTCTCTACCTATTCATGAAATTAAATTTATCTAATATAATGCACTGTCATAAAAATTTGTATGAAATTTTGTGACTTGCTTTAAAAATAATATTAATCTGCATCCTTTCATCAATTTACGGATCATCCATTCCCACATTATTATAAAATTTCCTTCATTATTTCAATTCAACCCTTTCTCAATCATGGATTTTACAAAATAATATATTATTATAATACAGCGCCTAAAACAAACGGACCATTAAATTAGTACTGCAGCGAATGCTGATGGGCAGGGGTAGAGGTAGTATAAAATTAGCAGGTAGTCGGCTGCGGTATCGATCCGGCTATTTGCAGACTTTCGGCATAACCGGATTGTCTGGCCGTGTCTGTCCGGAACTCAGTTTATCCGCCACTTATTAAGGTTAGTCAAGCAGATATAAAAACTATAATTTGAATTTGGAAGAGGGATTATGTCTGTCATCACCATTAATTACTTCCCTCTATATAGGTCTCACTTCATTATCAAACTGCTCTTCAATATTTAAAACCCAAAGTGTCAAAGAATTGGAATCTATGTTTGATTTCCAAATACCACCTCACACTGAAGAAAAAGTTATACCACTTTTTCAAGATTGAAACTGAGACCTCAAATAATAATTCAATTTTTTTACTGTTTTGTTATTTATTTATTGGGTATAAATAGATAAATAATAAAAAAATATTCTCTTAAAATTGTAAGAAAAGAATAGATTTATTTGATCGTAACATTTTAATAAAGAAAATTGAAAACGATATGAGAAGTGAAAGAAATTGAAAAATGTCTTCGGAACTAATAAATTTCGGAATTAATAAGGTCTAACTTGATTTCTTCGGGTCTGGAGAGAATATTACCTGCAGGCATCACGTGATACCTGCTCCAATATTCTGAATCTAGAATGAGCTGAGCTCTAATAATAAACTTGCTCTGAGCTCTGTGGAGTCCGGCTCGGTTCAGCCACGAGTACGATAATATTATTATACCTCTCCGCATATTATATTCTGATGTAATCATGTTTTGATGCAAGAAGTAGGTAAGTATAATATTATTACCTGTCGGTATAGTAAACGTAATAAAATGATGATCGAAATAGAATGAGAGAAAGCTTTCAGCCAATGAAACCAAAAATATTATTCGAGTTCAAGTGTTGGAATAAAAGAATTCGAGGGCTAATTTTAATTAAGGAATTATGAAATACACATACGTAATATTCTTATAAAACAAATGCAATACGGATTTTGTGACCTAGGACCCTATAGATTGAATATAGAGACTGCGACCAATAACGTATTTATTGGCGTTATTTGTGTAAACCAGTTAGAGTGCAGATTAACAAAGTATTCAGCAGATTATCTGGCCGAGTCAGTCAAAGTGCAAAAATAATATGATCGATTATATTTGAAACGAGTATGGCTACGAGACGAGTGAACGGCGGACACAAGTCTGCATTCAACTTTAAACACAGTTGTCCTAGTAAGAGCGCCAGGTCTAAAGTTGTCAATGCTGATGATTACAGTACTCCCAAATTAATAATGCGCATGCAAATCTTCGCAAATTGTCGTAATCACGGAAACACTCAAATCTATGAAACGTAAGAGCCCCAAATAATGCTTTTGCATTTTGCACCTTGTTCGAAAGATATAGAAGTAAATATATCATATTAATTGTCTCTGTTTTTGGCGCACCGCGCATGTGCCACAAAACCTTTTATTGCGCATGTCTAAATCATGTCATGCCATGGCAACACCACCAACAAGTTGCTTAGACCACAGATTAAGTATACATAGATGGATTCTTAGCTCGCCAGCGCATGGCCATTTTATGCTTGTGTGCAATTGCTGTAGTGTGCGTGTAGGGATGGCGTATATCGATAAAAATATAAAATTAGACTACAGCTATCGACCAAGGCGACCATAATTTTATGTTACAGATTTTTATTAAACAACATCAAAAAAGGAGGTTATCAATTCGACCTGCATGTTCAATTTAGGATATATTATGCTCATTAAATTAGAAGTCGCTTTCAATTTGGTGAAAAGGTATTTTTTATCTATTTATTAAGTGTATGAAAATACTTAAATACAGGGTGCAATTAAACCTTCCTGCCAAATTTTGATATATTGATCCTTGTTCAAAATAAAAATACACGTATTTTTCTTTTAATATAGTCAGTACTAAAATGTTGAGAAATAGCTTCCGAAAGTTATCCTAAAAAACACTACAATTAAAATGTATACTACGCGTCGCCGGCGGGTGAGCGCGCGCGCGTCTCCCCCCACGTCACCCCCGCTCATTCCCACCGCCACGAGTAACCGTTCTGCATCGATTTTAAATGAGATAAAATATGTCATTAAAAAAATAACACCCAATTTTTTTTGCTAAATGACCTCTCCTAATGATACCTATGCCCTGGAAAAAATTTGGCAGGATGGTTTAATTGCACCCTGTATAAACAAAATATTTAAGTATATAATTACACAAATAGTTAAACATATACATAATATGTATACTCCATAAGCCACGAAAGCTTGTCCGGAGTGTAATAGCTAATATCAATAAAATCAACAGTTTTTATAAAACATAACAGAAGAACAAAATATATTATACTTTATTAAACTTAATTACTATTTACTATTAAGCAACTATTTTGTAGAATAACAATTATTATTATCAAAGAAATATAAGAATGAATCTCAGTCCTACTTATTTAAAGTAATTCCAAAAACGCTTAGGTGCATTTCTTTACCTATTAAAATATAATTATGTAATAATATTTATACAGAAAAAGACTTAAAATAGATACTTCGACGCCCCCTGAATAATGATATTATAATAATAATAATTAATAACCTAAGTAGGACTCTAGAGTCTAGACGATCAATTTTATTGTGCAATATCACGGTGTGTGCAATCAAAATCATAGAGCACTAAACCATATATTATTCTTCACTTTCAATCTTATTATCAAATTAATAGTTGAAAATAATTATTATCTTCATTATAGGTCTCTCCGTCACCACCATAATATTGAACTCTTCTTTATGAGCATTCCAATAACCTGAAAAAAATAAATGGTTTAGTGTTAATAAAATATGTACTATACTACTACATACTATAAAATATTATACACATAATTCATAATATTGTATACGGGGCAATATGCTTTATGTAAGTTTTCCATGCTTAACCCATCCAGCCCCAAGCGGAACCCTTTGCACTTTGCTACACTATTATTCGGAGTAATAAAATCAAAAACTCCCTCCTACCTCTTTGAGAAACTGCACTGGGCTAGTGAGAGACAGGCTATTACTAGAGGCTCGGCATATCTCCTTGATACTCCGTGTCATCATTCTACCGCATTTAGAGGTAGCTTCAGATACCTGGCAAGTAAGATCTGGAACAACCTTCTTCCGCCTTCTTACCGAGCTCTGAAAACAAAAAATACGTTTAAATTAAAATTGAAAACACTCCTGATACACGAGCAACTACAAGCTCCATAATAAAAGAATTAATCCTTACTTATTAATATAAATATTATAATTCAATAAAATTCAATAATATCAAATTACATATTATGTTGTAGGTATATATTTAAATAGATTATATAATGTGTTAAAATGTTTCTAAATTGTATCATAGTTTAATAAATACCATAGTATATGATTGTATTAATCTATTATATTAATATAACAATTAATAGGTATCACTTACCGTTGTGGTTTAAGCCGAAACCAGGAGATATAAAAGGAAGTTCGCAGTTGCTTGCCAGATATTATACTAGCTTAAAAGTTGGCATCAAAATAATTCATGTTGTTGCTGGCTACCGAGGCAATGGGTCTACATCACTTTTGGGCCCTGGAAGGAATTGGAATTGTTGACGGTTCGTACACTTACAGTTCTATTATTATATAAAATATCAGAGTGAACAGAATAAATAAAGTAATAAGATATTTCATGTCAGTATAATAACTATCACCAGAATAATATTGTTGTAAAATACACTTACCATACTCTTTTTAAAGTATAATCCGCACTATAAGTATTAAATTTTATAATAGCCCTTTATCTCATAATATATTATAATATGTACTTATATCTATTAATAGCACTCGTTAGTTGCTATATGAACTTGACCTACATAAAATATTATGTAGGTCACAGGCGGTCGGCGCGAGCGCGTGCTCCCCGTATAACTTCGTTTCAGGCACTGAAGCGCGGGAATAGGTATCTCCCGAAAGTCCCGAAGCATGGCATGTCGTTGCGTCACAGGTGCGCTCGTGCATGGTGCCTTATCGTGTAACAATCATATTATTATTATCAACCACGCCATCTGGTGTAATTCATAAAACCAGATTGTAGGCGGGACTTGTCATCCCTACCAACCTCTACTTTCATAGAGGCTGGTAGGGGAAGTCTATATAAGGTCGACATCGCATTCAGACGGCACTCTTCGTTCAGATCTCTTGGCTAGTGGAACCTATGCCGGAAAATTGAGTGAAGTGTTTGTGTATTAGAAATATTACTAGATTGTGGAATAAGAATAAAGTGAATTGGAAAACATATCTTGTTTTACTTGATTTTACATATCAGAAGTGGCATACGATAACAAGGTACGTAACGTATTATTATTTTCTTTTTTTTTTCTTTTTTTTATTTTTACTGTTATAACATTGTTTTTACAGTGTTTATTTTGAACCTTTGGAATAAATAATTCTTAATATTGATCATATCTAACTATATTCTGGTATTTAAAAATCTTGTTCTTTTTTTTTATATAATATATACACCGTAGATGAAAATATAGTAATAGTTAATTAAACATTACATTTACAGAGATAACAATTGAAAAGATAATATATTTTTAATTATTGTTTTAATATCACTTCCGGTTAGCGATTAATATAAATTGTCATATTTTAAGATACTATTACAACACTGCTAACGATTCATAATATATTCATGTATTTGAATTATTATAAAAATTGTTTACCTTACTGTTATCGTACCACACCCACAATTGAAAATTATTCTATAATGACTATTATTTATATTGCAATCGAAATATGGTAATGGTTTTTAATTTATATTTTAAAAAGGAAAATTTTATTACTATTGAAAATGTTATGATAATATGGATTTAAATTATTATTTATTTCATAATAATATTATTGGAGTCAATTAAAATCTATTAATAACAATGAATTATGGATTAACAAATTTATATATTTCGAATGCAATTTTGAGTCTTAAAAAAATATTCTGTTTTATCTTAATTAATTTCTATTTATTCTGAGTTTGATGATTTTGAAATCATGTTCAATAAAAGTAGTATTATAATTTATTATGTAATATATCATGTAAAACGAAAACAAAGACTACAGGTATTATATAAAATGATAAGATACGTCTATATTTTATGTTGTGTCTTGATAACCATCACGCTGTGTTTGTATACATTATAATAATACAATAATTTGAGTTTCAGGAATAATAATTCGAAATGGATATGGATAAAGGTCTGGAACATTCAACTGGATCCAAAAGTCCAATTTTGCAAAGATTACCCATAGCCGATAGAGGTCGTACCCGATCGAGAAGTGTGGATCAGACAAGGGAACGCCGCACACATAGCCGCAGTTTATCAAATGAAAGACTACGAGAATTACTAATCTATAAACAGCAAATGTATAATTTAGAAAAACAATTAAATAATGAACGCCGAGAGCGTGAGTTACAAGAATCGGAGCTGCGTGACTGGAGACGACGATACCATGATCACTATCGAAGCATTGATCGTGTGAGTTCTGAACGCGACAAGGCTTGTGAGAATCCTTATCGACGTATCCATTACAGTGTTGGAAAGGATAAGTATAGGAGCCCTGGACGGGATAGGAGCCCTGGACGGGATAGGAGCCCTCTAAGGGACAGGAGCCCTCTAAGGGACGGGAGCCCTCTAAGGGACGGGAGCCCTCTAAGGGACGGGAGCCCTCTAAGGGACGGGAGCCCTCTAAGGGACGGGAGCCCTCTAAGGGACGGGAGCCCTCGAAGGGACAGGAGCCCTCGAAGGGACAGGAGCCCTCGAAGGGACAGGAGCCCTCGAAGGGACAGGAGCCCTCGAAGGGACAGGAGCCCCCGAAGGGACAGGAGCCCTCGAAGGGACAGGAGCCCTCGAAGGGACAGGAGCCCTCGAAGGGACAGGAGCCCTCGAAGGGACAGGAGCCCTCGAAGGGACAGGAGCCCTCGAAGGGACAGGAGCCCTCGAAGGGACAGGAGCTGTCGAAGGGACAAGAGCCCTAGAAGATGCAGGAGCTTTGAGAAGGGCCAAAGCCGGAGCATTGGAAGGGACAAAAGTCGGAGCCCTGATCAGGACATGTTTCTGAGCCCTAGACGAAAAACATATAGGGCCGTAGAGGAGGACCAGAGGAATTCTAAAAGAGACAGCTACTGGCCTGGTGAGTCAACATCTTCATTCTTTAAAGACTTTTTAGATGTAATTAAAAATACAAATTGCAGTGAGCGCTCTAGTTTTCCTAATCTAAATAATGTCTTGCCAGAATTTGATCCAATGTGTAGAGAGCAACCGATTACTACTTGGCTTGGTAAGGTTGATGAATGTGCCGATATTTATGGGTGGGATGACCGCCAGACAATTCATTATGCCTTGCCAAAGCTGAGTGGTCACGCTAAGCTTTGGTATCAAGGATTACCTTCTCTTAAAAGATCATGGTATGAGTGGAAGATTTTGTTAAAGGAATCCTTTCCGGATACCGAAAATTATGCAGAGTTATTGACAGAGATGCTCGCCAAGAGAGCTCGATTTGGAGATTCACTTGAATTATATTATTATTCTAAAATTAATTTATTGAATCGCTGCAAAATTTTCGGTAAGGAAGCAATAGACTGTTTAGTTCATGGTATTGATGATAAAGGTGTAAGGGTAGGGGCCCAAGCTGCGAATTTTGTCAAACCAGAACAGGTTTTAAATTTCTTCAAAACTTTTAAATTTCAAATTAAAGACAATAGTGTAGATAACAAGAAAGAAAAGAGATTTAATAGTAATAATTTATTTCAAACTCGATCGACAAATAAACAAAACGATTTCTCTGTTAAACCAAGACAAAGTCAGCAGTCGGATTCTGTAATTTGTTTTAACTGCAAAGAGAAAGGCCATCCTTGCTCTAAATGTCCAAAACCTATCGTCCAGTGTTCTTACTGTCGTTTGATTGGTCATGCTCTTCCAGATTGTCCAAAGAAAAAATTAATGAAACCTGAATCTGAAAAGAATAAAAATGTTTTAAAAGTTAATATAAATGAAAGTACTTATGATGCAAATCCAACAAATTCTGAACTCATAAGTTTGTGTGATAGCGATAAAATATTAGATAGTTCTTCTCATAAATATAAAATAATAGTCAAGATAAATGGACAGCCAACGGCTTGCCAAGTAGATTTAGGTAGCGAAGCTACGTTAATACGTAAATCAGATGCAACAAAATTAGGTCTATCTTGGCTAACCGTTGACAGTCCATTATTACGTGGACTAGGAAATGTACCTTACTTACCATTAGGAAAACTAAAATTGATAATCGAGGTTCAAGGTATAATTGAAAAAGATGTAGATTCCTTAGTTGTGGATGACCATTTAATTAATAGTCCAGTTCTTTTAGGACATACCTTTACCGAGCGTCCGAGTATACGCATTGTGAAAACAGCTACAGACTTGCAATTCGAAAAAGTAAAATTCAACAGTAGAAAAGAATTAAAGTGTCAAAGTGATTTTAAAATAGGTGTCGGAGAAATGAAAACAATCAGAGTTTATACAGATGATGATGTTAGTGGTAATGTGTATGTCGGTGGCTCGGTAAGGGGATGCTTAGGAAAGGAATATTACCTGTTACCAGGAGAGTATGAGATTCACTCGGGTTCATGTTTGTTGTTAGTACAAAATTTGGGTACAAAACCTCTTATTTTTTCGAAAAACTCATTAATTACACGAGCTAGTTATTTAGGTGAAATAAAACAAATTTTTACTATAACTAAAGACATTCGAACGGTTACTGACGATTTAAACATTTTATGCGGGGAATTTTTAACTAACGATGAAAAACAAAAATTAAATAACGTTTTGGAAAAGTTTAAAAGTTGCTTCTCCACTGGTGTTCATGATCTAGGTTACACTACAGAAGCTGAAATGGTGATTCAGCTAAAGGACACTGAACCAGTAGTTTACCGGCCTTATAGAATGTCACATTCAGAAAGGGAACAAGTTAAAGGAATGGTGAATGATTTGGTTGAGAGTGGGATAGTTCGCGAGTCAAGTTCACCATATGCAAGTCCGATTGTTTTAGTGAATAAAAAGTCCGGCGAAAAACGACTCTGTGTGGACTATCGCGCTCTTAATCGGAAAACTAAAAGGGATCATTACCCTCTTCCCCGAATAGAGGACTTACTTGACCAATTGTCAGGACAGATGATTTTTACGACACTGGATTTGGCATCAGGTTATCATCAAATTCCGATTGCAGAAGAGTCCATAGAAAAGACCGCATTTGTCACGCCTGATGGGCAATACGAATATGTTCGTATGCCCTTTGGGTTGGCAAATGCGCCTGCAGTATTCCAACGTCTCATGCATAAGGTATTGTCTAGCGCTAAATATGTAGTTATATATATGGACGATGTACTGATTCCAGCAGCATCTTTTGAGGAGGGTCTAGCTCGCTTAGAAGAAGTACTGACATTGCTACAAAAAAGTGGCTTGACACTTAAAATGAGCAAATGTAACTTTTTTCAAAATCATATAGAGTTTTTAGGATACGAAATCGATAAAAATGGTATCAAACCCGGTCTCCAAAAAATACAGGCTGTATCAAAATTCCCATCTCCAAATAATCAACATGACGTTAGAAGATTCTTAGGTTTGGCTAGCTTCTTTAGAAGAT
Organism: Plebejus argus; assembly: GCA_905404155.3. Lineage (NCBI taxonomy): Eukaryota > Metazoa > Arthropoda > Insecta > Lepidoptera > Lycaenidae > Plebejus > Plebejus argus. The sequence goes on along the minus strand of FR989935.1, from coordinate 5,255,432 downwards.
TTGTCAAAGATTTTGCGATTATAGCTCGACCTTTGACAAGTCTTTTAAAGAAGGATGCCGGTTGGAAATGGACATCTGCACAACAAGACGCTTTTGAGACCTTAAAAAAATAAATTGACAGAAAGACCAATTCTTACCTTATATAATCATAAAGCCGAAACACAATTGCACACAGACGCGAGTAAGGTTGGAGTAGCAGGTATATTAATGCAACGATTAGGTTCAGATCCTTGGAGGGTAGTGGCATATTATAGCAGACAGACTACGATTGACGAGCAAAAATTGCACTCCTTTGAACTCGAGACCTTAGCTGTAGTTAGTTCTTTGAGTAAATTTAGAGTGTATCTGGTCGGTATTAAGTTCACAATTGTTACAGACTGTAACGCCTTACGCTCTACTTTCACTAAGCGCGATTTAGTACCTCGCATTTCCCGGTGGTGGATACAGTTTTTGGAATACGATTGTGAAATTGAATACCGACCTGGCGAAAGAATGGCTCATGTAGACGCCCTCAGTAGAAACCCAATACCCTCGGACGTAGAACATCCACACACATTAGATATTTTGTCGATTAATACAGAAGATTGGATTGCAACAGTTCAATCTGGAGATTCTGAAATTAGACTAATTAAAGAAGTTTTAGAAGATCCCTCCACTAGTAAAATTGCTAAAATATACAAAGAATATAAAATAAAGAATAATAAAGTTTTTCGCGTTATAGATGACAAAACAATACGATGGGTGGTCCCAAAAGGTGTTCGTTGGACATTACTTAAAGCTAATCATGACGACGTAGGTCATTTTGGGTTTGAAAAGACGCTACAGCGCCTTCGTGCTTACTACTGGTTCCCAAAAATGCGACGATTCACCAAGAAATACGTGTCTGCATGCCTAGAATGTGCGCATCATAAGCTCCCATCTGGAGCGAAAGAAGGGGAACTTCATCCAATCCCTAAAGTAGAAGTCCCGTTTCATACGGTACATGCTGATCATTTAGGTCCTTTTGTGCGCAGCAAACATAAAAACACTTATTTGCTAGTGATCGTTGATTCCTTTACTAAGTATGTAAACCTAACCCCAGTACGTAGCACAAAAACTAAAGCGACTATTAAAGTATTTAAGACCTTCTTTAGCTATTTCGGAACCCCTACTCGCTTGATAACAGATCGGGGTACTAGTTTTACAAGTAAGAAATTTAAGTCATTTCTGCAAAAATCGGGGGTTAAACATGTATTAAACTCGGTAGCTACACCACGAGCTAATGGACAGGTAGAACGTTACAATCGAACGATTCTCTCGTCGCTTAGCACGATGTCTCATGGAAAAAGTCCTGATAGATGGGATGAATTTGTTCAGGATGTCCAAATGGGTATAAACTCTGCTGTACATGACATTACAAAGAAATCACCATCAGAATTATTATTTGGCAAACAAATTAATAGTGCATCACAAGGCGTATTAAATGAAGTAGTAGATGATATTATAGTAAATAGTTCGGTTGATGTCAATTTAAAAGATATTAGGGATCAAGCTGGAGAATTAATTAAAGAAAATCAAATGCGTAACAAGGAAAGATATGATAAAAATAGAAAGAAAAGTACTCGATACAAAGAAGGAGATCTTGTTAGGGTAATAAGAACTATAGTAGGTAATCCTGGCCAATCTAAGAAACTTGAACCCAAATGTCAAGGTCCCTTTAGGATTAAAAAGCTGTTGCCCAATGACCGATTTGTTATTGAAGATACGCCATTAACTAAGAAGAATGGTAAACGTTACGAAGGAATAGTCTCTATAGATAAAATATTTCCTTGGCTTAGTTTTGATAATAATCCTGAAAGTGATTCCTCTAGTAATGATTCCTCAGACGAAAAGTAATTACTTTATTGAAAACTGGCGAGAGGTTATTTTGATAAAAAAAAATGTTAACTAGTGAAATTTATTACTCATATTATTATAATTCAATTATAATTATACATCGCAACTCAATCAAATGAATGTAATTATTGTTTATTAACTTGCTGATTGTTTACTATTTATTTACATACTATTTTAAGCTACTATTGTACTAATTAAATTATAACTAATAAATTGGTGTTCACATTGATTTAGTATGAAATAATTACTTATGAATTAATATGATTATGATGTATTTTTTTTTAGTTTAAGTTCCTTATTTTGATTACTTTCAATTAATATTGATATTTATTAGTTATGTATTTAAGAACTATTGTAAACGAGAGGACTCGTTTGAATCGGATGGCCGACTGTAACAATCATATTATTATTATCAACCACGCCATCTGGTGTAATTCATAAAACCAGATTGTAGGCGGGACTTGTCATCCCTACCAACCTCTACTTTCATAGAGGCTGGTAGGGGAAGTCTATATAAGGTCGACATCGCATTCAGACGGCACTCTTCGTTCAGATCTCTTGGCTAGTGGAACCTATGCCGGAAAATTGAGTGAAGTGTTTGTGTATTAGAAATATTACTAGATTGTGGAATAAGAATAAAGTGAATTGGAAAACATATCTTGTTTTACTTGATTTTACAATCGTAAATAGCAGCTATCGTTTTAAACTTATTTAAGTATTCCTAGATGTTTATTATTTTATTTATTATTATATTATGTATATTATTATTCGTTATGTTAAACCATAATTATGTTGAATCTGTCGTGCGTCATGCGTAATCTATAGGAACCACGGAAGATCAGGTACCGCGGCGCAGTATTCTGTGCCGTGGTAATACACCTGAGTGGGTATCCTTTTCGGCATTATGCAATGCACTGCCTAATGATGCCATTATTATTATTATTTCTTTGTTGAATTGTTTTGTATGCTCTTACATAGTATTGTTGTTCTTTCTGATGTTGTTGTTATTTTAGTTAAGCAGTTTTTCTTTCTTTTGGGTTATTGCTTGGTTGTTGTTTCTGTGTGTGCTGTGCATTGTCGTAATGTGTGAATAAAGCATTTTATTATTATTATTATTATTATAACCCAGGTGCCGCATAACAACTAAATATATATTGTGTCTGGAATTCGACGATTGAGGTATTAAATTTATTTTATTAAATGATTATGACTTTAGCCTTATTAAAATTTTACATTTTACTTAGGTATTAAAAAAGAGTACCTAATGCCAGGATAAAATTTCAAGAAGTATCTTTAAGTAACGAATTGAGTACTTACAGGGGGGAAGTGTGAGAGCTGTTGATCATGCAATTATTTTACTCTCCGTTAGAACTTTCTTTATTTCAATAAAATCATTGTTTCAAACTTACGTTTGAAATGATAATTCCAAATTCCAATATTGTGATGCCTTCATAAGGGAGTAAGGATTAAAAACTTGCATGAAACTTGCGTCTAAAATATATATCTGTTTGTCGTCTATTTTGAAGCATTTTCAACCTGAAAAAAAAATCATTTAGTCCATGACATTATTTTTATCGATAAACTATAGTTCAAGTAAGGCGCATCCCTAAAATACACGTAAAAAACTATGCAATATTTATAGCCAAATTATTACTTGATGTGACATTTTTATCACTAATGCCTTATATAGCATGATTAATGGATTATTATACTTATAAATTTTCTTTTTTAGCTTACAAAAATACCGATTGATAAGCCCAAACAACGTTGTTGAAAACTTACGTATGTTATGTTAAATCCACGTGTTTGAGGCATTCCTTGGCCGTTTTTATGGTTTATTATATAGCGGAATCACAAAATGCAATAATATATTGCATTGAACGTTCACTAAACACTTTTATTACCACTTTTTATACATGAAATATGCAGACGCACTCGTTTGTTATGTTCTACTAAGTGGGACATAACATTACAGGCTTTTGACGTTTACACACCGATATGAGCTTTCTCTTTCACCCAAATTACTACATCGTTAGTTAGAAAGAGTAACATTATCAGCTGTCAAAATATAAGGCGGACTCCTATAGTATTATTACCTCAATGGCTTAGACAGTTAGCGTTGACATGGCATGACATGATTTGGACATGCGCAATAGGTTTTCTTCCGACGCTCGGGAAAAACGGTCGTTGCTGAACAATGACGAAAATTTATTATCACTTTGGGAGCACTGTACTTCAGTTTAGATTTACTCAAAGAAACAATTATTTTTGGGTTCATCCAAATGCCTCAACCGGAAGGCTCCGAAATTAATGTTGAGGCAAAATTACGACGTTTCTACAACCCCAGTGGTTTATATTAAGACACCTAATTAATCAATAAATTGTAATAAAGACGTATCGCTACAATAACGGCGAGTAGCGGCCTGCTTTAATTACAATTTTTGAATTGATTTGGACGTTTACATTGATTAATGATAGCGTCTCAAAACACTTCGGATAGGAAGCTGCTCCCAATTCTACTTTTATAATGCTAAATCAGTGCAGCTTCGTTTTTTACTCACTCTGTTTATACAATTACAAAATTGTATTGACATTAAAACTGATCAATGTCGTCGATTTGATATTTCATCGTAATATAATTGTGGTGGACAAACAAGCGTCACAATAAAATACACACTTTCAACGTTTTCTAAAAGCGGCAGATATATCATACAGGTACTGTAATTAATGTCACCACTCACATCATCATAAAGTGTATTTATTTCGAAACCGGTCGTTAATTTCCTAAAACTTATAATAGTTTCTTAATATAATAGTGGAAAAAGTGCACGAAAAATTGTGTTTTATTAATGTTCAACATGAATTTACACCAAGAACCGACAGTACAATTAATCACATAATATACCACTCACATTCCCACCTAAGTGACATTATTTTAAAGTTCGATAGGAAAAGGACTGCATTAATGTTGCATTATCAAATCTTAGAATCGGGGCACATGGTTTATTTTATTCAATGTAACGTCCCCTTAAATTACGAGGAACCGAGATCCATTAAGTGCTTAAGTGCCTTCCAAGCACGAAATTGGGATGATAATGGAAATGGGTTCCGCACTATGTTAATAGCACGAGCGGGCTGATCGTCAGTTGTTTCAGACGATGTGCGCCGCTATAATTGATACAATAATTTTAACATAGTCTCATCATATTTTATTAAGAAGGTAGTGAAAAGCGTAGAGCGAACCCTGAGTCTTGATACTATCTATACATATAATAAAACTGTAGAAATGAAAATTCTGTACATTAAAGATATTCAAAAAATAATAAGCACTGTGTTACTACATCGCTATAGAAGCCAAAAATGTGGTTAGTTTTTTGTCTGTCTGTCTGTCTGTCTGTCTGTATGTTTGTTCCAGCATCACACGAAAACTACTGATCCGATTTGAATGCGGTTTTCGCAGATATATTGGTCTTCTTCCAACTTAACATCTGGTGTATAAAATTTTTCCCCCCACCCTTCTAAGGGGACAAAAGAGGGGTCAGATTTTTTCAAACTTTTTTCTTTAATACAAAAACTACTGATCCGATTTGCAAACGGTTTCCGCAGATATATTTGTCTTCTTTAAACTCAACATCTGGTATATAAAATTTTACCCCCTACCCCTCTAAGGGGACCAAAGAGGGGGTAAGATTTTGTATCAATTTTTTTTCTTTAATGGACTTACTTCATATTATTTACTGTATTTTCCAACTCAACATTTGGTGTATAAACCCCCCCTCCCCCTTAGGGGACAAAAGACGGAGGAAGATTTTGGATCAACTGATGAAGTAGAAATACTTTATATGGCAAAACAACATTTGCCGGGATAGCTAGTCATAGATTATATATCTATGACTAGCGAATCATGTTTGCGAAGATATAGTATGCACAAATGACGTCGATCTCGGACATTCATAGACGTAATGTTCCATCATGGGCCAACATGGAGAATATTGGAGAGGCCAAAAAAAAACTAACATATTTTAAAAGTATATTATAACTAGACAATGCCCGGAACTCCGTTGCGCCGAAATTTGTTAATCGCGCGGTAACTGCACATTATTTTTTAGACATAAAGATTTTAGTAAAATCGGTTCAGCGGCGAATATAGACAAACTTTCGCATTTGAAATATTAGTAATTAGTCAGTATTTAATAAAACAACAGGGAACTGAAGTTTTTTATACTTGAAATGTCTTGGCTAGAATAAAATTAGAACTAACGATGCGAAAGACAAGCAAGAGTTGCACAAAAATATGACGTAATCCTGATTTTACACGCACGAGTAGTATATACTTCGTTTGGAATTATTTTACTTCTGACATAACCTTTAAGCCAACTAAATAAGGACCACTGTCCTACGGACTCAGAGATAAAACCAGTGGCGTAGTTAGATGCCGTGGAGCCCGTAGTAAGTATCAGTTTCTAGTGTGCGCTCTCCTGATTTAGTTTCCTTTCTCATGTTAAAGTCCAAAGTCTACCATAAACTAATTTTGCTAAAATATTTACCACGAAATATAATCTGTATAAAGTTATTTTATCTTTGACATGATCTTTATGCCAACCTGCATCCGACCACCGTCTTAAAAAGACATATTTTTTTCGATTCTTAAGTTTTGCCAAAAATTCTACCTTATTATCAAACATCTTAACACGAAATATGCATAGAAAACGTTTATTTTAAGATTTTAATAAACTTTATTATTATATCAGACATATTTTGACGCTCTGAAAGCATTTTCGAAATGCGATGATAATGTACTATTATGGACTAGAGTTTGAGTGCGGGGGCCCCAACACGCAGGGCCTGTAGCACCTGCTACAAATGCATAGTAAATCCGGCCCTGACTGTAAGTTGGCCGGCGCCCTTGTATTGAGATTGTATCATTCCAATGCCATACATCATACAAATTCATTTGCGAAGATTTGGCAGGGCCGGATATACGAATTATTTATCGATCGAGTGCTAACTCGATAGAAATGGAAATGGTCGCGCTCATTCGTAACTTCGGCACAATAAAGAAGTTGAAATACCTCCACGTCGGGTACAAATGGGAGAAGTTTAAGAAAGCAATCGGCCTTATATGGTCGTTATGGACCACTATGTAGGAGCCGGCGTGAAAACCATTGGAAACTTACATTTATTGCCCCATTTAATATAATTCCAGTGGAATGAGTTTTTTCCCCGCCGTAATAGTTGTTAATCTGTTTCCGGACTATAATTTTATTGGTGTTAATTTTCACACCGAATTGGTGAATTGTAGGTACTTTTATTGATCGTTACTAATGGAAATTTTTATTTATATAGTGCCCAAGGTGTAATAATAATAGCTCCCACACCGATTTCGGTGTCGGTGGCCGGTTTCATTGAAACCAGGCCAGCTACGCAGGAGTAATTTTATAGTGCCCAAGTGTGTGCGCAGTACACAAGAACACTCTCTATTCCTTTACTCTCATAACCCAGTGGGACGGCAGACCGACAGGACCGGCGAAAGATCAGGCGCAGGACCGACTTTTTACATACCCATCCGACGCATGGATAAATGATCCATACTTGTCAGACAATCAGGTGATCAGCCTGCATTGTCCTAACCAAACTTGGAAATAAATGTTTCCAACGCGGAATACCGCGCTCTATACCACTAGACCACGGAGGCGAGGCCCAAGGTATATATTATGTATAATATAACTTATAAGTAACTTCGGTGTGTATAATAATATGTATTTGTTACATATATAAGCAAAAACTACACATTAATATTATAGATTTTTATCAAATTAGGCATGGAAGAAGTTTATGTTATGAATTATATATAACATAGGCTACTTTTTATCACCAAAAAAGTGCGGTGTTTTAAAATCTAATAGGTAAGACACCTTAGGGACCTACCCTATGCTACAAAAAGCTTATACAATAACAGTTCTAAGTATGAAGTTAAATACGGAATAGAAGACATGGTGTTTTCCCCTATAATTTGAATAAACCTTGTAATTTACTTACCTCATCATCTGGCTTATATATCTGGGTATACCTACATAGAATACACATTTTTTTATTTGAAATCATTTTCCCAATCCTCAACCCTCCAAGCGACAAAAAAAAACTGATTTTTTAAACTATTACTTACCTCCTTCATCCAATTAGGTCTTCAATTATCTTAGATATTTACAATATATTTCATTAGATGCACCAGCCCTTTGGAGTATCAAGTATCAGCCGTCAGCAACAAAATTAATCTCGGAATAGCCGAGAAAGTTAGCGTTGCTTCGTCATCGAGTAATTGTTACTAATCGAGTTTGGCACCTCGTGGAGCACCCAGACACAGAGTAACTAGCGTAGTATAATAGAGGCCGTACTAAAAGCCTGTTGTTCTCTACCGTGTTAAAAGGTAACTAAATAAGGTATGAGCAATAAAGTCGTATTTTCAATGACTATATTTGGACACTAAACTACAAAATGTAGAACATTAGAAAATGCAAAAAGGTCTTACGTTTCTGAACAAGCAATAAAGTTGTAATTTCAACGACTTTGTTCCTTGACTCAAACTTAGAACTTTAGATGAAAGGGTAGAGGAGCAAAAATATATATTTCTCTTTCACTCTTATGGGTTTCCGGCTGAAATTTGTAAAATAAATTACAAAACAACGTTACGATTTTAGTGTTGCGTCTATGTATGTATATGTCGCAATCATCTGGTTGAATCAGCTGATGAGCAAGATGGCCTTTAGTCATGCTTTAGTCATTCAATTTAATGGTGTCATTTAATAAATGTGTTAGTCATTCAATGAAATAACGGATTCAACCAGATGGCTCTGATATCCTGTTCTAGGTATTCTAGGCCGGGAGCCGGGCAGCTAACGAGTCCGCTTTAATTATACATATCTCCTTGTCTATGTCCACTGTAACAAGTTTAAGGCCGAAACTAACGTTGTTATAGGGTGTGCGCTAGATATATCCCTTACAAATATTTGCCCAGATAACTCGGTTAGCTTTTAAGTTTCAAGTAAAAGTTTACTTTTTCTTTTAACATAATGAATTTTAGTTTAATTCTTGGTTAATCTAAAAATGTAACTCTGTAGCTGACCCGGCAAATCTTGTTTTGCTATATAAATTATTTCTAGTATCAATATAAAAAGTACATAAAAATCTCAGGCCTAACGAATGTACATACAACATTTCATTAAAATCAGTTGAGCCGTTTTGGAGGAGTTCGCGCGCAAACACTGACACGAGAATTTTATATATTAGATGTAAACCGAAAAGATCTTTTTTTTTTTAACATGGGGAAATGCTTTACGCATCCCCGGCAGATTGGGGATATCGGCCGGGGTATGTGGGACTCAGAGTTGCGGGTACGATAGAACCTACCGCAACTCTACCAGCGATCGTCTACATTTTGCAGACGCGACACCACTCCGCTACTCGGGGGGCCGCGATGCGCAGGAACACCTTGCGCATCACGGCTCTCTCTCTAGGACTCGGTGCAATGGGCGGCGGTGTCCCCACACCACCGCCCTGAGTACCTGGCTAATGTAAGTCGCCGCGGCCACTCCGTCGCGTGCGTCTTCTTCTCGGCCGTCTCAAAGGGTCGAGCGCCTCCCGTTCTCTCCTGCGCTCGGCCTCCTCTTTTGCGGTGATGACTTCCTGGGCAAAGTCATTTACTGCCTGCCATGCGATCTCACTGCTCAGCATTGCCCGGATTATCGCTGGCAGCGAGAGGTCCATTCCAATGACGGCCGTAAGAGCCGTACGTTGCTCCGTCCAGGAAGGGCACGTCGTCATTGTGTGCTCGGCCGTGTCCCTTTCGTCAAGGCAATGGTGACACCTTGTGTCACTTTCTCTCCTAGCTGTCTGACACAAATACTGACCGAAGCAGCCAAACCGAAAAGATGTAAGTATTTTATGGAACAAAAAAATGGTTCTAGACACTCAACTCAAAAAGTCGGTTGCTACTCGCTATGTATGTAATTATGTTAGCTGAGTTTACTATTCATTAGCGATATACGTTTTCTATAGCGTCAAGCGTGACATAAAACATAGATCATCTATACTAATATTAGAAATGCGAAAGTGTGTATGTCTGTCTCTCCGCCTGTCTATCTGTCTGTCTGTTACCTCTTCACGCCCAAACCGCTGCACCGATTTGGCTGAAATTTGGTATGGGTAAACTTTAAGTCCCGGGAAAGGACATAGGATACTTTTGATCCCGGAAAAATGTACCGTTCCCACGCAATAAACGAATTTTAGCGCAACGGAGTTTCGGGCACCATCTAGTATAAAATATACTGCTTCCCGAGGACACCTGGCCAGATTATTATTTTTTCTCATCCAAAACTCCTCGCATTTGCCCCTTCTGGGGCAGCCAGATAAAAATAGTAAAACTACTTAAATATACATGAAAAGCCACGGAGATAACAAGTTAAGAGCTGAAATCCTGCAGCAAATCTTAATATATGCGAGAGCGACACTTGTAATTGTATAACTCAAACACAGTATAATGTGGTACAGACTACAGTAGAGTAACTCATTACTCAGCCGTGTCTTAAAAATCAGACTCACACGACTCTAGATGACACGCGTGCGGAAGAGTGTGCGGAGTGATATCGTAATAATAATCTTATGGACGTCGCAACATTCACGTTCGTTTTGCTCAATACTGAGTCTCTATCCAAAGGATTTGTGATACGGGTATTAGACAAGATACAGAAAATCCATTTATTACTTTCATACTATACAATTAGGTAATGTTTATTTTTAATTTTTATTTCATTATAAATTCATGACTTTTTGTACGATTTGAACTTCATGTGACGAACCACTAAAGCATAGAGATCATCGCTTGGTATTTTAAAGTATGTCATACGCTTGGTATGTGTGCGTGCTGTCGATTCCGTCTAGTACGAAGTTGGTCTACTGTATCATTTATACTGAGTGTCAAAGGTCGAGCACCTGAGAGTATCTAATTAACATAGGTTGAATATGAGATACATGTATCTAATTGAATCAGCTGACAGAGGCTGTTGCTCTGAGAGCTTCCAAATTTTTAACCCTAAAATGGGCGTGGTATTTTTGATCCACAAAGTCAACTTTCGCTGTACAAACGAGACAAGGTGACAAATGAAATAAATAGAGTCCAGCGGCCGTCGGCGATTTACATTAACCCTCAGCGCCGGAACCGGGCGCCGGCGAGCGGTGACGGGTTGAGTGCATTTTGCAGTTAAGCGTTTTAAAAATAACACTGTCAAATTGAAAATGCACCAGATTTAGTTCGCCCGGTGAGGTAAATCGATCTTTATTTATGGAACCTAACGTGGCTGTATTTTAGACGCAAGACCTGCCAGGATTTTGGCTGGTTCTTTAAAGATCTGTTAGGTTGTACTTGAGGTAGAAATTAACACGCAGATTTTAAAATTTATTATTTATTTAATTTTATTATTTATTAATTTATTTTTAAAAATAGGAGGGGAGAAAAGCCAATAGGACTTGTATACTGTACAGGGTGCAATATAAATGATATGAGTATGATAATACTAGGAGTATTAAGTCCTTCGTGTAGAGTTCACTAAGAAAGTAGTTCAAAAGTTAGTAAGCTTCTGCGTTTCCATGTGGAATGCCTAAATATTCGCACATGCAAAAATTTAAGAAAAAACTAACCCTACGTCTTAAAATAACTCTTTACGTTTTACCCACTACAAACATGATGCCAATGCATAACATAATACAAAACGTTACCCTAAGGCCCACTTGCGCAGATCTGAGTTAAAGTTAGTGAGTTAAACATCATGTCATCTCTATAATTACTCTTTAAAGTGAGTGACAGATATGTTGTTTAACTCAGAGTTAATTTTAACCCAGATCTACGCAAGTGGGCCTCATAAAAATAAACGTACTTAGTAAAGAAAATTGAAAGTTTTTATCAATTCTAAAAGAATTTATCTATACGCTTACCTGGTAAAAAAATTCAGTTCACCGGAAAATTTGGTAGCCAGCTCATGTTTATTATCACTGGGGGAATACCCTCAATTCCGTGCTACTGCGGCCTGTTGTTTGCATGTTTATGTTGATTGTTTCCAGCCCTAAAAAACTTTAAGTAGATTGAACATCTCGCGATCCTCTTTGTATGCATAACTGGGCTCGAATCGTACGAAAGTTTTATGTTGTAGGCGTGTAAAAACATTTTAAAACTTTCTCCCGGATTGCGCCCAAATTTTTGGATAGGTTATGTACGGTCACGACTCACGAGCTAAAAGTTATGTAGATTTGATACTAGATGTTTGGCGCAATTTCGTTCTGCTAAATTTTGTTTATTTGGCGGATGCCGTTCTATTTTGGTATAAAAAAAAAACGTGTGCCACTCGAAAACTGCCTTGGTAAAAGCATTAGCATTTTTATCAATTTATGTAATTATAATTCGCATACGGCAACGCCGCACCGAGCTGTGCTGGTCGTATTGGGGGTGTTAGGTTTTTTCGTTACATAATTTCTTGATTCGGTCGCCGGGCTCAAAATCCGCGATAAAAGCTATGCAATAGCTTAAAAACTAGCCTTTTTCTTTTTCCGGGATCTGAAATATCACTTTACCAGTAATATAGTCAATAACCGCTGGTGTACGGTCTCCCCATTGGACTATAGTACTAAAACCTTATAAAACTTCGTAATTAAACTCGCGTTTCGGTCACCTGACAATTGACATCTCGTTCGAGCAATATTTCGTACAAAGTAATCGAAGTATAACTTTGTTGTTGGGAAATGGCATGCAAAAGTTTGAATATCTAACGTTCAAGTTGATTTATAGTACAAGTTTCAATAGCGATTAATCACTGAGACAATGGGTGTACAGAGACGTTTTTATCGAGGATCTTCTTGTTTTAATTGCGATTCGGATTCATCTTGTGCTGTAATGAAAACTGCAATCCATATTGTATTCACTCAACGTCAGGCACCGTTCGCAGTTATAAACGAGTTTCGAGGAAATAATTAATATTTCCATCAAATACTTCCGCTTGATATTGTTTTGAGTAGGTGTCTAAACGTCCAATTAGTGACAAATTAGTACTAATACTAGAGATGCGTGAAAGTATGTAATATTGTGTATACTGTACTTACATACTGTATATCAGAAAGTGTGTAATATGTATGTCGTAGGATGATTTGATAAATCGAATTTTCGAAAACGCGGATAATTAGACAATGGTGATTACATTTTTCAACCTTACTGACAAACGGTAGTGTTTTCGCGAAAACGCGAGTTGCATTATTAAGATTGCTTAACGAATCGTTATTTATTATCGAAAAAAATCACTGATTGGTCGGTTTAAGCGCCCCTAAACAACATCGTCTCTGATTGGTCGAAGATTTGACGTTTTAAATGTCAATAAACGTCAAGTTCACTAACTAACTACATTTTTGGCTTCTATAGCGATGTAGTGACACCTCCCGCTTATTATTTTTGAATATAGGTAGGTACATATTATGTACAAAATTTTCATTTCTACAGTTTTATTATTATATGTATAGATCTATACTATTTGAACAACGATTTCGTTACTTCAGCTATTGTTATTTTGACAGTCTCATAGTTACGAAGAATATAAATATATGTGTACTTACTACTTAGTAATTAATAGTTTTTTGGAAGCAAAATATGAAAAGCACGTTGTAATTAAAGCACTTGCTGTGCTTCCATTTGTAATTATTATTATTTTAATCATGCGGAATATGCTTCGCTTGAATAATATAGTAAGTAAATTAATATATAGCCCAAGGGATAAAGCCAAAAATTCCAACGAACGTAATTAAAGTTATAAGCGGAAAATACGGTTATTATGATATACTAGGTGACGCCCGCAATTCCGTTGCGCCAAAATTCGTTTAATGCGCGGGAACGTGTATTTTTCCGTGGTGAATAATATCCTAGATTATATTTTCTTGGGGCTCGAATATCTCTATACCATATTGTGGCAAAAGCGGTTAACCGGTTTGTGTATGAAGAGGTAACAGACAGACAAACTGATAGATACATACTTTAGCATTTATAATATTAGTATGGATAGTATAATATTTTGATATAATATCTATTATTACATTAGTTTAGAGTTCAAATGTATGTTTGACTTACGAATTTAATTAAAGCTTTTAAAGTGATATAGTCCTTCTATATTGGCGTGCATTATCGGACCGGCCGCTTATATTAGAAGAATTTAATTTAGCAGACCTTTATTGAGTCGGTTATGTTCAGACCAGCCGAGAAATCACAACTAACATTAACTCGCATCCGCCTATAAATCAATAATTCTCATACAAACAATAAGCAAATTAACAATCGAATACCCTTTCGACGCAGTTGGATGAAAACAATCAGTATATTTTTCCACCGTAGTGTACAGTAATCTGTATCGATCTGAAAACTGTGCAGGAACAGTGGATGGCAGCCCTGGCAGGGCTCCAATCGATTAATTATATCAAACTCAAATTAGTTAGCGAGTGTGTCGCATGATTTATTATGTGCTACATATTGTTTATCCAAGTCTATGGGACTTGTTAACTCGGTTTGGAATTTCGGATCCAAATTATGTAGTTTAGCTTATACCCGCGACTACACGCGTGTATAAGAGTATGGTTATGTCTAAGGCATCCATTAGACGGTAGGTTTTGCTCTCAGGTTTACTACAGTCATGACTATGACTGATGGGTAACCTAGCGTGTAAGAGCGTGACTGACGGTTGCATGAAGCTGATTGACGAAAATCTGGATACATTCGTCAGTCCATCAGTCACCATCTGTCAAACATAATTATTCATGATTGACGGAATTGGCTGACGCTTACATGAGCGTATAATAGATGCCTAAAGGTACAAGTTGGAACTGACGACACGTCGCAACTGCAGATGACGTGTCGTCGCGACACTACCTGGTTTCTATGTACTTCTATGAATAAGTGCCGCTAGCTGGGGAGGGTATTTCATAGAAATACATAGAAAGCATTAGTGTCGCGACGACACGCCTGCAATTGTCGCGTGTCGCTCGGTTCCAACTATTGTACCTTTAGACATAGGCTACATGGTCAGTTTGGCATCAGTTCAGTCCATCAGTCTAATCCAGACTGAGGGAAAATTGATCGTGTAACCGTTTGATTGAGGGACTGATGATTTTTATAGTATGTACCATCGAGGAAATTGATTCCTAGGCAGTTGACGGACCTACGTCATGTGGTCGGCTTATATTATGTTAGTTGTGATCGGTCGGATGGGGATGGGTTTGACTTAACGCGACCAAATTACTTAGGTCCCCCATCTGCCTAGGAATCAACTTCTTTGATAGTACTTTCCGGCTTCATCTATACATATTATCTATACATATAATAAAACTGTAGAAATGTGAATTCTGTACATTAAAGATATTCAAAAAATAATAAGCGGGGGGTGTTACTAGATCGCTATAGAAGCCAAAAATGTGGTTAGTTTTTTGTCTGTCTGTCTGTCTGTATGTTTGTTCCACTATCACACGAAAAGTACTGATCCGATTTGAATGCGGTTTTCGCAGATATATTTCTCTAACATCTGGTGTATAAAAATTTTTCCCCCCACCCCTCTAAGGGGAGGAAAGGGGGGGTCAGATTTTGTATTAAACTTTTTTCTTTAACACGAAAACTACTGATCCGATTCGCTTCCGGTTTTCGGGGTAAGATTTTGTATTAAACTTTTTTCTTTAATGGAGTTACGTCATATTATTAACTGTGTTTTCCAACTTAACATCTGGTGTATAAAATTTTTCCCCCCACCCATCTTAGGGGACAAAAGAGGGGGTAAGATTTTGTATCAACTGATGAAGTAGAAATACTTTATACTTATGGCAAAACAACTTTTGCCGGGTCAACTAGTTTATAATATTAGTAAGTATGGATACAGCCGTAAAGTAAGGCACAATCAGACTGACGCACGTATCATTAGTCGTTTCCTCGAGATTTCTTCCACTCGACTCAACTTAAGAGCGTTTACACCTTTCACGCTCAATTTGGCTTAAAACTGTACTTTTCAAACTTGAAAAAATCATTAACCACTTATCTTTATAAAAATGTTGGTACTTATTTTTATAGGAAATTTCACTGTCTATATAGTTATCAGAGAAAAATATACGATTTATAGAGTATTTGTACATTAAATCTCGATACCATAACAGAGGTTTTCTTAAATTCCGTTATAGTATCAGTTTCGAAGCTTCAAATTTACGAAACCAGCGACAGATCTAATTAGAAAAAAATAATAACCTATTGATAAGATCCTTAAGCAAATAGTTATCAGAAAAAAATATTTCATTTAGGTATTTAACTATAAGTAATTTAAATTCAAAGAATGAGAAATATCAAGGAATTAAAACCTTATTTTTACCTATTTATCTTACTTATTTCAATATAATAATAGCTTCATATGATAGAAGAACACTTTAGTTAAAAGTATACTTTTTAAATATCAACAAATACTTTGTTATTTTTTTTCTACAAATATTTTAAAACTTACTATAAATCACTGCGCGCAAAGCAATTGAAATCAGACCGCCGCGAGGCTTGCTGGAGGGTGGACGTATCGCTCCCTGCTGCGCATGAACTCTGTTGACCTTTGTCGCGCATACTAGAGTAGTGAACATTTATAGCGTGATCGAAAAATCTTGATTGTTTGGTAAGTAAATATTTTATTTTGTTAGTAAGTAATTTAATACATTTTATGTATGTATTTTTATGGCGGAAAATAATTTTACTATTAAAACACATTACATTACAGAACTAATGGGAAACAAAACGAATATATTTTTAAGAAAGAAAAGAAAGCGCAAAAATGTAGAAAATTTGGAAAGCTTGGAAAAGGCAAGAATGGCTAAAAGGTTGCTATTATCACTGTCATCCTTACTTCAACTTATTTTTTCATATTTTAATTACTTAGAAATAACGTGTTTTGTGTGCTTTCTATTTGTGTTTTTATTTCAGGCAATATAAAAGTAAATCAACTGAAGAAACAACAACGGAAAAAGATGAATGTGAAAACCAACACGAAGAAAAGGTGCCTTGAATTGTATTTAAATAGCAGTATTTTTTTTTTTGACCGACTTCCGACTTCCGAAATTAAGTACAGTTAATAGGTGCTAGTTTCATGCCTAAATTATATATATCTGCAACTGACATTTATGTTATTTAATATTTAAAAAACTAAAAAGGGTGAAATTTTTTTTTTAACAAAAAATTTAAACCGACTTCCAAGGTAAAAACAATAAGAATATTAGATGAATGTGAAAACCAACACTAAGAAAAGGTACCTTGAATTGAACGTATTTTAAATTTTAATGGCAGTTTTTTCTTTGCTATGCCGTCATAAATCATAATAAAATATATCAAATAAATTCCCTTTTTTTTTCAGAATTCTTTATTGGGCATATAGTGGAATGCCTAGAGCGTAAAAATCATGCAAACCTCCGATTTCCGTAATAGTGGATGAAAATTGAAAAGAAAAAAAGGAATATGTAGCTGATAACATAAATAAAAAAGGTTACCTATTGAAAAGCTGTTGTGCTTTTGATTTTTAAATAATTATTCTATACCATTTCAGTTACACTCATTTCTGCCTGCATTTCGTTCAGTTATGTTGCGAAATAATAAAATATATTATCATTTTTTTAGGGTTCCATAGCCAAAATGGCAAAAAAACGGAACCATTATAGATTCGTCATGTGTCTGTCTGTCTGTCTGTCCGTCTGTCCGTCCGTATGTCACAGCCACTTATCTCCGAAACTATTAGAGCTATACTATTGAAACTTGGTAAGTAGATGTAGTCTGTGAGCCGCATTAAGATTTTGATGCAAAAATGGAAAAATTATTAAAAATTTTAGGGGTCCCCATAAGTACAAATGAAACAAAAAAAATTTTTTTTCATCTAACCTATGCGTGTGGGGTATTTATGGATAAGTCTCCAAAAATCATATTGAGGTTTCTCATATCATTTTTTTTCTAACCTGCATAGTTTGCGAGAGAGACTTCCAAATTGGTAAAATGTGTGTCCCTCTAATTTCTAAAGTAGGGGCATGATAATTCTAAAAAAATATATGATGTAGATTACTATAAAAACTACCAACGAAAATTGGTTTGAACGAGATCTAGCCAGTAGCTTTTGTTTATACGTCATAAATGGTAAACCTTAATCTAATAAAATTCATAAAATCGACTGAAATATAAAAATAAATCAAACACCTATTAATTTCATAAAAATAAACCTTATTGCTACTGCGGAACCCTTCATGGGCGAGTCCAACTCGCACTTGGCCGCTTTTTACCTCTCTACCAATCAAGTCCTTTCATTTGATATCCATATTGAGGTAGTAATAAGAAATATGTGTAATCTGCAATTTTTCTTACAACTACCGGCCGGCTACGGCGGCGGCCATCTTGGATTTTCACGATGTGTTTATAACACTGATGATATACAAGTACGCTGGATAGCTGATACACACCTGCTTTTTGTGCCTATTTGAAGCGGAATCAGCGCCCTCATTATTCGGGTAGAGAACTAAATTTGACTTAACCACAACCAATAACAACAGTTGTCATCACTAGTATTAGTTCCAAGTACTCTCATTACTGCTATCAGCGCCAATATGGCGGCTTTCAAATGTCATTTTTACGTCAGATTTAGTTCTCTACCCGAATAATGGGGGCGCTGATTCAGCTTCAAATAGGCACAAGGAATAGCTGTCATTTACAAAGGATATCAGCTATCCAGCGTACTTGTATAGTAGAGATCAGTGGTTTATAAATTGTTGCGTGTTATTCTGATGTATTTAAAGCTATATTGTTGTAAAGTTCCATTAAAATCCATTCAGTGGTTTTTGCGTGAAAGAGTAACAAAATATGTCCATGCATACAAGCTTTTGCGTACATAATATTAATAGGGTTACACTTGAATAAATAATATAAATCCGATTTTTTTATTTTAATACAATGATAAACATTTTTGATAATAATTGTGTCTCACTATGACAATCACCTTATTGTACCTACATAAAATTACAACTTTGCCAAAAATTTCATATTACTCATTTTATGTTTTATAAAGTAACATAAAACATTCAACATAATGCATTAGTGGATTTAGGATTAATAGTAATAGTATGCTAAAATGTAGTGGTAAATCAATAATAATAAACCGACTCGCATCGACATTGCATCCGCATTCCGCACGGATCAAAATCTTTTGATTTGACTATAATGAACCAACTCACGCACACAGACGCACTTGCTTCTGTGTGAATAAAGTTGCACTGAATTACATGAAACTCGACATTATGCGTTCGACGTAAACGCTCTTAAATCCTCAAAAATTATGTCATTTGTTCAACGATACGTCAATTATTGTGGTTGAGTCGATTGGAGGTAATCTCGAGGAAACGACTAATGATACGGGTGTTAGTGTATCCCTTGATTAAAATAAACAATCAAGAATATTGAACAATAAATAAAAACAAAAAGAAGTCTGGCACAGGAGCCCTAGAACAAATTTTTTTGTGATTACTAACAAGCAAATTTTTTGATAAGACAAACAACATTTTTATTTTCGAAAAATCTCGAAAGCTAACAGAGATACAAAGGATTTCATACTTTGAGTTGATGGTCCTAAAATATGGATTGTTTTATATTTTGTAGGACAAGGTTACTCTTATATTATTATATTATGTAACTATTAACCTAGGTTTCGTTTTAGGGTACAGTAGTCAACCAAGTTTTATTGATTACAGAACCCTAAAACGGAAGTAGTCTGGTCGCCGGATGGAGAAAAATTAAGCTGCTTGTTTTTTCCCTGTATATAGCAGCTGTATAGTACTCACTTGAAGTGTGCGAAAGATTTCACATGCGAGTGTAAAGAACAAAGTGATAAGACAATGACGGAATTTCTATCTATTCAGCGACCGAACTTTAGCAAGTTTTATCGGAATCAGATCGTAATTCTTAATATGAAAGTGCAAAATTCTATTAAACTCTTTTATGAGCAGTTTGGTTTATATCGTGGGAATCTAATAAATTATGCATTAAAACCTGCTGCGGCGCGAAGAATACTTTAATGAGGTGTTATCCTTAAATAGCTTCCGTGGCTAGGTGAGAGATAATAAGAGATTATACGAGACTATAGAGAGAATATAAGAGAAAATTTAAGCTCGATAAACGCTTAGATGAATTATCGACATTGTCTTACCCCAGATACCATCTGCTTTGTACTATAATTAATAATCTATCGTCAGTTTCGACCGGCTATATTCTATTAGGGAAAATTGATGAGTAAAATTGTATAATTGTATAAGTAGATGTAGTTGACGTTTCATGAAGCTGGATTGAGACGAAGATGTTTGGAGATAACACAATTTGGAATTTTTTTTTTTTTTGATAAGTAAAAAAACTTGTGTGATTTTTAAAAAAACATAAAATTAAGATCTTAGGGCCTGTTTCACCACTTCCTGATAAAGTGCCGGATAGGCTATCCACAACTTTTTTGACAGATTCTCCAATCTCCATACTTCATCTGTCAAGTTAGGTGGTGGATATCCTATCCGGCACTTATCAGGAAGTGGTGAAACAGGCCCTAAAGATGATCTTTTTAGGGTTCCGTACCCAAAGGGTGAAAACGGGACCCTATTACTGAGACTTCGATGTCTGTCCGTCTGTCTGTCCAGGCCGTATCTCAAGAACCGCTATAGCTAGACTTCTGAAATTTTCACAGATTGTGTATTTCTGGTGCCGCTATAACAACAAAGACAATATCCTTATTTATATGTGTACTTTAATATTTAATAATAAAATTAAAACAAAATAAACAATTAATGGGGGCTTCCATACAAAAAAACACTATTTTTTCCGTACTTTCGCTCTATTATAATGGTACGGAACCCTTCGCGCGCGAGTTCCACTCGCACTTGGCCGATTTTATTTAATCATAACAATTAAATTAATTATATTTGATAGTTACGACTTGTGCAGAACCCCAATTCTTCAATAATTGAACTTAGGGTCTGCTTCACAACTTACATCAGTAATTTTTTGTAGTTAATTACGTTGTGAATAGACTTATCAAAGTCTCTGACAGCTTATCAATAAGTGGTGAAACAGGCCCTTACACTTTCAAATTTTATTTTTCGATAGAGACCAGAATGTGTTCAAGTTGTTTTGACATTTTCTAAGGCGAAACCACAACACCACATAACACTTCACTAACTTGCGGTTTTAACTTCATTACGTCTAGATTCTAGGCAGCATCGAACATTAAAAAAACTGAATTATTATAAACTATTTCATCGTGTTAAATTAATAGGGTTGATGTTCAGCTATTTTACGTGTAAAGATGGTATAATCTATAGGAAATTATTGACTAGTCAACAAGAATCGGCAGAACGTGCTCAACTTGGTACAAAGAGGATGATCTTTATTGACAGATTAATTGAATATGTCGCTCCGATATCGAAAGGGATATATGCGAAGAAAACCTTTTATATAACGCTCCTACTATGAAGTGTATTAAATTTAATCAACCCTGTTAAAAGTGTCTTGTCTTGTCTGTTACCTCCATAAAGAATCAATAAACAAACTGTACAATATAAATATAAAGTACCGGTAAAACATGCCAACTTTGCCACATACGACAACTTTGCCCTAAAGATCCATTTCAAGCAAATCTTTGATGTACAGAGGTATTATAATATTATGGCAACATCTGTTTAATTTGGCAGAAAATAGGTTATATGACTGATAACATTGACAATACCCCGTAGTGCTAACTTTATTCAGTAACTTGTTGGAACTTCTGAAAAACGGTACGAATTTTTGCAAATTGTGGTGCAGATTTGTGAGTGAATAATTGTGCGTGGTGGCGAATTCTTTTACTAGACTTTGATGCCACCTGCGCAAAGTTCATATTTGCGTGAAAAATCAAGGTGGGTAATGTTGGCTACAAGTCCAGGTAACTTTACCCGGCATGAAAATCAATCATAAATAATTGAATTAAATGAACAGTAGTAATGTTTTTGACATTCCTACATCTGCGCATGTAGCCTTGTAGTTGCACAGGGCAAAAAAATACTTACCCTTCTATACATTTTTTTTACAAGAATTAAAATTATTCGAAAAAAGCTGGCAAAGTTGGCATGTTTCGCGGTACACATAGTGATCATTAAGTTGAGTCCGACTCCGTAGTTTTAAAACGAAAATAATAATTGATTGCATTATATGTACTCAATGAATCTCTCTTATCCTTAATATTTTTACTTTGTGTCAAATACCCTACTTAATGTCGAAAGTATCTTTTCTTATCAATTATCTTTTTTGCCCTTTAGAAGTTGTAGCGACAGCTGCTGAAAAGGTAATGATGCTTAAATAATTTTCTCAAAAGTATCCGATAAGAGTATTGGAGGCAAATGTAGCGTTAAAGAAAACACGAAAATTGTCCATTATGTTTCGGACTGAAGAATAACTTCTCAGATTATAATGAACTAATCAAAAATACTTAGTCCTTATTTAGTGACTCTACTAGCTGTCCCTTGCAACTTCATTTCTTAGAAAATCATTTTCCGGGACTAAAACTATTCTTTATCCTTTTCTGCGAATCTAAGTATCTCTATGTCAAATTTTATCAAAATTAGGGTTAGCACAACTTGGAAATTTTACTTTTTTGATAAAAAAACTTGTATGATTTTTTAATTAATATAAAATAAAGCGGTTTTCGCGTGATGAGGCAGCAGACAAACATAACTTTCAAATTAGTGGCAGTATGGATATTTTTCTTTGGTAAACTTCATAAATTTTGTAGGAATTGCAGTTTTTCCAGAAATTGTGAAAATGTTGATCAACACAAGTGTAAAATAAATTGTGGTGTGCGGCGTGCGGTTATAATATATTCGGTGCGGCACTTCGCCCATCAATTGGCAACTCTCGAACAATATTTAATTACGGATTTCACAAAGAGATTTTCAAGAATACAAATTGCAGAAGCTTTTGCAATTAACAGATTTTTAGCTCCTTAAACATTATTGTTTATATTGATTGGACATTTCATCCATTTGTAAGATATAATAATGAGGAAAATTAACTACTCATTACAGTACATAATATTCATAATTTGAAATTACTGCTATAAGAAATTTCAAATTGAATAACACAAAAACACAAGGCGCGGGCGTCGTCGTTGAATAATCTTTAAAAGAATTGTCGCGATAATGAATGCATTTGCATAATATTGGGGTGTAATTAAAACTTTGAATGAGAAAGGCGAAACGCGAAAAGAACATTTCAGGTCACTGAATAATTTAAAAGTTATTTATTACTATTTAAGAATGTTTCGAGCGTGATTCTTGTTAAGGCTCCACGGTTCGTTGGTACTTGGTAATACAACGACGTGCACATTCGCATAAAAAGTAATAAAATGTATTAGAATACATTTTATTACTATTTAAGCGAATATGCACTGCTATGCTAGAGCACTTTTCCATATTTCATCAATAATAAAATATATTATATTAATTGTCCGTTTGTTACTTTTTCGGAAAACAACAAATGATAGGTTTATGCAGAAATATTGTGTTTCGTGCGATAAATAAAGGGCACAACAAAGTTACGAAAAATATCAGTTATATTATAGTATACAGCATGACTGGTGAGTCAATACCGATATTTAAGGAGAGTATTCAGTACTCGATTCTCATTATAAATATGTAATAAAATTAGGTTCTTAATTTTTTTTTAATTTCCAAAAAATTAATGAATCATGGATGCTAAGTAAATTACGCGGCTAGGCAAGTAGGCATACTATGCGGCTGGTGCAGAGGCGTGCGCTACCAAAGAAACACCTCACAACTACCCCTCCCGCTCGCGGTGTCCATGCGTTGGGTAAATAATTATTTAACTTTAAGCTACATTTACTCAGTGATCAATTGATATTATTTTTTTATATTATTTTTTTCCAACTAATATAATAGCCAAATATCACGTCCTCAAGTATTGAACATGTCTCACCAGTCACGCAGTAGATCATAGACCTTACCTTCTAGGAGAGATCACATTTTTTCTGCATGAATCAAGTAGGTAATCTTTCTCTACATTCAAAAGGCATCATTTCCCTGTGATCGGGTACCGTGCATAATCGTGTGCATTGGCACATCTACATTGTACAATCTTACTAGAATTAAGAGTAGTCATAATGTAACCTTTCATTCACCCTCCTATTTTTTTTAACCGACTTCCAAAAAGGAGCAGGTTGTATGATTAATGTTTATTGAACCACAAATTCTAACGTAGTCGATCAATTACAAAATAAAATTTGATGAAGTAGCTCTTTTATATAACGTTAAAAAGCGCTAAAACATCGCTGATACTGTCGACTCGACGTTGTCTAACAAAGTTACGTAGACTGTGGAGTCACGATATAAGAAACATGTAAGTAGTTTAAAAGTAGCCAACTGAGATAGAAAATAAAGCGAATTTAGTGCGAACACAGCTGCAGTTCATTTGAGTTGAGAACCCAGTGTAAGTGGAGTGCGGTCCCCGAGCGACCGACTGATTCCGCTATTCACTCGCATTTCACTGTTCCACTACAAAATCTTTATGTATTTGTACACTGGTTATCATTAACAAGATGAACTGACAAATGTTAATTTGCTATTTTAAGCACGTTTTATGTACTTAACGTAATACAGGGTGCAACAAAACTATGACGTGATAAATAATACTTTGTGCATGGGGCCCCTCTACGGGGTGTAACAAAAATAAGTGATAATACGTTAGGGTGTGTACGTGTTCCTTGTATAGAGTTCACTGTGAAAGTAGCAGTGTTGAAAGACCAAAAATTTTTTTCACTTTTGTATGGGGAAACTCGTGACGCTCGGGCCCTTGCCCATACAAAAGTGAAAAAAAAGTCTTTCAGCGCTGCTGCTTTTACAGTGAACTCTCTACAAGGAACATGTACACACCCTAAAGTATTATCACTTATTTTTGTTACACACTGTATAGAGCTCGCTGTGAAAGTAGCAGCACTGAAAGTTAATTTTATAACCTTTGTATGGCAAAATGCATGACACTCGGGCACTTGCCCATCCCATACAAATCGCAAAAATTTTGCTCTTGCAGCGCTGTTACTATTATACAGGATGCAATTAAACCTTCCTGCCAAATTTTTTCCAAGGCTTATAGGTATCATTAGGAGAGTCCATTCAACCAAAAAAATTGGGTGTTATATTTTTTTTACTAGTTGTCCTGGCAAACGTTGTTTTGCCAAATAAAGTATTTCTACTTCATCAGTTGATCCAAAATCTTCCCCCCTCTTTTGTCCCCTAAGGGGGGGGGGGTTTATACACCAAATGTTGAGTTGGAAAATACAGTAAATAATATGAAGTAAATCCATTAAAGAAAAAAGTTTGATACAAAATCTTACAAATCTTACCCCCTCTTTGGTCTCCTTAGAGGTAAAATTTTATACACCAGATGTTGAGTTTAAAAAAGACAAATATATCTGCGTAAACCGTTTGCAAATCGGATCAGTAGTTTTTGTAGTTTGAAAAAATCTGACCCCTCTTTTGTCCCCTTAGAGGGGTGGGGGGAAAATTTATATACACCAGATGTTAAGTTGGAAGAAGACCAATATATGTGCGAAAACCGCATTCAAATCGGATCAGTAGTTTTCGTGTGATGCTGGAACATACATACAGACAGACAGACAAAAAACTAACCACATTTTTGGCTTATAAAGCGTTGTAGTATTATTTTATGAATATCTTTAATGTACAGAATTTTTATTTCTATAGTTTTATTATATTTATATAGATTAACATATTTTATCCCATTTAAAATCGTTGTAGAATGGTCACTCGCGGCGCGGGGGAATGCCCGGGGGTAACGCGGGGTCACATCAGGCGCGGGCGACGCGTCGCGTCGTGTCCATTAGACCATTAATTATTGTAGTGTTTTTGAGGATAACTTTCGGAAGCTATTTCTCGACATTTTAGTACTGAGTGATTATAAAATAAAAAATACGTGTATTTTTATTTTTAACTAGGATCAATATATTAAAATTTGGCAGGAAGGTATAATTGCACCCTGTATTAATGAACTCTATTAGTGGACGCTGTTATATTAGTGAACTCTATAGAAGGGACACATGTAACACACCCTAAAGTGTTGTCACTTATAGTTTTGTTACACCTTGTAAATCTCCCTATTAAACCATCCCTCTATCTATTAAAATACCCGCGACAGAAAGGGACAGATAGTGGGAAGGAATATACTTAGGGACTGTTTCACCACTTTCTGATAAGTGCTGAATAGGCACCACCACTTAACTTGACAGATGAAGTATGGAGAATCTGCCAAAAAAGTTGTGAGTAGCTTATTCGGCACTTTATCAGAAAGTGGTGAAACAGGCCCTTAGTAGTGAATACTACGTTTGTGATAGCTAATAACTTAATAAGTAACTGATTGATGTAGTTACTGATTAATGTTGAATAATTTTTAGGTAGGTAGATATTTATTGGACTTGGGACTGAATTTTTATAAGCTTGGAAATAATTCAGACTTCAAAGCCGAAATAATAACCAGAAATAGACACCTCAAAGAAGGCTTTCATAGTTATTAAAATATATCCAAAACACCAATAAAAGAAGCAGCGTCTTTAGAAATGTTTTCACAATAAAAAATCACAGATATTTGTAAAATATGGGTCGGGTGTCGCGAGCACGCCCGAACTTTCCGCGAGAGGTCGTAGAGAGAAATCTCCTCGGAAGTCTCTTAGATTTATGGCCCCAGAATTCCCCCGGACCCCGCGCGGACCCCGTCCGTACCCTGCACGGACCCCGGTGACGTGACGCAGGTATTTCCGCGAGGAAACTGACCGATGCCTCCGCATTTTTTCGACTTGTTTTTTCACCCTTAATCAAAGGAACACTGTCAACAAAATGTAACTTTTCTGTTTTTTCGTATTTTAAGCGTTCGTAACTTTATTACGGGTGTTTTTATTACGATGAAATAATAAAAAAAATATTTTCAGTGTTTTTGAGTTTTAGTTACCTATATAATTTTAAATCTTTGTCATTATTTATAGAAAGTGTAGGTATAACGCAGTCTTGACTCTAAAGTAATAATTACTTTGGATTTTATCCATTATTTCTCAAATTTTATATTATTTAACATTATGAAACTATTCTACATAATATCCTTTCCCGTGTCTATGTTCAATTTATAATTCGAATCGGTTCAGAAGTTTTAGCGTAAAGAGGACACAAACACTTTCGCATTTATTAAATTAGTATTTTCACAATAATAATTATTAATTATTATTATTTATGTACATATCACAACCAGCATCTATACAATCATCATCAGATCACCGTGTCTACAGTAAGCGCTGCTATTTGCAAAGAGCACTTTGCAGGGGCACAATTGTGGTGTACGGATGGGTGGGCGTAATGCTACTTTTCATATCCCAGCATAAAGGCAACAATGGTTGAGGGTTGAACATGTTTCTTGACGGAGTGCCCGAAGTGTGCCTCTTATACAGATCACAAGTGTGTACGTAGTGCGAATATCATACATGTGTATTGTCTCAAGAGGGACTTCAGACGAAAATTTTAAAACCTCACTCTTTGTTTTGTTTCGGTTTTCCTGTGATTAGGGCGTTAGGAGAGGGCTATATTAGGAGTAGGAATATGTTAAATTATTATTATATTATTAGTATTTGGTCTGGTTCATGTGTTCCTAAACATGTGCAAAATATGTTTATTGGACACTCCCACTAATATTGTAAATGCAAAAGTGTGTATATATACGTCCGCTTGTGTCTGTCTCTCAGCTAAGCTATTTTGCTGAAATTTGTTACGGTAACGGGAAATGACCCACTTATGATAGTTACTATCTATAGTATCTCGTAAGCAGCTTCCGCGCTATAAACGAAGTAGCGGGCATCATGTAGTCAACAATAAAATTAAAAAAAATGTCTTAAGGTGACAAAAACCGCATTGGATTCTTGGGCGACAAAAATCTTTAGATTGCTTTAGAAAACAAGAAATGGAACAGCAAAAAATGAAAAGTGTATGCTTGAACCAATCTATGTAGCTTTATTTATCTTTGGAAGCTAAAATCACTCCTCTGTTGGCAAAATTAGAATCCCTTTTTTTACAGAGGTATTTTTGATTGATTATTCTGTGTTATATTAAAAGTTGACCAATCGTGTTATGCTATGGGTAATTCAAAGACAAAGACATAATGAATACTGACAATGAACTTTAATTTCTTAGCTTTAGTCATTGCTGAGAAAAATCGATATCGCTACAGCCAAATTATCAAGGCGTCGCCTTAAAGCATTAGCGACTGCCAGCTTTGCACTTATTATGAAAAAAACCGCTCGAAATGCAAGACGATAAACAAACTGTAAGCAGCCAAATTTTATCCGACGCCGACGGCCGCGGCCGACAGTAATCCGCTTACTGCCACGCAATTAGGGGCATTTCCAATGTAATCGACTATTGAATAAGGCACTAAGTGAACTTAACCCAGAACATAGTAAGTATATTACTTAGACTTATACTATTGGACGCGAGGTTTTTTTCAAAAGCGTTTGATCAGTCGATAAGATACAACGACCTTATAAATAATGTTTTAAGGTGTTTTGACCAATATTATAAATGCGAAAGCGTGTCTTTCTGTCTACTACCTTCACAGGTCCCGAGAAAATACATAATTTTTATTCCCGCATGTTAAACGAAATTTGGTAAAAGCGACTAGTTGTCTGCAAGATCTAGTAACATATTAAAATAATTATTTAGGATGTTTTTTTATTATTTTACTTTGAAATACTGGCGTGCACCTTATGAATCTTATTTAGAAAATTAATGACACAGGAATACATTTTAAAATATTAGTGCGACGTTGAAATATGGTATGTAGCACAATGAAATAATTCCGCACTAGCATTAGGCACGAATCCAAATTTGAACAGGTTTCATTATTTATTTTTGTACATAAAATGTGTAGGGCTTTACGAGAACGAACTCGTAACATTCAATATTTACAGCAAGCGTACGAATCCGTTTTACAAAGTCGAGGCGAACGGTCGTAAAGTCCCATTTAATCATCATTGCCACTTTAATCACTATCTACATAAAAAACAACTAGCTTTTCTTCGGAGCTATCGGAGTAGTACAAAATAAATGAGCCATTGAAGGTTGATTGAAAGTCGTGTGCAATCAAATCTTCGAAAATCTTCAACAAAACATTTAAAATAAATGAAAAACACCTAAACATAATTACGAACCAGAGTTAATTTATTTTAATCGCATTCGCGTGTGCGGGGGAAATTTTAATTTATACAACACCTCGACATAAATAGATTGAGTTTGTTAAATGGAAATCATTAAATTTTTGTCTTGTGCGAATATAATTTAATCGTACGCCGGCTTAGAGGTTGTTTACGTAAACAGGTGTAAAATGGATCGTTATGCGGTCGAATTACCATAATGTTTGTCGAAATATTCGCTTCGCAAAACCGAATAGGTAATGAGGCAGGTACTGTATAACGGGGCTCGCGTATTATACGCTCCAATCTAGACCGGGAACAGTATGAATACATCTTACTTATGTTGTATGCGCATCGTGAGATTTATAGATTAGAATATTGAAATGGTCGCAGAGTAGGGTTTCATGAAAGCTTTCTTTGTGAGTTTCTTGGAAAATGGAATTGAAAATGACTGAATGGTTTTTCCAGCAAATTTTATACACGATGTTAAATCCAGAAGAATCAATAGAGTTTTTTAATAAAAAGTAACAAAAAATATGATTACAATAATAGCGCGTCATTCTATTTCAAATAGGTGTGCTTTTTATTTTTCATAGACGAGGAATGCCGAGCGATCCGGGAGGATGGCAGACACCTGATAGCTCGCTAAATATACAGGTGTATTCCGAGCACAATAATCTTAA
Organism: Plebejus argus; assembly: GCA_905404155.3. Classification (NCBI taxonomy): domain Eukaryota; kingdom Metazoa; phylum Arthropoda; class Insecta; order Lepidoptera; family Lycaenidae; genus Plebejus; species Plebejus argus. Next base: position 5,225,536 of record FR989935.1, on the reverse strand, counting down.
AGTTTTATAATGCTATTTCAAAACTGAAAATGTTGCTTCATAAAAGGTTTGGTTGTTTCATACGATACGTAAACCTTGAGAATAGCCAATAAAGTTGTGAGCGGAAAACGATGCCATTTTCCTTCAATATTATTTTGTATATTGTTATGAATTTGGCAGAAAACTTTTAAAACATTTTGGTATTCAGGGCTGGATTAAATATAATTACAAAACTTTGGCACGTGCTACGGGACCTGCGTAGTAGGGCTACGGAACATGGCTTTTACTTGAGAATGGAATAGAAAAGAAAACCAGGAGTATCGTTCCACAATATGCTACAGGTCCCAGGCTATAATATGCATAGCTAAGCTATGATATCGCATTAAGCTATGATAGCTTATGATATGATAGCTTAATACAGTATCATAAGTATTACTAATACTCTCTATTTGTGTCTATAATTATACTACTTTGTATTATCTTAATCATTCTATTTTGTGTCTATTAAGAATGTACTTTCTGTCTTATAATATTATGTGGTGAGAAATAAATAAATTATTATTATTATTATTATAAGTGCTCCCCCGATGGTTGCTCGCCTTGTCGTGGCGGTGGGGCTTTAGTGGGTATACCGTGGTCTCATTAGCTACGGGAGTCCCACATCACCGCTCGGGTCGCCCCCTGCGCCTGGGTGGTATGCGTAACGCATTTCCCCCTCCGGAAAAAAAGTATCATAAGTGCTGCTGGCCTTTGAATTCTGCGTTGCGTTCTCAAAGGCCAATCAGGCCTTATACCCCCAATCAATCTCTGGATACGCATTAGTCTGTGCGTGGTATAATGAAGACAAAGTGTGCGCAGTCCTGCACCAGGACTTGTATTGGCCGCGCTCCAGCCCGCTCGCTTCAATCGACTGCTAACATTTATATCCCTTAATTTACATCGTAATGTAAACCTTATACGATGCAGGCTGGCCTTCCATCGTAAATCTAGATTCTAGCTTGTAATTTGTGAAGTAATTTCTTTAGGTTTCAAATCAGTTTTCTGTAGAAATAGTAGGATTATTACTAAGATACGTCACTGTAGTATCCGTTATTTTATCTATGTCTTTCCGGCATAAAATGGTACATACAGAAAACAAAAGACGACAGTTTATACTGAAAAATAATCGGTTGCAGCGGTCGAAAATACGTTTAGAAATGAAATCCAACTTTAAGTTAACAGAGTTTGCTTCAACGTGTTCGAAAAGCAATTAAACTTTTAAATTCTGCAAAAGCATTCGGTAACCTTAAAACTGGATGTTAGTTTACCATCATACCGTATACGATATTATCATGATCACATTTTGCTATTGTTGTCGATTTTGCTAACGAAACTGGGCGTTTAGTCAAGTTGCATTCAAGTCTTGTAGTCAATTTCCAAAGCGAAGTTAGAAATCGCAATCGCCATGTCAAATCCCATACATTTTTGATTTATTACTCCGTCGTTTAAAATTTCAAATGTATCTTGACTCCAATTACACTTTCATGTAACTCATAAGACTCAGGATTAAGTAGGTAATTGCTTAAAGGGAAGAAAGCTGTCACCTGGTATAGGCGGTAAAACAATCAATTGTTAGACGCAAAGCCGAGATTTACATAACACGGCCGGATCATCGGCCGTGATTGTTTCGTAGCCGGCGCTGCGTAATTTGTAGGGATTTCGACGAACAAATGGCGAACGCAGCGAGAAATTACGCACATTTCACAGCGAAATTTATTTGTATGACAAGCTGCGTTTACATTATTTGAAATGGAAAAATTATGCACACTAATGGTATGAGTGTTAAGGGATTTTTGTTATTTTAATGTCTTGGCGCGTTCGCTCGTGCAATGGGTTGATTGTATAATTTGTTTATGAGAGTGTCTTATATTTTTTTTCTAACAGTGATGGCAGTAAATTTGCGATGGATCGTTAGGATCAATAGAAAATGATGGGGCAATTTGCTAATCATCGTCAGATAGTGTTTCGTAGACGCGAAAAGCCTAGAAAAAAGCCTAGTAGTAGTACACACTTGCTATGAGTTGGCTATTCGCCGAGGAATATACAGACAGGAGTTGGTTGATTTTTCCTGTTTATCCTTCATACTTACTTAAACGTGACTCCGGGCTTGGAAATTTCCAAGAAATCCAACACATGTTGAATTTCTTGGAAATGTCCAACCTACGCTCAAATCACGTTTTGGGTTTAATGTAGATCAGTTTCTCATGAAATACTACTACAATATTTTTATGATCCTACCGTGGAGTAATTTAGCTGTGCTTGTTGTGTGCTTAGCTGTACTGTGTATTTAGTTTAACACAGAGATAAGTAGTGTAAAAGAGCTACTATAAAAGTTGTTTCTTTATAATATATACGCTGCGATTTTCATAGTGAACTACATATTATATCAAGAGACACACAGAAACCCTAAAGGATTATCACTTCTTTATACATCCTTTAACTTCCTTCTTTCAGTTATCTGAAATCACGCTAATGTACCAGATTCGGGCAGTCTAACTGTATGAATAATGAAGATGGTCTACTGTATAATTATATTTATAGTGCTATAACAATGAATATTTTGTATAACTGAGATATCTCCTGATTTACAACCCTAACGAGCGAGTTTACAAGGAGGTTCAGACATTAAAACAGTGTTTTTCAACTTTTTTATGACGCGACTCCTGGTATAAAAATATTTTACGACCCCCCACCCTTTGCTCTTTATCATGTATGTTGATAAATACACTTCTTCTACTTAATATAATATTATGATTTTGAACTTATTACTTTTTTACTGAAATTGTTCTCTCGACTTCTGGCGAACCCTCCGCGACCCGCAACTTACAAAACACTGCATTACATGTTAGAAAAATATGCGCTAAATATTTTCCGAAGAATTTCATTATGGTGGGCGTTGTTGACTTTCGAATAAATAGGCGTTTTATTGCGGGGCTCGCTCCTAAGCCGCCGATATTGCGTCGGCGATGGGATTACTCGCACTTCCAATACACTTCCATTATCTAATGCTGTTCGACACGATTTAATGCCAAAACAGCATGTGGTCGAAATTTGACTATTTTTATATTTTATGGGGCTGTTACACCACTCCCTGATAAGTGCCGGATAGTATTGAGTATCTGTCAGATAAGTTGGAGTATCCGGCACTTATCAGGAGGTGGTAAACAGGCCCCTGTTTCATCACTTCCTGATAAGTGACGAATAGGCTATCCACCAACTAACTTAACAGATCAAGTATGAAGAAGACAAAAATTGAAGACGAAAGCGCATAGTGAGGACATTAGACATTAGAGACTATTGTACACATATTGGAATAATAAATAACTTAAAATTAATTACAGAAGGGTGGGAAAATGATAAGTCCTGATTTCGCCAAACTCAAACCCAACACAAATAGCACCATAATTTATTGCAAATTACATGTTAATTATGAATTTAAAATATAGAACTTGGAGCAAAATCAGTTTCAAGGAGGGGTGAAAATGAGAAATGCAAATGTCTCCCCCGTTTCCCCCCAATTCCCGTAAACCCCTCCGGCGCTTGACGAATGTTATTACGGTGTGATTGCGAAATAAAAAAATATCAAAAGAATTCCGTTGATTAAAGATAAACGTTATATTAGAGATATGTGTCACTCCTCGACCCGGGTCGAACAGACCTGGGTCTGTTCAATATCCGGACCCTGAACGACATGTAACGAGCGGAAATCGAATCTCACCGGATAGAGATGAAATCTGCAAAAATCATTCCTATAATAAAGTATTCGTTCGTGTCAACATCACCTGAATTTCGGACTTATGCTCTTTTCATGAAAGCTTTTCTAGGGATTTTCCATGAAATATGTCTCAAACAGTATCTTTTGGTACCTTACATGATTTGTAATAAGAAGTGTAAAATATTAATTCGTCCTAAAAGCGCGTCCAGTCTAAACTGGACATATAAACACACACTTCTGAAATATCAGAGTCATATATTTAGGTTTGGACCTGAATAATATCAGGTCCAAATCCTAAATATTATGACTCTGATATTTCAGAAGTGTGTGTTAATACATAGATTACATCTACAGCACGTATACACATATCACATATTATACACTTCTAAAATATCAGAGTACCACGGTCACAAAAACGTATCTCTACCCTGGATGTACGATAAAACCATAGCTTATACTTATTACATTGTTAACAGAATCATAATATGACTTTTGAACGTTTAACGTTGCGAAAATAAACTGACCTTTTCCCTGCGTATGACTTGACGTCACCTAGCAATTGTCTTTTCTGGAATTTCACGGGAATTTCGGTTAGTAGCGAAATGGTTTCAGCCTCAATTCTCGAATTGTTCCGATCAGTTTCGATTGGGAATTGAGAGCTTGTGGCTTAAAAGTTCAGAACTGTGATTAGGTCTGTAGTCATTGGATCGGTTTTCCGGTTTTTCATTCAAGTTTTTCCGACAAAAACCTAGTTTCATTCGGATTCTTTTTGAATAATATTCCAAATAAAGTCGATAAGTATAATTTAAAAACATAATTTTATTACTTCTCTTACTGCAAACATAAAACATGCGGTGGAAATGCCGAGATAAGTTTTACAAATTCATACATGATTTAAAGGTAAAGGCCGTCACAGATCTAGCTATAATATATATTAATATATTTATAGCTAGGCATTATTAATATATATTTTCTATACAATTTTCGCGTGACCACACACTTGCTATAATATATATTTCTGGTCTCGATGTGTTTAGTACGGTATATTATGGTATATTAATATATATTATAGCTAAGTCTGTGACGGCCTTTATGATTTAATATTTTTAACACAGTAGACCTAATAAATTAAAGTTTTGACATAGACATGAATTGAGGCTAGTTTTTACTAATTAAATATTGTGTGATTACTAGAAATAAACTATTAGGCTTCTACATATTATTATTATGTATATGGATAGTTCACCAATCACGAGCGTACGAAAGATAAGGACGTGTCTTTATTACTTAGCGCGCCAGTGTTTTGATTTTTCACACTCAAAGGATAAAAACGAAACCCAATGCTAAGACTTCGCTGTCTGTCCGTCTATCTCATAAAAGTTATTATAATTTATTTCATCCGAAGAATCCCAATTGAAATCCCAAACCCAATTAACCATTGTGCATACTCTTGCATGTCGTGTGCTGTGTAGTACTAATTTGAGGCAGATTATACTAATTGCTTACAGGCAAGTCGGCGCGATGGGACCGCCATGATTATCGCATTATGCACAGTCGCCGCCGAGCTCATCTGACGCCGTTTCCTCGCCGACAGCTTAATAGTCTTATAATTATGGTACTATAATAAAAATATAAATATACTAGATGTAGATTGTAGATACGCGCAGGTATTCCTTAAATGCGGGAATAGCTTTTGCTGCATAAAACCGCATAAAATCGTATGTCCCTTTCAGTAGTTTCAGTAGTTAAAAGTGTTCAGATATAGCAGACAGAAGAACATGTATTTACGTTAATAGTAAAAAAATATGATACTGATTATGTCTATGATAAATTTTGTAAGAAAATCAAGTCATGCTCTCTTAATCTTAGTTTAATCATATTATGTAACCAAAATGTTATTTTTGCGAGGTAAAGTAATTTAACATTTTAACATTTCTGACATTACTGTCGCCGTAACATAAATTCTTATTCTTGGCATCCCCTAGGCATCCTTAGAATTAAAATAAGATCTAAAAGAACTTGAAAAGTGAAAGTATTATTGAGTTTAAAATACCGTTAGGGAAAATGTGATATTTCCCTGAAATTTAAACATTTAAATAAAATTTGACAGACGATGTACAGGTGTCTACAAAATTGTAAAACATGAATAAAATTAACATATTTTGTTACAATTTTTTTCCTGCTTTGTCTCTAAGGTATTCGTAATATGACTCATTTTAAAAGCCAAGTTATAATGCTTCATCTAATTGAAAAGTATTTAGCATTTCCAATATTATGGCAGAGCAATTCTAAAGAATTTTCCATTGGCGTAGGAGATCATAAGCAATATAAAATACGCAAAAGAAAGTTAAGTTTCTAAAAAGGCAGCCGCTTCAGTGATATTAATATGAACTTTTTATTTGCACAAAAAGTTGTCGATTCTACGAGCAAAATATTATGTAATTTTTGCTTTTATAAAAGGTTTTCATTTAAAAAGTTCAGCTATCGAAAAAATACGGTCTTATTAATTTTAGCGTCGAAGGCTCATGATTGCGTTTTTGCGATACAAATGGTTGTATTAAAGGCTTTACCGGGATCCCTGACGTAATCTTACAACGTCAATTATTATTATTACTTGTTTTCCGTGGACTACTAAAGGTGCAGAATCAGAAAAAGGCGCTGATTTCCCTTTACTACATGAATAACAGTCAATAGCAATAATATGCATTTTATTCACAGAAAAAAACAAATTTTAGATCTATATATCCACTCACTCTCCATAAATCTCGATATTCAATTCGACGGGTTTCAAGAACTCTCGCTCCCTGCCAAGATACGGCGAGTGGCGTATACCAAAGGATGGCGCCGGCGCCGACCGCTTCGGATACATAAACTGTAAGTAAGGACTAATTAATAACATTATTTTTCAATTTCGGATAAAGATATAGAAAGACATAGTAATGAGTAATGACTAGATGACTCCTGTAACTCCGCTGCGCAAAAATTCGAAAAATTTTCCGGGATAAAAAGTGTCCTATATACTTTCACTAGACTCAAAGTATCTCCATACCAAATTTCAGCAAAGTCGTTTCGGGCGTGAAGAGGTAAACATACAGACAGACACTTTCACAATAATTATAATATTACCTAGTATAATTATTATACTAATCCCCTACCCTATTTCCTTCCCTACTCTCCCCTATTCCTTCCCTTCACATCCCTACCCTCCCTTATTACCCTATTCCCTCTTAAAAGGCCGGCAACGCACCTGCAGCTCTTCTGATGCTGCGAGTGTCCATGGGCGACGGAAGTTGCTTTCCATCAGGTGACCCGTTTGCTCGTTTGCCCCCTTATTTCATAAAAAAATAAATAAAAAAAGTATAGATTACATGACACAGACAGATTAGGCATATGCCAAACACTCATATTATTATAACGAGCTTTTGCCCGCGGCTTCGCTCGCGTTAAGAAGTATTATTAATTATACAAACTTTCATCCCCTATTTGAACCCCTTGGGGTATGAATTTATCAAAATCCTTTCTTAGCGGATGCCTACGTCATAACACCTACCTGCATGCCAAATTTCAGCCCGATCCGTCCAGCGGTTTGGGCTGTGCGTTGATAGATCACCATGTCAGTCAGTCACCTTTGAGTTTTATATTATATAGATATTTATCTATATAATTTACGGGAATCCTTCTAATTTTCCAACGTTTTCTTGCTTTGTAGAAATATAATAATTAAACAAAGCCTTCACTACCGTTGATAACAATCAGATCTCCGTCTTCGTACGCAATACAGTAAACGCGTGGACCAATTAAATAAATTACCTTTTTCTCACAATAAGCATTGGGGGACGGCAGTATCGGTTGTTTTAAAGCTTTGTTAACGCCTCCGAACGAGAAGCCCGGCGTCGTTCTTTGTACGTAATTAAATTTCGGATAGTAATCACTAGTGCAGGCTGAGCGCTCTTTGATGTCCCGTCCTGAACAGGAAAAAGAGTAGGCCGGGGCCTTCCTAGAAGAAAATATATAATTGTAGCCGATAAAATTCAAAATTAGGTTACCAAATTTTTCTGGTTTTTAGACGTTGCTCAAATGACCAGAAAATCTCTATCAGTAGCACATAAATTGAATACTGTAATACAAAAAGAAAAACAACGATATGAAATTACTTGGTAGATTATATTATACCCTCGTTGTGTATAACTATAAAACATACAAAAGATATAGTTTAAGCGGGCTTTAGATCAATACTCTCGACACGTTGGCCATCAGCCATTTGTGTCTGTCAGTGCGGGCCGCCTTGCTACTTCAGTGCGGTTTGCTCATTACCGGCTTAATACGTCCATTAAGGGCCCGGGCTACCCTCGACATTTTCATACATTCTTAATACCAAAATCATTTTCTCATACAAAAATATTTAACATGTTTGAATTATTTTTCAGCTTAAGATAGTAATTACCTAGGGTCCTGAACAAATTTTTTTTTACAAAATATTTAAATACTAAAAAAATAATTTTTGTGTTTAAATATTTTTTAGCAAATTTACTACTAAATATTTAAACACCTAAAAATAGACAAAACACTAAAAAATATATAAATAAATAGTAAATTTACTACAAAATATTTAAATAATAAAAAATTTTTTTTAAAGTTTAAATATTTTGTAGTAAATTTACTATTTATTTATATATTTTTTAGTGTTTTTGTCTACTTTTTGGTGTTTCAATATTTAGTAGTAAATTTACTAAAAAATATTTAAACACAAAAATTTTTTTTTTAGTATTTAAATATTTTGTAAAAAAAATTTGTTCAGGACCCTAGGTAATTACTATCTTAAGCTGAAAAATAACTCAAACATGTTAAATATTTTTGTATGAGAAAATGATTTTGGTATTAAGAATGTATGAAAACTTCGAGGGTAACCCGGGCCCATTATCTTATTTCAGAGTAGTTAGGGTAGACGTGTGAACAATCAAAGCAGTCATGTAACTAACATTGTTTGAAAATTTTTGGTTCAGTATGAGAGGCAGCAGGCTCGATTCCAGATGGAGACTTTTGAATTATATGGACACTTCGGTGAAGGACAACATACTGAGGAAACTCATGCACTGTTGGTCTCGGATGTATTAGGCAGTTCATTTCTTCTCCTAACACAAGTTCTACTTGTAAGGAGAACCTTGCAAATATGAAATTTAAAGAAAATAAAGATTTTCGATTTTTTTTAATTTTTTTCGATTTCTCATGCTGCTTAAAAAAACTAAGATATACCTTGTCGGCTTTTCCGGTATATACATATTAGGCGACGGTATCCAAGTCGATTTGGACTGAAAGGCCGGTTTGACTGGAGGTCGGATGCTGTAGGCCGGAGCATGCTTTGCTTGGGCCTCACTCCTTGGAGCGTATGCGGCTGGACCAGGTGTCACCGACAGGCTTTTTGGAGCGTCTATACGCGGCGACATGAGGCCATTTGTTATTTTATCTAGACCTAAAAATTGTATGCACCGCATAAGAGATACGTCACACTACTTCTCTGCGTTGGAATGCGTCGCCGCAGCGACATCACATATTATGCTACATTGATAATATTATTGTGACCGACGTTTTGCACTATGGCCGTTTTGGGTGTGTCGATACAACGCAAGTATGTAGCATACAACGCTTTATTCCATTACAGCGACGCAACGTTACGTATTGTAGACTGCGGCCTCGGTAATAATATGTTTCATATTGCGATCCGACTATAATTCCATGAGCGTTGACAACATAACTCCAATAATTACAGATTACCTTTCCGATTCAATCGATACAAGTTCAACAGGGGCGCGTTGTTAGCTAGCACTGGCTTATTACTGCCCCCGGGGACCCGGCGACCGAACGAGAACGCCGGCGCCCGCTTAATGTTTGAATAGCCTTTCCCACCTGAAATTAGCATACAGAATAAATGCTTTCATGAGTCATAGTCGACCTGTTTCACCGGGAAAGGGAAGAAAGAGCTCATAAATTTCCTCGAGGCCCCTTAAATCCTTAAATGCCATGGGTTTTGAATTCATTATCCCAATAGGAATCGGGTGACACGTATGCTCCTTCGACCTTTCCTCCGCTGAAAAGATTTCTTCAAAATCCTCGCCTCGCTAAAATAAACATTTACTTTTCAAATCAACTTTTGTGTCGTATAAAATGATATAAAAAAGTTAAATAATGATTAAATATAGAGTTGATATTTTTTTCATGTATTCTTCACAATTTTCAAGTCATGAAAACGTTATCTCATAGCTTGCAAAGAGCCCCGTTGGGTTCCATATTTCCACCGCTTAAAATCACAATGGATGTTAACAATACAAGTTCAGGTTCCCCTATCTCTAATATACTAATGACTGCCTTACAAAATATCCGCGGGGTTTGGTAATGGAGTGGTCCGGGGGTGTCCTGCCCTGCCTCGCCGCGCCGCGCCGTAGGCTTCGGCGGCGTTTGCTTCACGAACTTTGCCTTACACTCCCAACTCCAAGGCATTATAGCTCGATGATGCTTAATTTATATGTTTTCTGTAATGAAAATGTAAATAAGTTGCCTTATAGCCGTAGCCTCATGATGAAGGGCCAAGCAAAATATTACATACTGGAGGGCATTTCCTTGGAAAGGGACAAATGTCAGTCAAATTTGACTTGACGTTTGGACTAGAAGTTTTTTTTTAGGTTTTAAGGCGTTTGAGATCATTTTGAGATATAGGTAGTCGTATACACTTTAGAGCACATTGAGGCAAAGCGTTAAAAATCTCTCTTCATTTGGTGTTGTTTTCGGTGATAAATGCGTATATATTTACATTTTTCTTGTTTGATAAAAAGTTTTAATACTTGTATTTGACAAAAAAAAATTAAATGTGCTGCTAGATTACGCCCCTATTGGTTTCTCATTACAAGGAATACATAAGATTAAGAAATCAAGTAAATAAAAGGCACCACGTAGTAGGTTGCGGGGAACCGGAAATTGAGCGCGACCGGATATCGTCGCACCGGAACGCTGACGGAGGAATGACTTCCGGTCCGCGCCGGCCATCTTATAACTCGATTCTTTGTTTAACAGAATCAGTGATTTGTATTGCTCGATGTGATGCAATTGTATTGTAATAATATTGTAAATATTTTAGTATTTTTATTCCTTACTTTTTTTCTGATGCAATTGTATTTGCGGATCAAATGACGTATAACGAGTTTGCATTCATTCAATCCAGTGGTCCAATCCAGCGCGGTGGAAATTGGAATGCAATTCACTATTCAGTGTCTCGATTCGCACACAAAAACCGCTCAGCTGCTGACTGCGCGCACCACTGAAACTAGAAATCAAACATTCCCAATTTCGTCGACAGACCTAAGGCGGGCTCTAGAATAATATTGATACAATAATATGGCGCAGTAAAAATAAACTAGCCCGAACTGTTCAATACTAACCCTAAACCGTCAGTAATCTTGCACTATTCGGAATATTGGGCAAATTGATCGTTTAGTGGCCGCCTTAAACTAAAAAGTTTTGAGTCGTCTGTATAAATCAAATCAGAAAGGCAACAAACGCACGTCACTGAATTTTTTAATGTATTGTTTTAGTAACTTTTTAGTGACTTTTAAACATTCATTCCCAGTCACGTGAATGTTTAAACAACTGTGAACGTTCAAACGTGTGAGGGTCAAAACGACCCTCGTCACTTAAATTAGTTGGAGCGTCTTTGATCTATAACTTAACGTGTGTAATGTGAATAAACTTTTAAAGTCTTTTTCTTTTATTTGTTTAGAAATTTCTTTAGCATATTGTGTGCGTCTATGCAATGAAAAATTACCGAGTGTTAGCTGAGAAGTGTATAGAAAAAAAAAACAAAGATACATTCGTATAGGTAAGTAATTCTTCTTTTAATTTAAAATAAATAAGTGCAATGAAAATTTAAGTAACTAAATTACTTGACGGCACTAACACTTGCAGGTTAACATGTCACTAAAATGACAAGTTATTCTTAGTTATATGATTATAGACAACAGCAATAATATATTATAATAAAACGTATCAATATAATATTATAACATAACGTACACGGTACAAGCGTAGAAACTATTTAGTAATCTGTGGTACAAAATCAGGTTTGTTACACAAGTACCCAGTAAAGAGCTTCCTATTCTAGAAGCAACATTGAGTTGTCCCACTTAATAGCGCGAGCAAATTGTGAGTTTTGTTCGGTGTGGCTTTCGATCAGAATAGCTATGTCCACATTGTGCCCTTTCATCTTCAATTTTCATAATTTTTTAACATTTCGAATGTCAAAAGATTATAAAAATTGAACATGAAAGGGCACAATGTGGACATAGCTAATAGTGCCTAGACAAGGCAACAGTTTGACAAGCGCTTGAACCTGTGCAACGCGGCGTCAAAACTCCGTTTTGTAACTTTTCCGCACTCGCAACAAACTTGATGCAACTTAGTAGCGTTTCAAATATTAAATATTTAAACTTTTATATTTTTAATTATTTTTAGTAATTATAGACTGGTATGGATTTTCTGTAATAATTAATAACAGAAAATCCATGCCCGTCTATACTTACAAGCTTATTTAAAATTGTGATTGCAAAAGTGTGTCTCTCCGCCTATTACCTTTTCATGCTTAAGAATGCTCCAACTTTTTAATTAGCAGGTCGGATGTTAAAATAAGATTCATATTAGCGCGCCTTGTACAGTGGCGGTTACGATGGTCGCCGCGTTCTTGATATGGCGAAAATGTATGAAAAAATTTGAAAAATTTTCTTATTTTTCTTATAACTGGAAAAGTTGTTTATTTTTATATAAAATTTTTAGTGAACTTTATATAGGACTAAATAAGCAACATTTTTTTTTGTATATTTATTTTCCTCAGTTCAGTGTATTTAGATATTAAGGTACCTAATCAGACTCCATTTTTTTCATATTTTGCGATTATTGTGATGGTTAAAACGTATTTTATGTGAAAATTTTGTATGCGGCTATAGAATTTTTATGGTACAGTCGTGGAGATGAATATATTATCTTTCATTTGAAACCAAAATATCCTCGCAGTTTGACTCCTAATTCTTTAATAGGGTGCCGGAAAATCGCTGATATTTGTAATAGCGTCCTTAAACTGCTCTTCTGATTTTAATGAAACTTGGTTTTTAGATACTTGGTAATGTTATCTAATTTTAGCGCGAGAATGTTGAGGGCAACATCTAGAAAATGCAAACTTTAGAGACAAAGATAGTTTTTTTATACGCTTTTTATTAGCTTCACCTGTATATTTGTTTGTAACCGACTTCTTTGAGCGCGATTTTGACCCACTTTAAACGGCCAGATTTCGTTCAAACTTTGTAGATTTATCGAGGACCGATGACAATACACTAATTTGATATATGTAATTATTCCATTTTTCAATTTGTATGTTTGTATGTTTGTTTGTAACTGACGCTTTAAGTATATAAAAAGCGTGTTTTTAGTTTTTTTAACTATTACTTATTTATCTTTATTTTTTATAGAGAGTTAGGTACAAAATTAGACCATGTCACTCTCGTAGAGAGCCATTCTTAAATACTACACACAATTAATTTTTATCTCGTACTTTCAAACCAATCAAAACTAATTTATACAAACCAATTGCTCCCTTAGATAAAGGAGCAGACAGAAATGGAAAGAATACACTTACAAAGACAAAGATAGTTGAAGTAGAAGTTTTCAGAAAACTAATGGTTGCAAAGTAATAATTTTATCTAAGTTGTTTGGGTATTTATATAAAAATATATATAAGGACATAGTAAAACATTTTACAAAATATCCATAATATTATCTTGCTTAGTGTATTGTCGACTGAGGCCAGCCGGAGATTAAGCCAATAAACTACTAACGTTATTACCTAAAATGCCAGGGATAAGTAAACTTTTTTATTTTCCACATCTATAGCTGAGACGGAGGTTTGTTTGTTTTACTGTAATATCTCAACAGAAATTTTAATAAATTCGTTTAAATTTCCAAGTAACTTTGCGTTAATTTGAGCTATGGCCTATTATAGTTTACAACTTATAACGTAATATTGAGATTTTTTCAAACAACCATATTCACCAAGCAATTAACCAACCGTACTATCTTTTATGTTAGTATGTATTGTAATAAATGAAAATAAAAAATTCAAATATTGTACTGTATACTAGGTTTTACTGAAATATCTATTCTTTAAATGGCATCGTTATACATCGTAACACCATAAGAATTCACCAATATGAGAACATATTTTACAACATAAACTTTATTTTCGCAAAAGAAGAATCCACTACGGAATTCAGTACTTAGACGTGTGTATTACATAAGGTGTTTACATAACGAGGTAAATAGATGGGAGTCGCTAACAGCGCACGGCTTTTGGGCGGGCGGCCAAAAATCCAAAGCAGAACTTAATTATCATCATAATGCAGGCGATTAAAACGAGGTCGACTGTGTTTTGATTCCGGTGTCTTCGGTTGTTTATCTCACTGCAGAAGTTCATCATCATCATCATCGTCATTATCAGAAGCCATCTACGTATTACGTCACACAAAATCTAAAATGGTCGTACCCTTACCCCTTGTGCGACACTTTTGAAGCTATTATCGCGGGTTTTGAGCGCGGCAACCGAAAAAAAATCCTCAGTCTACATTTATGCAAAGAACGGTTATTACCTGTTACTTACCTGCTTCTTCCACTTATTCCTTCCTTATTGCAAGCTTAAGTAAGGTCAGATGAAGGAGAACGCAAAATTTACATATTTTATGACAACTGTGGTATACAGTAATAGTTCAACGTAAGTAAGTCCCTGTGTGTAAGCAGGCGTCAGAAAAATAAAGCCTTATAAATATCACCTTTAAGTGAAACATCCCTAATTTAGCAGATATATAACTTCACTGTCCTTATTTTGCTGGTACATAAAATTTTAAGGAGACGAAAGGAATTGGTCGGTAATATAACAATCATACGGTGTCTAAGAGGAGAGGCGGTTAAATATTTATAAAGGGAAGTTTTATTCAATTATTTCGGCCGGCCCCGCAACTCGGCGTTATTTATTCATGTAGTAATGGAAAATTAAAAAGCAGGCAAAACGGGGCCGGTCGCGCTGCATTTATTATTCAGCCGTGCTGCCGAGACACATAAATCGTAGGCCTTTAATAAATTCCATTATACTACGTTTATATTTTGTTATATTTATCAATTAAAAAATTAATACATGTATTTAAAATAATGTTCGTTGTGCCAACGTGTAGCATGACGCGTAGATCGCTCGTAGACCGCTCGTAGACCACGCGTAGATCGCGCTTCTAGACAACAGGTAGACCGCACGTAGACCACCCGTAGACCGCGCGTAGACTAACTGATCTAAGGGCCAACGCCAAAACTTGCGCGGGAGCACGCTCGCGTGTGTAGAAATGAAAAATAGTATGGGCAGCGTCGTCGCCCGCGTCCGCGCTCCGTCGCATGCGCCTGCGCTGTCCATACCATTTTTCGTTTATACACATGCGAGCGTGCGGCCGCGCGAGTTTTATTAAAGTCTAAGATCAGTTAGTCTACGAGTTGTCTTAGATCAGTTAGTCTACGCGCTGTCTCAGACTAATACCATGCGTAGATATGGACAATAAAAACATTTTTATAAAATATAACGTGTTTTTAAAATATTCAAAGTCAAAATAATTTTGTATAGTTAATAGAATCAGGCATTACTTTGTGGAAATCCATAGCTTAAAATTTAGTTTGTTATTCTTTTTAGCAATATTAGTATAGACTCTACGAACAACGTTCGTCAAGTCGTTCGTAGAGTCGACATCCTGAGGATGCTCCGGTGTTGGGGCGAAACGCGCGTCGAGGTTTTCAACGGATTTGCCAACATTATTGCTTGTGTGGTGGTGGTGTTTGCAGGTTCTTGCATACAAGTGTACGCATAGGCAGTGTGGGAGAGAAGGGAGGTGCTGTACGCATGCCTATGCGTGCACTCAGTCATTTACTTAAAGGTTGAGGTTTATTTCGCGGAATATTGCTAAAAATAACAACAAACTAAATTTTAAAATAATTTTGTATTATTCAAAATCGATATTTTCTATACCTACACTTTTTTGTTTTAATCTTGGAAATTTATTGTTATCGCGGCACCTGGGTGTCGTTCTGTATTTAAAGCCCCAAGCTTGAAGCATTAAACACAGAACTCACTTTATGATAAAACAATATAAAACACAATATTATTCACAAAACTAGAAACATCCCTCTAAAGTATTTTAAGCTTAGATTAATTAATTATTATAGTTTGCTCACAGAATTCAAAAATATCACAGTTTTTGCTCTCCTATCTGGAGATCGGGGAGTGATCTGGATACATTTAAGTTTGGACACGTATTCTCTGAGGGCGTTAAATCAAAGATATTAAAAGAGAATCCCTTATCATATAATTAATTACGTGCCTGGCTTGCGTCGGTCCTTGTTCTATATTGTTTTACTTGATCTCTGCTTCGTTTTGATAAGTTTTACAAGAAAAATATCAGACGTGATTACTCTCAATCCATGATTTCTTATGCGTGACTAATATTGACATTACAAAAATATATGGCAAAATATGTCTGTCTGTCTGGTTTCAAGAGGTATAATAATTGAAGATTCTTTAAGTCCCGGGAAATGTTCAGTTCCCGTACTGGAGACGAATTGCTGCGCAACAAAGCTGAGGGCCACATTAGGCTTAAACACAATATTAGGTTTTTGTTTTCGTACGTTTTTTAATTTAACATAATACTTATTTATAAAACATAAAAGTCACTAAAAATGTACTATCAGAGAAGTTGATTCCTAGGCAGATGGCGGACATAAGTAATATGGTCAAACCCATACGACTGTTCACAGCGAACATTGGATAATTGACATGATGACGACCACATGACGTACGTCCGTCAACTGCCTAGGAATCAATTTCCTCGATGGTATCTGAAATATGATGTAAAAAACATAGCTATGTCGCTTGCAACAACGAAATATTTTCTATAGAGCTATCCATCCATACTAATGTTATAAATGCGAAAGTGTATGTCTATCCTTCTGTCTGTCTGGCCTTCTGTCTGTCTGTCTGTCGGTCTTTCTGTTACCTCTTCACGCTCAAACTGCTGAACCGATTTAACTGAAATTTGGCATGGAGATACTTTGAGTCCCGGGGAAGGATATAGGATAGTTTTTATCTCGGAAAAAATTACAGTTCCCGCACGATATTTTATTAATTTTGGCGCAACGGAGTTGCGGGCGTGATCTAGTTGATCTGGGTGCACTAATGGGTTACTAACTTCAGATCAGAAACTAAATATTCGCATCACCTCCGCGACGGTAGCGAAACAGCTGAGCCATACATTATTTACTGAAATATAGAATTTGTTTAAGTTAGGGTTAGTAGAGTTAGGCCATGTAGATTCAGAAGCTTGGCTCCACTGTCCACATGAGATCTCATATCTTTTTCACAGGGTAAACCTTATGTGGTCATCTCGGCATCATTTACATGAAATGTTTTGGTGGGATTTATAATTCTAATCTCTGAGCTCGCTGAACATTTGTTTCGGGACATTGATTGTGAGTTGTGACGTAATTCGTGCGTGGAACAGATACCCCCCTCGCCGCTGAATATTCAGCGCAATTACTGAGAAGCCGCACTCAACTGCTTGATTGCGACCGAAGATCCAATTCTCGTACTGTCCCTCTCGCGCCTACTATCGCCAGACAGCGCTGATAGGCTGCAGAGAATCGAAATTCTATACTACAAAATAAATCTAAATGTATAGAACAATTTTTTCGTAGGCGAATGGCAAATTTACTTTGATCTTGTTATGTTTAATAACTAAGCCTTACTCCACAATAGAAATTAATAAAATAGAAGTACTGACTGATTTTGAGCAACTTAAAACAAGTCATTTTAATTTATCTATCTGTCGCTCTGTCGCTTTGTCTACCTAGACTTTGTACCTACGCTACCATCATGACTAGTATGCACAATAATTGGACACAACACAAAATATAAAGTACCTACATTGTTAGATGAATAACAGCTATGGACTACTGAGAATATTTTTATTAGTTTGCGTTTAAAATATTTATTTATGACACGAGTATATTAAAAAACTGTATTTATCATTATTTCATTCTTAAATTACACCTGAAACGAATGATTACTTCTATTTAGGTATAGTCTTACCTTTATATCCTAAATCTAGATATAAGACAATGCACTTCGAAAATGAAAAAGCAACAAAACGAATTTGCACAGTCGTTAAAATTTCAAGCAAGATTTACAGAAGCACAATAGTAAAGAGTTTGCTTTGTTACGAAACTAATTAATTAATCCGAAGAAACAAGAGCCGGACAGCTATTATGAGTTAAGCGATGCGATACTCGGTTCAATGAAGACGTTTACTTCAGTAACTGTACATTTATTTGCTCAGCAAATTAAGGAATTAAATACTGTTTTTAGTTGTAAATACACTACACTGTCACAGAAATTGATTTCATGTAGTCGTGCGTAATATTATTTTTGTCGAGTTATGACAGTCAATGTTAGTCGATTTTTGTCGGTTGGAGTTGACTAATCCGACCAAATAACAATATGAATTTCTTTTGATAGTCACTATCAACAGTTAAAATGTTAAGAATAATTAGAAGCAAGTGTTGTATGTTGTATGTTTTATCCAATAGACAAAATACAAAAGTAAACGAATATGATTTTAGAAGTCCGTATATTATAATGTATTTAAAATAATAATTAGCACGGGTGGTATCCCGGTTAGGTATTTATACTTATATCTAGCTTATATCATAATATGCGCAGTCATAATTTTAACCTTTGATAAGGTGTTATCTACTGGCCCTATCACGACAACTAGGAATTGTAATTTGCTAGAGACCAACGACTAAAAAATATAGACCTCAATACTTGAATAAGGTAAAATGAGGGCGTCATTTCTTTTTCGTTTTCGCGAATCGTCTAATTTATTTCTTTCCAATAAAGCATTATTTTCACTTGATCGGTACACTGTGTTTTGGGGAGTGAGGATTTGGCGCGGGGCTCGTAAATCCATTTTTGTATTCGTTTTATTTGATTAGGGCGAAGGTCCTCGGTAACTCAGTTTATGGCTACACTTAAGCTCGGTCACACTGACTGATATTATTGATTTAGGAGCCGGCGAAGGAAGCAATTTACAAACACTCATGCATAAAATCATTTCATAGTATGTGCAAATATTTGCCCTATAACTTTGTCTCCTTGTATTTTATTGCGTCGAGTTTAGAATGCTAAGTTCGATTATTGGGTATAAAAAGCATGCGACTTTGTTACCCAAAACATTGTTTTTCGCTCAGAAACCGTACATTTACGATGCTATTGCATTTTTTAGATCTATCCAAAATTCATGTAAATTTTATCTAGTAAATTACGAAATCCTTATGACTTAAATAAAAAAAATATAATAATATCTAGAAAAATCTCTTACCTTTATAATCCTACTACATTCGCGCAAAACGGTAATATTTAAGGGGACAGATGTCAGAATTTTATATTCTCAGAGAGCATCAAACACGTATTTTATAGTGCCCCATAAAATATCTCTAGAGTCCTGATATAAAGTAGTGGGTCCTGCAGCAGTAATATCTATGACTATGGTGATAAACTTTATGTACCTACATCTGAAAGATACATCGGTTTGACCTTTATGCCCAATAAAAAGAATCACGAAAATCTGTTGCTGTGACAATATAGTAGGCACTTGTAAAAGATAAAGTAAAAGATTAACAAGTATATAATATTACTAGCTAAAAGCCGAGCTTTGTGAGGGCTCGCGTCGTCACACCTTGAATTAATGACGATAACCCATCTACATCTGTAAATAAAAAATTACTATGTTAAAGCACAAATCAATAGGCGTGGTAGTTTTTCCGTATAGTGGACCACAAAATGTACAGATTGTGGATATACTTATAGTGCTCGCTTCGCTCACCCTGATTAACAATACAACCAAAAAACTTATTTTTGAAACTTTAAGACGTAATACTTTATAATTAATCACTAGATGTCCCGTGCGGCTTCGCCCGCGTAAATTAGGAATTTTACGAAAACCGTACATTTTCCCGCAAAAAGTTCTGTCCCTTCACGTGGTCTATTCTATATCTGTGAGTTGTTACAAATAATATCAAAAATGCTCTAGTACTTCGTGAGATAAACCCTTTCTAGTTTCTAATAATTTTCCCGGGTTTTTCCACATTTTATTCTGATTCTTCGGTCATATATATTTTAGTCTTAGCGTAAGTAATAATAAATAGCCTTCCTCGATAAATAAGCTATTTAACACTGATTTTTTTTTAAATCGGACCAGAAAGTACTTCCTGAGATAAGCGTGTTCGAGCAAACAAACAAACTCTTCAGGTTTTAAATAATATTAGTAGATATAATTTTTTTTAAATCGATTGACAAACTCGAGTCTCGATCTAAAAGACTATGAAACGTATCATAGGACGATACCGTGGGAGAGCCATGCTTCGGCACGAATGGGCCGGCTCGACCGGAGAAATACCACGGGCTCACAGAAAACCGGCGTGAAACAGCGCTTGCGCTGTGTTTCGCCGAGTGGTGAGTTGACCGGAGGTTCGCGTAGTGTATATTTTCTTTGCCGGAGGCCCAATCTCCTACCCTTTTCCCTTCCCTACCCTCCTTTATTTCCTTCCCTACCCTCCCCTATTCCCTTCCCTATCCTCCCCTACCCTATTACGCTATTCCCTCGTAAAAGGCCGGCAACGCACCTGCAGCTCTTCTGATGCTGCGAGTGTCCATGGGCGACGGAAGTTGCTTTTCATCAGGTGACCCGTTTGCTCGTTTGCCTCCTTTTTTCTTAAAAAAAATGGTACTTGGTAGTGATGATGATGATGATGACGAATGTAATTTGCATAGTAGAATCTGCTTTCCGATCTTAAATCAACACCGAAACTCTCAAACGTATATCTATGAAGAGTCAGGAGTTCTCTCAGCAGCTCCCGAACCATGGGTGGTTGTCGCTGGGTCCAAAATCTTACTTGTTGTTAGCATATACTCGGAATACTTCTCATGAAACCAAAGTCACCACATGTTTCCATATAAATTTTGAGGAGTTCC
The DNA here is from genome assembly GCA_905404155.3 of Plebejus argus. Classification (NCBI taxonomy): domain Eukaryota; kingdom Metazoa; phylum Arthropoda; class Insecta; order Lepidoptera; family Lycaenidae; genus Plebejus; species Plebejus argus. The sequence continues at coordinate 5,204,654 of FR989935.1, read as the reverse complement.
CTCGATTACCCATGGATTCCTTCATCAGATCACCATTTTTGTGAACATGATATTAAATTGGCATAATGCCCTATACACCAAAAGAAAAATTTTGAAAATCGGTTCACAAACGGCGGAGTAATCGTTGAGCATAAAAAACGAACATAACACCTCCTCCATTTTGAAAGTTGGTTAAAATTATAGCCTATGTGTTATTCTGATGCATAAGCTATATTGTTGTAAAGTTTCATTAAAATCCGTTCAGTAGTTTTTGCGTGAAAGAGTAACAAACATCCATACATCCATACATCCATACATCTATACATCCAAACTTTCGCCTTTATAATATTAGTAGGATAATATCAAGTTGTGATTTTAAAATACGTGTGAATATAATAAAACTGTAGAAATGTGAATTCTGTATCGATATAGAAGCCAAAAATGTGGTTAGTTTTTCGTCTGTCTGTCTGTCTGTCTGTCTGTATGTTTGTTCCACTATCACACGAAAACTACTCATCCGATTTGAAAGCGGTTTACGGAGATATATTTGTTTTCTTCCAACTTAACATCTGATGTATAAAAAAAATTCCCCCACTCCTCTAAGGGGACAAAAGAGGGGTCAGATTTTGTATCAAACTTTTTTCTTTAACACGAAAACTATTGATCCAATTTACATACGGTTTTACACAATACACGAAAACTATTGATCCAATTTACATACGGTTTTACAAATATATCTGTATTTGTCTTCTTCCAACTCAACATCTGGTGTAGAAATTTTTCCCCCCCACCCCTCTAAGGGAACCAAAAAGGGGGTCAGATTTTGTATCAAATTTTTTCTTTAGTAGACTTACTTCATATTATTAACTGTATTTTCCAACTTAACATCAGGTGTACACAATTTTCCCCCCTGACAAAAGAGGGGGTAAGATTTTGTATCAACTGATAAAGTAAAAATACTTCAAACGGCAAAATAATGTTTGCCGGGTCAACTAGTGTGTGAATAAAAACGTTTATACTTACTGGTATTGTAAGCAAGTTAAAAAGTAGGCCAAAAGAAAATTCAATTTAATTCAAGATGTTTTCGTATCCTACTTCTCAGAATATTCAAATTTAATAGCGACGTTACACGTCTTAAATTATTTTAGGGTTCCGTACTCAAGGGGCAAAAAACGAACAGTGAGAGCTTGAAATTTTTCAGAGCTGATGATGTTTTTTGTTACATACTACCATAAGAACAAAGACTAAAACATAAAATAAATGCTTAATGCATGCAGCAAAACTTTATTTCCATTTTATACGGAACTCTCAGTAAGTCCGACTCACACTTAGCCAGTTTTAAAGAAAACGAGCCAACAGTATTTACATGTCGAGCGGGTGTGTCTATTTATCTTTTCAATTAGCACGAAATAAGCTCGAGTAGAAGTTGGTTTTAAAATTTAAAATAATCTACGCAATAATATTGTATTTATTAATGTTTGTTTATTATATTCTTTACTTTAGAATTACTTATCCTCAAGTGAATGAAGTTTTTAACGCTGTATACTGAGTACTGACCGACGCAAAATCATTGAAAGTTAGTTAAAACTTTTTTTTTCTCATTATGGCACTTCGGCTATAAAACCATGGCCAGTGTCGAGCATAATAATATTATGGCGGGAAAACAATATTTTTTTTACAATTTTCTGCATCGCTTTTCTATATTGTCAGGTCTAAAGTCTAGTCAAAGTCTAAGTAAAAGTCAATACAGTCAGAAAGTCAAGTCGGTCGATTCAGTAAAGTGGTAGACGCTTTACTGAAACTTTCGATGGAGTTTTGGAGGGAACACAAAATAGCACGTTTCTGAATATTGCATCACTTTCCTACACTTGTGCACGATAACGAATATCTAATGGTTTTTAATCTGTAATATTCTATACACATTAAAAATCCAACTTAACACATTTTTAGGAAAATAATACAAAATCACAACATCACTCATATTGTTGTCACTTAGCAATTTTTTACATTGCTTATTTCGGTCAGTCTACATTCTGTTCCAATAGTTGTATTTGAAATTTAGACAGGGTATTGTCATGAAAAGGTGGATCAATATATCTTTAAGGATTCTGTGTTGGCATAAATTTATCGTCAAGCTGTCACTGCCGGTGCCTGTCCCCCGCCCCTCCGTCCCCGCGCCGTCCTATAACTCATGCCGTGTCAACAATACCCTACTAATTACGTCACATGAGGAAATTCGTCTATGACACTTGCAAACTTACGACAAGTACGAAAAGAGAGAGAGGATAAGTGATAAGTGATAACTATGGCATTTTGGCATAATTTATTTATGTAAAAAAATATAAAAAATATATTATCATATTAGATTACATGTAATCTAATAAATAAATTAATATTCATGGGCATTATCGTATTTTATTACGATTATTTGGTTACATAATTAATATTGTATTAATATTGGCAAATTTCTATTAAAAGCTTTTTCAAGCAGCAAAAATCTTTTTAAAAGGTTTCAATTTTTAGTATAACTCAACTAAATACAGTCAACTTTTTTTAATTTACCAATATTTTGTTAATTTTTAAACATAATCCTATTAAAAAAATTAAACAATGAGTAATATTATATTCTTTTATACACTACTAAGCTCTACTAAAAATATTTTATTAGTAGGGGATTAGTGTCCAAAGCGTGGAAGGGACCCGCAAAAGAATCCACGTTTCACTGAGCGTCGATAACAAATTCATACACATTGAGAGTTCGCACAAAAAACCATGAAGTTGGCTTCATTGTAGAGTTATCTCAGTCGGGTCGCCGCGCGAGATTAGCCGTGTTTTTGCAAGGACCTGCTTCAAACCATCTGGCCTTTTTGAGCACATTCATACGTTTCAGCGCTTTCCTTAGTTTTTATATACTTATACAATAGCTGGATGTTTTGCGTTGAAAAGTGCTAATTCTCGTAGCTATCTATGATTTTGAAGAAATTGCCGTCTATCAATAATTATTTTTAAGTAAGTTAGTAAGTCTTTATTTCCAAGAAATTGGTTACAGTGTTGTTATGATTATTTTTATAGTTCACAATTTCTGCCTCTAGGGCGTGGAAATATTTTTAAATATAAAAATCATGTTTTATTGCTATAATATCTAATCATATCAAACTTATGATCTAAATAGAATCTAAAATAAATTATAATACAATCCTCAAAAAATTATATAAGTAAAATACTCAGTCAAAACATCCATAACTATAAAAAAAAGAAACAATCAATTAATGGTCAAAGATACAATTAAATTAAATAAATATCAATCAATTCATATTAAAAGTAGTAAAATTCATTCCTTAAAAAATTACAATCAATTGAATAATAATAGTTATTAGTAAAATTTATTTCAATTCCTTAAAAAAATAAATTAATTAAAAATAAAAATACCTGACTGCAAAAAATGTTAACTAAAAAAACGAAACAAGACCTAATTCTGCCGGAGGCATCGAATCCATGTTTTAATAATTGATACGACTTGCTTACGAGTTTCATGCCAGCTGGATAAATCGAAGGTTACATACAAAAATGTAGAAGAAGAAAGTGGATTATAAAATGCAGCCGGAGGCATGTCGCACCAAGTTTAACATTAAATCATAAAATATTATGCCAATTGCTTGTCAATTTCCAAATAATTGATTACATTAAATAAATAATAAACACAGTCAAAATCTAGAGCTTATCTTCTGATAAAAGCATAATATAATTATAATATAAAGATACGACCTTCACAAACTCTTAGAAAAATCACTCCTCGTATTTTCCTACATTTTCCCCGCTGCATTTAGCTAGACAGCGGCGGTTCTAAACAAATCTGGGTTACGTTAAATATTTTAATTGGAGTGAGGTGGACAAGGCCGGGTTTAAAAGTCCACATCATCGCCGCAAATAGGCACGGTCGATACCCGCCTATTAGTCTACTGTCCGACTGCACGGGACTTGTATAAATGTAAGGTTGAGCCGCACACGACATTCGGGATGTGACAAATTGGAACAGTAGGCTTTAGGGGTTAAGGTTCTTTGAAGATTTTTGGATGTTTACTGTGCTTCGATAATAAATATCAAAATTAAATAAAGGATTTGAATTTTTCATGTATTAATAGTTGTGCTTCAATTGTTAATAATTGTTAGAATATATCAAATTCAATAAAACCCAACTACTCTAATTTTGTAGCCAATATTAACCCTATCATTTTTACGCATCTATTGACATCTTGTTCTTGATTTTCATTTATAAATTATTCTAATTATAAAAAGTTTGGACGCAACGGTTAAAACGGTCTGCGTAAACGAACCAAATATCTTTTGCCTCCTTCTTAACATTGCTTTTCTTACATTAAATGTAAGCAATAATATTATTACATTTTATCTTCTTAAAAATTATTTTATCGGGAAACGTCCTCATAATCTTTTAGCAAGTAATGAGAATTTTATCATTTCAAGCGATCGAGACTGTTATTTACATGATTGAGTTCGTTAATTGAACTAATAAGATCGACATGTTGAGTTGACAAATTAATATCCTGAGGGTGCACCCTGTAGGTGGGAGAGGGGGGTGCGTCAGGGAAAATTAAGTTTTTTATTAGGCCAGCTGATACAGAATATCACGGGTGTCTATTGCAATGTATAGGTATTTTGTACGTTGAAAATATCGTTAATTTTTCCACGTGAAAGCTACAGGATGTTTAAGTAAAAGCGCAAAATATTTAACTTAATAATTAATACTTAACTAACAATTTTCATTTCCAGGTCTACTTACAGTGGGGGGCTATTACTTTTATTATTTATCCTTCGTTGACTTCCTTACAGAAAATGTGGACTCAGGTGGTCAAGTTGACGCTATATTTACAGACTATAGTAAAGCTTTTGACCGTATTGATCACTCCCTGCTCCTTGAAAAGCTTTATAACGCCGGAATCCATGGTAATCTCTACAGATGGTTCACCTCCTATGTCCGTAATAGGTCTCAGGCGGTGGTTGTCAACGGTTTTACCTCTCAGTGGAGTACAGTACCCTCAGGCGTTCCTCAGGGCTCTCTGCTAGGTCCTTTGCTGTTCAATATCTTTATCAACGACATACATACATGTTTCCTCCACTCGGAATTCCTATTGTATGCGGATGACATGAAAGTGTTCAAAACAATCAAAGGACTTACCGATTGTCACCTACTACAGGAGGACCTTGAAAGGCTTGAGAGATACTGTGAAGCTAATAAACTTGATTTGAACGCTGGTAAATGCTGCTCAATAACATTCAGCCGTACGGTAAAGGCCGTTGACAATTACTCCTATTACCTGAAGGAACAAGAGCTGAAAAAGGTTACTGAAGTTCGTGACTTGGGCGTCATTCATGACTCGAAATTAACTTATGTTAATCATATAGACTATATCGTTGCCAAAGCAAACAGGTCTCTGGGCTTCGTCATAAGAATGAGCTCTCAATTTAAAAATATCAAAATACTCAAGATACTTTACTGCTCATACGTACGCAGTATTCTTGAGTATTGCTCTCAAGTATGGAGTCCTCAATATAACACCCACATTTATCGACTAGAGTCTATCCAAAGAAGGTTTACAAGATTTTTACAATTTAAATGTGGGTCTTCTGATCCTAATTATGAGTCAAGATGTTTAAGATACCACCTTCTTCCACTTTACCACAGACGTCGGATAGCAGACATCTCGATTCTATTAAATATCGCCCAACATAAAATCGATTCACCTCTTCTTCTTTCCAAAATACACCTCAAAGTCCCTTCCCGATCCTCTAGATTATCTTCCTTTAACCCCTTGTTTGCTCCTTTTTCCCATACTAATTATCGCAAAAACTCATTTTTTATTCGTGCACCTAACTTTTTTAACGACATGAGCAAACTCACGGATCTTGATTTATTTAACTCTTCCATAAGCGCTACTAAAAAGCTAATGACTAAGCAATGGTTTGAGACTGTTTCTTAACTGTTATAATACAACAAACGTGATTTTTTGCTCGGTATCAATAATAGCAACACATAGGAACTTACAACTAAATATACTAAAAACTAAATATATATAATGTAGAACTTAATAATAATACTCAGTTGTATTTGTACTTAAGGCGCTATATTGATTATAACGTCATTTTTTGAAGTAATACTATAGGACCCTCAGAAATGTAACAAATCTGGTAACGAGATATGTATATACTTCAACTTATTAATTTGCTAGATATTTTATTGGTATAATATTGTTATATTTCAGTGCGTATTCATTCTCTCGTATACAATATAATATAAATTAAAGTACTTAATTGTAACCGTAAACTTACCTCTTATAAATTGATAATTGATTGTTAGATCATAAGCTTTTGTTATTATTGAGTGTTTAACTGTGAAAACGTGTTAATAGTGTTAAGTGTTTATGTAGTTTTTAGGCTTGTTGTGTTAATCACTGTATGTTTTCCGAATAAAATAAAAATAAAATAAAATTACGAGCTCTTATATCCAGCCAGTTTACGGCCAGTTTACAGGCCGTTGTCTAGACACCGGCCTGTAAACTGGCTGGAAACTGGCTGGATATAAGAGGTCGTAATAGCCCACCTGGGCGTAACAAAACAAAATAATACTTTGTGGTTTTTGTATAGAGTTCACTGTGAAAGTAGCAGCACTGAAAGAGCAAATTTTTTTTTGATTTGTATAAGCAAGCGCCTCAGCGTCATGAATTTGCCCAAACAAAAAAATTGTTCTTTCAGCGCTGCTACTTTCACATTGAACTCTATATCATAAAGAACACATCTACCTAAAGTATTATCACTAATTTCTGTGATTATCACTCAGTTTTGTTATAACCTGTGTACTCGTACTAACTATAATAATCTGAAATGATAATAGTGGTCTCATATTTTAAGCATATCGCATCATATGTGGTAAAACAAGATGGCCGGATCAGCAAGTATGATGATATCATAAACTTTACGTTATGCCTCGTACCAAAATCAAACTAATCATCTAGCACAATACGAAAGTTGATCGGGCTGCCGTCAAAATATGTACCAATAATCCTATGAGAGGCAGGTTCACCGAGGAACATGTTCGACTGAGCGTTAGATTACACGTTATGCTGTCACCGTGACAAAGAGCTGTTATTAAGAGCATACGCTAACACTTTTTTTCCATACAAACGATTTTTTGATACAATATTGGGATCAGTGAAAGCTATGCCTCTACGTTCGATATTTTTTTAAATTTACTAATAATTAAAAAAATATGACCCTTCAAAAATCGCAAAAATTGAATGTTCCGTACCCCGCCAATCAACCGACCATAAAACAAATTTGAAAGATCTTTTAGATAAAATAAAAACTTAGAGGCATAGACTCATTCTTTTTGAAGATATTTAAAAAGAAATTAATTTGATAAGCTTTATTTTGAAGGAGGAATCAGAGGAATACGTTACCTCGATTTCCTGTATCTGTCTCTATCACAGTACACGTGCCAGCGCAGGGTGAAGCGTGATGGCAATAGTTTCTTCGTTCAAATTTTACCGTACCCGCTTTCCCTCTTAAGCGACCTATTAGCTCGTTACTGGTGGCTATCACCCACGTGTGTGACTAAGGGTCGGTTCACACTGCAACGTGAAAAGGCGTGGCGATGAATTTTAAATGAACCATAGGTGAACTTTTTTTTTGCGTAAACTCATTCCCCCAAGGAATGCGTTTTCTTTTTTTGGCTGGACAGTCTTGGCATCTTTTGCGAATATTCGGCTTCTTTGCCGGAAGTTCTCCTGAAGATTCACCAACAATTTTTTTATTTTTTTTCGCAATTCGCGTGGTAGCACTGATACATTTTGTCGCAGTTTGAGGTGTTCCACAACAAGACCGAGACCTAGATTTTTTTTTTAAATTTCTTTCGTTTTGTTTTTGAATCGTTATTGATTGCGTTGTCGTTCGGCCTGTTCTCGATCCATTTTGAGATTAAAGTATTTCAAGTACCTACAAAAAACACAAAAAATTAAGTAAATAGGTGAGTATCCACAAAAAAAATGTATTTAACTATAAAATATCATCTAATTTTATTGTAATCCACAACAAAAATATTTATTAAAATAATGTCTGCGTAAAATGTCTCGAAATTGTTACACTGACTGCGGGGATGGGTCTCACATACCTAATGCAACTTTGGGCCCCTGTTTCTCCCGCTGCAGCCGCCGCACGACTAATGTGTTACCTGTGACGCATAGACCAACTCAACAGCTCCAGCTATTGGGAAGTCTGGTAACGCTGCACCCATGGTAACTGAATTACAAGTGAAATAAAAAGTGACGGGTCTCACAGATCCAACCCCCATGAAGCCGGGTTAATTATAATATGTGATTTTTGTCACTGCATTGGGCATACTCTTAACTAACTTCTGAATTCTCACATATATTATTAGGATGGCTTCGCGGAGCACTTGGAATGGCCTCCAGGGACGCCGTGCCGTCCGCAGTACCGCCGCGCAGTGGTCCGCGGACCACCGGTTAAGAACCACTGCTCTAGACTGGTTGCAATAATAAACTATTATGCATAAGAGCATAAAAATAATTTTAAAGGATGGCACCGACAAAAGTTCCATTTTAAGTGTAAATCGCAGACAGATTTTTCACAAAACGCCGTCTTAAAACTACACTTTTCACTTAAGATTTTCCAGATATCCCTAATGAAAAAGTTACTCGTGAGAAGAATAACGAACGGCGTATATTTTAACAGATGCTTCTGAAGTTATTTGTCTGATGTCTAACATATTACTTTTCTTTGAATTACTCAAAATACCTTTTTCTTAAATACCTAAATACCTTCTTTTAATCGATCTAATATTATAAATATGAGTGTCTCTGGCCGGTGTGGAGAATATACGTTAATATTTTATAAATATTTAAAAAGACATTATAATATGAAACAATTGATGTAATGTTGTATTGCTGTAAAAGATTTTCTGCGGGCACCCCTTTAATAATATACCACGTAAATTACAGAGATTCAATTAACAATGACAAAAAACAAAATCACGTCAACACGTGTCACTCAAGGTTGTCCTCTCTAAATATATTTTCCTTCTTGATCCTTTCAGATACCCGAATAAGAAATTGATTTAAGCAAACCCAGTGCTATTTATTTTGTCTTATTTAATTTCAGTTCAGGTGCGTGGCAATCACTCGGTTGGCTTCCCGGTTTCTTTGCCCTCAGCCTCACGTCCCCGACAAACGAGACCCGAAGTTAAATGAATTAGTGAAATGCGTATCAAAGGTTGCTCTAAAATAGCAATTTTTCGTAGATTTTTCACTAGTTGTTAGTTGTTTGGCTATTGAAACACGACCATATATTTTATGTGCTATGTTTACGGAACATTGTCATATTACAAGTATTTTGAAAGAAGCAAATAAAAGATCAAAAACATTTTTCTGTAATTAAATAAATTTTGTTTTACCCTATTTTTCGCAAATAAAAATGTTGTTCGTTTTATCAAACTGAAGCTACTCACAAAAATTAGCTTGATAGTAACAAAAAAAAATTTCTAGGGCTCCCGTACTATAAGCTAGGTTCATTAAAATAAAATGTACTGAGTTCCGCAAAAGAAAATAGAAAAGATAGATTTAATTACAGAAAAGTGTTTTTGATCTTTTATTTGCTTCTACCATTTAAACTGCTACGATTGTATTAACTTACAAAAGCCTGAAATTACACTTAATACCCTTCGTTGTGGTACATATTTTTAAAAGCTATTTTAATAAGAGCATATTTCACATTACACTCGGTGCTGCAATATCAAATATTCATTTAAAAATAATGGGAATATTCATTAACCGGGTTTAATTTCCGAGTATGGAACTCATAACAATAAAATAAAAGTGGTCAAATAGTATGTCGCGGTGAAATAAATGGCGTGTGACTGTTCTTCTTTATTTATGGCTTTTAATCTATTTTATTAAAACGATGTTAAGGTGAATGATTATTGTAACATTTAACGCCGCTTAAAATATTTAATTGTAAGTTGGTCCTATATATTATGCGAATAAGTTTAAAAAAATACCTTATCCAAACCTAAACCTAACCTAACCTAACATAATATGTGAAGCTTAGTATGGGAGAATGATGGCTTGAAACACATTAAAGGCCTGATTTTTCAATCGTCAATTAACTTTTAGCCAAGGAATAGATTTCGTTGTTTTGTTTCATTCAATAACTGTGTGTATAATTCGAAAGACACATCTTTCATCAATTTATGTTTCTATTGTGATTGTCATCTTCTATGTAACGATCCACATAATTTCGTTGACTGGGACTGGGCTGCTCCACAATTTGTCTTGAGACTGCAATTGATAAATCTCGGATGCAATTAATAAGGATAATGAAAGCGTTGTCTTTGACAAGCTTTGTGTCCCGACGATCGTGACGTCATGTTCTAACGAGGGTAATTGCATTATCAATTTAATAAAGTGTGATGCAGAAACGGATCCTAATCGGCTATTTTGTGAACGAAAATTGGCTAACTGGGCCATATTTACCACTGCAGATTTCTAACGAGCTAACTCAGATTACGTTTAATAAAATATTTTACTATTTACTTAACTAAATTGACATTAACTCACATGATAAAAATGATTAGGATACCTCACTTAATTCTACGACAAGTTGCTGAAATTAAACTTAATACCCCGAAGTACATCGCTAACAAGATGTGTTATTAAATAACGGAATTTATGTGAACATTATATCAAACAAAGTTAAATTCATAACGAGCAGCAAAATGAAAAGGTTGGGGATTTATGCAAAGCGTGAGATCATTTTTCATGGTTTTAGTTAGTATAATACTAAAAAATTAAGTAAAGCGCGGCTGCGACGGCCAGAACTACCGCAGTATAATTTAATGCATTTGGCACAGGTGGCCCGCCGGTGACAATCTCACTGTAACTTAACGCCAACTTAGCCGGGTCGTACAACGATACTTTAATATACCATTTTTATAAGAATACACTTGAATAAATTACAGCAAGTGTTTTATTTCATTTGGCGTGCATTTTGAAACTATGAGTTGTCGTAAAAGATAGTGTACACCCTTATTAAAATGTAAAAGAATATTATAAGGAATCATATAGCGTAGTCCAAAACTTGAACTACTGTTATGTAAAATGTATTTTATTGATTCGTTTAGTAGCTATTGTGAAATGCATAAACACACACTTGCGACTAAAATGTGTTGTAGTGTTTTTTCACATTCTTTTTATAAAGTTTTGTTAAAATTGATATTAAAATAACATTCAACTCTCCAGTATTTTAAAATCGTTTATAATAATTCATATAGCTAAAATGACTAACCAAATATATTCCTGCATCAACTTTGCAAAATATTTGCTGGAAAATCTTTTGACGATATTAAAGCGAAGTCATAAAGTATGCGAATTTTAATAACCCGATTCCGCAAGGATAATCCCTTATAAATCTTCTAAAGGCAATGGCTCGCTGCGGCGAACTACCTCGCCGTATTTTCATATTTCTATCTTTATAGAAATGTACGAGTACATTCTTTTCCGCATGAAAATTATGAAGATTTACGCATTAATAGCCGCACTCTAATGGAGAGTTTGACAAAAAATGTATAGATTTTTGTATTCAAAATTAGCTTGGCCATTAAAAAGATAACACGTATTAAAAAGGTTACAATATTATCACTAGAGATCATCAATTAAAAAAACGAGAACCACTTTTGAACATAGAGGGAACAGGCAACATGACGGAGATTTTTATTATTTTTATATTATTGGTGATATTAAAATTCATTTGGTTTATACTAATACTTCATTGACATAATATTATTACAACATAAACATCACAATTTAGTGTGTGCTTACGACAGATATGTTGCTTAAAAATGTAATAGTTTATTTCTGTAATAACATGTAATTAAAATAATATAATTACAACTGTATTCACCTGAGTACTATGCCTAACTACCTTTATAAATTGTTCAAGCAGTGGAGTGAAGTTTTTCACAAGTCTTTAGAGAACTCGAGGGAAAATGCTTTGGCAAAGATTTCTGGTGTGAATTGAGCCAAAGTACTCCCCAGCTTGGTGTAAAGTTTAATTAATTGACTAAATTTAGTCTATCGGGGTACGTGCCTAGTAATTTACCAGTCTATATCAACTAATGAGGACTGTTTTATCGTAAGACTTCTAAATTGTACAGAACTTTTTGATTTATTACTTCTCTATGTTCTGCGTTGTTAATTTTAAACAAAATCATCATCATCTTTGATAACATAATGCAGTAACTAATGAACTAAATTGTTGAAAAAATATGAGGTACAAATATAGTATCAAAATTTTATAATGTATGAATTTTATACCTCGTTATTTTGATTATAGCGTCGCGACCATTTTAAGAATGTGAAATGTGTAACTCTAAATATATAGCACCGAAATATCAACCCCAAAAGGAACAAAAGTGCCTTAACCAATGACCTCGGCGCCGTAACAATTATTTTAATCCCAAATAGGTGCAGGGACATAAAATGTAGCGGGCGGGGTTTCGGTAGTAAATTCGTGTTGCGGTTGCAGCGCGCTCCTTCCGGACTCGTGGATGCTCAAGACGGAACATAATGAGACGACCAAATTGCTGATACAGCTTGTAGCTGTAAGAGCTGCTACACTCATCACTCGGGGAAAATTAAAGCTAGTTGTGCTAGTTTTAACCTTTTTTACTGTAATTGAAATTTGACTATAAATGATTTCTACAACATACTAAAAAATAGGAACACACATAAACAAAATAATAATATTATGTAAGGGTTTTGATTTTTTTGAAGATTATGTTTAACAGACTTTCCAAAAGGAGAGGTTTACTCAATTCTACCGTACAGAGAGATTAAAGATAAAATGGCCGGCGTCCAGAATTGAGGTGATCAATTAGAAGCACAGAGCTATTGCAGATCGATAGAGGACTAAATTTAAGTAAACATTTTATTTAATAAGAACCACCAGTTAGGTGGTTCTACTAACTGCCCTGTTAACAAGGTTGCTTATTTTTTTAAAAGCAACCTTTTTAAAAGTATGCATGGTTGATATAGTATATGCAGGGTTGACGTATTTCCCCCCGATGGTTGCTCGCCTTGTCGTGGCGGTGGGGCTCTAGTAACCGCGGCTTGGACAACCGCGGTGAAGCGAAGAGGCAACCAGGGCCGGCCGGTGTCGCCGCCTGGCCCGAGGAGGGCGCTCCCAGCGGACTGGAGGAGTCCGCTACGGATGCGCACCGAGGTGGGGCCGCAGAGGAAGAGGCAAGTAGGTATTACGGTGCGCCGCTTGCCCTATCCTCTGCGGCCGAGGACGGATCGCGGGGGGGAGAGGCATTGTGGTAGGTTGCCGCTTTCCCTACCCCCCTGCGAGCTGGCCGTTCCGTTTGAACGGCATTGGTGGGGCCGCAGAGGAAGAGGCAAGTAGGTATTGCGATGCGCCGCTTGCCCTATCCTCTGCGGCCGAGATGTGGTCGGTGGCAGAGCCACAGACCTGATCTGCCACATGGCCTCCAAGTAGCAGACTCGGGGGGCGTCTGCTACAGCCCTGGTGGGGGCCGAGGAGGAGGGCGCACGTGTTGTGCGCCCATCGTGGAGTCTTCGGACCGCTGGCGGGGTCGCGGATGTGTGTATCGTTCCCGTGGCCCCGTCAAAAGGCGGCGTGGCGGAAGATGGGGGGGGGGGTTTTAGTGGGTATACCGTGGTCTCATTAGCTACGGGAGTCCCACATCACCGCTCGGGTCGCCCCCTGCGCCTGGGTGGTATGCGTAATGCATTTCCCCCTCCGGGAAAAAAAAAAAAAAAAAGGGTTGACGTATTTATTCTACGCTTTGTAGTTCGAAATTTATTTGCGAGGAATTTCACGAGAGTAAAGCCACGGGAAATACCTAGTAAAATATTTATACTTGAAAAGCAATAAAACAAAATTGATACCATTCGAAAAAGTAATTACAGTTTTTCGAACAAAACAGGGAATAAAAACATAAAAAATATTCCATCATTCCTCGAAAACAAAACTATATTTTCCGATGTGGATAAAGCATCAATCATGTTGGTTACTCAGCAAATCGCCAATATCGATTACGACCTCCAAAATATTATTTATTGTCTTTCAAAGTTCAATGTATTTGATCGCCATTATTTATTCAAAGAATTAATGTGAGAATGTTGAGTCATTACCGAAAATGTATAGGACTGTAATATTTTTCCTAAATGTTGGTGAGAACCAATCTTTGATGTTTAAATTATAACTTATTTTGGAGTATTAAATAATGGCCAGTAATTCGTGTAAAAATAGTGTACTTGGAATAATCTATATTTTCTTTAATTTGAAAACAAGCGATTTTACATTATTTTTAAGCTTGTTAAAAATTCACTTAATATTTTTGCTTTATTTAACATGCTGCATTAAACAAAAATAAAATATAATCTATAACAGTTTCAAGCAACATAAAATAAAATAAAAATATCCAAAGGAAACAAAAGCAACAAAAACGTGTAAAGCGATATTGATATTTTTCAACAATGAATCGGACATGAATAGGGACAGATTCGAAACTATCTTTCGATATTGAATATAGGCGATAAATTGTATGGGGAAATAGAGGCAAAGTAGTCGTGACAATGACGGGGAATCTGAGCTCTGCTGGCCGGGACACTGGCTGGGACACTGAGTGATTTACTCCAGGCCCCGTGATTAATATGGATTCTGGTGAAAAAATGTTACACCAGCCGTTAGATGTGTGCTCGAGTGATGTGTTATCGGTTTGTTAGTAGTATGGACTGTTGTCAGATTGCTAGTTTTAGTTATGGTATTTGTTTTGCGTTTGCAGGTTGACTGTGAGTCTTAACGTCACTACGTCTACGTACGTCGTACAACGTCAAAGAACTCAAGTTGATTTGTCTATGTAAATAAACTTTAGGAGCCACGTAAAGTCATTTTTGGTTGCTACTTATAAATAAAGACCACTAGCTGCATGCTTGATTGTGATTTGTGGGCTATTGTATCAACAAAAAAATGTTTTCATAACGTTTTCCTTTTTTTTTAAATGTTTTTGAACAAAAAATAATAAGACCCATCTTTTTTTATAAAATAAGTAATAAATGCAAGACATAAATGTCGCCAAATAATTTATGCCGATATAAATTAGTAACTTTATTATTTGTAATAGTCTGTAAAAAATCAAAATAGTTTTAAAATACTTTATGAAAATTTTAACATAGTGAGCTCCAAAACTTACTAAAACTTTATCATCGACGAAGGCATTTGACTTAACTGAGTCCTTACAATTGCTGAGCTCAGTAGCGAGATAACTTTATAAAGCCACGAAACGTTTTAATAGATGATATTACATTATTAACTACTATTTTTGTCAAGCAAGGAATTTATCAACAAAACGCAATATAATGCAGGATGTATTTTTCGTTAATATTAGCCATTTTTTATATGAATGACAGACAAAAAACTATAATATCTTAAAGCTGATATTTAAAAAAGCCTTGATTGTACTTTAACAATTTTTTTCCATTTAATATAAAATTATTTTCCCTCAATCCCAGTAATTTTACTATCGCTTTATCAACAGCTTCAATTCAAGCACACTATTACCTTGACACGTCGGTCTATCATACTATTCTATCAAAACTTGCTCGCTGTCTACCATTACTAATAACCAAATGATTGGCATAACTGCGACAATTCTCCGGCAACAGATTTAAACGGCAGGTAATGACGGGGGCATCCGCAGCGGAATGTGAACAATCAATACATTCCCCGCTAATGCCAACATTACCCTCCGCGGAGCCTCATTACACAAATGCTACCGAATTTACATTCACGATCCTCTACTTCTATGATCATTAAAATATCTATACAAATAAAAATGAATTTTAAAATTAGTTAGGCTCGCTAAAAATTGAAAAGTTGTGATTTGATTTGGCTTATTTTAGTCCTGAAATTTCGTGGAAGTTCAGGCAAGGTTTATATTAAAAGGAAGGGAAACGAAGTTTCGCGGGTCATCTAGTATTTAACAAGGTGCAGATCTGCTCATTTAAAATTTGCAAATTGGTAGCTTTAAAGCTTCAACTTTCTTAGCTTAGCCTCAAATAATAGCATTTGATACTATATTAATAAACCTTAAAATAAGTTACTCATTCTCAAGAACATCCTGTCTATTATTAAGTCTTGAAATGTTAACCTGTTTCTGCTACTAAACAATATAAGGAATTCTAAAAATGATAAGAAAATAGAAAAATCACAGCAATAAGTTACATCAGGCAATTTTGTAGCGCATAGCATAATATCTACAATCTACGTTCTACAAGGCGCGCGGTCTGTAGAAGTGCTCGGCCTATAGTTTCGTAGCAGTGCTACTTATCGTAGCTCCGTAGCAGTGCTACGGCCCATAGTTTCGTAGCAGTGCTACGTATCGTAGCTCCGTAGCAGTGCTACGGCCCATAGTTTCGTAGCAGTGATACTTATCGTAGCTCCGTAGCAGTGCTACGGCCCATAGTTTCGTAGCAGTGCTACGTATCGTAGCTCCGTAGCAGTGCTACGGCCCATAGTTTCGTAGCAGTGCTACTTACCGTAGCTCCGTAGCAGTGCTACGTATCGTAGCTCCGTAGCAGTGCTACGGCCCATAGTTTCGTAGCAGTGCTACTTATCGTAGCTCCGTAGCAGTGCTACGTATCGTAGCTCCGTAGCAGTGCTACGGCCCATAGTTTCGTAGCAGTGCTACGTATCGTAGCTCCGTAGCAGTGCTACGTCCCGTAGTATAATAGCAGTGCTACGTCTCGAAGGTCCGTAGCTGCGCTACGCGTTACGAATACTATAATTTATTATTATTATTCGTTGTTTGTCCCTATTGCATTGCCATGTCATCAGCCTATATTGTCTGTAATATCCACACAAAAATATCGACACGGCCGTTGTAGAATTTTATTGCACGACATCGTAATCCATGTATTGTGAAAGCGTCATGTAGATATATCGTGATGCTCAATTTACCACACCGTATTTAAAATTGAATTGAAATACGAGTAATTTTCAATTCTGCGTAAGCCCGAAGCTTAGATCTGGATATAACGTAGTAGCAAATATATTTTTAGCTCCGAATAAACGGAATAACAAAATTTAAAGTTAAAACTACTTTTTTATCTGTGGTTTTAACGTTTTTCACGATAAAGTAGAAAGGTCCATGCAGAGCAAAGATAGTGGATAGCCGGCCAAGTTCTCTGGAGACACACTTTTCATTTCCATCCGAGTTATCGATGACGTTTATTCGAATAAATTATGTCGCATTTAATTCGTACGAAGACATTCGGACAATCGGAAAATATTTATTCGATGGGATTTGAATGTTGTCTTCAAAAATATTTTTGTATATATTATTCTACAAAAACGTTATTTACAAAAATGTTATGTTGTTTCAGCGTAGAATGCTGAAAAAAGAAAAAAGTTGAAAAACGTACAATGCTTTATTCAAATAAAAAGTAGCCTACACGTTAATTAGACTACTAGCATGCCTATTTTTTAGTATTACATGCATATTAAACTTTCAGACTTTACAATATTAGTGTGATAATTTTGCTCTGATAAGCAAGTAACATGCACGTACAAAAATACATAAAGCATTAAATGCACTTTTTTCAATAATCTATAGCAGGTTGCTGACATGAAACCTCGTATGAGATTTAATGACAGCGGCAACCTGCAATATGTCTCACTGTCGCCTTACGAGCGGCGTTGTGTGGCGTGACCCGAATGCCCGAGACGGATCGCCCTCGAGTCGCGGTCGTAGCCATAAACATTTTAAAACCAGATCATTGTAGTTTCAAATATTTTATTGTAAAATATTTAGTGAGTTGTTACGTATTAACTACAGTAGTGAAAAACCAATAAAGAATAAAAAACCAAATTATTATAATTGAAATATATGTTTTTTTTAGTTTAGTTTTTCTATGATGTCTTACTTAGGAGGAGTGAAGTGTGTAAATATAGTAAAATATTAAAATTTTAGATTCTCAAGTTGTTGTTAGGTTCTATTAATTCTTTATCTTTCCAAATCTCACTTTTGTGGGAAAGCGATTCAAAAAAATGCCTCACGCAATGATAATAAACGCCCTTTTATCTTAGTAAAATATAATAAAAAATAATATTTGATCTTTGATTTAGTGAAATGAAATTAAAAATTTATGCCAATCCACATCAAATTTTCAAGAAGTCTATAGAATCTATGAATATCTTATGTTGCAAACTGTCACGACGTGAATGCATAACCGAATTTTTCTAGCTATGGAATAATAATAATTCCCACACCGGTTTCGGTGACGGTGGCCGGTTTCATTGAAACCAGGCCAGTTACGAAGGAGTAATTTTTATAGTGCCGAAGTGTGTGCGTACAAGAGCACTCTCTATTCCTTTTACTCCCATAACCCAGTGGGACTGAAGACCGACACGACTGGCGACAGATCAAGCGAGGACCGACTTTTTACATGCCCATCCGACGCATGAATCATCTTACTTGTCAGACAATCAGATAATCAGCCTGCATTGTCCTAATCAAACTAGGAAATAACATGTTTCCAACGCGAGAATCGAACCCACGACCTTCTAGTCAAGAGCCACGCTCTTAACCTCTGGACCACGGAGGCGTTATGTACAGAACTATTGATAGTTCTGTACATAACGCCTGTACATAACGCCGGTAACTATCTGCTTGAGCAGATAGTTACCGGATATTATGAGATATTCTATCGCGTCTCTACTAACTCGTTTTAAACAAACGGCATAACAGAAAGTAGCCAAGTTAGATGTGCTAACATCGGTAAGTATCTGCGACGTCAACACTCAACAATGTCAAAGAACGAGGCCATGAAACGTTGCGTTGCAGCGCTGTGGCGTTCCGTTATTGTTTCCGGTGTTTTGACAATTGACAGAATGATGGACAGAAAGTGGTAAATGGCACTGTCACGTTTTGGTCACGTATGTTAGAATTTAAGGAAAGGCCGCAACGAAAGATCTTCCGACCGAGATAGGTGGTAGGTAGTCTCTGGCCAAAGCCCATTAGTGTATGCCACACACACCTCAGAAACATAAACATTGCAATTCAAGATTATTAGTTTCGTTAGCGTTCGACTTTCTTACGTCAGTTCTTCCTGTCGGATTGAACCCGACAGGAAAAATTGGCGTCTAACAAATAAAGCTTTAGATCGTCTACATCAGGCCTACTACCGGTTCGGAAACCACATTCTAAAAGTGTTATTTTAACCAACCGTTTGCCTCTGCAACACACCTTGCATTATCAGCGACTTATGTTGTTGCGTCATTACAGCAAAAATATGCGTTATTTCGTTGCAACAACGCAACGCACTAAAGCAGTGTGGCCTTGCTCAAACTTGATATAACTGCAGGTTCATACCGGCCACCTCACCTCCGTAAATTGAATTTCTAAGTTATTCCCCAAGTTGTGAAGTGTGGTCGCTCCGGATTGTTGTTTGGAGTTCGCTCATGATTCTGAATCGAACTGCTTAGATGCAAGCGCATATTGATTTAATTAATACGGAATTATTACAGTAGCTTCTGATTATGTTACTCTTCAAATGTGTATATTAATACGCGAGCGAAAAACTTTGGAACCCCTTTTACGAAAAAACGCGGAAACGTAGTAGCATGAAATTTCGCACAGTTGTCGTTTATAATTTATATGGTGAAAGAGTGCATCGAGCTAATATTATTTTGAAATAATGCTTTTATCATAAAAATTTTTAACAAATAAAACATATTACACACAGTGACACACTACAAAACACACACTAGCAGATCTTGATTGACACGAAATGTACTCTTTTATTTATGGTTGAAGTCTGTTGTGAAATTGAAAATAGATTTAGTTTTTTTAATGAATCTTAAATACTGTTAGGCAATTATTATACGGTCAGTCTGTCATCATTTGACCTTATAAATCTAAGACCTAAAAATAATAAAATCAATATTTTGACAATAGAATATCAATAGAAAAGAGTTGAAAGAAACTCATAATTTTTTTTGAGGTCGAATTTCGACAATTAGGCGATATCTAGTTATTATAATCACA
Source organism: Plebejus argus (assembly GCA_905404155.3). NCBI lineage: Eukaryota > Metazoa > Arthropoda > Insecta > Lepidoptera > Lycaenidae > Plebejus > Plebejus argus. Next base: position 5,184,520 of record FR989935.1, on the reverse strand, counting down.
CTATACCATAGTTGTAAAAAATAACATTATACAGAGTATAAATATACAGAGAATATAAAAGAGCATGGCCTTTTTAATTTAAACCATCTGGAGCGGAGCTATTATTACGCTGCGAGGGATCATCGGATTATGGTGATTAACCTTAACTTTGTAACAACTAAAAGACTTACCAGCCTTGTTAGAATTCTTAAGTTCCCTAACTGTCAAGTATAACAAAGTTTGGACAGTATGTTAATCTTTTCCACCGGGAAAAACATTTTTAATACTGATATTTTCTATTACGTAGGTAGTATGATTTATAGGTATTCTGAATGTTTTATTAGAGATAGTACCTAATATTTCTCTGAATAACATAATATATAGTAATTAATAACATATCAAGAGCATAATATTTGGGACTCGTACAAAAACTAAGTAAGTACTTAGTTAAACTATTTACTAACTTAGTTATACTATTTGATAAACTATTGATACGAGTACATAATATTTTAAAGTTGTTATCAAGTATTTAGAGTGATTTTAATTAAAATCATGCGGCGAGTCACAAAACCAGAAAATGACAAATTTTTTTTAAGAGTTCGAACCTATTGTATGGAGCGTAGCACACATACATCAATGGCATGAAACATACGTCAATCGACAGAGATAATAATTACAAACAACAAATACTCTTTGACAAAATGTCGTAAATGATATACTTTTTGAAATATTTCAGGTTGTATAATAATAATAATAAATAATAAAAATGTTTATTTCAATTAAATCGATTTTACAAGAGTTTTACATAATATGGAGAACGCAAACAGTACAGTTACTCAGTATAATATAGCGTTGGGAGCCGTACTAGTATAAACTGTGACACAGCTCCCAGCGACTTCCACTCTGGACCCATCGTTTACAATATTAATATAATTGACAAGTTTGAGTTATTACAATGCAAAATTTAATAAAGTATTAATAGTTATAGACACAATTTTGGTAGAAAAGTTTTACAAGCGTTGGTGTAACTAACCATCTAATATCTAAGTACAGTGATCCTCCCTAGCCCTACGATATATTAATCTTGGGGTCAGTAACAGGTACATACTACTAGGGAGGCAGTGAAGTTTGCAAGTACCTGTGCTGTATTATGGTCTATTATGTATAAGAGGACGTGCTTGTGTTAGAATGTCACAGAGTAAAAGACAAGATCGTCTCCGTTTCCCTATAATTAAGATTTCGCAGCCATCTCTGTAATTCTTTTTTACATTTATAATTATTTAAGGAAATCATATTTTTTATGGCACGATTTGCCTGGTTATAAATACGAGAGCCACAAACATAATAATGCCGCTTAGCTACGGCAGTATGATGTTGGATACTGGGACATGCATTACGGGTTTTACGTCGTTTGTGCAGCAAGTTGTACTTTCTCACGTCTGGATCTTTATGTTTACGCAAAACAGAATGCAATATAAAGAGCTGGCGGACTGTTAAGACGGAAGCTTCTTTGTATAAGGTATCAGTACTGTATCTACGGGGTTTGCCTAGCATGACTTTCAATATAGCCCTCTGAGCACGCTCAAGCGGAAGCATGTGAGTGGTACCGATTCCTCCCCAAGACACAATGCAGTACTGTATTATACTTTGCACAAGAGCAAAGTAAACACACAGAACTGTCTGTTTATCTGTAACCGATCTTAGGGTCTTAAAAATAGGAATTATTTTCCTTACTCGGTTACTTAATTTGCTGATGTGAGATTTCCAATTCAGCAACATATCTATATGTAGACCAAGATATTTGATTTCATTAGTACGTGTTAGCAAGGGACAATGACAACCATCAGTGGACGGATTACAAACATGAGCTTGAATCCTGAACTCAGAGGACGGAATAGTTTTGGCACTGAGTGAAAAAGTAATATATTTTGTTTTGTCTATATTGAGTGTTAGTAGACTGGAGGATAACCATGTCATTATATTACGCATAGCCACTTCAGTTCTGTCACGAACTTGTTCCCAGTTATTCCCATGGATGATAAGAGCGGTATCGTCAGCATAAGTTATTATTTGGCAGTATGGTATAGTGGTCTTGCACAAGCTATTTATATACAATAAGAAAAGCGTGGGTCCCAATACGCTGCCCTGTGGAACACCAAAGGTAAGTTTTGCATCCTTACTCACAAAATTTCCCAACTTTACTTGTTGTGTTCTTTTAGAGAGATAGCTTGTAAAGATATCTAAAGCTAATCCACGTATACCAACTGATTCCATTCTTTTTAGAGTATAATATCTATAATGTCATTTATTTTACATTTTCAAACTGAAATAACAACATTTTGTCAAATAATATATTTTATTGTTTGTAATCATCTTTTCTATCGATTGGCGTATGTTTCATAGGTTTACACCAAAATACGACATTTTATATGTAGGTACTTGTAAGTTTAGGTATGCCAATAAGGTTCGTTGTTTTTTGTGTCGTGATTTGGACTATAACAACGTCTATTCCTTGCTACATATAATATGTATTTTCATATCATCATTGTTTACAGCTTTCGTACTCATTTTCCAGCAGCTTCTGATTTTCACTAGCTGCCAGATTACACTTTTAATTACTTTTATTTTTAGCGTTCCGGCCGAGTACCCGCGCAGCTCGCGTGCAGTCTGTGCATTAACATGCCTCTTATGCCGTGTTACTCTACAGTAATTGCTATTATGAACTTTGTATCAAAAACTTAATTTCGACCATATCTTAATGGCACAAAGGTGTAATTTCTCCGCACACAATGCACTTCTTTTTGCGCCGATCGCAGCGCTTCTATTACATAATATTTTCCGCTTACAGATTCGAGATTTTTGTAATTTCTAAGCTTATGAAGTGGGTTGGGTCAATATCCATCGAAGTTTTTTGTACAACGAGTCCATTCCTTCTCATCATGAATATGAAATTGCTTCAATAATTTGATTAATTTTGTAATACTTCCACGGAGCTGAAATCTCATCAAAGAAAAAGTACAAATTCAAATTAATAGAATAATTACTTAATTATTACTTTGGAACAATAGAATCACGTCTCGGAGGGAAGATAAACAAGCTTAGTACTTTTATAATGTAATTCTGTCGAGATTAAAAAAACAGTTTTTTAACGTCAGATCAAATTTAATCAATATTTTAAGGTATTATAACAGCCAATTTAAAAATAAGGTTTAAAATGGGTACATATTACTACCTACAATCATTACTAAAAGAAAATGAAGTAATAAAAAGTTTTTCAGAAGTGTAACTATAGCGGTTCTTGAGATACAGCTAGGCAAACACACAGACGGACAGACATCGCAGTCTCAGTAATAGGGTCCCGTTTTTACCCTTTGGGTTCTTAGTCGTGATAGTTTTCCTTTTACATTTAGTATATTTCCTACTCCCGTGAATTCTTCCACATTTTCAGAATCAACCGTTTATAGCTAGTAGAAGGGGGAGACACTGCAAAAAGGAATCTAACGATTTTTTCCACTTTAAAACTTTTTGGTTCACAAATGGATCCCTAAATCGGAAAACGATACTTAAATTCGTGTACTAACAAAAAAGTGGGTGAAGTTAAAATAGGGGAATTAATGTAATTTTCATTTTACAAATAATTGTTACTTCTTTAAAACAAATCTATTATTATAGTATATACCATAATATAGGTTCCCACAACATTTTTTATTAGATACTATCAAGCAAAACTTTCGTAAGCAGCTTCATTTTGATAAGACGAACTACAATAATTTCTTGTGCGAAAATTCTCGAAAGTGGTAGCCAACAGACATAAAAGGTAATATTTCGATTTGATGGTCCTAAAATATGGATTGTTCTATTTAAAATACGTTTTAAAATGAAGCTACTCACGAAAAATGTTCTTGATAGTAATCAAAAAATTTGTTCTAGAGATCCTGTAGATATACTAAATATTATAATTTGTAACACACTGTAACACATTAAAAATGAAAATAATACTTTTTCATTGTTTTAATTCTTCATTTTTATACTATATTTATATAGAAACCGAACATCCGCATCCGCATCTGCATCCGCGGATGTGAACCTCTAAAAATCTTTCTGGACAAGGTCGAACAATAAGCAATATCTCATACAGCATTTAATATATCGATACTACGAAAAAACCAACGTAGACGTGCAGTCGTTTGTCATAATCACGCAGAATTCCTTTTTAGATTCGGAAGTGGAAAGTCATTACGAAAATAAAGATAGTCGTGATATAACTTCATATACCACGATTGTGATTGATCGCTCGGGCGAAGGCATAATCGAGTTTATCGAAAGAAAATTGTTGTTCGTACTTTTGATGAGGAGAATTAATCATTGTTTGTATGACCGAACTGATATTGAGTTATCAGCGTTTTGTATTAAGTCGTAAACTTGAGCGTTGATTATGTTTTTCGTTAATGTGATTTTTAGTTACCTTGGCAGTTGGCATGCGTCTACAAATAGTTTCCAAAAAGTATGTAAAACTTTTTTTATCTTTACTCAATTAGTGGATTTTGCCCTACAAGGTTTATCGCATTTTATGAAATAATTAATCAATATTTTTGTACAAATAATTTGCTGCATCATTACATTAGAAGTTAGACACTTTGCTGACCGTAAAAACAAGTATAGGTAGGTATAGTACAGAAAGTCTCGAAGAAAATGTAATTTAAGTACGTGGCCAGCTCTCAGCTGAGCATAAGTTTCATCGCGCTCGCTGATCGTAAAACTAACTAACCCCCTTTCTAACTACTTGCAGAAAATTAAGAACGTAAACCACTAGGGTTAACGGTTTTTTTATTGTTTGCTGGCTCTCAGACGCGTTATACCGTAGTCGGTATAAAACTTGTTTAAGCTCCCATTTTATATAAACTGTGATTTAATATTTTATGTTTCATTGATGTGCGGTATCCGAAGTTTTTACAGCACTTTTCAGTAACGTTGCTTATTGTTTTTTTTTGTAATTCAGCCGATCAAGAACTATATACTGAATAGATGAACACTTGCCAAACATTTTCAGAAACTATATATTAGTCACACTTATATCTTAGCATATAATGTATAGTTTTTCGAAATCATTACTAGAAAAGCTTTACATACTGCTATTCCTATCACAACAAAGAGATGTTTTCCTATTTAAAACTACCCACTAGTAAATGCCTACTACAGTGCACAAATAAAGCACAAACAACAATAAGAGCAAATTAAGTTAATAAAACGCGGCAGCTAAAATGCAACCCTTTTAAAAATCCATTTAAACTAACATATTCAGATTTAATTAAGTGCAAGAGATAAATGCATTTCCAAATAGTTTTACGCGAAAACACTGTGACAGCTTTGTATGGGATATAAGGGGGGGTTCGGACGAGAGCGACATAAAAAGAGTTAAATTTATAATATTATTATTGGTATACTTTCAGATTCAGTTTCATTAGACCTCTTTCATAAAAGGCTCATTATTGATTACGATTTTAGTACCATTTCATATTCATAAAAATCAGCAGAATACAATAACAAGCTACGCTGGTTACAGACAACAACCGATGCACAGTTAAATTAGTTTCATATTAAGCCCCAAAATACAAACAACTAAAACAAATTCCTAGAAAAAGGTAAAGAATGTTACAAGGAATCGATTGGGAAGGGCCCCATCAATTCTTACACAATTCCTCACCTACCGCCTAATTGTCGTATAACCAGTATAGTCCGAGCATAGTGCGGCGTGGATGTATGGCGTGTGCGGGGACACATAAATCGGCGTGTCCGGGGCTCTCCGGGCACACTTGCCCCGCGACAGCCGCGTTGCTTATCTTAATTGCTTTCCCCTGATACAATCGCCCAAGAATTTATCTGTGCCGCCGCTACGAATACGTAACACTTTTTAACGAAACGCGATAAAAAGGTTTAATGGTAACGCTCTGCATTCTCTTTAAAACGTTTAAATATTTTTCATTTGGACTGTTTATATTAAGGTGGAAAATTATGGTGGTAAAATCGACTAAGGTATATTTTTCACGTCGTATACTATTTTAATAAAGAGTTACTGACTACGAAATTAATTATAAGTTTAGGCAGAATGTAATGAATTTATCAACAGGCGTTTGTAATAAGGAATCACACTGCGATAGTAAATAGCATAATAGTCTATAGTTTATTAAATACATACCCACCTATTTCCTAATTTTATCAGCTTCTTTTCAAGTTAATTGTAATATTTGTTTTTAATCAAATTAACCCTTAAAATTGTTTGAACAATGATTTGATTACTCGTCTTTATTTCCATAAAAAGTATCGAAGACTCAAATTCAATAATAAAAAGAAGTAAAGAAAATTGGTTCGATGCGAATCGATTTGATTGAAAACTTTTCGCTACTGATTGTGCCTCACGGAATATACAAATTGAATCTTCTTATTTTCATCAAAACGAGAGGAGTGTAATGTAACACATATTTACTTGAGAAAATTAAACAAATGGGCAATACTTAGATTCTTGAAAGTTTTATCAGAGTGAACAGGACTAACCAGAAATTTGAAAAAAGACAAAAATATAATATTTTAGTCACACCCTTTTCAAAGGTATCTATGATGATAAAAAGGTGGATGAATAATATTTATTTTGTAGTTTAAATACCTATAGCACAAATATAGCATAGAAACCAGCCTATGCCAAAATAAAATGAAATTAACCCTAAATCGGGAGGCGCGAGGAAAACAACCCGCAAACAATATGTAAATATGGAGACGGGTTCTTGTATTTTTATGCAGAGTAAAATATATTATATGAAAACATTTATGGGACCTCGTCCCAATAAGTACGGACTGTTTAAATAAGAGAATGGGTTAATATGGTAAAACGTATATTTGTCTACGATATCTACGCCTGGATCATAGCTGTTATAAAAAACTGGCCAAGCCTTGTTCTATATTATCTTCGCGTTCTATCTGATGTTAAAAGTAATCGGCCAAGTGCGAGTCGGACTCGCGCACGAAGGGTTCCGTACCGTTATAGAACAAAAATAGGCCAAAAATTGTGTTTTTCGTATGGGAGCCCCCCTTTATTTTTTATTTTATTTAGTTATTATTATTAATTATTAAAGTACAATTATATTTAAGGCCTTCGTGAAAGTTTCAAGTGCCTACCTCTTATCATTATGGATTACGAGAAAAAAAGGCCAAAAAAATCACGTTTGTTGTATGGGAGCCCCCTTAAATATTAATTTTATTTTTATTTTAGTATTTGTTGTTACAGCGGCACCGGAAATACACAATCTGAATCATAATGAATCAAATGAATAGGGAAGAATCAAATGAAAATCAAATGAAAATCAAATGAATAGGGTCCCGTTTTTACCCTTTGGGTACGGAACCCTAAAAACGATCAAAACGCTAAAAATGCCTCATGTTTTGAGCGTTTTGATCTTTTTCAACATCAAATGGAACGCGGGGATAATATAGAACAAGGCTTGGCCAGTTTTTAATCAATCCATTAGTCAAAATCATGGTAATAATAATATATACAATATACTGCTCAAATATGTCTCCAGTTGCTGACATCGGGCGTCGGCCTACCACACATTCCCACCACTGTATCTCCTGTGTCGCCGGGATCGACAGCGGTATCCAACTACGAAAACCCTTTGATATGATATCAGGGAGCCCGAGGGACATGCTAACTGTATAGGGACCTGCAACGAAATTAATAGGAGAATTAAATAGGAGGAGTAGGAAGAATTCCAATTCCCTCCCCATACAAAGCGGGAGACAGCACAAAGTTGCAATGACCGAAAGTCAGTCCAGTTGCTGGCATGAATAGTGCAACTGACCCAAGTTTCACAATCAACTGAAATTACGAAAGTTCCAGCATATTGTCATATACATACCGAGGTGATGGTTATAACCTAGGCATATTTTGACCACGACGATATTGTGTATATATTGTGTAGTATGTGTTTTAGTGACTTTCATAAATCTAGTGTTCGACCTGAATCTACAATTTTTAAATAAGAAAGTCTTTAACCAGTCTGCCTAGCATACGCCAACGAGATATTATCTCACTCTACATGTTTCTCGATGTTTGATAGTTTGTATCTTCATCTCTATTGACCCTAGCATGACAAACATTTTTTCTCGCGTAGATCTATCATCGAAATAACACATTTTTATAGAGTTTTGTCGAGATAGTGTCGAGATTTTGACATTATGAGACGAGTAGTTTTTAATTATCTCGAGATTGAGACATCAGCTCGTTGGCGTATGCTAGGCAGGCAGGCTACCTATATTATATTATAATATACGACGCACATTACTACAACAAATAAGATACGCTTCTCCTATTTCTCCCAACTCTCTAATTAATAATATTAAAATCATATCCCGATAATTGAAATCGAAGTAGTGGTAGTAAATGAGTGCGCCGTTGGCACGTACTGTCCCAGGGGGCAGAAGGGGGCGGCCGGTTAATGTGTCATATTAATGACTCCCGGTTAAAATATCGCACGCTCCCGCTTTACGATCCACCAATTTTACAGCACCATAAACCTCCTTGGTTAGCGCATGAACTATGACACGGTGATGATAAATAAAAGAGGTTTTACGCTCGTGTATTTTCGGGTAATAGTTTTTGAGGGTTATTGTTCTTTTCAAATCATTTTTTAAATAATGCTGTTCATTCAGGATTTAAATTCAATATTTACACTTCTCAGCATATTATGAAATTGCGATTAAAAAATATCTGAAATACAACAAACAAATTTGGTATTGGAAAAATTGTCCCTGTACAGGGACAGCGGATCCAAATTAAACCTATTTGAACCCTATATTAGCATCAAAACTTGTTAATATTATTTGTTTCCGATTATCTTTATAAATTGGTAATTGATACTTGTGACTGATTTTGAATTTTATGTTTAAACTCTGAATTTTCTGAAACACACCTAGTTCGAAATTACCTAGCAACGTGTTAGTCACATATTGAAATACAAAATAGTTTTATTGATACAAATATTAAAACTACAATAGACGAAATGGCTGTTTTGTTATTCATAAACTGTATTGTAATTTTGTTCCGTGTAGTTTGCCGTTTAGTTTAATGGGTATCGTAAAATAACAGTATATAACAGGGGTTCGTTCCATTGAAAACAAATTGTTTTCGATATAACAACGCTGATATGCATAAATTGTTTTCAAGTTTTTGGGCGTTATCATTGGCTTCACCTGCCACCTATCTTTTAAAATTTTAAAAAGTTTAAAAGAGAAATTAAATTTTAAGTAACGCTATAAGAAAATTCAAGTAACATTTTTGATAATAATTATGTTGAGTAAAATCATTTGGAAATCTAACTTTGGGAGCTACGATGTGAACGACAAGCATTCAGATGCTTTTGTATCACCATCATTTAATAATCATTATTCATTATACATAAACTAAACATAATTTAAAGTTATAACTTACAAAATGACGCCCGCAACTCCGTTGTATCAAAATGCCAGGATAAAAAGTATCCCATAAACTTTCCCAAGACTTCTCCATATCAAATTTCAGCAAAATCGGTTCAGCGCTTTGGGCGTTAACAGGTGACAGACAGATACACTTACATTTATTATATCAGTACAGATAATACTCCTCTTTGACATCAATTATTCGTACCGATCGGCGGAAAAACTACCTCCAAACTTTCCACGGGGGAAAAACTCAGCTCTATTTAGTTAAACTTGTCTCAATTAAACGCCACTTACTGGCAGCACAATCGGTGGGCGCCACGTGGTCTCAACTGCTTCTATAAATATTGTCATTAACGCTTGTGTTCCTGATTTATTTTTATGGCTTGCTAGTTTTTAACCCCCGACTTTACTTGCATTTTTATCCATAACTGGATGTTGTCCGCGACGTCGTTGCGCTGAAATTCATTTATCGCGAGGGAGCAGTACAATTTCAATGACAATATCTTTACTGGACCTCGAAGTATCTCCATACTTACTAAAATTTTATCAAGATATGCTCATTTTTTAAGCGTGAAGAAATTACATATGGATACATTTTTCATTTATACACAGACAGATACATTTTTCATTTATAGTTAATTTTGTGCGGATGTCAAATAATCGTCTACAGACGAAATCGAGAATCAAGAAGCTGGATTTAAAATTTCTTGAAAAATATTATTACTAGAAGTACTACAGATGATACTTAAGGCTAGTTCGCATTAGGCCAGTCAAGTCACTTTTAGTCAAGTAGCGAGTATTTTAGTAGCTAAACGTGTCTGAACACTAAAAACTTAGTAATTTTGGGGCAAAAGCCAGAATTTAGCTACTAAAATACTTACTACTTAGTACTTGACAAAAATACTAGCCTAATGCGAACTAGGCTTAAGGGCCTGTTTCACCACTTTCCGATAAAGTGCCGAATAGGCTATTCATAACTTTTTTGACAGATTCTCCATACTTCATCTGTCAAGTTAATTGGTGGATAGCCTTAATATTCGGCACTTATCAGGAAGTGGTGAAACAGGCCCTTAATATTATTCGTAGATTCGCATATTCTACCTGCTTCTCGCTATATTCTTCTGAATAAAATCAAGCTTTATTTCTCGTTATTATGTTCATTTTCCTAATAGCTTATGATTGTACCAAATTGCCTAGAGTGCGACAACGTGTCGCTCTTTCTTAGGGAAATTTCGACAGAAATTATATGAAAATGAATGAAATTAAATATTCATGGGAATAAAAATCCAACCGCGCACCGACGATATTAAGCTTTGTATTTTTCGTAAATAAAAAGGAATTTTATGACAAAATGAAAATAAGAGACCATCCACTTATTATACAAACCTGAGTAATAATAAATAATAAATATCATCGTAATATTGTTATGCCTAAGCAATGTTAAAGGACTGAGGCTACGTTAGACATAAACACCAATATAATAACAACGAATACTAATACTATAAATGAAAAAGTGACTGCCAGTCTGTCTATTGGGTAGTTTATTTGTAACCTAACTTCTACGCTCATCCAAATGAAATCGGTGGCTTAACCGATTAAGAAGAAATTGAATTGGTATGAATATACGTATCTATTTATCGAAAAAGAACACAATGTGATAGTTTCTATTGCAAGAAAATGTACTTTTCATACACTTTAATCATACATTTGCGGACACAATCTAGTATTATATGCTGGGATTCCTTTGCAACCTTATCTGAAACCAATACTTTCATATAAGAATTCCGAATTCACCACACGTGTAACAGTTTGTCAAAGGCGCGAAATACCTAGAGGTATACGAGTTTACAATATCAAGTGCACTATTGCATGTTTCATTCGAATTATGAATATTTTATTTCCTTATTTAGATGTCGACGTAGACGTACTGAATATTCCAAATTTAAAATTCAGATGCAAGTGTAGAGAGCATTTGGCGACATTGTAGGAATTTACTGGTGAGCTCGAAGGAGTGAGGACCAGTTTTATGGGATTTGGACGCATCCTGAACTATAAAATATTGACATTATGTGGCTATTGATATTGAAATATTATACAAACCCTTCTAAAGTTTATTTGTTTGAAATAAACCCATATTACAAAAGTTTGGTAGTATATTGTAAGTAATTTGTAAGGGCCGGGACACATAAACACAATACGACGTCGCGTCGCGTCGTGGGAATCTACGACGAGCATCATAAAAAACTACGTCACGAAATCGTAACGTGCCATGCCATGGTATACGGCACGATGTCGCGTCATAGAATCTCACGATGCGTTCCTGTGTCAGAGCCACAGTTGTTATTCAAAATTCAAAGATGACGCGTCGTGAGTTTCTACGACGCGACGTCGTGCCGTGTATCGTGGCACGTTACGATGTCGCAACGTAGTTGTTTACGATGCTTGTCGTAGACTCCCACGACGCAACGTCGCATCATGAAACGACATCGCGTTGCACTCAGAGAGATTTAATAATTACTTTACTCTAAGTTAAAAAAAATACACAATTGAAGTTTCTGTAAATAACTTAATTAAATTTGAGTTAAGTAGTCATCAAAACTCTCTGAGTATAATAATTATGTTATGTAACAAATAATAGCCACATTTGGATTTTTTTGACAGTGAAAAAATAAATGGATCAGCGACCGACATACGTCACGGCTCACGGCCAGGGTTTATGTCCAGATTAATTCGCCCCCAGAGCCATTAATTGGGTCAGCTACCGCCTTCAGTGTTACCAACTAAGGGATTTTGCTCCTAAAGTATGGGAAATAATTAGTGGAATCAGATTTTTAGGGTCGTTCAAGGGTTTCTTTAATGTCGTTTTCTAATTTATTGTTCCTAAAATAGACATATTATAGTATTACTCCTTAAAAGTGCACAGTGATATAATATTATATCGTGTTATAACACAACATAACAAATAATGTCACAAGTACACATACGATTTTTAAAGTCTATATCTATCTATACATATGATAAAACTGTAGACATGAAAATTCTGTACATTAAGGATATAAAAAAATAAATAAGCAGGGGGTGTTACTACATCGCTATAGAAGCCAAAACTGTGGTTAGTTTTTTGTCTGTCTGTCTGTCTGTATGTTTGTTCCAGCATCACACGAAAACTACTGATCCAATTTGAATGCGGTTTTCGCAGATATATTTGTCTTTTTCCAACTTAACATCTGGTGTATAAAAAAATTTCCCCCACCCCTCTAAGGGGACAAAAGAGGGGTCAGAATTTGTATCAAACTTTTGTATATAACACGAAAACTACTTTTCCGATTTGCATACGGTTTTCGCAGATATTATATTTGTCTGCTTCCAACTTAACATCTGGTATATGAAATTCCCCTCCCCCACCTAAGGGGACCAAAAAGGAAGTCAGATTTTGTATCAAACATTTTTCTTGGACTTACTTCATATTATTCACTGAGTTTTCCAACTTAACATCTGGTGTATAAAATCCCCCCCCCCCCCTCCACCCCTCTTAGGTTCAAAATAAGGGGTAAGATTTTGTATCAACTGATGAAGTAGAAATACTTTATATGGCAAAACAACGTTTGCCGGGACAGCTAGTTTCGTAATAAGGGAAGGTTTTGAGGGGAATTTTAAGAAGAGTGATTACGATCTAATGTGTGTTTCTGAATGATAAGTTTCTGATTTATATTTAGAGCTAAATATTTTTGAGAGCTGGTAACACTGACCGCCTTAGAGGGTTGCAGGCTAACGTCTGGTTCACTCTCATCATTTATTAACGCGATTCATTGTGTTATTACGAAGTTGCGGCGTTAAATATTACAGCGAGCTCGATAGAACGTTTGACTAGTTCTTTTGCTCTTTAAGCTCATTTTACTCCTAGATGAATGAGCCTTCAAAGAGATTCTTGATTGATTAATATAATTAACATTTTCAGACTTAATTTCCTAAGTTAAGATAAAACGTGTATAAAATTCAAGTTTCTAGTCTTTTCAATAGGATAAAATAGTATTTCTCATAATCCACAACACCCAGTCGCACTTATCCTACTCCTCCTAGTCCAAACAGTAAGCACTCACAAAACTGGAAGGTTTTTTAAATAATCCACCTCAGTGTGTAAATAGGGGATCAAACTTATTTCACGTGGTTGCGGTGGCAAAAGATAGTAAGGAAATATATTTCTGTCTATGCATTTACAAAGTCGGTTCAGCTTTATTAATGCATAGACTGTATCGTTAAATATTCAAACAGCCATAGATAAGGAGGCAGCAATAGATTGACTGCACTTTTCCAATGTCGATAATCTAGAATTGTTCAATGAAATAAATTGTCTGACTTTCCACACCAACAGGTTAGCAGTATTTAATCTGAAATAGAGACAAAAGTCTGCATTTTATGCTTCCGCCATCGGTGCCCGTACACAAGCGACTTTTCACACTCATAGATTTATTGGAATAGTTTAAAGAGAGAATCTAATTTAGAACAGTTTATAAGCAGCAGACGTTGCAGCGCTGGTTTACTGCCACTATTGATTGTGACTATTTTCATCCACTACCCAGGCGGAGGCTCGCTCGCACAGAATAAATAGCATTCATGTGATGTATAATGCGAATGTTTTTTTTGGGTCACCTTATGGAAAGCAACTTCCGTCGCCCATGGACACTCGCAGCATCAGAAGAGCTGCAGATACTGCAGGTACGTTGCCGGCCTTTTACGTTTTACGTTGTAGTAAGTATGATCGTACATTTTTTGATAAATCATAAATGAAGGAAATATACTTTTTATGTTAACGTGTTGATTGGACATCAAGTTAACATTCAATTTGTAAAGCCATCCAGCCATTAAAAAGCCGTTTCCTTATTAATAAATATTCATCATTGCCAAATATTCAAAATGTAAACTTACTTTAATACCTTCAAGTTACTTTTCTTGTCTCTCAGTCAACGAAGACATTTCGAAGTTAATTTGGCCGGAAAGAAGTCTTGGATATAAGGCGGGAAATATTTGAGACGTGTTTACATGACCATTTAGCGCGCCCGTGACATCATATACGTGCAAATACGTGGAAAAATTATTCTGGAATAGGCTATTCTTACAGAGGACACAGATATTATAAAGCAAAGATTGTATTCGTTTTACTAATTTTGATATTTACGTAACTTAGCTATTCAATATTACGCTGTCTTTCTCTATCATGTAACTTTTTCAATGTCAAAGAAAAGCAGAACTTACATAGTTATTCGCTGTGTAAACATTTTCATAAGTGAGAGAGTACATAGACAGCGGTGGAATAATTTTTTTAACTTAAGTTTAATGCAGATTATGAATGAATAGGTTATGAAAATTAAATATACAAAATAATGTGTTATGTAGCACTAATTATGCTTAGCATATTAATAATTACGTTTAATTATGATAATAATTATTATTATCGGACTTACAAAATTAAATATCAATGTGTCACAGTTGCTTTAAAAGTGTTAAATGAAAAAACTAAGTATGTCCACTTACCCCAACCACCATTGCCGCCACACTGAATCTGAAAAAAAAAACAAATTGTGATGAAAAGGAACACAGTTTTGTACAGACGATAATCCAGTTTGTACATACGTTGGTGTGCAAAAACGGCTTCGTATTCCTCGCACGTCCGCGCCGACACAAACATATGCAATAAACTAATGTATCGCTTAAGGCATTACTAAATTCCCGTGGAAAAACGAATAAAGTATTCCTATGAGCTGGAGGATATTCATAGTTTATTTTTACACGTTGTATATTAAATAAATAGTATAGTATGTCACGACACTTCTATCGTAAACGTAGTGAACACGTATTGTGAATGTTCTGGTAAAAGTTATTGTACCCCCCAGGTCTGCTTTTTTTCCAGGTGACTTTTATACACGTTTACGACTGGAAAAGTCATAGGCCAATGAAGCGCAATCTTCATTGTGCTAAGCCTCTCCAGCGAGGATCATATTATAACAATCATCAATATTATCTGGTAACGTAATAAATGAGTATCCATAATATGTGTGACACTTGAGGACTGCCGTGGTAAAGCTAATAGCACTTTTTATCAACATCGCATACGTAAGTCGCACGCACACAAACACGGTGCCGAAGTCTGCCGAACTTAAACGACGTTAGACGATGCACGGCAACGCCGCACCGACTGTCAGTCGAAATAGAGGGTGTTAGGTTTATTTTCGATAAGGAATTGCTTGATCCGGCCGCCGCGCTCAAAGCCCGCGATAAAAGCTATGCGATGGCTTAAAAACAGAATCGATAACTCGATTTATTTTCATTATCATCGGATTGTGCCACTAATCGCTTTAATGACTAAAACTAATTATAACGGCATGAAAACATGTGTACTGATGAGCCAACACATGTGGGCATACCCACATATATTTATCGGTTTCACCGAGCACAGGTAATTAATTGGCATCGTGTTTGAAATTAACAAACACAGCGCTAATATAAAGTTCAATTTATTAACTAATTGGAATGAGGTATTATATACAACGTATACATTGTATATATTTAAAATCATTTCAATTATACTTACGGATAAAGTATTGACGCCTACAGTCCAGTGCGCACAAACTTGGGCACTACAAAATTCATTACTCATGTGTTACCGGCACTAGTTAATAGTTATACGGAAGGCAATATAACAATATTATAATATAACAATATAGCAATATAGTAACAACTTAGTTAGAGACAAGTTTGACATAGCCAAACCAGGAATGAAGCATACTTGGTTATATTATTATCTTTACAGTTTACCAATTAAAATTATAGAATCAGGAACACAATGTATTAATGAGTCAGTCAGTCTTGTTTTTTTTTTTTTAATGATAAAAGGGGGCAAACGAGCAAACGGCTGATGGAAAGCAACTTCCATCGCCCATGGACACTCGCAGCATCGGAAGAGCTGTAGGTGCGTTGCCGGCCTTTTACTTTTAGGGTAATAGGGTAGGTACCGTAGGGAAGGCAATAGGGGAGGGTAGGGAAGGGAAAAGGGTAGGGTATTGGGTCTCCGGTAAACTCACTCACTCGGCGAAACACGGTGCAAGCGCTGTTTCACGCCGGTTTTATGTGAGCCCGTGGTATTTCTCCGAATTTTTTTTAATAATAATAATAATAATAATAATAATCTTTATTTGCATGAAATATGGTCCAATAAGGTGTTTCTAAACTAATAGTGTCTCACATATTCTGTCGTTTTTCTCGACGTGCAAATGTTAATAATATATTGTATTGTTACATTTATTAGTTAATCCTAGTATTTAAATTACATAATTGATTCTATTAATTCCATGGCTAATTTGAATTACTTGAATACCATTATTGGTTTATGTTATGGTCAAATATCAGTAGGTACTTAGTTACAATTCTAGTGTTACAATCTAATTCTTATTTAGTCCTATCTATTAATAAATAACATGCGTACTAATTATTACACTCTTTAACATGACAAAATAAAATTAAAAAGGAAAAGAAAAACAAATAACTGACAGAGGATTAGAAGAAGAAGAAGAAAAAAAAAAAAAAAAAAAAAAAATATATATAAATGTCAGCGGCGGCGTCATGTTTCTAAATACAAACAAAAACAAACAAGCAAAACAATTGAACAGATTTAGACATAAAAAACGATAATTACTAATAATACAGTTACAGTTATTGAGCTATTCTATCCCGCACAACGATTCGCTTGTCGCTCGACTTAGAGGTGTGTGTGAGGTGCATAATATTTTAAAATAAATTGTTCTGAGTTATATTTATAGTCCTAGGTATTTCTCAATGTAAATGGTGTTTACTATATTTTTAGCTCCAAAATCATAAGAAAGCCATGTCATGCTCATCAAGACAAAAAAAAAACCCTTTGAGTGAGTTTACATGTGGTGCAGACAATACAGGTAACCCATAATTTATTTCTCTGTAATAATTATAATTGTAGTTTGATTAATTGAAAGTCATACTTATTTTTTTATTTTCAGCACACCAGATGTCACACAAATGGTTTTAATTTGAAGGGACTCTCAATCAGTCAATCATTGTTTAGCAACAATTTTTGCTTGTACTGCTCAATTTTCCTTCTGCACTTTCCCGACAGCATTGCCATTGGTCGCTTTGGTTATATGCCGAACCATTCCAAAAAGTCCTAGCATTTGAATGTAATAATGACTACAATGGGCAATATTAAAATGATATAAACTTTGTTAACTTTCCGCAGACCCATTATAAACTTCACATTGTATTGCTTGTGCATTGTTCATGAATTATAAACTTTCAATGAAAATGTACTAAAATTAGACGAGTGGCAAGCGTAAATTTTGATATTTTCACAACTTATATAGAAGTTTTCACTCGCTTACCTGTTGCGAGGTAGCATTTTATTACGGAAACAATTGATTTTATCCTGAAACGTTAAGGATTCCATCAAGGCGGTTATAGGTTTGGCAAACAGTAAGGTACGTTATGTAGATGTTATTGGAACGATGCCCGTAATAATTCCCGTGCTTTCAACACTACGAGATATTTATCAAACAAGTGTTTCTCGAATTCGAAACAATAGTAGAAGAAAAATAAGTTTGGTTAGAGTGGCTGGAAAATCGGAGGTATTTTCGACCTTATTGCTCTACAATACGGTTCGTGGATATACCGTGACAGAGCATGCGCTGTGCGGGACCGGCGACACGGGAGCTTACAGTGACGTCGGCTGTCACGCTGAGTGCTCGCGGGTCCCGGCACCCGCGAATCCCGCGTAACTTACGTAAGTCTTAAAAAAAACTTGGTTAACTCTACCAGTGATCTGTGAGTGACAGTGTAGTGAGATTACAAGTTGTATGCAGAAATTATTGATGTAAGTTTTTTAGCTGGTTACAAATAAGTAGTATAACAAGAAAGAAAATTAATTTGTAAAATTTATCGAATGTTTTATATAATTTGGTTTATTTAAATAAACATTAATGTGTTTCACTGTGCCTATATTTTTTTACTTTTCCCGCGAATGGGTGTTTTACCTTGCGAGCTGTATGAAAATTTAACTTAGTATTGTTTATCACGTGTTAAAATTATCTTTAACAGTAATTATCATATTATTTACATTTTGCTTGTGAAAACACTAAGAAAACATAATCCGAACTGTTATTACTTATTAATGACCACCCATTTAGTTTATTTCGAGATAGAATATGTTTCCCTCGACTTCGTAAGCAAAAAATAAGATTCTGCGGAAGGAAACGAAATTTTCCTGCGATAGAAATAATTTTATGTCCTTATTATCCGTGGAATACTGCCATTGATCATTTGGTCTAGTAGTTTCAGAGCCTATTCGATAAGAGAAACAGTACTTTTTGTTATGATTTAATTTATCTTAATTTTGTTCTACTAAGTGTCCGCATAAATATAGCATTATTCTGACCCTTGCTCTACTTGCACACACGCTACATTTCATTCAGCAGCAGACAAAATATATGATATTAGTATTTTAAAAAGATAAAATTAAAATTCCGTATATTCTCATAAATTATTGAACCGATTTTGATGTAACTTTCAGTATTCCCTAAGTTGAACTATTGTTCAACTTACGGAATACTGAAAGAGCTACTGAACCTAGAGCAAAAAAAAATTACTTAAATCGTACTTGTAGTACCGGATATATGCGAACATAAACAAAAACTAATACATACATACATAGACTTGAAATTTGGCAGATTTGTTCAGACGCTGATATTAATAACTATATTATACGAAAACTGGGCAGTTATGGAAATATTACATAATTTATATATAGTAAGGGTCGAATTGATAATCTTCTTTTTGAAAGTGGGTTGAAAAAGTTTGCTACAACACGTCTTACGAACTCAATGCAATAAGGTACATTAAGGTAATTAAGTTTCAATAAGGTATTATTATTATTATAGAGCCAGCCCAATTAAAGTCAAAATCGATACAATAATTTCGCAATATTGTTTCTAATTGCTTTATGTGTTCAATATGGCACAATCGTGCCAATACGTGCCCTGCCAAATGGCATAGGGAAGGGGTTCCCAATCTTTTTCAGCCTGCGGCGCAGTTACACGTCACAATATTTTGTCACGGCGCCCTCCTCTACCTAGCTATTAGAAAAAGTTACCTAAATAAACACCTTTAAGACGCTATATTGTAATTATTGATAGTAATTTTACCGCAAGGGCAATTTTGTACTTAATTTGTATGACTATAAAGTCGTGAATACGCTGCGGCCAGAAGCTATCGGCTCGCTCGGAAAACATGCGAAAAACGTAATTTTGTTTATTTAAACAATAACTAGAAGCATTTCAGCAAAATTCTTCTATACGATTTTGGATTGCAAAAGTGTCTATTAATTAGACTAATTTCCTACAATACATCTATTCTCGTTTAAAAATAATCTTCAAATTTCGTATTTCTAAGAGGTCATTTCGATCGAGAAATGTATCGAGGCAAAATACATAATCGTGTTTCTGGTTCTTCCCAAACCTAGATAAGGCTATGAAGATATGTATATCTCATTACCAGATTTGTATATCTCATTTCTGAGGGTCCTATAGTATTACTTCAAAAAGGACGTTATTATCAATATAGCGTCTTAATGATTATAGTTAGCTTAAGCCAGTAAGTGATGATTAACAAATATTTAATCATCGATATACTTTACGTAATTAATATTATAATTTTGTTTAATAATATTTGTGGTTTTGGATAATGATAGACCAGATAATATATCAGGGCAACTCACGGCGCCTCTTTTGCAATTACACGGCGAACCAGGGCGCCGTGGCGCATACTTTGGGAACCCCTGGCAGACGTATTGAAATGTGTGCCAATTTTTTCCTATCCTTCTTGCACTTTGATGTTTATTGTGGTGATGCTGCAAGCAATAGATTTCCGACCGACTAGCTCGTACATAAAACTTGCCAAGTTTCTTCGAATGTTCCCGTCATTGATTTTACGGTTGGTAATCTTTGGATGAATGCTGTTGAATACTTTTCATTGACCCCCCGTTGAAAAAGGGTTTTATAAGTTTGACATGACTTTCTATCCGTCTGTGTGACTGGCATCGTAGCATCCCAACGGGTGAGCCAATTTTGATCTAGTTTTTTATGCTGTACATCTCACATTGAAACAGAACTGCGCCGTCACTCATAAATTTATTGTCTTTGCTTACTGCTGGAAAGAGCATTTGACATTTTAGTATGAAGCCTGGTATATCTACAAATTCGCTATAAAAAGTCTTTTTGGCGGCAAGAGGTGAGACATTTTACTATTGAGTATTTCTTATTTGTATTTTGATGTAGTATCGATTGGTACATGTTTCATCTCTTGCCGTCAAAATGAGGTTTTTTCCAAAATTTCCAACCTAATTAGTATACCACCAATTAGGTTTCTTGCTCTTTGCGGATGATTTTAATACTATGTCTAACATAGTTCGACGTACGTCATAGTCGCGTAACCCATAAATCATAATTAATTACTAATATTATGTCTAAATTTATACTTCGTACCTTATAGTCATAACCCATGAATCACATAACACATTTCGTGAAAAATATAAAAATTCTTTTTGCATTCTAAAATGGGATATTGAATAAATTATTCCGGCTTTGGCTTATACATCCTTAAAAGATTATTGCGATCCTTACAACGAGCACAATACACTTAGGCCCTTCGACGGTTTACGGATTATTAAAATGCTTTATTACACCTACATTTTATACTTATAAGTTTCAACTTTCACCTTAGCGCAAAAAAGATTTATGTATTCAAGAAAAAGTTATTACGTTTAAAAGCGAAAATAATGCACACAAGGAAAGCCGAAGATCCTTTAACTATTACTAATGCCAATTTATGGATATTCAATTTCTTCATTGATTAATTGCAAACAAAACGAAGCAAAAGAAGTTCTTAAAACATATTTGTTTGATCAAAATGGTTACGTCCTATTTTATTCTTTTGTATATTATATAATAGTTCTCTATAATATTTATCATATAAGTAATAGCATTATGAATTCATAATTCAATATTACATTTCTGAATAGTCAATATTCGGTCTACCGAACGAACTAATCCTACAAAGGTCGCGTACATTTACTCAAATCAAATATTAACAAAAGGTCTTTTAGCGTAGCACTTTGCGAACAAGATCTACACTCGAGTAGGGCATGTTTCTGCTTCATTTAATACATATTTAAGTAAACCCCCTTTCTACTTGATAAAACTTGCTCCATTAGTGTTTAAGTGTTTATTTTTTAGTCGTTTAAAGTTTGTTAATGACCGAGATATTCTCAGTGAAATATTTGCGCTCGCTTTGATGTAATTTTTGCGGATATCAGCTTGAAATTTAACGCGGAAGACCGTTTAATGGCGGGCACAGATAGCATGCTTATTACGATATTTGTTTCGACTTCGACCAATTAAATTTAAACGAATGTTACACGTACTACTGTAACTAATATATTACTGTAACAATCTAGTGGAGCAAAAAATACATTTCTTTTACAATAATTAATTATAGACCTTTTACATTTTCGGATTAAGTAAGTACATAGTTTTCATTAGTGCACAGCAAAACAAATGCCATTTTTGCATTTCGATAATCGAAATGTCGATTATCGTATTGCAAAAATCGCATACGTATAGATATAGCTGCAGTCGTAATATAACCTATAAACATTACAGCCCGAGTACAGCTCCGCCATTCTTTACAAATAAAGTCAGCACAGGTTATAATTAAAATGTGTCAAGAAAGTTGGCGAGTTAACAGTTAACGCTCGCGAGAACAGCACGGCACCTTCTAGACCGAGAAAATTAAAAAAGTCTGAAAGTTTCGACAGAGCACGACCCGAGGTGAAGTAAAGCGAAGCCGGTAACCATGACAAATATTTGCCGACGTTCGCGTTATTCCAGGGCACTTGCACAAGTTATATTCGTCAATTTCGGCAGCGTGAGAACTCATAAATGTATGGGATTTGACACAGCCCGCTATATGTGAAACCACACTAGACGTAAGTACACTCACTGTAGAGGAGCGGATACGACGCGTCACCTTCAGCTATAGTGCTGACGTTTTTTATCACGTAGTGCCTTGTTGTGCAGTTTAGCTCACACAACTTCATACAAACAAGAAAGAACATATCAGTTCCTGAAGGTTTAGTGTTACGTCGCGGAGAATCACTGCAGTGTAGTACGTCTATAAGTGTGGTCTCACACTTCACACGTCACTCATGCCTTATGCCTCATGCCTTATGTAAAATCCCACAAACTTTTGATTTCTTACTTTACTGTTGAAATAGTCGAGTGCAAGTAGTCTAAGTACCCTATATTAAATAGTGTTATTCCAGATTCACGGTTGGTTTTCGCTTCGATTCAGCTTACGGCGCCAATTCAAATATAAGCTAGGGTTTGGAGTCTATGTATGAAATAGATTTGCGACGCTGGCAATATCTAGTTTGGTAGGTCAAGTAATCTGCACTAGCTATATATTAAACCACAATATTACTGTGGTGAAAGTTGCCTCTCTGCAGTGTTTTTAGGGTTCCGTACCCAAAGGGTAAAAACGGGACCCTATTACTAAGACTTCGATGTCTGTCCGTCTATCTGTCTGTATGTCTTGAGGCTGTAACTCAAGAACCATTATAGCCAAACTTTTCAAATTTTCACAGATTATGTATTTCTGTTGCCGCTATAACAAAAAATACTTAAAATAAATTAATTATTTAAGGGGGGCTCCCATACAACAAACTTGATTTTTTTGCTATTTTTTTCTCGATATCAATAACGGCAAACAATAGGCAATTGAAATATTCAAGAAATACTCAATATTATTAGCACTTTAATAATTTATATTAAAATTAAAATACATAAAAGAAGAGAGTCCGAATCGCACTTGGCCGATTATTTGTATCCTTTAATGGTAGGTAAGTGAGTATTTGTGTATATCCTGTTTATTCTAAAGCCTAAAACTGCTTATTTGAAATTTTTATAAGGATGTTTCAGTCAGAAAGGAAAAATATTTGTATATCATAATATACCAGCATAATAAATAATTATTTTCCCTAAAGATGATATTCCATAGAATCATTCAACAATATTCCGAACATACTTTACATCTATCACACTCATATTTATAAAGAAGCCCCAACTGAGTAAAACGCGCCAAACCAAAGTAACAGATTTGGGAAAATACTAATGATATTTTAAGCATAAGCTATGGCGGGGGATTATGCTTTCAGAAATGCGCTATTTTATTGGTCGCAAGCCACTTTCATTTTTTGTATGCAAGCGAGAGTGCCAAAAGTTTTGCGCACTGCGTCGCTTCCTTCAACTGAATATGTATAGTTTGAACTTGCCAATTCAAATTCCTAGGTACGCTATTTACCTACGGCCTTATTGAAAAATTTTACTTTTTCCTGTTATGGAGGGAAGCCAATAATTTACCTCTGAAATTATTTTTCTTTTTGACTGTGCAATTTTAGAGCTCAAAAATGTTGTGTACGGTTTAAAACGTTTATTTTGACTAAACGCATCGTTTGTTTAAGCTGGAATGTTCGCGTGTGAACCGTACATCTTTCGTGATAAAAAATACTTTTACCTTTACCTGGCTGGATTACTTAAGTACCAAAAATACAAATCAGTGAAGTAGTTCAACCATGAAGGCACATATTCGTATTAAAGCATTAATTAGATAAGCGTATATTACAATACATCAGTTTATAACAAAATATTCGCATGTATAGACTCTTCAACATATTGTGCTAGAATTAATGTGAAAACAAGTGACGTTCGGCAGAAGTCGACTCGGTAATGAGGCGTCATGACGTCATGTCGTGACCTCAGCACACTTTGTCATCGAGCTGATGTTACTGTTCGTATGCGATACACCACCAAATATGCTTCTCAAATCATTGCTAATATATGCTAATATGCTTTTGTCTAACCTTTACAATAATAATTATTATTATTAATTCCTGAAAAAAGAGCTGATACTGTTCGTGTGCGATACAACACCAAAATATATGCTTCTCAAACTATTGCGATTATATGCTTTTGTTTAACCTTTACAATAATTATTATTATTATTCATTCCACCCGTATGTATGTTTAACTTTTTGCATACTGCGAAAGTGTGTTTTTCTGTCTGTTACCTCTTCACGCCCAAACCACTGGTCTGACTTTGTTGAAATTTGAAATATCTGTACGACCAAATATTGAGTCCCGGGATACAGGATACTTTTTATCCAGAAAAAAGGTACGGTTTTTTTGCGATAAACAATTTTTATGTTATTTAGCACAGATAAGAAGTAGACCACGTGAAGAATCATAGGCTATTTTTAACCGACTTCAAAAAAAGGAGGTTATCAATTCGACGCGTATGTATATAATATTTCCAGAACTGGCAACTGCCCAGTTTTTGTACATGTTAATCTATAACAGCTTCTGAACAAATGTGCCAAATTTCAAAAGTGTATGTATGTATGTATGTACATGTATGTATGCATGTATGTATGTATGTTTTTATGTTTGTGCACGCATATCTCAGGAACTACAAGTCCGATTTAAGTGATTCTTTTTTTATTGTACTAGGTATTGCTCAACTTAGGGAATAGTGCAAGTTTTATCAAAATCGGTTCAGTAGTTTTGGAGATAGGAAGTTTTAATTCTCAATCACGTACAATTTTGAAGTCGGTTTTATCTTTTTAAAATTCAGTTGTGGACTAATTTGTCTGTGAAATATCTCACGTACGCGGGTGAATCCACGTGGAACATCTAGTTATTATGCTAGTCTTTATCAGCACCTGAACAAATGTGCCTTTCAAAATGTACGTATTTCGTATAATATCTTTGAAAAAAAAATATTTTATTTCTGAATAGATTTAAAAAAAATGCTTTCAGAACGTTGATACTACTGGTGCCTACCACCGGTTCGGGAACTAGCCCGGCGAGAAGAACCGGCGTAAGAAACTCGCACGGGGCCCACTTTTTTACCAAAAAAGTTTGGAACAGCATGTCCGATTCGAGTAATTAATATATTTTATGTTGTACTACGTATTGTTCAACTTAAGGTATACTTACTGCAAGTGTCATCAAAATCGGTTCAGTTGTTTTTGAGATCGGCAATTTTTTTGAAGTCTGTTTTTTATATTAAGTTTTAAGTATTTAATCATCTCGTCAGCCACTCGGGCTATGTGCTAACTTGGTTTATTCCAATTTCCAACTTAATTCATGTCGCTTTGAATCGTGTAATTCATGAACGCACGGATTATTATTATGCTCTAATAAATATAAATTTGTCATTTTCCTCCGTATCCCAAATATTTTCATTATTTTAAAATATATACTTTTCGAAATACAATATGAACCTGTATACAATCTACATGAACCAATTAACAATATTTAAATCAATTCGAAGTTTATCTAAACTGCATGTAAATAAAATTTTATTTTTATAACGCTTCGTAGTACTCATTAAAAATAATAATTAATACTATTTAGTTTTAATAACACACATATCTTTGCGAATCATGCCAATGGATTATAAAGACATAACCCTTCCTCTGGAACACTCGAATAAACCAAACGAGCATTTACGGTAGATGAGAGGATTTCAGAGCATCGCCGACACTATTAGCTCGGAGTTATGAGCATGCTATTACAACACCAGATAACTATTCAGTTAGTATAAAACTTCCACCTCCAGATTATTCGTACTCATACATTGATTAAGATGTACTTCCAAGTACCGACGCCATGAGCCAATATGGAGAGGTTACATGAAAATCGTAATTTTATCATGTTACTTACTAAGTATAAAAAAATTCTAAATAACCAAGAGAAGTTAAGAAAGTGACTTTTATTTACTTAAGTAATTTCGATTTGCATAAAAGCAGCTATTAATTCAGATAACATTAATTTTTTTACGATAAGCGATGAGAAAATTACGACGAAGCTCTATCGAGTAACATCAATAAAAATATTACATGTGATGTAAGAATTCTCAAAAAAATTAAAAACATAAAATACCACGCAATGATTTAAGCGTAACATAATAATTTATCTAAAAGGCACTAACGACTTTTTTTCAAGCTAAATTAATATTGTTATATTTAACTTAAAAGTAAACAAAAACTTGAACAGCATTTTCACTTTTATAGCTGACTGCTGAACCCACAGCTGCACCGAAAAATTTCGTACTGAAATACCAAAACATAGTTAATTCAAAGTGAATACTGTTACAGAAAAAAGTAATTAGCAAAAAGGGAAAAGCGAAAACAAATAAATAAAACAAACCCCTTCCTGAAACACATTAATCTTTACTTCTTAAACGCGGTCTTTTCCATATTGAAAGGGAGCAATGAAAATAAGGAAATTCGTTATAATACCATTTAAGTTTATGTTGAAGTTGATGAAGGTCAAATAGAGAAACCTCCTCCTTTTTTGGAAGTAGGTTAAAAATAATATTATACTTTTGATTCCATTTCGATGTAATAAAACTTCTTACCACTTTCTTTTTTGGAGGTCGTCAAAAAATGGAATGTTCACCATTTCAAACGTTATTTTTACTATAAACTTGAAAAATCAAATTATGACAATTAAAATTTGGATTGTTTTATTTGTAGGACAAGGTTACTTTTAAATAATATAACTATTAACCTACCAATATACAAAAAATCAGCTGGTTAGGGTTCCGTTTTAGGATTCTATAATCAACAAAACTTGGTTGATTACTGTACCCTAAAACGTTACCTTTACCAGCTGATTTTTGTATATTGGTAGGTTAATAGTCATACTATTTAAGAGTAACCTTGTCCTACAAATAAATACAATCCGTATTTTAGGACTATCAAGTCAAAGTATGAAATCCTATCTACCTCTGTTAGCTACCACTTTCGAGATTTTTCAAAAATAAAAATGTTGTTTGTCTTATCAAAATGTAGCTACTCACAAAAAATTAGCAAAAAAAAAATTGTTCTAGGGCACCCGTACTATTAATAGTTAAACTTAGATCAACCAATGTAATAATTTTGGTAATTCTTAAGGTTCAGACGACTGGATCAACGATAAATAATCAAACCAATTTCAACATGGGCTGTGTTCTAAAAAAATAATGTCACGTGCAGTGTACGTACCGTATAGTAAAAAAATGTAATGGCATATTAATTTGTACTCTTTCAAGTTTCTGCTTACATTTCCATAAAAATGAAGCAGAGTTAAATCCTACATATTCATTGAATCGATGCAAAAGTGGATTCGGCGGAAATGAGGCGATTGGCAGTTATTTTTGAATAGTTCGTTACGTGATAACTCGCAGGTTATTACGGCGACGCCGCGCGTAACAAAGAGGACACTAAATCTCCTTGCTATTGACAAACGACGCTCCTTGTTACAATACCGTATCGTTCTTGTCGTATTTTATTATGTCGTGGCATTTTGTTTCGTATTACATACACTGTTAACAAGAATATCAAATTGTATAGCCCTCTACGAGCCTTAGAGCTAAGTTTATTTGGATGTTTGAATGCTATAAATTACATTGTACTTTTTATTCCATAATATCTGAAGTCGATATAATTTTTGTATCTTCTACAAATAATTTAATATGATACTTAATATCCAGATACGTGGCAGCGTGTCAAGCCAAGTTTAAGTTTATCATAACATTAGTAGTTAATTTTCAGCGCTGCTATTTTTACAGTAAATTTTATACAAGGGACACACACACACACACCCAAAACTATCTGGAGGCACGGGAGTGCCCCCGCCAAGATGAGCCAAGCGAAGCGCGCAAGGGCTCTCGCTTCATCTTCTCTTCTCTTCTCGAAACGTTTCGTCGTATTTTTGCACCCTCGTTAATTATTTAGTTTTGTTACAGGCTGTAAAGACAATAATATTTCCCTTTTAATCCGACTTTTTGGGAAAACAAAACAGAATTTCCGAAACCACTTACAGTTATCTTTAAAATATTCGATTAAATATCCTTATTTCTAACAACAGTAAACTGCTTAGTTTAAAATCAAGTTCTAAACTTGGCGAGCGTAAGTTGGAGCGTGTAAGAAATTTATGTTAGAAATTTATCGAGAGTTTGCGTTCACACAAACGCGCAACTTGTTTACATCCGCTATTTCATTTAAATAAAACATCAGAACTGCACTTCGCACGTTCTTAAAATACTTTGGGTGAATAGATCTAATGCGGCCTCACCAATCCCCATGTTGTCCTATTGGACCATGTTTTAATATTACAGGCGATATTAATTGTCGATCTTGCGACTTTCATGGTATATTCCAGCATGGCCGAAACACTATTGTGACATGAATAGTAATTCAATCCAATAGTAATCTGCGCTTTTCCACGGCAAAGAGTAAAACAAAATTAAAGATTGAATACCTGAGCGTAGGTAAGCACCATAAAAACGGTGAAATTCTTAAGACTCCCCACTCGAACGTAATTCGTCCAATAAGTCGAAGACTGCGGCTGCGGCCTCCGATTCGGCGGAAATGATGAGCGGAACCGGCAAGTAAAAGGCATTAAATCTGTCTGAGGCATTCGATTTGCATTTGGAAAATTGCATTTTCGAGTCGCCGGCGCTGCGAGGCGCCAGCAAATGTTTGCGAACGCTTCCAGTGGCTTTGCTTTAGAATTTACCCCCGGGGCGTGGGGTGTATTAACGTGACATTTATTTACAACAAAGATGCCTTTGTCAACCGATGCCGACGACTGTTTACTCTAGCAGTTAATACTAGAGGTATACATTTACCTCCATTAATTATATTATCCGAAATTAGGAGCGAAGTATTTTAACGGGTACGGAACCCTTCGTACGTGATTCCGATTCGCACTTGGCCGATTTTGTTTTATAATAATTAGTCATTACGATGAAAATTGCAATTTTAATAATATGTATTTTACAATAATCGGCCAAGTGCAAAATTAAATTAAATAAAATTATAGAGAAAAATTAGACCATAAATTATGTTTTTTGTATGGGAGCCCCCCTTATTTTTTTATTTTATATTAATATTATTATTAAATATTAAAGCATACATATAACTAAGGATTTTGTGAAAAATTCAAG
This sequence comes from Plebejus argus, assembly GCA_905404155.3. Lineage (NCBI taxonomy): Eukaryota > Metazoa > Arthropoda > Insecta > Lepidoptera > Lycaenidae > Plebejus > Plebejus argus. The sequence goes on along the minus strand of FR989935.1, from coordinate 5,154,943 downwards.
TACCTATCTGTTGCCATTTCTGATATAGAGCAAAAAAGGCCAAAAAAAATCACGTTTGTTGTATGGGGGGGCCCCCATACAACAAATACTACTTAAATATTCATTTTATTTTATTTTTAGTATTTGTTGTTATAGCGGCAACAGATATACATAATCTGTGAAAATATCAAATCTCTACCTATTACCGTTCTTGAGTTAAAGCCTGGAGACAGCAAAAAAGGCCAAAAAATCACGTTTGTTGTATGGGAGCCCCCCTTAAATATTCATTTTATTTTATTTTTAGTATTTGTTGTTATAGCGGCAACAGATATACATAATCTGTGAAAATATCAAATCTTTAGCTATTACCGTTCTTGAGTTACAGCCTGGAGACAGACAGACAGACAGACAGACAGACGGACAGACGGACAGACAACGAAGTCTTAGTAATAGGGTCCCGTTTTTACCCTTTGGGTACGGAACCCTAAAAACTGCGTGGGCTTATCAGAAGGCACTTGTTATTTTTTAGTAACTGAAAGGCTTGGTCTGATCATTATCTGTTTACTTTTAAATACAAAAATGTGTTTTCAAATTCTTAGCTTCGAAACCTATTCTATAAATAGCTATTTAAAACAGAATATATTTTAATAATTTTCATGGGTATATTTAAGGGCAGGTTAAATTTAACAATTTTATTTTCTGCCGTATTTCCAAGCGACTTAGTCAGGGTGCCCTAGAACAAATTTTTTTGTGATTACTAACAAGATAATGTTTTGTGAGTAGCTACATTTTGATAAGACGAACAACATTTTTATTTTCGAAAAATCTCGAAAGTGGTAGCTAACAGAGATAGAAAGGATTTCATACTTTGACTTGATGGTCCTAAAATATGGATTGTTTTATTTGTCGGACAAGGTTACTCTTAAATTATATAACTATTAACCTACCAGTACACAAGAAATCAGCTGGTTAGGGTTCCGTTTTAGAGTACAGTAGTCAACCAAGTTTTGTTGATTATAGAATCCTAAAACGGAACCCTAACCAGCTGATTTTTTGTATATTGGTAGGTTAATAGTTATTTAATTTAAGAGTAACCTTGTCCGACAAATAAAACAATCCATATTTTAGGACCATCAAGTCAAAGTATGAAATCCTTTCTATCTCTGTTAGCTACCACTTTCAAGATTTTTCGAAAATAAAAATGTTGTTCGTCTTATCAAAATGTAGCTACTCGCAAAAAATTAGCTTGTTAGTAATCACAAAAAAATTTGTTCTAGGGCACCCGTACTAACTTTAAATAAATAGTAAAAAAAAATGTCACGCCATTAATTAAAAGTCAGTCTCTACATTTTTTTACACTGTTGTTTGTATAAATAATAATATAATTAATCGACTTTGACGACCTCTGTGGCTCAATTGGTTGAGTGTGTGGCAACTCAAACCGGGGGTCGCAGGTTCGAATCCCGCCGACGGAACAAAAAGTTTTCAATGTTCCCGGGTCTGGATGTGTATTAAATATGTGATAATATAAAAATCTTAAATATATTATGTATAAAAGTATTAAATATATTTCCGTTGTCTGGTACCTACCTGTAACACAGTCCTTCAGGTCTAGGTACCACGGGGCCAGACTGACGTGGTGTGAAGCGTCCATAGATATTATAATCAGCTAAGCCTTGTTCAAAAAACTATGATTGAGACTCAAAACACCGTTTGTACGCGAAATTTTCGTCATAAAAGTTAGGGCCAAAACATGACATTGTGGCTTTATGTGCCACTAAATGTTTTAGACTCTCTTTTATAGTGGTAACTAGAGTAACCTAAACTTTCGCGTACGTTTTCTTCTTGGGAAAAGACGATATTATATATAAGAATAAATCTGCTAAAGTGCACGGCGTGTATCCAGCGCCATGATTTATCCTACAAAATTGTTTTCGCGTTTAACTTTTTAATGTTCAGCATATTCCAGCTCGTACAAAACTTGAGAAATAAATATTGCCGCGCTCTTTTTCTATGAATACAATATTTTTTTATAAAATGCTAAACATTTTTAACTTCTGTCGCTGCTTTTTGTGTGCCAAACTAACTTCCGTTTGCCGGTTTAGCTTTTTAATTACGTCATCCAAACTATGTCGTATGAAAATAAACTAGTCTGTTATCTCTGAATATTTCAACCGCTTAAGGATGCTCCAACCGGAGAATTAGCAGGTCGGATGTCTGTCAGTACGAATATCGACGTTAATGACATTAAAATAAGATTCATATTAGCGCGCCTTGTACAGTGGCGGTTACGATGCTAACCGCGTTCTTGATAATATGGCGAAAATGTATGAAAAAATTTGAGAAATTTTCTTATTTTTCTTATAACTGGAAAAGTTGTTTATTTTTATATAAAAATTTTAGCGGACTTTATAGAGGACGAAATAAGCAAAAATTTTTTGTATATTTATTTTCCTCAGTTCAGTGTATTTAGATATTACGGTACCTAATCAGACCCAATTTTTTCATATTTTGCGATTATTGTGATGGTTAAAACGTATATTATGTGAAAATTTTGTATGCGGCTATAGAATTTTTATGGTACAGTCGTGGAGATGAATATATTATCTTTCATTTGAAACCAAAATATCCTCGCTGTTTGACTCCTAATTCTTTAAAATGGTACTGATATTTGTAATAGCGTCCTTAACAGATTTTAATCATTTGTGTTTTAAATCCCGGGAAAGGACATAGGATATTTTGAACCTGAAAAATATCCGTATTGCTATATTACACAACAATATCGTGCTATTTTTGATTTTACCGCAGTCGGATAAAAAGATACATTAATTCATTTTGCCGATACGCGTCCCGTTCGGGTTTACCGTCGAAATGGAAAACGGGATCAAATGCGTACAATGGGAGGTGAGAGATTTCTCCACTGATGGAAACTCTCCTGATAAACTATATACAGAGTGGAACAAAACAAAGTACTATTACTTTAGGGTGTGTATGTGTACATTGAGTTCACTGTGAAAGTAGCAGCGCTGAAAGAGCAATTTTTTGTGATTTGTATAGGCAAGCGCCCCGGAGCGACGTCATGAATTTGCCCATACTAAAGTAAAACAAAAAGTTACCTTTACAGTCAACTCAGGGGACCCATACCCAAAAGTACTGCTCCAAAAGTGATAATGCGCATGGACATTTTCGTAATTTTTCGGCAACGGTCACATTTCCCGAGCGACGGTAGATGGTATTGCATTTTCTAATTGTATTGCGTTTAAGATACATGTATTAGTTAAAGTTCGTCGTGATATTTCTGTAGCTTTTGTGACACGGTCATTATTCACGGTCACTCAAGCGCATTATTAATTTTGGAGTACTATATACACCTTGTTTTGTTACACCCGTTTTGTTACACCTCTAGTATTGAATTCTGTATACACCTTGTTTACAGAATTCAATACTAGAGCGTCAATATACCCTTTATGGCGAAAAGATTTCGTTGAAGGAGAGTGTTTGTTTGGGTCCAAATTAGCAATTGAAATTTAAACCCTTAGGTGACGAAGCATGAAGTTTCTTTTTCGGAAGATAAACGGTGTCTGGTTTCATTTTGAAAGTGCTGAAAATAAAGCATCATCTCTATGAAATGTTACTACGTTATTAAAATGGTATTTCAAAAAGAATTTTTAGTCGTGATAAAGAGCCATAAACGCCGATACAAGTCAGGCACATCTAATCATGAAAAGATTTTAGATTCGCCTTTGGAGGTGTAAAAATTTTAACACACTTTTATTAGCTTCACTTGTAAGTTGTAATTCTATCTATGTAGGAAAATCTTGGAATCTTAATTTCACCCATTTCCCGGTCTTCGATTAGGATAAAATTTTGTACACGCTCTGAGTTCTGATAACAATATAATATGATTATTTAAGAAACGTCATTAAATACCCAATATCGCCTCGCTAAGATGGCGATGAGGCTATTTGAAATGCCCCCCATGACAGATATAGGTATTTAATGAAATGGTTTGCTGTAAGGAATACGACAAAAATATTCACGTAACATCACGTTTCTGTGAGCCCGTGGTATTTTTCAGGTTGAGCCGGCCCATTCGTGCCGAAGCATGGCTTTCCCACGATATAATATATGACATAAATAATCTATGACAGGCTTATTCGTTCCAGATAAGCCAGACGGGCCTATGTAGCGGGCCGGCGAGTGAAGTGGCAGACACAAAGCCCGCTCCCAGACGATCAAGAGCCTCGTCGATACGTAGAAGATGCACAGGTTAGTTTGTGTTCATGTTACGTCTCTGCTTGTTTACTGTTAGCTGTTAGGTTAGGTTACTTATTTAATAATAAAAAAAGGTTACGTTGTTACCACAAAATAAATTATAAACAAAAGACTAACTTTCTACTTACGAGTTACGCCCGAATCCGACGCATTCATAGGTCGATCCAGTATTTTTAACTTCCATCGAAAAGTTTATAAAAATGAATAGGAAATAAAGCATTATATGAAAACACCTTTAATAAGGATCGTATCTATAATATACCTATAGTATTGTCTGAACCCGGATATTAAATTTCTCATGAAACTCATCTAAAACGAAGACACAGAGGATAAAAATTCATTAACTTACCTGAAAACAGTCAGTTGACGGGACATAAAGCATACAAAAATGTCACTTTCATAAAACCCAAATTACAATTTTCTATGTGAAATTAATATTCATTTCGCGGCATAAAGTGAACCACCTGAATTGATTCCCACGCAATATCCTTTGACGGTGCCGCCGCCGCCCGCCCGGGCAATAGCCGAAAAAACTCCGGCGATTCCGGAAAATTTCAATTTTATTACTAGCCGTCTGCGAACCGACAGGAACCTAATATAATCTACGAAATTACATTAGATATTCACTGATCACAATGCGTTATGCGTTGCGTATGCGTTATTACGTTCGCGGTAAAATATAGAATAGGTTTTTTTGCGAGTTTTCTTTTTACTAGCTTTTTTCTGAAGCTTTTGTTTGCTCTTGTTCACTGTTAAGGCCGTCCCCCGAGCAAACGAACTTGGCCATACATTTGCCGCGTTGCCGAGATCGCACCAAAACCGTATTTTGTTTACTTATCTTAGTTCAAAATTGACCTAAAAAAAATTTAAACGGGGAATATGTAGTTTATGATATTGTCGATCTATTAGCATGTGTTTCAAATAAAAGTAATCTGTAAATACTAAGGAGATGCTGAATGTATTCTTAAATTTTAATAAATTAGCTTTACTTTGGACGCTGATATCATGAGTATAATAAACGAAAATAGAAAATTTAAAACGGGGAAAGGAATGTTGAGATACTGAAGATTATTGTTGTATTTTTATTATGACTCTGTAGCTTTCAAATTATGAGTTTATAAGGCTCTAAATACGGTAAATTACGGATTCTCCGTAGGGAAGGCCCTTAACATAGTAGAATGTCAGCACCCATTATATAATAAACAAGTTTACGTAGTCACATGAAACACGTGAAGGAATGCTACAAACATTTATCGAAAGCACTAAAAGAACGTTTTATTTTTATCTCAAAAGAAACTGGTTAATACAAAAACAAATGCGACACGTTTTTTCACACTCTTTATTTTCGTTTGCGAAATTGTTGCTTCCGTTTTACGAGGAAGAAAAATGAAGTCGCGAACGCCTGTCACCGCGCCCGTTCCGTCCTCATTACGACACGTCCTCAAGTGGGAACGTATGGAAATAGTTTTTACAAAATATATTGTTTCAGTTAATGTATATTTTAATACTGGCCCACTTACGCAGATCTGAGTTAAAGTTAACTCTAAGTTAAACATCATGTCATTTCTGTCACTCTTTAAAGTGAGTGACAGATATGACATAATGTTTAACTCAGAGTTAACTTTAACTCAGATCTGCGCAAGAAGGTGGACTTGCGTAGATCTGGGTTAAAGTGAACTCTGAGTTTAACATCATCTGACATGTCATTTGTATCACTCTTTGAAGTGAGTGACAAATATGACATGGTGTTTAACTCAGAGTTAACTTTAACTCAGATCTGCGCAAATGGGCCTTACTGTGTATTGGGCAGTGCGATTTGACGTTTAGATTAGCTACTAAGGCCACAGAATATACCAAGGCGGACTTGCGTAGATCTGGGTTAAAGTTAACTCTGAGTTAAACATCATGTCATATATTCTGTCACTCACCAAACGAATGATAGAGATGACATAATGTTTAACTCCGAGTTAACTTTAACTCAGATCGGCGCAACTTGTGGGCCTAAGAAGTTAAATCGCAATGGTCAATTCGTACATTATAAATCCGAAAGTATGCTAGTCTGTCTGTTACCTCTTCACGTTCAAAACGCTGAACCTATTTTGCTGAAATTAGGTATGGAGATACTTTTTATCTCGGGAGTATACTTTTTATTAGGGATAAAAAGCGCCAAAATTCCTTTATAGCAGGGGTGCTATAAAGGAATTTTGGCGCAACGGAGTGGCGGGCATCATCTAGTATTATAATTATTGTTGTGTACACTTAAAAATTTAATTAATCGTTATTTTCCACTGTTAAGGACAACTTTACTTCCAAATATTTAAACACAAATATCACCAAAGACGTCGTTACTTATGGTATGTAAAAAATTTGCAAGAGTAAGATCTCATTCAAATGTGTTTAAATTAGCCTAATATAATAATTACTTGACAAAAACAGTAATACAGAAACAGCACATTGTTTCTATCCCAAATAAACTTCTTATATTGCCCGCAATAAAGCAATAATGAAATTAATCAAGTTTCATTTTTACTCACGAAATGGAACACCCCATTTAACAACAAATGAAACAGAACTGAAGTTGAGAGAGAACTTCGGATAAACGTGGGATAGAACGAAACGTATTTCGTTAATTACTTTCCTCGATATTTGTACTTCAATTAAAAGTCCATGAATTCGGAAACAAGAAAATTACATAAATTAATTCATTATCGTCATGGGTGTGGGAGAACTTTTAGCGTGATTGGGCCTCTACTGAGTGAAGGCCACAGAGTACAGACATACAGAAAACAACTTTAGATAAAAAGGTAGAGCAAACATTATAAGAATGTTAATAGGTAAAGTTACTGACGACCTCTGTAGCTCAATGATAAAGCGTGTGGCGACTTAAAGCCGGGGGTCGCGAGTTCGAATCCCGCCGCGCCGGCGCACAGTGGAAAATTTGGGTCCGTATCGGATCAAAAATCTGTAACTTCAAGGTTTTTCTTCGTATTGTGTTGAGATTTGGCACATGTATACAGTGATATACAAAGATTTTAAAAATAACCAATTTTTGTATTTTTTTTCAAGGTATACATATTTATTTTAGGTTAAAAAAAAAGAAAAGAGAAAAAAAGTAATACGAGTAGGTAGTTATATGTTTATTTTTTATAAATAAGTACTAATACGAGTAAAATTAAGAAAACTTAAACAATTACTTATCAGTTATCACCCAAGCATAATAAAATACATAAAATTATAAAATCGTATACTTACCTAGTACCTATCTATGCCTCACACCAAACTAATTTATCTCAGATTAGACAAATCTTTTCTCTCAAACTTGGTAAGTAGATGTAGTCTGTGAACCGCATTAAGATTTTGATGCAAAAATGGAAAGATTATTAAAAATTTTAGGGGTCCCCATAGGTACAACTGAAACAGAAATTTTTTTTTTCATCTAACCTATGCGTGTGGGGTATCTATGGATAGGTCTCCAAAAATCATATTGAGGTTTTTTATACTATTTTTTTCTAACCTGAATAGTTTGCGAGAGAGACTCTTCCAAAGTGGTAAAATGTGTGTCCCCCCCCTCTAATTTCTAAAGTAGGGGCATGATAATTCTAAAAAATATGTATGATGTAGATTACTATAAAAACTACCAACGAAAATTGGTTTGAACGAGATTTAGCCAGTAGTTTTTTTTATACGTCATAAATGGTAAATCTTAATCTAAATTTCATTAAATCGACTGAAATATAAAAATAAATCAAAAACCTTTTAATTTCATAAAAATAAACCTTATTGCTGCTGCGGAACCCTTCATGGGCGAGTCCAACTCGCACTTGGCCGCTTTTGTAAACTATGTCAGCAGTAACCGCAAAAGATACCGAATTTTCTATTCCGACCTCTTTCACATTTTTTCCCATAACTTCCAGGGCCGCAAACTTCCGCAGCTGATTTTTTTAATTTTTCATTTATGAATAGTTAGGCTATCAAATAACACATAAAGTTGCGCGTCGGGAGACGTCGGTAAATGTGAAAACCTTCGACGAAAAAAAAGAAAAGTGAAAAATAGGGTATGTCAATTTTTAAGTACTTACTCAAAAATAAAAAGCATATTAAAAAAAGTTAATAGCTCATTAATAAGAACGTAAAATATCCTTTTTAAAAATGTACAAAACCGCATGCATGTGTTAAATACTTTTTTCACAATATTCATTTGAATGATGTGTACGCAAACATTTGAATGAGCCATCCGTTACTTTAACTTATTTCAACCTATGAAAAAAAAAATATTTATGCAGTTTTAGTACAAAAAAATGTCTGATTAGGATTATTTGGTTATTAGAGTATCGAATGCAATAAATATTTCATTCAAATTGTGATATTTTTAAAAACCATTTATGATATGCTCTAGTTCTACCATTTTCCATAGTGCGGCGGGCCGAAAAATCTCCAAAACGGCTCTATTAATTTTGATTGTAACTTGAATAGCTATTGTTAACAGATTTATGAGTAGTAACTTCTTCGACTGAAATACTGTTATCGAGGTAAAAATTCTAAGATTGAAGAAACAATTACTGCTTATTTTTCAAATTAATTCAAATGTATGTAAACTTTGCATTACTAAATAAAGGCACTACCAAATTCTGCCACAACCCAATAAAAGCAAAATATCAGATTTGAGCAGTACGGGCAGTGGAATGAAGTTGTTATCTCCATGTAGACTAGCGACTAGTGTAGCGAGCACGGACAATGGGCGCCCTCGGCCGGCTGATTGTGAGCCCAGCACAAAGCGTTAATCGTAACTCCGAATTGCTGTGTAGGATGCGGTCAGCTGACTATTGATTTCGACAAGACGGAATGACTTATTATTGTGGCTTTTATGTTTCGTACAGGTGACTTGTCCAGAACAATACGATATTAGAATGTCCTATGCCTATGGCATTAAGTCCGTCATTATACTATCAAAGAAATTGATTCATAGGCAGTTTGCGGACCAACGTCATTTGGTCCAGTGCTGTCTATATTTTATGTATTAGCAATGATTTATTGATTGGGTTTGACATATTTAACTCGACCAAATCACGTAGGTCCACCATCAGCTTGCTGGTAGAGTTGCGGTAAGTTCTATCGTACAATGAGTGGAGCACCATAGGGTTTTAGTGGGTAGACTACGCAGGAGTCCCACATACCCCGGGTGATATCCCCAATTTGCCGGGAATGCGTAAAGTATTTCCCCATGTAAAAAGGTCCCCCATCAGCCTATTAATCACTTTCTTCGATTGTACATTGTGCAAAAAGTGGAAAATAAAAGTGAAAACAATAAGATGAATCTTCAAAGATTCAAGGCAAAAGCACTGCGTTGCGAAATTATAGTTCTTAAAGTACCTTTAGCTGATGTTGCGGCCTGCGTGGCAAATTCGTTCACGTAGCAATTCGTAAGTTTTTTCAAGATAAAAAAAACTTATCTTTGTTCTGTCCCGAGATAAAAAAAAATGTAATACTTTCGTCATAATAGTTTTAACTGTTCAGAGCTAAATAACAGTCACATACACTTTTGCATTTATAATATTTTCTGAGCTTACTGCTTCGCAATAAAACTGACAAAATCAAAACATTGTAAGTAAGAGTATCCGTGTCCTGCAAGTTTGTCTCTCAGTCATTCGACTAAATTCTAACAACAATTATTTTGTTGCAGACAGAGCGGCGGACGGGGGGAGATGTATCGAAGTCCAAACTCACGGAGACACAATAAAATCTCTATAAACTAACAGTGGACTGCAAATAAACTTTATATTCGTGCAATCATGCAGATCGGGGTTCGGTTGTGTGATTCGTTTGTTTATCCGTGAGGGGGCCAATGAGAAGGCGCGGGCGGGCGGCGACTCCCCGCGCAACATGCGGCGTGCCGTAGCGCTGCTTCTCGCCGCCGCTGCCGCCACCGTCACCTCACAGATCGCCTGGACGCCGATTTTTCTAGATGGCAGCAGTGAGTAACTATTTATAACCATGAACATAGAAAAAAAGACGGACGGAGTCTTATTATACACAGAACTGTGTCCTCAGAGTCGGCCAGGCTGACTGCATGTACACCGTCCGCACGCACACATTCTTACGCTAGTCCATACTATTTGACAGGCGTAAGAATGTGTGCGTGGCCGACTCTGAAGACACAGTTCTGTGTATATTAAGACTCAGTCCGCATTTTTTTCTACGTTCATGTTTATAACATTCAGAAAAATTCAGGTCGGTCAATATACTGTTCGGTCCGCACATGTTTTCCGCATACGATTTCCGAAGTCGTATTCTATTGAAAATCCGAATGCATGGAATCAGTTGAAAGTAGATTAACTAACGCACACGTTCGTTATTTACCGAACGGAACGAATTTAGCACGTACGTTTCAAGTGCAAGCCGGCAAGGTCGCACGTGAAAAACACGAACGTTTGTAGCGCATACGGTCGTTCGTCTCATGTAATTACGAATACGAAAAACGAATTCAGAAATCGTATGCAGAAAACGTGTGTATGCGGCCAGCCTTACAAAACTCAAAACTGGAGAATTTTATTCTGCTGTCTCCGTTCTCTAAGCCCGGCCGCACATTGTACGACAATTATTCTGATCAGAAGCAGTTGAACGTCCGCGCTGTCTCTTACATTTTGTACTGAGCCGAGTGAGCTCGAACTCGCCGGAAGGATATTTCGGATAATGTGCGGGGTGGCGGTCCGGCGGAATTCAAATGTTTCTGATCAGAATTCGGACAATGTGCGGCCGGGCTTATACTCGATACACGAACAGTCTGTCAACCCAAATGGCAAATCTTTAAATTATTTCGTGATGGTTTAAGACGCCACCAATTTTTTGGTAATTGGACGAATTTCATTCCAATTTAAATCCTAATGGATGGCTTGTTTTCGAAAAGTTTTATAAGCAAGTGATTTGTCTGGCCCTGACCCTATTCTAGAAGTACTTGTCAGCTGATTCTTACGCCGGTTCTTCTCGCCGGGTTAGTTCTCGAACCGGTGGTAGGCATCTTAGTTTCTTCGTTCTTTCTACGATGTTCAAAAAGAGTATTTATGATACCTATTTTGAATAAAAAGATATTTTATTTATTTATTTATTTTATTGTCTGTCAACAGAAAAAAACCTTCTACGAGTACTAATTGTTCCTAATATTCCCAGGCCAAGTGGACCTATGGACGCAGTCGTCGTCGGGCTGCGCGTGTCCGGGGGGCGGGGGGGAGGAGTGCGCGTGCTGCGTGCGCGACGGCGCGTGCCCGTGCGGCGACGTCGCACCAGCCCGCTGCGCGCAGTGCGGCCTGGAGCAGTACTGCTCGAATAGTACGTTTGTATAATAATTGTTGATAGAGAAGAGTTCTTAGAGATTGCAATTAAAACCTGATAGCTTATTTATCACAGGGGGCAAGCGTAATTCCAGTATACACTTATCCATGTCGAAAAGGAAATGTCAAAAATGTGGCGACTTTATGGTTTTGTTGCTACCTACAAGAACTCATGCTCACATCATTTTTAACTTAATACACTTTTTAGGTTTAGCCAAAATGGCAAAAAAGGAACCCTTATAGATTCGTCATGTCTGTCTGTCTGTCCGTCCGTCCGTCCGTATGTCACAGCCACTTTTCTCCGAAACTATTAGAGCTATACTATTGAAACTTGGTAAGTAGATGTAGTCTGTGAACCGCATTAAGATTTTGATGCAAAAATGGAAAAAATATTAAAAATTTTAGGGGTCCCCATAGGTACAACTGAAACAAAAAATATTTTTTTTCATCTAACCTATGCGTGTGGGGTATCTATGGATAGGTCTCCAAAAATCATATTGAGGTTTCTCATATCATTTTTTTCTAACCTGAATAGTTTGCGAGAGAGACTCTTCCAAAGTGGAAAAATGTGTGTCCCCCCCCCTCTAATTTCTAAAGTAGAGGCATGATAATTCTAAAAAAATATATGATGTAGATTACTATAAAAACTACCAACGAAAATTGGTTTGAACGAGATCTAGCCAGTAGTTTTTTTTATACGTCATAAATAGTAAACCTTAATCTAAATTTCATTAAATCGACTGAAATATAAAAATAAATCAAAAACATTTTAATTTCATAAAAATAAACTCCATGGGTGAGTCCAACTCGCACTTGGCCGCTTTTTATATTCTAGTTTACTAGCCTTTTTTAGTTATTATTATTTGTTGAAAGGAGAACAAGTAGATCTTAGGACAGACAACATAACATTTAATATCTTTCTTATATCTTCTGAAACTTTAGCAAAATAATTTAAAAAATATGAAAATCGAAATCAAAATGTCTTAACAACAAGTATTTCATTTTGCAGATATTAATAAACTAAAACCCTAATCTCGATACTCTAGCCGAAACTTGCAAACAATTCATTGGCAGAACATCCAAGAACTTAAAAGTTACGCAAGTCTATAAACCTCAGCCCACTCGGCTGTGGATTCACCAACATAAAAAACTTTGGCAGAGACGCTAGGCTTTTGCACATAAAGAGAAGAAATACTCACATAATATTCAAATGAATAATGTCGGTTCTCGTAAACGTATGTTATATCGCAAGTTCTTCGAGCTGTTTATACGCAGACACACTTATCCCAGATTTTACCATTAAGCTCTAAATGCCCTTCGTCTAATATTTCTTTGGTCTTATCCGCTGATCTTATAAACCTACAAAAAGTAACGTTTGAATAAATGGCGATTTTATGTCAGTTTCCACCGAAGTAGAAATGTTTGTATCTTTTATTACTACGCTTTATTACACAACATTCGTTGTTTTTATCTTAGTTTTACTGTTTTTAACTGCTTTTCTTTGAAGGTTTTACCACAAATCGTGTGTACGTGAGAAAGTCTTATGTGATTTAGATTTTGCGATAGCTAAGTTATTATAATTTTATATGAGATTTGAAAGATGCTTTGGGTTTTTATTGTTTTTTTTTTAAAACATCAACAAAAACAAAACAATATACATTGTACAAACGGTCATAACGCACTAAAAGTTTCCTCCAGACGTATTACATTGGAGTTCATCAATATTTGTTATTGCTACTGCACTAGTTATCTAAACTACTGTAAACTTTGGAGTCCAAACATAGGTGAACAATGTGGTATGTGGCATTATTTTGAGTGGCTAATGAGTTCCCGAAGCGGTATCTAGTATCGATTATCCATTTACACTGGCGAGAACATTTCTCATGTTAGTACCCGACTAGGTTTTGTTATTTAGAGCTTTATTTTTTCCTGTCATTGTAACAAATTGTTATTTGTTTATCTGGTCACTATTTTTCTATTATTTTATTTATTCTAATGAAAAATCCTTAATCTCAAATACAATTGATTGTTTGATTTTATCGGAAAAATATTCTGTGCGTATTTTACACCCAAATTTGATCTTTAAACAAAGGAGCCTTAAAGGTTTATTCTCCCTCCAGTGTGCAACATAACCATCGACTCCCGGATCCTCAAGAGCAAGTCGGGCAAGACGTTTGGCCAGATCAAGTCCCCGTCTATCGAAGGTCCGGGCGCCTGCTCCTACTTCCTCCAGCCTGATGCCGGCCAGCGGGTCGAGATACAACTGTACCGGCTCGTCTCCGCTGGCAGGTTCAATGGATCCAGGTAAGCTAGTTTGAGCCTTATGTGTTTGGTGAATAAGTCATAGTATGCTATAACAAAAGTTGCTATCGTGGACTACGTCATAATTGAAAACATGAGTGGAAGAAGCAGATAAGCAACAGTTATAAAATTGCCGCTTTTTGCATAAAAGGAGGCTTTAGGGCCGGGAAAATGATTTGAAATAAAAAAAAAATATGTATAACTATATTATAATATATTAGCCAGATAGTGAAGTAACTAGGTAAGTTACGTAGAAATAAAAAGTAATTGTCCTTATGTTACTTATGTTACTGGTTCTTCCACTCACGTCTTTAATTATTGGCGCTAAAGAAAGCCTCATCAATTTGCGATTTGCGGGTAAGAAAGTCATGATATTATAATATAATTCGATAAAAATTAGAATGCCATTTTAAAATGTAGGTATTGGTGCACCTATAATAGGTCTTTGATGTAGAATATTGAAGTTAAAGTCTAGAGACCTTCTTTATCTCTATTCTCTACGAATAATTGATTACACTCTCTTATAATTAGATAAACCATTTCAATTAAATACATAACTGTACTTTAATTATATTTCTTAATAATTTTAAAGTTTTCAAAGGCTAGAACTTAGTAAAATATTTGAGAGGCGAACTCTATAAAATAAAGGATTTTCGTCGCGGAAGTTGTAAGTAGCGGGAAAATTGATGCTCACAGAAACTTTTCTATCTCGATTTTAACATTTTCAATTCTTGTCTTTGCATCAATTTCTTATATTTACCTAGATTGCAAGAAATTAGAGTCAAAGACAAGGGAATATAAAGAAAATGAATTGAAGTTCGTATTTTTCTAACGTTTATGGTACAACGAGCAAGTAAAATAAGAAATTATTTTTTGTATGCTCCAGTCTCCAACAATCAAAATTAATATACCATGTAGAGTGTAGACTAAACAAAAGGCTCTTACGATGGAGAAAGAATTTTATGACATGCTTATTTTAATAATAGCAATAATTATTATTCATGCCTAAAATAACATCAACTTTAACTATATTTTGCCGTTGTGACCAAAATTTGATGACGTTTTATAAAAATTATTAAAAAGCAAAAAAATAAAGAGTTGCGACCACAGAAATAAGTTGCTACTCACTTGTTGAACAAATAGTTTTGTTCTATCTACAGTTACTTGTTACATATATAAGTCTATGCTTGTTACCTTTTGCGAGGATAATAGTTATTTGACCTTCAAAGAAAATACCTTTGGAATTGGTAGACATAATAAGAATTGTGAGTAAATCCATCTTATTCTTTGTAAATATTTAAAAGCTTTGTAAATAATATAAAAGCTTTGCAAGAATGCTATTAAGCGAAATTGCTGTTGGGAATGGTAAAATGTTATAAAGAATTCATTTGTGTATTTGCTGTTTTGAAAAAGTTTTATAACTACTCGACCTATTTTGATAAAATTAATATAGTTTGTCTATGGAAAATGGCTTTTAGCGCAGGAAATTGTACGCACGAGAAATTTTATCAAGCCTACAAATTTGCGGTGAACATTAGTATTTTATAATGGGGGAATACAGGAAATAAATAACCAGCGCACAGTTTGTCACCGGCAGATGTGATCAATGTTCCGTCAAATTGGATATTTCAGATATCCGTGTACAATGTGTAATGCCAAAAATATTCGCTTTTTGAATATAGTATTTTAAAATCATGTTAGAGCAGTCTGTATCGGTTTCGATGTGGTTTTAATACGAGAAGGCCGATCAAAAGCCATCGGACTGATCGCAGGCTGACGCACAACTAACTGTTTCTTTAAAAAATTCTGTGTTTCATAATTCACACTTGGGTGTCATAAATTAAAAATAGAAGTCGTAATTTTTTATTAAATAATGTAAATATTAAGTAACGGACAATAAACGAAGAAACTATAGTTTTCTTAAGATGCCATAGGCCCTACTATGGTATGAATATCAATAAAGGCGATCGCACATTTATCAGCACGCACGCGCCGAACGCGCATTTTAGAATTCGCTGTATGAAATGATGGGAAACCTCACACATTCGTCCGCACCATACGCGCCGCATTTTGTGGACTATGCGGTGCGTCTGACGTGTACGCCGTGTACGGTGCTGACAAAATATGTGCGATCAGCTTTATTAATGTGCCCCTATGACATAGGGACATTTTTAATATGTACATCATCAACAGACTTTAAGCTTTATAACTTTAGGAGTAAGGCTCAAATATTATGCGCAACTGTACATAGAACCATTTCCAGCTGCGTCGGAGGCTGGCTGCAGCTGAGCGGGGCGAGCGCGGTGCAGGACACAACAGGGGAAGCCGAGACGAGGCTCTGCGGTACCAACGAACGGTACACACCACCCGTAGTCCTCTTCGCCGACTACGGTGCTTCAGTATTAGAATTTAGGTAAGTTTTTTTTTATAAAATAAGGGGGCAAACGAGAAAACGGGTCACCTGATGGAAAGCAACTACCGTCGCCCATGGACACTCGCAACATTATAAGAGCTACAGATGCGTTGCCGGCCTTTTAAGAGAGAATACGCTCTCTTTTTGAAGGTTTGTAGATCGTATTGGTCCGGAAATGCTGATGACAGTTCGTCCCAGTGTTAAATTCAATTTCGTTACATTGTAACGAAAAAGTATAAGGTAAAAAGTCACATTAGGTTTTTGTTCAAGACCCTATGGCCAAGCCAAAGGGTTCTGATTTTCATAGACTATGTAGGTTTGTCTTTTATGTATTTAAGTAATCATAATAACAGCGAGACTATCATAAAATATAAATGTATTATACATAATGCATAGTCGTGTTTTAAAATTGTAGCGTACTAAAAATAAATAGCAACGAATTCAAAACCCATATTTACTGCCTTGAAACATTATAACGCCATTAATCAAGATTTACGGCCATTATAATTAAATTACATTTTAAAAATATCGAATATATTATTATGCCCTTATTTTTAAAACTTTTACAAGCATATTCAATTTTGTCGCGTAATGCAATCAAGCTTTTTCAGATCCTCACTAATTGCTTTACTAATCGGAACATCGAAATAGCCTCTGAATTGATTGTACGAACGTACAGGGTACATTATTGTACACGACGTACTAGTTACATGGCTGTTCATATCGGAATTTCCAACTAAGTACTAACTTGATTTCGATGTTTCATAGTCACAATGAATGTCCACTTTATTATTAATTAACTACTTTAACTGAGTCTAATTTACCAAGAATTCCCAACTAAGTACTAACTTGATTTCGATGTTTCATAGTCACAATGAATGTCCACTTTATTATTAATTAACTACTTTAACTGAGTCTAATTTACCAATAATGAATCTTTTGATCACTGACCAATAGCGTTACACCTCGCCCGATCAAAGGTTAGTGTGCATTTAGTTTAATCTTGCGAATTGCGATTATTCTTTATTCACAGTGTTTAATGTTTATACTTAAAGTCTAAACGTATAATAATATGTTGATTATAAATTATTTTTATTTAATAAAAAGACCAAACCATCAGTGATAGTCATCCTTTTATATTTATACACTTTATAATAATAACAGGACCTTCTGAAACCTTTATGTGCCGTTCACCTTAAATTACATTAAACAATAGCTCGTAGTAAAACAACACTTTAATATTATACAATATCTGTCACAGGATAATAGAGAAGACGGTGCGGTCTCAGTTTCTGGCGTTCTTCAGCTTCACGTCGCTGAGCAACACACAGGGGGTGGGATTTCACCCCCGCGGCGGGTCCCGGATACCCCACACAGGTAAGAGTGTTAATTGTGTTTAAACTATTTTTATCTCTACCAGGCGCGGTCCGAAGGAGGGGGGGGGGGGTCACAGGAGACATGACAATTGACATGACAGAACAATGTCCGGTGGCCGCACGGGAAACAACAACAACGGTTGGTTTCGGTAGGTTTTTGATTACAAACGCGTCTTTTTTCCTGAGAATTGAGTGACGGCACATTCCGACTCTCACTACCTTCAGTACCTCTGATATAGATTATATCACATTATATTGTACTTTTTCATAACAACACAAGTGTTCCGGACAATTATACGACCCTCGTCATATAAAAATAAGTCGGGTTTACCTTGCTGACGCTATAACTCCAGAACGCACGAACCGATTTCCACGGTTTTGCATTCGTTGGAAAGGTCTTGGACTCCGTAATGTTTAAAGTAAAAACTTCAAGAGAAAAGCAGGAAAATAGGGAAAATCATTTTCACGCGGGCGGAGCCGCGGGCGACAGCTAGTGTGCTATAATATCTCCACAAATATCCCTTTAATATTATATAATATATAATCTATTTGCCTATTTATTACATTTCTAAAGATCTTTATTTATCGCTTTATTATAAACTAGCTGTCCCGGCAAACGTTGTTTTGCCTTTTAAAGTATTTCTACTTCATCAGTTGACACAAACTCTTACCCCCTCTTTTTTCCCCTAAGAAGAGGGGGGGGGGTTATCAACAGATGAAAACACAGTTAATAATATGAAGTAAGTGAAGTAAGTCCAAGAAAAAAGTTTGATACAAAATCTGGCGCCCTCTTTGGTCCCCTTAGAGGGGTGGGAGGGAGGATTTTTATGCACCAGATGTTGAGTTAGAAGAAAACAAATATATTATCTGCGAAAACCGTATGCAAATCAGATCAGTAGTTTTCGTGTGATAGTGGAACAAACATACAGACAAAAAACTAACCACATTTTTGGCTTCTATAGCGATGTAGTGACACCCCCCGCTTATTATTTTTTAAATATCTTAATTAATGTACAGAATTTTCATTTTTACAGTTTTATTATATGTATAGATTAATAAAAGCTATTGAATGAAATTACTTTTTTATGGTTTCCTAGTCACAAAAGATGAGTAAATTAGTTTCAATGAAATTAATTAACAACTTTCTGTATTGATTTTTGATCACTTACAATTTTGTCTGATATTTTAGGTCCTTATTATTTTCAACTATCGGATGGTCATGGTCTTTATTTTCACGTTTTAACTTTAGAACACAAAATAAAATTTTAATGTCATTTTGACATGTAAACTTTTTTAATTTTGTTGTGAAAAGTGTAAAGGCCGTCACAGACTTAGCTATAACATATATTAATATGTTTATAGCTAGGCATATTACTGTATATTTTCTATACAATTTTCGCGTGACCACACACTCAACTATAATATATAATTATTTCTGGTCTCAGTGTGTTTAGTACGGTATATTAATATATTATATTATAGCTAAGTCTGTGACGGCCTTAAAACACTGCTTTACTTTTACTTTGCAATATTAGAATATTAAAGATACGTATTTACTTTTAAAAGGGCAGTAAAATCTGGCAATCGGCTTATATTTACAGTCTCGTAGATATTATGGACTTTACGAGTAAAGTCGTATATTTTTATTTTCGAATTAGATATTTTACGATGAATAAAATATTAAAGGTCTGAAAATTTATTGACAATAATTAAATAATTTTGAAACAATATTCAATTCTTACTCTTCAAACAATATGATGTTTGTAAATAGAAAATGTATCATTCGTAGTTTTACAATATTAATGCAAAACAATGTAACGACGTCTTAACATGATTACAAAGCAGTGTAATCGCCGCTTAACAAAGACTACACAATTACTAGCTATTTGCATAATCAATAAGCTAATCACCGAATCGCTCAGCCACTTGTGCTTGAGGCGAGCTAGCGCTAAATAGGTACAGTTAATAATACCGTAACAGCACTTATTAGCTGTATAGTATAGTGCAGTTTCTGATAAGGTATAACTGCGTGAGATTTTTTTGACACACAAATTTCACCGTCTTCCATCTTCTTGTCCTAACTAAAAAATTGATTACTTGGCAGAAGGCGGACCGACGTAAGTTGGTGGGGTTATGTTAGCCCAATAGATCACGACTATCATTCACTTGAATGACCAAATAACGTTAGTCCGCCATTCGCGTATGAATCTATTTCCTAACGGTACATCCAAATTCAAAATGACTAGGCAACGATATTGCCTTGCGCTAGTAAACGCTTATTATTAACACGTGGACGATAGGTCTATAATTGTAGCTCACCGCATCGCTTCTCCTAGCTGATCTAACAGCTATTGTCGAGCAAATAGCCCTCCATCATTCCGGTGACTGCCTTCGCTTGATTACACCTATCTCTGTCACCTTCACATACATGAAAGAGCTGGCGATATTTTACTTTTCAAACAAACTGTAATGAAAGCTATAGGTCTACCAGAATCTGATGGCAAAAAGTGAGAAATTAAATTGACTCTAGCAATACCGGGGTAATTGGAATAAAACATTCTGATCCTTTTTTTTTCTAAATAGCGGTTGATTCTATGTGTTAAACATGCAAATATAATTAAAATTAACCCAATGATCAAGGATATTTTTTAAAAATCTGCTGTCAAAATTTGCCATCAGATTCTGGTAGACCTATACTTTGTCTAGTTTATTAAGGCTCTGATTATAAAAAGGGAATATTATATAGCGGTATCGTGTTTCGATCGAAATTGCCGTCTTCGCGCCTAAGGCATTAAATAAACACGCATTTATAAGCTTTTCCTCGAATTTTTGTGTGTTCAAATCTTTTGCGTAATTATTTACCAACACCTTTCGATTTACTTGTATGTTGACTTTAATTATGTTGTAAATAAACATTTACCCTTTTGCTTCTAATTATTTATTTAGAAAACAAAAATTTCACTTCGAGTTTATTCAGTCATCACTATCGAAACTGAATCAAAATCAACATCACATTATCTGTAAATCGATATGGAATCAGTTTTGGTAGGGTCACCTATCGTATCGATATTTATTTACGTTCTAAAGATACTACAAAAATTGTTAGTCGATACAAAAATATTTTAAAGAGCGTCGTAATATTCTTCACGCTCCCGTTACATATTGCAGTATGAGAAAATTTTACCATAATGATGCTCCCGAATAGAAAATACAGTGAACGTGCGAAGTAAACATTGAAATTGTATATTATGATGATGCGACACACTTCCGCGGGAGCGTGGAAAATTGTTTCGAAATACTGAAAACAATTTTGTCACATTTTTACTCCACCGAAATGACCCTGCCACAAACTTATTCGCCTTTCATATATCTTGAACCGTTTTCTACGTTTCTAGAAAACCTTTTTATGAGGCTTATATTCTATTTGAATATTCATATTATGTGCAGTAATGTACAGTTTTCAGTTACTTATCGTGGTAATGCAAACATGTACTATTAGATAAGTTGATTCATAGGTAGATGGCGGACCTATAAAGTAATTTGGTCGCGTCAAACTCATCCGAACGATCACAGCTAGCATTGAATTGACATAAGCCGACCAAACGATGTAGGTCTGTCAACTGCCTAGGAATCAATTTCCTCGGATATACTGTCAGAGAAGTTGATTTATGCAACATGAAATTTTAGTGGTTGTTTTCCCACAGCAGAACGATTTACCTATAGTAGTACTATCGAACCATGCATGTTATTTTTTGAAAATACAAAATATTTTTTATGACGTACTATGGAAACTTTATGCCGATAGGCGCGAGTTACTATGGGCCCGACCGAATTTTTTTTTTGATTTGAACAAAAAAAACTTTACAAATCTATTGTACTACTAAGATAGAATCATTTTACTGCGGGAAAACAACCATTAAAATTTCACACTGTATACAGATGGAGGACCTTAGTATTTTGGTCGGGTTTTGCCAAACGCAGCGGACAAAATTTGTCCGCTGCGTTTGTTAATGACGACTTACATAAAGTTCACAAAATCCGACCAAATGACGTAGGTCTGTCAACTGCCTATGTATCAATTTCTTCGACAGTAATTCATAAGAGCAAGGCCATATAAATATGATGCATTGCGGTGCGTTGCGTTGTCAAAGCGGATTAACGCATTGTATGCCATATTGCATTGAAAAGCGCACAAATACAATGCAAGACGGTGATAATACATTGCGTCATATTTTACCTTCCCACTTTATATGCTGTAATTTTATCAAAACAGGTACAAAACTTTCGATGACGGAATATGTCCATACAATATTATAAATGCGAAAGTGTGTCTGTCTGTCTGTCTGTTACCTTTTCACGCTCGAACCTCTGAACCGATTTTGCTGGAATTGGGCATGAAAATACTTTAAGTCCGGGGAAGGACATAGGATACTTTTATCCCGGAAAAATCTACAGTTCCCGCGCGATAAACGAATTTTGGCGCAACGGAGTTGCAGGCATCATCAATTCTAGTAATTCATAATTATCACAAAATTTGTTTATAAAGCGTAAGAACATCAACGTTGCAGCAAAGTGACACAAGAAAGCATTGATGCTTCGCTCTTAATCATTTAAATCTATATGAAACTGAAATAGTAAGTCTATTTAATATGTATTATGTTTATTGCCTTACTTCTTTTACTAAAATATTCACTCTGACTCGCATTAAAAAGGAATCTTGCAACATCAATGAAAGAAACATGAACATCAGCAATAGAACCTTATTTATATTTATTTCCCATTCCTTTCGTACTTGTCCTGTCACCATATCTAATTTGCATCTCTAAAGGAATAGCTTTACGACCCATTTCACTACTTGTATCGAATTTATCCGGTATTTGATACCATCTGGTTATCAGCGTCAGATTCGTTTTTCATCTCTGTCGATTTTTTGTGCTTTCGTCGTGAATTTTACGCCGGGGTTTTTCGGATGGTGATTAATGTAAAACTGCAATGCTTTAAATATCTCTGGATCTTGCAACTTGTTTTATTACAGTACACTTTTTGATATTATTGCAAAAGGAAAACTAATAGCAGAAGCAGTAAGAAAGGCAAATATTACTTCCCTACCTGCGCCGCGCTGAGTGCCGACGGTCTACTCTTTCTTCGCCTTACGAATTTTCAATTAGGTCACTAGGGTAACTAGGGTAATATTCGTGTCCTGACGCGAATATTAATTTTTATAACTTATCCCATAAAAAAATCTCAACGTCACTGTAAAAATCACTTCAAAATTAATGTTAACTGAGAAATCTTTATTATTGTTGCATTATCTCGCCATTATGAAGTTACTTTGTTAGGATCCTATCAGGCATTAGGCGTCTCCCACACAGACGCGGGCAGCGGTGGCGGTGGCGGTGACGGTCAGTTGGATGACTTGAAACTTGAACTTGACCTAGAACTTGCAGTACAAAAAACTAACCGCGTGACCGCCACCGCTGCCCGCGTCTGTCTGGGAGACGCCTTATGCCCGGGTGCGGCCCAGGGAATCGCACATACCCCGGTAGCCCTCCCCAGACTGCCACGGATGCGTAAACGCATTTCCCCGACGCAAAAAAAGGATCCTATCAGATATAGAGCGTGATAGCGCGTGACCGCGTTCAAGCGTTCTGCGTTCGCATTCTGCGTTCAAGCGGTCAGTCACACAGGAGGAAATCTGACGCAATCAGGACGCCCCTGTGTGAGTATATCTATATAACGTTATACAACACAAAGAACGCAAAACGTATCGTTTGAACGGTTGACTGCGTGACCGCTCTCTGTCTGGTAGGTCCCTTACCTCGTTATGATACGACAAGAATCGATCAATGTTTTTGAACTTACTACAAACAAATTCGCGCTATCTTTTACGTTGTACTCCTTGTACTTATAGTATAGCACATAATATTTTTTCTCTAGATTGTGACTGGCTGTACCAAGACGTGTCGTGTCGTGGTACGGGCACTTGCGTGCTGGCGAGCCCCGGATACCCCGGCCTGTACCCGCCGCACAGAAGATGTCGGTATCTCTTCGCCACTAACTCAGTGCACACAAGGGTCAAGATCGTATTCACGTCTATACTGCTGCCGAGAGAGTGAGTATTTTGATGGTGTTTGATTGTAATCTATATAGGTAAATAAAAGTGAATTATAAATTTTGTTAGCCTCGCTATAACTCGAGAACAGCTGGACCGATTTGACTAATTCTAGTCCTGATAGTTTATGCAAGTCCAGGGCAGGACCATCGCTTTGAAAAATATGTAAACTATAATTAATTGTTTCGAGAATAACATATTTTTTCTAAAAATCTTCTTCTAGCCTGTTATACCCTGATACCTACTCAAAAGCAACTCAAACATAACGAATCTAGTCGAAAAATGAATGGTAAGGACAGCCACGTACCCGACAACGGTTCCCTCGGTGTTGAACATAATCACATCTGACGATAGGCCGTTTTGAAGACACCGCAGGGAACTGAATTCTAAGCCGGATCTATTCCGAGTAAATTGATGAATTGAATATTAATTCAATTTAAATGTGGGGTAATTCCATTAAGGCTTGTAGCTTTTTGCTGAGGCTTCGCCGGCGTGATATGGATACAAATTTTAATCCCCTATTAAACCACTTTAGGGGGAGACATTTTTACAATTCATTTAGTGGATCCCCCCATTAAAAGAAACAACTGAGGATTTTAAAGTTGCTCAAAAGCTGTTCATGTGCGTTAAATGTCAATTTATCAGTTAACTAGCGTTACCTTTTAGCTAGAGCATAATGCAGTCACACAATATACCTGCCATATTGTGACACAGATTATCCTAATACCCGATCGCGTAAAGGCATAATATTCTCTAGGTTCGAATTGAAAAATGCCGTTTGACGTTCAGAAAGATAATCAGGCATCCCGGTTCGCAAATTCCTGCGAAGCTACATTGTACCTGTCTGGCCACATCATACCGGGAATTCGCAGCATTAAAAAGACAAGTAAGGCTTTGTAGAATTCGGATATCCCGTAAATACCGATGCCGGACCGTTCGAGCGCGCGAGCCAAAAAGGTGAAAACATTCCACTCTTTTGTTCGCGTCTAATCCATGAAAGCTTTAATTCAGATTTATATTTATGAGACAACCGTGAGTTTTTGGGTCTCTCGTTATGAAAATCGCCGCGATGGTTAAAATGTTTAGCTTCAAATTCAAAAATATGAGCTTCTACTCTCCAACTCTCAAATTTCTAACCTAACCTAACATTATTTTCTTGCGTTGCTGAGGGTAAAATAATTCTCATGATGAAGCAGTTAAGAAAATTACCTATCATTTGTATAACTTAAACAGTGGCTGTATTAGCAACCAATAGATAACAAAAACTTACACTCAATAGTCAAAGCTCAAACTTATCCCGTATCCGTTTCCTTGCTTATAAATAAGTTATGGGGCAACTCATGCACAAGACAGATACGGACGTCAAACGCATTCCGTCGCCCGGAGCAATGGCGTCCGGCTGCGACAAGTTACTAAATAAATTACCGGCCAGTCGACAGCGCGATCCAATTATGTACGAGATGGACTGTCCGGTCTGTCGGACAGTGGACACGTCACGCAATAATCTTAGATAATATCTCCGACTTTGACGGGGGTAGCACGTTATTACGTCATGTACAACTCGGTTGACTGAGTAAAATGAGATAGGAGACATGTCTTCAAAATTATGGTTGTGTACTTTTAGTTACATGCAATAGTGATGTAGACGCCTCGGTGACCCAGTCGTGAGGAGCTTACCTCTTGAGTCGGAGGTAGTGGGTTCGATAGTTGTGTTGGCATTGAACATGATGGCAAAACATTGCCTTCTAGATTGGGAAATATGATCCATGCCTCGGAAGCATCAAAAGTCGGTCTTGCGCCTGATCTTTCGCCAGGAGCGTCATCCCATTGAGTTACGAAAGAGATTTCTTTCTTTTCTCTTTAGAAGGGACAGAAAGTGTTCTTGTGTAGTGCTCACACTATAAAATAATATTGATAACTCATTGTAGTGAAATATAAAATAACTAGGCATAATAATGGACGCTGTTGAGCACATTTTATGTATCATCCCACAAAAAAGTTACGTATCGAGTTATAAATACAGTTATGTTCTTTAGTATATTTAGAACCAGACATTCACATTTCAACAAAAAAAATGTGGATTAATACACAAATTCTTAACAGCAACCAATTATTATTTATATTAGGTACAAGTTACAACTAGATACGATTAAAATACAATTTCAAGCACTCGCGGTAGAGAGAAGTTAGGCTTTGATATATCCAAAACTAATTTGGGAGTAACATTTTAAGCTACATTTAAAATGTTGCTACATAACTACACTCATGTTTCGAGGAATATTTAGAAAATGTAAGCTTTGAAACATTAATCAGGACAACTTATCTAAATCTAAAACGTTTTCAAATAATTATATTTATCTCTGAGCTTTGAGCTTATGACAAACAAAAAGTATAAAATCCATACTAATATCCTAATATTATAAATGCGAAAGTGTGTCTGTCTGTTTGTTACCTCTTCACGCCCAAACCGCTGAATCGATTTTGATGAAACTTGGTATGGAGTTACTTTTAATCCCGGCAAAGGACATAGGATACTTTTATCCCGGGATAATGTACGGTTCCCGCGCGACAATCGAGTTTTGGCGCAACGGAGTCGCGGGTATCATCTTGTAGTTTCAAATATTCGCAATTTAATTTCTTAGTACGAGCCAAGTTTCTGAGTAACTATAAAATAACATAGTCTTAAAACAACGCTTTCCCGCTGAAAATATGTTGAGCAAAACAAACAAAAGCGAGCGATCCATGACTGAACTAACAAGTAAGGAAAATAATTGAAGGCATGAGGGAATGAAGTGGGCATCTAACATTTTACAATATGAGAGCAATTATTCACTTTTTTCTAATAATTTGAACAAACCTTGTAATTGCCTACTTCAACATCTAGCTAATATATAAGCCAGATGGTGAAGAAGTTAAGTAACAAGGTTTGTTCAATAAGGGAAAAATTAGAAGTTGCGCTTATAAATCGTAAAACGTTAATAGGTATCCAGTTCATTCACTCATGTCTTTAAGGTGACGCCATGTTAAAGTAAAAAACCGTGTTGGATGTGTTTTAGATTGCTTGTTTTCTATGCGAGGCTGGCCCGGACTCTCATAGAAAACAAGCAATGGAACAGCAAAAAATGGAAAGGGCGTAGCGACAAAATGGTTTTTGTCGCGTAATTTAAAAACCATAAATACATTTCATATAAGCTATGGACAAATTAAAGTGTATACTAGAACCAATTTATGTACTAATTTTGGAAGCTTATATCACTCTCCTCTGTTGGCAAAATAGTAATCCCTTTTTTTACAGAGGTCTTTTTGATTGATTATTCTGTGTTATAAAAGTTGACCAATCGTGTTATGCTATGGGTAATTCAAAGACAAAGACATGATGAATACTGACAGTGAACTTTAATTTCTTAGCTTTAGTCATTGCTGAGAAAAATGGACAAATTATCAAGGCGTCACCTTAACTGTGAAGCTCCCTCCCCCCCCCCCGTCGCGCCGCAAGCTGAGCCAACAAGAAACAGAATTACAAAATTTCAGTTATTCATTAACAAACTTAACCTTTAAATACTTGCGGAACAATCAGGGTCTATATATAATAAAATGAACGGATTTCATTTTGACATTCTGCGTTAATTGTATGGACTGTATTTTGTTAATTTAAATAATCACTTGTTATAATAATTATATTGAGTCTGTTTATAATGTGAGAAATCATCATTGCTATTTTAATGAAACTTTCAATTTACTTTTATTTCATTATAAACGAATATCTACATAAAATCTTGATGTAGATTAAAAAACGTTTTCTATCATTTTGCTTTTTGGCCAACGGGAAGGCTCATTGAAGAGAGCAAATTTGATATCAATAAGCTAACAAGTAATTGGCTGATAAATTAACAAAGACCGCAGAAACATAGATTGGAAAGGTATCAGTATCCCAACCCTCGCTTTGCCTACCTAACGAAGCGCGGATCGCGTCGCAGTCGGATTAAAAGCGCACGCTACACTTAATAAAGAATATTGGTTGTTTTCACAAAAAGGGAACAAAAATGGTCACCTGCATCACTGATTTTCAATTTGGAATTCCTGAGAGTTTTCAAAAGCATACTTTTAGTGACGGAACGTTTTAAAATGGTTTTAATATGAATTGTTTAAAACTCGGCCCGAGTTACTGTACGATCCGTTATTGTATAGGAATAGGTCGTGAAATGTGTAACAAAATTAAATGAAAATTATTTAAGGTGTGAGGTATTGAGTTTTCTTTATATAGAGTTTAATGTCAAAAATCAAAACGTAGGTCCGTCAACTGCCTAGGAATCATTTTCCTCGATGGTATTATCACTTAGTTATCTATCAAGTATTGTATCTATCAAGAATTGTAATATTTGAGAGACTCAGCAATATGATATTAGAATATTATATTAATTTTCATTAAGCTTCGGGCCAATCTTTGTGTAGTGGAACATGAATAGCAGGTACGGGCGTATAATTACAAATTAGAGCGAGCATGGCTCAGTGGTCCTCGTGAACACGCCTGAACGTTGGCAAATTCAATTTAATAAGCTAATGTGGTTCTGTTATTATGCTTTGTGTGGACGGTCACATTATGTGAGCTTCGGTATTCAAAACGTCATTTCGTTCGCTAAATTAGTGGTTTAGAGTTATCGCATACTGATTGAAGAATGTTAGTAAAGGTCAGTTCGTACGTGACGTGACGGACGATGCAACGCTACACAAGAAGGTAGCAGACATTGCCGCTTGCGGTTTCACTTTTTAGAGCTAGTTTCATTTTGTACCGTAAAAAGACGTAGTGCGTGGTAGCTCTCAGGCTGCCTGTTCTAAATTTGAATGCCCGTTTTAAAATTGATCGTTATAACAATGCCAATGTTATTACAAAAAATGTGCATACAAGGTGAGGGTGACTACTGAATATTATATTTCTAAGCGCAGACTGGAGATGATGACAAATGTTTTTTTTTCTTTAATCTCAATTAATGTAATTAATGCAAAAGACAAAATGTCACATCCTTATTTGCTTGGCTCGTCTCGGCGGGGGCACTACCGTGCCCATATATTTCACATATTCACATAAACGCGGACACAAAAACGCACTTGCACACACAATACACATAATATTTGCGAGTTCGTCGAAAGGTCTCGTTGTGTTGTATAACCCTACCTCCATACTTCACGCAACTTGTAAACAAGAAGGGCTGAGTTTTCAATAAAAGGAAAGTCTGCGCGAGCGAGACTTTACAAAAGGAATACGATTGTTTGAGGCAGATTCTTCGTGAAAGAAAGAAAAGAAAAGCGTGTTACCGAAGATCTGTCAAGTTTCAATCATTTACGGTTTCTTCATATTAAAAAAATAGAATTAGAAGTTATCAAGCTACTGCGAATATGATAAAAATCAAGTAGAAAATAGGTACTATACCTACGTATCTATGCAAACCATTGTCAAATTAACCTACTTATTATAATTATAAATGGGTATCATACTATGGCGACTTGCTGACCGTTTTTAGATAAAAAATAGAAGGGCCTATAAAATTCAAATAAATAACTTTCTTCATTCTATAAACTATATGGGATAAAATGGATAAAAATATGAACGTTGATTACGACGGCAGTCGGCACACATTTCGCTCACGTGGGTGAGATTCCTTTATGCAGTGAGGATTGTTTCACCGCTTTCAAACGCTGATAAAAATACTTCCGTCGTGGTGGTATAGAATACACCACCCCAGGCCTTTAGAGCGATATGCGATTGTGCTATCGTTTGCCTTCAAACTTTTTACAGACGCGCGCAGACGTAGAATAAGTCTTTGTACCTCGCCTCTCTTTAAAAGCTATTATAAAACCATACTTCTTTCTGTGGATAGACAAAACGGGGCAACTATTTTTGCTTTAAGATTATTTTTTCTAGTTATTATCATGGTTTTACTTTTCTTGTAAATTGAATCTTTATTCGAATGCCTAGTTCTTGGTACTCAACTTAAGAGCGTTTACGTCGAACGCATAATGTCGAGTTTCATGTAATTCAGTGCAACTTTATTCACACAGAAGCAAGTGCGTCTGTGTGCGTGAGTTGGTTCATTATAGTCAAATCAAAAGATTTTGATCCGTGCGGAATGCGGATGCAATGTCGATGCGAGTCGGTTTATTATTATTGATTTACCACTACATTTTAGCATACTATTACTATTAATCCTAAATCCACTAATGCATTATGTTGAATGTTTTATGTTACTTTATAAAACATAAAATGAGTAATATGAAATTTTGGGCAAAGTTGTAATTTTATGTAGGTACAATAAGGTGATTGTCATAGTGAGACACAATTATTATCAAATGTTTATCATTGTATTAAAATAAAAAAATCGGATTTATATTATTATTCAAGTGTAACCCTATTAATATTATGTACGCAAAAGCTTGTATGTATGGACATATTTTGTTACTCTTTCACGCAAAAACCACTGAATGGATTTTAATGGAACTTTACAACAATATAGCTTTAAATACATCAGAATAACACGCAACAATTTATAAACCACTGATCTCTACTATACAAGTACGCTGGATAGCTGATATCCTTTGAAATGACAGCTATTCCTTGTGCCTATTTGAAGCTGAATCAGCGCCCCCATTATTCGGGTAGAGAACTAAATCTGACGTAAAAATGACATTTGAAAGCCGCCATATTGGCGCTGATAGCAGTAATGAGAGTACTTGGAACTAATACTAGTGATGACAACTGTTGTTATTGGTTGTGGTTACGTCAAATTTAGTTCTCTACCCGAATAATGAGGGCGCTGATTCCGCTTCGAATAGGCACAAAAAGCAGGTGTGTATCAGCTATCCAGCGTACTTGTATAATAGAGATCAGTGTTATAAACACATCGTGAAAATCCAAGATGGCCGCCGCCGTAGCCGGCCGGTAGTTGTAAGAAAAATTGCAGATTACACATATTTCTTATTACTACCTCAATATGGATATCAAATGAAAGGACTTGATTGGTAGAGAGGTAAAAAGCGGCCAAGTGCGAGTTGGACTCGCCCATGAAGGGTTCTGTAGTAGCAATAAGGTTTATTTTTATTAAATTAATAGGTGTTTGATTTATTTTTATATTTCAGTCGATTTTATGAATTTTATTAGATTAAGGCTTACCATTTATGACGTATAAACAAAAGCTACTGGCTAGATCTCGTTCAAACCAATTTTCGTTGGTAGTTTTTATAGTAATCTACATCATATATTTTTTTAGAATTATCATGCCCCTACTTTAGAAATTAGGGGGGGGGGGGACACATTTTACCAATTTGGAAGTCTCTCTCGCAAACTATGCAGGTTAGAAAAAAAATGATATGAGAAACCTCAATATGATTTTTGGAGACTTATCCATAGATACCCCAGACGCATAGGTTAGATGAAAAAAATTTTTTTTTGTTTCAGTTGTACTTATGGGGACCCCTAAAATTTTTAATAATTTTTCCATTTTTGCATCAAAATCTTAATGCGGCTCACAGACTACATCTACTTGCCAAGTTTCAATAGTATAGCTCTAATAGTTTCTGAGAAAAGTGGCTGTGACATACGGACGGACAGACGGACAGACAGACAGACAGACACATGACGAATCTATAATGGTTCCGTTTTTTTGCCATTTTGGCTATGGAACCCTAAAAAAATGATAATATATTTTATTATTTCGCAACATAACTGAACGAAATGCAGGCAGAAATGAGTGTAACTGAAATGGTATAGAATAATTATTTAAAAATCAAAAGCACAACAGCTTTTCAATAGGTAAACTTTTTTATTTATGTTATCAGCTACATATTCCTTTTTTTCTTTTCAATTTTCATCCACTATTACGGAAATCGGAGGTTTGCATGATTTTTACGCTCTAGGCATTCCACTATAATCCCAATAAAGAATTCTGAAAAAAAAGGGAATTTATTTGATATATTTTATTATGATTTATGACGGCATAGCAAAGAAAAAATTTAAAATACGTTTAATTCAAGGTACCTTTTCTTAGTGTTGGTTTTCACATTCATCTAATATTCTTATTGTTTTTACCTTGGAAATCGGTTTAAATTTTTTGTTAAAAAAAATAATTTCACCCTTTTTAGTTTTTTTAATATTAAATAACATAAATGTCAGTTGCAGATAGATATAATTTAGGCATGAAACTAACACCTATTAACGGTACTTAATTTCGGAAGTCGGAAGTCGGTCAAAAAAAAAATACTGCTATTCAAATACAATTCAAGGCACCTTTTCTTAGTGTTGGTTTTCACATTCATCTTTTTCCGTTGTTGTTTCTTCAGTTGATTTACTTTTATATTGCCTGAAATAAAAACACAAATAGAAAGCACACAAAACACGTAATTTCTAAGTAATTAAATGAAAAAATAAGTTGAAGTAAGGATAACAGTGATAATAGCAACCTTTTAGCCATTCTTGCCTTTTCCAAGCTTTCCAAATTTTCTACATTTTTGCGCTTTCTTTTCTTTCTTAAAAATATATTCGTTTTGTTTCCCATTAGTTCTGTAATGTAATGTGTTTTAATAGTAAAATTATTTTCCGCCATAAAAATACATACATAAAATGTATTATATTACTTACTAACAAAATAAAATATTTACTTACCAAACAATCAAGATTTTTCGATCACGCTATAAATGTTCACTACTCTAGTATGCGCGACAAAGGTCAACAGAGTTCATGCGCAGCAGGGAGCGATACGTCCACCCTCCAGCAAGCCTCGCGGCGGTCTGATTTCAATTGCTTTGCGCGCAGCGATTTATAGTAAGTTTTAAAATATTTGTAGAAAAAAAATAACAAAGTATTTGTTGATATTTAAAAAGTATACTTTTAATTAAAGTGTTCTTCTATCATATGAAGCTATTATTATATTGAAATAAGTAAGATAAATAGGTAAAAATAAGGTTTTAAATCCTTGATATTTCTCATTCTTTGAATTTAAATTACTTATAGTTAAATACCTAAATGAAATATTTTTTTCTGATAACTATTTGCTTAAGGATCTTGTCAATAGGTTATTATTTTTTTCTAATTAGATCTGTCGCTGGTTTCGTAAATTTGAGGCTTCGAAACTGATACTATAACGGAATTTAAGAAAACCTCTGTTATGGTATCGATATTTAATGTACAAATACTCTATAAATCGTATTTTTTTCTCTGATAACTATATAGACAGTGAAATTTCCTATAAAAATAAGTTACCAACATTTTTATAAAGATAAGTGGTTAATGATTTTTTCAAGTTTGAAAAGTACAGTTTTAAGCCAAATTGAGCGTGAAAGGTGTAAACGCTCTTAAGTTAATTCTAAATACCGAACTTACGTTCTTAATACCGACTCTTTAAGTTGCTGATGAGGATTCAAATAATAAAAAACCTTTAGTAACAGTATACAGGATGCAATTAAACCTTCCTGCCAAATTTTGATATATTGATCCTTGTTAAAAATAAAAATACAAGTATTTTTTCTTTTATAATCACTTAGTACTAAAATGTTGAGAAATAGCTTCCGAAAGTTATCCTAAAAAACACTACAAATAATGGACGCGTTACCCGTTACCCCCGCTACTAACCGCCGCCGCGAGTGACCATTCTGCAACGATTTTAAATGGGATAAAAATATAATATGTCATCAAAAAAATAACATCCAATTTTTTTTGGTTAAATAGACTCTCCTAGTGATACCTAAGCGATGAAAAAAATTTGGCAGGAAGGTTTAATTGCACCCTGTATATTATCCTATGAATGTTGCAAAAAGTTCACAGGTGGATCGAAAAAACGTCACGTACTGTAAATTCATCTATACCGGAAGCGACGTCAAATGCATAAATCATATTTTCGACTCCACGCCGTATCGACTCAAACTATGTCGCCGTTACCTTTTTTAGAGCCTTAGTAAACTGGAATTATTTAAAATAGTATCAAAAAATATAGTAATTGAACAAAGAAGTTGTTCAAACAAGTAATGTAAGAATTTATTAATGGAAGACTAGTGAAAAAAAAATGAACTAACATATTTAAATTTAGTGATCGAGTTTTATAAAATATCGTTGCACAACTTCCTTCTTTTAATGCGTGTTTAATGTTAATCTATTAGGTATACGCGCAAGAAACTTTCTTTCCTCTTCTTATCTTTTCTCTCCTGCCTTTCAATACTAACCTACTAATAAAGTTAAATTTTCAGTCACTGCACGACGGACTACCTAACCCTGCGTGCAGGCAGCTCGCCGTCAGCGCCACTGCTCGCCTCGCTGTGTGAAGAGAGAAGCAAAACCCTGGAGCACCCAGGACCGAACCTACTGTTGGAGTTTAAGTGAGTACCATCGAGGAAATTGATTCCTAGGCAGTTTCTAGCAGCAGGCCCCCATCTGCCTAGGAATCAACTTCTCTGATAGTACATTTGCACAAGTTATGATTTTTTAGCATCAGCACGCTATAATATTATAACGCAAAAGTTTTATGAAAAAGTAGAATATAAAATATAAAGGTTAAAGGGTAAAAAAGCGTTTCAATATTTACAAGGAAGCGTCCTTTCAAATATTGCGCAGTTGTATTTACTGTACTACAGTTATAGTCTATTTGTCTATTTCCATAGCCTACAGCTACGCTAGGTTCAAATTCATAAAATTTCATCTTTATAATATTATGTACATTTTTCTCAACTTAAGTCCTAGCGCAGTAGATCCTATAACTTTATTCACCCAATTTAGACCTAAAAATCGATTTAATAAGTGTCATTACCCCAGCTCCGGTACACTGATCCCGCCATATGACTACAACGGCTTCCTAGCGAAGCTGGAGTTCCTGGAGCGACAGGACGCGAGCGACCCCACGCCAACAGTGGCGGTGGCGTTGCAGCCACTGGCCGCGCTAGTGCATCTTAATCACAACGGTTAGCATACTTCTAGCCATGTTGGATTCGGATCAAGGCGACCGCAACGCGAGACCAA
Source organism: Plebejus argus (assembly GCA_905404155.3). Lineage (NCBI taxonomy): Eukaryota > Metazoa > Arthropoda > Insecta > Lepidoptera > Lycaenidae > Plebejus > Plebejus argus. The sequence goes on along the minus strand of FR989935.1, from coordinate 5,120,166 downwards.
GACGCAATACCGCGACCCACTGCTTTTTAAGAATTAATAGGAAGTGCTGACGGATGCAAGCGACCGAGTCGCGCGACGTATGGGCGTGGCCTTCATAAGCAGTAGGTCGCAGTCTCGCGTCGCGGTCGCCTTTAGCCGAATGCTACCTCTACACCGAAGTGGCAGCGGACGGCAGCGCAATGTCATATGATTTTAAACTTTATGTTCATTATTGTAATACATGATATCGCTTGAGTAACTTGGAAAGTCTCGTGATCGCCTGCGACGCCGCGAGCACACTGAGGAGTCCTACGCAGCGGCGCGGCGGCGGTGCGAGACTGATCGAGAAGTCCGTCTCGCACCGCCGCTGCATAGAAATTATAGTAAACGTACTTAGTGATTATTATTCTCTTTGAGAAAAAGCACGAGGCAATTTTTGACGATCTCTGTGGCTCAGTTAGTGGGCTATTGGTAACTCAAGCCGGGGGTCGCGGGTTCTTATCCCGCCGACGGAACAAAAAGTTTTCATAGTTACTGGGTCATGGATGTGTATTAAATTTGTGTATCATATAATAAAAATCTTAAATATATTATGTATAGTACAAAAGTATTAAATATATTTCCGTTGTCTGGTAGCCGTAACACAAGTCCTTCAGGTACTTACCACGGGGTCAGACTGACGTGGTGTGAAGCGTCTATAGAAAAAAAAGTTGCGGTCGGGTGTAAGCAGTCGCGGGTTGCCCTGGGATGCCATTTGAGCCTTAGACGCGGGTCGTTTTTATAGGCCTAGGTTACATACCTCGTTCTTTAAAAACTCTATTAAAGTAGGTGACTAGTTAATTTCTGATAGTTGTAGCATTTTATTTGCCATTTACATTAATGTTATTTCAAATTCTACAGATTTGTGTTGACTGTTGACGATAAAATTAGCTATGGCAAATTAAATCAACTAGAAGTTCCTGCTGGGAAGTTATTGAATAAGTCCTATTATTCGTATTTAAAAGCCAATTTAAGGACGCTATAACAAAAAAAATAGCAGGTCGGATGTCTGTCAGTACGAATATCGACGTTAATGACATTAAAATAAGATTCATATTAGCGCGCCTTGTACAGTGGCGGTTACGACGCTCGCCGCGCTCTTGATATGGCGAAAATGTATGAAAAAATTTGAGAAATATTCTTATTTTTCTTATAACTGGAAAAGTTGTTTATTTTTATATAAAAATTTTAGCGGACTTTATAGAGGACTAAATAAGCAACAATTTTTTTGTATATTTATTTTCCTCAGTTCAGTGTATTTAGATATTAAGGTACCTAATCAGACCCCATTTTTTCATATTTTGCGATTATTATGATGGTTAAAACGTATTTTATGTGAAAATTTTGTATGCGGCTATAGAATTTTTATGATACAGTCGTGGAGATGAATATATTATCTTTCATTTGAAACCAAAATATCCTCGCAGTTTGACTCCTAATTCTTTAATAGGGTACCGGAAAATCGCTGATATTTGTAATAGCGTCCTTAATGCTATAAAAGGTTCTCATATAACATAATGTCGTTTTGTCCTATACATTATGTACATAGTAAGCGGGTATTTAAAAGCGACCCTAAACTTAAGTAGCGCTTAGAAATTCAACCGTGAGTCCTTTGTGTAAAAACAATTTATGGATATAATACGTACACGTAAAACGCTTCTCTGGTGACAATTCGGTGTTAATAATCAAAACTCATCACACAAAGCGCAATTGTCTCTTCAAACTGTATCGCAGCCTACTTTAGATCTCGCTCACCGCGCGTATAATGAGCGAAGCCTTCACCTTAACTCGCTTCTGTGTCATCGGGTCAGGGTCTATGCAGGCGAACATGTAGGTACGCTCATGTTTTATTTATTTAATCTTAATTCAGTTTCTTTTCAGTCTCAATTATATATGCGTCAGCTTTGAATAGCTCGACGCCGACGAAGGATGTCGCAGTTTCAATTATTGATATAATTACGTCCTTATTTTTTTAGATTTGAACTTTTATAAGCAAAAACAGAAGTATAAAAATCTCCTTGTGCGAATGCTAATTAATTAGCGTGACACGACGCGACCAAAGAACGAGCAATTAGTTAATTTGCTTCCCGCGACGGACGCCTTTTGGACGGACTCTATTTGAATTATTTTCTACTCAATTAAACCGAAGCCGATAGCCATTGTAATCGCAGACTGATTTTTTTATTCTCGATCGAGTACTTTCCCGAAGTGCTTAATTGAATGAATGGGGCGATTAATCAAAGCTGCGATATTTCAATTTAAATTCCTTTTTCGATATCAGGCGACAAGTCATCGGAGATTGAAGTTGACGCTCTGTCGAATGAGATATCGACGAGCAACGGGCGCGTGGGGTGTGGTGCGACTGTCCGCGGGTACGGGCCGGGCGGCGTGCGCTCTGGACACTTCGACACTCGCACCGCGACCTGGCGGGCCCAGTGCGCCATACACCTCATCGGCACCCCGACCGACGTCATCCAAGTCTCGCTGTTTAATTATAATTTAAGGTAAGCTTTCTAGATTGAATCCTTAATAATTAGAGTCTTACAAGATTTCATAGAATTTTCGGGAAGTTATGATTTTTTTAAATATCGTTATGATTTTTATTTCGTAGAATTTTCGGAAAGAAATTCGTTATGATTTTTCTTAGAATTAATAACGAGATCCGCTAGTAGCCTTTGAATTTAAAGCAAAGATAAATATTTACCGTGAGACCTATGTAGCAGGTACTTTATAAAAAAAAATTACGTCATTGTTTGCCTTTCCAATCCAATAAATTTTGTCTCAAATATAATCTAAAGATAGCGCTTCGTGATAACTCGAGTCTGAAATTCGTCAAGCTGTGTGACCGAGTTTGATTAAATAACTTTGGGAATCGCAAACGAAACAAATTGCTTTCGGCGGGGCAAAAACATTTGTGATGCCCTTAATTTGCCCGTTTAACACCTTCCTGCGCATATAATATATTACTTCCACGCAATATCTTAGCCTCAAAAACACGAAAATATAATTGGGATAAGCATGTTTGCGAAGCGTTTTCTTTGTATTGTGTTACTAAAATAACATAAAGAAAAAAATACATTTATTTTTCTGAAACATCATAAAATAACACGTTCTTACAAAATTGGTGTGTTTGTTGTCCCAGGTTACAAAGCTGTAGATCTCATATTGAGATTCTGGAGGGGTTACACGAGTTAAGCGCGAGGGGAGACAGGGTAGACAGATCGGAGCGAATAGACCGCGCGCTGCTCAGGGTATGCGGTCCAGCCGTGAGGGAGGCGAGGGATCCCGCTGGCAGGTTCCTGGTGCGACAGGCGGTCACGTCCAAAGGATCCAACGTCACTATATTTGTTAGAAGAGCGTCTTCTCGCAATGTCGATGAAGAAGAGTTTGTGGATGGCGGTTTCGCTTTTCATGATGGTAAGAATTCCGACAGAATTCGTATAAATCTTGATTGGTTTTCGATTTAATTTATAAGCAAATATTTAAACTTTAAATATTCATCAGCAAGGCTTAGTTGTACCCTAATATTGTTAAGGCAGTATGCAGATTTCTGTTCAGACTAACCGATATTGTGATAACAACAGCAATCGAGCTAAGCCTGTAGACATTTATCCGACAACCTTGAATAATACAGTTCTGTTGTTCAGCTCAATTAAATTCATGGAAGTTGTGCCGTATCGAAATCGAATCAGCTAACAAACTTCAATATGGCCATCCTGTCTTGAGCCGGATTAGAGGAGGGAGTCGTGTCTATCTTGTTTGATATCGATCGCTTCGACCTGTAGGACGTGCTTCAAACGTGTTCTGTTCAAGCCTCCTGGCAGATTGACCTGACTACACGACATTATTTCTCATTGATTGGACAACTATTAACAATGTATATATTTTGATTATCATTTGATGACATTAAAGCTTAGTATTAAAAGATAACGTTATAGTAATGGTACTCATATTAAATTTTAATAGTTTGACCTTGTTACGACGATGCATGATGCTTGGTAACGTTGATCTGAAACATTGTAATAATTTTGTAAAAACTGATTATTTTTTATTACATCATCATCGCCACAATTATGTCCTGGTAAAACTGTGGGTAAACTCTCAGAGCAACACGAGGGAACAGTGTCACCCGATGCGACGTGCGCGGCGACGCACTATGGACTGTCGTCGCCTCCTCACGGCGGTGTATCTGCACCATCCCACCATCACATCTTCTGGAACATCGAGGAGCGGCTCATCTGCACACACCGGTTCATACCAGCCTCCAACCAGAGTGTTACCATTGAGGTAAGTTTTGATTCTAAGATTGTCACATTGAATGTGATTAGCCATTTCCTATATCCCTATGTGCAAAAGCGAGATTTTTTGCATGTATATATACATGCAAAACATACACCAAAAAGCAAATACTATATATAGTATTTGTTTTTCAAAACCGTGCAACACACACACGCGCAATGAAAATAGTTTGTATATAATATAGGTATTACTTAATTCATCTTCATGTGTATATTTTATCAAAGTCATTTATATTGTTCCAGCCGTTTACGCGTGATGCCATAACCAAAGAAAATATCAACATTTTCCTTTACACACTTTTTCTATATTTATGGCTTTCCAAAGGAATTTGATTATAATGTTTAGCATTAAATTGTCACTCAAGAAGTATTAGACTATTTTCATCTTTCTGTTCAACTTTTGAATATCGCCTACCATAATACCGTTTTAACATCATTCTATTGGATCTTGCTTGTTCTTAGATCCAGCGGCTGGAGCGTATGTGGAGCGCGGAGCCGCCGGGTGCGGTGGCGGGGGGCGGGGGGTGCCGCACCGCCTGCGGGGACGCGGGCTGCGAGTGCCGCGCGCTCACGCCGCTCACATACCACGACCATATCGCGCTGGTGGCCGGAGACGGGACACATCTGTCATGTTTGTGCGGGGATTTTCAGGTGACTGTGATACTTGTTATATTAGAGAACGCCTCCGTGGTCAAGTGGTTTAGAGCGTGGCTCTTCTGAACTCAGAGTTTCGATTCCCGCGTTGGAAACATATTATTTCCAAGTTTGGTTAGGACAACGCAGCAGGTTGATCACCTGATTGTCTGACAAGTATTATAAAATGATCCATGCGCCGGATGGGCATGTAAAAAGTCCTGCGCCTGATATCTCGCCAGTCGACCGTCGTGTCGGGCTTCCGTCCCACTAGGTTATGAGAGTAAAGGGATAGAGAGTGCACTTGTATACTGCGCACACACTTAAGCACTTTGAAATTACTCCTGTGTAACTAGCCAGGTTTCAATAAAACCGGCCACCGTCACCGAAATCAGTGTGGGAGTTATATTAGAGAGATGCCATAACATTGAAAGCATCACTAGTAACATTTTGTGATGTAACTATAAATTTTGCGCTAATGACGCTCGTATTTTATAATGACCTGCCAGCATACGCCAACGAGATATCTCACTCTCGAGATAATTAAAAACTACTCGTCTCATAATGTCAAAATCTCGACATTATCTCGACAAAACTCTATAAAAATGTGTTATTTCGATGATAGATCTACGCGAGAAAAAATGTTTGTCATGCTAGTGTCAATAGAGATGAAGATATAAACTATCAAACATCGAGAAATATGTAGAGTGAGATATCTCGTTGGCGTATGCTAGGCAGGCTGATCGCGCTGGTGGCGAGAAATCGTACTCATCTGTCAGTGACTGTTCATTATTTAAAGAGGTGTTATACCTTTGAAAGTATCGTTACATTTTGAATTACATTTTAAAAGTATATATAAGCACGTCGCGTTGCTGTGATGGTTCCCATCGCTCGTACCTGTGCAATGAATTTTACCATTCGGAAACATAGCTCATCTACTATGACCAGATTGCTCTGATGTCGGATGATGGTAACCGATTATCGTATAATATTGTTTCCATTACTAGGTTTAAATGTGGATGAATGGTGGAACTATCTGTCATGACTTATGACTGTGCAGTGCACTTTAACATCACTACGAAGTGAATATGAGATGAATGAATATGAAATGATACAAATCGACGTATTTCATTTATGTAGTTGGATTGCAAATACAAAATAATATATTATCGTATCATACATGGCGCCAGTCTTTGAACCAGACGTCCTTTTATTATTTTCAGAGCCTCACGTACTATATTGACTAAATTAGTTTCTGATAACAATGATCTATTACTTAAATAGTATATCAAAATATATTAAGTAATAGAAATAAAATTTGTTTCATAAAAAATAATAAGTTATAAGTAATATATTTATAACACAGTTATTATCCGTAATTTTTTATGCTTCTCTGTTTATTTTCACTAAACGTCTCGTTTAAAATATCAAAGTACATCAATGAAAAAGTCAGTAGTAAAGAAAATGTATATAGTAAAGTATGCTGTCGAGAAAATTGACGGTAATTGCCTGATATACAAGCGGAAAATTGGAGGAGCTACGAAATCACAGACTCTCTGTGCCGTCTGTAAAAATATATGAATTAGCAATTTCCTTATGAAAACAGTAAAAATATTGACAAGACTTTCCCGTGTTTGTGTTGCGTAATTGAACATTTCCATTTGTGGACGAGTTTTGAAAGCTTTGTTCAATTAGACCGTTTTAGGTTTGCGTAAAAGTATCACGGATAAAGTATTTAAAAGAGCGTTTTAAGTGATTGAAGTGAATTATGAATTCTGTTTATTTTAGATGCCTGCGGGGTCCAGAGGCTTAGAGGGTGGCTCTTGACTTACGTGTCTATTTTTTTAGAACAATGCAGGCTTATCACTTGACTGTCTGTCAAGTTGATCCATGTCTCGGATGGGCATATTAAAAAACATTCACATATCGTTATCTCGTTAATCGCGTCTGTCATCCATATCCCCACTGGCCTATGAGTGTAATGGAAAAGTGAGTGCCGTTGTATACTGCGCACTCACATGGGCACTATAAAATCATTCATCATTGTAGGCCTAATTTCAAATTGGGTTTGGTGTTTATTATGGATACCTAGAAACATTCTTACGAAGTAGTAACTATAAAGAACACCAACTTTATTCTTCTACGTGTTTAATAACTTTATTAGAGAACTTTCCGAAGTTGATTTCCTTTATAGTTCAGTAGTCTTATAGTCTTAAAGCGATATTCACTAGCTTTACCTACTTACTAAACTAGTGCGCAACTTCCTCCGCCTATATCCAACTGCCAAGCTTTAACATATTACTGTCGAAACGTATCTTACTTTTGTGTTCTACGTCAAAGAACTACGATATATTAAGAAGTAAAAGAACTTTAATAATATTTGCTAAAGGTAGTTTGAAATTTGGAATAGATGTAAGTAAAATAAATACGAACATAATAATATAACACTTAATGCGGTAACATGTGTAGCTAGCCAGTAGTTTTGGTAATGCTGTTACGCCGTACGCTCTTACTACGACATAGTCTTGCTACACCGTGGACTCCGTAGACTTACTACGACATAGTTTTGCTACGTCGTAGACTCCGTAGACTTACTACGACGTAGTCTTGCTACGCCGTAGACTCCGTAGACTTACTACGACATAGTCTTGCTACGCCGTAGACTCCGTAGACTTACTACGACATAGTTTTGCTACGTCGTAGACTCCGTAGACTTACTACGACGTAGTCTTGCTACGCCGTAGACTCCGTAGACTTACTACGACGTAGTCTTGCTACGCCGTAGACTCCGTAGACTTACTACGACGTAGTCTTGCTACGCCGTAGACTCCGTAGACTTACTACGACGTAGTCTTGCTACGCCCTAGACTCCGTAGACTTACTACGACGTAGTCTTGCTACGCCGTAGACTCCGTAGACTTACTACGACGTAGTCTTGCTACGCCGTAGACTCCGTAGACTTACTACGACATAGTTTTGCTACGCCGTAGACTCCGTAGACTTACTACGACATAGTTTTGCTACGTCGTAGACTCCGTAGACTTACTACGACGTAGTCTTGCTACGTCGTAGACTCCGTAGACTTACTACGACGTAGTCTTGCTACGCCGTAGACTCCGTAGACTTACTACGACGTAGTCTTGCTACGCCGTAGACTCCGTAGACTTACTACGACATAGTCTTGCTACGCCGTAGACTCCGTAGACTTACTACGACGTAGTCTTGCTACGTCGTAGACTCCGTAGACTTACTACGACGTAGTCTTGCTACGCCGTAGACTCCGTAGACTTACTACGACATAGTCTTGCTACGCCGTAGACTCCGTAGACTTACTACGACATAGTTTTGCTACGTCGTAGACTCCGTAGACTTACTACGACGTAGTCTTGCTATGGTCTTGCTTTAAAATATTATTATACTTTATTTTTGTCCAATTTTCTAAAATATGTTTTCCTATTCACTAGCTCTTTTGATCATCCTTATAATTTAGAATAGCCAATCAATAACCCTGCTGAATTAATAAACTTCGGTCAAAAACCTCAGATAATCCACACGCAAATAAAAATACTTTGACAAAATTTCATGCAACAAAAATAAAGTTTAAATCTGTATAAAAAAAATTAAATTTATATTTTGTTTCTCTCGCTCAGACTAGAACAGCGAAACCGATTTGGCTTATTAGTCTTGAAATATTCTTGGTAGTCCCGGGAAGACATTTTATAGGAGAAGTGATACAAAGTTCACCCGGTCGTCTAGTAAATACTAAAATCCCTTTCTTTCTTCTTTTAAGTTTTTAGTAGTATTTCTTTATCTGTATATTACTTAAGTCAAACACATATAAAACTAGGACAAATAGGAATAAAACCCTCAGTAATGATTATTCGGTTTACCTATTAAAAATGCAACATACGGTCGATGAGACACCGGCCAATTCCGGCTACAAGGTAATTGTGTTAGTTGGGATTACTGAACACGTGTACCGGGCCTAAAGTACCCCGTACCCTCACCGGGTCGTGCCGCGATCCGCATAATTAAGAGGGTTAATACTAAGCATGTTTCTGTAATAATGTACGCATACACCGAATACATCGCCCATATTACAATGTATTAAGGTTGACCGCGGATATAACCCTCAAATTACAGTTACATACTTTTTACGCTTATCTGATTTACGTTTAACACTGAATTGCAGAAACGGCTTGTCTGATTATCCGCACCCGTAGATGTATTTTGATTTATAAATGAATTTACTTTATATATTAACGAAGAGTTTGACGACAAAATATAATATATGTCAAAATCTTCATTAAAGTTTAATAATAACCTATTAATTTCTTTAAGACGTATGTGGCCGTATGACTTTACCTTAAGTTATTGATAAGATCATGTAGGTTTATTTTCCATTTACCAGAATTAATAAAATTTTGTACGTGACCAAATAAAGTATAATAAATATTCTAATATGTTTATTAAAGTGTATTTTTTATCATTGCATGTACGCTATATAATCTAACCTATTTTCCCATTCATAAATACAGGACATAACACGTTTATTCCAGTTCTTATTTTCATCCTAATAATGTTATTGGGGTCATATTTACTATGCGTGGCGTCCCCGAATGGGTCTCCCCAGTAATCTATATACTATCATAATAACGACGGGCGATAAAATGACAACGTGAGCCAAATAACACTGTAAGTGATGTTCTACATTCTAAAATAACCTCTAAAAGCTTTTAGTCATCAATGTACTGTGTACACTTTATTATTTTACGTCGGTAATAAAACAGAAAGTGTTGTTTAGAAGTATCTCTTTGTAATCACTGGCCTTCTTAAATATAAAGGTTTTTTATTAATGCTATTATTTTCTGAAACTAGCCGTCTTGAAATGTTTTTATTTTATCATAAAAAGAGTTTTTTGTTTCATTTTTCAGACCGTATATTGAACCTCAAACTCCTGATGAAGATTCTGGTAACATATAAATAAAATCATCATTTTGTTTTCAATTCTGAAAATAAATGTGAAATGTTTTTACTTTTTATAGCGACTATTTCCCTGACTCTAAAATATATTGGCGGTGAAACCGAGCAAGCACTTTTCAACCGGTGTCCGGTCGTAATTTTGTTTCACGTTCCGTTTTTTTACAGCAACACGACGGTGTCAAAGGGATTTTGATTTTACATACGCTCCACTGATTGACAGTTTTGAATTTAATATAAAAATCGAACGATATTCGAATTCCGAAAAACGTGGGCCACTCGAACGTGCCACAGAACAAAATTGGCTTTTAATTAAAGGTTAAACTGTCTGTCACGGTGAAAATAGTTTTTATTTCTGTGTTGTAAGCAGGAAAATTCCGATAAATACACAATCGTAACGCTATCGACGATTATTTGTACGAATATTTTGACTGCTCTCATACATTTGACTTTCGTTGCTCGATAATATAGTAGCTGTCAAAATAATATAATCCTCGGATTCCCCTTATGTATAGTGCGTTCAATGTCATAATTTCAATTTTTATAGACCGACCAGTCGGTGCCTTTACCGCCTTGCAAAGTGTAACTATATTAACAAGGGATACATACAGAGTTGACGTGAGTTGTGATACTCACACCCCATGACAATGTCGTCCAAGTGCCACAAGGTAAGTGTTAAGCTGCTTATCCATTTGAGGCAGACTCAGAGCGAGGCAGCCGATCGACCCGAGGCCGCACATGTGGTGACGCTGCCTCAACCTGAGGCTCGCCGCGCCATGCCAAGCTACCAAGCCTCGGTTTGCTTCAAGTCGAGGCTACTCAGCCCGACACTGCACCAATGGATATGCAGCTTAAGATTATACTTTAATATCATATCACAGTAGGATAATGTTTGTGACAAACTGAAAACAAATTCCAACGGCGTTTCGGGTCAAAAACCATCAGCAGCATGTCCATTACAAGATCTGTTTTCTCAACATAAAAACGTATGACACGCAAAAATAATGTCCATAAAGAATATTACGAGCCCACAACGTAATAACCTCTTACGCCAAATAATGGAGCGTTAAAATTGTGTAAGAAGAGCAATAAAATATTCTTGTCTTCTGTGATCCGTGATGTTATGTCAAGGTTGGTATGACTCATAAAGTTAATATACCTAGCGGAATAGAGAAACAAAGGCCTGAGCAAGCGAGATGTCACTTTCAGTAACACTGCGTGATAAAAAGAGACGTGTGATACATGACAGCAGCACTTTTTTTTTGACGTCCATCAGCCCGTATCAGCCCGTTGACAATTTAATCTCATAGAATTCATGTTCAATCATGCTTGTGTAAGTGTATACGTACCATTGAGATACTATAGTAGGAGGGAGCCTTGTATCGGTATATAAGCGTCAAAAGCGTGTAATGTTATGTCCTACTTACTAGGACATAACAAAGGAGTCGGACTGCATATTTCATGTAATAAAAGTATTATTAAAGGTTTTTAGTGAACATTTTATGCTAGATATTGTTGAGTTTTGTGGTTCCGCTAAATAATAAACCATAAGAGTGGCTAAATAATGCCTCAAACACGTGGATTTAACATGAAATACGTAAGTTTTGAACAACGTTTTTTGGGCTTTCCAATCAGTATTTTTGTAAGCTAAAAAGACAATTTATAAGTTTAATAATCCCTTATTCGTGCTATATAAGACATTAGTGCTAAAAATGTCACATCAATTAATAATTTGGCTACAAAAATTGCATAGCTTTTTACGTGTGTTTACGCATTCTCTATACTTGAACTATAGTTTATCGATATCATGAACTAATTGACTTTCTTTTCTCGATTATAATATGCTTCGAAATGATCGACAAATGAAAATATTCAAGGAAATAAACGCACACTACTTGTATGAAAATAAGCACAAAATGGCCACGCGATGACGGGCTAAGACTACATCTACCTATATCCTTAATCTGTGATACGTACACATATTTTTCACAGAGATGAAAACCAATTTCGGTTTCGTTTGACAGCTCGAGTTTGTTGCTCTATTCCGCTAGGTACCTATATTAACTTTATGGGACTATATTGCTAAAGGACCGCAATTTTATCAATTTGCGTTGAACATTACAATGAGACAACATACTGTTCTCTTAATAAGCATTTCTCATGCTTTTAATTAATGTGATGTAAAAGGAATTATTATATTTCTTCTAAACAACCATGTTTCATTGTGTTCAAAGCATTATACAATTTAATTTTCGAACAGCAAACTTATTTCGCAAGTACACACACATAATATTAATATCGCCGAGATAATTGTTATGCGTTATCTAAAGGGCAACAGTTCCAGTGGTAATAAAACATTTTGTATCTAGCTGTCAGCCGTAAGCCCCGGGTTATTAGTGGTTTGCCCCGGGCCCCGGCGGCGCGGGCGGGGCCATCCCACAATCTCACTCCACAAAATTGAGTTAAGTTGACAAGTACATACATGACTTACAGAAGGTTTGTGTATTTTCTGAGCGACAAATTTTAAATCTAGATCAAAAAATAAATGTTTAATTTTGTTGTCTCGCTAAAACTCAAGAACGCTGAAACCAATTTGGATAATTTGTTCTTTAAATATTATTTGAAGTGCAGGAAAGGTTACATAATATAATGAAGCTTACCGAGTTATCTAGTAAAAAAAAATATCTTCTTATATGTAAAATTCTCGTATCACAATGTTAGAACGCGTACTACCTTTAACCAGTCGTCAAGATTCCAGTGCTGTGTTTGCCAGCCCTCAAAATCCACGAAAAAGGCCGCAAAAATATCATTTTAATAATAAATTCTCCAATATATTGTTCTTTTTTTGAACGACTGAATTGAAAAATATTCACAATTCTCAACTTTGATGAATCAATTTTCGACTGCGCAAATGTTTTCGTTGGTAGCAGTTACAGAGTTGCCAGTTAAAAAATTCGTATCGCAACTTTGTTTGTCCTGAAACATAATATTGTGAGTGCAACTGACTATACAAAATCTCCCGGTACGAAATGTGTGTATTCTGATTTACTCTGAATGTTTGCTTATTTCGTATGTACGTCTCTGTCTGCTAATCGAAATGTTATGCTAGCTTTGTTATTTTTACTTGACGTGAAACTAAGCGTAATAATTCAAATTCCTTTTATTTTATTCTTTATTCTAGAACCAAATTCGTGCAATGTTTTCGATAAGTTAAAATTTACAATTTAAATTTTTATGTTGCTCTCTAAAAGTCAGAGACTTACTTTTTGGCGTTACTTATGAAGCGTTAACGAAAAGAGTTTAACAATTTCGAGAATGTTTCCTAGAAAAGCCTGAAAACTTTTCTAGGAACTTTAAAAAAAAATTTAAAATGTAAATGTTTCTTCCAGGCTTAAAACCAATTTTCTTTCGCACTGTAAGTTGTAACAGTATTAGATTAATATAATATTTAATATATGTATTATACTTTTAGGGTTTCTAAGTATACTTTATAATAAAGTAGTAACAGCTTTATGTCAGATACTTTAGAATAGCTACGTATGGATTCTATGGAATAGTATTACTACCTTTAGATTCTGAACGAACATCGCGACACCAGAATTTTAATGATATTACAGCATTATTACAATAACTGTATTTTAATAAAAAGATAAAATCGACTTCAAAATTGTATGTAATTGAGAATTAAAACTCCCTATCTCCAAAACTACTGAACCGATTTTGATGAAACTTGCACTATTCCCTAAGTTGAACAATACCTAGTACAACAAAAAAACAATTACTGAAATCGGAATGGTATTCCCAGAGATATGCGAACACAAACAAAAACATACAAACATACGTCATATTAAATACATACATACATACATTCATACACTTTTGAAATTTGGCACATTTGTTAAGATGCTAATATAGACTAACATGCGAAAATTGGGCAGTTCTGGAAATATTACATAAGTATATACATATGCGTCGAATTGATAACCTCCTTTTTTTGAAGTCGTTTAAAAAGGATTTTTTGTGTCTAAGTTAAAAGGTTTAGGGTCGGACCCGAAACTTGTGGGTGGTTGTGTAAAATCGGCTTATTAAAACTCGCGAGGGTTCGATATCTTGAGATACCAAATGTTTTTCAACCTCTGCATGTTTCGTCGGATATGGAAAGCCATTTCGTTGGCTATTTCAGGTCTATCGTCGTAATAAAACAAAATGTTTAGTGTGTATGGCATGTTATTACTATGCAATGTTCAAATTAAAATATTTTTTAGCCAGTGCTTACACAATTAAAGTAATAAATATTATAACATTGTGTCCAACTTCATCGGGTGACTAGAAACTGTGTTTGTCCTGTACCACAAATCAGAATACTGCCATATCAAATTTAGTTAAAATCGGTTCAACGGTTTCAGTGTGGAGAATAAATAAAAAGAGTTCAGAGTGACACTTGTTCGCATTTATAATAATTAATTGAAGACGTGAGTGGAAGAATCGAATAAGTAACATTTCGTAACATACGGACAATAACTCATTTTTTCCCTAATTATTTCAATAAAACTTGTAACTTATCTATTTCATAACCTAGCTAATATATCTACACTACACATACAATCCATAGTTTTTCTATTTCAAATAACTTTTCCGGCCCTAAAGCCTCCATTTAAGCAAAAAAACGGGAAGTTTTTTCATGTTACTTACCTCATTCTTCCACTCACGTCTTGAATTATGATAGACGTTTCAATAATAACCATATCAGCACTGCGATTATAGTAATAATATTTATTATTATTCTTTTAGAATCTTTAAGACGCTATCTCTGTTGTTTCTTACTCTGTGCTAATCTAGTACTTCTTTGTAGGCGGCGTGGCTACCGGTGGTGGTCCGGAGCTGGACTAGTCTCCGGCTGGAGTACTCTGTGGCGCACTACACTTACGCAAGCCGGGGGTTCGACTACGCCGCCGCGTATAGCTTCAACGATGACGCCATGTGCGGCCAACGGACGTACACCACGCACTCAGGTTTGTTTGTAACACTGATAGATTGAGAGCGAGTGTTCGGCAGAGTTACAGTAAAGTAGCAAACCCCATATTAATGCCAGGTGTTTTGTTTCACCTGCAGTTGATGGCATAATTTATATTTTATGCCACGCACAAAAGAACCCACGTTGGAAATAGTGAATGCCATTGCATCAACTGCAGATGAAACAGTATAACATCTGGCATTAATACACGCAATCAGCGACCACACAGCCTAATGTGTGGTCGCTGCACGTAATAAAACACTCACTCTTAGACTATATGAAATGCCATTATAAAAGCCCCATATAAGAGGTCCGATTGATTCTGTTAGAATTAAGACTGATCGTAGGTCGACCCAACCCGGACTCGTTTTTAGCATTTCATTGTGTTCATGAGTTCAATGAGATCGGCCTGCAATTGCCCTTTGGCATAAGTCAAGGTGATTTAGAGCTCCTCAAGGCTATTAATGAACGTGGCGAAATAAGGAACTATAAACGCAGCCAGCATCATACAAAAACGTCATATTTGACAGTTCTCCTTTACCAGCAGTGCCACCGCCCACGTTCATTTAAAGCCTTGTCGCACTTTAAATTAAAACAACAAAGTAAAATTAATGACATGATCTACATCATTTTGAGTCAATAACACCAATACTTGTTTTGCTGTGATATGAACGGTAGCATGTATTATAATATCGAAAGTTGGGTGTTCAGATCTTTGCGGACTTTTATTAGGAATTTCGACAAGAGCAATGCATCTTTAGTAGTGGTAATAAGTAGCCTTTCCCCTAAAATGTCTATTTAGTATATAATATTTTCCAAGACACGATAATAATGTAATAAAAGTACGACGTTTAATGCGATACAAACAATGGGTTTGTCGAAATGGGGGTGTAAATGACTTGGATTTGATATTCGCGGCGCGTCGGGGCGTTCCTAAAAAACCAATATTGTTCACTTCGGTATGGAGTGTGGCCGAGAAAATTACGGTCCTTCGCTCCGGCCCAGATCGGGTTGTATTAAAAAGATCAAGTATAAATAGAATCATTTATTACTATTAAGCTATGTCCACATTGTGCCCTTTCATCTTCAATTTTCATAATCTTTTGACATTTCGAATGTCAATTAAAGATTATGAAAATTGAAGATGAAAGGGCACAATGTGGACATAGCTAATGTTCCGTGCGCGTAATTAAGGTATTTTACGGGAACCGTACATTTTCTCGCAAAAAAGTAGCCTATGTCCCATGATCTCTTTTTACTCTTTATCTTTGACAAATTTTATAAAAAATGTTAGCACATCATGATATTAGCATCAAACAAACAAACTTATTAGCTTTATATATATTGTACTCCAAAGAATATGCAATCTTATATTCAATATTATTAATTACAAATAAATTATTAGGTACTTTGTCCTTGTTCTTTAACAATCGCATGTATATTTTATTTTTTGTGCTATAATTATACAGGCAGCCTCGTTTAAACTAGACGTTGAGACGAGGACAAAAAGTATATACTTAATTTACAACAAACCACTCAGGTCAGTTTTAATAAGTAAGGTTGTATACCTTATTAGTTATAGGTTAGGATTATACGAAATGAAATACAAAACATTTTTGAAACCCGAAAACGAAATACGATTCCAATTACAATATGTTATTTGTAGAGTTTTGCTTCGGCTAAATAAAAACTTTTTCATTCTCAACTCACTTTGGATAATAATTGAATTTGAATAAAACTAGGGTAATGGAATACCCATATTATTTTACACAAACCTAAAACAATTTTAAGCGCAGGGCAAATACGACGTGCATTTTAAATTTAAACTATCTTCTCTTTTGTTTGAGGAACTGTTTTAGTTGTTAAAACCTCAGGCGTGGTGTGATTAATATTTTGTTCGAAGTTAAATTGCTTTTGGGAAATTTATTTTTGGGTCTCAAAACATTAAGGAATTTTTGATGAGATGTTTTCTGTTTTTAAAGCATATTGCCTTAGCATATACAACGAAACTATAAATTTATACTAACCGTTTTATGTAGTTTTAATAATAGTTGAGGCACTTTTCGTCTAGATGTATTCGAAAAAAATCTTCAATTGCAATTGCATCTACTAAGTGTTTTATTTTTGTGAATAAACTTTCTTATTCCTATCCTTACTATGTAGCTGGAAATGAAAATATTTTAAAGTTTACCAATATCAAAAGCAACTCAATTAAACATCCTTCATTTGTTACCAGGCGAAATATCATCGAAGAACGTATCGGTGACCGGCAGCCTGAACGAGTTCTTCTACCAACAGTGCACCTGGGTACTCGACTCTAACGTAGAGAGACAGCTGTTCATTGATATATCTTCCGAACAGGTAAAATCAATACCAGTTAAATAATGATATAGGTAACAAACTTGAACATTCTTCACTAACTTAAGTGTTACAAATATTTAAGCTAATATAAAATAAATAAGTTTATAACCTAATTATTATGGCCCGACTATAACCATTTAAAACTGTAAAACTCTGGAACGAACTGTCACCAGCAGTATTTCCGGACCTATACGACCTGAAGGTTTGCCTTCAAGAAAAGAGAGTATTCCCTCTTAAAAGGCCGGCAACGCACCTGCAGCTCTTCTGATGTTGCGAGTGTCCATGGGCGATGGTAGTTGCTTACCATCAGGTATGCTCGTTTGCCCCAGTCTTCAATAAAAAAAAATTTAAACCATAGCTTAGATGATGTGATGAAGTATTTTGCAGTGTACACAAGGTATAGCTTATCTCATAATTTACAAAAAATCCTTAAGGCTTTTCTGTAGGAGAGTAAAGTGAACTAATATTATATTATTATGTGAAGAATAATTATACCACTGTGTGTCGACAAGACAGACAAAATATATAAAGATTTTAAATGAAAAAACGTCCACACATTTGTTTGTGATGACTGATGTCGCAACGTGAGAAACATAAAGGCAGTGAAATTCCTTTTCCTCACCGGAGTTTTCTTAACAATATTTCCTTTTATTACCCAGGATAAGTCATGCAGCTCTTGGAACATCACACTTCACGAGTGGTCGGGCTTGAGAGCTCACGGTGAGGGAGGGTTGGCGGCGACCGCCGGCGAGCTATTATACACCTTCTGCGCACGACATAAGAACCACACCTACACCCTGCCCTGGCGACTTAATACCGTCGTTATTAGGTATGATATTACCCAAAGACATTTTTATCCTTATGTAATCTGATGCCTCATATAGCTTAATATGTTTGGGGTATTTTCTACCTTTTAAATTATATGAAAATGTACTTAAAAGGTTTCTTCGATAACTCAAACCTTTGTTAGCACGTGTCCGGTTTGTATTGCCGGTCAAAATATTCGTAGATTCATATTATTATAATGTTATTTTCATGAAGTAGGTTTTTCTGGTATAATAATAATTGTAAACTATTTATATCATAACACTAACTGTGCCCCGCGGTGGTACCCGCGGTTTTTAATGAAATTGTCTAAATTACAGCTTAGACGATTTTTCGCGAATTATTTTCATTGATTTTCCCATAGGAAAATGTAGCCTATATGTTCATTAAAGATGTCAGCTAACTCGATGCCTATCAAAATTGCACCAGCATTTTAAACGTGAAAAAGTAACAAACACATAACCTCACAAACTTTCACCTTCCTAATAATATTAGTATGACAATTGGATAAAAATGGGCATAATATTGATTTATTTTATAAATATGCATGTCAATACTCTTTTTAATAAATAATATTAGTTGAATATCAGCTATGTATACATATTTTACACTCGAATTATTTCATGTAAAATTTCTAATGTGTCAGACTAATTTTACTTAGTAATAAGCGTATAAAACGTATTATTCATAAAGATATGATTCATAAAGAATTATCATAATAGAAACCGTAATACCTATAATCTTACTTTACCTGTTGTATAAAAAAATTTAGTCACTTTTCATAACATTTGACTGTAAAGTGAACTCGTTATTTTTGCAATACCACTCGAGTTTTAAAACGGCCAATAAAGTTCTAATAAGCCTGTAGTATAATCCTCACATAAACTTCTCGTAAACCCATTTTCTGTCGCATAAACTCATAACTTTATGGCCGCTGCACGACAATATAGTCCTTAGTTTTGGATATAAGAAACGTATGCCGTCCAAAAAAGAAATAAGTAAAATAATTTACCAAACTTACTTTACTTTTTTGTGTAAATGTGTTATGGCCCAGATCACGAGACGAGTCAGAAAGCTTCATATAAAATGTTCAAAATTAATATGAATTTTTGTGACTCGTACGTAACGTTTTAAGTTTGAAAATGACACACTTTTGCAATAATAATATTAGTATGGATTTAGGTAAAATAAAAAACGGAATATTTAGCAATTAACACATTTATTCACAGTTGCTTTCGATACGTCGCTGAGACTGCACGTGCGCCTATTGATAGCAATTACATTTACGCGTGTTACCTACAAGCGCGCCGCACCGCGCCCGGCGCCCGCGCTTATCGGTCCAAGTGTTTACATCGTTTCTGACTACGGGAACGATGGAGCCTAAAAGTTATTCGTCCGTTACCCAATCGTTCGTTTTCCCAACAAAAGAGCAAGCAGTGATCGTAGACGCGATAGACGATATGCAAATAAAAGACTATGCCTATGCCTTCGGTAAAATTATCGATCCCACAAAAATTAGATTCCTCAGTAGGATGTCTAATAATCGTGTATGTCTATTCGTTTCAACTAAGGAAGTCGCCGAAGAATTAACAGACGTCCATCAGTGTATCGTATTAAACAATATGAAAGTACCGATTCGTCCACTGATAACGAAAAATAAACGCATCATATTGTCTAACGTATGTCCGATAATACCGCACAATGTAATCGAAGAGAAGTTAGCGGAGTTGAAGATTGAATTGGCCTCACCGGTATCTTTTATCCGAGCCGGTATCACTGAGCCCGGATTTAGTCATATACTCAGTTTTCGTCGGCAGGCTTATGTTCCACCGGAAGTCATTAATACTTTGCCGGAACGCATTCAGGTAGACTTTGACGGTACATCCTACTGGATTTACGTGTCTACAGATTCGATGACGTGCTTTTTATGCAAAAAAGAAGGTCATGTCGCCAATAAGTGTCCAGGCAATACAAAGTCGACTGAGAATTCGAATCCCGCTAACAACGTTAGTGATATTTTAAATGTCCCTAATTTCCGTCCGCCCGTAACTTTCAAAAGACCGCACCCGCCTACTACGACCGAATCGTCTCAAAGCGCGCCCGCTTCTACAGAAATATTATTGTCAGATAGCGAGGCCATGAGTGAGTCCGACTCGAGCGAAGTTTCTATCGACGATACTGACCCGGCTAAGAAAATTGTTAAAAAACAAAAAAGGACGATCGATATACAACCCTCGGAGATTACAGAAATTGAAAAGATTTTGGAAAGCGGCGATTACCCCATGTCGATTAAAGACTTTATGAGTTTCTTAGATGAATCGTACGGTAAAGAAAACATTCTTCAGATAAGCTTAACGTACACGGATGATATAGGACAGTTAGTTAAAATTTTAAAAGAAGTTATAAAAGAAATTTCGGGAAGAAAAGTTAAAAATCGGATTACTCGTATGATTAAAAAACTTAGCACATATTAACATCATGACTCTTAAAATTGTACAATGGAACAGCCGTAGTATTTTACCGAAGAAAGCAGAATTGGAGACGTTTCTGAACAGGGAAAGTGTTCATATATGTATTTGTTCAGAAACGTGGCTTTCTAGCGATAGAAATTTCAATGTATCGGGCTACTGCTGTTTCAGACAGGATCGAGATGACGGGTTCGGTGGTTTGATTATTTTAGTGCATGTCTCACTTCCAGCTAGAATAAAAGAATTAAATTTACCATCTAATAAACTCGATATGTTGTGTGTAGAATTAATTAATCAAAGTTCACTTCAATACGTATTAGGTGTGTATTCACCGAGTAATGTTAGGATAAGGAAGAGAGATTTTGACGAATTGTTCTCCCTTTTTAGCAGTAAAACCGTAATAGGAGGTGACTTCAATGCCCATCATGCTTCCTGGTCCTACACTACAGACGGCAGAGGTCGTATGATTGCAGAATCTTGCTCGGATCATAACTTTTCCTTCCTAAATGATGGGAGCCCAACCCGTATTTCAAAAGTACACGACAGAATAGTTTGTTCTTCTCCAGATATCTCCTTTGCCAGCTCCGATTTGGTGCTAGCATGTTCGTGGGCCGTAACTAACGAAAATTTTGGTAGCGACCATCTACTCATTGCTATCAAAATTAAAAACCATTCGCTATGTGAAATTTCTTTAAAACGAAACGTTAAACTAGCAGATTGGAGAGGGTACGAATCGGACATTGAATCGAAATGTAACACGTTTATTTTTAGTGATAGTGTTCAGGAAAATTACGACAACCTTTTCAGTATTATTAGTAGCGCAGCAGATGATTTCATACCTTCTACACGAGTTAGCGCAGGTCCTCTTTCTAAATTCAAACCGAAGCCGTGGTGGAACCAAAATCTGTCGAGAGCGATAGCGGAAAGGAGGCTCGCTCTTAAAACACTTCGCAAAAACCGTACGACAGAAAATTATTCAGCCTTTAAAGAGAAGGTGGTCGTAGCCCGCAAACTAATACGGCAGGCCAAATTAGATTCATGGCAGAAATTCTGTGAAGGTATCAATTATAAAACGAATTGCACGGATATG
This sequence comes from Plebejus argus, assembly GCA_905404155.3. Classification (NCBI taxonomy): domain Eukaryota; kingdom Metazoa; phylum Arthropoda; class Insecta; order Lepidoptera; family Lycaenidae; genus Plebejus; species Plebejus argus. The sequence continues at coordinate 5,098,479 of FR989935.1, read as the reverse complement.
TGGCGTAAACTTCGATGGATCAAGGGATATCCGAGTAGAACGAACACGTTAACGGAGGAGGAGGCGCAACAGTTCGTGAGAAATCTAACTCCCGACGGCGCGGCTCCCCCGCCGCGTAACCAGTTTTTTAATAGTAATTCCCGGGATCAAAGTACGTTTTATCATATCACAATGGCCGAGCTAGTTTCTGTAATCAAACGAAAAGATACCTCTGCCGGCTTAGACGGTGTGCTGTATTCTATGATAGATCATCTCCCAGGTAACGCTAAACAAATTCTGTTAAAAATTTATAATTCGATTTACACCACGTCCACGATTCCTCATCAATGGCGAAACATTAAAGTCATAGCTATACCTAAACGCACCGGTACCGATTTAAAATATCGTCCGATATCGCTGATTAATTGTCTTTGCAAAATTTTTAATAAAATTATTACCAAAAGACTGGAACAGTTTTTCGAAAGAAATAAATGTTTTCCCGATTATATGATAGGCTTTCGTCGCGGGCGCTCCTGCTCGGACGGCCTCGCGCGGTTCGCCATGGATGTGGAACTCAGTTTTAATAAAAAAGAATTTCTTTTGTGTGCATTTACGGACATCGCGGATGCCTACAACTGTGTATCGGTCGAGGTGCTCACCGAGCGTCTCGCCGAATTCGGTGTCGATGTGCATATTTGCAACTATGTACGAGAATTTCTCAGTTGTAGGTTTATTACCTATAAACTGACGAACGGTGAGGTGATCGTGAGAATATGTCGCGACGGTTTGGCGCAGGGGGACCCCATGTCCCCGATTTTGTTTAATATTGGATCACTTAAAATTAAAGTTTTGGCTACACCAAAATTAAGAATTGGCCAGTATGCGGATGATTTTGTTTTGTATTGCAGTAGTAAAGAAATCACCGAATGTGCTTCACTCATGCAGGAGACTCTAAATAGTTTTGAAAAACTTTTAAACGAAATTGGTTTACAGTTGTCACTCAGTAAAACTAAAATATGCATCTTCACCCGAAAATATCGCGTTCCCTCTGTCGAAATTAAATTGTATAACGTTACCTTAGAGATTGTCAAGTTTGTAAAATTCTTAGGTATTTGGTTTGACCATAGATTGAATTGGAAAAAACATATTAACGAGACCCAACAAAAATGTCTAAAGTACAATAATATTTTAAGTTGTGTCAGTGGCTACAAATGGGGGGTTCATCCCATTCATTTAAGAAAATTGTATATAAGTCTTATCAGGAGTCGACTAGAATATGGAAGTGTCGTATTCGCCAACGCCAATCGGAACGTTCTTAGCAAATTGGATCTAATTCAAAACCAGTCACTGAGGCAATGCGGTGGTTTTATCAAAACTACGCCTGTTCATGTATTGGAAAACGAGCTTTGCATACCTCCTTTAAAAATTCGTAGACAATTTTTATCTGACAAATTTTTTATTAAAACTTTTTCGCGCCGCGACGATTATTTGATAAAACTCGTGGTCGATTTTATTAGTGAGATTGATTCTGGAACTCAGTATTGGAACAGGAACGGTCTTCCTGTGATCGTCGAGAGTTACAAGAATCTTTATCACTTATCAATCTCGAAATACGACATTTGGCCTCCATACGAACTCGATATACATAGTTACGATATTCCATTTCAGGACGTATGCTTTACCGAAGTTCCGCTCGTACATAGGGCTAAAAAGTTAATGTCCCCGATAGAACTTAAAGCGGCTAGTGTTGAATTACTCTATACTAAATACTGTAACTACGTACACATTTACACGGACGGTTCGAAGTCTTCCGACTTCGCAGGCTGTGCGTTCTACGACTCTAAATCTAAGGCCAAAGGTCAATTTTTAATTGACAATAATAACGTTCCGATCATGAGTGTAGAAATAATAGGCATACTTAAAGCATTGCAATACGTAGAAACTACTACCTATCGACGTGTCGTCATCGTTACTGATTCTAAAAGTGGACTTTTACATTTGATGTCTTGTAGTAAGGGTAACACGGGTAGGCCCGAAGCTTTCCTCGTTATTAAATGTATTTACAATCTAATACGTAATGGGGTTAATGTTCGCCTGCAGTGGGTGCCCTCTCATGTAGGTATTTCCGGAAACGAGATTGTCGACGCTTTGGCGAGTGCGGCACGATCCGACGGTACGCCTACTGTTGTGACACCTTATTGTTACGATTATTTAGGAAATATTAAGAAAAAATGTTTTGATATGTGGAACCAGTATTTTCAACAAAAATCTGTAAATTCGGGTATTTGGTATAGGACCTTAGTAGACAAACCACCGAAACGTCCTTGGTTCGCAGAAGCCAATCTCAATAAAAGAGATTTAACTCTCTGCTTCCGCCTCCGTTCAAACCACATTCCATTGAATAATTTTATTTATCTTATGGGTAAAACGGACAATCCCAACTGTACCGCGTGTGACCGATACGAGGACCTCTATCACATGCTCATGGAATGTAGGAGGAACGAAGGCATCAGGCTTGAACTTGTGCAACACGCTAAATGTAACGATTTGTTCTTTTTTGTTCATAACATTATGTCATCTAATTTTAAGGCTGAATGCAGTGATATATTTTTAAGTTATGTAATCCACTCATTGTATTTAAGGGATTTAGATCTAAGTTTTTTGTAATTATTACTGTTATAAGGCCGACTTAATCTTACGATGTAAGGCCTTTAAATAAAGAAAAAAAAAAAAAAAAAACACATTTATTCAAAATGGCTTCTATATGGTAATATTATATTTAATTTTGATACGACTCGTGTACGGTGATTATAAGACAAGTCTGATTAAAGGATATTAGAGGGGCTAAGCAATATTCGAGCAGCTAAGCCATATTTCAATGGAGCTTATATCCTCCGATATTAAAGTCTTAATCAATGGGTTCTCCGTATGATAATTTGCACCTCAACCGCAACGTTAATACCTAGAGACTTAAGGATGCTCCAGCCGGAGAATTAGCAGGTCGGATATCTGTCAGTACGAATATCGACGTTAATGACATTAAAATAAGATTCATATTAGCGCGCCTTGTACAGTGGCGGTTACGATGCTCGCCGCGTTCTTGATATGGCGAAAGTGTATGAAAAAATTTGAGAAATTTTCTTATTTTTCTTATAACTGGAAAAGTTGTTTATTTTTATTTAAAATTTTTAGCGGACTTTATAGAAGACTAAATAAGCAACAATTTTTTTGTATATTTATTTTCCTCAGTTCAGTGTATTTAGATATTAAGGTTTTTTGTTGTTAGATATTAAGGTTTAATGTTTTGCGATTATTGTGATGGTTAAAACGTATTTTATGTGAAAATTTTGTATGCGGCTATAGAATTTTTATGGTACAGTCGTAGAGATGAATATATTATCTTTCATTTGAAACCAAAATATCATCGCAGTTTGACTCCTAATTCTTTAATATGGTACCGGAAAATCGCTGATATTTGTAATAGCGTCCTTAAGCGTGGATTATGTTTCCATTATATTTTGTATTCGTTACAGACGTATTTATTAGTATACTATAGTTTATTATTATGAAGAATAAATACAATTTTGCATTGAGTTATATTTAACAAAATATTGTAATCAATCTTCAAGTACTATATTTTTATACGGTATAAAATTCGCTTTGCCTATCTATTTTACTACTACTCATTGCACTTTAAATAATAAGTGAATATTGCAAAATAAAGTAATCAATCAAAAGGATATAATATTATTATTTACGCATAGTAAAAAGCGTGCGAGTTTTTAAGCAAAACGACAGTATTAATACGTATATTTATAACGAAATAAAACAGTTGAACACGATAAAAACATTCGCAACAATCTGTAATTGTGAATGTGGTCTGACAGTAAAAAACATGTCCATTACTCCGGTGAAAATCGTCTCTTTTTACGTGCATCATTTTTTCAAGGGGTTTCAGAGTGTCCCACACTCCCGAATAAAGACACAGTTGGCGGATTTATTTAGTACATATCTGTCGACGGCCCTTCACGCGAGTGTGGTAAATTCATAAAAGGATGCTTTTATAAGGTTGAGAGCATTCGTAATACTTTGCAGGCCCTCGATAACATTTTTTCGGGAGTACTCTGGCCCTTTCTAATGGCCAAGATTATTGGTTTTGCCCAATCAATAGACGGATTAAAGGTTTCTATTTTGTTTAGTGTTGAAAGGTTTCTCGCTTTGAACGTGTGCCTCTTTGGAATTTTGTGTGAAAATGGGTTGGTTTAATGTGTGGGTGACAAGGTGCTGAATACATACTTTTGAGTTACCAAATGTGAGATACAAATGTACATTGTAAATACCATCGAGGAACAGTTGACAGACCAACGTCATTTGGTCAGCTTATGTCAATTTGATGTTATTAGCTGATTATGTTAGCTGTGATCGGTCGGATGGATTTGACTTAACACGACCAAATTACTTAGGTCCGCCATCTGCCTAGTAATCAACTTCCTGATAGTACAATGAGTAATTCGTGAAACTTTCGACTAAATGGGTTTTCATACAATACAGTGCTAGATTCGCACAATACTTCGAAACGTATACGGCATAATAAGTGAATCTTGTGTTCAATTTTGATTTTTTCCGCAGTCTTACTTACATAAACTGTTATATTTTTATGAGGATTTTATTATACAAACTTTAATATTTCCTTAATATTAAATACTTATTTAAAACAAAAATGAGCATACAAGACGTGTGTGTGCGACACGGGAACATGACAATATGGGGGTAGTTTCCCTTCGCAAATCGCATTACGCGGACGTGCCGCCCGCCCGTACATTTTGAATACCCTTAATTCAATTTAAAAGTCATGACGGTATCTTTCTAATCTAATCCCGTCGACAATTTTTGGTGCGAGTTATTTTCGAGAAGATTTTAATAATTTTGGACGTCTGACCGTTACGATTTCCAAAATTATTAAATTACTATTGTACGACTACCCGGTAGCCACCCACTCGTACTAGGAGACCTGGAAGACCAAGGTTTGCTTGAAGTTTAAATAATTTTAAAAAATTCACGAGAACAAGAAACATTTTTTACGCGTGATTGCACAGGATCCTATCAAAATCATTTCTTCTGCCACAAAACTCGCAACCGTTACTTGTCAAGTATTAATAATTATGTATAACAATATAAGGTTGTCTAGTTTAAAGTATAAAATAAAAATTATTCAATTTATTTCCCATTCATTTACGAATAACGGTGACGAAGCGTATGAGCCTGTCTCACGTAGCCCGCTACGCAGCGAGCTATGCGCGTAGCACTTCGTAGCAAGCCGCTACGAAAACTAAAACATTTTTTTGTCCACAGATTAGTAGCACTGTCCCGTCAGCAGCCGCTGTACAGCATCCGCTGGCGGTCGCAGGTGGTCCGCGCCAACAACCGGCTCGGCCCCCCGACCCCCGCGCCCGCCGCCGCCGCCCTTGCCCCCAAAAACACCCCACGAATTTTCTCCATAGGACTCATCGTAGTGTATATCTATTTAGGGAACATGTGAATTTGTACAGACGAAGTGTAAATAGTGAGTGTAATATGAATGGTATATGGTGGCTTGACATAAGGTAGGTATAGTTCTAGTCCGAAATAAAACATAGTATACTGGCCAGTGTTCAAGACATCATGATATTATATCCGATGCTATATTGCCACTAGTGTGACGTATTATAATGATATTCAAACAAAGTCGTCATATTTCGGAGTGAATCAACAGTATTTCGTCATGAGTCATGACCACTGGCGGGAATACTGGGTTGTATTTGGAACATACCTAGTAGTGTAGCGTAAGTCGTTTTTATGGCCGCATTCGTTTGCTCATTGTTTGCGCGCACGCAGTTCGAGAGAAACAATTAAAATTAACGTGAATTAACAACGAGGAACTCAAAGTGGCCAGTGTTCCAAATTAAATTTAACAATGGACGCTCAACAGTTTACTTATTACGTATTCTGAGTTTCAATTTAATTCAACTTTAAATGAGCAAAAACGAGTGAATGCAGCGAAGTTATTTTGATCAAATCAAAGACAATGTAGTAACGAATCAAAAGTGCGTCTATAACAATTTGATTTTATCCAAATGTAATTATTGTTACATGATACTAGCAAATTATTTGCATGTTGCTATTGCTAATATATAGGGAAAAAAATTGGGCAGCAAGTTAGTTAAAAAATGCATATTTTAGTAAATTATACTTTCGCATACTAGCACTACAATCTAACGAAAATTCTAAGAATAATGTATTTTTAGTTGAGCATTGCAATAACTACAAGGAAAGAAATAAAGTCACACTAATCCTTCCCGTGAATAAAATGTTTTTCTTATCTATATTTTATTTTTAATTAAGGTAGCATCGTTTGTATGAAAATCAACGCCGTGTTTTTGGCTGAAAAGAAAATCACAAAAACAACTCCAAATAAAAAATACAAATGTAAACTTAAACATTCCAAAGTACTTTTCGTATAGTTATTAACGTTGCGAAATTGTTTCCCGTAACGAACCCAACTTGCGAATTCCTGGAACGCGTCGAGTTCGAAAACTGTTTGATTGGCTTAACGGCTTCGTTTGAATATTTTTCACTTTCTGACTCCGTGATGTAACTGTCTTGTCAATTATAGTATACCGAGAGCAATTTAGACTGCCTGTAGAGATAGAATAATCTAGATCTCAATTTTTCAATACAAGCAACGTTAGTACAATTTATTCGGTACCAAAAAACAGTTTCTTCAGCATTTTATCGAACGTGTGTAAGTTGCCAGTTTAAGGCGCAGCGCAGACGACAGACTATCCGTGACGCACTTTTTGTCTTTGGAAATAGAACCTTTGCAATTATATGCGGACTTTTTGCGCGTCGTGTGCGTTACTGCATATAATAGCAAAGGTTCTATTTGCCACAGACTAAAAAGTGCGTCACGGATAGTTTGTCGTCTACGCTGCGCCTAAGGCCCAATATCATCAACTTCTGTTAGCGTTTACATGAAAAGTGAAAGGGGTATCGACTATCGTGATACTAATCGAGCATTAACTTTAACAGTCGTTGGTGAAATTGAGTCTTAAGATAGCAAAGATATTTTTAATAATTCGATAAGATCTAGATTTGAGTGATTTAGTCCAACTCATACATAGAATATTCCGAATCGCATGGTATTAATTAATAATAGACCGTAACTATATTTCCACTAAAGTCGAAGCGACGTAGCATATAATAAGGGGCCTAATTCGTCTAATGAAGGGACCGGCCACTTGCACAGAAATAGACCTCCGGACACACTTGAATGGACAAAAATATCATTAATATCGTATTAATAAAAGGTTTCATAGGTTCGGTTAGACGCACAATATCACCAAATATTTTTTACATCATGAATGTTGAATATATCATTCGTTGAGAATTCTAGTAACTATTACAACTAGATATTAATTTTAAAGGTTTTTTGATAAAAATTCTTGACCCCAAATTTTTGGGTTAGGCCATTTCGATTCTGAACGAGAGAAGTTAAAGGTGTTAATTAAATGTGAAATTGATATGCAGAAATTTTCAATATCTAAAAAGTGCAGAAGGGATTTTATTCAGTTGGAAGAATTTGGTTTTGACGAAAAATACGCAGCTGAAATATGAATACGGTTAAAAGCATTTTTATGGACTTTGAACAGAACGACATGTTAAAAAACACTTTTTTGCAATAGTTATAATATTTTAATCTTGTCAGCCATTCATAGATAGAATCTATGAATGGCTGTTCATGTTTTAAACTAAAATATTATTTACATACAACAGGAAAAGTAGCGATATATTCTGCACAGAGTTCTGCATTAGCGAAATGGAAGGTGTGTTACATACATCAATGTCCAGTCAAATCGCCATTCCTTAGAGTGCACTGCAGGCTGATTTAGAATACTCTAAGGCAAACGTTTTATTGATGTCATCATGAATAGCTCGGACTAGCTGACCAATGGACGATGCCTATAGACTTCTGAAATTTGGGAGATTTTTTTCAATGGTAAATAATTTGGAAACTTGACTAAGCCTGCACTCAGAGTCTCACTCAATAATTTGCTTATTATGCCTCATACATACGTAACGATTTATCGTAGCGATAAATCTATGCAGACCAGTTGGCGCAGTTTTTCGATCGTGTGTATGAAAAATCGTTGTCGATAATCGTTCCTCGATGGCCATTGCAATTTCTATCAGATAAATCGTTGTCGATTACATTTGCACAGTTTTATCGTTGCGTGTGGACAGCGATCGCTCAGTTCAGCAGTACTTCCCGGAGCTTGCTAGTATGCGCACGTGCACATCGCTTTCACAGAAACATGTCAGATAACGAAAGAGTTGGATACCGCGAACTACTTCAAGATTTTATAGAAAGCTACTGCAGAAACTAATCTTGCCTTTTGAAGACTACGTGTAAGGATTACCACGACAGCAACAAAAAAATGCCGCCTACGTCAGGCTAATCGAAAAATACAAACCCAAAACCAGCCTAATATAGCAAATGCGTCATAATCTTCCATTGTTAATATGTATCTTGCGTGAGCTTCTGCGGAGAACTGCCCGATCGACGTCGATATAGGAGGCGTGTGGAGGCACTAGGAACGTTTGATTTATCTGCACAGTCTGAAATCACTACGATAAATCGTTGCGTATGTATGAGGCTTAATAGACTAACGGTACTTGCCAACGACAGATACAACTGCAGCCGTCTACTGCCGTAAGAAGGGTAGAAGGTAAGGTAGAATATTTTGACATAAGCTCCATAAATTTCTTCTCACACTTTTCCTTAAATGAAAATAAAGTAATCCATACTAACATAATAAATGCGAAAGTGTGTCTGTCTGTTACCTCTTCACGCTCAAATTGCTGAACCGATTTTGCTGAAATTTGGTATGGAGATACTTTGAGTCCCAGGAAAGGACATAGGATACCTTTTGTCCCGGTTCCCGCGCGATAAACGATCTTTGAGTGCGGCCGTTAATGTATCGAAATGACCAAGAGACAAATTAAAATGTTCAGCGATTATTTCGAATATTTACCAATCGTATCTATATCGATTTCGAATCGAATTGTCAAGTCATTCTCGACTCGCATTTTGATCGATGACGGTGGAATTACTTTACCGAATGAGAATTCAAATATTATCATCTCATACGTTAACTTAGCTCGCTTCTGTACCCTCGGGGGAAGCGTCAAATTACATTCAAATCGAGGATCCATTCTCATCATCAGCGTCTGATATGCAAATCAAAATATTTTATCACCCATCCATAATGTTTCCCATAATACTCGAATGAAAAACATAAACGTATTATTATGATAAAGGAGTAAAATGACTGAATATAGTATAAAATAATTCATAATGTATTTAATTAGCTTGGAATTCGTATACAATTTTTTCTATTTTTAACAATGAAGCACAATATTTTTGGATCTCGTGAATCATCGGGTCAGCAAGCAGTGATTTCTCTGTTGGTTAGCTAGTCTATGCTCTAATTAGAACGATACCGAAGCGTTATTGTTATTTAGAGATTGTTTTCGCTCACTTTGTATGTTTTCTGTACTAGTGTGTACTGTGTAGAATAGATGTAAATAGAATACTAATGTATATTCTACTAGATGGTGCCGTAAGTAATCAATTCAAAAATGTTTGTTACACTGAAATAAAGAAAATCGAATTAAAGTATGACTTTTATTTTACTATCAGTACACATTCAAAACAGCAAAGAAAATAATCTGTACCTATAATAAAATCGTTTGAAATAGTTTCAAAAAAATCGGCCAAGTACGAGTTGAATTCGCCCATGAAGATTTCTACATACTAACAAAATAACCGTTATCGTTCGATTTTTCAAAGTAATATAAAAGTTGAAAGCCAACACATCGTAACCAGACAGCTCTATCGTGAAATCTTTAAACTTTTTACAAGAAACGTTCGCTCTAAGCCTTCTTTTAACTTCCGCTTCTATCCTTTGAGGCTCCACAAAGAAATTTCTTCTGTCGATGCTAAAATCCATTTCTTTAACAGTTACTCTATTGTCTAAAGGAATTAGTACAAAGTTGCTACAAGCTTCATAAAGGAAAAATTCTGATAAAACATACAATTTTTACAAAAATGAGCAGTCGCGAGGCCACGATGGTAGTATAATAAAATACTAAAACTATTATAATGCAAATTGGCACAGATATCCATAAAGTAGACCATAATGATCTGTTTTAAGGTTTAAGGACCCAGACGCAAATCAAAAATGTACTTACTATATAATGTATTTGCTATATGTCTAGGGACTCTAGACATATCCCCTATTACTAATAAAAACTTCTTAAACATGATGATTACTAGTAGAAAAAATCTTATGCATCCTCTATACATGCTGTGTAACTTTTTATTAGTAAGAGGGTATGTCTTTAATTACAAGGTGCTTTGAAGTTAAATCATTACCGAATTTTAACAGCGCTGAGTTGCAACCTCCTTTCTTTCTCCACTAATTGGGATAGTCGGTTACTAAAGTGAAACTGAGGCTTCCTTTGTTGCTGTTTTCAACAGAGCAAATGTTTTTGGGACATCTAACATTAATTATGTCGATTAAGGTGGAAGAAACAGGTTAAAGTAACATATTTTAAATAAACAAAATTGCCTTTTTTGCATATATGTAGGCTTTAGGGCCAGGAAAATTATTTGAAATAATAAAGTTGATTTTATGTATAGCCAGTTAAATTCGCCAGATGATGAAGTAGTAGATGAAGTAAGTCACAAGGTTTGTTCAAATTAAGGTAAAAAATTTGTAACTCTCCTTATGTATAAAATGTTAGTTATATGGTTCTTCCACTCACGTCTTGAATTATTATAATGCACCTTGGCCTGTCAAAGGCCAGTAGGTATAAGTAGGGCCCGGATTTATATGTAAATACATATTTTTATTTTACGCGATTTTCGGCCTAGAATGAGTTTTTTATACGAATTATCATGTTTAGACTGTAAAAAACCAACTTTTATTTTCCATATTTTTCCATATTTTAGGGTTTTACAAAGATAAGTCCATATTTTGCAAAAAAATGTCACAATCGTCCATATTTTCACAAAAATACAAAAAAAAATACGTTCCCGCAACCGCATGCGGCTGCGTATTTCGTTCCTCTCGCGTTTTATCGCCGTATTTTGTTTTCAAAGAAGATTATTGAAGAAATAGAAAATAAAGTTTCAGATGCTGGAGTAGAGGTCCTGTTGCTGACATGGCTAAACAAAAACTGAAGTATGTTTTGGTCTTCGGGTAAAATAAAGGATTTAAGTAACACACAAAACAAAAGTCATTGTGTATTGCCTGTGGTATTGCAACCAATTTATTAAGGCTAATGTAATGGAAGTTGAATAAAACTGTTCTTTTTTTCTTGAAATAACAATTTCGCTATCTTTTTAGGGTTTCGTACCCAAAGGGTAAAAACGGGACCCTATTACTGAGACTTTGATGTCTGTCCGTCTGTCTGTCTGTCCCTCTAGCTAGACTTCTGAAATTTTCACAGATTGTGTACTTCTGTTGTCGCTATAACAACAATAAGGTACTAAAAACGCAATAAAATTAATATTTAAGGGGGGGCTCCCATAAAACAAACCTGATTTTTTAGGTTTTTTCGCTCGTAATCAACAATGGTAACAGTTAAGCGCTTGAAATTTTCACAATTGTACTTTAATAATAATAATTAATAAAATTTTAATTAAGAAAATATTTAAGGGGGGCTTCCATACAAGAAACACAATAATTCATTGCCTACTTTCGCTTCATACCGGTTCGGAACCCTTCGTACGCGAGTCCGACTCGCACTTGGCCGAATTTTTGTAGGTTTTTTTTGTAGTGCAGCCGTAATTTCCTAGGTACAGTAATATTATTTCCTATATTAAAGACTAAAGCAATGTTTAATTAGGTAAATTGTAATTTTATACTCTATATTTTTTCCATATTTCTATTTTTTAATACATATTTTTCCATATTTTTGATTTTTGAGTCCATATTTAAAGTATATATTTTGAATTTTTTAATACATATTTTTCCGGGCCCTAGCTTTTTCGACGTTATTTCTTGGTAATAAGATTCCAAAGTACGTAATAACATACATTCCCAGCGAAAATACCTTTAAAATGCACTTAAACTTCTTAAAATTGTATGCCTAGCGGTAACTCAAGTAGTGTACTCAAAGGAGATGCAATTTAAAATATATGCGGGGGCTCCCCAAACAATACGCCACGAGTCTTCAGAATTTGTTAGAATTGAGGCTGTCATTTCGCCCCGAATCTCCATAGCACGGAGACTGGAATTGAAATAAATCTACACATATTTTGGCACAACCTTAGTCATAACATTTAACATTATTACAGGGACCGTACACGTTGGGTCATAAATATAACCAAGATGGCGGCATGAATCGTTTGACATAGACGATGCTAATCATAAAGAGTCCCAGGATGTGACCATCCAGATGGGGAACATGCGGTTTTTTTTCAATTATAGAACATAATTCGAAAATGATATGCAAAAATACAAGTTGTTCACACAAGAAGAAAGGACTAATTTCAAAATCTACATTTATTTTACTTCGGACCTTCAGGCTTCATTTTGTAAACAAAGACGCTGCACCGCTAAAGCAAGTATCCAAGCAAAAGTAGCTTAAATAATTTTGCGAGTTCTCCAGGTCCACTGTGTTTTTGCGCTGACTCTCAAAGAGCGCAATGAGGCAAACAATGAAACAAGTGAACAGAAATAAGCTTCCTCTACAAATTAAGGTGGCATGTATTATTCATGACGTCGCAGTGCTACTTGATATGTGAACGATAATTTGCTGGTTTACATAAAGAACTCTCAACGACTCGGTTTACACGAATAACATCGTATGTTTGTAAAGTAAAGCATGTTTTCGATGTAAACTTTATTGACGCGTCTCGGGATACGTAATGCATAGAGAGTTGTGTATTGTGAGGTGTCCTTACAATTTGTTGTTATGATAACGACAGAACATAATTTTAAATTGTCATGAATCAATTTGCAATTTTTGTAATGAGATGGTGGGTTAAGATGGGCCTGTTCATAGCAAAAAGCCCAAGCGTCAACTGTCTCTTGACAGTTCAATTATCTCTTGATTTAAAAAAAAACCGGCCAAGTGCATGTCGAGCCACGCGCAATGTAGGGTTCCGTAGTACCGCTAGATTTTGAAAATTTTCGTATGGTCAATGAATACATTTATAACATGTTTTACACTACTGACAACATCATCTCAGTTACTTTCAAAGGAATTTGAACGAAAAGTTCCTTTATACTTCGCCGAATACATTTTTTTAGTTGATCGACTATTACTCAATAACTTATGAAGTATTCTTAGCCGTGATAGTTTTCCTTTTCATTTCAGCATATTTCCTACTCCCGTGAATTTTTTCACATTTCCAAAAGCAACCGTTTAGCTGGTAGAAGGGGGGGACACTGGACTCTAACGATTTTTTCCAATTTAAAACTTAATATTTCACAAATGGATCCCTAAATCGGAAAATGATCTATGAATATATTTTTTAAAAACCTAACCAACGACACCCCACACGATGGGGTGGGCGCGAAAAAAAAATTCAACCCCGCTTGATGTGTAGGGGAGGTACCATAAAAAAAATAGTTTTGAAATATTTTATGTACCATTTTGTTGGCATTATTAATATGTGTATTCATGCCAAATTACAGCTTTGTAGGTCCTATAGTCTCTGAGCAAAACCTCGGATGGACAGACGGACAGACGGACAGACGGGTCGGTCGGACGGAAACTATAAGGGTTCCTTGTTGACTACGGAACCCTAAAAAATGCATTACAGCAGCTTTCATTTTTGTAATTTTACCATCACGGATATCTGCACGGTTTCCGGGTGACGAAGCGAATTTGAACGCAACGGAATTGCGGACGTAATTTAGTTAATAACAATCATTCAAAATAAACCTTTTAATTTTCAAAACTAAATCAATTTCATAGTAGGTCATCGCTTAGCTTTTTATTTATTCACATCAAAATAAACACAAATTATAGCGCATTTTTCCACAAACGCGATTGACGACAGTTTCTAACTGCGAGTTTCGGAATAGTTGCACGCTATATCTGTTGTTGTGCTCCGAGCCAGGGAGCCACTTTAACTTCTCGGTCTAACTCCGGGCTAATTAGAGAGCGAATGTCGCGTGTCTTGTTATTCTCGGGTTTTCGCGAAGGTTCGCTTGCATTTTTGCATAACTTTGTTATATAACTTGAGACATCTGCTGTTATGATAGACATCAAGCATGTAACAGTAGGTATACCTACTTTATGATAGTACTTGTATAAAATTAACTACACTGTACATACCCTTTAAGGTGACGCCATGCTAAAGTAAAAACCGTGTTGGATGTGTTTTAGATTGCTTGTTTTCTATTCGAGGCTGGCCCGGCCTCTCATAGAAAACAAGCAATGGAACAGCAAAAAATGGAAAGGGCGTAGCGACAAAATGGTTTTTGTCGCATAATTTAAAAACCATAAATACATTTCATATAAGCTATGGACAAATTAAAGTGAACCTAGAACCAATTTATGTACAAATTTTGGAAACTTATATCACTCTCCTCTGTTGGCAAAATAGGAATCCCTTTTTTACAGAGGTTTTTTGATTGATTATTCTGTGTTATGAAAGTTGACCAATCGTGTTATGCTATGGGTAATTCAAAGACAAAGACATGATGAATACTGACAGTGAACTTTTATTTCTTAGCTTTAGTCATTGCTGAGAAAAATGGACGTCGCTACAGCCAAATTATCAAGGCGTCACCTTAAGGGCAGGTAACAGTGAAATAGCGCGTGGACAAGTTTTTTGATCCTGTTTCATTCCTTACATTATCATCTAAAAATTTTGAAAAAATTACGACCTTTACTTGAGGATATAACGTATTCGGCTTCGCATTAATTGACACAAACAGAAGAACTTCACTCGATAGAAAACAAAGCCAAAGTTACCTCTTTTTAAAATCTTTTTTCAATGCTGTGCTAAGAATACTGAACTAAGCGACCTATTTTTTATAGTTTTAATAAGATAAAATGATTATCTATCCGTATTCGCAAAAATGAAAATTGTAGCATTTATTTACTGATGTCAGTGACAAGATATCTAGAGAATTCGCGTACGCCGCGGCTTACCGAGCTCCGACAGTCGCGCGGTGGCCCATACAAAACATTTTGAGTGATAGATGCCCTTAAAGTTATACAATGTTTTGTCCCTATGTGAAAGTTAAAAATATTAGAATAGTAGCTTGATAGAAAACGGTAAATATTGTACCTATACTTACGAGCATACGCTAACACTTTTTTTCCATACAAACGTATTCCTCAATTTTCTCCCTAGATCATGCGTCTAGACAAATGCTTTTTTTATACAATATTGGAATCCGTGAAAGCTATGCTCTACGTTCGATATTTTTTTAATTTACTAATAAATAAAAAAAATATGACCCTTCAAAAATCGCAAAAAATAAATGTTCCGTACCCCGCGAATCAACCGACCATAAAACAAATTTGAAAGATCTTTAAGATTAAATAAAAACGTAGAGGCATAGACTCATCCTTTCTAAACATACTTAAAAAGAAATTAATTAGAAAGGCTCTATTTTGAAGGAGAAATCAGAGAAATACGTTACCTCGATTTACTGTATCTGTCTCTATCACAATACACGTGCCAGCGCAGGGTGAAGCGTGATGGCAATAGTTTCTTCGTTCAAATTTCACCGTACCCGCGTTCTCTCTTAAGGGAGCTGTAACTCCCTCATCAGGTACTATTTTAGCACTTTAAACTTTAAAGAGACCACATTTCAGTACCTTGTGTCGTCGGATCAAAATAAAGCATTGAAAAACGTCACGTTATAGCTACGGCGATGTAACGCAACGTAGGGGAGTAATGTGGCTCCACTCTAAGTACTACAAACATAGAGTAATAAATAGTACAAATAAGGATTGAAAATTCGACGCCTTATCATCAGCCGTGAAAAGTAACAATTAATTTACAAAGAAATCGGAGCTAGTATGTAAAATATTATGACTATAGCGACCCGCCCCGGCTTCGCACGGGTATAAAATACTTATATAGCCACTAAAAAAATTATTAAAATCGATTCAGCAGTTTTGATTTTAAATATTCATTATAATATTTAAAATCCGTGGCCCGCATTGGTCGGTAGCGCCGCAAAAGCTACGTCTCGCAATTTTTAAATATTATGTAATATCTTCGAAAATATTTGTTTAATGCTGTTAAAGGGCTATAATATAGATCTATATTAAATCTTGTGTTTATCTTCTTTGTTTTTAACGTGTTTAATTGAATAAGGATTAATGCCGTATTGGTTTTTTATTCGCTTCGCGTGAAGAGGTAACGGACAGACAGACACAGTTTCGCATTTATAATATTAGTATGGATAGATAAAGATAATATAATATGCGTTGACTTGAAAAGCCCTCTCCGGTCTTTTTATTAGTTAAAAGTTGTTCATTAAAAAATTCATTAAAAAGTTAGATACATTAATAACTACACTAGCGGCTGCTAGTGTAGTTATTAACTATGTATCTAACACTATCAGAGCACACGCGGTAAGAACCTGCACAGGCACGTTTTGTTCATTAATAAATTTTACAGCGCCGCCCACGTAGTGTTATTGTTCGAAACTCATTAATATTCATTTGCTTATAATATTATGTATCCAAATACATGTACTATTTTCTAAGTTCTGAGTCATCGAAATACCATATTATGGAAGAGGCACTTACTGAAGAACTCAGAGATCCGAGAAGAATATTAAATACTTACGAATAATATAAACTAAGGAAGAGTAGCTATGTCAAAAAATTTGTTCCGATTCTACAAAATGTGACCCGAGTTTACCTACGTTGCATACGTTATACAGTAAAAGAGACCCGAATACATGCAAGAAATTTGTATAATAATTATAGAAGTGACAATCATTGTCAACGGCTTTATTTTGTTAATTTGAATGTAGTGTTTCGTAGCTATTGCCATAATAATTATTATTTTAGTGCGCGAAAAGAACCTTGAGAACCAAATTCAAAACTATTGAAGTATTTGAGTTACGTTTCCTTAGCTTTTATTATTCATAGTTAAATAGTTTAACTGGAAATAAATAAAGATTTTGATATAAACCTCACAGCTCATGTCAATATCTAGATTTAATTCCAGTATGGACACTGTCTGTCAAATTCTTCATTTTAATATTCGTCTCAGTGGCCGCGTCAGTAAGTCAAAGAATTTTTAAAATGCATACATAGGCGCACCTACGTGTATTTAACTAGAGTAATATTTGAGAGTAATTGTTCTATAGTTTAGTATTTCGATGTTCAAATTAAATACAATATCATTTACATAGAGTTGAACATGCTCGCAAAGCTGTTTATTCGCTGACTCCACAGTGCTGATGCTTTCGATTACTCTGTTTGAATTGTTTGTGTAATTATAATTTATTCCTTATCGAATTCTCCCATTTTGCTATTCTAATTTAACAAACTTTTAACCGACCAAAATACAAAACATAAAAACAGCTAAATATAGTACTCTCATAAATTATATTATACGTGTATTCTACCATACACGTTAAGGCCACGTCAGTTTTGTCCAGTCAGAATGTATTTGATTATGGTTTTAACTTACCTTAAGGGCCTTATCACACTGGCGATTAGCGAGCGATATTTCAACGACGCGACTGCGCAGCACACACGCCGTGATGACGCCGCGATTGCGCGGCGTGCACGCAGCTTGCCTTCCGCGTTTTGGTCCCAGTAGCAAAATAGATTCTGACGAGGAAACACTATTGCTCAAACATTATCTACAATGTCACATCTCTAGACGAGTGTACAAAATGGCGTCCACGCCACGCCGCGCAATCGCGGCGTGTACGCTGCGCAGTCACGACGATTTCAAATCGCTCGTTAATCGCCAGTGTGATAAGGCCCTAAGGCCTGCAGATTACGCCCACCGAAAAAGTGTCGGGACAGCTGTAGGCACTATTGTATAGTGCGAGCAAATATTATACATACTGAGTGCTTGGCCGAGGACACTGTCTCGCCACTCTACTTGGTAGGTGTAATAAGGAATTTACGCAGTTTAAGGAACAATTTTTCATATTTTTGCGTTAAAGTTAATGTATCTTAAGAGGAAAATTATAAACAAAATCTCAGGAGACCGCCGGCTTATTTAAAGTGGGATAATAATTAGAGCAGTATTTCCGCTTCCACAGGAGTGTTTCATAGAAAAGTTTGAGTTATCTAAAAAGAACTTTCTTCACGATAAAACGCAAGCAGGTAAAGTTTCCTGCGCTATTCCCTTGAAGAGTAGTAAATCGTGAAACAGCCACTACGCAGAGAGCTACGCCCGGGATTTTGCCGCTTATAACTCTCACTCTTAAGGCGACGCCTTGATAATTTGGCTGTAGTGATATCGATTTTTCTCAGCAATGACTAAAGCCAAGAAATTAAAGTTCATTGTCATATTAACACGATTGGCCAACTTTTATAACACAGAATTATCAATCAAAAGACCTCAGTAAAAAAGGATTCTAATTTTGCCAAAAGAGGAGAGTGATTTATGCTTCCAAAATAATTTGTACATAGATTGGTTTAGGCATACATACACTTTAATTCGTACATAGCTTTTAGGAAATATATTTATGGTTTTTAAATTACGCGACAAAAACCATTTTGTCGCTTACGCCCTTTCCATTTCTTGTTTTGGCCCGGCCTCTTATAGAAAACAAGCAATCTAAAACATATTAATACAACACGGTTTTTTCACTCTAACGCGGCGTCACCTTAAGGAGACCTTCCGATCCTCGAAGCAATCGACCGCGACCAAAATTCTAATAAAAATACCATTTCATGAACTAGGCTACAGGTTTCGTTTTACTCTACGCCATCATACAGCGGTGGCATGGGTCGCTAAACCAATGTCGTAAAACCTATAGCCTAGGCCCTAGGTCATAAAGTGGCATTTTATTTGAATTTTTGTCGGTCGTGGTCGGTTGCTACGAGGATCGGAAAGTCATCTCAAGAGTAAGAGTTACAAAGGGTAGCTCTAACCGCGAGGATAGGAAGTCACCTTCATGGTTACAATAATTATAATATTACAACGTGATGCGGCAATGGGGTGTACCGTGTATTTTTATATGACCCATTCAAAATTGGAAACAATTCTGCATCGTGGGGGGCAACATTGTCAATATTTATACAACGTGAAATTTTAGTGGTTGTTTTCCCGCAGCAGAACGATTAACCTATAGTAGTACTATCGAACCATGCAAGTTATTTTTTGAAAATAAAAAATATTTTGTATGACGTACTATGGAAACTTTATGCCGATAGGCGCGAGTTACTATGGACCCGACCGAATTTTTTTTTGATTTGAATAAAAAAAACTTTACAAATAGATTGTACTACTAAGATAGAATCATTTTACTGCGGGAAAACAACCATTAAAATTTCACACTGTATATTGTAATGAATTAAGGTCAGTTTTGAAAGACTCATTTAAAAAACGCTACCTAGCAATGTGAACCTTTAATTTCCTGTCTTACAGGAAATAAAGATTAGCTGGGAAGGTTAATCGTAAAACCTAGGCACTACAGCGCAGAAAACTACCGGGATTTCATCGTTTATAGCCCTCACTCTTATACAGATCTCAATTTTAATGAGCCTCGATAATAAAAGTGAGAGGTTTTAAAGTGCTTTTCAATAGAGGGCTTACTGAGATAACAGTTTGAAGACTAATTAGAATAAAATTATGAATGGTTATTTACAAAAAAATTGTTGACCGCTACTTCGCGGTGCAATTTTATCTATCTTAATCTAACTGCTGCACTCAGAGACGAATATTAGAGTTTGGCAGATAATGTATGGGGCTTATAATATCAAATCTTCATTTGTTAGCAAAAATTAAGTAATTTATATTTATCTCTGAATGCGGCAGTTACAGTTTTAATAAAAACTATGTACATTTCTACAGCATGACTGGTGAGTCAATACCGATATTTAAGGAGAGTATTCAGTACTCGATTCTCATTATAAATATGTAATAAAATTAGGTTCTTAATTTTTTTTTTTGAATTTCCCAAAAATTAATGAATCATGGATTCTAAGTAAATTACGCGGCTAGGCAAGTAGGCATACTATGCGGCCGGTGCAGAGGTGTGCGCTACCAAAGAAACACCACACAACTACCCCTCCCGCTCGCGGTGTCCATGCGTTGGGTAAATAATTATTTAACTTTAAGCTACATTTACTCAGTGATCAATTGATATTATTTTTTTATATTATTTTTTTCCAACTAATATAATAGCCAAATATCACGTCCTCGAGTATTGAACATGTCTCACCAGTCACGCAGTATAGGACCCAAAGTACCCAAATATCGTTTGAGAGTGAAGAGGTAACAGGCAAAGGGCCTGTCCACATTTCCACGTCACGACGACGTCAACGTGGAACGGTGCGGTAACGTGGCACGGTACGTTGTCGTGACGTAAAAATTTACGTCAACGTAACGTAAAAATTCATGTAGCAACATTTTACGTCACCATGCCTTGTAAAACTACTACATTCTTCACTACATAACTAGATATTGTGGACCGAACAATACGTATTCTGCTTCTACTATTATTAATAAGACGGAGAGAGAGACTTAAGAAAAAAGACGTGAAAGGTTGCTACACCGTGACGTACATTTTCACGTTACGTTGACGTAAAGGATCACGGGCATTTTGGTATATTTCTCAACAGAGATAAAATATATACCATTAGATAGCTCTTAGTGAGTAGGTAAAAAAGTTATATTATGGCGCCCAGCCCCTAGCAACTGTACTTTTTGAAATAATGTAAAGTCAACGTACAAGGCCGGCGTTACTGACGTGGTTTTTGTCGTCTATGTTGTAAGGTTTTTTGAGCTTAGATAGGTAACAAAGGTAACGAATAATCATGCTGTAGTGTAACGTAATGTTATCAGCATGAAATATACAAGCGCTGATGTCACTTTTATGTTTTAACGTGGATTTTGTCGAGTTAACTCCGTACCTGGTGGCCATATATACAGTATGGTCGCCAGGTACGGAGTTAACTCGACCGAGTTGTACTCAAAATACCTATACAACGAATCTTGACAAGCGCCCTATTGGTCATAAATGTACATGCGTATACCTTCCTAAAAATATACAATCCATTCTTGTTGAGCCCTATACCAGAGCCCATACATTTTTTCCCATCATCATTTTCACGTCACGTCAACTTACCGTGCCACGTTACCGCACCGTTCCACGTTGACGACGTCATGACGTGGAGATGTGCACAGGCCGAAACACTGTCGAGTATTTTCTAATACATAATTATTATTAATTTCAATGAATATCGTATGATTATTTAATCATAATTAGTGTTTAAATATAATAATATGCTACATAATTATTTACTCAAAATCTGTCATGAAAGTGCAAAAAACTTTATTTTGTATAAGAATTACCAGTTACTTTTAAGTTTTCTAAAAAAATCCAATTTCTTATTCATTTTAAATAACATCTAACAATTCTTATTTTTCATGACCTAGTGAAACTCATTTATCAAATTAGTCAAGGACCTGCCACCTGGGTCGTTACTGAAATTAAGAATTTGAAAAGAAACAAATGCGCAAATCAAATAAAAACGTCGCAAACCTTTCAAATTAAAAATGTCCCTGGAAAATTTTACTTCGTAATAAAATCAGGGGCGGTGTAATTTTTGTGCAGATACAAACAGATATAGTTTAATTGCGACGAAAGTCAAATTAAACTAATTACCACTCGCTTCTTTAACACGACGTTTCTTAATTGACTTTTACGACAACGCAAAAGTTTCACATTTGTTAATTGGAGTTTTAAATTAGACTTCGGGAACAATTTCGAGCGTATTTAAAAGTAGAAGATATTATAATGACCAGTGACGGATTAACCCTTAATCAAATTAAGCAATTGCCTAGGGCATCACGTCTGAGGGGGCACCAGGAGAAGGACAAAAGGACAAAAAACATACGTCCTTAGGGCATCACGTCTCACTCTCACGTCACCAAAAACCACACCAAAAAAGTTTCTAGGATAAAAGTAATGTTATGTTTTTAGGTAGTAAAACTTAAAAGTTTAAAGACCGACTCTAGTTGACATACGGATAGGTAGGGGGGGGGGGGGGCACACAGTCATGGATTGCTTAGGGCATCAAGTAGTCTTAATCCGTCACTGATAATGACGCCTTTTTTATGATGAATCGTTATTGCCCTAATTTTGTCCAGACCTAGGGGGGGCCTTATTATTTCTCAGTGGGTGCTTACTTTAGTTATTTTGTTATTCTCCTATCGAATGTAAAAATACTTTTCACCTTGTATGTCTTAAAGATTCAGCGAATGATTTCTTGTAGAAAGACCGAATGATTTCTTGTAGTTTGAGACTTTAAGGCTAGATTTTCATGAGGCGGCGCGAACGCGCGGTTTGACTTACGCGGCTAAATATTAAGAAAATGGATGTATCGATTTATTGAAATAGCGACGCAGTCGAGTTGTCATATATATGTCACCGTAAGATTGTAAATACCATTAGATTAAAATCTATCTCGCGAGATTGCAAACGGTCGAAAGATTGTGAACCGCAACATACTGCTTACAATTTAACGTACCTATTATAACGTAAATTCTATCGAAGTGAATCACAATTTTAAAATTGTCAAATTGTCAACTGTCCGAAGGCTGTCCCTGATTGGTCATTTAATGGAAAAGGTCATTGGACATATTTTAACACCAAACGAATAAGGCGGCACGGGGCATAATATTATACCGTTCAACTAATCAGCGCCCGAGGTGCGTTCCGTTTCACAATTTGACGGCTTCACTTCAATAGATAACAATCTACCGAATAATAATACGTTAAATTGTAAGCAGTATGTTGCGGTTCACAATCTTTCGACCGTTCACAATCTCGCGTGACATATATATACAATAATAATTGCTTGTGGTCTCGCGGTGTAGCCGTCAAACCACACATTCGGGCGGATGCATATAAATCGTACGGTCTGTAGTTGTGATAAAAACGTGTGTCAGATCCTAATCAATAAATTACAATTATTATAGGTTTAGTCCACGACTAAATACATAATCTACTACAATTAAGCAGATAATATATTCGAAACTTAAATAGAGTAGTACTACTATAGAAGTTTTTTGGTAGTGTGGCGACCGCGAATGCGGTCGGTATTCTGAAGCTTATTTATTATGTCGAGTTGGACTCGACATATAAGCTTCAGAATAGTTTAAACGTTATTCAAAGGTTTGGAACTATAATGTGTTTCCCGCCACATCGTATGCATCACGATGGAACCAAAAACTAATAAAAAGTAGCCCATGCTTTTTAGTCATTTCCATAATATTATGATTTTCGAAACTTATTATAATATTATTGCTAAAATTTTCGCATAGCTCCGTCTATTTCAAAGCGATATCCCGTCGTAATTGTAAATTTTTTTAGTAGTAACAGTAGAATCAAGGTGAGAAGTCCAAGAAAACCACACCTTTCAGCGTCTACAAACCAAACAATAAGCGCAGCAGGTAAGTGATGACACGGCTTATCACCCCCGCCCTCCCCTCCTCCCCCTCTCACCCGACCCTTCACACCCCTCCCCGACCGTGACCCGTCTCAAATTATACAGTTAAACTTTACAGGCGTATAAATCTACTAAGATTAAGAAGGAAAAGGGATAAGTTATCACAGCTTCTTAATCACCTCGATCGTAACGATCGGATGCTGTGTTTTGAAATTTGTTTGCTTAGATTTCGTTCAATTTAATGTTTTGTAATGAAAAATAGTGTATTTTACCAGTCTGTTAAGAAGTTGGATTATGTTTTTCAAGTGTATCCCTGGTAGAAATCATTTGACTCGTCTTGGTCGTAAGAATGACACTGGGTATATTAAAGCCAGGGCTTGTTTAAGAACTAACGTACGTTCATTACAATATCGTTAAGTATTAAGGTAACCGACTGTATATTATAATATTATGATAATAATTATTGTGATGTTTAGCCCGAAGTTCAGTCTATTACTAATTTTTGTAGGAGCAAAATATACTAAAATATACTGACTGCAGTAGTACAACGCATACAATAATATACAGAAAGATTAATAATTAATTATTATTTCCTACAAAAAGTATGGGCATTACAATTTTTTATAGTTATTTTACATATTATTATGTAAGCATCTAGAAGCTATAATTAAAACGAAAGTAATTTGTCGTGTGCGATAAGTGGATGTAGCATGTGGCTCGCAGGTGCAGGCTGCAGGAGATTGCTCAGACAATGAGTTATTGAGCGCTGTGTACACTGTGCCACAGTAGACAATGGCACAAGCGGACATATTTTATAATCCCTGAAAGAAGCTTTATAGCTTCAAATTGAAAAAATCTTAGAGGCGGGTTTCATAGCCGTGATCTGTTAGGATTGACATAACCCTACCTTATAAAGAATATTACGCTAAGGTTGGAGTTTTTTGGTGTTGCGCTGATATCAGAATATTGACGTGGGAGAGCCATGCTTCGGCACGAATGGGCTGGCTCGACCGGAGAAATCCCACGTCCTCACAGAAAACCGGCGTGAAACAGCGCTTGCGCGGTGTTTCGCCGAGTGAGTGAGCTTACCGGAGGCCCAATCCCCTACCCTATTCCCTTCCCTACCCTCCCCTATTCCCTTCCCTTCCCATCCCTACCCTCCCATTACCTTACCTTACCCTATTCCTTCTTAAAAGGCCGGCAACGGACCTGTAGCTCTTCCGGTGCTGCGTGTGTCCATGGGCGTCGGAAGTTGCTTTCCATCAGGTGACCCGTTTGCTCGTTTGCCCCCTTATTTCATAAAAAAAATTTGACAGAAACGTTGTCAACCAAGATCTTTGTGTTTACTATCTATGCTAGTATTGCCCCTAGCTAGTGTGAAAACATTGCACCCTTTTTTTTTTTAATCTTTAGGTATTTAGGACTTGGTACATTGCACCCTTGAAGGCAACTAAGATTTGTATAATTCCTATTTGATTTGTATTAGTGTATAACTGTGTACTTATTTTGAAATAAAAAATATGTACAATTTTTAAATAAATGTAGTAACAGAGATTAAATAATACCTATTACCTCTACTTCTAGAAAATAATCACCGAGTAAAAAACTACACATCGAACTTCGCAAGTACCAGAAGAAGTAGAAACGAAATAGCAGACACAGGCGTTTCCATCGCACGGTAGAAAGGGAGGGAATTTCTTACTCTACTGCTACTCTTTCTTATTCCATCGCAACGTCATCGGTCTACTCTCCCTCCTCTTACGAATTTTAGATTAGTTCACGTGATCTGTATAAAATTCACCCATCCCCAAAGAAGTGCACAACGTCGTCTAAATAGTTATCACTTTAAAAAAGGCTTACTATCCATACTAATATTATAAATGCGTCTGTTACCTCTGCACACCTTAACGGCTGAACTGATTTTGCTTAAATTTGGCATGGAGATACTTTGAGTCCCGGTAAAGAGCATAGAATAATTTTAT
The DNA here is from genome assembly GCA_905404155.3 of Plebejus argus. Taxonomy (NCBI): domain Eukaryota; kingdom Metazoa; phylum Arthropoda; class Insecta; order Lepidoptera; family Lycaenidae; genus Plebejus; species Plebejus argus. Next base: position 5,072,842 of record FR989935.1, on the reverse strand, counting down.
CTAGGAAAAAAGTACGGTTCCCGCGTGATAAACGAAGTTAGCGCAACCGTTGCGCTAAACTTCGTTCGCCCGCGGCAACGGCGGCGACGGGCGCGATCTAGTAATTTATACAGTGTGAAATTTTAATGGTTGTTTTCCCGCAGTAAAATGATTCTATTTTAGTAGTACAATAGATTTGTAAAGTTTTTTTTGTTCAAATCAAAAAAAAAATTCGGTCGGGTTCATAGTAACTCGCGCCTATCGGCTTAAAGTTTCCATAGTACGTCATACAAAATATTTTTTATTTTCAAAAAATAACATGCATGGTTCGATAGTACTACTATAGGTAAATCGTTCTGCTGCGGGAAAACAACCACTAAAATTTCACGTTGTATAATCTATTCTTAGAATGTTGGCGTTTCTAGGTAATTAGAAAAGCGTGATCCAGGTGTGGAGGCAGGTGGGTGGCGGTAACAAAGAGGCAATTCTCGCTTATGTATTACATCAATAACGAGCTCTTTACTTTATTTTCGTGTTCCGTCGTCATTTGTCTGCCATACAACATGTCGAGGAGCTTAAAATCCCCCGGCGTTTATGTTGTTGTTCGTAAAAACAATCGGCCAAGTGCGAGTCGGTCTCGCGGTCGCGCACGAATAATTCCGTACCGTTATAGAGCAAAAATAGGCCAGAAATTGTGTATTAGGTATGGGAGACCCACTTAAATATATTTTATTTTCTTATATTTTTCGTATATTTTGTTATTAGCGGCAACAGAAATACACAATTTGTGAAAAATTTCAGGAGTCTAGCTATAGAGTTCTTGAGATACAACCTGGAGACAGACAGACAGACGGACAGACAGCGAAGTCTTAGTAATAGGGTCCCGTTTTTTTCCCTTTGGGTACGGAACCCTAAAAATTAAGTATTTATTAATCGTTCAAATATTTTTGGAATAAAGATACTTTTTGGCATAGCCAGGTTCTTTCGTTTAAAACTAAAGGTCTGTTCATACTGAAACGAAACGTGGCGTTAACGAAAATTGAAATGTCAAGCGGCGTTACGCTATTTGTCATTTCAATTTGCTTTTATGCATCGCCAAGTCGCGATTCGATGTGACTAATATTTTCATCTGCAAAATTATAAGCTTTTGAATCTATATCTATATAATATATAAAACTCAAAAGTGACTGACTGACATGGTGATCTATCAACGCACAGCCTAAACCACTGGACGGATCGGGCTGAAATTTGGCATGCAGGTAGATGTTATGACGTAGGCATCCACTAAGAAAGGATTTTGATAAATTCTAACCTTAAGGGGTTAAAATAGGGGATGAAAATTTGTACAAAATAATACTTCTTAACGCGAGCGAAGCCGCGGGCAAACGCTCGTTTATAGATAAAATTTTAGGGATAGGTAATTTTATTGGTAGCGCTAAACAAACAAAGCTACTGTTTATTCAGCTGTCAATCTAAAATCATAACACCGGTTTGTTTACAATTTACTTTTTCTGCCCAATTACATATTGAAATTGCTTTAACACCATTGCAAACAAACCGAACTCGGAAAAAAACTCCAACCGGACGTATGGTTTATTTTTTAAATCGGATTCGTGCCGCTACAAATAACGCGGTGGAATCTCATGAACAAATAGATAACAAAGGGTACATGCACGTAATATTTACACAATGGCGTATTATCGGGCGACTGGACGTGTTTACAATTAACTGAAAACATTCCACCATATTAATAAGAAAAAACCGCAAATAATCAAAATAAAACGCATACTAATTAAATTGTGTGTAAATAAATACTGATTAAATTCTGAATGTAAGTTTTGGCTCTTTACAGCCAGCGGATTCAATCGACATTATTATTGTATTACGTGGCATATTTATGTAAGATCATTTTCTGTTAGTTATAAAATTAAAAGTATGACAAAATAAAAATAAATGTGGCACTCGGGGACTGCCCCGCCTAAAGCTATTGCATAGCATTTTTATCAACGTACTAGCTGTCCCGGTGAACTTCGTGTCACTTAAAAACCTTTCCTGGACTTCAAGGATTATTTTAAGACTAAAATTAGCAGAATCGGTTCAGCCGTTATCGAGTTATAGCGTCACTAACACAATTGTAAATCCATTTTTATATATATATAAAAGATTCAATTATGATTAGCATACGTCTAGTCGCACGCTCACAAATACCGTGCCGAAGTCTGGAAATGCCACACCGACACAACGGCGTCCCCACTCTGGTTCAGCTGGTTTTAGGTTTTTTTTCATTGGGGAATTTCTTGATTCCGTCACCGCGCTCAAAGCCCGCGATTAAAGCTATACAATATGGCTTAATAATTATGAAATATTGTAATTTCACTATAAAATGTTGTTATAGTTAGTTCTCGTTATTTGTCATGACGGTTACAGCATCGCCAGCCAAATATGATACTAATAGCTGAACCTCACCATTTCATATATTTTGGTATTTCGTAATATTATAATTCAAGACGTGAGTGGAAGAATAAGGTAAGTAACATGAAAAAACTTCCCGTTTTTTTTTGCTTAAATGGAGGCTTTAGGGCCGGAAAAGTTATTTGAAATAGAAAAACTATGGATTGTATGTGTAGCCAGATATATCAACTAGGTTATGAAGTAGATAAGTTACAAGTTTTATTGAAATAATTAGGGTAAAAATGAGTTATTGTCCGTATGTTACGAAATGTTACTTGTTCGATTCTTCCACTCACGTCTTCAATTATGTATATCTTACTACCAAAAGATACTTCATACTCGTAAGCCTTGCACCTTCGAGTGATTATTGAATAGCATTATATCCTCCAGCCTCCAATCTCAGTTGCTATAATTAATCAGGCACTAATTGCAGACATAGTTGCCATGGCAACAGTATCTATGTAATAATATGTTTTAGAGAAGCCTTAATAAAGGCTTACCAATTTCCATGAAATGGCAAGCCAAGTTGAATCTGTAATCTGTATGTTCTAGGTTAATTGAATGTACGGAAAAAACAGCAGTGGTGAGGATTTGTTTATTTTTATTCATTTACCAGCTGTTGCTCGCGACTTCGTTCGCGTGAATGTGTAGTTTTATGATCGTCTTATGAACATTATTAATTTAAAACTGCCATATCTCCTAAGGTACCTATTCATTTAAATCGAATGATGTAATGGAAAATTTTCTTTTAAATTGAGTATCTATTTGTGATGAATAACGAACGTATTTATTTGACACCTTCGCAAATAATGCATTATTTTAGAACAGATATGGATAGTACAAGGTTATAATAGGCTAACCTTACAAAATAAACGTAATATGCAGTCGCAGACTTTTTTTAGAACTTTTAAAGGGAAACAAATAACAATTCTGCCATACCTACATGATGGATTTTGCGCAACTTTTACAGTCAACGCAGCGCACACAGCTCAATAGGATAAAATTCTCCGATTTTTAAACATTCTTCATTAGAGCTGCGCTCCTATTGGTTTTAGCGTTTTTCAAGAAAATTTTAAATTATCAAGTAATATTCCCAAGTAAGTATCAATATCAATGAATTGGTTATATTAATTACTTAATGATATTATGGCACACGAATGAAAACACGAAATAGCACTAAAGATAATGTGATCAATTTAAGTTAAAAAATGGTTTTGATACCCTTAACCGTCCGGCTTAGGGAGGCTCCGGCTAAGCCCCGCACTACTCGCCCATTAGATGGCCAATTTGCTTAGCGATTGTTGCTTAATCCTTTAATCTCGTATTATAAAGGCTTTCAAGGGATGTCCTTTGATTATAAAACTCCACTCTGTTCTCAAATTCAATTAATAGGAAAACGAAATTGACTAATTGAATTTCAACAAAAGACCAGATGTGATCTAAGGGGCGTGTCAAAAGTAACTTAATCCCCTAATATCTAGATGATGTATGCAACCCTCAGCTATTTTAATATTGTGCCTTTTTATTTGTCACCACAAAATGTCGTGTCCTCCCACCAAAACTTCAAATCCCCTTAAAAATTGCAGGTAAATAAAATAGGACTAGAGGTAGAGTACTGCAATACAAATGTACTCATAATAAAATTATAAGAATCAGTGAATTTATCACAGCATTGTGAGAACTCATAAAAACATACAATTAACTGATGAAAAACTTTGACCTACATTTCGGAGTAACAAATTCTAGAAATTGTTATTCATTTGTTACAAACATTTTTATACCGAGAGTCGCCGTCTAATAATACCTCCAATTTGGCAAAAACAAATATAAATATTTATTCGGAAACAGAGGAAAATGGAAAGCAAAAAAGTGTTATTTCTTACTCCGAACGCGTTCGTTAAAACCGGTAAAAGAAAATATAAAAATATATTCCGCGGTCATTTCTGTCACGTCCCGTTGCGTCACGTTCGTGTAATTAATAAATTCAATTGTAATTTTTATCTGAATATTCAAGTGGTAAATAAAATATTCAAGTAGTAGAGATTTTAATTGATATGTTATATCCAGGGCCGTATTACATTAAGTTGATATTTGAATACTAAATCATTTAACCTGCGTCTGTGTAATTTCGTTTGTAATTACATTTCCCACATTTTATATACATACTGAGTACTAACATGGTGTACTCATTAATACCTAAATCGATAACATGAACACTATCGTTCACAAAGCTTTTTCGTTTTGAAATAGCTAAAACGTTCTTAGAACCAAACAGGGGACAGGGAAAAGGCCACTAAAAACTATTTAGTCAAAACTCAAATGTTTAATTAAAAAATAGTATCTGTATATTTATTTGAATATAGTATGTATAGGTAGGTGGTGGGTATGTTTTGGAGTTGACAAGTAAAGTTTTATACTTCAAAGTGTTACATTAAATAATGTAAAAACATTAGGTTACTACCTTTCTGTCTACTGCTAACATTAATGTTGCATTAACGTATTAAGACCAATTAAACTCTGAATATATTTGATAATTATGAGTTTCTCGAAATAGCCTACGTTTCACTGGTTTATTTCTATATAATATCTTTATAATAATGTTTATTAGAGAAACGAGAAACATTCATAGAAATAATTATCGCACCTTCATACGTTGTTTTCTATTATGTTAATATTAAAAATTTGATGAGCATATCGCAATGAAGCACATTTGAACGTGGAGTGGAGGAAACAAGCGGCAAAAGAGGTGGGTATTTCACTCGGCTCAACCATTCACCCAGTTCACTCGTTTCACCCGCCTCATGAGTGAAATGCATCTGGAATCTCTACATACGATCCGTATAAATAATATTTCATAATGTTCCCAGCTACGTAATTTCAACAGAGCATTATATACCGCCACGCAAATACTAAAACAAAATAATAAACCTTTACTGAGTTCTGCTTTTTTCTAGAAGCTAGGAAAGCATTTTTTCATACAAATGTTATCTGTATAACAATTTGTTTATCAATAATACACCTATTTAGAAACGTAGTAAACTGAAATGGGATACACGAAAAAAATACGTAATGTATGATTACTGTCGAAGAGCGCGTGTTTGAAGTGACAACTTCGACAGTAATTTTTTCGTCAGCCTTTTGGACGTGATATGATCTTAGGCTGACTAAAATTATTTCAATGATCATTTCCTTGAAAACTTTAAAATTCGACTTAATGTTTCCAAGTTTGTACTTATATGCATTTTTTTAAGTCTATATTTAAACTAGTCACCAATTTGGAATATTATTTTTAAGAGCTAGATTTTCGTCGTCTTCCATTGAAAGTTGTAATGATAACTAATTAAAATTTCGATATCAGCCAAGAATCAACCCTGTGTACGCAAGACACAATTGGTATATAAGAAGGTCGCACGACACACGTCGCCACCAGTCGCACGATCACAACGCCACCCTAAATAATAATGTAATCGACATGCTCCCTACAATTAATGTAAGACGCCCGAACGAGGTAATAACAGCCGTGATCAAACTTCACCCCCGCTGCATAAAAAGTAATGCGTAACATTTAACAAAACTCCATAGGAATCAATAGCACCTGCTACGGGATTCCGTTTTACGTTTTTTCGTTATTCCAATTTGCATGGAGCTATGCAAATATGTTTATGGATACAATATATAGGAGTGATTCGCAAGAAAATTGAGCGTTCCCAATTGATATTCTGATCTCGTTGGGGAATTTTTCTCAGGCGACGTCATATCTACTTTTGATTCACAGGAAGCGCGTCGTCTACGTGGAATACCTGGACTCATGAGAAAGATTATTTATATTGATACGATTTTATGCGCGCGTTTAAAATGACGTAGAAAGATTTCGCTTGTCGAACGTCAGATTTCTGGAAAGTAATGGCAACTAAGTTAAAAGTAAACGAGATGATGCATCCAACTACATTTCGTAGGAATTATTTTATTGTGCGAGATACACAAAGAACCTAGGACTATATTATCGAAATCACACGAGCTAGCAATATCTAGTTAGTATTACTATGAGAAACTGATAGCCCCAGTAACACTATCATTAGCAGATCCCGAATAGAGCCGTATTTCCTTAACTTCAGGAAAACGTGTTTCCGCTGCGGATATTCGGATTTTTGTTGATTTAACCAGGTTAAGCGGGTCCGGATACAGAATGAGTGTGGTGTATGTTAATGAGTTCATGAATATATGACAGTTTAGCCTATTTGAACTCGCGTCATTGCGATGAACTGGAGCATCGCTCGCGGCCCAGCAGAAAACTCTGCATGTTGAACGTAAGTCCGTAGCCGCCTAAATTATAAATAAACTAATGCTTTACTACTATTACCTTTTTTAGTTATTTTTTTTTAATTTGCACTAGTCAAATATCACGTATTGGATTAGTTACACTGTTTTACCCTTGAAAATATCCTACTATTTCTAAAGGTCCTAAATAATCTTTGCCTATTTTTAATTACCTATTTGAAATGCAAAAAAATCAATCAACTCTAATATTATTATGTGAAAAATACACGAACATATTAAAAATGTTAAAATATGTACTGTATGGTAGTGTCATTATTTAAGTAGCCCACTAGACGCGCTCCTTTAGAAATAATAATATTATGTTTTCGTAATTGTACCAAGAATTCCACTAAATATAAACACCAAATAAGCTGTTTCTGGGTAAAATATTGCGTCGCAGAAAATACGTGTCTACGTTCCCGTGAACGTAAAACGTATTCCTTTACGTTTTGTTACGTTAAAAGTTAAGGAGTGTTTCACGTAAAATATGTGTTTGATAAAGGGGCCGGGTTAGCGAGGCTTTATAACTTCGTTAATACCAATGGCCAGAATAAAGGTTTCCAACTTACGTTTTAAATGTTTAATAGTACTCGGAGGCTTAGTATATAATCCTATTGAAACCGAGTTTATTAAAACATAATAATATAATTCTCTCGAAAGTTTTCGTTGAAATATAAAATTATAATTCGATGTTTACTTTCAATTTTGATATAATTATTACATTTTAGGTTCTTGTGTAAATTAGCACTAATATTTACCTGTGTATTTAACTACTAATAATAATATAATAATAATAATATCTATGGACGCTTCACACCACGTCAGTCTGGCCTCGTGCTAAGTACCTAAGGGACTTGTGTTACAGGTACCAGACAACGGAAATATATTTAATACTTTTATACTATACATATTACATTTAAGATTTTTTATTATAACACATTTAATACACATCCAGACCCAGGAACATTGAAAACTTTTTGTTCCGTCGGCGGGATTCGAACCCGCGACCCCCGGCTTGAACTACCAACGTGCTCACCACTGAGCCACAGAGGTCGTCGTCGTCGGTCGGTAACTATTCGAGATCCGCTGTTTTGATCTGATAAATGATTTTTCCAACGTGTCAGAAACACGAAATGATAGCTATACAAGATCTTCTGCCTGTATAGTTAGTTACTCACTGTACACATATTTCATTATTTCTCGGAAATATCTGTTCAAAAGATTGTAACTCTTATTTTTTTGTTTCATTTGTTCGCGATACGCTTTTATTGGCAGACTATCGCGTTTATACGAAAATACGAACGATAAGCGTCAATGAAATGTGTCGTCTGTCTTTTAGACGATTTATTTTGTGCCATTCGGGGCGAACAGTCGAACATTACGTAATGACACGCTTTTATAAGTGTTAAATCATTCCCGGACGAGTAATTCTCTATAGATCTTCTATAGCACAAACAACTAAAGGTTACATCACCATATAAAACTATACCCTACTACTACAAAATATACTATTGGGAAATTGATTAATGGCCAGATGGCGGATCTATACGGTATTTCGTCAGTTATGTAAAGCCCAGCCAATCGAGTCTTATATTCACTTGACATAAACCTTCTAACTAGTATAAGTCCACTATCTGCCTTTGAAATTATATATAATATATCTTTGATTGTATGACAGCTAATGTATATTGTTCCTCTACGCTTAAAGATTAATAGACGTTTTCTCTACAGACGATTTAATTTTTTGTTTCTTTGTTTCGGCTGCACAATATTTATCATGTGTAAGGCCTAGAGCACATCCCCCGACGACCCCGAAACTTGCCGCAATAAATCAAGTACGATACACGATACCCCAGTGTATACGCAGCTTTAGCAATATCGTTCGTGATTTGACAAAAAGTTTAACGTTATGAAGGCTACTTGACGCGGCGTTTTTCGCTATTTTTAGAATCGCCCTAATATATCATTTTTGGAATGAACGTGATTTAATAAAACCTGGCCCCGCCTCGATTACCTTATTAAAATTAACGACGGCACGCGGAGTATGAGAATTCCTTAAAAATTTAATGTTATTTTAATTAATATCATTAAACCTGAAGATCGTGAAGTGGGATTAAATTAAACATTTTGAATTCTACATAACTCAAGGGCGTAGCTAATGCCGCTTTTGTCAGTAGATACAAGTGGCATAATATATAATATTGTGCTATATAGATGTAAAAACAGAATGATTGTTCACATCTACGAATAATAGTTTTTATTATTCGTAGATGTGAACAATCATAAATAAGAAGTTTCTGAAGCTAATAATATGCTGGTTTGTCATAGACATAAAGTAGACCGCCGAAAGGACAGGACTTTTTATCCCAGGAAAATGTACAATTACTGCGAGCATGGGCTTATCCAGGTAGGGTCAGATGCCCCTCCCCCTAGTTCTATAATAGTAATTCATATAACTGTATTTTATTAAAAAAATAAAACCGACTCCAAAATTGTACCTAATTGAGAATTAAAACTCCCTATCTCCAAAACATCTGATCCGATTTTGATAAAACTTCCACTGTTCCCTAAGTTGAACAATACCTAGTACAACAAAAAAATGAATTACTGAAATCGGAGTTGTAGTTCCGGAGATATGCGAACACAAACATAAAAACATTCATACATACATACAATATACACTTTTGAAATTTGGCACATTAGTTCAGACGCTGATATAGAGTATAGACTAACATAATATACAAAAACTGGGCAGTTCTGGAAATATTACATACATACGCGTCAAATTGATAACCTCCTTTTTTTGAAGTCGGTTAAAAATTATCACTTGATTCGAGCAATTTGGCGGAGAGCTCATATCACACACAAATTAATGTAGGCATAACATCACTTAGATAACATACTTTAAAACAACCCCTCGGGACCCTCGTCTTTCGAGTTATTCGTAACAAAGTTCAGGAGGTAGGTATTTCAAGACGACCATAAACGTTATTAGAAAATCATAAATTACCCGCCACAGAAATTATCTGTTCAGAAGACAAATTATACCGGGTGCAATTACGACCTTAGATGTTAAATTGTTGGAATTGCGTAATTGTGCTGCCTTAATAAGGACCGACGTCGTAAATATAAGACTCTTAATCTCGTTAAATTTACTTGTTTACGTGACTCGGTGTTTATAAGGCTTTCAATAAAACCTTTTTGCGTCCACCCCGTGCGAACTTTTTGGTAATATTAAACATTTTTATTGAAATCGCGTAATATTTTTGCATGCTAGGCTTGACCTTAATAAGTTTTTATAACCCCGTTAATAAAATCTTATAGTAGGTCTAAAGATTCACAATATAGAATTTATTATAATATAATAATATAGAATTTATTATTGAAATAAAAAAATATATAGAAAACAATCAAAGTGGATATATTAAACCTGTTACTTTCGTACGTTGTGTCGGTATTCTGCTTTGCTATTTTCAAACCATGTCATTTGATATGTAGGGTACAATGTGTAGGTAGTAGGTACAGCTGAGAAAGCCAGACATCGCATATGTTATGCGCTAAGCTAACCGTAAGCTGTGTGTTTGTGTATCCTAAATATTATTTCCGTACTTGTAATTTAAAAAATATGTAGCATTAAATTTAATTGGGCAAGGGCGATGAACTTAAAAACTCTACAAGCAATAAAAGCATTTTAATTAATATGAGCTATCAAGATCATAAATGTGTTTATTAAGAATTATTCTTTTACACGTCTTTAGATCATAAATCATAATAACATTTGGTGTTTTAAGAAACACATTTCGGTGTACCAAGTCCGTTACAGATCCGCAATCGAAATTCTTATTTCTACCTCCATTTCCTACAACAATCCCCCGTATAACATGAAATAGCTGCGCTTATTTCTTCATCTTATCTAATATTCTATCAACGGATATTGCTCGGGGGAGAATCATAAGCAGAAATATCTGAAAATGGAAAATCTGCGATCCAAATCTCGAAGCGAGATATTTTGTTGCCGCGACTTAACGAAATGAATCCGATGCACCGGCGAGCCTATATTATTGCCTCCTTTGTGGACAAGAGACGACGGAAATATGTTTTGTGCAACCAGATCAATGTGTGTACTAGCACAATACAAATATACCACCTATTTTTAGGGTTCCGTGCCCAAAGGGTAAAAACGGGGCCCTATTACTAAGACCTCGATGTCTGTCCGTCTGTCTCCAGGCTGTATCTCAAGAACCACAGCTACAAAATTGAAATTTTCACAGATTGTGAATCATCTATTGCCGCTATAGCAACTAATACTAAAAATAAAATAAAATATATAAAATTTAGGAAGGCTCCCATGCAAGAAACATGAGTTTTTTGCCAATTATTGCTCTATGGTACGGAACCCTTCGTGCGCGAGTCAAACTCACACTTGACCGATTATATTTAAATCAATCTCGAGCAACACAGAGACGATGGAAAAAGCCTCCATATACGGGGAGGCCGATTTTATCCAATCGAACTGACGCTGGCCGTTCTGACCACTGGATTGTGCATTTTCATATAATGTGGCCTTTAGGTTAGCAGTGTTATGGATAATAGGTTACTTCTAGGATTGTGTGTGTGTGAAGTGAAATTTTACACATTAAATTAGTCAACAAATGAACTACAAAGTTGAAATATGATTTATCGTATTTTAATATCTAGCCTCTGTTAGTATAATATTTAAATATGATACGTTGTTAAAAATCAATGCACCATTTAGCATAAAATAAATCTTAATCAACAGCATTAAAAATTTTACTGTTTTGCGGACTCGCAGAGGCCATAAAAGGTGCAAAAATTAAATGTACAATAATGTTATTATCACAATGAGTAGGCAAGTGAATATGTTCTGAATAAATTCATCAATTACTGGGCCTGGGTAAATCAATGAATACGATTTTACGGTTGCCGCCATTCACATGAAACTTGTAAATTGAAAATGTTAATGTTCTTATAGTATTACTCGTTCAATTTAAATAGGGGACCTAATGAAAAGAGTTTCTTGAATAATATTTGATTCAATAGCAATACTTAAGCCAGGTGGATGTTTATACAAATTATTTATCAGCTTTTATTTATATTTTAGCAGTACTAAGCATATATTATAAATGCGAAAGTGTGTCTGTCTGTCTGCTACTTATTCACGCTCAAACCGCTGAACCGATTTTGCCGGGTAGGAGATACTTTGAGTCCCGGGAAACGTCATAGGATACTTCTAAGTCTATAATTAAAAAAAAGAATGTTGACGTGGACGCGGATGTAATTATTGTAAGTTAGTAGACATTTAACTGTACCAGGACTTTAAAAAGCTAAACATTCTAATTAGCGTTATTATAATAATGGTGAACCGTAATTAAAATAACAATAACGTTAGGTAACATTGTTAATTTGTAACGATAATTAGGCGTTCGCGGTCAGGACATTTTAATTGTGACAATTTGGGGACGCGTGATCAAATTAAATAAATGAAGACATGAGTGGAAGAATCAGGTAAGTGACAGTTTAAAAAATGCCGTTTTTTAAGGTCGAGAAAATGATTTGGAATAAAAAAATTGTGGATTTTATATATAGCCAAATATTTTAGCAAGATAATGAAATGGGTAAGTTACAAGGTTCGTTTAAATTATAAGAAAATTTGTATAATAAAAAAAATATTATATTTTATAGTTACCTTGTTCTTTCACTCATATCTTCAAATGTTCCCATCGCGTCTCGGCAATCCACAAAATTAAATTATGTGACGTCACTGCTAATTTGATACATATTCATACTTTTAATTAGGCCAAGAGATCGTTACAATCTCAAAAACGACGATACGTATTTTCGGAACGAAAATTAATTTATACAGTTTAAATACACCTTGACATAAAATTAATTATAATCAAACCAAGTTATTTATTTTTCGAACCTTCGTTTCTCCTGTTACTTTTATAGATAAAATTATTGCTGACTGATGAAAGCTATAAGCTACTTTATAACCTACTATGTATAGCGGTCGCCCGCGGCTAGCTCGCGTAGATGTCGGTTACCACTGCAAAAAGCCTACCCAGAAAAGGCATGGTCAGCAAAATAATTCCCAGGTCAATTCGCAGACACCCACACTAACATCGACGACGCAGTCATTTTAGGTACGCCTTGGTGACGCACACTTCGCAACGGGCCGTGCAGCAGAAATCGTAATATTTTAATTTTGCCATAACTTCAAAACTAAATTATCTACAATATAAACTGTACTTATTGATGAAATAATTGATTTTGATAAAGATTAGCATAAGTAAAATGAACACGTTTAAATATAGTCCTATCTTTTATAGTTTTATTATTTATGGTTCTCTCTTTTATAGTTTAGGCAGCGTACGCAAAATAAGTAACTTTTCTGGTTGATTTTTACACCTTGTGTCCGAAAAACCCAAATATCTTACGGAACCCTATTTTGTTCCTAAAAAAATTAGCCTTTGTTACTCGTGGACTTTTTGCTTTCGAATGGTGAAAGAATTTTTAAAATCGGTCCAGTGCATTTTGAGCCTATTCATTACAAACAAACAAACAAAGTTTTCCTCTTTATAATATTATAGTGTAGACAAAAATGGTTTTGCTCTGAGGTGTCAATATTACTTTGATTTTTATCGCAATTCTGCAAAAGCATTAGGATTAACTGATATACATACACCTTGTTTATTTCAGAGTTTTGTAGTTGATCAAAACTTGTACCTTTTTTCAACAAAGTAACTATAGTAAAGTGCTAATATTAAAACAGCCTATTCCCAATACAGCCTTAATCAAAATCAACGAGCCGAATAAAGTTATAATAGTTTAATTGCTTTTTAGATACTGTCGTTAATTAAATCAAAGTAGCAATATACGCCCGCTTTCATTTGGTTTTCATTTTACGTAAAATGAACAAAAATAATTGTACGAACGTTCATATAATTTTTTACAGTCAGCAAATGTTTAAATTGCATTTTTATGATTCTCATTTAGAAGTAAAATTTTAATGATTTTGTGATGTTTCAATTAATATTATTTTCATCTAAACTATAGAATAACATTATACATAATATTATTATATAAATGAAAAAAAAATCATTCATTTAATCGTATATTCCTGTAATAACAGTAATAAGAATCGTGTTTATTTAGAACAGGTTCATTTGCCTGCTACTTATAGTGCTAATAATATTATAGTATAAAACGGTCTAGCCGTACTCGAGTTTTAGCGAGACTAACAAAATTTTAAAATTCATTTTTGTTCATATTTATTTATTATAGAGTTTTAAGTTTACAATCATAACTCTTTGCACATTTAAATCTAATGATATAATTATATTATAACATACAGTTTTGTTTATCGTCGGTTGAGTCGAGTTCCCGCCGCGGCGATGAGCTAACTCGATTATCCCGAGAATTCGTTTACGTAAACGAAGCTAAGTTACTAACTAACTTTTGAATACGCCATTTCATCTCGGCAAAACTAATAGATCTTAACACGATTATGGGAACAAAGTCATTACTACAGCGATGCGACTTATGACGGTATGTTTGTTTGTTTTATGAATTTGTGTACGTAGTTTATAGCTTACGATTACGATATTACGATATTTCAAGGGACTCAAGTATTTACGTACCATATTTCATCTAATTTGTGCTAGCGGCTTAGGTCAAACAGACATATTTTTTATTGGAACGGAGCTCCTTTCCGCGCGTTGCAATAGGGGGCTAGGCCGAAAAAAACGACACTTGACCTCGACACTTTTTATAGTACCTGCATGTTAGGAGCAGAGGGTGCTGCGCATTGATAGTATTCCTGTGCGTCAATAGATGGCGTTTTTTAAATTATTTTTTTTTTGAGTATATTATGTACAGATTTTTTTAACTTATGAAATAGCTCCGTTCCATTCGGGTGTCCTTTGACACCTCTCAAGTTTTATTCATAATATCAGATTATCCTGACCGCAATCCGTAGGCTACTAATGAGTCTTTCCACTACTTGTTTGCTACTTTCTTTTAATCTAGAAATACGCAAACATAAAATACCTACTTAAACCTTTAGATTCGAATAAAAGAGCTTACAGGTAATAAAAAGCGAGAAGGTAAGGTGAACGTCGTGTTACAGCAATTTTACGCAAAATAATGACTCTAATGAAGATTGGTAGCCGGCCAAAGGTCGCGCACCCCTGACTCTCTGCTGGAAACTTAATTAAAATAAATCTCTTCGGGACGAGGATTTTTCGGAGGCGAAAACTTTAAAGGAAAATACTTAAGGAATAAATCTTCGCTTGTACTTGTTTATTATGTTAAGATCATTAACACTTATGAACGCTTTTGGTACAGGAAAATGCTCGGGATTGTTGTGCCTATGTGTTAGATGCGTTGAGGAATTTTCTGTCGGATGTCTCAAAAATGTTTGCGGGTCCTCTAATATATAAAATTCTCGTGTGACAATGTTTGTACTCAAAACAAACCTCTCCGAACGACTCGACCGATTTTGTTATAATTGTGTGTACTTATCGGGTGGGTCTTAGACATGGTCAACTTCTTTACACCCGAAATAACGTATATTATACTAAAACAAGGTGTGCTGGGGTACATTATACTACACTAGCGATTTTCAAAATGAAGAAACATAACTTAAACTTATCATTGGAAACTGCATTTTTACAAGGCATTCACTTCTACCAAGCTTTTCATCAAATTCTGTCTAGTAGTTTTTGCGTAACAAGTAGCAAACAACAAAAAACTATAACGAATATTAACAACTTTAGTTTGAAACTTGTTACACCATGTCCATAGCGAAAGTGTATGTCTGTCTGTTACCTCTTCACGCTCGAACCGCTGAACCGATTTTGCTGAAATTTGGTATGGTGTTCCGCGAAAGGAGATATTTTTTAGTGTTTATCCCATAAAAATGTGCGGTTCCCGCGCAATAAACGAATTTTGGCGCAACGGAGTTGCGGGCGACATCTAGTAATAATATCTTTTTGTATGTCAAGTCTGTTTTCAAACTTTTTCCGTAGAATATAATATTAAACATTATAATTATTCAATTATTTGTAGGATCAATTATTGATCTCGTGCAACATCTTCATTAAAACGAAATTGTTTCAAAACAATCGGAAGCGTCGCTCGAGTTTGGAAATTAATTTAAATTTATCCATAAAGTTTGATATTCTGTAGATATGGAAGGGGCAGTGCTACAATAAAGCTACCAACAGCAATAGTTATAATGTGTATTATTAAATATGGGTTTAATTCTCATTGCGACCTTATTCATACCCTCAAAATATATTATTATTATATACTATTACGTATCACTTTTAACATTTTAACATACATGTTTATTCTCTTTATTCAGCCAGGTTGGCCTACGACTGCGTTGGATCGAGAAAACTGGAAGACTTTGGGAGAGGCCTTTGCCCAGCTGTGGGACAGCATAAGCTCTTAAAAAATATATCTAATGGTCAATGTATTTCATCTCAATGTTAGGCCAAGAGAATATACACATGTCCAAAATAAAAGATTTTATTTGATTCTTCGTAACAGAATCCACTATCCGTCGATCGCGGATTCTAGGAATTGCCATTGTATTCTATTGTTGTCTTGGTCGCATGCGACCGCTTGGGGCTTGATAGGTTAAAACTTAACAAATGAATAATAATTATTATTATTGGCCAAAGATGTTTTATAAAAAGTTTTCGTCGAAGTATTTTCTATGCGCGTAAAGCGCCTACGCGTGTTCTACGCCATGCTACGCGTTGGTGCTGTGAATAATATTGTTTTAAATTTAGATTTTTGAATAATATAACAACTTCATAGTATATTTTTTTTATTATACTTTTTGCACACAATATCAGGGTACAGAGGCGGGCTTAATGCCTTTAGGCATTTTCTTCCAGCCAACCTTTGGGTAATGTAGAGACGAGTTGAGGTAGATGCAAATTACATCTTGTAATAACATGTAAATTTTCTACGTGATAAAACTCTCCCATATTTTTAATAGAATTTTAGGCATTAAAAGGTAGCATTTATTCAAACACAGTTTGACATTTTTAATATTACGTAACCGTCAATTATAAGTAAAATTATATTATGTACTTATAGATACGTAGGCACACAATGACATTATTAGTACGTAATCTTCAATTATCGATAAATTATTTATTTGTATATGAGTTTTTATTTTTACTATTTATTGCACACACAAATTTTTAACACGAAATATATACACAAGAAAAACGACACAGCAGGTACTGGTTATCTCTAACAGTCCTTCCAGCAGTCCTACGGAGATAAATTTTCATGTACTTATTAACATAACATTACGAATTAAGTATACAGGCAGTAATAATTCAAACGTAACACTTTATTCAGTCAGTTAACCGCCGAGCACTATTTGACCGTACCCTTTGACAAACTCGGGAATAAGGAAACCTACAATCGACTCATACTTATTATAACTATTACCCTAAGATTTCCTCTTGTCCTTTTTAGGGTAAGCGATATACGTTTTCGCCGCATTCAACATAATATTATACAACATACAAGTACGTTTTTGCAATGAATTAAGTTGTACTAAAATATACCCTTACTAATAAAAATGTCTACATTCAGCTACATCGTATGCCGCCTCCGTGGTCTAGTGGTACAGAGCGCGGCTCTTGACTCGGAGGTCGTGGGTTCGATTCCCGCGTTGGAAACATGTTATTTCCAAGTTTGGTTAGGACAATGCAGGCTGATCACCTGATTGTCTGACAAGTAAGATGATCCATGCGTCGGATGGGCATGTAAAAAGTCGGTCCTGCGCCTGATCTCTCGCCGGTCGTGTCGGTCTGCCGTCCCACTGGGTTATGAGAGAAAAGGAATAGAGAGTGCTCTTGTGTACTGCGCACACACTTGGGCACTATAAAAATACTCCTGCGTAGCTGGCCTGGTTTCAATGAAACCGGCCACCGTCACCGAAACCGGTGTGGGAGCTATTATTATTATTATTACATCGTATGCAGACGTTATCGTTATACAATGTTTTCCTTGTCTGATATACAGTCACTTTTTTTTTAAATTTGTATGGGCAAACTCGTAACGTTGAGGCCCTTGCCCATATAAGTCACCAAAAGAAATTACAATTCTGCTATTTTTACAGTGAACTCTGTGTAAAGGACAGGTGTATGTTTCCTTTACATAGAACCCTAAACATCCTAACAACAAACACCCTAAAGTATTATCACTTAGGGCCTTATCACACTGGCGATTAGCGAGCGAATTGAAAGCGACGCGATTGCGCAACGCACACGCCGCGATGACGTCGCGATTGCGCGACGTGCACGCAGCTTGCCTTCATTTTTCCGGCGCGAAAACCGTTCATTTTTTCGGCGCTTAAAGTGTGAATACTTAATGTACTAAATTTCATTAAAATCAGTTCAGTGGTTTTCAACTGAAGAAATAATAGACAGACACAGTTTCGCATTATAAAATTAGTATGGATAGACCTTAAAATGAGATCAATTCCGAACTTCTTCGTCGTAATTTTAGCGATCAAGTTGCCATCGCTAATTACGACAAAGTTTGAACTTCGAAAACGAATGCCATTTGACATGAGCATCGCTAAGTGACACGAGTATCGTCATGTCACTTAGCGATGTCTGGGTGTTTAATTTTGTTTTCGAATTGTGTGCTAATTACCTTTAACAACTTCGCTAAAGGCTTAATATTAAGTACTAGCTGTCCCGGCAAAAATTGTTTTGCCATATAAAGTATTTCGCCCATTTCGTCAAAATAGATTAAATAGTTTAAGCGAAAATCATAAAAGTTTATTGTGCGGGAACCGTACATTTTCCAGGACAAAAAGTATCAGACTCAAAGTATATCCAAACCAAATTTCATCAAAATAGATTGAATAGTTTAGGCGAAAATCATAAAAGTTTATTGTGCAGAAACCGTACATTTTTCCGAGATAAAATGTATCCTATGTCCTTTCCCGAGACTCAAAGTATCTCCATACCAAATTTCAGCAAAATTGGTCCAGCCGTTTACGCGTGATGTCGTAACCAAGGGATTTATGGAGTCATTTTTAGGGCTCCGTACCCAAAGGGTAAAAACGGGACCCTATTACTAAGACTTCGATGTCTGTCCGTCTGTCCGTCTGTCCGTCTGTCTGTATGTCTCCAGGCTGTATCTCAAGAACCGCTATAGCTAGACTTCTGAAATTTTCACAGATTGTGTATATCTGTTGCCGCTATAACAACAAATACTAAAAATAAAATATAGTTTATTTTAGTCTCCAGGCTGTAACTCAAGAACGGTAATAGCTAGAGATTTGATATTTTCACAGATTATGTATATCTGTTGCCGCTATAACAACAAATACTAAAAATAAACTAAAATGAATATATAAGGGGGGCTCCCATACAAGAAACGTGATTTTTTTGGCCTTTTTTGCTCGTAATCAATAATGGTAACAGCTACGTACTTGAGATTTTCACAAAATCCTTAATTGTATTTGTACTTTAATAATTAATAATAAAATTAAAATAAAGTAAATATTTAAGGGAGGCTCCCATACAAAAAACACAATTTTTTGTCTACTTTCGCTCTATACCGGTACGGAACCCTTCGTGCGCGAGTCCGACTCGCACTTGGCCGATTATTAATTATATAGATTTTGTTTGTGAACATAAATAATACTGAGG
The DNA here is from genome assembly GCA_905404155.3 of Plebejus argus. Taxonomy (NCBI): domain Eukaryota; kingdom Metazoa; phylum Arthropoda; class Insecta; order Lepidoptera; family Lycaenidae; genus Plebejus; species Plebejus argus. The sequence continues at coordinate 5,053,376 of FR989935.1, read as the reverse complement.
CATTGTTTTCGTCTACAAAAACAACAGAATTGCGTTCGTCATTTACATCAACAGAAATCAAAATGAAAGTAATTTATAAAGTTGAACCCTAGCTCTCGGTTTCTCGACAAGTAATGTTTATTACTGGCGAAACTCGTTACACTTGTTTATGTTTTTCGTCCAACTTTCTTATTGCGGTATCTGCAATTTTTTATGGTACTGTAAATATTTTTGTTCACTCTTCTACGAAATTTTCAACAAACTAACTCAACTCTTAAAAGTTGTTTTGTTTGAAGAATAAAGAAATATATTATGTACATTTAAAAATATCTACATAATATATAAAACTCAACGTGACTGACTGACATGGTGATCTATCAACGCACGGCCCAAACCACTGGACGGATCGGGCTGAAAATTGGCATGTAGGCATCAGCTAAGAAATTATTTTGATCAATTCCACCCCCAAGGGGTTAAAATAGGGGATGAAAGTTTGTATATAATAATACTTTTTAACGCGAGCGAAGCTGCGGGCAATAGCTCGTAATATATAAAAGTGTATGTTGATCTAGAAAACTATAAAAGATTCTTGTAGATATCCAAACATTCAAAACAATTAGTTTTGATAGACACGATAAATACAACAACTCTTTATGTATGTCGAGTTGTATATTTTCTCAAAAATTTACCTTTGCCTACAATGACTTCCATTCAAAGATCCAAATTAAAGCTCTCGCGTTCACCAATCAGCTTACCCACCAATTCCCTTTATTACTGGCGCATACCCTAAATTAACTCCAGGTCGATTAGCTCCTCGCATCCATCTGGGACACGTCAAAGCATTTGACAACCCCCCTAATTACCCAGTTTAATTGATTTTGTACAATATCACCCCCTCTCCCCGGTGTTCGAGGCGCTAAGTATGTAAATTTAATGGGGTAGTTGAATAATGACGGATTCCGACGAGCTTAGAGATTAGTTTGTAACAAACTAGATGTGGCAATATGACACACGCGAGAAATAAACGCGTTAGAATTACAGTATTGTTTTTTCATAAAGAAATTGTGCTTTGGTTACCTAACAGTGATTGTTGGTCGGTAAAACATGTCTTTTTTGTCTTATATATAAGATTTATATTTTATGTAAAGAGGTATTCATAAAATTACAAAAAACTATAGAAAGAAAATTAATAAATATAATCCACGTTCACTTTATTATAGACTGGAGAGCCTTAAAGATATAACATCATACGTCCAGGAATGCGAGAGGGTAAAAAAACATTACACACATTGAAACAAATTCATTAACACTAATTTCTAAAGATGTTTATTATACAGCATGTCTGGTGGACAATACCGATAATTAAGGAGAGTATTCAGTACTCGATTCTCATTATAATTATGTTTATTACATAATTATAATTAATTAGGTACTTAATTTTTGACCAAATTTCCCTTTAAACAAATGAATAATGGACACTTAGTAAATTACAGTATGCAGCCGGGCGCGACCCACCCCGCCCCGCGCGCCACGTGCTACTCCCGCGCGCGGTGTCCATGCGTTGGGTAAATAATTATTTAACTTTAAGCTACATTTACTCAGTTATCAATTGATATTATATTTTATATTATTTATTTTCAACTAATATAATAGCCAAATATCACGTCCTCGAATGTTGAACATGTCTCACCAGTCATGCTGTATAACATCTTTTTTTTTTTTTTTTTTTTTTGATGCGCAGGGGAAACCCGTCATGGGTTCCCCGGGTCGGGGATGTGCCTCAGATAAGCTGAAGCACCCCGGGGATATGTGGGACTCCTACCCACTAAAACCACCTGCGGTTCGCCTTCAGCCGTATAAGGAGGTATGTCCTGGATCTATCTAACACAGGACCCCCTCCACGACCGGCCGGTCTACCTCAATAGGGACCGGACTTCCACCAAAGTTAGGGAACGCTTAGGCAAACTAAAGCGTTCCCCTCGGCGCCGGGACTAGCTAAGCCGGACAGGTTCCCATCCCTGCCCGGAGCCCCGGATTAGACGGGAGTTTGGAGGTTCGCGTAACGACGCCTCCGCACTCCCGTCCTACGCCGGCGGAGCGGTAAGGAGGATGGGTCATCCTCTCTGTTCCGCTCCGCGGCCTCTTTCTGAGACGAAATGGAGACGGAACAGAACCGTCTCCATTTCGGCATCGGTGACGGGAGCAGGCGGAACACCCTCCTCCATCGAATCCAGCGTCCGCCGGGCCATCCGCGGTGGAGCGAAGCCTGCTGGGGGGTCCGGGAACAGCTCCCGGACGATATTCTCCAGCAGTTGTGGCTGGAGTGTCTCCGTTAATGGGGCCGACTGGGCGCGGAGTTTGTCTCGCGCCCGTTTGTACGGTCGGCCCCAGGGGTCGTTCTCTAGCCCTTCCACCAGCTCTAGCCACGCTCGCTCCTTGGCCCGACTGATGGCCAGCTGCAGGATCTCCCGTTTTGCCCGGTAGACCCTGTATAGCCGGTCATCGCGCTCCACGTCCTGATGCTGTATAACATCTATAGTGAGTCTATTTAGTCATAAAAACAAGATTTGATTTTTATTTAATTTGGTTAATGTTTATAACAAAATATGTGCATTAAATTAACAAACGAAGTCACGAGTAACGTCTAGATGTAAAGTTTAAAACGCTCATACAGGAAACATAGAGTATAAAGACGTATACAGGATGCGTACATAAACAGTGCTAGGTACGACTTAGAAATGTACGAATGCACAACGGATGTAAGACCACCGTGATGCACGGTATAATAAGTGGTCTTATTCAGGAAACCACGTCTCCTACACCTAATTATTTCTTGCTTTGTACGTGTACTAATTAATTTTACTCTCAGACTTTTGGGTAAGCATAATTCTTATTTTGAGAGACTGGAGTAATTAAAGAAAACTATATAGTTAAAAGTCTACTGAATTATCACTACTAAGGACTAGGTAAGTATAAACCGAAATTAAACTAAATTAAAAAAATAATGTTGAAATTTCAAATCACGACGTACCTACTAATAATGTGTTTTGCATTACCATGGCTTTTACAATAATACAATATAATAATTAATAACATATATAATTGTTTTAAAAATGATGGAAAAAGTATAAATTATTTTTATCATATTTTGTATTAATTCACAACTAACACGATATCGTTAACGATTTATTTGCCGAAACCACGTAGCGAATACTCATTCATTTAAAAGGGAAAATAAATAGCAACTTCGTTACGAACCCCTCCGCCGACGCGCTCTTGACCGATTTACCAACAACCCCGTCCCACCTCGTCCCACACCCCGCGCAGCTAAAGGTCACTCTATTGTTTCTTTTATGACTTTCCTAATGAAATTGTCTACAAGTGTACGTTTCTTACTTTGTTTAACAACAAAAACTATACGAGTTGTGTAGATGTTTTGTACATGCAAATAGACATATTACACTGGTATGTGTCACAGTATTGTACAAACCGTTACAGAGTAGCTAAAATTTATGAAGAAATATGTTCGTTATTTACGTTTATTATAAACATTAACAGCCGTTCTCAGATACATTAATTAATGATGATAAAACTTCAATTCAATAAAGAGAACTGACACATAATATTGTTATGTTATGAATATTATGATTATGACAAAATCCTCATTCAATTACAATTAAGTAAGTATGTAATTAATATTATTTGAGTGCGGCGGTTATAATCGTAGTTTACAAAAACATATTTTTTAATTATAGAATGTACAACATAAAATATTATGTTTACCATTGTTAGTCTTATTGACTTAGACTGTGAGGTCGTGGATGGATTAAATAAAAGAAAATCACTTTTATATTGCGCTTTATTTAGGTTAAGCGCATTCGGTAAGGCACGTCTTTACTCCAAGGAAGAAAGGAGAAGAAAGGAGAAGAAACCATTATTATCTTCATATATTAAGATTGGTTCTTTAATTTCAATATTAATACTAGTAGCTAAAGTCCTTAACCACAAAGCCTCTTTAACAGCTTCATACAGAGCCACATATTCGGCTTCTGTCGACGAGGCTGCTACTGAAACTTGCCTCTTAGAGTTCCAACATATTGTACATTTATCATACAACATAAATAAATAACCTGTTGTACTTTTTCTGTCGGAAGTATCACTTCCTCCCCAGTTTGAATCGACATATCCCGTAAATAAATTATCATAACTTCCCTGTACATATTTTAATTTCAAATTAATTGTACCTTTTAAATATCTAAGTACTCTTTTTAAACAAGTCCAAAGTTCTTTGTTATTCTTATTCATGTATCTACTCAAAATATATACAGTTATGGATAAATCGGGTCTAGTACATACCATTAAGTACATAAGGCAGCCAATAAGACTTCGACATGGCGCATCATATATCTCATTAGATTCCAATGCCTCAAAATTTAGTTTAATTTCTAAAGGTGTGCTAATTGGATTACAATCCATCATATTAAACTTGTTTAATATTGCCTTTATGTATGTGCTTTGATCTAATATAATAATATTGTTGTTTCGGGTTATTCTGATACCTAAGAAAAGTCTTATTTCTTTTAAGTCTGTGGCCTACCTTTATTCATTTTATATTTTATATCTACTATTTCTTTATTTACATTTTTAGATTTTATATTTACAAGCACATATACACTTACCAATCTATTTTTACAATTTTACGTATACATATTTTAATATTTTATATATACACATATTTTACATATTTACTACTATAATATATTTTATTTGTCAGTTAAATTAAGTGTATACCAGATGGTCGATATCGATACGGCCAATTATCGATAGTGGTTTATCGAGCAGTGCCTCGCACTATCACTATCGATAGTTAATATAACCGGTCCCGCCGGAGTGCGAGGGGCGCGCGCGCATGATTTCTAGAACCTTACCAGTCACTCCCAGATACTGACGCGGAGCGTATGTCGCTCGCTTGTTCGCCGCAGCTTAAAATATTTCGCTAAATCACTATTCTATGCTTGAACTCATATCATTTAGTGCTATATCATACTGTGCTTTTCATCTCCTGTTCTGCACCTTCTTTAGAACTATAGATATGAACCTAGTGTATGTGCTTGGACAATATAGTGTGCTGGATCAGTAAGTCTGGATTTTCATTTCTTATGGACCTCAGCTGATAGTGCATTAAATCACCTTCACCACATAGCTACTAGCATCCCATCTTATCTATACTGGTGACCCCTAAACATGAGCAAGACATCGGAGTTTGAAGATGCACTCGAGCCTAGCACAGGCGCGTCATTAGAGGATAGTGCGGGGACAGTATCGATAGAACCAACATTATCGACAAATGTTTTTAAGGTCGGCGTAAGAGTGCCACCGTTCTGGGCTGACGAACCGGAAATTTGGTTCGCTCAAGTCGAGGGACAGTTTAATATTTCTGGAATTACCAACGACTCCACGAAATTTCATTACGTCATTGCCCAGCTCGACAACCAATATTCCCGAGAGGTTAAGGACATCATAATTAACCCGCCTGCAACCAAGAAGTATGAGAAGCTGAAATCAGAGCTTATTAGTAGATTAGGCATTTCCAACGAGACAAAAATCAAGAAGCTGCTGATGCATGAAGAGCTCGGTGACCGCAAGCCGTCTCATTTCTTCCGGCATCTCAAGGATTTGGCAGGCCACGGAGTACCGGACGAGTTCATCAAATCCATTTGGACTAGCCGCCTCCCTCGTGGCGTGCAGATGGTGCTCGCTGGTCAACCAGCATCGACTTCACTCGAAGGTCTCTGCGACTTAGCTGACCGCGTCAACGACTTGGCCTGTTCTTCGCCAAGTGTAGCTGCAGTGAACCGAGAAGCCCCGGGTTCAGTCCTCAGCGATCTTGCGAGGGAAATTGCAGAACTCCGGAAGCAGTTCCAGCAGTTCCAGGCGTCATCTGGTAGGAGCAGATCCAGAACGCGTGGACATCAAGGCAGGCAGAGGAGCTCTTCGAGGCAACGATCCCAGTCGAACTACCGGAAATACCCCCTCTGCTGGTACCATGGCAAGTTTGGAGACAAGGCCAGCAGGTGTATCCGGCCATGTGACTACAAGTCGGCGGAAAACGCGATGGGCAGTCGATAATGGCGACTGACGATTGCCCATCAACGTCTACTGGTCGCCTGTTCGTAACCGACCGCACTACGAAGACGCAGTTTCTGGTCGATACTGGAAGCGACCTCTGCGTTTACCCTCGGTCGAAGCTCTGCGATCGTCGTTCTCGGACTGGATATAGTTTATGTGCTGCAAATGGTACCAATATAGCTACATATGGTTTTGTAAATTTAAATTTAGATTTTGGTTTACGTAGATCTTTTGTATGGCGTTTTGTAGTTGCCGATGTAACTAAACCAATTATTGGTGTAGATTTTTTAAATTTTTATAACCTTGTTGTAGATTGTCGTAATAGACGCTTAATTGATAATTTAACTTCTATTACTTCATTAGCTGCTGTAGCTGATTGTAATGACGTGCACTCCGTAAAGGTAGTAACTGGCGAGTCTCGGTATCATAGGATCCTAAATGAATTTCCCGAAATTACTCGACCAGCTGGTAGGCACAACATTACACCACATAACACTGTCCACCATATTAGAACGACACCAGGCCCTCCAGTATCTTTACCACCCCGTCGTTTAGCGCCAGATAAATTAAAAATTGCCCAGGAAGAATTCCGGATAATGGTAGCTAATGGTACAGCTAGACCGTCGGAGAGTCCCTGGTCCTCACCACTTCATTTGGCACCGAAAAAGGGCAGTGGATGGCGTCCCTGCGGGGACTATCGCAGCCTGAATGCTCGTACAGTGCCTGACAGGTATCCGATTAAGCATATTCAAGATTTTGCCTATAATATTGCCGGTTGTAAGGTGTTTAGCACTCTTGACCTTGAAAAAGCCTATAATCAGATACCTGTCAGTCCCGACGACATTCCCAAGACCGCCATCACTACCCCTTTCGGCCTTTTTGAGTTCCCATATATGACGTTTGGTCTACGTAATGCAGGCCAAACGTTTCAAAGGTTTGTAGACGAACTCACCAGAGGACTCGACTTTGTGTACGCTTACTTAGATGACTTCATTATCTACTCCAAGAGCGAAGCAGAGCATGAGGAGCACCTGCGCACAGTCTTCACCAGGCTTAAGCAATATGGCATGTTGGTCAATACGGCCAAGTGTGTCTTAGGCGCTTCACAGGTAACGTTTTTAGGGTACCAAATTTCAGCTGATGGATGCAGACCTCTGGAATCTAAGGTGCAGGCAATCATCGACTTCCCGCCACCGACAACTGTCAAGCAGCTGCGAGGATTTTTGGGCATGCTCAATTTTTATAGGAGGTTCATTCCCCGAGCAGCCCAAATTCAAGCCCCTCTGCATGCTCTATTGACAGGAGCAGTGAAAGGATCGCAGCCAATTCAGCTTACCGGTGATGCTTTAATTGCCTTCCAGGCTTGTAAGGAGAGCTTATCCAACGCAACCATGCTGGCTCATCCGGATTGCTCTGCAAAATTAGCAGTTGTCACGGATGCGTCAGACAAAGCAATCGGGGCAGTGCTCCAGCAGTTTCGTAATGATAACTGGGAGCCCTTGGCTTTCTTTTCTAGGAAGCTTAGCCCTTCTCAAGCCAAGTACTCTCCATATGATAGGGAGTTATTGGCCATATACGAGGCTATTAAATACTTCCGTCACATGCTCGAGGCTCGTCACTTTACTGTCTATACTGACCACAAACCGATAAGTTTTGCCTTTCATGAAAGAAAGACCAACTGTTCGCCCCGTCAGTATAGGCACCTGGACTTCATTTCTCAATTCACGACAGATATCCGTCATATTAGTGGCAAGGACAATGTTGTGGCGGATACATTGTCGCGAATTGAGGAACTAGCAGCACCAGTCAGCCTCGAGACTATAGCCCGGCATCAAGCCTCCGACCAGGAGCTTCAACAGCTGCTAAACGGCAGTACCTCCTTAAAGCTGCAGAAACTCCATGTCCCTGGAAGCCAAGACCTTTTGTACTGCGACGTCAGTACACTGGCTACCAGGCCTTTCGTACCCAAGCTGCTGCGTAAGCAGATTTTTGATAGTTTGCATTCTTTAAGCCACCCAGGTTGCAAAGCCTCTGCAAAACTAGTATCAGACCGGTTCGTCTGGCCGGGTGTTAAAAAAGATTGCATGGCGTGGACTCGTACATGTTTGTCGTGCCAACGATCTAAAGTCAACCGACACGTGACTTCATCGTTGGGCACTTTTAATTTACCGCGAGCAAGGTTTAAACAGATCCATATAGATCTGATTGGTCCTCTGCCTGTTTCCAACAGCTATCGGTATTGCCTCACCGCAGTAGATCGCTTTACTCGCTGGCCGGAGGCAGCACCGATAGAAGACATCACGGCAGAAACCGTTGCAAAAGCCCTGCTGTCTACCTGGATTGCTCGGTTCGGCTGTCCTACAAGCATTACTACTGACCGGGGCCGTCAGTTTGAGTCGGCCCTGTTTCAGTGCTTATCTAGGATAGCTGGATTCGAGCATAAAAGGACGACAGCATATCATCCGGCCTGCAACGGTTTAGTTGAACGGTTTCATCGTCAACTAAAAGCGGCTATCGTCTGTCATGCAAATGACAGATGGACTGAGTCGTTGCCGTTGGTCCTGTTGGGAATACGCAGCGCCTTTAAAGAGGACTTACAAAGCTCGTCAGCCGAGCTTGTCTACGGAGAGCCACTGAGACTTCCTGGTGAGTTTTGGCAGTCTAATATCACCACGACATCTGATATCTCAGATTTCTCCGCGAGGCTTAAGGGCATTATTGATAAACTACGGCCCATCCCTGCTTCACGCCATTGTAGCCCGAGAGTATTTATATATAAGGAATTGGACACCTGTAGTCAAGTCTTCCTTCGCGATGACACTACTCGTGGTTCACTTACTCCTGCTTACTCCGGTCCACACAAAGTGCTTTCCAGAGGGGACAAAGTTTTTAAAATTCTCCTCAACAATAAGGAGGTGTCTGTGTCTATTGACCGGCTTAAACCAGCTTTCACACTGGACAACGTCAAAGACACTTTCACACCTGAAAGTCCTCCACTGCCTAAAACAACGCGTTCAGGGCGAGTTATTAAGTTCCCTGACTATTATCGTCCCTGAGGGACTCTGGTGGGGGGTGGTGTGGCCTACCTTTATTCATTTTATATTTTATATCTACTATTTCTTTATTTACATTTTTAGATTTTATATTTACAAGCACATATACACTTACCAATCTATTTTTACAATTTTACGTATACATATTTTAATATTTTATATATACACATATTTTACATATTTACTACTATAATATATTTTATTTGTCAGTTAAATTAAGTGTATACCAGATGGTCGATATCGATACGGCCAATTATCGATAGTGGTTTATCGAGCAGTGCCTCGCACTATCACTATCGATAGTTAATATAACCGGTCCCGCCGGAGTGCGAGGGGCGCGCGCGCATGATTTCTAGAACCTTACCAGTCACTCCCAGATACTGACGCGGAGCGTATGTCGCTCGCTTGTTCGCCGCAGCTTAAAATATTTCGCTAAATCACTATTCTATGCTTGAACTCATATCATTTAGTGCTATATCATACTGTGCTTTTCATCTCCTGTTCTGCACCTTCTTTAGAACTATAGATATGAACCTAGTGTATGTGCTTGGACAATATAGTGTGCTGGATCAGTAAGTCTGGATTTTCATTTCTTATGGACCTCAGCTGATAGTGCATTAAATCACCTTCACCACATAGCTACTAGCATCCCATCTTATCTATAAGTCAACCATCGAAAATTTGTTCATCAAATATTGTTTAAAGGCGTATTTTTATTTGCAGTGCAAATAACTAAATCATCAACATACAAAATGACATAAATATTCTGGGACACATATCCCTTATTTAGTATGTACATACAACGATCTCCCATAGAATTTTTAAAACCTATTTCTAAAAGGGTGTTTTCAAATTTTTCGAACCAGCATCTAGCGGCTTGTTTTAGGCCATATAGAGCTTTATTAAGTTTACAGACTTCATTTTGCTTGCTCTGTACTCCCTCGGGAACTTTTATGAATATTTCTTCCTTTAAATCACCATTTAAAAATGCAGTTTTAACATCCATATGGTGAATCAATAAACTATGTTGATTTGCAAATGCTAATATGAATCTAAAAGTTGAAATTCTCGCCACCGGAGCATAGGTTTCATTATAGTCTTCAAGGTATTTTTGACTAAATCCCCTGGCAACTAATCGGGCTTTATATTGTAAAGGTTTCCCAAATTCGTCGTTTTTAATAGTAAATACCCATTTGCTATCTACGATGTTTTTGCCTATTGGTCTAGGTACAAGTGTCCAAGTATTATTTATAGAAAGTGAATTTAATTCATCCTTGATTGCCTTTTCCCATTGGCAAGAATCTAATCTGTCTTTTATTTCCTTATAAGAATTTGGAATAGACGATATAAAATATTGAGCTGATAACAAATAGTCACTAGGTAAATTTTCAGAATAAGAAATTGGATTTAGATTTTTAATTCGTTCACTTCTCCTCAGTTTATTATTGTTGTTATTCTGAGGAGAAATATTACAATTATCAATTTGTTCACTATTTCTATTTAATTCTGTATCATAAAAGGTAAGTGACCGCTCCTGGATTGTATTGTTTTCCAAATTACAATTGTTTTCATTGTTATCATTAAAAGGGGCACTTGAAGAACTAGGGAGGGACGTTTCTTTACCTGAATGTACATTTATTGAATTTGATTTTAATGGCCTGGACTTAAGAAAGCTTTTTTCATCTACAATAATATCTCTCACTACCAAGTACTTGTAATTTTCCACATCATAAACTCTATACCCATTTGGTTCATACCCCAATAATATGGCTTTAGATGATTTTTCATCGAATTTATTTCTACCGGTTTTTACATGCACATATACTGTTGAACCAAACACTTTTAGGTATTTAATTTGGGGTTTCTTATTGTGCCACATTTCATAAGGTGTTTTATTTACCTTCAATGATTTTGTTGGTGTCATATTTATAAGATACGTTGCAGTTAACACAGCATCGCCCCAAAACACTTTATCTAAGTGGGCACCAGATATCATTGTTCGCGCCTTTTCTGTAATGGTTCTTACCATTCTTTCAGATATGCCATTTAACTGTGGAGTTCGTGGTATTGTGAGATGATAACTTATACCCTTTGAAACACAATAACTTTTCATTTCATTCGATAAATATTCTCTACCATTATCGCAATATAAATTAACTATTTTGAAGTTAAATCTAGCTTCACCTTTTGCAACAAAATCTTTAAACATTGCAAACATATCTGATTTGTGTTTTATAAGATATGTTACACAATAATAAGTGAATTCATCTACAAATAGTACAAAATAATTATCGTTATTTACAGAAGAGGTAGTGTGATTGGCCCACAAATGTCAGAATGAATATTAAATAGCGGCCGGTTTAGATATTCTTTGTTTTTAATTTGATTAAATGGTAGTCGGGCTTGTTTGCCATAAATGCATGCTTCACACATGTCATCATCAGGCATAATATTTTCTAATTGGTTTATGTCATCGACAAGTTGTTTATTTTTGAGTTCGATAAATTTTGATTTGCCCATATGACCTAATCGTTGATGCCATAATTTATAATCAAGATTAGAGGCATTACTAGCACAATAATTAAACATATTTTTACGTACCTTGAACTCCAAAGTAAACAGGTTGTTTACAGTCTTACCGGACATCACGGGCTTACCGTTATAGTACACCATTACCCCTTCTTCACCAAAGGTTATAGAGTATCCGGCTTGTTGCATCTTGATTACGGACAGCAAGTTGTACGGGACATCAGGACTGTACAGCACGTTTTCTATCTTCCCCTCGATGCCCAAGTTGCTCGTAACAGAGAATGATCCAATCTTCGACGCAGAGATAAATGTGCCATTTTTCGCCACTGATATTTGAATTGGTGTTTTCAGTGTGCGAAAACAGCTTGCTATATCCTCTCGATTCGTGATATGATCGGATGCTCCAGAGTCCAACAAGAATATAATCATATCTTGTTTATAATCTGTTTGTATTGTGGCTCCTGCCATGAAAGCAAAACTCGTCGTAGTCGGCGATGATTGAATTGTGTTAACGATCGGTGTATAATAATTAGCAGTGTTGATAGTTTTGATCTTCTTATTGTTTAGTTTGTACTTCATACCCTCTAGATAATAGCGACATTCGTATCTGTAGTGTCCTTTTCTTCCACAGTGATGACATTTTATATGATTTTTCTTATTGGATTTCTTGTTGTAGTTGGATTTCGGCTTCTTATTTATTCTTCGAGAATTCTTAATAATTGATGGTATTCGTTGGAAATTTTCGTGTTGCAGATGATTGTTTTTACTTTCAGCATGAAGAATTTTTCCGCTTGTGTCTAGTTTCTCGTCGTTTAGTTTAACTTCGTGGTCGAGGAGTCGCATCTTCACGAAGTTCAGTGTAATATCGTCTTCTGAGAGTGTTTCGATTGCAGTGACAATACCGTCATAGGCAGGCGGCAGAGTCAGCAATAGTTGAGATACTTTATCTGCCTCCTTCACAGTTGCACCAGAAGTCGCTAGCTGGGATATTAAAATATCAAACTGCATAAAATGTTGATTCAAGGTGGTATCTCCTTGGAGTTTCATATTCAATAACTTCTTTCTGGTTGCGAGCTGTTTAGCCGTACTTTTTCTCTCGAAAATGTTGTCTAGCGCAGAAAGTATTTCCTTCGATGTTGACTCTGGTCCCACGTGACTGATATAAGCATCAGACAGGTATTCTATGATTACGTTTTTAGTTGTTTGTTCGGCTTTCTTCCACTTGTTGTCAGGTATTACCGGAACTGGCTTCTCAATAACGTGAATCACATCTAGTTCACTTAAAAGGCTTCGGATTCTGAATTTCCAGATGTTGTAGTTTTCTCCCATGAAAATCGGAATATTTCTCTTGGTCTTCTGTTTCTCCATATTGTTATTTTAAAAGTTCAAATTTTTACAATCACTTTGAGTTCAAAAACTATTTTAACTTTTATTTAATCACTGCGTTGACTGGGCCACCATAACCTGTTAGTCTTATTGACTTAGACTGTGAGGTCGTGGATGGATTAAATTATTATTTTTAACAAAAAATTAAAACCGACTTCCAGGGTAAAAACAATAATAATTTATAATGAAAAAAAAAGTGTTAAATAATTCTTACTCTTTAAAGTGCCTTATGCATAATTCTCCTAAACCTCAACTATTTCTGTACACAATGTACATTATTTTGAAGACGGTACCAGCTATAAGAATGCTGAGTTGTCTGACAAAATATTTTTAATATTTAAGACTGGTACCGACTTCAAAATAATGTACATTGTGTACAGAAATAGTTGAGGTTTAGGAGAATTATGCATAAGGCACTTTAAAGAGTAAGAATTATTTAACACTTTTTTTTTCATTATAAATTATTATTGTTTTTACCCTGGAAGTCGGTTTTAATTTTTTGTTAAAAATAATAATTTCACTCTTTTAAGTGATTTATAAGCTGGTTTTCTGCACAGACTAATATGTGTTATGCTTAGTTACTTTGGATCCAGGATACACTTTCATGATATTATGATTATAATTTAAGCAACTCCAAGCATATACTACTGTATACCTAATGTATATGCTTGGCGTTAATCAAGCAATAATAAAATTAATGTTTATACGCCTGTCTTTAAAGGCTCTAAAGTTCTGTTCAGTGACTTTCTATCATTACACTCATGAAAACAACTCAACATTACTAGATGACGCCCGCAACTTCGTTGCGCCAAAATTCGTTTATCGCGCGGAAACTTAAAAATTTTCCGAGATAAAAATATCCTATCCTATCCTTCCTAGGGACTCAAAGTATCTCCATGCCAAATTTCAGCAAAATCGGTTCAGCTGTTCGAGCGTAAAGAGGTAACAAACGGACAGACTGATAGACAGACAGACAGACACACTTTGGCATTTATAATAATAATAATATAATAATATCTATGGACGCTTTACACCACGTCAGTCTGGCCCCGTGCTAAGTACCTAAAGGACTTGTGTTACAGGTACCAGACAACGGAAACATATTTAATACTTTTATACTATACATATATTTAAGATTTTTATTATATCATACACATATTTAATACACATCCAGACCCGGGAACATTGAAAATTTTTGTTCCGTCGGCGGGATTCGAACCCGCGACCCCCGGCTTGAGCTACCGACGCGCTCACCACTGAGCCACAGAGGTCGACGTCGTCGTAATATTTGTATGGATGCTCAAATATAACTAAAATCGTCCTTATAAATTTTAAGAATAACTTTCCTCATAGATCTTATGATCAAGTTGCTAACTCGGTAACCTAAACACCAAGGTCGAGTCATTTACATTGAAATAACATTATAATTTTTTAAATCGTTCGACAAATTCGGGCTTTGTTCTTAAAGACGATTAAAAGTAACAATAATAGGGTTATAATTAGATAACTCATGGTCTGGTGACTGGTAGTAGTGATGATGATGATGAATATAACTTGCATAGTGGCATATGCTTTCAGTTCTTAAACCAACTCCGAAACCCCCAAACTTGTATATATAAGGAATCCGGAGTTCTCTTAGCACCTTCGGAACCATGGTATAACTAATTTTAAAATCTTGCTTTTTGGTAGCACATACTTAGGATACTTCTCATAAAATCGAAATCATTATATTATGTTTCCATATAAATTTGGAGGAGTTCCCTCGATTACTCACGGATGTATGGTGGAATGGTGGTGATGATGATGATGATAAATTTAATTTGCATAGTAGTATATGCTTTCAGTTCTTAAGACAACGCCGAAACCCCCAAACATGTATCTATTAGGAGTAAGGAGTTCTGTTCACCACCTTCGAACTATGGTATATCCTGGTGCAAAATCTTACTTTTTGGTAACATATGCCTGAAATACTTCATATGAAACCAAAAAAAAACATATGTTTCCATTTGAATTTTGAGGAGTTCCCTCGATTACTCATGGATCCCATCATCAGGTCACCACTTTTCTGAACATTGCTTTTTGGTAGCATATGCTTAGGATACTTCTTATAAAATCGAAATCATTATAAGTTTCCATATAAATTTGGAGGAGTTCCCTCGATTACTCACGGATGTATGGTGGAATGGTGGTGATGATGATGATGATTAATTAAATTTGCATAGTAGTATATGCTTTCAGTTCTTAAGACAACGCCGAAACCCCCAAACATGTATCTATAAGGAGTAAGGAGTTCTGTTCACCACCTTCGAACCATGGTAAATCCTGGTGCAAAATTTTACTTTTTGGTAACATATGCCTGGAATACTTCATATGAAACTAAAAAAAACATATGTTTCCATTTGAATTTTGAGGAGTTCCCTCGATTACTCATGGATCCCATCATCAGATCACCACTTTTCACAAAATGGGACCAAATTGGAGTGGAACCTAATATAACAAAAGAAAAATTTTGAAAATCGGTTCATAAACGGCGGAGTAATTGTTGAACATACATAAAAAAAAAAAAAAAAAAAAAATATCCACAGACGAACGTATAACCTCCTCGTTTTTGGAAGTCGGTTAATAAAAGAAAATCACTTTTATATTGCGCTTTATTTAGGTTAAGCGCATTCGGTAAGGCACGTCTTTACTCCAAGGAAGAAAGGAGAGTAGTAGTATAATATTTAACATTAAAATAAACTGTGACCTGCAGAGTCAACAAAAACGTTCCCATGCCAAATGTGAGCCTGACCATTTAAACTGAAAGGTCCCAACAATAAATTATTGTTTTATAGCTTTGGTAACATTGACTACCCTTGTTTTAAGAATTAGAAGTCGTTTATTATACTTCATACAATATCTTGACAGCAAGGTTAACATGTGGCATGCGAGACCCAAATGGTACTTGAGTTTCTCGGATCCTAAATCTTTCAATACATTAACAAAAGACAGGAATTTTTGTATTCGAATTTAAGTAAATTCGACAACCATTAAAGGTGCATGCCCGATATGTTTAAATTTGAAACATATTTGGCATGCTTTATGGAAAGACAAGGCACAAAGTAAAAATCAAATAAGTTGCAGCAGTATGTTATGAATACGTCTCAATAAATCTATGAAGCGTCGACGTTGCAGTGAGTACTGCGCAGACGAGTGACGATGGAAAATTGTTTTATGCTACACATCATGTAGAGTAGTAACTATTTCACGCAAGTTCGACAACTGTTGCTGAACCCGCATGAAATTTGAGAATTGTCAGATATTAAATGTAATTATGAGTTTAGGTGACACGACCAGAGAGAGATCAGGCGCAGTCCTCAGAGGCAGCTTTTATTTGCACCTATGCGACTCGTGGATCATCTTTCTTATTATTAGAAAAATTGATAAGGTAAGAAATATATTATTTCAAGTACTTAACTAAAATTTCAAGTCAATTTTAAAGCAACTAGGTACGAGACGAGTGCCAAGCTAAAACTATTGTTTTATTTTTTGTCATAAGAAGGAAAGCAATTGCAGTAAATCACACTCGGAGCATTTTCAATGTAGAAGTTTCCTAAATGTGGAACATCTTACACTCTACACACAAAAATGCCATATTAATTCTTTAAAATAGCTCGTCTGCATCGCACGCAAATGCACTATAAGTTTGCGCTTTATGCTCAAACAAAAGTGACATCAGCGATTCAACTGTTGGCGTTTATCTGCAATATGTGCTATTAAATACCGAGTCGGAGCGTGTCACGAGCCTCCATACGGGTTTTGTTTACGGCAAAGGTAGCGTTTTATTAGAGGCATTGTATCAACCGCATGAATTTGTACCGTCATTGTTATTTAAGCAACATGAGCTTTTGAAATTACTTTATTTGGTTTTTAAGAACGTGATAGTTTTGATGAAGTTTACATTGTATAATGATGTCGCTACGTGTTTTTTCGGGTGGTTTCAATAGTGAGGATAGCAAATATTATGTAAATCCCAATACATTTTTTTGTTTTATGGCTCTTCACGTTGGCCAATGATGGACAAATACAAAAATATCGAACTTGTAGAGAGCTGAGAGGCATATTTTTTAAGATTGCGAATAGGGAACATATTGCAATTATAATATTATTTATGAAAATTATTTTGCTATTAAAATGTTAAAAAATATATATATAAGAACTGCAAGGTTAATAATTATTTTATAAAATATTGTTTTTTTTTACAATAATTACGATTTAAAAGTAACTTGAAACGGAACGGATTTCAAAACACCAATCAGTGTTCAGTGACGTCACACATGAAGCGTTCCATAAAGCGTTAAAAACGATAATTTTTAACGTTTTTGATCATTTTAACGCTAAATGGAACGCGGAACATGACAACTATTTGAGAGGTACGATCAGGTAGTCAATATTTGTCAAACAGTAGTGACGTCATACAGTCATATAGATCGGTTTTGGCGCCAAAATTTAAATGACAATTTTAAACCGCTTTTTTGCAGTAAATTCCTGTATTTTAATATTTTTAATATACTTGCGATCTATTCTACGTGGAGTTCTTTATAATAAACACAAAAATAAAAATATCGCATCTTCCCTATTATCAACGTCGGTTTTATAGGTTATAGAAGGCTTTAATGGACACATCATAATTAATCATTTTTCACAAAACTTTCCCCATTTAATGTAAACTATTTAAATACATTACTGTGTTATGCAAGACCAAGGCATGATATACGACTTACGAGTATCCAATAAACACATTTGGCCATAAATAATTTAGATCCAAACTAAATCAGAGGCGAAGTTATCCGGCGTAAAAGCAGGACACAATAGTATTTTATTACCGACCACAAATCTTCATTAAGTGCGAGGCCTCCAGTCGCACTCGCATGTAGAACAAAAACACGGCCATTTGCGTTCTGATTTACAACCGCCAATAATATTCCTTTAAATTGATAACCTTCCGGAGCGGTGATTATGGAAAATTGCTACCATCGATGTATGGGTGCCTTGGTTAGGAGGTATGATTCTCGTTGAAACACCTAACTGCTCTTTGAGTCGTTTTGTCTAGAGAGCATTTTTGGCATATTTATGGTGATGAGTCGGAGATATTTTTTGCGGTTTCTGAGACAATTATTGTATACTTAACACCCATTTAGCTGAAAGTATAAATATTTTAAGATAAGTTTCACAGAGAACAAAAATATAATGTACAAAGATATGCCGTACATAAACTGTGTTTAAGTAATAAATAAACAAAGGGCGGAATAATACATTTTAAAGCAAAGTAATGAAAAATTGCAATTTTATCACTGAAGGATATTCCTCGTACAAAATCACTGACGTAGAATCTACAACGGCAAGGAGAATAAAATCAAGATAGTGGAAGTAAGAAACAACGACTCTTTCCGTGATGGAAATATTTTTACACAATGTAAAATACAGATTTATCAAATTGAAAATTAAATTTTAAAAATATGAATCATATGAATACTTAATGGTATATGGAAGAAAATGTGTTTTATATATTTGTGTTTTACAATAATATTGATGGTAGATGGTACTACTTACAACATGAAATATAACAGAATTAAACATAAATAATATGCAATAATATGCATAATAATATTATGTTTAGCAAACTCTTATTCGAAGCTCTACGTAGAACCTGAAAAATATCTTATATCTAAAATGGATCTACAAATGTGTTAGTCGCGCTAAAACTCGAAAACAGCTGAACGGATTCGGCTGATTTTAGTCATAAATTATTCGTAGAAGTCCAGGGAAGGTTTTAAAGTGACACGAAGTTCACCGGGATAGCTAGTTTACAATATTATAATTCTGAGTAATTGTAACTTAAGTGGTTGAATATTTAGTCACTTTTACTTTACAACCATTTTAAATTGGTTGTAAATTTCGTGAGGATCGATTTACATAGAGCGGGCGGCGTCGTTACTCACAAATTGCGAACTCATTGTTTGCTAAACACAAGCATCGGTCCCGGTTCCTTACTGAGGAACTTCATTTGGAATGCCTCAGATATATTCAGCGACTCTGTTAATATTGCTGGAAATTGTTTAAACAATTGAAGATACACAGTAGGTACAGAATGACAATACGGTTTCTTAGAATAAGTTGTGTTAATAATTCAATGTGGCTATAATAGGATGTATTATTTGTTCTATTTTCAAAAATTATTCTCGGTTTTACCCGCAACTTCGCAATGTTCAAATTTCTTTATCGCAATACGTATCGATGATACACTCCTCCTTTTTGTACATTCTCTGCGCTTTTATGAGACTCGAAGTTTCTCTACATCAAATTTCAACAAAATCGATTCAGCCGTTTTAGAGCAAAGCTTCTCTGGAGTCTGGAGTAATCAGGCAGATAGACTTACATTCGTATTTATAATATTAGTATGGATTAAGTTATTAATTATTATCGATTAAAATACGTGGTATCTGGCTACACTCAAAATACACTTAATGGGAGCTTATTCATTCTCCGAGGCCTCGCAGCACCGCAAGCCCTCTTAAATTGCAACTGTCCATCAAACTCTATCCCCTATCTCTTTCTCAGTAAACTGTTGCTCTTTTATTTATACCCTAAGCTATAGATTCCCAAATAAAGCTCTATCCCCTAGGGATCGCTAAAGTTTTTCGTGAATTCTACCTAGGGGAGAGTGCAATGTATCGTATGATCCAGGTATCGATTCGAATCATTGTTGGTTAAGAGCTACCACTAGAGCCGTTTTTCCATACAAACGTTGTCCCCTGTTTCCTCACTGGATAATACCGGTAGAGTTATAATTTTTTTCCTGAATATCTATAGCCACTATTAGCATGTCCCTATGTTTTCTTTTTTTTCATAATTTTATTATTAAAAAAGATAAGAACGTTCAAAAACTCAAAAAATGGCCAGCTTTTCCTCTGTGTTCAAATACCCAGAAAACAAAACTGGCTAGAATGTACAAAAAAAAACATAGGAACATAGCTCAAGCCATGCTTTAATTCCTAATAAATTATTATTTTTAACAAAAAATTAAAACCGACTTCCATGGTAAAAACAAAAGCAAGTAATATTCTTAAAAATAATCTAAAAAGAATCAAATAATTCCAATTCCTTATTATAGTGCAGTCTTCAGACTTAGCCTAAACCTCAACTATTTCTGTATTCAATCTTCGTACTTTTGAAGTCGCTACCAGCCCGGAAAAGTTCTGAGATCCCTTGACATTGAACTTACGCTAAAGTAAGCTGGTACCGACTTCAAAAGCATGAAGATTGAGTACAGAAATAGTTGAGGCTTAGGCTAAGTCTGAAGACTGCACTATAATAAGGTTATTAGAACTTATGTCGTGTTGTCTTTATCGCGCTCTGCGGTGGGAGACTTGAGATTGGTGAGACAGCAATACATTTTAAAAATACCTATTTTCAATTTCTCTAGCCCTTGGTGTATCCTCTTAATGGTTTTAAGTAATCATTAAGTTTCTGGGAGATTTTTGTTTATATCCGGTTATCTAAGTTACGTATAATATCACGTACGTTTGATGTTTGCCTACATTAATGCCTTCATATTATCTTCAAATAATTAGAAAGTGTTATAATAATAAATAAAGTAATTTAAAAGTTTATTCTTACAACAGTGGGCAGTAGTTTATAAAACTTTGGGAAACTCTGCTCTAAGCGGATCAACGCGAAAACATATTACGTTCAAATAAAATATAGGATTCCTTTGAAATAATAATAATAATAATAATAATAATATCTATGGACGCTTCACACCACGTCAGTCTGGCCCCATGCTAAGTACCTGAAGGACTTGTGTTACAGGTACCAGACAACGGAAATATATTTAATACTTTTATACTATACATATATTTAAGATTTTTATTATAAGATAAATATATTTAATACACATCCATGACCCAGGAACTTTGAAAACTTTTTGTTCCGTCGGCGGGATTCGAACCCGCGACCTCCGGCTTAAGCTACCAACGTGCTATCCACTGAGCCACAGAGGTCGTCATGAAAAGTACCTATTTAAATTCGAATTCACAAATTCGAAATAAACCTCGCCTAATGCCTCGCGAGCCTTTATCTGTAGGTAGCAGGCGAGACTATAGAAATACGTAAAGGGATAAGAACAACATCTATGCCCTCAGGATGATAGTCGTTTATAATGACACTTGGGGCACACCACAATTCGCTCGCCTTTAAAGGGTATCGAGGGGGTTAATAGGATATTGGGTCCAGGGTTACGTATGGATTACGCCGGTAGAACGGCAGACCACAGATAAGGAACATAATTAACGTTATGTCAATGTTTCAACTATTTTGTAAGTTGTAACGTTCGGGTATCTGTTAAGGACGCTATTACAAATATCAGCGATTTTCCGGTACCCTATTAAAGAATTAGGAGTCAAACTGCGAGGATATTTTGGTTTCAAATGAAAGATAATATATTCATCTCCACGAGTGTATCATAAAAATTCTATAGCCGCATACAAAATTTTCACATAAAATACGTTTTAACCATCACAATAATCGCAAAATATGAAAAAAATGGGGTCTGATTAGGTACCTTAATATCTAAATACACTGAACTGAGGAAAATAAATATACAAAAAAATTGTTGCTTATTTAGTCCTCTATAAAGTCCGCTAAAAATTTTATATAAAAATAAACAACTTTTCCAGTTATAAGAAAAATAAGAAAATTTCTCAAATTTTTTCATACATTTTCGCCATATCAAAAACGCGGCGAGCGTCGTAACCGCCACTGTACAAGGCGCGCTAATATGAATCTTATTTTAATGTCATTAACGTCGATATTCGTACTGACAGACATCCGACCTGCTAATTAAAAAGTTGGAGCATTCTTAATAGTAGCCAGTATTTACTGCCAGATGTGTATAATTGTCATTTTAATATGGGTGAGTTCATATGCAACGTGACGAGGCGATGTATTTTTAAATGAGCCATTCAAAATTGGAATAGGTCAAAACCGCAGGCGGCAAGTCTATTCAACGTGTAACTTGTTGTGGATAAATTAAAGTTCAGTTTTGAATGGCTCATTCATTAAACATCGCATTGTCTCGTTACGTTGCACAGTGATCTGACTCTTCAATATCAAAGACGCGGATACCTCAAAACGGAAAGTAAATAAATGTAAAAATCAAAATCTATATAATATATAAAACTCAAAGGTGACTGACTGACATGGCGATCTATCAACGCACAGCCCAAACCACTGGACGACTCGGGCTGAAATTTGACATGCAGGTAGATGTTATGACGTAGGCATCCGCTAAGAAAGGATTTTGATAAATTCCAACCCCCAAGGGGTTAAAATAGGGGATGAAACGCACGCGTTAAGAAGTATTATTTGTATAAAATAATACTTCTTAACGCGTGCGAAGCCGCGGGCAAAAGCTCGTATTATATAAAAAGTAATCCGCCGTGCATCGCTTTGTTAATTAGTGAAATGAAACAGCACAAAAACTATGTACATGCTCGACCCAAACAAATAGGAAATGCCCCGTCCAAACACACGATACAAAACAAAGTTTCATTAAAGTTGTTAGTATCGGAACAAACCTGCTGGCAACATTGTCGCGAGCTCCATAAATGTTTCCATGCACTTTAGAATCCATCAACAACATAATTGGATTCTCTTAATTTGAGTTTCGTCGTTTAATTTACTAAAGGAGACGACAGACTGTCGCTAAACCGCAACGTTGAAAACCACTGCGGAAAAACGCAACGCATTGGTCCGTGGGAGCATTGAGCTTGGCTCGGTTGTGGATACGATTTACGCTGTGAAACAAAAACGTTGTTTCAAAGATTGTTTATTATTTGCATCATAATTTATGTGTACAGTGTACACTACCGACGACCAATGCGACTACGAAAAATATCATATTCAATACGAACTCAATAGAGCCATCGCATGCATTCGGTTCGGTGCGTAAACGGTTTTTAAAAAAGCAGCGCGTATTTATTGTAGCTGCAGTACCTGAAGTAATGTGATATCCGTCTTAGAGCCAGGTTCCATTCCACCGTGCGGTATTTCAACCTCTAAGGGTCGAAAAAAATAATGGATAACCGCGTTCCAAAAAAATTGCAAACTCATATTATTAAATGAAAATCCGCCGATTTTAGCGTTTCGGTGTTACAACGCAGATAGGTGTTTTACAGAATATATTATAAACTATGATGTTGATATTATATTATGTGTTATTGATATTATCATCATAATTCATAGGTCGATTTCTTTTGACG
Source organism: Plebejus argus (assembly GCA_905404155.3). Taxonomy (NCBI): domain Eukaryota; kingdom Metazoa; phylum Arthropoda; class Insecta; order Lepidoptera; family Lycaenidae; genus Plebejus; species Plebejus argus. The sequence goes on along the minus strand of FR989935.1, from coordinate 5,029,999 downwards.
AAACGACGGACATAATATGAAGTGAGAGAATCGAAGCACTATCACAGTCTTATGTATTGTGTTATTGCGCCTAACCGCAACGCGACTATGCGACAAACGTGCGTTTTTCAGTTCTGACAAAACAACGTCACAAAACAGTGTATCTTCGCCTTTATTTTATTGTATAATGTCACTCCTTTATCAGTTTATGCAAAATCTTTCACTCGAAAACGGTAGCCATTAGGAGGGAAAGATTCAAAATTTTCAAATTAAACTTTTGTTGGAATACTAATGGATTCGTGGTTTAATAAAGGGCCCTTAATGGTAAAGACATTTAAATCCTCTTGTTTATTATGAATCGAATTCCACTGTTGCTTTCCTTGACAGACACCCTATGTACCTTTATTTTCTATCCTAAATACTTATTAAAGCTAATGTTGAGTACTGCATTAAGCCTGCACCCATCAATATGACTTATTTCGATGCAATAGTATGTTAAACCTCATACATTTTCCGTACCTAAATTGTTAAGACTTTACAGTCTGTCAGTCTGTCGGTCCGTCTGTATGTCTGTTTGTCTCTCCGTCTACTTATATAATATAATATTCTGTCTGACCGTTTTTTTTAATTTATAAGTAATTTCGCTCTCTACTTTCATATTATGCAACTTGAGTGAGTATCCAGAAACATTGTCTATATAACCAGTAAGTACCTACCAATCACTAGTATGTGTGTCTATCTGTTTGTATGTCTGTTACCTCTTCACGCCCAAACCGCTGAACTGATTTTCCTGAAATTTAGCACGTAGATACTTTGGGTCCCGGTAAAGGAATAAGATCCCAAAAAAATGTACGGTTTCAGCTTGAATTTTGGTGCAAAATTGTGGCCTCACCTAGTATTTCATACATTCGACAGTTCTATCTCGGTTATTTTAGTAACGTAGTGTAGGTGTTAAATAATAATGGCGTCCCGACAATGGAGCCCAGCAGGTGCGCTACAGTTGTCTCCAGACATTACGCGGGAGTTGTGGATATACCCTCTTATTGTACCGCTATATTCTATATAATATTGTACCGTCCACAATTAATTTTACTGATATAAGATGTACTTAGGTAAATTGTTTTAAAAGATGTAGATAAATTTAATAGGACACTTTTTTCTTTAATCCGATTTTGATCCATATTTAAATAAAGATTTTTTAATTTCAATCTCTATTGCTTGGCTATCAAAATCAATATCAGCTGCGTACAAAGTTTGGTTTATAATAATTAATAATATATGTTATTAATTTTTTGATTCGCAAATGTATTTATTACGGTAACGTTATGTAATTATTACCGTATTGCAACCATTTCAAAACATACAATCAATAGAATCAATCAATATTAATAGAGTTAATATTAATCTTTGGAGTACATAAGAATAAGAATAAGAATATTTTTATTGCAAGAATGTAGTGTTACATAGGTCTTAACATTAATTAATATATTGTCCTTGTACATTCTGCCATTCAAATGGCGTGCAATTGAACATTGAAAATGTTTACTGAACTATATTATGTAATTACAAAATACGATAAGATTCAATTGAGTAAGTACGTATTATAAATTATTAAAATTAGTATTATACAATGTCAAGGTAATGTCAAAAAGTTAATTAATTATAATTTAGTGTAAGTAAGTGGTTAATAATAAAATGCGAAAGTCAAAAAGGAAGTCTATTAAATTGAATAAATGATAAATAAATTTTTGGAACATTACATTGGCTCTGACGTATGAGACATGTATTCATTTAAACAATAAAAACAATGTTTTAGCAACCATTTGGATATCTCTCTTTTAAAGGCAGTTATAGGTAATTCCTTAAATCGATTAGGTAGTTTATTATATATTTTTATAGCATTTACATAAGCATTTCGCTTGAAAATGTCCATTTTACATTGTGGTAGAAAAAGTTTGAATTTGTTCCGTGGAGTGACATTTCTGTTATTCATATTACAATTTAGTGGAAAAAATTCAGGGTTTTGTTTCACGAAAGTACAGATGTCTTTTATGTACATGCAAACCAACGGTAAAATGTTAGATTTTATAAATAAAGGTTTGCAGCTATCCAACGACCAAGCACCGTAAACCGCTCTCACGCACTTTTTTTGAACCCGAAAGGCTTTAATAAAATCCACGGAGTTACCCCATAATATGAGACCATATGAAAGTGTTGAAGCGACATACCCGTGATAGGCATTTAATGCAGCTTCAGTGGATCTAATTATATTAGATATTTATCATATTTTAATCCGTCCATAAAAGTATTCCATAATAAACGCGCATTGATTGTATGGCGAGTGATTGAGCACCTGTGAGCGGGTCGCGGGTCGCGGCGGGTCGCAGGCAAACAATACTATGATGAAGATGAAAAATAGCGACGACCCAGTGTTAATGGATATTTTTTTATTTCGTTACGCATTGTTGTTGATGAAAATGTTATTCATTCGATATAGTGTTTGATAAAAATTTTGCGACGTCTTTCATACTAGCTTAGTTTTGCTGAAGCCTGTATCCCACGGGAATATTATGTGCATTTTAGGGTTCCGTACCCAAAGGGTAAAAACGGGACCCTATTACTAAGACTTCGATGTCTGTCCGTCTGTCCGTCTGTCCGTCTGTCTGTATGTCTCCAGGCTGTATCTCAAGAACCGCTATAGCTAGACTTCTGAAATTTTCACAGATTATGTATATCTGTTGCCGCTATAACAACAAATACTAAAAATAAAATAAAGTTTATTTTTTTGGCCTTTTTTGCTCGTAATCAATAATGGTAACAGCTACGCACTTGAAATTTTCACAAAATCCTTAATTGTATTTGTACTTTAATAATTAATAATAAAATTAAAATAAAGTAAATATTTAAGGGGGGCTCCCATACAAAAAACACAATTTTTTGTCTACTTTCGCTCTATACCGGTACGGAACCCTTCGTGCGCGAGTCTGACTCGCACTTGGCCGATTATTTTTGGTATTTAAAGTAGCCTATATTATGTTAATCCAGATTCCAGAGTTAATCGGTCGGTCCTGACTCCTGCGCGTTGCGCCTTTCGCGTCGTCATTCGCCCAAATAATTATGAGAGTATAATAACAATGAGCGTTCCTGCGTACTACTCACACACTTGGGCACTATTAAATCACTCCTTAGTAGATGGCCCGATATTATAAGCCAGCTACCGTCACTGAAATCGCTTTTCGAGACATTATAATACGTTAGTACCTACATAATATAAAATATAAACGTGTCAGAACCAACTATTCGGTTAACGTTATTCTCAGAAGTATTGTACCTGCATACAAATACAGCCCAGAAACTAAATGTAATTTAATTTTAACCCAAATACAAAACAACTTTGAGCAAGGAACAAAAGAAAACAGCGGGCATACGGTTGACATTTAAAACGAAACTTTGTAATATTTGTGAAGTAGATTGTGATACAATGGCGGGTTTACCTAGCCCTAACCTGTAACTATACACAATGCGATATACCTGCACAGTTCGGCCACAGCCCACAGAACCGAACTTTTTATAATATTATTATTATGTCAGCGAAACTTTGTATCTCTATAGCTGTCTACACACCAAAGCCGCCGGTCCTACGGCATAACCCGCCGGGCAAGGCCGGCAGCCTCATTTTGAAACAATTTTGACAAAGATTTGGTGGCTTTGGGTGGCTAATAACATAATATATTAAATAACATATATCCATAAAATATGAAAGCTTACATTTGTATCATTTTGAGACACAGCTGTTTCGCAAGACAATCATGTCATTCAAAACATAATTATGCTTGTAACCTGAAAGACAGCAGCTGTTTTGTTGGCTATCATGGCATCCACGCATGCATGACAATGTCAACCAAGTCACATCCTTACAGGCTGCTGTAGCAGAGCTTAGCTCGCAGTGTATGTTGACTTAACAACGATTGCCGGAACAACTTCACTGAATATTTTATTGTGACATGTGATTGTCGGAAAGATTTCGCTGCCACCAAATCAGACATAAAATTGAAACTTAAATTGGATTTCCGCTCGCTGGAACATTTCAAAGGAAACACTCGTATTATCAAGATGTATCGTTAAACATTTTAGTTTTATATACGTCGTATATTTTGTAGACGAGGACTTAAAAACTTCGTTTATATTCCTTTAAACTTACTGTACAGTGTACTATCAGAGAAGTTGATTCAGAGGCAGATGGCAGACCTGCGTAATTACTAATTAGTCGTGTTATGTCTTACCCAGGCGATAGATTACGAACAACATTGAATTGACATAAACTAACCAAATGACTTAGGTCCGTCAACTGCCAATCAATTTCTTCGATGGTGATTTGGTGGTATTAATTCATTCCATTACCTATGCTTTATTTTCCGATCTAGAATCTACATCGAATCCACATCGAAGCAATATTAATGTTAGATTAAATTAGCGGAATCGGGGTACCGGATAGTACCGGTCAGCGAGTTGTCTACTCTCTAATAAAGCAGCAAAAGCAATTAATTTGTGCACACAAGAGAGCCGTGGCCCTTACATATTAAATCAGACTATGTCCGTAGGTAAACCAAAGTGCTGGGGACTCGTGACGGCTAGTTTGTCCTGCAGTGTTTGCTATAAAACCACATTTCAGCTCCGTTGAAAACTTAATTATGAGCGACCCGCGGCCCGGACCTAATTCGCCGAGACATTGTCGCTGCCTTAGAGTAAGGACAATGCATAGAAGAAGTCAGAAAGATTTTATTGAGACAAGTAAGCTCTGCGCATGTTCTGTCAAAAGACTTTTTAGATGTTCTCGGGTAGGTAATTTTACGTCGTTAAAATATTTAAGTACTTTGCATTGTAGCTTCCCATAAAGAAATGTTACCTTTCAAATTAAAACTAGGTTTACATCCGTTGTGTACGATATTTTCAAAGCGAAGTATATATAATAACTCCTCAAATATAACTGTAGTGCCTGGAACAAGATTTTTATATTTTTTTTTATCTTTTATCTTTACTTTGTGTATTGTGTACTTGCGATCAGAAAATATCTCATTGGTACACGCCTCCACCCGAGATCGAAGTTCGAGCCTGCACCCTCTACGAGTGCGAACCAAAGGTCTACCCATGATAAGGCCACGGACTCTCTTCCTTTCAACTTACTAGCAATAGTAATTCAATTCGTGTAGTAAGCTTTAGAAGCCATCGAAAGCAGCATAATGCCAAAAATACAATCTTTTATTCTACCGGGGTTTACCTTTTATGTTTAATGAAAGAAACAGCTGCAGCTTTCAGTATACTGCTTCCATGTTCTTATCCTTCGTCTACGGTCGCTACGGCGCTTCTTAATGTCATTAAGAGGCTATTAAGTTGAGTGTTCGTTAAGAACTTAGGTATCTAAGTATGTCCGTGTTCGAAGTTTGTTTTGGACCTAAACAAATTTAACCCCGGCGTGGAATATCATGTATGTTAGAGCTTATACGATTTTGCATAAAAAGTTACGAAACAATAAACAGCCCTTTTGTATACTTGATATTTCCTACGTCTTTGTTGCTCCGTTTATCGCATGCGATATAGTCCCAGAAAAGGTCATAATATTCATACTAACATTGTAAATGTGAACGTGTATCTGTCTGTCTGTCTATCTGTCTGTTACCTCTTCCCACCCAAACCGCTGACCCGATTTTGCTGAAAATTGGTATGGAGCTACTTTGAGTCCTTTGAAAGCACAGAATTTCGGGCATCATCTAGTTATTTTATACACGGTTCCCGCGTTATAAATTATTTTTTGTGTGAATGAATTAATTTAGGAGCACCGTCTAATTTACTATAACTCTTAACTACTAAGAAATGAACAGTGCTTCAAGAGTCAAGACCTTTAATTTTCAGATATCCAACGTTGAACAACGTAACATTTTTCCGGGACAACACTATCCTGTATCTTTCCTCTATCAAAGTATTACCAGCCCCATCAAAATCGGTTTAGCGGTACACACGGACAGACAAATAGACAGACTAACTAACGTATACTCAACAATAGTATGGATGCTACATCCCATTAAACGCATGAGAACCATCGTTTACGTAGAAATCAATACCAATATGGGGCCATCCATAAAGTACGTCTCACGATTTTCATGATATGTAAACCGCCCGCTCCCCCTCCCCTTGTCACAGGTGGTCACATTGTGTCCCCCTAGTGTGACGTCACAAATTTGCAATTTTGCACCTAACAATTAAAACCACCTTTGAAAATTAAAATTTCGCTATTAAATTTATTAAAATTTTAATGTGATATGTCACAAAACTTAGGTCCCTTCCTCCCCCCCTCTTTAGGTTTGACATACTTTATGGATGGTCCCTATGTGGACTGTAGTGATGTGGGAATACGCATGTTCTAAAAGATTTTCGGCTCACGAGTCACGAGGTCACGTTTTTGCGAAGTTCTCAAACCTCAAGTGGAAAATCTGTGGACCGGAAACATCCAATTAAAATGAGAAATATCGCTCAACCCTTTTTGGCAGTTTTTCTTCTGCTCCTTGGTAACTAATGTGTAAAATGTCTCTGGTAAATATAGCCACATTTACAAAAATAAAGAAGAGTATATAAAGAGCATGATTATTATTAAATTTTATTGCACTTGAGTGAAATAAACATGTCAAGTACTACGATTTTCAAACAGTATAACTATATTTATAATATTATATATAGGTAAATAATTAAATATATATTTAGGGCATGTTTCACCACTTCCTGACAAGTGCCGAATAGGCTATCCACCAATTAACTTAACAGATCGATTATAGAAAATCTGTCAAAAAAGTTGTGAATGGCCTATTCGGCATTTTATCAGGAAGTGGTGAAATAGGCCCTTAATGTAGTAGCATAATATCTTTTTTTTTTTTTTTTTTTTTATTTATTTAATCATCTATATATAAACATTGTTTTACATGTATAACAAGTGCGCCACAAACCGGTTCGGTTTACCTGGGCACTGGTATCGCACATACGATTTGCTTTTTAAATGTACTTAGATATAATTATAATATACTTACAAAAATATAAGTTTAACAAATCAGAAGTATACTAAGGCTACTTAAAGTTACACAGGTTTGAACAGATTTGGTTTGATTTTTTACAATAGGTGTAACATAATAATTATTAGTAAGGCAAAGACGCCACACATAATGCTATCATTAAATAAGTAGGTACACATTAATATCTAATCTGCCTGTCTGTTATTTCTTCACACTCAAACCGCTTTAACTGCATTAGCTAGTTAGTTAAAATATTTTTCAAACTAAGAACAACACACATACATAATACTTTTTATCACGTAAAAACGTACGATTCCAGAGCATTAAACTAATTTCTATGCAAAGAAATTGCGGGCAACATCTAGTTCATAAAAGCACAAATCTAATTCAAACATAGTTGTTTGATGAAGTGTAAACTAAGTCATCGTTATCACATGCAATATGAATTCGTCGGAGTACAAAGTTGCAGGCAAACAAACTAATGTTGCAAATAGTCGTGTGTAACTCTGGGTACTTAGTCAAACTGCATTCGATAGTTTTGACAGCAAAGCTAGATATTAATGTAAGGGATTTGACATAAAACATTGTAAGCACCATGACACTGAGCGACGCGTTATGTCAGATCCCAAACATTTTTTACTTCCAACTTTGCGATTACAACTATCGAATGCAAGTTGTCTAAGTATCCCGGATGTAACGAGCCACCAACACTCCCATTGCGCCGGGAATCAAAACTTTTCTATTTAGAAAATACACAAAAACTTGAGAGCGAAGAACAATGAAAATATCTTTGTTTTCGTTAAAAACATGTTTTCCGCAGATAAATTGTACCGGTTTAAGTTATTTCAGTGCCGTTTCTTATGGCTCAGTTTCTAGTTTCTACGAGGGAATTGTGAGTCTTTGAAAGTTTCAACAAAAATAATCATAACTATGTAGTTTTGATTTGCTGTTGTATAACAATAATTAGAACTAACGCTTATTATTTTCTGAAGTTAAATATTTATTTAGCGCCGTTGTGTATTTTTTTGAGATGGGTAAAAATATTAAACTGGCCAAAGATCAAAAAATTGTAAGACGGCGGGAGAGTAGACAGCCTGCGCTGCGTAGCAGAGGGAGTAATGTATGACTGACGGCGGGAGAGTAGACAGCCTGCGCTGCGTAGCAGAGGGAGTAATGTATGACTGACGGCGGGAGAGTAGACAGCCTGCGCTGCGTAGCAGAGGGAGTAATGTATGACTGACGGCGGGAGAGTAGACAACCTGCGCTGCGTAGCAGAGGGAGTAATGTATGACTGACGGCGGGAGAGTAGACAGCCTGCGCTGCGTAGCAGAGGGAGTAATGTATGACTGACGGCGGGAGAGTAGACAGCCTGCGCTGCGTAGCAGAGGGAGTAATGTATGACTGACGGCGGGAGAGTAGACAGCCTGCGCTGCGTAGCAGAGGGAGTAATGTATGACTGACGGCGGGAGAGTAGACAGCCTGCGCTGCGTAGCAGAGGGAGTAATGTATGACTGACGGCGGGAGAGTAGACAGCCTGCGCTGCGTAGCAGAGGGAGTAATGTATGACTGACGGCGGGAGAGTAGACAGCCTGCGCTGCGTAGCAGAGGAAGTAATGTATGACTGACGGCGGGAGAGTAGACAGCCTGCGCTGCGTAGCAGAGGGAGTAATGTATGACTGACGGCGGGAGAGTAGACAGCCTGCGCTGCGTAGCAGAGGGAGTAATGTATGACTGACGGCGGGAGAGTAGACAGCCTGCGCTGCGTAGCAGAGGGAGTAATGTATGACTGACTGCGGGAGAGTAGACAGCCTGCGCTGCGTAGCAGAGGGAGTAATGTATGACTGACGGCGGGAGAGTAGACAGCCTGCGCTGCGTAGCAGAGGGAGTAATGTATGACTGTTGTTTCGTTTTCACGTCTGCAAGTACTGACAGACTGCAGTCTGCAACCCATTACAATTTGAACTGACAATTTTGCACCTTGTCCAATATCATGAAAACGTACATAAGCCATAAATCACAATTTTGCCCTCATCCAAACCATATTTTTCATCTATAAATCAATCAATCAAAAATGTAATTATTTGATCTATTTCAAAATTCTCATGTATTTGTCCTATTTCTACTTGTTTTGTGGTCTGTATGGATTAAAAAAATAATATTACAACTTATATATTTTATCACGGGAGCGAGAGCCGTAAATTTTTCAGGGATTAAAATAACCTTTCCAAAGAACTAAAGATACCTATCGTGTGCTTCTAGTATGGACCCTCTTCGAAATATCATTATATTTAACATAGATACATTTAGTATCTATGTTTAAAAATGAGAAAACTCGTGGTTTTTATAATTCCTAAATAAAAAAATTGATTATAAAATCGACAAGTTTGCATCCTACGCCCGATTAAAATGTTTTCAGCAATTCAAGCATGAATTATATTATTACTACAAAGTTATGGATTAGACAAAGGGCGATATAAAAATATGAAACAAATTAAAAGTGATTGATAAAGGTATATAATATTACGTTGTCTAATGAAGGTCTGTTAAGACCCTACACATAAAAGGGATTATAATGATGAGGGTCGTATTGTTTAGTTCTTTAATTTTTCCCTTTTTTAGGCCACTGCTACATTTTTAATCCACTGAAGGGATGAGCTAACAAGACTTATTTTCATGTTTGCTGATTAAAATCTGTTATATACGAAGCATAATACCTATTATAAATATTAATTTTAGACGTACATTACAGCTTAATCGATGTAATACGGGATTGTTCATAAACTTACCTATTGAGGTACTTTTAAAATATTTTTTAATGAATTGAATTAAATAGACAGACAATAAAAGGCCGGTTTCCGTAAAGGTGACTTTCCGATTCTTCCGCCACAGACAAAAATTCAAATAAAATGCCACTTTATGACCTAGGTATAGGTTTCATTTTGCTATACGCTACTACAAAGCAGTGGCAGTGTTGCTGCTTTAGGTGTAAACGTTTGCTGTAACAAGATGTAGACGACAGTCCTCACTCTGTCAGGGTTAAGCCCGCGGGGTCAAACCCTCTCGGAAATGTCATTCAGGGTTTTGGGTCAACAATAATTAATTTCTCAAGCAAACCCCATCCCGGCTGAATTAAATAATCGCCTGTGCTAACGTTACTAAATAAATTATGAGCATTCGCTTTGAAGTCGAATAATTACTGAAAGAATTTGTTTTCGTCTTCAGTCCGGCGGCAAATCTGGATGGTCGCCAACAGACCTGTATTTCTTGATTTTCGACCTGTACTTCGCGATTCTGTTGTTTTTAAGCATCGGAACTGTATTGAAGCTGGATTGATTAGCTTACAGATACACTATAAGGCTAAACAACCTAAAAACAAACCATTCTAAAGTGCAATAATTTGTGATATCTCATTCAATCTTTCACAAAACATATTGCGAGAATGTTGTACATCACGTCTCATAATTACTAAAAATATTTGGCATGTACAACTGACATACATGAACATTCTATTAATAATATATTTTATGCTGTGAAAACAATATGGTTAGTCAAGCAATTTTAATGAATGCTCGTGACAGCGCGCGGTAACCGTGAGGCAACACGATTTTCTCAGAGCGAGCCTTTGCCATGCAAATTACTGTCACGGTATTGGCTGCGACTGAGGCTGCGACAATTTTATTGAAAGCGTGAAGCAGTTTTATTGTTAAATCAGCTCTCGAAGCGATGATTTCGTAAAAGTTAAGGATATAATGCGTATAATGCCCGCCTTCAGTCAGCGGTTGTTGTGTAAACGCTACTAAACTTTCCCATAATATAGAATTTTAGGAGACGCAAGTTTTTGCGTAACCCTAATAATCGGCCAAGTGCGAGTCGGACTAGCGCACGAAGGGTTCCGGTTCCGTACCGGTATAGAGCGAAAATAGACAAAAAATTGTGTTTTTTGTATGGGAGCCCCCCTTAAATATTTACTTTATTTTAATGTTATCATTATCTGGAGCAGAAATACCTTTTCGTCCCTTTTGCCGTGGAAACAGGAGGTACCTGGTGTAACGAAGCGAAAGCTTTCGTTCGCCAGCTTGGACGTCGGTTGTGGGAATCGGGTAACGATCCCCGCTCCGGGGCGTACCTGGCCCAACACGTCTCCCTGGCCATTCAGTGTGATGGGGACATTTGAGCATGGTACGCTGCGGGGTGGTCTTTTTGATTAAGCTTTTTCCTTTTTTTTTTTAATTCTAGCCTAGCTATAGCGGTTCTTGAGATACAGCCTGGAGACATACAGACGGACGGACAGACATCGAAGTCTCAGTAATAGGGTCCCGTTTTTACCCTTTGGGTATGGAACCCTAAAAAGTAGTTTCGGCTCCTGGTTGTATCGGCAAAAGTTGTCTGATTTTAAAGGTTATGCCGTTATATTTATGTTCCCTACACTCCAAACTTCCGCGTTTTCCGCTCCGACAATTTTATCTTTGTGCCACGCAAGGCGGCCATTGAAAAAAGAAAACCCATATTACTTCACAAAGTTTCGATCGTAATGTGTGTCCTCCACATAAAAAGGTACCTTCGGGTTTAGGTTGAAGGAATTAAATGAAAATCTTTTTTAACCGAATGAGGTTTATTCTGTTCTTTGACGTGGATTATTTTTATGGATCTCTACAATAATAAATAATTCTTATTATATATGCGTATGTATGTTTATTTTAAAGTGCAAGTTGCATGCTATAAAAAGCATCGCAATCATGACAGTAAGGCCGGTATAAATAGTCAGTACTCAAGACGCATCTCGGTCTCAAGACGCGGTTCGGCTCTGTGATTGGTTCAAATTTTGACAGCCAACCAATCACAGAGCCTGAACCGTGTCTTGAGACCGAGATGCATCTTGAGTGCTGACTATTTATACCGGCCTTAATCATCGTTATTCATCATAGCCTAACGTGTACATAAGCCTTAATAGGCTTCGTACAGACGTTATTGTAGAATCTATTATATGTAATATTATCTTTGTTAATACGTGAAACCAATATCAAGCTTAAAATAACAATATTCTTCTGTGGTATATTCTGCCTTAGAACCAATAGTATTAATTATTTTGGGTCTTAGCCTGGCATTTATTTACTCCGAATTATTCCATTATAATTTGACGCTTTCAATCTTAAATGATGCCGATAGATAGCGACAAGTTGGCAAGCCGCAAGATTAAAGTCTCCGGCTGATCCCTGAACAAATTGGTCGGGTAATGAGATAGTTGGGAAGCGGGCGGGATTACCTCTAAATGAATCAAACTTAGCCGGGATTGATCGTATCAATTAGCCTGATACTGACGTGCTTTTTGTAATTTGCACCAACGATTGTTCGAGACGTTTTCCGACGAGAATTGGGGTTGGGAGTTGGGACTGTGAGTTTTGGTATTGGTATTATGAGAACATAAATTCCAGTTGGATAAACTGTTATCATCTTATACTGTACTAGCTGTCCCGGCAAACGTTGTTTTGCCATTTAAAGTATATTTTCTACATCATCAGTTGATACATGTTTTACCCCCTCTTTTGTCCCCTAAGAAGGTGTGGGGGGGGGAAGGTCATACACCAGATGTTAAGTTGAAAAACACAGTTAATACCTAATATGAAGTACGTCCACTAAAGAAAAAAATTGTATACAAAATCTGACCCCTCTTTGGTCCCCAGAGAGGGTTGAGAGGGGAGGGGGGGAGGATTTTTATACACCAGATGTTGAGTTGGAAGAAGACAAATATAATATATCTGTGAAAACCGTATGAAAATCTGTGAAAACCGTATGCAAATCGGATCAGTAGTTTTCGTGTTAAAGAAAAAAGTTTGATACAAAATCTGACCCCCTCTTTTGTCCCCTTAGAGGGGTGGGGGGAAAAAATTTTATACACCAGATGTTAAGTTGGAAGAAGATAAATATATCTGCGAAAACCACATTCAAATCGGATCAGTATTTTTCGTGTGATGCTGGAACAACCATACAGACAGACAGAAAGAGTGACAGACAGACAGACAGACAAAAAACTAACCACATTTTTGGCTTCTATAGCGATGTAGTGACAAAGGTGTAATTTCGGGTGTCATTTCATATCTTTTATGTACAGAATTTTCATTTCTACAACAGAATATTGTCTTCCCTCCGCACGCGCTTTGGTGACGCCCACTATCGTAATATTTTAATTTCGCCATAATTTCAAAACCAAATGTCCAATTTTAATTATTTAAAGACCAAATATTATCTACATAAACTGTACTTAGTGATAAAATAATTTATTTTGATAAGGATTAATAGCGTGAGTAAAATATATCCGTTTAAATATAGTCCAAAAAAAATTCAGGATTTTTAAATAAATAAATGGTTATTGTGCCTCACTCGACATAGATAGGTATAGTGTGTCGCGGACTTTTTTGTAGATATTTATAAGATCTACAATTACTTAGAACATTTTATGGTTCTATCTTTTATAGTTTAGGCAGCATACGCAAAATAAGTAACTTTTCTAGCTGATTTTTTACACCTTGCGTCCGAAAAACTCAAATATCTTACGGAACCCTACTTTTTTCCAAAATAAAATGTAGCCTATGTTCAGCAGAAATAATGTAAGATTCCAATAGCAAAAGAATTTTTCAAATCGGTCCAGTAGTTTTGGAGCCTATTCGACTCAAACAAACAAACAAACAAACAAACAAACAAAAAATCAAATCTTTCCTCTTTATAATAGTAGTGTAGATTGAGTGAAAGTTATGTATTTTTAAGCAAGCAGGTTCTGAGAAACGGCAGCAAGTATTCTTTTGTTTTGTAAGTTTTTTTTCTAAAATTGTAGTCAAACGCGTTGTAATTATTCGTCAAAACACGAAATATCTGTCATTTACGTTATGTTATTATTTGGATTTTTAATGGTATCTGAACTGGATCGTAGCAGTATCATATTCGGATTTACTAAAATCGGATAATGGTCTGAGGCGGTTGTAAAACTGTACGGTCAGCCGATGCATCAATTTACAACGACGCAATTATTTACACGCACGTGCTACGGAAACCATTTTCTGAACATACATCAAATTATTTACAACCGTTTTATATTTGCGTATTTATCGACAAATTTATTGTAAGCTGGAGTTATTGGTCGGTAAATTAACGCAGTCACTGCAATCTGTTGTACTGGTCCGATGGTTTGACGGAGGCGTCAGGTGCACCGTACAGGCCGAGCAGAGCCATTTTTGGGTCGCACGTCGCGATGTGTTTTACGCATGAAATACAATAAAGCTTTTCTCGACTATACGCCAAATCATACAAGAATCTTACGTTTCTAGGAAGCATCAGGCGCTCGCCGAGTGTTTTTTTTTTTTGCGTCTAAGTGTTTTTACACTCAGACGTATGTAAAAAACATGTTATTTTACTCTTATATTATGTAGCCACTTGCCTGCATTCAAAATAGCCTAATTCCTACTATTGCTACCTAAGTGCGTCCAGGGATTACTGCGTAAAAGATCAACGAAAGCCCTGGTTTTATCCTGGAAAATAAGATAGGCAAAGGAAAATACGATAAGCATGCATTTTAGTAAATACCTAAGGATGGTATGTTATTTTATAAGGTAGCAAAATCTACGAAATAAAATTGAGAATTTTCAGTCTACCCAATCCAGATAAGATAACTTTATCATAATGTTAATTTAGAAATAAATTACATCAGGGCCCCATCTTCCGGCATCCCCCTCATCAATAAAATGATTAGCGCGTTGGGACGAGACTGCATCGGCTTCCACTATTAATATTAAATCTTCATTTTGAATTTAAATTAGGAAGACTTGATCGGTATAAAAATTGTGGGAATTTTTATTGACTTTGAGGTCGTTTCCTGCGTTGAAAGTTCAAAAAAAGTTTTGTTAGAGCAATGCAATTGGGTATATTGTCTGTATAATACATGGAAAAATTCGTGACGCTGGGGCGCTTTCCCATACAAATCACAAAAAAAAATTTGCACTTTCATCGCAGCTACTTTCACAGTGAACTCTATATGGGGTCCCCCATAAAGAGTTCACTGTGAAAGTAGCTCCCCTACACAGTACACACCCTAAAGTAAATTTCACTTAGTTTATCACACCTTGTGTAAATTGACTCGTGTGAATTTTAAAGGGTTTATGTTTGGTTTCAGGGTAACCGCGATCACCGAAACCGAAATCAACGTTAGAGCTACCATTGCAGCTTGGTATAATTTGGCCACTCTAAGTGTTCCATTTGTTTCTTAATATTTGTTATATTTCAGATATCGTAAAACGGCTCCATTTCAGATGAATATCTGAATATTTGCTGTTTAATTTATCAAATTAATTATTATCACCTAATCTAGTTAATTGTAAAGTGTGTGATAGAATACTATCTACGATTTCTTTAAAAACCATTCAATACGTATTAATAAAAACGTTACAAAGCAACGAGGTTGATCGGAGTGCCTTGTAATGTCCACGTATTTTTCATGACGACATTTTACGAGCTTTCAACCCCAATATACTTTTTACAGCCACGCCATCATCGCCGCAATATTTGCTAAGATATTAGAAACGACGTACACTTTTACCGAAATTGGAATTACATAGGTATTGAGTTTTATGCTCGTATTTTTAGCTCACGACGAAGACACTTTGTGAGAAGATTTTCTTAAAAGTTGTGCATTTTATCGAAAATATTTCAGGTGAAAAATGATGACTCCATTTAAAAAAAAATTGAAAATTAGTTCTGAATAGCTCTATCTAGCTCTCTACTATTGGCAGTCGGGTAGAAACGAGAAACCAAAGACCTGTAAACCTAGTAGAAACATATTATTACCTATAATACCCGATTTGCTCAAGAAAAGGCAAAATTCTACATTCCCAGGGGAATTTCTTAATGTGAGTTTTTTTAGTATCCTCCAAAAAAGACAGCCAGTCATTAACTTTTTTTACCTGATTGTACCAATGTGATGCATAAATAAAACTTTAACAAAGTATATTAATTGCATGTTATACACAGAAGTTGACTAGGTACCTCGTTAAAAGGAATCTCTATGGAAACAGGTACCAACTTAATTTCTATGAGTTGTATGTATGTACTTGCTTTGTCCACATTGTGCCTTTTTTTGTTCATCAAGGGCATGCGTTATAGCGCAGTCAACAGCGAACGTGAGGCATGCCCGTGACGCACATTAAAATCGTAGCGCTCGCTATGACACTTTTCTTTCAACGCGGGTGGATTTTGATGCATTCAATTATCGAATATGTCAAATGAAAGTTGAATAAAAAGAAGATGACGAAAATTGAAGATGAAATTGCATAATGTGGACATAGCTTATTGTGTGTATTGTGTTCCATTAAGGCGGGATTATAGGCCACTGACATTTTAGAATTTGGGGAAAACTATTGTTTAAATTTTAAGCGAAAAAACCGGCCAAGTGCGTGTCGGGCCACGCGCAATGTAGGGTTCCGTAGCACCGCTAGTTTTTGAAAATTTTTGTATGGTCAATGAATGTATATGAACATGTTTTACACTACTAACAGTATCATCTCAAAGGACTTTGAACGAAAAGTTCCTTTATACTTCGCCGAATACATTTTTTTAGTTGATCGACTATTACTCAATAACTTGTGAAGTCAACTTAGCCGTGATAGTTTTCCTTTTAAATTTAGCATATTTCCTACTCCCGTAAATTTTTTCACATTTCCAGAAGCAACCGTTTAGCTGGTGGAAGGGGGGGACACTGGACTCTAACGATTTTTTCCACTTTAAAACTTAATATTTCACAAATGGATCCCTAAATCTAAATATTTTTAAAAAACCTATCCAACGACACCCCACACGATGGGGTGGGCGCGAAAAAAAAAATTCATCCCCGCTTGATGTGTAGGGGAGGTACCATAAAAAAATATTTTTTAAATATTTTATGTACCATTTTGTCGGCATTATTAATATGTATATTAATGTCAAATTACAGCTTTGTAGGTCCTATAGTCTCTGAGCGAAACCGCGGACGGACAGACAGACAGACGGACGGACAGACCGAAACTATAAGGGTTCCTTGTTGACTACGGAACCCTAAAAATTAGTAATTACTCTTGTGTGGTAAAATGTTACTTACCCACTTTAGCCCCTCATGTAGTTACGGAAAAGTTTCCTCCTGTTTTATAACTTTCCATCTTTCATTCGTTAACGACTTTAATGTTTTAATGTTAATATGATGCACTATATTTCCCTATGGGAGAGGGTCACTGAAGCGTTGGGGATGTACTACTAAATAATTAATTTATTACAATCCCACATATACATAATATAGTATGTTTTGCCGGCTTGTAATGTATTATGCACGCTGCAAAGTTAAGACTTTACCATGTTGGACCCTAAATGTACATAAATATCAACCCTCGCACTGCATTAATTTATTAAGTTCCTTTGTAGTATATCTTGAGGATGATTTATTATTATTGGTTAGTTACTAACTGACGAGCTACCTAACTTTACTACTGCTACTTTTTAGGGTTTCGTAGCCAAAATGGCAAAAAACGGAACCCTTATAGATTCGTCATGTCTGTCTGTCTGTCCGTCCGTATGTCACAGCCGCTTTTCTCCGAAACTATTAGAGCTATACTATTGAAACTTTGTAAGTAGATGTAGTCTGTGAACGGCATTAAGATTTTGATGCAAAAATGGAAAAATTATTAAAAATTTTAGGGGTCCTCATAGGTACAATTGAAACAAAAAAAAATTTTTCATCTAACCTATAATGCGTGTGGGGTATCTATGGATAAGTCTCCAAAAATCATATTGAGGTTTCTCATATCATTTTTTTCTAACCTCAATAGTTTGCGAGAGAGACTCTTCCAAAGTGGTAAAATGTGTCCCCCCCCCTCTAAATTCTAAAGTAGGGGCATGATAATTCTAAAAAAAATATATGATGTAGATTACTATAAAAACTACCAACGAAAATTGGTTTGAACGAGATCTAGCCAGTAGTTTTTTTATACGTCATAAATGGTAAACCTTAATCTAAATTTCATTAAATCGACTGAAATATAAAAATAAATCAAAAACCTTTTAATTTCATAAAAATAAACCTTATTGCTGCTGCGGAACCCTTCATGGGCGAGTTCAACTCGCACTTGGCCGCTTTTTTGTAAGTTAAATATTAAATAACATCCTACTTGGTAAGAGGTTAATTTAACTAGATCATCTTAATATGTTAAATATTACTTTATGGCGTTGTCTGTAGCTTGTTTATACGCTAAGTGTCCTACATAAGACGCTCCACTCAATATAACAGACCACGGTCTAAATAGTACTAAGCAAAAAGTAAAAAAGAATATAATAATTATTATTATATACGGTCGAAATGAGAAACCTCCTCCTTTTTGGAAGTCGGTAAAAAATATAAAACAGTAATCCATTGTTTCTATATTGATCCTCGATAATCAGAATATTATATTCATAAGCCGACCGTGGTCTGATACTATATGAGGTTGTATGAGTTTTGCGGCTTTTACATGTTGAGCGTTCTGTAAATTGTGGTTATTTCTCTTCTGAAACTTTGATACATAAACGAGGAGTGCCCTCCATGCGCATAGTAAATTCGTTATTTCGAAACTTTCACGAGTATAGATCCAGTCCTAACTTTCATATTAAAGAGTTGCTACTATTGCATTTAATTTTAATGTTTAAATATACATGTAGAAATGCAGTTTTAATGACTATATTCTTTTACATTTTTTCTAAACCAATAAAAACCGACCGAGTGCAAGAAGAAATCTAAAATGAAAATTTCACCAATTGCGTAGGTAGCTGACCTACGGAACGATCACGATCGTTCCGTAGGTACCAGCCGAGTCTCAAGAAATAATATTAAAGCGGGTAGTTTTATAGTTCAGACAGACAGACAGACAGACAAATGTACTGTGTTAACCCTTGAAAACAGAACCCAAAAAAATATAATGAAGAAATATCGCGATTCGCGACTGTAAAATATGTACCTAGGTTCTTCGCATTTATCCATATCCACTATCCAGACTTCAAAGTGGAAACACTTCGCCATATTCTTCCTGTGCTCGAAGCGGAGCAATTTATCTAATGGACTAGATGCTTGTTTCGACGCTATTTTTACTAGCCAGCGTTTGTTGCCGCGACGATAAAGAACAAGAAATGAATCGAAGTTTTATATCATACTTTAAACTAGAAGTTACAAAGTTTTAAGTCTGGTGCTCTCGATACTTGAATCTTTAGCAGAACGAACTGTTATCATTATTTAAAAAATATTAACTGCCGCACTCCTGCATACACACATTCATCTCTGAGTACAGCTGCAGTCAGTACTTATGGACCTAAAAGCCTCTGCTAGCTGAGTGAACGCCCGTGGCGGCCGCAGAAAAGGATGGTGAATCTCGCGGTTTAGCTGCCAAACCGCACATTCGGGCGGGCGCATATATTATATTATTATGATAAAACCAGTTTTAGATATATGCGTGGCGGACCCTAAGGTCCGCCACGCATATATCTAAAACTGGTTTAGTTTAAAACTGGTCACGCACATCCCTAAGGATCCCTAAGGATGTGCGTGACGGACCTCAGCGCTGTTCAAACATTTGTGCGTCCGCGCGGGATGTAAAAATTTTGAACAACGCATCAACTAAATTACTAAAATACTAAGAAAAGCACACAGCACTTAACTTTATCTTCTGTGTAGGTGCTGCAGGCGCCTGTTCCTGCGATTTCACACACACGATGTAGCGGGCGCGGTAATAGATATCTCACCAAAAACATACCTGTTAAAACGGGGCCAAGTTCCTATTCACTAATTGTTCGCCTTAAAAAAGAGTTGAAATCCAATTCAATGCCAAGTTTAGATGCACTTCCAAATCGATCATAATCATCTTCATCAACAGCCTGATCCTAAATACTTCTAAATTTGAACTTGGCAGGTATTCATGCTAGTAGCACTTGATAATGTATAATTTTTAAATTTAAATATAAGATATCTATGTGATTAAATTAACCTGCCAAGTTCAAATTTAGAAGTATTTAGGATCAGGCTGTTGATGAAGATGATTATGATCGATTTGGAAGTGCATCTAAACTTGGCATTGAATTGGATTTCAACTCTTTTTTAAGGCGAACAATTAGTGAATAGGAACTTGGCCCCGTTTTAACAGGTATGTTTTTGGTGAGATTTCAATACTTTTTTTAAGGAATCATACCAATTTGTTTCTTTCCTCCTCATCTTATTTCAGTGTATTTACTTAAGTACATATTAATTTTTATCTCAAATTCATAGATGAGCCGACTCACGCTTGACCAATTTCTCAAATTTCTTAATTTTTTGTTAATCTACATATAACAAACAACCTGTGTGCCAAATTTCATAACGCTACGACAACTGGAAGTGGCCTAGAGGTTTTGATTACCGATTTTTATCTCAAATTCATAGATGAGCCGACTCACGCTTGACCAATTTCTCAAATTTCTTAATTTTTTGTTAATCTACATATAACAAACAACCTGTGTGCCAAATTTCATAACGCTACGACAACTGGAAGTGGCCTAGAGGTTTTGAAGCCGACTCACGCTTGACCAATTTCTCAAATTTCTTAATTTTTTGTTAATCTACATATAACAAACAACCTGTGTGCCAAATTTCATAACGCTACGACAACTGGAAGTGGCCTAGAGGTTTTGAAGCCGACTCACGCTTGACCAATTTCTCAAATTTCTTAATTTTTTGTTAATCTACATATAACAAACAACCTGTGTGCCAAATTTCATAACGCTACGACAACTGGAAGTGGCCTAGAGGTTTTGATTACCGATTTTTATCTCAAATTCATAGATGAGCCGACTCACGCTTGACCAATTTCTCAAATTTCTTAATTTTTTGTTTATCTACATATAACAAACAACCTGTGTGCCAAATTTCATAACGCTACGACAACTGGAAGTGGCCTAGAGGTTTTGATTACCGATTTTTATCTCAAATTCATAGATGAGCCGACTCACGCTTGACCAATTTCTCGAATTTCTTAATTTTTTGTTAATCTACATATAACAAACAACCTGTGTGCCAAATTTCATAACGCTACGACAACTGGAAGTGGCCTAGAGGTTTTGAAGCCGACTCACGCTTGACCAATTTCTCAAATTTCTTAATTTTTTGTTAATCTACATATAACAAACAACCTGTGTGCCAAATTTCATAACGCTACGACAACTGGAAGTGGCCTAGAGGTTTTGATTACCGATTTTTATCTCAAATTCATAGATGAGCCGACTCACGCTTGACCAATTTCTCAAATTTCTTAATTTTTTGTTAATCTACATATAACAAACAACCTGTGTGCCAAATTTCATAACGCTACGACAACTGGAAGTGGCCAGTGAATTTTGATTACCGGTCAGTGAGTCAGTGCCAAAATTAGCTATTTTTACAAGGAAATATTTCAGGATCTAACAAATCTATATGTATGAAATTTGGTATATTGCGTAAGTACTAGTATATAATTAGGTAGGTAAAATTTTATCTTTGCTCTCGCAATAGGCACTGAGATACAAGGGGGTCAAAAGTGCGTCGAAACCGTTCGTGTAAATAGTGCACGGCATGCGCGCGGCCTGCTGGAACTTGGCCGCGCACTCCGTGCGCTTTGATTCGCGGCGGTTCACAGCTGATTGTAGTTCCAGCTATACGTTGGTACGAATTACTATAATCACAGAATAATAATATAATAACATTCTATTAATAGTTAATCACAGATTAATAATATAATAATATTATTATACTGTAGGTACTAAATTGTGATAACACAGCGCTTTTTCTTAAAAATTGCCACCATTCAATTAAGGATGCACAGCTGACCCTAACTTGACTACATACTTAAACCTAGATCATTAGGCATTGAAATAATCTAAATTTGCTCGAAATACTTTTTTCATAATCATTAAATTCATCAGTCTTTTATTCAAGTAAAACTAACTTGGCGATGATTCCGCGTCGTCCTTTTTCACCTGGCATATGAAAGACGGGTATGAGTGTGAAGAGAGAAGGACGATGTCTGATTTTTAGGATCAGTATTTTTACGAATAACTTTCGTTTGGCGCTTTCAATAATTGAATGCATCAACGAACGCAACGCCAACATTGTCATTTTTGTTCAGTTGCAATGTCTGTCAGCTTATTGTAACATAATATGCGACGAGAACATATTTTTACTCCGTGGAATATGTGCGGCTTATTTGGTCATAAGTCATAACCCATAAGAAATTCAAGAAAAAAAGAACAAAGCGAAAGTTTTGGATACGGTCAGAGCGCATGCGTCGCAGGCCTGTTTCACGTGCGCTGTTGACTGCGCTATGACGCATGCCCTTGATGAACAAAAAAAGGCACAGTGTGGACATATAGCTATACAGATGACTCATGACATCGTTTCAGGCTTGTAACGGGCCTACAGTCCTTATTATTCTATTATCGATGGTACAACGATACACGCAAACGTCGAATCTATACTGCGCCCCGGAAGAAGGAAAACTGAACAATATAAAGAAGCGTCGAAGTGCATAAGTAACACGAGTGGCATGGCAAAGATGCATCGTTACTAGGGATGTCCGCTTTTGTATCGATACCTTAAGTAGCTGCAGGTCTTAATATTAAAGTAAACTTAATAGACTAACAGTAATTTTACATAACATACAGTTACTTCGCGCACACAAGTTATTTCAAGCACGAAAGCATGCTTCAACCGAGCAGTTGCTGCTTACGAGCACATGTGTCCAAGCAAAATAAACATGCTTGCTTGGACTACACGTGCTCGTTTACCTTAAATTTAAATAAGACGTAGAATGAAGCTGATAAATATTATCTATACTTAACTTAAGAATCAAGAATAGTTATTTTAAAAACAATAGTGATAACTGATAACTATATTTTATATTTTTATTAAACTGAACTTAAGCCACTTCCATCCTTTTGTTTAACTTTACCAATAAAATATAGCATTCATGTTAGATTTTGCATGTGCAAAATCTAACATGTTCTATCTAACATGTAAAATCTAACATGTTCATTTTTCATGCATTCATGTTAGATTTTGCATGTGCAAAATCTAACATGAATGCATGAAAAATGAACAGAATATTATATAGGGTTATGAAACTACATTTTTTGGTAACTTCGCTGTCGAAGTTATCGAATTCTTGTAGTCGAACTTGCATTACATAGTACAAAACTACCTGACCACATACTACATCGACCACATCAAACTTTTTTCAATACACTATCGATACTTTACCTCCAAAAACGTTTCTGCATCCCTTATCGTCATACACGTCCCGATGCGGCAGTTTATTCCACATTATTTCTCGGTCTTCGGTTAAAATTCCGTTGCTGCCTCGAGAACAACTCCGCAGGGAATACAAATTCCATATATTTCTATACCGAGTCACTCTGAACCGCGGAAGTTAGAACAAACAGCAAATTGTCGTTTCACTTCTCTGGATTTTCCGATAACACTTCGATTGTATGTAAGTAGCTAGGTAACTCCTGGATACATTTTCTATTTATCTTTAATTTCAGATTCATTTAATTATTGTCGCTAAAAACTATAAAATTAAGAATGCTTGAAAAGTTGAGGAGGAATGGCGCATATTATTCGATTTTTAGATCTCTTTGGTGGGGCGAGGAGTAAGCGGGGCGGATGCACGCACGCAGGAACACGCTATTGGTAGATGCTTGTCCTGACGGATTCTTATTGGTAGATAATGGTCAGGCAGCGACACTTTGTTTGTTAATATTGACATTGTACGCCAATCCCTCTCCAGTTTCGCCAAACGATCTTTTAAAGTTGAACGCGGCCTAAATCCTAATCAATAACACTTCGACAACTAAGAAGAAAAAATTAAAACTTTTCCCTATTCATTCAACGTCTAAATATTTTCTTTTATAAAATGCTAGATCATTGAGATATCGACATACAAAGGGCCAATCCCTAGCTAATAAAATGAAAAATAAAAGAGGATATTAGATTTCAATGGCGGAGAAGCGATAAAAATACTACTTTGCATCGGTATTAAAACGCAAAAGCTATTTTCTTATTATTGCTGTTTCCGTCATCTAAAGAAAATTAATTACATATAACCTGCATTTTGTAATTAATTTTTAATTTATTTGAGTAACAACCACAACTCTATAAAATTTCTGTTTAAGTATAATATTAAGTACCTTTGATAATATAGTTTATTGTTTATGGTAGCTAACAGAAAATCAATTAAAACTTAATTAATGCCTTATCATACATTTATGAACTACTTTGAGTCCAATAAAAGGTTATAAACATTCATTAAACTACATTAACAGTTAGGTAGCCTGTTTGTTATACCAACTTGCATTAATTAAAGGTAAAAGCTGCAACTCGAAAACTAAAAGTAGGTGAATAAAAGTAAATGTTTCACAAATAAATAATACTTAACATTTATTATTAAGTAGATACTTACAGTACAAATAAATAATACACCTTTGAGTCCTTATACGCTAATATAAAATGGAAAACAGATAAGATTAAGCTAACAGAATCCTTACTCACAACCGATGTGAGGCTCATTTAAATACGGAAAGTAGGTCAGATTTATAATATAGTCAACGTTGTCCCGTAAAAACTTTTCCGCCGTATAATGTGCCTGAAAAATTAATTTATTGGCAAAGTTGGCAGTGCACAAAATAAATTATTAAGCGCTCAGGGCGCGGCCCCGAGCGCGTAGGGCTTCTTGTCGTTGGTCCTGAGGTAGTAAATTCCGTCCTTCCTGAAACGAAACAATAGAAAAAATCACGACGGCTTCATTGTGAACGTTACAAAGAATGCTTTGTACGAAATGTTTGCGCGAGAATATTGAAGTAGCTCCGGTTATTTTTTGATAAGCGACAAGTTGAAATGGCTACAAATATTAAAGAATTCGATTCAGGGCTATATTTTAAACATCAATTCATACGATCTGTGCAGAAGCCTAGGTAAAAATTACCTTTTGCCCGAAAAGACCAAGATCAAAATGATTTATCTGGTATTTTAACCGACCCAAAAAGGAGGAAGTTCTGTTCAGCTGCAGGTATATTTATTTACTTATCTATACTGCTAATTCATATCCCACTACCAAGTTAGTTCAAAATTAAGTACTAGTAAATTCATATTAAATCTACCACCCTTGTAGAGTCCATTTATTGCAGATCATTTAATTCTTCTGTTTTATGACCACTGCAATAGACAGGGGTTGAGTTACGAGCAGCAAAGATTCCCTTACAAAGCTTTTGTTACGGACAGTATTCGCCCATAGGTTTTGTCGCTGGCTCGGATCGGACTCGAAGATTCCAAGCTTCTACCGAGTTATCTTGCAGAGCAGGGGCGTAAATTAAACACCAAGTTTGAGGAGAACATTTTCCCCAAAACGCATCTTGCTTACCCGGCTCACGGCAATGCCGTAGAGAGAGCACCCCCGATTCGCCTAATCTTCCGTCTCACTTTCGCTATCGGAAGGTGCTATTTTCCTCAATTTTCCCTATTTGCCGTGAGCCAAGGTAATTAAAACGCATTTTGGGAAATTCTTTATTTATCATTTTACAATACATAACTTATTCTACGTATTTACACTTACATATAACAAAGTTATAACCATACAAAGTTAAGAGTGAAGGCAATCTACATAATTTACACACACATTTTTCCGAATATTTTCCAAGTTTCTCTAATTTTCACTACATATTTTCCGGTTCCTATTAGCTAACATACTATTTTAATAAAATAACAACTTTTTACCTCTTAGGGAGCCACAGATTTATCACAATTCACTTCTAAAGTTTATTTCTAAAAACACTTGTTTTCACTCACATATTTCACTATTATCAAGTTCGTATGCACTCACTATTGTGTCTTTCGGGTGCGAGGCCGCTGTCCTCAACATCCTCCCCCCGGCGCAGTAGCCAGGGTCTACGCAGCCTTCTCCGGTGACTGCGGGCTCGCTGTGTCCACGGTCGACTGCAGGCTGGCTGGTCTCGCTGTCGGCTGCCCGGCTGAGCGCGAGCTGTCTGAGCTCGCCGCGACTCGTTCCGGCGACTGCGAGCCGACTAGGCCCGCCGCTGGCTGCCCTGCTGAGCGCGAGCTGTCTGTGCTCGCCGCGACTCGTTCCGGCGACTGCGAGCCGACTAGGCCCGCCGCTGGCTGCCCTGCTGAGCGCGAGCTGTCTGTGCTCGCCGCGACTCGTTCCGGCGACTGCGAGCCGACTAGGCCCGCCGCTGGCTGCCCCCCGGGTGCAGTCTGCTCCTCCTCCGGCGCCGTCTGCTGGTCCGGCGCCGTCTGCTCCTCCGGCGGCGACTCGATTACCGCCAGCTTTGATGTTGGCCGGCGGAACACTCCACTACGAGTGCGCACGTCCGCGCAACGCACTCGTCCGTCCGGGCCTGGGTAGACCCGGTGTACGACTCCGCGCGGCCATGTATTGCGCGGCAGCGCGGGGTCCACGACGATCACCAGGTCCCCGGGGGCCAGATTGCGGCCGCTCCTCGGGGCTCCGCAGCGGGGCGTGAGCGTCGGGAGATACTCTCGCACCCACCGCCGCCAGAACTCGTCCGCCAAGGCCTGCGCGACCCTCCATGTCTTCTTGTCGGCCGGCTCGCACGGCCCGACGTATGGTTGTCCGGTGGACGACCCTATGAGGAAATGGTTAGGTGTGATCGCCTCTGGGTCGTCGGGGTCCACGGAAACGTGAACGAGCGGTCGAGCGTTCACGGAGTACTCCGCCTCGGTCATCAGGGTCTGGAGCACCTCTTCCTTCGGTGCTTTCTCGTTCAGTGTAGTGAGTAGCGCGGTTTTCACCGACCTCACCAGTCTCTCCCAGGCGCCCCCTTGGCTCGGCGCCCCTGGCGGAGTGAACTTCCATTTCATGCGGTGTGTGAGGCCCAGCTCGGTCATAGCCGGCGCCCACTCGGCGTACGCTTGCCGCAGCTCGACGTCCGCGCCTCTGAAGTTCGTCCCATTATCACTGTACATGACCGCCGGCCATCCCCGCCGTGCGGCCATTCTTCTCAGCGCCATCAATGCAGAATCGGTCGACAACGAGGACACCAGCTCCAGGTGGACCGCTCGCGTCGTCAAACAGGTGAACAGCGCTCCCCATCTCTTCTCGTGGCGCCGGCCGATGGTGACGATCATTGGGCCGAAGCAATCGAGACCACAGTAGGAAAATGGTCTCTGGAACGCCCCCAGGCGCTCCGGCGGCAGGTCTCCAAGCTGCGGGATTCTCGGGCGCGCCCTCCTCATCCGACAGAAGGCGCAGTTGTAGATGATGCTCCGCACCGTCGGCCGCAGCTTCAGGATCCAGAATTTCTGTCTTAGATCGTTCACTACTCTCTCGCGGCTCCCATGTCCGGCTCTGGCGTGCTCCCTGGCCACCAGCAGCCTCGTGAACGGGTGTCCTCCATCCAGGACAACTGGGTTCTTCATGTCTTCTGGCACCTGCGCTGCTCCGATCCTCCCGTCCAGCGTGAGCAGGCCGTCCTTGTACACCGGGTTGAGTCGGTACAAGGAGCTCCATCTTGGCACCGTCCCTCCGTTTTTCATCCTCTCTATTTCCTGTGCGAAGCTGTCGTGCTGTGATTTTCGGTACCAAAGCTGCTCCGCCTTCTCCAGGTGCCGCACGTCGAGACTGGCGCGACGATCACGACACTTCTCGACGAACAGTAGCACCATCGCCGTGCATCTCACGAGGCGCTCGTATTTAGAAAAGCGACTCACGTCTGGTAGACAGTCCATTCCGCTCGCCTCCGTGGTCTGGAAGGCGACGTGCTCCTCTTGGTCTTCAGTTGGGACGGGACACTCCGCGGGCCACTCGTTCACGGGCCTGCGTAGGAAGTCTGGTCCCTTGAACCAAGGATCCTCTTCGCTCTTGACGACATAGCCCGTTCGGGTGGCCATGTCGGCGATATTATTCTTCGTGCTCACCCACCTCCACTGATGCACGGATGTCAGCTCGGCGATCTCTCCCAATCGGTGTGCGACGTATGGTGTGTATTTCCTGCTTCCGTTCTGTATCCACCACAGAACCACCTGGGCGTCGGTCCAGTAGAAGACCGCATCTGTCTTCCATCTGTGTTCCTCTGCGACGGCGTTCCCAAGCCTCGCCCCAACCAGAGCGGCTTGTAGCTCCAGTCGTGGTATCGTCTGTGTCTTCAGGGGCGCCACCTTAGCCTTGGCCGCTGCCAGCATCACTCGGATTTCTCCATCTTCTTGCTCCAGCCTCCAGTAGACGGCCGCCGCGTACGCGTCTTTGCTCGCGTCGCAGAACACGTGCAGCTGCCGGTTCCTCGTGGGGCTCCCCCCGTTGTAGCTCCGGGGTAGCTCGAGGTGGCTGATGTGCTCCATGTCTCTCAGCCATTGAGTGAAGTCTTCGGCCGACTCCGCCGGCAGCGGCTCGTCCCAGTCCAGCTTCTGACGCCACAGACCTTGCAGGATAACTTTGGCGGTGATGGTGTAGCAGCTCAGTAGCCCCAGCGGATCGTAGATGCTCATCACCGTGCTAAGGGCTTCTCTCTTGGTAGGCGCGCGCTGCAGCTCTCGGACCTCTTTAGGGACTCTTGATAGAGAGGTGTTAAATTTCAGCGTGTCCCCCCGAGGATCCCACAGTATCCCCAGGGTCTTCTGCTCGTTCTTGGTGAGAGGCTGCGCCACATCGTCAGCCAGGCGGTCCACCGGTAGCCCCGTCAGCGCTCGTCGGTCGTTGCTCGTCCATCCCCGCAAGTGGAATCCGCCCATCTTGTGCACCCGGTCCACTTGTTCTGCGACCTGCTTGGCCTTCTCATGGTCTGGATAGCTGTCCACATAATCGTCCATGTAGTGAGCTTCGGTGATGGCGCGATAGGCTTCTGGGCACGATTCTGCGTGTTCTTCTGCATTTCGATTCCGTACCGAGTGTGCCAGGTACGGTGAACACGATGCCCCAAATATCATGACCACCATCTTGTACTTAGAGGGCGGCTCCTCTCGGCCCTCCCTCCACAGGAACATCTGCGCCGGTTGGTCTTCTTTTCTGATCTTCACGCGTAGGAACATCTCTTCTATGTCTGCTTTCACGGCCACGGCTTCCTCCCTGAACCGGAACAATATCCTGGGCAGGGATGTCAGTAGATCGGGCCCCTCCAGTAAGTGATCGTTGAGGCTCACGCCGTTCGTTCTGGCCGCCGCGTCGAAGACCAAGCGCAGCTTGCCCGGTTTGTTTGGGTTCTTCACCGGGAAGTGCGGCAGGTACCAGGTGTTCTCGCTTCCGGCCTCCGTCCCGTCGCATTTCTCCGCATATCCTTTGCGTATGAGGTTCTCCATCTGCCCATGATACTGCACCGCATCTTGGGGGTTTCTGTCGAGCTTGCGTTCTAAGTTCTTGAGCCTCCTCAGCGCGTTGTTATAGCTGAGGGGCAGCTTGACGCCATCCTTGCGCCACAGGAGTCCCACTTCGAATCGACCGTCTTCCGTTCTCTTGGCCGTTCTGCCAAACAGGTCGATGGCTCGCTGTTCCTCGTTGCTCAGCCTCGCCTTAGCCGCTATTCCCAAAGCGTCTATGTCGAAGTGTTTCTTCACCATCTCTTCCAGACGATCGTTTCTGGTTTCCACTGTAGATATATGCAGGATGTTTTCGTTCTCGTCCTGCCGTATGATGCGCTTGGGGATGCTGCCATGTATCACCCATCCAAGCTTCGTCTTAGAGGCTGCAGGCTGGTTCCTCTTCCCGATTCTCAGCTCCCGGGACACGATGAGCTGCCAATTGTCCGTGCCAATGAGAAGTTGGGGTTTCTCGTTCTCGTAGCACATCTCTTCGTTCTTGAGATCGCGCAGGTGAGCGAGTTGCAGAAGGGATTCCGGAACGGATTGAGTTAAGAGATTCAACCCGTTCACAGTTCTCGCGGTGATGTCGTGTCTGGTACCGTCGCGACCTCGTACGCCCAGTTGTACGAGGCGGCTTCTCTCTTCCCTTCTCTCGGCGTTGATCCCGTGCATGCGCAGCATCTTCGGTGGACCGTCCGCGCCGATAGCCTCAGCGACGTCTTCATCCAGCAGAGTCACCGTCGAGCCCTCATCGAACAGCGCGAAGATGTCGGCTTCGCCCCGTGGCCCAACAACTTGAATTCTTCTTATCTTCAGCTTCACCGCGCGGTCGGAGGCAACCGATGCGGTGATCACGGCGTCCTCGATCGGTGGAGCGCCGCCGGACCTCTCCTCGTGTAGTAGTGGGTGGTGAGGCCGCCTGCATCCCTGGATACCGCACTGCTTCGCTCTGCAGTTGTATCTTCTGTGTCGGCTCGATAGGCACAGGAAACACAGCCCTTCTTGCTTGACTGCGTCCCATCTCTTTTGCACACTCAGTTCCTTGAAAGCAGCGCAGCGAAACAGAGCGTGGCGGTCGGTGCATATCGGACACTTCGTTGGTTCTTCGCGCCTTTTCTTTGGCTGGCCGTGGCTCGGTGTGCCTCGGTCCTCTTCCGCTATCGCGAAGACTGGTCTTCTCGTTCTCACTTCGTTCTTGGTGGGAGGTGGACGCGATGTTTCTTTTCTTGAAGCCGGAGCCGTGGTGAATCCGTAGCGCAGTGCTCTGTCCGCTTCTCTCATAAGGAATTCAGAGAGAAGGACGACGTCGGGCTCGTTCCGGTAGCGCGATGTCTCTTCTGCGTAGTCGTACCACTTGCTCTTCTCGTACGGGCTGAGCTTCTCCAGGATGTCTCTCACAAGCAACGGGTTGAAGAGGTACCCGTGCTTCAACTTCTTCAGGATGGCCACCATGTTCTGAATCTTCACCGCGAAGTGGTTGAGCTCTGCCGCCGAGCCTCCGAGCCTCGGGAGCTTCTTCAAATCTTCCATCATGCGGTCGACCATCACCTCGGGCCGGCCGAAGCATTGCTCCAAAGTCTTCATGATCTGTTCGGGCGGTGTTGCGACGCTCAGCAACGGCGCTACTGCTTCTCTAGCCTCCCCCCGAAGACAGCTTCTCAGGCGCGCCAGGTTCTCGATCGGCTTGAGCTTGTAGAATGCGGTGGTGTCTTCCATGGCTGCTTTGAACGGCAGCCACTCCGAAGGAGAGCCCGTGAATATGGGCAACTCCGTGTGATGGCGCGGCTGTCGTTGGTTCAACAGCTTGTCTAGGGTGTCGGCAAGCTGCTCCACCCCGTTGATCCCGGCTGCAGGAGGTGTAGGTGAGCGACGACGGCTTTGTGTCGGCCGCTCGAACCTCAATCTCTGCGGCTCGCGTCTCTCTCCCGCAGGTGGTAGGTCTTCTGGCTTCGGCGCGTCCCCTTCTTCCTCTGGCACGACCCGTTCCTCTTCGTTGTCTGGACCTTGTTCGCTTAGCCAGGCTCGGACCCGTTGCTCCACCTGTTCTGAAGGCTCGTCATCGTCGGGGCTGCTGGCTTCCTCGGCGGCGGCGACATCAGCGACGAGCTTCTTCTTGATAAGTTCTGCTTCGATCTGCAGTTCCTTCTTACGGAGTGCGGCGAGTTTCTCTTCCGCCTCATATTGCATGCGCGCGACGACACTTGCTGTCGATCGACGCGACCTTATTGACATAGCCTTCTTCCTGGCTACAGGTACTCCCGATGGCGCGGGTGTCTTGCTGGTGCCCGGCCTCGGTTTCAACACAGTTTGAAGCAGATCCGCCCTCCCCTCGGTCGGCGGCTGGCTGGTTGCGGCTGCAGACGGCGACCTGGGCGGATCCGAAAATATCCTCGGCGGCTGGTTCTCCTCGGCCCCGCTCTGACTTCTCGTGATGACCATCTTCAGTCTTCAATCTTGAATCTTCTGTGTTGAATCTTGAAACTTCTGTATTGAATCTTCTATCTTCTATATTGAATCTTCTATGTTGAATCTTGAAACTTCTATATTGATTCTTCTATATTGAATCTTCTATGTTGAATCTTGAAACTTCTATCTTGATTCTTCTATATTGAATCTTCTATGTTGAATCTTGAAACTTCTATCTTGATTCTTCTATCTTCAAGGATCTTCAGTAGGTTTCGTGACGAGAAATCTGTGAATCCTTGCTTCCCTTCCAGCGGTATTGACTTGTATCTTCGAGTCCAATCTTCTTCGAGTCCAGTCTTCCAAAATTTTCTAAGTCCAGTTGGCTCTTGAAATTCTTCAATGTGTCGCCTTCAGTAAATTTTTCTAAGTCCAGTCGGCCCTTGAAATTCTTCAATGTGTCGCCTTCAATAAATTTTTCTAAGTCCGGCTGGCTCTTGAAAATCTTCAATGTGTCGACGTCTTCAAATCCGACTCGCAATGGACCAACAGCTCACTGTTACGGACAGTATTCGCCCATAGGTTTTGTCGCTGGCTCGGATCGGACTCGAAGATTCCAAGCTTCTACCGAGTTATCTTGCAGAGCAGGGGCGTAAATTAAACACCAAGTTTGAGGAGAACATTTTCCCCAAAACGCATCTTGCTTACCCGGCTCACGGCAATGCCGTAGAGAGAGCACCCCCGATTCGCCTAATCTTCCGTCTCACTTTCGCTATCGGAAGGTGCTATTTTCCTCAATTTTCCCTATTTGCCGTGAGCCAAGGTAATTAAAACGCATTTTGGGAAATTCTTTATTTATCATTTTACAATACATAACTTATTCTACGTATTTACACTTACATATAACAAAGTTATAACCATACAAAGTTAAGAGTGAAGGCAATCTACATAATTTACACACACATTTTTCCGAATATTTTCCAAGTTTCTCTAATTTTCACTACATATTTTCCGGTTCCTATTAGCTAACATACTATTTTAATAAAATAACAACTTTTTACCTCTTAGGGAGCCACAGATTTATCACAATTCACTTCTAAAGTTTATTTCTAAAAACACTTGTTTTCACTCACATATTTCACTATTATCAAGTTCGTATGCACTCACTATTGTGTCTTTCGGGTGCGAGGCCGCTGTCCTCAACAGCTTTAAATAAGCAAATTATGAATTAAAATGTTAAGGGGTGAATTAAAATGACCAACATAATAGGCCCTACACATTTTTAGGGATAATTGAAAGTTAGTATATGCTTACATGAATTTTTAAAAATCCTTAAAATTATAAATTAGTTGTTTGGTATCAATCCTAAATATTCATTTGGGAAAATATTTTTTCGCAAATATTATATATTTTACCACAAACAGCATCAAAAATATTACGCTTTAATCTAAATACAAAAAATAAAGACTAGCATCCAAAAGAACTGTCCATGATAGGTGTATTACATAGACTTAATGTGGCTCACCCGTAATGTATATCAAAGCCACCCATGATGAGTGTCTCCCCGGTGCCTTCGCATGATCCGCTGTAGTACAACTCGTCGTAGTTGCGGCACCGCAGTGATGACGCTGCACACAGACAAACTCACCCATAATGTATATCGAAGCCACCCATGATGAGCGTCTCTCCAGTGCCTTCGCATGATCCGCTGTAGTACAACTCGTCGTAGTTGCGGCACCGCAGTGATGACGCTGCATACAGACAATCTCACCCATAATGTATATCGAAGCCACCCATGATGAGCGTCTCTCCAGTGCCTTCGCATGATCCGCTGTAGTACAACTCGTCGTAGTTGCGGCACCGCACCGCAGTGAACGGCACAGCAGACACTATGGACTCCGCAAAGTACATGTGCGCGCGGTTGTGAGCACACAGCCCTGAAATTAAAAAAAAAAATTGCCATCTTTATCTTCAATTATTTAAAAAACAATGATCATGCGCTTTGTGTTGAAAAGATTTTTGTAACAAAAGAAGCTCAGCTTACCAGCAACAAACAAAATAAGTGATATGTTTGCCTCTAATCTCGCGACAGCTTTTTTCTTTCTGCTTTTGAGATTTTAGGTGATACACCACAGAAATAAATCAAGATGGAACGGCTAAGCGGGTGGAGTACGCGTGTTTCAATCTTGTACAAGTGTGCAAGATTCGTTGAATGTTCATTCAGTCAGCGCGCACGTCTCGACTTGATTACACCAGAGCGGTTGTGTAAAAATGCCTCATTGTGTCTAATTGTAAGAACAGAAGCACGAAAGTGAATCGTTTTTGCGGCTTGCGGAAATTCTTTCCACGGGTAAGTTATTTGTTCTAACTAAAAGCAAAGCAAAAATTGATACGATCGATTCCTTAGCAACGCACGCGCGTCGCCGCTCTATCTTGATTTATTTCTGTGTGCTACACGCTACTGCCTGCAGGAAGCGTGCCGAAACTTCTTGACTTGTTTAGTTGTCTCCATAAAATTATAAGACTACTTGGTTACCTAGAAGAGGAAAAGGGGACCTTATAAGTAATAACCTGGTATGACGGTGAAAAACAAACCTCTGTAATCAATCCCACATCCAGGTTGGCGCGTCCCACCGTTGGGGTAGAAGTCGATGTGTCCCAGCGGGTCGGAGAAGCCCAGGTAGCCCCCGCACGTGTGGATCACCTCCACATGGCGCGCGTCGTGCCGGTCCAGACGAGAGTTCTTATCGCTGAAGTAGAATAGGGGCAGCGCTGGGTCTAACCCTGAAAAGAAGGATGAAACGTTTAAGTTTAGGTGAACTAAGCCTATTTTTGGCATGTTATTAATTGGCGCATCATTAAAATCTGATCAGTAGAATAACAGATGTAGTAAGTTATGCACTGCGATAGCGGCAGTTTTAAAACAAAAAGAGTACCTAGGGAAGTATTTAAAAAGTCTCTATTTGTAGAGTGATTATTTCAATAATAGGCCTTCTCCAGTGAAGACAACTGAACTAAGGGACTTGGATTATGGACCTAACCTACACATTTCAGGCTTCCAGCAATAATTTTCAAACCTAAATAATATGCTATTCTTTATGGAGTATGATAATTATCCCTTTTTGCAGCGCTGCAAACTAAAATAATTGCCTCGATATGCATTTTTGTACTTTAATATTTGACATCACTAAGAACCACCAAGAGCTGTCAACTAGTTTTAATAGAATGATATTCAAAGCATTAGATTTAGAATTTCAAAACTGTACCAAGAAACTAGCAATTTCTGCGACAGTGTATGAGACCAAGTGTCGAAGTTCAGAATTAATATTGTCAAAGTTAACAAACTCGCTGACAGTGAAGCTTATTTCAGAACATATTATGTCGAGTAATCTTGCAAAATATAAACTTTGAATACTTTTTAACCGACTTCCAAAAAGGAGGAGGTTATATGTTCGTCTGTTTATATATTTTTTTTGTATGTTCAACGATTACTTCGCCGTCTGTGGACCGATTTTCAAAATTTTTTCGCTATTGTTACTACATGGCACGTTGCCGTTGTTGCCGTCGGCAAATGTAGTTTCGGTAGTCGTCAGGAACCGTACATTTTATGGGGATAGTCCCTATGTCCTTTCTGAATACTCGATACCAAATTCATCAAATTCGGTTTAGCGTTTAGCGTGCAGAGAAAACGGAGAAAGACACAGACATCTTTCTGTATTTATAATATTATTTATTATGCAATAGGTAAGGAATTAGGCAAAAATTAAATATTAATTTAATGTAGTACTTAGATGAAATTTCATAAAAGACATACAATCCTCAAAACATTCGTGCTTTTCAAGTCTAAAGAAATTGTAATTTTTAAATTTCAAAGCGAAATATGTATTTACTTTCATGAAAATATACACGCAAAGTTCGTGCTGCATTAAGAGAACGAAAGAATTGCTAAGTAATGACAAAGAAACAGTCTGTAGAGAGGTTTTTGTGAATGGCCGCTATACCTCGGTGGTGCTGTGATAAAAATGGCGCTTTTACTTTAGTTGGATAACTTCATAATTTATCTTGAAGACATAGGATAAGTGTAAATATAAAATATAATCCTAACTAATATAATTATAAATGCGAAAGTGTTTATGCTCGTCTGTTATCTCTTTACGTCAAACCCATTGAGCTGTTTTTAATTAAATTCGGTATGGAGATACTTTCAGCGCCGGAAAAGGTTCACATCATGTTTGCTATCGAAAAAATTATCGATAGCGGTTTGACTAAAGACCTCTCTCTACCCTAAAAGCTATCTAATATAAAATAATAAAATCTAAATAAATTTGGACTACTAATATTATACTCACTTTTATTTTAAAAAAATATCTATTTTCCATTAAAATTGAATGAATGTTAAACACTTACCGTATTTTTCACTTCGTGGAGCTGTTTGTATTAAGTTCCAGCGTTGAATATCTAATTTCCATTATCAGATCCTATAACATTGTTTTTATTGTGCTCTCTGATAGGAGAAACGGATCAACATTCAATATCCGTTAATTAGTTTACGTAGAATAGCTAAGCGAGTATTTATGATATTCAATGAAAACTTCAAATGTTTGAAAGTAAAAGCGTTGTATTTTAATAATAGTGATTGTGCTAATTAACTACTCATGTTTTAATCTCGTATTTTACTTTGATATATTTAATTCGAAAACAAAATACGTTTTTGTTTTATTACGGTCTGGAAAGTACGTAAATTATGGAGAATTATTATAAAATCAAAGTAATGGTGTATGTTACACAAACCGAAAGACTATGTTATTATGTTGTTTTAGGTTGCTGCTCAGCATTTGGGCAGCAGAGATGCCAAAGAAATACTGAAAGATATCAGGAGTGCGACATTTACAGCCTCAACTCTACTTTTTAGGGTTCCATACCCAAAGGGTAAAAACGGGACCCTATTACTAAGACTTCGTTGTCTGTCCTTCTGTCCGTCTGTCTGTCTGTCTGTCTGTCTGTCTGTCTGTCTGTCTGTCTGTCTGTCTGTCTGTCCGTCTGTCTGTCTGTCCGTCCGGAACCCTTCGTGCGCGATTCCGACTCGCACTTGGCCGATTATTTTTTATGAAAATATAAGGGGGCAAACGAGCAAACGGGTCACCTGATAGAAAGCAACTTCCGTCGCCCATGGACACCCGCAGCACCAGAAGAGCTGCAGGTGCGTTGCCGGCCTTTTAAGAGGAAATAGGGTAAGGTAAGGTAAGGGGAGGGTAGGGATGGGAGGGGAAGGGAGGGGAAGGGAATAGGGCATGGTAGGGAAGGGAACAGGGTAGGGGATTGGGCCTCCGGTAAACTCACTCACTCGGCGAAACACAGCTCAAGCGCTGTTTCACGCCGGTTTTCTGTGAGGACGTGGTATTTCTCCGGTCGAACCGGCCCATTCGTGCCGAAGCATGGCTCTCCCACGTCAAAAGTACTTACTCGTAATGATATCAAGGGACCTACCCTTTTTCACGTAAGCGCCAGTTGTGGTAACCGACATGAGCTTCTAGACAATCTATAGTCGATGACATGCACATATTTCATGGACACCCTCACTGATGCTAAAAGCCCATTATTATTACAATCTTGCTTTAATTCCCCTTACCTGTAATAGTATCTATAGGTCCCTTCTTCACATAAGCGCCGGCGATGCCGACTACATGAGCTCCTAAACTATGGCCGATGAGATGCACGTCGTTCATGGACACCCCCTCTTGGATGAGGAAGTTGAGGAAGTTAGTGAGGATCCTGCCGACCTCAGCCACGTTGTAGCTAGCAGAGATATAGTTCACCATCGCCGCTTTGCCCCAGTCCACCACTATTATATTAACATCGCTGATGTTGAGATAAGCTAGAACGAAAAAGAGGAAAATAGACTCGTATTTATTAATTATTATAATACATTTTTTTTAGTTGATCGACTATTACTTAATAACTTATGAAGTCAACTTAGCCGTGATAGTTTTCCTTTTAAATTGAGCATATTTCCTACTCCCGTGAATTTTTTCACATTTCCAGAAGCAACCGTTTAGCTGGTAGAAGGGGGGGACACTGGACTCTAAGGATTTTTTCCACTTTAAAACTTAATATTTCACAAATGGATCTCTAAACCGGAAAATGATCTATGAATACTCATAATATTTTTAAAACAACCTATCCAACGACACCCCACACGATGGGGTGGGCGCGAAAAAAAAAATTCAATCCCGCTTGATGTGTAGGTATCATAAAAAAAAATATTTTTTAAATATTAATGTACCATTTTGTCGGCATTATTAATATGTATATTCATGCCAAATAACAGCTTTGTAGGTCCTATAGTCTCTGAGCAAAACCGCAGACGGACAGACGGCGGACAGACCGAAACTATAAGGGTTCCTTGTTGACTACGGAACCCTAAAAATAATGTTACGTTTTGCCGACTGAGTGAGATAGCTAAAGACCTAACGATGGTAGGAATTTTAAAGTCTAGCTGGAATGTAGCTAATAACATTTATAAATTCTCTAGCGTTGTAAGTGTCAAAAAGCTGCGGCTATCGCTGAACATTAGATGATCCATCTGCTCGTTTTGGGGTTAAATCGTTAGGGCGGGCAGCTAGTGATAATAATATAACCTTCATAATAGCCTATATCAAGTGTACACCTCGTGTACTCGTCTCGCTTATAAGTTGTAACTGATACCTGCTTGTTATCCAGGATATCCGATATATCTATTAGAGTCTTGTAGGCCTATCATAATCATTATTATTATAAGTACATCCGTTACGTCCTTGGGAAACGGGTGTTATAAGTTTGTGTTTGTGAGAAAGTTAAGGACACTTCTTTGGCATCTTAGCTCCCAAACAAATAAACCAATTTTCGTTCTAGTGTTTTCACCTTTGATAATTATGTAATTGAAACTGGTCTTAACTATAATTACTAATCATATTAATCTTAAACACTTTGAAGTGGTTTATAAATGTTATAACTTGGTTCCTAGACATTATTATCACTGGTGCAATACTGATTTTATACTTAGTTTTACTCTCTACACTAGTGGCTCCACATTAAAGAACTTTATATCATGTAAGTCAAACCAAACCGCAGATTGCTTCACACAAGCGATGTGTGAAATTTTAGCGAAATACGCTTCCGATCTCCGAAAAGATGATAATAGCTACTTCATTGCTCGCTAAAACCACAGACGAGCATCCCACTGCTGCACTTAGCGCCGTACGGTTGCTGACAAACCTGATCATCCACTTTGGACCCTAATTTAATAGTCATAAGATCGATATGTGGAGGCAATGTCTGTCTTCGCCTGTACACTCTACCCCGTCCAAGCTCCGATTTCACAAGCGTGTCGACTCTACATTAAGTAATCTGTGTAATGGCCTATATTTTTGTTCCGCAATATGTGGGAATGGAACGAGGTAATCGGAGTTTTAGAGGAATATAATATTCCTGTACGATTATTGTTTCGTGAACTGTAAAAATGTTCCTTGTATTTTAAATCTAAGATTTAAGAGTTTCCTAAAAGCGATTTTTTTTGTATTATGGGCTTGGCTATTTATATAATATTTATATCACATCCATGGCTTTTTGGGCCGAGAAAATGCTTTGAAGCATCTTGCGGGGTCATCCTCGTAAGTATGGGGTCCGATCCGCAAGTATGTAGGTCTTTGCTGCGTCCGAAGATTGCGGGGGACACTCATTACTCGGTGGCTCTCCACTATGCGCCCTTGTTGTAGAGCTTGTCTAACATGAAATCACGCGCCCCTCTCTCGTATTAGCCTTGTCCACATTGTGCCTTTTTCTGTTCATCAAGGGCATGCCTTATAACGCTGTCAACAGCGAACGTGAGGCATGCCCGTAACGCGCGTTGAAATCGTAGCGCGCGCTATGATACTTTTCTTTCAACGCGGGTGGATTTTGACGCGCGTCACGGTCATGCTACACCTTCGCTGTTGACTACGCTATAACGCATGCCCTTGTTGAACAAAAAAAAGGCATGCACAATGTGGACAAAGCTAAACAATACACATTTATATCAACTATTGAAGTAGCGCCGTTATATGACATTTCAAGTAAGAC
This sequence comes from Plebejus argus, assembly GCA_905404155.3. NCBI lineage: Eukaryota > Metazoa > Arthropoda > Insecta > Lepidoptera > Lycaenidae > Plebejus > Plebejus argus. The sequence continues at coordinate 4,990,099 of FR989935.1, read as the reverse complement.
AAGCTTTATCTGAGACAACTAGTGGATCTAGCATCTGTATATCGTATTGTGAAACATAATTTAGGCCTTTTTCAGGACCTAGGTAGAGTGTCATTTATACGTGTTATTATTCTATACCAATATGATAAATGGAAAAGTGTATCTGTCTGTCTGTTACCTCTTCACGCTCAAACCGCTGGGCGCTGAACCAGTTTTGCTGAAATTTGGTATGGAGATACTTTTAGTCCCGAGAAAAGACATAGGATACTTTGTAACCCGATAAAATGTACGGTTCCCGCGCCATAAACGAGTTCTGACGCAAAGGATTTGTCGAGTCATCATGTTAAATATATTATTTTCAGTCATTTCTATTTATTCTTAATTAATAATTATTATTACAGGTAAGTAATAAGTAATAACTAAAGAAAGTAATTATTTTATATTCAAGTTTCATTAACCTTCTCTTTGAAGCCCGATAAAAATAAATAAGACTAAAAGTGTAAGGAAAAGGAAGCAAAAAAATTATTCGCAAGAAGGAAAATCCACTTTTATCTTTGTAAAAACTTCCTTTAACGTTAAAGGGTGGCTGTAACAATAGCACAGGTGAATGAACTTCCAATATAATTAATGTTGATTAATTTCACAAAGAAATTCAGCGAGATTAAATGTCATTGGTTAGTTTCACGGCTGAACGACGATAAAGTGGGTAAGCAACGAAGCTTTTAATTTTTTTAGAAATTGCTGGCTTTAACAGCGGCCGCGCTAAGGCTTCAGTCTCGAAACCAGCGGACAGTGACAACGCCAAGGTTTATATTATGGATAAGCCGTCTAAGGGTCAATTCAGACCGCAACGCGACGAGGCGAGGAGAGACGCGGCGCGGCATAAATTTGTATGGATTTGACAGATTTCAATTGCGTGAGACGTCTTGCGAATCTGTCAAATCCATTTAAATTTAGAAATGCATCTACGCGTCGGGTTGTGGTCTGAATCAACCCTAAAGTGTACCCGGCAAATCGAGGCGGTAGCGGTCATTGAGCTCTTTAGTCCAGGGGCTATAAAAATGCTCACACTGTTAAGAAAAAATTGACCAGGACCACTTATAAAGACATATATAAGATAATATAGATTCATCGGAAAACCTCTTGGTTACTTGATGATGATAATCTCCAACTTTTTATGAGTTCGAGGTATACTGCATGCTGAGTTCACATCGACTATGTGAAATACGATATTGCCCTTAGACTAGGAACATCTGCCACTTCATTGTCAATCGCGGTTTAAAATATATAAAATGATGCAATTCATTATTACAAGTTTTTTGACAGGAGGTCAATGACCGCTACCGCCTCTATTCGCCTGGTACACAATTATAGTACTACCTATTTATTTACACTGTGATAGTACGCCGTGCGCGCCACCGCGTCGCTACCGCTACGCTATCCGCTGGTTTCGAGACTGAAGCCTATCTAGTATACTATGCTATAATGCTAGTATCTACGATAGTAAAAAAGAATTTTCAATTTCTTTATTCTCTCTAAAACCTGAGAACGGCTAAACCGACTGCCTGATTTCAGTCATGAAATATTCGTTAAAGTCCAGGGAAGCTAGTAAATGGTTTTCACCGGTTCTATAACCCGGTGAAAACCATCTACAGAAGCTTTATTGGGAGTATTTGGGAGGGCATTGGTACAAAGTTCACCAGGTCATCTAGTAACTATTAAGTAACTATATAACTATTAAGGGTGACTTGCACCAGAAGCGTAGTTAAGGTTGAGGTTATTGTCAAATATGGCGACTTTTGCTAGGGATTTGACAGTTCATTTCAAATTTTGTTATGGTTAAAGTTAAAGTAAGCCGGTGCAACCCACTCTAAGCAGATGGAGAACCTACATAGTTTGGTCGCGTTACGTCAAACCCGGCCGACAGAATGTGACATGATTCGACCAAATGACGTTGGTCTGTCAACTGCCTATTAATCTATTTCCTCGATGGTACCATTTAGCATAATTATTATGTGGCGGCTACCATAAGTGGGTATTATGCTGCAAAAATATTATGAAGCTAAATAAAGTTATTTTACGGCATAAGTAGTATTACTAATACACATGAAATAGGCCATGCATGTGAGAATGCTATTTGCAGAATTTTATAAACGATTTAGGTCACTACCTAACAGCTAAATACAAATTATACCTAAGTACAAAATAACGCTGAAAATGAAAATTCATTATTATAACATTCAGTATAAAATGTTGTGACTTGCCGCGTAGTTTGAACCATAGAAAGTTAGTATAAAATAGTATATTATTATTTATTCTAAGTTTACTATAAAACCTACTTTAATAAAATACAAAGACATAATATTCTAGGTAACCACTGCAACACGAAAAACGATTGTCTACGCGTTTAATAGAATAACAAATATAAGAAAAGAATGGGTACATTATTTTTACCAACACGTCATAATACGAGTATATAATATACCTCTATATAATACGATAAACAAGGTACCTATACAAAGATTAAAAACCATTTACATCCATTTATTATGTTACGCCAAAAACCACTTTCATTTTCTGGCAAAAAAAAAGAAAAGTTTTATAGATTTCGTCTAAAATTAGACGAATTTCAAATGAAACCCATCTTCAAGAGCGAGGAAAGTAAATAAGGTCCTCAGCACACTGCAGACTATTCCCCCAGGCCACGTCTAGGCCCGTCGCTCGTGAGGGGGCTAAATTTCACACTGGGGGCTGTTTGCTGTTTAACCCTTGCATCACTGGTTCATCGTCAATTACAGCACATTCCGCCTTATGAGTAAACGAAGATTAGGACAGGAATTAATGTTAATTGTTACTATATTCTTTGTCTCACTCGTTGGATATTTTGACAAACAATGATAGCCACATTGAATTAGTTCTGTTTTATTCTTTTTAGGGTTCCGTATCGAAAGGGTAAAAACGGGACCCTATTACTAAGACTTCGTTGTCTGTCTGTCTGTCTGTCTGTCGCCAGGCTGTATCTCAAGAACCGCTGTAGCTAGACTTCTGAAATTTTCACAGATTGTGTATATCTGTTGCCGCTATAACAACAAATACTAAAAACAAAATAATATTAATATTTAAGGGGGACTGCCATACAACAAACGTGATTTTTTCGGCCTTTTTTGCTCGATATGAATAATGGCAACAGGTAAGCACTTGAAACTTTCACAGATTGTGTATATCTGTTGCCGCTATAACAATGAATACTAAAAACAAAATAATATTAATATTTAAGGGGGGCTGCCATACAACAAACGTGATTTATTCGGCCTTTTTTGCTCGATATCAATAATGGCAACAGGTAGGCACTTGAAATTTTCACAGAAGCCTTAAATATTTGTGTTCTTTAATAATTAATAATAATATTTAAATTAAATAAAAATTTAAGGGGGGCTCCCATACAAAAAACACAATTTTTGGCCAATTTTTGCTCTATAACGGTACGGAACCCTTCATGCGCGAGTCCGACTTGCACTTGGCCGATTTTTTTATTAAGGAGATACGCGATTAAATTTTAGGTAGATTTCAGATTTATTTTACCACTTACAAAATCTTAACCTATATTGATATGAGATTATGAGAATGTATGACTTATACTAGAAAACAGATTATGAGAATGTATGTCTTATACTAGAAAAATACCTAGACAGATACTAGAAAATAAAAATATGAATCTAAGGTTCAAAGAAGGCGAGTTATAGACATTTATACAATTCTTTACACCTATGAAATTTTGTGACCCACCTAGTAGTTAAGACCATAATAATTATATTTACGACTATAGTGAGTATGAAACCCTTGTGCCCTTCCCTTGAGGTCTCTAAGTACGCGGGTTTGGTTGTTAGTAACTTAGTATTGACCAAGAATGTAGCGAGAAAGGAAGAATGTTGGATATGTTGAATTTTGATGGTATATCTACATAGAGGCTACATGGTAAAATGAAGTGTGAATAATTATTGTTGCTATAAACTGTAGAATAGAATTAAAATACCCGTGGGAGAGCCATGCTTCGGCACGAATGGGCCGGCTTGACCGGAAAGATACTACGGGCTCACAGAAAACCGGCGTGAAACAGCCCTTACGCTGCGCTGTGTTTCGCCGAGTGAGTAAGTTTACGGGAGGCCCAATCCTCTTCCCTTTTCCCTTCTCTACCCTCCCCTATTCCCTTCCCTACCCTCCCCTACCCTATTACCCTATTCCCTCTTAAAAGGCCGGCAATTCACCTGCAGCTCTTCTGATGCTGTGAGTGTCCATGGGCGACGGAAGTTGCTTTCCATCAGGTGATCCGTTTGCTCGTTTGCCCCCTTATTTCATAAAAAAATCTACTCTAGTTATGTTTGTGACATCTGCTATAATATAAAGTACTCACCTTCTCTGATAGATTCAGGCATAGGACCGTCTCCATTATTCAACCAGCCATGTGCTAAAACTTTCACCTTGTTTTCAAAAACAAAGTTCGAGTTGTACAGAGCTGATGTGTCGTTGGTTTTTAGAGTTTGGTAGTTGTATGGATTCCGTCTGGAATTTAAAAAAAGGTCAAATAAGGCCCACTTGCGCCAATCTGGGTTAAAGTTAACTCTGAGTTAAACATCATGTCATCTCTATCACTGACTTGGTGAGTGACAGATATGACATGATGTTTAACTCAGAGTTAACTTTAACCCAGATTGGCGCAAGTGGGCCTTAGAATATTAAATTATTGATCAGTAGCTGTGTAGTAGGTACTATTGGAGAAGTTGATTCCTGCAGGATGATGGGGGACCTACGTAGTTTGGTCGCGTTACATCAAGCCCAGTCGACAGATCACAACTTCAACTCCCATACGACCCAAGTGCGCCGCGAGAACAATAGATTTCCAAGAATCCGCGATCGAAGGATACATTAAATTGACATGGTCCGACCAAATGACGTCGCGTTGGTCTATCAACTGCCTAGGAATCAATTACCTCGATGGTACCTGTAGTATGTAGTTGAGTTGGTTAAGGCAGGGGTTCCCAATCTTTTTCAGCCTGCGGCGCAGTTACTCGTAAAATATTTTGACGCGGGCGGCGCCCTACTCTACCTAGAGTACCTAGCTATTAAATAAAAGTGGCCAAGTGCGAGTTGGACTCGCCCATGAAGGGTTCCGCAGCTGCATTAAGGTTTATTTTTATGAAATTAAGAGGTTTTTGATTTATTTTTATATTTCAGTCGATTTAATGAAATTTAGATTAAGGTTTACCATATTTTACGACGTATAAAAAAAACTACTGGCTAGATCTCGTTCAAACCAATTTTCGTTGGTAGCTTTTATAGTAATCTACATCATATATTTTTTTTAGAATTATCATGCCACTACTTTAGAAATTAGAGGGGGGGATACACATTTTAACACTTTGGAAGAGTCTCTCTCGCAAACTATTCAGGTTAGAAAAAAATGATATGACAAACCTCAATATAATTTTTGGAGAGCTATCCATAGATACCCCACACGCATAGGTTAGATGAAAAAATTTTTTTTTGTTTCAGTTGTACCTATGGGGACCCCTAAAATTTATAATATTTTTTCAATTTTTGCATCAAAATTTTAATGCGGTTTAAAGACTACATCTACTTACCAAGTTTCAATAGTATAGCTCTAATAGTTTCGGAGAAAAGTGGATGTGACATACGGACGGACAGACAGACAGACAGACAGACAGACAGACAGACAGACAGACAGACAGACAGACAGACAGACAGACAGACAGACAGACAGACAGACAGACAGACAGACAGACAGACAGACAGACAGACAGACAGACAGACAGACAGACAGACAGACAGACAGACAGACAGACAGACAGACAGACAGACAGACAGACAGACAGACAGACAGACAGACAGACAGACAGACAGACAGACAGACAGACAGACAGACAGACAGACAGACAGACAGACAGACAGACAGACAGACAGACAGACAGACAGACAGACAGACAGACAGACAGACAGACAGACAGACAGACAGACAGACAGACAGACAGACAGACAGACAGACAGACAGACAGACAGACAGACAGACAGACAGACAGACAGACAGACAGACAGACAGACAGACAGACAGACAGACAGACAGACAGACAGACAGACAGACAGACAGACAGACAGACAGACAGACAGACAGACAGACAGACAGACAGACAGACAGACAGACAGACAGACAGACAGACAGACAGACAGACAGACAGACAGACAGACAGACAGACAGACAGACAGACAGACAGACAGACAGACAGACAGACAGACAGACAGACAGACAGACAGACAGACAGACAGACAGACAGACAGACAGACAGACAGACAGACAGACAGACAGACAGACAGACAGACAGACAGACAGACAGAGAGACAGACAGACAGACAGACAGACAGACAGACAGACAGACAGACAGACAGACAGACAGACAGACAGACAGACAGACAGACAGACAGAGAGACAGACAGACAGACAGACAGACAGACAGACAGACATGACGAATCTATAAGGGTTCCATTTTTTGCCATTTTGGCTACGGAACCCTAAAAAGATACATAACGACTCACGGCGCCCCTCTTGCCTTTCCACGGCGTACCAGGGTGCCGCGGCGTACAGTTTGGGAACCAATGGGTTAAGGTATTTTAAAGGTTACGTCATATTACATTGACTAAACCCTACAATCCTTACTAATATTACAAATGCGAAGGTGTGTCTGTTTGACTGTAAGCTTTTCACGCTTAAACGACTGAACCGATTTTAATGAAAGGTATGGAGATATTTTCAGAGACGGGAAAGGACATAGGATTTATAAGTTTATACTGTGGAAAAATGTAAGGTTCCTGCTCGACTAATTTCGACGCAAGGGAGTTACGAGCGTCCATCTAGTACAGTCTTTCCCAAAGTTGGCGATAACGCCCCCTTGTGGGCACTGAAGGTAGATTATAGGAGGCGGTGTGTGACCGAAAAAAAATGGGAGCGTTGTGTAGAGGCTTGGAGGGTGATTTATTTCATATGGATGCATTTTAAATTGAAACAAAGGGGGCGCTATAACATATTTTGTTCTCAAAGTAGACAAAATAAGTTTGGGAACCCCTTATCTAGCACGATATTTCAAAGTTTATATTTCATGCCTATTGTCAGTTGAGTTGGACTGTACAGTCGCTGATATAGTGTGTGAATACCTTTGCGGTAAAGGCTTTACCTGACCAGACCAGGTAACAACAAAGCCTCTAAATTACAGCAGGAAATGCAATTCGGCAAAACGTTTGGCAGCAATTGGCAACAATGACCCAATACCTTGGTGTGCACTAAATTCTTGCCACAAAACGTCTTTACGGGTAACCATAGACCATTGGAATTCGTCTACCTTCACCTATATTATTAAGATAGAATATAAATTATAACTACTTACATATTATATTCTGTGGCCTTGTTCAATAGCGTTAGGTACTAGTCTGCAGTAAGTCATCAGTACAAATGTTTTTCAGCCAATAGTGCAATTCTCCTAAACATGTTATCCGCGATTTTGTCGCGCCAAAGTACGTTTGGGATCTTACATTTCAACGGGACCTTAGATATCTTATGTCCTTATCTGCCCCCTTATGGCCGTTCCCTATATTCAATCTATCTCTAGTTTGACATACAATCGATCGCAGCTGACATAGAATTGACATAAAATATATGGAGCTAATGTCTAATGTGAGCTATTCCTATCTCAAGTAAGAGATAGATCAAATATTGGGAACGGCCGTTAGACAATGTATCTTTAGTTAAAAACGATGACGAAATTCGTTATCAAATGTATGCGATTTGACATAAGTCATCGCTAAATGACATTTCGCTTGCGAAGACTAAATAAATGTCAAATCCCATACATTTTGATAACGAATTTCGTCATCGTTTTTAACGAAAGGGACTTTATCTACGGCCTCTGGATTTTAAAGTATCTCCTTGCCAAAAATAAATCGATTCAGCAGAGTTATGTGTAGGCGTGCAAAGATAACCGTCAGACAGACACTTTCACGTGTATTATATTAGTAGATATGAATAATTATTAATAAATTATTATTATTCCTTACAGAAAGTGGTAAAGCAGACGTACTAATTATATATTCTGTGGTAAAGCAGGCAAAACTTATCTCACTATCAATCTTACTTTCTAACGGAAGTATACAATATTATACAGGATTGATACACGACAAACTAGCCCAAATTCGTCTGCAGTCATCCTATTATTGGCACCTTAGATTTTATTATAATATATATTTAAAAAATACTAGGAGTGATATTAATTAGAATTTTTTAGTAATTTTGGTTTATATACATAAATTATTTTGGTTTTTGGGATTTTCTCACAGAACTTTATCTTTTCACAAATCTTTTCAACAGCGCTGTTAAGTAGCATTTTGTCATTAGCCAATTAAAAGCGCTAGACCGTAACGACAAACTACAATAAAAAGAACTCAGAAACGAAACAATGAGGTTATTTGGCAAAAGTTTAAGTTTTTACTATGTACCGTTGTTGATTTATTAACATTTTCACATTAGCCAATCAAAGGCGCTAGCGAATGGAACCTCAGTCAGTAAACTATTTAATAGAAACTTGGCTCTGTTGTTCTCAGATTACCTGGTGAACAGCTTAAACTGGACGTCCTCCTCACTGACCCACGTCCAAAACCGGGTCTCGTTGTGAACCATCACCGGATCGTAAGTCTGCACGCTCGCCAGCCAAACCGGGTCATAAGGAGTCGGCGCGTCCCATTTCACCGCCTCAGCTGCAAAGCAAAATCGTACTCAATCAACTATACTCGACTTACGGCTCGCCGGGTGTCCCAGGTGACCCACGTGAATCAATAATTTTGAAGAACGTAATTTTTTACTCCTAATTAATTTTAGTTGCAGCCCTCGAGTTATGGTCTAAGACTAAAACATGTTTGTGGCCCATATAAAAAAAAGGTTGAGTATCGCTACTAAATAAGTAATTTGTTAACTGAAATACATAATAATATATTTATGCAGCGTCTACAAGGCCTGTTTTTTGTTGGCTGGCATGATGGAGAAGGCATTTAAAGGGGGCCATCCATTGGCGAACCGGCGCGGGCTAAATGTTCAAATCCTTGGCTCGTTGGCTCGCGCTGGTCATCACTCATCCAAAATGTACCGAACCTCTCTTCTCCGGGGTTTTTCGCACCGCGGCCCATACAATTTTAAGCATGCACAAAGAGCCAGCGAGCTTGGCCAACGTGTAAAGTATGGAATGTCGTTCCCAACTTATGGCCAAGCCTCTACAGTCTACACCTTGGCTTAGTGCCTTTTTAGGGGTCCGTACCCAAAGGGGGGAAACGGGACCCTATTTATGAGACTTCGATGTCTGTCTGTCCGTCTGTCTGTCTCCAGGCTGTATCTCAAGAACCGCTATAGCTAGAGTTCTGAAATTTTCACAGATTGTGTTTTACAGCTGATATATTTTATTGCCGCTATAACAACAAATAGTTACTATACATTATAGTATATAATATAATATCTACCTACTTACTTAGCTTTATTTATTTACACGTTGTCTAAAATAAATCGAAATTAGGACTACCTATAATATACGGGACGAAATTAGTACGAAAACTCATACCTGTACCAAGTAGAAGCAGAATAGCTATCATAATCAAATTCAATCACAAACGCAGACATCGAGACCGAAACCAACTTGGGGTGCATCGAATATAACTTTGGTCGACTTCAAACCAACCGGAACGCTCATTTTGGAGCTAAATCAAACTGATAGACCGTCAGGAGGGACTCTCACATTTTCACTAACGCTCAAGGCAAAGCATGAATTTAAATCTACCTAGCGGTATTTGTGAATTACGATGCATAGTACGCACCAGCGGCTGCCGATCATATTAATCAAACCGACAGACGTATTTAAAATGCATAATATGAAGTATACACTCATTGATTTCAACGTTTCGTAACGTAGCAATTTCACGTGGTATAAAAAAAGTTGTGAAGTGCGAATTTTAGCCTCAGAATGAAATAAGATCAGAAATAACGCTAGCCCACAGATTTATTACAATATAACTTTTATAATATTTACTTAATATTGAGGCCTTACGGACGTATATAATAAGTTATAATATACTATAATATTATAGCTTTGATAAGGGGGTAATTTCCCTAACGTAAAAAAGCGGCCAAGTGCGAGTTGGACCATGAAGGCCAGCAGCAAAATATAGGTAACGTGTTTAGGAAATCAAAAATTAGTTTTTATTTTTTTATGAAATGAGGGGCAAACGAGCAAACGGGTCACCTGATGGTCAAATCAAAAAATAGTATAATAAAAATGTGAACAGAAAAAAAATACATGTACCTCGCCGATTAAAATCGGTGTGGTAAGTTGTCGATTGGAGTATACTATCTATATCCCATTACTATCTATCAAGTAAGATGGATAGTACTTGGGGGGGTCCGGACCCCAGGAGTCAGGACCCCCCCTTATATACGCCCATGATTGAGGCTTGTCATATTGTAGGTGGGGTTAATGAAGCGTGCATATTTTTGAGACATTTTTTAACTCTTACTAAGAAATTTGGAAACTAGAGCTGATTAAAAATGCAATAAAATGTATCTACATAGGTTGTAATTTGAAAAAAGCATAAAATACGTAGTACATAAGTAATTATAACTTTAAGTAAAATACCTATTTAAAAGTAGGCAAAATAACAGTAAAAGAATCTGCGTACAAAAATGCCATTTTAATCGCAGTGTTAAAGAACTTTAAAATTTAAAGTTTAGCGTTTTAAATAACTTTCGAGGACAAAATATGAAGTACAATATAATAAAATAATTAAAGACGTGAGTGCATGAATGAGGTATGTAACACATTTCGAATTTCGAGTAAATCGGGTTTAAAGTTTTGAAAAAACTTTTTATGATTTTTCATCACAAATCAAGTAATAGCTTTTGTTAATTGTATCAGGAGGTGTAAATATCTTCCGTTTTTATTGTTATGTTAAAAATTATATAAAAAAATCTCCATTCTAGGATAAATTAGGAAAAATGTGAAGTTACTCGGTTCTTCACTTTTAAATGCAACAAAATCTGTAAAGACTGTCAATGCATGAAGTACACATAAATCACTTTTTTTTATTGAGATGAAACAAGACTCAATTTAAAAGACAATAAATTCACGGCCAAACAGATTTAAACAAAAATGGATTATACTTTTGAAAGACGGGAAAGATTATATAAGGGAATTCCGCATTAGAAAACTAAATGTAAACAAAACTGAGTTGTAGGCGTCATCTAGTAGGAATTAAGTAGAGAAAACGAGATGATGAAAGTAATAATCTCCAAAGCAAATTTCGTCGAAATCAGTTCAGCCGTTTAAGTGTTAAGAAGCATTTAAGATCATACAAACACGATTTTCCAATTTATAGTTTACTAGTAAGATCAATTAATTTTTTTAAATATCTTGGGTTTCTCAAAGTTGATATACCTATTATAGATTGTTTAAAATGAACCCTTACTTAATAAATAAATTTAAGTATATTAATAATAATAACTTAAATTATACACTATTCAAATGTTACAATTAAAAGAACAATATACTAATTCAAGTTTTTATTGTGTTTTATTATACTTACTTTTAACTGCGTTTTCACGACTATGGCTTGTACGTCATAATACCTAGTAAAAAAAAAACAGTCAAGTACTTACAATAAAAAATTCTTTGTCGAGCATAGCTAGTTCGATTTTCAAATTTGGCGCGGGAGCGCGCTCATTTGAATTTGGAATGAAGTATCGACGCGACCAAAGAATAAATACACTAGGTACGCGACGCGACGCTATAAAGTATTAGCACAGGATAAATGCAAACAGCCAAACTGATGCCTAAATATTTTTTTATATTTCCAACAATTTAATATTATAATAAAAACAAAAACAAAATATTTTATACGTAGGTACCATTTAAGTTACGATAGGTTTTTCCAAAATTTTAATTTGTTTGGAAACAACGAAAAGCGCCGAGTCTTTAATAAAATAACTATCGTAGTATAAAAGAGATGGTATGGATGTGTATGAAATATCCTTTGATTATATTATGTATAAATATGTGTATGATAATGTGTCATTATTAATATACCTACTCGAGTTTTGCCTAGAATGTGAAAGATTACTGTTGTATTTTTTTTGTATTATTTTCCTTAAATTATTCTGTTAACTGTGTTTTAATGTGTATTATTGGCAGAATATTAACCATTATTACATATTCGTTATCGTGCACGTGCTGCAACTTCCAGGAACGTGCTTTTTGTGTCCCTCCAAAACTCCGTCAAAAGTTTCAGTATAGAGTATAGGGTAATCAACCGACTTGACTCCTTGACTGCTTGACTTGACTTTTACTTAGACTTTGACTAGACTTTAGATATGATCATAAATGACGATAATATAGTAAAAACAAAAACGTTGATGAACATTATTATTATGAAGAAGACTGACTATACCTTTGTATGTGGCAAAGTACACCCCCGATGTCAGAGCCAAACGCTAACAAAAAAAATGTATACTAAATTATCTATGCCTTTGAATAATAGAACAATAAAAAAAGTCGACATAATATTCCTTATTTAAAAAAGTAAAATATTCAAGCGATCTCCCGTACTGCAACGCATATGGGATATGTATGGGATGTAATTACCCGGTTCTTGCATAGTCATTTGGACGAACCTTGTAACTTACCTGCTTCATCATCTGGCTAACTTTGTAAGTATACGTAAAATTCAAAATTTTTTGATTGCAAATCATTTTCCAAGTCCTAAAAGCTACATTTATGCAATAAAACGTAAATTTTCAAAAATGTTACTTACCTCATTCATGCACTCATGTCTTCATTATTATGTCTGAAAATTTGAAAACTTACCTACTGTTAAAATATATCAGCTTAGCGGCTTTGCAAATCAACTTTATCTAGTAAACCATGAAAAATAAAACTATAAAACCGAACGAGTAAGTAAAAATTAGAATTCAAATCTAAATTATTGAAATTTTGAAAATCGAAATTTATTTCTTCTTGTAGGTATATTTTTTTACGCTGCTGTTGCCTGTTGTATTATTGTAGAAAAGTCAATGTTCTTTGTACGCTGCTAGTTTTGGTTTTGTTTGATAAATGCTTTCTGAAAAAAGTAACTGTCAAATACCATTGTCAATGTCAAATGTCAAGATTTCTTGAAATGACAGCTGACAAAATTAAAATAAAATTGTAACTTGTTCTTCTTCCATTGCAGCATTGATATATTTTGATTCTTTCCATTCAAATTCTGTTTTCTTATTATATTTTAGCGATACAACTTCGATATTTGTATTTATTACACACTACTGAAAAGAGTTATATTCATTTCCAAGCTTTCATCTTTACTCTCATTCAGAATAATGGTTTTACCAGTACAGAACCAAAAAATCCTTGAATTTTTAGAACTTGTTGGTCGTTTAAAGGTATGTTTTTGTAAAAATCTGACTATAACACTAAGTGAATGATATACAACTTATAACACGCTTTATTCTTTTTAGCACGTCAAAAGAACGGGTTGGATCAAATGCGACATTGATGACTGTGAGTCTATCGCTGGTCATATGTACCGTATGGGAATGATGACCTTCTTATTAACGGAAGAGAACAACCCTACTAAGCTAGATAGATTCAAATGCTTACAAATAGGTAAATAAATCACATGTATCTTAGCTACAAAAAACATTTATTGTTTCTTTAATTTGCTTCCACTTATCAGTTGCAACTTGCAGCAGATTATTATCTACTGCATTATCTTACTCTTTCACGAATTTTAGATTGAGTAACATTTGTCAAGCTCAAGGCTTTATTGCTTTACATATCTGTCTTGCAATTTAAATTGTTTTTACAATTTTCAGCCTTAGTCCATGACCTAGCGGAATGTATTGTTGGAGACATAACTCCTCACTGTGGAGTTTCACCTGAGGAGAAGCACAGGCGAGAAGATGAAGCAATGAAAACTATTGCCGAACTCACTGGCATAGCTGGAGATAGGATGTATGAGCTATATAAGGTATTTTTTATTTAATATAACTTCAATAATAAAGAAACTGGATAATGCTTATGACTTTGTTGTATACAAAGTTTTTATCATGTGGGAACTGTTTATTTTTCCGTGATAAAAAAACCGTTGTCTTTTCCCAGGATTTGGAACATTCAAATCAGTTAAGTAGTTTAAATGAAAAGAGGCAACAAACAAACTTTTGCATTTAAGTATGGATTTGATTCCACAGGAATATGAAAATCAAAGCTCACCAGAGGCTAATTTTGCGAAGGACTTGGATCGTTATGATATGATCCTTCAAGCTTTTGAGTATGAAAAACGCGAAAATGCACCTAAGAAGTTGGAGGAGTTCTTTACAGCGACATATGGTAAATTCAAACACCCATTTATTCAAGGGTTAGCTGAGGAGCTGTACAGGCAGAGAAAGGAGCATATAAACTCTACCGTAAATGGTGATTAACTGTAACAGTAAGACCCAATTTCAATAGCTCTATTAGTGTTAACAGCTTGTTAAAATGTCATGTCTTTTCTTTCGTTTGTATGAAAAACGAAAGAGGTAACATGATACTAATTTGAGCATGCACTTTAACAGATGTTGATGAAATTGGACCTTAAGATATTAGATAAATTTTTTACAAGCACAATATGAACATGTACTATCAAAGAAATTGATTCATAGGCAGCTGACCTATGAAATTTGGCCACATTGTTTCAAACCCAGCTAACAGATCATGAGTAGCATCGTATTGACATAATCAAAATGAACAAATGACGTAGATAGGTCCACCATCTGCTTATGAATAAATTTCTTTATTGGTACAACTCTAGGGTTTGTTTCAGACATTCTAATAAGAAGTTGCTATGGAGTAGTATTAAACTTAAATTAAAGTATTCCATAATAATTGCCATTTTTTCTATGGTCAACTACAGTATTCTTCTGGATTATTTTCATCTGCTTACACAATGCTGTTAAACCTTAAAACATAATAAATGACTTTCATACTTACTTGTAAAGTAGTACCTAGGTATGTACCTACTTTTATTTTTATCTTTATTGTTATGTTTGCCTGTTTTTATTATTTTAATATGTTTTTTCTTACTTTTTGCATAATTATATGAAGTTAAAGCTTATAATATAACTTTCGTCTATGAGGCATAGTTATAATACATAATATAATATTGTCCAAAAAATTGAACAAAATGGCAATGTGATTTTATTTACCAAATATTTTTGTAGCAATATTTTTTGTGATTCCAAAAGTACTATGTATTTTATAATTATTTTCCTATATTTATACAGTAGAAACTCGATTATCGGGCCCTTTAAGTTATACTGGCATCGGAAAATGTTTTGAATGTCTTAATAATTTCTTCATTGATTTTCTGTTGTTTTTAACAAACACATAATAATAATATTATGTTAATAGAGTCCCTACTGTACATTATATTCATAAACTAATTTACCATCCAATGATGCTTCTAATGAGTTTGTGGAGTTTATAATAAGACATAGTAGTAATGTGAACCACAGCTCACAGGCCTAAATAAGACAGTATTTTTTCATCCAATTAAGTACATAACAAAAACAATACACTGTAAGTTGTAAAAACAATTAATAAAAATATTTCAAACATATTTTATTTTGTTATTTAAGTACTAGATTGGCAGAATATTCATTTATTGCGCGTGAACCACACATTTTTCCGCAGTAAACTACTATCTCCCTTCCTTAGTTATATCTCCTTAACAAATTTAATCAGAATTGGTTCAGCAGTAGTGTCAAGAAGTAACAGACAGACACACTTTCGCATTTAAAATGGTATGGACTCCAAAGCAAAGGAACATCTAGTGGTGAACATAATATTTACATAATCAGAACTTCAGCTTTTGCATTGATGAACTTGCCAGCATTAGGACATAATGTTACTTAAAATTGCGATTAGAGAAAGAAAAGCCAAAAATAAACACAGCCTTCAATTTTATACTTTATTGTACAAAAAATGGGTATTTGAGTTATACATACAATCTATTCAGTCAAATAAGACTTCATAAATGCTAAGAATTAGATAGTTATCGAACCATTCATACTATTAACATCTCAGATCATACTTTTATTGCTTACACATATCAACAATGAAAACACATCAATGTTATGGGAGGTTTATTAGACGTTTAAACTAATTATACTATGGAAATAGCAAAACTTTGCATTCATATCACTTGTCCAATAAATTATTCAGCACCAACGCTGGAATACTGCAGTATCAGTTTTTATAACAACCAACTAAAAATTTGAAAGTTATGCTCGTTGTTTCTGAGGTTGTAATGCTTGCTGCTCTTCTTTTTTCTTCTGTTTTTCTCTCATTAGCTCGGCATCCCTGTAAAATAATGCTTACATTAAAAAAAACAAATGCAATAAAAATTATTTAAAATTAAGTTAGTCGCTCAAAAAATTGCTGATCGCTGATATTCTTGAAACATAATATGTGGAAGTCCAGGGAAGGTTATATTCGGATTTAGGAGGGAAGTGATACATTGATCACCGCTCATCTAGTCAGTCGTAGAACTTAGTGTAAGTATATAAGTAATCCAAATTATGTTCCTGTGAAGATTGAGGCATACAAGACAGGTATAACTCACCTGTGTTTCCTTTCTTGCAGTGAGAGACCAGTTTTTTCACTGGCGTTCTTCTTTTTTTGCATTTCCTGTTGTTTCTTCTGGTTTTTTGCACGAGCTAAGTCTCTCTGGTTTCCACCTAAAAATCATATGACTTATCAAACTTTGAACTTTGTTTACGTGATCTATTTGTATTTGATCAAGTTATAAACATAACAGAAGCCCCTATTTACATAATTGGGTTGAGGCGTCATAGATGTTGGATGTTGTCATACACCTACACGAGTCCAGAACATTCTATTAGTATAACACAAATCGAAAGAGAAATCTGGCGTGAAGTCACAAGCAGTATGTTCATTTATTTTGAGTTAATTAAAATTAGTATGAAACTAAAAATACTCACGGGTCATCCTGTAAATTTTATATCTGGACAATAGATATTGCAAGAGTGTAGGTAGGCTACAGAAATCCAAATTTTAAAAGTCCGGACGATACGCTAGCCCGGCCGAAACCTAGGACAACGCACCGCCCAACTTTTTGCCAATATGAAAAGAAATTTAAAGCAACTAAAGAAAAGTTTGGCTTTCAAAATTTCGCTTTTGTATTCTTGTTCTTGCTGGCCATGTTACCATAGACAACAAACGATCAACAATAGACAAGAAACGAAAGTTGTACATAGATAATAAAAGATAATAGAGCAACCATAGATAAGTACCAACTACCAACTCTACCAAGGGCAAGGTTAAGGATGCATGAAATAATGGTTTATTTCATTTAAGCTCTTTTTAGACGGTTACTATAAAAATGTAGTTTGTTTATTATACAAACTTTATTATACAAAGTACAAACTTTGTACTTTGTATAATAAAGTTTGTAGGTGGGTACATACTAAGTAGCAATCTTAGAAAAAGAAACTTTTGCTCTGTCTACGTTAGCAATAGTATTGTAAAACTTTTGATATCTTATTAACCAAAATCAAACTCATAATGTTAACCCATTTACTTACTCACTGAATAATATTATGAATTCCTTAATACAGTGGATCTATTTTATGCCTTATTTAATAAACTAACCCCCTTACTAATAAACGTTGTATAAACAGCGTTTATTTTTTAAAATAATACCTAATGATTGGTATTTTTTACTACCAAACAATGGTATAAATTAAAATATATTTATATGGTAACACTGGTTAAAAAATCCGCCAAATTGTCAAAATGTCGGTCAATGCACAAGTGCAATTTCCAAAAAATGAAAACAATTTAAAAGGTGATAAATCCACGAAACCCTTGTTTCCGAAACCTGCAGACTGTTCTTATGTGTCTTGTTATTGGTAAGAATATTTTATGTAGTTTCTTTTAATTTATTATCTCAAGTTTATTTACTTTATTTTGATTGGGAGTTTGTTTGGAATTTTAATAAAATTGCAGCGAGGAAAACGTGTGGAAGCTTTGCCAGGATGTATCTATCAGAATTCCAGGAGAACTGGATAGATGTTTCGTCGTTTTTATTTCTAATCCATGTCGCACTGTACCACTATGGAAACAAAGGGCAGGGCGAGAGGAGGATCGGCTCGTAATATGGGTCAGTCTACTTTAGCTATATTTATTTTTTTATTATATATAAACCCGTGGCAAATGTTTTAATTGACGATAATTTTCAGGACTATCATGTGATATTTCTGTACGCCTTAGACTCCAAATCGTGTTTGGTTTACGATCTGGACTCAGAACTGCCTTTCCCGACGTTCTTCCACAAATATGTAACAGAAACTTTCCGGACTGACCAAGTATTGAAATCCGATTTTCATAGGTAGGCATATTTTTATCATATTCAAAATCAAAAGTCACGTCCTTCCTTATTATATTTATATTTATTACCAATAATTATTTTATTGGCACTTTAAAAATTCATACTACAGCAAAACTACTATTTTTGACATTCATAGTATTATAAAAATCTAAGGTATTATCAATATTCAATAGACTATACTCTATAGTAATGTCAATAATAATAGTGTGACTGCCAACTGTCCTAAAAATGCTTAAATTATCAATAGTCTGACTGACTTACTACCTACCTACCTACACATCCTTTTGTTTTTAATGTTTTTAATTTGAGTGTATTATATATTATATAAAATTTTCCATATTTTGTAGATTCTTCCGAGTTGTATCAGCTAAGCAATTTCTTCAACACTTTGCATCAGACAGACGTCATATGAAGAGACCAGACGGCACGTGGATAAAGCCACCTCCAGCGTATCCAGCTATTTGTACATCAAGTAAGTACAAATAAAGTATCACCTGTCTTTGGAATCAAATGAGGAGCTGGCGAACAGAACCGGATTACCCGCGAGAGAAAAAATTAGACAGTGGCCAAAAACTAGTATCAACTACTACTACTACTAGTTTTGATTGAAAATGGACTTTTTAAAAGACTTTAACTGGTTTTGGTTGAAAATATTAACAGGGATTGATGCAGATGGGTCAAGAGTAGACGATTTGAAAAAAATAATACTTTCACACTCTGGTGGACTTGTCCGGTTTTGTTCGCCAGCTCCTCAAATAATTTTACTCAAAAAAATAAGAAGTTAAAACAATAAAGCTAAACATCTGCACCATAAATTCTACAAAACAATAATTTTAATATTTTTAATTATTATTTTAAAAATAATTATTAAGTATTATATTTACATCTTCTTGAAATACATATTTTTTGTCCTACTTTTAAATAAGAAAACATTCATTTCTATAACATCCATATTCATGCATATAAAAATTGTATGCACAATTTTTTACCAAAGTATTTTAATTTCAGCCTCAACACATAATTTGGATGAATATATCAATATGGATGCTGGCACCGGTCCAGGTCAGGTATTCAATTTAACTGACTTTGTACAACGATTCTATAAAGTTGAAAAGTAGTAAACCACTCAGTTTACAACCAGTAGGTAGTCAAATATTGCTAATCTATTAATTAATTGTTACAAAATTATTCAGTTAAAATATTTATGTTTACTTAATTGTTTTATGATGTTAAAGTTTTTTGTTACATTCTGTTAAAAACGTTAAAATTGTAAAATTTTTAAGATTTATAATTAAATATCGTATTTTAACAACAATCACATAATAATAATCAATAGCAATAAAAGTAATAGCACGAGTTTATTGCACTGTGTAAAGAAATATTGCACAAATGAAAATTAGCAATTTTACACAGTTTTTTTACCTTTACAAATTAATAATTATACTTATGTAAAACAAAATAGTATTGACATACGACTCGGTCAAGTTAACTCTGCACTTCGCTGGAATGCGATGCCCCTCCCGCTAACCCGCGGACCTCCCCGCATTCGCCCCCACTAACCCGCAACCTCCCCGCGTTCGCCCCGTCACACACACAGCGTCGATGTGACGTCATGGCCGCCAGGTGCGGAGTTAACTTGACCCAACTTTATAATATTGTGTGATGCAGATAGCATTGTGCATTACTACTTAATACGTATATAAATTATGTACTTATATACTTTTACTAAGCTTGTTTAATGAATAGAAAATAGCATTTACAATTTTACAGCTAAATATTATTTTAATAATAAGTATTTAATGATATATTCTTTCAATTAAAGATAATCGATATCGTAACTATACATATAAACTAAATTTCCATTAGAATTAATATCCATTTGAGATTAAAATTGTACTTATGATACTTAACTTTATTTAAAGTAAAAATGTTATATAATATGCCTTTTTCATCTCCAATATTTTCAACTGCTTTTTTATTTGACACAAGCATATGGGTCAATATGTCCACAATAATATTTAAAGACTGCACACATTTAAGTAGCAGAATAAATTATTATCCTTTCTTACTTATCAAACTTTTAGAATATTTTATTAAACAACTTACTACCTCCTGTTAAAAAAGTTGTTAAAGCATTTTGTTTTGTTTTATTAAAGACAAAGTTGAAAATTATACTTAGTAACTACTATTTCATTTATGCTCATTATGATACCTTTAGTGTGTGCTGGCTTTATATTATATTTAAGTGTAATTAAATTGATAGGAGTGATGAAAGCATTTATAGTAGCGTTTAATCTAATATTATAGTGTTAAATTATTATATTGTATGTTTTACATTTTTAACCATTGACAAATTGGCTAATAATTGTTAAGTTGACAGAAATATTATGAAAACTAAAAAGGGCTCCAAACAAAAAAGTTGGCTAAAAGTAACTGAGTTGGGACATAAAATTATTTCTTTCGTTCCGTCTATAGCATAGCGCGGCCTTTATTTTAGCGTAACTCGTTCAATGGAAAATAGGTCAAACTTTTTCAACCCAATAGCAACTTGCGCTACGATTCTAAAAAAATTAACTTGTTAGTTGCGTTTAAATGCGATAACGGGTCTCAGCACGCGAGTTACGCCTTTGTTTTTACAAAAAACTCTTTCTGACTCAGTGTAATTAGGCGGTTTCGTGCTGCCATAGCTTAATGGCTCCTATTTAACACATTTTTCACCTTTAAGCTTTATGCCATGACTTCACTGGCGTAAAATAATTGATTACTTCCGAGAGTGTAAAAGAGCCGCGTTTTCACCAATCGCCCCCTACCGCTATGTGCCCCCTAGCGGGGAGCTCTTGAATAGAACGTTTTCACCATTTCTTGTTTGTCAAATTAGTCCGTAGATTGTATCTACGGACTAATTTGACAAACTTTTTTTGATTGGGTGACACACATTGGAGAAAATTTAAGTCATAATATAACGAGGTAATTCCTAGGGAGTAGGGACACTAAGCATTAGTGTCGTTGGTGAAAACGTTGCCAGTAAAAATGTTTTTTACTGGCAACGTCTCTTACCAGTCTTACCACGCATTCCTGCACCAATATGTCAGATGAAACAAGAGGACAATTAGAAAATTGTCCTCTTGTTTCATCTGACATATGCGTGGTAAGACTGGTAAGAGAGGACTATGTACAAACATTGTGCGCCCTCTTAATAATAATATGATGACTCGGGTTTTGCCGAATGAAATACACAAAGGATAATATTAAATATCGATTTTATACAGAAGGCCGCATATAATTATTGTGACCGAATGACACATAGTTTTAACCCACAGCCTTGAAAGTACTATGCCAATAAAAATAATGGGGTGGGTGGGTGGAGTCCAAAAGTCATGGGGGATTTGAAATATTTAGTTTTATCGTGTTCTAATTGAACAATTATTCACAGTATATTGTAATAACTTGTTTTAACATTAAAATGTTAATTTTAATGTTCTGAATGATAATATAAACTCTAACAAAGGCAAAAGTAGCTACTTAATTCGTTCTTTTACCCATGCGCCTTATGCTGGACCTTTATGCCCATGGCCCAATTATCACTCTCGAAGAAAGTCCCAGGATCTATGATCCAAATTCCAAACCATAATGCTCAAAATTATATCACCAAGGTTCACCAATTTGAAAATTCATATGAATAAGTATAATAATATAGTATAGTAATAGTAATAAGTTCATAACTCTTCTTATTCATATTTGCCATTTGACTCTTGACTCTTGAGCATACCGATATTAAATAATTAATAATTTAAAATTGTGTGTAATCGATAAGTAGCTTTTGTATGAAGTTAAATCTTCAAATTTTGTATCGACTTTTATACACTCTTTTTGATTATTTCCCGCGCACCTTAGTATACATATTTTGTATGGATTAAGCTATAATTTTAAAGTGATTTTACCCATATATAAATGTGAGATTGTTTTGAATTTATATAAGTGTTGTGTCATGTGTGTTAGTCTAGCTTTGGTAATTGCCTTATTGATTAATGATATGAAACGAGGTCGCGTGTCGAGTATTCCAGTTTGCGACCGCCGTTTAACCCTTCCATTTATTGCACCAAGGAAAATAATATTATGTACTATCGAAGAAATTTATTCATAGGCAGTTGATAGACCTACTTTAAGTACGTTATATTTTGGTGTGGTAATGTTAACTTTATATATGTTAAATTGTGGTCTGTCACCTGCCTGCCTAGCATACGCCAACGAGATATCTCACTCTCGAGATAATTAAAAACTACTCGTCTCATAATGACGTCAAAATCTCGACATTATCTCGACAAAACTCTTTAAAATGTGTTATTTCGATGATAGATCTACGCGAGAAAAAATGTTTGTCATGCTAGGGTCAATAGAGATGAAGATACAAACTAACAAACATGGAGAAACATGTAGAGAGAGATATCTCGTTGGCGTATGCTAGGCCGGCTGGAGTTTGAAAAAATGCAACAAAATTACGTAGGTTTGCTATCTGCCTATGAATCAACTTCTCTGATAGTACAATCTCCGACAAACACGGTGCACTGTTGAAAGCAAGGCAATAAGATCGTAAGTGGTACACCGGTTTTGTCGGTGATCTTGCTTAAGTAGGTTTTATCTTAACATTAATTTTTATAACGGGTCTACTGTGCCCATATTCCATACTTCGAATGTTAGGCAGGGCCAGGGTGACCACGTATATTGCGACAGCAATGTATCAGGCGTTTAACTATAGATATTCCCCGCGTTCCATTTAGCGTTAAAAACGATCAAAACGCTCAAAATAGAAGGTATTTTGAGCGTTTTGATCGTTTTTAACGTTAAATGGAACGCGGGGATTGTGCAATAGGTATAATATTCAGCTGTTGCATTAGGTACGTTTGTAATCATCCTACCGACCACACTCATGCGTATGACACCATGCGTGTGGGTAAGCGAGACATCCTACGATTGAAGCGGCATTCGAAGTACGGAAATGGCCTTTAAGGGCCCGGGGTACCCTCATACATTCTTAATACCAAAATCATTTTCTCATACGAAAATATTTAACATGTTTGAGTTATTTTTCAGCTTAAGATAGTAATTACCTAGGGTCCTGAACAAATTTTTTTTACAAAATATTTAAATACTAAAAAAAAAATTGTGTTTAAATATTTTTTAGTAAATTTACTACTAAATATTTAAACACCAAAAAATAGACAAAAACACTAAAAATATATAAATAAATAGTAAATTTACTACAAAATATTTAAATAATAAAAAATATTTTTAGTTTAAATATTTTGTAGTAAATAGACTATTTATTTATATATTTTTTAGTGTTTTTGTCTATTTTTTGGTGTTTAAATATTTAGTAGTAAATTTACTAAAAAATATTTAAACACAAAATTTTTTTTTAGTATTTAAATATTTTGTAAAAAAAATTTCAGGACCCTAGGTAATTACTATCTTAAGCTGAAAATTAACTCAAACATGTTAAATATTTTCGTATGAGAAAATGATTTTGGTATTAAGAATGTATGAAAGTTTCGAGGGTCGGCCTCAGCTTGAGGCAGTAATGGCAACTCATGATTTTTACCTATTTACTACTCCACGAATTTTACCTAATATTTAAAATCTTCCTTCCCTAATAATAAGTAATAATTATAATGTTCGACTCTTTTGCCACACGATAATAAATATTTTATTAATTATTAATTTAATCAAAGCACGTTTAATATAAAATAATTTAACTTTTTGCAGGGTTTTGATCTGTGTTCAAATATACCGTGTCTAGTCAAAAATAGTTTTGTTGGTCCTTATCCTACAATTTTTGTGTGTGTGTGAAGTGATTTATGATAGGTATATTTAGCTAGTTTCTCGAAAATATTATACAATTAATATAAATTAAGCCATTTTTAATCTAGTCATCCTTTAAAGTTTAACTCTATTTATCGTAGGTTTTATGGAGGCGTAGCTGGATTTTTTATGGGACCAAATTATAGAACGGGGATGGATAACGATGCGTGAATATCCGCAAAATATTTCAAAATGGACATCAAAAGTACTGAAACTTGATCGACATACTTAAATATCTTGTCACAGTGCTGAGTTTAACGCCGCACTTAAGTAAATTTAATGATTACTTAACTTTAATTTAATGAAAAATTTGACAGATAATGTATGGTGTTTGTCAAAATCGTCGTTAAATTTAAGATACTTAATTAAATTTCTTGAGTGCGGCCATACATTTCTGTCTTTTTTTACTCTGAAGTGTGGTTAACGTGTTACTAACCAAAGTACGGTATGAAAACGCGCCTCTAGTGGCAAACAACAACAGCTTATTCTTCACCGTACTATCTGACGTTCTCAATAAAAAATTACAAAAATTCAGCCTACTTGTGTAATAAATTTTCCTAGTATCGGTGCTGTCTGAAGTACAGTTTTGCGGTTGTCCGAAACGAAGGGGCTGTGTTTTGTCCCACTGGTTACGCCTACTATTGTCACCTCTTTATCTTAAAATCGATACCTTCCTTCTACGCCTTCAATGATTTTGTCTATTGACAATCTAAACGAGTGATGTATTGCTTGTGCTTTTAAAATGTACCTTAAAATTAAATGTTTTTGATTTGTGAATTTTCTGCCTACAATAAAATATATTACAATATGCAATACTTTGTTTATTTTTTACCTATTTCCTACCGATATTGCAGTGACTTGAAACTGGGGATGATGTAGAAATAAAACATACTTGAATTAGTAATAAATATTATAATTAAAGCGACAATACAAAAACTCTTTAGACGATATCTGTGGCTAAGTGAGCAAGTGGCTCAAGCCACTTTGTGGGGATTACGGGTTCGAATCCCGCCGACGGAATAGTTTTCAATGTTTCTAAGCCATGGATGTATAGTACAATAGTCGTTCGTCTGCTACCCGTAATACAAGTTCTTCTGACGTATTTATCACAGGGCCAGACTGACATGTAAAGCGTCCATAGATTATTATTATTTATTACAATAATCTATTTGGTTAGTATTTCAGCACCATTTTCAGTAATAAGAACAGTATGTTCGACTTGCGCGGTTCTGGAGCCGTCTTCAGTAATTATAGTCCACCCGTCATCTAATATTACTGTGTGGACACTTCCATGGGACAACACTGGTTCTATTGTAAAAGTCATTCCAGGTTTCATGAGGCCAGGGTAGTGGTTTACTGGAAAATAAAGACACATTTTACAGAAGTAGTTCATATTATTATGAAAGAAACTACTCAGTACAGCAGGCGTAGCATGGTCACCATAGAAACGGCTTCTTTCCACTCAAGAAATAAGAATAGACAAGGTGACAGTTAGACAAGACAAAGTGACAGTTAGACAATGGAAATCCGCCATTTTGTCGGTAAAGTCTGTTAGTATGTTGATTCTTTCCCATGTCTACTGTTAGTTAGCCCTACTGATGTTGCCTGCAACTTCACTGTGCCAGAATTTGTATATCAATTATCGCACATTTTTCCGGGATATAAAGACAATCCTTTGTCCTTTCTTAAAAAGTATCACATATCATACCTAATAGATCTCACTATTTAGGTGTCAAAAGACAAAGAATGACAGACTAGGTATGTATAGTTTTAACCTCTAGTACGCGAACCGGTCGCGCGAATCTGCTCCCGTCGTTCACTAGTTTTCGCGAAATTTTCGCGAAAACTAGTGAACGATTTTCGCGACCGACGGTTCGCGTGAATTTATGAAAATATCATCATAATCCTTTTAGGCACTAGCCTAAATCCTATACTTTTAATTCTTAAAACTAGATACCTAACCTAACCTGTGACAGTTTATATTGTGCTAAAATGTGTTTTATTTTTATTCCACAGGCTTTTGAAGACAGACATCGATGGAAAAAACTCAGAAAAAATGGAAAAACATACCTGTTCCTAAAGAAGACAATTTTCAATAAACTTTCGTAAACCAATTTCTGTTTCATTTATTTAGCCATGTAGTTAGATAAACTAAGTAACTTACTGAGCTAAACAGGCACTATTTATAACAATAAATCATTTTTATATATCAAAAATAAAATTTGAAAACTACGAAAAAAACAACAAAAAAAATTCAAAATGGTGGCAACTTTTGAAGGATTGAATGTTATGCGGCGTGTGGACGATTAGCCGGATTGTAATTGCGATACGTTTTTCAATAAGGCGTCCCACGTTTAGCCGCATCGTATTCGTACTTAAATTGTAAGGTGACCATGATTGCAAAATAAAACAATGTTGAAAATCAAAATCAATTTTACTTATAAGATGGTATTGTTGAATGCTATTTTGGTAAGTTTCGCTTAGATTAGAGACAAATATTTCAATAGCGTTTTTAAAAAATATAAAATTTATTTAATAATATTATTTTTGATTGCGTACATAATTTTGTCTCTACCGCCATGGCCCCGTTCCTTGTGAATTTTCATTAGAGCATCAAAATACTACTCCTTGGGTACCTACTACTCGAATAGTAGAATCTTCGGGATTATTTTTCTTTAAGATCAAATAATCTTCATCGACCACATTCCGCCGAACACCAGAATCCATAGCCACTTTAGCAGTTTTGATGTGCATTATAACCTCTAAAACTAGGTCCATGGTTTTTTACTGTTCCATAATGAGAAAAAATAAATAAATAAATAAATGAGAAGAATAAAAATTATTTAATTGCCATTGTAAATTGTTATTAAATTCACTGTTTTATTTATTTATTTATTTATTTAAAAGTTTATTGCACACAGAAAACATTTAACAAGTTATAAAAGGTACTGCTTATCTCTAAAGAAATCTCTTCCAGCAGCCCTTAGAAGAGAAATTTGAATACAAACATCAGATAGGGCGTGCATACAAACAGAAAAATAAAAATATAAACGTATATTTTTAAATAATAAGGTAGATTATTTAACTGGGAATCGAATGCAAGCAATAATACACTGTATTACTATGTGCTAAGTTTTATTTTAGCGAAAGCAATGACCTATGTATTGTTCGCGCAGATCTGCGGGGGCGCAGATTAGAGGTAATTAAAATATAAGTTTAAATTGTTTTAGAATAGGGTATTTGACAATTTTTGAAAAGTATTTTTAAACTATTCTTTGTTATGAAATAAACATATTCTATTAATATTTCCGGAAAATATTTTGTATTATTAAAGAAAATGAATATTAAAGTTTAAATTCCCCAAGTCGCGCGAAAAACGCTATTTAGAAAATGGCGCCGATCACATGACGTCGATGACGTCACTGGCAAGTAAACAGAGTTACAATCAAAAGAGCTAAGCTGGTTTTCCGTGGTTTTTCTTTAATTAATCCGTGATAATGGTGTATAAATGGTGTGCAGTGCCAAAATGTAAAAATTACGTATTTAAAAACTCCAGAAAAAAATTCGTTTTTGTTCTAACTAATCCCAAAAGACGAAAAATGTGGTTACAATTAGCTCGAAGAGACCCAAAGAGCGTTTCAAACATATTATTTATGTGTGAAGATCACTTTGATGTAAGTATTAATATTGAAGTATTAATAAGCCCTAAGCTAGGAGTAAATCTGTTCTGTGCCGTAAGCGGTAAAAGGCTACCGCGATAACAAATAACAATAGAAAGCCAGAACAGATTTATGATAGAAAGGCTATTGTGTCTCGTTTTTCCACGATCGAGGGAAACTTAAAAATTTGTTGTATGAAAATATAATCAACTAGCTGTCCCGGCAAACGTTGTTTTGCCATTTAAAGTATATTTTCTACGTCATCAGTTAATACATGTTTTACCCTCTCTTTTGTCCCCTAAGAGGGTGTGGGGGGGGGGAAGGTCATACACCAGATGTTAAGTTGAAAAACACAGTTAATACCTAATATGAAGTAAGTCCACTAAAGAAAAAAGTTATATACAAAATCTGACCCCTCTTTGGTCCCCAGAGAGGGTTGAGAGGGGAGGGCGGGGAGGATTTTTATACACCAGATGTTAAGTTGGAAGAAGATAAATATATCTGCGAAAACCACATTCAAATCGGATCAGTATTTTTCGTGTGATGCTGGAACAAACATACAGACAGACAGAAAGAGTGACAGACAGACAGACAGACAAAAAACTAACCACATTTTTGTATTCTATAGCGATGTAGTGACAAAGGTGTAATTTCGGGTGTCATTTCATATCTTTTATGTACAGAATTTTCATTTCTACAACAGAATATTGTCTTCCTCCGCACGCGCTTTGGTGACGCCCACTATCGTAATTTTTTAATTTCGCCATAATTTCAAAACCAAACGTCCAATTTTAATCATTCAAAGACCAAATATTATCTACATAAACTGTACTTAGTGATAAAATAATTTATTTTGATAAGGATTAATAGCGTGAGTAAAATATATCCGTTTTAATGTAGTCCAAAAAAAATTCAGGATTTTTAAATAAATAAATGGTTATTGTGCCTCCCTCGACATAGATAGGTATAGTGTGTCGCGGACTTTTTTGTAGATATTTATAAGATCTACAATTACTAAGATCATTTTATGGTTCTATCTTTTATAGTTTAGGCAGCGTACGCAAAATAAGTAACTTTTCTAGCTGATTTTTTACACCTTGCGTCCGAAAAATTCAAATATCTTACGGAACCCTAATTTTTTCCAAAATAAAATGTAGCCTATGTTCAGCAGAAATAATGTAAGATTCCAATAGCAAAAGAATTTTTCAAATCGGTCCAGTAGTTTCGGAGCCTATTCGACTCAAACAAACAAACAAACAAACAAACAAACAAATCTTTCCTCTTTATAATAGTAGTGTAGATATTGTGTGTTTGTCTTTTCTACATAACCCTATGATGTTCTACTTATATCTTTGAGTTTTTCATAATATATCATTGACATAACCTAAAATACACGAATGATGTATAATTGTACAAGACGCAAACTTATAATTATTATCGAGTGGTACTTACACTATTGTTTTTACATTTCTTACTTCAGAAGAATAATTATATTTCTTCGCTTCATTCTTCGATATATTAAGATGAAGTGGTAGGGCCAGAAGCGTATAATATCGCGATCTAGGGTATCTTTGAACCTGTTTTTAGATATCAACCGCTAAAATTCATACAATGTTATTCATACCGGCGTAAGGGTGAAGATATGCCTAATAACGTTATATTCTTCGAAACACGATTATAGTAATTTGCCTCGATAGAAAAAAATCGTGAAAATCATCATAAATTGCCATTTTATTGCAATTTTTCGATTTTACGGCGAATTTAGATACAATTCTAGTAAAAAATTTATGTTTTCATAAACCTTTCATCAAATCCCATAAGGTAGTATTTATGGTTTTCACTAAAATGATAGTTAGTCATTCAAAATAAAATAATAACCTATAACGCTCGCACTGTATGAGGGCGGCGGGGATGCGGGGTGGCGATTCAGTCGGCCGCGGAGCCTCGTCGCAAGCAGACACGTACTATTCGTCGGCCCGCTCTTTACGAGAATTTGATGTGAAAATGGGAAATAAAAACTGCAGAGGAAAAAAAATATCCCTTTTGCGGAAAAGAAGAATAATTCAAAAAAAAATAAGAGTTAAGGGAAAAAAAGAAATAAGGGTCACCGTACACTTGACTGAGTATCGGTATTATCTTTTTTTTGACGTTATTTTTTTCCTCAGCAGGCATTAGAATAAGGGTCACCGCATATTTGACCGGGTACCGATATGGGTATTGGGTATCTTGTTTTGACTATTCTTTTCCTCTGTAGGCATGAATTAGTAGAAATAAGAATAAGCGTCACCGCACACTTGATCTGGTATCGGTATCGGTATTATCTTGTTTTAAATTTTTTTTTCCTCAGTAGGTATGAATGAGTAGAAATAAGGGTCACCGTACACGTGACTGGGTATCGATACTTATAATATTTTTTTGACACAATTGTTTCCTTAGTAGGTATGAATGAGTAGAAATGAGAATAAGGGTATTGTCTAGTATCAATAACAATATTGAACAGTTACTAGAACAACACATTTAGGGACTCCTAACAAATAGGATGGTAATGTGTATTTTGATTTGTCTTTTGCTTTTGAAGACCGAAGATGAAGAAGAATGTTATTATGTTTCTTACAGATATCGAGCTATGGTTGTGCAACCAAATATAAAAAAAAATGTTCAGATAATTCTGTTCAAGTTTTAGAAGGGTGAGACTTACACATAATTTATTATACATTAATATAGGTGTCGATGGCGAATAAATATTCGTAGTATTCAAATAAAAATAGTGTATAAATAAATAATAATAATATATTTTTTTATTACAAATAGAATATAATTACAGCTAATTAGTTACATATAAAACAAAGGGGATAATGATAATAATAATAATAATAATAATAAAGAAACACTATATATAAAAAACTAAATCTAAGTCAGAGGCTGCGGGCAAAGTACCCAAGAGGCTGGCAGCATTACCTCGCTGTATTGCAAGGCTGATACGTTGGCCGAGGTAAGCGCCAGCTCTGGGATCGTTAGTTTTCTGAACCAGTCTTTGGGACAATTCTCTGAAAAGTAGCTTGGCACCAGGGCCCCACGGACCCAGGGTTTCGACTTTCGACACCGAAGGGTAAAAAAAAGTAGTCGTTCCCCAGTGCCTCATATTTCTTTTTTTTGTTTGTCTCTGCTTGTGCCGCCGCAGCTCCCGTCTCTCTCGTTGTGGCCGTCACGTGCGACGCCGCTAGCGTATCCACGCAGGTGGCGTCCCAGACAAGAGGCCTCCCGCGGCTCCACGGAACGAGCGTCATTCCGTCGGGCCTTTTGCCGTCGTCACGTGCGATACCGTTCGGCTCTAGAGTAGCCGGCACGTTGACGGAGACAAGGGCCCTGCGGATAACGTCGTTCAAGGAGGCATGGCGGGACTGGCGGCCGGCGCTGCGTCGACAAGATAGACCGTGGTGACCCTAGCGGTCTACTGTGGCGCCGCAGGGGCAGCGGTGGGGTTCGGTGATATTGGCTCCTAGTCGCAAACTGAGTGAAAGATTGAATGTGTGGTTATCTAAAAGTGTTCCGGTATTGGATGATGGGTTAGCCTGGAGCCAGTAGCCTGATTCCGGCTCGGCGGACGCTAGAAGACGCGCCCGATCTGTGGTGGACGAGGAATTTAGAATTTCTGATTGTGCCAAATTGATTAGTGGTTCATCCCATTTCTTTTGGATATTGGGGTTAACTGAAACGTCACTAGGACAAACACGTTACGTTTCCAGAAGAATTGGTGATGATTTTGATGAAAAGAGGATGAATGCTGTGAGCTGAAGAAAGGAAGGCAGGAAGGGACACACTGGACACGCTTCTAAGACCCAAGTCACCGAAACGAATGGGGAGAGTAGCTTGGGCCCAAGAGGTGTCAGAGATTTGGCGGTTGAAAATATTCATTATTGTGTCTTTTAAAATAGTGTCTAAATGGGAAAGAAGGTTGGGGTACTCCCATAGAGGGCAGCACCTCAGGACATATGTGAATTGGGGCACAAACAAATAAAAACGAATTATTTGGTAAGCCATATGGGATTTTATTGCGACGAGTTTGCCAGAAGATACTACGAATTTTTGTTTTTGTTCCGAAACGTAAGGCTCAAAACCGTCGTTGAATATAGGGGCACCTAGAAGGCAGAGGGATTCTTTACTGAGAATTTTGATACTAGGGGCCAAATTGTTAAATTTAGACATTATTACGTCATGCGGCTGTGCGATTGGGCCGTTAAAAAAAAGTTCACATTTGGAGAAATTTAAATCCAAATCTATTGCTTTAAATTTTCAGTTGTACCTATGGGGACCCCTAAAATTTTTAATATTTTTTTCCATTTTTGCATCAAAATCTTAATGCGGTTCACAGACTACATCTACTTACCAAGTTTCAATAGTATAGCTCTAATAGTTTTGGAGAAAAGTGGCTGTGACATACGGACGGACGGACAGACAGACAGACAGACAGACAGACATGACGAATCTATAAGGGTTCCTTTTTGCCATTTTGGCTACGGAACCCTAAAAATTAATAAATATATTTTTATAAATAAATTGACTATTGTATACTCTGACATAATAACCTAATAAATATGACATAATATTATCTCATAACGTATGTCAAGTAGGCTTGTACTTTGAATATCATTCATTCATTTATTTATGTTTGTTTAGTTGTTCTTTTTACAAAAAAGAATCTGCCTGAAGTTAGCCAGGGATTAGTTTACTCACGTTCAATGCGCGGCCTATACATACTAGCATAGACTTTGAGTCGGGAATTAGGGATAGGTATGGGCTACAGCTACGGGTCTGGGCCCAGCACTAAAGAGCATCTGTGAGCGTACGGAAGCATTCGAGACAATTTGGAATCGGTAACTAATGAGGTAAGTATCGGTATTCTCTTGTACAATCAACCGATAAGTGTGTACATCAAGTGTACGGTAAACCTTATTCTCATTTTTACTCATTCATACCTACTGAGGTTAAAAAGTGTTTCAAACAAGATAATACCGATACCGATACCCGGTCAAGTGAACGGTGACCCTTATTACTATTCATACAATACCAACTAAGAATTTTTTTTTTTCAAAAACAATATAATACCAATTATAACTATACCCGGTCAAGTGTGCGGCGACCCTTATTCTCATTTATGCCTACTAAGGAAAAAAATTGTCTAAAAGAAGATAATAAGAGGGTAAAATATTGAACTCGCATGCCCGGTCGCCGCTGCCTCTACGCTACGCACCTACTACCAGGCGTGCGCGGGGCGGAAGATGGTTGCCCCGCGCATGCTCCCGCCACGCTTCATACCTCACCCCCTCAGAAACGCGATGCGCACCCTACCACTTCATCTTAACCAAGTAGTCCTTTGTCTATCTGCTAGGCAATCGCGTTTTTTAAAGACGTATGTAGGTAGTTGAAAAAATAACTTCCCACCTCGGTCACTCGCTCCTCGACGCGCCTCATTCTTTGTTAACGCGAGGCAACGCGTGTACGTATACTAAGTAACCATGCCAAAGCGCAGCGCTCAGACGAAAATTGGTTATTTTTTTAAGATGATTGAGTCAGTGTTGTAATTAAAATCAGTGTTATTTTATCGTGTAACAAGAAAATACATGTAAGTACTATTAAATACTTAAATAAACGGCAGGCACTACCGAGGCCAAGACGAGCCAATTAAATTCAATACTAACCGACATATCCTACCTTACCTTACGTGAAGTTCAATCAAAATTATACGAGGGGTTTGTCCGAAGATATTAGTAGGAACTCCCACCCACCCTGGTTCTCAGTAGATAACACCCAAGTAACCGGAGCTATGTCATTTTATTTTTTGGCTCTGAACTAAATGAAGGATCTAGAGAGTTGCAGGTAACAGGAAGAAAGGTAAATCAAAGACAAGAGGCGGGAAAATATGGAGGAAAGTGCATTCCAGAGACAACTTGTTATTTTTTTCTTGGCTCTAAAATAGTGCTATGACGTGGTAACAATTAGAAGTGTACTACTTAGTGTAAAAAGGAATACTAATATCTTCGGACAAACCCCTCGTATAATTTTGATTGAACTTCACGTAAGGTAAGTTCGTTTAATCAATAATTATAAACTGCATTATTTTTAAAAAATAGTTCTAAGTACCATAAATGGGTCGATCTTAGGTAGGTTGCTGTTATCAAATCGCACGTAATTGGACTCCATCTTAGATATAATAATTATAGCTGTTGTGAGTTACGTAGTTAATATTTGTACTAGAAATAATATGAAAATTGTGAATAATCACTTATAAGTGGAATCAAACACTTTTTATCATGTAAATGGCGTACTAAACTCCAGGCAAGAAGCTTTGTTTACTTGCGTGTGACGTCATCACGATTGCAACCAATGACAGAGCGTTTCTATCACCGAAAAAGAAAGGACAATTTTATTCGACTTTTCTTACGAAATCCTCTGAAAATACATATTATTTTAATGAAAATAAATTGAAATATGTTTAATTTACTTATAATTTATTATGATGGCCATAAATTATAGTTTATTTTAAATGTTGTCAAATACCCTATTATTGAATTTATCTTTAAAACAAGAGTTTGATGCACTGCCAAGATAGATGGCGTTGATCGCGAGATTTGCGCGCCGCGCTGTTTCTTGTCCTACTGGTACCTAAGTAATGTCTAAACCTTCAGATTTATGATTGTTTCTGTTAAAAATATAAAACATATAAAAATATACACATTAGCATTACACACATGTGTGATGAATTTCTGGAGGACCATGGAAGTAAGATCCAATACCATGGCCGACGAAAGCTGGTAACACTGATAAGCCATTTCTTTTTGCATGCTGGTATATTCTATATCCAATTTCACAAAACGGCACATCTGGTCCACATAACTTTATTGCCTGAAAATGTTAACAAGTTTTAGGGCCTGTTTTAGTACTTTCTGATAAAGTGCCGAATAGGCTATTCACAACTTTTTTGACAGATTATCCATACTTGATCTGTCAAGTTAAGTGGTTTATAGCCTATTCGGCACTTATCAGGAAGTGGTGAAACAGGCCCATAAGGACAATCGTTATTTATGTGAGTCGGAGTTTTACACATTACACAATATATTTGCTTTGTATAATGCATTAAAATGCACATTACGTCGTTGAACGCGGCACTTTGGCGGAAAAACGGACAGAAGATGAAGTTATAAGTGGGAAGGTTAATGAGGTGCTGCACTGCTAACGTCTTGTTTTAATTTGCGTCAACATAATAAAGAAATGGATCAAAAATTATTTCACTCCAACGACGCAAATTCTTTGCTCTTAGAAATAAAATAAAAACCTTACCTGATCAAGACACTCTTCGGTAACATTGACGAGCTGTAATCCTCTATCATCAACACCACCAACCAGGAAAGTTTTAGAGCAATCTCCATGATATCCTTTATAATATACCTGAAAATGTTATTAAAAAATTACATTCACAGATGGACTTTTAAGGATCAATTAAAAAAGTATTATGGTGTAATATTATGACCTTAAGATCTGCTGACGCCCAACTGGTTGCGAGACAAATGTAAATGCCTGTTATATTGGTATCTGGTGGACAGATAAATTATTCTACTTTCACAACTTGTGTACC
The DNA here is from genome assembly GCA_905404155.3 of Plebejus argus. NCBI lineage: Eukaryota > Metazoa > Arthropoda > Insecta > Lepidoptera > Lycaenidae > Plebejus > Plebejus argus. The sequence continues at coordinate 4,954,435 of FR989935.1, read as the reverse complement.
AGGTACAAATATTTTTGTGTGCGAGTAAAAGAGACAATCAGCTATAGCTCAATAATGAAATTTCTCTGTTCTGCAACCAGACTGTAGCAGTTTATAAGGTCTTATTTTAAATACCAATTATGTAGGTATTCTATAATATAATGCAGATCTTCTTAATAAACATTGTATAGTGCTCCAAGGCTATAAATTAATGTCTGATGTGGACGGGGTGCCGCTGGTAAGGAGAACTGTCAAACACAATACATATGTCAAAAATGACGTTTTTTAATGATAGATGCGTTAGTTCCTTTTCTCGCCACATTCATTTAAAGCCTTGTTGAGCCGTACTTACAGTAATATCAACATTTATAATATCTCCACTGAGTAGAGGTCTCAAATCAGGTATGCCATGCACAGCTACATTGTTCACTGAGGTGCATACACTTTTGGGGAAACCCTTATAGTGCAGTGGGGAAGGGTATGCATCAGCCTCAATACTGAAATTGTGAACCAATTCATCAATGTCATCAGTTGTAGCACCTGGCTGAAATATAAAAACAATTTGTTTAGTCAATAGAACTAACTAGAACAATTTGATTTGTTCACGGAACTCTATGTACCTACTATCAGAGAAGTTGATTCCTAGGCAGATGGTGGGCTTAAGTAATTTGGTCGCGTTAAGTCAAACTCAACAGCTCTAACATTGAATCGATATAAGTTGACCAAGTGACGTAGGTCTGTCAACTGCCTAGAAATCAATTTCCTCGGGTATACCATATGTACATATTATACATGGAAGTGTGAAAATACATGTGTTGACAAACAAACATTGATTACTTTGTGTGGTAGCCAGCAGTTATATTCTAGTACCTTAGCAAATTATTTTTTTAAAATAAAAACTTAATAGAACAAGGAAAAGGTATCTAGACATGCAGAAGTGTGGCTGAGCCTAGGCCAAGCCTAGACCCTAGCTGCAGGCGTAGGTCACCATAGAAATGGTTTCTTCTTCTTCTTTTTGATTATGGCTCCTTGGTGAGTTGCCATTCGTTTCTTTGGAAGAATAGACAGTGACAGTTAGACAAGGTATCATTTGGCAGTACTTTTGACTAAATTTGCTAAAATATTGAGACCCAGGAGACTAATAAGTGTTATAAATTTCATAAGAAAAGCTGGATTCTTACCTTGACATATGGATGTAATTTATTTAGAATACTTGATGCTACAGCACAACTCTCCCTCATGCCCACTATTTGAACATTGTTCTTAACTTCTGGTGTCTTTGGGGCATATGGATTTTGTTTTACAATATAATCTGGGCGTTCTATGTGTTCAGGTACTGTTCTACTAGGTGTTGTGTTGTGTGGTAACACCTTCTCATAAACCCCAAACTTTTTTCTGAAATTATATTTTCAAAATACATATTTAGTGTCTGATAAAGTATAAACTATAAGAACATCATATAAACTATAAAGAAGCACCTTTTATCTGCTTTTTAAAAAATAAGATAACACTCTTTATTCAAACCATTAAAGAAACAAATCAGTTGACGAAGGTTACAAAGAAAGAGAAAAAAAAAAACAGATTGAAATGGCGGCATTTAAAAAAAACAGATTGAAATGGAGGCCTTACTGCTGGAAGCAGTCTCTTCCAGGCAATCATAAACTTAACTAAACTTAACAAAACAATTAACTGATAACCCCTCTTTTATGTTGGGGGTCGAAAATATTTAATAAAAATATACTTAACAAAATGACAAAGAGATAATACAATATATAATAAAATACAATAAGATAAATATAATATTATGTAATCTTTCTTTTTCTTCGTTTTTGGCAACTTGACACAAAGTATGTGTATGTTGTGCCACAGACAAGGTAAAAAGGTAAGGAATATGGCAGGAAAACCGTATTCCTCCTATAATAATTTTCAGCATCGTTTTCATGTCAGTCAAGTAGTCAAGTCGGTCGTTTCAGTAAAGTGGTAGACGCCTTACTGAAACTTTCAATGGAGTTTTGGAGGGAACACAAAATCGCATGTTTCTGGATAATGCATCACTTTCCTACACTTGTGCACGATAACGAATATCTAATGGTTAATATTCTACCAATATTACACATTAAAAACCCAACTTAACACAATTTTAGGAAAATAATACAAAATCACAACATCACTCTTTCACATTCCCGGCAAAACTCCCATATTATGTAATACACAAATAAATATATATATTTTTTTATGAAATAAGGGGGCAAACGAGCAACAGGTCACCTGATGGAAAGCAACTTCCGTCGCCCATGGACACTCGCAGCATCAGAAGAGCTGCAGGTGCGTTGCCGGCCTTTTAAGAGGGAATAAGGTAATAGGGGAGGGTAGGGATGGGAAGGGTAGGGAAGGGAATAGGTTAGGTGATTGGGCCTCCGGTAAACTCACTCACTATACACAATTTCTATTAATTACCATTGTTAATAAACTAAGGATACCTAAGGATACATTAATATACCTAAGGATTATAAAAATAGTATTTAACCTTTTTTTTAAATAGTTAAACTTACAATAGTTGGCTTTGAACACGAGGATTTAGTGCCTTTGGAATTCTCATAGTTATACAAGTTATGAACAATTATTAATGATGTTTAATCTAAAAATGCATCATGATCCTTACATATTAGTTCTCCAAAATTTACCAAAATGTTCTAAGAGGTTAGCCATAGCTACTATTCACTTTCAAGTTTTATTAATATCGATAATAATTAGAAGCTTGAAGATATTTGTACTGATTCAAAGTTTGCGTTGTTTGTTATGCATTTATTATTTAACATTTTATACTCCTGAAAATCCTCAATTCAATCATCAATGTTCGATGCCGACAAAGTAAATTATATAATGAAACTGGAGAGTAATTGTACGATTTTAGTTTGTGAAACGCTTATTAAACTGATAACATTAATAACTTTGTCTACAGTTATAATAAATTTTAAGACAAATTATATCAAAATTGCAAAAAATTAGTTTGTTTTGACTTTTGAAGCGATTACCGATTAGCATAGAGTAACTTATATATTTATGGTACCGATTAGCGTTTATACTTCTATTTCTTCTTTTAGAAATAGTTTTGACCACAGTATAGCAATATATATCCCTACAGTAGTGAAACGAATGTACTTGCGCAGAGCAACGGAGGGGTATCCGCGGGGAAGCGGGCGGCGCGGGCCCGCGCCGTCAAACTCGCGGAGTTTGTACGAATTTGCGCGCAGGTGTGACGTTGGCGCGTTGTCTACGAATTTTGTGTTGTAAAACGATAACTTATCTTATAAACAATGGGATATAATAAGTGTTCAGTGTACAGAATATGTAAATCTGATTCAAAAAACAAAAAGGATTTAAATTGTCATAAAATATAATATCGACTCACAGTTCACACTAATATTGTGTTGGCCTTGGTGGAATTTATTTGCAATTTGCATTTCTGTTTTATTGTTTACGTTGTAAGAAGTGTAACAAGGAGAGAAACAATATAGAATAAAAATAAAAAAAAACTGTCAAATACCCTGTTACATACTAATTAGTACCTACCTAGCTAGGTACACAGGGCCACACATCAAGTGTAACATTATGACATTTGGACCGCCCTTACCGCGCAAGTAATAAGAGCGAGTTTTGAAGTGCTTCTGTTACACCTGACGTGTGGCCTACCGTACCTACCAATTGTTATAATATGATTAATTATTGTTGGATATTTTATATATCCGAATGCGTCTTCATTATTTTAATAAAATTTTTAAATCCATACTAATAATTAGTAATTACTAATATTATAAATGCGAAAGTGTGTCTGTCTGTCTGTCTGTCTGTTACCTCTTCACGCCCAAACCGCTGAACCGATTTTGCTGAAATTTGGCATGGAGATACTTTGAGTCCCGGGAAAGGACAAAGGATACTTTTTGTCCTGGAAAAATGTACGGTTCCCGTGCGATTAACGAGTTTTGGCACAACGGAGTTGCGCGCATCATCTAGTAAAGAACTCAAATCATCTAAAAATAAAGTTTCACGTAAATATCTGGCAGTACGACATAATATTATGTAAATATAACACGCTGATTAATTACAAGCACAATATTTTATTTTTATTTTATTTCCCGTTTCGTGGCAAGTGGCAACCCTGGCATATCTGATTGGTACTTACACCGGTGGCGGCATCGTGCGACATCAAAGGCGTTTCGTTACTGTAGGGATATTATATTGCTATACTGTGGTTTTGACATTGTGTTTTGTATGTATGTCATGTCGGTCAATCGGTCAATGCAAATGTAAAAAAGCGGCCAAGTGCGAGTTGGACTCGCCCATGGAGGGTTCCGCAGCAGCAATAAGGTTAATTTTTATGAAATTATATTATTTTTGATTTATTTTTATATTTCAGTCGATTTAATGAAATTTAGATTAAGGTTTACTATTTATGACGTATAAAAAAAACTACTGGCTAGATCTCGTTCAAACCAATTTTCGTTGGTAGTTTTTATAGTAATATACATCATATATTTTTTTTAGAATTATCATGCCTCTACTTTAGAAATTAGAGGGGGGGGGACACACATTTTTCCACTTTGGAAGAATCTCTCTCGCAAACTATTCAGCTTAGAAAAAAATGATATGAGAAACCTCAATATGATTTTTGGAGACCTATCCATAGATACCACACACGCATAGGTTAGATGAAAAAATTTTTTTTTTGTTTCATTAAATTTTACTATTTATGACGTATAAAAAAAAACTACTGGCTAGATCTCGTTCAAACCAATTTTCGTTGGTAGTTTTTATAGTAATATACATCATATATTTTTTTTAGAATTATCATGCCTCTACTTTAGAAATTAGAGGGGGGGGGACACACATTTTTCCACTTTGGAAGAGTCTCTCTCGCAAACTATTCAGGTTAGAAAAAAATGATATGAGAAACCTCAATATGATTTTTAGAGACCTATCCATAGATACCACACACGCATAGGTTAGATGAAAAAAATTTTTTTTTGTTTCAGTTGTACCTATGGGGACCCCTAAAATTTTTAATACTTTTTCCATTTTTGCATCAAAATCTTAATGCGGTTCACAGACTACATCTACTTACCAAGTTTCAATAGTATAGCTCTAATAGTTTCGGAGAAAAGTGGCTGTGACATACGGACGGACAGACAGACAGACAGACATGACGAATCTATAAGGGTTCCTTTTTTGCCATTTTGGCTACGGAACCCTAAAAAGCGGTACGGACTACGGAGTTACGGACGATAACAATATTTCTTTCAAATAAAAATATTTTATTTTATTTTTTTAACAGTTCTGTTCCTATTTCTCCCGGGCATCCAGGTCCATGCCAGCCGCCAGGTATTGCGATTGCGGTTTAAAAATATTTTATTTTAAATTTTTAGCAGAGCTCTAATCCAGTTTGTTTACTATTAAAACTACAACTTCTAAAAAAATTACTGTCAAAGACTAAAGTTTGACATTTGTAATTGCATTTTGCAATCTGTGGACTGTGATTTTGTCCTTTTGTGATTTGTCCGACATACCTACTTAATCTGTGATGGGTTTTTACTTTGTATGTGGCACAACATACACATAGCAATATACATCAGTATAGCAATATAATAAAACTGTTTTGCAATACAACAAAACAGATATTATATGGACAAGAAACACATATGTTATTATTATTATTGAAGAAAGCTATCCTATTCATTGCCTAATATGGTCAAATATCTTCTGATTGGTCAACTTACCCGTGGTGTTTTGCTATCTCCCTCGCTCTCATGGGAGATATTGGTTACCTTTCTCTTTCATGATGCAGCCAGCAGCGCTTCCGGCGAGGGCTTCCTCATAGGAGTCTCCAATGAGCCAGCAAGAGCTTGCTCTTAACATATGTGTTTCTTGTCCATATAATATCTGTTTTGTTGTATTGCAAAACAGTTTTATTATATGTCCTAGAAACACATATGTTATTATTATTATTGGAGACCTGTTTGATTTCTGCTGGTGAAAGAGTAGAATTGATTATTCTTATCTACTAAAAAGACGCTATGTGATTCTGAATTCAATATTTAATAAAATGTATGTACAATGTCCTTGACCTTCTTCATTCATCCTTGAACCTCTTTAAAGCAAAAATAGTGTTACTTATCCTATAATATTATATTCCTTAGCATCAAGATTCCTTTGAAAATTGAAGATAAACATGGTTAACACTAAAAAGGGGAGAAAATAATTTACATAACTGGTAACCTAATACCTATTATGCTCCTAAAATCCTTCTGATCCTCTGCTTATTATTCCTTTATATTCGAATAATTATTGTTGTCTCTTTATTAAATACAATACTTACCTACTATTTCTAGTTTTATTATTTCAATCTCCTCTTTTATCTGAGATCGCGAAATCTTAATTATTTAACTACTCCTCCTAATGTTAATTTACGAGGTAATTTTTTCTTTACTATATTAATTATAAACGAATCCTTTTATTGTTATTGTCTAGCAGCCGTACTCAGAGTGGGTCATAGTGGGACATAATTACTTAAATGTAGTTAATTCAAAATCTTGACGCAAGCCCCCCACATTATCTATCCAATTCTTCATTCAACTGAAGGTTAGTTACAATTAAATGTCTCTGAGTGTGTTGGTTAGGACACATCTTGCTCTTTCCGTGCTACACTCGGAGTGGGACATCAATTAGGTACTTAAAATATTGTAATTATTTCAAAATGTTAACATAAGCTCCTTACCTATCTGTCAAACTATTCATTAAACCGAAGGTCACTTATAATTAAATCTCTCTGAGTATGGCAAATAGGACCGTGGTCACCTAATATTATTAGACTAGACAACCTACTATTTTTCAAATAGTAATTGAAATGAAATAAATCAGCATTCAGCAGTTATAAATTTTGAAAATTTTCTCTTAGTAGATTCTCACTACCCTTGTCATTGTGTCAACTCATTCTGACATTGGCAATTCACTAAGCAGCCAAGTTCTTTAAAAAGAGGAAGAAGAAGAACTACTTTACAGAGTACTTCTTTTATTTATTATTATATTTATATATTTATTCAGCCAACTCTTAGAGGCAACTGCGGGTCTGAATGCTACCTGTAGGAGCCGCTGTATTTACCTCTTAGAAAATGTATCTGATCCCTCTTGCTACTATTGATTTAGTTGCAATTTTAATCTGACCTGATACGGTGGCTACCTGATCTCCTCAGGATTGTGTAATATTTATTAGTCTTTCAATCAATATCTATAACTTACAAGACCTATTTCAGGGCTTTTTATAACTTACAGGATATATTAGCTTCTTTAATAGCCTGTTTATGTCCATATGACTCTGTCCTAGGGCTAACTCTAGGCCACACTGTTACTGTGCCCCTCCTAATGAAACAAAAATTTTCCTCTAGCTACCTCAAACTGTTGGGTCTTGTAACTGTCAGTCCGATACTAAGAGTAATATTAGTTGTTACTCTTTAATGTTCTCTTAGATATCTCAATTAGTGTTTCTTTGGAGAGTTCTATTATCCCTGTAAATAATATTATGTTAGTATTCCAAATAAATAATCTTTTCTACGTCTTGCTATTGCCCCTAGTAATCTAGTTTATAAATGTTTACCTTATATAAAAAAACCTTTTGGTAGTATTTATGGAGCCCTAGTACAATAATAATAATATCTTTGTTTCAGGCCAAATAGCCCCTATTGTATCCTATTCCTAACAGTTACAGATTATTACTTCTTGACAATTATTATTCTCTTGACTTATGGCTGATTTATGTTACAACTTAGTTTTTGATTCAAGGTCTTCTCTTTTAGGTATAAATGTGCTAGGAATCCAGCTACATATTTTCCACCCTTTGGTATGGGTGACCCTGGATTTACCTGTTACATGCGACACCAGTCTGTACCTCCTTGTATTAGTGCTTTGTATGTCTTTAATGTTTATTATACGCAGAAAATCTGAGTTCTTTTTAAGGAATGGAACCCGACCCAACTGCCCCCCCCCCTAATTTTCTAGGCTATTGTTGTATTATGTCTGCCTGAGTGGGGGTCTATTGTGCAAGTCCTCATATGGGGGATAGTAATCTTAGGTGGTATCTGGGTCTTAATTATGGATGTTGCCCCAAGAAGCATTGCTTCTATTGAGGAACTATTTCTTTGGCACTTTACCTGTGTTGCAGCTCCTAAGGTATTAAAGTACTATTTGGGAGATTGGTGAAAATATCCAAACTAATGGTGCTGCCCTCTTTGCCTAAAGGTATCACAAAATGTTACAGCACCGTCTCTCAAGTCCCATGCAACATGCAATTGCATCATAGCTGATCTTCTCTAAGCGAGCAAGTATAGCCGTTGGGACACCCCATATTGAAAAAGGCCTCCGAGGCCTGGGGTAACAAGTGCCCTTCCGGCACGGGTATGTTATGAGACATCTAAACCCCTTGACACCCTATATCGAGAAAGGCCTCTCAGGCCTGGGGTGACAAGTGCTCCTCCGGCCTGGGTTTGTTGAGAGATAGGATACCCCTTTCTCGCCCCCTATTGAAAATGGCCTTCGAGGGCTGGGGTAACAGGTGCTCCTCCAGCACGTTTATGTTGTGAGATAGCCACCTTTATAACACCCCCTCTTAAAATGGCCCTTAAGGCCTGGGGTAACAAGTGCCCTTCCGGCACCGGTTTGTAATGAGACTGTCTGTCTACTCTACTGCCAGACAGACACAACTGTCTGGCAGAAAAGCTGCTGTTAATGTTATTTTTAACAATATAATATAATCTTGTTATTAAAATTAATAATTTTATAATTAAAACTAAATTTAATTGAAACTAAATTTACAAAATCTTTTGCTTTTCTGCCAACCTTAATGTCAGTTTTAACAGGTTTAAGGAATGGGTCCCTCCCTCATCTCCTCTGTACGCTATGAGCGTCCTGTTGTATGACTAAGTAAAAGTATAGGAATAGCATATGTATGAGCAGTTTCTGACACTTTGTTATTGCTACCAAGCTGCATACATTTGCTGCCCCTTTTGTCTGAGTGCCACCCTCTCCGGTGTGGTCACCAAAACTCCGGATTACTACTTCTGTTTTAGCTTGGCACCTCAGCTTGTGTCTGCAGCATCCGCTGTCAGAAAGTGGACTACCTCCTTTTTATAGAGGTTTATAGAGCTGATTTTAGGGCCTGTCACCCTGTCGCTGATGTCGCGACTCGCGGCTGCTCTAGTATTTAAGGCATGTGCCATAATCTGTTTTCCTTGAATTTATTAGGAAAACTAATTGATAGGGTATTTGATAATGTAAACGGCTCTGAGGTGTTGAGATGTTTGCAAGTGTAGAGATCCCCCTGGGGATTTTAGTTCTCTAACAGTACAGCTATTCCTGTTTGTTAATTGACTTATGAGTCTGCTTACCTTTATGTCTTTTCTGCTAACAGAAAGTTAAATTCCTAAGGTGTCACTCATGATCATTGACCTAAGCTCACAATGCACAACCTCTTATATTTGAACCAAAATCTGTCTAGGTCTTGGAATTGATCTTGCGGCTTAAATTTGTTCAAGTTTCTATTACTCTTAGGATATTTGACACTACGTATAGTGTCACCTTGTTTAGTATGCCTAAACCTAGACCCCTTAAGTTTAGTATGGGTCCCGAGCTGCAGTCTAGTTTACTACTTTACTACTAGTACTACTAGCCCCCTTCTAGGATATATCAGGGGTTGCCCTGGTTTTGAATTTTAATATTAATAATTTTGAGGGAAAATACCTAGGTGATCTGAATTTTTTTTTTTTTTGTTAGGGAATGTAAGATCCTATAAATAACTATAGTATAACTTTGTTGTCACCAAGTGTATTCCCTGCGACTCTAAGCTTTCTATAGAGCAGTCCCTCCCCCGGAACTTTTATGGCTATTTCTGTTCGTGTTCAGGACCTGGTTTATTCCTTTCTACCCTGGTTATTATTGTAGGGTGAGGAAATATTACTCTTTATAATTTGTTTTGAATTATTTACCCTGTTAGATGTTGTTGATTATGTAGGTATTTTTATATCCTATATATTATATACCTGTCCTGTCTAAAAGTCGCTAACCCTTCTTGTGCGCCTCCTAAAGACTGTCCTAATGGTTGTAGTTTCTCCTGACTAAATAAATATTCAGCTCTTCTACTTAGGTACCTAGTGACTAAATTTCGGAGTTAGGGTTTAGATTCTGTACAGCCCAGTCTACGAAAATTCTGTATGTCTTGTTTTTTATTAATCTTTAACGCCACAAGGGTTCGAGTGGCAGAGTACGCATCTTAGGCTAGATCTATAGAGATCCTCTATGCATTCTGTTCTCGCCTCTGGTATCATGTTCTAAACTTGTGTGTTATTACAATTTGTTCTAGAGTTTACCAGAAATGGCTGAGACTAAGACGTTGTAGGTATACTTGATTGAGGTGTAACTCACCTATTTCTCTATCTTCCTGGGGCTGAGGTCTGAACGGCCATCCTCCGAAGACCGAGGACGATGAGTTCTGACTCTCGTCACTCCACTTGTATCTCGAAAGAACACCTATCAGCTATCACTCACAGAGTTCTTTAACCACTCGCGCCACCTCTATATACTCTAATCTGTGCGCGCCACTCACCTGGCGACCGTCGTTAGGTCACGCTGCTCGTTTGCTCATCACCACGTGCACCGCTTGTTTACAAACAGATGAGCAAACCAAAGTGAGATAAAAATTATATTCACTTTAAATTTCTATAAAAAGGAATTGATTTAATTTTACTTTAGGTAATTTACACTAAAATTTTAACAATTTGACCGAAAAAAGGCGAAATTCGATGTTCGCCATTGCAATGAAAAAGACGCTATGAGGAAGCCCTCGCCGGAAGCGCTGCTGGCTGCATCATGAAAGAGAAAGGTAACCAATATCTCCCATGAGAGCGAGGGAGATAGCAAAACACCACGGGTAAGTTGACCAATCAGAAGATATTTGACCATATTAGGCAATGAATAGGATAGCTTTCTTCAATAATAATAATAACATATGTGTTTCTAGGACATATAATATCCCTACAGTAGTGAAACGAATGTACTTGCGCAGAGCAACGGAGGGGTACCCGCGGGGAAGCGGGCGGCGCGGGCCCAGTCCGCCAAACTCCGCGAGTTTGAACGACTTCGCGCGCAGGTGTGACGTTGGCGCGTTTTATGTTTTGTGTTGTAAAACGATAGCCTGTAACATCTTATTTTATAAACAATGGGATTTAACAAGTGTTCAGTGTACAGAATATTATGTAAATCTGATTCAAAAAACAAAAAGGATATATAATATCGACTCACAGTTCACACTAAATTGTGTTGGCATTTATTTGCAATTTGCATCTCTGTTTTATTGTTTACGTTGTAAGAAGTGTAACAAGGAGAGAAACAATTTATAGAATAAAAATAAAAAAAACTGTCAAATACCCTGTTACATACTAATTAGTACCTACCTAGCTAGGTACACAGGGCCACACATCAAGTGTAACATTTTGACCTTTGGACCGCCCTTACCGCGCACGTAATAAGAGCGAGTTTTGAAGTGCTTCTGTTACACCTGACGTGTGGCCTACCGTACCTACCAATAATTGGTATTATTGGTATTGGTAACAATAATTAATTATCATATTATAACAATTATTGTTATATACACACCGGCAAAATTAGAGGAACATAACAAAATTTTCATTTTTTTTTTAATTATTCGCTGTTTTTTATATATTTCCTTATTAATTCAATAATTGATGATTAAAAAATTAAACTTATATAAATTTAGGGCATGACATCGTGTAAAAAGAAAAAAAATCAGCAAAAATCAAAAATTAAGAAAATCTTTGAAATTTCAGTAGTAATTTTTTAAGTTAAATTCTTCATTTTTACTTAAGAAATGCCATGTTAAAAGCGTTGAATGCCTTCTATGGATCTCAAGAGGGGTTGGATACGCCATTCCATGCTTGCATTTTGATTGTCAATCATTTCCTGTGGGATATTCTCCTACTCCTCCAGTAGCGCCAACTCGAGCTCCTGAACAGATTTTGGAGCTGGAGGTTTAACTCGTACCGTTCACCCATTGATGTGCCACACGTCCTCAATCGGATCCATATCCATAGACCATGCTGGCCTCTCCACCTAGGCTACGCCAGCATAATTTAGGTAATAATGCCCGATTTTTTTACTCTATGGACGCGCATAAAATGGAAGTTACTGCCTAAAATTGTGTAAAAGGCACAACATGCAGTTCTAGAACGTCTGTGCTTTAGCTGTGTACTGTCAAAGTACCATCATTAATAATCATCAGCTCCGTGCGGGCTCCAAATCATATGCCACCTCAAACCATTACGAAGCCTGCATGATAGGCCACTGTTTCCGTTAAGTTTGATGGTCTATAGCGTTCCTTATGATTTATCGACATTCTTTATCGCCTTTCAACAAAATTTACACAGAATTTGCTCCCATCACTGTACAGCACACGATTTCACTCACTTGTCAAATTTTGATGTTCACGCTTAAATCTTAGCCTGGCTCTTTGGTGTCCTGTCTCAAGTTTTGGTGCCCTTGCTGGCACCTTTGAGTTTAATTTAACTTCTTTGAGTCTTCCTCTTACTGTACAATCGCTCACACGTACATTTCGGATCTGTTCCGACAGGTTTCGTGTATGCAATGCAGTTTGAGGTCGATTTCTTAAGGGTTGTACCCTAACAAAACGGTCATCCTGAATCAATGTCACCCGATATCTGCCTTGTTCTCGTCTCCAGACGTAAGATCCAGTCTCTCTGTAGCGTTGAAAGTTACGATGGACCATGGAAGTCGACACACCTAAGGCCTGACTGACCGAACGGTAGGTGTGACCTTTCTCTATCGTGGTTACAGCTCTAGCTGTCGTAGATGCTGGGAAATCACTAATTTTGTATCTAAGCAATGTGTTCTTCCAAAAACCAAACAATCAAATGAGCTGGTATACCTTGAACCACGCTAAAAACGCCATTCTTATCAGAAACACTTACAACGTCAATCATCGAAAAACATTTATTATGGCATAATTGCAATAAAAATCTGTCAAATTGCCGGTTTTGTTCAATATTTTATTTCTTAAATGAGCTTAGCAACTATAAAAAAGGATTTCAGACAGCCCGATCTACTTGAGTTCAAGTTGTGGCCCTTTTTAACTATGTTCCGCTAATTTTGCCAGTGTGTGTAATATGATAATTAATTATTGTTGGATATTTTATATTATATCCGAATGCGTCTTCATTATTTTAATAAAATTTTTAAATCCATACTAATTAGTACTTACTAATATTATAAATGCGAAAGTGTGTCTGTCTGTCTGTCTGTCTGTTATCTCTTCACGCCCAAACCGCTGGACAGATTTTGCTGAAATTTGGCATGGAGATACTTTGAGTCCCGGGAAAAGACAAAGGATACTTTTTGTCCTGGAAAATGTACGGTTCCCGTGCGATTAACGAGTTTTGGCACAACGGAGTTGCGCGCATCATCTAGTAAAGAACTCAAATCATCTAAAAATAAAGTTTCACGTAAATATCTGGCAGTACGACATAATATGTAAATATAACACGCTGATTAATTACAAGCACAATATTTTATTTTTATTTTATTTCCCGTTTCGTGGCAAGTGGCAACCCTGGCATATCTGCTTGGTACTTACACCGGTGGCGGCATCGTGCGACATCAAAGGCGTTTCGTTACTGTAGGGATATTAGGGATATTATATTGCTATACTGTGCTTTGTGTCAAGTTGCCAAAAACGAAGAGAAAGAAGGTGTTTTGTCGGGAATGTGAAAGTGTGATGTCGTGATTTTGTATTATTTTCCTAAAATTGTGTTAAGTTGGGTTTTTAATGTGTAATATTGGTAGAATATTAACCATTAGCCATTCGTTATCGTGCACAAGTGTGGGAAAGTGATGCATTATCCAGAAACGTGCTATTTTGTGTTCCCTCCAAAACTCCATCAATAGTTTCAGTAAAGCGTCTACCACTTTACTGAATCAACCGACTTGACTTTCTGACTGTAATGACTTTTACTTAGACTTTGACTAGACTTTAGACCTGACGAAATAGAATAACGATGCTGAAAATTATATTATAAAATATTGTTTTCCCGCCATAATATTATATACTCGACACTGGCCATGGTTAAAGCCGAAATGCCATTATAAGAAAAAAAAAAAAGAGAAAGAAGAAAGAATACTCTAATCTGTGGTCATTTTTGCGCTTTTTTCATTCTGGCTTTTTTGTTTGGTTTGGCATGGCTTGATTGCATGTTTGCAGTTTGTGTAAACAAAATTAAAAATTTAAAACGACTAAATAATATTATTTTAAAATAGTGACGAGTAATATTAAACTTAAACTTGTTCTGACCTAACACAAGCAATCAATATGTCTCAAAGTAAGTATTTTCGACAGAAATAAAGAAAATGTTAGAAAACATAATCAATGATTTTATAAAAACAATACTGTCTTTTAGATTCAGAGAAACCTTTACAAAATCAAGATGTTGTGGATCCAACGGGTCCAGGCGCTCGAAAGGGAGTTATTATATCATTCAGAACCGGAAAGATAATGGAAATACCCGAAAAAGATATAGTAAGTACTTAACCTATAAAAAGCCGCATAATTTTCTTTCCGTGATAATTTATTTACTTGTTGCTATTCTTTTCAGTTAGGAAGGTGCAGGTTTGTAGGTGAATTTGAAAAATTGAATCGCATTGGAGAAGGCACTTATGGTATAGTATGTAAGTCCATATCCTATCCGGTATCTTTCTTATCAAATGACATTCAAACTATCAAGTCAAAAAATGTAAAAAATACCTATTCCACAGACCGTGCCAAAGATAAGAAAAATGGCAACATAGTTGCATTGAAGAAAGTAAGAATGGATGTAGAAAAGGATGGTCTGCCTTTAAGTGGACTCCGAGAGATTCAAGTTTTAATGGCCTGTCGCCATGAAAATATTGTGCAACTAAAAGAAGTTCTAGTGGGACGGTCACTTGAAAGGTAAATAGGTTATTGTACAAACTGGAAAGTAACAAGAAAAAAACTACCTATTGCTAATATTTGCGGAGTAATGAATTGTTTTAATATAAAGTTGACTATACAAAGATATTATGGTTTCAAAAACAATATTTTAGAATTGGGAACTATGACAAAGTCTAATTTTATTGATAACCGATTTTATGACATGTAGTTGTGATATTATTGTTAGAATAAAACCTAATATTAACCTGTCAATCGTGGGAAAACGAGACAACGGAATATCTATTGTGTCTCGGTCACCAGTGACTGTATGGGGCTTGATGAATTAAGGGAGCAACATTTTATGTTAGCAACTTTTGGACAAGCAAGTTATATGTCAGTTTGTAACCTAACAACATGAATCTTTAATATTATAAGGTGCCAAAACCTGTGACTTTATGTTTCAGCATTTTCTTATCAATGGAGTACTGTGAACAAGACTTGGCATCTTTACTGGATAACATGACGTCACCATTCACAGAGTCACAGGTGAAATGCTTGATGCTTCAAGTGCTGAAAGGACTGAAGTATCTGCACTCCAACTTTATTGTACACCGAGATCTGAAAGTGTCCAACTTATTGCTAACTGACAAAGGATGTGTGAAAATTGGTATGTGTCTTATATTATTGTAATTTACTATAATATTTTAACTGTAAATTTTCATAGCAGTATAATTGAAGACGTGAGTGGAAGAATCGAATAAGTAACATTTCGTACGGACAATAACTCATTTTTTCCCTAATTATTTCAATAAAACTTGTAACTTATCTACTTCATAACCTGGCTAACATGCAATCCATAGTTTTTCTACTTCAAATAACTTTTCCGGCCCTAAAGCCTCCATTTAAGCAAAAAACGGGAAGTTTTTGCATGTTACTTACCTTATTCTTCCACTCACGTCTTGAATTATTAAATCATCTTGATTCAGCATGTCTGAAGCTGAGGGCTTCCTTCACCTCTTTTTTAGGAATTTCTATCTTCTTCTTTTTTAATAACCAACTCGGTGAGTTGCCAATGTCAGAGTTGTTCGAGAAGACTTTGCTCTATGTAGTGAAGGTCTGGTGAAGTAACAAGGGTATGAACTATGAATCTTACAAAAATTGCATATTTACAGGATTTGATTCATTTAAAATAAAACAAACACAAGTGTTGGTAAATCATCATAATGTAATATAATATCTTGTGCTACTATTATCCACAAAGGTTAATTTTATCTCATCTTTCTATCTCATGTTGGGTCAACCTTTTGTTATTGTGCCAGATGGTTTAAATACAACATTTGCAGATTTATAGAATTTTAGAAAATACCCTCCAAAACTTTCTTTGAATATTCTTTAAAAATAGAAATATTTTGTGTTTTTCAGCTGATTTTGGTTTGGCTCGTTGGTTGGGCGCACCAGCTCGCAGCGCCACACCCCGCGTCGTGACACTCTGGTACAGAGCCCCGGAGTTACTGCTGCAGTCCCCCAAACAAACACCTGCATTGGACATGTGGGCTGCTGGATGCATACTCGGGGAACTGTTGGCTAACAAACCCCTCCTGCCTGGCAGATCTGAGATAGAACAGCTGGAACTGATTGTTGACTTGCTAGGTATGTGTTGTTTTTTGTAAAAACAAGCTGTTGTTTAAGTACAACTCTAATATTGCTTACTTAAACTCTGCCCATGTGTGCCAAAACTACAAATTATGTTTCACCCTCTGATCAATCTTATCGCTGATCCATTAATATTGTAACCGCGCATTCGGCACCCTCACACCTGACTCCTAAGAGGCCTAGAAAGTGTAAACTATCTTAAAATCAGTCATCAGCAAAATATTTTGACTTGTGCAATGTGCATGGTCTTTACTATACATTTGATTGGTACAGGTTGTGAAATAAGTTACTTTATGCCAAGAGCTGTTTTGACTTCTGACAAACCAATATTTTGTCTGTAGCAACAAAGTAAGACTTCTCAAATTAAAATTTGTCTTATTACAGGGACTCCATCGGACGCCATTTGGCCGGATTTCAGTTCGCTACCGGCACTACAGAACTTCACTTTGAAGCAGCAGCCATACAACAACTTGAAGCAGAGGTTCCCTTGGCTGTCGGCTGCGGGTCTCCGGCTGCTAAACTTCCTGTTCATGTACGACCCCAACAAGCGAGCTACTGCTGAGGAGTGCTTACAGAGCTCATACTTTAAGGAGCAGCCTTTACGTAAGTATTTTCTTATGACTCGGAAATTACGCATGGCATACTTAACAGTAGAGCGTCTATTATTCTGCGTTTTCACCAGAGATGTGTTGCGAGGGATGTGTTTTTAAGATCCAATAGAATCCCTGCGCTGAGCGAGGTCACGTCAATGAAGCGTTTCTATTGGTTCTCGAAAACACAAACCTCGCATCTGTGGTGGAAACGCAGCCTTATACTGGGATCAAATTACGAGCACTACTTTTGTATAATTTTAGACAAATTAGGTCAGTAAGGGCCTGTTTCTCCACTTCCTGATAAGTGCCGAATAGACTATCCACCAATCACCATTTAACTTGACAGATGAAGTATGGAGAATCTGTCAAAAAAGTTGTGAATAGCCTATTCAGCACTTTATCAGAAAGTGGTGAAACAGGCCCTAAAACTTGTATCTTGTTGCACGAGTTTGATTTAGAGTGCATCTAAGATTCCGTATCGTATATTGGGCTAATAATAAGCGATTGTAGTCGCCCAAGACAACCCTAGCAATGGAGTTAGGTCGTTGCCTAGAGCAGCTTTCGTGCGTCTCCTGTTACCGCGTTCAACAAAAAAATCAAAGCAACAAAATATGTAATAAATGTTCGTATTTTTTCAGCGTGTGACCCGAAACTGATGCCAAGTTTCCCGCAGCACAGAAACATGAAGGGCCAGCAGAAGGGATCGTCCAACCAACTGAGCATCCCTCTCTCAAACCTCAACACGGGCGCGAACGACCAGACAAACAATCTGCCGGCGATTTCCGATCTCCTAGGATCCCTAGTCAAGAAGAGGCGCTTAGACTAAGAGACGTAGGTTAAGGTTTAATAAATTTTCAAGACTATAATAATATTATATTGTTTTATTCTTAAGTTACCTTCTTTAGTGATAATATAAGTTAAATGTAATAAAATTGTTTTCTTGGAGTCAAAGTTTGTCTGTGCAGGTGGAGGATACGTCATCTTCGGTATACCGAATTTTTCGTTTTGAAGTACTTGAATCACGTGTGCTCTTTTGTTTTTCTCTCTGAATAAAAAAAAACAGTTAGTTTTTATTATTCGTAGGGTTAAGAGTAGAATAGAAGAAAAGCTTTTAACAAGAAAAGTAAACTTTAAAAACAAAAGTAACAACAAAAAGAAAAGTTTTAACAACAGCAACAACAATCGCGTATCATGGCGTATTGTACTACGTCAGAAAACGGTAGTATGAACAACCCATTTTTATCATCTAAATTCTAAATGAAATAATAAGGAAAGAAACAGCTGTGCCTGTAGACAAGTGGCAAAACGCTCACGCTAACGCTAACGTTACAAAATGTATGCGATTTGACATAAGTCATCGCTTCGCTAGCGAATACTAATGTCAAATCCATACATTTTGCAGCGCTAGCGTTAGCGTTAGCGTTTTGCCACTTGTCTACGGGGGCAGGTACTTTTAACGACAGGTATTTTTTTTCATAACTGCTACTGATAAATCATGTCTGTTACATAACGGCACGATTCAAGAATGAATCTTCGACTAGAAGGCAATATATAAAATACTAGAATATGACACCCGCAACTCCGTTGAGCCAAAATTCATTTATCGCGCGGGAACCGTACATTTTTCCGGAATAAAAACTATCCTATATCCTTTCTTGGGACTCAAAGTATCTCCATGCCAAAGTTCAGCAAAATCGGTTCAGCGGTTCGAGCGTGAAAAGGTAACAGACAGATAGACACACTTTCGCATCGCGTCTGAAGTGAGGCAAATATGCCTCACTTCAGACTCTACTTTGGGCATCTTCCATCATATTGTGCCAAAGAGGCTGTAATTACAATATGATATATTTTATATGTAATTTAAAACTCATAAATGCAAAAGTGTGTAGGTATATGTTTACCTCTTCATGCTTAAGGGTGCTATCACATTTTGAATCCGATTAAAATTAGGTATTTGAACTGCAAAACAATACACGTACGCACACATTGAAACCGCTGCCGCGCCGCACGATTTTATACCGGCGCAACTAATCTTGGTACTTGGTAGTAGTAATATAGTTTTTAATTTTAGTGATGAATTTTACTGAATGCTATTTATTATGTAGAATTAGTTGTAAGTTTGCAATCGAACTTGGTAACTGTTACTAAGTACTATCTGTGTGTCCATAAACGTCACTTCTCTCCTCTGTTTATGAGGACAATATCTAAAGGCGTCAGGGTATCCACTACTCGTTCGCCCATTATACAATAATAATAGAATATAATATAATTATACGCTTTATTTTTGTACTTAATTCAAATCACATACATATAATTGTACATACATAGAAAATTATAATATAATATCTATGGACGCTTCACACCACGTCAATCTGGCCCCGTGGTAAGTGCCTGAAGGACTTGTGTTACGGGTACCAGACAACGGAAATGTATTTAATACTTTTATACTATACATATATTTAAGATTTTTATTATAATATGATAAATATATTTAATACACATCCATGACCCAGGAACTTTGAAAACGTTTTGTTCCGTCGGCGGGATTCGAACCCGCGACCACGGCTTAAGCTACCAACGTGCCATCCAGTGAGCCACAGAGGTCGTCATTATAGAAAATTAACAATTGCTTTGTGTATTTTTCGTAGACAATTTGGTATACCTTTGATATACCTACTTTATATGGCAAAACAATGTTTGCCGGGAAAGCTAGTTGTAAAATATAATTTGCAGTACAAAGACAAAAGATTGCAAATATTGTAAACAAACAAAGATAACAACAATAACAAAAGCACACAAAAAACGCTAATAGAGTTTTCCATAATATACAAACTAAACTAAACAATTTTACACAAAAAAAAAGTTTTACAGTTTAAAAATTTTAATATTTTTCTCGAAATCTATGGTAAGATATAATATAACTAGCGACCCGCGCCAGGTACGCACGCTATAAAGCGGCTATAAAATATATAGCCACTGAAAAAATGATTAAAATCGATTCGGTAGTTTTGATTTATATTTATTTTATTACTAGCGGTCGCCCGCGTCTCCGCCCGCGTGGCTGTCGTAGCCGCTGCAAAAAGCTTATCCAGGAAAGACTCGGTCAGCAAAATGATTCCCAAGTCAATTCACAGACTTAACAGTCAAGACGCAGGCTGCACACTGCACAGATTGTCTTCCCCCCGCACGCGCACCTCCGCTTTGGTGACCCCCACTATCCATATAACTAATATTATAAATGCGAAAGTGTGTCTGTCTGTCTGTCTGTCTGTCTGTTACCTCTTCACGCCCAAACCGCTGAACCGATTTTGCTGAAATTTGGCATGGAGATACTTTGAGTCCCGGGAAAGGTTTAAATGTAGTCAATAAAATTCAAGATTTTAAATAAAAAAATGCTTTTTGTGCCTCACTCGACCTAGATAGGTCTAGGATCTACAAGTACTTAGAACATTTTATGGTTCTATCTTTTATAGTTTAGGCAGCATACGCAAAATAAGTAACTTTTCTGGTTGATTTTTTACACCTTGCGTCCGAAAAACCCAAATATCTCACGGAAAACTATTTTCTGCAAAATAAAATTTAGCCTATGGTGCAGAAGTCTAACTATAGCGGTTCTTGAGATACAGCCTGGCGACTGACAGACAGATGGACAGACAACGAAGTCTTAGTATAGGGTCCCGTTTTTACCCTTTGGGTACGGAACCCTAAAAATGGCTTGAATCTTGAAAAAAAAAGAATATCAACGTAATCATCAAAAATTTTTTCGAAACTCTGAAATAAAAAAATAACTAAAGTCTATTTGAAATAATATTGTATAATTATTATTTACTATAGTTTGTGCGTTTTATGATGATATGCGTGACACATTGTAATTGACAATAGTAGGGAAGTTACCTAAAAAAATTATTCGATAATTTTAAAAACATCGAATCACTTCGTAAAGGAATAATTGCAATAGAAATTATCGATTTCGTACTGACGTTTCTTCCGCGCCGGCGATTTAAGATGGCCGCCCTTTTTATCGATTTGATTAATCAATCATTATCAATTTGATTCGATTCAACAGTGTCAATCTCTATCGGCAAAAGTTCCGTTTCATGCATCTGACATTTTTCAAATATTTTCGTAACAATAATTTTATACTCCTATTTCATAGTTATTAATAAGTTAGCATTTAGCAACTTTTCATTTCTATTCATTTACAATTATAGGAAACATATTTTATTTTTGTATAATATGGAATATACTTTATTACATTTTTATTTTTTTGTTTTCTTGTAAAAAATATCCGTAGCAAGGAATATGAGAAGTGTCACCCATATCATCTTATAACGCACAAACTATAGAGATCACCCAATGGTCGAAATTCGACCTTAGTTTCAACGACATTAGGACTACTACCTATATTTTGTAAAAATATATTTTACTAGAATTTATCTTTTTTTTTTTCAACTTATGTCTCTGGGACTCAGCTGATCTCAGAATGGCCGTGTAAGCATTGTCTAATAGTAACTAAGCTTCAACCATAAATAAAAGAGTATAATTCGTATGTATGGGCTTGTCACTCAAAAATATATTATGTCATCTCCTATGTGTGTGTGCTGTAGTGTGTGTAATGTTTTATTTGTTAAAAAAAATGTGTGATAAAAGCAGAATTTCAAAATAATATTAGCTTGATGTACTCCTTCAAAATATAAACTATAACTGTGCAAAAAAAATTTCATTCACGTACGTTTCTCCATTTGTCGTCAAAAGGGATCTAAAGTTTTTCGCTCGCGTATTAATATACAGATAAATTATTGTACAAAAAACCTATGAATAAATTCTGAAACAAATTCTAATAAAATAACCGTACTTATATTTATATCGGTCCGAAAAAGTATCAACTTCGTTCAAGCGCAGTAGACACAACGCCGGCGCTCACTTTTTTACGTAAATACAAAGAACTATAACGTATTTAGATATCGTTGCGTAAATATTATTTACAAAAAAGCGTTACACCCGTGCTTCCACAAACGCGTTTGAGCGCGGAATGACGGGCGACGATTGTCTTCGAGTAAAAATTGTATGAAGAAATTTGAGAGCGTTTCTTATTTTTCTTATAAATGGAAAAGTTATTTATTTTTATACAAAATATTTCGCTCTTCGTACAGGGGACTAAATAAGCAACAATATTTTTGTATATTTATTATCCTTGGTTCAGTGTATTTAGATATTAAGGTACCTAATCAGACCCCATTTTTTTCATATTTTGCGATTATTGTGATGGTTAAAACGTATTTTATGTGAAAATTTTGTATGCGGCTATAGAATTTTTATGGTACAGTCGTGGAGATGAATATATTATCTTTCATTTGAAACCAAAATATCCTCGCAGTTTGACTCCTAATTCTTTAATAGGGTACCGGAAAATCGCTGATATTTGTAATAACGTCCTTAAACCGCTGAACCGATTGTGATGTACCATCGAAGAAATTGATTCACAGGCAGTTTATTTATTTATTAATATTTTATTTAAAGTTAATTAAAACGGGTTACCCCAATTACAATAATTAACTACAACTGAACACTATCTTAACTTAAAATAATTAATGGTAACATTGTCATTATAAAAAATACAAAAACAGTTAAATTACACAAATTAAATAATAAATAATAATAGATGAGACCCTTTCATACTTATTTTCACAAAATTTTATACATACTCTCTTCACATCCATCTACTTATCAGCATAGGTCTTTCAACTGCCTTATGCCTAGGAATCAATTTCCTCAATGGTACATCTGGTGTAGAGATATTTTTAGTCCTGAGAAAGGACACAATAAAGAAAATTATTTATACATTATCTTTATCCTGTTTCTCGATGCTGGTGAGGGTGCGGACGCAGTGCGAGCACAGCACCATGTCTTCCATTTGGTTGATCGTCTTCTTGCGATGCTTGAACCTCAGCCTGCAGCAAATAATGGAGTTAATTTAGCTGACATGGGAATGTTAAGGTACGTTAATCCTTAATATAATGTGATTTACTTAAGTTGTAGTAAAGTAAAGATGTAATCGGTGAAGTAACATACAAAAGAATGTAGCATTGTGTTTTACGGATTGAGTCGCTCTACAGCCAAAACGCGTGGCTCAGCTACGAGTCATACGTTTTGCGGTTTTTTATCTTGCTTAAAAAATATTCGCTTTCTTATGTACCTAATTCTTTGTAAGACTTTCCCTAAACATTCCATACCCAAATCCAATCAATATTTAACTAGATACTTATTTTAAAATTTCTTTATTTTTTATTATTCATTTTCTTTACTCTTCAACATTTTTTAAAATTCGTTTTACCTTCCTTCTGAATACTGATTAAGGAATAATTATTATATATAATATATTACTATTCGACCATAAAATAATTCTTCAGTTTTTGTTCATCACAAACTGATAGTATCCTTGATTTGGCGAAGTAAACAAACATTGCCCAACGAGGTATCAATAAGCCCGCGTTGATTAGCGCCCGCCTGAGCAAATACCACGAATTTCTACTCCCATTTGTTAATTTCAATTTCGATTCGTGCTGACAGCTGAATAGTAATGCTTACGCAACAACTGCCTACCTATGTGTGCCGGCCCGCGAGTTACGTCCGTACGTTGGTTAATTAAAATTAAGTTTTGTCATAATCGCTACATATTTTCTGTCAAACTATTCAGATAGAAATATATAAGAAAGCGGTAAATGTCTCTGAGTGCCACAGTAAACCTTTCTCTGTGACTCGTCTAATTTTATCTAGGTACTAAATTATATCTTAATCCATCCAGTTCATGTAAACAAATTACCTAAGTAATACTTTATTGTATTTATAATAATTACGGATATTCACAATTAGACAATATTCACTCAGACAGATATAGTTTGATTAACCTAATTCACTATTAATATTGAAGTTCGAATACCCAGGATCTACGAGTTTGTCTTTATCATAAGTTTAACTAATAATCTCCATCAGATGGGAGATTTGAATGTGTTTGATTTGGCTGCATTCGTATCTTTGTAACAGCACTATTATGAAATCTTAATTCATATTAATCTTCTACACCAATAATAGTTACTAAAAAGCTGAAAAGTTTTTTTGTTTGTTTGAACGCGCTAATATTATCACGAACTACTGGTCCGATTTGAAAAATTATTTCAGTGTTAGATAGCTTATTTATCGAGGAAGGCTATAGGCTATATTTTATCACGCTATGACTTACAGCAGCGAAGAAACTGAGGAAAATGTGGAAAAATCGGGGAAAAAACTTCTGGAGCAATTTTTATGTTATTTGGCACATAATATAATATGTTAATAGACCACATGAAGGATGATAAGTAGGCTATTTTTTGTGGGCAAATTTTTGTGGAATTCCTAATTTATGCGGGCGAAGCCGCGTGGAACGTCTAGTGTTATTATAAATGCCGAAGTATGTCTGGCTGTATGATTGTCTGTTACCTTTTTACACCTAATCCGATAGGTTTATGATCGGTGATGGACCGATTTTGATAAAATTTAGTATGCAGACATAGGATAGTTTTTGTTACGGAAAAATGCTCGGTTTCCGCGTGACGAACTAATTTCGATGTAACTGAGCTGCTGGTGTCATCTATTTAAAGTGATCAATAAAAGAAACGTAGCAATTCATAACAATTCACATCGTGTTATAAAATCATTCGGGATAAAACAATCCGAAGTCTTAACTAGTTTTTATCCCGGCAAAAATGTACGGGCCCCTCGACTCTCGAGGAAGACTCTGATTCATGCGAATAAAGTTGCGAACACCACCGCTGTAATACAGGCGGCAGTCCCTCGGGGCTTCGTTAGCAATAACTGATGATCCCTTATCACGACGACAGCGATTTTCATTCATTGCTCGCTTTATTTTTAAATTCCTTTTCGTACTGCATTATATTAATAATAAATTTCCCGTAACTTTATGCGAGATAAATAAAAATAAATATTAAATCTTTTTATTCAAAATAGATATCATGACTACACTTTTTGAAAGTCAGAAGAACGTAGAATCTACGGTGCCTACTGCCGGCTCGGGAACTAACCCGGCGAGAAGAACCTAATAAACTTTTTCATTTCATTTTTATAAACTATGGTTTCTAGGCTAAAATAATCTTTATAAAGGATTTAGGAGAGATAATACTATTCAATCTCCTACAGTCTACACCGTGAAAAACTCGGCTCTCCCAGGTATGAGGTACATATTTAAACGCTGTATTATTTTTAATTAAAATAGATTTGTAAGCAACTTGTATAGGTATTTCTAAGCATACATGAAATTGCTAATTAGGCAAAATTTTGCAAGGCTAAGGGCCTGTTTCACCACTTCCTGATAAGTGCCGGATAGGCTATCCATCACTTAACTTGACAGGTGAAGTATGGAGAATCTGTCAAAAAAGTTGTGGATAGCCTATCCGGCATTTTATCAGGAAGTGGTGAAACAGGCCCTAAGTCTCTTGCTCGTTGAAATGGCAACTGACAATGTGGTTGATGTTACAGCAAATGCCTGGGATTTGCTGTAACATCAACCACTAATAATTAATAAAGTTTTATAAATTTTAAGTGGCGACTTGTCAACCATTGTCCCGAAAGTAAAGGTCTACTCACATTTTCCCACAATAGTCGCACTGCAGCTCGCCAGTCCTGTGCGTAAGGAGATGGACGCCCAGCTCGCGGTACGTGGGGTATCGTTCTGGACACCGCTGACAGACGATCTTGGCGTTGGATTTACCGCCGTTGCTGCAGTGTTGCTGCAGGTCGAGGGAGGTTTGGAAGTTTTCGTGGCAGCTGTGACACCTGAAAAAGGTTGTTTTAACGGTAAAAGACAGTCCTATGATCGGTTTTACCAACCGCAACCTAACGGCGCGTTAAGACGTGCGTGTGTTCTTCGATCTGTAAACACGGCTCGCGCTGATTCCGCGATGAACTCGCGCTAAATCCGCGCGTGTGCTGTGTATTTTTCCAAACGCTACAGCAAAACACGCACAGAACACGAGTGACGCGCACGAAGCTGTTGTCTAATAAAGCAAAACGGAATCTTACATGAAAATATTTGGCTGCAGATGGTATGCCATGTGCTCGATAATTTTCTTTGGGTAGAAGAAATGGAACTGTTTTCCGCAGCACGCAACATATCCGGGGACTCCATGACCGTCCTTGTAATGGTCCATCAGGGATTGGAAGTTGAAGTTCTTTTCGTGACATATGTTGCATTCCATTGGGTAGAAGAGAGAAATCTGTTTGTCCAATTCCTCCCCTTGTTTTGCGGGTTTCCCATCTACTATAACTATGGGATCCACTTTTTCTTTAGGAGGTTCGGTCTTCTTTGCTTGTTTGGTACCTCTATTGGGACCTTTTTTTGAACTGTTGACTACAGGTGGTTTGTCTGCTGCAACGCCCTTGGGTGAAGATTCTTTACTGCTTTTATTGTCTGTGTTATTTCCATCTAGCTCAACATTTTGCTTCTGTTCTTTATTCTCTATTTGTTCTTTTGTTTCGTTATTTGTTACCAAGCTTTGTTTAAAGGTATCGGTTTTGCTTTCATGCAGACTTAGCAACTTCTGATTTTTGTCTACCTTTACTGTGTATAGGTAGATTGACCCTATCTGTTGTAAGCAATCGTGGCATATTGCTTTAGGAAGTTCATCATCTTTCTTTACCTGTTAAATAAAATAAAATAAAAATTGTTTTATTTCTGAATAGATTTAAAAAAAATGCTTTCAGAACGTTGATACTACTGGTGCCTACCACAGGTTCGGGAACTAGCCCGGCGAGAAGAACCGGCGTAAGAAACTCGCACGGGGCCCACTTTTTTACCAAAAAAGTGAGGAAAAAATTAATCTTTTAAAATAAAATTTACATTGCTATAAACTTAAAAATATACAATGTCAAGATACATACATAATAATTGTAAGTCAACAATAGTGTAGAAGTAGCCTTGCAAGAAGCCATCCTACTCCCAAGGTGTGCCATCGTTTATTGTTTAGAAAAGAAACTCATTACAGCTTTGTCTATTATCTGTCTGCAAAACAGGACGTGTACTATGGGTTTTGAATTTTGCTTACAAAACGTTGGTCGCACTTATAGGCACGAACCTAAGAGTGGGTTGCAGCGGCTTACCCATAACATTAACTACCATAACAAAATGTGAAATGAACTGTCAAATCCCTAGCAAAAGTCGCCATATTTGACGATAACCTTAACCTTAACTTTAACAACGCCTCTGGTGCAATCCACCCTAAATGACAAAGTGTGTTTAATGTTTATATTTTGATCACCTTAAACAATATACATGCACCACTACTAATATTTTAAGTTCCAAGTACCAACCGTTATATTAAACAGCCTCTTGAGTTTTCGCTTCAGTTCTAAGCTAAGAGGTTTTAGTTTCTCATTATCGGCACACAAGCACAGTCTGCAGGAAAACTCACGAACCACAATATTATTCATTGTTGTAAAATGTGTTTTTCTTCAGTTTTAGTTGGGAGTTTTGGTTATTGTTATTGGGTTGCTGGTGTTGCTACATTATATTGTTAATTTTGGTTCACATATTTTAAAATTATTTTCGTTATTGCTTTTTCAGTATGATGTTGACAGGCTGAGAATTTTTGTCATTTTTTGATAGATTTGAATGTCGGATCCACGGAACTCGGAAGAAAGTTTAGTTTTTTTAAGCTGATACACACGATGCATTGTAATTTGTATGTCATAAAAATATGATCAAAATGGATCAAACCATCTTGGAACACACTGCTAACATTTTTAATACGATATAAAATCTAATATCAAATTCACAAAAATATCATATTTTATGTGGATATAAATTATAAAATAATATGATATATCGATTGGACGTGACAGTCGTAATCGAACAACGATAGGAGGTATTAGTTATTACAATTAAGCTCTAGGCTTATAGGTTCCAGAATCCAGATTATTATTTAAGCACTATCTGCATAAAACACGTCCATAAAAACGGGACCCTATTACTAAGACTTCGATGTCTGTCCGTCTGAATGTCTGTCTCCAGGCTGTATCTCAATAACCGGCGTGCGTGCGAGCGGCTTGGTTTGTTTTTAGGCGCGCGTATTACGTATAATTATATTTTGGGTACCTATAGTTAAAAGATAGGAAAGAAAATTATTTTAGACTAGCTGTCCCGGCAAACGTTGTTTTGCCATTTAAAGTATATTTTCTACATCATCAATTGATACATGTTTTACCCCCTCTTTTGTCCCCTAAGAGGGTGTGGGGGGGGGAAGGTCATACACCAGATGTTAAGTTGAGAAACACAGTTAATACCTAATAGGAAGTATGTCCACTAAAGAAAAAAGTATACAAAATCTGACCCCTCTTTGGTCCCCAGAGAGGGTTGAGAGGGGAGGAGGGGGAGGATTTTTATACACCAGATGTTGAGTTGGAAGAAGACAAATATAATATATCTGTGAAAACCGTATGCAAATCTGTGAAAACCGTATGCAAATCGGATCAGTAGTTTTCGTGTTAAAGAAAAAAGTTTGATACAAAATCTGATCCCCTCTTTTGTCCCCTTAGAGGGGTGGGGGGAAAAATTTTATACACCAGATGTTAAGTTGGAAGAAGATAAATATATCTGCGAAAACCACATTCAAATCGGATCAGTATTTTTCGTGTGATGCTGGAACAAACATACAGACAGACAGAAAGAGTGACAGACAGACAGACAAAAAACTAACTACATTTTTGGCTTCTATAGCGATGTAGTGACAAAGGTGTATTTTCGGGTGTCATTTCATATCTTTTATGTACAGAATTTTCATTTCTACAATAGAATATTTTCTTCCTCCCGCACGCGCTTTGGTGACGCCCACTATCGTAATATTTTAATTTCGCCATAATTTCAAAACCAAACGTCCAATTTTAATCATTCAAAGACCAAATATTATCTACATAAACTGTACTTAGTGATAAAATAATTTATTTTGATAAGGATTAATAGCGTGAGTAAAATATATCCGTTTAAATGTAGTCCAAAAAAAATTCAGGATTTTTAAATAAATAAATGGTTATTGTGCCTCACTCGACATAGATAGGTATAGTGTGTCGCGGACTTTTTTGTAGATATTTATAAGATCTACAATTACTTAGAACATTTTATGGTTCTATCTTTTATAGTTTAGGCAGCGTACGCAAAATAAGTAACTTTTCTAGCTGATTTTTTACACCTTGCGTCCGAAAAACTCAAATATCTTACGGAACCCTACTTTTTTCCAAAATAAAATGTAGCCTATGTTCAGCAGAAATAATGTAAGATTCCAATAGCAAAAGAATTTTTCAAATCGGTCCAGTAGTTTCGGAGCCTATTCGACTCAAACAAACAAACAAACAAACAAACAAACAAACAAAAAATCAAATCTTTCCTCTTTATAATAGTAGTGTAGATAATCATTATGTGGGTGCTCCGCACCCACTAACTTACCTCTCGTGGGTGCTGGAGCACCCGAGCACCCACGGAGTCGGCGCCCCTGGCTGTATATAATAATAATATATAACTGATGATACTTTAGTGTGTGTTTAGTTTACCTACAAAGGTTTGCTGTGGAATTAGCAGAGCTGAAAGAGTACCTTTTTTACTTTTGTATGGAAAAATTAATGACGCTGGGGTGTTTGCTACAGGCAAAATACAAATACAAATCACAAAAAATGCTCTTTCAGCGCTGCTACTTTCACAGTGAAATCTATATTATAAGGGACACATACACACCCATAAGGTATTATCACTTATTGTTTTACACTTTGTGTAAGTTTTTGAATAAGTATTGTAAATTTTACATGAAGTTACTTAAGCTTTCTTGGAGGCTTATTTAATTATCAATATCACTTACGTTGTTTTAAGTGCTCTGTAAAATGTGTACGGCAAACGAAATTGATGGAACCATCATATTTTGAAACAAGCTTTCTCTTTTAATAATTAATTCAATGAAGTTTACCAAAATCGTTGCTACGCATATAAAGTTTATTTTAAGCAACTATGAGACACAATGTTATGAAAGAAAGAATCAAGGATAAAAAAGAATGTTAGGTATATAATTCGTTGAGCTTTTGAATATATCGTTATCAGTTCCTTAATCTCAATGTTCAACATCATTAAAAGTAAAAAGAAAAGATACGACTTTATAATCCATAAATTAATTTTAAAAATATTTAAAAAATAATAGTACAAAAGTGTGTACATTTGTCGGTTTTGCCGCTTACCGGTTTCTTCGAGAATATAATATTATCTAATTCTAATTAAGGTGACGCCTTGATAATTTGGCTGTAGCGATGCCCATTTTTCTCAGCAATGATTAAAGCTAAGAAATTAAAGTTCACTGTCAGTATTCATCATGTCTTTGTCTTTGAATTACCCATAGCATAACACGATTGGTCAACTTTTATAACACAGAATAATCAATCAAAAAGAATTCTGTAAAAAAAGGGATTCCTATTTTGCCAACAGAGGAGAGTGATATAAGCTTCCAAAATTTGTACATAAATTGGTTCTAGTATACACTTTAATTTGCCCATAGCTTATATGAAATGTATTTATGGTTTTTAAATCACGCGACCAAAACCATTTTGTCGCTACGCCCTTTCCATTTTTCGCTGTTCCGTTGCTTGTTTTCTATGAGAGGCCGGGCCAGCCTCGCATAGAAAACAAGCAATCTAAAACACATTCAACTCGGTTTATTACTTTAACATGGCGTCACCTTAATATAGAAAACTCAAACGTGACTGACTGACATGGTGATCCATCAACGCACAACCCAAACCACTGGACGGATCGGGCTGAAATTTGGCATGCAGGTATATGTTATGGCGTAAGCATCCGCTAAGAAAGGATTTTGATCAATTCCACCCCCAAGGGGTTAAAATAGGGGATGAAAGTTTGTACATAATAATACTTCTTAACGCGAGCAAAGCCGCGGGCAATAGCTCGCCTAATATGAATAAATACTCGTCATTACCTTTATACCCCGAAAGTGCCTTGAGGAAATGTTTCAAAAGCTCTTCCCCGTGAATGAAAATCGGATGTATCAATAATAATATTATCTATGGACGCTTAGTTTAGCCCGTGCTTAGTACTTTAAAGACGTGTGAAATACTTACTTACTATACGTATAATATTTAAGATTTTTGTTGTATGATGCACAATCCACATAGCCACAGGGTCGTCAAATCATAAGGGTTCATCTATAAAGTATGTCACATCTGGAGGGAGGGAATCCTCGACCAAGTGTGACGTCATACAAGAGAGGGGTGGTTGCACAAATGTGACCACGTGTGACAAGGGTGGAGAGAGGGTCTAAAAATCACAAAAACCGTGAGACGTACTTTATGGATGGCCCATAATGGTTAGCTAGAGAGCATTTGGTTAGCGTCAAAGCTACCAATTGATCTGTTCACAGTCCGTCGCGCCGCCTACACACCACAATGTTTGTGATATTTGATTGCTCATCTGCATCGTCATCATCATATCAGCCTGAAACGCACCTGCAGCTCTCTTAATGTTGCGAGTGTCCATGGACGACGGTAGTTGCTTTCCATCAGGTGACCCGTTTGCTCATTTACCCCTTTATTTAATAAAAAAAGGCTTGAATAAGCATGGCCATCCGTACAAAAACTACGCTACTCATACTTAAATTACGTTATTGTCAAGAATGTAAAGTCGCAGACTTTTTGCGCCGAATTTTTCCTGGCTATAACGACTACTAGGATCCAAAAGTAATGGCTTAAGCGTAAAGAGATAATTTTAATTGAGTGTGGATTCACTTAATGTTAATTTATCAAAAAAAAATCATATTATTGTCAAAACCATACTATATTCTAAAGCACTACTACAGGAAAAAGAAATCCTTTGATCAATTTATATAAGTATTAAAATATACAATTTTTACATTATTCTGTTTCAAATTAAAAAAAGCACAAACTTTTCTTGCCGCTGTTTGTCTTTAAAGTTAACACAGCTTTCGACATGATATTTTGATAAAACCTCAAGTTATTTTTGTCTTACTACGTTCACCCTATAATGTGATACTTTGCTCAATGGTAGGGGTGCGGGAAAGCGGGGGGAAGGGAAGCGGGGATAAGCTGAAGGGGGGATGCAATCTGTAACGTTTAATTACAGCGTGTAACTACTGACTTTGGGACACACCCCGTATAACTTCCCGAATAACAATTGTAAGGGTCTGTTTCTTCCTCATTCTTCTATGTTTCTGTAATAGTAAATGAGGTAAGTAAGTCAAGCAAGTAAGGTAGGTAAGGTAAGTAAGAAAGGTTACTGAGGTAAGACTTATTGTTGCTATTATAATTACTTTGCAGTTTTTTCCTGTCTCTGAAAATATAATAGACAATAATTAAAAACTAGAGATCGCCCAATGGTCGAAATTCGACCTCAGATAAAAAAATAAATTACAAAATATTGACTTTATTATATTTTAGACATAGGTAATTCCTACGATAGTCTCTAATTAATAAAGCCAAATGATGACAGACTGGCCGTGTTCGGTGTACGGTGTGTGTATGATTTCATAATTATTTTTGGAACGAAGTTCCTTATGGCGCGTTTGGCGTTGCGAAAGGAGGCTAGACTGAACGACACTTGGCCTCGACACTTTTTTATTAGTACCTGCATAGTAGAGGCAGAGGGCGTTGTTAGTATTCCTAGGCGTCAATAGATGGCGTTTTTTGGTACAATTTTTTTTATAATTTTATATCATCGAATTGTACTCTGTAGGGCGAAGCCAAACGAGCGTAATATATGAGTCGTGAGCCGCAGAATTTCTGCCGGGCAGAATTTTTTGTCATTTAAATGACAACTCATTTTGAGTCGCCGTGTGAATCAAACATGACTTTTGTATGTAATTTCTGCCCGGCAGAAATTACGCTCGTTTGGCTTCACCCTACAGAGTACAATTCGATGACAATTCGTATGTATACAGTCTAATAGGCTTGTCTTTGTGTGTGTGTGTGTGTGTGTGTGTGTGTGTGCGTGTATGTGTTGTAGTGAGTGTAATGTTTTATTTGTTAAAAAAATTATGATAAAAGCATAATTTCAAATACTAATCGTAATTACTAATCAAATACTAAGTATAACCAACACAATATATTATGTCTGTTAGTAACCGTTTATGTATCTCCTGTAGGTATATAGTATATAGTATGTGAGCAGTGTTAACAGTAGTTAGCGATAAGCCGATACAGTTCAAGAGCCGGCGACCGCAAGACATCGGTAATTGGCTCGCACTCATCCACTTGGAACAGGCTCCCAGCCTAATAGCCTAGTTTTACTAAAAAGATTCAGTATCTTCTATTTTATGCACTTTTTCCTGTAGCTTATTTTTTTTCGCATGATCATATCATGGTATAATATCGACTGTGACCACGCATTTAAGGTCGAAACGTCGAAACGATATTTTTATTGCAGAGCGAGTTTTTACTGTGTGTATTGTTTATTAAATAACTCGTTAGTTATTTAATAAACAATACACACAGTAAAAAATTATTACTTAGTTTTGTTAAACTCTGTATAATACATTTAAATATTTTATATTATAATAAAAAATTGCATTTCATGGTTATGTGGTGGGTTTGGTAATTATATTTAAACTGATTTAAACCAATTGGGCCCAAAAAACGAGTCACATCCTTATGCGTAGTCATTTTTTACATGTTTGTGTTGCGTTAAAAGATTATTTAACTTCCTCCATCTAACGCTTACTTACCTCTAGAATAAAATATTAAATCAAATATAAATATCGACAAAAAGTTTGTATAACACTAAATCTTGCAGGATGAACCGTTCAAATGTTTCATACATACAGGTATTATAAAAATATTCCATTTCAATTTTTTTAAACTGTTTATGATGCTCTTCTGAAACAAGCCTATTCTTAAAGAAAACCTACAGTACAAAACTATTAACTTAAAAACAAACTACTCCTTAAAAACCTAAGTTGGTCGTCGTAGAACCGACGTAGCACCACCGTAGCAACGCCGTAGCAGCGTCGTAGCAGTGCTACGGCCGCCGCCTTCGTAGCCGCGCGTCTGGGCGCTACGCGGGCCTCGCGATAACTCGTACGCACCGTTAATCATATTTTTACGCGCCATAAACAATTTATTACAGATTTTTTTCATAAAATCCTTTTATCTGTGTGGCTATTTATAGTTGCTGTAAAAATGGAATTGGTCCATGGACACAAAAAGTTGCTTTAGTATTTTTGTGGTCGATTAATTTAACTGTGAACTATTGGAAACCACCATGTCCAGTTATGGTATATGCTTTTGGATGACAGTGACGATTTTTTATACAGGTGAATATCTTGCACATACGTAGCTATAATTGTTAAAAGTTAACTTTTTTTTGCGTCTATGTTTTTGTTAACAGATAAAAGAAAACTTTTATCTCATAAGATCTATTTTTTCTACATGCTTAACATTAATTTTTAATTTGTGTCAATTAATATGGGCTTAATGATTTCGCTATAAAACATTTTGTTAACAAGTGTATAATAATGTTCAAGTTTATAAAAAAAAAAACAAGAATGTTTTTGCCAATTCAGAAATTTTATAATACTAAAACAATAATTTTATAAAAGTTAATTATTTTCACGAAAGGATGTGCTGTTTTATATTGAGCAATAATTTTGCGGTAAGTACCTCATTAAAAAGTTGACACTTTATATTTCCTAATAGACTGGTAGACGCTGGAGTGTTGATTAATCTACTTAATCATTTTTATTTAAACACAATATTTTTTTATTTTAAAAACATATCAGTTTAAAAACTATATACCTCTCTGCGTAGGACTACTGGAAGAGAATTCAGTTCCTGTGTAAATCCTTATTTTATAAATGTTTCTTGTGCACAATAAATTATTAAAATAGATATATAAATATTAAATTGACATAGAGTACATAAAAACTCTTTTCAAAATTGAATTCTACTAGTGTTAAATGTGATTTGCATTGATGTTCCCGGTGAAGTTTCGGCTCCAGTGACCCCTGACATTACATTATTGGAGGCACTGGGAGGCAAACGTGACGATACCATTCCATTTACAAATAGATCTCGACTCTACTCGATATATTTGTTAGTTTTTTACGTATATTAAATCAATTTTCAAACGAGTTTTGATACGTAAAAGGTTAACATTTTCTTTTTTAATATAATTTGACTGAAAATTTACTTTGAGTTTACACTTAAAAGTATACAATATTGGATTACAGAAGTTGTGGTAAATTAAACTACGGATATTTCGGGCATATGGTTCTACTGTTAAGTACAGGCATTTAGGAAAAAAATAATTTTCATTATCAAGAAAAAAGTGTTAGAGAAGAGAAGTTACTATTTGACCGGTGCTGAGCTGAGTACATAATAATTTTTCACTTCGAGTACGAATCATGAATGAGCCATTACAATCGTATTTTAGACTAAAGTCTATCATTCCTAGTCCTAAAATGTTCGCAGTTAATTTATTCACACCTCATTAAATTTTGATTTTACGCACAAGTTTTATATGTCATTCAATATAATGTTTGATTGCATAAGATACATAATATATTAAATTTATGTTAAAATTGATCTCATCAATTCACATTTAACATTTAACAACACTATTTTTTTTAAATATCTATGGACGCTTTCACACCACGTCAGTCTGGCCCCATGCTGAGTACCTAAAGGACTTGTGTTACAGGTACCAGACAACGGAAATATATTTAATACTTTTATACTATACATATATTTAAGATTTTTATTATAAATAATACTATTGTTTTATTGCTGTAGTTGTTTTAAACTGTAGTATCTGTTATACTACAGTTTAAAACAACTTAGTGTTTGATACTGAAATTGTAATCTACAGCCTGAGTATGTTTTCATGTTCAGTCAAAATTTCGACAAACGTTCAATATTTTAATAATGGGCCAAGTGCGAGTCGGACTCGAGCACGCAGGGTTCCGTACCGTTATAGAGTGAAAATAAGGAAAAAATTGTGTTTTTTGTATAGGAGCCCCTCTTAATTATTTATTTTATTTTAATTTTATTATTAAAGTACCTACACATATATTTAAGGACTTTGTGAAAATTTCAAGTACCTACCTGTTGCCATTATTGATATCAAGCAAAAAAGGCCGAAAAAATCACGTTTGTTGTATGGCAGCCCCCCTTTAATATTAATATTATTTTGTTTTTAGTATTTCTTGTTATGGCGGCAACAGATATACACAATCTGTAAAAATGTCAGAAGTCTAGCTATAGCGGTTCTTGAGATTCAGCCTGGCGACAGACCGACAAACAGACAGACAGACGGACAGGCGGACAGACAACGAAGTCTTAGTAATGGGGTCCCGTTTTTACCCTCTGGGTACGGAACCCTAACTAGCGTTAATACGCAACCAATCCCGCGAACCTTTAAAATTTTACAATTTAAACAAGCTAGCGTATTTATATATTTTTTGTCGAAATTAAAGCTTCAGCCTAACCTACGCGATCGCGACTGCGAAACGGGAGCGTCTGCAACGCGGGATGTTCGCGTCGCCACGCCAGAGCGGGAATAATCTACGGTTTCGCACCGTAGTCGCGCAGTAATTGTGCACACCAGTTCCGCGTTGCAGACGCTCGACTTCCATCCCGCGTTACTGACGCGTAGGTTTGGCCGAAGCCTTAATAAAACTAATTATAATTTTATTTTTCGACAAAAAATACGCTACAATCAACGCTTAAAAGATAATTAAATCGTCCATCAAAAACATTCTGATCCGTATTCAATATAATTGGAACCAATATTAAAAAGCCAAGATAATATTTTCATAAACGCACTTCATATCGTACCGAATATTTTACGCGTCATAATATTTTTCCTTTCAGTAAGACTTTCGTTGGATTCTTTGTAATTTATAAAATCCATATTGAATATAAAAAATGCGAGAATTTTTTGTGTCTTACCTCTATTACCGTTAGGCATAAAAACAAAATCAATTTAGTCTTCTAATAACATAATACCGTAATTTGAAGCGTCGAATTTCCGTGATGTTTATAATCCCCGATTCTCAGACACACGAATTTGTCTTTTTAATTACATCCATTAACGGCAAAGTGCTTCCTCGGTTCATTTTGATCTTCGCTGATTCCTCGTAATGCGAACTTATGTTTATTACATTTTACTAAGAATGTTTCGATTTAAGCATTAAAGAATTTGGTAAGTTTATGAGTTAAGTTTTCATTTAGGAATTTGTTATTCTTTTCTAGTTTTACTTGCTAGAAAACACAGTTGAGGATGCCGTAGAACTTAAATAATTTCGTGTTGAGTTTGTAGTATCGACGATATTGATGGGGATTTCCTGTTCTAGACCCACCACCATAACTAAATATTAGAAGAGTAACACATGTCTAATCACGTTATCCTTCTGCTCGTTTCCTGGTTCATTTAATAAAAAATTATGCCATGTGTTTACCTAATATGTAACAAAGATATAAATTAAATTGGAAATTGTTTTTTGGTTGCCAATAAGTGTGAAATCGCAATTCGTAAATAATCAGAAACTTATTTTACCTTTGTTACTTTAGTATAAAGGCGAACCAATACAATGTACCTTAAGGGAAATTGCTTCAAAGGCAGATTATGGTGTGTAATTAGGTCAGAATATATAAACACGCAAGTCCAGTTGACAGACGACAGATAACAACAGACTAAAGGCTTGTTTCACCACTTCCTGTTTAGTGCCGGATAGGCTATCCACAACTTGTCTGACAGATACTCCATACCCAATCTGTCAGATTCAGGGCCAAAACGACGTAGATCCGGCATCCGCTTGTGACTTCCTCTGATGGTACAAGTATATACCAGATACCTACATGTTTTTTAAGGTTCCCCTCTTCATCGTTGAATAACCTTGAGACTTTTCAATTTGACGTGATTTTGCACGACATCAGCCTTCGGCTTTGAGGGATTACTTGTACAAAGCATTTAATACGGCTATATTTTTAACACGCCGCAAACTTCTAGACTTGTGGAGTGTTTCACTTAAGATTTAAGTGCTGTAAGACAATAGCTCTTCGGGGGCTTATCGCGATCCATAGAACATAAGGTGAATACATTTGATAAAGTGTATGCTTAGTATATAGAGGTTAGATTTTTGAATTCCAATATTACATTTATTTCCTGTTATTGAACTTAAATTAATTTTACAAACTTAGCATCACACTATACTTAATCAGTAAGAATTTTTATAAAACATTTTCTAAATGTCAGCGTAATTAATAATTACTAGCCGTCCCGGCAAACGTTGTTTTGCCATATAAAGTATTTCTACTTCATCAGTTGATACAAAATCTTACCCCCTCTTTTGACCCTAAGAGGGGTGGGGAGGATTGTATACACCAGATGTTAAGTTGGAAAACACAGTAAATAATATGAAGTAAGTCCAAGAAAAATGTTTGATACAAAACTGACCCCCTTTTTGGTCCCCTTAGAGGGGTGGAGGAGGGAAATTTTATACCAGATGTTAAGTTGGAAGCAGACAAATATATTTGCGAAAACCGTATGCAAATCGGAAAAGTAGTTTTCGTGTTATATACAAAAGTTTGACACAAATTCTGACCCCTCTTTTGTCCCCTTAGAGGGGTGGGGAGAAATTTTTTTATACACCAGATGTTAAGTTGGAAGAAGACAAATATATTCTGCGAAAACCGCATTCAAATCGGATCAGTAGTTTTCGTATGATGCTGGAACAAACATACAGACAGACAGACAGACAAAAAACTAACCACAGTTTTGGCTTCTATAGCGATGTAGTAACACCCCCTGCTTATTATTTTTTGAATATCTTTAATGTACAGAATTTTCATTTCTACAGTTTTATTATATGTATAGATTGTAAGAACCTAATATTGTACCTTTTTTTTAACAAATATATCCGTTTATATTTTGTCTTGTTCTACATAGTGCAAGTTATTATTAAAATCATTACATCGTAGCCGTAATAATTATAGAGGCAAGTTAATTTCGCTACGTTTTATCTACCCATAATAATATTATTATGACGATTAAATAAGTTACGGTAGCATTGGTAGCAATATTACAGTCGTTACTCGAGTTTGTAATAAATCGTTCCATTATAGATCGTGTCGCGACTGTTATAGTTCGAGAGCCGGCCATATAAAAGTCCTATGGATCAGATATATGAACAATTTTTCGAATATTATAATATAGATCGAGAAACCTATAGAACTAAAGCTCGACACCCCTTAAAATGCCTGATTTTGCGCGCATGCAAAATTATGACCTCACTTTTGGTTGTGATTCCGGACATTATTATAACTCATAAGATACATGGAAATAATTTACGAGAAAATAAAGTATTCTATGAGAAGAATTGAGTTTTTAAAAGTCGACAAGCTCAATTCACTCGCGACTGAGAGTTGACCATGATGAAAGCTATTTTAGCGTTATTTTTCTTAACCAATCAAATACATTAATTTTTAAGTGATTCTGAAACTAGGGCTATATGACTTTTATACGGCCGGCTCTCCGCCTATTACTTGTTAGCGACTGATCGGTGAAACAAAGCAAGCGGTCATGCATTGTGTCAGGTTGAAACAGAAAAAAAAAATCAATGCGGAATAAAAAAGTAGTAAATGCCTATGTGGTTTTTCTTAAATATTTTAAAAAGATGTGATGACATGTAAAGAAAATGTTAAAAATCAACCAGGTCAGACCCTTGTCGATAGAATTTACGATGTGTTAAAATATTAACTCAGTTTAATGCATGGTTTTGGCAGTATTTGAAAAATTGATCAAAATTCATCAAGATTCATCTTTGTGATTTTTTCTATCGAGAAAATTTTAATACATATTATATCGTGTTTTTGCTAAGTCAGCCCTTGGAAATATAATGTAGTATCTATGTTTATAAAATGAAACAATTCTAGGCTTATTATCAAGTACAAAATTGATTTATAAAATTGACAATTTTGCTTTAGTCGCCTTCTTAAACTGTTGCAATATATTTTCTACACTTAACGTTTAGGTCAGGGGTCCATACTATTTTAACTTAGATGCTATGAAGAGAAATGCAAATTTGACTTTCCAGGAAATGAGTTTTAGAAAATAAAGCATACTTTCTGCAGACGGCTCGAATCGGACCGAATATCAGTTAATTAATCTGAATATGGGGCTGCTTGAATGTAAGAATTATTGGGAATTGAATCAAATGTGTTCAAACAATCCGTTTGAATGCCTAATCTTTATTGGTATTTTTAATTTATCTTGGCATTTAATTAATTTTAATGTTAATGCTTTCATTTTAACTTATTTGTAAGTTTTTGGCATTATTTTATATCTGATACTTTTTATAGCGAGATGCGTGAGCTTTTATCATCAAAAGTGAACTAACCATAATATTATATTGTAGTCTTAAGGACGCTATTACAAATATCAGCGATTTTCCGGTACCCTATTAAAGAATTAGGAGTCAAACTGCGAGGATATTTTGGTTTCAAATGAAAGATAATATATTCATCTCCACGACTGTACCATAAAAATTCTATAGCCGCGTACAAAATTTTCACATAAAATACGTTTTAACCATCACAATAATCGCAAAATATGAAAAAAATGGGGTCTGATTAGGTACCTTAATATCTAAATACACTGAACTGAGGAAAATAAATATACAAAAAAATTGTTGCTTATTTAGTCCTCTATAAAGTCCGCCAAAAATTTTATATAAAAATAAATAACTTTTCCAGTTATAAGAAAAATAAGAAAATTTCTCAAATTTTTTCATACATTTTCGCCATATCAAGAACGCGGCGAGGTCGTAACCGCCACTGTACAAGGCGCGCTAATATGAATCTAATTTTAATGTCATTAACGTCGATATTCGTACTGACAGACATCCGACCTGCTAATTCTCCGGTTGGAGCATTCT
Source organism: Plebejus argus (assembly GCA_905404155.3). Taxonomy (NCBI): domain Eukaryota; kingdom Metazoa; phylum Arthropoda; class Insecta; order Lepidoptera; family Lycaenidae; genus Plebejus; species Plebejus argus. The sequence continues at coordinate 4,913,207 of FR989935.1, read as the reverse complement.
TAATATTATTATGTATATGACTTGTTCAGTGTTCCTAACAAGAAATCAAAAAAGGTATTTTGTATCAGCGTGGTGTAGTGTCATTCTTAATTTATTTTATTCTTACAAAAAAACAATTTGGTATAGAATCTTTAATCTCAAAAATATGTTTACGACCCGTCTTTTCCTGTTGATGAAAATGTTATTCACGGGAAAAGACGGCGCAATTTAATTTTATTAAGCCGTCACGTCAATTTTTATTAGAGAAAATTATTCTCAAATCCGTTTTGCTAATATATTAATTATAAATCTTAGCCCTTTTACACAAAAAGTTAGTTCGGAGTTGTCCCTCCCTCGCCCTCGGGCTGTGGGACCCTTGTCACGTCAATTCTAATTTACACAATCATTCATTCAACTTTATTGTACAGTAACGCAAAAAACTTGTCGGCGCGTTTGTAAATTTAGACATCATTATTTATGTTATACATTGTACTTCTTTCTTCTACATTCTTTTGTAAAGTTGTAATCTACTATGTTTTTTCATAATAATTAGTCTTCCGCACCCAAAGGGTAAAAACGGGTCCCTATTACTGAGACTTCGATGTCTGTCCGTCTGTCTGTCTGTCTATCTGTCTCCAGATTGTAACTCAATAACCGCTATACTAAGCTAGACTTCTGAAATTTTTACAGATCATGTACTTATTTTTGTTGCCGCTATAAAAACTAGAAACAAAATAAAAGTAATATTTAAGGGGGCTCCCATACAACAAACGTAATTTTACGCCTATTTGGTTCGTTATCAATAATGGCAACAGCTAGGCACTTGAAATTTTCACAATATTCTTAATTTTATCTGTAGTCTAATAATTAATAATAAAATTAAAATAAAATAAATATTTTGGGGGGCTCCCATACAAAACCACAATTTTTCGCCTATTTTTTCTCTGTAACCGTACGGAACCCTTAGGTGCGCGAGTCCGACTAGCAATTGGCCCATTATTATAATAATATACTCGCTTAGTTACGAACTATGTAAGGAACAAACACTTTTCAACATGATATTCGCGTCAGAAAAGAGTGCGTGCTTAATGTTATTTGTCTCTATAATGAAATTGATTAAAAGTAATCTTTGCTCGTGGAGTCAAAGTAAATTAATGCCAAACACAAGAATTAGAAATTATGAACCATACTTTAAAATAGAATCAAAGTATTATCAATTTCTTAGTACATAAAATATCATTCATAGAATATCAACTGACTGTGAGCTAGATCGTGTTAAAATTTTCGTAACTCTTAAGTTCTGAATAAATATGATTGATCGTGACGAGGATTAAACTATTGGCATTCTGCGCTCGATTCATCATGAAGACATTTTGATAAAGCTATGAAATGCAAATCTTACTCCATTCACCTTAAACGTAAAAAATCCATAAGCGCCTAAAATATGAACAACATTTGCCTAAACATGTTCTGTAAAATAAAAAGTATTTTAAAAAGATAAAACAGGCTTCAAAATTGAACGTAATTAAGAATTAAAATGCCCTATCTTAAAAACTACTGAACCGATTTTGATGAAACTTACTGTGTTTAAAAATCCATAGTAAAACAAAAAATAATCACTTAAATCGGACTTGTACTTCCAGAGATATGCGAACACAATATTATTTTCATAAACATAAATTATACGAAACTGGACAGTTCTGGAAATATTACATAACTATACACATTTACATTTTTTTTACATAAAATTGATAACATCCTTTTTTAAGTCGGTTAATAAGTTTTATTGTTGAGAAATCTCTGTAGATCGATTGAATATCGACATTAGTTAATGAAACCTTCAACACATGACTCGTTTACTTGCAGTGGGCTGGCGACGACCGCAAATCTGAGCGGACCTTAATTCTCAATTCGCCAACTGACTCTCCAATGTTTTTCCAGTTTAGTTAAAACAGTACCTCTGAACATATCAAAACAATTTAGAGAAAAATTATATCTATGTAATATATTAATATAGCTTGTTTTTCAAAACATAATCATATTGTGAAAGAAATTCACAAAAAGATAAAATCGAACCCCTTATTAAAAAAAAATAATAATCCAGTGATAGAAACTCATCAAAAGTTAAAACTTATATAATTTACAAGTTTTTTATCAAAAACAAGATGACGCCCTTACGAGAGTTACCTCCTTTGCACCAAAATTCGTTATAAAGTTAAAGAGTATCTATAAGACGTAAATACAGAGCCAAACTCATAATTATCATAAGTTAAACCGAGCTGATTATGAAGCTGTGAATTATGCCTAGTGCTTAAACCTACTGAGCAATATCACAACTTCAAGCTCTAGCACGTCGTTATCAGTAGCTCTTAAAAATTTTTGGCAACATTTTCAAGAGTTCGAGGAACCTCAGTAGCCCATCGGAGCTTAGAGAGGCATCCACGATATAATATTCGACTCGGGAATGTTCGCGACCTTTTGTTTTCATTAGGTCAAAATTGAACGATTTCTGCGAAATATTTCATGAGAATTTCGTAAGATTGTCATAAAATAAATAAGGAACTTCGTTCCAATAATAATGTTGATGGTGAGTATTATATTTCATATTCAAGATCTTTGAAATTGAATATTTAATAAAAATATGTCTGTGCAAACAGCGAGCAGTACCTAGTACTAGCATGGTAAAAGTAATGACTGCCTTACCGATTTTAGGCCGGTATAAATAGTTAGTACTTAAGATGCGACCCGCTCTCAAGACGTGGTTCGGCTCTGTGATTGGTCCAAATTTTGACAGCCAACCAATCACAGAGCCTGAACCGTGTCTTGAGACCGAGATGCATCTTGAGTACTGACTATTTATACCGGCCTTAGTGACGGTGGCCGGTTTTAATGAAAGCAACGCAGCAGTCTCAAGAATCGAACGTACGGCAAGTTGAAAGCCAAATTTAAATCTCTGAATTACATTTAAAACTGTTATGGTAATACTGTATTAAATTTTTGCGTTCTTTAATGAGGAAAGTGGAGTCGCCCAACTGTGAGGTATGTGGTGTGCGGGATGATACCTACCACCGATTGATGGAGTGTTCCCGGAACGCAATCTTAAGAGAACAGCTGATTTTTAATTTTAAATTAATTAAAAGTAATATTGGCATATTTCATAGCATTTTAGCAGAGCCTTCTTCTGAGGCTGCTAAAATGCTATATAATTTTAACTATAAGTCAGATTTATTGTAAGTTTTGTCATATTTAGCCTAAGGTACGATGGGATTGACATCGTCTTTTTTTGTACAAAATCCCTTTAAACTAATAAAGAAAAAAAAATTTTGCGTTCGTATGGAATGGTGATTGGTGAGCTCAACTTCTTCTATGTTACTTAGACAAAGGAACCATAATCTCATGATATAATAGCTTTAATTTTATTTCTTTTTTGTTGTGCATTATTAGTATGAAACAAGTATGCAACAATAGAAAGAGCGTACATCCAATTAATCTGCAACATTGTATCAAATGGATATAATTATTGATGTCACGACTCACGATATCTTATTGCCCATACACTTGAATAAGATGAGGGTCACACAAATTCTGAACCGTTTAGTCTCAATGTCAAAACAATACTTATGTTAGAAATCCGGCGTCTTAGGTTAGGTTAGGTCTAAGAGCAGACAGAGACACATGTCGCGACGTAGTTTTTTTACGATGCTCGTCGTAGATTCCCACGACGCGACGCCGTATCGTGGTACGACACGACGTCGTATCGTGTTTATGTGTCCCGGCCCTTAGGTTATTAGGGAAGTAAGGTCCATAATATACTTTCACATTGTTTGTTGGTGATTGTATCCAACATAATCAAGTTCCATAATATTATATCTCGTGACTCCTGGGCCATCGGGAAATATAAGAGGCCGGAAACAAACTTTACAATCATGGCAGTCATGGCCGTCACGATCCAACTTAATTAGGGATCTTCACATTTTATCATTAAATGTGACTACTCCCTACTCCTCCTTCTTCTTCTTTCATTGCGGGTCCCAAGACCGCTTTAGCATGTGCCACGGGCTTCCTGAGATCATACCAGATCATTTTGATGATTCAGTTTTCACGGTAGGATACCGCTGTCGATCCTGGCGACCAGTGCCCGTTTAAAAAATATATGATTCAATATGCATGCAGAAGTGTTTATGAACACTTATAAAGACACAATATAATAAAAAATTAATGAGACTGAAAAGAATCTGAAGTCATTAACGAAACAATTGACGGCGCATCAAGCAATTATTTTAAAAATAACCGTGGGTGTTTTCAGGCCGATTTCCGGCTAACTGTCAAACGCCGGCTAAAAGTGTTCAAAAGGCATTAATCTTCCAAATTGCCACATTTTATTCGCAAGAAATAAAAGCGCGACCCACTTTCGCATTTAAAATGTCAGTTTAATGATGAAAAATAGAAAAATATCTCGTCATTACTTTGTCACAATACCTTTTATCAATGTTGATAATATAAACGCGGCTCTAATGAAACTCTTCGACATTTGTACGTCTCATTGTGGCGGATATAAAGCTGCGCAGTCAACTTGCATAGTTTTTCCACCGCAGCATGTCATTCAAGGCTTTGTTATAAGAACCTTCAGTGATATTTAATGATGTACAATGCTAAATTCATTTGTAACCGAGTAACCGACGCGGTGACAATATAGTTTGTATTGAATAATAGAGAGAAAATTATTATGTTGATGTTATTAAGTTTACTAGACTACAATCTAACCAAGACAACAAACGAGGTTCGTTTGCGCATACTGAGTTCATAATTTTCACGCGTCAATTAATTATTATCACGCCTAACTTTATAGAAGCAAAAGTTTGTTTGAGTCTTTGTTACATTGAACCGCAAAAACTACTGAACTATAGTTTTAACTGCATGATAGTAGTTTAGGATACTTTATATCACAGAAAAATAATTTGCCCCCGAAATGCGCGGGTAAAAGCTAGTTAGGAATAATAATATTGTCACTGCATGTAAAATACCTGTCTCCGTAACCGCGATATACACGGTGGTTAATATTAGTTCATAATGCAGTCATGTAAGCCCGCCCGCCCGTCACTGGCCACTGTTTACAATGTCGTGATACAGAGTTGCTAAAACAACTAAATTGTTTGAACAGCTAATAAAGCACTTTAAAGTCACTAAAATTGAATCCGCCAGTCTCCTTCCTCGCTGAATATTTATTAATGTTTTCGGGTCAGACATGCTTCAATCAGATATTCAAATACTCGATCGTCTCGCAAGATCGTTAAGTTGAACAAACTTTTAATTGAAAAAGTGGTGATTTCTTATGCTACTGGTATCTTACAGGGTGTAACAAAACTAAGTGATAATACTTTAGGCTGTGTTATATGGGTCCTCTATATAGAGTTCGCTCTGAAAGTAGTAGCGCTGAAAAAGTATTTTTTTTCACCTTTGTATGAAAAGAATCATGACGCGGGGGCACTTGCCCATAAAAATCACAAAAAAATTGCTCATTCTGTGTGAATTTGAAATTGTGAATATATGAAATTAGCAGCGCTTTTCAAATTTTAAAGAAGAGTTAAGGGGAAGAAAATATTTGAGGTAAAGGAGGCAATTTTAGCACATTTTAATGGTAAAAAAATATTACTTTCTGAAGATTTAGAAAAGTTTATATCAAGAATTAAAAACTGTATTGACCTCAAGGAAGACTATAATATTATATTGTTACGAGCGCTCCTAGGCAGAAGACAAGACGTAGCGAGGTCGACGTCGGGCGGCGGGCAGTCGGTGTCAGCGATGTCTGACCATAGACCTAAATAAGGTCTATGGTATTTTTACTCTGTGCATCGGAGGTACGCGCTCGCGCGCGTCGGCTGTCAGGTTGACGTTTTTGGGATTACCTACTTATGATTATTCTGGTGGCGGCTAAACGGAAAAACTGTAATAAAAGTGTGTGCGTTAATGTTATTTGTAAAAGGAAGACTGATGAAACCTAATTTCAAGTATCAAGTGTATTATTATTAACATTCAGAAGTGGGATGGACAAAATGAAACGCTCAATGCCAAATAAAGTCAGAGTGAGCGCCTACTCGCGCGCGACAAAGAAATCTAGACTTGCCTCTGCGTCTGCAACAAGTGCCGGAAAGTTACGCGTAGATACGCTGAGCTTTGGTGATGTCTCGCGTGGAAGTGAATCGGACGACGATGTTTCTCCCAACGTCCTTTTAGAGAGATTAATGGCCCAACGATTAGAGAAAATGGTCGAAAAGTACTGCACTTCAACGATGTCAAGACCAGTACGGAATATTTCCGGTGAGAAAATTGTTTCCGCATTCGATCCGGAAAATCATGAATGTAATGTGAAACATTGGCTTGCGAAAATTGATCAACTGGGACTCGTACACAAGTGGGACGATTACTCAAAAATAGTCATAATGCAAACTCGACTCGCTGGTCAGGCACAACTGTGGTTCAGCCGTTTAGAAGAGTATGACTATACGTGGGATCAATGGAAGTCGTTGCTAATCAGTGCATTTCCTAGGAGTTTCGAATACGCTGATATACTTGAAGAGTTGGTAGCGAGGAAAAAGGTGCCTTCGGAAACCATCACACATTATTACCATGACAAACTAGCATTGTGTCGCCGTTGCCATCTGGATGATGCTGCCTCACTTTCTTGCATAATCAAGGGCTTACCTACGGATTTGCAGAATAATGCAAAGGCATTTAAATGTGAAACTCCTGAAGAATTCTATACCGGCTACCTTTCAGCTTTTGAAAATTACCGGAACAAGGCCGAAGTGAAAAAAACTGAGAGTTTAAACTCAAATTACTATCGATTCATTCGATCGGAATATGACAAGAAACGAATCCCGGATGAACGATCTGCACTGTCATTATTTCGACCGCAGAATACAGCTACTTCAACTAGCAGTAATAACATACGACGACAGATGCACTGTTTCCGTTGTAACTCTACAGAACATTTGGTGAAGGACTGTCCTGTTCCAGACAAACGTATGTGTAAACTTTGTTCAGAAATTGGACACAACATTAATAGATGTCCAAGATTAGACAATTTGATGAAGAAAACTAAGGAAGACATGCTATCTATAAATATAGTACAAAACTTGAATGACATATACAAAAAGACTGTTTATGTTGGAGAGAATAAATATTGTGGCTATTTGGATACTGGAGCACAGCTAAATATTGTCTCACTGGATATGGCAAAATCATTAAATACTCGTATCACTGAATCACATGCAATTTTAAGAGGTTTCACGGGTGATACAGTACCAGCAATGGGACAAATTAATTTAATTGTGAAAATTGATGACATGGAATTTGACACAAGTGCTATAGTTACTCACACAAAGTTGCCTGCCGATGTTGACATATTTATCGGTCAACCCATTATCAATGCTGAAGGAATTTCTCTTGTTACAACACAAAATTCAGCCAAATTAAGGAAGGACCATGTGGTAGAACATGATGTTGCTGGTGGGAAGTTTAAAGTAATAAATTGCTGTGATATCACAATTCCACCAAATGAATCACGGTATGTTGAGGTCTGTATACTAGGAAACACAGGTAACGGAAATGTTTGTACAACTCCACGATTTCATGATATGAACAAGAAGTTCTTTGCAATACCTGCGACGTTACTAACTGGAAAGAGTGGTCATGTTCGAGTTTATAATATGGCGCAAGAAGAGTTATTTTGCAAAGAAGGAGAAGTAATGGTTCGTGCGGAATCCTGTGAACCTGTTGAAAGAGAAACATCTGGCGACATGACAGCATTATCGGATGTCGATGCTGAAGGACCGAGTCTGCAACAGGCCGAGAATAGCAAGGTGCGTGTAAATTTTGATATATTTAATCTGTCTGATATTAATGCATTTTCTGTCCGATAAATTCTGTCTGTCTGTATTTCCGGTTGTTATATTTAGTTCCACCTTTCTGTGCGGTGAATCTGAGAACAGTTCTCACTATGCTAATTGAGTTCTTTTCTGTCTGATTCTGTTGAACTCAACTTAGCTATATTTCTGTCTGTCAGCTTAAGTCCCAATATGTAGTGCAAAAGACTAAATACTGAATATGCAGATCAAAAGAAAATATCTATGTAAGAAGCATAGTGAAATAACTTACATTACATTTATTTACTAATTAAATTTGATTACATATATCTGGCTGAACTCGATAGGAAGAATGATACAGCGGTAAATTCATTCTATGCCTAAGTTAGTTGAATTCTTTTTTTTCTTCTCTTCACAGCGACCTAAATTACAAGTCGGATCCGAATCAATGAAGAATATCTCAAGCATTCAAAATTCGTCGCCAATACATACCCTGGAATTTCTACGAACTTGTACTGTAGCTAATACACCTCTGACTGATATTGATGTTGGTAACTTAAATACTCATGACATTATTTTGTTGTTTGAACTTCTCATTAAATATCAAGACTGTTTCGCTAAAGATACTAAAGATTTAGGGAAGACTACTTTGTCAGAAATGGAAATCAAGTTAAGTTCGCCAACACCAGTATTCCACAAACCTTATCGTTTAGCACATAAGGAACTTGAAATTGTTAGGAATAAGGTTAAAGATTTATTAGATGCTGGAATAATTAAGGAATCCCAGTCAAATTATGCTTCACCGGTAATCCTAGTGAAGAAAAAGAATGGCGATAGTCGACTTTGTGTTGACTACAGAGCATTAAACGCCATTACGATTAAGGACAGATTTCCGCTACCTCACATTGATGACCAGTTAAACAGACTTTCTGGCCAATTCTATTATACAAGCCTTGATTTAGCGCAAAGCTACCATCAGATACCGCTTTCTGACTCTTCTACTAAATATACGTCTTTCATAACACCAGATGGGCAATGGGAATACACGCGGGTTCCATTTGGTTTAGCCAATGCTCCCGCGGTGTTCCAGCGTACCATTTACAAGTTGTTGCGTTCGTTACGCTATGAAGAGGTGTTGACCTTCATGGACGACTTGTTGCTGCCATCTGTTGACGTCAGTAGAGGACTTAAACTATTAGAAACAGTGTTACAACATATGCGAAAATCCAATCTTAAATTAAACCTACAAAAATGTTCATTCCTTAAGTCGGAGGTGAACTACTTGGGACATGTTGTTACCCCAGATGGAATTCGACCAGGAGACCGGAAGTTGGATGCTGTAAACAATTTTCCGGCACCGTCGAACGTCCATCAAGTACGACAATTTATAGGATTGTGCTCATATTTCCGGAAGTTCGTGCATAATTTTGCTATAATAGCTAAGCCACTCACAGAATTGACGAAAAAGGACCGAAGATGGATTTGGGAAGCAGAACAGGATGATGCTTTTAATCAATTAAAGAAATTACTGGTCAGTAAACCTGTATTGGCTATATATAACAGAGACTACGAGACTGAGATCCATACTGATGCTTGCAAAGTAGGTATTGCAGGTATACTTATGCAAAAACAGCCCAGTGGAGATCTCAAGCCTGTTATATACTTCAGTAGGGTTACGACTAAAGAAGAAATGATTTACCACAGCTATGAACTAGAAACATTGGCTGTGGTTGAATCATTAAAGCGGTTTAGGATTTATGTTACAGGGATTCAAATTAAAGTCGTGACTGATTGTTCGGCTGTTCGCTATACGTTTACTAAGAGAGATTTGGTCCCAAGAGTCGCTCGTTGGTGGCTTCAAATTCAAGACTTTGATATGGAAGTCGTTTATAGGCCGGGTACAAATATGCGTCATGTTGATGCGTTGAGTCGCAACCCTGTTTCTGACGTATTAACTATTACAGACCTTGATGATTGGTTCTTGGCTGCTCAACTACAAGACGAGAAGCTACAGTCAATCCATATTCAGCTTCAGAGTGAGAACCCGAGTAATGATGTCAAAAATAATTATTGTTTAAAAGAAGAGCGTATCTATCGAAAAACTCTTAACGGCGATCGGTTGGCCGTACCTAAGTCTGCACGTTGGCGTATTATAAAGATGTTTCATGACGATGCTGGACATATCGGGCTGAAAAGATGCGATAATGCTATCAAGGCAACTTATTGGTTTCCTCGAATGACAAGGTTCATAAAAAAGTATGTCACGGCTTGCCTTGAATGTTTATTTAAAAAGGGGCATTATGGCAAAACGGCTGGTAAAATATATCCTATAACGAAACCTGAAAAGCCAATGCACACAGTACACATAGACCACATGGGTCCTTTTCCCAAGTCTCTAAAAGGTAATCAATATGTGTTAGTCCTTATTGACTCTTTCAGTAAATTTATCGCTGTAAAGCTAACTAAAACACTTAGATCTACAGAGACTGTGGCGGCTTTGCGTGACGTGTTTGCGATTTTGGGTTATCCAGAAAGAATTATATCTGACAGAGGTTTGTCCTTTACAAGCAGGTATTTCAAGGATTTTTGTGTGGCCCATAAAATAAGACACACATTGAATGCCATTGCGGTACCTCGCGCTAATGGTCAAGTAGAGCGCGCAAATCGAACTTTACTTGATGCTATACGTACAAGTACTACTGAACCAAACGCTTGGGATTCAGCAGTCCCAGAGATCGTTATGGGTATTAATCATACGGTCAATGATACAACTCAGTTCAGTCCGTATGAACTTATGTTTGCTCATAAGAAAAGCCTAGTACCAGAATTGTCAAAAGATAGAAATGAACCAGGTGTTTCGGAAAGGCGATTTAAAGCAAACACTAATATCAAGCGGAAACAGGAATATATGAATAGAAAATTTAATGAAGGAAGGAAAGAAGCAAGGGCTTTCAAAAAGGGAGAATTAGTTTTATGGAACAAAGCTTTTGCTAATTCAGAGACTGGAGTAAATCGGAAAATTGACAAACTATATGCCGGACCCTACAAGGTTGTAAAAGTATTTCCGAATGATAGGTATAAAATCCGTAGTGTCAAGGGAATGAAAGGGTATAAACATTTTACTGCTCTGGTACCGGCTGATGCACTGAGACCTTATAAAAGTTCTGCTGACTATGAAACTGATTCTGATAGCGAAGGGAACCTTGTTGATACTCAGGATCTGATTGATTTGCTGGAGAGTTAATCTGTATTGGCCGTTCTCTGTTCTAACCTGTCGAGTTAAGCCAATTAGTTAGGTAAAAGATTCAGATATGATTTTGATATGTTTTGTTGGTGAATACCTTTGGGTATTCACTTTCAGGATGGCCGATGTTACGAGCGCTCCTAGGCAGAAGACAAGACGTAGCGAGGTCGACGTCGGGCGGCGGGCAGTCGGTGTCAGCGATGTCTGACCATAGACCTAAATAAGGTCTATGGTATTTTTACTCTGTGCATCGGAGGTACGCGCTCGCGCGCGTCGGCTGTCAGGTTGACGTTTTTGGGATTACCTACTTATGATTATTCTGGTGGCGGCTAAACGGAAAAACTGTAATAAAAGTGTGTGCGTTAATGTTATTTGTAAAAGGAAGACTGATGAAACCTAATTTCAAGTATCAAGTGTATTATTATTAACAATATACTAAATAAGAAAAATAGTTTGTTAATTTTATTTACTTTAGAACCCTCCCATTTCGCAAACTTTTGAACCTCCCCTCGTACAGTTACATGAATAATCTCTAAATAACCGATTAGAATTTTTGATTTTCTGTTTACAAACTTGAGAAAAGTTAGGAGTATACAAACTTTGAGATGAATACGTTATTTAAACTGGTTGATCAAAAAAATAATATATGTACTTTTGATATTTTTGGAAATACGCATTTAGTCGACAAGTGTGATCTTATGAATTATTATTATTACTGTACTTATAATATTGTCTGCTTATTAAAAATTAACGATTTATTAACAGTTAGATAATGAGATACTTATTGTTATGTTTTAGCATTTCAGTTAGCAAACGCCTGCAGGCTCCACAAGGCTCTCATTTTGTAATTATGTAGTATGTACACAATTGCAATCGTTGAATGGAATGATAAAATATAGGGCTGCGGTGTGTAAGCTGGCAAACCTATATCTATCTCTGTCCCTCACAGACGATCAGTTTCAGGTGTGTGGTCCTGTGACGTTGAGTACCAGCTGATCCAGCACCTGATGGGCAAGTACGACTCGTCGGTGCGTCCCGTGGAGAACTCCTCACACCCCCTACTCGTCACATTCGGGGTCTCCCTACATCACATCATAGATGTTGTAAGTACAATGTTGTTTTTTATAGAAATACAAATTTTAGGGCAGGGCATGCAAATATAGACAACGCCGGCTGGCGCTTGGCCGCTTCTAATGTTGCAACTTGCGAGTGGCGACAGTTATATGTCCCGTTTGATCGTTTGCCCCCTTATTTTATAAAATAATCGGCCAAGTGCGAGTCGGACTCACGCACGAAGGGTTCCATACCGGTAATCGGTATAGAGCGAAAGTTGACCAAAAAAATGTGTTTTTGTATGGGAGCCCCCCTTAAATATTTACTTTTTTAAAATTTCATTATTCATTATTAAAGTGCAAATATAAATAAGGATTTTGTGAAAATTTCAAGTGCCTAGCTGTTACCATTATTAATTACGAGCAAAAAAGGCCAAAAAAATTACGTTTCTTGTATGGGAGCCCCCCTTAAATATTAACATTATTTTATTTTTAGTATTTGTTTTTATAGCGGCAACAGACATACACAATCTGTGAAAATTTCAAAAGTCTAGCTTTAGCGGTTCTTGAGTTACACCCTGGAGACAGACAGACGGACAGACAACGAAGTCTTAGTAATAGGGTCTCGTTTTTACCCTTTGGGTACGGAACCCTAAAAAAGAAATTCATGATACTATAATATCAATTTTCATCCGTACTAATGTAATAAATGCGAAAGTGCGTTTGTCTTTCTGTCTGTTTCCTGACCACTGCGTTATTTTATATTTTTATTGTAACTACGCCCGTTTTAGTTAACGTACAAGCTAGTTATAATCATTTACAGAAATAACGGACGGACGGACATCGAAGTCTTAGTAATAGGGTCCCGTTTTTACCCTTTGGGTACGGAACCCTAAAAACGACTCACTAATATAGGTACAGTATAAATATTATACGGTAATACTTTAACATTTATAGTAGGCTCGAATTGAGCACACGGACGCACAGGCGTGATTTCAGATAACTTTAGAGAGCAGTGTCACGTAACGCACACGTGAAATCTCTGTATTGCACGAGTTTGATTTCCAAGAATAGTAAGTTAGACTGCTGTATTTATATAATATAATATTATGCCTGTAATACCGACTGATCCCTATGTTAACGTATTAGGCTCCTGTTTGATCGAAAATCCCCGATCATGTGACATAATCGTCAGCCGAGCGAGACTGGCACGTCGCGTCGGTAAACATATCGTCAACATATTACATACACCTCCTTTCATAAATTTCGTATGTTTATTGAGCGGAAAATGTGAAGCACATTAGGATTATCTAAAAACATTTAATACAACATATTTAAAGGTTTTGAGGTGAGAGTTAAATATAGAAACTTGGTCAAACTTACATGTTTTTACTGTTTACTTTAGTCTTTACTGTTCTTGTATTATACTGTATAATTTGATGTTTATTTCGCTGGAGCTGCGTAAATTTTCCGGAATAAAAACTATTATATAGGACTCAAAGTATACTAAATACTCTATGCCATATATTATTCGAATTGGTCAGCGGTTAAGGCGTAAAAAGGTAACAGACAGACATGCAGATTGCAAACAGATACATTTTCGCAATTTTAGCAACATGGGATCCACTTTGGCGTACTTCGTTGCGCCAAAACTAGTTTATCGCGCAGGAACCGTACATTTTTCCGGGATAAAAAGTATCCTATATCATTTCCCGAGATTCAAAGTATCTCCATGCCAACTTTCAGCAAAATCAGTTTAGTGACTTGGGCGTGAAGAGGTAACAGACAGACAGAGAGACACACTTTCGCATTTATAATATTAGTATGGATGTATGGATTCTTATAACATTATCATGATTTGAACATTGAACACATTTTGAGATTCTGAGTAAATTCCGGCAGTTCAATTCTATATGTAAGTATACTTATACACGCCATAACACATGAAATACCTCATCTCCCCTTTGCAAAATATTCTGCCGGAAGCGAGTCTAAGTGTGGTAAATCTGAGGTATATTAGACATTTCCGTTACTACCGCCTCACTTTATCGAAAAAATCATTTCTGCTATTCCTAAGAAACGTCTGGTGAATACTTCCGTAGTGAATTGTAAATATATTTACATGCTTTTTATTTTGTTACTTCAAGATTTTTCCTTTTGACTCCTTATAAATTCTGTGGATAAGGGTTCGTTTACATTGCTACGTGTCGCGTTGATGTAATGCGTTAAGAGCGTTTACACCTTTCACGCATAACTTGGCTTAAAACTGTACTTTTCAAACTTGAAAAAATCATTAACCACTTATCTTTATAAAAATGTTGGTAACTTATTTTTATAGGAAATTTCACTGTCTATATAGTTATCAGAGAAAAAAATACGATTTATAGAGTATTTGTACATTAAATCTCGATACCATAACAGAGGTTTTCTTAAATTCCGTTATAGTATTAGTTTCGAAGCCTCAAATTTACGAAACCAGCGACAGATCTAATTAGAAAAAAATAATAACCTATTGACAAGATCCTTAAGCAAATAGTTATCAGAAAAAAATATTTCATTTAGGTATTTAACTATAAGTAATTTAAATTCAAAGAATGAGAAATATCAAGGATTTAAAACCTTATTTTTACCTATTTATCTTACTTATTTCAATATAATAATAGCTTCATATGATAGAAGAACACTTTAATTAAAAGTATACTTTTTAAATATCAACAAACGGTGGTATGAATAAAAAAATCTTAGTGAAGGTTTTAACAGTTTTCAAACTAAAATGTTCGCTAAAGCTAAAAACCGTCATAAAACACTCCATATGAATAAACGCTTGCTAAGCCTTCGCTAGCTTGAATACTGTTAGATGACGTTTTATAGTATTCTTTTTTTGGTAATGTTGGTAGTGTGCCAATTTATTGTGTTCAATCATCAATATTGTGTCAAATTCAATGAAATTCAATGAGTATTTTGTAGTAAAAAAAACTTGAGAGGTGTCAAAGGACACCCGAAAGGAATAGAGTTATTTCATGAGTTAAAAAAATCTACTCAAAAAAATATTAAAAAAACACCATCTATTGACAAACAGGAATACTATCAACGCGCAGCGCCCTCTGCCCCTAACATGCAGGTACTAATAAAAATATTTTTAAGTCGTCAAATGGATTTATTATTATCTTATTATATGTATACTTGAGAGCTTGCTCTCAATTGTTAATACATTCTTTGAAAAAAAACCCAAAAACAGATGGACCTGGAGATCACCCGACGGTAAAACCAAAAACGAATTAGATTATTTCTTGTGCACCTTTCCTCAGAATATAGAGAACATTGAGGTATTAAACATTGAATACCCTTCTGACCACCGGCCAATCAGAACCAAAGTAAAAATCAAGCAACCTCACAAAAGTCGAACAAGCTATAATAGAAATAGAAAAAACCAATTAAAGTCTGAAGAACAAATCTCTACATTCCGCAATTATCTACAGGAAGAACTAAATAACCTACTACAAGAGCGAACTGACTATACAACACAGCAATATTATGATAAGCTGATAAATATTTTAGATACCAGCTCGCAGAGAGCCCAAAAGACAGACATCAAGCAGGCGAAATACTCTATTATTACAGACCGTACCCGGCAACTAATACACCGCAGACACGAGTTACAGAACACCAAACCTAAAACTCGAAGCATGAAAAATGAGTTAAAAGCATTATATAAACTGACAAGTAAATATATAAAACAAGATTACACAGCCTACAGGTCGCATACAATAGAAAAACATCTTAACAAAACAGGTAGCCTAAAAAGAGCTTTTAAAGAACTGAGAACTCATAAAAACTGGATAGAGGAATTAAAAGGCCAGGATAAGGTGCATAGTAGCAGAAAAGAAATACTAGACATAGCAACACGCTTTTACAGAGACTTGTATGACTGCTCTACATCTCTACCTCTTCAGGATTATCCCTCTCAAGTCAATGAAGAAGTCGAACCTATATCAGAAATAGAAGTTATTGAACAAATAAAAAAGTTAAAGTTAGAAAAGAGCTCAGGCCCAGACAGAATAACTAACGAAATCATAAAATTAGGATGCCCGTTAATAGCAAAGCCAATAACAAAACTGTTTAATATGATTATAGAATCTACATATACTCCCTACCAGTGGTCTGAATCTCATATAATATTATTATATAAAAAAGGCGACCCAAAGGACATCTCTAACTATCGACCAATAAGCCTACTGCCTACGCTATACAAATTATTTTCTTCAATCATAGAGACAAAAATTAGACAAACACTTGAAAACAAACAACCCATAGAGCAAGCGGGTTTTAGAAGAGGCTTCAGTACTACAGACCATATTCACACACTCGAACAAATAATAGAGAAGTTTCAAGAATTTCAAAGACCGCTCTACATGGCTTTTATTGACTATCAAAAAGCATTTGATACAATATCTCATTCTGCTATTTGGAGAACTCTACACGACCAAAATGTCAATCAAAGATACATCAACATACTAAAACACCTTTATGAGAAGAGTCAAAGTAGAGTTCACTTGGAAGACGTGGGCCAACCTATAAGAATCAAAAGGGGAGTTCGTCAAGGTGACCCCATCTCGCCCCGCCTTTTTTATAGCTGTGCTAGAGTCGGTCATAAGAAATCTGAATTGGCAACATATGGGAATTAATATAAAAGGAAAGAAACTATCACATTTAAGATTCGCTGACGACATAGTTCTTTTTAGCGACAGTTATGAAGAACTGCAATGCATGATATCTGCTCTACACAGAGCAAGCTTGGAGGTCGGCCTAGAAATAAACTTATCTAAAACTAAAGTAATGACAAACAGCATTCAAAAACCGATAAAACTTGAAGACGTCACTTTAGAATATGTAAACAGTTATATATATCTTGGCAAACAAATTTCTTTTAGCTCCGAAAACAACCAACAAGAAATAGAAAGAAGAGCTCAAAAAACATGGAATAAATTTTGGAGCTACAAGGAAGTACTGAAAGGTAATTTTCCCGTTAAATTAAAAAAGAAAATAATGGACTCGTGCATCTTACCTTCCTTGACATATGCATGCCAAACATGGAAGTTCACCCATAAGGCAAAAAACAAAATTAAGACCAGTCAAAGAGGTATGGAAAGGAGTATGATGAAAATAAGCAAATTACAAAAAATACCTCACAAAGTCATACGAGAGAAGACTGAAGTTACTGATGCCGTCAAGCACGCCCAAAAATTAAAATGGCAATGGGCAGGTCATATAGCCAGAATGACAGATGACAGATGGACCTTACGGACAACTATTTGGCCAGGACCAACAGGTTACAGGAAAAGAGGCAGACCACAAGCAAGATGGGCGGACGACATCACGAACGTAGCAGGACCGGATTGGGTAGAAGTAGCGGGCGATAGAAATATATGGAAATCTCTGGAGGAGGCCTTCACCTGAGAAGGGGTTCTTGCTTACACACTATGATTAAATTCTATATTAAAAAATGTATCAAATTACATGACATACCCAATAATAATAATTTGACTTGACTAATGTCATAACTTATGTTTAATTTTAATGAGTAGTAGGATTTATTTAATAATAATAATTTGACATGATTATGGTTATGACTTGTTTAATTTTGTAATTAATTATTCAATATGATTTAATTACCCTATTGCTTATAAATTTAATAATTACTAGAATGTGATTTGATCGAGCAAATTGTAATTAGCAAGAAATAAAAGGCTTTTTTATTTTTATTTTTATTTATTTATTATTATGTATACTTTTTGTCGACGAGGGCGGCTAGAAATTCCTTCAAAAATTGCAATAATGTCAGAAATCGCGATAATACTCGATATTTCGTCCATTTCAATCTCTTAAAATGGTCTTAAAGTAGGTCCGAGGCTTCACTAAAGTTAGCGAACTCCTATTTGACGTTTCGAGCCTAAACAACTGTTAGCAAACGTTTATTCATAACGATTATGCTTAAAATAGGTTTATATCAGGCTTATTATACATGCGCTATTTTTTGACAGCTGTCACCTTAAAAAGGTGTTAGAGCACTGTTAGAGAACGTTTATTCATATTAAATTTCACAACAGGCTTATAAAGCTGTTGTAAACCTTCGCTAAGTTTTTATTCATACGACCGAAATACTTTGTTATTTTTTTTCTACAAATATTTTAAAACTTACTATAAATCGCTGCGCGCAAAGCAATTGAAATCAGACCGCCGCGAGGCTTGCTGGAGGGTGGACGTATCGCTCCATGCTGCGAATGAACTTTGTTGACCTTTGTCGCGCATACTAGAGTAGTGAACATTTATAGCGTGATTGAAAAATCTTGGTTGTTTGGTTAAGTAAATATTTTATTTTGTTAGTAAGTAATATAATACATTTTATGTATGTATTTTTATGTCGGAAAATAATTTTACTATTAAAACACATTACAGAACTAATGGGAAACAAAACGAATATATTTTTAAGAAAGAAAAGAAAGCGCAAAAATGCACTGCTATTCAAATTGTATTTGAATAGCAGTATTTTTTTTTTTGACCGACTTCCGAAATTAAGTACAGTTAATAGGTGCTAGTTTCATGCCTAAATTATATGTATCTGCAACTGACATTTATGTTATTTAAGTAATATTTAAAAAACTAAAAAGGGTGAAATTATTTTTTTTTAACAAAAAATTTAAACCGACTTCGACCGAAAACAATAAGAATATTAGATGAATGTGAAAACCAACACTAAGAAAAGGTACTTTGAATTGAACGTATTTTAAATTTTAATGGCAGTTTTTTTTGCTATGCCGTCATTAATCATAATAAAATATATCAAATAAATTCCCTTTTTTTTCAGAATCCTTTATTGGGCTTATAGTGGAATGCCTAGAGCGTAAAAATCATGCAAACCTCCGATTTCCGTAATAGTGGATGAAAATTGAAAAGAAAAAAAGGAATATGTAGCTGATAACATAAATAAAAAAGTTTACCTATTGAAAAGCTGTTGTGCTTTTGATTTTTAAATAATTATTCTATACCATTTCAGTTACACTCATTTCTGCCTGCATTTCGTTCAGTTATGTTGCGAAATAAAAAAATATATTATCATTTTTTTAGGGTTCCATAGCCAAAATGGCAAAAAACGGAACCATTACAGATTCGTCATGTGTCTGTCTGTCTGTCTGTCCGTCTGTCCGTCCGTATGTCACAGCCACTTTTCTCCGAAACTATTAGAGCTATACTATTGAAACTTGGTAAGTAGATGTAGTCTGTGAGCCGCATTAAGATTTTGATGCAAAAATGGAAAATTTATTAAAAATTTTAGGGGTATGTACAACTGAAACAACAAAAAATTTTTCATCTAACCTATGCGTGTGGGGTATCTATGGATAAGTCTCCAAAAATCATATTGAGGTTTCTCATATCATTTTTTTCTAACCTGCATAGTTTGCGAGAGAGACTTCCAAATTGGTAAAATGTGTGTCCCCCCCCCTCTAATTTCTAAAGTAGGGGCATGATAATTCATTGCATTTTATTGCAATGTTTAAGTGGCCCTTCAAAAATTAACTTTATTTAAAACACAAAATGTGCACGATATTGAATTGAAGTTGATTACCTGATTCTTTGAATAGCTCATTTTAAATACTGTTTAGCCACGCAGCTTGCGGTGTTGCAATATAACCCTACGCTCAAGTTTTTTTTATTAAATAAGGGGGCAAACGAGCAAACGGGCCACCTGATAGAAAGCAACTTCCGTCGCCCATGGACACTCGCAACATCAGAAGAGCTGCAGGTGAGTTGCCGGCCTTTTAAGAGGGAATAGGGTAATAGGGTAGGGGAAGGTAGGGCCTCCCCTAGGGGGAGGGTAGGGCATAGGTATGGTAGGGTATTGGGTCTCCGGTAAACTCACTCACTCGGCGAAACTATTACTCCAGTCGAGCCGGCCCATTCGTGCTGAAGCATGGCTCTCCCACGGTAAAACGATTTATACCGTGGGAGAGCCATGAACGATTTTTTAAGCTATATTAGCATAGCTTTTATCGCGGGCTTTGAGCGTGGCGACCGAACTTCGGCACGGTGTTCGTGTGCGTGCGACTAGACGTATGCGAATTATAATTGGATAAGTTGATGAAAAATGATATGCAACAGTTTTACCATGGCAGTCCTCGAGTAACGAACGTATTTTTTATCTTCTTGACTCCTTATAAATTCAGTGAATAGTGTTTCAGTGAGCACGAAGAATTAATATAAAAAATTAATGTGAGACTTAGCTTGAATAAGGAGTCTCTTACCTCGAGCAAGTCTTGTGCACCGCAATTTGTTAAGTCTCATCTCATCTCCGGGTTTTAATTTATTTAGTCTTACTACGTCATTATTTATAGTGCGGGAGGTGAAGTTTAAAATATAGGTGGTATATTTCATGTTCAATGGTATATCAGTTAATTTTGTCTTTTGTGTTCATTTTTAGAATTTTAAAATTACATTCCTATTGGAAATGTAAATTATACTTTATATTTCCAAAATATAGATTAAAAAATGCTAATAATACGACTGTGTATATTTGTAAAATTAATTAAGTATACAATATTTAGGGCCTGTTTCACCACTTCCTGATAAAGTGCCAAATAGGCTATCCTTCACTTAACTTGACAGATGAAGTATGGAGAATCTATAAAAAAGCTGTGAATAGCCTATTCGGCACTTTATCAGGAAGTGTTGAAACGGGCCATTAGTGAATCAGGTTGAGACGTGGGTTGTAATTTAATGTAGTCTGTAGACAAATACGGGACGATAATAGAACGCTCAATTGTAAACAGTAAACGTAAATCCATACTAATATTATAAATGCGAAAATGCTGTCTGCCTGTCTGCTGTTACCTCTTCACACTTAGAGATACTTTGACTCCCGGGAAAGGACATAGGATACTTCGTATCCCGGCAAAATGTACATTTTTCTATCGTTTACAAACGAATTTTGGCGCAACTCCGTTGCGGGCATCATCTGGACCTTAGTTATATTTAAACGTGCCTGCGACAAAATCTCACTTCTCAGTAAAATATTTCAAAAGTTATTATTTATTAACCATCTCCTTTTTAGTCGCCATTTTTAAAAGCACAATATTAAAACTCACCCAACCGTTAATCAGTTGTCATCGCGATGACGGAAAAGTGGAAAATAGAACACGAAAAGAAGATCATTAGGCATTTGTACGATGGAACTGCGATTCTTACTGAAGTACAATGTCAAATAAATTTTTTCTCTTTTGCTCCCGAATTCGCACAAGGTCACTCGGATGCTAGGGGAAGTGATTATTCTTTTCAGGTAATAACGCCTTAAATGATGAAATAAATTGGCTTGTTTAGAGCTTAAACATTTAGGGTGAATTGCACTAGAATCGTAGTTAAAGTTAAGGTTAAGGTTATCGTCAAATATGGCGACTTTTGCTAGAGATTTGACAGTTCATTTCTCATTTTGTTATGGTTAAAGTTATAGTTAAAGTAAACCGGTGCAACCCACTCTAAATAAACAAAAACGAGTGTGCTTTCGACCACATAACTGAAGTAAAATTTCTTGAGCTTCACACTTTTCGTAACACTCTCGTCACGCATTTGCCAGCTTACTCCCCAAGTCAAGCGTTTTTACTTAAAAAAAAACAAAGAATTAAATAATTTGCAAGGTTTGGAAAAAGTTTTGTTTGAATAATTCATTCCAAATTATTATAATATTGTGATATCCTTCGATTTAATAGTAAGTATCTAGTAAAAAAAAAAAAGTCGTTTCGTTCTAAATAACGCAAAAAATGGTTTTCAGTAAAATAGAAGTTAGTTTTGATAATTATTTAAACGCAATGTTGGAGTGCACTCAAACTTTTAATTAAACAATATAATTTTAAAGTTAACGCCTCGACTATCTTTCATAATATGAATAATTAGAAAACTAACGTTTACAGCTTCTACTTTTATGGCAGTTGTTTTAATGGATAAACTTTTTGGTGGTTTATTAAAAAACCATAATCGCACGATGAAAGAACGATTAAGGTGGGATTTCACCAAATACACATAAAACTTAGTTTTATAAAAATTAGTTCCCATTGAACGCGTTCATGCTGCGACGTAAATCTCGTTTTGTTTCGATTGGATTTCACAAACTTCTTTTGATCGCGACTATTAAATCTAAGTTTAAGTGACGTCACGCGATTATTTTGCATGTTTTCATCATTTTAAAGTCTTTTCACGTTAATTTAACTACAAAATAGCAAGAAACAATACATGAGCTAACAAACGCATGTGTCAAAACTGTCATCTTATTTCTTTTGTCTGTGTTTTTCGTTTCGCCATGACACAGGGCTTGAACGGGTTTTATGACGTTAAACTTCGGACTTTGGGCGTTCAGAAGATAAAACTCGGATTTGCTGTGAACGCGTTCAGTTTATGCTGGTGAAATGCATTTCGATGTTATAATCGCGTTTATACGTTTTAAACCGGTTCAGAGTGCTTTAAACGCATTCCATTTTTTGGTAAAATCGCCCCTAAGTAGCGCTCTACATCACGCTCTACATATTATGTAGAGCGCTACTTAATCGTTTTTTTTATTTTTGATTTTTGAGAGGGTTGAGTATGAAGTTTGAAAAGGTAACAGAAAGACAGACAAACACTTTTGGTATTTGTGTGGATACCATGTGTGATGTGTTATTACTTTAACACATGGTTATAGTAATAATAGCACATGGTTATTTTAAGAAGGTTTTTCTATTACCGAATGTTAATAATAGTATCATAAAACCGTATTAAGTCCAACTAAAGCCAACTTTAAAACTAATTGAGTCACAAGAACAAAAGTCTAGACTCTAGACGAAGTTTTGTAACTCATTCAACATTTTGAAATTTACTCTTCTGCGTGGAAAACTGCTGGGAAACAATTTCTTGTTGCACTTAAAACTTTTCTCATTCAAAAACTTGACCTTATATTATTTAGTAGTAGGCACATAATATAACTTTAAGCTACAGCTAGCTGTAGACATTATTTAATGTACCATCGAGGAAATTGATTCCTAGGCAGTTGACAGACCAACGTCATTTCGTCGGATCATGTCAATTCAATGATAATTGTGATCTGTCGGCTGGGTTTGACGTAACGCGACCAAACTACGTAAGCCTTCCATCTGCCTAGGAATCAACTTCTCTGATAGTACAATAATATGTTGTGCTGTTTTGTACCTTGTATTATTTTGAGATATTGTAACTTAAAAGTTGTAAGAAGCAAAGTAAATTTTAGTTCATTTTAGAAGCACTAAGCAGATTGGCAACCTTTTTACAGGGTAAGAAGGTGGTAAAGTAAACCTAATGCGGATTGCGACACCAACTCTAGAAGCTTTAATATATAGCCTAGTACCTATGTATAATTGAAAATCCAATAAAAAAGTGGAAGTTTTAATTTTGTCTAGGATTAACAATATTTAGGACAACACAATTTTGGTTATACTTTATTATCATACGAATCAACCTTTTTATAAACATCCATTAGGCACGGTGAATGGTCCCCGCTAAACGAATACCGTCGCCAGGAACGTTTATCTTGCAAATTTTATAAAATAAAATATTTGTGACAGTAAAAACCAATTGTCTTTATCAATTTTTCCAGGTAAATTGTTTATGGTAAAAATTAAGGGGTAATTTAAATGAAAATATAAAGACAAAAAGTAAAATGACGTGTAGATATTTAACCAGTTTCACCGTTTCCTTTTCAGAATTTCTAATCAAGGAAATGTGTCAATTATTATTTATTTTGGATCTAAAGGTCCAAGTTTAACTTACACATGTACACTTCTCTCCTTTCGTGTGAAAGGACACATTGTAACGTGACATGTCGATGCGGTGCATTTTTAAATAAATTCAAAACTGAACTTTATTTTCTACACAAGACAATAAATTTCACATTGAATGACACACTTACTGCTATGTTGTGGTCTGTTCGAAATTTAAAAATGCATCGCAATATTACCGAAGTCTAGCGATATAGCTATGATATCGCATTCCATCAGAACCTTTTAAGAAATAAAAATACGCGTGGCCTGAACCCGTCAAAACTGTATCCCGCAGAAATATTACATTTTCCCGCTATAAAAATTATCCGTTATCCTTCATCGTTGTCTATAGCTCTCATTATGTCAATGCTATTTTTTTCAAAATCGACTTAGCATTTTTGGAGCTTATTCAATTCAAATAAACAAACTTTTTTCGTTACAATTAGTATAGGCAAGATATTTTGATGGACGTGTTTTTTACAGGAAGAAAAGGATCAGTTGTTGACGACAAACTGCTGGATCACACAGATCTGGACCGACCACCATCTGCGATGGAACACTAGCGAGTTCGACGGCATCAGCGTCATCAGAATACCCTACGAGAGGGTCTGGAGACCCGACATCATACTGTATAATAAGTAAGTTAACAGTTTAGAACAACGTTGGTCCTTTATGTTTTTAAATCTACAGTAACTATTTACTCAAATTCTCTTTGTTGTGTCACTTTGAATTCATTGCTTTTACAATTCAAGACGTGAGTGGAAGAATAAGGTAATTAACATGAAAAAACTTCCCGTTTTTTTGCATAAATGGAGGCTTTAGGGCCGGAAAAGTTATTTGAAATAGAAAAACTATGGATTGTATGTGTAGCCAGATATATTAGCTAGGTTATGAAGTAGATAAGTTACAAGTTTTGAAATAATTAGGGAAAAAATGAGTTATTGTCCGTATTAACATACGGACGAAATGTTACTTATTCGATTCTTCCACTCACGTCTTCAATTATTATTGTTAAAGTTTATAAGAATGAAAATTTCATACTTAATATTATAATTCCAAAAATTTTAAAATTTGTCTGTTCATTTGTCAAAAAGCGTGAAGTTAAGTAATATTCTTTACGATTTTCCAAATCGATTCAGTGGTCTACTGTAGGACATTTAAGAGTACTTACAATATAAATGTATCTCTTTACGATCCCTTTATCCTATCACTATACGTTTGTATCTAAAACAACACCACTTTTCTATTCTCATATATTTATGTATTCCCTATCCATTTAGTTAAGTGTGCGGGATAAGTGTGTTTGAAATAATATCACGTTTCACCAGAAAGCGTGTGAGTGGGTATAAACATATACGTCATAATACATATAATATAGTGGAGAAACAGACGTGTTCCATTCAAGAACTCGATTTTTACATTAAGGGGTATGATATGACCGGTTATTTCTCATTACAAAACATAATTAATATCTTGACATTATGTTCTGGTTTTATATTGTGACATATTGCATGTGTAATACATTAAGGCTGCGTTTCCACCAGAGATGTGTTGCGAGGAATGTGTTATTGAGAACCAATAGAATCGCTTCATTGACGTGACTTCGCTCAGCGCAGCGATCTTAAAAACACATTCCTCGCAACACATATCTGGTGGAAACGCAGCCTAAGAGGGTAAAAGAGAGGAGATCATTTTAAAGGAGCCTACTGGTTTGCAATAGACCGTTTTGATCCGTAGCAAATGAACTGGTAGAATTTTTGAAGTAACATTATGAACTAAACTACTTATGAGAATTTTGATTTCTAAAGTTTGAATTTAGTGATCGCTCTTAGCGATGTGAATAAGGATAAGAAATATGAAGGAAGAAAAGTAAAAAACAGTCAGTTGTTTATATATATTTATCGGAGAGTCAGAATTTAGATCAGAACCTTCAGACATTGTGGGCTTAGATGGGTATCGTGCAAAAGAACAAAACTTATAAAAATCAAGTTGTTTATTAATAGTCTTCAAATCAGATCTCTAAATTATAACACTGTACACTATCACTATTCACTCAACACTATACAAGGACACTTCACTGTACACTGCACTATACACTGACACAAAGCGAAACGTAGGACAGTTCCGTAAGCACTGGTTGTCTGGTCGACGACTGGAGCGACGCTCCGCCCCACCAGAGCTTTACGACTCTGTCGAAGCGCGCCATTTCTGAGTTGCACCAATTCGCCGCTTGGTGACGCACTTGCGCTTCGTTTCGTGTCCGTATTCATGACCGGATACGACATATTTTTTATTAATTCCACAGCGCAGACCCCAACTACCGGTCGGCGGTGATCAACACGAACGTGATAGTGAAGAGCACGGGCGAGGTGACGTGGCTGAGTCACGGCATCTACGTGTCCGTTTGTGACATCAACGTCGAGCAGTTCCCCTTCGACGTCCAGCTGTGCACCATGAAGTGGGCTTCCTGGACCTACGATGGATTCCAGGTAAGCAAAATACCATCCATGTATTCCACGCTTACATGCTTCCTTCTAAACTAGTGACAGTGGCTGCCAAATGAAGCCAGCTTGAGCTGACAATACAGTGCCAAAGTCACAGGAGTACTCTCTTCCTTGTCACTTGTAACCCAGTGAACGGATGATCGACTGGCGAGAGATCAGGTACAGGCAATGATATTCTATTTGGGTACAGGATTGACTTTATACATGCACATTCAACACATTGATCGTCATTTTGATTCGTCCTCAGATTTTGTCATTTATTATTATTAATAATAATCAAGCTATAAATCAAAATAAATTCGATGCAGAACTCGAAGCTGTCGACAGTAATTCAGTTGCATCGGCGTTCGGCTTTGGGATAGAATATGATGCTGGCTTGAGCACAAAATTCTTTAACATGCTTTTATTAGATTAATTATTGTATGTGTTTTTATATACGTAACTGTATTTAGTTCTATTTTTTTAAGCTTCTCAATAGTATCCATGTTATGGTAAGGCGAACATGATACAAACTTTGATCCACTATTGAATTCCCTTTCTGGTGAAAGTTTCAATTTTTTTTCTTTTTGTGGTAATTTTGTGTATAGCCGTATCGATTCAACAACAATAATTATTAAAGGTGCTCCTAAACAATAAACTTGGTTGATTGTTAGCTGATAATTTAAAGAGTAAGAAGCCTATCTGGTTTGCCTTAACCTAAGTCGTAGTGCTTTTTTTTGTCCTTGCCAAACGGTCGGCTAACATGACCCGCCGAATCCCTCTTTAACTTGGCAGCCCCGACAAAACAGGGAAAATATTATGATAATGTGGGCAAAATTATAACAGCATTTTTATGATTACATCTTTTCATTTAAAGGTAAAATATTCTAATGGAGCGGGCGCGCTGAGGCGTGGGCAGCTCTCACCATATTTTAGGTTGTAACAAATAAATTAAATGACTGGACTCACGTTAAGTGAATTATAATACCATTAAATTAATGTAAGGAACCCTCTTTTTGATAAAAAATTAAATTAACCTACAAAATGTCGGTGATAATAAAATTTTACTGCTCGAAACCATGAAAACGTCGAAGATACCGATGATATAGTTCCCACTCGTGGGTGAAATATGAAAATATTATATACTATTAACCTCGTCATCACTACCCAAATAATCGTTTCAGATCTCGAAAATATTGGTGAACAATATGTTAAGACGGATATTAAAAAAATGCACGTAAATATAAGATCGGGTATCAAACGAATATATTCATAAAATACCGGACTAAGCTATCATTATTTTATATGTCCTTCCTGGGACTCCGTACCTAATCCAAATTATATAATCCATACTTCCATACTAATATACTAATATACTAATAATATTATAAATGCGAATTGCGAAAGTGTGTCTGTCTGTCTGTTACCTCTTCACGCCCAATCCGCTGAACCGATTTTGCTGAAATTTGGCATGGAGATACATTGACTCCCGGGAAAGGACATAGGATACTTTTTGTCCCGGAAAAATGTACGGTTCCCGCGCGATAAATGAGTTTTGGCGCAACGGAGTTGCGGGCGTCATCTAGTATTATATAAATGCAAATTTGTGATTTACTCTCTGTTACCTCTTCAATCTTAAATCGCTGAAACGATTTTGATGAAACCTGGTATACAAATACTTTTAGTGTCGGAAAAGGACATAGGATAGTTATTACCTCGGAAAAAGTACGGCTCTGTAAAAATGAATTTCGCCGCAACAGATCGAGCGTCATCTTGTAATAATAATTAATATAGAAAAAGAAAATAGCCAGTTTAGTCCTCAGATTAAAGAATCAGCATGATTTAACCTTAGAGGCTTACTTTGACTTAAATAACCTGATTAAATAGCAGCGGCACAAATTAAATGAATATTTTCTGTGCGACTAGCGGCGAACATAATACACACATGCGTATTGTGATATTAATTAAATTTCCCACTAGCTTTGACTAAAAGCAAAAACCCAAACCATTTCAAATTAAAATGCTTTCTAAATTAACGTCACGAGTCACTTAATATTTATTTTCTTTATTCTCTAGTGACGGTTTTATATTTGACCTATTTAAAATATTTTAATGATGGAAATTTTCGTTTTAATAAAAATGGTTTCTAGTTAAACATGAAATCTCTTTGGAGACATGGACAGCTGCTAAGCGTTACACGATTCAGAGTAGGTACTCAGAAATGGTGGAACATTTTGTATGGAGTTATTAAATTGCGAACACGTAGAGGCGAAATGCTGAAATTGTTCATGGAGCATGTGTGACAACCACACGATTAAACTACAATATAAATTTCATACAGTAGAGTGACTCTGTAGTTTCCTTGAAATTAGGTATAGGTTAACATAGATACAAGTTTTTGCCGCGTGTAGTAAATGAAATCACGCACGTCTGATAAGTATCAAGATAACTAGCAGTATCGTTCAAATTTAACTCGGTCAACGCAGGTACAACTTTTTGCTACAAGTGAATGAAATGTGCTTAATATAATATTATTGTTTGTAATGTAGTGGCCTGATTCAGGTGGTCTAGTATGAAGATAGTCTATTATAAAAGTACCACAATAATATCTTTATACAGGTTGTTAGGTTTAACATCGTTATCCTTACGACCATCAAATGAGCCTTCAAAATGAACAACTTTTTCTATGGAAACAATGCTGAGAACTCAAAAAAATCCGTCCTTATACTCATACAAAATTGACGATCCGGGTTTTAAGGATAACAGTGTTAAACCTAACACCCTGTATATAACATATTATTCTACATACAATAGAGTAATTCCATCGTATCCTTCGAACTCTACTTAATCAACAACGGTACAAGCTGGAAATAATCTGTTTGACATCGTATTTCATTGTTTTGCCACTTTACTTCTTCGATCAAATGAAGTTATTACGATCTGGTATCTATGAGGGTGTGACACCTACCGTTAGGGTTAATAAAAAACGGTGTACAATTTCAAATTTTATTACAAAAATAACAATATGCCTGGTAGGTGAGACACAAATTTATATTACGTGGTAAAATGCCTGCCTGTTCGTCACTATGGATTGTAGGGCTACTCTCCTGGTACAGTCGTGGAGAAGGGGGAGGAGACCCAGAACAGCTAGGGCGCTGGAGGGACTCTGTTCGCGCAGGGTGTCGGCGGCGAGAGTAGCAGCGTTGGGGCTCCGAGGGTAGATGGTGGCTCGCAGCGGAGACGAAGCACCCACTCGGAGCAGCGAGGCAGATCTTGCAGCAAGGGTGAAGATTCCACTCGGTCTACTTATCATAATTGACATCGTGTTTTGTTCGATCAAATAAAATTACTCACAAAAGTCTACTATGTATTATTTACATTGTAATGAATCTGTCCAATGCCCGCGCATGTATCATAACATCGACACACACATGAATTAAACCCAGCTACATGACCTTTGGCTTGAAACCACTATTGAAAACGCAGTGTATCATTTTACATATTGTGAACACTTGTTCGGGTGAAAATTAGTCGTGTGAGTACGCGGAATGTAATTTTTATTAACTATTGCTTGTTTTTATAACATTTCTAATTAATATAATGTATGAAATATAATTCATCTCCATGTAACCACCGGAGCTGCGTTGCGTTTTAAATTTTGTGTTTTAATTTTTTTTGTCCAAATTTTTTTTTGGGAGTAACGTATAACTTAGAAAACAATACTCGAGTGAATAGTCACTCGAGCGAAACCTCTAATACTCGTAAACAATACTCGAGTGAACAGTCACTCGAGTGAAACCTGAATGAAACTCAAAAAATGTAACGTAGCAGCTACGCCGTAGACCCAGTGCTACGAATGTTGTAGCAAGCACGTCTAGCATTACAAGAAACTAAAGCAAAATCCATAACATCTCCGCCAGCTTAAATACTGAAGCGATTTTAATGAGATTGGTATCGGTACATACGAGTACTTTAAAGCCGCAAGAATGGACGCAGACTAGTTTTTACCTCGAAAAAATATGTGATTACTAAATTTCGGCACAACGAAATTGCGGCCAACATCTAATTTAACCGAAATATTGTAACAATGAACATCAGAATTTTCATACGTCACAATATATTCAAAGTATTTTAATGCTAAGTGTAATTTGTGTAAAGTCTTATATTAATTACTCAGATATATTTCCAAGGAAATTTTGCAGTAAATTTCTCGGATTTAATTGCGAATCCTTTGAATTCATTTCGCAATTATGAAGCAGATGATACAGTTGATACATTCTCATCATTTGTCTGTCCCCCTCCCCGTGTAGGAGACATTTTTGTACTTTATTTAAATAAATTGTTTCAGAAAAGGAAATGAAAGAAGATAGTTAACAATTTTAATTGTGAATGAAAAGTGTATTTTTGTTTAAATACAATAAAGATTTTACAGGAATAATAATTGCAAGATGTTGCTCTCAAACTCGTAGTGCCAAAATTATTTTGTCAACCGTTTAATTTTTAGGATTAAAAATTTGTTCCCGTAGCTCAAAACATATCAATATTGAATTTTAAAAACATAGTAATGAAGAGGTAACTGAAAAAGAGACGGGCGTTTTTTTCTCGCTGTTGTATAGTTTTTTTCGCGGGCTTCGAGCGCGGTGACCGAATCAAGAAATTCCGTAACGAAAATAAATCTCTCTCCACTCTGACCGGCATAGCGGTGCGGCGCGGCGTTGAAAGCCGTGCACGCTGCATCGTCTAACGGCTCGGCAGACAAAAAAAAATTCATTCATTATTAATAAAAGAATGAATTGCAGAAAAATAGCATACAAGTCTGGAATCGTATCTACTGTGCAAATGAAGTTTATCATCTTCTTGGTTCATTCAATATTCATTCTCAGAAACTTGCTAGAGATAGCTTTGTTCGGTCCCAAACAAACGGCCATAGCCTACCCGTCTCAGGTTGATCTATTGTATAAATTGTAGTCCGATTCTAGAAATTGATATCTAACCTATCTATGTATATAAATGGATCTTCAATTGTGTCAGTAACGATATAACTCGATAACGGCTGAACCGATTGGGCTAATTTTAGTCATAAAATAATCCTTGAAGTCCAGGAAAGGTTTTAAAGTGACACGAAGTTCACCGGGACAACTAGTTTATTAAAATTACAGGCTTATTACTAAGCTATGTACTTTCGTTAGGAACTGTAAAGTGTATTATGAGTAAGAATATTATAATATTATGTAATAGGACTTTTATAATAGGATTTTTACCTATTATACGTAATCCCAAAGCCCAAAGTAAACCATTTTGAAGTTATTATAATATTATGTTTCTTCTTTTTTCAAATGGAGAAATGCAATTATAAACATAAAAGTTTTTTTTTACAATGGTTTCTCTTCTATTGGAATTTATTTCAGTGCTAATTTTTACCCGACTACCGCGAAGCCAAAACCTTTGACCTGTATGTATTTATGTAAAATATTATGCATGTATATTATGGGTAGTGGGTATGGATGTTTATCTGTTCCCTCGTAACTTTAAAACTACTTTTTCGATTTTGTTGCTCTCAAATTGAAGGTTCAACAGGCACATCACGAGCGAAGGAGGATATAATATAAAGCCTTTAAGGGCGCGGGTAACCCGGCCGCTCAAATCAAGCTCGACACTAGCGCCACAAGTTTTATACATATCGCTGTCTCTATTGCGAGGTACCCCGCGCCCCGCGTGCACCTCACGCTCCGCACGGCACCATTCAGAGTAATTTTATTGAGTATACAGCAGCTGTGTGCGTGCGAGGTCATTCAACACGGGCTCGCGCGGAATTAGAAAAATATTCTTGTACTTAGCTTCCTTTGGAAACATAATGTTTTTTCAAGACATTGGAATCCTACATTATTTCTGCTGAACATAGGCTAAATTTTACTTTGGAAAAAAATAGGGTTCCGTAAGATATTTGGGTTTTTCGGACGCAAGGAGTAAAAAATCAACCAGAAAAGTTACTTATTTTGCGTACGCTGCCTAAACTATAAAAGATAGAACCATAAAATGTTCTAAGTAATTGTAGATCTTATAAATATCTACAAAAAAGTCCGCGACACACTATACCTATCTATGTCGAGTTAGGCACAATAACCATTTCTTTATTTAAAAATCTTGAATTTTTTTTTGACTACATTTGAAGGCGTTTATTTTACTTATGCTATTAATCCTTATCAAAATAAATTATTTCATCACTAAGTACAGTTTATGTAGATAATACTTGGTCTTTGAATGATTAAAATCGGACGTTTAGTTTTGAAATTATGGTGAAATTAAAATATTACGATAGTGGGCGTCACCAAGGCGGGGCGTTTAACACGAAAAGTACTGATCCGATTTGCATACGGTTTTCACAGACATATTTGTCTTCTTCCAATTCAACATCTGGTGTATAAAAATAATCCCCCCCCCCAACCCTCTCTGGGGACCAAAGAGGGGGTCAGATTTTGTATCCAACTTTTTTCTTTAGTGGACTTACTTCATATTATTATTAACTGTGTTTTCCAACTTAACATCTGGTGTATAGCATTATATATTATATAATATGATAAAGCGGTTGTTTGTTTGTTTAAACGCGCTAATCTTAGGAACTACTGCCCTCTTACCATGAGCTCTTATAGCAGTACGACTTACGAGCTTTTGCCCGCGGCTTCGCTCGCGTCAAGAAGTATTATTATATACAAATTTTCATCCCCTATTTGAACCCCTTGGGGTTAGAATTTATCAAAATCCTTTCTTAGCGGATACCTACGTCATAACATCTACCTGCATGCCAAATTTCAGCCCGATCCGTCCAGTGGTTTGGGCTGTGCGTTGATAGATCACCATGTCAGTCAGTCACCTTTGAGTTTTATATACATAATATATTATATTATATTATATAGATTACTTTAATATTAGGTACTTTTGAATTTCGCATAAACAAACATGATCTCTATTTATATAATCATAGCTATGTTTTTTGTTTGTGCGAAATCTGAAAGTAATATTAAAAATACTGCTATAAGAGCTCATGGCTGGTCCGATTTGAAAAAAATCTTTCAGTGTTAGATAGTCCGTTTATCGAGGAAGGCTAATATTATAAATGCGAAAAAGTGTCTGTCTGTCTGTCTGTTTTTTCATACATGTCTGACGTATTTTTTTAGGGTTCCGTAGCCAAAATGGCAAAAAAGGAACCCTTATAGATTCGTCATGTCTGTCTGTCTGTCTGTCTGTCTGTCTGTCTGTCTGTCCGTCCGTCCGTATGTCACAGCCACTTTTCTCCGAAACTATTAGAGCTATACTATTGAAACTTGATAAGTAGATGTAATCTATGAACCGCATTAAGATTTTGATGCAAAAATTAAAAAAGTATTAAAAATTTTAGGGGTCCCCATAGGTACAACTGAAACAAAAAAATTTTTTTTTCATCTAACCTATGCGTGTGGGGTATCTATGGATAAGTCTCCAAAAATCATATTGAGGTTTCTCATATCATTTTTTTCTAACCTGTATAGTTTGCGAGTGAGACTCTTCCAAAGTGGTAAAATGTGTGTCGTCCCCCCCCCTCTAATTTCTAAAGTAGGGGCATGATAATTCTAACAAAAATATATGATGTAGATTACTATAAAAACTACCAACGAAAATTGGTTTGAACGAGATCTAGCCAGTAGTTTTTTTATACGTCATAAATGGTAAACCTTAATCTAAATTTCATTAAATCGACTGAAATATAAAAATAAATAAAAAAACTTTTTAATTTCATAAAAATAAACCTTATTGCTGCTGCGGAACCCTTCATGGGCGAGTCCAACTCGCACTTGGCCGGTTTTTTCATGCAAGTTTAGAGCGCATACGCGATAGGTTATAAAATTTTAAAAATGCGGCCCGACGAGATTTTACGAGAAAATTCGCGCACATTGTGAGTTGTGACGGAATGCATCGGCATTCAGTCACAATGTGCGCGAATTTTCTGCTATATATAATTATTTCAAGACAGAAATTAGCAAGTCTGTTTAGGAGTTCTCGAGTTTTAGCGAGACTAACGAAATTAATTATACATAATATGTATAATATTGTAATTTATTAAGTATCTTTTTTTTATTTATATATAGAAGACTAAATGAAGGGGAATTGTGGAGACCGTACATTTTCTCGCAACAAAAAATAATATTGTAACCTTTACCTATATCCTTTCCTAGTCAAAGTATCTTAGTAAATAGTACCTTTCATCTCAAACGATTCAGCCATTCTAGCGTGAAAAGATAACAGAGTACAGACAGACAAACTTTCGCATTATAATATATTTTAGTACATCTTATAGGTATATATATAAAATTCTCGTGTCACAATGTTAGTTACGTACTCCTCCGAAACGGCTTTATTGATTTTTACCAAATTTTATACGCACATTCAGTAGGTCTGAGAATCTACTACTGGGTACTTTTTATATTGTTTGTGCGACGGGATAGCGATGGACGTTGCCATGGTAACATAGGTACTTATTTAGTCACCTCAATAAAATAATATGGGCGAAATACTTTATAATTTAAAAAGCGGCCAAGTGCGAGTTGGACTCGCCCATGGAGGGTTCCGCAGCAGCAATAAGGTTCATTTTTATGAAATTATAATATTTTTGATTTATTTTTATATTTCAGTCGATTTAATGAAATTTAGATTAAGGTTTACTATTTATGACGTATAAAAAAAACTACTGGCTAGATCCCTTTCAAACCAATTTTCGTTGGTAGTTTTTATAGTAATCTACATCATATATTTTTTTTAGAATTATCATGCCTCTACTTTAGAAATTAGAGGGGGGGGACACACATTTTTCCACTTTGGAAGAGTCTCTCTCGCAAACTATTCAGGTTAGAAAAAAATGATATGAGAAACCTCAATAATATGATTTTTGGAGACCTATCCATAGATACCCCACACGCATAGGTTAGATGAAAAAAATTTTTTTTTGTTTCAGTTGTACCTATGGGGACCCCTAAAATTTTTAATATTTTTTCCATTTTTGCATCAAAATCTTAATGCGGTTCACAGACTACATCTACTTACCAAGTTTCAATAGTATAGCTCTAATAGTTTCGGAGAAAAGTGGCTGTGACATACGGACGGACGGACAGACAGACAGACAGACAGACAGACATGACGAATCTATAAGGGTTCCTTTTTTGCCATTTTGGCTACGGAACCCTAAAAAGGGTGTAACAAAAATAAGTGATAATACTTTAGGGTGTGTACGTGATCCTTGTAGTGAGTTCACTGTGAAAGTAGCAGCGCTGAAAGACCAAAATTTTTTTCCCTTTTGTATGGGGAAACTCGCGACGTTCCTTGCCCATACAAAAGTGAAATTTTTTTTTCTTTCAGCGCTGCTACTTTCACAGTGAACTCACTACAAGGAACATGTACACACCCTAAAGTATTATCACTTATTTTTGTTACACACTGTATTATGGCAAAGCAACGTTTACCGCGACAGCTAGTATTAGTATTTATTTAAATTAGTAAACATCTTACAGTTAGGATTTAGGAGAAGTCTCATAATGTAATATTATTATGTCGGCCTTCTAAATAGTAGAAAAATACCCCATCGCTATTCCTGACCTGATCGTTATTTTCAAAATACTCTAGATAAGAAAATTCATAATATTATGATATGAGACGTGGGAGAGCCATGCTTCGGCACGAATGGGCCGGCTCGACCGGAGAAATACCACGTCCTCACAGAAAACCGGCGTGAAACAGCGCTTGCGCTGTGTTTCGCCGAGTGAGTGAGTTTACCGGAAGCCCAATCCCCTACCCTATTCCCTTCCCTACCCTCCCTTATTCCCTTCCCTACCCTCCCCTATTCCCTTCCCTTCCCTACCCACCCCTATTCCCTTCCCATCCCTACCCTCCCCTATTACGCAACGCACCTGCAGCTCTTCTTATGCTGCGAGTGTCCATGGGCGACGGAAGTTGCTTTCCATCAGGTGACCCGTTTGCTCGTTTGCCCCCTTATTTCATAAAAAAATATAATTTAAATTATTTTTTTTATTTTTTTATTTATTTATTATACATTCTTACAACTATCATTACAGACTGATATCCAATTCGATAGCGTAGTAAATAGCTTATAATTTAAATTACTTTTTTTTTTTTTATTACTATGCAT
The DNA here is from genome assembly GCA_905404155.3 of Plebejus argus. NCBI lineage: Eukaryota > Metazoa > Arthropoda > Insecta > Lepidoptera > Lycaenidae > Plebejus > Plebejus argus. The sequence continues at coordinate 4,876,597 of FR989935.1, read as the reverse complement.
AACATATAACCGATAATGTCACTTTTGTGAACTCACTCAAAGGACATACGAATAGGTCCAATTTGATGCTCACTTTGTTCAGTATTCGGATTGCTTCTACAATGGGCGCGTATTTTAATAAGTTTGTTCTAGAGTGCGGCGTCGCGAACAGCTCGGGAGACCGCCTCCGCCACACATACCTATCAGGGACGTTCAGTATACTTACTGTGTGATACATCCCAAACCCCAATTCCCATCTTTCGGTATCCATTATTACTTATCCATTATTATTTTGTTCAAGCAATTATCTTCAAGTATCACAAAAAACTATCAAAACAACATTATAATAATTAATATGCAAAACAACAACAATAATAATATTCTCTCGATCGCGGATTCTTGGAAATCTACTGTTATCGCGCGCGCGGTCGCATGCGACCGCTTGGGGCTTGATAGAATAATTAATGTACTTGAATACACACACATCACGTGTACCGGTTACCCCACCCCGCCGCCCGCGCTTCCCGCCGCCGCGCTCTGACGTGCGAGCGGATCGGCACTATACCAGGTTGGAAATTATAGAGAAATTGCGCCGCGTTCACGAATACCAAAAATGATGAATGAAAATTTATTATATTGCCATTATTTTGAAGACATTCTGTAACTACACAATATATGCTAAGGTCCCAGAAAAAATACGTAACGATTCGATGAGTTTTTAATATAAAACAAGTGTGCGGAAAGTATGTCGTTAATGGCGTCAAAATGCATGAAATGTAATCGCTTATATTTTTTAGTGTATAAATATTTTGTAGTAAATTTTTGGCTAGGACCCTAGGTAATTACTATTTTAAGCTGAAAAATAACTCAAACATGTTAAACATTTTCGTATGAGAAAATGATTTTGGTATTCCGTTTGTATGAGAATTTCGAGGGTAGCCCGGGCTCTTAATGTGTATTTATGTATCGGGGTGCAGTCATTTTATTGCAAGACTCGAGTGTACGTCGACACCTCGCCACGTACAATTGTTTAACTGAATGAGAGTTTATTGCTTTAGAACACGAAGATTGAGTTCTATTTTTTTAATATGGGATAAATGGGCAAACGGATCGCCTGATGAAAAGCGTTTTCCATCGCCCACAAGTAATATCAGCGTAGTCACAGATGCGTTTCTTTGTTGAAAGTTCATACTGGTAAGAATGTACCTCTGGTGATAGTTGTTCCAAAGTTTTACTGAGCGTATCGAGTTTCGATGAAAGTCAGATTCATCTTACAGTCTCTTTTTTATTGATTCTACTATGATCCAACATTTATGAACAAAATTATTGTCACAGAAATATCTTTTAAGAAATAAAATTAACATAATATCCAGCCTATACTTACCTATTGGTGTAGGTAGACCGGCTTCGAAAAAAGTAGAAAAAATAAAAACAATGTAAATTCGACTATACCGTTTACTTTGAGAAATATTACTTAAACGTAAAATACATAATATATATAATATATAATACTTACTTTATTTTATGAATAAGTCAGTTAACCAAAATATAAAGTATACAGGGTGTAACAAAACTAAGTGATAATACTTTAGGGTGTGTATATTGTGTCCCCTAGTTCACTGTGAAAGAAGCAGTCCACAAAGTGCAATTTTTTATGTAACTTGTATGGGCTAGCGCCACTGCCCCAGAAATTATCCCATACAAAAATTGAAAGATGAAGAGTTTCAGCGCTGCTATTTTTACAGTGAACCCAATAAAAGGGACTCGACATACACACACTAAAACATTATCACTTAGGATGGCCAGAGGCGTTGTTATAGTTAAAGTTAAGATTATCGTCAAATATTATGGTGTCCATGATTGACTTTTACTAGAGATTTGACAGTTCATTTGACATTTTGTTATAGTTAAAGTAAGTTGGTGCAACCCGCCCTTAGTTTTGTTCCATGTAGTTACTGTAAAAACATCAAAAAATGTTGTCAATATTTACAGCAAATACAACCAAAGCATAAGCTCCACAATTTACTGAAATGGAATTAATACAGGCAGCTTAGTGGTAAATGATTTGTAACGACACGGAAAAATACCGCTTGTAGCGAGGGACCGCGTTGTTGGGGGAATTCCAACTAAATTTGATTCCCAATTTGCTATTCCTAAGTAGATTTGAGACGTATTTTCAAGGAGGCTATACGTTTCCTTTGTATGATTTGTGACAGTAAAGTAAATTGCATTCGCCTTTTGGTATGAAATTCGTTGGTTTCTTTGTATTTTGTAACGAAACATCATTATCAAACAATGTTAATAATAAAGTTTTAAATAAAGTTTCTAAAACAATAAAGTTGTAGAAACCAAAAATATAAAAAAGTTGAGAGGTGTCAAGGGACATCCGGATGGAACGAAGTTATAAAAAATAAATTAAACAAAAAAAAAACCACCACCCCACCAAATTCAAATTTCCCGCCATAGAGGAATGGTAGAATTTTAAATTTTCCGCCAGTTGACGTCATCGCCACATCAACGCCCACTTCGTAGGTACTAAAAAAGTGTCGTTACAACTTTTTCCGTCTAGCCCTCTTTCGCAACGCGCGATAAAGAACTTCGTTCCAAAAGTGCAAAAATACTGAGTAAATAATTTCAGAACTAATATACAAAGTATTTACTTCGTACAAGCAGGATAAAATTATGTGGGGACAAAAATAGGCTAAGCTAACTGTGAGCAGACCTTGTATAGTAATTATTAGTTATTCTTCGTGTAAATATTTTTAGTAAAAATGTCAATCTCCATTTCGTTAGTTGCCTATAATGCCTTTGAAAGTATCCAGTATACTTAGTATACAGATACTTTCAAAGGCATTATAGTTGCCTATAATGCCTTTGAAAGTATCCAAAGAGCGCAGTACTTTTCATTACATTAATTTCGCTGGCCCTTGTTTTCTATTTGCCTATGTCCGTTTCCAATAGAAACAAAGTGAGGCTTTAGCCATTCAGGCGTGTGTAAGTCCGAGCATTGCAAGACGATTTCACGAAATAGCCCCGTAGATACCTTATACAGCATATTGAAAAATTTTCATTACGTAAGCTCATTTCATTTCGTATCTTTCTGATTTATTCGATGGAAAATGAATATGCTACAGTCCGCTTAGCATGGCCATTTCAAGTCTATTCTTCGAAGAAATATAAGCAGAAACACATTACGCGTAAAATTACTACATAATATACTTTAACACTACTACTTGTTATACTAGTAGAAACAGTTTTTCTCCCTGCCGGGTTGCTATGACGAGCTGAAGAAATATTTCCTTCAACTTTTTTTTCTATCCAAAATTATCAGAAGTATAAAAATAGTCCTAAATCAAAGGTAACAGGGGTCAATACAAGGTACCAAGTTTGTTCGCGAAAGAAAGTTTCAATAGCTTTGTCTAGGACCGCCTCTTTGGAATTTAAAAGAAGAAATGTTCTACATAAATATGGCCATTTTGTTATTATGTATTCATTTTTAATATAATACCAATTTATCTTTTCACAAAAAATTCATTTGATCCTTTTAATATGTCGACCGAAAGTTTATTTATCATCTTGGACATTTTTGTTCCTTATCCCATGTAAATTTTTGGCTCTCCCATCATTTCCGTTGGCAAACTAATTTATTTTCTAGGAAGGCAAAGACAACATGAACACACATTTTATCTTCTAAAACAGGACAAAACGTATTTTTACCATCATATTATTGTAACTATATTGAACAATATGTGTGTTAAACGTTTAATAGCTAAGTTCAACCAGGAGTACGTAGTTCATACATATAAATATTATGTTCTATTAATAAATTCTTCAGTCACTAGTCAGAATCATTTTTTCTTTTGATATTTTGCGAGGTTCCTTATCAAAATGTTATCAAAAGGTTTTCCTAGGTGATAACCATTTACTATTGTTGATCCTGGCAATACGTTAACTACAGTGGTGCAAATGTGTATGACCAATTGCCCGTTAAAAAGTCCTAGAAAGGAAAATTTTTAAAAGTGGTAGACATAGAGGAAAACAATACAATATGTGGTAGAGCTGCCATTATTTAGCTAACAAAAACAATAAAAAATCTATTACAATCAGACGGGTAAAACCGCAGGCTACAGCTGGTACACGTATAATTCAGCTATTATAAAATCTGATATGGAGGCGGCCGCTATCAGTGTAAGCCGATTTGTCTAACCCTCTACAAACTTATTTTCTTTTTAATGCAGAGTTGCTTGTAGGTCGAGATCGAGTCTTTGTAGAACATTGATTTTCAAACTAGGGGGCGCGCCCCACTAGGGGGGCGCGAAGACATGATGAGGGGGGCGCGGGCGCCAGTGGTGGTTTTACTCCAGTGTCCAGACGCCCGCGCATTCCCGCGACGTACGCGAATTGGAAATCTTGTCAAAAACATGCAAGCTCATCCGTCACATTGATTCTTCTTAAGAGGGCGACTAACCCAAAAAATCAAACATTTTCCTTCTCAATAACTCGATAAATATACAACATTTTAAAAATCCGCTAGGTCGGTTTCTCAATGATAGAATTTTTACTATGTGTTAAAATATTAACTGAGTTTAATGCACGGTTATGGCAATGTATGAAAAATTCGTGAAAATTAGATGCATCTTTGCGAATTGCGATTTTTTCTATCGAAAAAATTTTATGAAATCGTTTTTTTGCTCATATCGGATTCTTGGAAATATAATGTAGTATTTAGTTTTAGAAAATGAAACAATTCGGAGCTTGATTTCAAGTATAACAAAGAATTATAAAATCGTCAATTTTGGGTTAGAAGTAAGTATGTAAAAACATATTTTTATAATGAAACATCTGAAAATGTATTTTTGGTCTTTATTATTTTATTTTACAATAGCTTGGCGAGCCCACTTGCTACTACTTGCTGGGCCCTGGGCCGAAGGGAGGCGTAAGCACTAAGCATGTTCATTAGGGAGGCGTGATACATATAAGTTTGGGAACCTCTGTTGTAGAACGTTTCAACGTTTGAAACAAGACGGATAACGTAAAGGATTTTATTAATAAAGTATTATAAAACGTTCATACTTCACAATATTTTTATATTATATAGACAGAAATTTGTAAGTTTGTGTGTGTTGTTATTTCTTTACCCGAAACTTTTGTGTAAAACCTATTTTGGCTATTGGTTTGGCTTTTAGTTCGTAAAACCGATTTTGATATTTGTTTGTTACTGTAGTCTGTAGTAGTTAATTTAGGCTATATATATAGTTACTGTTATATATGGACAATGCGGGTAGTGACTTGTTTATGTGTAAAAAGTGAGGTAGTTGAAGAAAGAGTCTGTCATCGCGATTCCAGCTCATCAACTAGGCTAGGACTCTTCAATCGTAAGTTATATTAGTGGCGACGAGATAAACGCGGAATCAGTGTGTAAAAGTGCGTGATTATAGTGGAAAATATATAAAAATAAAAATTACAGTGCAAAATGGGCATTAAGTTTGGGGAGTTTGATATAGCACATGGTTGCTGGAAAAACTACATAGAAAGGTTTAGTTTCTGTCTGCAGGCAAGTGAGATTGAAGATGATGCTTTGAAAAAGGCTAATTTATTAGCTGTTTGTGGTCCTGATTTGTATGATTTGATAATATCATTGACTGCTCCAACCAAAGTAAGTGAGGTTACCTTTACTACAATAGTAAGTAAATTAAATGATCATTTCCACCCGAAGCCAAATGAAATTATAAAATCTTATAAATTTCATTCGAGAAATACAGAAACGCTTGTTACAACATAGTACATTAACATTTGATCAAGCTTGTGAACTAGCCTTATCTCATGAAGCTGCAGGTATAGATTCTAGTATGATTGTAGGGGCGTCTTCAAGTAAAACCACCGGTGATTTAGAGACACCTATGGAAGTCAATAAATTTACAAACAGAAAACTTAAAAAGCAGACAGAATCGTGTTTTCGCTGTGGCAGGTCTCATAGGGGCGTATGTAGATTCAGATGGGCCAAATGTAATAATTGTGGGAAAACAGGCCATATCGCAGCAGTGTGCTCATTGAAGATTAAGGGAAATAATTTATCGAAATCAGATTGTAATGGATTATATGAAGACATGTCTGTCAATAACATGAGACAAGATAGGTCAGTACCAGCATTTATGATTAAAATTATGCTAAATGGAGTTATGATAAACATGGAAGTTGACTCGGGATGTGCTTTTACTCTCATAAGTGAGCAGACAGCCAAGTGCATATGGAATGGCCAGTTGCCTGCGATGAATGATGTGGAAATTGCATTAAAGACATGGACCGATAACAAACTATGTTTATTAGGTAAAGCTACTGTTGTGGTACAATATAGAAACATAAAAAGGAAGTTGTCCCTTTTTGTAGCGGCAGGAAATGGGCCAAGCTTAATAGGCCGAAATTGGTTTTTGGATCTGGGTATACAGCTGCAAGGAGTGTATAATATGAAAATTGATAAAAATGTATTGGAGACGGAATTAAAGGAAATTCAAGGAAAGTATGCAGGCGTTTTCAAAGAAGGATTAGGTAAATATACCGGTCCTGTGGTGAAAATTATACCTAAAGAAGGTTCAAAACCAATATTTTATAAGAGTAGAACAGTACCATTTGCTTTGAAAGATCGAATATTTCGAGAATTAGACAGATTAGAATCAGAAGGGGTTCTCGAGGCAACCTCACATTCGGAATGGGCAACACCAATAGTACCTGTACTCAAACCAAACGGTGAGGTGCGGTTGTGTGGGGATTATAGATCTACAGTAAATGCTGTGACTGATACCGACACATACCCTCTACCTACTCTCACTGAAGCATTTGCAGAACTACAGGGTGGGGTATTTTTTACAAAAATCGATTTAGAACGCGCTTACACCCAAGTCAGTGTTGATGAACAAACTGCAGATTTGTTGACAATAAATACGCCGAAGGGCTTATATAAAATGAAAAGGTTACCATTTGGGGTAAAGGCGTGCCCTGGTATATTTCAACGATTGATGTCATCGTTACTGGCGGGTATACCTGGTGTGGCCGTTCTATTAGACGATATTGTGGTTGCTGGCGCAGAAATACAGGAACATAATAATCGGTTGAAAAAAGTGCTGCAGAAATTACAGGATGCTGGTTTACGGGTAAACAAGAATAAATGTAAATTTGCTGCTGCAAGTGTTCAATTCTTGGGATTTGTCATCGATGAATTTGGTATTCATCCATGTGAAGAGAAAATTCATGCGATTGAGAAGACACCAGCACCACGTAATGTGAAAGAACTTCAAGCCTTTTTGGGGTTAATCAATTTTTATGATCGATTTTTGCCACACAAGGCCTCAATTGCTGAACCAATGTACAGGTTACTAGATAAAGAAAATAAGTGGAAGTGGGAAAAGTCGCATCAGGATGCATTTGAGAAACTAAGGAAGATGCTTTCGAGTAAGGACACTTTGGTACATTATGACATGAAAAAGAAACTCATTCTATCGTGCGATGCTTCGCAATACGGTCTTGGAGCGGTTTTGGAGCATGAGATGAGTGACGGGAGCATTAGACCTGTGATGTTTGCGTCTCGGACTATGAATACACATGAGCGTAACTATGCACAGATAGACAAGGAGGCGGCTGCTATTATATTTGGATTGAAAAAATTTCACCAGTTCATAAGTGGTCGAAGTGTGATTATCAAGACAGATCATAAGCCTTTATTAGGAATATTTGATTCGAAGAAGCCAATTCCCAATATAATTTCACCGAGAATATTGAGGTGGGCACTTTTGTTAAACTCTTACGACTACGTAATACAGTATGTAGAAGGAAAGAAAATCGGTAATGCAGATGCCCTTAGCCGTTGGCCGAATCATGAGGTAGCGGCGACAGAAGAAGATTTTTCAGGGGTACTCTTGATTGAAGAGACACCAATAGAATTGGAATTTTCCGCAGGCGAAGTGGCAGCATTAACTAAAAAAGATAAGTGTTTAAGTAAAGTGTTATTCTGGATACGAAATGGATGGCCACCTAAAAGTGAGGAGGATTATGAGGTTTTTTGGCGAAAAAGGGATGAGTTGTCTATTTATAAGGATTGTATTTTATGGGGCAACAGAGTAGCTATTCCAGAAAAGATGAGAGAGAAAGTGTTAGAGGAGCTACATAAGAATCATGATGGGATTATTATTACCAAAGCCATGGCCAGAAGTTATTTTTGGTGGCCCACGATAGATAAACAGATTGAGAACATGGTAAAAAACTGTAATGTATGTGCAGAAAATCGGAACTTACCACATAAAGTCACACATCAGTGGATAAAACCAAATAAAGCGTGGTCTAGGCTACATTTAGATTATGCAGGACCATTTCAAGGGAAAACTTTTTTGATAATAATTGACGCATTTTCCAAGTGGCCAGAAGTCAAAATAGTCCCAGATATGAGTAGTACTACGTTAATTAAAATATTGCGAGATGTATTTACTGAACAAGGCCTACCAGATGTAGTCGTAAGTGATAATGGAAGAAGTTTTATCTCGGAGGAATTTAAGAAATATTTAGATTCGCAAGATATCAGGCATTTGTTGTCAGCTCCATATCATCCAGCGACCAACGGACAAGCAGAAAGAACGGTACAGACCGTGAAATCAAAATTAAGGAAACTAACGTCAGGACCATGGGACGTTAGGTTGTCAAGAATATTATATGGATTACGTACTACACCAAACAGTATCAATGATAAAACACCGGCTGAGCTTCTAAATAACAGACGATTCAGGACAAAATTCGATAAGTTAAATCCTCTTTCCTACAGATACACTGAGAGTGATGAGATAATAGACAAAAATATTAATACGAAGAACAGGGAGTTTAATGTGGGACAGTCAGTTTATGTAAAAAACTACTGTGGTACACCGCGTTGGTTGAAAGGAGTAGTAGAAAAACGAGTGGGAATATGCAGATATCTGGTTAAATGGAATGATAAACTTTTAATGCGACACATTAATCAAATGCTGAGTTGCGGGGAGGAAAGTCAACAGATGGTTTCAGAGCCAGAGCCAGAGTCAACCACAATCATGGATGACAGCGATGAAGATGATGATAGAGTTTCGATACCATCTCCTCGTCATTGGGCGGATATAGTCGGAGTGTCAGGACCACAGGATATAACTATTCATGAGAATTCACAAGATGCCACAGCAGTCAATACTTCTAAACGTCCACGATCGAATTCATCGCCTGATTTAATTGAGCCTAAGCGCTTAGCCATGTCTAATACTGACAAGGAATTAGATGGGTCCGAATTAGGAGACCTAGACTTAGAGATTGATAATGAAGAGATCTAAGTTAAATAAGGAATGTTAGGTTAGGAAATACTAGTGTTAGTAAGTGAATGATAGTGTTAGGACTAATAGTGTAAGTGAACTAAACTAATTAGTGAACTCTCTTAAGGGGGGAGATATGTTATATATGGACAATGCGGGTAGTGACTTGTTTATGTGTAAAAAGTGAGGTAGTTGAAGAAAGAGTCTGTCATCGCGATTCCAGCTCATCAACTAGGCTAGGACTCTTCAATCGTAAGTTATATTAGTTACATTAGGTACTTCGGAGAATTATCTAAAAAAGTAAAAATTTTAATGCGGGAAACAAACAGAAAAATTTAAAAACATCTTCTTTGCAATATAAGTACCAGCATTATAATATTATGTGAATTCGCCCTTATGAATCTTCTGAGATGCAAACGTTGAATTATACAAGGTGTTCCGTGTTATAAAAGTAAGTAATAATACTTTAGGGTGTGTATGACTATCCTGTATTGCTTTTGCTGTGAAAGTATCAGCGCTACAAGAGTAACATTTTTACACTTTTGTATGGCAAAATCCCTAATGGAGGGGTGCTTGCCCGAACAAATCACAAAAATTGCTCTTTTAGCGCTGATGCTTTCACTGTAACTCTATTTTAAGTCACGTACACTAAAGTATTATCACTTAGTTTTGTAACACCCTGTGTATTTTATTTACAGCTAGACCTTAAGAAGCAGTTCGACGAGGGTGACACGACCAACTACCAGACGAACGGCGAGTTTGACCTCGTCAGCTTCGAGGCGATCCGCCACAACCAGTACTACTCGTGCTGCGTGGAGCCCTACCCCGACATCACGTACGTCATCAAGCTGCGCCGCCGGCCCATGTTTTACGTCTTCAACCTCATACTACCGTGTCTGCTTATTAATGGGATCGGTAAGTAGAGTTTTCTATTTAAGTTGTGCGTCCACCGGATCGGAATCGGAGCGTACGGTGCGGACGGGGCGTCGTCATTTATAATTTGTCAGGCGCAGAAATGACGTTCCAGTTCACGCAGTACCATAGAAGACAATACGAAGCAGGAAATCTGTCCGCTGCGTATACGCTCCGAGTCCGATCCGGTCGACGCGCACCTTTGCGGCAGATTTTTTGAAGATAGAATATTCGTAGAGCTCCGTAGACCCTCTATGAAAAATTGACAGACAGACGGACAGACTCACGGACAGACACCGAAGTTATGGGGTCAATTCAGACAGCAACGCGACGAGACGAGGTGAGGCGCTTCGCGGCATAAATTTGTATGGATTTGATAGCTGTCAATTGCATGAGACGGTTTTGCGAATCTGTCAAATCCATACAAATTTAGAAATGCATCTACGCGTCGCGTTGCAGTCTGAATTAACCCTTAGTAATAGGGTTCCGTTTTTACCTTTTGGGTACGGAACCATAAAAAGGAACCTTTAGCTCGATGCACTCCTTCACCGTATAAACTATAACTGTGCAAAATTTCAATCACCGACGTTTCCCCGTTTTTCGTCAAAAGGAATCCAAAGTTTTTCGCTCGCGTATTAATATTATGATGTATAGAAAAATAGTAGTATATTCCTCAGATAAATGTTATCTGACGTTTGAAAAATATAGATATAACGTAGTAAATAGGTTTTTGAAAATTGATGCCTAATTTTCTTTTCGTAGAGGGTCTACGGAGTGCTACGAATACTCTACGCCGAGAGTCAAGACTTTATAAAATTAGTATGAAAGTATGGATTTAAAGTACTATCCTTAGAAAATGATGAAATTCTCCGAAAGTATACATTTTATTGAATAAGAGACATCTGAAAATATTTAACAATCAGCAGGAGTTCTACAGGCGTGACTAGAATCGACGGTCACTCAAGTCCGAAAACTCGCAGATAAATTGTATCGAAATTGAATCGATCAGCACACAAATGACGAGATATTTGATCAAAAGGGATCTATGTAAATAAACCCTAGCTTTAGGAAAAGTACTTTTTACCTTAAATATCATGTAAGAGTATGTTCCATTATTATTTTTTCAGGCAGTATGTGGACCTACTTGATTTGTCGGCGTACGTCCTTACGTAGCTCGACAAATCAAGTAGGCTAGGCAGGCTCTTGCCTGTATTCACTTTGATTAGTGCGAGTGCAAGTGATTAGTGAAGTTGATTAGTGATTAGGAGAAAATAAAGGACTTGCACTAATCTGTCGCTGTCGACACTTACTTCCACCTGATTAGTAATCGCCTGCACTAATTACCTGCGCTTATCACTAATCAAAGTGAATACAGGCCTCACAGCTTAGCGGACAAACAAATTTAACAGAGGCTTGACACAACCAATTAATAAGCTAGTTTTCTTGCGCAAATATACGTTTTCTATTTTATTCAATTCAAAAAATGTAGGTATGTCACGTGCCTATGAAGTATGAACCAATTGCTTTTATCAAAAGACGTTGGTTTTGAATAAAAAAATGTCGATGTAATGTTATATGGATATCAACCTCTGAACTTGTCGCAAAAAGTATATCTATGATGCGCTTCCCGGACGTTTTTCCACTTCGCTCAACTCGGTATCGGTGAAATACTCACGTGAGTGGTTCTTGAGTTGCTCGCGCTAGATTTGCGATAAATTAATTATTTTTAAGCGACCACTTTATTAAAATAGTATACAAAAAGATCTATTAACTTTGAGTTTTTATTATCATATCCAAAAGTTTTGTGATTTAAAATAATGTCATGCCGAAAAATTGAACTTTGATTTCACACTTACACAACCTGATAGATAACATTATGTACTATCAAGAAATTGATTTATAAGCACATGGCAGACCTACATAATTTGGTCGCGTTTCGGCAAACCTAGCCGACAGATCACGAGAATATTGAATTCGTATAATTTGACCAAATGACGTGGGCCTGTCAACTGCCTATGAATAAATTTCTTCGATGATACTATCAGAGAAATTGATTCATAAGCGCATAGAATACCTACATATTTGGTCGGATTGTGTCAAGTCCTGCTAGAACATTGCTCTACGAAATATTTCATTACAGCTCTTCTCGTATTTTACGTGCCATCGGAGTCTGGTGAGAAAGTTACTCTGGGGATCAGCGCGCTCCTATCCATGACAGTATTTCTCATGACAATACGAGACACGCTGCCGCCAACTGAAAAGACGCCGTTAATAAGTAAGTCCTTTACTATCAAAGAGATGTAAAAAAGAAAGCGTAAAATGTTTATTCAATGTAAGCTATCAGACGACCTATAGTATGATGAACTAAATGCATCTTATTACCTTTTTAAATCACAGTGACAATTTACTGTAGGTAATTTATGTGGACTATCTAACGATTAATACAATACATTAAGGTCGAGTATATGGATTGTTGTAATAGATGAACGCCCATTACTCACGGGGATGAAATCGAGTCGAAGTGTCGACTGTCGAGTTTATCAGCTCACTAGACTTACATGATAGGACCCTAGAGAACTGTATAGGTATGGGAGGGATAATAATCATTTATTACTAGCACTTGGTAGCTTGATAGCCCGCTCCTGATAGGCAGTACTGAATGTAACAGTTTTTCAGTTGAGTTCGTCCTAGTTTGCATAACGCCGACCAATTCAGGGTTGTCAATCGCACCTGAAAAAAGGTGCGTGATTGACGTGGAAGCGTATTTTTAGGGTTTGCGCAAACCTTGTCGGGCCGCAGCCTGCAGTGTACCGGGATGTAGAACGAAAGTCGGCTCAAATTGCTTGAATACAATTTCTTAGAATTTTTATCATTCATTGTCTCGGGCCGAAGGGGCTCACATTATTTTGTTTGTGCGACGCGACCCGTCCCACTCTGCTGAACCCCGACAACAGTGTGCTAACTGCTATAGCTAGCGTTTTCTAGCAGTACGTTGTACTCAAAATCCGTAAATGCACTGCGCTCGGCTCTAACAGGCTGCGGCACTGCAAAGTGTGCAGGAACCTAATTGCGTATGTTTTTGACAGCCTTGAAGTAACTTTAGTTTGCTCTATTGTTGTTTTTGTCAACAGGTCTCTATTACGGTGTGAGCACGTGCCTGGTGTCTTTCTCCGCTTCGTTGTCCGTGGTCACACTGAACATATCATACAGGCAAGTTTTACGATAATTTACCGTTTACACCATAATAATATAACACTATCATGTATATTTTAAATGTAAACTGTCGAGTGTAACTTATTTATTGCATAATAAGTGAGTGAGTACAGGTGGAGTATAAAAAACTTCTATAGCCTTATACCATGGACGTATAAAATATTTTTTATACGACCATGCTTTAAGGCTTAAACTATACATTTAGCTACTGACGAATCACATATTTTATTATGAACTAATATAACTCATTTATTACAATTATTTTTTTATTACTCATTATTATAACGGAGCCATCAATTTTAGTATAATGGAGTTGTAAATTAAAATATTTACGAAGCTCTAATTCAAGTTTAATGTAGCTCTGTCTTTCAAACCGTATCAGAGTTGTATATTGAAATATTAGGTAACTTGCAATTTGAGTTTAACTATCAACTACAGTGCAATATGTAGTTAAACTGCAATTCATAGAGTAAGTATAATAATTATTATTAATTTATATATGTATTATAATTTATAACCCATAGTCTGAAAATATGAATCGAAATGTAACGTAGTAACAGAGTTGTCAATTCAAGTATTAGTTATTACTTGTGAGGTTTATAACTTAGTTGTTGTTTGTAGAGGAAGTATAATACTATACTTCCTCGGTCGGACGACGGAATCATAAATCGAAATACATGTAACGTATTACGTAACTGTCAATTGATGTATAAGTTTTATGTGTAACTAAGTTGTTGTTCGTAGAGGAGTGAGAGGGCAGCCGGTGCCGGCGTTTCTCCGGGAGCTCGTGCTGCAGCGCCTCGCCAAACTACTTTACATTAACTTGGACACTGACGCCAAGGTAATACACATTCCATGTTTGTGTAATCTATTTTTCTTTTACACAAAATAAGGGAGCAAACGAGCAAACGGGTCACCTGATGGAAAGCAACTACCGTTACCCACGGACACTCGAAACATTAGAAGAACTGCAGGTGCGTTGTCGGCCTTTTAAGAGGAAATACGCTAACCTCTTCAAGGCTTGCAGGTCGTATTGGTCTGAAAATACGATACAAGTAATAGAAAATTATAAAAATTGTCGCAATTGGTATGAAATTTTATGACCAGCTTCGTGGTTTGGACTCAAGCTTAGATTTGACATATGATATAACATTGTCACATCGATATAAGGCATAAAGGGGGCTATAGTTTTATATTTACATACATAATACATTTATCTTTGACAATTCATTTATTTACTTAAGTACCTATAATTTTCAAGAAAAAATTATATGAGTTTTATTATTTCGCAGAAAAATAATGAATTTCTTAGACACAATTAACTAAAAATGTGTCATTTAGATTTGCCGAAAACTTTAAACACGTGTCGTTTCTAAGAATTCCAAGCGCTCGATGGTCAAAGTTATGGCACGAACAGTCTGTAATAAGTAATAACTAATTATATTACTTTATGGAACTTTTGTTACTGATTACATTTTATTCCCCAATCCGAGAATTTATTTAATTTTAAATGGGGAAATTAACCAATGTATTTAACTGAGTGTTCGTTACTACTGCTGGCAAGTTACGCGCAGAATTTCTTGCATCTCGATTCCATAAATATTACGATTTAATGAGTACTTACCGGCTGAAATAAAAGTAAGATAACGAACGTAACGGAGTTGTAATTATAGTTATAGCAATTGAAGATTGTAGAATATTTAGAAATAAGAAATGATTTCATATTAACCTCCCTGATCAATTTACTTACACACTGGATAGATCATACTCTTTGTCCTTGTTTGGACATCTGGACATTTGAACTTCATTAAATTAATTTGAATGAATAATTTAACGTAATACAATCTGCCGTCCTGGCTTTTATCGAAAAGTATATTGATAGTTTGTAAACTATTGTAAAATAGCCTTGTAAAATACCTCGATATGGCCGCTATTTCAGATTTCTGTTGTAAACGAGCTTCTATAAGAAATACTCCAGAAGCTATTGTATTTTTTTCGTGCTTCACTTCAATTCAATAAGGTTTTTGCTGCAGGATTTATTGTAGCGTGAATTTCGCTCTTTAGGTGAGTAAAATAAGGTATACCTAGTACTCGCTAGGGCTAAGGTGTTCACTGTTCATAATATTCTTAAAAACTATCAAGTGTTAAGTTTAAGGTTCTAAACACACCAGGTTGAATTACGCCGACGTAAATTCCGCCGCGTTTACGCCGCGCAATGTCAAACGCATACAAAATACGGACGGAACGCGACGGAATAGTGTGTCGCGTCTCGCGTTCCGCCCGTATTTTGTATGGGCCTGAAACGCGGCGTAAACGCGGCGGAATTTACGTCGGCGTAATTCAGCCTAGTGTGTTTAGAGCCACAGTGTAGGAATTAATGTTAACCTGCTTAGAAATTATAGACTTTTCTGGGTAAGCAAGGATATACAATATACAGGGTGTAACAAAAGTAAGTGATAACTGATAATACTAAAAGGGTTTGTATGTGTCCCTTATAATATAGAGTTCACCGTGAAAGTTGTTTTTGCTCAGGGTGAAAACGTTGCGGGAGGAGGCACGGCCATGCCGGTGAACCCGCGGACGGGCTCGCGGCTGAAGGCGGAGGTGCAGCGCGACAGCCCGGAGTCTCCCGCCTCGCCACGTTTCATCCGTCAGAACCATAACCATCTCGGTGAGTAGATCGAAAAATATAGGCCGGCCACAGACGGACCGCAGCTTGCAGTTGCCGCACGGCGATCTGCAGTTTCCATACTAAATCCATATCTGCAATACACCGACCGCTCGAACAGTTCTTGAGCGATCGGAGCAGTCGCTCTGCAGTCGAGTTTCGCCGTCGTCGAACAACAAAGGTACATAATATTATGGTCGACTGCATGATGCGGTCGTGTTGTAGTAGTGTACAACTTCAACGCGACTCTAGAGCAGTCAGTCCTGACTGCAACTTGCGGTCCGTCTGTGGCCAGTCTAAAGAAGAATACTACAATAGAAATATACTGTGGAATAGCAACGCTGAAAAGCACTTTTTAAATATTTTGTATGGGGAAAATTCATAAAAAGTGAAACTTAAATCTTTCAGTGATGCTACTTTTACAGTAAACTTTTGGTCAATAGACAGTAGTCCGCCCGAATCGATGTGCGCGTCATGAGCGTACTTTCAGATAACCTAAGAGACAATGCTCTAAAGTCTAAGTTAGCGTAACGCTTTTGTTACGTTAGCGAACGTTATGCGAGCGCGAAACTGACACAACTGTTGCACTGTACTAGTACGGGTGCCCTAAAACAAATTTTTTTGTGATTACTAACAAGCTAATTTTTTGTGAGTAGATCTACATTTTGATAAGTCGAACAATATTTTTATTTTCGAAAAATCTCGAAAGTGGTAGCTAACAGAGATAGAAAGGATTTCATACTTTGACTTGATGGTCCTGAAATATGGATTGTTTTATTTGTAGGACAAGGTTACTCTTAAATATTATAACTATTAACTTACCAATATACAAAAAATCAGCTGGTTAGGGTTCCGTTTTAGGGTACAGTAATCAACCAAGTTTTGTTGATTACAGAACCCTAAAACGGAACCCTAACCAGCAGATTTTTTGTATATTGGTAGGTTAATAGTTATATTATTTAAGAGTAACCTTGTCCTACAAATAAAACAATCCACATTTCAGGACCATCAAGTCAAAGTATGAAATCCTTTCTATCTCTGTTAGCTACCACTTTCGAGATTTTTCGAAAATAAAAATATTGTTCCTCTTATCAAAATGTAGAGCTATTCACAAAAAATTAGCTTGTTAGTAATCACAAAAAAATTTGTTCTAGGGCACCCTGACTATACTGTTTAACTATATTGTGGTCTTTTTCATGCGTTTGGGCGTAAAAATTATTCCTGTTATTATGCTGTTATTCCTTCATAGCCGAAAAGCCTAAATAGCCGAAAAAAGGTTGTTTGCTCCTGAAATGTAATTAAGTACATTTTTCCGCCTGCCTATAACAGGCTATAGATAGAGAGTCACAAGTGTCTTAATTGCCTTTCTTATTTGTGCCTCGTAATACTATATTAATAAAAGTGGGAATATAATATCAAAATATGTGTGGGGTTACGAACCTTTTGTTACCGTATTAGGTTTAATATGATGCAACATCTGCTTCTACACTCTATAGTAGCAAAGTAGCGGAGCGCGAATCGTGTATTTACAGAGAATGAGTTATTTTGTAAAACATCAAAACAGCGCGTAAAATGTAAAGGATTTTATTTTAAATTCTTTGGTGACCTTTTTTATTTTATTTCGTTTACATATTGTCGTATGTGACGGTTTGGAGGATGTCCTCTCTCTACAATATATTTAGGTCTCCTCTCCCTAATGCCGGCTTCTCACGGCACGTAATATTACGAGCCGCTCGAGCCGCGCCGAGCCGTGCCTTTGAAGTTACCTACTTCAATCAGATCGGACGCGCCTGCTCGAATCAGCCCGCACCACTTCGAGCCACTACCTACACACGGCGCGTGGCTCGATCCGGCCCGGTGCGGCTCGTGAAATTACGCGCCGTGAGAAGGCAGCATTACAAATGCTACTCTACGTATGGTTTTTATTATCAAATAGAGTTCTAAAAATAACGTAAATAAATATTAAGTACTTATCATGAGACATGCATACGGCAACTCGGTACAGATATTTCGGGGATAAGCAGTATTGAGAAATTCGATAACTAAGGCTCTGCTTGCGTAGAATCTGAAGGCTTCACATATATTATAGTTACGGCATTATTAATATTTAAACATCTGTCCAATATCCGTCAACATATTTTAATCCCACCCAACGCTTACTGTACCTCCTACTGCATCAATTAAAATCAGCACTTACTCCATCCCAGAGATTAGATGCTGGAGATATTAAAATAAACAAGCTCCAACTGCCGCACTCAAAGATGAACATTAGTTACTAAGAGTGGGTTGCACCGGCTTACTTTAACTATAACTTTAACTTTAACCATAACAAAATGTGAAATGAACTGTCAAATCCCTAGCAAAAGTTTGACGATAACCTTAACCTTAACTTTAACTACGCTTCTGGTGCAAATCACCCTAAGGGCTCCATTCCACCGCGGCGCACGGAGAGACTACGCACGTGCGTCAAGCTTCGCTTTGTAAGAAAATACATGTGACTGTGTCCATTGCAACCCACGGACACGCTACGCACGAATTGACTCAAGTCAAAGAAATAAATGCCACGCGTGCGCGTGGCCGTGCACAGCGTGCGCTGCGGTGGAATGGAGCCTTAAATGAACATTTTGGCATAAGCCCCGTATATTATCTGTCAAACTTCTGTTTGAATTGAAGTTCAATCATCATTAAAATCGGGACACAAACACGATACGACGTCGTGTCGTACCACGATGCGGCGTCGTTTCACGATGCGACGTCGCGTCGTGGGAGTCTACGACAAGCATCGTAATAAACTACGTTGCGACATCGTAACGTGCCACGATACACGGCACAACGTTGCGTCGTAGAAATTCACGACGCGTTATCTTTAAATTTTGAATAACAACTGTGGCTCTGACACAGGAACGCAACGTGAGTTTCTACGACGCGACGTCGTACCGTGTATCGTAGCACGTTACGATGTCGTGACGTAGTTTTTTACGATGCTCGTCGTAGATTCCCACGACGCGACGTCGCATCGTGGTACGACACGACGTCGTATCGTGTTTATGTGTCCCGGCTCTAACTCTATCTTTACCCGCAGCTCGCGGGAACTCATGCTCGGGCGGCAGCACAGTATCTAGCGAGACGGTTGCGTGCACACCCGCACCGTGCGCATCGGCAAGTGCGTGCGTGCGCGCACCGTGCGCGTCGGCATGTGCGTGCGTGCGTCCACCGTGCGCGTCGGGGTGTGCGTGTGTGCGTATGTGCTGCGCGAGCGCGTTGCGAGACGCGGCCGCGCGACACGAGTTGCGCGTCGCCGCCACTGACCGCCTAGAGAGAGCCAACCTTGAGTGGAAACAGGTAATGTGATGGCTTGATAGGATAAGTCTACAATTTACAAGATAAAATATAACAGGAAACTGATTCATACGCAGATGGCGGACCTACGTAATTTGGTCAGGTTATGTCAATCACAACTGACAGATCACGAATACCATAGACTCATCATAAATCTGACCAAATAATGTAGCTCTGTCCTTTGCCTTCGATTCAATTAGCAGAAATAGTAGATAATATAGTAATTATAAAGCAAAATTACGAACGAATACGGTTTTGGACCAATAAAAAATGTGCAATGGTCAAACAATCAACGATCAATTTTGATATAATAATATGTATATTTATTGCAAGCTAGTCAGACAATAGCGTGCAAATATGTTGGAGTTTAGCATACGTATTCGATGGGTTGATATTGAGACCATTGCTAGATTGGTGCAGTTTAACAAAAGAAAGCTTGAAATCATTGCCTATGAATAAGGCAGCAATGTATTTTCGTTTCAAAGTAATTTTTATGCCTTTTTAAACGTTAGCTACACATAAAGTTATTGAATGATTACTCAACTTTAATTTAATGAAGTTTGGTAGAAGATGTAGTTTATGTCAAAAAAATCACTAAATTCGACTAAGGGCGAAGCCAAAGTACGAGCGTAAATTGAGCCGCAGAATTTCTGCCGGGCAGAAATTTTTTCATACAAATGACAACTCATTTTGAGTCACCGCGCCGTGTGAATCAAACATGACACCTTATGCTAAATATGGAGAAAGAAGATTAAATAAAATTAATCAAGTGATCTACTGCCATTTGACTAATTTATTCATTATCAAGGCGAAGCCAAACGAGCGTAATTTTAGCCGCAGAATTTCTGCTGGGCAGAATTTTTTTAATACAAATGACGACTCATTTTGAGTCGCCGTGCGCGTGTGAATCAAACATGACTTTTGTATGAAACTCAATGCAGCAGAATTCTGCCCGGCAGAAATTCTGCGGCTCACGACTTACGAATTATGCTCGTTTGGCTTCGCCTTGATAATGAATAAATTAGTCAAATGGCAGTAGATCATTTGATTAATTTTAATCTTCTTTCTCCATATTTAGCATAAGGTACGATGGGATTGACATCGTCTTTTTGTACAAAAATCCCTTTAAAAAAATCTTCTTTCTCGTGATAAAGAACATTTTTTTCCGATTTTGTTCGAAAATATACTTAAAAACACTGTTCTATAGAATGTAGAATTCTTAATTCTACAAATATACTACCCCAAATGAACGACAACAAAATTACAGTTTTATGAGCATGTAGATATTATTTACTTCAATTTTTTACAACTTTTCAATGAATAAAAAGTCTTTAAAAAGTTTTTTATGCTTTTATGGTCTACGTAACTAAATTAAAAAGTAATTAAGAAAATATGCCTAATAAATAATAATAATTATTGTCACATCAACTAATTAACCTCCTTTTATTAGCTCCAGAATTCGGAGCAATAGGTAACAGATGGTACAATATTTAATTAAAGCTAATAATGGCCATTAATTTACCTTTAAACGAATTTCAAATTTGTACAAAATTAGGTAAATTATTTCCTACCCGACATTCGCTGATTTGACCCCATTCTCCCCTTATGTAAATTTACGAAAAGAATTCGTATTTTCTATTGCGATGTCTCCAGAGAGAAAAGACATTTGCACCTAAGCCTGCTACTGTTTTGAGGAGCATAATCGAAGGTCCTGAATGTTGCCCTATATTTCGGGAGATTGACAGTTAAATTTTCTAACCCAATAAGCTTGTCGGCGACTTTGCTTTGAATATTACGTACTGTAAGATATATCTATGATCCATAAAGATCAGTGTTTCGCCGAGTGAGTGAGGTTACCGGAGGCCCAATCCCCTACCCTATTTCCTTCCCTACCCTCCCTTATTTCCTTCCCTACCCTCCCTTATTTCCTTCCCTACCCTCTCTTACTCCCTTCCCTACCCTCCCCTACCCCATTACCCTATTCTCTCGTAAAATCTCTTCTGATGCTGCGAGTGTCCATGGGCGACGGAAGTTGCTTTCCATCAGGTGACACGTTTGCTCGTTCGCCCCCTTTTTTCATTAAAAAATACTTGAAAAAGAATTAATAATTGAATACGTCAACGAATACAACGCCAACATTGTCATTAAAGAACAAAGTGAAAGTTTTGGATACGGTCAGTGGGCATGCGTCGCGGGCATGCCTCACGTGCTCTGTTGACTGCGCTATGATGCATGCCCTTAATGAATAGAAAAGGCACAGTGTGGACAAAGCTGATAGCTGTAATCTATCGGATGGGTTTGACACAACGCGACCAATTTACGTAGGTCCGCTATCTGCCTATGAATCAACTTCTCTGATAGTACATACATACTAAGGATAGTTTTTGTGCAGGTTGCCGTAGTCGCGGACCGCGCTCTGCTCGCAGTATTTGTGCTGGTGACGACAATAGCGACAGCAGCTATTCTGCTGCCGCAACTCAATAACCTGCATGTGGGAAACACCCCCTTAAAACCACCGTCGTAAGTTCTATTTTCCCTTAGCAGGAAACGGAGCCCAACGATAAATTGAAAATGTTAAGGGCCTGTCACTTTCTGATAAAGTGACGAATTATAGGCTATCCGCTATTCACAACTTTTTTGACAGATTCTCCGTACTCTATCTGTCAAGTTTAGTGGTATCGTCACTTATCAGGAAGTGGTGAAACAGGCCCTTAGTATATTTGTTGCCTCGAGTTATTTAGTACGAATACGGATAACAAGTAGATGTAAAACAAAAGACGAGTGTTCCACTTTTGTTGTTATGTTTTTTTTTTCGAGGCATATTTCGTAATAAGGAAATCTTGTAATTACTGTATAGTTGAATTTTAAAATGAATAATGGTAATTATAAAATACTTATTGTTTTCTGAAAACTTTCATCTTTAGCGAAAATATACCGAATAATGGAATTAATTATAATTATTATTTATGATGTTATAAATGTGATGGTTGTGCCGTGATAAGTTAACGATGTGCCAAATATTAGTATTTTGGAGTACTTATCGACAAAATTAGCGCTTGACTATATAATGAGTTGTAACCACGTAACAATATACAGTATAGTTCGACAAGGCTCTACATGAACGTGGCGAGAAAAGGAACTAAACGCTTCTATCATACAAAAACGTCATTTTTGACATGTGTTTGACAGTTCTCCTTTACCAGCAGCGCCTTTTGACATCATTGACACATTCATATAACGCCTTGTTGGACTATAATTTGTAATGTCACCTGCATTTGCAGTCGTTATTTACGTAGTAATTAATTCTTAATCTGTGGTCGTTATGGTCACTTTCTTTGTGTATAAATCTAGATAAATAATATAATTTAACTAATTTTTAGGAGTCCAACAGCAAAGACAATTTTTAAGAATGGTTGAGCGCTGACTTAGTCGGTATTGTAACTACTACAATCACAAGTAGGAACTATAGAAATCGCCAAATTTTCTAAGAATAATAAAGACATACTTTCTTAGTGTTATATTATAAAATATGATCTTAAATTAAATTATGAAATGTTTGATTTCGTAACAATTTTTCTATAATAATTACTGAGATGCCAAAAATTAGTAGGAAATGCTAATAGAATTATCATCATAACTAAATGGAACAAATAATAAGTAAGTAAAGTAAATAAGTTTCATAATATTATTAACTTATATTTTGTTCTGAGGTTATGAGTCTAATGCCCTTTTTCAACAACCGCAACACTCTATAAGAGGACACAGCTAGTAAACCAAAGTATTTATTTTATTCCACAAGTAATATTAATTATTGTGTATCACATAAATAATAGCCCTTAGAAGACACGCCTTGGTAAAATTCTGGAACGGGTAACTTCCAGAATTTTACCAAGGCGGCCTAGAGGACACGTCTTTATGTTAGGGTGTGGTTGGCAAAAATGGGCATAACAGACATGGGACAGTAGTCCAGTGGTGATATGAAAAGCCGTCGATATGGTTTAAGTCTTAAAAATATCCTTAGGTTGGATTTATTTCCACGCGAAAGAGCGGTTTGGCCTCTACACTGCGCGGTGTAATGCCGCGGCCACACATGCTTCAGTATCGTCACGAAGCTTCGTGCTATGAGACACCATTGGACAATTTTTTTCATTGTCCAATGGTATCGTCGGTTAGCACGAAGCTTCGTAACGATTAACGCAGGTGCGGCCCGGGCATACCAATAATTGTATGTATGTAACAATTTCTTTAAATAGTGGCGCGATTGCACTGTCATTGACATAATATATTTGGGCGCGTTCCACTTAGCGTTGAAAACGATCAAAAACGCTAAAAATAGGAGGCATTTTCAGCGTTTTTATCGTTTTTAACGCCAGGTGGAACGCGGGGATTATGGCTTGTGATCACGCGGTGTACAGTTCGACAAGGCTTTATCCCCTATCGTGTCGACAAACCGGATTCCGGACGCGATAATTACATGAACGTGGTGAGAAAAGAAACTAAGCGCTTCTCGAAGCGCTTCTATCATACAAAAACGTCATTTTTG
The DNA here is from genome assembly GCA_905404155.3 of Plebejus argus. Classification (NCBI taxonomy): domain Eukaryota; kingdom Metazoa; phylum Arthropoda; class Insecta; order Lepidoptera; family Lycaenidae; genus Plebejus; species Plebejus argus. The sequence goes on along the minus strand of FR989935.1, from coordinate 4,852,626 downwards.
ACATGTGTTTGATATTTTCCTTTACCAGCAGCGCTCCCGTCAATGTCACTCACGTTCATTTAAAGCCTTGTTGAACTATAGTCGCCATACCGCGGGTTCGGATGGACGCATATTATATCGAGCCTAAAGAAAACGCTCTAGTACGCGGTTAGAGCCCCCGCAGACTGCAGTCTTACTATCGGCCGATAGTTTGGTCGGGTTGGGTTGGGCTGTTAGCGCGCACACTACGCCAACTAAACAGTTGGGTTGGTTTGGTGGTGAGTGCACAGACTAAACAACAGTCGGCCGATTATTCTCGCACGATTCCATTCATAGCGATAGATTTTTGAATGGAAAATTTTACACGATCTGGATTTCTGCCGAGTCGGCCGACCAAACAATGGGTGTCGTGTGCGCGAGTTTCCACTTAACGATTTTTATTCGACGACTATAACTACTAACGATTAACTATAAAACGATTAAGTATCTGCCGATAGTTTGCCGATGGTTAATTTTGAAGGCAATCGTATAGCCCATCAAACTATCTGCCGACTAGGTATCGTTGTAATATGCACACTTCTATAAGGCTTCATATTGATCAAGAGCCAAACTAAACTATCGGCCGATAGAAAGTCTGCAGTCTGCGGGGGCTCTAACATTGATAGTCTACGTCGAATGATTTATCAGAGAAATAGATTTGTAGGCAGATGTTTGAGTCTACTTTAAGCGAGATTAGGTCTGGTTAATGGTTATGTCAAATCAATGTTAGTCACTGAAAACGATAATATATAACGATATGAAAGAAAAAATTATACTCCGTTTTAATTTCATTTTAATATCCTACAGTCTATACGCAAATACAGAATAAGCGGCTACTAAAAAAAACTAAGATATCCACACTCCACAGCCGAACGAGGTAAGTTACCTTCTTCTTTTTTTGAGTCAGTTAACATTGAAATGAAACGGAGTATTACATATTATTTTACATTTTATTTGCGTTCCAGAGTTGCCCATTTTCGAACGTTTGAATAATTTTTATACGCTTTTTATTAGCTTCACCTGTATGTTTGTAACCGACTTCTTTGGGCGCGATTTTGACCCACTTTAAACGGCCAGATTTCGTTCAAACTTTGTAGATTTATCAAGGACCGATGACAATACACTAATTTGATATAATTATTCCATTTTTCAATTTGTATGTTTGTTTGTAACCGACGTCTTTGGGCGCAATTTTGACCCACTTTAAACGGCCAGTTTAGTTTGGTTTTATATAAAAATCGGCCAAGTGCGAGTCGGAATCGCGCACGAAGGGTTCCGTACCATTATAGAGCAAAATTAAGCCATAAATTGTGTTTTTTGTATGGGAGCCCCCCTTATTTTTTATTTTATTTTATTATTATTATTAAATAATATTAAAGTACACATATAACTAAGGATTTTCTGAAAAATTCAAGTACCTACCTGTTGCCATTTTAGATATAGAGCAAAAAAGGCCAAAAAAATCATGTTTGTTGTATGGGAGGCTGGGAGCCCCCCTTAAATATTCATTTTATTTTATTTTCAGTATTTGTTGTTATAGCGGCAACAGATATACATAATCTGTGAGAATATCAAATCTCTAGCTATTAATACCGTTCTTGTATTCACAATATTATATTGTAAATAATAAATTATCCTTGGTGCGAATAAACTAAATAAAGATGGCAAAAAAAGGATATGGGCTGTTAGCTCATAGATGGCCCCAAATTGTAAATAAAAAAAAATACCGTTCTTGAGTTACAGCCTGGTGACAGACAGACAGACAGACAGACGGACAGACAACGAAGTCTTAGTAATAGGGTCCCGTTTTTACCCTTTGGGTACGGAACCCTAAAAAGCGAGTTTCTAGTTTTTTTAACTATTAATATTTATATTCCTTTTTTCAAAGAGATAGCTAGAGCGGTTAGTATTATATTTATGTCTGAAAGAAAACAATTTCTATGTGCCAAATAGTTTACACATAATAGGAATAAATTGTTAGGTAGTATTATAATGATGTTATATCATAAGTCAATTGATAATGTTAAATAGATCGTTAGATAATGATATGCATAATTTGTTATATTTACAGTTCTGATCAGTTTTGTTCTTGAATTATAAGTCAAAATTAAAATTTAAGCAATTTTTTAAGCTATTGCATAGCTTTGAGCACAGCGACCGAATCAAGAAATTCTGTATCGAACAAAACCTAACACAAACCCGCACCGACCGGCAAAGCCACAGGCTTTGCCGGTCGGTGCGGGCTGCGGCGTTGCCAGACTTCAGCACGGTGTTTGTGTGCGTGTGACTAGACGTATGCGAATAAATAATTATAATTGCATACGTTGATTAAAAGTGCTATACCGCGGCAGTCCTCGAGTGCCATACGTATTTTTTATCAAGTAGTTGTGGTTATATTGGCGTGTTATATTATATACCCCGCGTTCCAGATGACGTTAGAAACGCTAACGCTCAAGACCGTAGTTTTTCCCGTTCCATTAGAATGTGAGCGTCAGTGATACAAACCCAAGTGGAACGGATTATGGAGCGTTTTGAGAAAAGTTTAAAAAAGAACATTATCTTTTATCTTTCATATTATCTTTTTTTATACATTGAACAGAACTTGGATATTACTATCCTTTGCTTGAAGTCGTAAATTGAAGTAATTGTTTATAGTTACATTTATTTTACAAATACGAATTTAGTATTTGTAAAATAAATGTAACGTACGAGTAAAACGAATTTCAGCCCACCCCTAATAATATTATGTATATTTTGTTTAGTGATTACTGATTATGTTTACAAATTTTTACTGTTATTTTTACTACCATTTTTATTAACATTTATGTTTTTCAATTAAAACAATTTTTTCCAATAAAAATATTTTATTAAATGTTCCAAGTATAATATAATATTTAATTAAAAAATATTATTTGTAACGAAATAATATAAAGTTTTTTTGTCTCTACTCTCTCATGAAAACTTTCCGAACATGGCATTTGCGATATTGTTCAGTTAAAAAAAACTAGAACACTCACTTTGACCCATCTTCGTCGAGGGTCGTTTTGAGCGAAAATTATGACGTCATGAGTGACGTCATAGCCGCGATCAAAACGACCACGGTCGTCAAATGGAACGGCAGAAGGGGACGTTTTGAGCGTTTTGATCAAAATTAACGTCTTCTGGAACGCGGGGATAGTGTATTCAGTGTTCTATTCTGTTCTTGCTTTAATTTAATAATAATATTATAACGATGTAACTGTTTTAATCTAATAAAATATGGTGTAAATAGTAAATATCAATCTAAAACATGATGTTAAAACCTAAATCGTAAAATGTAAAAAAAACTGTAATTTGTAAATAAAATTGATTACAAATAAATTCTGATGTACGTTACCCAAACGTGTTTTAATTATAATATCCAATGCTTCAGTATAATGCAAAATATATTATGTATATTGTATAATATCAATTTAAGTTCCATATTCATAACGTTCAAAAACCCAAAAAAATGGCCAGATTTTCCGCTGTGTTCAAACTCCAGAAAACAAATTTGGCTAGATTATACAAAAAAACATAGGAAAACAGCTAAAGCCTTGCTTTAATTTTTAAATGAAAAAGGTACTTAAATAGGTTAAGTTTTGGAGAAGAAATCAGGGGACAACGAATCGTTGATTTTCTGCAGTTATCTCATCGCGCTCTGCGGCATAGGCTTGAGTTGAGGGAGGCAGCAATAGATGTTACAAGTATTTTTTTTCATTTCTCTAGCCCTTTGTATCGTCTTATGAATGGCAATGAAGTTTAATGAAGAGTATGAATATTTTATAACACAGTTAAGCTGATGACCAAAGCTTTTGACATATTATAAAGTAATAATATTTTAATGAGTAAAGTAAACGTTTAGATAAACGACAACATTTTAAGTGTAACTCTAAATTAATATTTTAGGGACAAAAGTTTGCGAGTATGTATTTTGTTGCTTCTTTAGTTTTCACGCAAAAGCTACTGAATAGAAACTGGACATAAGATAATTTTATTAAGGAAGAATTTACGGTTCCCACGTATTAAACAAATTTAGATTAAAAAAAACAAATAGTAATTATATTATTATAGCAGTATTATAGGATTTCATACGGGAGACCAAAATGTATTTGCAGGGCCAAAAGACCTACAATAATTGAAATGTTCATAAGAAAAAATGTTCATAATATATTATATTCCGTTGTTTCTAATCTAAGAAATTATAAGGTCACTGTAGTTTTCCCCGTATCAAGTAGCAGTTTATGGTTTAAAACAAAGTGAGTTTACTTTTGCAAGTACAGCCTGTGTTACAGAACTATTGCTCTTAATTTACAGTTAACTTTAATAGAGGTCTGAGTTAAATTTATTTTGCACCGTGTATTTATTTTACTTAACTATTGTTCTCCATTTCTCGATTGTAGTAATTTAGCTAGAGTGTCCTTGTAGTAGTTTTAGACTCTTTAGTTACAGAATACCTTCATTCTTACCGTTGTAATTTTTTAATTTTTTTTGGAGAAGAGTTTAGCGGCATTTCCAAAGAGATATTATTTAAGATTGGTTACTTAATTTTAATGTTTAATAGATTCTAACATATTATATAAGTTACATACATTTTTGTCACTTTTTAAATAATTAAGGTTTAGAATGATCAAGTCTCTGATTACGACCATCAGCTCAGACCATCAGTGTTCTACACTACACAGCTCCAATATTATTAATATATCCTAGTGGACTAGTACAGTCAATCTTTTGTTGTACACAGAATTTCAGTTTATTATTAGGCTTAGTTATGTGAACAACAATTTTAAACTGCATTCAAACGCATTAATAGTATGATTTTAATAATAAATATTTCCTTATTTCACAATTTTAACATAGGTACACAAAGAGAGATGAAATCCACCTTGTAAGTATCTTGAGAGTTGAGATAGGTACTTGTGAGAGGTGGACTCGCCCTTCCATAACTATTACAGTTTTTAATTTCACCTTTGTGCAGTTATTATTCGTAACATTATTCTCAAAGAGTACTGAGTACTCTGGTGTGTTCACGACAAACGTGAACAGCTTAAAACTCTAAAAGAAGCGAGCAGTTTACCGTCAAAGAAAGATTGTAGGTGTAATGTAGGTTATACCTACATTCTACAATCTTTCTTATGTAGAGGTTTAGCGCGAACTAAGACCACGTTAAGGACATAGTTGCTTCGCTTTTATTACACGTGCACGGTTTGCAGCTTCAAAGTGTGGAAACGTACAAACGTATTTAAATACTGTGTTTGTAATAGTTTGTGTGTTGAGAACTTAATTGTTGAACTGGATTAAATTAAGGAGACCTTTGGTTAAAGTAGGCAGTGTTTTTCAACCAAAAATGATGGTAGGAAAGAAAGCCCAGGGGGGTGAGCCAAAATGTTTTCGTTTTCGCTTCGTTATAGAATCGCCGATGAAAATGTATGGAATTGACATAAGCGTTCGTTAATATGACGTTGACGTTCGACTCGTCTTATGTCAATTCCATACATTTTGATCGGCGATTCTATAACGAAACGAAAACGAAAAAGTTTCGGCTATAGGCCCTGGTGGGCTACGATAGAGTTAACGGTTGTCAATATGCACGGTATAATACGCTTACCAACAGGTGAATCGTTAGCTCGGATTAATAAAATCATTACTTACCTACCCTTACTTTTGGATTCGACGTAGTCGGGTAAAACATCAAGATCATCTGATCTGCTCATACTTGGTTATTATGGTTCTAGTATATAATATTTTAACTCCGAGCCAAAATCACTTGCTGCAAGTATATTGTTATTTACATTGTATAGCCAACGTAGATAGTATCTAAATTCTAATGTATTATGTATATTGTATAGGTTACGATGGGACTGACATATTCACACTGTGAAAAAAGTCCCTTAAATAAAATAGAATAAAATAAAATATTTTAACTCGACCAAGACTCCGTACACGTTATATATCCCTATAAGTACCAATAATAATAAATACAAAGCTAAATCTTTCTGCTCGTCTCACGTCTGGTTACCTCTATAGTCAGCAAATTTTTTAAAGTAAATTAACCTTTACTTTACGTCTTTTGAAGCACCAATAATGATAATATTTATTTGTTTAAGTCCCCCAGTTCAATGTACCCTAGGGTAGGTTTTATGATAGCGCAAATAATTGACGAATGAAAAATATAAAACAGTAATAGACTTTTTACGTTTACCAGTGGCTATGGCGTCTTACTTACTTAATGTTCTTAAGGCCATCCCCCGAGCAAACGACCTTGACCATATATTTGACGCGTTGCCGAGATCGTACAAAATCCTATTTTTACTTATCTTAGTTCAAAATTGACCTAAAAAAAAATTAAAACGTAATTAATTAAAACCAGCTAGATCGACAATATTGTTAACTATACAATATGTAGTTAATGTTATTGTCGATCTATCTGGCGTATGTTTCAAATAAAAGTAATTTGTAATTTATAATTTGCTGAATGTATGCTTGAATTTTAATAAATTGGTATTACTTGGAAGCTGATATCATGAATATAATAAAAAAATAGGAAATTAATAACGAGGAAAGGAATGTTGATATACTGAAGATTATTGCTGTATTTTTATTATAACTTTAAATTACGGCATCTCGCGTAGAGGGAGCGGCTCTTCATTTATTTTGAGAGCGGGAGCGCCTTAATCAAAACAAATGAAGAAGGGACAAACTAAATAATCGTAAATTCTTTCATAGGATTGGAATATTTGACATGTAATTAATTTAATAATTTGAAATACTTAATTTGAGAGGAATCTGTTCTTATAGATCATATCAATTTTGTAATTTGTCATATGCACTAATTAAATTGTTACCTCTTTTTAATATTTTCTTTAACTGGATATTACTAGAAGAAATTCCAAATCGAATAAGTAGTACTTTTGTACAATTAATTTCAATATAGTAGGTTGCTATAAAAAGAGGGAATTTATTAACAAGTGTATTAATAATATAGTTTGTATAACTGTAAAAAATCTTCTCTCAAAGCTGCAGAAAACATAGAGCATCCTCATAACATAACTAAGGACCAGTTATCATGTCGTACTTAGAATGAAAATATTTTTTTCCCTTTTTCAACCGTTTGTGGGACTATAATATTAGGATATTCGATTGGATCATACTCGTACTCGATCAACTGTATCAATACAGTTGATCCATCACGCCGGTCAAATTGTGATTTGTGTCATTAGTCATTACATAGCTGTTACACAAATCAAATAACCAACGAGTGGTATAAATTGAACAATGTGTATAGAAACTTTTGTTTTCTGTGGCTCTGCCGGCATATTCATATTTACTAGATACACGTCATGGACTTTTCTTTCAGTTTTCATCTTTACTCTTCTGCTAATGTAACTTTGTTGCGGCGAAAACCATTTTTCAAACGCTCAAAGTATTTGTAAGTATTCTGGTCTGACTCAAAGCATCTCCATCTTCATCATAAATCGTTTCAGCACATTCAGCTTGAAGACACATGTAGGTAAGCATAAAATAGATGGCATTTATGAATATTAATAAGGATTTAGTAACATCTCTTGGTTGGCAAAAACCACAACTAAGTAACTAAGTAACTCATATAACGTTGAACAGAGATGTTAGTAATTCAGTTACAGAGTTGTTACACGTGGCTAACGTGTCGGGGGATGGACAGTTACATATGGCCGTCGTTTCTCAACAACGCTCTACGTGATAAACCTGTGCGGATAATGTATCGACCTATTAACGCACACACGTTGCTTTTGTACCATTTTTCATGGACTATACGAGGTTATACACAGTTTTTTTTAAATCATTACTTAAGGGTTTAATCGCAAAGCGATTATGGCACCCGAATTCACATACATACAATAAAAATCTACAAATAAACTTAACAGGAAATTATCACAAAAATTAACAAAAAAAAACAACTAATTTACCAGCGCTTAGTTAGCAATAATTTGTACAGTTCTCTGGCTATATCCGAGAAAGGATCGGCCAGAGCACTCTTACAAAAACCCACATCTGTCGACCTGCAAGATCTTGAGCCCCCGGTACAGACACACTCCATCAAAACTCGAATACATTTATACATTTCGGGTAATCAGGTGAAGAAGATTTACCGAAGGTATTAGTATGAAAGTATGGATATCCGTACTAATATTTTAAATCCGAAAGTGTGGCTGTCTGTCTGTTACCTCTTAACGCCCAAACCGCTGAACCGATTTTGCTGAAATTTAAGAATAAGAATATTTTCATTTTGTCACCACACAACACGTGTACTTGAAACAAAACAATAATACAGAATACTTAACATTAATTATTCTATAATACATACATTGTGTGATATCAAAATTGGCCCAAGCTCAGTTATACGCAGCAAGCTAGCTCGCTGCACTGGTATTCTGCAAGGGCCAAAGAGTAACATCGCAACAAAATTCGGCATAAAAACTATACTATACCTACTCTAATACTAATAAAATAAACAAAAAACAAAAATAAGAGAAAAAAAACAATAACGAACAAAAAAAAATATTCAACTACTAACAATAATGATTAATAACGAATGAAAAACTAATGAACATACGCCTTATTAGACCTCAGTTCCGTAATCCGTTGGCTCCGGCAAATATACACGTAGACTTTACATAATATTATGCCTTGGTTTGGAGTAGAGAGTAAAATTTGGTATGGAGATTATTAATTGTTGAGTCCCAGGAAAGGACATAGGATACTTTTTGTCCCGGAAAAATGTACGGTTCCCGTGCGATAAACTAATTTAGGAGCAACGGAGTTGCGGGCATCATCTAGTCTAGTATATAATCTACTAGGCAACATGTCAACGAACATTCTTTAAATAACTTTACGGTCCTAAAATAACAATTGGACCTTATTATTCTATCCTAATTAAATACGGTAATCTTCAAAATGATTTGCTGCTTTATAGAAATCAAACGTTTTAAAGTATTTATTAAAACGGAGGAAAAATTCTGATCAAAGTTTTTAGCTTTTATACGAGTAAGTATGCATAATGTAGATAATATATACAATAATAAAATATATAATTTACGATATAGGTACGTGGAAATGTTTATTATGAAGACATGAAATGACATAATAAAAGTCCCAATCCCTATAATCTTACCAAATACTGGTGCTTACTTTAGCGTTTGATTAAATATCACCATCTCTGTCGACCATACGAAGAACGGTAAAAATTTAAGCACAGTTTTAAATTTTTAAGAGTATTATTTAGTTTTTTTATTTTTTTTTCGACCAATGTCTATAACAAACCACACTTTTCAAAGTGCAAGGTGCAAACAAAACTCGGTCTCCCAGCTCTAAAGTTAATCATAATTAAATTATCTTTAAACAACAGTGATTCTTCTGTGAAAAATGCAAGCACCAAGAAAATTTTATTACGACATAAAATAATAACCACGCTTAATACGTGTCGGATTTTGGTGACGATGGATTCATAGCTAATCCGAAAGATCGTAAATTTTCAACTTTAATAATCACGGTATCCGAGAAGCTATTTGTTAATAATGATAATAATATAGAATTCGTATGAAATAATCACAAAAAAATAATTCTAAAATGAGTTACTGCCGCTCCCAGAGACGCAAATTAATTACTTAAATCTTACTTTTAAATTAAGATCTGTCAAACTCTTCATTGAAGTAAAGTTTAATCACCATTAAAATATTATGTCTCTGATTGCGGCAGTAAAATGGGTTTTCACAAACTTTCCGGCTGGTCTGGTAAACTCTGGATAAGGTTATTTTGGTTATATCTGGATTAATTAATTTAAAATATTTTGGATTATTCAACGCTCGATATAGGCGTTTGAGACCTAAAACAAAGGTATTCATAATAAAGTAAATGTCACCAAGAAGTAACTCGTAAAACAGTACTGATAGTACATGTATTTTATTATACACTGTCAAGATTCAGTGTCCTTAATAAGTGTAGCTTATATAAAGTAATAAAGCTGCAGTTCATTTTCGGCATGGCAGAATTGGCACACAAATACTGAGAGCAGGCGAATTTTGAAGTACGAGTAAGTACATAATATATTTTTATTTCACATTAAAATATTTATATTACGAAAAACTATAATCATCAAAAGAACGAGAATAGCCACATAATTTTGTAAAAAAATAACATTAGTATGAAGTTCCGTGCTTTGTTAATTATTGATATACTTAATAAAGATAATATTTTACTGTAGACAGAAATTTCTAGACAGTACAAAGTCCGAGTAAACAAATTTTACTACGCGTTATTCGTTTAATAGACTAAGATATGATACATTGGATGTTATAAATTAGACGACATATTTATGAAATTCCTATGTGTATGTCGCGTTTTCTTATCATAATATTTGGGTATAATAGGAAGTTACCAAAGTGGAAACTACCTTGACGATAAACACATTTTATTAGAAAAATAACAATAAACAGACAATAATATTGTCAATTGTCATGTTTTTCGTGAATATCATGTTGTTGATTTACCATCTAAAATAGTTATTAAAACTCATAATGTAGTATGCATTCCATAATAATTATAATATCATTTAGCTGTTATCAGATGATTAGATGATTCGCTCGAATCAATATTTCGAATGAATGCTCAATTTCTCTTTGAACAGATTCGGAACTGATGCTGTATTTTCTATATTTTCCACCTACGATAATTTCAGTTCAGATTCATCATTTAGATCAATGTTTTTCAACCTGGGTCGCCCCCCGAGTGACGAGTCGTTTCGAGATTCGAGACGCTTCTGTAGCGGAGTTGCCAGAGGTCGAGATAAGATTTTAGTAAAAAAACAATAAAAATTTTAAACGACTGATATACTATTATGAAGAAAATTTTTATCAAATTGATATTATACATACAATAAGGGCCTATTTCACTACTTCCTCATAAAGTGCCGAATAGGCTATCTACAACTTTTTTGACAGATTCTCCATACTTTATCTGTCAAAGTGGTGGATAGCCCATTCGGAACTTACAAGTTACAGTGGACGTGAAACAGGCCCTTAGTCTTTATCATAAAGTTAAGATACCTAGCGGAATCCGCTAGGTATATTAACTTTATGGTCTTCATAAACATAACATAGGCGAAGAAAATTGATGGTCGCAAAATATTTTTGTGTCAGAGGCTTGCGTCATTAAAATGGATGAAAAACACTGATGTAGATACATGTAGCAATGCAGAAGTGTTGTAGACTTGTAGTGTTGTATTAAGATTCAATTTCAATGTAATAAAGTAATCCCTGCTATCTGTTCGCGTATTATTAGTCAGAAATTACTACCAAGGCAGCCAACGATGGATTGAGCTTTGAAAATTTTAATTTTTCACAAGAAAATCCATTTTTCACAGCGATTAAGTACAACTCTTTCACTTTGTGCTGTTCATCATTTTAAGCTCCAATAATCTTTTTGTGGGGGTTTGAATAGGCTTACTACTGCATAATCCTTATCGCCTACGCTGACAGGAAAACCATGTATACAAAATAATTAGGACTATAATTGGCTTATAATTCTGGATTCACAATTTAAATGATTCATCTCAATTACGCCAATTTCTGTAGCCCAAATCTCGGTTATGATAACCGAGATTTAGGGCTATATTTGACCGGGATACCATGATGCGCAACTAGTCGCTACTAAAGAAAGATAGAACACATACAAATGGTAACCAGTTGAGCTGTATACTACTATACACGTATACAGCATGACTGGTGAGACATGACCGATACTTAAGGAGAGTATTCAGTACTCGATTCTCATTATAATTAATATGTAATAAAATTAGGTAAGTACTTAATTTTTGATCAAATTTCCCTTTAAACAAATGAATTATGGACACTTAATAATTAATTACTATGCGGCCGGCGCGGCGCCAATCGCTATGCGCCCCGCGCCGCACGCTACCACTCCCGCGCACGGTGTCCAAAATATAAATATAAAATATAAATAATAAAGGTAAATAATAATTATTTAACTTTAAGCTACATTTACTGTGTGTGTTGTTTAGTGATCAATAATTGATATTCTTTTTTTATATAATTTTTTTTCAACTAATTTAATAGCCAAACGTCACGTCACGTCCTCGAGTATTGAACATGTCTAACCAGTCATGCTGTATATTTGTTGGTAATTGGTATACATTATGTTGGTAAGTGAATGATTGTACTGCTACGCAATGCCATCGAAAATGTGATCTGAACCGGATACTAGAATTGGCCCAAAATGAGATGTGGAATTGGGCTCATCACACACTAAAATAGGTACATATAAATGCGCAACTCGAAAGTGTGTCTGTCTGTCTGTCTGTCCGTTGCCTCTTTAGCTTTACGCCTAAACGCTAAACCGATTTTGCTATTTGTTATGGAGAATGGAGATACTTTGGAATTTGGATCACGGGAAAGGACAAAGGATACTTTCTATTCTGGGAAATGGTGCGATTTCCACGCGATAAACGAATTTTGGCGCAAACGAGTCGCGGGCGTCACATATAGTAATAAAAATGCCGTTAAAACTGTAGCTGAAATTTAATGCAGTATTCGTAATAAAAAACTTTTTACACTTGTGGTATCCTTGGGGGATATTTGCCGGGGATGTGGTGGGGGTTGTCAGGATTGTACTCCCACACGAGGTACTCCGGCTCGTCCAGGTAAAGAGGAGGGATCTCTTCACTCGATTCCACCTTCACATCCATCAGTGCTCTGTTACGTTCTAGCAGCTCGTCCACTCTAGCTTGAGTTTCAGTAGATATGTCTGTAATAAAAAAATAATTGAGATGGGTATTGATTTACAAACATTAACATTGGGCAACCACTGCACTTGGGAAACCTATGATATTTTGATTGTCAAATAAGTTTATAAGGGCCTGTTTCACCCCTTCCAGATAAAGTACCGGATAGGCTATCCACAATTTTTTTGACAAATTCTCCATACTCTATAATTATTCTGTCAAGTTAAATGGTGGATAGCCTATCCGGATCTTATCAGGAAGTGTTCACCACTTCCTGATAATACTATGTATTAGGAAAGGTTACATTATTGTTTGATATTAGGCAAGGACTAAGGAGGTACTGGGAAATATATTTTGAGCTAACATATTACCTACAGACCTTTTTTAATCTTTCGATAAAAAGAAACGTACATAAATAAATGAAGCACCTTTATAATTATAGGTACTTCAATTTATCATCTACATAATTATATTATAAATTATCCTCAAGGAAACACGGAATATTATAAGCAGGATACTGTAGTCGGGGCTTATCGGGATTTGCATCTGTTCTATTTATAAACCATGCAGACTTTGAAAATCCGATGCTCTTGAAAATACTGAATCGAGTTACGGATCAGTTATATGAACGGAAACTCGTCGAATAAAAGTATTGAGATCGACGAGGAAAATATTAAAAAAGTTTTATAAGAATTTTGTTTTTTACGATAAAATATTTTTCGGGTTCCACGACTCAGGAAATGGTGATGGAATGCAATGTTTAGAAATCAATTTTGACGTGGGAGAGCCATGCTTCGGCACGAATGGGCCGGCTCGACCGGAGAAATACCACGTCCTCACAGAAAACCGGCGTGAAACGGCGCTTGCGCTGTGTTTCGCCGAGTGAGTGAGTTTACCGGAGGCCCAATCCCTACCCTATTCCCTTCCCTTCCCATCCCTACCCTCCCCTATTACCCTGTTCCCTCTTAAAAGGCCGGCAACGCACCTACAGCTCTACGATGCTGCGGGTGTCCATGGGCAACGGAAGTTGCTTTCCATGAGGTGACCCGTTTGCTCGTTTGCCCACTTATTTCATAAAAAAAAATCAATGATAGAGTATAAAAAGAAGGAAAGAAGGAAGGAGTTATTTCGTAAAAAACACGAGCAAATCCATAGAAACGTTATAAATTATCTGTCTGTCTGTCTGTCTATCTGTCTTTCTGTCTGTTGCCTCTTTACCTCTTCACGACCAAACCACTGAACCGATTTAGCTAAAATTTGATATGGAGATGCTTTGAGTGCCGAGAAAGGACATACGATATTTTTTATCCCGGAAAAATTTACGGTTCTCACGCGATAAACGAGTTTAGGCGCAACGGAATTGCGGTCGCCATCAGCTAGTATTTAAATAAGTACAGGTTTGTAACAACAAGTGCACTGTGTAATGTGTAACAAAACTAAGTGATAATACTTTAGCGTGTGTATGTGTTCCTTATATAGAGTTCACTGTAAAAGTGGCAGCGCTAAAGGAGCAAAAATTTTATTTGTGATTTGTATGTGCAAGCGCCCCGCGCGTCATGAATTTTTCCATACAAAGATGAAAATAGTTACTCTTTCAGAGCTGCTACTTTCACAGCGAACTTTATATAGGTGACCGATCACTTAGTTTTGATACAATTTGTATAAGTGAGCAAGATTATTTTTAATGTTTGTTTGTTTCCTATCTTATTCCAAGCAATCCTTAAAACTACAGAAGTTAGTGCGGTTGATTTCTACATCACATAAAACTTAAGTATCCTCAAACTGCTACTTTCTTGTTTATTTCATCAGACTTTTTTTCGTAAAGAACCCACAAATAAAAACGCGGTTTCACCCTTGATTGTTCGTGGAAATTTCGTGATTGACACTTACGCGTTCCACGCAAATCGAGTTTCAGCACCTTTCTATTTTTCTCCAGGGAGAGAATTAATGATTTTTCAGCCGCCCCTGACAAATTATTGGCAGCCATATCGAAACGAGTCAGCCCACGATTTAAACTGAGTAATCCGACAATCTGGAAAAAAGCATGATGTGATAAATCTACTTATATGTTTAGTGCGAAAATGTGTCTCTCTGTTAAAGCTGCAAAAAGGATTGGATGAAACTTGGTATGCAGAAACTGAGTTCTGGACAAGCCACAGGATATTTTGATCATGACAAAATGCACGTTTCTGGCGTCATGAACGATTTTCCGCACAAACGGATTTATTCCAAAGAGGAACGATTGAATGCTCTCTTGTATTAACTAACATACATCAAATTTACAGGAAATGACAGTTCATGGCCGCAAAATACACGGTTCCCTGGATTTTGTCAACACAAAAGTCGAGGTAAATAGTCAACATGTTTTAATAAAATGCATTTTAAACTTTTTTACGTGAACAGACCTTTTCAGCAAAGTCTCCATGAAAGCCACAAGAATTCAGAATTAATGTTTGAGGCTTATCTTTACATCTCACCAAAGCGGCGGCCAGCTTCGAAGCAGATTCCACGGAGAAAAAATTCAGGCTGCAATCTTGAAAATGTAATATAATGTAGGTAGGTATTGTTGTTTTTAATATAGTTGAATGATTATGGGCATTTTTTTAAATTCTGAATCATAATAAAATGTGTATCTATACTTAGAATGTTAGATTAAGAGCCAGGGCCATTTTATCGCGGTTACGTTCGCGTTTTTTGTCTGTCTGTCTGTATGTTTGTTTGTGTTTACGCGGTGTGAGTTCGCGTTTTTTGTCTGTCTTTCTGTATGTTTGTTCCACTATCACACGAAAACTACTGATCCGATTTGAAAGCGGTTTTCGCAGATATATTTGTCTTCTTTCAACTTAACATCTGGTGTATAAAATAGAAGGTAAGATTTTGTATCAACTGATGAAGTAGAATACTTTAAATGGCAAAACAACGTTTGCCGGGACAGCTAGTAATAAATAAATGATAACATTCACAATGCGAAATCTTTTGTGTCAACATACCGAGCAGTTGTAGAGGCGCAGCGGGCTTCATTTGTAAGGCATATGCAATACCCTGCATACCGACCTCCTTGAAACAATTGTTTGCTATTCTGACGATTCTCAAATTTTTATGAATCATTATGAACCCAGCCAGGGCTTTCATGCCGTAATCCCCGATTCTACAGTGGTTGAAGTCCAGTTCCTCGATACTCGGTATTTTGACGAGGTTCTGAAGCAGCAACTTCGCTTTGGAACAGTCTAGGTTACTTTTATTAATGCGGAACACTCTCAAGCGCTGTAGCTCCTTGAGGCCGCCGCAAAGAGAGTCGCAGTCCTCGAGAGAAAACTTGAAATAACGAGGCGTGTACGATTCTTCGACGTCGTTCATGTCAAAAATCAATGTGATTTCCTCCAGATTCCTTAAGTTTCGTAGCACCGGTTCCATTGGGATGTGATCGTATAGTTTGGGGACGCTGAATGGGCATGCATCTTCAACGATTTCGTCGTCCAACGGGATAGGAGGTTCCGGCTGACGAACAACCTTCAGTTGTTCTATAACCAGCTTCTTAATGTATGGGCTAACCTTAAATAACATATTTTGATGAAGTGATGGCATAAGAGTATGTACTTTGTAATTTTAGACCCTAGCGAGACGTCATTTGTCAGGTTATAATATATCTAACTTATAGTAACAAAACAATGCAGAATTTAAAAAAGTCACGCTAATACGCACGGGCATACGTTAACGCCTGCTTGGGAGGTCTAGTATGAAGAATGAAGATAGTCCACAGTTTAATACGCAATATATTGTATATTTTAAATTGTGCTACAATTATTTAAAATTTGTTCTAAATTTTTTATCTCACGCATAATTAAAATATTTTTAATAGAAATTGCAAATTGTCGAAATAGCACATTAAAATTAACACTGCATTACCAATTTAGCAAGTTCAGCCGCATCCTCCTCAATAAAAACATCTGGGTTCGCATTCTCCAAGTAATCTTGTAAATATTTGGACAAATATTTTTCCTTCCAATCCACTACCCCTACGTCACGACACAAGGAAAACTTTGAGTGGTACGATCTCTTCCAATATTGTTCATCCTAAAATACAGTAAATTAAGAACCTTCTATAGCAAAAAAGTTAAAAGAGGCCTGTTACAGCCCATACTCCAAAATTGTTCAAGCGTTAGGCGCTTTGCAGACGACGAGGCGGGGCGGGCCGGTCAATTTCGCCGCGAACAATAGCACAAAGGGGATCCTATATTACCAAGTACCAAAGCACACGGCGGGCAAAATTACCGCGCCGCAGGTGCCCGGCGGGCACTGGCGGCGCATGTCCGCGGCTGCCCGCGGCTGTGGATCACACAAACCAGTTTGTATGCAGTAACGCAGACAGCGTGTGCTTTGTGTACGCGGCGCGGGCAGCCGCAGACATCGACGGGCGTACGCGGCGAAATTGACCGGCCCGCCGCGCCCCGTCGTCTGCAAAGCACCTTATAGTAATATCAATACACACATAATACAGAGACAATAATTAGTTGCTAATAGCTAATTGCGCGGAAACCGTTCATTTTTCTCTCATGTTTTTTAGTCTCTAAAGTACCTTCATAGACTTAAATAGTCAGACTTACGCATGTACAATATTAGTATGGAGTATTACCTATACCTTTATGTATGGCACGCTATATTTCAACGGGATATCATCGGGATACAAATCCATTAGCATATCGACATCTTTCTGTAAAATGGACGGCAGTGGGTTGATTCTATGAAATACTCGCGACAATGCGACGCACGCGAGGTATGTGAGCGGGGCAGGAGTCAAATTCTCGTCCCATTCAAAATCCTCAGCTATAATCCTGCGATTAATCTCCCCAGCAGAATCCTTTATTTGTTCACAAGTACTATAAGCTATTCGGGTATTTGGTGGAACTACGTACGGAATTTTCATGATTGATTTTTATAATTCTTGTGTTGTCGACGAAATATTTTATTGAATTTTGACGTATTTGGATCGGTTTTATGACGTATGTCACTGACAGTTGCAGGTAATACCGAAACGCATGGACGTAGAAAAAAAGGCGGACGGAGTCTTATTAATTATTATATTTATTATACACAGCACTGTGTCTTCAGAGTCGGCCAGGCTGTCTGCATGTACACGGTCCGCACGCACACATTCTTACGCTAGTCCATACTATTTGACAAGCGGAAGATGCTGTGTATAATAAATAATAATTAATAAGACTCCGTCCGCCTTTTTTCTACGTTCATGCCGAAACGTTTTACGGAGATATGTATACGGAGTGTTACAAAACAAACTACCTTTTGTTAACTTTCCCATGGGCAAAATCATGAGGCTCGGGCGCTTGACAATATAATTCGCGAAAAACAATGCTCTTTCCGCACTGCTACTATTACTGTTAACTCTATATACAAGACAGACTCATCCTAAAGTATTATAGCTTTGTTTTCTTACATTATGTAGAGACCTACGTAGGTTTTTGTGCATAGATGATAGAGAGTATGTATTTCTTAATCTCGTTCTGGTGGAATGCTTAAAATAATGTTACCTTTGTCTTCTTTGTTATACAGAAATAGAGCATATTGTTGTGATTGTCATTAGGTAAATGAATTAATATAAAACCTTCATTATATTATTATAAAACCTAAAATCTTCATTTATATTATAAAACCTAGTACTGCACCTTCGACGAGGAATGTCACTCGAAACGAGTTTATTATAACTGGTGGGACGATGGACTTTGACCGGCTCTACCTAACTATGGACACGTCGATAATGGTAATGATACTAATGTTTATTCAAAGGTCAAAGAAGGAAAGATGTAGAGAACTCGTTTGAGCTCCTAATTGTAGCTAATTATTAAGTAACATATTTGGCAATGTTTAAAGAGACAAAACATAATATCATGGCCTCACAATGACCTCGTTTTATAGCAAGGTTCCTCCTATGAATGTTAATGTTAATAATCCAAAAACCATACAGCAGTCACTATAATAACCAATTACAATAATATTATTATGTCTGCCATGGCCCATGTGCTAAATTTGATAGGACGCGATAGTAAATACACGTTCGGGTATCTCCGCCGGCGCTCGGCCGCGCTCGGACCAAAACAAAACATTCGCCGCACCCGCTGCTCAGCTAGTGAGTGTTTATCTTTCAAACGATAAAATACAAAAATACAGAGTTCCCGCTCAGGGATTGTGTGAATTAATATTTTAAAAATATTTCAAAATGGATCCCAACAAGTCTTCGACGAAGAAACAGCAGTCGTACACATCGAATTATAATCCACTCAATTTTATGTTTAACTCGAGGCGCCGCACCGAAAGTGAAAACAGCACGGGTTCAAATTCCGAAAATTGTGAAAGAGGTTAGTATTTCAATTTATTTCAATATTTAAATCTTATTTGTATATTTTAATCTTATTTTTTTTATTTACCTCAGTTCATTCGTTTAAAAAAATCATTAAAACAAGTCAGTTCGTTAGTAACTCTACCATGCTCTACCTCCTGTACAGATGGCCACATAATAGATTGATTCATTAGTCTCATTCAATAATAATTACTATCTTATAATTATTATTTTGTATAATTATTATATTTTTGCGTATATTATGTCATACCAATTTACATGAAATGACTTGTGTTGAGAAATATTAAAATTTCATAGAAGATTTTTCATTTTAGATTTAAATTTAACAAGATTCTATAATTCTTGAAGAAAAAAAATTTACTTCACAAAAAATAAAAAGAGAGTGCCACAATATGAAAAAGAAAGTACAAAATCGAAGAAAAATTAAAGAAATGATCAGCTAACTTTTTGTTTTGTTGTTTGTATGTCAAATGCACACGAAAAGCAAAGTCCCTTAAAGACCATACAGTGAGACAACACGTGGAATCGAAGTTTTACATTGAGAACTATTGCTCTGTTCACAAAGTAGGCGTGAGATAATTGTCACGACATGACAGATAGAACTTTATCTTTCTCTATCGCATCGGTTCTCTATAATTAGTCTTTTTAAAGCTAGATCAAAATAAATTTAGTGAAATTACTGATCCTATAAGGAACGTTACCTCTTATTTTCAATTTTGGCTTCTCTCTATCTCTTTCTTTATAACTGTTGTTGTCTCTATATATCTGTCAGACCAAAATATCTTCAAATTATGTTTTTTCAGGGTGGATTGCACCAGAAGCGTAGTTAAAGTTAAGGTTATTTGACGATAACCTTAACTTTAACTTTAACTACGCCCACCCTTAGTTTCATATCATTGTGCTCCTAAAGGTCGTCACAGACTTAGCTATAATATATTATATTAATATGTTTATAGCTAGGCATATTAATATATATTTTCCATACAATTTTCGCGTGACCACACACTCAGGTATAATATATATATATATATATATATATATATATATATATATATTTCTGGTCTCAGTGTGTTTAGTACGGTATATTAATATATATTATAGCTAAGTCTGTGACGGCCTTAAAGTGTCCTTTGCAATAGCAATTAAATTATAATTGAAAGCAACTTTTAAAATTCAAGGCAAATGAGAAGATTCGAGTTTGAGTCGCTATGTTGGCTGATTTAAAAATTTCAGATATTGCAACTTATACTACATCTTATAACAATAACTAATTATAATTCAAGAGAATAGACACACAATAATGTTATGACTAAAAAATGTACGAGTCCAGGTAATTTGGCGAAGTTTTACTTTGTAGTCGCTTTTGTTGTGTTAAATTTCGGATTCATCACTTAAAGAATGAAAAAAAAATTCTCAGAATTCTATAAATACGATCTTGAATCGAGAATTAACAAATCTCCCGATACTACATATTTTACCACTAATTCAGCATTATTTTTTCAGGCTCACAATTCGATTCATACCAGAGGCGGACGAGTAAAAATAGCGACGAATATTTGTGGATGATGTGAGTTATTTATATTCTTTTCGTTTTATCCCTTCCTGGAATACAATTTAACCGTAATAATAAATTAGAATAATCATTATGAATCCACTGGCCTACTAATTCTTAATATCTAATAGCAGTGGAGTAGGTGCTTATTTTTAAAAAGTATTATTTACTAGATGGCGCCCGTAAGCTCTGAAGCTCCAAAATTCGTTTATTACGTGAAAACTTCTTCTACTTCTACTAACTATCTTATATCCTTTCCTGGTACTCAAAGTATCTCGATATGAAATTTCAGCAAAATCGGTTCAGCGGTTTGGGCGTGAAGTTTTTAATACTAGTGTAATATCCACACTTGTATTAAAAAAGCAAAAGTATTATATCCAATATCCATATTGTATCCATATTATGGATTTGTGGGTTAAAGCAGCAATGATGTTTGATTTTTGCTACATTACATACTACGAATAATAAAAACTATAAGTACATAGGAAAATTTTAAAATAAGAAAAAATTCATATCTAAATATACACGCACAGATTTATATCAAGATCTTATTTCTGTGTATACACGTGTAATAATTATTAAACAAATATAGAAGCCAAGTTCTTACAGCATTTGTACAAGGTCTTCAAACTTGAAGACTTGTTACGAATTGGTCTGCCTTGACTGGTATCAAAGATTAACGAACAAAATTACAGCTTAATTATTGCAAAAGTTTATTTGTAACAGCTGTTCAATGTGTTCATCTACATATAATTATTCATAAGTCATAACATATTATGTTAAGATGTAGATACACTTCCCTGCAGGACAGGCATCGCCTAGTTTAGGGATCCAATGATCTATTTGTATTATATAATATTATATATTATTATTTTGTATTTGTATTCATTACCAAAAACATAACAACAACATTCACGGTGGAAATAACACGAACTTGGCCAAGTTTTGTTTCTATGGAAAACATACCGTGCCTATGTAATTATGTATTATGTAACTAGTAAGGCACCTACGGGCAGAAGAAACTTGTATTAGTTTAGCTGGTTATTAATTATCATATCTATTTTAGTTAAAGTTCATCACAGATTCTGTAAACATGGATCATTCTCAAATTTCAACGAATATAGAGATTTTGGTGTCTGTCTGTCCATAGCGGCTCCCAACAAATAAATTAATTTTGGTTTATCTTTTTACGTGAACAGCGTGGTTAGCCAAAATTCCTTTCGTTAAAAACGACGACGAAATTCGTTATCAAAATATATGGGATTTGACAATCGTCATGATACGAAAGATACTTTCTTTCGCATGCAACGCCTTCTTTTTCAGAATAAAGAAAACTTATTGGATAACTAGATGATGCAAAACTCGTTTATCGCACGGGAACCGTACATTTTTGCAACAAAATCTGTCCTTTTCTTTTTCTGAGACTAAAAGTATCTGCATACTAAACATAAAATCGGTGCGGTTTAAGCAAGAAGAGATTATAGACAGACAGAGAGACATACTTTCACATTTATAATATAATATGATATATATCGTTAATACAGTTCCCTTTCTTTTCAATCACTCTTTGCTTACATGCAAGTAGAGTATTTAGGAATATCGTAGAGCTACTTGATCAAGACTTTATCTTAGAATAACAATAATATCGAGCACTCCTAAGTTATGAGCATTTTATAACTTAAGATACACTATCACTCACCTACAGGCTACAGCTGACCTTCACTATCTTATGTTTTGAGTTACTTGTATGTATGAGTTACTTGTATGTACTTATGTTTTGAGTCCCAAGAAAGGACATAGGATACTTTTATCCCGGAAAAATGTACGGTTTCTGTGCGATAAACTAATTTTGACACAAAGGAGTTGCGTTTAATCTAGTTGACTGTAAATCAGAAATGGATCTGTCATAGACCATAGTTATTTTATTAGCATTAATTACTTAAGCATTTACTACATTCTACCCGGCATAATAGATATAATTTTTTTTAAGTCTAAGGGAACTATTACCTATTCATATCGAAGTTTAAGATGTATTACCAATTAGTATTAAGAACAATAATTATTTGTATCAGAAATGTATGAAACAAAGCCATAGGTTTAAATATTTCTACAATAGCATGAAGTATCAAAGCAATGTCACTAACAAAGTAACAACTAACAAGTTCTGTAGAGTATTGGAATTTGGAATACCTTTAGGCACTATAATAATTTATTAATTTAACTAACAATTAATTTTACCATTTGAATACAAAATTCTTTTAATAAATTATTGTCGTTTGTAAATCGTCTACATAAAAATTCATCTCAGATTTAAACGTAGCCATTTCATTATTCAGACTAAGAAGTGGAAAAATTATGAATGTTTAAAGGAAGTAATTCCCAAAAGTAGGAAATAGAAGTGATATAATTTTATTTAATTATTCGAATTGGAAACACTTAAGACGCTTTCGGCGCTCACGGGAAATGTTTCCATGTTCGTTGCAAAATAAACTTAGCAATAACTGCAGAAGGTCAACTAGTAGTGACGTTTGTAGAGCCTGCAATGTTCCGTCTCGTTTGCGTATAAGGCAGCCTTTAAGTTAGAAAGAGACAAAAAAGCAGTTGGCCCTCGGCGCTCGCGTGTTGAAACCTATTGCATGCGCCCGCGCACCGTTCGCTACCACGCAGTTGTCAGTTGGACCATACAACAACAAGCTATAGTGTTCAATGAGAGTGACAGTGAAAAGTTATCAATAGTACGTGCCTCGCTTGCCTCTGGAGACAGCACGCATGCTTCGGTTAGAAATGTTTTGTTTATCAGCCCGCCCATAATGGCGCATTGGAATTTTCGGACTAGTATAAGTTGCACAGTAGTTTATTAGAAGTTTTACTAACAATCAAAGGATTTGCAAGGATGCAAAGTACGTATTAACATTAAATACTTTTATACATAACGACAAAAAATGATTTTATAGAACTACCTACATTGTCATCATACGGGCCATACCTCTACTATAAAATATGAAAAATTACATTTCTTTATTTCGGTTAGGTCTAAATCGGGACACAATAAGTACGTAGAGGCTAGAGCAAATTAGTAAGAAAAACCTCTGATTCCGGAAATCTATAAATGATTTTCGGAACACCTAATATAATAAATAAGTACACAACTACAAACAATAGCGCATGCTAAGCAGCTACCGAATACAAAAGCACAAGCTATTATCATTCTTAACGTGACTGCTGACGGTTCATTATCATAAAACACCAATAAAGATTACCTGTATGACGCGTAATGTATGTACTGTGTAATATGTAAAAACAAAGGTAACAAAGACATAGGTTATAGATCACCGTACAGTAAACAAAAGAATGCAATGAGTAGACAAAGTTTATGCATATAGTTGTGACGGTTACGGGTTAGGTCATGTATACGTGTTGGAATCACCAATAAAACATAATATTATTATAATGACCAATAATATTCAACCTATTTATCAACAAAACATAATATGTATTAAGTTTGATTGGTGACTGCTTGGGGCCAAAGCATTTAGATTACAATAAAACTTATCCCCAAGAATCCTGGTGAGCTCTAGAAAGCTTTAGTTCGAAAAGTTTTCCAAGCACATACACAACATACTTTGACCTAGCATTATTATTTCTTTGTCTTTGACGGCGGACGCACCTTGCATCTCGTCAGCTCCAATAATAATCAGCATGTTAGACAAAAGTTTACAATACGTTTGATCTCATGCCACAGTTCTCATTAGATCACAATCGTGATTGTCCCAGAGCTTGCGTCAACATTACAATTAGTGCAGTTTCTTACCTGCAAGCTGTTGGTAATTTGCAGGCAAAAACATACACACACTCAAAAAAACTTGTGTGAGCATCTTATCAAATGGAGGTAACTTTGATAATAATAATTTATTCTTCTTTGGTAACAAACCGGAGATATTTTTAATGTTTTTAGCCAACTGTAGCAGAAGTAGTTTTTCGTATGTAAGAGGTACGGTATGTAAAAATGTTTTCTAGGCAGAAATTTTATGTTTGGAAGCGACTTATCCTCAAGTCTAGACCGTACGTTTATATTTTGCTAGACGCAACGACAAATACTGTGGATTGGCGTATTCATCATTCAAAACCTGTCAAATACATTTTATTGCAAAATAGTGCTTAATGCTTTATATATTACATAAAGTAAAAATACATTTTATACTAAGATATCGATTACGTTTATTTACAAACTAAATTTCACATAGTTGATTTACAAACTAAATTTCACATTCATAAGTTATAACTTAAAACATTAAACATAATAACAAGAATTTCAATTTCCAATTTATATTATTGCTAAAAGGTGACTGAAAGTAACAAATTGTAAACTTTTGTCCCTAAATTGTACCTATTCGAACCCGTAACCTTTTCTTCAATAAGCTGACGCGTTAACCTCTAAGCCAGGGAGGTCGTCAAATAAATAGAATGTTAGATTTTGGGGGCTACAATTTAATCGGAATCCCTTGACCCATCGTCATGTTAACGGTTAACCTTGGCTTCACTCGCCCATATTTGGGATTTACATGAAATACGCCTATGTTCAATATTGTTAAATACGCATCATAACCTTTACTTGCGAAGGATTTTTGCCTATAGAATATCTAAGACGATGTGTTTGGTTCTTAGTCAGAAGTTGTTGATTACTTTAAATTTTTATTTATGATTTATACTACAGGCTTCTAATTAAGTAATTTGCCTATTTTAAATGTAGAGGACAGCTGAGGTATAAAATTTTTTACCGACTTTCAAAAAGAAGGATGTTAAATGTTAAGCTGGAGACTATAATACTATGGTATTAATTTTTTATTTAACATTCATAACGCATGCTCATAATATATACTTTATACGCGTAAAGGCCGTCACAGACTTAGCTATAATATATATTAATATACCGTACTAAACACACTGAGACCAGAAATATTTAATATAGCTGAGTGTGTGGTCACGCGAAAATTGTATAGAAAATATATAGTAATATGCCTAGCTATAAACATATTAATATATATTATAGCTAAGTCTGTGACGGCCTTTAGCTCTGAGAGATCGGGAGCTCAGAATTCAGAAGCTGCTTGTACAGGGCTGCGCCCTGCGCAGTGCGCTCCAGTATATTATAATATCTAACAATTTCACATTTTATACAGTACCTATTTTAGCAAGTGTAACATTCTACTTCAAGGTCTTTTAGAATGTGTGATATAAATCTTTAGAAAAATTGGTAAACGTAATATATAATAATAATATATCAGGGGTGGCTAACGAAACCCTGTGCGATCTACCAAGTTCATACTTCTCGAAATCTTAAATAAAACAGCATAGTTTAGCTTACTGGTCTGATAGTCTGGTCTAATTATTTATATTTTCGCCTGGCCACCCCTGTAATATATCATGTCCTTTCACTATCTATCTAGATATAAATTGACACCTAGAACAGCCTAGAACTAAGTCGTAATGTGTCATTCGGCTCTAGCTATAGCGAATTTTTGCGACATGGCATAGGTTGCTTCACGAGTCGGCTTCAACTTGCCTAACCTAGCTGTTCTGCCCCAAATACTCACGATCGAATTGGACTTGCTTGTTTTATATTAGTTTTACTACTAGATGATTCATGACGCCCGCAACTCCGTTGCGCCAAAATTAGTTTATCACGCGGTAGCCGTACATTTTTCTGGGATGAAAAGTATCCTATATATCCTTTCCCAATACTCAAGGTATCTCCATACCAAATTTCAGCTAAATCGGTTCAGTGGTTTGGCGTGAAGAGGTAACAGACAGACAGACACACTTTCTCATTTATAATATTAGTACGGATTTTATAGTAAGGGCCGGTTACTTAATGTAATGATGAAGCTCTTTGCACTAGTCTTTAATTTTAGTTCTCTTTACATTTGAGTAGGTAACAGATAATCATGATTCATGATAGATGTGTATTCTGTTACATTATTATAGCTCCTAAACGGATGAACTGTTTTTGTCTGAAAGTAATTGTGATCAAGAGTTTTTTAACTTTACTACCCAAATGATTATTATCAGTGTATGATAATAACAGCAGTAAAATTTACAAAAAAATACAATTTTCGAAAAAACTAAAGTATTATATTTAGTAAAGTTATTAAGTAGTATAAAAAGTTACAAAGTTACCATACAGTCAAACAAAGGGAATTTATAATTATCCATATCTGTACCAATTAAAACTTGGCTGAACTCCATCTAACTCATCTGCGACGCATCAATATTCGCTTACGGATATTTTAAAAACTAAACTCCGTATCCAAAAACGATATTCAAGTGCGATCGTTAGTTCAGCGCCAAAATATTTGCAGTTGGAGTCAGTTTCGATATCTGTTACGACTGCATCTAATGACAGAGCCTTCGATTAACGGCTGTCGTATGAATTCCACAGTCTTATCTTTACCGTTGTCTTTTTAAACTGGCTAGCAAAATGGTGCGTTGTTTTGGTGAAGAGTAACGAATGGGGGTTAAGACGACGCCTTGATAATTTGGCTGTAGCGATATCGATTTTTCTCAGCAATGACTAAAGCTAAGAAATTAAAGTTCATTATAAGTATTCATCATGTCTTTGTCTTTGAATCACCCATAGCATAACACGGTTGGTCAACTTTTATAACACAGAATAATCAATCAAAAAGACCTCTGTAAAAAGGGATTCTAATTTTGCCAACAGAGGAGAGTGATTTAAGCTTCCAAAATTTGTACATAGATTGGTTCAAGCATTTTTATTTGTACATAGCTCTGAATATGAAATATATATTTTATGGTTTTTAAATTACGCGACAAAAACCATTTTGTCGCGTAATTTAGATGGAAAGGGCGTAAGCGCCCTTTCCATTTCTTGTTGTTCCATTTCTTGTTATATTATAGAAAACAAGTAATCTAAAACATATCCAACACGGTTTTTTACTTTAACGTGGCATCACCTTAAACAAGTGATGAATGCTGTTATATGTGACTATCGGATTGCGGCGTATAGGAATTAGGATTATCACGGTGCTGCATTTAGCCATGCGGCAATGTAGGCAACCTAAAATGTTTTGTCTATAATAAATCTTGATTATAATTTTTGAATTAATAATATTATAAACTGCAACTTATAAACGTGATCTCTATCTATTCACCTGTTTAAGTATAAAGAAAATAAAATTCTCTCGTGGCAGTAAAACTCAGGAAATCAACCCCCACGTAGTAATGCCGGTAGATAAAACAAGAGCGATTTTATGTATCGCTACTATGTAGACATCATTTTATTTGACGACGCCCGCAGCTCCGTTGCGCCAAAATTAGTTTATCGCACGGGAACCGTACAATTTTCGGGAATAAAACGTATCCTATGTCATTTCCCGGGACTCAAAGTATCTCTATACCAAATTTCAGCAAAATCGGTTCAGCGGTTCGGGCGTGAAGTGGTACCAGACACACTTTCGCATAAATTATAATATAAGTACAAATCATAGAACCAGAAACGCAGATAGAGCACTGCCTAAGGGACAGGCCACAACACTGCGTTGCGAACTTGCGACGTCGCATCGTATAAATCTACGACGTCGCATAACGCATCGTGATCGATGTAAATGAGTGATGAATTGCGACATCGCATCTCATTTATGTGCGATGTTGTTTTTGCGATACGACGCCGCAACGCAGTGTTGTGGCCTGACCCATAGGGCAGTGCTCTATCTGCGTTTCTAAGAAGATGCTTCAATTTCTTGTTTCTGGTAACAATTTACTATAATGCCATCAACTGATTTGAATAATTATTCATTGTTCCACTCACCACCAATTACGCTAGGATTATTTATTTCAAATTTGTGAGTTGTGACCAATAAGAGCTTCTTATTTTACATTCGTAACGTAATATGATCGAACCAAATGGAGCCCTAGTATATCCCACAATACTATATAGTAGTATATCTAAGTATATCCCTGTACATTTTGTGGTACACTTTACGGAAAAACTATCACGCCTATTGATTTGTGTTTTAACATAATAGTTTTAATTTATATGTAGATATTGTGTTATCATCAGACAGTCAAAGTGTGACGACGCGAGCCCTCACATAGCTCGACTTTTACATAGTATTATGTTATAATCTGTAAACAAATTTTATGTATAAATTTAAATTGTAACAAATGCTTTTCTGTTGGTGAGTCCAATAAATAAATAAATAATAAATGTTACCAAGCTTAGTTTTTTTAATGCTAGATTTTTAGCATTAACTTGCAAGATTTTTTGTATATATTACCACTTAACGTTAATGTGCGTAAACCAGTTAGACTGCAGATGAACAAGGTATTCTGCAGATTATCTGGGTGAATCAGTTAAAGTGCAAAACATTTATTCTATTCTCAATAAATTACATAAAACAGGTTCTTGTTCGAATAGAACATGTTATTTAGTTGTAGAGAAATATTAATTATCATTTTATGGACATAAACTAAGGAATTAATTATTACATTTTAAGTATAAAATGTTACTCAACTAATAAAATATCGTATCAACCATGTGTCAACTATAAAAAACATATCAAAACAACAACAATCTTAGGTTGACAATTGTCCTAAAAACGTTGACAAAGTGAACGTTTTTAGGACTTTTACGAGGGAAGAGAATGCAAACTAACTAGGTAAAGTGCAAATATAAGCTTTTTTTACATTTTAACGGATGGTATCAGGGAATCTGCAGATTATCTAGGTAATGTGCACGTTGCCAGGGGGCTCGGGGCGGCGGTATGGGGATGCCGTCGCTCATTGCACCGAGTCCCCGAGAGGGTCGCGATGCCCTGGGTACCCTTCGCGCATCGCGACACCAAAGTGTCAGGCCTACACAAGCCCTGGAAGGGCCTCTGTTTGGCCACGGAGCCCGCATGGGCTCGGGGAGGGCCTGCTGGTGACAAGCAGGCACGCGCACGCAGAGCCGCGGAAAGAAAGCTCACGCGTTCTCGCAATCCTGCGTGCGATGAGTGGAAGGGTATAGACGGGTTTTTGATGGGTAGGGCTGCGGTCAATTCACCATCTTTACGGCCGCAGCGAGTCCTACATACCCGGGGGAGTTGTCCCCGAACCCTCCGGCATGCGCAACAGCATTCCCCGTCTCAAAAAAAAAGGTAATGTGCATGTTAACGTATTCTGCATTCTAACGGTAACGTATACACAAACAATCCAGGCTAGCAAAATGTTGCGTTGTTTTGGTGAAGTGTAACGAATGGGGGTTAAGACGACGCCTTGATAATTTGGCTGTAGCGATATCGATTTTTCTCAGCAATGACTAAAGCTAAGAAATTAAAGTTCATTGTAAGTATTCATCATGTCTTTGTCTTTGAATCACCCATAGCATAACACGGTTGGTCAACTTTTATAACACAGAATAATCAATCAAAAAGACCTCTGTAAAAAGGGATTCTAATTTTGCCAACAGAGGAGAGTGATTTAAGCTTCCAAAATGTGTACATAGATTGGTTCAAGCATACACTTTTATTTGTACATAGCTCTGAATATGAAATATGTATTTTATGGTTTTTAAATTACGCGACAAAAACCATTTTGTCGCTTAATTTAGATGGAAAGGGCGCTTACGCCCTTTCCATCTAAATTACGCACATCCATCTAATTTCCATCTAATTAAGCACAAAAGCTTATATCAGGCCAAAATTCGAGGACCAAAATTCGAGGAAATTGCTATGCAGTTGATAGACCCACGTCGTTTGGTCGGCTTATGTCAATTGAATGCTAACTGTGATCGATCTGATGAGTGATGGGTTTGACTTGACTTAACGCGACTAAATTACTTAGGTCCACCATCTGCCTAGGAATCAACTTCGCTGATAGTGCATACTAGAAAGTACATTATAGGCCTATGGCGCTCTACCTACTCTATAAATACTCTGTCAAGTAATATTAGCTACACAAGTATCTGAAGATCGGTTTTTGGGTCATGGCCAAGTCAGGAGTGCTCTTGAATCTCGATTAAAGTTCATGTTACAAGAGCGATAAAATATTAACTTCGTATCTCCCATCGATGTTCTGATTTCCTGTCACTATGATACTAAGGCCCTGTTTCACCACTTCCTGATAAGTACCGGATAGGCTATCCACCACTTAACTTGACAGATGTGAAGAATCAGTCAAAAAGTTGTGGATAGCATACCTAGCACTTTATCAGGGATTTTTATTAAACAACGTATATACGTCGCTTCCAATTACGGCGTACTATATTGCGATAAAGGAAATATTACAGGAGGCTGTCAATAGCCGCCGTATAATGAAAGTAAAATGATGATTTTGTTCGCTATGGCATGTATTAATAACAGGCCTTTATGTCGACGTCGGTGTTTACCCCGTGAAGCTTCAGCGCAAATTCACTTATGTTACTAATTCATTAACATTTCAGAATGGTCTTGAAAATAATTGAATAGAAGTTATTGTTAGAGTAAAAAGTAAAATCGTAAAATAGGATTTTAAACTCACTTTTGATTCTTATTCATTTTATCTGGCAAAATGTACGGCAAATAGAGGTTACCATAAGTCAATTTTGCTTCGCCTGGGTAGCCCCACATACCCCTGCCGATGTCCCCTATCCGCTGGGGAGATTTCCCCATTTGAAAAAAGTTCAGTTCAATTGTTTGTACTGCCACCGCCACCGCATGTATCTGTGTCGTTCCTAGAACTTTCAAGTCATCCAACTGAACGCCACCGCCACCGCCACCGCTGCCCGCGTCTGTCTGGGAGACGCCTTAAGCCTACAGCCTGCCACAACCGTGAACACATTAGTTCCACTAAATGCGAATTAACTTTAATTTCGATGCTATTATTGAAGGCTTTGGGGCAGTTAATAATATGTTCAATTAAATAAGGTGGAAATCAGTTTTAACATACATGCACATTGCACATGTTTCAAAGTTAGATAAAACATCACACGAGCATCAGGATTAAAGGATATTTGAACACTATGTGCTATTAACTATTGTACTGTGTACATACATCTAAGTTACAATTTGGGCAAGGTATAGTAACTTCCCAATTCAGATTATTTTGACAAGGAATGAAACTTTTAAGGCAAGTTATTTTTGGATTAAAAATAAAAATTAAATTTTTCTTCCTACGAATTCGATACACGTTTTTTATGCAACAGAAATTTTGCAATACAATTTGCGCTTTTCAATAACCCCTAACTGCCGCTGAGCGCGGGGTATTGAATATCACAAAATTCTTTCTATATTGGGACCATGTCGCAAACTGTCAGCTTGATTTATGTTTGTAACCCATTTTCAGGTGTAAATTTTGTATGTGCGATAGATCGCTTCCCTGTTAGCCCAAGAGCCAGCGCCAGACTTTCATCATTTTATAAAAGCTGAAAGTTTACCTGTAGGAAAACTGTAGGGAAACTTTTTCTTTCAGGGCTAAACTTACAGGGAAGTGATTTTAGCAGTCAACACATACATAATATTACCACTATTGACATAAGAACTATTGAGATATGAACTACCAGCGACAAAACGAGGTTTCTTGTTCTGAAAGTCTACCTAATCTTCGATAGAGCTCAATTTTTAAATCTTAATCGATAAAAAGCGAATCTCGTCTTCCACTGCCTGACACTTATGACAGTTGCTTCCTCTGCCTCTTTATAGGTGTCCGGTCATATAAAAGAAAACTTTCGGCTTTTTTAATATGACTGAGTTGCTGCTGGCTCTTACTCTATGTTAACTCACTATGAATTTTTTATTTTTTCGTATTCTTATTTCTAAGGCACTGATTTCTTAATCCCAAAGGTTTTTTGTTCTAAATTTAATGTAAGGGAAAGTTACGTTGGGGATTTTTTATAGAAACGTAGGAGTCAAAAGTAAATTTTTCAGCGCTACTACTTTGACAGTGAGCCCTATACATACACACCCTAAAATTATCACTTTGTTTTGTCACATCATGTTTAAGGCTACATACCTGAAAAAATATTATGTAGTATAACTAAAGTCTAAGCACTTGTAAAATCTAAACCTTGCAGCAGGGAATGGCTTTCCTATTTACTGGAGAGTTTGCGGAAACTCTTAAACGTCTCCCCCTTTTTCCACTTAGCTTCAGCTTCAGCTCATAAGCGAACAAAAATGAAATTCCTTTTTTTAATCATTAATGGCACAAGGTATCATTAAGTGGTGCTACTCTTTGTTGTATTAATAATTAAGGACCCAATTTTGATGCGTTTTAAGCTACTTACTAGGTCATCGTCATCAGTTAGATGATTCAACTTTTTTTAACTTTTCATACGTTTCCGGTAGATTCTTTGATTAGGTATTATAGTAGTATGTCGTTTGATGTATCATAATATGTAGGAATTTGCATAACAAAATATTTACTAAAATTAAAAATGCGACAGTGTGTCTGTCTGCCTGTTACCTTTCACGCTTAAACCGCTGAACCGATTTTATTTTAATTACTTTATTTTAAATTTACTTTAATTTAATTTCCAATTTTACACATATTTTGAGAGACTGGAAAATCGTGGAAAAACGAGACATAATAGCTTATCTATTGTTATCGCGGTTGCATGCGACCGCTTGGGGCTTGATGAATTAATTTCCAATTTTACACGTGTTTTGAGAGACTGGAAATTACATAGGATAGTTAGAAAATGTAGAATTCTCGCGCGACAAAGTAGTTATAGCGCAGATGCCGGTTGGTAGCGAGCGACATGAAGCGGCGGCAGAGGACATTAGACACTGTCTAAGTGGTTTCTATATTATGAAGTGTCGCTAGCTTCGTGTCGCTAGCTGCGCAGGGTATTTCATAGAAATACATAGAAATCAGTAGTGTCGCGACGACACGTCGTCTGCTGCCGCTTCACGCCGCCGGCTTCCAACTTGTACCCGTACATAATATTAAGGTGTTCTGCTTCTAAAAATCTGGTTCTAAAAATACTAGCTACTTACCCGTGCTATATGTTAGGTTGTGCTATAGGTTAGATAGATATTGTATTGACAAAATTCCTTACTACTTATGTTACTCGACATTAATATATTTTTCTCTTTCCAGATGGCGTTCCTAGTCGCACGCGCATCGAAAGCACCGATATAAACTCTACATTAAGTCACGTATAGTTTGTAAGCATGAGTTGGGTGACGGAGCCGAGCCCAACCGTGATGGAGCAGGTGGCCATCATACCAGCGTGGTTCCTGGCCGTGTGGCTGGGCACCTGCATACTCTTCAGCCCCTTTGCCATGTTCTTCGTAACTTGCCTCCCGCAGCTCCCCTTGCTTGTGCTGAGGAGGCTTTGCTATATACCGTTCGAGTATATTTGACAGGCATATTGGGTTGGGCAAATAAAAACTCCCAAGCTAAGTAACCTCCAAGTTTTGGTCATTCCAAGAACTATGAAATATATAATACCATATAGGTAGAATGGTAGATTCTAAGAACAGTGACAAATTTTAATCAACATTAGGAATATAAAAAAAAAACCTTCATTTTTATGTTCAAAGTTAATGAATTAAGCGTTGAATAAAACTTGCTTAGTGCCTTATTTACTTTAAGTTGTATACAAGAATATCAATGGGAGTGAGAAGAAATATTATATTTAAGCACATTGTAATCACATTTTGATTGTTATTAAAACAAAAGATGCTTATTTGCCAATGTTTATAACACTTTGTCGTATAAAATTGGCTTAAGATAGACTTCTACACATAGGATGAGTGTAAAATACTTTAGTCCGTTTGTCGCGACAAAATCTTTTGGAATTAATTGTTCAATTAAGTTACGAAATGAAAATTAAGTTATAATTAAATTTGTAAATAACGGTGTACAAAAATTATTTAATAAATTAAGCATTGAATTTGTGTATTTATTTATTTCCTTAAATGTAATTTCAATTTTCTCACAGAATAAACCACCGAGGCTATGTTTCAATTGTTTTAAGCATAATAATTCTTACCTTATATTTCCAACATGACCATGAATTATACTGTTATAATATAATATTTTCCTACTCCAAAATGATTATTATTTATGAAATAACAGAAGAATAGGTATATTAAAAAGATTCAGTGTTCACTGTTTATTACCCTCTGGATGATCCTGATTCACACATTTCAGATGAAATTATGTTATAAGACGTTATAACGTATAGTAATTAGTAACGTTGTAAGTATTAAATTCGGTAAAAATATAAAAATTTCGAGACTTGTGGAAAGAAAGCGTCTAATCTATGAATTCGCCTTCGCCCAGTGACACAGATAGCTTAATATTCTAGAATTCTAGGTAACAGTAAAAGACATTGTAATTATATTTTAAACAATCTATAGACTCAAAATATAAATGCGAAAATGTGTCTGTCTGTTACCTTTACACGCCCAAACTGCTAAACCGTAAAACGATTTTGCTGAAATTTTATATGGAGATACTTTGAGTCCCGTGAAAGGACAAAGAATACATTTTATCCTAAAAATAGATATTATGAGGTTATGAATAAATAAAATGGGTGGAAAATTGTGCGGTAGTAGTACAACTCAGTTAATTACAGTAATCGTGAACAGTTAACAAGTTGTTCACATTATGCAGTCACTTGGATAAACTTTAACTTATTTATCTAGAACGTGACCCGCCCGGACTTTGCTCTTTAACTTCATCAAACGATTTTATCTAATGATAACGTGCATTAAATATAAAGTGAACTTTAACGATATAAAAATTGTAGATATGTTTTTAGTTTAACCGCTTTTGTATGATATTTGCTGACAATAATACAATATTTTCACGCTAGAGGCGTGACCAGCACACTATTTACTGTATGTGCTGGTAGCGATCTCTGCTCCGATCTTTGCATATTCCCTATTTAACCTCTCTGATGTACGCCTAACATTAAGGGTCTCTTTCACCACTTCCTGATAAGTGCCGAATAGGCTATCCACCAATTAACTTGACAGATCAAGTATGGAGAATCTGTCAAAAAAGTGGTGAATAGCCTATTCGGCACTTTATCAGGAAGTGGTGAAACAGGCCCTTACAGTAGTATCTGTAAACAACATTCAATGTTATGGATACCTCAAAGTTGTCGGGTGTATAATTATGATACAATTATATTATATGAATGTTTACGAATTTTATATGTAGAAATCCTAATTATGTGATACGTCTAAATATAATACGCAATTAGTTTGAATGTTTACATCAATTCCTAGTGCCCTTGGTCTTAAATATTCTGTGATATAACTTCTATCTGACCTAAAAACAATCACTTGACCTAAAACAAGTTTTAAATTGTGTTATTGTTATGTATAAACAAAACTACAACAAAGACTGACATGGCAGGCATACCCATTTGACGAGGCTAGCTTTGCTTCAGCTTTGGTTTGATAAGGCAATAATAGTCCGGGTGCCCTAGAACAAATTTTTTTGTGATTACTAACAAGCTCATATTATTCCGTGAGTGGCTTCTATATGACTGCGACATAATATACTAAGTATTACAGTGTGCCATAATACCAACTAATGTGATGCAACTAAATGACGCCTGCAATTCTGTTGCGCCAAAATTCGTCCATCGCGCAATAACCGTAAATTTTTCCGGGACTCAGAGTATCTCCGTACCGAATTTCAGCGATATCGGTTTAGCGGTTTGGGCGTAAAGAGGTGACAAACAGACAGACACACTTTCACATTAATATAATAAGTATTATGGATATTTGGAGGACAACGCCTCCGTGTTCCAGTGGTCTAGAGCGTCGCTCTTGACTCGGAGGTCGTGGGTTTGATTCCCGCGTTGGAAACATGTTATTTCCAAGTTTGGTTAGGACAATGCAGACTGATCACCTGATTGTCTGACAAGTAAGATGATCCATGCGTCGGATGGGCATGTAAAAAGTCGGTCCATGCGCCTGATCTCTCGCTGGTCGTGTCGGTCTGCCGTCCCACTGGGTTATGAGAGTAAAGGAATAGAGAGTGTTCTTGTGTACTGCGCACACACCTGGGCACTATAAAATTACTCCTGCGTACCTGGCCTGGTTTCAATGAAACCGGCCACCGTCACCGAAACCGGTGTGGGGAGTATTATTATTACTATGGATATTATAATAAATATATTTCTAATCATTTCACCTTACTAAAACTATTACAATCATTACTTACCTACAGCGGTATTCGAATCACAGCCGCATAAGCATTGAGCGAACAAAATCGAGGAAATTCGATTACAACGCCTAAGGAATGTAAATAGCTAGATAGTTTTATACGTATTGTAACAAGACAGGCGTAAAATTAAATAGAACTCACTAGCATACAAATTGTTAAATGTTGATTTGCCAACGTTTGCTGTTTCGGGAAGTACTAGGAACTACTGTCATAGAACGTAGAGACCTCAGTAGAGACTATAACGTCCTAAAAGTGAGTTTAAATTCTTGAAGAGAATCTCTTTCGCAAAATACATAATATTATTATGTCATATCCTTTGAACTGGCTTAACTTTAAGGATCGTTTAATGCAACGGTACTCAACCATTTCTTATACGGGCCACAAACATGTTTTAATCTCGGTGTCACGGGCTGCAACCAATATTATTTAGGGATAAAAACCTTCAAAATTATCGATTTAAGCGGGCCATTGATAATTAATTTCCGGCGGGCCGCAGCTGGTTAAGTATATATTATCTGGCTTAATGCAACTTCTCAATAATTTATAATATTCGACGTTTGCCTAAGATTATGCTGCTATAGACTGCGTCGCATTCATATATTTTATTTATAAATAAATAAATTTATGATGACAATCTTATTTATCCATCATGAAGCAGCTTGAAGCCTTGATTCGGTCGTCACTAAAGTACTGAGTCATATAATAGCACTCCTTTAAACAGACACAACCTTCGGTTTAAAACATACACATAGGTACTGTTAATGGCATTTTCGCGTGCACTTGTTTGAGTTACTCTCGTGATTGTGTAATTGCGAAATCTGGCAGCCCTCGAACAGAATAAATACTTGAATAAAACAATACAAAGCAAACTGTTTATCTGAGAATGTACAGGGCGTAAAAATAAGTGAATAAACTTAAGTGGTGGGGTGTATGTGTGTCCCCTGCATAGAGTTCAATGTGAAAGTAGCGGCGCTGAAATACATTTTTTTTTACTTTTTTATGACCAATTCAATGTATCGACATATTTTATTTTTGTAATTTTCTGTTCTCATGTAAGTGACCCATGTCTTAGTGAGAATAAAGATCTTAAAACCTAAACCAATTTATGATACTGGGGCGCTTGCCCTAACAAATCACAAAAAAAATGCTCTTCCAGTGCTGCTACTTCACAGTGAACTTTATATAAGGGACGAATACACACCCTAAATTAGTATTATAACCCAGTTTTGTTACAGCCTGTATGCTACGAGTATTAATAAATACTTATCAGGATCACTGTTTAATGTTTTTAAACGATATACGTTACACAATCTTATTACAGGTTACTAAAGAGTGGACTTGAATGATTACTTAACTTTAATTTAATAGAGATATACATTGTTTGGATTACTCTACGTCTACGTTAGATCACTCTTAAGTTATCATTAAGAGAGGGTTGCACCAACTTACTTTAGCTTTAACTTTAACCAAAACAAAAAGTCAAATGGACTGACCTTGGTAAAAGTCCATTATGGACGCCATATTTGACGATAACCTTAACTTTAACTAGTGCAGTGCAGTCGTAAGACTTCCTTCAGTATATATGACAATTTCTATCATTATCAAAAGTGTGTTTTTGTTTGCGTGTGTGATGCTACTTTCACTTTGTACAAATTAAGAGGGATCCACACCGCCGTTTTTCCATACAAACGTTGTCCCCTGTTTCCTCCCTGGATAATACCGGTAGAGTTATAATTTTTTTCCGGAATATCTATGGCCACTACTAATACAATGTCCCTATGTTTTATTTTTTTTTCATAATTTAATTATTAAAAAAGATATGAACGTTCAAAAACCCAAAAAATGGCCAGATTTTTCTCTGTGTTCAAACACCCAGAAAACAAAACTGGCTAGAATATACCAAAAAAGTAAAACATAGGAACACAGCTCAAGCCTTGCTTTAATTCTTAATGAAAATAGTACTTAATACGGTTAAGTTTTGGAGAAGGAATCAGAGGACAACGAATCGATAATTTTCTGTTCTTTTATTAGAACTTTTGTAGTGTTGTCTCTATCGCGCTCTGCGGTGGGAGACTTGAGATTGGTGAGACAGCATTGAATACATTTTCAAAATACCTATTTTGAATTTCTCTCGCCCCTGGTGTATATTTTAAATAACAGAAATGAGGGTTGTAACCCCTACTTATCTTATACACAAAAATGGATTTTCAAATGTGTTAGTCGCGCTAAAACTTGAAAACGGCTGAACGGATTGGGCTGATTTTAGTCTTAAAATATTCGTAGAAGTCCAGGGAATGTTTTAAAGTGACACGAAGTTCACCGGGATAGCTAGTATAAATGCGAAAGTGTGTCAGTCTGTCGGTCTGTTACCTGTATACACGACTTAAAAAATGTCTAGATAATATCTAAGGCCCGCTTGCGCCAATCTGGGTTAAAGTTAACTCTGAGTTAAACATCATGTCATCTCTATCACTGACTTGATGAGTGACAGTTATGACATGATGTTTAACTCAGATTTAACTTTAACCCAGATTGGCGCAAGTATAATATAAAATATAAGTATAGCAATAAGTAGCAATATGATTCTATAAGGCGCTTATAGAATCATATTATCTGCCTTTTGATTTTACATCAAGTTCATTATTTTGTACAAGGACTTTGGTCATCCATAATAATATTATAATCTAGCTGTCCCGGCAAACGTTGTTTTGCCATTTAAAGTATTTCTACTTCATCAGTTGATACAAAATCTTACTCACTCTTTTGTCCCCTAAGAGGGGGGGGGGGGATTTATCAACAGATGTTAAGTTGGAAAACACAGTTAATAATATGAAGTTAGTCCAAGAAAAAAGTTCGATACAAAATCTGACCCCCTCTTTGGTTTCCTTAGAGGGGTGAGAGGGGGGATTTTTGTACACCAGATGTTGAGTTATAAGAAGACAAATATATCTGCGAAAACCGTATGCAAATCGGATCAGTAGTTTTCGTGTTAAAGAAAAAAGTTTGATACCAAATCTGACCCCTCTTTCGTCCCCTTAGAGGGGTGGGGGGAAAAATTTTTATACACCAGATGTTATGTTGGAAAAAGACAAATATATCTGCGAAAACCGCATTCAAATCGGATCAGTAGTTTTCGTGTGATAGTGGAACAAACATACAGACAGACAGACAGACAAAAAACTAACCACATTTTTGGCTTCTATAGCGATGTAAGTTTGTTTCACCATCACACGAAAACTACTGATCCGATTTGAATGCGGTTTTCACAGATGTATTTGTCTGCTTCCAACTTAACATCTGGTGTATAAAAAAAATTCCCCCCACGGCCACCGCTCTAAGGGGACAAAAGAGGGGATCAGATTTTGTATCAAACTTTTATCTTTAACACGAAAACTACTGATCCGATTTGCATACGGTTATCGCAGATATATTTTTCTTCTTCCAACTTAACATTTGGTGTATAAATGCCCCCCCCCCCCACCCCTCTCAGAGGACAAAAGAGGGGGTAAGATTTTGTATCAACTGATGAAATAGAACTTTAACGGCAAAAAAACGTTTTCCGGGACAGCTAGTTACATATAAATTTTGGCGCAAAGGAGTAGCGGGCATCATCTAGTATAAAATATTTATCTAGAAGTATTGTTTTTTTTTTA
The DNA here is from genome assembly GCA_905404155.3 of Plebejus argus. NCBI lineage: Eukaryota > Metazoa > Arthropoda > Insecta > Lepidoptera > Lycaenidae > Plebejus > Plebejus argus. Next base: position 4,812,070 of record FR989935.1, on the reverse strand, counting down.
TTAAATGAGGAGGCAAACGAGCAAACGGGTCACCTGATGGTAAGCAACTACCGTCGCCCATGGACACTTGCAACATATTCAGAAGAGCTGCAGGTGCGTTGACGGCCTTTTAAGAGGGAATACGCTCTCTTCTTGAAGGTTTACAGGTCGTATAGGTCCGGAAATACTGCTGGTGACAGTTCGTTCCAGAGTTTTACATTGCGCGGCAAGTTGTATCAAACATAGACAGGTTGCCTTGAATTTTTGCACTTTGGTGCAAATTGCAAAGTGGACCTTGCGGACGAAGTCGCGTGGTTTATTGAAGTATCACGATTTAAGGTGACGCCATGTTAAAGTAAAAAACCGTGTTGGATGTGTTTGAGATTGCTTGTTTTCTATGCGAGGCTGGCCCGGCCTCTCATAGAAAATATTAAGCAATGGAACAGCAAAAAATTGAAAGGGCGTAGCGACAAAATGGTTTTTGTCGCGTAATTTAAAAACCATAAATACATTATTTTCATATAAGCTATGGACAAATTAAAGTGTATACTAGAACCAATTTATGTACAAATTTTGGAAGCTTATATCACTCTCCTCTGTTGGCAAAATAGGAATCCCTTTTTTACAGAGGTCTTTTTGATTGATTATTCTGTGTTATAAAAGTTGACCAATCATGTTATGCTATGGGTAATTCAAAGACAAAGACATGATGAATAGTGACAGTGAACTTTAATTTCTTAGCTTTAGTCATTGCTGAGAAAAATGGACATCGCTACAGCCAAATTATCAAGGCGTCACCTTAAGTAGAGCATGAGTAGAGCTAAGAATTTATGATAAACATAAAGTATATTACGGTTCCTAGTAAGCTTAGCTGAAATCCCGTAACTAAACATGTTTACGTATTTTTTGTTTTATTAAAGAAGGACTTTATTATATTTTTATAGCAACTCTTTTATCACTGACCTCATACTTTCGCATATTTTTCTAGTAATTTGGCCAGAAAGACTATAGATTGTCTATTGCAATGATTATAAAATTGTGACTACTTTTGGCTCCTTTACAATTATTACTGTTATGTAATCAAATTACAAGTTCCATTACAATAATTGATTCTTAGGGCCTGTTTCACCACTTACTGATAAGTGCCGGATAGACTATCCACAACTTATCTGATAGACAAACTTTAAAGTATCTGTCAGATAAGTTGTGGTTAGTCTATCCGGCACTTATCAGTAAGTGGTGAAATAGCCCTTTAGTCTTGGATCTTGATAGGCCAAATTATAACACTTGCTCCAGCATTTTTAATTTACCGCTAATAATAATAATCATCTTTATTTTCTCCTCACAATACAGGTTTAAGATATACATAACAGAATTTTTGACAGTCAGGTGAGATTGTAAGGAGCTGGTGTCCATTTTAGGTCATGCGGCATGCCTGTATTACAGATCACCAGGTCCTTACCCCAAGGAAACATTATAATAATTATGGTTGGATTCCGATTTACAAATCATAGCATGATACAGCGTTATGAGAAGATAAATATTATTAAATATAAAAAAATAACTGTTTTCAATAAAAGTAAATCTAAGTTAAGTATAAAAAATAACTAATGTAACTCTGGTAACAAATATGATGCGTCTGAGGTCTGCTTTGATAATTAGTATAATTTTATTGAAAGGAGACATTATGCCCTTAATCTTAGGTGGGGTGTCTTGTTCCATCATCTAATCGGATATATTTATGCAAAGTTTTCGCTCTAGAGTGCAGCACTGGCATAGACAGTAAACAAAAAGTTTTGTAACTTACACGTTTGACAATATTCTGATACGACGTGAGCAACATGTCGAATTTTTTGTTGGATATTGGATTATATTTACTAGTAATTACTGCAAATTACTGTATGTGCTACTTAACCCCCTGTTTCGACCTTTGCCGATTTTAAATGTTTTTTTGGTTCGGTATGTTGTATACAGCGACATCTTTGAATCTCAGATTGAACTAAAATCGCGCAGTGCACTTTCATACAAGCCCTCGAAAACCTACTTTACAGCTAGCTAAACCTACAACTTGTGAGATGGCGTTGTGCTGCACTTTTATTTTTTACTAACTAAAATAATAAGCGATAAGCAATCGTCCTGGATCACGATAAAATTATTTTTCGGGACAGTGCAAAAAAAGTTTGACTTGACCAAAGTAGAAGATTTATTTTATACATATAACATAGTTTTTTTACTAACAAAAACTATCCTAGTATATCCTTTTATTATATTATGTGTTCATACCTAATGCCATCATAATTGCCTTAGCGGCTTAAGGCGCTATATTGATAGTAATTTTACCGCAAGGGCAATTTTGTACTTAATTTGTATCACAATAAAGTCGTGAATACGCTGCGGCCAGAAGCTATCGGCTCGCTCGGAAAACATGCAAAAAAACGTAATTTTGTTTATTTAGACAATAACTAGGAGCAAGCAAAATGCTTCTATACGATTTTGGGTTGCAAAGGTGTCTATTAATTAGACTAATTTCCTACAATACATCTATTCTCGTTTAAAAATAATCTTCAAATTTCGTAATTTTATAAGAGGTCATTTCGATCGAGAAATGTATCGAGGCAAAATACATTAATCGTGTTTCTGGTTCTTCTCAAACCTAGATAAGGCTATGAAGATATGTATATCTCATTACCAGATTTTTAACATTTCTGAGGGTCCTATAGTATTACTTCAAAAAGAACGTTATTATCAATATAGCGCCTTAAAGGAAGAAGGTTACACTAGGTAGCCGGTAGGCAGACAGACAAGCACACTTTTGTTAATTATAAAGTTTGTAAGGATGGTTATGGTTGGATAGGATAGAATATAGTATGTATGTCGTATCCAGGATCATAATAATATAATATTATGACTGTTTTATCAGTACCAAAAACTTACATAGGGTAAGTAATTGACTAGTAATTGGACAGATCTAATCATTGGACAGAACACAAAAACACAATATTTATTAAGGTTGCTAAAACTACCAGTTTTTATTTAAAATCAGGCGTTCTATTACTTTAAAAACGGGCAGTTTTTAAAGCAACATTAATAAATATTCTGTTTTTGTGCTTTGTCCAATGACTGGTACTGTCCAATCACAAGTCATTTACCTTATTTTAAAATGTAGAGCAAAGCCGCTATTGGTAAAGGAGCAGGCTGAACTTTATGAAACCTATTCCACGCGCGCAGGTGGCTAAAGTTCAAAAAGTCACTAGACCGCCCGCGCCGTTACGAGCAGCCAAACTACGGTCTACAATTATACAAGTCTACAGTAATTGCAAATAATATATTTTATAATATAATAATAGAGTTATTCAAAAATATTTTACTAGAAAACACTAACCCTGATCCTTATTAACCAATAACGCTTAAACATACAGAATTATTGTCACTCGTAGTAGTTAGTTGATTTGAATTAATTTTACATAAAAAAAATCGTCATCATTATGTAAGCTACAAAATTTCTATTAGTAACTTGTGATCGATATTTATATAATCATATTATTATAATATATTTTTTTATTTGTGTTTTCCAGCTCCGAAATGGAGAAATCGAGTTTGATCTAAATTTTTCGTATGTTGGCTCGCTTACTATCTAACAAGCATCCTAATTCCTAACATAAAAATATGTTTGTTTTTCTATATAATATCTTCGTTGTAGTCATTGATATATAATATGTAAGAACACCGTGTCTTATATTATGAAGCTTATCAGTTAATTAGGACAAAGCTCGAACTGCATTCGCCTACAAGGACGTAGGTAGAGATCTAACAATACTGGATACGACTACCAGAAATTTAGTAATATCTTATCTTATAATAAATATCTTTAAACGAGCAATTCTTGTATATATATAATATAATTGAAATCTCGGAATCGGCTCCAATGATTTTCATGAAATTTAGTATATAGGGGGTTTCGGGGGCGATAATTCGATCTAGCTAGGAATCATTTTAAGAAAATGTTTTATTCGTGTTTTATCGAAAACCGAGCTAGAATATAGTACTAGCTAGAATATATAGCTATTACGAGCTAGAATATATAGAGAATATACTAGCTATTTGACAATTGAAATAGCTAGTATATTATTATTCGTAGATCGCATCGGACAATTAGTTTAAATAAGTATAATATTTTTATTGGCAGTTTTTTTGCGAGTATATTTTACTGAACACACTTACACTTACTGCCTCAGTCAGAAACATTTAATGACAATTAAACTGCAATTGAATGTAGAGTTTGACTGATAATTTAGGAGACTTGTGTCACAATCTTTATAGCATAATGATAACAGTTAAGTTAACATTGAGTGCGGCAATTATTTACTAAAATGCAACAACGAGAAAAAAGTTTGCCTTAACATTTAAACTATTATTTTAACATTAGTAAACTTATTTGTTATCATGTTTAAGCAGAGGGTGTAGTGCGAGTTTTATTCGATCATACGCATCGAACACGTTGATGCGAATTTGTATGGGATCAAAGTAGCGCCATCTACTGGCTAACGTGGATACCGCTTTGATCCCATACAAATTCGCGTTAACGTGCTCGATGCGTATGATCGAATAAAACTCGCACTACACCCTCAGGTTATGAGACTATTTACATGGCAACTTAGGTAACTAGCAACAGACAAGTTCTATGCTAAGAATGTGTCGAAATTTGGGCGTGCCACATGTGGGACGTACTTTATGGCATTTTACTTGTGATACCATGTACATGGTTTGCCCAAACAGATAGCCGTAATGAAAGCTCACGTTTTCAAATGATGATTCATATCAACTCTTTATGAGGAGATAAAAGTTTTCTGTCATATTAAGATTATAGAATGAATCATAGAGGTAATACATTATTTTGTCCTAAAATAACTTAATTTTAGTTCGTTCAATAATGAACTGTTGCAAGCTTTAAAAAAAGTCTTTTAATAGTTAGACTATAGAGTGCAGCCTTTACATATTAGGTTAGAGTTTTTCAATTACATTTTTTGGCAATTTTATGCCAAACAAAAACCATGGAGCATGGCTTTGCCATTTGAGCTCGATTACTTTCCTATCCATTTATTGACAACTTTATGATACTGCATAATACGTGCAAAAAACACGGGAATCTCGTGCACAATGATTGTTTTTGCTTCGTGGAAATTACGTAGCGCTTCCAGTGCGCGTGTTCGTTGTCGGGCGACCTGCGCAGGCGCACCACCGCCACTCCACCACCACTCGTTCACGCGACACCAACATGGCTACTCTACTGTTTCCGCTTGTAAGTTATTCATTACTTACTAGTTACTACTTAATTGTCTTAGTAATTTAAAAATTTTGTAGTCTTGTTTATTTGTTATGTGAAGACGATTTTTAACGTTGTTTACGTTGCGTTGTTTCGTTTGTTAAAATACCAGACGTTTGTTAAAATACTAGATTTGCTTAAGCTCGCAAGCGTTGTTTATGTCTTCAAGGTGAAAAATTTTTAACAGCATCACGAAATGCACATTCTAAACAAGTTTAATACTTACCGACGACCGTGACTTTGCCTACTGGAGATTTAAAAACGTTTGTTATCTCAACCTCAAGGCAAAATTTCCAACTGTCGTTACATACGAATACAATATTGACTATGCCCTTAATTTGTAGAGTTAATACAAAACGTAACGGTTATTTTTGGCGCAAAAAACGTTCCATTAATTTTTTATGGAAAGCAATTATTAACTTTGCGCGTACCTAAATATTTAAGTAAGCACGTATTTAAAGTTTTTCTCTATCTCGTGCTTATTAATATCGTTTATTTTTATAGTTGAGAGCATTATTGCTATTTTTCTAATGTGTTTTTGTTTATACTTAGCGCACAAATGAAAATTTTCTTCGTCCTTAACAAGTCATTAAAATTAAAAACCTTTCAAATGCGAGGCATAGCAGTAAGCTGACTAACACGATGGGTTCTTTACTGTTTCTTGTTTAAAATCCCCTTTAAATTCATATTACTATAATTGCTCTAATGATAGTAGGTACTTACTTATAAAATAACTCAATGTTTTTTATTATTTTTATTAAGTATGTTCGTTTAGTCATCATAAATGAAGATGATTGACAATCCTGAGGAAGAGTGAGTGAGAGACAAACAATGCCCTAATTTACTCTTAATAGGGATTTAAAAAAACTAAAACATAAAGTTAGATAAGCTATAGAGACTGAGAGCTTACAAGACTCGAAGACAATAGGTCAACGAACTAGAAGCCTTTACAGAATGCACAATGATGCACTTCTCGGTGTTGCAACATATCTTTCATCGCGCATATTATAATAATATACAATCCATTCCAATACATTTTGATTAAGACAGGAACGATCAAGTCATAAATCACATAGCAGGTCGTGAATTATGATCCCCAGGGTTCGGCAAAATAATAATAATAATAAAATAATATAAATAATAATTAAACTGTTTAAACCCAAGTGTGGATCCCGGACTAGTCAGCGGGATCGACAGACCCTCGTCCTTTCCTGGCGTTTCACATATTGCAACATTAGGAGGGACACGGTCCTGGCGATCCCACTTGCTGGCATCTGGTAGATTCGACACAGAACGATATCTTTTTAACACCCTAAAAACTCCACCCAGCTTGAGTGACCCCTCTCCACCAAGCCAATGTCACAACATCTAAAGGCAAAGGGTGGAGCAGCATAATATTATCTAAGGAAATCTAAAAATGTCGGATCTACTGGCCGCCAGGACACTGGGACCACACCGTTCAAAACATTCACTTCATAATTAGTATAAAATATATAAAAGATAGGAAAATATGTATTTTTATTACATATAATATGTGTATATATTATATTCTATTCTAGTATTTAATTTATATTTTATAATTTTTATATACTATATATTTATATATTATAAATAAAAAAAAAAAAAAAAAAAAAAAAAAGGTCCATGGCGTGATGGACAACAATCACAATATATTGTAAATAATAAATTATCCTTGGTGCGAATAAACTAAATAAAGATGGCAAAAAAAGGATATGGGCTGTTAGCCCATAGATGGCCCCAAATTGTAAATAAAAAAAAAAAAAAAAAAAAAAAATACATTTTGATCTAAATTTGAACAGGTCTACCAGAATCTGATGGCAAAAAATGGAAAAAAGAAATTGACGCTACCAATACCTACTGGGGAAATTGGAGCAAAACGTTCGATACTTTTTTTCCTTATAGCGGCTGATTCTGTGTGTGATACATCCAAATGTAAAAAAATATCCAATGATCAAGGATATTTTTGAAAATCTCCCATCCAATTTTGCCATAAGATCCTGGTAGACCTATAATAATTTGCATTATTTTTTGAGCGGCTACGTATCTTTGTTGGTAGCATAGTCGCTTTGTTTACATTTAAATCAAAATAATTAAAACGAAGTGTTAACTGTTTTTTATTGTATTTTCTTTTGATAATATATTTCCCGACTAGATAATTATTAATTAGAAGAATATTTATGACATGTATCTCTGATTCAGCACGAATAACCAAGTGCGAATCGGACTCGCGCATGAAGGGTTCCTTACCTTAAATATTAAATTTATCTTCTTTTTAGTATTTGTTGTTATCACAACAACATCAATACACAACCTGTGCAAATTTCAGAAGTCGACTAGCTATAGCGGTTTTTGAGATACAGCCTGGAGAGAGACAGACAGACGGAGTACGGACATAGTACATCTCCCGGTCCCGTTTTTACCCTTCGGGTACGGAACCCTGAAGAGTGTGTGACTCACGGGAAGAAATCAATTATTGGTTTTTTTATTGGTATTTAAATTAAGAACAGATTTCCGCGAATGAAGTTTTTGTTTTTTTAATGTGATTTTGAACGTGTCGACTTCCATTGAACTTTAGTTCTTCGAACTTCGAAGTATCCCACCGCAGTGCAGTGCTATTGACCTTTAAATAATTTAACGTTCAATTTCTTAAACCTTGGCCGAAGGCGTCAGTCACTGACTTCCGGATTGCAGCCGGACACAGATATATATTCTTTGTCATATAATAATGAGTACCTAGAACACAAAACTCTATTCAGACTACAAAGAAGGGAAATCCATAAATACTATTTTTATTTTAGACTTGCTGTCCCGGCAAACGTTGTTTAGCCATTTAAAGTATTTCTACTTCATCAGTTGATACAAAACCTTACCCCCTCTTTTGTCCCTTAAGAGGGGTGGGGGGAAAATTTTTATACATCAGATGTTAAGTTGGAAAACACAGTTAATAATAATTATGAAGTAAGTCCATTAAAGAAAAAAGTTTGATACAAAATCTGACCCCCTCTTTGGTCCCCTTAGAGGGGGGTATTTTTATACACCAGATGTTAAGGTAGAAGAAAACAAATATATGCGAAAACCGCATTCAAATCTGATCAGTATAGTTTTCGTGAGAACGAACAGACAGACAGGCAGACAGACAAAAAACTAACCACATTATTGGTTTCTATAACGATGTAGTGACACCCCCCGCTTATTATTTTTTGAATATCTTTAATGTACAGAATTTTCATTTGTACAGTTTTATAATAATATGTAAGTAAAATAGATCGACTGTGACAAGTCACAAGGGGTTTTTGACCACCGAACAGAAAGAAAAGTGTTATAAGTTTTATGTGTCTGGCTGTCTGCCTGTGTGTGTCTGTCTGTGGCATCATAGGATGTAAACGAGTGAACCAATTTTGATGTTTTTTTGTTTGAAAGCTGTCAATTATTAGGTAGAGTGTTCCTAGCAATAGTTCGTCATCATCAGCTGCCCACTGCTGTAAAATTAGGATTTATTTACTTATAGATCGGCTGAAGCATCAGTAGTTTAATCGGTTCAATATTTAGCATTCCGTTCCTTACACTCATTGATAATAAATTTTACTATAGAGTTCATTTTTGTCGTGTGGTTCTTAAAGTTTTCTGCATACCCTAAAGATTACAACAATGCGATATGTGGTTTAAAAGACCTGTCAGAATTGTGAGCGATTAACCTCAATTCGGCTGCACTGCCAGTTTCACAACTCACAGGTGCATATGTCACACACGCCCAAAACGTGGGTGTGGTTGTGATTGTTGTTTAGATACTACTCAGTCAAGCTGGCTATGCACGAGCCGTCCAGAAATGGCGGGCTTCCTATCCAAATTCGTTCCGAGATTAGTTAGGACGCCGAATACGTGGAAACAGCTGTACCTCAATTCTCCTATTTTAATGCAAAATTAATATTTATTCGTTATATGACCGATCTTGTCCGTTTCCTAAGAAACTACAAAATGATATTCACACGAATGACGAAAATATGTCAACGAATTTATAATTGTATAGTGTATACCAAGTGTATACTCGTAACGGTTGTTATACCTACCTTAAAAAGAACACTATTTTGGTGTTGACTAGAAAAAAAAAGGAACAAACAATGTGCGAAGCTATAAATGTTTCATTATAATAGCAGAAGCGGACGGCTATTTTATTTGGAATGCGTAATGTGCAGCCATTCCTTGATCTATTTCTGTGAGTCATTCCAAATAATATCCAAATGGACTGCTCGTGTAAAACTAGCTTTAGGATATAAAGATATTACACGTACATAATGTATTATTTGAAGTGCAATTCTTTACAGTCCATTAGTTTAATCGCCAATAATTGCAATATCTAACGGCATACCTACTGACTTTATAAAGCTTTATACTAATTATAGCTTGAGCTACAATTGCACGGTGGTTTGTAGCCTGTAGGTATAATAATATGATCTATAAAACATACTAAGCGTCCGTCTCAGCTCCAGTTGCGTTGAATAAATATAATAATTTAATTAATATATATAATATAATAAATTAAAATTATAATAGAATAAAACTACATGCTACCTTCAACTTTGTCTAAAATTCGATTTCTCGGCGAATACCGTAAATTCTTTAGCAAATACTATGATCCTTTGTCCTATCCCGAGACTTAAAGTCTCCAAATCCTTTTTAAAAATCAGCCCAGCGATTCAAGCTCGAAGAGGTAGCAGACAGATGTCTGCCTCGCCGATAAATCGCTATTCGCTCCACAGACATACACACATCAATATTATTAGTATGGATGACTACGTTGCGTATTGTATTGATCGGTTCGCATTTCTCATGATAGGTCAGCAGCCGGTAGATAATTAGTTTCGCCGAAGCCGTCACTGTTCCCAAGCCGTGACCAATCGCCAAGGTCTTGTTATGGCCCACTCACATTTTGACTATCAAATGATTTGCGAGTCGCTCATTCTAAGGATTGGATGACATCGACAAAGAAAGTCATACAAGGCATTGCAACTAGGGTTGCCACCTTTTATTTTTGTATTTAAAGTACATTGGTTACTCTAAGTAAGAAAAATAAAGTAGGTACATAGTATAAAAATAAAGTAAAATTTATTTTTCCGGCGCTGGCGAGTGGCGACATCGATTCAACATTAATCGATAAATTTCGTTTAACGAAAAATCCTTACGACTTCAACAGAAATCAAATTATGAGAAATAAAGTATTTTCGCGTACTTTATTATTAATATAAAGTACCCTAATTGCAACCGACGTGTTACTAAAGCTGTCTACACACCAAACACGAACCCGGCGGGCTAATGCTGGCGGGCAAACCCGGCGGCTTCTGAATGTTGCAATTCGGACGCCGCGCTGGCCCGGCGGCACGAACCCGGCGACTTCTGAATATTGCCCGGCGGGTTATGCAGGCAAGCTTGTTTCAAAATGAGGCCGCCGGCCTTGAACGGCGGGTTACGCCGCCGAGACGGCGGCTTTGGTGTGTAGACAGCTTTACCGATTTGTTTTGCCTTGTACCTAACTTATCAATAACTCACTTTAAGTATGTACTATCAGAGAAGTTGATTCCTAGGCAGATGGAGGACCTAGACGTAGTTACGTCAAACCCAGAAGTTAAAATTAGACGTATTGTGGATCAGGCTGTTGATGAAGATGATTACGATCGATGAAGTGCATCTGAACTTGGCATTGGATTGGATTTCAACTTTTTTTGGTCCAAAAATTAGCCGATAGGAACTTGGCCCCATTTTTACAGGTATGTTTTTGATGGGATTTCATTACTTTTTTTCAAGAAATCTTATCTATTTTTTGTGCCACACCCGAAACAAACAATACTTTCGATGGATTGCGCTAGTGGTATTTGTTAAACTATCAATAGAAGCCAAATTTTTAAGTAAACAGTATTTATTTAATAAGTACAGTGTGCATTATACATGACAATATTTTATACCCCCCCCCCTCTCCTCCTCCCACTCTCCTCATCGTATTCTCATTGTATCACTGGTACATAAGAATTTTTATGTATAGTTCGTAGATGAGCCGACTCCCGCTTGCCTGTTTTCTTAAATTTCTTTATTGTTTTTTAATCTACAAATACCACACGACGTGTGTGCCAAATTTCATAACGCTAGGACAATTGGAAGTGGCATCTTAAGTTCGTAGATGAATTGACTCACGCTTGACCGATTTCTTAAATTTCGCAATTTTTTGTTAATCCACACATAACACTCGACCTGTGTGCCAAATTTCATAACGCTAAGACAATTGGAAGTTTCCTCTATAGTTCGTAGATGAGCCGACTCACGCTTGACCGATTTCTTAAATTTCTTAATTTTTGTTAATCTACTTATAACACACGACCTGTGCGTCAAATTTCATAACGCTAGGTCAATTGAAAGTGGTCTCTTAATTTCGTAGATAAACCGACTCACACTTGAACAATTTCTTAAATTTTTAAAATTTCTGAATTTTTTGGTCATCTACATATAACACCCGACCTGTGTGCCAAATTTCATAACGCTAGGACAATTGGAAGTGGCCTAGAGGTTTTGATTACCGGTCAGTGAGTGAGTGAGTGAGTCAGTGCCAAAATTAGCTATTTTTACAGGCAGATATCTCAAGTTCTACCGAAGCTTTAACTATGAAATTTGGTGTACTGCTTAAGTACTTGTATATAATTACGTAGGTATAATTTTATCTTTGCACTCGCAATAGGCACTGAGCTACAGGGGGGTCAAAAGTGCGTCGAAACGGTTCGTGTAAGTAGTGCACGGCAAGCGCGCGGCCTGCTGGAACTTGGCCGCGCACGGCCGTGCGCTTTGATTCATCCGATCCGACCAAATGACGTCAACTACTAGGAATTTGGATTAACAAAATATAGTTAAAACGTGAGTGGAAGAACCAGATAACTAACATTTTGTAACATTTACTCATCTTTTACCTTATAATTTGAACTTACCTATTTCATCATCTGTCTAATCCTATAATATATTAATCTGGCTATATATAAAATCCTTTTTATAGAGGCGTTAGGACCGGGAAAATGAGTCATCTTCCCGGCCTTAACGCCTCCATTTATATGCAAGAAAAGGTAATTTTTAAACTGTTACTTACCTGCTTCTTCCACTCACGTCTTCTATACTACTTTATATTATGGGCCTAAATAATATGCAACGTAAAATATATTTTTAAGAAATTATATCGGAAAAGAGTATAAATATTATATTTGTTTATCATAACACATACTTGCTATAAGCTTCTGAATGGTGAAATAAAAATGTGGAAAGTTTAAAAAAAACTGATATAACAATTTTTATTAATACTACAAGCAAAAAGTTACATCAAACAACTTAAATGAATAAATTAGCAATTTATTATGATGATTAAAATATGTGGGATGATTATTATGATATTTAAAAACCAGTTATCATTACTTTGTTAACAATAATTAGAATAATAACGATTGCTAGTAGAGACATTATTGACTAGAATCCAAGAGCAACTAGTAAAGAATTTTAATTAATGGAATAATCTATTATGCATAATGTATTTTTATATACCTAATGAACTGACTTACATACTGCAGTAAATACTTTGAAATAGATAACATAATTATCTACTATTATTATAAGTGTAGCTGTCAGTAGCTCATACAGCAGACTTGTTATTAAAAGCTTCTTTTCCTCAACGGTTTTTATACTAACTCATATCTTAATAATTATAATATATTATTATAATAGTTTATTACAATAATATCAAATACTGTTGCTAGTGAGGTAGTAGGGTAGAAGTAAATCATTATTTTTTATTATTTATCTCAACCTCTTATATTTTGACTCCATATAACTTTTCTTTATAATTAACTAGCTGTTGCCCGCGACTTCAGCTTATAGCAATCGGTAGCTCCCGTTTCTATGTAGGTACTAGGTAGGCTATAACATTACTGCAACATTTCCACGACAGAGAATTGCTTCCGCGGTACGCATACTTCAAACTTCAAACTTCAATGTTTACAGACAGACGTTAAACTTATATTACCCCTCTTTTTGCGTTGGGGGTTAAAACTGGTGTCTAATTTCATCACAATACTTCTTTAAAAATCTCGAAAGGAAAACATGGATATTGGAATTTGGATTAATCCTTCTGAATAATTCGTACTACCGGTAGTACGACCTAGGTGACGTTCATCGCCATTTATTATGAATTATTATTGGAACTATCTTAATTTTAACAACATTACGTATGAACATCCCCTTACAACCCCTTTTTCCAGTTAAAAAGTAGCCTATGTCCTTTCTCAGGCTCTAGCCTTTCTGTGTACAAAATTTCATTACAATCGGTTGAGTAGCTTTGGCGTGAAAGCGAGACAGACAGACAGAGATACTTTCGCATTAATAATACTCCCCACACCGGTTTCGGTGACAGTGGCCGGTTTCATTGAAACCAGGCCAGGTACGCAGGAGTAATTTTATAGTGCCCAAGTGTGTGCGCAGTACACAAGAGCACTCTCTATTCCTTTACTCTCATAACCCAGTGGCACGGCAGACCGACACGACATCAGGCGCAGGACCGACTTTTTACATGCCCATCCGACGCATGGATCATCTTACTTATCAGACAATCAGGTGATCAGCCTGCATTGTCCTAACCAAACTTGGAAATAACATGTTTCCAATGCGGGAATCGAACCCACGACCTCCGAGTCAAGAGCGACGCTCTAGACCTGCGAAAGTAAGTAACGCCTCCGTGGTCCAGTGACCACGGAGGCGTTACTTACTTTCGCATTTATAATATTAGATTTATACATTTATAATATAGAAGTATAGATTTGACAGACCTTGATTTACTTAATTTAGGTAAAGATGTTACGTTTTTTATAAATTGTACTTAAATTAAAACGAAACTTTATATTCATAACTAAGATACGATCTCATAAGTTATAATAATATTATCCCTAACTCCTAATGTCCTTAGTAACAAAACTTGCGCTCGTCGAGAAACCAATTTAAGCTTCTCTATTTCTATATTCGTATAGGTCGTTTCTATATTCGTATAGTTCGTGGACCGTGGTAGCGCAAACAAGTTATAATTAAGTAGTTCAGCTTAATTCTTTCTTCTCACTAAACAGGCTATTGTATATTATATTATTATGTTATACATTCAAGGTGAACAAAGCGACCAGCGATTCATAAAACAAGTTCCCTTAACGAGACAGAGGAAATTATAACTATGTACAACATAATGATTTTAATAATAACAATAACATGTTGTTTTAAAGAAACAAAAAAAATCATTGTTGTTAATTAAACTCGTATTTTGTGGTTATTTAAAACGCTGCTAACTGTCGGATTATGTGGAAAAACTTGCCAAAATATTGTATGTTTACGAAAATATTGTTTGTTTACAAAATCATTGGATTAGGTATCTCAATATGCCTTCTAACTTCAGAGGTCAGATAGATATTATATATGCGAAAGTGTCTCTGTCTGTCTGTTACCTCTTCACGCCCAAACCGATGAACCGATTTCGCTGAAATTTGGTATGAAGATACTTTGAGTCCCGGGAAAGGACATAGGATACTTTTTATTCCGGAAAAATGTACGGTTCCCGCGCGATAAACCAATTTTGTTTCAATGGAGTTGCGGGCGTCATCTAGTAACTTATAAGTTTACCGGCAACACCGGCAATAATAGTCTAAGGCGGACTTGCGTATATCTGGGTTAAAGTTAACTCTGAGTTAAACATCATGTCATCTGTATCGCTCTTTAAAGTGAGTGACAGATATGAGTCAGAGTTAACTTTAACTCAGATCTGCGCAAGTGGGCCTAAGTTTATTATAATTCCCATTTCAGATCTTCCTTTTGGTGAGAGTGGAATTGAATACAGCGGATCCTGCGCCCAGGAAAGTTCCGAAGGTCTACAACGCTTTGATCACTTCCAACCAAAACCTGGAGCCCAGCAAAGCGTTCCCGGTGTACCAGCCAGTTCTGCATAATGCTCTGCCCTTCCCCTACCAGCCTGTTGTTTATGGAGACTACCCTTTGAGTCCGGTAAGTTCGGAATGTAGGAAAAGCTAGAAGAATACCAGATTTATATCAAAACGAAAGTAATAAAAACAACCTTAAGTCTTGGATATTATTGCGTGCGCTTTAAAACTTAGCTATTTGACGGTTATGTTGCTAAACATCAATCAGATGTTAATCAATAAGATTTAGGGCCTGTTTCATCACTTACTGATAAAGTGCCGGATAGGCTATCCACAACGTTTTTATAGATTCTCCATATTATACAACGATAGATTCTCCATACTTTGGGCCTGTTTCACCACTTCCTGATAAGTGCCGGATGGGTCCACAACTCCGGATAGGTCCATAACTTGACAGATAGAGTATGGAGAATATGTAAAAAAATTGTGGATAGCCTATCCGGCACTTTATCAGGAAGTTGTGAAACAGGCCCTTTATCTGTCAAGTTAAGTGGTGGATAGCCTATCCAACACTTATTAGGAAGTGGTGAAATAGGCCTTTAGTCGTTTCTAAAACTGTAGTACGTAGCTTCCATGTACTATATTTTCAGTTTTAAATTAAAACAGTACAGTACCTTTAAAATGTATAAAGAATTATTAATGATACTGCAGATATGGATCTGAATCTTAATTATTAGAGTTCTTAATAAAAATAAATATAACTAATTTTCGTTCAATTTATTATTATATTATTTGTCTAAAATATATCACATCTAATTTTTAGGGATTCCTGCCAGTGCCTTTACCAGCTGCGCCCGCACATCCAAACACGAAGACTGTAGAAACAAAGCCTGCGACTCCCGAACCGACAGTCACAGAAGCGGCGGTACCCGAAAACCCTGAACCAACAGCAGACTCAAACGCAGAGAAAGACAAGGATGTTCCTCCTCCACCGTCCACGGAATCTCCTATTCCTCTCAACCAGTTTGGTCTTCCTCCGCAAGTTCTACCGCTCGGCCGCATCAACCCTACCTACGCCATATCCCACATAAACCCCTACCCCGCCTACTCCTACTCTGGCTTTGGTCTATACGACCCATACTCTCCGTTTGGCTTGAACCCTCTGAATTTTGCGTCTTACCCTGTTTATGGTCCCCTGAACAATTTATTTCCTCAGTATTCTCCTAGCTTCGTTGCAAGGGAACCCCCGGCAGCTACGCCAGCTCCAGAGGCGGCTGATGGAAAATCCACCCCTCCTCCTGAACCTAGTGACCTCAATGTCCTCAATTATGCTCCGAAAGACCCGGCCATACCCAATGTACCTCCGCCGCCATTGCCGCAAGGAGGATTGAAATCTGATGAAAAATAAGTAAAACTAACGTTTAATGATATGCATCAGGTTTTTAGATATTATGACCTAAATTATGTTAGTCGAGGCGAGAGACATTTTGTGATATCAGTGAAATAATTAAGTATAAAATTTTAATTTTAAGACACATACAATAAATCAGAAAAAATAACTACCTATAGCTCAACATAAATAATGTTCGAATTCATTGTACTGTTAAAATTATCGCTAATCATCATTAATTATAGTGTATTTTTGTCTATTGCCGATTTTTATGTTCATTTTTTACCACCGATCGAATAAAAATTATTTCATTAGGGACACTGATAGTTCCTTAAAAATGTCAATGTCTGCCCTGCCGTCCATATCGAAAATATTTTAATAAAATATTAATCTTCCAGAAGCTATTATAAATATTGCCAATTAAATTTATGTCTAGTAAAAGTTTTAGATGTAAATAAATTATAGTAAATTATATGATAGATTTTATTTTTTGTTGCTGAATAATGTAATAGAAACTGTGTAATTTCGTCATTTAAAATTAAGATTAATTATTGTTTTCAGAAAATACTTAAGAAAATATTTTAAGGTTTAACATAATATTCTAAGGCCCACTTGCGCCAATCTGGGTTAAAGTTAACTCTGAGTTAAGCATCATGTCATATCTGTCACTCACCAAGTCAGTGATAGAGATGACATGATGTTTAACTCAGAGTTAACTTTAACCCAGATTGGCGCAAGTGGGCCTTAGTTCCTTTTCATAAGAACAAATGATTGAAGTTAGATATATTTTGTATTATAAATTATAAAATTTATAATCGAAACAAAACATTTGTTGGATTTTTTAAATATTTTTTTAATGAGCTTATAGGATTATTTGTAATAAAATTATTGATATATTTTATTTCAAAATAATAACGACCTTCAATTTAATAAACCGTTGATAGAAAATGTATGTAGATTTTGTCAAACTCGTCATATATAAAATATTAATTTAATGTCTATAAGTGCTGCTGTAAAAGGTCGTTGAATAATCGGCCAAGTGCGAGTCGGACTCGCGCACGAAGGGTTCCGTACCGGTATAGAGCGAAAGTAGACAAAACATTGTGTTTTTTGTATGGGAGCCCCCCTTTAATATTTACTTTATTTTAATTTTATTATTAATTATTAAAGTACAAATACAATTGAGGATTTTGTGAAAATTTAAAGTGCGTAGCTGTTACCATTATTGATTACGAGCAAAAAAGGCCAAGAAATCACGTTTCTTGTATGGGAGCCCCCCTTAAAAATAAAATTTATTTTATTTTTAGTATTTGTTGTTATAGCGGCAACAGATATACACAATCTGTGAAAATTTCAGAAGTCTAGCTATAGCGGTTCTTGAGATACAGCCTGGAGACATACAGACAGACGGACAGACGGACAGACATCGAAGTCTTAGTAATAGGGTCCCGTTTTTACCATTTGGGTACGGAACCCTAAAAAGGAAAATTAAATCAATAACAATGTTTGCTCTGCTAAAAGCGCTCTTTGTCGAGTGGCAGGCAAAATATTATACTCTATTGTGCTACGAAATCAATGGATATGATAGTGATAGCCGGAACATAGTGACGGTGTGAACAAGCTGATTACACATATAACTAAATATACACAGGATGACACAACTGTATTCCGAATAATTCATTAAAAAAATGTATGAGGATCATTTTTGAAAGCACCAAGAGCAAGTGGAAGTGCAAAAATCATAAAAAGTTATGAATAACTTGAGATAAAATTCAAACATCAAAATTTTTTATTTAAGTCTCATTGCTTGCAGACGCGGCTTGCAGATGAGGATAGAGAGCTTTGTATAACTAGCAGTCTACACAAAGTCTGATCAGCAAGGAGAGAGAATCAAACATCAAAATTATACCTAACTATTAGGGCCTGTTTCACCACTTTCTCTTAAGTGCCAAATAAGCTATTTACAACTTTTTTGACAGATACTCCATAGTTCATCTGTCAAGTTAAGTGGTGGATAGCCTATTCTACACTTATCAGGAAGTGATGAAACAGGCACTTGAAGTACAATATTACTAATGAATAAAGAGTTGTTAATAATTACTGCCAATCCATAGCTATTGGTCCGTAAAAGTATATGTCCCAGTCCATCCCACCCACCATATCAGAAGGGATGTACCACTCGTAGAAGAAATACTTGAACCGCTTCCTGCTGTGACAATACACTATACGAGGGACACACATTTGAAAGTTGTATGCGGTGCTCCGAAACAAATCCTCCTCGAAAGACCTCGCTCTCAATACTATGCAAGTCGGTATCCTTGGTATTTTCAGCCATTCCTGGGGACAAAATCATAAAAAATGTCACCAACATCTGTTATAGTTAATTGTCGATTAAATATTGTTCTTGTTTTTCGTGAGCGGGGTATGGTCTCAAGACAACACTTATTTGAGGGTTGAGACTTACCTAAATTACGTTCAATCGAATTATTATCACGAAATTTTGGACACTGCGCTGACAAAATTATTATCATCGCAAGCGTAAAGCAGAATCAGTCCCTCAATTAACTTACCCGTATAATAATTTTCCCCAGGACGTCCATGTGTCCCTTGTGTACGTGAGCGTACAGTCGGATGTCAGGTCTCTTGCAGTCCCCGAACGTGTAGTCGCTATGTATCACCACTGAAAATGTGATAATAATAAACTTACAGAATAGAATAGAAAAAGATGAATCCGTACCATCAACGGAATTGATTCCTAGGCAGTTGACAGACCGACGCCATTTGGTCGGAACATGTCAATCCAATGTCGGCTGGGTTTGACGTATCGCGACCAACTACGTAGATCCCCCATCTGCCTAGGAATCAATTTCTCTGATAGTACAAATATAAAAACTAAACATACATTAAAAACATAATGCATGGAAAAAATATATTATGTACCTACTACTACTATCAGAGCAGTTGATTCATAAGGCAGATGGCGTACCTAACTACCTACGTAATTTGGTGGCATAAATATCAAATCAAAATCAAGCCGACAGCTTACGACTAATACTAAATAGACATACGCCGACCAAATGACGTAAGTCCGCCATCTGCCTAAGAATCAATTTCTTCGATGGTACAATAAACGTAATTGCTATAACAGTAGTTTCTATCCTAGATATCCCTTAACTTTGAAATACAATAAACATAACTTATAATATACAGAATGCAATTAAACCTTCCTGCCAAATTTTGATATATTGATCCTTGTTTTAATAAAAATACACGTATTTTTTCTTTTATAATCACTCAGTACTAAAATGTTGAGAAATAGCTTTCAAAAGTTATCCTAATAGACACTAGAATTAATGGACACGACGCGTCGCCCGCGCGTGTCTAACCCCGCGCGCGCGCCTCCCCCGCGTCACCCCTGCTCATTTCCCTGCGCCGTGAGTGACCGTTCTGCAACGATTTAAAATGCGATAAAATATGTTATTAAAAAAATAACACCCAATTTTTTTAGTTAAATACTAAATAGACTATTAAGAGGCCGGGTCGGGCCGGTTTTGTCTATTTTTTGGTGTTTAAATATTTAGTAGTAAATTTACTAAAAAATATTTAAACAAAAATTTTTTTTTAGTATTTAAATATTTTGTAAAAAAAATTTGTTCAGGACCCTAGGTAATTACTATCTTAAGCTGAAAAATAACTCAAACATGTTAAATATTTTCGTATGAGAAAATGATTTTGGTATTAAGAATGTATGAAAATTTCGAGGGTACCCCGTGCCCTTAATGATACCTAAGCCCTGGAAAAAAATTGACAGGAAGGTTTAATTGCACCCTGTATAGATTAACGCCTTAAAAATACACATTAATAATACAAAATCTCTGCCAAATAGACAAAGATAGCGAACCTTGAATAGATATGCAGACTATGCTAAAATATATCTTTATTAGTAAGGTGCAAGATGTTTATGCCATTTTAAGAAAATTCCACCAATGCTGTTATTGACATTACATAGTAATTATTTACATGCCATCTCAAAAGGTGAATTGTGAGCTTAACAGAAAAGGAACTTGAAATTCCTTCGTATGCTAATATTTTACAGATAGGTAGATATATAAAAAATATAGAATTAAGAAAAGTTTTCTTACTTTCTTGTTGAGGACTGCCAATTAAAGTGATATCACTCAATGAAGTAAAGTATTGCCAACACGTGACTGACGATGCTGAAACATTATTCATGCTACTTTTTATAAATTTTATTATGAAAAAATACATATAAAAATATTATATTTTCTTAACAAAATTACTATACTGTTTTGTTTCTTAACTTGTTAAAATTAATTTAGAGTTTATTGTTGCTCATACCAAAAGTAATAACAACAAGTATTCGAAAGTACATGTTCTATTCTATTATTTTTTTCAGACATCTGCAAATGAATTCCAGACTATAATAAAAACTACTTTTGACTCCAGTCATATAAGTTGTATAATTTTTATACAAACATATTATTATGATTAAATACGGTTATCACAATGGACAGAATAACAATAAATATTATTATTTACATTATTTCTGTTACTAATCATAAGTATTAGCTGCGGAAAACTGACCAGCATTCACCAACAACACCATGTATCTACATATTGCGTAGATACATCAGCGTTAATATTAGAGATAGAACATGTCAAAAGCTTTCCAATAAATCACAGTTAGTAAGCCCACTGTGATGAAAGTGCACAATTTTACGGTTCTATAACCACGGCATTAGGCATAGTAAGAACTAGCAGTGTTTATCAACATGTCGATAGCACTATTTACGAAACTTGTTTGCCTAAATATTCATCTCAGTTTAGCGGTAATCAAAATTTTATTTGTGGTGTAAAATAAGGGTCGCAAGGGAGGATGCTAAATAAAATATGTTTGCAGATTTGTCCGCGAGAGGAGACAAACGTCGGTGTGAGTGTGGTGTGGCCCGAGAGCTCACCAGGAAGCAACATTACGTCAGAGCCAGCCTGCTTTCACGACGCGCACGTGGTGAGAAGGAGCTGTATCGACACACAATGGATGCCGCCGGCAAGCGAGCTCAGCACGTGCGATACACAAAATAATTATTCGGCGACGTGTCCTCCGAGTTTTTACGAAATCTCGAAAAATATTGATGACTTTTGCTACCAAATCAGTCCATCGTCGTCGTGGGATTATCCTTGCTTGAAAAACGGCGGAGCTGCAGTCATCACGGAATTTGAAGACGAAGACGTTGATGATTTATTGGCTTCGCTAAAAAGACAAAATGTTTCGAGATACTTCTGGCTTCCAGGCCGACGGGCGGGAATATTCTCTTCAATGACCTGGTACGTGTCTGGACCTAATTGGGGAAGAAGTGTGGAAAGTAAAAATAAGCTCAAGATAAGTACTTCCATATTTAAAAATTGCCTACTTCTTGATATTCAGGAACAAATTATAATTGCCGATTTCTGTTCAATGGAATACCCAAGTTTATGTTTCTACGTGAACGACATTTACTATCCGGCTAGATGCCCCCAAAACTACTACGCTGTACGTTATATGAAAGATACTGGAGTGTGTCTCGGTATTGAGCGTTCCGAAAGCAGCCTGAGTTTTGACGAATTTCAAGTCGAAAAATGCAAAACTGCAATGGGCAATGCGGACAATAGCGAACTGATAAGATTTATTTTCAAGAAAATTGGGAAAGAAAATAATTTAGCCGATAACGAGTGGTGTTGGTTCTCGAAAATGGCTACTTCTATTTTAGTTTATCAAAATAATCAATCATCAACAGAGAACGCAACAGAAATATCTTACGTACCGATATCGATAAATAATGCTGGAATGCTAAATGTAATGGACTCTTCAGCAATGTTACCGTGTATGGCGTGTCAGAGTGAGGTAAATTATGACACAACAGAGCTAATCTTTGAATACATTGAAAACGAAAATGCGATGTATCTCACGATTTACTACCCGTCCGGACTCTGGAAGTACGACACATATGACACCGGTATACAATGCTTTTCTGATGCTTCTGGAACTGTTCACGTTATAGACATGACTGACATACCGGAGCTAACAAACGACAATGGCAAATCATCATCAAATGTAGAAAAAGCTACTTATAGAATCAACCCTGTCACGAGTAGTCCAGCACAGTATTGGTGTGAAGGCCATTCGAAAAATTTCTCTTTGATTTCGACGGAGAAAATTGTTGTCAATCCCAAATATGGTGAAATTTACGTATTCGCACTTGTTTTGGAACTTTACATAGCAATTAGTGATGTACAACATCAGCTAGAGACAGAAATTTATACTCTTTCTAATAACCTACAGCAAGTATTTGTAGGAAGTCAAGCACTGATTATGGAATTACTTAGTTATTCTGATGAGGTTTTGATGGTTCTAGTACATTTGCATGTACCAGTAGAGGAATCTTTTAAGTTTAACGACACGAATTTTCTAAATTTGTACAAACAATTATTACATTTAGCCGAAACAGAGCTCCAAAAATTTAACTACACGCTTACGAATTTAACAAGTTCGATGTATTGTTTACCGACGACCACTACAGATCAATTGATGACATTGGACTGGGAAGCAATGCCTATAGGCCAAATTGCAGCTCCAAAACAATTTTGCTTACAAAATAATGGTCTTCCCGTAAGACGATTGTGTGGTGGTTCATACCGTCTAGGTGGTAAATGGGGAAAGGTAGAGGGAGCTTGCGATATGACTTATTCACCATCTTCAGCGACCACATTTCTATACAACTTTGTAAAGGGGCAAGTGCCTGAACAGTATATATATAATTTTATTACGTCTGGGCTTAGATATGTATTAAATGACATAAATATTATTATCCCAGCAGATATATACTATCTGGCAGTGTCATTACAACATTTTTTGAGGTTAAGTGAGAATAATGAAACGTCAATGGATACTGGAAGCATAGGTAACATAGCATGGGCTATGAATAGATTAATGATTCTCAACAATAATTACTTACGCTTAGCTCAAACGCTAAATTCTACTAATATTATTCTTGACACTATAAACAACATTATTGAATTAATAACCGTTAAACATTTGAAATCAGAAAGACGTTATATAAAAAAACATTATGACTATGCTGTTGAGCCGCAATTTATAATTCAAGTTACGTATCCAAAAGTAAACAACATAAGTGGTATAGCAGTGATACAAAACTCAAGTTCAAAAGGTTTTAAAGGTGTAGAAATATTACCCTTATACCAGAATGCTTCACTTGAAGATATTTTGTCTATAGACAATTTGGAAATAGCTGCCTGGTTGCCAAATTTGGTCATAAGATCACTTTTGAAAAATACTAATGAAAGTAATGAAGAAAGTGAAAAAGATACTGATCTTCATGTCATCATTAACATTTTTTATAACGATGCTATGTTCCAAGAATTAAATTCAAACAAATTCATAGTAAATAGTCGTATAATAGGTATGTCTATTCCAGGATACATACCAAATTTAAAGCATCCAATCTCTCTTATTTTTAAAGATATTCATTTTACTAAAGATGCAAAACACTGTGCATATTGGGAATTTCATCCTGATAATAGAATTAACACTCCCGGACATTGGTCTAATCGCGGTTGCTATTACAAGTATACGAAAAACAATTTAACTGTATGCGATTGCTATCATTTGACTAATTTTGGACAACTTCTTTTTTTGGGACAGTCTTTTCCTAATAATAATTCCAATAGTAGATCTGAAAGTCACAATAGAAACTTAAATATTATATCTTTAGTTGGTAGCTTCTTATCGTTATTGGGAATTTTTGTAATTTATATCACAGCGACGTTATTCAATAAATGGAGACAAAAAGCAGGCACGAAGATTTTATTAAATTTATCGGGAGCAATAGCATTACCTTTAGTTTTTATGGTTATATTTAATTTAGGTAATAAAGCATTTAGGCCACCCAGTGATGAAAACGGCAGTCGAAAAATCTTTATTGTATGCATTACGTTAGGAGCTCTTTTGCATTATTCTGTACTTGCAAGTTTTATGTGGATGTTAATTACAGCAGTTTTACAATTTATACGCTATGTGAGGGTTTTAGGAGTTCGCCGGCCGTCGAGATTTGTAATGAAATTTACTTTAATTGGTTGGGGCTTGCCTATTGTACCAGTCATTGTCACCTTAATTTTAGACAAAGAAAATTATATTCCAAGCAATTTACCTGATAACATTTGCTATCCAACTGGGCTTTACCTAATATTTGGTATTGTTGTACCCATTTGTCTTATACTTTTAGTGAATGTTATTCTTTATGTGTTGGTTATGTGCTCGATTTCACGTGGACCTGATGGTAAAGTGAGGTCTGTCGATATGGATCTCATTGGAGCTCAGTTTAGGTTGTCGGTATTTCTATTCTTTTTATTAGGTCTCACGTGGATATTTGGCTTATTCTCTTTTTCTAACAACAGCATGTGGTCTTATCTATTTTGTCTTACATCTACTCTACAAGGATTTGTACTCTTCGTATATTTTATTATTTGTGATCCTGAAACTAGAAATTTGTGGTTCTCTTTGATGACTAGGTCAGGATCGAATTCAAAATCAAGAGAAAGTATTACGAGTATAAGTAGTGGATAGATTTTAAAATTAACATCAGCCTATTGTTTTAGGACAACAACTCTTAATTCTCGAGCAGCAACGTTTGTAAATTGAATAATGTTTGCAAATACTATCAATTTGTTGTGAATTCTTTCAAAAGCCAGATCTTTTGGTATTAATCATACAGAATGCAGATTGTGATTGTGTGTATTTTATATGTTATTTTAACTCGTAAGTACAGTTATTGTTATAAGGCTTACTAAGTTTCTAGTTGTAGAGATAAACATTGTTTTTTATTAAAAATTTAAATGTGATTGACTTGTTTTAATTCAGTTTTCATGGAATGTTTAAGGTATACACAAAAACTACTAATTTAATAATACTTCAAGACAACGTATATTTTTTAATTTCTGAATTTAGTGATCATATAAATAAATGTGAACTGTTTTATTTTCCTGTTCTGAGGTTTTACATTATTATATAATAACAAAGTATTAATTATTTTAAGTACACACATGCGTAAGCTGGCGAGCCATACCGGCGAATCAAGCAGTATTCGCTGCCAGATCAGGAGACATACAAATGATCGAGGATGCTAAATTACCAAGAGGTATCTACCACTTTCTGTCTAGAACAAATGTTATTTCTGTACGTAAGAACTCGTCTCAACCAATTTTGATTTCAGATTCTCTGGATCAAATTCATAAGTTTGGGTACTGCACGCGAGACACGGTGCAAAGGGCGTACCTACGGAAGTCAGTAAATGTAACTTTATCGACATATCAGGATACACAACTGACTTACATTTATGTATGTGTGTAAAAATATGCTTTACTCAATATTACACTTATTTGCCACCACTCACCAGGCTAAAAATCTTCAGTCTTCCAGTACCAAATCTTGTCATAGCCACAGAATAGATAATAGTACGCCATAGCTAGAGCAAGAAATCAAAAAAATTTGCTGTACTCCATAAAAAATTTACTAAGTTAGACACTTATTATACAAACAAAAAATCCTCTAATTTCATTCCCTGGTGAATATACTTATATCTTTAAATTAGATTTTTATACAGTGCCATTTCATTACAGCTTTTAGAAAGAAAGGAGACTATAAGGTTTTTCCAGTGCATCGTTATGAAATCCTACGTTCCTGAGAAATTCCTTTTCCTCAAGAGCAACCTCCACCTCTACTACTGCCAAGGGATAGCGTTCGTCTTGATGATGAATACCATCAACAGATACGAAATACACGAGTTCTTCTTAGGCCCTAAATTAAATATGCCTATGAACTTTGTATTCGAGTTCTATCATCCTGAATACGTGACTGGAAACCGACCCGCAAAGATATAAATAATAATAAACTTGCATTCGACTCAAAGCATTTTCACCGAAGAGAATATTTTACGGGAAAAGCATTTAATAATGCCAATAAATTATACTGCAATAGATCAGTGTAGTTTTTTTACCTTTTCATTTTGTTTCTGTTATTATTGAAATTATCTCTTAACCCACGGTTACCTTATGACATAAATATAACAATAAGATTTCAAATTCTGGTTATTTTTATAATTATTAGAATTTTATATATTCTAACATCAATATATCAAAGAGAAAAACGAAAAATAAAACAGGGCACTTGATGGGATAAACGCACCGATAATTTTTAGTGTACTTATTTATATATTATTATTACCACAGTAATATTAAGTAAAAAATAGTACTAGTTTAATTTAATGAAATCAGAATTACCTTTGTCTCTATTCAAATCATTAATAATTTCAATCCTTTGAACGTAAATTTTATTACGTATATCAACATGAAAAATTATTATCGGGACAACATAATATTTTGCATTTAAAATTAAGACGTGTACTGATAATAATATTTTAATACTCTAGCCACTAGTGAATCAAGTATAGTAACTTTTTTCAGCATAATTTGAGAAACATTTTAAGACATTTTAAATACTTTATCCTTATTTTTTACTAGTTAGTAGGATTAAGATTTAAGATTGTTGAAAAATAAATATTATAAAAGGGTTTGTCTGTCAATAAAAATGTTTTGCCTTACATTCCTTTCGTTGTATATTGATTTACATAACAGGTGTTGTTCAAAACATGGAGTTTACAAGAATTATCCGACAGAAACGCATTCTTCAAAGATGAGTCGCTTGGTATCAATTGTTACACGTTCACTTAGAAATAAAATTAGATTTTACTTGAATTTAGGTAAAACTTTCATTCCACCATTTTGTATCTTGGGTGAAGCCCTTTATAACTAAAGTAGTACAGTGTATATTTTAAAGAATTTATTTTAACGTTAAGATTATTTTTCAGTTCTGCTCTTTATCTTATTTTCGATCAGTGATTCTGAGATTCGGGATTTTTCGAATTGCCACGACAATTTTGACTTGAAACCTAAGGATGGGATTTTAAAGGAGCACACGTTTACCTGGTTGGGGTTCGTTCAATATCTACACGGTAATATTAGTGCTCTCAGATTTATTTTTATATTTAATAAGTTATAAACCTTTACGGCCTTACTAATAAACGTTGTATAAGCTTTGAATAGTTATACAGTGTTTTGTTCCTGTCACACAAGTGACATTTGTAATTGGATTGAAGAAGACAAAACACTGAATAACTATTCAAAGCTTATACAGCGTTTATTAGTAAGGGGGTAAATGATTATGATTGTATACTGCAAAGTTTCAAAGACATCTACAGATCATTCCTGACCACAGTAAATCAACTTTGTAGTTGGCTTGGATAACAAAATTATCTCTTGCAGTTACTACAGGCCTTCCGCACCACAGCAAGGCCCCACGAGTCGTTCTCATCCACAAACAATATACGTTGGCTGTGGCTACAGACATGTTAGTTTTACCAAGAAACTATAAACTGTAAGTATAGAAAAGACATTTGAGTTCAAAACATTATCAAAAATGTACTAAAGATCACTTTGCATTGCTACATGGCGCTTTGCTTTTTATATGAGCAAAATAGTGAATCCAACTGAATAGCAACACAACGAAGGAAAAGTCTGCCAATTCAATTATTATTTTTTGGGTCATAATATATTAGAGTACAGTTTTAAATAACTCACTTGTAAACCATCGCATCGAATCACATCGTCACAATGATCATAGTAATCAATGACCCTTAGATCTACTTGCTCAAATCTGGTATAAAGTTATCCCTTGATTAAATACCATGTCGTTGTTCTGATATTAGCGGGAAGATGATATTTGGAGACTACGAGCAGGAGGAGTTGTCGTGCAACCTCACCTACAGCCAGGTGAAGATGGGCGAGCATTGCCCTCGGGCGTACCTGGAGATCCCCATCATCAGCATTGTACCCCATCCCGAGTACACCAGGTAAGCTATAATACAGTGTGTAACAAAAATAAGTGATAATACTTTAGGATGTGTGTGTTCCTTGTAGAGAGTTCACTGTGAAAGTAGCGGCGCTGAAGATGATTTTTTTTCACTTTTGTATGGGCAAGGGCCCGAGCGTCACGACTCACGAGTTTCCCCATACAAAAGTGAAAAAAAATTTTGGTCTTTCAGCGCTGCACTTTCACAGTGAACTCTCTACAAGGAACAGGTACACACCGTAAAGTATTATCACAATGTAACAATATTTTTGTTACACCCTGTAGAGTATAGATGGACTTGAAAATATATTAAAATGATTTAACTTCTTCTACTTGATTTGTTACTACAAACTGCAGGACGATAACAATGTACTATCTCAGATGTTGATTCATAGGCATATTATGGGGAATAATTATTGTTTCTACGATGGTACACAATTTTTATGACACGATCAAATGTGTATTTTCAAATACCTGCAGTTATAACTGCAGACCGTATTATAATTATATGTAGATACCTTAGTGAGATAATGAAATAGATATTAAAGACTTCTTTGCCTATAGATTTAGAGTTGGAAACAGCTTGGCCATAGTGAAGCTCCTTAGCCCTGTAAAATCAGGTAAGACTTATTCGCAAAATTATTATAATATTATTATATTTTGAAGCTCCTAATTTTTTTTTATTATAAGACTGTATATTTTATGTTTATTGAATAAAGTCAACTAGTAGAACCTTATATTATTGTCTTCAGTTATGCGATCTGGCATTACAAATAAAATTATTATCTTAAAATTAGTATTTTAATTCATAAGTGTTGTAACTTTGAGTACTTCTGTAGTTTTATTTTAGTCCTAGGACTGAGAAACGTACAAAATATTCACAATATTATTATTACAGAATACATGATACCAGTATGCTTGCCAAGTGTAACCGAACGTGAGAGGAAAAAGAAACAAAGATATGTATTTATGATTGATTATATAAGTTGTGAGTATTACAAGTATCTTCTAGTCTGAGAGTAACATTATTAATATTAGGGAGCATATCCATACTACGTGACCTACTTTTTAAAATTTTTTGACCCCCTCCCTCCCCCTGGTGACCACGCGTAGTATATGCCAAGGACCCCCCCCCCCCTAAAATGTTCACGTGGTATTGACAAGAATAATTTTTTATCATTTTGTAAGTAGAAAGAGTGAAATGGCGAGAAAAAAATTTTTCGTATGACGTTTCTCTCGGCGAAATTGACTACGTGACAAATATATCTAGACCCCCTCCCCCCCCCCCCCCCCCCTCTTGTGACTGAGCGTAGTATTTTGAAGACCCCCCTCCCCCCTTAAATGGGTCACGTAGTATGGGTATGTTCCCTTACCTATATTGTTCAATTAATTGGAATGGAACTTTCGAGCCTAAAGTGAAGTTAAAGTCCATAGCTTCCTCTGCATAATATAAGCCCTTCTTCTGCATTATTATTATGGTCTTTTTCTGTCTGCTGCTTCGAAAGGTAAAAATCGATCTGTCTGTTACCACTTCAAGCCCAAACCGCTGAACCAATTTTGCTGAATTTTAGTATGGATATACTTTGAGCCCCGGGAAAGGACATGGGATACTTTTTATTCCGGGAAAATGTACGGTTCTCGCGCGATAAACGATTTTCGGCGCAACGGAGTTGCAGACGTCATCTACGAGTAGTATTGTGTGTATAATCTAAAAATTTACAATATTCACTTTATGTGCTTTCTGTACGAATATTTTCTTCTGTTTTATTTTTACTTCTTCTGTATGTTGTACCTTGACTTTACCGTTGTACCTATCAAAATATATTTACGTCAGTATCTTATCTTCTCGTTGGCGATCTGCAAAAACATTTTGTATTCCACATCGTTCTGCGTGCATGCTTTATAAATCTATGCATGTCTTGATAAATATATTCCTTTAGGGCTGTTCGGACCGTGAGTTTTAGTTTAAGTTCAATGCCTTCAATTTATTTGTAGTGGTACCACGAGATTTTGATAACGAAAAGATGGGTAAGAAAACTTTGAAAATGTATACTCATAAAGAGTGCAGACGACATCGCATGCGCAGTGTAAGTACCAAATTTATTTAAAGTACTTAATTTGCTAAGAATAACATTGTACCATTGTTGTATCAATAGAATAGAAAATTCTATAATTGCACAACTTAAAACTAAACTCAGTTAAAATACAATACAGACAATACTATATTTACAAGTAGGGGGTCTTTGTTCTTACTGCTAACAGCAGTTTCTACTAGACGACGTTTACTTTGTAGTATATATGTATTATGTTTAGTATACTTTTATTGAATTAAATATGCCTACGTTTTTAAAATAGCAATAGTGTTATTAAATTTGAAGAAGCTTGTTCGCCGATGTCTACAAATGAACACCAATGTTTCAGAAACTAGGAAGCGAAGGTGTCACCCACGTGTTATGCAGCTCCGGATGTGGAGTTCGTCCAGGGTCGCCCATCATCAGCCACACCTTCGAGGGAACCTTCGAGGTGTTGGAGCTTTTTTATTTATTTTTTATTAATAACATAATATAATAATATACAACTGTTTCTATTAGATATTGCAACAACTTTACATCTCTACATTTGTACGAATACAATTAAAAATGTTTTTAAAAACTATTCTACGGCATAAATTAACTTAAAATATTACAAACTAACATTAATCATATTTTATAACAAATAACTTACAGCTATTAATTAAAGTAATAATTACTAACATCTATACTTAATAATAATTTCAGAACATTCATCCAGGCACGCATTAACACACAGACTGTTACATACTCTACATAGTTACAATATTGTTGCTTTTCCGTTTTATTAGGTGTTGGGTCTAGCCGCTGGTGGTGGTCCCTGTACTAGAAGATCCATGAGGAACCGTCTGAACAGGGAGCCGCCTCTCTACGTCGACGTGTACCCGTACACCTCCTGGATCATCAACTACATCACTGCTCAGATACTCCCCAGGCCGTATCCTGATAACTTCGTCCTAGCTGATCATGGCACACGTAAGCTAAATAACCTTCGAAAGGTATGTCTATGTTGAGCTTTTGCACTGAGAGAACAATACTGTACAGTGTACATAATCATTAAGTGTTACATTCTCGAACTCTGTGTCCAGTGTCCAATAAATTATTGTATGAATTATGCCATGATATGAGTTCTTCTTGTCAGAAGATTGTACAAAACAGTCCAAAGGTTCGGTTAGGTTGTTTTTAACTTTTTTTTTGCTTTCAGTGTGCTTAAAAGCCTGTAAAAGAGATATTCATTCGTTTCTAATATACACGTATAACTGTTTTACTTTACGTTAGTGTGTTACCAAAACACAGCATGCAAATCAAGTTCATGCTCTGTTTTGATAAGGTTGTGATAAAATCGCGCAATATCAGGTTATCTTATCAATATTAAAACTATGACATAAAAGTTGTGGATTGTTATTAGTAATATTATCTAACATATTACGGCATCGAAAGTACGCTTGTGTAAAGTAAAGCTTAAATATACATGCTATGCTAATAGCATAATATAAGCGAGACTAGCTAGAGCGCTAACTGCTAAGTCAATTGAAATATTGGCAATGGATAAGCCGATGTTGATAATAATATAAATTCAAATCACCAAAACTATTGAGACTATTTGGTTACGTCAAACCCATCCGACCGATCACAGTTAACATTGAATTGACATAAGCTGACCACATGATGTAGGTCCGTCAACTGCCCAGGAATAAATTTCCTTGATGGTACAATGTACACTTCACACTGTCCGAGTCTACAAGTTTGTATGCGCCTTGACTCGAGTGTCATACTTTCGCAGAATAAAGCAATAGCAGTTTTAGCAAGTCCATTTCTATAAACTGTGTCTTTGTCTACAAGCACTTCGGGTGAGTCACCCGTGATGGGTAGCTGTCACACCCGTAGCTGTAGTGATCTCCAATCCCTATTTATTATAGGAGACCGATCAACAAGCCTTGCCGGATCGATCCTCCAACCCGCATATTTACTATCTCTTTATTTACACGACTTTTATACATTAGGTATTATAACTTCGGCGGTATTTTTATAGGTATGGGAATAAACCGCGAGTACCTCCGTACAAGACGCAAGCAGCAGCAGGGATGGCGGGCCCGGACGTACGTGACGGGGGACGACTGCTTCAAGAGCATCAAGAAACAGAGGAGAGCAGCACTCTTCTACTCCGAGAAGTTCGAAGTCAATGGAAACACTGCTTCAAAATTGAATATTATTATGTCGGTCAGTCTTTACCTGTTTTCTACATTTGGGATATTTATACTGAACATGAGGTTTGAGATAAAATTGAATATAAAACTATATTCAATTTTATCTCAAAATATTATGTCGTTTTGTGAGAAGTACGTCTATTACCTCATCTCCTGTCTAGAAAAGAGTCGTCCTTGTGTAGAATTTCGTCACAAAATTGATTTTACCATCTTATAGACTCACAGATGATAAGATCGTCGATCGAGAAGTTTGTAGGTTGTAATGGTTTATCCTGACTAGATAGTCAGTCAGGATATCTTGTAATCATAAATTTTTAGTATGTATTTATCCTGACTGACTATCTAGTCAGGATAAATACATATTAAAATTTATGATTACAAGATTCATCTTGATATTAAGGAGAGGTAGTACAAGAAACGGACGATTTTCAAGATTTAAACGGGACAGGAGACATAAAAATAATTTAAATTCTGAAAAAAATATATTAAGTATGTGTTAAGGATCTAACACATTAGGATTCATATTCCATTACACAATATCATGAACTCCACTCGATAGAAAAAAAATCCCAAAGTTACCTCTTCTTTTAACGAAATTGCCATACTATGTCCAAATTATTTAGAAAATAAATTAATATAGAAAAAAAATCCCAAAGTTACCTCTTCTTTTAACGAAATTGCCATACTATGTCCAAATTATTTGGAATTTTTAGATAATTTTTGAACTGAATTAAAGACAAAGAATATATCTAGGGCGGTTGCTTTATTTGACTCGATTTTATTGTTGTATAAATATATTGTTGTATATTGTGTAATGGAATATGAATTCCAATGTGTTAGATTCTTAACTAACACATTTTTTTTTTTCAGAATTTAAATTACTATATTTTTATGTATCCTGTCCCGTTTAAATCTTGAAAATCATCCATTTCTTGTACTACCTCCCCTTAAGTAAGAAGTCTCATTTTATTTTCAGATATCAGCTGGCATCGAAACCACCATAGTCTGTGTGCGTATGCTTCTACCTAATCGTTTAGTCGTACCCACGATTCTTGGTGTGGGCGGATACAACATCACCGTTTCATTATACAGCAAATGGTTTCCAACCAAATACTACTTTTCCCTTGGACTGTACGGCAAGAATACCACTAATAGGGACTACATGAAATGGTACGACGAAAGAAAGCCAGGCTTCTGGTAAATTACCAAAAATTTTGAATAAAATTTTAACTTGCTTATCAAATTATTATATTATTAAAAGATCAACCCATAACCAATATTTATAAGTACCCTTAAGTAATAATAACAATAAATAAGTTCTATTTACAAAGGCGCAAATGAGTTTCCGAAAAAATTTGAATATTTTATTTGTAATAGGCATAGATTTAGGCGGATTCAACAGAGATTGTGTCTTCGTCATTTAGGCCTTGGTCGTTGTTGTCGGCGGAGGGGAAGTTCTGTGGGGGGGCGGCGCTGGGGTAGGACGGCATCTGCTGGTCAGCCGGGTTGGGGTAGGACGGTTGTTGAGCTGGAGCATTTGTAGGAGGTAAGTAGTCGTTGCCCGGGGCCTGAGGCTGGGGCGCAAACGTCTGCTGTTCAGGGAACTCAGCTGAGTCAACTACAGCGGTATCCTCGTCCCCTCGAACCGGAGCTTCTGTCTGGGGTCGTTGAACTGGGGAGACGGGGGCGACGGGAGCAGGCGAGAGAGTCGGGTAGAGAAGAGATGTGGTCGGGTAGTAAGCCGGTGCGACGATCGGCCTGTAGGCTTGTATCTGCTGTGGGAAGTAGTGGCTCACTGGGATCTGATAGCTCTGGTAGCTGATCTGGGGTTGGTATCCGAATGCGAGTGATGATGGTGCCTGCAAAGTTAATCAGCTTGTTAATATGAAGTTTTGTAGTAGCCAGTAGGAATCAACTTTCTCAGATGCGTGAGATTAAGCGATCTACTGCCATTAAGAAGTTGTCTTAATTCCCAAATAGTTAATACTTCTGTATATTAGCAGGCCATACTTCATACAAAAGGTTGTTCCGCATTCAAAAACAAATGTTATTAAGATGAATTACGACTGTTGAAAGAAACGTACTCCAATTAAAATAGGCAAATAAAGTACCGCGGAAAAATGCGGTTGGCATTTAAAAGGACTATTTTTAAAGTGCTAGGACGTTTACTTTACAGACGGCAATTAGTTAAAGCCTGAAGAAGTTATAGATTAAAATGTCAGTAGTTTAAATAGTAAAAGTATAATAAAGGTACAAGTTGGAACCGAGCGACACGTCGCTACTGCAGACGACGTGTCATCGCGACACTACTGGATTTTGACTATTTCAATGAAATATTCTCCGAAGCTAGCGACACAAAGCCAGCGACACTTATTCATAGAAATACATAGAAACCAGTAGTGTCGCGACGACACGTCATCTGCAGTTGCGACGTGTCGTGGACATGTCGCTCGGTTCCAACTTCTACCTTAAAGTTACCACTTTAAATAATATTTATTATATTACAATATTATTTAAAGAGTGGTGGGTGCTTAAGTTGTGTCATTTAAATTAATGTTATAATATTTTATTGAGGATAAACGCTTCCTTACAACTAAGATTAAATAAAATACTGATAAATTCATTATAATAAAAGTCGACCTTCACTTAAAATTAATTAAGATGTAATAAACAATTTTTTAGAAGTACTACATAATGAAAAGGGACCTTCCACTTTGCCTAAATCGTAAACTCGTCGACATGTGCATACTGCCCATTCTAACTTACGGTGCTCAGTCTTGGTCTTTGACCGACTTACAGAAGTCCCGGCTCGGGGATTGTCAAAGAACTATGGAGCGCAGCATTTTAGGTGTCAAAAGGATTGACCGCATACGAAACACCGCTCTGCGCTCCAAGACAAGAATAATGGATGTGGGTAGAAAAGCTGCTGGTCTAAAGTGGAGCTGGGCAGGGCACGTCGCTCGCATGCACCCGGACAGATGGGCGCGTCTGGTTACGGAGTGGCTACCGAAAGGTCGGCGAAACAGGGGCAGGCCCAAGAAAAGGTACCGCGACGAACTAGACGCTGTTGATAAAGAGTGGCCAAACACAGCAAATGATAGAGACGTGTGGAAGGAAAGACGGAAGGCCTTTGCCCAGCAGTGGGACACAAACGGCTATTAAAAAAAAGTACTACATGCCTTAATTGGAATAACTAAATCGTAATACTTCAACATTAAACTTTTTCTGGAATGACACACATTTAGAGCGGAATCTTATTTAACCAAAATAACAATTTCAACCATTTGTTGAGGAACGTTGTTTAAAAACTTTACATGGTATTTTATTAAGTTAGTCGTCAAGTTCGTATTCATTCTCAGAATCGGTGATAGTAAGCCAAAGTATCGAAGTACCATCGCGTCGAGAAAATTGATTCATAGGAAGTTGATAGACAGACGTCATTTGATCGAATCATGATTCATGCCTATTCAATTTTAACTATTGTGATCTGGGTTTGATATAACGCGACCAAATTACGTAGGTCCCTCGTAGATCTGATTTTTTTAAACATAAGATAATTTCCAACACATTCCAATAAAGGCTTGTTGCGAAATATTCAAAGTTATAATTTGAATAACCAAAATCACTATTATCGTCCTTTGAACCTCGTCTTCAGAATAAAAAATAGCAAAAGCAGATTCAGCTGTAAATCGAGATGCGAAGTACGATGATTAGGCTCTTATACAGCCTGTAGAATGAAGTAAAAGGCGTAACCACTATAATTTTGTAAACTTACCGAGCTGATGTACTGACTGGTGGAGTAGCCGAAAGCTTTAACTTGTGGTGTCACCACATTTTGTACGTAGGACGCTGACACTGGGACCGCACCCGCCGACAGAGGGAATGCCCGCGCTGACAGTGGGACCGCACCCGCCGACAGTGGGAATCCCCGCGCCGACAGTGAGACCGCACCCGGCCACGCCACCACGCTGCAAGTGGCACCACTCAACACCGCGAACAAAATTGACACCACAAACACCTAAAACATATTAACACTATTATGAAAATTTATGACAATAAAAGCACATCACAATCTAAATACTCGTACATAAAATTAATCTCTATTTCGCCTAATCACGGCATCACGTAAGAACGGCTGAATAGATTTTGATGAAAGACACCGTAGTAAAGACACATATAGAGCAGAACACGGAGAAGGACATAACTCCTTTTTATTGATGACAAATGCACTGTTTCTGCAGGATTGTATTTTCCGCGTACGAAGTTGCGTAGAACAACTATCATGTAAGGAACAAAATAAACCAAAGAATTAATCTTGCAAAAGTAGTCCTATATGTGACTTAAAAGTTTCGTACCTTCATTATGTCGGTACGGTAGGCTGACATATGCGCTGGGTGTGGACGCACCACCTCTTATATACTATCAAGATCACCCACTGGCGATCACTCGCTAGATCTCGCTCTTTCATAATCCCTCGCTATTTTGCACACCAAACTTCAAATAATTTATAATGTTAATCACCACCGGAAAAGTGCAAAATATTTAGTAGATGGAAATATACAAGAAACAGAATGCAAATAATTAAATTTTTTAAAGCTACATAATATATTATATTCACGAAGGATAGTCGCTTTAAAACCTTAATGAGTAATAATGAGAAATACCGCTATAATACTTACTTAGTAGCTATGTAAACTTTTGTGTACCTCAAGACATTATCATTACAATGTATCTTTATTATACAATGTATCTAGGAAATAGCAGACGTGATAACTCAATACTGGCTATTAGAAATAACAATTTCTTTAAGAGGTCGAATAGAGCAAAAAATTCACACTTACGCCCGTCTTTTTATAACTCTATAAATATAAAACGTATTAAAATCCGCTAGTACAGTTTCTCAACGGTAAAAAAAATGTATGTTATTTATTCAAATATCTCAATGACTCAGTTGAATGCACAGTTTTAAAGAGAAATGAAATATTCGTGAAAAGATGCATCTTTATAATTTTTTTGTATTGAGAACATTTTAGGATATGGTGTTTTCGCTAGTACGGGCCCTCGCAAATATAATGTAGTATCCTTGGTAGTATCTATGTTTAAAAATGAATAATTCTTACTTCATAGATTATTATTATTGGTGCATTTCTATTTTGCTTTAGTCCCCATAAGCGAAAATCAAACACACGAAATACTCGTATAATTTATTTCATAATATCCATTCTACGTTTCAGGTCTTTTATTGGGATCACCGCCAGCGGGCGGGAAGAACACCTTCTCCACCTTCTCGTGGTACAGCTCCACGAAGGTTTTGGGGACGTCCGGATGGAGGGGGTGGCTGCCTCCAAGGTACACGTTTGACCAGAGGTTCTTGAAGAACTGCAGGAACAAACGCAGTGACTTCATCTGCGGCATTTTTGCAGCATCCGCGAAGTTACCTGGCGAATTTTTGTTTATTTGTGAATATTATAGACAACCGGCAGCTCCAGGTAAGTAACAAGAGCACTGACAACCCTCGGATAAACGGGTATTACAAGAATTTGAAAAAAAATGATGGTCTTTTTAATTTATGTCTTAAGACATAAATTAAAATAAAGAGATTTTTTATTAATATTTAAATATTAATAAAAAATCTCTTTATTATAAGCATCACAGTTTCGATAGGGCGTAAGAAATGAGAAAAAGAAAAACTTACTTCGGAATTAGCATATAAGAAGAGATACGCAATATCATAAGCATTCAGGATGCAACAAAACAAAGTGATAATACTTTAGGGCAGTGTTTCCCAGCCTTTTTCAGCCACGGACCCCTAGGCAATCAAGCACACTTTTTACGGACCCCTAAGTAAAATAAACAACAAAAAAATCGGATTCACTTTAAGCACAATTTGTAAGCGTAACGATTACAGGCAATAGCACAGCAATATCATTTAATATGTGACCTTCAAGGGTCCGCAACCACAGGTTGGAAAACACTGCTTTAGGGTATGTATGAGTCCCCTGTATAGAGTTCACTGTGAAAGTAGCAGCGCATTAAAATGTATTTCCATATTAAGTACAATTTTCAATTTTTAATACTTTTTGTCGTTTTCGTAGACGTGCTACGCCGTAGACCTAAATCATTATCTATCGAAACTGCGGCTTATTATTAAATTCTAAACTATTTTAAAAGTAATTATGCCAAGTTTTATAAGAATGATTAACATAGGGTAAAATATTTTTAATTTAGTGTTGTTAAAATACATAATATTTAAAAATCCTTACCTACTCCTCCGCCTGGTTGCTCTCTTTTAACTCGAATATGCTGTGGATTTTCGTTTCCATCTTCACAAATTATACTCTCATTTGCTACCTGCTTTGTATTTAAAAATAAAAAAAATGCTGTCAAAATCAAATTATAAAGTTATGCAAAATTATTGTCAAAACTGAAAAGAATAGTGATGTTTCGAATTTACATAGTCGATATCGATATTATATTACAGATTTTAATCGACTCTATATAATAGACGTTTTTACTATGTAATAATCTAGAATCTAGAAAAATTAGTCGTAAAATATTACCAAATTTCCAGGAAATGCGCAAACGAATTCACAAACAGTCAAAAACATCATAAAATAGACGATATACATTACGTAATTCTAAACGAGACTAATCGTCCAATCAAATTAAAATTGCAATGAAAATACACTGCAGTAAAATATCGTTTTATATAAATGGAGTTGTTTTATATAACATTGTTATTATAAACCACGCATTGTCTCAAACAAATATAATGATACAAACATTAATCATTCATCGCATAAATTCAAAACATTATTTTAAAATCCGCAGTAAGTATCCTTATCTAAAAATTATAATAAATCTACATCAATACTCTCTGGTACTCTCCTACGTGATTTGCCCAATCATTTGTAGAATATAGTGTAACCATAATTTTTGTTTGAACTAATGCTCTTTTTCTGATGCTTTTTAACATATAGATTCAAAAGCGTTTTAGCGTTATGCGATCAAAATCACTGGTGGTTAATGAAACTCCTGTCAAAAAACCTCAGAAAACGGGCGCTGGAAAGTCGGAAAATTGGCATTATCGAAAAAAATCTACACCCAAATTCGGTTTTACATCTGCGCGTAGTTTTTATCTAGAAAACGCCGTAAGAAATTTATATTATACGCCCTACAGTAGTGAAAAATTTATATTTTAACTTCTTTCACTTCATTAAAATATTTATACGTTTATTTTTGTCAATGCTGTAAAATCAGTCCTCTAAGTTGTTTGCTTTACAAACAACATGGTCAACCTAGCGCACACGGTGAGTACTTGTCACTTGATTACAATCGTCGGCGATCATCAAGTGACATTTGCCGCCGAACCACTGCTGACATTTACACCTAACTAGTTCAATGCCTATCGATAAAAATTAAATAAATCCAGTTGAAAAAGTGGCTATGTGTGTACTACTTGGCGTTGGGGTAATGTGTTTACACATCCCCGGTAGTCTGGGGAGGGCCACCGAGATATGTGGGTCTCCCCGGGGGCGGTGAAGGCGGTAAAGGCGGGCGCCCGAGCATACCCAAAAAATCCCAACGGTGTTCCAGTTTTTCCGCTTAAGGTGACGCCTTGATAATTTGGCTGTAGCGATGTCCATTTTTCTCAGCAATGACTAAAGCTAAGAAATTAAAATTCACTGTCAGTATTCATCATGTCTTTGTCTTTGAATTACCTATAGCATAACACGATTGGTCAACTTTTATAACACAGAATAATCAATCAAAAAGACCTCTGTAAAAAAAGGGATTCCTATTTTGCCAACAGAGGAGAGTGATATAAGCTTCCAAAATTTATACATAAATTGGTTCTAGTATACACTTTAATTTGCCCATAGCTTATATGAAATGTATTTATGGTTTTTAAATTACGCGACAAAAACCATTTTGTCGCTACGCCCTTTCCATTTTTTACTGTTCCATTGCTTGTTTTCTATGAGAGTCCGGGCTAGCCTCGCATAGAAAACAAGCAATCTAAAACACATCCAACACTATTTTTTACTTTAACATGGCGTCACCTTAAGGCAGAGCCACGGGATACGCGGAGTACACAACCGCCACGTGGCACGTTTACTATTTGGCCGAGTGCACTAAATAAAATCAGTTGAATCGTGGCTTTGTGGGTGTCACTTGGCCGGCCGGGGAGCTATTACGAGCTCTTATATCCAGCCAGTTTACGGCCAGCTTACAGGCCGGTGTCTAGACAACGGCCTGTAAGCTGGCCGTAACAGGCCGTAAACTGGCCTGTAACAGGCCGTAAACTGGCTGGATATAAGAGCTCGTAATAGCCTCCCTGGTTCCCCATTCCACGATAGCTGTGAAGCAGATGGTTAATGTAAAATTCAGTTCAAATTGCAACGTGACGCGTCGATGCAATGCGATGTATTTTTAATGAACCATTCAAAACTTATCTATATTTACAACTATATTTACAACACAAGAAGATGCACTTGAAAAACTGGACATTAGTACTGTTCTAAATTAAAATGACTCATCAAAATATGCATCACAAATTCACAACGCCACGCGACCGCCGTTGCAACGTGAAAAATACAAAAATTTGGAATTCCTTAAACTTTCAGGAAATCCAAATCTTATTATATTTCTACGGATTGACAATTAATATTAAAGACATTTGGATTGAGAGAGGATGTTTTGGGTGAGAAAAACCTTCTCGTGCCACTTCCACCCCCGGAACCCCCCCCCCATTTAGTAGAAATTTACGTAATCTTGAGATAAGGTCATCTGTTTTCTGGTGTTTATGTATTACTTACTAGGGAGTGCCTCCGTACCTACCGAAGCGGGAGGGCGTAGCAAAACAAAAACAAACACAATCCAGAAACGCCAAAAGTGGGTTAGGTTAGGTTAGAACGTAGACCACAACACAGAGGGAGCCGAGCGAGCGCAGCGAGCGTGCTGCGGCAGCAGCCGGCGACCGTCACAAAATAAAAGGGGGTGCAGCAACCCATCTAAAATAACAACAAACACAATCCAGAAAGTCCAAAAGTAGTTTAGGTTATAACTGTGACTGTGCTGCGGCAGCAGTCGGCGACCGTCACAAAACATTCGTCAGGATTCCGAAAA
This sequence comes from Plebejus argus, assembly GCA_905404155.3. NCBI lineage: Eukaryota > Metazoa > Arthropoda > Insecta > Lepidoptera > Lycaenidae > Plebejus > Plebejus argus. The sequence continues at coordinate 4,770,040 of FR989935.1, read as the reverse complement.
TTTCAAAGGTGAGTAGCTCCAAAACTGGGGGGTTCCTCAGTGTGGATTTGGTACGGGGGGTGTTAACCTCTCCTCCCCACTCTCCCCCCCACCTCCGCTCCCCATAAATCTTGGGTTAGGTTTGGAAATCTTTACCGACATTTGAATAAAAAGCGATTGCAAAATATTTGCAAATAAGTAGCCATAAATGATCAGTGTCTTTCATATTTAAATGTAATCGATAAGTGTGTGAGCCGTGAGGTATGCACTAGTGACTAGACCGAGTCTGGACTTGTCACGTTGACTTCAAGTTGTCTGTGATTGGCAAACGTCAATCTTTTCAATGGCATTACTATACGTTTGCAATCGTTCACATTTTGGTAACGCCGGAACGGAAATAAACTGCAATAACAAATCACAAAATTATCGTAATTTGTGCATTTTTAAGGTAAATTTATTATGCGATGTGTATATTATTTAAACGTATTTAACGAGATCTCCGTTTTTCTCCAATAGTGTTTGTAAAATTTTATTTTATTTACGGTTATCCAAATAATAATATTAATGTAAACTACTTTAACTTATTATGGAAAGAAATCCAGAAAATGTAGAATTGCAATGACTATAGAGTTGGTACCTGATGCTATTTACAGCACATCATACAAATACATTTTTAAAGAAGACGGTATGTTGGTTAAGTAGTTTCGAAAACACCTATTTGATATAATATAAAAGCCAGTTAATTTAATGCTTTAGTGGTGATATAAAAATAAATTATTTCCGAAACATATAAACAACACTGTACTTATGTCGAAAAAAACATACTCGAATATTTATAATTTAATTAAACTGTTGTTGATTGTAATAATCTTGATTGAGGAAAAATGATTTTTATTTACTGCTGGAGTGCTAATAGAAGAACAATAGCATGCGAAATGCCCAACCTACTACATATTCCCTAGTCCCTACATCATTCTCCATCTAAGACGATGCCTGATATTTTTTCTAAATTGAAATTTTCCCAAACAGTTTTCACGTTCAGAAAATGACGTTCATTAGTGAAATGCCCTCAGTGTGAATGCCGCCAAATTGATTTGCCGACGATCCGCCCCCGCCGCCGCAGTCGGCCGCCGGTCGCCGCGCGGCACGGTGCTCCCAGTACCACACTGTACACTCCACTATACCACTGAGAAAAGGACGAAAAACTCACGTACGTTGTACCCTATAACGTAACACTAGTATAGTTCAGTGTGGCATTCTCATAACACTCATTCGTAACCTAGAAAACCTAGTCATTTGTAAATTGTTACGACTTACATTACAAATGCTTCCTATTTTAGTTTCTTTACAAACATACAATTCAGTTAAATTCAGCACTTTAGTGACATTCATAAAATCACGCGTTGTATCACACATACCACAAGTGTATTCACTATTCACTAAAGTCTAATCACGATGCTACTTTCACTTTTATATATTTGCAGAACATGTTACTTTGTGTAGTATACTAACCAGAATATTCATTGTATAGTTTGTATTCTGGAATAATTTCTACGTCCTTCTCATTTGATACATTAAACATTAAAGCCGTACAACAAATAGGTAATCTTTGTAAAGAAAAGTAAAACATAACACCTATTGTCTCGACTGGCACACCGCACGGAATATGTTTCGTTATATTTACAAGAAATAATGCGAGATGTTTTTGGATGAGGTTCAGTAACCTCTGTTGACCCAATCGTTGCAATTTTAGTCGATATCTTTGGCGGCAGACATTTTCCAATAAACAGCGATTTTATTATTTTAAGGCAACATTGATTCAGCACCGTTCCTTGATCGATCTAGTCCTTATCATTCTTAAAAATCCCTATCGGATAAAATAATCGATCGGAAACATGTAAGATATTATAATCTGTCAAAAAAGTGAAGAAATTCAAAAGTGGCAACATCGTAGTGTCATCCCTTTCAAATCAATCTAAGAAAAAAGGGATGACACTACGATTTTGCCACTTTTTAATTTCTTCACTTTCTTGACAGACTGTATGCGAATATTGAATTAGTAAATAGAACCAAATAACTACATTACTACTGAGTAGTGAGTACTAACATAATATGTAATATAAGGATTTCTGGATGATACAGCTTTAACCTTCAGTCAATAAACAGCTGTTGATTATTGTTGTTAATACAGTAAACAAACGCTGATTTCTTATTTCATCATTTTGAATTTTCCCGAAACTCTGACTTGGCGAGTAAATTCTCATCCTTAATGTAACTTACATCCTTATTCCATACTAATTGTAATACAGCTGTCTGTCCGTCTGTCGCCTAAACCTCTGAACCGATATTGTAAAAATTTGGTATAGAGATACTTTGAGTCCCGAGAAAGGACATAGGATACTTTTTATCCTGGAAAAATGTACGGTTAGCACAATGGACCTGCAGAATGCAGGCATCGTCTAGTCCTTATAAGTATTCTGTAAACATGTTTCGTATACATGATACTCTGTTTCCAGCATCTCGCATGGCGGACGAGAATGCCGTGGACTGCCTGTTCGAGAGGCTGCGCCTGTACCAGCCGAGGTCGCCGGATTCGGCGGAGCTGGCGCGCGGCGTGGCCTCCCGCATCAACACCCGCCTCACATCGCACGGTAAACCTCTGATAATTTACACCACCCTAGCATCATCAGCAATCATGATACTTGATAGTTGATACTGTTCGGGAGCCTGCGCTTGTGTACCAGCCGCGGTCGCCGGAGGCGGCTGAGCAGACGCGCGTCGTCACGCACGGTAAACCTCCTCAACGTTATGTCATCCTGGTAGCAAGCGTCGCCTCTTCGATGTTAAACCATCTTGGTAGCAAAGCAGTTATTTAGTTTTAATTCGAAGAAAGATTAGAATCATCACCAACGCGCAACGTGAACACTAAACTTGCTTGTAGTTAGTATAGGACCCGATGTTGTTGGGCAGTAAGAGACCATCTACCTCTGTACTCATAGGTTATACTTTTTTCTTTAATTATTGTGACGATGAGCAGTATAAATGTGATCGAAGTGAGCAGTCCATGAATCAGTTTGCGAACTGCATGCAGAGCACGCGGACAACCGGTGGTAGAGTTGTGGTGGGTGCAGGATCGTGCCCGGACCTTTTCCTAAGTGAGTTTGGAGCACTATGGGGCTTTAGTGGGTAAATTCTACGGGAAGTCCCACATACCCCGACCGTTGTCCCCGATCTTCCGGGGATGCGCAATCTTTTCCCCGTGGCTATGCAATGTTATAAAAATTAAATTAATGATATTATAATGAATGAGCGATTCATTATAATATCATTAATTTAATTTTTATAATGTTTTTATTCAACACCATTTCGGTAATAATCAGGAAATAATTTCTATCGTCTAAATCGATTTTTTTAAAGTCAATAATCGAATCGCAATAAACATAAACAGTGCTGATTATAACTCACGAATTAATGGCACTAAAATACTAATAAAACGGCTCTCTGACGTCACCGCCTTGGTTCATTTCTAAATTAGATTACCACATTCTAGATCATAATGTAGTACGCGACGTCTAAAACCTTGGTTACGATATTTTACTTCCTAGAGTCTAGAATAATAAAAATTGCATTCGTTTGATAAGTTTCCCTTCCGCTGCAGCAACCAAAATTTATTAAAGTTCTTTCGAATGCTTTTACATCCTTGTTTGTAATTCAATATTTCATTATGGTTAATTAAACGAATTAAATTTTTAGGCACCTGGTGAATGATAAATTGCTACGACACTTTTTTTGTTTGAAATAATATTGTATTAGTAAGTGATTGATCTTAGAATTTAGATCTTTCAAAAAAGTGTATTTTAATGCCCATAGTGCATACTGTAAATGAAAAACTCCTGTTATAATAAATCAACGTTACATGCAAATTGTTTACAAATGAAAATATTGATAACATGAAAAACAATATTTACATTTCGTTTTAACAGTTACCAGTTGCGAGGCGTACGTCTAGACAAAATTATTAATGTTTTGATCCATACATCTTTATCTTGCAGTTGCTACGTACTCTTGGCACTCCACCAAATCTTTGACAGTTTCTTTCACTCTCATCCAGAAACATTTAAAAACTATTGCAACGTCCCAAATGCCATTTTGTAGCTATTGAGCGTTTACACCTTTCACGCTAAATTTGGCTTAAAACTGTACTTTTCCAACTTGAAAAAATCATCAACCACTTATCTTTATAAAAATGTTGATAACTTATTTTTATAGAAAATTTCACTGTCTTTATAGTTAGCAGAGAAAAAAATAGGATTTATAGAGTATTTGTACATTAAATCTCGATACCTTAACAGAGGTTTTCTTAAATTCCGTTTTAGTTTCAGTTTCGAAGCTTTTAATTTACGAAACCAGCGACAGATCTAATTATAAAATAATAATAACCTATTGACAAGATCCTTAAGCAAATAGTTAGCAGAAAAAAATATTTCATTTAGGTATTTAACTTCATGTAATTTAAATTCAAAGAATGAGAAATATCAAAGAAATATCAAGGAATTAAAACTTTTTTATTACCTATTTATTTAACTTAATTTAATAAAATAATAGCTTCATATCATAGAAGAACACTTAAATTAAAAAAATTGTTCTTCAATATCAACAAATCTTTCGTTATTTTTTTTCTACAAATATTTTAAAACTACTATAAATCGCTGCGCGCAAAGCAATTCCAATAGTCCGCCGCAGGTTTGTATGGAAACTTGAAATAAGGTGTAAACGCTCTTATATGAACTTTATTTTATTTGATATTTAATGTTGATCATTTTGTTTTGAAAGAAGTTATGCCTAATACATAACTGTAATTCCACTTTTTGTGTTTATATAAGCGACTGAAGAGTCAATAATTTGTTCACCTTACTACAATTAATGTTGTAACTATTAATCAAGTCTAGTATGTTTTTGAACGCTTCGTTCGAAATTCAAACTCCAAACTTCCAAGTACAAACAGCAAAACAATCATTAACCTGAAAACTATAATTAGAGTAATGACTTACGAGTTATGACCGAAATCTACACAAGTCTTGATATTTTAGTAAAGTATGTAAGGAGCTTGAACTCGGCTGGCTTAAATGTTACAAAACAGAGCTATTAGTCAAGGGGCTACAGGTCTTCGCTATTCTCGGTTGCTCACTAGAAAGCCTGGAGATGGCCCTAGTCAATAAAAATGTTTTTATCTTCTCCGACAGTCAAGCTGCACTTAAAGCACTGACTGCCGCAGAAGTTTTCTCTAAATTGGTTCTGGAATGCATTGAGACGTTAAACATGCTGGGCAGGAACAACAACATCCGCCTAGTATGGGTCCCGGGCCACAGTAACGTCCCCGGCAATGAAACCGCTGACGAACTGGCTAGGCTTGGGGCCGAGAGTCTCATATATGGCCCGGAACCAGTCTGTGGTATACCTCCCAGTACCACAAAGCAAGTGCTCAAGGAATGGGGTCACAGTCTAAGCAGGAAGCAATGGGCTGAGACCCCTGGCCTTGAACACTCCAAGGCACTAATCCCTGGCTTCAACAAGAAACTATCAGAATTAGTGCTCACCTTGGGTAGGAACCAATTAAGAATTCTTACCAGAAGCCTAACTGGGCACTGCAAGCTCAACAAACACCTAAACAGAATGGGTATTTGTAGCATAACGACTTGCAGATTCTGTGAGGAGGAGGATGAGACACCTATTCACCTTCTCCTCAACTGTCCTGCTCTACTACAGAGCAGAAACAGGCATCTTGGTCGCCACGAATACTCATCCACTGAGGAAATTCGTGACACCAACCCCAACCACATCGTTCAATTTATGAGCAGTATTGGGCTGGGGATGATACTCTAATGCGAAGGAGTCACAATAGATCCTTATGGGTCGCAGTGACGTCAGGGCTACAGCGACCTGCCTTCTACAGCAATAAAATCAAGTGATATATATAATACATGGTGATGTTAAAAGTAACTGTCTAATTTTAATCTCAGTACTTATGTATGCAATTTTATTTTGAGGATTTGGTTCATTTCATGACTGATGTTACTAAGCGAGCATGAGATTAGAGTGAAATAAATATTTAGAAGACGACAAAATTGCGAAATTAATGTTGTCGTTATGCCGTAACATGCTCTCTTATCAATGATGATGTTGTTTGCCAAATAAATCGATATCTTATGTCTAATGTCGACTGTCGTATATCCGCATAAGTTACACAATTTAAATGTAAAATAAACAATAAAATCGTATTTTAGTGCCATTTCGTGGATTTGATTATTGTTTGTATGCCAAATTACATGTTGAAGCATTAACAGTCTCTCATGACAGTGGCAAAGGCTCAAAGCAAATGTGTAATTGATAATAATTAATAACTTAGAATGAATTTTGAATGTTTCAATGTGTAATGTGTATGTAAAAATTTACTACATTATAGCAAATTATTACGCGGAATAGATTCGTACCCAAGCTCTAACAAGTTTAGGAAATTAAAAAAAAAGCGGCCAAGTGCGAGTTGGACTCGCCCATGAAGGGTTCCGCAGCAGCAATAAGGTTTATTTTTATGAAATTAAAAGGTTTCTGATTTATTTTTATATTTCAGTCGATTTAATGAAATTTAGATTAAGGTTTACCATTTATGACGTATAAAAAAAACTACTGGCTAGATCTCGTTCAAACCAATTTTCGTTGGTAGTTTTTATAGTAATCTACATCATATATTTTTTTTAGAATTATCATGCCCTTACTTTAGAAATTAGAGGGGGGGGGGGGGGGACACACATTTCACCACTTTGGAAGAGTCTCTCTCGCAAACTATTTAGGTTAGAAAAAAATGATATGACAAACCTCAATATGATTTTTGGAGACCTATCCATAGATACCCCACACGCGTAGGTTAGATGAAAAAAATATTTTTTTGTTTTAGTTGCACCTATGGCGACCCCTAAAATTTTTAATAATTTTTCCATTTTTGCATCAAAATCTTAATGCAGTTCACAGACTACATCTACTTACCAAGTTTCAATAGTATAGCTCTAATAGTTTCGGAGAAAAGTGGCTGTGACATACGGACGGACGGACAGACAGACATACAGACAGACAGACATGACGAATCTATAAGGGTTCCTTTTTTGCCATTTTGGCTACGGAACCCTAAAAACTGTAATGGAAATATGGAAACTAAATTATATAATTATTATTATCATGCTATATGAAACTTTTGTTCCCACGACTCATTTTCGTTATCACTTAAACAATAATATCGCGCGATTTAACTTTTATAGAGACCAAACACGCAACAAAATGTAACATCATTTATCATGATATAATCTGTGGTAGTTTTGATTACAACAGAATTTTCACTGCGGTAGTTCTATAAGGGGATAACATATTGTTATCCCCTTACAGAACTTTAGTAAAGAGTTAATAATAACTATAAGGTAGGTAAGTAAGAATTTAGGTTAAGTGTACGTGTAACAACAAGTACGTGTGGTGCAATTGTTGCAAAGTAAAAACAACAATAATATTTATTATTAGTGTTTTTTCGTGTGATATTATATACACTACACAACGTTTTGCGATTGGTCTAATAGTTGAGAGAGAGAGACGCTATAAAGTTTATCCAGTCCCAAAAATTACGCTACAGAATTTTGTACTCTGTGATAATACCACAGCTTCAAAAACATAAGCAACATTATCAATGTCCTATTGCAGGGTTTATCAAAGTGAGGTACGCAAATACTTACGCGTTTACTATAATTACCTACGTAGACGCAATGGACTGAAATGAAATGGAAACCTTAACAGCGCAGGGGTTCGTGCAGTGAACATTTTAAGAAACCCTGTCCTATTAGATACCTGTACCTGCAATATTTAGAACGTGTTGCAGGGGTATCGCGTGTTAGGCGACTATTTACAGATAATATGGTGCACCCCTAAATCAGCGTGCATCGTGCCCTCGCCAAGTGTTACCATTAATTTGTTATCGGAAATTCCATATTAGCTACATTTTAATCAGCGCCATCGGTACCAGGCTCCTTCACTATACAGGGTGTAACAAAAATAAGTGATAATACTTTAGGGTGTGTACGTGTTCCTTGTAGAGAGTTCACTGTGAAAGTAGCAGCGCTGAAAGACAAAAAATTATTTTCACTTTTGTATGGGGAAACTCGTGACGCTCGGGCCCTTATCCATACAAAAGTGAAAAAAAAATTCGTCTATCAGCGCTGCTACTTTCATAGTGAACTCTACAAGGAACACGTACACACCCTAAAGTATTATCACTTATTTTTGTTACACACTGTATATTCTTGATCAGCGATTACGTGATAAGAGTCCACACTGTAGTAATTTTATTTGAGTGTTGCTGTTTAAAAAAATATTATATCATATATTTTATAGTATTTGAAGAGTAGGTAAGTATTTAAGGCACTTCGCTCGTAGAATGCCGTACAAAGCATGCAAAGGCCTTTTGTATTCAAATTAAGGAAATGCAAATCTGTTCGAAAATTTAAATTAACCCAAATAACAGAAAACAAATTAAGATAATAAAATACATTAAGCTAAATAATTATCACCTACTAATTATTGAATCCAACAAAATAATTTACCTAATTATTCAGCAAATTAAACAAATTACTATAATTAATCTAAATCAAGATGTTTATGCATTAATTTGCGAGATTACGATCTAAATTTAGCTCGACATAATTATGTCGCCTTGACATTGGCTCAGGCCGGCGCTCGCCAGCATGTCCGGATTGTATGACCTATGAGATCCCTGTGGAAATACTTAGGAACACGTATTTGGCTTTATTTTCTCAGAATCAAGAAGGAAAATAAAAGAAAAATCATAAAAATAAATAGTAAACATGATGATATAGTTTTAAGTTTTGTTTGTATCATTTACATAAAAAAAATAAAAAAAATAACAAAACGTACTAAAAAAAATAAACAATAAACATTTGTGCGGCTGCTACAGAAGTTAACTTCAAAATTATTTAAAAGTTAAGTAATTGGCAGATTGTTAACCATAATTAATTAATACAAAAGAGAAAGATAAGATGCTAAAAGCAACTAAAGGACCACAGTAAAGCTAATGAATAATATACCAAATGACAATTAGTTGTAAAATTACAAATTTTCTGATTGATGGTTGCCAGCTTTGCGCACGCGCACGCCACTTGTCATCTCGTTCGTGCCAGCGAAAACAGACACAGCTGGAGACAGCGACAAATATTCCAGGAAGTGTATAGTACTAATTATAACTGTGGACTATATAGTGGATCTAGATATTATAGTAAATCATAAACCTAAAATTGCGAAATTCAAAGTTTTAAAAACGAAATGAAAAGTACGAATGAGGTGAAATAAGAAATGTGGCATTTCTAAATTAGACAACCCTAAATATAGACAAAAACTTGTAAAAACTTCAACAACAGCTGTAGCGTATGTAACAACGGATTGTGGTCAAACTTAGGATCCAGATTTGAAAAACTTGGGGAGTTCGGGTTGACCTAGACATTTAGGTTTTTTGATCATAATTAAAAATTATGTAATAGCGGCCGGCTGGCATCGCTCCAGTAGACCCCTTTCCACATAGAAACTGCTAAATGCTATAAATATTGTTTTACAGTCTTTCGTTATGAATTTCTCGGTAATATCCACTTGGTTAGTGTGATGTGATGTTTACATCATAACCGTAAACTATAGTTCTAGTGAGCGATGTAAGTTTCGTTTGAGAGTTTTTTCTTCTAAAGATCTGGCAAAGATTACTGACTTATATTATAAAAGTGATAAAAATATTTTTCTTTCAAACACCATTTGTTACAAAAGCTAAATAAACTTAGATAATAGTTAATTTTCTTGCTTTTTAGGGTTCCGTACCCAAAGGGTAAAAACGGGACCCTGTAACTGAGGCTTCGATGTCTGTCCGTCTGTCTGTCACCAGGCTGTGTCTCAAAAAACCGTTATAGCTAGACAGTTGAAATTTTCATAGATTGTGTATTTCTGTTGCCGCTATAACAACAAATACTAAAAGTTAAATAAAATAAAGTTTATTTTTAAGGGGGGCTCCCATACAAGAGACGTGATTTATTGGCCTGTTTTTTCGTAATCAATAATGGTAACAGCTATGCACTTTAACACAATTAATAATAAAATTAAAATAAAGTAAAATACACAAAACCCAATTTTTGTCTACTTTCGCTCTATACCGGTACGGAACCCTTCGTGCGCGAGTCCGACTTGCACTTGGCCGATTATTTACTTTTTCTAAATGCATAATTTAATTTAACACAAAAAAGGGGCAAAGATTGGAACCTATTTAACGTCACTATCTGTCAGCCCTTCTGCTCTTTTGAAAAGTTTACAAATTACAATATGATATGTGGCGAACCGGAACAAGTTATTGATTCCCATTCATACTGGCTGTCGTGGCACTGTTCCAAGGGTACCTATATTTTGCTTCCTTTTACTATGTCCGGTACCAAACCTTACACATTTTATGGAATATATAAGTCTCATCTATTATAACGTTACCATCTGCTGCTCGCGACTTTGTACACCACAAAAGAAAATTCCACAAAAACATTACTTTTTTCCATTCTTTTTTTTATGTTTTTAATTACAAAATTGTATAGAGAATACAAGGGAGAGGGAGAGGGAGGTCCCTTCGTCAACTCTGCATACGTTTTATCGAAATTGCTCTCAAAAATTTTGGAGCCTGTTCGATACAAGTAATCGTTTCCTTTTCACAATATATAATACAATAATATGCTCTTCACTTTCTATCATCAGAGGAATCATTTGGGTTCTAAGGGACGAACACAACACCCGTTGAACACGTTACACACCACCTACCGTCCTCTATACCCCCAATTTTAGACCGGTATAAATAGTCAGTACTCAAGATGCGACCCGGTCTCAAGACGCGGTTTGGCTCTATGATTGGTCCAAATTTTGACAGCCAACCAATCACAGAGCCTAAACCGTGTCTTGAGACCGAGATGCATCTTGAGTACTGACTATTTATACCGGCCTTAATATCAAAACAGTGTTAGACTGAGATAATATAAAAACAATCGGACAGTAATCTACGATACACGTGGTTATTCATGCATGTACTTCCGGCATTCCTTTATCTGTTGTCGAAGCGGATCAATAGGGTATTATGCCAAAATATGTCGCCTTTGTGATTTCAATAATGACATGCCTCAAGAATTTAGTAACGACAATTTTATGAAAGTGCATTGCAAGTAGGAAGTAATTAAAATATTTTAAATTATTGTGTGTAACTTATAGATAGATTTCTCATTCCAAACGACAGGACTTTTGTGTCTTGACTGGTTAACTGAGAAAAAATCGGTTAATATGGTTTCAACTATGAGAATAAATTCTTACATAGATTCTGAAGAAGAACTTTAATTATTTAAATTGTACACGAAAACTTTTCATATTTGTTTTCAATCCAATTAAAGATTAAGAAAATCTCCTGAGACTACTGCTTCCGTGGAGCGGTGGCACCTAAAGTGTCTAATTCAATTGTCTCTTTCAACCTTGGTATTTTGCATGTCACGATACCACCACTTTTGGTGTCTAATTCAAGGCAGTAAACTAGCATTAAAAACAATGTGATCTTGACTTTTAATCAAAGTTTTAATACCAAACAAGAATTAGTTCAAGGATTTGTTAAAGCAGTTAAGCCTACTTAAAACTTCACCATCCCAGGGTTAGCTACGATCACTGATATAATTGTTCTTTCATTTACAGACCTATTTAGTACTAAACCCCTCAATACGTAATGCCTATATTTTAGTAGTATCTGTTATGGAACGGAAATATTAGTCTTGCTTTTTTTTTAATTATTAATAATTAATTACACATAATATCTATCATCACAGGTGATCAAATCAAGAACTCCCAATTTACACTAAGTGCACATTCGAGGTGTTTATTCTAGGTGAAATTAAACTACAACTAAATTTAATATGAAACTTGAAATAATCCATCGCACGCGACAAGTCACTCGGCAACATCATAAATCCAAATAAAGTATATTTGTGTTTTTTTTTTCTGTAATTTTGAAATTCATCTTGACTAAAGAACCAGTATTACAAAGATCTTAAAATACAGTCTGTCTACTCTGCAGTATCATTATGAAAATAATTTGAAATATTTTGTTTCAGATAAACTGATACGTCAGAACACTTTAGATAAACTTTGGTGCAAGCAAACTGGAGCTGTCCAAATACTACTGTCAATATTAGAGGTACACGATTATATTAATAATATTTAGGGCCTGTTTCACCACTTTCTGATAAGCTATTCATCACATAACTTGACAGATGAAGTATGGAGAATCTGTCAAAAAAGTTGTGAATAGCCTATTCGCCACTTTATCAGACAGTGGAGAAACAGGCTCTAATTATTATAAACTCATAACATTACAATAATATTAGAACTAACAATTCTTTAGTGAGTAACTAACAATAAGATAATACATATTCATCACGAAGAATTCGCTATACATTTTTAAATTCAAAATGAAAATTTCCTTTATTTTAACCCACAACTTTATTAAATTTCAGAATTCCAGAGACAATATTACTTCTAGTTACATAACATCAATATTGAGAGATGTCTTATGTCTTAAACAAGGAAAAGGAAAAAAATGTTCAGGTAATGTCAATATCATGATTGTTAGTTTTTAAATAGATGATAAATGTAATTCACTTTTGTGATTCAAAAACTTAGTCACTACAGAAGCTGCAGGAAAGAAGAAAGAGGTCAAAAAGGCAGGGAAAGAGAATGTAGCGCCTAATAGTAAAAGGGGTATGTTAGTGAGTGGCGCTTAGCGGAGTTGCTGATATCCACCTAATACTGCTTACGCTTGACACGAATTACTATAATATTGTTTTTAAAGGCATATCGTACTTGGTAAAATCACTAAACACTGATACGCCTCTCCTCCTACACTCCTTTGTATGTTTTAATCTTCAACATTGGACTACTTACCCGACCCTGTCATTTGTATGAATGTCCCTTTCTATTCATGTATAATATTATGTCATACTCAAAGATGCAATTAGCTATTAAGGACAATATACTTGCAATAAATAACATCCGATTGCATAATTTTTATTAAATGCAATTAGATTAATTTGGCTAAAAGTTGCACAAGTAAAGCACGAAAAATTAATAAAGCATTCAAAATAAACTAATAAAGTTAGTAATAAATACCATTTAATCCGTTTCCCAGCGTTATTTTATTAACCTACACTAAAATTATATTCCCTAATCTTCAAACCATAAAAAGTAAAATTAACGAAAAGACGCTTAATGGCTTTGTCCACATTGTGCCTTTTTCTATTCGTCAAGAGCATGCCTTATAGCGCTGTCAACAGCGAACGTGAGGCATGCCCGTAACGCGCGTTGAAATCGTAGCGCGCGCTATGACACTTTTCTTTCAACGCGGGTGGATTTTGACGCGCGTCACGGGCATGCTACACCTTCGCTGTTGACTGCGCTATAACGCATGACCTTGTTGAACAAAAAAAAGGCACAATGTGGACAAAGCTAATGGTGTATTATGGAGCACGTCTTAAAATTTTACATTATATTTTTTGAATGAATTTTTAAATGTTTCAGCTAACAATCTATCTAGGCAACAATGTTGTCAACATTTTATATCGCTAAATGGCACGCAAGTAATGCTCCGAGCGTTACTCACCACGCATAGCAAGCGGGACGGAAATGTGAATACAGAACTGATGCAGCAAGATATTGTGTGGACTCTAGCAGCTTTGGCGCCAAAAGGTACATCTAAAATAATAGAACTAGACCCGACTGCATTATGATATACCCAGTGTAACTATCAAAGTTAAACACGTTACACGAATCTAATGACAAATGTCAAGCTAAAATCCATCAAGCTGTTCAAGCTACAGAGCATGCCAAACAATCACGTTGCTTCATAAAATATTTCATTTTACAGATGGGAAATTCGCTAATAAGGTCAGAATGCTAGGATGCGTCAGAACGATGCACCTCATACTGAAAGGCCATTTGACTGACAACAAAATTATATTTCCTTTACTGGTTATAATGAAGCAGCTTTCTAAAAATGGTAAGTTTAACAAAAGTTAATGTAAAAAAGATTTTAAGACAAAGAAGAACCTCTTTGAAGATATTTTTTTATAATTTACAGCTGTCACGACATCGATTCTCGTCCGGGATGGAGTAGTAGCTACATATGATCGTCTCCTAGGAAGCATGGGCTTTATACCAACTGCTAGGCTGCGACTCTGTCTAGATGCTATAGATTATTTTAGTAAAAACAGTTGAGTATACACTAGAATTTCATACAGACCAATTCAGTACAAAATGAGAACTGCTATGATTCAAGTCATGACAAGATCATTGTGACATTGGCAATTTGTATGATTTGTATTTATGTTAGTAAGAAATTGATCCAAAGCAAAGATTGAATGTTAATGAATACACAAATACGTACATGATCGTGTCTAGAAATTATAAGTCACCATTTTCACATACTGTTTACTATAACATTACAAAATATGCCGTCTATTTAAGTAAAAATGTATCATTTTTGTTATTTAATACGCATAGCATCATGACTTTTGTATATAATATATTTGCTGGTTAATTCTTTTTCAGTGATTCAAAACGATGTCTCTCGCTATATGTTTCACTCACAGTTTCGATGCACTCTAAAGCACATACAAGCCTCGTTTACTGTTACGGTGCTTAGAAAGATTCTTGAAAGTATAAAAAATATGACGATAAAACAGTTATGGCTCTTTCAAAGCGCCCTAATGTTGATGAGGCTTTAGAACGTTCAATGAATGATACATTCGTGACTGACACAGAGGTATGCTGCATGCAGATCGTGAAGACTGGTCTGTGTAGTGTTCTCCTCCGAGTGTTTGACAAGTGGGACCGGTACGAGGGCCGCATGAGGCTGAAAATTTGTGCGCACATACTGCAAACCTTGAAACACATCTGCAATATAAGTACGTATGCACTATTTGAATACATTATATTAATTACTATTATTGCTACTTAGGAAGTAGTCAACTTATTTAGATTTCGTTAAGAGTTAGCTTTTTGTTGTATTTTAAGAGATATGATTTTAATTTCAACATTCTAGAGACTGGTCGTCGAGCTTTATGTACGAAAAAACATGTGCAAACTATGCATAGATTTTGTTCACAATGTCCTAATGAGCCAGAATTTGATAGCCTCCTGGCTCGGGTATGTTCTGTGATAAGTCTGTGTCTACGACATCAGGCTTTGCCAGTACCTGCCAATAGCCCAGCTGTGTTCAATTTGGACCCTATTATCAAAGGTAAATTTTATCTCCTCCTAAACTTATTCTACTAACTACCTATTTAAAGTACTACTACTAGTTACTTTGTAATCCAATTCCACAAATTAAAATTGTGATGCCTGCTGATTTAAAATAGAAAGCAAATGCTAAGGCTATTTTCTTATTGCTCTATGAAACTATTCAGTTTAATGTAGAAAAAATATTTTGGCTTTTTAAATTTAGGTACTAATACTTCTTGGCCGTGCCTAGAAGATGATGATGAAGATGGAGCAAATTCAGATGCAAAGTCGGTGAGCTCGGACATAGATGACGAGGGACAAGATACAGACGATTATCTTAGTTCCAATGCCTCGTTTGAAGAATCTGATTCAAAGACTGATGAAATAGGTAAAATCGAGAAAAACACAAAAGAAAGCATTCAAAGTGCACTATGGATTAATTCTAATGAAAGAGACTTAGAAGATTTAAAAAAGTATGTACATATTATTGTTATTCGAACATATTACGTCTTACAATTGTTTTTATTAAATTTCAATTTATAATGCAATAGTAATTTAATTTGTAGGTACTTTATATTTTTCAAAGAATTTGGATCATATAGTAGACAATTGAAATTTGTGAAAGGACGATCAAATTCCAAAGGATCAATATTAGAAGACTTCCTAGCATCACAGTCGAGTAGCCGCAGAAGTTCACCGAGTTTGTCTTACGCCAGCGGAGCCGGAAACATCGAGTTTCAGTCCGCTATGCTGTTACACATGCCTTCGTTTCTTACCGGATACACTAAAATACAAGAGAGTTCCTGTAAGTACTGGATCTTAGGTCTTAGGATCTTAGATCTTACCAATATACAATTGGGTTTTTTACTATCAGAGAAATTGATTTAAAGGCAAAAAAAAGGAACCTACATAATTTCCTCGGCTTTTATTAAGCGTTAAGCGAAAGATACGAAGTATAAACAATAATAGGCATGATGACAATTTTTTTTTCTTATTGGTTATTGAAAGACCCTTAAAAAATTGAAACATCGCTGAAAAAATAACTCTGATAGCTTAAAAATCTACCAAGATATGACAATTCAAACATCTCATAAAATAGACCTGCCCGAAAACGCTCCATACAAAGTGCTACGAAAGACTGACGTCACTCTTTCTTAGTTTGTACGCATCGGGAGAGAACTTTGTTCGATAGGTATATTAAATATTGCGTTTATGAAAGTGGTTTCATAACAAAAGTTGATTTTAATTGCATATGCTATCGAATGGTATACAAATATTATGAAATTTAATTGAAAAAAAAATCGACTTGATTATCCAACTTTGAAGGCGCATAACAAAAAAAATACAAATGCTATCGAGCTGAAATTTTGGGAACACTTATTTTTTACCGTGATTTATTTATTTTATTAACAAAATTTGCTAATCTTTGACCTTGTCATCATCCCTATTTGACATAACTTGATCAAATAAAGCTCTACAAATTTTCTTATTCAATTTTTCCGATGGTAATTATGATTATACTACTTGTACTTGGTCGAGTTATAATTAATATTAAAACTTTTTTTTAGCTGCTTCTAATTCTTCTCTAAAAATTCACAAAGACATTCCTAGGTACAGTACTTTTGAAACTGTGTATACTATCATAGCATCAAGAGTAAAAAGTATAATACCGTTCGTAAAAGTTGCCTATCCTGATATGAATGGTGGACAGGGCTTAAATATTCCAGAACCTTTGAATAAGATGGATCGAGCGGCTTATAGGTAAAACAATTGTTTACTTCTTAAAATTATATTATTGTACGAACTTTTATGTTCTAACTTTTCAGTTTTTTCTTCACAGAATTAAACTCCTGTCTAGTGTAGATAGAGCTATTAACCCTGAGGCCTATATGAATGATGTTGTTGTTTATGATCTAGACGCCTTATGTTCGGGAACACAAACGGATAGCACATCACAGAAAAGGTACACTAACTCCTTATTTTTTAGCTCATAAGTCCAACCTGAATCTATATAAGGATCTTCCCTGGCTTTACTAACTTTGCAGTAATAACGCAGTAATTTGTTATTTGATCCAGACCACTTCCTGTCGAAAGTTTTGAATAATAGGAACCACCTTTGAAAATACCATTTTATATTTTGAAAGATAAGGATTGGATAGAAAAAGAAACGAAGCTGCATCAGCGTATCATCGGGGTAATGATAGTAAATGTATAATACGTTATTATTTTTTTCAGATTAAATACAGAATCAAACTGTTTAAGTAATAGTGATGAACAGGAGATTCTGAGAGTTAATACATTTTGTCCTCGTCTCAGCTTCGAATCACGATTTGAATCTGGTAACTTGAGAAAAGCCATCCAGGTAAGGGTTTGAACCATAAAAGCATTCTACTATCAAATTACCTTAGGGACACGAATGTAAAATGATCTTATTCTTTTTGCATAGTTCTAAAAAATCGTTAGTGAAAAGAAACATATAATTCGAGGGCCTTTTATGTCTTTGATAATAATATGTACCATCGAGGAAGTTGATTCCTATGCAGATGGCAGACCTAAGTAATTTGGTCGCATTACGTCAAACCCAGCCGACCGATCACAGCTAACATTGAATTGACATAAGTCGACCACATGACGTTGGTCCGCCATCTGCATAGGAATCAACTTCTCTGATAGTACATACACTAAGCGTGCAAAAGATACTGTTACTAAAGTAAACTTTACTCTTTTCGTCTTAAGTATACGCTGCATATTATTATTATTTTACTTGTCCTACCAACAATAAATGAGTAACGTTTGTGTAATTCTTTTTCAATAAAAAATATACATATTTTAGGTTGGCCAGCGTGAGTATGAGCTAATTCTGATGCCGGATGTAAATTCGAACAAGCGACATCAGTGGTTCTACTTCGAAGTCCGCAACATGCAGCCCGGCCGCCCCTACGTCTTCAACATCATCAACTGCGAAAAATCTGACAGCCAATTCAATTTTGGCATGAAACCTCTATTGTATTCTGTGAAAGAAGCCGTTCTTGGAAGACCAGGTACGATGAGTTATTTTCTTTAGAAAATCATTTGGTCGTTTGAGATAGCTATTAGCTTATTAATTAATAACTGTCTAAAAATTGGAGGGTCTATGTTCGCCTGTAGATTTATTTAGACTATCTTAATCTTTTAAAATAATCTTAATATCGCATCGCATCATATTACCTAGTCATAACTGGGACTTGTAAGTTATATTTCTTCTTTTGGTAAAAAAGTGGGCCCCGTGCGAGTTTCTTACGCCGGTTCTTCTCGCCGGGCTAGTTCCCGAACCGGTGGTAGGCTAGGCACCAGTAGTATCAACGTTCTGAAAGCATTTTTTTAAAATCTACTCAGAAATAAAAAAATAATTTTATTATTTATTTATTCATGACGTCATTATTTTTAACCGACTTCAAAAAAAGAAGGTTATCAATTCGACGCGTATGTATGTAATATTTCCAGAACTGCCCAGTTTTTGTATATGTTAATCTATAACAGCTTCTGAACAAATGTGCCAAATTTCAAGTGTATGTATGTATGTATGTATGTATATTTTTATGTTTGTTCGCGCATATTTCTGAAACTACAAGTCCGATTTAAGTGATTCTTTTTTTATTGTACTAGGTATTGTTCAACTTAGGGAATAGTGCAAGTTTCATCAATCAATCGGTTCAGTAGTTTTGGAGATAGGGAGTTTTAATTCTCAATTACGAAGTCGGTTTTATCTTTTTAAAATACAGTTATGTGTTAGTAGTTTTGCTAATAGATAACTCGATGTGTAATATTTATTTATGTACGACCTGCAAACCTTCAAGAAGAGAGCGTATATTCTCTCTTAATAGGCCGACAACGCACTGATGTTGCGAGTGTCCATGGGCGACAGTAATTGATTTCCATCAGGTGACCTGTTTGCTCGTTTGTGTCATAATTAAAAATGTTTTATTTTATAGGCTGGATTCGCGCCGGTTCGGATATCTGCTACTACAGAAACAGTTACCATAGTGCCAACCAGAAGAACTACAACAAGTGTTACCTAACTGTCACCTTTACTATTGACTTCCCTCATGCCAACGATGTCTGCTACCTCGCATACCATTTCCCCTATACGTATTCTATGATGATGGTTAGTAACATTAAACATTACTTTCAAAATTAGTTTTATATCAACAAAATAAATTTTATCATTTTTATATGTGTTAATTATTTTATCTTAATTCTTCATAGTATTTTTAAATCTTATATTATCATAAAATATTTCAGACACAATTATGGCAATGGAGTTCTCAGTAAATCTTATATTATCATAAAATATTTCAGACACAATTATGGCAATGGAGTTCTCAGCTGCCATCGGGGGTTTACTTTCGTGTGGAACCGTTATGTTACTCTCTGAACGGAAACGAAGTACCAGTAATCACTTTCACCGCAGAAGATACGCCAACAAATCCTATTATTGTAAGTGAACTTGAATCAAAAAAGGACCCAAACAATAATAATTGCTTTGATCTATTATTAAAAATAACAATTCGCAATTCTGAGCTAAATTAATTTATTCTAACAACACCTTAGTGTTATTATTATTAATCGATATAATCACTTCGGTAGCGTGTCTGTAGTCAAAGTATCGAGTTTCAATTTTACGCGTTCATTTCGCAGTTTATCACGTCTCCTTGAGCGACACACTAAACCGACTGTATAGAAATGTTGTTTTTTATTTCTAGGATCGTGAGATTGTGTTTCTGACGTCGCGAGTGCACCCCGGCGAGAGCAACGCGTCATGGGTGATGGACGGCACGCTCGGCCGTGCGCTCGCTGACACGCCAGCCGCGCGCGCGCTCCGCTCCAAGTACATATTCAAGATCGTGCCCATGCTCAACGTGGAGGGCGTCATCAACGGGTGGTGAGTGAACCTTGTTAGTAGTGTGACCTTTTAGACTAGGTAGATCGGGAATGAGCGCATTTTGCTTTTCCGGATCAGAAAGAGCATTTTTTGTACTATCTATGTCTTCATACATCTGGCTCTACTAGTATAAGTCGTACAATATTTATATCAGCGTTCTTTTCTTCTGGCGCTATGGCGGTAATAATGAGTAAAGTTTTGATTAAAACAACTTTCTATTGTAATATTTTAAATTTATTAACTTCACTACATCACTATTCTTTAAATTCTTGAGTTTCAACTTAATATACTTACTATACTAGGTACGTCTCATTATATAAACACTATCTTAAATTACATACATCAATTGATATGTCCAAATATCTGAATGCTTCAATTTTCTTATATTAAATTAATATATTTAACGTTTACACATTACACCGGAGATCGGACACACCTATTTAAATGCTGTATTACCTAGGCACCATTTATTTCGTTGATAGTTCGTTGTGAGTTACGAAGACGATGGCAAGTCCTTGTGTTCGAGTCGCCAACACCTTCAATGTTTTACCCAAAAAGCCTTTATATCCCTTAAAATATTATTCGTTATATAAAAGTAAACAAATGTCATTTACATAGTAAATTAGAAAAGCCATACACAACCTCCTAAGCAAGCACTTAATGACTTACTGTTCTACACGAGTTGCGCGAAATATTGCATAATACTTTTGGTAATTGGGTATACCGATGTCAGCAGCGAGTCGGACGCTAGTAAGAAGGCGGAGCCAGCATGCCGCTGGCGTGGACGGAACGTTCGGTGGCGTCCGGCTCGGCCGTGGACGGAGCATCTTCAGCGACGTGGCTCTCGTGAGCGTCCTGAGTCAAGTACGCGGCCGGATCGTCTCCCACCATACCGTCGTCGGCATCGTACGGCCCCTGAGTGGAGTCTTCCTTATGATCGAGATCAGACTCCTTAGCATGGGCATCGGCCGCGCGGGAGTAGTGGGAATCGATCTGCGGTGGTGATTTCAGTGAACCATCAGACTTGTAATGAGGAGACTGCAATCCTTCTAGGGAGGACGGCCTCAGCTTGCTGATGAGGTCAAAGTGGGTGGGGAGGTGCTCAGATCTTGGTGGAGGTGGAGACGACGATGTGAGGGGATGCGCCGTCGTCGTTGTCGTCATGGAAAGTGGCCTCCTGTAAAACAGAAATCGACCCTCGTATTAACGCCGTCGCCTACAGTTGCCCCATAACCAAACAATTTTAACGGTTTGGTCGGTCATAGAAAAACTAACTTCACAAAAAGAGATACCAAGCAAAGCCCCCTTCACCCACCCACCAAATAAATTCGTTAATTTTGAAAAGATTTTTAGTTACATTTCATCAAAATAAACATTGATCCGTAAGCCAAATCCTATTGGGTGTAGGGCTTTTGTTTGGTGGTTGGGTAGGCGCAGAGACCTTATCCCGCAGACCCACGCGCTCATTATTCGAAGTGTTGTTAGTGAAACATAAAATAAATGAAGTTGTCGTCTCGTGGACATTTTGCGATGAAAACAAGAAGCTGTGCAATGTGAGAACACAAAGTAGCGCGCGGCCAGTCGGGGGGCGGCCTCCGGAGACAGCTGGCATCTCACCTGGCATTACCCCTGCGCTGATGAGACGGGAATGGAGCCGTAGTTGTAGTAGTAGCAGCGGGTCTGCTCGCAGATGAAGTCCTTGACCTCTCCGCAGTGCTGGGGCTCCCAGTGGAAAGTAGGCGCCTTGAGCGTTACGCAACCATTGGTCATCACGTGCTCGGTTCTGGAAAACAGACTATTTATTATGCAATTAGCCGATAACTTCTGTCTCCATTCTATTTTTAAGCAGGAGCTGCTTTAACAATATCATTTGAACGTGGTTAATTAATTTAACATACTCGGGTAAAGCGATTTGCTACATTGTCATAAAATATTATGTTGTCATATTATTTACATACCCATGTCTGGCAGTTCTCTGAGGTGCGGTGCTTCCTTGAGGCATGTCAAGCGGGTCCATGCTATCGTCCACGTGTTGGCTGGGAGGATCCATGGTCACCCGTCTCATGTAGTTGAAGGTCGCATTGAAGGGCAATCCCGTGCTCATCCACAGGTACATGTCTGTGCCTAAGTTGTTACCCGACGTCCAGAAGTCATACTTATTGTATCCTGAAATTGAAAGAGAAAAATGTTATTTACATAACGAGTATTATATAAGAAATCAGGATCTCTTTAGATATTTTTTTTATGTAGGGAGATGATGTCTTGCACGCTCCTTTCTGTTCCGTCCCTTCGTCGCGACGGCATGTTCGCGCTCTGTCCGAGCGTCTCGTATAGCAACTGCTTGCCCTTGCAAATCTCCTCGCTGGAGAAGGAGGACTTGCAGATCTGCATGATGCTGACCTCGTCCATGGTGGCAATGGCGTGCTGGATAAACGCCAGCAACTCGATGACCACGAGCGCCATGGTCACGTGCAGCGACAATGTGCCGCGCAATTCGCAAAAATTTAATACTTTTGCTGCGTGTGTAACGCGGAGCACGACCGGTCGCTAGCTCGACACATTACACACCTGTTATAATTGTTTGAGCTGGAGAAAATTCTTATAGGTAATTACCTGCATTTGTGAGGTATGTTGTGATTGAATCAGCTTTTTCCTTCGTTTCAAATGACGCAAGCTGTAGACCTAAAGACCTATAACAAAAAAGTTTTATGTAATTTTTCTTAAATCTGTTACAGTGTTTTAAAGACTAACTCTAAATCTAATTTTAAAAGCACATTAAGGCCGGTGTCAATGACTGAAACGGTAGAGGCTGCTGCACGCGCATCAATAATTGTCCAAGCTCCGGTCCTGGCTCCTGACAACTATTTACAAACCCGCTTCGCCGGATCCACAATGGCGATTTAGCTAACAACCCCGGCTAATAGTAACTTATAAGGTATAAGATCGTATAGATGCCCGCCGGAGCCAGTTTAACGGGCTACAATTTATACCCTGAAGAGTGGCTACGGCCTTGCAAGATTACATTCCAGGCGAGGATATGGATTTTATAGGCACGGTCAGCAAAAGTTTTGTAGATTTGTAAGAAGTATAGAACTCTTTAAACTTTTTGAACACTTTTTGAACAAGATTATCGACTAAGGTTGATGTCGTCTCCCAGCATTGTGAATTGCATCTATTTGTAAATAATGATGAAACAAAGACGTAACATCAATAAAAAGTTGTACACTTCTCTACTTATTTAATTCATTAGCTTTCCTAGAAGTATATCCTTTTTGCGAGGTTTTCAACGTAAGGCAATAAACGGGATATTTTTCTGACCGTACAGAGAAGTCCCGTAGTGATCCACCGCCATATCTTGTTGCAGCGTTTCTTGTAGCGATCACGTTACTGGATTTATAAGCCTGATTGCTACTTCCTACGTTTTAGTATCGTCCTCAACCGCAATATCGATTTATGTCTTTATTACGTTACAGCTCACGTAACCACATCGTTATTTTATTTTACTAAACGCCTGAAGTTAAGTGTTAATAGTATTTAAGAAACTTTACTAAAGTATCACCTACGATGTTTATTTGGTTAGGCCAAATTGCAATCCACTTTGTATTTACTATTTAACTATTCCATTTCGAAACTGCTCCACTTAATATTTTATGATTCATCATTTCTTTCACATTATGGTCCGATGCAATATTATTCAGTTCACATATTGTGTCATATTCGACATTCAATACACCTTATATTCCAGACACGTAAAAAAAGCTTGTGCCGAATTAAAAAGTCGTAAATTGTACACAGCCTGAATTAATTAGCGAAATAATTGATTCTCCCATCGCGGTATCTCGGGACATATCGACATTCGCCATTCACAACAATAATGCCGTCATGTTTCTTTTCGGCATTAGCATTCGTATTTGTAATTTATAATTGTAAAGTTTTTTAATCAATTCCTTTCATCAAAATACAACAAAAAATAACATTGATTTCGTGTACGTTCATACATTGAACATTGATCTTTCCTTCCATATATTTCAAAGAATCATTATGCAATTACGTCTATAAAGTGACATCCTGTGTCCATTACTGGATCGAGTTCAATGCTAGGCACTGGCCTCATATCAACTATTTGCAATTGTCTGCCCTGTTTTCATTATCATTCATCGCCTACATTTTCTCAAAATGGACTAAATTAAGGAACACCAACGACGTTCAAAGCTGTTTCAACTTTGATATTACGAATAATAATATATGTTCAAACCTGTTTCTGTGTTGGTTTGATGAATAATATTTTCAAAAGGGGGTAACGATCTCCGAGTAACAGTTAGACTCATTTTATGGTGGAAGGCAAGTGTGACAAATTAGTTCGGCGCAGTGTGAGCCGCGGTGCATGACACTTGCCACCTGTTTCCTCGTAACGCTTATCACGTTTTAATTTACTGATGTCACATCGCCGAGTGTGACCTTAATCGATTTTTGTAGTTACGACTAAATTGAGGATGTTGAGGTAATGGGTTACAAGTTACAACTTACAGGAGTACCTACTACCTACAATTTACAAGTGATAAGTTGTGTAATACTGTGTTGTTTGTATCATGTACTAGCTACAGAAACAGCTTTGAAATTACAAAGTTTGTTTAACTTTTTTTGACCTATTTTTCTCATTTCATCTTTTTTAGGGATCCGTATCCAAAAGGTAAAAACGGGACCCTGTTACTGAGACTTCGATGTCTGTCCGTCTGTCTCTCCGTCAGCCTGTCTGTCTGTCTGTCTGTCCGTCTGTCTGTCTCCAGGCTGTATCTCAAGAACCGCTATAGCTAGGGCTTTTGAAATTTTCACAGATTGTGTATATCTGTTGCCGCTACAACAACAAAAACTAAAAACAAAATAAAGTTAGTATTTAAGGGGAGCTTCCATATAACAAACGTGATTTTTTGGCTTTTTTGCTCGTAATCCATAATTGCAACAGATAGGCATTTGAAATATTCATAAAATATTTAATTATATTCGTACTTTAATATTTAATAATAAAATTAAAATAAAATAAATAATTAAGGTGGGCTCCTATACAAAAAACACAATTTTTTGCTCTATAACGGTGCGGAACCCTTCGCGCGCGAGTCCAACTCGCACTTGTTTTATATCTTTTATTTAATTTTCTCATTTATTCTGTATGCTCTTTCTGTCTTTGATCCATTAAACCTGATTTCATTGATATTGTTTTTATGTACATTTTGTTGTTAAAGTCCCTGCATATTATATTTAAGTACTTTAACGTGTTACAATGTTCGAGCATGAGAAAGACATTTAGAGTTTGTTATAAAAGGGGTCTGCAAGTTCAAAGCTAGGCGGGAACATATAGGTCGGGCGGCAGCACGACGTCGCCGCTTCGTGACCGAGCTAGAGGTGAGTGACATTCGGCCTGAGAGGTGATTAAGTCTCTCCCGCGCGACTGTACCGACATCTATTCATCCTCCTAATGGTGCGCTCATGACACTAGCATTTGTCCGATAGATATGATTGCGGGAATAGCGTATATCTTACATGACGCCTGTAAATGCGGTATTATATGGATTCAGCTTCGTTCACTTGCTTGAATTATGTTCCGTAGAGCCGTTTTAGTTTCAGAGACTATCAGTGTTTGATCGCCTTACTTAGATGATTCGTATTTCGTAGAGTTGCTGCATCAATAACATATCATGGCGAGGTAAAATAATGAGCCTTCTTTCTTAAAGTATTGAACGTTGTCATCTTTTCATAGCGGGCACTTAGCAACCGAGGGACCGTGGGAGTCCCGCGACAATAAAACCGCGCCATTGTGCGTAATCATCCGAGTGAACGGCTCGCGGAAGTGTTCCAGTCAAATGTCGATATTGTTCTAGAATTTTCCCAGAACCGGTAACAGTAATGCAAACGACACTTCCCGGTTGCACTCGCGGCCAAGAAGCCTACCCCGATATGTTGTTAGCGCCCAGTTTAGCATTGTTATTGCAGGACCAGATAGCGGATAAGCTTTCGTAGTCACGATGAGACTATTATAACCCACGAGCTCGCCGTGAGAAATATGAAACCATCCGAACGTTTTTTCAATTGAACGATGTTGGATTATTCACACAACCGGTGATGTGTTAATATTCACTCTAGGTTTTATCTAATAAGTAGACCCCTGTTTTTATGCCCCTTTAAAGTGCACTTTATCCAATTTTAGATTTAGTGTTTATTATATTATTTTATTCCTATCTAAATTCTACAACTCTCAGTCTCTTGTAACAAATTCTAAAGAAAGACATTATGGTTTGTGACAACTTTACTTACTATTTGTTTGTTATGAGATATAAAGATATTTACCTGCAGTACTGGTACGCTAGGAAGTAGTTGAGCTCCGGACTGTAGGGGTTCATCCTGGAGATGAAGTACTGGACGCCATCTAATTGTATCGTCGTTATCCTCTGGGCTGTAACAAATGAAACAAATTTTAGTATTGACCAAGTAATAATATACCTTACAAGAAACTAAAATGTTGGAAAAATATCAAGCAGTGAAAAGGTTTGGTTTTTTAAACTTACTTTTAAAGAAGGAATGTCGCTATAAAAAGAACATAGAGGCACCTCATAAAATCTTTAAATGTTTACATTAACTGCTATCAACAAATCCTTACTATAAATAAGTTTTTCCTGACCGTAGTCCGTACCTAGTACTAGGGAACGCTTCAATCAGTTCCTATCGTTCGCATCTCGTGCCTATCTAATACTAATCGTTGGAGACTATTAATTTCGGTTCAACGACCTCGGCGGATAAGTGGGAGGCAATAAAATGCATCCTGCAAGCGGCTTCTCGTTTGCCATCGGATTGTGAAGTCAATCCTGATGCCTGAATAAATCCCATTAGAGCGCCCGTAAATCGTTACCATATCTCAAAGGGATAGATCTAGCTTTTTATGAGGAAGCCTATTTCGAGTTCTTGGAACTAATATACACATAAAATATGCAATTTCTGCAATAAATAATAATTATGTTTTGTTTTTCTTCTTTACGTTTTTACAAGTTTTTAGATCCTGTTTCTTTTTGCCCTTATTTTTCTGTCGTTATAACACATTTTACCTACAATGCAGTGTCTGAAAGTTACAGTCATAAAAATACTCAATGCGCGTCTTTCTATTTTTAGGCACATAGAACGAATACATACAAAATAAGACGAAAACACATTTTCTGAAATATGTACGCATTATGCGTCCTATACCATATACATAGGACATTGAGGATTGTCGTCGCCTTTTCGCTCGTTTATTCAAAAGTAAATTATTTGCCTGTCTGTTTCTTTCAACCCATACATTCTGCTAACTCATAAATAAGCAATAAACCAGGCGCAGCTCGAGTAAGTATTACGTTTTTGTAATGCTATAACGACTGGGTGTACTTTGTAGTTTCTCACACTGTTTGAAAAAGAATGTGCAGGATTTAATGGGTTTAGCGCGGTTGACAAGAAACACAATTACAATAGTGGTTCGAGAGTCGAGACTAAAAAGTCATCTATTCCATAGAAAGCTAGTCGCATTTTATAACGTAGGCTCTACTTCTTGGGCTTTTTTGTTAAGGTTAAGCTTTTTCTTCAGTCGCGTCTCAAATCAGCTGTAAATTATGATGATCATATCCCAAATTTTTTTACCTGTGTATTGTATTTATAGAGCCCATCTCATTCCTAAAATTAACTTTTCGTATGCAAATAAAGAAGTAAATGTCGTGAACAATACCTATTTTTGTATCAATAAGAGTCATTTTGTCGTGGTTTCTGTTCGGGAAGAATGAAACGCATGCAAAGGAGGCGGGTCACGAGAGGTGCATACTGATTACCGAGAGACGCGACTGTGCTGCACTCGGGGACAACTTTTTAAAATATTAGCTGACTCAACCCAACGCTACTGATAAAAAAATAAATACAACGCATTCGTAAAGAGCGGAAAAATAGAACGAAGAAAGAGTTTTTGGCAGACCATTAGAGATTAGAATCTCATTAACATGATAGGATCTAGGAAAGCCAAAGTTACTCTTTCCTCAAAATTTCGGTTGCTTATTGAAAAGAACCTTCTTTCTTTTGTTCAAAAGGTTTTTAAATAAATTATTCTTAATTCGTTTTAAGTAGCCGATGATATCTATATCCGTTCGCTCATCCATCACCCGTACAGGAAGTAACGGCTCGATGCCCAAACACATCCAGTTCGCGGGTGACTCATCCTAACGTGCGAATGGACGCTTTGAGTCTTGAGTCTTGACTAGGTCGGACTTATTACTTGGTCTGCTTAAACTGCTAAGTTTAACTAAGTTGTAGACCTGAGGGCAGTTAGGGATACATATTATGGGGAGTGCACAAAACGAGTCCTGTCAGGAGTCAGGATGGCCAGCGATTATTTCGATTGAACCTATCGGCCATTACTCAAGGTTGGCTCATATAAATTCGCTATCTGCAGGGCTGTTCTTTTTTAAGCTCTAAAAAATGCCTTGTTTTATAATATAGGTGTTGTAAGTTTCGCAATTCCAAACTACAAAATCCTTGTATTACATGGTATTACTTAATATCTAGAGGTTTTACCAGGCGACGCTTCATGTACTTATCTAAAGCAGCATAAAAGCAGACAAACGCCTTGCACCTTGCACGGTCCACCACTTTGGTGCATCAAAACTTCTTTTGCGCTACTACAGCAGCAATCTTTGCGTTGTGTACATTTATGTCTGTGGTTTCTACCGTTAAACAATTTGAATGTTGCGGTCGGCTCAAAATTCATGTAACATCCCACGAATAATGGGAGGAAGTTGTAGTTATTACGTGGTGTTTAAGATTCCGATCCGGGCCGGCGATTGGGCCCATGCTAATGATATCCTGTTCTCCACTAAAGTTATATTAGGAGGGACAGATTGCTTAAAATATTATTGAGTTAAATTTTTTTATTGAATAAGTTGCAAGTAAAATTCAAATAGACATATGTAGGTAGAATTAAATTGTTATAAACTTATTTTAAAGATCTGTAGCCAAGAAAATAATCTGAATAAAATAGATACAAATCTGACGCAACCAGTTTTTAATCTCAATCTAAATTTCGAAGTAAAGGCATAAAAGGGTAAAAATTTTGTCCACCCCTAAATAATGTATAATATGTGCCAATTATTGAATACAGTAATGGGAAAATCGTTGGGCCACCGGACCGGAACTACGAGAGACGTGCTGCGCATCGGGACATCCTTTAATGGATCCAAAATATTGTTCTTTACGGCATTTTGTTCACAAATGCTTAATGTACTATCAAAGAAGTGGGTTTATAAGTAGAATTATTTAAAGATTCAATAAAAATATCCAAAAGCTACGCTATTAGAACTAAAACAAGTACGGACTATATTTAAGGCTCAGAAAGCTTTTTATAAATAGGCGTGTGCCAACTGCCCACACGTGAAGTTTTAATGAAATAATCAATTTATAGCTTCATTAATATCACAACTCCAATCATAGATCATTATTTCCACCACCATAACCCATAATTGGCTATCCTTCCCATAAAAATTATACAATATTTACGGCGCAAATAAATCAGTATAAATGTTTCCACCTCCTATGATTTATTTCAATAATTTAACTTTATAGCGCAAGGGTATGAACTTATATGAGATTGTATCGCAGGTTAAGTATTGTTATAGCGCAGTGAGACTTATCATAAATCTAAAATATAACTAAATCCTCTTCTTGGGCCTCATAAATGTCACTGCAGTAATATATTTGTACCGCATTCCTACTGCGCTTTACTTCAAAAAGCGTTACGTTTAAAAGGGTTTCATAGAGACAATTTACTAATCCGGCAAACGTTGTTTTTACATTGTCGCTGTGGGGAATATGCTTGAGCCTACTGTTTTCATTACAGACATTATCATAGAGACGTTGTTTGAATCTTAGATATTTCGATAGTGCTTCTTTGGATTTTTGATTTCAATTCAGGATTCAGGACTATGCTCGGTTTTGTATCCTACAACCTTTGATTATAACATACTACACTATAATATGTAATCAAAGAAATTGCTTAATATAGATCAGATTCCAATGAGTTTAACTTAATATTGATTTAAATATAACAGAAAGACAGAAATAGTCTGCCATTACAGCACGATCGAAGCGAGCCGCTTAAAAGCCTTCATAATTATTTATCTTATGGCAGATAAACGTGCCTTTGAATGTAGTCAGTAAAGTCTGGAGTAGAGGAATGGCGCCAAGAATATAAAGGCTCGACTACACGCCTCGCAAACTTTCCAGTCTCGTAGCAAGCTCGAAGTAGCCTTACATAACCAAACCAGTCGCTCGACCGTGCGACCCGTGAGTTATGTCGCTGCAAAAGTGCAAGGGCAAGGTGGTCGCAGTTTCACGGCCGAACATTATAGTGCGGGTGCCCTAGAACAAATTTTTTTGTGATTACTAACAAGCTAATTTTTTGTGAGTAGCTACATTTTGATAAGACGAACAACATTTTTATTTTCGAAAAATCTCGAAAGTGGTAGCTAACAGAGATAGAAAGGATTTCATACTTTGACTTGATGGTCCTAAAATATGGATTGTTTTATTTGTAGGACAAGGTTACTCTTAAATAATATAACTCTTAACCTACCAATATACAAAAAATCTGCTGGTTATAGTTCCGTTTTAGGGTACAGTAATCAACCAAGTTTTGTTGATTACAGAATCCTAAAACGGAACCCTAACCAGCAGATTTTTTGTATATTGGTAGTTTAAGGGCCTGTTTCACCACTTCCTAATAAGTGACGAATAGGCTATCCACCAAATAACTTGACAGATCAAGTATGGATAATCTGTCAAAAAAGTTGTGAATAGCCTATTCGGCACTTTATCAGAAAGTGGTGAAACAGGCACTAATAGTTATATTATTTAAAAGTCACCTTGTCCTACAAATAAAACAATCCATATTTTAGGACCATCAAGTCAAAGTATGAAATCCTTTCTATCTCTGTTAGCTACCACTTTCGAGATTTTTCGAAAATAAAAATGTTGTTCGTCTTATCAAAATGTACCTACTCACAAAAAATTAGCTTGTTAGTAATCACAAAAAAAAATTGTTATAGGGCACCCTGACTATTATGTTGGTTGGGATTTATTGTGAATTACATTTTGATCGTGATTTTTTTTTAATTACAAAATTGAATCTCAAAATAAGTCTGGTAAATAGCTGTAATAAAGGCTCGTTATGAAATCGAAGAAAACGTCTGCAGAGCGTTGTAAGACTGTGTTGATTAATTTATAAAATTTTAATAACATCAACATTTCCAATGGATTTTTGACTTGTGCATTAACGATTTTCGATACTTTTTATAGAAATTATAATCGAACGAGGAGTAACGAACTAAGGAAAATCGATCCGGTGAAGCGTAAAAAATTGGCAATTCGGACATCATCGAGTGATTACTCTCGTCCGTGGGAACATCGATTGGATCGTTCGCGGTCGGATAACTATCGAAGTTTGGAACGCAAAAAAGGGATCGAGAATCGAGATAATGGCGAACGGAGCAGTTCCCCTCTCCCGCCTGCTGCAGGAATGCTTCAGACTATTTTTAGTGATCAAACCCGAGGCCGACTCGCCTCGCGAACGCTTAGTTAATTGTCCTCCAGGCTAATGCTTTGTCCCAACTCCATGTAATTTAAAAACCAGCTCTAAATTCTTGCACTGCACTTATCTACAGCTTCAGACCGAATAAAAAGTAAAGATGTTCTACGAACAACAGAGGTCGGTTTTTTATTCGCGTGAGTCAAACTACGTTTACGCGGACAGTCAACCGATTACGTAAGAAGGATAACGCAAAGTAGCATCATAGTACTTATAGTTTATTTTTTTATTTTTATTTATTTATTCACCAATAAAACATAAATGCAATTATAAAATCTTAACTTAAACAGCATTTAAAACCAATGAGGTTTGTGCAATGCTGTGATAGTCTTATCGCAGATCTATGTGGTTATAAAATAACACATCAAAAATAGGTCGTGGTTCGCTTAGTTGAAAGTAAATTACTCAATAGCAAAGAAGATCCCTTACCAGCTTGTCTATTAATCGCTTTAAGCTGTGCCGTTGCCTATAAGAACTGATAAATCGGAGAAACCCCCTCATAAAATTAATCTCAGAATTATTTTCGAAATATTTGAATAATGATAAAGAAGCTTAAACGCCTTCGAAAATCTCATGCCGGTGTTAATTCTCAAAACCAATACGACCAGAAAAAATTAATAAGTGTTAGTCGGTCTGATCCCACAGTAATTTGATATAATCACCACCTGTCGCGACTCGCGAGCCGCGGCGGCGATAGAATTATGGCGACAAAAAAGTTGAGAATCGGATGAACACAATAAATAAAAATACCTTTCGGCTCCGATAAACCTATTCGAAATGTAATTTCAACTTAAATTATATCACTGTGAAACACATTAATAGATCATAATATTATGGATGCAATGTATTCACAAAAAAGTTACCACAAAACTCAGCTCTCACTAGAAAGACGTCAGGAATTCTACATAACGAAAGAAGAATGTTGAATTTTAATCTTGGTGTTCTGAAACTTTTAAATGCGAAAGTTTGTTTGTCTTACTGTCTCTACTCTAACGTCTCTAACTCTACCTGTTCACATTAATCCCTGAAGCAACTTAGATGTTTAGTGTACATTGAGTTTCGAGATATAGGATAGTTTACTGCAGGAAAACAGTAACAACATCTAGTCAAACATTTTAGATGCCTAAGTCTTGACACCTGACTATAACTAGATGTATAATCTAGACGTGTCTTGACTTAGGCCCAGCTAAGTACTAAGTAGCATTCAGAGGAGTGACGCCCTACGGACGGATATCCTCATCACATCCAGTCGGTGACTGGCACTACGTGATCATCATTCCTATTGACACATCTGTATTACTGCCACGTATACTATACTTATTGTATCGTCATCAGCTGAAGAAAATCACCAGCTTTCAATGTAGAAAACGGGAATAAACGGGACGGGAAGGTGAAAAGGAAGATATAAATTAATAGTATAGATTATTTTAAATTGGATTCTTGTCGAAAGACGCGGCGTTTTACGGACTCCAATTAAAGGATTTGCAATAGTTAGTTGATGTTTCGAATATCTTGGTCAAAATTTTTTTTTTTAGATTATTATAGGGTATAGGAAATTTACTGCAAGGAATTAATTAATACTTTAGTAGGTTTTGTTAGCTTAAGGAGGAAATTAAAAATCTAGATACCCAAATGAATCAGCTAGCAACTATTATTACCTTCAGTTCAGAGTCAATGTTTTATTATGTCGGATTAATAGTAATATTATCATTAGTAGTAACTTAACAATGGTTGTATCTTTTAAAACAATCCATAATGTTTTGATACAAATACATACAATTATTAATGTCTGTTTCGATAACACAGCAACAGAATCACCTATTAGATAGCTCGTAGCACGAATAAATATTACAAATTATAATTTATAATTTGTTGGTTAGATGTCAACATGGCCAAATACATAACGTAGTCAAAAATAAAGGTGCACAATGCTAATTAAATAATTTTCGGCGCATCATTAAAACTTATTGAAATATTTAATGTTTTATTAAATCATAAACGTAAGCATAAAATGCAAATTTTTACGTTTTTACGTACCCGAGTAATTAAGAAAATTGCTTGAATTATAAAAATGCAGAACCTAAGAATTCTGCCGGTTTTTACTGGCCGTCATTAGTGCAGGACATTGACTCGGGAGATGCATATATTGCATAACGTACGAGCTATTTCTAATGCTGAATGCCATGTTGTATGACGGGATCTTTGCATAATATCAACCTATAATTATCTGAGGCGGAATGGTATAACGAACTCCGGGAGTGTCGGGAGCCGGGCTCTCGGTAAAAACCACCGTCATTTACAATACCGGTATGCGAGTGGAATCGCGCTGCACAGATAAATAATAACGTCTTAGAAACGTCATAGACTCGTCCCTTCGCGGGCCGTTGAACTCGCCACCTGCCCTACCCTAGCCATTTTTTCCTACTTCCGTTAACTTTTTTTGTGATGCTGTCGATAACCTCATGCCGCGGATACGCTTCGATTGCAGAACCAATCGTGGTGATGTTTACGAGGCCCTCGATGCAAATCCACACACGATTTGCTATTGTAATCGCTGAATACAAAAACGACTACTATTTCGTTTGCCTACTGGCCTGCTAGCCAAGAAGTTTTCTTTGTAGTGACTAGTGTAGGATGCAGATGTGTGATTCTTTATAGTATCGTCGATCAAAATGTATAAAACTGACATAAACGATCGATAAAATAAAATAAAGTCAACATTCAACTCATGTTATATCAATTCCATACATTTTGATCGGCGATTCGATAACGAAAACGTCTTGGCTAGAGGCTCTATAGTTGTTGGTTGCTTCTGAGGAAATCTCGTTTACGATCGTAACCGCGAACCTTTGTTTTTGTGATGAGGTAATTCGCTGCACTCGGATGAACCGACTCGCGGCTCGTGTCATTGACATTCAATTTTGTTTCGCTTTGAAAATTCTATCCCAATTCCCAACGATATGTTTTTTAAAAATTGAATTAACTTTTTCTAAAACCGTGATTCGACAAAAAGTAATCGCCTGAAACAATTATACGGTATTGAATAGAGGTGTGGAAAATTTTATGATACATTTTTTTCGAGAGAGCAAAAACAACAATTGATATAGAGAGTATAATTATTAATATTATGCTGTATGATATCAATTGTTTTGTTTTTGCTTAGGTGCTTACAACTTTTGGTTACTCAACGTTTGTAATCAATTTTCTAGGTTAAGTTCTTGGTTAATTACAATTTAAAATTAAACATAGTTTAGAGTGTCTTGGGAATAATTTAAATTATGGTCAGTGACCATCGTGGGAGCCTTGAATAATTGTTAAGGATAAGAACAACAGAATAGGGGGAACGGTAACATTATAATGTTAAACTCAAAAATATGACGTAACTCTACACGTTACATAGAGTTTGTAAAGTTAATATTTTTTTCTTTTCCTATAATATAATATTAACCTTTGTGTAGACAATTTCATATGACTTAAATAAGGGACCTTAGCCTATTTTATTCAATGAATTAGGTCTTAGACGAAATGAAAACTAGGCCTTTGCATCCATTGTGGATGATTTATACACTATTTTCAGAGCGAAGTAACCACTCCTCAAATACTGTAGTGTCTGGGACAAGATTTTTAAAAGACTTATGGTTGCCCAAGCGCATACGGCATTCTCGCAACATAGTCAGCCTAGTCCAGAGGAAAGAACTAGTCAGTACGTCTGGGACCAAACTATGTGCGGGTTTCCTCACGATGTTTTCCTTCACCGTATGAGTGTCCGTATTATGTACCTGAGATCAGAAAATATCTCATTGCTACACGCCTCGACCCGGGATCGAACGCACCCTCTACGAGTGCGAACCAAAGTTTTACCCATTAGGCCACGGACGGTAAATTACTTAACAGCGATTTACTTTTGGCTACTACAAGCAACATTTTTAAATTGTTTAAAAATGATGTTTTTAGAGTATTAAAAGAATTTAGTTTTAGTCCCAACAAATTCAATCGATGACCGACTGTTCCCTGCAATCGACTTCGATAGAAACGGTTTCGATCATCGAAATACTTCTATGTTTTCTTTCAAGCGAGGAAAGGCGTACTTGTGTAACAGACATGCATACATTAATGGCCCTTAATGTTTATACACCTCACCAGCGCATTGTTCTGCCACATTCCTACGCCCTACGCCCTGCGAGCCCTGCACTTGAATCAACAACTATTCAGACCTCAACATTAAATTTTAACGAGCCCTAACTGGTACGTGAAGTTCGTTTCCATCATAAATGTTTCAGCTATTCGTCCACTTGTGATTATGGTTATTGCAGGTTTCTTGTTATTTTTGCGATGAGTTTATTTTCAATACTTTTGTGGTATGATGAGGCTTTGCTCATTCTTGGCCTTTTATCGATTTTTAGTTAAAGTTGGTACAAAAGAAGGTAATTTGGCATCCGCTGCACAGTGCAAAAGGCCCTTAGGGCCTGCAGTTTTACCACTCCCAGGTAGGCTATTCACCACTTAACTTGACAGCTGATATAGTATGGATAATCTGTCAAAAAAGTTGTGGATATCCTATCCGGCACTTTATCAGGAAGTGGTGAAACAGGCCCTTAGAGTTATAATGCTATCAAACTCTTACAAGAAATGCTAGAGATTTGCGTTATAACTGGTACAAATAAATTTTTTAAAATTTTTAAAGGGAATAATAAAATTATATAGGGAATATATTGTTTGATAGTGTTATTGAGAGACTTAATTATTTTTCTGACTGATTATTATGCAGAATTTCATGGAAAATTATTAATTTTCGTTGCTTATTTTGTGATTTAGCTAAGCAGTTTTTGTTGTCTGACTCATAAGTTATATTATTAAGTATAAAGCATATTTAAATAATAATAATTCTTATAAGGAAGAGTAGTTACATAAAGCAATACCTACTTGCAATTCCATTTATCTCGTTACGGTCATTAATTTAGATAAAATCGCAAAATTTATGGTTAAAATTAAAAATAATTCATGGTTCTCTGTGATTTCTGGTTAAGGTTTTTGCTTTTCGAAACTTGATACTCTAGTATACAATTTTTTGATAGGTGGTTGGAGTTTTGGGTGGGCTAACTTAGGTGTAGTTTAGGTCCTGTAGGTGTAAGTGATTACTGATTAGCTGGTTTTTAACCGACTTCAGAAAAAGGAGGTTATCAATTCGACGCGTATGTATGTAATATTTCCAGAACTGCCCAGTTTTTGTATATTATGTTAATCTATAACAGCTTCTGAATAAATGACGTGCCAAATTATTTCAAAAGTATATGTATGTATGTTTTTATTTTTGTGCACGCATATCTCCGAAACTACAAGTCCGATTTAAGTGATTCTTTTTTTGTTGTACTAGGTATTGTTCAACTTAGGGAACAATGCAAGTTTAATCAAAATCGGCTCAGTAGTTTTGGAGATAGGAAGTTTTAATTCTCAATTACCTACAATTTTGAAGTCGGTTTTATCTTTTTATACGCTTTTTATTAGCTTCACCTGTATATTTGTTTGTAACCTCAGAACATGTGTTTGTAACCGACTTCTTTGGGCGCGATTTTGACCCACTTTAAACGGCCATATTTCGTTCAAACTTTGTAGATTTATCGAGGACCGATGACAATACACTAATTTGATATAATTATTACATTTTTCAATTTGTATGTTTGTTTGTAACCGACGCTTTATATAAAAAGCGTGTTTTTAGTTTTTTTAACTACATAATATTATTAAAATACAGTTATTAGTTCAGTGGTGACTTTTTTGTGACGCAAACTTTTATATCAGTCCTATTGAATACATGCGACGAATACTTTACTTATTAAATATTATGTATTTCGTGAAATGTTGACTTATTTCATTAATAATATATATTGATGTACATCTCCTACTTAATGTAATTCAATAACAACTGTAACAGTTTAATGCTAAAATACTTACAACAAAAACTTGAAAAAAAAATGTATTCTTATAAATAATTTTATGTTTCTTATAATTTTAATGAGCTCTTTTTCTTTAAAGAAAGAAATAATATTTAAGAAGTATAGAGAACATAAGTGACAATAATAAAAAGAACTCTGTCCCATTTCATTGACGGTCGGATTGTATTGTGTAAAACTGTTTATTGTCGCTCAACCTGTGAACCGCGATCACTTAACTACCCATTCTTGATGTCATTGTCATTGGCATTTATTAACTGTTAACATAATATTGACCCCAAATAAAAATGTCACATTAATTTTCTTTGTTATTTTTCCTGACGTTGCAATTCATTTGAACTTTTTTATGTCATAACATAATATAATAGTTATAATTATGTCAGTATTAATTATGACGTAAACTTACCTGCGACGGGCGCGAGGGTCGTCGCGACCAACAAAAAACAGGTTGCGAGTACGAGCATTTTGGCGCAGCGGGTTGCGAACTGTGGAGGAATCACTCTGAGGAGTGCGCACACGCAACACGGGACACACGGGCACACTGAGCGCGTGCTCTCCCGAACCCCCCCTTATAACTGCGCCGCGTCCCGCGCGTACGACTACCCAATCGTCGGCGAAGATGTTTCAGCGGTTCGACATCGCATCACGGCGTACATCGCTGCGTTAGACCAGAAGCGGAGGTTCAAACTCTACGTAGAGCGGCGATGGTGCGACCTGCGAGGCCGCGTTTCGGTTTTTGCGGCGCCGGACGAGCGACGCGGACGTCCGGCGGACAGACGCGCGGCGCCCGCTCCCCGGCCGGGAGTTATCTCGCCGAATCGTACCGCTGTAGCTGCATATGCGCTCAATTTGTTCTTGTTGCGGTCGCGAATTCTTCGCTCGTCCGAGGGTTGTCGTAGTTTTTTCTGTGATCACGACGCGGTCCGTCTCAAGGGTACCTTCGTATCTCCCATTGAGCATCGCGAACGAGCCGAATGCAATTATAGCATATAGCAACAAATTTATCCTTATAACGAAGTCTACGAGCGTAGGGACAAAAAGCTTAAAGGTAGTTTAAATATTTTAAATCGGAGAGTGGATAGACCGCTCGAAATAAGTAATATTTATTTTAAACTGAAAAAGAAATGGCGAATCTATTTGGAAAGAATGCGAGGATTTAGTTTTATTGTTTAAGGCTTGTACATGCGCTAACAACCTTGAAGATATGGGCGGAGTTTCAAACCTCTCCCCCTGCACCTACTTTTTCCCCGCAATATATTTACGTAAAAGTGGCCATCTGCCGACAACCGTCGGTAGAGGTCAATGACCTAATTACGCCATCTCTCAATCTATAGTTGTACTACGGAGTAATCGTGAATCAGTATAGCCTAAGAGATAGTGTTATTTATAGTTACGTACGATTTGACATACAAAAAAATTATTAACATTTCAACTCAGTAGTTCTTGTACAGTAATAATAATACAATATCTATGGACGCTTCACACCACGTCAGTCCGGCCCCGTGCTAAGTACCTGAAGGACTTGTGTAACGGGTACCATACCAGACAACTATACAGACAACAGCAAATATATTTAATACTTTTATATACTACATATACATAATATTTAACACATTCAGTGCCACTAACACGCCTAGCGTGTCCACACTAATCTCCATGCCGCGAGCTCGCCGGGCGTGCTCTCCGTTTTTCATCAATATCTCAAAGATAAGACAGTGTTTTTCACCGAAACGCTCAGAGCATAAACTTTTTGCCGTAAGCTAATGAATTCTTAAGTGGTTCCATGATCTTATTTTTTTTTATATTATCGAAAATAATTTATTATGTAATGCGGTAATGCCGCGAACATGCCAGGCGTGTTCATCTACACGAGTTCTCAACCTTTTATATTGTTTGGTCCAATTACTAAATTTATAATGCGAATAATAAAATATATATAGTGTATTTTTTATAATTTGAACAAAAAATATATAATAAACTACATAAAACAGCACAACACTGGGTACGTTATCATGCCTGCCGTGATGCTTTAAAAAGCTGAAATATGTAAATATTGACAATACAATGTGCTATCTATAAGGTATATCATAAAGTAGGTACCAATAGGTACCGAATGATTTACAATCCATCACTAATCCACCATGTCATAATTGCCAAAATTGAACCTTCAAAACCACAAACACTGCTAAAAACAAAATATCTCTGCAGTAACTCAAGGACTATTTTTTAACTATTTTTAACTAAGAAAAAAGGCTTTTTATGATTTTACCACACTTTTTTTACTCTACAGTGCCAGTGAACACGCCTAGCGTGCTACGTAATTTCATCCTGCAGTGCCGAGAGCACACCTAGCATGTTTGCGTTTTTTATAGGGCGGCATCGCTGGGAACTTGGTAGCTCAAGCTGGGGGTCGCAGGTTCGAATCCCGTCGACGGAACAAAAAAAGTTTTCAATGCTCCTGGGTCTTGGATGTGTATTAAATATATGTATCATATAACATATCTTAACTAGAAAATCGTGGTGGCATTGAATGTGTTAAGATATTTATTATATTATACATATATTTAATACACATCCGAGACCCAGGAACATTGAAAACTTTTTTTTCCGTCGTCGGGATTCGAACCCGCGACCCTCAGCTTAAGCTATCAAGTCGCCCACCAACTGAGCTACAGAGGTCGTCACTGGTTTGTATTGTAAATTCATTATTTCAATATTTATCAGGCTATTTACACCCTCTACGATGAAATCTATTTTGAGAACAATGTACATTCAGCGATAACTCAAAGGCAGATAAAATGAAAAATAAAAGTCAAGTAGGTACCTAATCTATATTAAAAAAAAAAACATTTATTTTATAACAAATAAACTATCAATTAATAATATAAATTATATCCACACATTTTAAATTACAATTGAAAGGACCATGAGTAGATATGTCTTGAAGTTTTTCGTACACTTTCATCAGGTTGATAATTCTTCGTCCTTCGAAGGCAGGTGGGCTTTCAGGTTGTTCTTTTATAATTTCAACCTGAAATCAAAATGTTTATCTTTATAAGCTGACAATTATTTACACAAAAATAAAATGTATTGATTTATTGCACTAACATTTTATTATTTTTTAAATTTGTAAAGAGTTTTTTAACACATTCAATGCCCACCACAATTTTCTAGTAGTTCCCAGCGATGCCGCCATACAAAAAACGCAAACATGCTAGGTGTGCACTCGGCTCTCATGGAACCACTTAAGAATTTATTAGCTTACGGCACAAAGTTTATGCTCTGAGCATTTCGGTGAAAAACACTGTCTTATCTTTGAGATATTGATGGAAAACGGAGAGCACGCCCGGCGTGCTCCCGGCATAGAGATAGAGATTAGTGTGGAGATGCTAGGCGTGTTAAAGGCACTGAATGTGTTAAACATTTTACAATGTTAGTCCTCTAAACTGTACAAAGATGAAAAAACACTCACAAAAATTTCGTCGCGGGCGGGATTCGAACCCGCGATATTTGCTGTTAGTACCAGCAATGTCCTTTCCATCGACAAAATTTTTGTGAGTGTTTTTTTATCTTTGTACAACATTTTTATTCTGTAGTCACCGCTAGTGGGCTGATTTCCTACTTACACAATATAATTTACTAGGAATGGTAAATAAATACAAAATACCAAATGAAAATTGAATTATAAGTATAAGTTAATGCTATTTAAGAAATCTGCTTCATAAATTTCTTGGTAAAGACTTTCCAGTCATACACTGTCTAATGTACTTGACTGCGACTACTTACCTGTAAAGATGTCGAAAATTCAACATCTTTGGAATTTATTTCAACTGTACTACTTGTATCTTCTGTAAAAATGTTTTTATCCCCCGATCTATAACAATAGAACACAAATACAATATTACAATGCATTTTAATAAAATAGGAATATTATTTATCATTTTATTAAAATCATTTTAAAAGGTTAGTCAGACTGGTCACTTGTCTGACTATCAACAGTATAAAAATAAGAAGACTTCGAAAAGTAGACATCACATCATGTAACGCAGTTTCTGCTTTTCAAAAAGTATGACGAAGTGTGTGTGTGTTTCGGTTTGACTACGAGCTGCACTATACAATAAAAACAAATATAACAATAAGATCGCGTCGATGAAATATTTTGTCAGAAATGTGCGTGGTCTCTTAGTCTATATTACTTACATTGTGACGGGCAAATGTTGAGTTTGATACTGATTGGACTCGTCGGTATTTACTTGATTTTTATGACAAGTCCACCTTCTTTGGATTCTGAAAATAGAATAGAAAATATAAATATATACCTAATATTAAAATTTCCGAAGCTTACCGATCCATACCTACTACTTACAACACGGTCAAATTAGCTTGACGCATCGAAATAAGTAAATAATCGAAAGTATATATATTATATAACATGCGAGCTCCATAATGACGTCATCAAACCGTGCGTCTAGTTAATTTGACCGTATCGTACTTCAAATTACTAATAAAAATATTATGGTACTTACAAGATGTCTCTTCTTTTTTCAATTGATTCTCTTAGATATCGCTTTCTTTTCGAAACTTTAGGCATTTTTACAATAAAATACACTGTCCAGACTCCAGAAGTATCGACAATTTTAAAGGTATTCGTCTATATATAATAACATTTACAAAGCTACCAAAATATTATCTTTTCACAACGTTTAAAAAAGCGTCCTTCCGCTGTTTTTCTCACTTGAGTCCTTTTTATAATTT
Source organism: Plebejus argus (assembly GCA_905404155.3). Classification (NCBI taxonomy): domain Eukaryota; kingdom Metazoa; phylum Arthropoda; class Insecta; order Lepidoptera; family Lycaenidae; genus Plebejus; species Plebejus argus. The sequence goes on along the minus strand of FR989935.1, from coordinate 4,727,415 downwards.
TAGCCACTGTAATACTGATTTTTAAACAACACCACTTCAATTGTCAAAACGCGCGAGCAGAGCGGAGCGATCGACAACAAACGAACACAGATTCCCCGTCCGAAGGCTGGCGACCGACTGTCGCCCGTCGCCCGCGCAGATCCCCGCGTTTTACAAAATTCTACGTGACAGAAATTTTACATTTAAAAAAATACTAATTAGTCAACCAAAAAATCCTCTTGTGGAACTGTTGTGTAACTGATAATTTATTTAATATAAAATTTTCAGTGCTCTAAGGCAGCAGGTTACGAAGTTAATAGAGTATTTGCAGAAAAATCGATGACCATGGTATATTTTTTTTCTAAAAATATATTAACTTCAGAAAAAAGTCCTCGCGAGCAAATAAAGATCAAAGACCAGTCTACAATATATATTTTTTTCGGTATTGTGCTTTAAGTTCTATCAGACTTTATACAGGTTGAACTTAGTCGAAATTGCCTGGTAGCGCCTTAAGTTAAAGAGATCACGATCTACATCTGTGTAGAGAGGGCTCTCCGCTCTACGTACGTCGATGAAAAAAAATCGAAACAGATCAGCTAGCTGCTAGATGGTGCAGATTAAGCTTTAGCGATCGTTGGATTATGCTATATATATTATGCAACATTATTTAACTGCTGAAATATTTTTCTTTAAAGTTAAATCTTGTATAGCTTTATGTCAACAATGAATTCCATAAGGTGTAGTAAGAGGGGAACAAAAAGGTAATATATCGGATTATAAGGAATAATAGCCAGCTAACCCTTTTTTTCTGATACGCAGGGGAAAGACATCATGGGTGCCCCGGGTTGGGGATGTGCCTCAGTTAGCTGAAGCACCCCGGGGGTATGTGCGGGACTCTTACCTACTAAAACCACCTGCGGTTTGCCTTCAGCCGTATACGGAGGGATGTCCTGGATCTGTCTAACAGGACTCCCTCCATGACCGGCCGGTCTACCTCAAAAGGGGCCGGACTTCCACTAAAATTAGGCGGAACGGAAGAAGAGTTATCCTCTCTATTCCGCTCCGCGGCATCTTTCTGTGAAAGGACGGTTTCACAGGAAGAGACCGCCGCCTGCCAAGCCTCATCACTCTAGACCATGCAGCGCACCATGCTCGGGAGCGAGAGGTCTCCACCTAGCACCACCATGAGATCGTGGCGCTGCACGGCCCAACGATCGCACACCACGAGGGTGTGCGTGTCCTCCGCAGCGCCACAGTCGTGGCAGACTGGCGTTGGCTCTCTCCTGGCGACCTTATACAAGAACGCACCGAAACAACCGTGTCCGGTGAGTACCTGCGTAAGGCGGACTGCTCTCCCAGCCTTCGGACCCGCCGGAGCTCCTCCCATTGCAGGTCTTCGCCCCGCGACCTTCTCTCTGAAACGATGAGATGCAACTCGGCAAAGACCGTCGCAACAAGCTCCCACGGTGGGTCTCCCGCCAGGGTAGTAGCTGCCGTTCAGGAGACCGTACGGTACCCCCTGATCACCCTTACCGCTATGACCTGCTGCGCACTTCGCAGCTGGGCCTTATTGCGAGTGGTGAGGGAATCCGCCCAAATTGGGGCAACGTACAGGGCTATACTCCGATAGACTCCGGAGTACAGCCGCCTTCGTAGGCTTCACTGGGTCCTGCTATATTAGGCAGGAGCCGGCCCAGCGCTGACGCCGCCATCACGACCTTCAGTCCCAACTGTTGGAAATGTGGGCCGAAGGTCCACCTCCCGTCCAGGATGAGTCCAAGACATTTAAGCGTCGGACTCATCCTGACCATAGAGGTCAGGATGAGTCCGACGACTCTCCGGTAAGCAGTCGTGCTTCGGGTGAGAGTCCTCTCCTCCCGGGTACCCAGCTAAGCATACAACATAGTATGTTAAAGTATAAAATATTATGTTAGAAGTATTTGTATTTAAAAATATCAGCTGTTAGTTGCGTAGGTTGCAATTTAACTCAATTAAAAGCACAGTTACGTTAACTTTAACTTTTAGTATTAAAGTGCCTAAAAAAATAAAGATACATATAAGCTTAAAACTTAAAAATGTTGGGACTAGGAATTCGTTTTTGGATGCATAGGTGCTACCTATGCATCCAAATCAATCAATCCAAATACCAAAAGATACTATGAATATAGATACTATTTTACTGTTTAATGAATTTAAATGTAAAGACTAAAGATATGGGTAAAAGCAAATAAAATACTCGTTGACAGATGTAATAATAATTAATCACTAGAGGAACTTCCTGTTGGCTTTATATATTTTCTCAGACATTAAGCGCTACAGCTATAAGAATACCGTTAGCTCGGTAACATATTATTTTTAAGATGAAGTGGTAGGGCCAGAAGCGTATAATATCGCGATCTAGGGTATCTTTGAACCTGTTTTTAGATATCAACCGCTAAAATTCATACAATGTTATTCATACCGGCGTAAGGGTGAAGATATGCCTAATAACGTTATATTCTTCGAAACACGATTAAAGTAATTTGCCTCGATAGAAAAAAATCGTGAAAATTATCATAAATTGCCATTTTATTGCAATTTTTCGATTTTACGGCGAATTTAGATAGAATTCTAGTAAAAAATTTATGTTTTCATAAACCTTTCATCAAATCCCATAAGGTAGTATTTATGGTTTTCACTAAAATGATAGTTAGTCATTCAAAATAAAATAATAACCTATAACGCTCGCACTGTATGAGGGCGGCGGGGATGCGGGGTGGCGATTCAGTCGGCCGCGGAGCCTCGTCGCAAGCAGACACGTACTACTCGTCGGCCCGCTCTTTACGAGAATTTGATGTGAAAATGGGAAATAAAAACTGCAGAGGAAAAAAATATCCCTTTTGCGGAAAAGAATAATTAAAAAAAAAAAAGAAGAGTTAAGGGAAAAAAAGAAATAAGGGTTACCGTACACTTGACTGAGTATCGGTATTATCTTTTTTTTGACGTTATTTTTTTCCTCAGTAGGCATTAGAATAAGGGTCACCGCATATTTGACCGGGTACCGATATGGGTATTGGGTATCTTGTTTTGACTATTCTTTTCCTCTGTAGGCATGAATTAGTAGAAATAAGAATAAGCGTCACCGCACACTTGATCTGGTATCGGTATCGGTATTATCTTGTTTTAAATTTTTTTTTCCTCAGTAGGTATGAATGAGTAGAAATAAGGGTCACCGTACACGTGACTGGGTATCGATACTTATAATATTTTTTTGACACAATTGTTTCCTTAGTAGGTATGAATGAGTAGAAATGATAATAAGGGTATTGTCCAGTATCAATAACAATATTGAACGCCGGGTGAGTAGCCGGCACGTTGACGGAGACAAGGGCCCTGCGGATAACGTCGTTCAAGGAGGCATGGCGGGACTGGCGGCCGGCGCTGCGTCGACAAGATAGACCGTGGTGACCCTGGCGGTCTACTGCGGCGCCGCAGGGGCAGCGGTGGGGTTCGGTGATATTGGCTCCTAGTCGCAAACTGAGTGAAAGATTGAATGTGTGGTTATCTAAAAGTGTTCCGGTATTGGATGATGGGTTAGCCTGGAGCCAGTAGCCTGATTCCGGCTCGGCGGACGCTAGAAGACGCGCCCGATCTGTGGTGGACGAGGAATTTAGAATTTCTGATTGTGCCAAATTGATTAGTGGTTCATCCCAATTCTTTTGGATATTGGGGTTAACTGAAACGTCACTAGGACAAACACGTTTCCAAGCGTTGATCGCCTCAGCTAGTGACTCAATGCCTACGTTTCCAGAAGAATTGGTGATGATTTTGATGAAAAGAGGATGAATGCTGTGAGCTGAAGAAAGGAAGGCAGGAAGGGACACACTGGACACGCTTCTAAGACCCAAGCCACCGAAACGAATGGGGAGAGTAGCTTGGGCCCAAGAGGTGTCAGAGATTTGGCAGTTGAAAATATTCATTATTGTGTCTTTTAAAATAGTGTCTAAATGGGAAAGAAGGTTGGGGTACTCCCATAGAGGGCAGCACCTCAGGACATATGTGAATTGGGGCACAAACAAACAAAAACAAATTATTTGGTAAGCCATATGGGATTTTATTGCGACGAGTTTGCCAGAAGATACTACGAATTTTTGTTTTTGTTCCGAAACGTAAGGCTCAAAACCGTCGTTGAATATAGGGGCACCTAGAAGGCGGAGGGATTCTTTACTGAGAATTTTGATACTAGGGGCCAAATTGTTAAATTTAGACATTATTACGTCATGCGGCTGTGCGATTGGGCCGTTAAAAAAAAGTTCACATTTGGAGAAATTTAAATCCAAATCTATTGCTTTAAATTTTCAGTTGTACCTATGGGGACCCCTAAAATTTTTAATATTTTTTCCATTTTTGCATCAAAATCTTAATGCGGTTCACAGACTACATCTACTTACCAAGTTTCAATAGTATAGCTCTAATAGTTTTGGAGAAAAGTGGCTGTGACATACGGACGGACGGACAGACAGACAGACAGACAGACATGACGAATCTATAAGGGTTCCTTTTTGCCATTTTGGCTACGGAACCCTAAAAATTAATAAATATATTTTTATAAATAAATTGACTATTGTATACTCTGACATAATAACCTAATAAATATGACATATTATCTCATAACGTATGTCAAGTAGGCTTGTACTTTGAATATCATTCATTCATTTATTTATGTTTGTTTGTTTGTAAAAAGAATCTGCCTGAAGTTAGCCAGGGATTAGTTTACTCACGTTCAATGCGCGGCCTATACATACTAGCATAGACTTTGAGTCGGGAATTAGGGATAGGTATGGGCTACAGCTACGGGTCTGGGCCCAGCACTAAAGAGCATCTGTGAACGTACGGAAGCATTCGAGACAATTTGGAATCGGTAACTAATGAGGTAAGTATCGGTATTCTCTTGTACAATCAACCGATAAGTGTGTACATCAAGTGTACGGTAAACCTTATTCTCATTTTTACTCATTCATACGGCATACCTACTGAGGTTAAAAAGTGTTTCAAACAAGATAATACCGATACCGATACCCGGTCAAGTGTACGGTGACCCTTATTTCTATTCATACAATACCAACTAAGAAAAAAAATTTTCAAAAACAATATAATACCAATTATAACTATACCCGGTCAAGTGTGCGGCGACCCTTATTCTCATTTATGCCTACTAAGGAAAAAATTTGTCTAAAAGAAGATAATAAGAGGGTAAAATATTGAACTCGCATGCCCGGTCGCCGCTGCCGCACGCACTGTCTACGCTACGCACCAGCTACTAGCAGGCGTGCGCGGGGCGGAAGATGGTTGCCCCGCGCATGCTCCCGCCACGCTTCATACCTCACCCCCTCAGAAACGCGATGCGCACCCTACCACTTCATCTTAATGTGTTTATCTAAGATTTTCGCACGGATTCGCATCGGTTAAATGCAAATCGCACATATCTGTCATAACAAACTATATCAGAGCGCAGTCATTACGTCTACTTAACTTTGAGCAGTTTTTATAATAGCTGCTCAAAGTTAATAACAAACAAGTGTGAGCGACTGACTCTACAATAAATGATGTTTTATAATATAGAAAAAATATTATAAATAAAGAATTATGTGTGATGAATTCTATGTATAATATAGATATTATTTTATTCATATTATTTTCAATTTGCTAGGCTTTCCTAAAGTAGATAAGAGCAGAGTTGATATCTTTATCATATTTCTTGATATTTAGAGCATATATTTATCTCGCAAGTCTCATTATATGAGCCAAATTTGAAACGTTTATGTGAAATAGTTTCTGAATTATGATGGGGTCAAAAGTAGCTGCAAATGGTTCGTGTAATATTACACACGGTGCTGCTCGCCATTCTGTTATGCTGGAACTTGGCTGGACACGCGACCGCGTGTCTAGATCGATATTAAAATATCACTAGATGACGCCCGCAACTCCGTTGAGCCAAAATTCGTTTATCGCGCGGGAACCGTACATTTTTCCAGAACAAAAAGTATTATATGTCCTTTCCCGGGACTCAAAGTATCTCCATGCCAAATTTCAGCAAAATCGGTTCAGACGTTTGGGCGTGAAGCGTAACAGACAGACAGACACTTTTTCGCATTTATAATATTAAGTATGGATTGTTACTGCTATATTTGTATTATGATTTTGGACTTATTGTTTCTGTTTAATTATGACTGTTAAATATTGCTTTAAAAAATAAATAAGAAATTTGGCACTTGGGGACTGCCACGGTAAAGCTATTTAATTGCATAGCATTTTTTATCAACATCGCATACGTAAGTCGCACGCACACAAACACCGTGCCGAAGTCTGCCGAACTGAAATGACGTTAGAGGATGCACGGTTTCCAACATCGCACAGTAATTGTGACTTGTGGCGGTCGGAGTGGAGGGTGTTAGTTTTATTTTCGTTATGGAATTTCTTGATTCCGTCGCCGCGCTCAAAGCTCGCGATAAAAGCTGTGCAGTAGCTTATTACATTCTATTAGTAGAATCGATCCGCATTTACACGTGGAACATATTATTATGACGTATATCCTTTACTCAATCATGAAGTGACACAACGAGGAATTAATAACTAATTACATATTCTGTGATCTGATACTGATCTCGCAAGTCTTTTATAGCCCGTAATTAATTTTTTTGCGACACGACAAATGCAGATGTCTAATATAATAATTATAAGGTGGGTTGCCGTAACTGAAATTATACTTAATTTACACTATATTTATACATAATATTAAACTATATTTAATTTACACGGAGATTAATAGGAAAAGCTCAATCAAGCACTGCAGAGGCTCTACTATTTACATAATAAAGCGTTCAATATTATTGTCTATATTGATACTTAAAGAGAGTATCTGCGTTTTGCCTCTTTGAAAAAAAAAGTGTCATTGAAAAAAAAGTAACATAAGTTTCTAAATTCTAAACACACTATGCCGAAGTTCCGCGGCGGAAATTCCGCATGATTACGTCAGCAATGTCAAACGCGTACAATATAACGCGACGGAATTTCGACATGGTTCGAATTTAATCGAATTGCAGGCGGTATCATGCGGAAATTTCGCCGCGGAACATCGGCATAGTGTGTTTAGACACTTAAGTCAGTGGGCAGTGGGCATAATATATTTAAATAGCAGTTTTTACTTATTTTCTAACATGTTGAAATACGTAAATATTTTATAACTGTATTTTCATATTAAAAATTCCTTGCTCTACATTCTATGGAATTGAATTTAAATGTATAAACTACTAGCTGTCCCGGCAAACGTTGTTTTGCCATTTAAAGTATATTTTCTACGTCATCAGTTGATACATGATTTACCCCCTCTTTTGTCCCCTAAGAGGGTGTGGGGGGGGAAGGTCATACACCAGATGTTAAGCTGAGAAACACAGTTAATACCTAATATGAAGTAAGTCCACTAAAGAAAAAAGTTGTATACAAAATCTTTGGTCCCCAGAGAGTGTTGAGAGGGGGGGGGGAGGATTTTTATACACCAGATGTTGAGTTAAAAGAAGACAAATATAATATATCTGTGAAAACCGTATGCAAATCGGATCAGTAGTTTTCGTGTTAAAGAAAAAAGTTTGATACAAAATCTGACCCCCTCTTTTGTCCCCTTAGAGGGGTGGGGGAAAAAAATTTTATACACCAGATGTTAAGTTGGAAGAAGATAAATATATCTGCGAAAACCACATTCAAATCGGATCAGTATTTTTTGTGTGATGCTGGAACAAACATACAGACAGACAGAAAGAGTGACAGACAGACAGACAAAAAAACTAATCACATTTTTGGCTTCTATAGCGATGTAGTGACAAAGGTGTAATTTCAGGTGTCATTTCATATCTTTTATGTACAGAATTTTCATTTCTACAACAGAATATTGTCTTCCTCCGCACGCGCTTTGGTGACGCCCACTATCGTAATATTTTAATTTCGCCATAATTTCAAAACCAAACGTCCAATTTTAATCATTCAAAGACCAAAAATGTATAAACTATTAACAACAATCTTCATATTTCAAATGAAACATAACTGAACATTTTACATTTGAATATTGTGTTCAATTTATAACAGGATATAAAATAATAACTATAAATTATTATGTAACTTCAGAAGTCACTAAACCTGACTCTACGTCGCTTGTACCGTATATGAGTTCTAATTTTCCAAGATTATGGGATAATTTTATCATTAACAGTACCCCAGGAATCACTTACATAGTACAAGGTACATGTTGCTAGTTGCTACTTATAATAGTAATTTCGTTTAAACTTACCCCGCGGTATCGTGCTATTATGAAATGTTTTCAAATCTATTGTATAAATCAGTGTAGAAAGAAAAATATATTTTACTCGAATATATTTTTCTAGAAGACATCTCAGTTGCGCCAAAATTTGTTTGTCGCGCGGTAACCGTACATTTTTCGGGATAAAAAGTATCCTTTGCCTTTTACCGGAACTCATATCTCACTCAGTATCTCTACACCAAATTTCAGCAAAATCGATTCAGTGGTTTATGCCTGTAGAGATAATAGACAGAAAGATAGACAGACAGACTCTGTCGTAGGGCATAGGCCCGGTGTCTATTTGTTTGGCAGGAGTTTGTCCATTCAACAGCGACAGCGTCGTTTATTAGTTAATATTTTGAAGTAAACTAGTTAAAAACTTCAGAAACCAAGCATCAATGAAGTCTTGGCGTCCAACTACAAAGCCTTTGCCACTTTAAATGTTTGTCGAAAAAAGCACTAAAAAGGGTTGTTTGTTTTGCAGTACGGCCGTGGAGTGAATATTAGATTTATTTTGAAATAAAAACTCGTAAATTACGTGGCGCGGCTCAAAGGCGCCGCCGCGGTTGCCTCACTTAACCATGTTGCTTTGAGAGGTACGTTAATTGGTAGCACTGTGTCCGGACCTCCGGCACAAGCCTCAAATAAAAAAACCTAGGCCTAGGGTTGCTAGGTCGCTAAAAAAGCCGGATAAAGCAGTCAGCTAAGCCGGACATTTGTACAAAAAGCCGGAAACTCTCCCTTAACTCTACACTCTCTATCATTTGGCAGCGCGTGTACAAATGATCTGTTTTATTAAAATTTAACAACTAATTTATAAAATTTCCCATCTTATTAGGTGTAAAACCTGTCTAAAATGGGTAGCACTGACCGGACACACAATCAAAAAGCTCTATCCGGCCTTATCCGGACACTTGGTAACCCTACTTGGGCTAATGGCTCCTATAATTTCACCCACAATGTATCTCAATGGCATACCTTACGTACCTCTTAATTAATAGTATTCGCAATATTTTGAGATCCAAAATAGTGCTAATATTGAAATATTTGAAAATTTTGCTCGAACTGACTTCAATGATACATAACCAATGTGTCTGTTTTCTAATTTTTAATCGTCAGTTAACTATTATAAACTAAAATGAAAAATCTGAATTTATTTTTCATTTATATTATAGTAACTTTCAAATATTGTAAGTAAAAATTATCTGATACCTAAAAAATCGGCACCTAAATTCCATAACTAATAGTATATTTATTTTTTCTAGAACCTAGGCTTTTTTAAATAAAGCTGCGTCGATAAAATATCGCAATAATCGCGAACATTCTTCATAAGGTAATTTGATATCACACTTTATAGTGCGTGCGGCGGCACGAGCCACAGTGTAGAGGCGCAGGCGCAGCGTTTGAGCCATTATCTAGCGAGTTTACGGCGCTGAAAAATACACTGAACATACCCTTATCCGCGGCCACATTGTACATAATATAAAACTATGGAAGCCTTCGCGACAAGGTACTGCACTTAAAATGAATCACGGCAGAGTTAAATCGCCCCATCGCCTCCGGGAAAGTTTTTGAATCTCTTTTTAATCGCATTCGACCGATGCCTATCGTATTGTTCTACATCGGATGAAATACGTGCGCGATGCGAGCCGATAAAATAAAATTCACAGTTTTATCTCGGCGATATCTACTTTAATAGCTGCAAAAGGACGAAGGAGGCGATACGAGCGATACAATGGGGTTTTTTTCGTCCGTATTACGTAGCCCCGGGTCTTAATTGAACGGGTGCATGGGTCCGATGTTTGAATGAGACCAATAATAGACCGCACGCACCAACAAAACTATTAGGCCGTGCGCACATTGTGCGGGCGTGTCCAAAAAGGACCGCACTAGAGTGGAAAAGATTTGAAAGGTAGAGCTGCCATTGTGGACTTGCTTTATTTGAATCAATCGAACAACTTTTATTTATACCGACAGAAAAAGAAAAGTTTATCAATGTACTTATATCAAAATGTAGAGAACAGTTGAGAGAATCGCATCATTAAACAGCTGTACAAAATATGTAGAGCTGATGATATAATGTAATGTTATCGTTACTCATAGTTGGTATTTGTCGTAAAAACTTGTAAACCAATATTTACAATTTTGTGCTAAAAATATATTATGTACTTTACTATAAAGTGACTCATACACGTACCCCCAATTAAGATAGAAAATTGTCAATGTAAAGTAAACGCATTTCTGAGTCTCACGCGCCGCCGTGCGCCGCGCTGGGCGAGATGTGTCTTAACAAAGTACAAACCACGTTGACTGACACGTTAAAAAAACTATATTTCGTCCTGAATCGGAATCGCCATTAATTCTATTTATATCAACGTGTACATATTACCTCAGGGACCTTATAGAGCTTATTATGTGGGACTTACAGTGTTTTAACTTTTAATGCAACACTTGTAATAATATTATTACCTTTGGACTGAAATATTTTGAGTATTTGCTAAATATAAGTGTTTGTTGTGTTTCATCATAATATAATAATATTACAATCATAGCCACAGCAAACTTTTTTTTGTAAAAATTTAAGTATTGTGAATACAAAAATACATAATATTTTAATTGCTTTTTTAGGAATTTACGAGGTCGAAAGATCGTGACTCGTGACTGGACGATTAACTTTCAATTATTAAATGCTTGATTAAAGGAAGTCGATGACTGTGAAAAGGTATCTTTGTTTTTTTCTGTTTCTCCCTCTTTTTTGACAAAAACATTATAATAATCTCCTAACATGTTATAAATTTCGCCACGTTAAAAAAATAGTATATTCTTTAATCTTTATTTTTAAATTTCAAATCACAAAAACCTTTTTACGTGAGCAAATATTGTTGTACTTTTGCGATTACCTTCCGAGCCTCCCCGTACTCATAGATGTTGCCTTGCGTGTACAGGCAGTATTATATTATAGTTACAATTTATTATTCGTAGGTTACAATTTACAATATACATACTAAGTCTACATATTTTTATTAATATACCCCTCGATCGCAAACCAACAAACAATAAATTAAGTCGCGGCCTCACTAGTGTCAATATTTATAGAGCCAACATCGACGCCCAACAAAAAACACACAACCGCTAAAACACCTTACGACCATGGGATACTTTTTTGCTAGAACCTGAATGAACAATTTCAATATTTCCAATATCAATGACCGTGGGAACTCGTAAATTCATTCATCAACTAGTAATTAGTAGAAAACGATGTACGCTTTCGTCTAAAAAGTCTTTCAAAGTTAACTGAGATTTCAACAAGGGTAAACAAGAATTCTGTTTAAAATATTAATTATAAGTTATTTTAACATATTTTACAATTATTGATATTTTAATTGTAATTTTCTTAAGAAGTAGGAATTAATTTAATGGAAATTTCTTAAAGAAGTTAGTCATAGCCATGATTCATACAATTATTTCACATTACGACCAGCGCACAGATTGTTACTTCGCGCCGGTGATATTATTTTAAATTATAGTTTTCTATTTAAATTACGGGCGCAAAAAGAAAAAAAGTTTCGCAATTATTGTACTCGGGGCCTCGTTCCCTAGAATTAAGTTTGCATTCGCATATGAAATTCCTTTTAATACAATTATGATTCCGCGAAGGGTTACGAGTTGGCCGCATTTTTGCGGGAACCTGGACTATATTTAGAGGCATCGGGCGTGAGTGGCTCCTATTGAAGCTAATTACTTTCAACACAAACGCCGAGTGTCGCTCGGCGCTCTCACGACAGAAGGTTCATCAACCGCCGGACGATTCTAACGGCATATAAAAATATTTCAAAGTAAAAATAAAGCACCGGTGCAGCGGAGGCCGATTCCGCTAAGTACGGCCTCCGCGAGGGCCGCGCGGCCGGCCGAATGAGCTTCGGTGGAAATTACAGGGGGAGCGGCGGCCGCGATTCGCATCGACGTTTCGACGTTCTGACACCTTCCCGGCCGAGACTCCCGCGCCCATTATAACGGGATCCGTCCTACCTCTATCGCTACGTAGCGGATCCGCTGGAAGTAATTGCTTAAACACATAATCACCGCCGTCCCGACGGCGCGGGGCGAATCGACGCCGCGTCTTATCCCGTATCCGCGACGATCGAAGCCGATAACGCCCCGCTCTCGAACTTATGATAAATATTTGCTTACCTGCGCAGTACGGCTGAGATAAAATCATGATAAAACTTAATAAATAATCTCCATAAAAATTCCTTTGCACCTCATGGAAGAATGATATTATGCATGTGGAGTCTCGCTCGCCCGCGCCCGCGCCGTGCATCTGTGGGATGGCGCTATTAAAAATAGAAGGGTCAAGAATGTCCTCGTCGGATTACGCGAATATTTCATTTCGAAATGGACAATTTCTGTAAGTACGCATTATATAGTTATGTCTTTATTCTTTGTCAGTTCACATAAAACTGGCAGTAACTCGGAGATAAGCTCGTCATTGAATCGACTTTATTATTTTTTTGTAGAAATTAGAGGTGCAAGACCTTTCTTGTCAGTTGCCTAGCCTGGTTTATGGATAGCATAACTTCGACAGTTTATTACATTAACGAAAGCATTTTATTTATGGCTGGGATTGCTGTTAGATAGAATATTAGAATACTATAGAGCTAATGGCTAATTCCGTGGAGTGATCATAAAAACAAGTCTAAGCTACTGTCATTTTCTTTTTTGTATTTATTTTATAATATTCGTAATTCTGAAATGGTTCTTTTCACTTTCTGAAAGAGAAAATTCTGTATTCTTTTAAATATAACTCAATGGTATAAAAAAAACTTCACAGTTCACACTCATACGGACGCCCGGGTCCTTTGCAGAAGTTTTTCTTTTATTTAAACGTTTATTAGTTATCGTATACGGCACTAAAGAATAAAAGATGGTAGAGAATATAGATTCAGCTTGACGTGCTGAAAAAAACTCATAAACGGGACATCAGTGCTCATAATAATAATTATGAGGGATAAACAGGAGCATTCCAGGAGGTCTCGTCTACATCACGTCCATCGTCCTAATAACAATTAAATTTGATGTATATAATATGAATATAATTATGTAACTGTATCTGTTTAAAATTGAAAAGCTTGGGAAAGCAGTAGTTTTTGTGTTGCATGTGCAGCGGAGCGGCGTATGCTGGCAGGTTGAATTGCACAAATTATATCGTCGCGATTACGGTTCCGGAATCCGGATTCTCTAGGGATAGATCAGGGGTCCGATTCTCATGCTTCGAATGCTACGAGTAATAAATAATAAGGAGACGTTATAACTAGGGTTGCCATCCGTCCGGATTTCCCCGGATTTCTCCCAGTTTGGAGGGCGTCCGGGGAGCGTCCGGTCGGGTTTTTGAAAAGTGTCAGGGTAAAGTCCGGACACTTTTGTGAAGAGAACTATTTAGAGTATCTAGTCATGCAGCAATAAACGAAAGATAAAAACTCGCTAAGCATACACGGTTTCTTGTAGATAATCAGATTTTAAAAAAATAAAAAAGTGGCAAGACGTAATCGTAAAATAGTGTCCGGGGAAATAACCATATTTTGGCCAATGTCCGGGAATTTTGTCGTGCCTGACCGGCGATGGCAATTTAGGTGATGGCAACCCTAGTTATAACTTGTATACATCTAACGTTTTGATTTTTGACGACCTCTGTGGCTCAATGGTGAGTGTGGCAGCAGCAGCAGCGGGGGTCACGGGTTCGAATCCCGCCGACGACGGAACAAAAAGTTTTCCATATTCCTGGGTCATGGATGTTATATTAAATATTATGTGTGTGATAGTGTGATATAATAAAATCTTAGATACATGTATGGTAATTAAAAGTATTAAATATAATATTTCCGTTGTCTGGTACCTACCCATAACACAAGTCCTTCAGATACTTAGCACGCGGACAGACTGACGTGGTGTGAAGCGTCCATAGATATTATTTTTATTGATTTTGGTCCCTTTTACGCAAACAAACTTAATAATATCACAATGACGACTTGTCATTATACCAATCACAACGAAGCTCTTGGTTCAAGGTTGTTTTTCGGGATACTTGACAAAAGTAGGCCGAATAACGGCCTGCGCCGTATGTCGATTGTCGTGCTCAAAATTACGAACCAAAACCTATGACAGCAGCTGTTAATCCACTTGATATCATGCGCTACCGGTAGCCTTTCCGTGGAACGTTTTTTTTTTACACGGTCTCGTCTCCTTAGTAAATTAGTATTCATAACTCAAACATTGCTAGACCGAAGGCTCTCTCATTCAAGCGTGAGACAGTATGTACACAATATCATGTATTGGTTGTCTGGAAGAAACCGCTTGTAACGGTAAGACCTCCAATTTGCGCCAATCCTTTATTTTTATAATAATATCTGTAATGCTATAATATTTTAGTTTTCAAATAAAGATTTCTTATTATTATTATTATTGCACAATATGCGTCTACACGTACGCGCGAGGATAGCCGCGCTCGAAGTGATATTCTAGTTACAAGAATCAGCCTCCAGCGTCCTTTTTGCACCACCGCAGCACCGTGAGATTGCAATTAACGCATCAATATTAATGATTTTACATAATTGAGCATCGTTACGCCATGTGCAAAGGGCTTAGTCGAAGTATAGGGATTACGAAGTTAGAAAAAATATATTATGCAATTAGCGTTCTCATCTATTTCACTTTATCGTTTCGATATTGTAGCCTTGACGAACTAATAAAGGACACATGACTTAATAGCTATGTCCACACTGTGCTTTTTTTGTTCATTAAGGGCATGCATCATAGCGCAGTCAACTAAGCACGTGAGGCATGACCGCAACGCATGCCCTCTGACCGTATTCAAAACTTTCGTTTTGTTTTTTAATGACAATGTTGGCGTTGCGTTCATTCCATTATTGAATGCGCCGATATGAAAGTTGAATGTCAAAATATGATGAAAATTGAAGATGAAAGTGTACAGTGTGGACATAGCTAATGAGCACAATATTATGTCTGGTAAATCAGTTATCTGATTTACTGATTCTGAATTTCTGAATTTCTGATTTATCTGACGACCTCTGTGGCTCAGTGGATAGCACGTTGGTAGCTTAAGCCGGAGGTCGCGGGTTCGAGTCCCGCCGACGGAACAAAAAGTTTTCAAAGTTCCTGGGTCATGGATGTGTATTAAATATATTTATCATATAATAAAAATCTTAAATATAATATGTATAGTATAAAAGTATTAAATATATTTCCGTTATCTGGTACCTGTAACACAAGTCCTTCAGGTACTTAGCATGGGGCCAGACTGACGTGGTGTGAAGCGTCCATAGATATTATTATTATTATTATTTATGTAATAAGCAGCCTAGTATAATCTAAGCTACTAGGCTACAAGCCCTATGATTCTATGTTCAACAAATTGTTGAGCTTTTGATTTTCATTACTTTCTCATTGCTTGAAACTCATAACTACTATCGTCTTAATAGATTTCTATTTCGATAAGTTGACTACCTCATTCCATTGCTTTTGCATAAGGCATAATAATAACGTTTAAGTAATAGACTGTTGAAAACATAAATCATAGAGAAACATTATCATTAGGAACTACTGTTGAAATGTAGAGTATTTTATAAGAGTTTCGAATACAATAGAATAGCCAGTGAAAAACAAAACAGTGGTCTCCACAACCGTATTAGGTATTTTAAAGCACTTTTATTGAAATTTAACGACCCCAGACTATTGTTGGTTGAAAAAAATACTCCCATATTTTATAACCACAATCGTGAGGAAGATTGAGATAGCGCTCAATCTCAGTGCAATTATATAATGTGGAATTTCATTGTTTTTATATTCGTAGGTGATCTTGTTACTTTTTTCTGAGGGACTCATGAAATTTTTCATAATGTGAACGATATAAGTCTAAAATTGTTTCATCTAATCAGATCAGAATTCAGATTGATATTTGATAACCTCCAAACCTTTATTAGAAAAGGCTTAAATCTCAATCGTAGGTCGCTTATAGCAAACATTTTTAGAAATTATGCCTCACGAAGTAATGATATGTTCCTTAGAAATACACGAGGCTATATTTAGCTACAATTTTTGTCAGGTATTTAGTTGACTTGATTATATTATTATTATGTTTGACGTTAGCTATTTTTTTTAGTTAATATCATACTTATTATAATAATATTATACCCTACAAGCTTTTGCCCGCGGCTTCGCTCGCGCTAAGAAGTATTATTATATGCAAACTTTCATCCCCTATTTGAACCCCTTGGTCCCTTCATCCCCTATTTGGGTCGGAATTTATCAAAATTCTTTCTTAGCGGATGCCTAAGTCATAACATCTACCTGCATGTCAAATTTCAGCCCGATCCGTCTAGTGGCTTGGGCTGTGCGTTGATAGATCACCATAATATGTCAGTCAGTCACCTTTGAGTTTTATATATAATAATATATAGATTTCCTCCCGTCAAAAGCCTCAGAAACCGAGCACTAGACTTTGTGGGCAAAAAAGGTTGACCCCGAGAAGTATGACCTTGGCTGTGAGATATTCGGCTGGTGTCCATCTACGCCCAGTTATTAAACCTCTGGAACCTTCTCGGAAACATTTCGCTACGTCCGATTGTTCACGCTCGCCTCCATAATTAATTTTTGTGTTATTCTCCTTTTTGAGATATTCATCGCTTTTGGATGCTTATATTTTTCATCAGTTTCTTCTTTTGTGATTTATGTATAAGTATAAATCGAGTAATAATTACTTTACGACCCGAAGCGACGTTTGTACAGAATATAATTTGCCTTTCTCAACGCCATCGACTCAGGCGTATGAGGGTTTTATTTGTCTCGAATTTCTGTTAAAGATTGAACCATACGTGGGACTTTACCATGTTTGCTTATCGAATTTGTCAATTATTTTATGAATATTCCTTAACAATGCGCTGATGTTGAATTAAACTTGATGCAACTGAAGGCTACATTGTGTACACAAACCCTTGACCTCGGCCCTATTCAAATGTCCTTATTATTCCGTCCTCGTAGGTCCATTAAGGGCTGCTGGGAGACCGGGACGCGGCCTAAGCGGACATAAATAATGCGAAGCGAACGGAGTCATTCTAATGAATTACGATGCCAGCAAGTATCATATTAAATACAGAGAAGCGAAGCCTCGGAACCCGTGCTTCTAGAGCAGATGTCCGTACAGAGGAACCAAGAGATGTAGCTTTTAAATTTGGAGAACTCCTTCGGAATGAATAACCGGCTCGATCGATACCACAGCCTCACTAAAAATCGGCTTGAATCAACGATTTTATTGTGCTTCGCGAAGTAAATTAAAAATTCGAGGCAGGGCAGAATGCAAATACAACTTTTTACAATTGCTATTTTAGATGCGATTGAAATTGATTCCAGTTCGAATTCCAGTTTCAGTTCCAGAATCAGTTGTAGGCCGTAGCTGTCAGTTGTCACAGCCTACAATAGCACAGATTACTAAATAGTTACTACGTAAGTAATACCTAATATCGTTTCGATTGTAGTTCGTTGTTTTTTGAAAATGTCACTTTTTACTATTAGTTCGTCGCTTATAATACCTCTCTGCACGAGTGTGTGATCTTCAGTACTGCGTGCCACCCTGGATTATGTTATATACGATTTGGGTTTAATAAGGCGAAGGAATGATATTATGTGCATTATTTTGTGATATAGTGGAACCGATGGCCCTATAAGATATTTTAAGGTCTGATAAGGCTTCTCTCTTATTATTATTCTACTGTTCAATATTAGTGAATTATTTTGCGATTATAATAAACTAGATGAAGCCTGCAACTCCGTTGTACTGAAAGTTTATCGCGTGGGAACCGTACATTTTTCCGGGATAAAACTATCGAATGTCCTTTCCCGGGACTTAAAGTATCAGCTTCCAAAATTTCATCGGTTTAGCGGTTTAAGAGTGAAGAGGAACCATAATATAGACAGACGGAAAGACAGACACTTACGCATTTTAAATATTAGTTTGGATTCGAAATACAACTTATGTGAATGTGTTGACTCTCCATATTGTCTATAATGTTGAATTCAAATTATTTATGAGTAATTAATATGAATGAGACTCGTGGATTCCGTTTCGCAGTTCGCTGGATGGGATGAAAGAATTATGGTTATCTCTTGCTGGAGAAGCTTATGAACAGCTAACGACAATTTATGTACATTATGTAATTGTGATTCTGACCCTAGAACACATAGTGCATGCATAATACCTGCTTATTTCTAGCGGGAACCCGCGACCCTCGGTGTAACAGGCTTTTCCTGACCCCTGCGCCGTGTTTATAAAATATTAGTATGTTTAATAAGGCATTATACGACGGATGTCATCAAGAAGCCTTCGATAGTAGTAGTGGAGTATATATAACTACTAAGTTTATTGTTTTTACTGTATTTTTAAGTTACTAGGTGATGCCCGTAACTCCGTTGCGCTAAAATTCGTTTATTGCGCGGGAACCGTACATTTTTCCGGGATAAAAAGAATCCTATGTCATTTCCCGGGAATCGAAATATCCCTATTCCAAACAGCAACATCGGTTTAGCGGTTTGGGCGTGATGAGGTGACAGACAGACACACTTTTCATTAGTAGGTAATAGTATGGGTGACGTTTTTGCATCTAATTAGATGCAACCTCTTCACGCCGGTCCATGATCAAGCTGATATACAAGCGATTACTTTTGGGGGGGGGGGCTGTAATAGGCTTTGGTTCCTTTGTAATTTTGAGTACGACATACGGTGCAAGCCGTCATTCGGCCTGCTGTTGTCGAGTATCTCGAAAAACAGCTCTTCCGATGTTGCGAGGTGTCCATGGACGACGGTAGTTGCTCACCATCAGGTGACCATATTATGTTATCTGAACGTCGCGTCGCGTTGCGTCGGGATTATACTGGTGCCTACCACCGTATATTATGTTTGTTTGCGTAAAAGGGACCAAAATCATAATATACTCGTTCAATCGATTACCAACGTATAGGCGCGTCTCGGGGTATTCGTCTTTTGCCCATGATGAACGTCCACTCTGCAGACTGCTATATCATGGTGGCAACTGGCAATCATATTTGGTCGCTGTCAAGCATATTTTGTGTATTAACCCACAAACATTTTTTGTTGAATTATGAATGCAGTCTTGTTCTAAATGATATAAAGAATATGATTGTATTAACAACTCAATTATGAATGCAATCATATTCTTACAACAAGACAGTATTGTTTGTGGGATGATACACAAATGCTCTGTCCATATACCTATCTTGGCTCAACATGAAAAGGGGACTCTAGCTCCAAGTTCGAACGTTCAATCAATAAGTAAGAACCGTCTTACGCATATCGCAGATGATTTTGCTAACCAATAATAAAAGACGTGTTGATATTTCGTAAATTGCATTATAATGGCTAAGTTACTAAGTAAACCTCATTATACAAAGCTGCATCACTTATAAAACATATTTTTATAATTGGCAATTTAGCGAGCTCGTCAAAATATAAGTGGATAATAATTTATTAGGGACGATAGTTGTTTTTAATTTAGTTCGTTAATCTAGAATGACGTGAACTATCCTGAACCGGATTAACTGCGCGAAACCACATTACATTGCGGTGCGATGCGACTTGCGTTAACGCATTGTATCCCATTATAATGTGACGCATTGAGGCGCGCAGCAAGTCATTAGTCAATAACACAACTCAAGACGGAGCCAGTCGTCCTCCTTCATCATTAACTAAAAAGCGTCAAAAAAAACCTGGAGGTCGGTTAACAAAATATGTAATATGTAAAACGTTGAATCTTCGACGCTGCGTTCGACGCACCGTAACTAGCAACGCATCGCACCAATGACCAATGTGGCCTTAAAAGCAAAAATATTACGGAGTTCTTATAATCACCTAGGCTAGGTGACTTTAACGGACCTTCGAAGGACACATCGGTTTTTTTTCTTAAGATTTTTTTTATATTATGCCACTAAAATAGGTAATAAATACAAATGTTATTAATACTATAATTCTGTAGAATCTTTCGTTTTAATAGGCTATAAAATTTGACGGGTAAAATATAAAAGAGAGAAAATAATGTCTAAGTATAGCTTAATATTATGCAAAGGGTAGGGTAAAGTTCAAAACAAAAGCTGCCTGTACGAACTCTAGAAATGAAAATTCCCGTAGCCGTTAATTGTAACGCAAACCTTACTTAAATTTTATATCACTTCCACTACACCTTCGTCCAGTGCATTCTAGAAACACCTTTGCATGAGGTACTGTTACCGTTTTTAAGTCGCCTTGCAATGGCGGGATTAATTAAGTTTTGAGGTCGGTGGGTTCGGACTCTGGTGATTATGTAAACGTGCGCGCCGCCAGCCCTTCTCCCTTCACCCTCCGCCGGTTCGAGCAGTTCTTATGACTCATTTTAATTCGCTATCCCCTCCATCTGTATGTATAATTCTTTTGTTCTCGTTTTTTGCCGAGGTATTCGTATGCGTCGACCACTAATGGAATCCCTTCGGTATTCCTTTAAATGTTTTCGAATTATCTTTCGTATTGAACTAGATTGATAGAGTATTATGTTCTCGACGTCTTTTAGCATTTAAAATACGCATATCGTCATTTTTGTCAAATGTAGAAGGAAATCTTTAAGGTGTTTGTAAGTCACAGAGTTCGTCATAATAGAGCTTATATATGTAGTCGCCTTTTGTTAACGTGGTTTTTAGCTTCGTCACATCAATAACTTTCAATATCATACTGATACAATAACAAGGTTATTATTATTATAAATCATAATAATGGTCGTGTCATATACTGCAAATATTTTAAAAATGGTAGACTATACCATATTAGCAAAACGAAAAGTCACAGAAAAATAACAAAGAAACACGGTATTAGGTTTTAGCAAAATAGAAATTTGCTTCTCAAGAAAAATGAGAGAAAAAATGAAAACTCTAATTAATTTAAAAAATGAGAACTCTAATTTGTTTAAAATTCACACTATGTATAAACAATTCATAGCAGTTAGCATACGATTTGGGTATGGCGAATATAAATAGTAAATTACAAATGACAATGAATACGTGGTTTAGCGAGTGTGATACGAGTGCATGGTGCGGCAGTGGACACGGAGCCAGCCCGGATCGAATGTTGCGCAATATCAGCCACATTCCAGCGCCGCGCTGTAAGGACAGTTGCTCGGGAAGGCGTGTCGTTGAACCGACCTGAGCGAATCGCTCCGTTTCCGCCACCAGACGGCAAATAAAATCAATTAGCCGGCTCTACCCCGTTATCTTGACCCGGGGGGGACATTATGGGATGTTGAATTATCTATGGTACATATTAAAATAGCTTCCTCATAATATCTTAGATTTTTACATCACTAATTTACGGGTACAACACTAGATGATTTTTTGTTATCTATGTCTTTTCTTGTTCTCTGCTCTATGGTCGTGCGCTTTGCTGTAATAAAACGTAGTTTTGCAATAATCACTTTTATTTCCACTAAATCTAACAGGTAATGCGCCCAGACCTTCCGACCGAAGGTTCGAAATAAATAAGTGAAATAAAAAGTGAAAAGTATTAAGTGATCCGTTTTTGCAACTACTCAGATAACCTCAAAGCACGTGTCGTACCGGCCGGCGAAATCTTCATTAGCGAAATCTTAGCAAAAATGTCTTCGAATAATACAATGGCATTAATCGAGAAGCTAACAGGAAGAGAGAACTATCCTACATGGAAATTTGCGGTTCAAACATACCTTGAACACGAAGAACTATGGAGTTGCGTTACTTCAGACAAAGTTACGGACAGCAAACTCGATACAAAGGCCAAATCAAAAATAATTTTGCTGGTAAGCCCGATAAACTACGTACATATACAAGAGGCTACCACGGCAAAACAGGTGTGGGATAATCTCGCCAAGGCATTTGACGACAAAGGGTTAACACGACGGGTTGGTTTGCTACGAGAACTGATAACCACGACATTAGAAAATTGTCAGAGCATAGAAGACTATGTCAATAGAATTATGTCGACTGCACACAAACTCAGAAATATTGGTTTTCTGGTAAATGATGAGTGGCTTGGCACTCTCTTATTAGCTGGTTTACCAGACGTTTACCAACCGATGATTATGGCTATAGAAAGCTCTGGTGTGGCAATAACAGCAGACGCCGTTAAGACTAAGCTTCTTCAGGACGTGAGGAACTCCGAGTCAGCTGCCCTGTATGTTAATAAAGGACATCAGACGCAGGGTGCCAAACAAGCTTTTAATAACAAAAAAAATAGTAAAGGGCCTAGATGTTTCGTGTGTAACAAATATGGACATATCAGTAAAAACTGCAGGAATAAAAAGAAAGACCAAAAGTCAAAAGAAGACTCCGGGTATGTAGCTGTATTTTCTGCAGCAACTTCAAATTGTAACAGTAGCTGGTTTGTCGACTCAGGAGCTTCAATGCATTTAACAATGCACCGTGAATGGCTTTATGATGAAATTCCTCCACCTGTAAGTACAATAAAAGTGGCTAATAACAAGAAATTAATTGTAAAATCATGCGGGAAGGTGGATTTAAATGTTATCGGAGAAAACGGCAAGATAGCTACAATTAAGGTAGAAAATGTACTGTATGTTCCCGAGTTAGCCACCAATCTTCTTTCAGTCAGTCAGATTATTAAGAGAGGCTGTAATATACAGTTTGACAAAGAAGGTTCCAAAATATTTAATAAACACAATCAGCTAATTACTTCAGCAAAACTAATTAATAATATGTACAGGCTGAATACTCACTGTGTTCCGGCATACATATCAGCTGTCAAAGAAGATGATTTTTATTTATGGCACCAAAGAATGGCACACTTAAACTATGAAGACTTAAACAAATTATCAGAGTCAACTGGTGTAAAAATGAAAAATAATGGTAAAGTGATATGCATAACTTGCCAAGAAGGGAAGCAGTCAAGGTATCCTTTTTCTTCTGAAGGTACTCGAGCAACCGAGAAACTAGGACTAGTTCACTCGGACGTATGTGGACCGATGGAGGTTCCATCATTTGGAGGAGCTCGTTATTTTGTAACATTCATCGATGACTTCACCAGGAAGGTATTTGTTTATTTAATAACTAATAAATCCGATGTCTTCAACAAGTTTAAAGAATTTAAAACCTATGCGGAGAATCAACTCAGTACCACTATAAAAATTCTTCGTACAGACAATGGCAGAGAATATTTAAGCAATGATTTTCAATTATTTCTTAAGAAATCTGGTATTATACATCAAACGTCCGTGCCATACACGCCGCAACAAAATGGTCTGGCAGAAAGAATGAATCGTACTTTATTAGAGCGAGCAAGATGTATGATTATAAATGCTTCATTACAGAAACAATATTGGGGAGAAGCAGTGACAACAGCTGCTTACATCACCAATCGGTGTCCAACAAGATCATTAGCTTATTCTTCCCCTGAAGAAATGTGGACCGGTAAGGCTTTGAAAATTGGCCACATGAGAATTTTTGGATCAGAAGCCATGGTACATACACCTAAGGAGAAAACTAAGAAATGGGACATAAAGGCAAGTAAAATGATTTTTGTTGGATATAGTGAAGAAAGTAAAGGTTATAGATTATTAGATCCGAAAACAAAGAAAGTAGTTATCAGTAGAGATGTAATATTTCTAGAAAATACAATAAAAAGAGACTTTGCTGCACTGCCTTTGACAGAATCTTCAACAAATCAAAACACAAACAAGAGTATCAGTATTGATACAGAAAATAGTTCCACAGCATTAGAAAATACATCAAACCTGCATGATTCTAGTGAAGATTATCACAGTGATGAAGGATCTTTGTATGAGCCAGATGAACCTGTGAAATTTGATGAAATACATCCCAACATAACTACAAGATCTAAGACGTATGAAGCTAAAAATAATAAAAATAATTTTTTCCTCTGTTGTAGTGTGAGTTCAGAGTTAGACATCCCAGAAACATACAGTGAAGCAATATCCTCAGAAAATGCTAACTCATACAAGTGGAAACAATCTATAGAAGAAGAATTACAGTCACACGCTAAAAATAATACTTGGTCTATTATAAAGAAACCAGAAAAAGTAAGACTGATTAGCTGTAAGTGGGTTTTTCGAATAAAAGAAGGAGAATCAGCTCCACTTTTTAAGTCTAGATTGTGTGCTAAAGGATGTGCACAAAAACAAGGAGTGGACTACACTGAAACATTCTCTCCCACAGTCAGATATGATTCAGTACGTATTCTATTATCAGAAGCCGCTCAACATAATTTCGAAATGATGCAATTTGATGTAAAAACTGCATTTTTATATGGCGATGTTCAAGAAAACATATATATGACACCACCAGAAGGTTTGGATGTTCCACCTAACATGGTATGTAAACTAAATCGTTCTTTATATGGTTTAAAACAAGCACCACGGTGCTGGAATCATAAATTTGATTTGACATTAAAGAAATTTGGCTTTGAGAATAGTCATGCAGATAAGTGTGTTTATATAGGAAATGTAAATAACAACAAGGTGTTCCTGTTATTATATGTTGATGATGGCCTTTTATTTTCAAAATCCAAAGCATCACTGGACATTGTTTTATCTGAATTAGAGAAGAATTTTGAAATAAAATGTTGTGTACCTAAAAATTTTGTTGGATTACAAATTGAAAAGTCAGAAGGACATATTTTCATACATCAGTCCAAATATATAGAAAAATTGCTTAATAAATTTGAGATGTATAATGCTAATTCTAAATGCATTCCAGTTGATCCCCATACAACTCTAGAAAAGAGTATTGAGGCACCTGACAAGAACATTCCATACAGAGAGGCTGTTGGATCGCTCATCCATTTGTCAATAGTAAGCAGGCCTGATATCATGTATGCCGTCAGCTTGGTGAGTAGATACCTAAATTGCTATGATCATACACATTGGAATGTTGTCAAAAAGATTATGAAATATCTCAAAGAAACAATAAGCTATGGTTTGCACTATAAATCAACACAAGATGTAGTGCTTCATGCGTACAGTGACGCAGATTACGCCAATGACACTAGCACACGTCGTTCGTTAACTGGGTATGTGTTCATAAAGAACGGAGCTGCCGTAACGTGGGCTACACAGCGTCAACACAGTGTTGCCTTATCCACGACTGAGGCTGAGTTTATGGCCGCTTGCTCGGCTACTAAGGAAGCAATTTGGTTGAAGCAATTGCTGTGTGATATTAGTGCATTTAAACAAGACTTAGTGACTATTCACATTGACAATCAGAGTGCAATTTGTTTGATAAAAAATAAGGACTATCATAAGAGGTGTAAACATATACATGTAAAATATAACTTTATAAAAGAGAAATATGCTGAAAAGCAAATAGACTTGAAATATGTTTGTAGCAAAGAACAGTATGCTGATCTGTTTACCAAAGCTCTTCCTAAGGTTACATTTCAGTACTTAAGAAATAAGATAGGTGTTTCAAATTCAAGCTAAGTGAATAAATTATAAATATTGATGTTCTTACTGTTTAAAAATTTTAAGTTAAAAGTAATGTGTCTAAAAATATTGAATAGACTTTTTATTGGGTGAGAGTATACTGAAACTTAATATGTTTTTAGATTTCAAATAATTGAGACTATTTTTGTATAGTGTGTACTGTATAATGTTATTATATTAAGTCTTTGTGTTCTTATGCTACTGTAAAAACAGTGTTTTAATTATGTTTTTTTTTGTTTACAAGATTATAGTATGAGGAATGCTATTTGGTGAGAGTGTTGAATTATCTATGGTACATATTAAAATAGCTTCCTCATAATATCTTAGATTTTTACATCACTAATTTACGGGTACAACACTAGATGATTTTTTGTTATCTATGTCTTTTCTTGTTCTCTGCTCTATGGTCGTGCGCTTTGCTGTAATAAAACGTAGTTTTGCAATAATCACTTTTATTTCCACTAAATCTAACATGGGAAATAACGAGCTGAGCGCATCCGAGACATTCGAATTAAACACCTCGTAGCTGGGAACAACAGACAACCGTGCTCGGATGATTCAACCACCTTGGCGCTGAACTCGGTATATATTATGTTACGCTCAAAGACCGAAAACGCTCAGTGAGCGAAAAAATGGCTCCAACCAGAGTGCTCTTATGTATTGCGCACACACTTGGGAACTATAAAACTACTCCTTCGTAACGTGCTCTTGTGTATTGTGCACACACTTGGGCACTATAAAATTACCCCTGCGTAACTGGCCTAGTTTCATTGAAACCAGAGTGCTCTTGTGTATTGCGCACACACTTGGGCACTATAAAATTACTCCTGCGTAACTGGTCTAGTTTCACTGAAACCGGAGTGCTCTTGTGTAATTCGCGTCGTGGCCATTTCACTATTACCACAACGCGTTGTGAGCCATTTTTTCGCTCACTGAGTGTTTTCGGTCTTTGAGCGTAACATCTACACTACTATTATAAAGAGGAAAGATTTGTTTGTTTGTTTGTTTGTTTGTTTGTTTGAGTCGAATATGCTCCGAAACTACTGGACCGATTTGAAAAATTCTTTTGCTATTGGAATCTTACATTATTTCTGCTGAACATAGGCTACATTTTATTTTGGAAAAAAGTAGGGTTCCGTGAGATATTTGAGTTTTTCGGACGCAAGGTGTAAAAAATCAGCTAGAAAAGTTACTTATTTTGCGTACGCTGCCTAAACTATAAAAGATAGAACCATAAAATGTTCTAAGTAATTGTAGATTTTATAAATATCTACAAAAAAGTCCGCGACACACTATATCTATCTATGTCGAGTGAGGCACAATAACCATTTATTTATTTAAAAATCCTGAATTTTTTTTGGACTACATTTAAACGGATATATTTTACTCACGCTATTAATCCTTATCAAAATAAATTATTTTATCACTAAGTACAGTTTATGTAGATAATATTTGGTCTTTGAATGATTAAAATTGGACGTTTGGTTTTGAAATTATGGCGAAATTAAAATATTACGATAGTGGGCGTCACCAAAGCGCGTGCGGGAGGTAGACAATATTCTGTTGTAGAAATGAAAATTCTGTACATAAAAGATATGAAATGACACCCGAAATTACGCCTTTGTCACTACATCGCTATAGAAGCCAAAAATGTGGTTAGTTTTTTGTCTGTCTGTCTGTCTGTCACTCTTTCTGTCTGTATGTTTGTTCCAGCATCACACGAAAAATACTGATCCGATTTGAATGTGGTTTTTGCAGATATATTTATCTTCTTCCAAATTAACATCTGGTGTATAAAATTTTTTCCCCCCACCCCTCTAAGGGGACAAAAGAGGGGGACAGATTTTGTATCAAACTTTTTTCTTTAACACGAAAACTACTGATCCGATTTGCATACGGTTTTCACAGATATATTATATTTGTCTTCTTCCAACTCAACATCTGGTGTATAAAAATCCTCCCCCCCCTCCCCTCTCAACCCTCTCTGGGGACCAAAGAGGGGTCAGATTTTGTATACAACTTTTTTCTTTAGTGGACTTACTTCATATTATTTAGGTATTAACTGTGTTTTTCAACTTAACATCTGGTTTATGACCTTCCCCCCCCACACCCTCTTAGGGGACAAAAGAGGGGGTAAAACATGTATCAACTGATGATGTAGAAAATATATACTTTAAATGGCAAAACAACGTTTGCCGGGACAGCTAGTATATAATATGTGTGTTAATTCTGGCGTATGGTGTTTTGTTAATGCGGACACGTCATTTTATTGGCACCGCGTCGGTAGCACCGGATAGGACCTGCCACCGGTCGATTGTCTCGGTCCTATCGTAAATAACTCGGCGTGTCCGGTGTGGCCCACGAATACAGAATTGGCGTCGTTCTAGCCCTGATCTAGTCATCGGACGAGTCATTCCTGGGGATTGTTTACGGCCTTTATGTGGGCGAACAGAGGCACGTTGCGGGCGAGGAATTCCTGACGATTCCTAGGATACTCGTCCTGCGAACACAGGAAGCAGCCTCCGCGCCGAGCATACGGATGAAGGAAACGCGCGTCGCGCGGCGCGCCGCGCACGAGCCGCCGTGCGCCGCGACGCGCGGCCGACGTTTCTTATCAGCCCCGATCGAGCCTATCGTCTGTCGGAGGTTTTTTTTGAATGTGAAATTCAATGGTCCTTGCCTACGTTCAATTTTATCAAGTTAACGAGCACGTCGAGCGCGAGCCGGCCCGCGGCCATTAATTCGAGCCGCAGCAGAAACAATGGACACGTGATATAAATAGCCGGAGAATAAAATATGGTTTTTCTTTGGTCTATTTTAAAGGCCGAACGTTACGTGAGGGATGCAGAGGGCGGGCGGGGGGCGGAGAGCGCGCGGGCCGAGGTGGAGCGGCAGATAGCATCGCCGCACCGCGCCCGCTCTTGCTATAAATAGCCGCGGACCCTTGAACCGGCCTGCCTCGTCACCGCCTCCCCGCTGGAGGGCTAACGACGACACTGCACTCTCTGCTCCGTACACCGACCGGCTACATATTTTTATTTTGTCCTAATTAATTGTCTCGTTCCGCTCGATCGACTTTACGTGTTTTGATTCGCTATGAAGTGTGTTGGCTCGGGAGGTTTTAATTAATCTGAAGTAGGCTCGCGGGGGCATATGCGTATTTATTTTCTTCGACGGTTGGAGGAAAAAACATACCACAATGAATCAGACGGCGGCGTTAAGCCGTAAGTCTGATATACACCAGCGTTTCGCCATAAAACACGGTCGGGGTGTAATTTCTCGCTTGTTTGCTTTCGTGGGCTCATCCTTGGTTTTTTTTTCTGATTAGAGCGGGCAAAAGATGCGCGACCGGTTCGCGAAGGCCGGGCTAGAGGCCGCGCGGACCGGCCGCGGCCGCTAATGATGTCTCTTCGGTGAATCGCTCCTAATTGGATGAAGGGCCGGTCCATCATCAAAAAAAATGCACCGAGACACATGCCGGGATACTGTTAGTGCGTACCTCATGTGGACAGTAACCACACAAAATTAGCTCGCGCTCAAAATAGCTCTATCATTACTCTGTTAAGCTGGAGCACTTTGATAACGAACTATGCTCGCATCGTTTGTTGGATGTTTACCTGAATGTAACTAGCTGTTGCCCGCGACATCAACATAATATTATAATAGCAAAGATATTTTTCCCGTTTCTTCCATTTTTTTAAAGACATTTCCTATTGGTTGCAGCATGATGTTGTAACCTTCCTTAATAAATGGACTATCCAACATTTTTAATGTTTCAATTATTCGAATCAATAGTTTATGTGATATAATCGCGAGCAAACTCTTTAGCTTGATAATATTACCACTTCTATTTACTAGCATAGATTTCTCAGGTTGTGCGAGTGCTGGGGCGGCGGACGCAGGCGCGGCGTGGTGTATCGGGGAATTGCGGGGTAATCACGGCAGAGATATAGTAATTTGTCGTAGATTGCGAACGCCGAGACGCACTAGCTGTAAATAATAACACAATAAACCTCTCTAGCAGCTGCGGCTGCAGATATTTTTTAAATAACAATAGCAGCTACGTTGTAAAAAATGTGAGGAATGCAGCAAATCGCAGAGTGGTGCTGTGTTTGCACTATGCAGTATGTTTTGATTATATCCATAAGTCGATAAAATCGACCTGTGCTCTTCAGTAAACTTTGATAATAATCGATATGGTGTAGTGTCGATAAAATCGATACAGGTGGTTCAAAAATAAAGTTAATAGACTGTAACGTTTTCTTTTATTTATGTAAATGAGTGATTAATTAATCAATCTGTCGAACCGTGTTACTGCCGGATGGAGGCGCACACATACATTAACATTTAACACGCTGCGATTATAACGCATGCCCATCACGAGCGTTATAAAACAATCTTATAGGCATATGTCAGGTCTACGCCATAATTAGTCTTTAACCTTAAACAGTAATTTTCCTCTTTACATTAATACAATATCCCACAGGAAAGGAATTAGCATGTCGATAAATAATGGTTTAAATATTTTTGTAGAACAAAGAATTACTTACAAAGAAGTAAGGTTCTTATTTCATAAATGTATAAAACTAAATTAAAATTTGAAATTCTAACAACACTTATTTATTATTTTATAACATATAAAAAATAGTAAAAATGTTAAATCGACACTTCTATCCATAAAGAGCCAGACAAAGAGAGAGCCATAAGAGAGACCAACTGCCAAGCGAAACCTTAGGGCACTAAAAGGTACAAAAGTGGATCGTCCCTAATTATATTAAATGATTCACCGTAGAAAGACAATATATTCAAAGGGAATGTTTGAAGATGTAAGTGGATGAAGTGGATAACTAACAATTTCAAAATTTACTATTTTTGCATAAATGGAGGTTTTAAGACCGGTAAAGTGATTTGAAAACAAAAAAATGTGCATTCTATGTATACCCGGAAATTGATTCTGGAATGCATTGAGACGTTGAACATGCTAGGAAAGGACAACAAAATCCGCCTAGTATGGGTCCCGGGCCACAGTAACGTCCCCGGCAACGAAACCGCAGACGAACTGGCTAGGCTTGGGGCCGAGAGTCCATATTATATGGTCCAGAACCGGTCTGCGGAATATTATTATAATATAGTACTACAAAGCGAGTGCTCGAGGAATGGGTTCGCGAACTAAGCAGAAAGCAATGGGTCGAGACCCCTGGCCTTGAACACTCCAAGGCACTAATTCCTGGCTTCAACAAGAAACTGTCAGAAATAGTGCTCACCGTGGGTAGGAATCAATTAAGAATCACCAGAAGCCTAACTGGGCACTATACAAGCTCAATAAGCACCTCAACAGAATAGGTGTTAGTAGCTTAACGACTTGCAGATTCTGCGAGGAGGAGGACGAGACGCCTCCTCCTTGACTGTCCTGCTCTACTACAGAGCAGAAACAGGCATCTTGGTCGCTACGATGCTACGAATACTCATCTACAGAGGAAATTCGTGGCACCAACCCCAACCACATCGTTCAATTTATGAGCAGCATTGGGTTGGGGACGGTACCCTAATTCGAAGGAGTCACAATAGATCCTCAAGGGTCGCAGTGACATCAGGGCTACTTGACCTGCATTCAGCACAAAAAATACCCGGATATATTAGCCAGATGATGAAGTACGTAAGTTACGAGGTTTGCTCAAATTATAAGGAAAAAATAAGTAACCAACCTCGTGTTATAAAATGCTAGTTATCCGCTTCATCCACAGCTTCATATTCATTTGTTACACGGGGAATGTACTCCGTCAAGCCCTCTCCCTGTGCTTTAATTGTAACTCGTTTCTGTTGAGTGTCGTGCAATTTTGTTACATGGCTTCGGCTAATGGTTCTAGAAGTATTATAATTTGCAGGTTCTATTATTTCAATTTACATAATATTATGCCTACTTTAAGACTTGCTTACGACTCTAATATACAACCAGTAAAATTTACTTGAATAACTATACTTCATAGCATTACCGAAGCAGTGTAGTCGTCATAATTCTACGGAAATAATGTAAGTAACTTGATTTTGAAATGTTTTACTTTTAAATGATACCACGCTTTGAAATCTATGGTGAATAAGCGTACCTCTAGAATATGCCACAAAAAGAGAAATTTAAATATTGTTCAATGAACCCTCCATTTGGGTTCATGAAATAAAATGCATTAATTTGTATAGAGTTCTACTGTCCTATTAAATGTTTAGGAACCCGTTCTCTATGAATCGGACTTCATACTTTGCTTCACTCCGTGCAAAATAGACACTAACTATAAACTATTTTTATGTGCCAAAGAGGAATGTTACTCGATGTAATTTATTAAGCGATTGTGCCGTGTACGAGAACAATACGAGTGTTGGAACTCGGAGTATCTTGGGATCGACCCGCACGTCTGTCGAGGCCTTAAATTTGCGCCCTACAAAGTATGAAACACCACGACTCGGAGCAAAAAGTGCCCAAGTTATTGCACACGAGAAAATAATGTTTCTGACTTTATCTTTAGTTGTTTGAAGGCATCTGATCTTTGAAATGTGTTTTGTTATAATATCTACATGTCGGGGCTGATACCCGACTTGTCTATTCTTATACTGTGTTATGTTTAGTGTGTGGGACTATGTATTTATGTTATAATTATTAAAGTAGGATAATAAACTTAAAGGGGAAGGTATATATTTTTTAATAAGAACTACTTTTCTAAGACTGAAAGTGTCTGGTTTAATGCTCTAAGCTGAAAGTATCCCGAATGTTCAGCGATTTAGGTGTGAAGATGACGGACAGGCACAAAATAAGATACTGCTAATTACAATTTATTAGAGCCAGAATGTGTCTACAGTTTGTATTTTTTTTATTTGGTTAATAGCTGGAAAGCGAACATAATATTATGTCTCGGGCGCTCGGCTAGACATCATTAGCTTTGTCCACACTGGGCCTTTTTTTGTTCATCAATGGCATGCGTTATAGCGCTGTCAACAGGCGGACGTGAGGCATGCCCGTGACGCGCGTTTAAATCGTACCGCGTTGAAAGAAAAGTGTCATAGCGCGCGCTACGATTTTAACGCGCGTCACTTGACTGCGCTATGACGCATGCCCTTGGCGAATAGAAAAAGGCCTAGTGTGGACAAAGCTAATATCTAGCTACAATCGGCTTACAGCTAGCCGTGTGTTAAAATAGAATTTAGCTGTAAGATACAATCGGATAACATGTATTACAATCGGCTAACCGTTTCAGTAAGCAACCCTAAATTTAAACTTGTTGTTTCAGCCATCGATGCGGGCTTACTAACGAGGACCTCAACCGACGCTGGTGCAAGCCGAGCCCCGTGCTGCATCCTACCATTTACCATACTAAGGTAATCAACTCTACTTTTCTAGCTTTACTATATACATAATAGGTTGGCAATAGACATAATGTACAGAGTAAAACAAGATCAAAGGTTTAGCATGGCAGTGTCGGATTGACGGATTTATCGAATTGTAGAGTACTTGTTTAGATTTCTGCTGCTTATGCTGCTGAACACATGCGAACACCAGAGTTTCGCATGATTAGCAGTACCCTATACAAATTTCATATGTGTTAAGGTTTTTATCGCACATTTATATCAGCACGCACGCGCCGAACGCGCCACATTTTAGAGTTCATTGTATGAAATGATGTGAAACCTCGCACATTCATCCGCACGGTGCGCCGCATTTCGTGTACTACGCGGTTGCGTACTGCAGCGCTTACAGTGCTGACAAATGTGCGATCAGCTTTCATTAATTCGATTCAGGGTCTGATCGAGTATCTGGTGCGAGTATGGCGGAGGCCGCCGCTGGTGTACTGCGACTACCACGGCCACTCGCGCAAGAAGAACGTGTTCTTCTACGGCTGCGCGGGCGCCGAGAGCTGGTGCAGCACCGACCGTCTCCGACATGATGACCCGGTCAAGTATCTCGTGAGTATACTCTGGTACTCTGTCTATAGTTCACACTTAGGCCCTTTTCAGACTGGACTATGATTGCTCTATTTCAGGGGTGGTCCTAACTTTATTAGACCTAAGATCTACTGTTCACTAACGAAACCCTGTGCGATCTACCAAGTTCATACTTCTCGAAATCCTAAATGAAGCAGCATAGTTTAGCTTATTGGTTTGGTGGTCTGGTCTAATTATTTATATTTTTCGCCTGACCACTGCTCTATTTGGTATTCGTAGTTGCTCTATTAAGTGTTAAGATCACGTTTAAACCACGTGAAAGATATTAAATTATAACCATGATTGCGAAGATGTACTATGTATGCAAAATTCATGGCGAATTCGTTTATACGAATGTGCCCCATCATGGACTAACGTGAAGAGGCCTCATTTTATTACAAACGACGTAAGAAGAAGTATCAACGATATAAGAATAGCAACGGGCTTCTTATTTAAATGACATAGATTGACTCAATTATTTGGTTTAATTTTTACGAATTTACTAATATTTTCAATTCCAATTCAATTCCACCCAATTTAACGTTTACCAAACATTAAATTACATCTGATCAATGTACTAACAGAGAAGTTGATTCATAGGCAGATGGCGGACCAACGTAATTTGGTTACTTTATGTCAAACCCAGTCGAAAATGACGTAGACGTCCATCAACTGCCTATGAATCAATTTCTTCGATAGTACATATTATAATTTATAAGTAACAGAGCCAATATACATAATATTTAAGATCCTTATTTCCTTTCTGAGTAGAGCGTTGATTTGCCTGAGGTAGAAAGTGAGCACAAAATAACGCCTAGAGTCAAGGAAAATATTTCAAATTCTTAGAACCATTATTGCACATCTCCTTTTTATGAGATTTTTAATGTTTCCAATTTTAAAGGGTTTGCAGCATGATCATTAGCACGCTCATTATACTTGTCTTCATAAAATATTTAGTATACCTTATGGCTTATGGTTTATGCCACTTCTGAACACAAAGCCGTCTAGTACTTTAGACATGTTATAAACATGGTGGGTTCCGTAGGCGTACTTGTCGGGGTTCCGCTAAAATAATTTTGCATCGCAATGGGCTAGCTGATACTACTGTTGCAAACATTATTTTGAATGAGTCCTTTTTACTATACTTCTCTATGTAGTTGCCATAAATTCAGCACAAAAAGCAAATAATAATAATAATAATATATTTTAGACATTACTAGTAAGTAGTATAGATTATCTTCATACAAAACTCTGGAATTTGAATGTGTGTTATTCCCTCATTTCTTAACCGAGATATGTGCCGTGCGAATAGGCGCCGCCCACGCACACATTCAAACCGATCACTTTCGTATGAAGATAATATTATTGTCTCTACTATTCTATGATAATGACGATGTCAACAGATGCTGCCGGCGCTGATGCATCGCATATCGCCAGCGTTCGCGCTGGGCTCGTGCGCGTTCCGCGTTGGGCGGGAGCGCGAGGGCACGGCGCGCGTCGCCGTGTGGAGACACCTTAACGTACCCGCCTCATACACCATGGAGGCTTCATTCTGCGGCTTCGACCGAGGACCCTATAAGGTAAGTTGGAACTTTGGGCTCTGATTCTTGTGAATTGAATGTCATTTTGATCTCAAACCATCTTGCGCGAGAGCGATCGAAGGAACATTCGAGGTGTAAGAATGATCTAATGATCGATGAACTTATTGTCTTCCAATGTAGAATCGATTATAATTTCTAAAGCCGGTTGGGCTAATGGGTATTTAGGTATATCAAGTGTTTCTAAAGGAGCCATGTAGAAAGCGTTAACCATGCAGGCTCGCAATTCTGAAGGCCGAGGCCGAAGCTAAGAGTTAGGAAAGAGGTTCTCAAACCAATTATAAAGGTTATAAAACAATATTTTTCCCAGCTATTAACTATCTATTAACGTAAAATTTATTATTTATCAATTAACATTCTCTATTTAACGGCTGTGTATAAAAGAAGGTTGTTTTTTTTGCAATAATTACGAGAGTGCTTTAACGTTCGCGATGTAACAGACTCATCTAGGCTCTAGCGATTAAAACAACCGCGCGATGAAAGATAATGAATGTGCTTTCAATCTTTGTTACGTCAGCATAATTGCGGCGGCGCGGGCGCAAAATAAAAGTACGGCCCCGTGTCTCGCCCATACTTTACTGTCTTAGCTCTTAATTATGTTATTTTCACGCTGTATTAAAAATAGTCTACGAAACTGCAGGGCCGCCCAACAATTCGTATTCCATGTTCGGATGAAAATATTTTCTCGATTAAAGTTGATGCCTATGGGCTATGAATTGTGAAGAAGTTTTCATGTGTTTGATACAGATTTGGAAACATTTTTATCTGTTTTGGGTCTAGTCATGAAAAAAATTATTTGATCTTTAGAGAACTTGTTCACGACTCCTGCAACAGAGCGCTAGTACTTGGCTACGTCCCACACTACGTCATCCAACATAATGTACAGCACGGCGGCATAGGTCTCCGTTGCTTTTAAGACTGCAGTTAGTATTACGGCGCCATAAAAAATGTTTCTTAGAACTAGTTCATGCTCGTATAATCAAAATGATGATACCACTTACCAGGCATAGAATTTCATACAAATTTTGACATCGTATTTGATGATGTTTTGTGCCTAGATTCGCCGTTTGGACTTTAGTAGTGCCAGCGTTCGTATGGTTGAGAAAAGTTAACTCTCATACCTAAGAATCTGTAACGAAAACTCAAGAGTCAAGTCCACTCTAGCTAGAGTACCTATGCTCTCGTAAGTTGGGTCTCATGCCCAAGTCAAGACTTGCTAGAGTATACACTTATGATTTAAGCCTTACCTGTAATTTATTTGAACTGAATCCAATAAGGATCTTTTTTCGTTATTTAGTTTCTAACGTGTAACCCTAATTAACGAACCCTGGATATTCTTCTATATCTAGGTTGGTAAGGTTTATCGATAGAGGGGCCCTAAAAATTTGTGTGTTGCAAACACCTACGAGACCAATGACCATTAGGTATATTCCAACTGCACTGCACAGCTGGTACAGTGCTTACATTTTACTCAAAACGACGGGAGGTACTTATTTAAGAGCTCCCACATATATAACTCCGAATTCGCATCGCATCGCAAATATCTGCGACAAAACTCATATTTAAATTGACATTACGATGCCATGCGATGCGAATTCGCAGTTTTATGTGGGAACCCTAACTTCTGCGTGTTATATTTAATAATAATGATTTCTTTACAGGGTTTTCACCTAAGCACGAGGCATCTTCAGGAAGTTGGTGGCGACTTCTGCGAGGCGCTGAGCTGCCTCGCCGACAGCTCCGCCAGCGTGGACGTCCAGCTCACCAGAGACCTACACGGGTTTGTTGGATTACTATGCTATTACATACGTTTGATGATCAAGCTCTTTTTTGTAAAATAAGGGGACAATCGAGCCAACTGGTCACCTGATTGAAAGTAACTACCGCGTCCATGAACAGTGAACACTCGCAACATAAGAAGAGCTGCGGGTGCGTTGCCAGCCTTTATTCGGCCGGCTATCAAACATAGAATCTGTTTGTCCGTATCTGATTGATACATTCCTAAAATAATTAATGGTTATTTATGATCGATACTAGATGACGCCCGCAACTCCGTTGCGCCAAAATTCGTTTATCGCGCGGGAACCGTACATTTTTCCGGAAAGTAGGTACCCTATGTCCTTTAACGGGACTCAAAGTATCTCCATACCAAAAATTTGCGGTTTACATACAGACAAACGGACAAGCTGTATGGATATTAATTATATTCATACAGTTTGTGTGTCTTAGATAATAAATAATAATAATATGTATGGATATTAATCAGATAGGGACATATTGATTATAAGGTCACTGAAACATAATTATTTAATTCCCAAAGTAAATAAGAACTATCAAGTACCGTTCGTATGCAGATAAGGGTAAACTAAGTATAAAAAGTCATAAGCTTTACATTTTTCTCGTGCTCCTTATTCGAGCATTTATGGCAATAAGATTAAGAGGTAACTCCGCTGGACGAGTCAATGTTGGCGTTTCGTCCATTTATTATCTCGTCCCGGTCATTAATTTGAGGCATAAAAATTTTTAAGCAAATAAATGCTATCGAGAACGTACGCGATCGACGCCTGTCCCCCAGTAAGCCATAAATCTGGAGATAGGTACTTATAGCGAGGTTGTTCTGGACTCTAGATTAATATTTATGCAGCGTCCTTCGCACAATGTGAAGCTGTGTATCACAGGATAAAAATAATCACGTGCGAATAACACGCAGAATTTAAGAGGTACCTTGTTTTAAGGTGGCTCTTGAGAAGCAGTTGCCATGTTATTTTCTGCGTCTTGTATCGTAGATTCGTAAGTCGTAAGTAGGTGATAAATTGTTTTACTTTTCATGTGGCCAAATTGTTAATCATTGTATCAACTTTTATTTTATTTTATTGACAGAAATATAATTGAAATAGACATAGTGGAGAATACTGAGAGAAAATACAGGCAAGTGCAAAGAGTGACTGTTTGACTGTGTGACCAATTGTGTGACTAACATGATTCTTTGCAATTTGAAAAAAAAAATCCTGAATTTACACTTTTTCTCTTTTCTTTTTTCTGGTGACTTTTTAGTTTTTACATTAAACTCAAATTATTGTTCTTGCATGTATTTTAATGCACTAATGCTATTTAAATGCATTATGATGCTATTGATCAACA
The DNA here is from genome assembly GCA_905404155.3 of Plebejus argus. Taxonomy (NCBI): domain Eukaryota; kingdom Metazoa; phylum Arthropoda; class Insecta; order Lepidoptera; family Lycaenidae; genus Plebejus; species Plebejus argus. The sequence continues at coordinate 4,688,863 of FR989935.1, read as the reverse complement.
TAGCATGGAACATGGAACTCGATATTTTCACTTTCAAAATTATAGAGGCCAGCATAAGCAGGAACCTCATGCTGGCCTCTTTAATTTACCGAATTTTAATGAATATCCTATAACAATATTTCTTTTTATTTAAAATCACTATATTAACTTCAACAAAAATCGCCCATGTGTGAAAAAGGAAAATAACTTGTAAGTTGTAACGAAAAAGGTTCCCCTTCACATGCCCTAAGAAAAGACTTCAACTAAAGCATCGCGGGATGATGGATCATTTTATTATGAAGCTATTTAATTAACATATTTTGTTCGCAGAGAAATTGAAGCGGACAGCGAGGGCTCCGCGGCCGACAGTGTTCTAAAAACAGACTCCGATGAAGATTTCGATTAGTTTTTTTTTTTTGTAAACATTACATTAAACGGTCGCGCAAAATTTTAAGATAACTTGGCGAAACTCGGCGCTTATTACCTACTAATAATTGAAAACGGTAAAAAATGCAGTTTTTTGCATAAATAGAGGCTTCAGGGACGGTAAAATGATTAGAGATTAGTAGGTAATGAGGTACAAGCCACAAGGTTTGTTCAAATTATAAGGAAAAAATTAGTACCTGAATGTCCTTATGTAATAAAATTTTAGTTATCTGGTTCATCTACTCACGTCTTCGATTACCTGTCACCGTTTGATTGCTGAATGCTGATCTAACAATAACTCATCTTCTTCTTCGTTTCATCGCTAATCTAGAATCTCTTCAGTCCTCCAGACGCCTAAAGAGACGAAAAGCGAACACATTTTAGGTTAGAGCTATTTAATTTTAAGTAAGGCGCGACTTACACTTGCCTGAGCATTATAACTTCTTTCAGTTGTATGCGTTTTATTATTTAACTCTAGGTTTCGAGTGTCTAAAGCATTAACCGTGAAGCAGTGACGGATTAACCCTTAATCAAATTAAGCAATTGCCTAGGGCATCACGTCAGAGGGGGCACCAAAAGAAGGGAAGGACAAAAAACATCCGTCCTTGGGGCGACATCACGTCTCACTCTCACGTCACCAAAAGCCACACCAAAAAAGTTTCTAGGAAAAAACTAACTAATGTTTTAGGTGGTAAAAGTTTAAAGACCGATTCTAGTTGACATACAGATAGGGGGGGCACACATGCATAGACTGCTTAGGGCATCAAGTAGTCTTAATCCGTCACTGCCGTGAAGGTCTCTATTTAAGGTGTTAGACTTCTGCTAGACTTCTGCTAGTGTTCCTAAAATTATAATACCACATACTGCCACATTGGTCGGCTCTAAATACGCTAGTTTTAAATTAGTTTAGGTTCGTGTTAAATTAAACTTAGTATTTGGTTTTTGTTGATATGTGATATTTTATACAATTATTATGTGACTTGTGATCTCATTAACAATAAAATATTAGAACATCTTTTAACGGTTATTTGATTTTCCTTAATATACAACGTGAAATTTTAGTGGTTGTTTTCCCGCAGCAGAATGATTTACCTATAGCAGTACTATCGAACCATGCATGTTATTTTTTGAAAATACAAAATATTTTGTATGACGTACTATGGAAACTTTATGCCGATAGGCGCGAGTTACTATGGACCCGACCGAATTTTTTTTTGATTTGAACAAAAAAAACTTTACAAATCTATTGTACTACTAAGATAGAATCATTTTACTGCGGGAAAACAACCATTAAAATTTCACACTGTATAAAGCACAACTTAGGTATATTATGTATAACAGCTAGATTATAATCAAAATAACGAGATATAATTAGAACTGAAAAAATAGATTTTATATGAAGCTTTGAGCGATTCTCGATCAGTTGATCCGAAGTTTGATAAGTGGTAAATTAAAAAATTATCTAGTCTAGGAGACCAAGACGCTTTAATGAACTAGCATTAAAGCTATGTGCATTAAGCATTTATTTTCTATAAAAGTATTTATAAATGTGTAATTACGAATGAATAGGATACACGATAGATCGAATGTAAAACGTGATAATAGCCTGGTATTGGCGGCATCGAGCGTCTGTGTCGATCAACACGAACGTGTTATAATTATTTTAATGCAAGGATATTATAATATAATATATAGCGGCGTCTAGATATTAACTAGACGCCCCCTTGATCTATGTAACGACTAACGGTCGCACTCGCAGACATTTAATGATAATTAAACTTCAATTTAATTATGAACGACAAATTATGTATGGGGCAAACAAAGTCTTGAAAATCTTCGTTGAATTACAGTTAAGTTATTTAATATTTGTCTCCGAGTGCGGCGATATGGCTGTGTTGTGATGTATGAAACCAGAGATGTGTTGCGAGGTATGTGTTATTGAGAACCAATAGAATCGCTTCATTGACGTGACCTCGCTCAGCGCAGCGATTCCATTGGATCTTCAAAACACATTCCTCGCAACACATCTCTGGTGGAAACGCAGGAGTGTTGGTACACTATAACAGGGGTTCCCAAACTGGTTCACTATCCGAAACCACAAATAGTATGAAATAAAATTTTAATACTTATTATGTAAAGCAGATAGATGATTAAATATTTGTTAATTATCATTTACCTGCTTAATATAACTCTTATAACTCTAATTAATAAAGGTGTTTATGTATTTTTTTCTAATAGCTAGGTAGAGTAGGGCGCCGACCGCCGTGACAAAATATTGTAACGTGTAACTGCGCCGCAGGCTGAAAAAGATTGGGAACCCCTGCACTATAACATTTTCGAGACTACAGGACAGAATTACTTTTGAGTTCTGTATCATGTTATTTTATAGAGACATTCTATAATATTTTTCAATATATTTTAAATAGTAATACATATAAAGAATAAAACCAGTGTGAAGATTATTCAAACAATATTATATTCATACAAACACTATTAAAACACACAGTTTGTAACATGTGAAAATAAAATATAAAAACTGAAACCGAATACACTTGTGCTTACATACATATGTCATTTGACTTACAACTAATGAAATTATCACATGCGTCCATACATTGTCGATGGAAACAATCGTGTAGACACCATTAGCTATGTCCACATTGTGCCCTTTCATCTTCAATTTTCATAATCTTTTGACATTTCGAATGTCAAAAGATTATGAAAATTGAAGATGAAAGGGCACAATGTGGACATAGCTATTCATCTGTCAATGCGTTGTTGCAACATTCACAATAATTTACGAGCGCACCTGTGCTCCTGGACTATAATCATTTTGGCGGTAATCTGTGTACGTCAAAGTGCGTATGCGTGCACGCAACGACGCTACGGCGTACCATAAAGGTGAGACCGCACTAGGCGTAACTACACTGCGGCTATGGAGTGTAGATGGAGAACTATCTTATATGGGGGATATTTGAAAAAGTGTCCAGCTGTACGCAGTAAATAACAGTTGAAAAATCCTCCGAGAGTGGCGCTAGCTGCAGCAAAGGGTATGCAATGAATGTACAAAATATAAATTGAAGTTAGCCGAATAGCCGAGTCACAGAATTACTGGGTTAATACCAATATATTTTGAAAAATATAACCTAAAATAGCTGAAATAAAAGCTGCTAAATGATTTAAAATTTACCTTGTTGCTACTGTAGCGCCACCCTAAGTTAACGCATTTCAGCGGACACTTTTTACACAGAGATAGTTCTCCTCCATCTACACTCCATAACTGCGGCGGAGCGACCGTAGACGTCACACAAAATAATATCAATTTGCTTTGTGTGATCGCGCGTACTATCGCGCGAGAACCATACACTTTTTCGGGATAAAAAGTATCCTATGACTTTTCTCGCGACTCAGGGTTTAACGGTTTGGGCGTGACGAGGTAACAGACAGATAGATAGACAGACACACTTTCGCATTTACAATATTAATGTGGATAGCTAGGTAATTGAGCACTACGCAACAAGGCACTCCAGTACGGCTCGCGTGACGTAAAGCTGATCGCACATAATATCAGCACCGTACGCGTCGAACGCACCGCATAGTACACGAAATGCGGCGCGAACGGTGCGGACGACTGTTCGAGGTTTCACATCATTTCATACAACTACCTAATTCTAAAAGGCGGCGCGTACGTAAGGTAGTTACGCCAAGTACTGTTTTTAGCGCGCATGTTTTTGTGTCACATTTTTTTTTCTCGCTCTATTATTGCGAGAGAGTTTTGTGGGGTGGGACGAAGCGTGTACTTTCCAGCGGTGGTTTTAGTATTATGACGTGTTGAATATGAGAAATTGTCAGATGTTATACATAATTTACTGCTACTGTTATTTCTGCTAGAATGATTCAAAAGTAAAAATACAACTATGAACATAATGTTACTTTGTACAATACCTTCCAGTAAACTACTTAGGTTTCCCAATGAAACCCCCTTACTAATAAAATATACAAGGTCTACTTGTCAGCATATTGGGAACGCCATCTGACGGACAAAGACACCGGGCTGCGTAAATGCTTAATACTATTATTTATTATTGGTAAGGGGGCTAGAGTATATCGACATCATATTATTATTATTTTAAGGCATACAATGGAGGATATATCATGTTTTATATACATAATAATAATATTTTAATCATAATAATGTCATTGTTATGACACTATTATTGTAAAACATGTATGGGACATGTTGTACAATAATATAATGTTCTATGTTATAACTTATAACAGTCATGACAATTACTGTGTTAGAGGTTTGTACTCTTCTTTACAAAAAGACAGTCATCTGAAACAATTTGTATTTTAATACCTCAATCGTGGGAATCGCAGACATAATAGATTTTCAATTGTTATGCGGCAGCCGGTTGCCGCTTGGGGATTGGTGGGTTAAAAAATAACTTATATTTTAATTAAAGAAATAGTGTGTGTAGCAATTTCTTCAAGCAGTGCAAAACCTTCAGTTTATCGTTTCGAATAATACAAATCACACCGATAGAATATTTAACTTCATTTCTAGGCGTTGAAAGATAATTTGCTTGTAAAAGTAAAATATTATAATAAAATATTAATCATATTAAAATACTGATGTTAAAATGATAAATCGATAAAATCATTTGGAAGACATTCACTCTACTGCTTCCTCTTAACGGTTTACTGTTTTCATCTTCCGAATCATAAAATAATAGTTTGAAAAAAAAATCTGTTTTGTAATTATTTCACAATATAATAAATCCTTTTAAGAACTTAATAATAAAAATAACTCAATAAATAAAAAGACTCTATAACAATTGCTATGTTATGAGTTATGACCAACTAACTGTTATCTGGTTTGGTTAGAACAATTATTTCGGATTAAAAAGAAGCACTTATCAAGTGCCAGCTTTATTGGATTAAGAATTGGTTGGAAAAGCCAAATCATTTTGTTACAACACGTCTATGAAATGTTGGCAAAATAATTGCTTATCAAGAATTAGTAAATTTTATTAACAAATAATAATTATCGTATTTTAAGAAGCTGCAAGAAATTGATTAATTTTTTTTATCTAACCCTGTACATAATCGTTACTTATTCAAAACTTCTCACAGCACGCCTTTTAAATATGCTAAAGAGTTCACTTAAGATGGTTTTCTTTTGAGTCTGCTCAAATTTTGATCTAGTGGTGTCTTTTAAGAAGGCGACTAACCCAAAAAATCAAACATCGTCCTTCTCTCATCACACTCACGTCCGTCTTTCATATGCCAGGTGAAAAAGGACGACGCGGATTCATCGCCAATTTAGTTTTTTCTCAATAACTCGATAAATAATTAAATATACAATATTCTAAAAATCCAGTAGGTCGGTTTCTCAATGATAGAATTTTATACAATGTGTTAAAATATTAACTCAGTTCAATGCACGGTTATGGCAATAAATGAAAAATTTGTAAAAATTAGATGCATCTTTGTGATTTTTTTCTATCGAGAAATTTTTTTCATATCGTGTTTTTGCTCAGATTGAATTCTTGTAAATATAATGTAGTATCTAATTTTAGAAAATGATACAATTCGGAGCTTATTTTCAAGTATAAAAATGAATTATAAAATCGTAAATTTTGGGTTAGTCACGCCCTTAAAGAAAAATCTAAAGTACATGTTGCACTCGAGGACTGCCGCTGGTAAAGCTATTGCATAGCATTTTTTATCAACTTATGCAATTATAATTATTTATTTTATTTATACAGTATAAAAAGCACGCTGTCTTACCTAGTATTGTGTCTAAAGAAAGAATCAGTTATGATCAGTTAGCAGATAGTCTACTCGCATACGTCTAGTCGCACGCACACAAATACCGTGCTGAAGTCTGCCGAACTGAAATGACGTTAGACGATGGACGGCTTTCAACGCTATACCGCTGTGCCCTTCGGACTGTTGGGTTTATTTTAATTTATTTGAATTTCTTGATTCGGTCGCCGCGCTCAAAGCCAAAAAAAGCTATGCAATAACTTTAAAAATTCTGAAAATTGGAGAAAGTCTGTTTGTCTGTCACATTGGGAAGTGCACATGACAGACATTTTTATTTGTAAGAGGGTGTGACGGTACCCACAATAATTAGCCTCACAATCCTGCATCGCGCTATCGAAGTTTCGGAGAACGGCAAGATATTATATTATACCAGAGACCAATTATACGTCTAAAATGACGTCAGTGGGCTTCGGCCTGACCGAGCATGCTATCTCGTTCGGTCGGAAGATCTTCCTTTTCGACCGCCACTTACTTCGCTAAAAGGGAATGGTTGTTCCTTACTTGAGCAGACAACATTTTACTAAATATTTAATTACCTACTTTGATCTAAAATCGTTCGATAGGACCGTTCCTTACTACTTACACTTATCTCTAGACCTGTTACGGTTGTGAACACCGTCAGTGTTGCCAGTCAAAGTTTTTATTTGCAAGAATATTTTATACACCGCCGCATCACGCCCAGCATGAAAATGTATATCAAAAACCTGATTTTGATTGATTCATTTTGACAATCAACTGACACTGATTGATTGAAAGCACATATTTTGTCAGGACCGTTCGCGCCGTACGCGTCGAACGCACCGCATAGTACACGAAATGCGGCGCGTACGGTGCGGACGACCGTTTGAGGTTTCACATTAATTTCATACAACGAATTCTAAAATGCGGCATGCTGATTAAACATGCGATCGCCTTAAGATACAATCCCGTTCTTATTTTCAAATTTCGTCAATAAATATTCTTAAATATGAAAACCAAGACTGGCATACCTATTTTTTATGCACATACCCGAAATGTTGCAACGCAAAAAGCAGAACGAGCGTAATCTTAAATTTTTTTTATGTTACAAAGCGAATTATTTAATCCAAATGTTTCCTACAGTATGAAAATATAGCTATTAAAGTTATCTTTTTACGATTCATGGTATCCACAATGACATGAACCAATAGGGCCGCTTATTTCAGAATTTATGAGATATCGAAAACAGAACAATTGCACTAATTCACAAATTTTGTAAATGTTCCCTCTAGAGCAGAATTTCGTGAATGAATCCAAACTCACAATTTGTATTAAACATGCAAAGAAAGACTTGTGTCATCGCTTTGCTTGCTAATAAAATTATGGAACTGTTGGGAATCCCTGTTCTAGAGACTTACGGCTACTATAGCGAGCACGGAATATATAACACTAAAGGAAAGGGCATAGCAAGTAAGTTTCATTGAAACTGGTGTCGCCAAACTCACACAGCAACATTTTACGCACACAAAGAAATAACCAATCACAAAGAGATTTCTTTTTTAAATACAATGTCGTAAAAACAACCCTAACCCTTTTGAAATAAAGAAGAATTTAAATTTAGCAATACCGGCTCTGACTACCGAGTTCAGTTATTCAACGCTAGATGGCGCTTGACAGCTAAATATGGTAAGACTTGAAATTGTTCGCAATTTTACACCTTACGTCAACTAGCGTAAGGTTTAAATTCGTACTCGCGCACTTTCTTTTGTGTGCGAGTTAAGTTACGTCCAGCTGGACCTAACTATGGCACGCGGGCCACGCCCACATGGCCTTTCCTCTAGTGTTATATATTCCGTGATAGCGAGGACCTATGTCGGACCAAATCTAACTAGGCTAAATAGATTACACTCGCATCAAACTTTACGTTGATGGTATACGCACACGTACACACGTTGCGTGTACGTACGTTACACCGGTCACTCATTACGTTAATGCGCACGCGAGCTTGCGTGTACATTCACTTACACGTACGCACGTATACGCTCAGTGCGTGCACGTGCTCGTCACGTTACGTGTTGGTGGTGCGCACGCGTGCTTGCGTGTACATTCACACTTTACACGTACGCATGTATACGCTCAGGGCGTGCACATTTACAGTCACGTTACGTGTTGGTAGTGCGCACGCGTGCGGGTGCGCGGGTGCGTCAGGGCGAGGCGAGCGGCGCGCGGGGGCGGGGCGACTGGCGGCGCTGTCGTGCGAGGAAGGACTGGCCGGCGGACAGCGCGGCGAAGCGCGAGTCGACGGCGTCGCGGTGACAGCGCGCGCCGAGCTCGTACCACGCGGCTACCATCAGCTTCTGTTCGTTTGCACGCGCGCTCTCCTCGCTGCCGTTGGCGCTCCACCTGCGACATTATATAAGTATTAGAAAAAAAATATATCAATATCTGATATCATAGGACGGGGTCACTCAATGCGTACTTTATTCAGGGAGATCATAGGGCGATATTAGTTAATTATTATATCTTAATTATAGACCTACTATAGGAACAATTCACTATGAATTGGTCGTAGAGTATAGTACTAATTCAGGGGCAATTCCGAGATCAATTATTATTATCACTAAGCCACTGCTATTATGATCATATTAATTAATTAATTATGTATTTAATAACTTACTCTATCTGTCTATTATTATTCGTCTGAGCTCCTTCACTGCGGGAAGCACTCGCGATAGCGTTGCTACGTGAATAGCCCAAAGTTATGTCTGACAGCGATTGGTGACCTGTAATGAATAATTTAAGCTATATAAAGATTGCTATAACTTTAAAGTCAGACTGAATAAATTAGTATAACTACAGCAATAGGATCAAAGCCACACTGTCCCTTGCGTTGAGTCATGTATGCCATACTGTATGCTTCGCGTTGCGTGGGCGCGTGACAATGCAATACAAAACGGTGACATCGCAGCCCGAAATTCTCCCGCCCATCACATGGGATGCAGTCATTCTGTCCATATACCGTATCGGATAATGTATCACAACTATATTATATTGTTACGATTAAAATTAGGATATATGATAAAATAGTATGTATGTAAAACATCAGATACTTGACGTTACAATGTCGGACCACAATTTGGTGGCTTAGCTCTTCGACCTACCTATTTTGAATGGTGATATCGGGTTATTTACCTGGTGCAGTACGAGGGTTGAGGGACTTCACCACCTCCTTGGCCTTGTCGAGGCACCGCTTGTACTTGTCCTCGGTGGCTAGCAGCTCCGCGTCTCGCGCCGCTAATGCCTCTTGCAGCTTCGCGCCGCGCCGCCTCTCCTCCGCCAGTAGACTCTGTAGCTCTTCTACTTGCATCGCTAAAAATATAAACATTTATTATGCTGTAAATATGATAGTCGGCTTATATGGAACTAGATAACACCAGCAACTCCGTTGTGGGAACCGTACATTTTTTCCGGGACAAAAAGTATCCTATGTCCTTTCTCGGGACTCAAAGTATCTCCATGCCAAATGTCAGCAAAATCGGTCCAGGGGTTTGGGCGTGAAAAGGTAACAGACAGACATACGCATTTATAATATTTAATATTTACATTTCTTTTGGCTCTCCTCCGTGGGGTAAGCGAGTCGCGCGTGCGAAGCCTCTATGGTAGCCTCCAGCTGCATTATCTTCTGGTTGGCCTCGCGGTTCAGCGTGCGCTGCTTCTCGAGACGGTCCGCGTAGTCTTCTAGAAGCTCCTGAAATAATAATGTTTATAACTATTAAGGGCCTATTTCACCACTTCCTGATAAAGTGCCGGATTGGCTATCCACCACTTAACTTGACAGAAGAAGTTGTGGATAGCCTATCCGGCACTTTATCAGGAAGTGGCGAAACAGGCCCTTAAGATTTTAAATGAAAGGCAATATAAACTGAACAAACTTTAATGAGTTTTGAGTTTTTTTTTCAACATTTAAAAAACCGGTTATTGAGTACCTATGTCAATAAAATGTCTCTTGGATTTTATGTTCAGTATTTGGAACATGGACTATGTTTTATTTCTAAAAAAATATAATAAATATAATAAAAAAATAAAAATGCGCTGAGCAAATAATAGGCATGATGACAAATTTTGAGAAACTGTTCTATAATACTCGGAAATGTATATTGATTACAACAAACATAATATTTCTGCTAAAAATTATGGTTTAGTATATAAAAATTAGTTTTTAAATTATAAATTTAAAATTTGCACCAAAACACTTCAAGGTGTCATGGCGTCACTTGTGACGTCACTCTAGAGTATAGCTGACAAGTGACAGCTGTATAGGAATCATTCGACAGTAATAATTGTCTGTGGTAATCCCTTTGCCTGTCCCGACTGGGACGATTTAAAAAAAATGTCTGTGGTAAAAGAGAAATAACTCAAACGTCAATGTCAAAAGTGCTCTAACGTGACGTCACGCGCTCTGATTGGCGTTCAACATTTCATGGCGGATTGTCATATTTAGTGATTTTATTTTATCAATAAAATATTAATCTTGATGTAAATTAAAAAAAGAACCAGTGTTTTATAACCAAGCATTTAGATACTTTAGACACACAAATTATTTCAATGAAATTTACTTACTGTCATCATGCCTATTGCGTAACTCTAACTCTAAGGCTACTTTTATATTATAATGCTACCGCACAAATAATTATAAAGTTAAATAATGGGTCCTTTCCACAAACTCGCGTAAACACGATAGTAGAGCTTGTCTAATTTGAAATGTCGCGGCCTACCACTTCACTAGTTAACATAAATGAAAAATGTTGTACTGTGAATACGAGGGAGGGGCGCGTCATTTTAAGTAAGGCAGTGTTTCCACCTGCAAGCAAACTCGCGGAAATCTTGCGTGAGTTTCTTGCAATGCTGCTTACATTTCATACTATCGTGTCGTGCGAGAAGCTCGCGGATAATAACTATACGAAACTAGACCTTATATCTGCGGTGACCCGCAGCGAGATCTGTCGCGAGTCCTGCGAGTAGTTGCTACGGAGTTTACACTTGCAAGCTGCTGTCAGACAGACTGTCAGACACTTCTCGCGACAGTTGTCTTGCAGGTGGAAACAAGGCCTACGACAAACCCTAACATATTCCGATATTCGTGTGCTAACAAAACACACGTACTCCACGACTTTAGTCATATCATAGAGTAATAAATAGTTATATTCATACCTGAACTGATGCTTGGTCCGCTTGCGATTGGTTCTGTCGTAGCAATTTGTTTTCGTGTTCCAAACGTGTCAATCGCTCCTTCAAATCATTCGGTATAAGCTCCCGTGATACGTTGTCCTCTGTCGCGCCTGAAATTTATATCATAAAAAATAACAATAAAAACACTTTTATAAAAGAGAAAGATCTATCTGGTAACACATTCACGATCAAGTCACTAAGTAGATTTAACTAAAATTTACTATATTATTATCATAACAAAGTAGATTATTGCGTAAAATAGCGGGCGACACACTTTAGTATATTATATTACTTGGTCATTACAGCAATAGCAATTAAAAATATAATTAGCCTTCATTCAGGCCAGTAATTTATTTACCTGTGGTGATAGTAGAATATCGCAGGTCCTCTACCGTCTCTCGTAATGTGTCTCGCTCTGTCATCAGTGCGTCTCTTTCCCTCTGCAGACTGGCGGCGGTGTTACTCAGTTTCTTATTCTCAATCTCCAATTTGTCAGCCTTCGTAATTTCTGCGTCCAATTTCTCGTTAAGATCTGTCACCTGCAAAAAAAAGAATTACACAGTAAAAATACAGCAACGCACCACGTGTATTGGAGCGTACACGATGTGTTCTTGTCTACGGTATTTTAAGTGTGTACTATCAATTTCGGTAAAACTATAGATCAGATTATGATACTACTCTTCCATTCTGGGTTGAGAGCTATATCGAACCAGATAATGAAGAGTGTCACCAATGCTAATTTGAGATATTATATTTAATACATATTTATTACACTCAATAATAATTTATTAAATGACGGATAAACAAATATTTAAACAAAGATTAATATACCTGTCAATACTCACATACCCAAAACTTTTATGGGCAATGCAAGTACCCTTTATATCATAATATTACTGAATTCGAACCTGCTTCTTGTATATGTCCAACTGTGCCCGCAAAGCATGCGCCCGCGCAGCCGCCTGTTCGTGTTCTATAGCGCGCTGCACGTGCTCCGTGTTTGAGCGCTCGAGAAGTTTCACCTGAAATGAGTTTTCAAGACAATGCCAATTAAGTTTTATCTACAAAGAGTTTTAAAATACCAGATCTTTTATAATAATTTAGTTTATATTTTAATTTAACATGATGTGCAACGAAACACTAACGGCTAACATAGTTAATTGACTTTTGAACAGTTTAAAAAGTTGTAAACGTCAAAATTTGACAGTCGAACTTTTTAATTGAATCCAATGAGGCAAATTACCTGTCGCCGCAGATCGACGTGCTCCTCCATGCGCTTCTTGTATGAGGCGACGGTGGCCTCGAGGGCGGCCGCCTTCGCCGCGGTCTCGCGTAACGCGTCCACCTCGTCTTTGAGAGCTGCGTTTTCTGCTGCTGCTATCTGTGATTTTAAATGCTTTTTTTATTATTATTGCGGCGGTGGCAGGAAAAAAATATCTGTTTTATTATATAAATATATTTTTAAGAGGCTTGTGATGATGCTAGCCTAAGCGTATGTGATAAGTGATAACCGTCGTCCGCCACAAGTGACACAACTCTAGTGTTGTTACAGTAGAGAGCACCTCTTGTGTTGTGGTAGAACAAAATCCCCCCAGGCCTTTTTTATGCCTATAATATGATAAATCGATCCCATAAATGACGCAAATGATTACTTTAAATACTCTTCAATCACATAACACATAATATCTTAAGTCCTGATTTAATTTTTAATAAGGTTCTGATTCTTATGTACCAAAACTTAAAGTCCGTTCTGTAAAGTAAGCATGTAAAGTGTCAACTATAATTTTATCCCCTTTTCATAAAGGGATAAAATCTTTTTTTTAATTACCTGAAGCTCCTCATTTCTGAGTTTCAATAACGCTAGCTCCCTTTCCAACACATCGGCTCTCGCTCTCTGATCATCCCGCTGGAGTTCGACTTTATCTAGTTCGTCCTTGAGCGCGTCGAGTTGCGCGCGCATGTTGCTGTAGCGGAGCGTGCCTGCGTGGGCGGGGCCTAGCGACGCGCCGCCATCGTCCATCTCCCTCACATTAGCGTCTATCTCGCTCTCGCGGACCGCCGTCAGCCGGCTCACCTCGCTGAGCAACGTCATCTTCTCCTCTTGGAGAATTTTAACCTGGAAATTGGAATCATAATTTTAACTTTCAGACTGTGTTCTGTCATGTTTGTTGTGGATAAGCGTATGTCTATTGGTATGCACTTTTATGAGTTTGGTGTTAAGAATAATAAGAATAAATAAATATCGACGTCATTTGGTCGGATCATGTCAATTCAATGTTAATAGTGATCTGTCGGCTGAGTTTGACGTAACGCGACCAAACCTATACGTAAGGTCCCCCATCTGCCTAGGTATCAACTTCTCTGATAGTACAGCTCAACCCTTGCAACAACGTTAATGTTGTGTTCTATGATCTATCCATGTCTGGGTCTGTAGACAAGTGGCAAAACGCTCACGCTAACGTTACAAAATGTATGCGATTTGACATAAGTCATCGCTTCGCTAGCGAATTCTAATGTCAAATCCATACATTTTGTAGCGTTAGCGTTAGCGTTTTGCCACTTGTCTATGGGGGCTGTTAAGTTACTTTTGTAACGTTGATAACACAGTGTAATATTTTCCATCTTATTAGATTTCGATAGACTCGAGTATTTTCGATCTCATACATTATAGGACAAATTGTTTACCAATTAAAAAACGTTTAATAACATTATATCAGTCAGAAATGGCGACATAAGGCCCTGAGGAGTTCCGGGCGCTCGCTAGTGAATTTAGAGGTCGCCCATCGCAATACCTCGCCGCCTCTCAGCACTCGCTCCACTTTCACTAACACTATCTCGCTAATTTTGTTCAAAACTATACTTACGTGAGTTTAATTAGATTTAACAGTAATTGGAGTTCGGTATTTATTGCCGTTAAGATAAGAAAGAGATAAGAATTGCACAAATATTTAAACAATTAAGACGTAAAGCAAGACACATATTTTTTTTTCTTAATTTTATTGTATTTCTGTTGTCAAGACAGCATCAATGTATTAACTGAGAAAGTAATTTATAAGTTACCGTACGTACGCAAAGACGGAAACAAATGAAGAAACGGTCAATGTCTCAGCGTTCTAAGACTTCTTTAATTCATGTCATTGGATATAATGATCTTGAAGTTTTCAAATTTACTTTTACAAGTTACTTTAATAACACAGCAGGCAACAATCATCACAAGAAAATCATAATCAGGATTTATTTTAAAATATGATTCATGGAGCACAACAAACAATAATATTTTGCTAACAACCAAGCTCTTTCCACACCACACCATCCACTTTGTACTAATTTTCTGTTCTGCTGATTTTAGTTTTTGTAAGAATAGGTTATGGGTTGGGGTTTAATAAAGACAGTTATAAGAAAAACTGTATATTATTATGGTATCATTGAAATATACTTGATGGAGCAAATTGGTGTGCGCAAAATAATTTTCCTTAGGAACCCTCTATTATGCCGTGATAAAAAGTAGCCCGTGTCCTATCAGCAGTTTATTGTACAATATGAAATTGACAAAATTTAGAAATTGATTAATTAACAAAGTACTTTGGGCTCTGGATTGAATCTTAAGAGCTATTAAACTTGTATTCCCGTGGGGAACTGCCTAATGGGCTTACGCGTCCTAAAAACTAATTTAAAATATTGAGAGAGCATGAGAACATGAGTTTATTTACCTGCGCATCGAGCTCGTGACACCGCTGGGCGAGGGCCTCCTTCATGTCCACTTCCGGTTCGACGGTCGCCGCTTCCGGTATGCTGCCGCGGTTCGGCCCCAGCGTCAGCGTCTCCAGTTCCTAATTCAAACGCACCAATTTCGAATTACGAACATGTCAGCCAGTAATAAACACCAACTACGCGGGAATTTCGAATCAGGAACATGCTGCCAGAAAAGGGCAATTTTTTTAATTGTGTAAATTTCGAATAACGAACATGTTATATGCCAGTATTTTTAAACACATTCACAAATTCGTAACACACGACCAAAACGTAACTGTTGAATAACCCGCGAAGGATATTTGGCGCGTAACTAAAGCGCACTAGCCGACATTGGACTAGAGCAGTGTTTTTGCAATATAACAATCACTTTATTTGCGATAGAAAACCGCGGCAAGACTGATGCCGGCACTTACTTGTATGGCTTGCATAATAGACCGCTGGCACGCCAGCTCAAGCTCCATAATTCGCGTGATGTACTCCTCTTTCTTGTTGCAGTTGACCGCACAACCTGATGTTGGTTAAAAGTCGACAAATATATTAACCAAAAAATAGGTACAGCGTAACCATTATTGGACTCTATTTAAGTTAGTAAAAACATGTTTTTTTTTATAATCTCCTAAAAACAAATAGAACAAAACTTGCAAAGAAGCATGTTTGCTTCGAATCATTATAATTTATTTCGTATGAAAAGAAGTTTTCACATAAATAACTAAAACTATTTTTTTAATTAGCAGGTTACAAAGAAATGAATTAGAAACACTTACTAAGAACCAACTGAAGTAGCCTCCCCAAGTCCGCTGGGTCCGCATGTTCCGCAATATTCACCAAGTCAGGCCTTGAGAGCTCTTGTAAACTTAAATTGAGTATATCCTGATGATAATCTAAAAGTAGCAAGAATTTAGTATACAATCAGAAATTTAAAGCTAATTCTTCTACAATGGAACTTATAAGCCTAGTAAAATTAATTCATCAAGCCCCAAGCGGTCGCATGCAACCGCGATAACAATAGATAAGTAAGTTGTTTTTCTCACGATCGACGGGTTAGTATGTTTTAATCCTAGATCAAAATTAAATTCACAGCACAACTCACAGTAATCTTAGATACAAATATTATAAATGTAAAAGTATGTCTGATTTCTCATTTCTGGTTATCTTATGCTGAACCTATTTAGATACAATTTGTATGACTGGGAAATCACTAACATGGAAAAATGCATGGTTTATAATGTAAATAGATTTTTGTCAAACAAAATTACAGGCAGCATTAGCAATTAGCAATAGTTAATAAAGCTATTAATACACCTGTATAAGTAAACACAATACACATACATATTTTCTTTACTGAACAGTACATACATAGTTGCATGGTATAAAAGTAAACAATATGATATTGTGTATGCAAATTAAAATTATGCAATAGGAGAAAGCTAGCAGAAAACAGTTCTGGTCCATATACTGCCGCCTGTGATAATTATTCATTCATTTTCTAATTATTAACTTACTATACAGATTATTTTAGTTTGTGTGTTTTGATAAGCTTGTTTTATGTTTATAAAGCATATTTTATTTATATGCTTTATAAACAAAAAAAACATTTATATATTTTTTTTGTTGATTCAGGTCACTTAAACACAGTTACAACATAAACTAAAATTAGAGTTTTGAAATGTGTACATTAAAGGTTTTAATTTTATTTAATACAGGACAATATTATGTTTTTTATTTCCTTTATTTTAAGCAACAATGCTTATATTCTATACAATTAATATAGTCTGAAATTGTCTATCTAATTGTAACCTCTTCCTTCTTGAACCATTGAACCAACTTATACAATATTTAGAAAGGTGATAATATTTTGTGTCTGAATAGGACTTCTTGTGATTATCATATTATTATCTGTACCAAATTGTATGTGCCAGTTCAATGCAGAGTTACAAAAAAGCATTATTTGTGCAAAAACTTAACTATTACAAATGGATGGCTCATGTTAGATTTTTAGGACAAATAAATATTTACTTACCAACCACACCATCCAAAATTTTCTTTAAATTACTAACTTTTAGCCTCCAATTATGGCCCACATCAGTTTTGATTTTAGAATTCCAGACAGATGTGAAATACTCAGGAGCTATTTGTGTTAGGGCTTCTGCTATCGCCACTCCATCAGAGAGATCTAGAATTGCAACATTAGATATCATGGGTTAGGCTTATTGCAGCATGATTACTGCAGTCAGAAACAACTTTTACAATCTGAACTAATTCAAAGGCTTGATTCCTTTTAAATACTTACTACAATGTTTTTAATAACGCTATAAAAGAGTTTATTGCTTTACCTTGAGGATTTCCATGTCTAGCAGTAAGATTTAGGGTCTGCAACCATTTGATTAGATTGTCACACAAAGCTGAGCCGTTTTCCCCCATGTTGATCAATTGTTTTTAGTACTATTTCTTCAAAAAATGTTTCCACATTTAACAGAAATTATAAATTTAGCATTATAATAAATAGAAAACGAAATAACACACCATGAAAATAAAATAAAACAACAATTTTGGAATACAATCCACAAAAATGACGTATTCAGTGAGTGTTTACTAAACGTCAATGTCACCACAATGTCACAGAATCACAAGAATTTTAACTGACTTCTACTTCATAGATTTTTTTATCTTTAGTAATTTGCCATTCACACCCACCGACAAAATACAGTCTGTTACAGACTAAAGGCCGTCACAGACTTAGCTATAATATATATTAATATACAGTACTAACTACTAAGCCACTGAGATCAGAAATATATATTATAGCTGAGTGTGTGGTCACGCGAAAATTGTATAGAAAATATATAGTAATATAGCTATAAACATATTAATATATGTATATTATAGCTAAGTCTGTGACGGCCTTTACAGTCGCCACTCGCCAGTCGCGAAATATCGTCGTGACTCGTGAGTATCGTGATAATTTTACCACAATAACACTTTATGACATTTCAAATTGTTATTTTTCAACCTACAAAAATGTTGGTTGCGACTTGCGGGCTGCGGCCCGCCGCGCCGCGCCGCGCCCCGCCGCGCCCATAGAACACATTTACTCCTAGCGGAGGCCGCGCCGCAACCCGGGACACCAAGAGTCAAGACCAAAACATTTTCGTAGCCCGTATAACAAAAAGGTTGAGTACCACTGCAATATATAAAGATATTGAAAATGCCTTGGTAATAGTTTTTAATAATAATTAATTATAATATTATATCTATTTTTATAATAACATGGAAAACAGCTCTGAATTTATGTAAGGCAGTATATTCTAAGGTCATGACCTATCAGAGTCGGAGATCCCAGCAGAGTCCACTCCTATGGCGTCCTAGGGTGACTCCTTGTGAGTATAGTATTCGTTGGGTGGATGGCACCTTCCTGGGACGGCGGCAGAGTTCGTGGTACATAGGGGCGGCAAATTTAAAGTGGCCTATACTCATAAAAATATAAATTATGAACAAGAATCTATAAACAATGCTAGTCTTGATATTTTGGGTCAAATAAAATAAGATGTTTTTCAAATAAACTTTATAATAATTCTTCATTCTCAGTCACACTGGAGTACTCTAGTGGCAATTCACAGCCCATATACTTGTTTTTTGAAATTGAGTAACCTACAACTTTATTCCACAGTCTATCTTTAGTGAGTAGATACGGATTACAAAATAATATAACTGATATTTGAGCTCTTGTGATTGCTACGTTCAATCGTTTAGGGTTTCTCAGAAAACCTAAGGCATGTTTCAAATCTTCTAAAAGATGTGATTCTGCCGATCTCACAGTAGATATAAGTATGATAGGTCTTTCTTGTCCTTGAAATTCTTCAACTGTACCAATTTTTGGTTGGGGTAGTCCCATGGAATCAAAAAGTAGTCGTAGGTATTTGACCTGAAATAAAAAGAAACTTGTACAAAACATACAACAGCTGGTGCCCTCCACAGGGAGGGGTAGCACAGGGGACTGGACTTCTTCTAAAATCATTGTGATTATGTGCATAGTACCGTTGTACAAGTTATTATAAGAGAAGTGATTGAAAGGCAGATGGCGGACCTACGTATTTTGATCACGTTTTGTCAACCCAGCCGATCGATGGCGACATACATTAAGTTCACATAATCTGACCAAAATGATGTAGGTCCGTTAACTGCCTATTAATCAATATCTTAGATGGTACTTAACAAATTACAACTAGTAAAAAATACTGACTGACTGACTGATACAAACTATAATAATGATTATTATTAATGTTATAATAATAACTATAATTATTATTACCTG
Source organism: Plebejus argus (assembly GCA_905404155.3). Taxonomy (NCBI): domain Eukaryota; kingdom Metazoa; phylum Arthropoda; class Insecta; order Lepidoptera; family Lycaenidae; genus Plebejus; species Plebejus argus. The sequence continues at coordinate 4,669,374 of FR989935.1, read as the reverse complement.
TGCAATATATGGAGTAATAATACCAATTTCATCGGCAATCACATCATTCTTATACAACTTACAGGCTGTTAAAGCAACCATAGATGCTTCTTGAGGGTTATACCAAGATGGACTATCCTCAGCTCGGGTATTGGTTCCATTAATGCCGTAAACAAATATACCACCACCATCATTAATATCTGGTAACTGGAAAATGCTAGACGTAGCTTTTTTGAGCCTCATTATTTCTGAAATATCTTTCGCCATTTTGACAACAAGTGAGCCATCATAAAACATTTCACTGGGTAGTTTCAAAACTTCTTCCAAAGACCTATAATTATCATTGAGTTTTGTTACTAGTCTATCATCAAAACCATTTTTAAAAGCATCTTTGTCCTTCAGATAGGGAAATGTTTGTAGAATTCTGCATAAATATGACTCATCCATGAAATATTCTTTACAGTATTTTGACACAACAACTGGTCCCAGTTGCATGGGATCACCTGCAAGAATAATTTGCCCATACTCTTTGTCAGTAAATGTCAGAGGTACCATTATTTCTGGCTCAGTCGCTTGTCCAGCTTCATCTACTATGATGTGAGTGAAATGTCCTCTAGGTAGGTCCCAGTGTTTCATTGCGCCGAGCGAGTTGCATGTGCCTATAGTTACTCTATGGCGACCGATAAAAGATTTTTGGCAAGACAAATTCATATTATCTCTCACTGTGTGTTTAGACTTTGCGGAGTTTTCAGCAGATATATCTATTGTAGCACAAAATGGTTTTATTGATTCTGGAATAGTATCCGAATCTACTAAATAATTAGCGATTATCCTCACGACAGAACCAGAGAATGAATCTTTGTATTGAATCAGTCTTTCTGTTATCAAATTGGAGGCACTGTTAGACGGGGTGGCAATCAAGATCCGACTTTCTGGAATTTGTGTTAATATTTGCAGGACAGTTTCTATGACAGTGATTGTTTTTCCAGTCCCTGGAGGACCAAATATGATATAAGGCAGAGGGCGACACTCTCCTCTAAGTATATTAGTTACTGCTGCCTTTTGATCACTGTTAAGATTGCTATTATACCATTTGATGTTTTCTATTGCCTCATTTGTTACTTGCGGCGGTCGTAATTTTAATTTAGACGGAAACAAAATATCCGACCCGAGGTTAGATATAGCAAGGTTAATAGAATGGTGTGCTCGCCTGTAAATTGTTCTGGAGAAGTGGAATTCAATAGAAACATCACTGCCACTGTAACTGCTCTGAAATTGAGGGTTGAATTTCATAAGCACTAAATTTCCTCTTATTTCATGGACGAAACCTTCATATTGACGGGCTTCCTTATCCCAAGCATCTTTTACTAGTGCCCTGTCTCCTTTGATCAATGAAGGTCTTCTCTCAGCGAGTCCAGGAATTTCGATACCCAGGTAATCCTGATATTTTAACAAAAATATATTACTTTTGTCATAAACTCGCATATTAATATTTGCTTCGATTTCTTCCATATACAACAATGTGTGCCATATATCCGTATAGTTAAATACATTTAGCTCTTGATTAAGACATGGCAAATTCTGATCGATTCTTGATAAAGTCTTCTCATAACGATTGCCAAAATTTTCATCATTTGGATCTCCCAGCAAAACAGACCAGATTTTATCGGGTATTGGGAAAATGCCTATTCTAACAGCTACAAAGTTACAACTTCTTAAAGTTTTTACTCCAGGTACAAATGTGGGATCTTTTTGTCTAATATTTTGCATATTGTCAACTTTTTGAGATTCAGATAAACCATTACTGTTTTCATTAACATTTTCAATACTAAAATCATTAACCACATCTGTTTCTATAATCCTCTTTACCTTAAATCCTCTAAATAGTAAAATAAATGTTTCTCTTGTAGTACCAAAGAATTTTGGGGTGCATTCAACTGAAAACACGAAAGTATTTCCAGATTCAATTCTGACTGGGGAATTCAAGAATGGCTTCACATTTATTTGGGAATCTCTCTTTTTGCTCAATATTATCCATTTATTCAGGACATAAGTTTGTTTGCTTCTGTTAGTTATTTTTAATTGAGTGGTATCAGTTTTGTTCATGTTGAGGGAGAATTTGATAGGATAAGTGACTTCAATGTTTTTATCTTTTTCAACTTTAAGGTGGTCCTCATCATTAGGCTCCGTTGCATCTGGAGTAATTTGACTGGTGACAACATTGTTATTGTCTAGTAACAAAACTTTAAGAGCTCTCCATACACAATGACCTTGAGTACTTTCAACGGCTTCAACCATAACCTAGAAAAAAATTGTTTTAAAATACAAATGATAATATCCTTGTATTGCAGAAGTTCAATAGTGGGTTGACTGGTAGAACATGCCTAAACAGTAAACTCTAAAAGTATTAAGCCAGCCCCTGTACCTTTTTGTGTGCAAAAATGATAATAAAAAATGGTTTCTTTTTTACCTTGGAACCCTTTTGAATCTCCACTCCATCCACAATGGAGTCTTTATTGAAGTAAATGTTTTTATCACAAGTGCCATATTCTCCAAAATATTCTGTTACTGTAGCACTTTTTATTTTAGTTCTCAGAGCTTTGAATGATATTACTTTTAACACCTGAAATTTTGAATGTAAATATTTTTTTAAAACTTCTCTATAACTAACTCCTTGTCATAAAAAACTTATTTTTTTTTGTTTCAATAACAATATTATGTAAACAAATTATAATTGCCATAATTGTAGCAGTTTAGGTTTTTTTATTAAAACAAAGGTTACTTTTATACTATTAATCCCTCGATTGCAAATTCTTGGAAATGGAATGGAATTCGACCGCTTGGGAGTTGAAGAATTATTGTGGTTAAGTCACCACCAGAGTTAAGTCACCACCAGAGTTAAGTCACATAATAGATATATTATAATATGTAACAAGTACCTGGTTTGCTGATATATCTGAGGGTTTATTATTGTTTTGCTGAACAATTGACTTTATTTCAATCCAATCACCCTGTATAGGTACAAATGTTCCTTCTACATCATCTAAGTTAAATTTTAAGTCACTCTCATTGATGAAAACATAGCGCTCCTGTCTGAATTTGACTTGGCCCACCAAAACATGTTCAATGACATCAAACTTCTGTTCCTCCTCTTGGAAATCATCGCCCCAATGGTAGCCTTTATTTTCTATGATTCTGACTACTACAATGCGCTCATTTGGACCCCTATACCCCAAATATATAATATTGTCATCTACATTAAGTTTCAATGAACAATTTGAAGTGTCATAATATATGTCTCCATTGATAAGAACATAATCATCACCTTGATCCGTAATTATTCCTAAAAAGAAAGATTTTACATTTATTGATTTAAATAGGCTTAGCTATAATATTGAACTAGGAGAATATATTTCTTATGCAGGTAGAACTTTGTAGTAATTTATAATTTGCTACCTTTGTTTGTAGATATATTAAATAAACTAAACTTTTACCATTTCTCTGAAAACATTTTGCATCATCTGGGATGGTATTGGTTTCAGTAAAAGTACAAGGCTTTTTATTTTCCTCCTCAATTTCTAATCGTAAGAGCTCATCAGCTAAAAAGTTTTCTTTATCTTCGTCAGTCTCAATTTCGTTGCTATTTATGTTGAATACATACTTTAAAAAATCAAAGATAGTTGAAATCATTTTTATAAGTCTTTGTATTGTTAAGGTAAACTAGTGCATGTGACCTTTTTCATAATCATACTTCCACTCAGAGCTTTTAAGATATTCTAATTCTTTTCTCAGGTTTTGAATTCTTTTTTGGTGCATTTCTTTCTGTGCATTTTTTAGAGATTGTTCTATACTATGTCCAATGTCACCATGATTCAAGGACTGATCAAAATTTTGTATCCTTTGCACTGTATTCTGTATAAAATAAAACGCATTATAAAAAACATACAATAATTGAAGACGTGAGTGGAAGAATAAGGTAAGTAACATTTCGTAACATACGGACAATAACACATTTTTTCCCTAATTATTTCTATAAAACTTGTAACTTATCTACTTCATAACCTAGCTAATATATCTGGCTACACATACAATCCATAGTTTTTCTATTTCAAATAACTTTTCCGGCCCTAAAGCCTCCATTTAAGCAAAAAAACGGGAAGTTTTTTCATGTTACTTACCTTATTCTTCCACTCACGTCTTGAATTATTATTGTGATGTTAATAATAAAATTCTAACACAGGACCACCAAGTGCCAGCTTAAAGAACTACCTGCCAGTTCTCCAACTCCATGTGTCTTCATTATTGTTATATCTGAAATATATTTCCAACTTACTTGAGGTGTTTCTTGATCTGATGTAGAGAATGTAGACTGAGAAATGTTACTTGAGGAAGAGGACATTACAATTAACAAATACCGATTTTTTTTCTTCTCCTCTTTAGCTTATAATATATTGGCTGTGATTTTTAATAAATTGATAATTCCTAGGAGTAAATCTGTTCTGTGTAAGTAATGCACGTAATTTGGAAACAGTGTTGCCAGATACAAATTTTATTTTCCGGGAAGTATACCTATAAAAATCCGGGAGTCTTAAGGTAAGATTACAAAAAAAATCGGGAGATTTTTAATACATATTTTTATTATGTTTCTGTAAAATTTGGTCTTTAATTTCGAAACTGAAGCAATTAGAATTTTTCAAAATGTTTTTGGTATGCAGGACTCCCGATATTACCGAGGTAGAGAGTTGGTTCCGTAACTTTGTTTTCGTTAAATTTATTTAGGAAATATTTTGCACCTCTATATCGCTCTCAGAACTAGACATTCTAAATTCTGACAATTACAGCTTAAAAACTTGTTTAAAATACTTAAAAACAATGATATTTAGTCCGAGACAACAAAATCACAAAAGCAAAGTGGTTGCAAATGCAAGCGAACAAAACTTTGCTCACTTCACATGACGCAATCTAATGCTGTTCATTTAAAATACCTTACTTATCCTTACAATTACTAGACTGAACTATGTCTCTTAATTTGATCGTATAATAATGAGAAATACCGGTTTGTCTGGACTCTGGTGTTATCTGAATTCCAAAGTTTTGCTATTTGATATTCAACTTTATTCCATTCTGTCAAGGCATACTTTACGCTACATACTTTACAAACTCATTACTTTTGTTGAGTATTGCAAGTTGCAACTTGTGTAGGTTATTTCGTTTCACGCACTTAGACGCAGTGTTTTTTAGTAACTGTTCAAGATGTCGAAAAAATCGGGAGGTTTGACTGAGGATCCGGGATATCGGGAGACATTTACTAAAATCGGGAGAACTCCCGGAAAATCGGGAGACCTGGCAGCACTGTTTGGAAATAAAATACCATACCTATTGAAAACTCAATTTATACCCAGTGTTGCCAACTCTTCAAAACATTTTCCCCCTAAAGCAACTTCAAAGCCCACTAAATTTCAACCAAAACTCCCCGAAAAAATCAAAATATTTAAAATTACTTGGGGAGTGTTCTACTTAGCGCTCAAAACGCTGAAATATACCTTCAGCCAGCTTAAATGGCGATCGCGATCGTTTCGACCACGGTTAAAACGAAAAAAAGGGAGTAAACTACCTAACATGATTTTCTGGAATGTTGAATGGAATGTTGAATCATCAAGAATCAGTAAGCATATTTTATTATTAAAATGTTAATTTTGATAATATAAATGCTTTTTTTAATAAAATTAATATATTATTTTTAGTTTTAAAATATTATAAAATTCAACGGTTTAACTATAGAGACAATAATATTACGTGCTTTGTGCGACAGTTCCATCTAGTAGCAGCTGTTGCAGTAATTTTCTTTATGTAACAATTTATTTAAATCGACACCAAACTTTAGGGTTGTTATTAAAAAAAAGCTCCATTCTTCAAAAATTTTACACCTAAAAATATCCCCAAGTTATTTTACCCCTTAAAAACCCACTAAATTTATTTTTTCCCACTAAATTTAGTGGGAAATCCCCATAGTTGGCAACACTGTTTATATTGGTTGTTGTCTGGTGTTGTCACTTGTCATAGTCAGTGTTGCCAGATGGTCTCAGCGAGTGGCGACATACCCCTGAACTAGTTTGATTTCCCCCTAGAAATCCCCTAGATTTTTTTTCTAATCGATCTAGCTAGGAATCATATTTAGAAAATGTCATTTTATTTGTGTTTTATCGAATACCCAGCAAAGCTCGGTCATACAGCTAGTAAGAGAAATAAGAAACGCTCTCAAATTTTTTCATACATTTTCGCCCTATCAAGGACGCGTCGCGTCGTAACCACCACTGTACAAGGCGCGCTGATATAAATGTTATTTTAATGTTCTTAACGTCGATATTCGTACTCACAGACATTGGACCTGCTAATTTTTCTGTTATAGCGTCCTTAAAGATGGTAAAAAACATTAGAAACGTGATTTATGGCAAAAAACTGTATTTGACGTGTTTTTTAATTTCCCCTAAAAATCCCCCAAATATATTTTCCCCCTATTTTGCCCCTAGCTTGGACGAAAACCCCCCAAATATAGGGGGAAATCCCCTAATCTGGCAACACTGATCATAGTTTATTTTTTTTTTTCTTATTATGGCACTTCGGCTATAAAACCATTTTTTTTTTGATGCGCAGGGGAAACCCTTTATGGGTGCCCCGGGTTGGGGATGTGCCTCAGTTAAGTTGAAGCACCCCGGGGGTATGTGGGACTCCCGACTTCGGTTTACCCACTAAAACCACCTGCGGTTTGCCTTCAGCCGTATACGAAGGGATATCCTGGATCTGTCTAACACTTCGGCTATAAAACCATAGCCAGTGTCAAGTAATGGCGGGAAAACAATATTCTTGTAAATAATTTTCGGCGTCGTTTTTCTATTTCATCAGGTCTAAACCATAAAGTTAATATACCTAGCGGAATATTACACATTAAAAACCCAGTTAAAACAATTTAACGGCCCGGCCGCATCTGCGTCTATCGTCCGAAGCTTCGTGGTATGTCGTATGAGACGTTAGTCGTTACTCGTTACTATTGGATGATACACGCAGATCGTCCAATAGTATCGGTTTTAGCGCGAAGCACCACGCATATAATATATGCGGCCGCGGCATTAGGAAAATAATAGACCGTACTAGACTTTGAAAATTATAATATACAAAAATATTGTTTTCCCGCCATTAACACTCAGTGACAAGCTGGACAGCCCGCTCCTGAAGCACTGGGTCCTTGCACACGTGCATGTATCCGGTACGCCAGAGGGTGGCAAATATTTAAATTAATTATTTCCTTTTAGTTTAAGAAATTTTCTATGGGTTGTTGCCTGAAATAAACGTATTTTATTTTATTTATTTTATTTATTACTTGACACTGGCTATGGTTGTTTGGCCGAAGTGCCATAATAAGAAAAAGAAACACTGTCAATACTCAATGTCATTTTGACTTTGACGCATGTTTTGGGTTTTGACGTATGTTTGACGTCTGAACTCTGAAACCAGGGGGGTGACACATAGTACATTGATGGTAAAAAAAATATTTGTATGGAGCGTGCTGCCATCATACAAGTGATACAACAAACTTTTTTCCGTTGATACCTCTAAATGCCACTAGATGGCAAAATATAGACAAATTACGTATCAATGACATTTATCCAATGCAATGTAGTGCATGCTACATATATTAATCTGTGATGTAGTGTTATAATTATCTTTCATCCGTTGACGAAAAGCATTTTATAGTTTTGTTATTGTGGTTTTTAGTTACTTTCTTCTTATTGTTTCTGACTTTGCTCGGCTTGTGATAACTTGTTTAGTGGTAACTGGTATCCGATAGTTCCTGTAATCAAACCAATCGACACAAGCTTCGTTTGAAATTTCGAAATCACGTCGAACTTCGAAGATACCGATATACCCGTGACATCAGACCTTTTATTTGGTCTGAGCCCCTGACTTCACTATTATTTTGGATGTGACGAAGGAGGTAAGTAAAAATATAAACCTTTAAGTAAATCAGCTATCCCCAACCTGCGGCCGCGGGTCGCATGCGGCCCGCCGGGACTTTATAAGTGGCCCGCGTTAATATAAGTGGACCTTGTTAATTATGAGTGACCCGCGTAGTAAAATTATTAATTAATTATTTAATTGTGAAAATCTTGAAATGGGCTAAGGTTCATAAACCTGCGCCAACTTTTTGGTGTTGAAATGGCTTGAAGGAGGGATCTTTTGGGTGAGAAAAACCCCCCTGTACTACTCCCTACACTAACTGAATAATTGATATTGAACCTAGTTCAGTAAAAAATAGCAAATGAACCTGATAATTTTTGGTGAATTATGACAGAATTAGCAATCAAATTATATTTATTTTTAATAGTGTTTCCTAATACATTCTTTCAAAATATTGCTAGGTATTAAAATTTGTTTAATTTCTTTCAGGTTTCACCAACCAAAAGGACAATTCAAAAATTACTGAAAAGTTCAGTTACAGACTACAGTATTATTTTCTGATTTGATTTGGTTGTTAATAAAATAAAGTAAATAAAATATTGTACTGTTTTATTGCCTCTAATGGCCTGGATTCACTTTGATTAATGCGAGTGCAGGTGATTAGTGCAGATGATTTGTGATTTGGAGATAAATGGCAAGTCTACTTTCTCTAAATCACTATAAACCATCTGTACTAATCACCTGCACTTGCACTAATCAAAGTGAATCCAGGCCATTAATTCTTGTATCAATATTATTATTTAAATCCGGTAGATGTCGCTGTTTATTATAAAAAACGCCATCTAGTTGACGCCTAGGAATACTAAGTACCACTCAACTAGATGGCGCTGCTACATTACGTGTCAAAGCGCCATCTTAAGACGAGTTCAATAATCTTACCTATAGTTCTGCTTGTGTCTCATCTATCTCAGTTTATATCATAGAGTAACTTATATATTTATGGTATAGAGGTAAAACTTCAGTGTATGGAAGGTGGCGCCGTCTGGTGGTATATGGTGCCAACTTTGAACCAGTAGCAGTACAGGGCCCCCCTTGGTTTTAATATTTTAATACTTATTTGCTTTTCCCAAAGTAATTTTCGACAGTCAAATAAATAATGTCTTTATATTATTTTAATAATAATAATATGTTAATAGACAATTTGACTGTGAAAATTACTTTGGGATTTACTTACAAGGAATAGATAAATAAAAGAACTATGTAATGCTTAAAATGCTTTTATTCTACAACTTCAAAGCATTAATCTTTATAATATCTTCATTTTCCACCTCCGTCCTGGTGCCATTTATTATATTAAGTATCAGTTCAATTCAATATTGAATATAGTATCAATTCCAATAGCTTGAGTCCATGCGATATAATATCACTCCGTTTCTTTACCAAGGTTAGGAGATAAATGCAAGACAGTACTTTTTCTTTGCCTAAAAAAAGAGAAATTAAAATTTTACTTTTAATAATTCATGCAAGAGAAATTCTACAGGAGATACTTGCAAGATTGCTAAAGCTTAGCCAGAAAATCTATATCTATATCACTACTATCGCATTAGGTAAATCCTGTAATGATACTTTGTGTGATGATGAATAAATAAATAAATAAATAAATAAATAAATAAATAAAATTGTATAAATAGGCCACGCTCTCTGCTACATTTTAACAAACTCGGTATATTAAATAGATTTGGATTTGAAAGTAACAAAATGTAAAATTTTTGGACACAAGAATTTATCATTATAATAGATGCAGAAACCTTACAAAAACTTTGTTTAATATTAGCCAGACATGCAACGAAAAAACATTGTTGGGCTTTTCCAGGGTCACGGCCCCTTTATAATCATTGTATATCTGAACTTTTTATATTATTCATACGTCTTATATTACGTCTTATATTGATCATAAGGATTACTTAAATGTAAAATAATACAACGGTATAAGACGAAAACTCTTATATTTCAAAGTTGGTTTTTTAGGTTAGGTTAGGTTATAATAATAATTGAGTTTACTTACGTGTTTTACTTCATCTAATCGACTTTTTATTTGGTCCGAACACTCCGAGCACACAGCAAGATCCGAGATCGATCTGAACCATCCGTATTCCAGATTCCAGGCCAACAGTACTAAATCACAAAGCAACTCAGAATCCAGGTAAACGAGCACAAGTTTAACGTATAGGCAATCTTCGGAGTCCAGGGAACAAGCGTAATTCAACGTATGTGCAATCTTCGGGGTCCATAATGTAAGCAGTTACTGAAAAATATCACCAAAAGAGCACATTTTTAACAAATCACAACAAGAGATGGAATAACAACATGGCGGATGGAAGAAAATTTTGACGTATTTCCATTTGACATTTCGATTATCGATCTTACAGACAAACGTAAAAGCACCATCTACTACAAGTGGTGCAAAACTTTTCGTCGCTCCCATTTCCCATACAAAAAAGATTGTTCGAACATTTAGGCCCCTGGTTTATATACTGTATTATCTATGTCTGAAACTGAATTTTGTAATTTTGTAATTTTTATGATTTTCTATATTTTTAAAATAAACTCTCGACACGAAAATATTAATCAATGTAATGTGGTAATAAGTTTATGGATGACACAAGAATCTTATATAGATATTAGTGTTTATTAAGTTTCATGGGATGACATGAATGTAGTGTACAAGTCTAGTTCGATTTATACAATAATATTATTGTAAACACAAATTTATAATATTCAGTATGTCAACAAAAGAAATTGTGTATACATCAACAAAAGAACACAATGAAGAAACAGATTCCCTTAGTTCCCCTTGTTTTCAAATTAATCCCGATGTGGAACTAAAAGAAACCCCTACGACTGGAGAAGAATATTTATTAAAAGTTATAAACGAAAGGCGACAATATTCGTTTGTGACTCGGTGTAACAAAGACTATACAAAATATGCAAGAAATCAATCATGTTTTGTTAACGAGGTAATCGAATGTTTGTGTGAAAATACCCAACTTTATTTCATTTTATTGACAAATAACCTAATTTTTTATTTTCGCCGACAGATGCCCCATGCAAAAGCGCCTGAAGTTCTAATTCCAACGATAGAATGGCAAAATATACAAGTTGCTGATTTCTCTGATACTCGCATGTACATATCCCGAATGCTTGCAAAGAAATCCCTGTGGCCAACCAAAGTGAAAAAGCTTGATATTAATCCTAATAACATCGGCGCTTGGAAATCTCTTTTTCAAAACGAAGACCCTTCCTTGTCAAGTTTAATAGGGGCACACAGTGCAGTTATAGATAGAGGTCTAGAAATTTTGATTGATGTTTTAGATCATGTTGAACCTGGTAATACAATAACTCATAGAACTGGTAAGTAATAACAATTCATTTTGAAAACATTTTAATTCAACCAACTTAATGTTCTATCATGTATTTCTTAGCAGCATGGTTAAACAATAATATTATCATATGCTTAAAACAATTGGTAGCCTATGGCTTCCTATGCTAAGATTTGTCGACATCTAGATCATAATGAATTATAAGATTGGTACAGTTTGAGAGTATTAGTGCCAGTCTTCTATATTATATTTAAAATTTTGTATAAATTAAATATTATGTTGTCTTCTTAATAACTTCAATACTTTAATTTACAGGCCAATGGATATATGCTCTTCTGGCATGCATCAGGCAACCACTTCTGTCAGACACTATTAGCATTATTAGAGATCTAGCCAGGAAATGTGCAGAAATCAGGTATTTTAAATTAATTTAACTTGTGTCATCAACAGCTTTATTTACAAACCAAGATTAAGGCAAGAATGGTTGACCCATGTTGCTGTATTTGTATTAAATATTGGAAATGCTTTTACAGATAAAAGTATGAATTATTGTACTTATTATTTTGTTGTTATATGACATCTAGTAATTAACTGAAAAAATGTTCTTGTATCCATTTCCATGCATATTATCTAGATACGTATTTCCTTCCAAATAAAGGTCAGCTTAAATGGAAGACAGATAGACACTTTTCCATTTACAATATTAAGTGACAATGTTTTTATGTTTTTCAGAGTACATCTTGATCCTGAGAGTGAAGATACAAAAGTAGCTGTAGCACCATTAAATATTTTCATCTGTTTAATAGCAAGATATTTCCGACAGTATGATTTAGCCGACTGATATTAAGTGTTAGCATAGTATCAAAACAAGAACTATTTGGACAAATGTTTATGACCTGGTAAGCTTTATTTTTTAACTCTGATGTTATAACGGTAATTTGAATTGGAATGTAAATGGGAAAATTACTCGTATTTTTGTCTGGATATATAATATAATTATTGAATGATTTGAATTTATTTCTTTGAAATGTGTACATGTCTAATTTTTAAGGGCAATGTGATTAAAATAGAGTCCTGATGATACTGCCAATAATTTTATTAGGTTTAAATATGTAATTATATCTTTATTAAAAGCTCAGTATAAAGTTATTTAAAACTTTATTCTTCATGGGAATTCTTTGTCATCTACATCAAACTTAACTCCGACCTGTTTTCGCACAGTGTCCATAAGTTTAGCCAGGACCAAGCTGTCTTGGTGTGACATTCTCGGCGATTCAGTCAGACCTAAACAAATGTTATAGCTTGTAAAGAATAAGGCATAACTAAATATAATATGTCATACAAAAACCAGCATATAAGTACAACATGACTGGTGAGACAATACCGATACTTATGGAGAGTACTCTGTACTCGATTCTCATTATAATTATGTAATAAAATTAGGTTCTTAATTTTTTTCCGAATTTCCCAAAAATAAATGAATCATGGATACTAAGTAAATTACGCGGCTAGGCAAGTATATACTATGCGGCCGGTGCAGAGGCGTGCGCTACCAAAGAAACACCACACAACTACCCCTCCCGCTCATGGTGTCCATGCGTTGGGTAAATAATTATTTAACTTTATGCTACATTTACTCAGTGATCAATTGATATTACTATTACATAACTTTTTTATATTATTTTTTTCCAACTAATATAATAGCCAAATATCACGTCCTCGAGTATTGAACATGTCTCACCAGTCACGCAGCATACACTGCATAATAATTATTATATATGTACAAATTTCTGCTATGAAAATATGGAAGCGTCGAATAGCAAATGCGCTCGTCAATACACGTTGACTAGCTTCTGTAGTGGGCTGTTAGTAGCTCAAGCCGGGGCACAGAATATATAATAGTACTCGCCGGGGGTCGCGGGTTCGACTGACGTGGTTTGAAGCGTCCATAGATATTATTATTATTATTTTCATAGCAGAAATTTGTTCTTAAAATTTAAGATTATTTAATAATAGAACAATGATGAATATACTGTAGGCAAAAACATGACGCATCGCGACGCTTCGACTCTGCCCCATGTGAGTTGAGCCTAATGGTAATACTTCAATACAAAGATCAAAATATTATATGGACAGACAATACAGGTTGTTCGGGTGAACACCGTTAATCGTTATCCTTAAAACCATCAAATGAGCCCGTCAAAATGAACAAATTTTTCTATGAGAACAATGCTGAGAACTCAAAAATCCATTTATTATCCAATCCATACAAATACCCGGATCGGCAATTGGTATGGGTATGGTATGACGACGGATTTGACGACGACGACGGATGAACACAGCTTTTATTTTTGAGTTCCCAGCATTTTTCTCATAGAAAGTTATTCTTTTGACGGGCTCATTTGATAGTTTTAGCCCGGCCGCACATTGTACGACATTTCTGATCAGAAACAGTTGAACGTCCGCGCTGTCTCTTACATTTTGGACTGAGTCGAGTGAGCTCGAACTCGCCGGAAGGATATTTCGGATAGTGTGCGGGGGCCGGGGTGGCGGTCTGGCCTTCGCCGGAAGTCCGGCCCCCGGGGTTTCAACTGTTTTCAACTGTTTCTGATCAGAATTCGGACAATGAGCGGCCGGACTTGGGGATAATGGCAACGATGTCAATATTTAGATATTATGGCATACGCCATCAAAACTGTAGCAATGTTTTGCATAGCATTGCAAAATGTGTATCGAGAAAAGGACAAAAAAAGGACGACAATTATATTGTCGTCCTTTTTTTGTCTTACAGTAATAGCATATACTACTTTCTCTTTCGCTCATTTTACGCTTCACTTTGATTTTTCTCTTAAAATGGAAGACAATAATTAAAAAAATTATATAAATCTTAGTAATTATGTGTGAAATGTTACACCTTTGGCTTTATTTGTATTCCTCGTGTTGTTACTGCACAGTGCACTGTCGGAAGGCACACGACGGCATTCTGGAGCGAAATGTAGCCAAAAACATTAAACAACGCGGTAATCAATGAATTGAACACGCCCGACTGTCACCGCGTCCCGCGTCCTAAAGGCACACTGCTCTCAGATGAGTGACCTCACTCATTTCGAGGGTGACACATTTTCGCGCTGACGATTGTATGGAATGCCTCTTCTAAAGGTAATTTAAAATAAATTCTATGGACAATGGTGTTCACCCGAACAATCTGTATAATGTCCAAAAAATGTCCTTACCCTCTTTGATGCATCTCGCTACCTCAAGGGCCTCATAGACTAAGCCAGCACTGTTTCCAAAATTGTATGGTATTTTTGACTCATGCAGAGGAAACTTCTGTTCACTGCCGTCAGCCTTAATCAACACCTCGGGGAAATGGAAGGGATCTTCAACCTAAAATTAGACATAATATAATAAAGGTTTGCGCTTTTTTAACGATATGAATTCGAAAACAACTCTGTCTTGCGAAATAATAATTTAAAACTTAATTATTATAATTGTAATTTGATTAACTAGTTCTAAAATGACCACATTAATTTCACAGTTTTCACCCGTGCCTAGGTAACTATAGAATGGATTCGGGATACTAGCTGGTTACCGCTCGTCGCTTTCTGCGCAAGTAAAGTTGCAGGCAACATGTGGGTTAAGTCATAAGGAAACTATGGTCCGAGACACGGGACTGTTCAATGAACGATTGTACCGTTAGTGCCCACAACAGCTAACGGCACAATCCTGCATCGCGCTATCGAAGTTTCCAAGAACGGCAAGATAATAATTATTATACAAATTCTTAGGGCCCCCGCGCATAAGGCGACCAGGCCGCGCGGCCACCCCGCGCACTTTGCGGCCACGTATATGCGACCACACTCGTATGAGTAGTGATTTGATGAGTAAACTTGAGCCATTCTGTACACAAAAAACGTGTGGCCGCGGCGACCAGCCTGCCTAGCATACGCCAACGAGATATCTCATATCAGATATCTCATATAGATTAACATGTTTCTCGATGTTTGATAGTTTGTATCTTCATCTCTATTCACTCTAGCATGACAAACATTTTTTTCTCGCATCGATCTATCATCGAAATAACACATTTTTGTAGAGTTTTGTTGAGATAATGTCGAGATTTTGACATTATGAGACGAGTAGTTTTTAATTATCTCGAGAGTGAGATATCTAGTTGGCGTATGCTAGGCAGGCAGTGCGCGCACACTGAGTAATTTCATACAAATTCCCGTATCTCGTTGGCCGCGGCGGCCAAGTGGCCTGTGTGTCGCGATATTTTTTGTTGGTCGCGCGGCCAGAGCGTGGCCGCTGGTCGCGTAATGTGCGCACCTACATATATATCATAGAAGAATTAGTTGGCCGCAGCGACATGGCCGCGCGACCTGGCCGCCTAATGCGCGGGGCCCTTAAAGGACGCCAGTGCCCTTGGCTTACCCATACGAGCATGCAATTTCGCTAGGCCGAAAGATCTTCCTTTTCGGTCGCTACGCATTTACTACGCCCCTAATGGTGTTGATACAAAAGGTTATCAATTTGACTTGTGGATCTTCTTCATGTTATACATAAACTTCGACAGCGCGATTAGTGATAACTGATAAGTGATAACTTATAAGGTTTACCATAACATGATAAAGTTTGCCATAACAAGTTTTACTATAACACGATAAGCTATGATAACATATTTTACTGTCAATGTCAAGGCGACCATTTGAATAAGCAATTTTACCATAGTTATTACACCATTTTAAAGGCATACCTAATAATTTACTTAGTAATAAAATTAAATTAAAAAATTTAAAAAAACCCCCGCCAAAAAACTTTAAAAAGTAATGAAATAACATTTCCTGACTTTAAGTTTAAATCATTCCTAAGAGTAAAGTAATATTTTAGTCCATAATTGTTGTCAAGGTGTGTCGGGGGACCGCTAAGTAAACTACCACAACAGCGACTTTTGCATTTTGTATCGCCATAATAGTCGCTGATTCTCTCGATTCGGGTCGCTGTGAACTGACCCTTAATTTATATTGTTATGTGAAATCAAACATCTACATTAGCGGTCCCCCGACATACCTTGACAACAATTATGGACTAAAATATTACTTTACTCTTAGGAATGATTTAAACTTAAAGTCAGGAAATGTTATTTCATTACTTTTTAAAGTTTTTTGGCGGGGGTTTTTTTAAATTTTTTAATTTAATTTTATTTTATGCTTTTTAAACTTGTGCAGAATAATTCCTATCAACTGGATCATATCCCAATGAATACCATCTATAAAATATGTCCTCTTGGATGAGGCCGTCAATATGAGCCCAAACATGAAACCTCCACTTTAGGTTCATACGGAGCTTGGCTCCTATAGAATCCAGGTGATGCTGCAGCAGCAGCATGCAAATATTTACTGTTTATCTACGTCTTACTGGTTGTCGCAATTAAAATTTGCCCAAACACGAAACCTCTGCTCTAAGTTGGTGAGGAGTTGGGTATCCTATTGATTACCAGGTGATGCTGCACCACCAGGTCAACTTTCCAATAATGTGTTCATAAGTGTCTCGAACCAGGATGCAAAATATAAAACCCATCAAACGACTGCAAGTTGCTAATCGTCCTATCACGAACCAGATATACCGTGATATTTCAGCAATGAGCAGGCTGATGATGATGAACTATAGCTAAGAACACTCACCGTCATATCAGCTTTCAAACAAAAAAAACTAGATCAAAATCGGTCCACCCGTTTGGATGCTACGATGCCACAGACAGACAGACAGACAGACAGACAGACAGACAGACAGACAGACAGACACGTCAAACTTATAACACCCCTCTTTTTGGTCGGGGGTTAATAACACCCCTCTTTTTGGTCGGGGGTTAAAAACTACGCAAATTATGAAGTCTACAGCGCGCAACCTAAGATGTGTTAACACCACAATCATGTTCTAGATCAGCAGTTTATGCTCAGAGCAATGCTGAATTCTTTGGCATAAACACAGAATGCGAGAATCGACGAAGGCTTTCATAACATTGATTGTCCATTTGTCCCCACAGATACTACACTTTACTCACCGAAAAGATAAATTTGGAAAAGGTCTAACGGTATATTTTAATGTTACTCTCACTCACGCAATGTATGTAAGTACTAAGTTACTAAGTACTATTATCTCGTATATCCATATAAAGAATAAAGATCGAGATAGTCAATACTTTGGTGCGCCGCTGCGCGAGTAAAGGCAACTTATACCCTCTTACTAATAAAAAGTTACACAGCGTGTATAGAGGGTGCATAAGATTTTTTCTACTAATAATCATTTTTTGACAAAAGACCTGTATAACGATGCTGTCATTTCCATACAAATTTCTCTGTATAGACCATGTATAGACTCTGTGTAACGTGTGTATAACTTAAAAACTCCTGTATAACTATTCACACGTTGAACGCATGTTTAAGAAGTTTTTATTAGTAAGAGGGATAGCGTTTAGCAATTTCCAAAACTTCTGCATAATATTCGATATCCCCATGAAAAATCTTACCGTGGCTCTGCCCTTAGTGCCAACGACGGTGGCTTTATTCCACAACTTGAGTTTGGCGTTAATATTGAGTACAGCGCGTCTGCCGCCCGAGTACTCCAAGATTACAGTGTCCACAATATCCACTCCATCTTCATTGAGCTCACCCCGCGCTGTTACTCTTATGGGCTCATCTTTGAAGATGTATTGAGCGAACTGTAGAGTGTATATCCCGATATCAAGTACGGCGCTTCCGCCCATGTTCTTTGTGCTGAAAAAGACAGTAGGTAATTTTTTACTGCTGTATATAATAATACTTACATCTTCCGCAATCATAACTCTGAAGTTGGTATCAATGTGACGTTACTACGACTTGGAGAAAGGAGAAGATCATTGTTGTTGATGTTGATGGGTAAAACTTTTGGGTAGTTGTTTTATCTTTGTCGATTTGACTTTAGCCAACAAGCAGAGTTGTATAAACTCCTGCCAAGTAATTTTTCTAAGATAGGTATTAGGTATGCCTCAGAAGATGCTGTATTCCCAATAACTTACCCTAATCTTGGAACGCTGACAATGGGCACACCAAAATTGACTTCCACGAATTGGACGTCGCCAAGATTTCCGGCAGCTATTTCTTTCTCTAGGGCGATGTAGGATGGTGCGAATCGTGACCAGACCGCTTCCATAAAGAAAAGCCCTTTGCTCTTCGCAATCTTAATTAGACTTTCAGACTGCTTGTAATTTAGGCACAGCGGTTTCTCGCAAAGCACATGTTTGCCCGACTCCAGGAATAGCTTGGACAGATTGTAGTGGTCCGGATTGAGGGCGCCGATGTAGACCACGTCTGGAATAATTCAAGGTCACTCATTAAAAACAAATCAATGCTGAATGCAGCAGTATTTAGTAGGTGGAGAAAGGACTTTTAAACGTGAGGTTTAGTACTAATTTTCCAGATTTTACGAGCCTTGGAATATTGCATTTTTCGAGAGCGGGCTTCCATATAGCGATCCTTTTTTTCGAGTTACCTACCTACCGTAAGGAAAATTTGAATATGGTAAAGGCAAAGCATCATCGCTCGGTTGCATTGCCCCGACACACGATAAAAAACCTCTTCCTTTGTCTTTTCCATCGAAAGACCGCATCAGACAACGCAAAGTAGCAATGTGGGCTGGCTTTAGCTGTATTCTTTTCGTTTTCGAGCTACTTAAATCTAATTTTAATCCTGGATGATTGGCAGCAACAATAAGGGATACGAGAAGGATAACTTACCGACATCTTTACTCTTGGCCATATCATTGTATGAGGCGAACACTTTTCCAATGCCATGTGTTTTGGCGAACTGCTCTGCTC
Source organism: Plebejus argus (assembly GCA_905404155.3). NCBI lineage: Eukaryota > Metazoa > Arthropoda > Insecta > Lepidoptera > Lycaenidae > Plebejus > Plebejus argus. Next base: position 4,650,204 of record FR989935.1, on the reverse strand, counting down.
TGGACTGGTCGCGCGCGGCCACCGCGGCTATAACCTGGTCACCGACATGCGGGTAAGAGTTGAAAGCGTTCACGAAATCGTGACAGATCTTGCCCGCGGATACTATACCCCAGCGTAGTGACATCTGACAATAGAAATTACGAACCAATTATCTTAATAATACAGAATGTCTCGAGTCGAGAAAAAAATGTTTGTTTTTTAGGCGTCTCCCAGACAGACGCGGCCTGCGGTGGTGGTAGCGGTGGCGGCCAGTTGGATGACTTGAGAGTTCTAGAAACGACACAGACACACGCGGCCACGCGGCCAAGTCATCCAACTGACCGCCACCGCTACCGCCACCGCAGGCCGCGTCTGTCTGGGAGACACCTTATTGAGGTTAGAGGTAGGACTTAGAAGATGTCTGTACCATCTCTTTTTACTGAGAAAAGTGTGCCAACATCTTGTTAATATATGCCTGACGCTTGTAAGTTATATCCCATCAAAAACATACCTGTAAAAATGGGGCCAAGTTCCTATCGGCTAATTTTTGGCCTAAAAAAGAGTTGAAATCCAATCCAATGCCAAGTTCAGATGCACTTCATCGATCGTAATCATCTTCATCAACAGCCTAATCCATAATACTTCTAATTTGAACTTGGCAGGTTAATTTAATTTTATAATTATACAATAATTAATCAAGTGTTACGTATAGCACGAAAACCTGCCAAGTTCAAATTTAGAAGTATTATGGATCAGGCTGTTGATGAAGATGATTACGATCGATGAAGTTCATCTGAACTTGGCATTGGATTGGATTTCAACTCTTTTTTAGGCCAAAAATTAGCCGATAGGAACTTGGCCCCATTTTTACAGGTATGTTTTTGATGGGATTTCAATACTTTTTTCAAGAAATCTTTTTTTGTGCCACACCCGAAATAAACAATACTTTCGATGGATTGCGCTAGTGGTATTTGTTAAACTATCTATAGAAGCCAAATTTTTAAGTAAACAGTATTTATTTAAGAAGCTATACAGTGTGCATTATATATGACAATATTTTATATACATAGTGAGTCAGTGCCAAAATTAGCTATTTTTACAGGGAGATATTTCAGGATCTACGGAAGCTATATATTATATGAAATTTGGTATACTGCTTAAGTACTAGTATATAATTACGTAGGTATAATTTTATCTTTGTACTCGCAATAGACACTGAGCTACAGGGGGGTCAAAAGTGCGTCGAAACGGTTCGTGTAAATAGTGCACGGCAAGCGCGCGGCCTGCTGGAACTTGGCCGCGCACGGCCGTGCGCTTTGATTGATAAAATAGGTACATTATATTACCTTTTGAAACTATCTACTTATAGTAACTTTTAAAAAGATTTTTCTTCAAGCCCTGACTAAACCACTTTTATGAAGATAATTGGTAATAGTTATGAACAATGTCAATGTTATTAAAACAATACCTAAGGCATACTTAAAGCGTACTTGACCTAAAATAATAAACTACTTCATAAGTAAGTACTGTCGGAAAACAAATTAAGATTTAAATTATTATTTATAGTCTTGACTCGAGAGTTCTACAAAAGTTTTAGTTCGAAATTATTAAGACAATAAAGAGTATTCGATAACTATTATCAACAAAACGATACGAAAATTCTATTTAAGATTCCATATAAGTATATCATGTAGTTTTATTAATAATGTTATAATTGCAGAGTTACAAAAATCAAATAAGTAACTTACTTTTGTGGAAGTGGAGGTTGCCAAACAAGTGTAAATTTTCCAAAGGAATTATGCACGAGCCGCGACTAGAATCACCTCTGAAGTCGGTATCTATGGATTGAGGTAAATAATCGTAATCAACTAGTTTTATTTGGTTATGTTATCGTAAAATTATCAGCTGGTAATGAAAACGGACTGTTCGACGATAGCCGATCTCATTATAATGTTTGCCAACAGATGGCGATTGGCGCTACCAAAATAGACAGTAGACATTGACACATTTGTCAATGACATTTTAATAAACAACGCCTGATAATTTTCATAAGCAACGGGCAGTTTAATTCTTGCTTTATTAAAAATAAATTAAATGATGATAATATTCTCAACCCTAAGTTGTACTGCGAACACTGCAGCAGCTCTGAATTTATGTACAGGCAGTATAAGCCATGGCTTATATGGGCGGCGCGGCGGCGTCCTATGGCGTCCTAGAGGGCGGCGCGGCAGCGTCCTATAGGATGGCAGTAGAGTTCGTACATGGTGGCGGCAAAACTAAAATGGTCTATACAGATAAAAATATAAATCCGGCCCTGGAACACTAGTTTAAGGTTTTAACAAATTAAAAATTATTCCAGTTATGTAAGGAAAAAATATAGAATGTCCAAAAAAATATTTAAATAATCGGCCAAGTGCGAGTCGGAATCGCGCACGAAGGGTTCCGTACCATTATAGAGCAAAATTAGGCCATAAATTGTGTTTTTTGTATGGGAGCCCCCCTTATTTTTTTATTTTATTTTAATATTATTATTAAATACTAATGTACACATATAACTAAGGATTTTGTGAAAAATTCAAGTACCTACCTGTTGCCATTTTTGATATATAGAGCAAAAAAGGCCAAAAAAATCACGTTTGTTGTATGGGAGCCCCCCTTAAATATTAATTTTATTTTATTTTTAGTATTTGTTGTTATAGCTGCAACAGATATACATAATCTGTGAAAATATCAAATCTCTAGCTATTACCGTTCTTGAGTTACAGCCTGGAGACAGCAAAAAAGGCCAAAAAAATCGCGTTTGTTGTATGGGAGCCCCCCTTAAATATTCATTTTATTTTATTTTTAGTATTTGTTGTTATAGCGGCAACAGATATACATAATCTGTGAAAATGTCAAATCTCTAGCTATTACCGTTCTTGAGTTACAGCCTGGAGACAGACAGACAGACAGACAGACAGACAGACGGACAGACGGACAGACAACGAAGTCTTAGTAATAGGGTCCCGTTTTTACCCTTTGGGTACGGAACCCTAAAAAATAGCAAGCTCATTGCATAGTGAGTGAATATTGCATTTGTGAAATAATAAATTATAATATTTGTAATATTTATGGATCCCATTTCTTCAAATTCAGAAGCCTAAAATTAAACAAGATAAATATTTAAGTAATCATTTAATATTTAAGTAATCATATAATATGGTCCATTAAGTCGTAATTATCATGTCCAAAAATAAACAATAATTCCAGCATTTAAAACAATAAAACAAAAATAATATAAAATTCATGATCATTGATTCAACATGTTCGTTAAAATTTTAAAATCCACTACGGACTCATTGCGTTTTGTGATTAAAATTTTTTGTGATTAAAAGTTAGCGTAGCAGTTAGTTCATCTTTTGAAATTAATTATTATATAAAACGTTTTCAAGCTAATGTCGCGAACATGTTAAATCGGTTAAAAATACAATTTAACAGGAACTTAGTAAACGACCATCCACAGATAAAAATGTGTCTTTAAAATATTTCTCATCATATAAATACCGCTCCATGGACAGTCGCTTATTTAACATCACATTATAATACATATCGGGTTGAGTGAATGATTATTTAAATGCAACATTGAATGCTTGGTCGAGATCGGCTATGAGATCCTCTGTGTCCTCCAAGCCCACCGACAGCCGGACGAGGGAATCCGTGATACCCAGCTCCGCTCGCTGCTCCGCTGGCACTGATGCGTGCGTCATCACTGACCTGCAATGATGTCTTGTGTTAAACATAGTATAATATAAAATCTATTTCTAAATAATTGTTGAGCTGGGATGAGGGACGTTGAGTAAGAAAATTTTATTTTAGTTTCGAAATGCAAAATAGTGCCCGTTTCAATTGAAAAACTATTTGTGAAGTCTACTACATTGTGACGATTATAATAATATAGCGAAGTAATTGTGACGTCACGAAGAGAGCATTTTATCGATATCGCTCTCTTTCTTACGGTAAATTCAAATAATTTTATGTATATTTTGTATAGGTACTTATTAATCTTTGGGATTAATTTTTGTCCAGCTTTCACAGTTCATGCGAACAGCGTGCCAAGGATAGAGAAGGATTTTTCCCTTCTAAACTGTAATCCTACTACCAAAATGATAATAGGCGGATTATCGCAAACCTTTACCATTACACAAATTAAAACTAGTTCAGTTGATTAGGCGCGACTGAGCCCCCGTAAGGGCTACTGGCGCCTGTGTGCAAAAAAGGATTTTGGCGCCCCTTTCTAAAAAAAATGAAAACATAGGGACATGCCATGAGTGGCCATAGATATTCGGGAAAAAATTATAATTCTACCGGCATTATCCAGGGAGGAAACAGGGGACAACGTTTGTATGGAAATAATCGGCCAAGTGCGAGTCGGACTCGCGCACGAAGGGTTCCGTACCGTAGTAGAGCAAAAATAGGCCAAAAATGGTGTTTTTTGTATGGGAGCCCCCCTTAATTTTTTATTTTATTTAAATATTATTATTAATTATTAAAGTACAATTATATTTAAGGTCTTTGTATAAGTTTCAAGTGCCTACCTCTTATCATTTTTGATTATGAGCAAAAAAGGCCAAAAAAATCACGTTTGTTGTATGGGAGCCCCCCTTAAATATTAATTTTATTTTTATTTTAGTATATTTTGTTGTTAAAGCGCGAGCGGCACCGGAAATACACAATCTGTGAAAATTTTAGAACTCTAGCTATAGCGGTTCTTGAGATACAGCCTGGAGACACAGACGGACAGACAGACGGACAGACAGACATCGAAGTCTCATGAATAGGGTCCCGTTTTTACCCTTTGGGTACGGAACCCTAAAAAGGGCTCTAGTGTATCCTCTTAACAGCCAAAATCACTACCGTCATATTATATCGAAACAAAAAATACTTACGGCAACTCAGCTAAACTCTCGTATCCTCCCAAACTCTCCGCTAGGATGAATAGTTCGAGGGAGCTGAGGAATTTTCTGGACTCCTTCAAACCGCCCGAATGTCTGAAGCTGAATACTCCGGAATGTCCAGTCATCTGTTTCTTGGCGATCGCGAACTGCTTGTGCGATGACATACCTGAAAATTAGAAATCCAAATGAAAATAGATGCAGTATTATAGGAACTTAATAATTTTAAGGCAAGGCTGTCCCGAAAATTAGCAGGTCGATGTCTGTCAGTACGAATATCGACGATATGAACATTAAAATAACCTTTCACCTAAAATCAGCGCGCCTTGTACAGTGGCGGTTACGACGCTCGCCGCGTTCTTGATAGGGCGAAAAAGGAGAAAATTATACATTTTCTTTAATTTTTTCAATGACCGAATCAATTAATAAAAATCTATTCGGTTATTTCATTAGAACTATAAAAAAGCTATCTTTTTTGGAAAAAAATCATATCATTGTCATTGAAAATTACGAGATGTTCGAATTTGAAGTGTATTTTTATGGTGATATTCAAGATTTTTTTTACAGAATTTCCATGCCATTTTTCAATATTCTCTTCGGTTATTTCTTTACTTTGTTCCTTTCTGAGTCTACATCAATTTTGGTGTAAGAGAATTCCACATAATTTCTTCAGTCTGGAAGCATAAAAATCAGTCTTTTCGAACTGGCCTCGCCTTAAAGGCGAGACCGCACTAAGCGACAGTACGCTGCAACAGAGCGACGCGACACTTCGCGTTTCATGGAACTGTATGGCGGTTCACGGTAGTATGTCCCAATCCCCTAACCTATTCCCTTCCCTACCCTCCCCTATTCCCTTCCCTTCCCATCCCTACCCTCCCCTATTACCTTATTATAACTAATTCACAAAACATTCACGGGCCGCAAGTAAAACTTACACGGGCTGCCTGTTGCCGACCGCTGCTCTAAGGCAGTCGGTCCGACCGCGACTGCAACTTACGGTCCGTCCATGGCCGGCCTTAGAGCTATTAATAATAATTCATGCAAAATTTACTTCCAAACACGCCTCCAACATCTTCAATTAATCTTAAATTGGAAGACCAATCATATCAATAAAGTCGTCTGTAATTTGCCAATTGAACAAGCTTTTGTCGGTAATTTAGGGGATGACTTTAAATTTTTGTCACGGCTGCGTTTGGAATTTGGATACACGTTTCAGAACATATTTAATATTATGTTCTTGTGATGTTCCTTCATATAATATTTAAATGAATCATCAATCATCATACTCTTTTATTAGTCTTTCCCTCCTCATTTTGCCAGTTTATCTTTTTAAGCAATTAGCAACATTTAAAAGTAATCTTGACAATTTAAATTAAATGTTGTTATTGTATGCTCGACATTAAAATAATGTACCCAGATACGTAATACATATTTACATAATTTACATACATGCAAATATAAATACTTCAATGTCAACTTTCTCCATTATCATAACACATTATCAAGTGTTTAAACATTATGTAAAATTTTTATGACGAAACTCAAGTAAACAGTAAGTGTAACAAATTCTGTTATGACTATTAGTTATTACATGATGTTATTGAAACATTGATAACTTGTTACGTACTATATTGTTGTAACATAATTATTCATACGAAAATCTTTCAGTCTTATTACTATGCCTTTAGGCCCTGCAATGCTTTAAGATAGCTCGGCGAATCAGGCACTTTAGCCAAAATGCATTCACCAGTCTGATAGCGAAATTATATCAAAAATGTTACATATAAGATTTTAAGGGCCCGTTTCACCACTTCCTGATAAAGTGCTGGATAGGCTATCCACAACTTTTTTGACAGATTCTCCATATCTACTTCATCTATCGAGTTAAGTGGTGGATAGCCTATCTGGCACTTATCAGGCAGTGGTGAACAGACCCTAAATCTAACTTCGCTTTCGAAACTGGCGAATCCAAGGTAAAAACAATAATAACATCCTTATATGAACTAAAAAGTATTAAATAAATTTTCCTATCTAAAAGTGCCTTTTTCCGAATTCGGCTAGATAGCTTAATCTTCAGTTCTCTGACAGAATATTTGAAACTTTTGGAACTGGCACCGATTTCAATATTATGAAGATTGAGAACAGAAATAGATGAGGTTAGCCGAACCGCCTTTCAATAAGGAGGAGCCTTATTGAAAGGCGGTTAAAACCGATGGTCGGGTAATTCGTATTTACATAACAGAACCATACCTGGATGCATAACTTCCGTGACTTTCGGATGTTTTAACAGCCAGTTGGCGATGACTAACGACGACTTCTTGTGTTGCTCCATCCTTAGGGCCAAGGTCTTCAGACTTCTGTTTACTAGGTAGCAATCCATTGGTGATGGTACGATGCCCATCGCTGAAAAACAATAGGTATTCTACAAATTCCTACAAGATAAGAAAACGAGATTAGAAAAAGTCAGCTACGGTTTATAGCGATGAAAATGTTAATGCCCTGTTGTTAGCAATTTAATTTTAACCTAAAATAATGAGAAAAAAATTATATCAAGCGACTCTAGGGGAGGGCCGCAAGATTATCACCCGGTTTCTGAAAGCCTGATCAACACTAAAATTCACTAATCGCCTGGTCAGGTACTCCGAGGCTTAGTACCGCCTGGGCTAGCCAACAAAAAACTCTCCGATGTCTTCTACGCTTTTTGGCAAGATTATCCGCGGCTTTGACCACCACCCTACCTTGGTTTGTTCCTTGTGGACCGTCATCCTACTTAGGTATATCGTATCATCGTTAGTTCACGAACCACGATAATATAGCCTATCTCGATGTACTAGCAGTTAAATATCTAATCAAAATTATCTTTCACTTAGATGCCACTTTCAACCCTTGTCGTTTTTGGTCCCTCGTCGAGTATTGAAAATTTAGGGGTTGTGATCTTCTATCATTCCTTTTTCGTTCGTTAGTTCCAGAGTTATTTTAAGATCAAATTCTAAAAGGTCTTTTTAAGAATGCATACCTGAGATCATTAAATCCTAATTGATAGTCGGCACGTGTTGCCACTTGCCAATGAAAATAGACACCGGCCTCACGAGATTTAGAACGCGCGGTTGGTGTATATTGCCAAAGATAAAAGATTAGATTACATTCATGCGGCAATTCTTAAGCCTAATCTTAATATTAGCAAGATCATTATTATATATATTGAGATAATTTATTGAGGATTTTTTTTTTGCTATTATTATCTTACGTGGCAATAGGCAACACATAATTTTCAGCTATTCTTGTTCTGTATTCTGTACTAAACCGTTATAGGGTTTACCCAAAAGCCAGTATTGTCGGTAAAACTATTGTTAGGCTATTTTCGATTGTTTTTTAAAAACCGCAGATGTTTATTCGCATTATAAAGGCGTTGAATCAAGCGTACATATTATCAGATTCTAATGTATACGACCTTTTGGAGGTTTTGTAGAGAGTCACTCACGTATCGCACTTTAACCCGATAGTGTCCTGTTATGTTTGTGTGTGCTGTTTATTTTTTACATTCTGTTGTTGTTATTAAAATGTCTATATAAAAACAGGCTTTATTGTAATTGGTTTTTTTATACCTAGACCAAAAATATAAATTTGATGACCATTCTGTTATTACGCATGAATCATCTTAACGCGTATAGTATAGCCTAAGGCCCAATTTCACCAACGTCTGTTAGTGTTAACAGTTTGCTAAAATGTCAATTGTCATGTCTTCTCTTTCATTCATATAAAAACGAAAGAGGTAACGTGAGCATTAACTCGTAACAGTCGTTGGTGAAATTGGGCCTAAAGATTATTAAAATCTCACCGTTTTGTAGAAATCTTAGTCTTTCCTCCAAATCCTTGTCATTTACGACGGCAGCTCCCATTATGACGTCAGAATGGCCGTTCATGTACTTGGTGAGGGAGTAGACGACTATGTCAGCTCCATGGTTGAGAGGCTTCTGTAGGTACGGCGTGAGGAAAGTATTGTCAACCACCACAATGATGTCACCGTGACTCTTAGCGATTTTCGACACGGCGGCGATGTCGGCGATTTTCATCAGCGGATTCGTTGGGGTCTCCAACCATATCATCTAGAAATTAGAATGCTTTGAGTATTTAAAGTTCGTGGTATGCGACAGCTGAATGATATGATATTGGTACAGAGTTGCACCTGGTAGCAGGTGGAAAATGTTGGAATATTCTCATCGATTTTGTTTTGCTTTGTGGCGAATCGGCACTTTAGCCGAAAACGAAATATGTATTATCAAAAATCCTGGATTTCAATAAGTACCCATCGTTTGAGTTGTTAATTGCTTGAACCTAATGGGCTCTAAATTCTAATCAGCAAACGCGAAAGGAAATTAATCTGAAGGTACCTATTATCGGAAAGAAAATCAAAGCAAAGTGTTTCAAATGCAGCATAATCTGTAATTAAATTCTTTCAATTCACTACTGACATTAAACTGGACCACGACAGTCGACAAACGAAACTCTTGACTCCTACCTTTGGCTATCAAATGGGGTGGGGACCTTCGATAAAGTAGTCATAATATTATATTGTATAAAATTCGCTAATTGATAATTTAGAATATTTTCGATATTTTTGCTATCGCACTAATACTTATTATATTGGCGAAAGTTTGTGAGTTTGTATGTTTGCTACCACTACACGTCCAAACGGCTGAAGCGATTATAATAAAATTTGGTATGGACTATGGATTTAGTTGATACTTTTTACTTGGGAAAATATATCACAATTTATTTTCCCCTAATAAACCGCGGGTAACACCGCGAGGCACAGCTAGTCATTACTCATTACTAATAATTAATATTATAAATGCGCAAACTGTATAGTGCTGTATATGTCTGTCAGGCCCAAACCGTTCAATCGACTTTGCTGAAATTTGGAGATGTCCTTGGAAAGCCGGACATAGGATACTTTTTTATCCCGAAAAATGTACAGTTCCGCGCGACAAAAGAATCTTGGCGCAACGGATTTTTGAGCCTCATCTAGTACAAAATATACGGGTGAAATTCATAACCTACAGTTATTACGATGTTCAGGTGATTAGTTTAATTTCCATGATTGATAATATATATATTTTCCAGACCGTTTGTATAATTTCAATTTTCATCGGGTTAGTTTCCCGTAGATCGCTAAGTATCCTCAAAACATAATATTATGTAAGTAATATGTTTCAATTTAGAAATAAACTTTCAGTTCGTTAGCATAGAGCACGTTGCAGTCTCTAATCTCTATTCTCTACTTATAGTCTGTCTATACATAATTATTATTATGACATCTACATACATGCTCTAGCACGTGAGGAGTGATCGCTTCACGTGTCCAAAAACTTGTTCCCAAGTCCCAACTCAGGCAGGCGGCTGGCGGCTGCCCATTATAAATTTCCGCAAAAAACATGCAGACGGCTAATTATTTATGATTTGTAGTTTGAATCTAAATGCGTGTTGGATTTTCTTTGAAATCCTGTTCCAATATATGGATTATAAAATGGAGGTATAGGTTTTATAATTTGATAATAGGTGTAATTTAATGTTTTTGGTTACAACGTTTTTAGAAAGCAGTAATTGCACTGATGTCTATTATACAAGTACGCTGGATTGCTGATACAGACCTGCCTTTTGTGCCTATTTGAAGCGGAATCAGCGCCCCCATTATTCGGGTAGAGAACTAAATTTGACGTAACCACAACCAATAACAACAGTTGTCATCACTAGTATTAGTTCCAAATACTCTCACTACTGCTATCAGCGCCAATATGGCGGCTTTCAAACGTTATTTTTACATCAGATTTAGTTCTCTACCCGAATAATGGGGGCGCTGATTTCGCTTCAAATAGGCACAAAAATAGCTGTCATTTCAAAGGCTATCAGCAATCCAGCATACTTGTAGGTATAGACATCAGTGAGTAATTGTGAAAGTATAACTGCACTGCAGTCTGCAGCTGAGGGACACGAGTCACGACGCTTCATATTTTATGGGACTCGAAAATATTATAACGCCGTATATTATACCGTGCTAATGCAGCAGCCTACGTATAACGTAGTAACTAGTAACTATTTAGTAATAGGTATGTAGCTGCGGTGCACAATGCACATACGCCTAGTGCGGTTTCACCTTTAGGGCCCTATCACACTGGCGACTAGCGAGCGATTTGAAAGCGACAAGACTGCGCAGCGCACACGCCGCCATGACGCCGCGATTGCGCGGCGTGCACGCAGCTTGCTTTCCGCGTTTTGGACACTCAGTAGCAAAATGGATTCTGACGAGGAAACACTACTGCTCAAACACTATCTACCATGTCACATCTCTAGAGTCTAGACGAGTGTACAAAATGGTGTCCACACCACGCCGCGACGACGCTGCGATGTCGCGGCGTGTGCGATGCGCAGTCGCGTCGCTTTCAAATCGCTCGCTAATCGCCAGTGTGATAAGGCCCTTACAATCAAGCATCGCTTGACACTTGACACTGAAATCACAAAGATGACGACGCGAAGTGACAACGAATGACGCTGGCAGTTGGCACTGTAATCGTCTCATTTGTAACATCTTACATCACCCTTTGCCAACTATTATTACGGCACGCTTCTTTATGATAAACATGCTGCATTATCTCTATTGATACAATATCAAGCGTTTAAGGAAGGTTTAAGGCCATCCCCCGAGCCAACGCCAACCAGACCAGCCTTTCCCAAAGTGGGCGATAACGCCGTTTTGTGAGTTGTGGGCGCTGAAGGTCTAAAGGGGGGCGCTGTGGGACCCAGAAAAAAATTGGGGCGTTGTGTAAAGGCTTGGGGGGTGACTTATTTCATCTGGATGCATTTTAAATTGAAATAATGGGGGCGCTAAAGCATAATTTGTTATCAAAGTGGGCAGAAGACAAAAAAGGTTTGGGAACCCCTGACCTAGACGATTTGCCGCGTTGCCGAGATCGCATTAAAATCCTATTTTTTTACTTATCTTAGTTCAAAATTAACCTAAAAAAATTCAAACGGGGAACATATTGTAGTTAATGAAATTGCCGATCTATTGGCGTGTGTTTAAAATAAAAGTAATTTGTAAATACTAGTAACTAGGGAGATACTGAAAGTATACTTGAATTTTAATAAATTGGTATTATTTTGGAAGCTGATATCATGAGTATAATAAACAAAAATAGGAAATGAATAACGAGGAATGTTCATATACTAAAGTAACTTATTGCTGTATTTTTGTTATAATTTTGTAGCTTTCAAATTATGAGTTATATTAAGGCTCTAAATAATCAGCCAAGTGCGAGTCGGACTCGCGCACGAAGGGTTCCGTACCGATAAAGAGCAAAAATAGGCAAAACATTGTGTTTTTTGTATGGGAGCCCCCCTCAATTTTTTATTTTATTTTAATATTATTATTAATTATAAAAGTACACATACAATAAAGGATTTTGTGAAAATTTCAAGTGTGTAATAGTTACCATTATTGTAACCACCAATATTGAGCGAAAAAGGCCAAAAAAGTGACGTTTGCTGTATGGAAGCCCCCCTTAATTATTAATATTATTTCTGTGAAAATTTTAGAAGTCTAGCTATAGCGGTTTTTGAGATACAGCCTGGAGACAGACAGACGGACAGACATCGAAGTCTCGGTAAGAGGGTCCCGTTTTTACGCTTTGGGTACGGAACCCTAAAAACGGTAAATTACGGCATCTCCGTAGGGGGAGCGCCTTAATGACATAATAGTATTTAATATGTTGGACCTTGTTATTATAATATCTACTGATAAAATATTATTTTGTATTGCTTTTATGATAAATAAACTTTTATTGGGATTCGGGTGAAAAACTGTAAATAATTCGGGTGCAAAACAATGTACCTAAATAATGTTTTAAGAGGTGGAACAGGATGTTAGTCTAATTAATTATTATTAGATTTCACATGATTCATAGATATATTAATTAAGATATTTATTATTTAAGCATTTTAAGCATCGTCATGTCAATTAACGATTCTCTTAGGGCGATTTATGTGTATTGTGTAGTAATCTAAATTCTAAAGGATCGCCTAAAACACACAGAAATTAACTTGGCATCTGGTTCCATAGTTTCCTCAGTAAGAGCCTCTTACTCGGCACCTCTTACAAAGAGGGGCCCAGTTAAGGCGACTCCTTGATAATTTGGCTGTAGCGATATCGATTTTTTTCAGCAATGACTAAAGCTAAGAAATTAAAGTTTATTGTCAGTATTCATCAATCATCATGTCTTTGTCTTTGAATTACCCATAAGCTATGTCCACATTGTGCCCTTTCATCTTCAATTTTCATAATCTTTTGACATTTCGAATGTCAAAACATTATGAAAATTGAAGATGAAAGGGCACAATGTGGACATAGCTATAGCATAACACGATTGGTCAACTTTTATATCACAGAATAACACTGATCTCTATTATACAAGTACGCTGGATAGCTGATACAGACCTGCTTTTTGTGCCTATATTTTGAAGCGGAATAAGCGCCCCCATTATTCGGGTAGAGAACTAAATTTGACGTAACCACAACCAATAACAACAGTTGTCATCACTAGTATTAGTTCCAAATACTCTCACTACTGCTATCAGCGCCAATATGGCGGCTTTCATTTTAGTTCTCTACCCGAATAATGGGGGCGCTGATTCCGCTTCAAATAGGCACAAAAAATAGCTGTCATTTCAAAGGCTATCAGCTATCCAGCGTACTTGTATAGAGATCAGTGCAGAATAATCAATCAAAAAGTCCTCTGTAAAAAAGGGATTCTAATTTTGCCAACAGAGGAGAGTGATTTAAGCTTCCAAAATTCGTACATAGATTGATTCAAGCATACACTTTAATTTGCCCATAGCTTATATGAAATATATTTATGGTTTTTAATTAATTACGCGACAAAAACTATTTTGTTGCTAATTGCTTACGCCCTTTCCATTTCTTGTTGTTCCATTTCTTGTTTTCTACTATATCTCATAGAAATCTAAAACATTTATCCAACACGGTTTTTAGGGTTCCGTAGTCAACAAGGAACCCTTATAGTTTCGGTCTGTCCGTCCGTCTGTCCGTCTGTCTGTCTGTCCGCGGTTTTGCTCAGAGACTATAGGACCTACAAAGCTGTAATTTGGCATGAATACACATATTAATAATGCCGACAAAATGGTACATAAAATATTCACAATTTTTTTTTTTATGGTACCTCCCCAACACATCTGCAAGCGGGGTTGAATATTTTTTCGCGCCCACCCCATCATGTGGGGTATCGTTGGATAGGTTTTTTAAAAACATTATGAGTATTTCTAGATTATTTTCCGATTTAGGGATCCATTTGTGAAATATTAAGTTTTAAAATGGAAAAAATCGTTAGAGTCCACTGTCCCCCCCTTCTACCAGCTAAACGGTTGCTTCTGGAAATGTGAAAAAATTCACGGGAGTAGGAAATATGCTGAATTTAAAAGGAAAACTATCACGGCTAAGAAGACTTCATAAGTTATTGAGTAATAGTCGATCAACTAAAAAAAATATATTCGGCGAAGTATAAAGGAACTTTTCATTCAAATTCCTTTGAAAGTAACTGAGATGATGTTGTTAGTAGAACATGTTATAAATGTACATTCATTGACCATACAAACATTTTCAAAAAGTAGCGGTACTACGGAACCCTATATTGCGCGTGGCCCGACACGCACTTGGCCGCTTTTCCCTATCGAACTACGATCTTTTAGATATAAAGTCAGTTCTTACTTCTTCCTGCTTTCCCGTGCACACGCGCGATACGTGTTTCAATTGTATGAAAATAAACCTCATGAAATATTTATTTAGTTGACTGCAGTGGCAAAGGAAATTAGAATAGCAATTATGTAAATAAGCTTACCTTTGTGTTCTTCTGTATAGATTTTGTAACAAGGTCGAGATTTGTGAAGTCGATGAATGAAATTTCAATACCCATTCTTTGTACGACTTGTCTGGAAAAAGAAAAATGTTTTTATTGGTCTGAGTGTTTTAGTTGACATTTTTGACAAACTTATCATCCTTAGGTACCTAGTATCTTTAGGGCGAAGCCAAACGAGCGTAATTTGTGAGTCGTGAGCCGCAGAATTTCTGCCGGGCAGAATTCTGCTGCATTCAGTTTCATACAAAAGTCATGTTTGATTCACACGGCGCGCGACTCAAAATGAGTTGTCATTTGTATGAAAAAAATTCTGCCCGGCAGAAATTCTGCGGCTCAAATTACGCTCGTTTGGCTTCGCCCTCTTCGCCCTTTAAGTGGGTTCAAAATTGGCATAAGTAAAATAAAATCTTAGAGCTAGGAAGTCAAGTTCGTAACTTTTCAATCCATAGCACAGAAATCAGAATAGGTACATATATTAGTAATTAGTCAAAGACCTCTAAACCTAGTACAAGCCATAAGGCTTTCCTATGAATTTTAATAAGAAGGTAAGTTTAAGTGTCTAAGCACACTAGGCCGAAATTACGCCGGCGTAAATTCCGCCGCGTTTCAAACGCATACAAATACGGACGGAACGCGAGGGATGAGTGATGACACACTATTCCGTCGCGTTCCGTCCGTATTTTGTATGCGTTTGACATTTGCGGCGCAATTTACGCCGGCTTAAATTCGGCCTAGTGCTTAGACACTTACTCGTCACGGTAGGTACTACGCGCCAGATAAACGATATTTTAGTTTTGTTTTTTGAGTTTTGACCGACTGTCAAACAAAGATAATATTTTAGGAGCAACGTGCTAATCTTATCAAAATATTATTTAAATAAAACTTGACCATAAAATGACACTTGATATTCGATAATAATTAAGCATTAAGACATCGACATCAATACTTAACTGAGGTGACCTTTAAAATGATTAGCAAGAATACTTCAATTGCGATAATAGTAGCTATATTATAGGCCATAAAGTGGTGCAATTTTCTAGGAAAGCTTTTTAATTTTTATAATCTACACCAATGTTTCCCAACTTTTTTCAGCCACGGACCCCTAGGAAGTCGAGGACAGTTTTCACGGACCCCCTTAATATACTGTACAGCAAAATAAATAGGATTATGTATGTCCAGAGATGACACCGCGGACCCCCATTCATATATTCGCGGACCCCCAGGGGTCCTCGGACCACAGGTTGGGAAACACTGATCTACACTACTATTATAAAGAGGAAAGATTTGATTTTTTGTTTGTTTGGGACGAATAGGCTCCGAAACTACTGGACCGATTTGAAAAATTCTTTTGCTATTGGAATCCTACATTATTTCTGCTGAACATAGGCTACATTTTATTTTGGAAAAAAGTAGGGTTTTACACCTCTGTCACTATATCGCTATAGAAGCCAAAAATGTGGTTAGTTTTTTGTCTGTCTGTCTGTCTGTCTGTCATTCTTTCTGTCTGTCTGTATGTTTGTTCCAGCATCACACGAAAAATATTGATCCGATTTGAATGTGGTTTTTGCAGATATATTTATCTTCTTCCAACTTAACATCTGGTGTATAAAATTTTTACCCCCACCCCTCTAAGGGGACAAAAGAGGGGGTCAGATTTTGTATCAAACTTTTTTTTAACACAAAAACTACTGATACGATTTGCATACGGTTTTCACAGATATATTTGTCTTCTTCCAACTCAACATCTGGTGTATAAAAATCCCTATATAAAAATTAGCTATGGCCTATGTCATATCACAGAATAATATAATAGTACTCCGTAGTCATATTGACTTTTAAGTTCTACTTTTAATAAAGTTTCACTCTTTCGACTTTCAGTCAATAGGTTATAGTCATCAGTCATCACGCACGGCATCAACCATAGAGGAAATAATATATCAGATAGCATATCAACCTACATCGATCCTCAAAGGCTCAGCTAAAAGGAAAATCATGGTGACGTCATTTTACGCTATGGAAATGTTACGTCGTCGTAAACCTTTCCTAGCCAACTACAGCATGACACTACAAAATCACATGACGCGGTCGGCGGTCATTACTCATTACGTACGCACTACGCAAGTCATGATCACAAATCATGGCGTAACGCTACAACCTGCAACATTGTATAGTACGTTACCCTTTACATTTTACACAATGGGAGTTTCGGTCGGTCATTCATAAAATGTGTGTGAACATTTATATATAAAGGGCCCCCGAGACGGTCAAACGGTTTGATTCAAATCTTACGTGTTTGATGCAACCGTTTGATGTCGGTTTGAACGGTTTGTCAAACGACACTGCGCAGTTTAATTCAATACGCGCTGTCGAGTACACGTCTTGTGATGCAGACAAGATGCTTTAGAGTCTAGAGTCTAGATTTTAGAACGAGGACCGTGATTTTCTTATGTTTATAACGTCACTGTCCTCTGTCGAAAAATAAAAAAAATAAAAAGACTTTGGTCCAAAGAATGGTAATGAACTAAGATATCGTTTTACCCACGAACATCTACAGAAAGTGCTAGAAACTACAGCTTCTTTCTTTTTTTTTTCTTTTTTCTTCTTCAAAATCCAGTACTAAACTAAGCCAAGTTTGATCAAACGCATCGGAACACGATCAAACGGCGCGTCAAACACAACAAAAATATGAAATTTCATCAAACGAGCTTCAAACACGTAAATGTTTGACAAACCGTTCAAACAAGCTTTGTAAACGATCAAAATGGTTTGAGTCAAACCAAAATTTACATGTTTGAATCAAACCGTTTGATCGTCTCGGGGGCCCTTAACGGCGTGCGCGATTAATTTGTCTATTGGCAACTTATTTTGAGATAAGTTTCATAATGTATGTTATCTGTTGGAGCGGCCAGTGCTTAATGGGGTTTTGAGTGACGCTGTATAACTGACGATGGATATTTGAGAGGTGATAACCGTCACCTGCCAAATATGAGAATTATTATGAAAGTCGGAAGGAACGGTGTATGCTCCCAAACCCATCGGCTCCAAATCTGACGATATCTGGTTAATCA
Organism: Plebejus argus; assembly: GCA_905404155.3. NCBI lineage: Eukaryota > Metazoa > Arthropoda > Insecta > Lepidoptera > Lycaenidae > Plebejus > Plebejus argus. The sequence continues at coordinate 4,632,300 of FR989935.1, read as the reverse complement.
CAGTTTTATTTCAGCACGTAACGAATATACGCCCACAATCATGGATGATGAATGCAATATTATTCCATGGCTATTGAATCACGATCCTACATAATATAATACCTACTAACCTACACAACTACACAACAATATTTTTTACTAAAAATACAAGACGATACAATTTTGTAAGTTTTGTTTGTAGAGATAGTTTAGCAATTGCAGTGCCCTTAAACCCCCCTGGCGATTTTTTTTCCGTGTTTCAATCTCCTGCGAAGGTATTCAAAGACGGCTGGCATTTTTCAGAACGTAGTTTTCTTTGTTTCAATCGACGACGAACGTGCTACACTATCATATCAGTAACTATACCTAGTATTTAGTAATCTGTTATACAGGATTCTATGGCTACTGATAAACACTACTCAATCAGACTTCACTAAACGAAATATTTTTTCGAGAGGAGATAGAGATAATCAACGTATTATATATTTTCTGCGTTCTCACTGATAAAACATAAAAGTGAGAACCTGCAGGCTGGACGGGACAAGGACGTTAGTGTTGTCTGCAACTTTTGTTTTTAGTTGCAGCAAAATTATATTATCACGCTGGAATCATACATTTTTTCGTGATCAAAACTATCCTGTCTTTTCCCCGGACTCAAAGTTCAGTTATTAGTAATTATAACTTACAAGTTATTTTATTACCCATCCAAATACTAATAAGTCCAGGATTCGCACAAGCTACAAGAAATTCCTTGCCATAATTCGTCATATTATAAAATGACATAGTAATTTGTTATCATTGCGTTAGCTAGTGGCTATACCCAGTATCATAATTCATAACCGAGCCCAATCGCCCTCGAGTTACGGCATGACTGGCGCGAAACGTTCTGATAATATAGCAAATTAACGGAACCGGTAAAACAAGACTAAAATGACATCATCCATTTTCAGATTCGCAATATATTTTTTCCTTCCTCACTATTTTTTGCTTCGTCATTTTGCTGCAATGTCTAATGAGGGTATAATTATGTTGCAAATTGCAATCAATGAGTTGTTTAAATAATAGGTAACAATTATTTTACAAAATAAAGTCATGCATAAGAATATTATTTTGTTCTATGTGGGTCAAAATGATAAACGATCGACCTTCGAATTCACATAAAATTATATTGTTTCTAGGTCATTTAATAAATACAAAATAAGTAACTAATAAGTAAAAAGAGAGAAGTGGCAGAGTCGAAAATTGAAATACTAGGTATAATATTGCTTTCGATCCTTTTGGAAAGCTGCAGGCACTTTTATACGTTTTAAAACAATATTGTTAGGGTAACAAACCGTCTATGATAGATTCTGAACATTTACTAGAGTGACAAACCATATTTTTTTAATAGGATCCGAAACATTATTTATGGTGACAAACCGGAAACTTCTTAGTGCGGGAAATTCGCTGTGAGTGCTGTGACAAACCACCACCACAATATTTTGGTGTAAGTTCATTATGCGTTACCCTCAAGGGGCTTCTTTAATAGCCCAGTAGATTAAATTTGATGTAGGTCAAAATATAAAAGAAACCTTATAAATCGGTCAGTTATCGATTTCGTCGCGGCCAAGAAAATAATTAAATACTTAAATGTAAAGGCGTAGCCTTAGATTAAAATATATGTACTTAGTATGTAATTAGAGTAGACATGCGGACTACGAACTTGTGAGTACATAGATACCAATTACCAAGCATGACCAAACAAATGGTACACCTACATCCCAAATCTACTTACTAAGCATTTAATTTATAGACCTCCTATTAAATAATTAATTAATTAATCCATTTGAGTCCGGAGAAAGGAAATGATAGGATAGTTTTTATTCCGGAAAAATGTACGGTTCCCGCGCGATAAACTAATTTTGGCGCAAGGGAATTGCGGGCGTCATCTAGTTAGTATTAAAAATAATCTGCATAGCGCGAAATTTTTAACATAAACCACTTTATCCAAAAATATTTCAGTGAGCGAGCATACTGCCAAGAAAAAGATTGGCGATTTAAAAATAGACATCGATGTACACGTAGTTTAGTGATAACATCGAGTTTACGCAGAGAAGCGACTAACAATAGCCATAGATAATATTATAGAAGTTTTTCGTTACAATGTTCACAGAATGAGATTTTATTACCACAAAGATCTAAACTAGCAGATAAGAAGTAGAAAACTGCATCTAAAATACGATAGTGTTTTGTTTTAACAGGGTTTTCCCGTGAGATTTTTGTACAGATTTTTCATAAGTTCTATTAAGTTACCTATATTTTTTGGAAGCTAGAATAGGACTCCCGAACACCTAGACGCATCCTAGACGTAATAATTTTGATTATATCTCATTGAACTTGATTCATCTACAATTCTACTGAATGACAGTACTATGGTAAAGACTAAAGAATAGGGTTTTCCTAATATGGAAAAGGTTGTTCTATATAAAACTGGTTTATAAGAAATAAAAACATGTCACAGGGCACACATCACTCAAGAACTCAAGAAGAATTTCAGCTTACTTAAAACGAATATAAAAATATAATGTGTGCTCATATTTTACCAATATGAGCAAGTGTATAAATGTAGTAAATATTACATTTTTCTCGTCTTCAAAGTTGCTGCAAGTTAAACCATATTCAAATACTAACACTCCATTTAAAACTCGCGCGATTCCCGTCTTTGCCAATTTTTTATTAAAAAAAGTAAGCAGTGTTGTAGGAGTAATTTATTATTTTTAAATTGTACACTTACCTGAACAATCTGTTGGTACCTCCGTAGACGTCATCACCAGATATAATATGGTCACCTCGGCTTAATAGAGACGCTATTGTAGTGGTTGTTCCCAAACCGGAAGCAAATGTCAACGCATGATTGCCATCATCTAGAGCCGCTAAGCACTCTTCCAGTGTATTCCTTGTTGGATTGCCAGATCTACCGTATTCAAAGCCCTAAAATTCAATAAAGATTATAAGAAACTGATGTAACAAAATGATAAAACAATAAATAGGGTTCAGGCTAACAGGCAACAGCTTAAAAACTCTTATTATCTTGTCAACAACTAACAAGAGCTTTTATACTCATGGGTGCCGGCATCGGGGTGCCAGGTGGTGCACTTGCACCCCGGGATCGGGGTGCAAGTGCAGTGCATAGGGGTTACGGGATCAACAGGAATTATTTAAATAATTCCTGTTGATCCCGTATGCCATATCATGCTGTACGATGATAGTTCGTAATGTTTCGTAATGTGTATTCTGTTGATGTAAATAGACAGTCACTGTTGTTCGTAAAAAGTAAAATGAAATGGAAGAAAACTAAAATCAGGCCCCTTGGAAATTATTTCTGCCGGCACCTATGTTTATACTCTATGCCCATCTTGCCCCGTTGACTTACATTATGTTCTGCAGGAGCTGTCTGTTTGAAAGTTGTGGAAGTAAAAATTGGGGCAACTACCGCCGACGACTTCCATTTACCAGGATCTTGACCAGCATGGATGGCAATAGTTGCAAAGCCTGCAGCTTGTTTCAAAAAACCATTTTCAGCCATCTACAAAAATATATTGTTAGACTAAGACTTAAGAGATGATAAAAAAATATATTTATAAATTATGTTAGTAGTAGGAAACAAAAACCGTGATATAAATTATTATCCCATTAATTTAAATTATGTATTTGCTAAGAGTACACCTTATGTATTAGTAAAAAAAGGTTGATGCAATACTAAAACATTTACAACACAGAAACTACCTGCTGTAATCTAGAAAAAAAATTGGTGAATATTTAACAGAGATTTTTTCACAGACATTTTTTATTCGTAGTTTTGATTCGATAGGTACCCTAAAGTATTTAAATAATTTGTCCAGCTACAATGGTACCTACATACATAAACACTGGTGTTAAATTATTTCTTATTTCTCACTGATAATATTAAAATAAGATGATTACAAAACGCATCCTTCTAACAAATAAAATACGGACTGAAAATAATTCCCAAGAATAATTCTGCTTTTTATAATAAAGATAGCTTACCACTAAAGTACACACTACACGTAATTTATTTTTAAAGAAGCGTACCTTTTTATATTATATGCACTCGAAATATAAATTAAATAAAATGGGCACCGGCAAAGTAACCTAAATCGCGATTCGCGTAATTTTTCAAGTGCAAGGTTACTGCTAAAAGCGCCCTTCCGCTACGTCGCCCAGACAGAAAGTGACATTTTAAATTTTCAATTTTCTGTTCAGTCACCTGTCGGCTGTCAATTGCTGACGGTTGTGGAATTTTCTGACAGCGGGTGTCACATTTGACAGATATTTTTTTTCAATAAATATGTCAATGGAGACATTTTTGTGATGATTGTTGTGGCGTGGTTGTGGCATTAAAATCGAATTAAATTCTGGACTACAGAAAAATATTTATTTTCATGATTTATCATTACACTTTGACTTATTGGCAATTTTGACTTTTGATTGCCTAATCGAAGATGAAAGTATATCCGTTTAGCCAGGGCTTCAAATACCGATATTTTTTCATAACGTTACTGCTTCAAGGGCATGATAGATAACGGTATGAAAATTTACCCGATACTAGAAATAACGGTAAAAATTGTCATTAATAACGGTAAATGTTATAACGGTAAATAGGATTTATAACGATAAATATGTTTTTTATTATAACGTTACCTTTTGTAAAATAAGTACTTAATTTAATCAGTCAGTTCAGTATGCAGTATGCACAAAATTAAACTAGAGTCTAGACGTGTCTGGTGACCAGTAGGTGTATATTATAGGAAATAATAGCGGCCAAGTGCGAGTTGGACTCGCCCATGGAGGGTTTCGCAGCAGCAATAAGGTTTATTTTTATGAAATTAAAATATTTTTGATTTATTTTCATATTTCAGTCGATTTAATGAAATTTAGATTAAGGTTTACTATTTATGACGTATAAAAAAAACTACTGGCTAGATCTCGTTCAAACCAATTTTCGTTGGTAGTTTTTATAATAATCTACATCATATATTTTTTTTAGAATTATCATGCCTCTACTTTAGAAATTAGAGGGGGGGGGGGGATCCGGGGGACACACATTTTTCCACTTCGGAAGAGTCTCTCTCGCAAACTATTCAGGTTAGAAAAAAATGATATGAGAAACCTCAATATGATTTTTGGAGACCTATCCATAGATACCCCACACACATAGGTTAGATGAAAAAAAAATTTTTTGTTTCAGTTGTACTTTACTATTTATGACGTATAAAAAAAACTACTGGCTAGATCTCGTTCAAACCAATTTTCGTTGGTAGTTTTTATAGTAATCTACATCATATATTTTTTTTTAGAATTATCATGCCTCTACTTTAGAAATTAGAGGGGGGGGGGGACACACATTTTTCCACTTTGGAAGAGTCTCTCTCGCAAACTATTCAGGTTGGAAAAAAATGATATGAGAAACCTCAATATGATTTTTGGAGACCTATCCATAGATACCCCACACGCATAGGTTAGATGAAAAAAAATTTTTTTGTTTCAGTTGTACCTATGGGGACCCCTAATATTTTTAATATTTTTGCCATTTTTGCATCAAAATCTTAATGCAGTTTACAGACTACATCTGCTTACCAAGTTTCAATAGTATAGCTCTAATAGTTTCGGAGAAAAGTGGCTGTGACATACGGACGGACGGACAGACAGACAGACAGACAGATAGACAGACAGACAAACAGACAGACAGACAGACATGACGAATCTTTAAGGGTTCCTTTTTTGCCATTTTGGCTACGGAACCCTAAAAATAGACGATGAGAATGACATGGTCAGTAGTTCACTACACAGTATCTTTGTTCAAATATTATATCTACCGTTATATTTACCGTTATTATTATAACAATATTTTAACGTTATGTTACTAGACATCGTTAAAAAAATTACCGTTTTCTGGCTACCATTATCAAAATAACGATACGTAACGATATTTTTTCTGATATTTGATAACGTTATGAAGGACGCGTTTAGCTCCGCGGTTCGCCTCTTAATAGCTATGTCCACATTGTGCCCTTTCATCTTCAATAATTTTCATAATCTTTTGACATTTCGAATGTCACAATGTGGACTATTGACACTGGCAAAAGTTTCATCGGCAGAGAGCGGAATATATATATTTTTTCTTATAAACCCAGGTAGCTACGCCAGGTAGGTACTCTCCTGGCTGCAGCGCCGAGGACGAAATCGGCTCGCAGGGGGTTCAAAATAAGTTAAAAAACTGCGTGTGGTCGAGTGCAGTCAGGTGGCTCGATAACGATCCGGTGGTACACAGAGGTATTTTTACGGGTGGCTCGTTAAGGAGCCGGTGGGGTTCAAGAGGTTAAAAACCCAACATAACACAATTTTAGGAAAATAATACAAAATCACAACATCACTCTTTCACATTCCCGACCACTTCCCGAATCCCGACAAAGCTCCGAGCGGAATATAATAAAATTTTAAACTCTATAGCTGATCGGCATATTAAATGAAAAAAAAATTTAAAGTCAATGTCAATTTGAATTTGGCAATTGGCATTTGGCGCGAAAACAAAATCATTTTCTTGCTATACGTAGTATCCCTTCATCTTAGTAGTCTGTGTTCTTGCTGTCAGCTGCTGTTGTTTCAAGATTTCTATGTTTCAAGATTTTTAAAGTTATTTTGCAAATAAAAAACTTTCTGAATATTTATTTTTAAAGTGGTTATCAACTGGCACCTAAAACAGAATTTGGAACGCCTCTTGTACATGTACTATACAGTATACACATGAAATATTTATCTCATAGTCTGTAAACTTGCAACTTTTAATAAAAATGAAAATTGATAGTAAACCTCTACGATATGCTCATGCTGAGGGTCACACAGACGTTTGTTACTCTGAGGATGGAAAGTAAGTTAAACTTGTTGATTTTTACATCTTATGCTAGTTGTTCACATTTACTTGTTTTGCAGACACATTATAACGTGTGGTCGTGACGGTGACGTTCGAATTTGGTTGGACATTGAAGACGATGATCCAAACTCCCACTGTGTTGGTGAAAGTGCGGTTGCTGTGTGTTTCAAAGACAACAGGTTGTTTGTGGCTACTGACAACCATGCTGTGCAGGCTTACACATATCCTGCGTTTGACAAAGATGGAATTATCACTAGATTTACAGCCCCAGTGACGCAAATAAGATCCAATGCTAAATCAGAAGTAAGTAGCTACATATACTTGAAAATTTCTGTTGGGTGGTTAGAATTAAATTTGTCGAAGGAACTCTTACCATGAACACATTGTCAAAATGAACAATTTAAGGCCTTAGTATGCTTTTATGACTGTTACCTTTTTTAGACATGTCCATTTTACATGTAGATAGGCTCCATTAATGCCTTCTTTAACTGTTGTTCAAAGTCTTGTTAAAACATTTGAAAAGTTATTTACATGGTAATTAATGATTGTAGGCTTTGGGATGTACCTCTGAGAATATGGAAGCCAAGCTGTGTAGTTTGGAGGGTGGTGCACCATTATTTGTGATGTCGGAACATAAAGGACCTGTACTCAGTATTGCTCTCTGTCCTCAAATGAAGTTTGCTTGCACAGCATGTGGGGATGGGCTTCTGAGAGTTTGGGACATTGATACACAGAAAATTGTAAAGGAAATCCCCTGTGTTCCCAAGATAAACACATTCTTTGCAGCTAAAGTCCTATGTAAGTAAAAGAAATCAATTTGTACAGTAAGATTGCAGTCTGTTACTTCCATAGTAAAAAAAAAATGATTATAGGGAGAGTAACAGATATATTTTATAGTAAATAAATATCACTGCATGAAATTATGTGACTTCTTTTGTGGCCTGTAGTATAGGTTTTTTTTTCATAAACTTTTGTAATTTAATTTCCCAGGTCGTATGGACTTTGAACCATCAGAGGGGCGTTATTTGGCCTATCCAAATAACAGAGAAATAATCTTGCTTGACTGTGAGAGCTGGGGCCAAAGAATGTCATTTACACACAGTAATGTAAGTTTCATCAGTTTTTCACCTGACTTCAGCAATGCCTAAGGGCGAAGGGCTGGTAATCTATGTATGTAAATATAGTCAAAATCTGTTATAATGACATCGAAGGGACTACTCATCATATTTAGTCATAAAAATCAATAGTTGTAATAACCAGTGACAGGTCATATAGCATTCAGCTGGGACCTTTGATTTTGGTCAATTTAACCGGTAAATTTCTTTAAAAATTAAAGTTGTTCTAAATGATGTCGCCATAAATGGTTTTGACTGTCTGTGCAAGTAACAGTATGGCCTCTCAGAAGCATATGCCTTGTTTAGGAGCTGTAGAAAGGGTAAAGATTTAAGACAAAAGAAAAAATGCATAAAATTGAGTTCAAGGGCCCTGTATAATTAACATGGCAGACATGACAGTTACGCCCCTGGCCTATAGACAGCATACACAACATAAGGTGTTGCAATCTGGTGAAACTTGTACCCTATAATTTATTTGCCATCTATAGCTTTCTTATGGTGCCTATAGATTTATTTTATTTACGTTTCCAGATTAAGTGTGCGATATCACAGTGTCTGTTTTCACCCTGTGGTCAGTACCTGGCCGGTAGTACAGTGGCTGGTCAGATAGCGATATGGGAGGTGGAGTCTGGGAACTGTTTGGGTGTTATTGAGCATCCAACATCCCATAATGTCACAGCAATGGCATGGAATCCAAAAGGTATTGGAGACTTTTAATTAATAATATCTTTTTACACTTCAAACAATGTACTGAGCTTAAGTGTCTAAGCACACTAGGCAGAAAATACGCGGCCGAAGTTCGGCATGATTACGCTTGCATTGCGCTACGCATACAATATAGCGCGACGTAATTTCGGCATGGTGTGTCATCAGAAATTTAAAATACATTGCAGGCGTAATCATGCCGAACTTCGGCCTAGTCACTAGTGTGTTTAGATACTAAGGTTGCAGCTATACAGTTTTTTGTCTTTAAATGAATGATGATATTAATTTATTTGTTTTTAAATTTTTCAGGCAATGGAGTCCTTGTGTACTGTGACCTTGTGGGGCAATTAGGAATGCTGACAAATTGCTATGGCAAAAGTAGTGGAGATGCAGATACAAATGATATTGAAGTAGTAGAAAGAGAAGATGATGGTTAGTATAAATTAACTTAACTATATTAATTTAGAGATGTGCCGATCATGACTTTGGCCGACGGCGGCTGCAAAGAAGCCGACTAATCGGCCGACTAGTCGGCCAAGCCGATCGTGGTAATCGGAAGTTTCCGTAACGCTTTTTTACTGCTATTTCACGGGTAAGTCCCACATGCCGCCTGTAAACGTGTCGAATCGTGTTATGTTTACTTCGCGTACGTTACAGTACTCCCAAATTATTTCTTCGCTAATAATTATTGTCGTAATCACGAAAGCACCCGAATCTACGAAACGCAAGAACCCCAAACAATGCACTTGCATTTTGCAACTTGTTCAAATGATATAGCTAAGTAAATATTATGATATAGCCGGTGGCTGTCCGCTGTCGTCGGTCTGTCCGTCCTTCGTCCATAAGTGCGTACAAGCAACGTCTGGCGCCTCTACGTCGCCGCAAAGCGGTGTTTTTCTTAAAGTTAAGTTTAAAAACAGCGATTTGCAGCGACGTCTCCCGAGTTCCAATGCTCGGAAAATACGACCGTAGCCGAAAAATTACGAAAATTTCTATGTGTGTTATCACTTTGGGAGCACTTTACTTTTTTTTTTTCTATGATACATTTGATGGTTTTCATTCAATATTTCATTTGTTGTTAAATTATATTTATAAAAATAATTTCTTTACTAGCGAGTAATTTCAGAAACACTTTAATTTTAAAATGTGTAACACTGATTGAGTGTGATATTATGAACATTATAAATACTTAATAATCAAGGGTTTTCTTAAATGTAATTTCAATAATAGCAAAAAAAGCAAAAAGCCGACTAGTCGGCGCTTTTGCCGACTATTCGCCGACTAGTGGCCGGATAGTCGGCTTTACCGACTAGTCGGCGGCTAGTCGGCACATCACTATATATTATGCTTTGGCTCCTATGATGTTAAGAATTTGAATGTATCAAAGCGACTACTATAAAAACTTATTGGCACTTAAAGTTGATTACTTAATTTTTTTGTTAATATAAAAGTAATCTCGTATATTTTGTATAGACAATGACTTGGACAATCTTATTGAAAACTATGAAAGCGAGGACGAGAACGCTATATCTTTGGAGAAGATAAGGAACGAGACGATGGGTGTAGTGGAGTCCGAGCGTGTGGAGTCCCGTGCAAGCGAGCCTCCCCCCGCGCGCCGCACTTGCCCCCCGCAGCCGCCCTTCCAGCCCGGCGCCACGCCTATGCACCTGGAGCACCGGTAAATAGCTCTGTCTCTTTCCCACACATGTGACACACCTATTAGAGAGAACGATAACGCAATATCGTTGGAGAGACGATGGGTCTAGTGGAGTCCCGCGCCAGTGAGTCTCTCCCCGCGCGCCGCACCTGCATCCCGCAGCCGCCCTTCCAGCCCGGTGCCACGCCTATGCACCTGGAGCACCGGTAAATAGCTCTGTCTCTTTCCCACACATGTGACACACCTATTAGAGAGAACGATAACGCAATATCGTTGGAGAGACGATGGGTCTAGTGGAGTCCCGCGCCAGTGAGTCTCTCCCCGCGCGCCGCACCTGCATCCCGCAGCCGCCCTTCCAGCCCGGCGCGACGCCTATGCACCTGGAGCACCGGTAAATAGCTCCGTCTCTTTCCCACACATGCGACACACCTATAAAAGAGAATGAGAAAGCAATATCACTGGAGAAGATAAAGAACCAGTCCGGCGGGACGGTCTTACACCTGAAGCACCAGATGATAATAATTATACTCTTGCAAACAAAACCTATTTAGAATATGAAGATTTTCTAAGTTATATTTTTTTAAACTCTAAGGTGTTTTCAAATAGAAAAATCTAACACATCCACTGCTATAGATTCTTAAATTGTCAGTATAAATTTGCACTACATGATGCATAGTTAGATAATTCCTTCTCAACCTTCAAGATGAGAGCGTATTCCTTCTTAAAAGGCCGGCAACGCACCTGCAGCTCTTCTGATGTTGCGAGTGTCCATGGGCGACGGTAGTTGCTTACTATCAGGTGACCCGTGTGCTCGTTTGCCCCCTTATTTAATAAAAAAAATCCGTCCGCATCCGGTTATCGTGCAGAAAGCGTTAATTTTTCCGGAATAAAAACTATCCTATGTCCTCTCCCAGGACTTAAAGGTCCAAAAATACCAAATTTTATCTATAGGTTCAGCAGTTTAAACATTATGAGATACTAAGACACTTTGTCTTCATAATTTTCGTATTGATTAAGTTATATTCCTTTTCATGTTTTCAGATACATGTGTTGGAACGACGTTGGTATAGTTCGTTGTCACACGGGCGAGAATGGCGAGTCGACCATCGACGTTGAGTTTCACGACACGAGCCTACACCACGCCATACATCTTAACAACTATTTGAACCACACTATGGCCAGCCTGTCCTCGACTGTATTGGTCTTGGCCTGTGAAACGCCTAGGTAACTAGAAATCGTTATATTATGTGCTATTGTCTTATTTCACAAGTCCACATAAATACTTGTATGCAAATGTCCACATAAATACTTGTATGCAAATGTTTTCGTGTATGATTGAAAACAATTAGCATTAGGCATATAAAAGAATTTCTGCCTAAATCGCCTAAACAAAGCTTAAAAATTTTGCTTTCATTTTATCTACAGTATATGCATTTTTCACTTTATAATCTCATCACTTTAACCATGGACCAATCATACAACTATTTATTACTCTATGCTTTAACGCAAAAATAACTTGTCCCAAGCACTGCAAGTATATGTATAAACAGTAATTAATTATTGGTGCAATAGTTGTTACATGGATGCAGGTTTACAGAAGGTTACAGATGTTTTCATGGAGTTTGCTTATGGTTTCCAGCAAGCTAGTCTGCATATCGCTAGCTGGCAGCAGCCGCGAGTGGAGCGTGTCTATGGCGGGCACGGAGGAGGTGGTGTGCGTGTGCGCGGGCGCCGTCGTCGCCGCCGCCACCAGCGCGCGCCTGCTGCGTCTGTACACGCCGCTCGGGACGCAGCGACAGGTATTATACAGCACTGGCGAGCAGCAGCTGCGAGTGGAGCGTGTCTATGGCGGGCACGAAGGAGGTGGTGTGTCTAAAGTTACTACGTAATACGTATGTCAACTACAGTTCTGAAATTATGAGCATCACAAAATATCCGCTGTCACCTGCACAACATTTCGCCTCTTGTCACTCGCACACAAGGAAATGAACATTGTGAACACGTGGAAACGGGATAGCAATATATTCGTGACTGAAAAACATAGCGTGTCTCTCGGCCTATAATATCTTCATTATTATTTTACGCCATGTTATTCCAGGTTATATCCCTACTTGGTCCCATAGTGACACTTGCGGCGCGTGACAGCACTGTGATGGCTGTGTACCACCGCGCCGACCCTGGAGAGACTGATCAGAATTTAGCCATGGATATCATTACACTCAACGGTGAGTATCATTATTATACTCTACTTAATTAAATATAATTAAAGTTGCTAGTTAAATGTTGGGCGAGTTAAGTTTGAGGTACGAAGTTTCAAATTATTCTTTGTACTCAATCACCCTCAGTAGTAAAGAAACTGGGACTCAATACAAGGAGCTTTTTTAAATATAAGAAACAATGCTAAAATTCAAATCTACATTATTCAATCTGAATCATAGTAAAGAAGTAAATAAATAACTAACAAACTGATTTTACAGGTCGGCAAATCCGCAGCCGGACAGTAGGCGTGCCGCTAACTAGCGGGTCGCGGCTGACGTGGGCGGGCTTGACGGACGCGGGCTCGGCGTGTGCGTACGACAGTACGGGCATGCTCCGACTGTTTGACGCCGCCGCCAACTTGTGGCTGCCCGTGCTAGACGCTGCCGCACACTCCCGCGGCGCCGCTGACACGTGGGCTATCGTCTCGGTAATAATTATTATTATTTGATCCCCTTTGTTGATAAATTCATTGGTGACACAACAAATTCATGGGCGTACTGCGGCTAATTTGTGGCTGCCTGTACTAGCTATACTGGTTTATTGGCTGATAATAATAATAATTTACAAAATTGCAACGATCCTACCCAAAAAGGTAAAAATAAATAAGACAACAAAGTTTTGCTTTATAATCAACATATTTTGTTTTTTTCTAGATTAGCGAGGTGACTCAAAAAGTTCGCGCGATATTGTGCAGAGGAACATCCTTCCCACTGACAGTGCCTAAACCAATAGTAACGGAGCTGCCTATACAAGTGAGTTGTTAAAACTGAATATATTATTATTATTTAACAGTCAGATTCGCTCACATTAACCCGTCGATCGTGGGAAAACTAGACACAATAGAATATCTATTATGTCTCAGTCACCGGTGACCGTATGGGCAGGGGGCTTGATGAATTAAATAACTACTGTGGTGTTGACAAAAGTGGAAACTATTTTGCACAGCTTTTAAGTTAAACTATTATTATTAAAAAAAAATACACAGCGATTAAACTATATACTTGTTCTTGTCTGTCAAGTATGGGGAAATGTAATTAATTTATTTGCCTTTACCTTTTAACTCAGCTCTGGTAACGGTTATGTTTAATTTGTGTAATCAGATGGTTTATAGTTTTGTTTTATTCCACGTTTTCAGATTCCGCTCTGTGAGCTGGACTCAGAGAAGTCTCAATATGAAGAACAGCTTGTCCGCTGGGCGCACACCGCCGCCGAAGTCGATGTCAAAACCGCCAGGGAAACCGCGCTCAAACTCTTTGCTGTAAGTTCTGAGAGAGAGAGAGAGAGAAAGAAAGTTGTTGATTTGACGTTGTCTTACCGAGATAACTAATCTACATTTTCAAGTAAAGTGGACATACTCCTGAACTCTGAAGTATACCAATGGATAAGATAAACTAAAACACATTCGAGTTGTTCTTGTCTTAAAGTTTAAACATTGAAAAAGTCTGTCAGATGGACCTTGTATGGATACCCGCTACAGTGGAAACTGCTGCCCCTTGTAAATACCTTATTAAGGTGGTCGCACATTTATCAGCACGCATGCGCTGAACGCGCTGCGTTTTAGAATTCGTTGTATAAAATGATGTGAGACCTCAAACATTCGTCCGCACCGTACGCGCCGCATTTCATGTACTATGCGAAGCGTTCGACGCGCACGGCGCTAACAAATGTGCGATCAGCTTTAGTAATGGTGTATCACATCGAATATTTATGTTTGCAGCTAGCCTGCCGCAGCGAAATAGAACAGCGAGCGTTGGAACTGATGGAGTTACTCCGAGATGAGCGTCTGTTGCCGCTCGCCGCTAAATATGCGTCGCGCTCCGGACGCATGCACCTAGCGGATAAGTTAACGAGTTTAGCGGATGTCTGGCAGGATCAGCCGGAGTTACCGGAACCGGAAATGCCGGACGAGCATGAGAACGGCTTGGATACGACACAGGATCATAATACAAGTCTCATCATACCCCAGAAGAGTAAGAAGAAGGAAGCGGATCCTATTAAGCCTGTTGTGAGTATTACTATTTAGAACGTGACTATTTGTTTCGTTGAGGGCTGAGGTGCATTTCTGCGGAATTGACATTTTGACTGTTTACATAATGTTATTAAAATTTAAATATTTGACTTCTTAATGGAGCAGTATAGCTTTACTCTAAGTAGTTTTAATTTAATTTATTTTTCCTGAAAACTTGTTCAACATACCAATTATTTCAGCCAATAAAGGCGTCACCCGGAGGCGTTAGAAATCCATTCAAGAAACAAGCCGCAGCCAAGACAACCGCTAGCCCACTGAGTTTGACAGAAAGAACTTTAGTAGAAGTGCACTCAGAAAATACCACAGAAAACGATGATGTAAGTATATGTGTTCAAGAAAATTACATTCACAATGTGTGTAAATGTGTATTTTTTTACTAAAAAAAAAATAAACTACAATTTTTTACTAAAATACAAAGTGTATGGATGTTTGCTGCTCTTAGTGTTCAAGCCTCAAGGCCCGTATTCACTTTGATTAGTAATAAGTGCAAGTGATTAGGGCAGGTGATTAGTGAGGCAGTAACTAAACTAAAACATAGGTTTCTTTCCCAATAAATACAGTTTTGCGCCCCAGAGCGATGTTTCTTTATAGTTTATTGAAATATATTTTTTATTAAACTTTGCAGCCATTGAAGCCAAACGCGGGAGAGACGTTCATGGATTGGTTCGCACGAAACAAAAGTATATTAGAACAGCAGAACCCGGGACTCACACCATCTGAGCTGACCCGTCAAAGTGTGAGGACCTTCAAGAGTATACAGACAAGTAACACCGAGAACTCACAGAAACGGAAGTTGGAGGAGGACATATCCGACACCCCGGTCACTAGCGCTCCCAAACAATCTAAGCTCAGTGCGTTTGCATTCTCAAAAAGCTAGAGGCAGGAATATAGTATAAAAGAAATTAAATTAAAAATGTTGGACTGAAAGACATCAGTGTTTAGAAATTTTGGAACAATGATGAAGTTACAAACAAATAAAATGTCATTGTATGGTTTTCGCACTTTGTGTAAAGCCCAGGTATATCGTTGTAACTACTTTATAAAATGCAAAAATGATTTCATTTCATATAGACGATAAGTTGTTCCCTTCGCGTATAACGCATATTTTGTTGAATAACTAATACCTATATTATAAGCCTCTGACTGAAATATTATGTATTTAAACAGGTAAGCTACAAGTAATATTTAATAGAAAATATGTATATTTTAATGTCTGACTAGTTAAAAATAAAGTATGTTATAAATATAAAAATGTATAATATTTAATTTATAACCACATCCTAATTAACTAACTCGGCCTCGTCGGGCGCGGGGAATATTCCTTCTTTGATCATCTTCTGCCATTCAGTTCCATGTGGATAAGAGAACTTTTCAAGTACTCCAGGCAAAAACTGAGTGCTGTAGCCGGGTTTCTGTAAAAACAAAATATTTTTAGTATTGTTGTGTCAAACATTCAGGATTAGTTTTTATCTTTGAAATTTTCTTCAATTTTTTTTGCGATTCGACGATTTAACGGGTCTGTAGCAAAATAGCTTTCTTGTCTTTATATTATATCTTTTTATATTAATATTCTTTACCTGATGATCAGCAACTGAGGTGACTTTCGACTAATTTATTGTTCATAAGATTACAGCACTTAATGGTTTAATGTTTATTCACCTTTCTAAAACGCAACACAATGCATAATAAGCGATACAAAATTATATATAATCGTGATGCTACTGTGCATCACGTTGCATCTCATATCAGTTGCGTCAAAACTTACCATCGGCGCCATATACCGTGCATTATTCACAACACACGGATCAATGAAGTGCTCATGTTGCTGGTCGACGTACTCAATGAGTCGGTCGTCCATGGTCGCGGACAGCGCGGCGTAGTCCCAGTACTGGAGATGCTGCACCATCTCGCATAGACCAACCCCGCCCGCGTGCGGACATACTTTCACTGGAATTGATTTTTTAATTTAAATCTCCTAATATTATTATTCTGGGTTAGCGGTGAATAAGGTGATCCTGTGTTGAGATATGGCGCCTTTTTCTTATATGTTGCGAAGAACGATACGTTAACTTTTGAGTATTTTCCAAGACCCTAATGCGACTTAGTGGCGCTTAAAGCAGAAGCATAATGCGCTTCAGTGCAGTATATGGAAAAAACGCCATAACGATCCTTCGACTAATCGGAACCACTGCTTTAAAGTTTAGAAGAGTAAGATAGGACCAGTGCGCGTTGACAGAGATACTAGATTCTAGCTCTAAGACGGTGGTTATTGTATAGGTACATGCGTCAGATTTCGACACATAATATCGCTCGCGACCTATTTGCTAGTAAGATCAAGATCTATCTTACCTTTAAGTTTCTCAGCCATGAGGTAAACCGCTAATATCTCGTTGACGCCGCCGATGCGCGCGGAGTCTATCTGGCAGTACTGCACGCCGCCGCTCTGCAGGAACTGCTTGAACATGACGCGGTTCGCGCACATCTCGCCCGTCGCCACGCCGATACCGTATGGCCTAGGAATGGAGCATCAAGGAAATGTGTAAACGTTTTTTTTACAAATAATATAGGTACTGCGAAACTATTTTTGTTATTATATAGTGCTAAACGATCTTCGATGTATAATAAAAACCCGACAGACGACGTATAGACTTTCGAGCCTTTGAGTGAGGACTTATATAGCTAAAATGGGCTATCGGGTCAACAGGAATAAATTTGAGTAATTTTAAACTGAGATAACATTAGAAAAGAGGAAACGGGCTAACATGTAATATTATTAATATCGTTTCCTTTCACCTTTATAAGTTTTGCCGTTGATATTTTGTGAAACTAATAACTACTCAAGGTTTGAGTAGGACAATCCAGCTAATCGCCTCTGACGAAAGATGGTCCATGCGTCGGATGGTTTGAAAGTCGGTCTTATGTCTCTCTCTCTCGCTTTTTGACACTTGCCTGTCTTCTGGGTTTATAAGTCTGACAAGTATGTATGTATTGGTTCATAAAGATTATAAGGCCCGTATAAATAAATAGTCAGTACTTACGATGCGACCCGGTATCAAGACGCGGTTCGGTTCTGTGATTGGTCCAAATTTTGACAGCCAACCAATCACAGAGCCTGAACCGTGTCTTGAGACCGAGATACATCTTGAGTACTATTTATACGGGCCTTAGCTTTTCTTTAAACAGAGACTCTCTATCTATGCAACTCACTCAAGTGCTTTAGCGATAGCGGCGTGTCCGAGCACATCATCAGGCGAGGTGGGCTCCTCTATCCACATCGGCCGCAGCGGCGCCAGCGCCTTCATCCACTCAATTGCCTCGTTCACGCTCCAAGCTTGGTTCGCGTCCACCATCTGGAAACAGGGGTTGTATCATTTTGCAGTATTGTAGTATAAGATTTCATATTTTAACGCAGGGCAGCCTAGTTTTAATACTACCTTTTTGGTGTTTTCAGCATGCATGTTTTTGTTTAAAAAGCATAAAGTTAATATACTTAGCGGAATAGAGGAACAAAGACCTGAGCAAGCAAGATGTCACTATCAGTAACACTGCGTGGTAAAAAGAGACGTGTGACACATGACAGCAGCACTCTTTTTTTGACGTCCAGTCGGCACGTATCGGCACGTTGACAATTTAATCTCATAGAATTCATGTTCAATCATGCTTGTGTAAGTGTATACGTATTACGTACACATATTTTACACACAGATGAAAACCAATTTTCGTTTGACAGCTCAAGATTGTTGCTCTATTCCGCTAGGTATATTAACTTTATGTTAAAAAGTGATGTGTAATGCCCTTTAGAAAAGACTTTTCTTTATCACTTCTATAAAGAATCGCCGTTTAAAATGTATGGAATTGACATAAGCGTTCGTTAATATGACGTTGACGTTCGACTCGTCTAATGTCAATTCCATACATTTTAAACGGCGATTCTATAACGTGATAAAGAAAACTCATGTTCTCGTCTCGGCTACAGACCCAGCTGTGCGACAGTACAAACTTGAAAGTTGAAACTGTCTTACAGTACAGTGTAAGACAGTTTGATTTGCCTTACAATTAGTTTTTTTGTTTGTATTAGAATTCAGGTAATTACCAAATATTTATCATCTCCAATGCATCTTCTGACGGCGCTGCATCGTCTGTAGTCGTCCTCCAAGTTGAGTCCGACCTTCACCTTGAAGTGTGTGAAGCCCAAACTGAGGTATTTCTTGCACAGTTGCTCTACTAATTCGTCGCTGTAGCCCAGCCAACCTTAAAGCATAGTCAAGCTGTTGTTGTCCGCCTCTTTGTGTGCAAGAGAAAATAACATGGTGGATCTCCTGACATAAATAAACCTTTTCTTTCGGTCTCAAACATTATGATTTTTGAGCTTTTAAATGAAAAGGAAGTCGCATAATTGACTGCAAAAGGTTTTTTTCTAGAACTTTATTATTATAAAAGGAAATATAAAAAAAATTGGGTCATTCTACAAATCAGGCTTATCGCTTAGAGTTTAGACGCTTACATGGGACTTGGGAGATGGACACAACAGTCTTAAGACAGTTAAGTCACTTCTATGAGTTCTAAGGTCTTTACAGTTTAGACGCGACACGGCACTAGTAGTAAGTAAATAAGTCAGTAAAGGTCCACTAACATAATTATAATTATTTTCTTACCAACTTGCGTCGTATAGGCAGGATAGCCTTTGTCCAGTAATGTCTTTATTCTTTGCTCTTTCCCTGACCTCTTATCTCTGAGCATCTGTATAGCTTCTTCTTTGGTTATCACGTCTGTGATGTAACGAAAGTCTATGTTCGCCACCAACTCCTGATAAACAAAGTTTTGTAAATAACATTATCGCCAGTATGATAGTATGACCTTTGTGTTGTTTTTGTAAAGATGTTTTGAAAATGTGAGAATACCTAGGTGATATTGTTTCTACAAGGGAAGTTTTTTAGAACTTTAGGTATGTTAAAGATGTTGTATGTTTTAAATAGTTTTAATACAACATAAAAAACCGGCCAAGTGCGTGTCGGGCCACGCGCAATATAGGGTTCCGTAGTACCGCTAGTTTTTGAAAATTTTTGTATGGTCAATGAATGTACATTTTTTTTTATAACATGTTTTACACTACTAACAACATCATCTCAGTTACTTTCAAAGGAATTTGAACGAAAAGTTCCTTTATATTTCGCCAAATACATTTTTTTTAGTTGATCGACTATCTATATATATAAAATTACAAGTCCTGACTGATTGACTGACTGACTGATTCATCATCGCAGAGCAAAAACTGTTAAAGTTACAGCCACGAAATTTGGTGAGCAGGGTTGTTTTATTAAGTAGACACCCACTAAGGAAGGATTTTTGGAAATTTTAACCCGAAGGGGGTGAAATAGGGTTTGAAAGTTTGTATGAAAGTCCGTCATTTCTTAATTTAGAAACATGAAACTTTATTTTTGGGCCACTGAATAAAAATAAATAAATACGTATTTAAGCGTTTTTGGAAATTCTACCCCCAAGGGGGTGAAATTGGGGTTGAAAGTTTGAATGAGAGACCGTCATTTCTTGAGTTAGAAACATGAAACTTTGTTTTTGGGCTATTGATTAAAAATAAATAAATACCTGTTTAAGCGTTTTTAGAAATTCTACCCCCAAGGGGGTGAAATTGGGGTTGAAAGTGTGAATGAAAGTCCGTCATTTCTTAAGTTAGAAACATGAAACTTTATTATTGGGTTGACGACCTCTGTGGCTCAGTGGATAGCACGTTGGTAGTTTAAGCCGGAGGTCGCGGGTTCGAATCCCGCCGACGGAACAAAAAGTTTTCAAAGTTCCTGGGTCATGGATGTGTATTAAATATATTTATCATATAACAAAAATCTTAAATATATGTATAGTATAAAAGTATTAAATATATTTCCGTTGTCTGGTACCTGTAACACAAGTCCTTCAGGTACTTAGCATGGGGCCAGACTGACGTGGTGTGAAGCGTCCATAGATATTATTATTATTATTATTAATTAAAATTAAATGGATGTATATTTAAGCGTTTCTGGAAATTCTACCCCCAAGGGGTAGTTTAGTTTAAGGTGAAATTGGGGTTGACAGTTTGTATGAAGCTTTGTCAATTTCAAACTGATCGGTCTGAGACTTTGCATGCATTTAAAGCTACTATGACGTAGGGATCTCCTAAAAAAGGATTTTAAAAATTTCACCCCTAAGGGGGAAAAATAGGGGATGAAATTTTGCATGAAACTTAAACTGATCGGGCTGAGACTGTGTATGCATAAAGATACTACTATTAGTATGTCTGGTCTCTGCTACTATGATGTAGGCATCCCCTCAGAAAGGAATTTAATAAATTCCATCCCTAAAGGGATGAAATAGGGGATGAAAGTTTTTAGAAATTTTCTTAGACTTTCGACTGATTGAACTGAAATTATTAAAGATTGTAACCTAAACTAAACATACAATTTTCGAGTGTCATTTGATTAATATGTGCCTAATTGGCTGTGGGTCCCGTTTTTACCCTTTGAGTAAGGGACCTTAAGGCCCTCTAGACCAAGCGAAATAGGCATTTAGCGCAACCAAGAGTTGCCCGCGATTGTCGCAAAGCGAGCCGCGCGCCTACGTCGCCGGCGTGAACTTACATGAACCCGCCCGGCAAAGTGTCACAGTGTAGTCGTGTCGGCAGTAGGTCAACTTATTTTATTAAAAAAATATAATAAAATCTAAAGATATATAACTGTTTTAATGCAACACATAATTTGAATAGATATTTTAGGAGGTACCTAAGTACAAAATGCAATTTTTATTCAAATTTTATTCAATTATTTTTACAGTTTCTATGCAGTGTGTTCTGTTACAAGTATAAAAACACGCTTTTTAGGATTCCGTACCCAAAGGGAAAAAACGGGACTCTATTACTAAGACTTCGTTGTCTGTCCGTCTGTCTGTCTGTCTGTCGCCAGGCTGTATCTCAAGAACCGCTGTAGCTAGACTTCTGAAATTTTCACAGATTGTGTATATCTGTTGCCGTCATCCCTTTTTTCTTTGATTTAAAAGGGATGACATTACGATGTTACCACTTTTAAATTTCTTCACTTTTTTGACAGATCACAGACAGTAAATTCGGCTAAAATTAAACGCGCTCCACACTCTCGGCAAAACTACACGAGACTTGCCGAATACGAATACGAAAATATATGCAAATTATTATTTTTTAACAAAAAATTAAAACTATTTTAATTTCGTCATAATTTCAAAACTAAACGTCCAATTTTAATCATTCAAAGACCAAATTTTATCTACATAAACTGTAATTAGTGATGAAATAATTTATTTTGGTAAGGATTAATAGCATAAGTAAAATAAACGGTTTAAATGTAGTCCAAAAATGCAAGATTTTTAAATAAAAAAAATGGTTATTGTGCCTTGGTTATGTACGGTATGGATTGAGAAAAAATACAACATGCAATTACTAATTACTTATAAAGTTTTTAATACTGAATTAAATTTAATAAAATATAACATTATACTTATTTATGTTTTGAGTAAATAATATCAATACCACACTAAATAGACATACATTTAAAATTTAACAAAGTTGACCATGCGTGAACTTGGACCCGGTTGTGGTTCAGATATAGATGACGATGTGCATAATATACTGGGCTGAATATTTTCTTTGTCTTCCAATGCCAGATCCCTAATGGGCATACCACGTTCGTGTCTGCTGTCCACTAGTTCTGAAAGCAAGCATTTCATGTAAAATTGTACCAGCTTTGGCGCCATATTTTTCTTCCAGAATCAAATAAATTATTATGCCACCCTTTTTCTTGTAGCTCTCTCAGAAGGAAATTTATATCAACGATTCGACGTCCTGTAACAGGATGAAAATCATCTTGATTTCTAGCTTCCTCTTCCACAGTAAATACATCACGAATATTTTCCATTCCACTGTAACAATGAATGAAAAATAATTAGGCTTTTGTATAATAAAACTTTTGTAGGAAGGTTTAATTGCCCCTGTAGTTGTTCACTCATTAAGGAAAATTATGGGAAAGGGATTTTTTTTAATAATACTCACTGAATAAGTACTTACACAAAAGTGGTTTGCACATCAACAGGTACAAGTGTCACAAGAGAGTTGTCGGTGTTATCAACTTCACTTGCACTGGTGCTTGGCATTGCTTCATCGTGTCTGAAATAAAGACCATGATGAGAAAAAATAGACCAAACAATAAGTTTCTTTTTTAGTCGCTAGACAATAGACATGAGCGCCGCGCCACCCGGTGCGCCGCCGCCGCCACCGATTTCACCGCGTCGCCGCGCCGCCGCCGCCGCGAAAATAATATGCAATATTATATCGGCGCGCCGAGTGAGCGAGAGAGATAGTCATATTGTGTGCGCGGTAGGCATTCGCACACAGACGCATAATCAATTTTACATTGCGGCAGGCGCGGTCCGTAGGGGGGGGGTCACAGAGGACATGACCCCCCCCAAAATCTAAGGTCAAGTTGAAAATCTCAAAATCTTGCCAAATACCTAATAAAAGGTAATTTTAATATGCCAATGCCAACAAATTTTTAGTATAAGTAGTGGGTGACCCCCCCCCCCCCCCAAAATTTCAGGCTGCGACCGCGCCTGCATTGCGGTACACTTAGGTACTTACATTACATTTATGTTTGTTTTGGAGGCATACATTCCCTTGAACCGTTGTTTCGATGCACTGCAACAAAAAGAACCGCATTACAAAATAATACTTAGGTATCTATTGTTATCAAGTTATCCTACTGGAAATATTACTTTCAAATATAGGTAAAATAAAATGTAAAACTGTATCTTCATAAAAATCATGACAATACACACATGGTATTACAAATCGATAGGTGGTAAAACCGAAATACTTATAACAAGGTAGGTAGGTACTACTTACTAGGTACCTACACAGTGCGGCACTTCGGAGGCACTCCGCACATGAGTACGTAATTATTATTATACGTTTTCTAAATTCTACTCATGTGGCGGCCGCGGCGGCACTGGGCAGGCGCGCGGCGCACTTTGTTACAATGCCGCGGCCGCACATGCGTGCTTCGTGCTAAAACCGATACTATTGGACGATCTGCGTGTATCGTCCAATAGTATCGTCTCATAGCGCGAAGCTTCGGATGATAGACGCAGCTGTGCTGCCGGGCCGTTACTATAATAATAGGTACCTAAAGTAAGGAGATAAGAGGCGCATTCTGATTGCCATTTCTTACGGCCCGGCTGCAACTGAGTCTATCGTCCGAAGCTTCGCGCTATGAGACGATACTAGACGATACACGCAGATCGTCCAATTGTAGGTATCGGTTTTAGCGCGAAGCACTACGCATATGCGGCCGCGGCATAATGCCGACAGATATAATGGACAAGTTTCTAAGATGAAGGTAAATATTGAGAATACGATTGAATATTCTACAATTTAGAAAAGATATTATTGATAAATGTATCCTGAATGAAGTAGGTCTACAGTCTACACAGCGACACATCAAACTATAAGTTCAAGTATAATGCGACCTGGCTTTGCATAATATAAATATTCCTCGTATAATGAGAAATCCGCATAAATTGGTTTTTTAGCTTGATTGGACGCCGGGCGGACGTAAACAAATAAAATAGTAAACAAACTTACCTGGTCTCTTGTCTAACCTTCCGCACTTTATATCCGGCTAAGTTCTTCAAAACAAACTGACTTTCCTACACTGCGTTGGAAACGAAAGAATTGTTCGATAAATATTACGCGGGTAGTTCTGAGTAAGCAGTGCATATAATATATTCTGTGGCCGTGCGCTAACAAAACTGACATAGGTCCGTCCTCATCAACGCCTAGCGGGCGACTAAAATGGCGTACGCACGTTACGTAAGCCGCTGCATTACAATATTCTTCTATCATTTCAATAATTAAACTAAAATGCAAAATGTAACCACATATTATTCTTCTTTATGTTATGAGCTTTTCGTAGATATGAATTTTGAAAGTAAAACTATCATGTGCTTCACGTAAAATAAGAAAAATATCACAAAATATTCGAATTTAGCCTCCTCTTCGGAGTTATTTTTGATCGAGCGAAGTTTTCGATATTATGTTTCGAACCACAAATTGTCAAAGTACATTAAGTAAACAACAATGTGTATTTTTTTTGGCTTTTAAAAGTCACTATTTGTTTGTTTATTATTGATTCAAAGTTATGTAAAATTGGGTCTATAGGGCCTTAAAAGGAGAAAATTATCCATCTCCGTTATTATATTATGCTAACGCGGACGAAGTCGCGGGCAACAGCTAGTTACTCAATAACTTATGAAGTCTTCTTAGCCGTGATAGTTTTCCTTTTAAATTCAGCATATTTCATACTACCGTGAATTTTTTCACATTTCCAGAAGCAACCGTTTAGCTGGTAGAAGGGGGGGGGGGGGGACACTGGACTTTAACGATTTTTTACACCTTAAAACTTAATATTTCACAAATAGATCCCTAAATCGAAAAATTATCTATGAATATTCATAATATTTTTAAAAAATCTATCCAACGACACCCCAGACGATGGGGTGGGCGCGAAAAAAAAAATTTCAACCCCGCTTGATGTGTAGGGGAGGTACGATAAAAAATATATATATTTTTTATTTTATGTACCATTTTGTTGGCATTATTAATATATTATGTATTCATGCCAAGTTACAGCTTTGTAGGTCCTATAGTCTCTGAGCAAAACCGCGGACAGACAGACAGACGGACAGACGGACGGACAGACCGAAACTATAAGGGTTCTTTGTTGACTACGGAACCCTAAAAAGTAATATACTCAGGTGATTATAATATAGGCAGGTGTTAACATTGAGAGACGACAATTAATAAATAAAAATTGTTAGGAGTAGTGTCTGGTAGGTAGTGCGTACTTAGTACCTTTAGGCCTGATTGGCTGTTGTCTTTGTCCGATACGATGGAAAAGCCATTTGTCAGACAATGATTAGGTACATTGATAACAACTTCAATGATACACGAGATAAAATCAATATTTTTAATTGTATGCCTCGAGAATTATGAATGCCTACTAGTTATCCTATCCAAAGACTATAACTGAACTATAATAGGTTGTCTAGACCTTAAAGCTTCGGCCAAACCTGCGCGGCCAAAAGCGACTGCGAAGGTAGGCACAGGTACGTACGACAGGTAGTCTTATGACGCTGTGCACACCTGTGCGACCGCAACGCGGGACATTCGCGTCGGCAGAGCGGGAATGAATCTACGGTTCGCACGTCCGTAGACGCGCAGATGTGTAGACGCGCGTTGTAGACGCTCCCGCATCGCGTCCAGCGTTACGACGCGCAGGTTTGGCCGAAGCTTAAAATAAAATGAGTTTAAATGTAATCTTACTTCAGGTGCCATGTCAGCTAGCAGTCTCCAAAGCGGCTTGTTCTCCAGGCGCGCCCACAGGTCCCACAGAGAATTCAAAATGGCCGCCACCGCCAAATGAGCTACACCTTTTTCGGGACCGATCTGCAAAGTATCCAAATATTACTCGATTAAAGAGTTGCAGAACTTTGAACAATATTCATAATTTGAAATCTTTAAGGCGAGTCGAACAGTATCTAATAGTGTCTAAACACACCATGCCGAAGTTCTGCGGCGGAAGTTCGGCATGATTCCGCCTGCAATGTATTTTAAATTACCGATGGCACACTATGCCGAAATTCTGTCGCGTTATATTGTATGAGTTTGACATTGCTGACGTAATCATGCCGGACTTCCGCCGCGGAACTTCGGTATGGTGTGTTTAGACACCTAATTTTAGGCTCGTAACCATTGAGTTAAATTCTACTACGTAGAACTTATATCTCATTAATGATCGTAACGTAACATATGAAGCAGACTAGAAAATATTATCAATTTACTTTCACCTACCTTCTCCCCACACCTAAAAAGTTAGTTGTGTTCTAACTTCTAACCAATAATATACTAATAAAAAGGAGTAAGTTGGTGACTGGTGTGCTTGAGATTCAGAGCATAATAACCCTTATCGTCATAATATCGAAAACTGTTTCCAAAGATTACGCTGCAAACTTTAGAATCTCGAATAGCCCTATGCCCATCTTCCACAGACCAAGAAACAAACATCTTACCCATCTCATCTGCGAGTCGTTTGTAATTTGGCGCCAGAAAGTTGCGAAGTCAGCAAAGATGTCCGCCGCATTTCGGCCCACGATGAACCTTTTCATGGCTCGCACCGTAAGGACAATAATTTCAGTCCCCCGGCCGCATGTGAACGTCAGACCGAATCCCTGCTTGCCGTTCTCTGTGGTCGTCGTGACGTACGCACATGAGTAGTTCGGATCTGTGTGCTGAAAAAACAATACAACCTATGTTGCACCCGAACGGCCCAAGCGGGCCGCGATAACAATGGATTTCCAAGAATCCACGATCGACGGATTAAGGGCGCGTACTATCTGACACTAGGGCCAGCCATAATTTAATTCTATGGGTATATACCTACTGGTGGGTTATAAGTTGTATGCGCCCTTAAGAGCGACGCCGTACATTTAGTATCCATTGTGTTAAACTTTGAGGAATTGAAGGGCTATGGCTTCTCTCTGACAGAGCTATAATGCTCCTCGCATTATAGCTACTGCCTATTTTGATCATTGCATATTGTGTACCTTGTGGTCTGTGGCCACATAGTTGGGTCTGGTTTTGGTCGAAACAAAAAAGATGCTATTCCTTTAACGTTGGATTATATAGTAGTTGGATTATATTATAGTAGAATTTAGTTAGTAAAATCGTTAAATTATACAAAAAATTTCGAGTTCGCTTTTAAAATAAGCTCATAGGTATTTCCTTAACTACTTGACATAATATATGTATAGCTATATGTATTTACCTAAGAAAATAATGTAATATACAACTCACCAACGCATCAGATCCGTGGCCTCCCAAAGAAGTGGGAAACCGTACATCTTTGACATCAACTTGTACAATTTTCAGACCATTCTTGTTAAGAGGCATCGTGCGTCGTCTTCGCTCTGCGACACTCACCGAACTGATTAAACTACTTATCTCACTGTTTTCAACTTGTTAAACTTGTTATCTTACGTCATTAACTTTTGTGTATTCTAAGATAATAAAGGAGCTATGTTGACTGAATAACAATAATATCGTAAGTTATTACGAATGTATTTATTTGTTGTTGAGTTTTATTTGTAAATATAAATTCTTCTTTAGTTTTTGAATAAAAATAAATGTAATAGTCTCAATATTTATTGTGGTAAAATTAAATTCTAAAAATATTATATCAAAATTGCACAAAAATGTTTTGAAAATTTCTTACATGACTAGATAGTAAATGAATAAAAAATACCATAACTTTTTTGCCCCCTTTTGTGATTTATAAAGATTTTTGTATATTTATAACAATAGGTACTTCAATTATACTTACTAGCAGCTTATATTATCATAATAAAACTTTTGTTATTAAAAAATAAAGTTTTTAGGAGTACTAGCAGTGCTAGTACTGCAGCACCTTTTGGGAAAAATCTTTTATACAATACATACAGTATATTATATAGGTACTTACCACAATATAATTAACATCATTTTGTAAAATAATTTCCAAGAATAACACTAGTTACAAAAATTTATACACAAAAATATTTGTTCCACCTTAAAACGATACCTAAAAACTATATTTTTGTTAGAAATGCCCCTAAGTATAGAAAATGCACTAATGTGCCATTATATCACAGCAGTCTTTTAAATTTTGAAACCATCTAATAATAGTTGGAATAATTTTTGTGTGTAGCCTAATAAAATCTCTCAATATAAAGATTAGGGTGGGTTGAACCAACTTACTTTAACTTTAACTGTAACATAATAGATAACTTCAACTATAACTATAGTCCGACAAGGCTTTATATGAATGTGTCAAATGTGTCAATAGGCGCTGCTGGTAAAGGAGAACTGTCAAACACATGTCAAAAATGACGTTTTTGAATGAGATAGGAAGCATAAGCTTTTAGTTCCTTTTCTCGCCACATTCATATAGAGCCTTGTCGAACTATACAGTGCAAAATGTCAAATCTTTGGTTAAAGACAATAATGGACGCCATATTTAACAATAATCATAGAACTCGACAAGGCTTTTAAATGAACGTGGTGAAAAAAGGTACTAACGCGGTCATCATATTAAAAACGCCATTTTTGACAGTTCTCCTATATCAGCAAGTTAAGTTAACCTTAACTATAACCATAACTTTGACCATAGCTGTAACTATAACCACGCCTCTGGTGCTACCCACCCTTAAGATTGTAATTAAACTTGTTGGTACTATCCAATACAAAACATATTAATTAATAATTATATTTTATGACATGCCTACTTAGTACTTACAACTCTATTGAGTTAACTGTGCAACTTGTGCACCTCGTTCTGTGACGTCATTACGGCGGTACCGTTTGCATAAATTCCAGCGGGGTGCACAGTTAACTCGACCGAGTTGTACTAATATTTAAAGAAAAATAATTGAATTGTAAATTAATGTTTGTGTTTCATGAAAAAGTAACTTAAGTACTACTTAACAATATTTTTAATATTGTTAGCTTACACATTCTAATATGCAATATGGAATGTATAATATGTATAAAGTATGCAGTGGATTTGTATTACACGACATTCATTTTATTGTTGTTTAAATCACCATTAAATTGTGATTACCATACATTTATTACAAAAACTTGAAATATGGCACTAAAAATCAATATGAAGACGTGTGTCTTGTACATTGTACAATCTGGGAAGTTGATTCATAGACAGATGGCTGACCTATGTAATTTGGTTGTGTTATATATATCAAATCACCACTCACACAATGACATTGAATTGAAAGTTGACATTGGTCAACCAAATGACAAAGGTCCACTGGCCTATGAATCAATTTCTTGGATGGTACTATGGCTTTTTAAGCTATCAAAAGTGTGTAAACTTCAATTGCCTTTTTTCATTTTAAAGTCACACATTTATAAAGTTTCCATAAATTTGTAACAAGTTAGTACTGGCTGTGTATGTCTGCTAGTTCCTTAACAATATGTCTCTCTCCGCACTCCCAGAGGACAGTTGCCAGTTTACCAACGGTCCCATCATCATCATTCCTAATCCAGTCCAGGAGTAGCTTGTAGCGGGCCTGTGGGAATTTATATTTTTTATTTATTTATTCAATAATTATTGTTTTTATTTTGTATGTTTTCATAACTTCTATACCAATATTATGAAGAAGAATAACTTGTGTCTTGTATGCTTGACATGAAAAAACAAAAATTATTTAACTCTTCAACTCCCAAGCGGCCACATGAGGCTGCGAGAACAATAGATTTCCAAGAATCCACGTTCGAAGGATGTGTAAATACTAATGGCCAGATTGTAATTAAATAAAATTGCTGTCAAATTATAGAGTCCTAAATAACAAATAATATTTGTACCATTAATTATAGTTTGAAAAATAATATTAGCTTACCTCAGCAACTCCGTTTTTTGCCATGTCAATTTCTACTGTTTCGATTTGCCCCTGCTTATAGCCCAACTTTCTAAAGAATTTGTGCCAGGTTTTGCCAAGATTTTTAGAAATATAATCCAAGTACTCATGGTCAGCCTGAAAGTTAGTGTAATAAAACTTGTAAAAACTACACTTTTCCATATAAAATACTAAATGATACTTGATGGGTATACTTAATGGTAGAATGGGATTCACTTTGTGTCAACTTGCTAATCAAAAAAATACGTGAAATTACAACTGAATTTAACAACAGATTTTTATGATAATATAAGCAACATCTAGTTAAATATAATTCAATTTTTGGGGGAGGCCTATGCCAACAGGCACACAGAAATAGAGACCGTGCTACCAAATAAAAATTTGAATTTGTAATGTATGTAAAATTAATGTAATGTTGTTCTGAATAAAGGATAATAAGTAATAATAATAATAAATAAATATATAATTCAATATTCCTCACTTAACATACTGTAATAGGTTTAGACCCAGTTTCATCAAGCAATGTTAAATAAATAACGGCTTGTTAAATCAGTTAACGGCCTGTTAGAGCTATTGAGCGTTCCACCATGCCCTAATGTCATGTCAAATCACCTAACACTGAGTTAAAATTTTAATTCCTGCTGTGGAGGTCCGTTAAATATTTAACAGGCTGTTATATGAGTCAAAACAACATCTGTCAAAAACAATATCCAATATTAATAAAAGAATCTGTTTTGACTTTTGTGTTTTTCCGCCATGTTTCACGTATTATTTATTATTTTTTATAGTGATGAATAATTATTTATTTTCATTTTGTCAAAAATTCAGCCCCCAGATTTTCCTTGACATTGCAAATACTCTAACTTGTATCAAATTACCAAACCGAAATAAGTAAATAAAAGTTTGTATTGTGATTCATGTTTTCAGCTATGAGTTATGACAGATAATAATTATAACCCTGGTAAATTAAAAAGAACTATTGTAGCGTAACAAATGTATGCGATCAGTGATATTTTAATTTGGTCGCATTATCTACCAGATGACGTATTATACGAATAAGGAAGAAATTGACACATTTCAGCAGACATGTCGTATTAAACTTGTATATTGCAATTTCGTCGCCTTATAACAAGAACGAACGAATTGATAGTTGTTCACTCGCTGTTCACTTAACATTGCATTTACTAATCCGCTGTTACATTTTTACTGTGGGACATAAGTATTTTGACAGTCTGTTTAATTTTCTAAGGTCCGTTAAGTAATGCCTTGTTAGGATTTAACAAACAGAGGTTGGTGAAATTGGGTCTAAATTTCATCTTTTCCTGTATCCACATCATAATATTATATTTTGACAAAATTATATAATTATTACTAATTATATGTTTTTGCAGCCAAAATAAGCTATTGCTGCAATAATATTATTACATGTAGACTACTAAATTACTACAAAAGTGAGTCATAACAAAATATGTAACAAGTTTAAATGATTCACAATATCCATTGTCTGCCTACTGTAAGTGGCTTAGCAGGAAAAATCTTTTATTAAGTGTGAACCAGACATAATTCTTTCCTACTGCATTTTTGATAAAAACTGAATGTTATTTTTCAAAGATACTAAATAGGAAGAAAAACTTTTACAATTTGCCCTATTTTAAAATATTAGGAATAGCAAATATGTTTTATTACTTTCAAAACAGGAATGTCTACCAAGAACTTTATGGTACAACTTACCTTTTTAGTAGACTCCAACAGCAACTGAATTAAGTCAGTTTTCTCAATTTCCTCATCCTCTTCCTCAACAGTAGTACTTTGCTGCCTTGTAGGTCCGTGTTGCCCTTGAACTGGGCCCATGTAGTACACAAACTCATTGCCCCATCGCACATTGTTAGAGTTAACAATATTTATGACATTTCCGGTTGCTGTAAGAAGTGAACATTATAGTAATCAATTGTACATACGTCTTACAATACATAGTTTGTTAAGGAAAAAGAAACTTTACCTTGTGTTGTAACATTGCTGCTTGCTGTAGAATTTACTTCTTCTTCGGGCACTTCAGTACTTTCTTTGTTGGATGAGGAAGAGGACTTCCTTGGCTTTGATTTGCTTTTTGACTTCTTATTGTTATTGCCGGGACTTACAAAGACTTCTTCCGGGTTTGAATAATCCACGTTTTCACTTTGTTCCTCTGTTTCATTGTTTGGTTGGTTCCCATTTGTTTCTGGTCTCGGTGGTCGAGGTACGGCATCTGACTTGAGGTTGCGAAATATTTCTAGAAATTTTGCGCCTATCTTGCTGGTCATTTTGTAAACAGAAACTGTCTTTTAACGTAGATTAATATTATTGGCACGTAGACACTTAAACTAGTCTTATCATTACCAATCAACAGCTATTTTGTTCCAAAGGCATAGATTCTTAAGCAGAAAAGAAGTTTTTGCTTTTATTTATTGATATTTTATATAAAATAAATAATATAAAAACTCACAAATCAGAATTTTGATGAAACGAACGTCGAACTCTTAACTTTTTGACATTTGAGTTTTGACTTTTGACATCATTTGACAGTGACAGAGTTTTTTTTACCCTAGGTGACGTCGATGGAAAAACCAAGGAAAATCCACAGGGACATAACATAAACCCTGTCTATACTCTATATGTCAATACTGCAAAATAAAATTTGCAAATTCGTTGATCTTTCAAAATTTTTAAACTTT
This sequence comes from Plebejus argus, assembly GCA_905404155.3. NCBI lineage: Eukaryota > Metazoa > Arthropoda > Insecta > Lepidoptera > Lycaenidae > Plebejus > Plebejus argus. The sequence continues at coordinate 4,599,374 of FR989935.1, read as the reverse complement.
TTTATATAGTTTTGTAGTGGTTTTGTATTTTTCTTTTTACATGCTTTTTACTCCTAATTTTTAGCAATGAATTCAAATAATGATGACAGCGTATCTTCTATGAATGATCTTATTAAGTTTTTTCAAGTCAAGCCAGTTTTTGCCAAACCAAAAATTTGCTCGAGAGAATGTTCCCCTCCAAAAGAAGAAAATTCCTCTAGTGTTCATGCTGACAGAGCGAGAAGCACTGCCGATGGAAGTCGAGGAAATCGGCCACCAGTCACAGTTAGAGGCAATGAACAAATTGGCACAGCCCGAAATAGTGAGCAAGCGAGCAATGCCAGATGCAGCGAGCAATCAAAGAGACCAAGAGGCCATGAAAATATAGAACGAGCTAGGGTAAAAGTCGGCAGTCCTAGACTAGGTAACGACAATTTTGCCAGAAGCAAAGAAAACGAGAATGCTGATCGAGGCAGACGCGCAAGAAATGATAGCGCAGGTACAGGTCATGGTAAAGCAGGCAATGCTGAACCCTTCCAAAATGTCGGCAGTACCAAAGTTAGCCAATTAGTCGACAGAGCTGGAGGTGGTGATGTTTCTTCTCCGCGAGAAAGCGTATCGCAACCGAAGAAAACCAATGGTAACAATAAAACTGTCTCTAACAGAGGGAAAGCAGGTGCTGGTGTCACGGGTTCGCGCAAGGGCCAGATGATGGAGGAAAATATTACTAAATCAAAGAGCCAAGATGACAAGCTAACAGAGCAATCGACGAAGCCTGGATTGCTTCGTCACATACATAACGCTGCGCGATATAGAATTCCTCAATGCTTTGAAGGCGCCGTCGTGTCGGTAAAAAAAAGTGTCACTGATTCTAACTGGGTCATTGGACATTCGATGTCTTTCAGTTCAGTGTCCCCGGGGGGATACAAAGTCTTATTGTCGTATGCGCAAAAGGATAGGTCCGATGCACCTTATTTCGTTTTGGAAGCAGCGCCTGGGGGACAAGTGAGTGGCGAAGTCCGAGTTAGTCCCACCCAGAGAACCCGAGCGTCAGTTGTCGCGCAGATCGCTGACAAGCAATTGTACAGTTTCGAGAGCATCTTCGACGTTTACTTCAAAAGCTCTACTGCCTCTATTCTTGCAGTGAACAGAGAATTCATCGCCTTGCATTACCTTAAGGTATTAGACGTCATGTCTGTACTCGGCACTTACTGGTATTTTATACAACCTTAAAATTTTGGCAATTGCAACGAAACATGTTATAATGCGATTAACAAACAACTTGCACTCTGATAGCCCCGCATGGCTTACATGGGCGTAGCCAGGATTCTATATAGAGGGGTGCCATAGGTCTTGGGGGGGGGGAGGTAGATTAAGAAAATCCTACTAAATAGTATTTTTTTTTAATGTAATTCGGGGCCGTCTATGGGCTATTCGCCCATATCCTTTTTTGCTCTCTTTTTATATTGGTTTTTCGCACCAAGGATAATTATTGAAATAATATTATTAATGTAATTGTAGTCCATCACGCCATGGACTTTTTTTTTTTAAATTAAGATACATAAGATAAATATTACATAAAATATATTATGTATAATACAACATGTTATATACTTACAGATATAGATAATATTACTTATATGTCATAACAATATACTTATATATACACATATACACACATAATAATATATGATACTTCCCAGTGTGGCGGCTAGTAGATCCGACATTTTCCGATTTTCTTAGATATTATGCTGCTCCACCCTTTGCCTTAAGATGTTGTGACATTGGCTTGGTGGAGAGGGGTCACTCAAGCTGGGTGGAGTTTTTAGGGTGTTAAAAAGATATCGTTCTATGTCGAATCTACCAGCCAGTGTGCTTGCCAGGACCATGTCCTTCCAAATGTTTTTTTTTCCCGATGCCGATCTCTGAGGATCACAATTCACGATCCACTATTATATGGCTTAGGACTTTGTCGTTCCTATCTTTTATAGCCATTTTTATATTGTAGTCTTTTATGTATTCGGTTGACACCTCCGTGGTTCTTTTTATGAAGCTTGCTACAGCGTCTCCATCAGTGTCAGTGTAGTAGACACAGGTGTTAGTGTGCTGGGATATAGCTACAACTGCATGAGGAACGCTGTCATGGATTGCTATGATTGATAATAAATAGTATTGAATGTGAGGTAAAAATTAAAAACAAAATATGAGCGAGCGAACTGGGATTGAATGCCTCCACGTTTAGGTATGAAACTTGTGAGCATTAGGATCAATTTATAATAGAGCAGAGTCGAAGCACAGAGAAGCGAATTCCCAAAAACTGAACACAGAAAATTCAACCTTAACTCTAGAACGTAACGCACACATTACTTCTGGGTTGGTTCTGCCGCATCCGCGCGAATTCGCGCGCGCGCCTTTTAAAATTCTCAGATGTAATGTGTGCGTTAAAGCTTTGGAGTTAAGGTTGGATTTGCTATGTTCGGTGTTGATACTTCGCTTCGATGTGCTTCGACTCTGCGCTAATATAAATTGACCCTTAGCGACCGATCGCTCTTGTAGGGGGAGGGGGGGGGGGGGGGGGGGGCAGCTGCCCCCCCCCCGTACTTCGCTACGCCCATGGTGGCTTATTTCGTAATCAAAATTATATAATAAAGGCTAAAGCTGTCGATGATAGCAGTTGCTACAGTAATAATATTATGATCCATTACCATTTAGTCATTAAAGAAATCTCGCTCTCGCGTGAAGCCCTCACGCGAGAGCGAGATTTTTCTCGTCTCGTCTCGTTCTCGTTTCGCTTTTACGAGACGAGACGAGACGAGATATTTTAAAAAATATTATGGGCAATACCGAGACCATATTATACATGGCAACCCGAGAGTCTCGTTTTGACTTTTGGGTGTCGTTAATTCTTTTTAAATTAAGTTTTTATTCGAAAAATGAGAAAATGTCTACTTAGAAAACAATATATTTTACAAAATATAAAATCTAATCATAAAATATTCCTTATTTTCTTAATTATATAGATATATAATATTATTTACAACTAAGCGAGACGAGACGAGACACTGGTCGAGTCGAGACCGAGACTTGAACGAGACTCAATTTTTTGAGGATTGACGAGACCGAGACGAGATTTTTGTTACTCTCGCTTACTCTCGTCTCGTGTGAAGCCCTATTAGTCCTGATATTGCATGGGCTACAGTGACAGCCTTTCTAGTTTCTTGGAACCAATTTTTTGATATAGTTACGTTTCTTAACAGCCGTATTTCCATGGCTAACTCTTAGAGAGGAAGGTAATATAATTTATGGCCATACACAGGGCCGGATCTACATTTTTTATGAGTATAAGTTACTTTACTTAATTTAGCCGCCCCTATGTACGAACTCTGCTGGCATCCTAGGACGCCTATACTGCCTAGTGACTATACATAAATCCAGAGCTGGTCATACATAATGTTAACATTCCAGTCGTTAACGGATCGTCTCTCTCTGGGTGCGGAGGTGGTGGCCCGTGGCCGCGACCGCTCCCTGTCGTCGGCGTCCGCGGCGGCGCGGTGGTGCGACAACGACAACTCGCTCAGCGCGACCGTCGGCGATCGCGGACTGGACGTGTGTTACGCGAGGAATATAAAGCCGTACCTCACTGTGGCTTCTATGCTTGAGGTGAGACAGAGTTGGGGAGATTATCCTAAAGAAGATCTTCAGGTTTCATAAACTCCAATTTTTAAATATATTAAAGAAAAAATTAAAAGAGGAGAAAAATAGTCGGTTATGTTAAGTTAGTTTATCCCTTTACGTCCTTTTCAAATTACTATATAAGTATAATATGTATTTATATCTAACAATATCTACTATTATACGACCCACAACCATTAGTCGCTAAATAAAGAAATCCTCATAGATAGAACTTAGTAATAGTTGTTAAGTTAATTTAGATTTACATAATATTATTAAAGTTATAATTAAAAAAAAAATAAGCGCACCTCATGTCCTTTCTTCGAAGCTGAAAACCTTCTTATTACAGATCGGTTTCGGTATACAGCGGGCGGTGGCGACGTTGGTCTACGAATGGAACACTCAGGACTGGACTGTGCGGGGTTCTGTAGACTCTGATGGCCTGGTCGGGGCCACCCTACACCGCGGCCTCGGCGGGCGGCGGGCCCAGCTGGCCTGCGCCATCTCCGCCCTTCTCAACCACCCCAACGATAAGTTCAAACTCGGATTCGGGATTACGGCTACTATAGATTAAAATTAGTCGCGTATATTTTGTGAAAAAATGTACGTAGGTATTTATGAGTATTGGGTAGGTATCTATTCATTAATATTCGTAAATCACCTAGTTTATATGTAACTTTCTTTAATCAAATAAAAATGTACCTGAAAGTCTGATGGTTTATCTCGCACCATCCTCGTTCAAAAATGTACACTTCACAAAACTGCAGGCCTTAAAAATTCATCTGGAATTATACCGATAACGATAATGTAGGCGTTTACTCGGGGAGCTCGGCCGGCGCGGCGGCGGAGCGGCACGGGTGACGGGTGGGGCGGGCGCGTGCGCGATGCCTGGGCGGGGATGATTCCCGCCCCCAGCGAGCCAACAAACTAAAATCGCCTGTATCATTTACGCATAAAGCGGTAATTTGAGTGATCTAGTCATGCTTCGGCTGGGGAGGCGGGCGGCCCGCCCCCGGCGCGTCAGTCGGAGCGTGGCGAGCGATGGCAGCGCGCGAGGCGGCGCGCTCCCGCCAGTAATGGTTATGGAGCGGCTGGCGGACTTCGTCAGCAAGTCGCTGGAGGGGGGCGAAGCGCCCGCGCCGCCGCCGGAGCCCGGGGAGGTGGACGAGGCGGAGGAGGAGGTGGACATCACGGCGCTGGAGGTGCCGCCGCCCGCCAAGCGCCCGCGCAACTGGCTGCTGTCGCCGCTGCCGCACTGCAAGAGGGAGGACGACGACGACGAACACAAGCACGGTCAGTACTCAGCTCTTATTGTGACCCAACTACAGGATGTAACAAAACTAAGTGATAATACTTTAGGGTGTGTATGAGCCCCCTGTATTTAGTCTACTGTGAGAATAGCAGCGCTAAAAGAGCAACTTCTTTTTAAACACAGAAAACCGGCGTGAACAGCAAACAACATATGTTTCACCGAGTGAGTGAGTTTACCGGAGGCCCAATCCCCTACCCTATTCCCTTCCCTACCCTCCCCTTAGTCCTAGAACAACGTGCGTAGTCTCTCCGTGCGCCGCGGTGGAATGGAGCCCTTAGACAAATGCCGTTACATAAAATACCACGTAAAATGTGACATGTCTCATAATATCTAAGATTCAATAAAAAAAAACTATAATCCATTTTTCAATTTGTCAACTTGTTGTCAACAGACTTCAACCATAAATAAAAGAGTATAATTCGTATGTATAGGCTTGTCACTCAAAAATCTGTCATCTCCTATGTGTGTGTGTTGTAGTGTGTGTAATGTTTTATTTGTAATAAAATGTATGATAAAAGCATAATTTCAAAATAATATTAGCTCGATGCACTCTTCCACCATGTAAACTATAACTGTGCAAAATTTCATTCACCTACGTTTCCCCATTTTCTGTCAAAAGGGATCCAAAGATTTTCGCTCGCGTATTAATGCACTCGTAGCCGAGTGCTACGAGCACTCGTAGCACTCGTAGCACGCGTACATGTAGCACTCGTAGCACTCGTAGCGGTACGCGTAGCAGATTGGGTAGCTGCTACGCCTATGTACGCGGTCTACACTCATTTTCTTTTATTATCTTTATAATGTAAGTGCAGCTGTTAGTGTGATGATAATAATATTATTATCTTTGTACTAAATACACTGGAGGCATATCGTCGGTTACTTATAATAATAATAATATCTATGGACGCTTCACACCACGTCAGTCTGACCCCGTGGTAAGTACCTGAAGGACTCGTGTTACGGGTACCAGACAACGGAAATATATTTAATACTTTTATACTATACATCCATGACCCAGAAACTTTGAAAACTTTTTGTTCCGTCGGCGGGATTGGAACCCGCGACCCCCGGCTTGAGCTACCAACAGCCCACCAACTGAGCCACATAGGTCGTCAATAGTGACTATTGACGACCTCTGTGGCTCAGTTGTTATATTATTTTTGGTGCCGTCAGTAATAAAATTTTTATAATATATAATAACTCCAATTGTATATGTAACACATAATTGCCACGTGATATTTTTTTTTTAAATAAGGGGGCAAACGAGCAAACAGGTCACCTGATGGAAAGCAACTACCGTCGACTATGGACACTCGCAACATCAGAAGAGCTGCAGGTGCGTTGCCGTCCGTTCGGAAACACTACTGGTGACAGTTCGTTCTAGAGTTTTACGGTGCGCGGCAGAAAGTTACGCGAAAACCGCACAGTGGAATACTGCCACTTATCAAGGTGATGGGGATGGTATATTTTTCGCGTGGAGCGATGGCGAAGAGTTGCAGGTGGTATGATTCCGAACAATTCCTCAGAGCACTCCCCATGATACAACCGATAGAGGATGGCGGATGCAGAGCGAGGCCACATCTCGGCGTAATTCCAAGGGGTCCAGCCTGTTTGAAACACTATGGCAGTCAACAATAATTCGAGCGGCCCTTGGCTGGATACGATCCACAGGGAGTATAGTTGGTATTTTGGCACCCCTGACCAGAGATGAGAATAGTATTCCATAATATGAGGCCGAACCTGCGCCTTGTAGAGTTGTAGGCGTTGGTCCGGACTGAAATACTGTCTCGCTCTGTTAAGAACACCATAATATTATGTGTTTTTTTATAGTTTCATACTCAACTTAGGAGCGCCTTCGAGCTTTGAGCAGAAGATAGTTTTAAATAGTTCTATTTACCGTAAGTATAATAATATTATTAAACGTATAATAAGTAAGCGCTTGCTTATAATTCGCATGTAATATATCCTTTTCTTGTGGTTTAATAAGCTTTGTTGCTTATTGTTAGTGACAGTTTTTTAAATGTACGTAGCTTATTTTAGATCATACCATTGTATTCGTCATGATTTGATGTTGGATATTTTAATTATCATACTTATAATACACTAGTGGAAACTTGTAATTGGCATATCGCTTTGTAACATGAAACCTACTGTAGTCTTGAAATGCTGTAAGATTCCCAAATAAAATAAAATAAAATAAATAAAATATACTATCTACTTCCTTCTAATGTAATATACTTTGTGGTTAATTGAACTTACCTTAAGTGAACTTCAACCAAAATTATACGAGTTGCTGCATCCGTAGAGATTTAATAAACCTGTAGTCCGAATTTTGTGGTACTGCATCATCACACGCCATTTAGATATTATTTATTTAATTTAAAACTGAAAAAAGACAATCAATTGGTTTTATAGTACTTCCGCCTTGCTTTCCTAGATGGCGGTGTTAGTTCGTCCGTCATTCTTTTTAGAGAGGATAATTCATAACATTTTATCATTCCGCAAGTAAAGAATAGGGGCAACAAACTAAGAGAAGTGGGTGGGGTGGGATTTTAAATCTCTACGGATGCAGCAACTCGTATAATTTTGGTTGAAGTTCACTTAAGGTAAGTTCAATTAACCACAAATTATACTTCGTTGCTGCATCCTATGAGATTTAATAAACCTGTAGATGTTCAGCGCGTAATTGCGGAATGATAAAATACCAGATTAATTACATTAAGTTAATTAATTACGGAATTTAAAATGATAGGTATAACATTATAGACATCATAACAATTTTTATTTAATAAAGTATTGTACTTCTAAATAATAATACTACTTAATTAGTTTGGATATGCTATGAATCAGAATTTACATTAAAAATAGCTTCTGCGAAAGCTCTGTCTTGTGCTAAATCTGGTAAAGGTAAGTTATAAAACTTAGCAAAACAAAGTGATGAGCCGGCCCAGCCAGCGCATCGCTTGATAATGTCGACGGAGACTCCCGCGCGGCGCGCCGCCGACGTGGAGGCGTGTCGCGTGCTGTGCGCTGAATAAACGCCAATCTCTATGCCACTGTCCTTGAGGACACTCTTTATCCAGCGACTTATAGATTGGGAACTGGCATTATGAAAAGGCTTTCTAGTTGTTAAAATGAGCTTATCAGTAGCTGGGCCATTTCTCAGCTCTTTTGTCTTATCTAGGTACACAGATAAAGCTTTAGCTGGGGCTTGATGAATAATTATTGATAGTGATTACGATACGTGAATTTTCGGAATGAACGTCTTCTGTTCTTATGAGTGATAACGTCTGCACCCGTTGTCCCGTCGACAACGAGTTGAATTATTATATATAATTATTATAATATTAGAATGAGAGTTACCATTTTTTTTTTTTTTTTTTTTTTTAATTTCTAATGATAATAAGTATCGAATCTTACGGATAAAATTTAGATACGTACTCCAAAAGTTTATAAGGTTCCCTTAAAAATGAATACTTTAGGAAGCTGGGCTTACTCCTAAAAACTCCTTTAAAAAATCTTAGGATCGTTATTGCAACGGGATTTACCAATGATTAGAGACAAACTAGAGTCTAGACCTATAACAATTTAACATTCCGCAACTTGCTTTTTCATTAAGTTTTTCTGTTAAAATTTAAGAATTCGTAATAATATTATATCAGCTACGGATCCTTAATACAAATCAATATTATTACTTTGACAAAAATTAAACCAATGTTTTAATCCTGTATCATACTGATTAATTGTACCTCCCGATAACGGTTTTAGTATGATATTGTCAATAGACATCTCCGGTATTCAGCGTCTTAGGTAGACTTTCCGCACAATACTGCGCACGCCAGAAGGTTTTATCTGGCCTAAAATAAATCTCGTCAGATTTGAGAAGCGATCAAAACAGTGGAAAACACGGCCGAGACACGACGGCCAGTACGGAACGACTAATTTACCAGTCGCTTCCTCTTCTATAATTTTCCTAAGACAGTATGAGCGCGAATGGCGGAAAGGCATAGAAAAAATAATCGTGCCATGAAATTGTAAAAGCAAGGATGATGAAGGCACCTGGGTCTTGTTTCCAAGAGACATAATATCTTAGCAGATAATAATATAGCACTTATTATTAAAGCACAACGCGAGCAAGTACGGTATCAGCCATCAGGTTGTCAGGTTGACCGAAGCTCAATAAGATCTTTAGTAAGTTCCTATCGTTACGTTACGTAAGTACCTAGACGCCTGGTCAGCATCTGTGTTTTTATATAAATAAGAAGCAAATAAATTATATATGCGTTGTTTCTCGCACTACTGCCATATATCTCTCGCGATTTCATTGAGATGATGAAATTGAATACTTCACATTATAATATTAATATAAGATAATATAATTATGGCAGTAGTATTATTTATTCTTAGTAAGACATTTAAAATATTATCACAACGATGAAATGAAAAATGATTTCAATCCCTAGGCAGCCAATAATTCAAGATAATTGATATGATGGCGAGCTTCATCCGCGGACCAATGGCATCTAGTTACTACTCCGTCGCACGCGGCGCCCCAGCCGGTGAGTGACGAGTCTGTGAAGATCTCCAGCTCGTATAAACTTGTGTTTATTCTAATAAAAAGCTTACTTTATTAAAAATAATATTGCACCACCAACTGGTGGTACACATAAGGTTTTACAGGCATGATGGAATCAAAATTATTATTACATTTTTGTGAAGCTAAAAACTTATCTCGTTCAAAGTATTTAGTACGCGGCCAGTTGTATCAAAGAATATACAACTACACATACATATGCTATTGCTGGTCATGCTGAAATTAAAGTGCCAATGAACTTCGCGAAATCGCGCTTTGTTATGGATTTCGTTGGCTAGTTAGAAAATTTCTGGAGTAACTGCATGACTTGAGTATTTAATATTATGTCAAAGCTAATATAATATCATTGGTCAAAGCCAATAAATCTACAAAGTTGTGAAGGCGTCATACTAGTTTTCTCAAAGTTGATAATAAAACCTAATTGTTTCAATTTTGACCTTAATATATTATATAGTAGCATAATCTTTAGATTTCGATTCGAATTTCGACCACTAGATGGCCCTGCTTTCTTGACCACATAAAAAGAGGCTTTTGAAGCTTTACAAATATAAATGGCACAGAACTTAAGCCGTACAGGAAGGCAGTTAAATTCACAAAGATTATCATGAAATCGAAATCTCAAAAAATAATAATAATAATAATAATAATAAATTTATGTAATGTATGAATCGGCACACCGCACAAGCAATTCCTTGAGATCGATTGAGATTTGAGATTGAGATATGAGGAATATACATTTGGAAAGACCAATTTTATAGCAGTGCGAATATCTTCCATTTTAAAAGTTGATTACGTGCAAATTAAAAATGTATTTAAGTAATTTTGAGTTGAATATAAATCTTAACCCACCGATACTTTTCGGTGTAAGAAAAATGTATGAAATAAATTGGTCTGGCAAATTTTCATTACATACTGAAATAGCACCTAATTGTTTGAGTTCACTTATTGCTTTGCTCATCTGACTCTTTGTAAAAGGTGGATTACTTGGTTCCACACGTTGGTAAGGTGGCTTACAGAAGGGACTTATAACTCAATGCAGAAGGGTATTTTATAATATCCTTTAGCATAAGACAGCACTGCACCGTGCTATCGGAGGTTATTAGAAGCCAATTGCGTAAAAATAATTGGATGCGGCCAGCGTGAGGTACCTCTAGTAGCGGCGTCTCCTGTCGTTGCTCGGTCTGGCGCTCGCGTAGGGGCGGCCGCGGCGCGGGGGCTGCTGGGCCCTCCTCGCCGACGTGTCGACGGCTGCGGCTCGTGCGGGCGGGCCGGCGCTGCTGGCGCTGGCCTCGCGTACTGCTGACGAGGAGGAGCTCGGGAGTTGCCCGGCAGTGCTTGTTGCTAGCGCTTTTCACCGAAAAGGTAGACGTCGCTTTTTACGCCTTGGATTGTATTATGAAAAAAAATTTATCGGTTTTTGCAGCCTGCTGTAGAACTGCGGCTACCTCTTGATTGAGTTTAGGCGCTTGTGCCAGCGAAAAGTTAGTCGGTATAAGAATCTTCGCCACAAGCGACTCCTTGTATTCCTTAGCCAAACCATCGACCAAGATTTTACCCCAACGTTCAGAGAGTTCGGTGGGAATGCGTTCGCCTAGGGCTTTCTGTTTTATTGGCCTTGCCAAGAATATTTAGTATTTCAAGTGGTAACCTGGGAGTAGATTCTTGGTTAGGATCTACTGGCACGGTGGCTTCTGGTTGGCTCAGCGGTGCTGATGTCGGCGGTGCGGCCTGCGGCGACGCCGGTGCAGGCGCGGCCGACTCCATATAATCCACGTCTTCGACGTCGGCTAAAGATTGTGGAGTTCCACAGCAAGATTGAGCCTCCCGCGCGTCGATGTCTTCATCGCGCCTTTTGTCGTCGGATGAGTGCTCGTTATCGCAGCGGCCTTCCCGGGAGGAAGACGCTGATGACTCGGATCTTGTCCGGTGTGAATAAGCAAAAGCATAAAGTTGCTTTCAGGATGATATCACGTATCATCACGACTCAGTTTGTAACCTGGATAATATCGCGTATTACCCCATTAAGGTACAAAAGGTTGACTATCTGGTTAATATCACGTATTAACCCTTAAGATAGTCTTTTTTTAACGTATGGTTAACCATGCCATAGCTGAGAACAAAGAAAAAATTCATAATATTTTTAAAAATTAATGCGGGTAGTTTGGTACCTTTTCCTTTGTTGCAGCGTAATTTACTTTCCAATCGCCGTATTTTGCGGCGAATATGTTCGTAATCATCCTTATTCTTCCTTTTTCCAATATTATTCGGCGATTTACACTAATTATAACACTTTAACACTGTAGAAATTAATTTAAAAAGGATAACGTGTTGACGATGCCGCACACGAAAAACGAATGACGGACGAACTAACACCGCCATCTAGGAAAGCAAGGCGGAAGTACTATAAAACCAATTGATTGTCTTTTTTCAGTTTTAAATTAAATAAATAATATCTAAATGGCGTGTGATGATGCAGTACCACAAAATTCGGACTACAGGTTTATTAAATCTCATAGGATGCAGCAACGAAGTATAATAACAATTAACATAGGTATCGAAGTTGGCTGATTTTTTGCCGTTTTTGGTATCTGATATTGTTATAGCGACAACAGAAGTAGATAATTTATGAAAATTTCAACTCTCTAGCTATTGCCGTTATATTAAGTTACAGTCTGGAGACAGACAGACGGACAGACAACCAGACGGACATCGAAGTCTTAGGGCCTGTTTCACCACTGTCTGATAAAGTGGCGAATTATAGGTTATTCACAATTTTTTTGACACATTCTCCATACTTCATCTGTCAAGTTATGTGATGAATAGCTTATCAGGAAGTGTTAAAACAGGCCCTTAGTAATAGGGTCCCGTTTTTACCCCTTGGGTACGGAATTCTAAAAATGTATATTTGGATAACTTTTGCATGTAGAGATATTATGATGATTGTCTTAGGGCCTGATTGCGACTTTATTTTAAAATATTCACATGAATAAATATCGCGTGGTTAAAATTCGCAGCGCGGACAGTCCCTAAAATCAGCCGTAAAAATTTAAAAACGCGCCGCTACGGCGGATAGATGCCCTCTGCAGTGGACTGAACTGTTTTTTATGTCGCGATGAAAGTTAATATTTAGTAAAAAGATTAATTTGAGTATGTGTTAACTAACAAGTTATCCCGGTTAAGGAGTTAGGCTGACGACGGACAGACAGAGAAGTCTCAATAATGTCAAACTTTTATCCTTTAGGCACGATCATACATGCTCTACAAAATAAAATGGTTCCATCAACACCAATATTACTGTGTAGCATGAAGTATCTAAAGGGCCAACATGTTTTCCGTCGGCGAATTACCGACGCTTATTAAAAATCGGTTATATATACTTTTAGGATAATACCAAATAATACCAACAGCAAAACTATTTTATGGGTACTATTTAACCTGTTTTTCTCTGGAAATGACTAACATGAGGATACCACTTTTTAATTATGACAATATCTGAAATTAAAAAGAAATTGTCGCACTGAATTTATTAAAATCTAGTAACTTCGTACCCTTCTTTTGCCGTTCTTGAGTAGAGAAATAGTTGAGGTTTTGGCGAATTCTGGAGGCGTTTTAATCAGTTATTTAAGACTTTTTAAATCATTTTAAAAACATAATTGTTTAAAAGTAGAAGTCAATTTAAAATTTATGTTATGTCAAAAAAAATATAGTTATTTATTAATTATTCAAGAGACGACTAATGTACTCCCATGAGCCTACTTATATTTTATACGCCTGATCAATACTTAAAAGCGTAATGTAGATTCTGCCTAGCTTTATAACAAGTACTCTTACAACCTCATTAATCTCAAAGGTAATTTAATAGACGTAAATGGATATCAAAGAGGTCGGCGTTGAAATAAATCATCGAGTGTTTAATGGAGTATTCGACAATTAATCACGGCGCTAAGTCTGGTGCTCAAGGAGTTGATGCCCCCGGGAGGAGCCCCGGGGCGCCGCCCACTGCGTAATCCTGCCATTTACATAATTGCCGTATAAAAAGGAACGCTTCCCAATTTGCTAAATTGCTTCGAACGACACTCCGTACCCCGTCCGTCACACTAAGGACTCGATTACTACTCTATTCGATTAAAGACTCGGTTCGATTTAGATAAATACTAGTAACTAGAACTATCGCACGCGGCCATTGCGATTTAATGGTAGCCAATAAATTTGAATACGGTTTGCTTTTAGTATGTTAATTATTTTGAGACGTAATAGCTTTATTACAAAGCCGATGATATCCATACTAATATAAATCCGAAAGCGTGTCTGTCTTTTACCTCTTCACGCCTTAACCGCTAAACTAATTTCGCTGAAATTTGGGAGATACTTTGAGTCCCGGGAAAGGACACAGGATATATTATCCCGGAAAATTTTACGGTTCCTGCGCGATCAATTAATTTTGGCGCAACGGAGTTGCGGGCGTCACCTAGTTTAGTTATATTATTAATCTTGTTGAGCATCAGCACCAGCCACCATGCTATACCACAGACCACCCAAACTCAACGCGGACATTAAAATTTGGACAAACATCATGATATCTACATTACAAAGTTTCTGAGGCCTAAAAATGATACGAAAATAAATCTACTTATACGATTTTGATAAACGAACTATCATAAATTTATTTACCCCAGCCGCACATAATAAGAATTTCTGATCAGAAAAATTCGGACGCCCGCCGGAACGCACTCTGATTATAATATGTTTGTGTGTGTGTGTGTATGTTTGTGGTTGACAATTTTTCTGATCAGAAATTCGGATCGCGTTCTCTCTATACATTTTGTACTCTAAACTTGGACTCGCCGGAAGGAAATTTCTGCTAGGTGTGCAGTGTGGTAGACCGGCGGGTGTCCTAATTTTTCTGATCAGCATTGTACATTCTTATAATGTGCGGCAAATCCAAAAATAGGAATCTTTGAGCTTCTACGGCCGGCTGTGATATTATGTTCTGTTACTTTTTGTGCATTTTTTGGACTTCCAAGTTCCAGACGAGAATAAGGTTCTGTGTTGGGATTTTTTGTATGATGACCGATTTCTTTATTATATTTATGTGGGAATAAGCGTGGAGGCCCAAAGGAAGATCTTCCGACCGAGCGAGGTGGTATGCTCGGTCAGGCCGGAGCCCACGTGATACATTTCAGCTGTCGTATATATACTGACGCGCTCAGAAAACTTCGATAGCGCGATGCAGGAATGTTAGGCGAATGTGGGTACCGCCACAGCTTGTTAGGCTTGATTTATATGCGTCCACGTGACAGAGCAGTTTGGCCACCACGTAATGAAATCACAAGCAATAAATAAATAAATAAATAAACGTTTATTCTGCCACCATTAATGTTACACCTATGACAATATAGGTATATAATATGCAGAAGTGATATCAACAGAACAAAATTAAAATTAACCTATTTTACCTATTCTACAGCTAGTTCATACATAAAAACTATCAAAGGTAAACAAAAAAGAAAAGAAAGAAAAAAAAAATAACAATTAATGTAGCACAATAGCACGGCAGTGTAACATCCAAGTGTGCAGAAACGGAGACCACTCAGGTTATGACGACCAAACAGTCGTCCCTGATCTTCCGTGGACCCCTAATTTTCGGGCAGAGGACAACAGACGGAAGCTATATTTTAAAATTATAATATAATATACTTATTAAAAGACGTAGACATAATAAAGTGTAGAAAATAATGAATACATTCTATATCATATAACATTGAACTAATGAAAATAATAATAATAACAATAATATACATAATATATACGTATATAAAGATAGATACATTGTTACTTGTTACATTCCTATAGATATAACATTATATTGCATGATGCATGTGATGTGTATTTTAAGTATACCGGTACTTTAAAGATAGTATAATGATATTATGTTTTATTATTTGTATGTTTTATTTCATATGCATGAAAAAGGACTAACATTATTTTTCATGAATGCTACGATACTATGTCACTTGTATGTCACAGAGTTGTTGCTTTAGTAAGTGTAATTTGTATTTATTTTTAAAGTTAGAACTGTTCTTCAACGATCGAAGTGGTGGGGGCAAGTTGTTCCAAACTTTACTCGCGACATACCTAAAACTTCCTCTAAAGGCAGCGGTATGATGTAGTTGAGAAATCATCAAGTAACTCGACCCCCTAGTAATTATACTTGACTGCTTCTCTTCTGCCCACTGCAGTTTACTGTAAAGGTAAGGTGGTACTTTTAGTTTGACTACATTAAACAGAAGAGTAGCAAAATGTAGTTGTCTACGGTAGTCCATACGCAGCCAGCGTAAGCCGTTGATGTACGGTGTTACGTGGGCGCGTGGAGGGATTGAACAACAGAACCTGGCGCATGCATTTTGCACCCTCTGTATGAGTTTCCTTGACCTAGACAGCAAACAGGGGCCTATAACGGAATCAGCGTAATTTAATTTTGATAGCACTAACGACTCACATAAGCGTACACGTAATTCTTTAGTCAGAAAATTTCGAATTTTGTATAGCAGTTTGAGTCTGTAAAAACAGTTCCTAACTGTATTAATCACATGTTTCTCAAACCTCAATCTCTCGTCCATTAAGACCCCTAAATTTTTTACTTCAGTGACCCTTTCGATTTTTTGACCCATGACACTTATGTGTGGCTCAGCGTCACATATTTTTTTAACCTGGTGTGAGGTGCCTACCACCATGTACTTGGTTTTAGTTGGATTAAGGCATTGTCTTCGGACCACTTAGATCGTATGTTAATTACATATTTTTGGTTCCTTATCGCGCGTTGCGAAAGGGGGCTAGACGGAAAAAATTACGACCAAAAGTTGTAACGACACTTTTTGCTACAGTTGTTTAAGGCGTGCGGCGTGCCCATGTTTCTCTGTCTGTCTCTCTCTCATAGAAAGCAACTTCGTTCCATCCGGGCGTCCCTTGACACTCAAGTTTTTTGTATGTTCACCGATTCCTATGTTGCAGACATATCGGAGAAGTCAGGCGCGGGCGGGGGCAAGCAGCGGCGGTCGCGCACGAACTTCACGCTGGAGCAGCTAGGCGAGCTAGAGCGGCTATTCGACGAGACCCACTACCCTGACGCCTTCATGCGCGAGGAGCTGTCGCAGCGACTCGGCCTGAGTGAGGCGCGCGTGCAGGTAATGATCGAAACCGACAGGGTGTAACTAAACTAAGTCATACTTCAGGGTTTGTAATTGTCTATTATACAGGGTGTAACAAAAATAAGTGATAATACTTTAGGGTGTGTACGTGTTCCTTGTAGAGATCCTTGTAGAGTTCACTGTGAAAGTAGCAGCGCTAAAAGACCAAAATTTTTTCACTTTTGTATGGGGAAACTCGTGACGCTCGGGCGCTTGCCCATACAAAACGTGACGTGGGAGAGCCATGCTTCGGCACGAATGGGCCGGCTCGACCGGAGAAATACCACGTCCTCACAGAAAACCGTCGTGAAACAGCGCTTGCGCTGTGTTTCGCCGAGTGAGTGAGTTTACCGGAGGCCCAATCCCCTACCCTATTCCCTTCCCTACCCCTATTCCCTTCCCTTCCCATCCCTACCCTCCCCTAGGAGGAAATAGGGTAATCCCTGTTCCCTCTTAAAAGGCCGGCAACGCACCTGCAGCTCTTCTGATGCTGCGAGTGTCCATGGGCGACGGAAGTTGCTTTCCATCAGGTGACCCGTTTGCTCGTTTGTCTCCTTATTTCATAAAAAAAAATAAGAGGACCACAGGACAAACGAACAAGTGACCTGGTGGAAAGCAACTACCGTCGCCCATGAACACTCGCAACATCAGAAGAACTGCAGATGCGTTACCTTATTAAGAATGCTCCAACCGGAGAATTAGCAGGTCGGATGTCTGTCAGTACGAATATCGACGTAACATTAAAATTAGATTCATATTAGCGCGCCTTGTACAGTGGCGGTTACGACGCTCGCCGCGTTCTTGATATGGCGAAAATGTATGAAAAAATTTGAGAAATTTTCTTATTTTTCTTATAACTGGAAAAGTTGTTTATTTTTATATATAATTTTTAGCGGACTTTATAGAGGACTAAATAAGCAACAATTTTTTTGTATATTTATTTTCCTCAGTTCAGTGTATTTAGATATTAAGTTACCTAATCAGACCCCATTTTTTCATATTTTGCGATTATTGTGATGGTTAAAACGTATTTTATGTGAAAATTTTGTATGCGGCTATAGAATTTTTATGGTACAGTCGTGGAGATGAATATATTATTATCTTTCATTTGAAACCAAAATATCCTAGCAGTTTGACTCCTAATTCTTTAATAGGGTACCGGAAAATTGCTGATATTTGTAATAGCGAGGGAATACGCTTTCTTCTTGAAGGTTTGCAGGTCGTATTGTATTATGCAATTTCGTATATTCTTATAATTAATTGCCCATGACAATCATGGACAATTTGATCTCAATATGGGCTAATGGCATGCCATAGGTAGCTTCACAATAATTATTATGGTGGTAATCATTGTCCATCAAGCTAGGTGATGCAGCCGGCTCTTTAAATACTACATACAAATACATTTTTGTCTCTTTTTAATCGGCAAACTTCAATGAAAGTAACTTGTTTAAGTAGTAGACTGAAAAGCAGCTGGCAGTCAAAATAAAACAAAACAAGAGAAAGAAATAATCGGCCAAGTGCGAGTCGGACTCGCGCACGAAGGGTTGCGTACCATTATAGAGCAAAATTAGGCCAAGAAATTGTGTTTTTAGGGTTCCGTAGCCAAAATGGCAAAAAAGGAACCCTTATAGATTCGTCATGTCTGTCTGTCTGTCTGTCTGTCTGTC
Organism: Plebejus argus; assembly: GCA_905404155.3. NCBI lineage: Eukaryota > Metazoa > Arthropoda > Insecta > Lepidoptera > Lycaenidae > Plebejus > Plebejus argus. Next base: position 4,580,960 of record FR989935.1, on the reverse strand, counting down.
TGTCTGTCTGTCCGTCCGTATGTCACAGGCACTTTTCTCCGAAACTATTAGAGCTATACTATTGAAACTTGGTAAGTAGATGTAGTCTGTGAACCGCATTAAGATTTTGATGCAAATATGGAAAAATTATTTAAAAATTTAGGGATCCCCATAGGTACAACTGAAACAAAAAAAAATTTCATCTAACCAATGCGTGTGGGGTATCTATGGATAAGTCTCCAAAAATCATACATACTGTTATAGCAGCAACAGATATACATAATCTGTGAAAATTTCAACTCTCTAGCTATTACCGTTCTTGAGTTAGAGCCTGGAGACAGACAGACGGACATACGGACAGACATCGAAGTCTTAGTAATAGGGTCCCGTTTTTACCCTTTGGTACGGAACCGTAACAACAAACAGCAATATATTGCTATATTAACATAAAATTATATTTGTATGGCAGTGCAATGCCAAAAAATAAATTTTAAAATAATATAAGGTTTGGTCATGTGAAGTTAAAAGCACTTGCTTGTAAGCATTGACTATAATTCCGCTAATATCATGCGGCACGAGTACACTATACTTTATTTTGTTGGTTAATTGGCTTATTAATCAAGAATTTCAGCACCATCCACCCTCCTATCAAACCATCAACAATAAACATGTGCCCATAGTCGCTGGACAGTACTCATTCACCGTTCGCCCCTCATTACTAATGCACGTAATTAGCTGTGTCCAACAAGGTGCCGGCGATATATTATAGCACGCTAAGTGCCCAGGGGCCAGGGGCACAGGGGCAAACGCTAACCCCGCGCGGTTCGTCTTCACTAGTGTCAATCGGACCCTTAATAGATTTACGGCGTGTCTCGATACTCGATAAACTAACTAGCACAGATTGATACAGAATACATTCAATAGATTAAGTGCGTTATGAGCATTGTGAATAATTGTTTCTTTTTTAATTTTATAAAAAGTTGACATCGCATGGGATAAAATCAGTAGATATGCTTATGTAGTTAAAATTATTATCATGATAGTTTTATTTCTGATTCAACGCGGTTCATTAAACTTTACCTTGCACTCATGTTATTATGACAGAGCTGATTAATCTATAACAGCTTCTGAACAAATGTGCCAAATTTCAAAAGTGTATGTATGTATGTATGTATGTTTTTATGTTTTTATGTTTGTTCACGCATATCTCCGGAACTACAAGTCCGATTTGAGTGATTATTTTTTCATTGTACTAGGTATTGTTCAACTTAGGGAATAGTGCAAGTTTCATCATTCTCAATTACGTACAATTTTGAAGTCGGTTTTATCTTTTTAAAATACAGTTATCTTATTAAAATACAGTTATTTTCTTGCTTCAAAAGAGGTACTCACTACTCACTGCGAGTGCTCACACACTCACACTCACAGTACTCAGTTTGATTTGTATGTTTTTCCAATAATGTGTTCCATAATATGAGTCTTTCTTTCACAAGCACATTCTGGTTATTATAAGAATGTAATAAGAAGAGTAGCCGTAATCTTTTTCATGGAAGTATTAGAGTTTAAGATCTTACAAGCATCAAACATAATCAAGTTATATGATCGAACATAACGCGGGGACGTATCGGCACGGCGCGGGGCCCCGCTCAGTGTAATGTCTAATGTAATCACGGCTAATGAGTCCGCCCCTGTTGACGAATGTTTGTTTGTTCCATTGTAAATGAATTTGTATCGATTTGTGATATTTTTTTGCAGTTTCGAATCAAAATCAAACTTTTTTTTGATCGGTATTGTACTTCACTGTTTTTGAACGTCGTGAGACGTGATGCCTAACACCGGTTAGCCCGCCGAGAAGACCCAATGAAGTATATAGTTGAATAAATTTAAAATGCCATTGCCTCTAATAAATGACAAATAAATCTTATAATTTTACTCAAACTTCTTGTAAATAAGCAGACAAGTCCAGATAGTATTCAAAAAGAGACCGTACATTCCCTTTTAAAAGGCCGCAAGCGCACCTGCGGTTCTTCTGATGTTGTTTTCCATCAGGTGACCCGTTTGCTCGTTTGCCTCCTTACCTAATTAAACAAAATCGATAGATCCTTACAAGGACACTGGCCGGGCGGTGTCAAAATTTTTGTGCGACTCAGATTCGTAAACTGACCGCGTGGTTATTGGTGAACGCTAAGCCTAAAACAGTTTTATTCAACACGATTTTAGGTCTACGTCGTAGCAATATGCTACGTGCTACGTGCTACGTATGAAGCTAAACGTAGCACAGCGTAGAGTCTCTACGAGCTAATGTACAACATACTGAGCGCGGCTTTGCGGCCATGAAAGTTGCCCATTTTTTTTTTTTATTAAAAGAAGGCAGGTCGCTGTAGCCCTGACGTCACTGCGACCCATAAGGATCTATTGTGACTCCTTCGCATTAGAGTATCATCCCCAGCCCAATACTGCTCATAAATTGAACGATGTGGTTGGGGTTGGTGTCACGAATTTCCTCAGTGGATGAGTATTCGTGGCGACCAAGATGCCTGTTTCTGCTCTGTAGTAGAGCAGGACAGTTGAGGAGAAGGTGAATAGGTGTCTCATCCTCCTCCTCACAGAATCTGCAAGTCGTTATGCTACAAATACCCATTCTGTTTAGGTGTTTGTTGAGCTTGCAGTGCCCAGTTAGGCTTCTGGTAAGAATTCTTAATTGGTTCCTACCCAAGGTGAGCACTAATTCTGATAGTTTCTTGTTGAAGCCAGGGATTAGTGCCTTGGAGTGTTCAAGGCCAGGGGTCTCAGCCCATTGCTTCCTGCTTAGACTGTGACCCCATTCCTTGAGCACTTGCTTTGTGGTACTGGGAGGTATACCACAGACTGGTTCCGGGCCATATATGAGACTCTCGGCCCCAAGCCTAGCCAGTTCGTCAGCGGTTTCATTGCCGGGGACGTTACTGTGGCCCGGGACCCATACTAGGCGGATGTTGTTGTTCCTGCCCAGCATGTTTAACGTCTCAATGCATTCCAGAACCAATTTAGAGGAAACTTCTGCGGCAGTCAGTGCTTTAAGTGCAGCTTGACTGTCGGAGAAGATAAAAACATTTTTATTGACTAGGGCCATCTCCAGGCTTTCTAGTGAGCAACCGAGAATAGCGAAGACCTCAGCCTGAAACACGGTTGCAAACTCACCCAAACAGGCGAATTTGCCTTTTGGTGGCCTGCCTCCGTAGAATCCGGCTCCCGCACGGTTGTCTTTCCTTGATCCATCCGTGAACCAAACTATATCGCTAGGGCGGACATCGGTTGGGATTTCTCTTTCCCAGTCCTCCCTGGAAGGTATAAATACCTGGTATTGCTTCGAAAAGCTATACACCTTAATCATGGCATCTGATGGCATGGCCATGACAGGTGATTCGCAGAGAGACTGTTCTAGCTGTCGAAATGGGGTGGAGTTGTCCATATTCTACCATATTACATCGTGCAAAATTATATATTGCAAAATGCACGAGGCCAGGAGCATGTTGTCATCATGCATGCATGCATGTTGTCATGTAATGCGTATATGTAGCTGTAGGCACAAATTTTTGAGAAGTAACTTATATTTTAGCGTTATGGCTATGGCAACGTAAATGAAAATATCACACAGAAGATCCGAAAACAACAATAAATTGAATTATCAACCGCATAGTACGTGATACACGACCGACTGAAGGACTGGCAATCAGCGCGCGCGTGCCCCTCGAATGCGGTAACACACACTATCACATACACGCACACACACAATCTCAGTATGTGTGATGTAGATAGCAGATAAACGCGTGTGCTGTAGTGTTGTATGTGTGTCTGTTTGTCCAGCGTCCGTCCCCCGAGCGGTGCATGGAGATGTCGCAATTTGCATGCAGTTCTGGTAAACGGGATTTAAAGTTGAATCAAATAATTTAATTTACTAAACAAGCAACGTCTAAATGAAAAAAAAGATGTGATATTAACAAGTTCAATTTTGTTGATCCAGATTCAATTGTAAATAGTACCACACAACAAAGAATACAATTATTTTCTTTTCACAAAAGTCGAAATTGGATCTTAACGTAAAATCTAATTCTGGTTCCTGTATAAGGTGTATCCTAATCTCGATTTGATTATTTGGTTGTAATGACGACTGTTCGCGTACGATGACATGACCTGACACCGGATCGGACCGGACGGATGACTGGACGAGAAAGCCTGAAACTCAAACTTAGATTCAAAGTCCGAGAATTGGCCCCAAAATTTTAGTTTGTTTTACTGAACAAATAATTTTATTGCAGGTGTGGTTCCAAAACAGACGAGCTAAATGCCGGAAACACGAGAGTCAAATGCATAAAGGTAAGTAAATATTAAAAATTTGAAATTACTATCCATAGTGTACTTATTTAATGTTCTACAAAAATATATAGATATTTTGTCTGGTAAAGCAGTAAGATATGTAGGGCAGCATAGAGCTTTCCTTTATTTTTGATTTGACATTACCTGTATGTTTATATTGTATACCTGACATTTTTTTAGAAACATAATATGCCAAAAATAGTTGTAAAAAGTGACAGTTAGAAAGTCCAAAGTCGGAGGTTCATTGCATAAGTAGAAGAAGAAAGATTTCCGACCACGCGAGGTACTTGGTCAGCCCCAAGTCTTTCTTAGCTATCAGCTGAATAACAGCAACATACAAAACTTCGATAGCACGATTTAGGATTGTGACGCAATTGGTCCACCGCTACTCAAAACGAGAATATCTCACAAACAAAAACGCACGCAGTCATAACTATCACATATCTATTGTCATCATGAAGCCGCAAAGAGCAACAAAATGAACATTTACAAATGATTCGACCCTCCGTCCCCTACGTCCCCCCCGTCCCCTTCGTCCCCTCTGCAGCTCTGTCGACAATGAATGTAAATAACTATGGTAATGAAAACAAATGCTCGCGCAATCACAGTTTAGCGCGAATTACAATGTTATGAATTGATTTTAATGCGTCTTGTTTTATAATTCTAGACCATTATAAAGGGGAAAGATTATTTTCTTACTTTGCGCTAAATATTGGCACTAACTGTGATTTCTGAGACCGACTGATTAAGTAAGCCATAAGACTTGATAGATTGTTTTTGTGAATAGAAAATTCTGATGATCTGACGATTCCTGCAAGACTTATTATGAAACTTGAAGGTTTTAATGAAAGATCCAATAAATTATTATGGGTTAACTTTCTCAGGCTACTAAGAAATGATATTATTATATTTCTTAATTATTATTTCATGCAAGACATTTGTTAAAAATAAAATATAAGATTTAAATAATTGAAAGTATTTGAATCGGCACGATACGAGTAACTTTCTTGGTTAGTGTTACATACCACTAGATGGTTTGACCGTTATTACACTTTATAATATAATAAAGTCTTTATTGTACCCTAAATAAACTGTTTTACACTTTAGAAATATATTAAAATAATAGTAAGAGCTAAAATATATAGACATATTACGTATTCTCCATCAGTCCGGGTAACTCGATTACTCCTCCCGCCGGCGCCCGTCCGACTCTAACAGTTTTTTAATTCGACCATAACTCAGACGGATGAATAATTAAAGCGGCGGGTCGAAACGGGATTCGCGGGTTGAGGATCGGGGCCTGGCATCCCGGGAATTCCCGAAAAAACGGCCAAATACACGTGCAATGGCCGAAACGATAAATTTACGGAATGGCGCAACGCACTTAGGCGATGCACCGTGGCTTTTTATTATCGATATAAAATCTTACAAATTATTTATGAGCAACTTTATGCGCTCTATAGTCCTTCGTTTTTAATTTATGTAGAATTAATTGTGACTAGATCCGAAAATCTCGGATTTCATTCTATTATTGTTATTGTTGTCATTGCGCAAACAATTTGGTTTACATATTACACTATGCTATATTTCTTACAAGCATTGTAATACAGAGTCGTGGAAAAATGTCTCTTTTGGCCGATTTTTGGTTAGTTTATTTATTCACTAGCACTTTTGATTGCCCACTGTTACAACGTTAACGAATCACGACTCTGTTGAATAGATAAAATCTTATCAAAAAATCTCAGAAACCGGGCAAAAAGGAACGTCATGCGTCCAGAGGAACTTGACACGGAGATAAATAAATAAATGGTTAATAGATGATTGCGGCGGCACGTCCCCGCTCATAAGAGCTCGTCAGCAAAGTAAAGATGACGGGCGCGGGGGGAGCGGGTATCGCGCGATTGCCGACCGCTAAATAGAGCGTAAAGCGGAAAAAAGCCGCTCTCCGGAATCGAATAAAATGATTCCCCGCGGGAGCCATTCGGACGCAATCCCGCCGTCCCCTGCTAAATGTCTTATTAACTTATGTGCCCCCTCGCCCCGCGCCAGGGGGAACGCGAGAACAATCATGTAGAGTGAAATGAAACGGTTATTTGTTGTGTTTTCCCTCCGACTTGGCGATAAGCGGCTCCTAATGTTGATGCTTGAGCGATGTGATGAAAGAGTTTCAATATCACGTCATTATCTTAAGTCATGTCTCATGAGCAATTGGTAGATTTGGTGTGGGAGAACATTTTTTGGTTACTAAAAAACTATTAAACGTCCTGTCAAAGATGTTTTTCCAATAACAATCATGAGAATTCATACATTTTAACTTTCATAAAGTACAGTTAATACCTAATTGAGGACAAAAAGAATTTACCATAAATTCTTTGAAAGCACAAATTGAATTTACCGATTCATCGTCTCGATTTCGGGGGCCATAAAATTTTCGTAATAAATTTTCATAAAATTAAATATTCATTTTTAATGAAGAAAAGAATCCCCGCCGTAGGAATAACAATCGTCTCAATGCACGAAAAAAATGAAAATCTCGCCTAATTGTTCCCCTGCTCGTGAAATTGTAAAGTTCTCGTCGCGAGGGTGGCCGTGTTTTATTACGCAGAAACCGCTGTAAAGATGTTCGAACACTTTAAACCGGGGATGCCCCGCTCGCCTTGTAATTCGATTAAATTAAACAACTCGGAGTTAATCAAATAAATGCACGGCGGTCGCGGGGGCGGCGAGGGGGCGGAGACAGGGGATCCCGCGCCGGACCAGCGCCCGCTCGTATTTATGTCGGCACTTCTCGAAAGTAATTCGGTGTCAAATATGGAAATAACTCATACACACGGGGAGCATCCATTTTGATAATGTCGACGGGCAACCGGCGGCGTGATTTACCGCTCACTCCGCCCCCGCCCACTGCGCCCGGCTCCAAATTAATATTGTATCATTGCGATATCATATCCAACATATAGCGCTAGTGGAGTGATATTTTGAACATTCCACCTCTAACATTCGACTTTCGAGGATGATTTAATATGTTAAGCGAAAAACTACACACATTTCAAAATCAACTGTAAGCTTTTACCCTTTTGTGACAAGCTTGCTAAAAATTACTAAATAATTTCTAAAAAACACATAAGACATCCAATTGCTATGTCCACACTGTGCCTTTTTCTATTCATTAAGGGCATGCATCATAGCGCAGTCAACAGAGCACGTGAGGCATGCTCGCGACGCATGCCCTCTGACCATATCCAAAACTTTCGTTTTGATCTTTAATGACAATATTGGCATTGCGTTCGTCGACATATTCAATTATTGAATGCGCCAATATGAAAGTTGAATGTCAAAAGATAATCAAAATTGAAGATGAAAGCTGTTGACATACTAGCTATTAGTTATGTCCACATTGTGCACTTATTAATGAACAAAAAAAGGCACAGTGTGGACATACTTGATACTACATAGCTAATAAGCACTACAAAACAACCCTTTGCCTCAAAATAAGAAACCTACCTTTATAAGGCGTCTTTATTTCGCAAAAGCGTTAATTTATTAATAGCTGATCCGGCCCCGGGCTATAAACAACGGATCTCACTTAATTTACGAGCAAATTATGCTTTACTTAAATATCAATTTAATTAAGTGGAGTTTGGTTCGTTGGGTGGTGGGTAAAGAAAGATTTGGCGCTCGTTTGTAACTGTCATTCTGACGTTGAACGCCGTTTGATGGTCCGTTTCCCTCACAAGTCACAAGTACTCATACTCACTAGACGATTTTGTACAATTTCCGAGCTATTTGGTTTGCTTGAGGTATTATTGTACTTTAGTGTTTGGATATTTTTAGTTCTTGGGGTTTCTGTTGTTATTCTAACTAATCCTATCATTGCAGCAAAACTCCCAAGCTATATAAAAACAAATTACACATACACCTGCAAACAACTTAATATTGTTATAAATTTTATATAAGTACTAGCGACCCGCCCCGGCTTCGCATGGGTATAAAATATATAGCCACTGAAAAAATTATTATAAAATCGATTCAGTAGTTTTATGTTACACATCTACGTATTCACCCCCTTTGAACAGTGACTCCATATTATGGTACTTACTAATCTAATTTCTTGAACAATCACAATTGCGTATTGGTATTGCCTCTTAATATTTTTTCTAGTTTAAGTTACAACTTTTAGGGCTCTATAAGCTCTATAACCACCTCGCTCGGTCGGAAGATCTTCCTTTGGGCCTCCACTATTATTCCCACACAGTCATGTGCATGTCTAGGTATGCTGGTAGGCGGCGGCGGCACCCCGCTGGAGCCGTGTCGCGTCGCGCCGTACGTGTCGGTACCGCGCCTCGCCGCGCCGCCGCGCCCGCCGCCGCTCCCACTCCCGCCGCAACCCACCGCCTTCGCGCCGTTCGACTCCGCTTTGCTCTCCGCTGCTGCGCATCAGGTTATTATGTTATATTATTTTTTTCAAAGTTAAGCTGCTTTTTGTGTTGGTCTAGGTGGCAATATGCAGGTACCTTTCGCATCATTGCGATATTTGTCCACTCTAAACAATAACTTATGGTTTTCTAGTGTTTATTGTATTCTAGTACAAAAGTTTCAATTTTAAGTTATAACTCAACTAAATTAACGACAGTATAAACACAAAACTGCACTTTTTATCAAATTTAAACGCCTTATCGCTATCTGTGGGACCGAATCCTTACTGCTAACAATTTGCAGTACGCGAGCGCCGCCGCCGCCGCCGCGGCCGCGCTGTGTCCGCCGTACGCGGGTCTGGCGGCGCTGGCCGCGCGCTGCCGCTCCTCCTCGATCGCCGACCTGCGGCTGAAGGCGCGACGTCACGCCGCTGCGCTCGCCGCCGCGCGCGACCCGCCCGCGCCCGCTCCCGCCTCCGCGCCCGCGCCCGCCGACACATAGCCGCACTACTAGCTCACGTGTTATAAAGGCCCTTTTCTATTACCAGTGGCGCTGTAATGTTTGCAGTTAATATCACCTGCCATAATGTAATCGACTGGTAAAGCTACCCTTTTTAGTAAGAGATGGTCCTTAGTTTTGAACATCTGGTAGCTTTTGGAACGTTGATGTTTTTGGTTAACGGAAGTTATGATCGGACCAATGACATATAAAAATTAACTGTGATAAGTGTTTGTGGACAAGCTTGAAACGATCTCATCGAGTAACGCTGTACCTATTCATGTGACGTAATATAAGTATTGATTTGGTTTCTAAAGTTACTATGTCGTAGATGTAAGTAAGATATTACGAGGACTTTGTAAATATTAAAATTTATTTAAAAAGTATTCCTAGAACTTCTATAGCTGTGTCCTAATATATAATTAAAATTTGTTGTTGTTTTCTTCAGTATAGTGTACTTGTAAATATCCTCGAAAATATTTTAATATTTTTGCTACAGGTTGTAAAAAAATACTAAGTTATTGCTTCACCGACTAAAATTATTTGGTTTGGAAAAAAAATTACTTATTTCAATCATCCAATATTTTAACTTTATTTACTTCATAGTTCATGTTATGTTTGACAACATATCGAATGAAATATTCTCTGTCCATCTAAATACAATAACAAATATATTTTTTAATTTCATACTTAAAATCTCCTGTGGTTTAGGTTTTGGTATATTTTATATGGTTACGGTCTACGAGCAAGCTACGGTCTACGAGGTACGTAGCAATGCTACGAGTGCTACGACCGCTACGTGCTACGTTGCGTAGCACTATGATGCATCCACGGTCTACGCCGTAACCGTAGTACATTACGGCGGTGGCGGCGCGGGCGGCGACAATCAATTGTGAAGAATGGAATAAAATTCACTTAGTAGCACTATACGTTTATTCTGACTGGCAGAGCTTCCGCCTTAGAAGATTATTCAGTAACAAATGTGTCGGTTTACAGAAAGTCCTGCTATTTTATACTTAACAAAAACAATAACGAACCAACCGTCATTTTAAAACATCACAATACAGAACATCCGGAATTACGAACAAATACAAATCAGCAGTATAAATTCAAATTAACTTAAATATTATATGAGTATTAAATTCAATAAATTATCATGTATCTAAATATAACAATTAAATTATATTCTTAATTTAATAAATTATATGAGTACAGATATGGATGTGACGTAATTGGTAATTTAATCACTAGCGTTGAAAATAACTAGTATTTAACGATATTATTAATTAAAAATATGATCAAATAAAATAAATAATAATCGAGTAATAGTAATTCGTAAATCAAGTAGAAAATAATAATGTGGATCCGGAAGTAGCATCACTGGTGAGCCTGTGGGCGGCTGGTGGTCGCTAACATTCGGCCATCCTGCTGCAGCCGTGTCCCACGGCTCTCGACTCCACCGTTAGTTACCTGAAAAAAAAAGAAAAGACTGCACAGTATATCTATTCTAAAGAGTAGGTTCAGTAAGGAATTATAATATTAGTTTCACTGACAAGTCACACAGACATTATGTATATTGGGACACCAATTGAAGGTTTTCATCGTCTAGTAGTCACATAGACATCAGTCACATATACACCAGTCACATAGACACCAGTCGCGTAGACACCAGTCACATAGATACCAGTCACATAGACATCAGTCACATAGACATCAGTCACATAGACATCAGTCACATTACACATATACACCAGTCACATAGACACCAGTCACATAGACACCAGTCACATAGACACCAGTCACATAGACACCAGTCACATAGACACCAGTCACATAGACACCAGTCGCGTAGACACCAGTCACATAGACACCAGTCATATAGACACCAGTCGCGTAAACACCAGTCGCGTAAACACCAGTCGCGTAAACATCAGTCACACAGACATCTGCAGTCACACATACATTAGTCACACCACAGTCACACAGACTTATATTGTTAATGAGTAGGTCACGCAGACAAAACAAAAAAAAAATGTTTATACTATCACACAGACGAATTTTTTATATATATTTTAAACTACAGTATTCAATAACTTGATTTCAGCAGCAATTGAAAAATTCAAAGCAACCATCAGTACATAATATTGTTTATTGTACTTAATCACTAAATAATAGCTATCAATTAATTATATAATCTTAGACAATTTAGCCTTCGAGTAAATCTATTAGATCGTCTCTATCTACTTCTCTGTCACTACCGGAAGAGCTATCAGCATCAGAAATAACAGATTTGTAAGGTCTTAACGCTTCGCCTCGAACTACTGCATCAAACTTCTTATAACCCTTCATTCCTTTTACACTACAAATTGTATAACGATCAATATTAGGTTCTGCTTTAATAATCTTATATGGACCGGTGTATGGACTTTTTAATTTTTGCGAAACTTTCGAATGAACATCTTTTGTAGCTCCTCCCTTCCATAATACTAATTGTCCTATCGAGTACTTATTACATTTTTTTCGAGATTTGTCGAACTGTTTCTTCATAATTGTCATGTTTCGATCGATATGTAATTTAGCCGTCTGCCGCCTACTAAGCAAACTGTCATCTCGAGATGTTTCGTCATTTAATTGATCTAAAGGATAAGCTGGTAACCGAGAGTTTTCGTGACCGAACATTAATTTGAATGGGCAAAATTTGGTACTAGAATTTGGAGTATTATTTATTCCCCACACAATATCTGTAAGTTTATCATCCCAAGTGTTTTCACTATCAGACATGGTATTAAGTCCATCTAAAATAGTTCTATTTATTCGTTCTACCTGACCATTGGACCTAGGACTTGCTATAGCGTTAAGTATATGCTTAAACTGAAATTCTTGGGCAAATTCTTTAAAATAACGACTAGTGAATGCTTTACCTCGGTCACTAATTACTCTATTAGGGTGACCAAAAAGATTAAAGATATCTTTTAGGTGTTTTATTGTTTCCACAGAACTACAATTTTTAACAGCTCTTGCAAATACGAATTTTGTAAAAGAGTCTATAATAACGAGAACGTAAGTATTGCCCTTTCTTGTTCTAACAAACGGACCCAAGTGGTCAGCGTGTAGAGTATGCATAGGTATATTTATTTTGTCGATCGGAAATAATTCTCCTTGTTTTTTACCGTACTCAGATTTGCCGTAGGCACACTGTAAGCACGATTTAATATATTTTCTAATAAAACGAGTCATATTTGGAAACCAGAATTGAGTTTTTATAATTTTTTCACACCTGTCAAAACCCGGATGCCCTATTTGGTCGTGGTATTTTAATAAAAGCCCATATTTAGCTAGCTTTGGAATTACGAATCTATCACCATGGACAGTCTTCCTATATAGTTTGTTATCTTTGACCACAAAATTGTTTCTTAAATCAGGATTAGGACTACAATCATGTAATTGCCTCAATATATGCTGGATATTATCATCTTGCAACTGAAGTGTAACTAACCAATCGGATTCATCAATTTGAAATATAGATTCTGCAAGGGGGTTTCTACTAAGCGCATCTACGTGTTTCATTTTTTCTCCTGGTCTGTATTCTATTTGTAAATCAAAGTCCTGAATAGTAAGCCACCATCTAGCTATGCGCGGAACGAGATCTTTCTTTACTAACGTAGTACGTAAAGCAGCACAATCAGTCACAACTTTTACTTGTATTCCAATTAAATAAATCCTAAAACGTTTTAACGATTCTACCACGGCCAGAGTTTCGAGTTCATAACTATGGTAGAATTGTTCTTCTTTTGACGTAACTCTACTAAAATATGCAATTGGCTTAATAAACCCATCTGTCTGATACTGCATTAGTATGCCACCTAAGCCTAACTTACTCGCGTCAGTGTGCAACTCTGTATTTGCTTTACTATCATATATAGCAAGGACGGGTCTCTCGGTTAATCTCATTTTTAATGTTTGAAACGCGCTTTCTTGTTCAGGTCCCCAGGACCATTCTACAACTTTCTTTGTGAGTTTAGTTAAGGGAAAGGCTATTTCGGCAAAACCGCGAATAAATTTCCTAAAATAAGAAGTCAACCCAATAAATTGTCTTATCTCATGTACGTTCTTAGGTCGTGGATATTCTGTAACGCAATTAATTTTATTTTGACCAGGCCGAATTGTACCAGCCGAAATTTCGTGACCTAAATAATTAACACTCGTTTTAAGAAAAGAACATTTTTTTAAATTTAGTTTTAAATTAGCTTTTTCCAAAAGTCCTAAAACGCGACCTAATAAGGTTATTCCAGCTTCTATGCTGACTGTTGGTAGCATGACATCGTCTAAATATGTACTTACATCGTTTGTGACGTCATTAAGGGCACGTTTTATTAGTCGAGAGAAAACCGCAGGGGCATTAGCTAAACCAAAAGGCATTTTAAGAAACTCATACTGACCGGAAGGAGTTACAAAAGCAGTTTTATGAACAGAATCTTCTGAAATTTTTACTTGGTAGTAACCTTGGGCCAAATCTAGGGTCGTAAAATAGCGTTTCCCTGCTAATTTAGCGACTTGGTCCTCTATGTGTGGCAAAGGGTAACGATCTTTAATGGTCTGAGAATTTAGTGCCCTGTAATCTATGCAAAGTCTGTAGTCTCCATCCTTTTTTTTCACTAACACCACTGGACTTGCATATTCTGACATTGACTCGCGTACTATACCGGCGTCAATTAGATCCTGCACCTTAGACATAACAATTTGATTTTCTTTATGGGATAGCCTGTATGGTTTAAAATGTACTGGTCTATCAGTTGTTGTCCGAATATGCATTTCCGTAAGATCAGTACAACCTAAATCTTTAGAATCTTTTGCAAAAAGGTACTCGTATTTATTTAGTAATGAAATTAATTTATCAAGATCCTCTTTTTTTAAATCACCTACATTTATTTCGCCTAAGTCAGTTAAATGTGTGTTATTAGTCTCAGCAGAAAAATCAATGGTCATAACGTTTTGAGTTATTTGGTTGGATATAGTGGTTATCATGACTGCACGTGCAATAAGTCTGTGAGCCGAAAAGCTTATAGGCTCTTCACCGAAATTAATGAATTTTAAATATCCTTCAATGCAGATAACTCCTCCAGGAATAGCGTAACTTGTTTTACCTATTTCTACGTACACTGAGTTTGTTAAAAAGTACAAATCTTCATTTGATTCATAATCTACGAAAACGTTTAACAATTTGACGCTCCGAGGCGGTACAATTACATCGCATTTTAAGAACACGTTATATTTAGAATCAAAATCATCATTATTTAATTTAATATCACGAAGTATATCGTACGATTCATGAGTTGCTATAAATTTGACAGAGTTCGATGTAGTAACAAGACTAACACCTATTTGATTAATCATGGATTGCCCAATTATTAACTCTATATCACACATATTACAGTTAGTTACTTCGACGTCTCCTTTCAAATATAAATTATCTATATATATTTTAATGTGTGACCTGCCTAATGACTGAGTATGAGCTCCTCCAAAACCTTTCATTACTACATTAGACGGTAATATTTGAAGCTCCAGTTCTTTGGCTTTCTTTAAACTTAAAACATTTAATTTGCTGCCTGTATCAATATAAACAACTAAACTCGAGGTACCAACAAATGCGAGGCGCTTGTAAATACTCAAGATCTTGTCATTTAAATTAAGCATCAGTAAACTCACCGGAGTCGGCTGCCCCTGTTGTCGCGATGTTCCCGGCGTGGCGGCCAGCCAGCAGCTTGCCGAAGTGTGGCCGTTCCGTTGGCAGATGTCACACCGTTGTTGTGCTCGACAATCACGTGCCTCGTGTCCGATGCGCCGGCAGATGTAGCACCGTTTCACTCCAGAGCGTCGTAGAGCAGCCGTAGAGTTCTCTTCCGCGATACCCCTCCGCCACGATGATTTCCGGGAGGTTAAAGATGAGGTATTATCTCTATTATAATTTTCTAGAGAGGATAGGTATCCAAAATACAACATTTCTGGTTTCTTGCACTTATATGCTTTTGCATTAGCACGCAATTCTACTGGAAGCCCTCTTATTATGCAAGAAATTGCATCTTCACCACTGATGTTACATTTTCGTAGCAGTGATAGCTTGTCGTGATAATAACGGGTCATCGTTTCAGACTCCTCCTTTCTTCTAGCGATCATAGTGCTTAATTTATCCACAAAGTCGACTGAACGCGGAAATGCAATCTCTAGAGCTCGTTTCCATCCATTCCAATCAAGACTGTAATCGTCGAGCTCATCGTACCATCGTCTGGCTGAACCTCGTAGACGAAGCTGCATAACGAATTGTCTCTGCACCGAATCCCAACCGTAGACATCGCCGAGTTGGTCAATTTTATGCAGCCAGCTGGTGACATTGGCTGTGCCATCTTCTGGCCGAAATTTGGGGATAATTTCAGCATCAGCATGAGTCACTCGGGTCGTTTTCTTCTTTAAAGGTGTAGAGCTTTTCGTGGATTCATCAGAAAAAAAAATTTCATCACTTGCTGACCTTTCTCGTTTCCTATTTCCAAGTCCGGCTGCGTAGGGTCCCGACATCTTGTCCACAATCCCACTTCTGAGATGTGAAGAATGGAATAAAATTCACTTAGTAGCACTATACGTTTATTCTGACTGGCAGAGCTTCCGCCTTAGAAGATTATTCAGTAACAAATGTGTCGGTTTACAGAAAGTCCTGCTATTTTATACTTAACAAAAACAATAACGAACCAACCGTCATTTTAAAACATCACAATACAGAACATCCGGAATTACGAACAAATACAAATCAGCAGTATAAATTCAAATTAACTTAAATATTATATGAGTATTAAATTCAATAAATTATCATGTATCTAAATATAACAATTAAATTATATTCTTAATTTAATAAATTATATGAGTACAGATATGGATGTGACGTAATTGGTAATTTAATCACTAGCGTTGAAAATAACTAGTATTTAACGATATTATTAATTAAAAATATGATCAAATAAAATAAATAATAATCGAGTAATAGTAATTCGTAAATCAAGTAGAAAATAATAATGTGGATCCGGAAGTAGCATCACTGGTGAGCCTGTGGGCGGCTGGTGGTCGCTAACACAATATAATAATAATTATTATTATTATGACAACGTGTGAACGTAGGTGAACCGGCTTGTATTGTTTTAAATATTGTTTAAGATGCCGACGGCAACAATGGAAAATTTATAATTTAAACTTCAATTATATTTTATATTTCTCTATAAAGTTACATCAGCCATCGACCGTGCATTTTTATTAGTCAAAAATAATTTATATCAAAATTAGCGACTTAAGTTGCAAAAACAAAGTAACCAAAAATTTTAGGCGAAGGCGAGATCACTACGAATTCATCTTCTCAATTATTATTATCTTTAACTTCACGAAGGCCACTGGTAAAGTCCCGGCGGGCCGCATACGGCCGCAGGTTGAGTATAGCTGATCTAAACTATCACCTGACTAAAGTGCACATTCGACATCGATCATCATTCATCAGCAATCATAGACAAATACAAATAGTCACTTTATAATCGTAAAATATTGTCCAACGTAGAGACTAGAGGCCACATATTGCATCCTACACCAACATTTAAATTACCGCACGCAAGCGGGGGCCGGTGTTTGCACAAGATGTTATAAAGCGTCCCCGCCCCTCCCCCCGCCCAATTACGTCCCCGCTGCTGATTGGACGTAATCCTGTTAGCAGAAACAAACAGCGCCCCGTCTCGGCAAACACGCCCGTCTAGGCTGTGAACGTGTTAGGTAAACAAAAATAATAATCGTGTGCATTGAGGATGGGAAATTCGCTTGACGATGAAAATCACGTGTAGTTCAAAACAGCTCAATAATCTGGAAATCGCCGTTTAATAAGTTGATTGTAACGAAGTATGGTGGCCAAAAAGACGTAGGTATATCTAATTCTTATGGCGTAATGCGTAGGAGAATGAAAGTTACTGATAAAAACATGTTTTCAGGGCAGACATTGTACAGGGGGTTATCTTTCAATCGAGTCGCCTATTAGCCCATTTATAGCAAAGGATTGTGGAACCGGCTAGATTGTACTTTCACTGTAAAACTTTTTACTTAAGTTTTTTCCTACAATTTACGGTAGAAGTAGGTATAAGTAAAAAATAAAAAAATTCAAGGTTTGAAAAAACTAAAGTGTGAATAGTGAGTTAGATCAAAATATTATATAATTTGGATATTTTGTAACTTAAAGAGAACGCCGAAAGCTCCTCAGACATTGAATGGCCATTAAGATTTAAGTCCAATTTTACGAAGTTGCAAAACTTTAATGCGTTAGTTTTACGCTTACTACTTAATATCACGCTTCATTTAAATTGAAGGCGCGCGACGTTCAATATTAACCCTAGACGGTTAATAATATTACGCAATACGTGATAATGGCAGTAAAATTGCTCGTATGTTTTTTGACAAAAACCAGCAGCAAGTAGCACAATAATTGCACATATTACCT
This sequence comes from Plebejus argus, assembly GCA_905404155.3. Taxonomy (NCBI): domain Eukaryota; kingdom Metazoa; phylum Arthropoda; class Insecta; order Lepidoptera; family Lycaenidae; genus Plebejus; species Plebejus argus. The sequence goes on along the minus strand of FR989935.1, from coordinate 4,563,193 downwards.
ACTTTTTGTCAGTTAAGTTGTGGATATGTTACGGCTAAAGGTAGGTGTGAAGCACAGAGATCAAATATGTCTGTGGCATAGACTTATAATATACATGGTCTGTGGTGTGAAGTGTGAACATAAACTTAAGATTAGCCGGCTAAACTTAGGTTTATCTTCGGGAAGCAGCTAAAGTTCGATAACATGTTAGTTTGCGTCGTGATATTCCAGTGATATTCCATTTTTTGCCGGTTAACGTGCACATTAACCGAAACGAAACGGCTAAAAATGTATTCGATGGGCGCGCGGGGCTTGAGGTGGCGGTGAAACTAACATTAACACCTCGTCGAAGATAAACCTAGGTTTAGCCGGCTAATCTTAAGTATAAGTTCACACCTACCTTTAGCCGTAACAGATATATTATTATCAACAACCCTCATAATAATCATATCCCGCGTCGTGCGGCACACAGTGTTTTAGAAACTCCCAAAACCGGACATGAGTCATGCATTATCTCAGTGTAAAAATAGATACAGTGGTCCAACGCCTTTGAAGTCGCGCGAAATGCCGCTTTTGTGTCATTGCTTCAGGGTTGTCACAATAATGTGTTTTATTAAAATCTGTTTTACATATTTTTGTGTATTCGTAGTATGTGTATGTAGAGTACTAGGAATAAAACAAAAAACATATATAGAAGTATTAATAAAGAGTTAAAAATACAAATGCGTATACGCAAGCTATGTATCGCATGCACTGATCTCTAACGCTGGATAGCTGTCCTTTGAAATGACAGCTAATTTTTGTGCCTATTTGAAGTGGAATCAGCGCCCCTATTATTCGGGTAGAGAACTAAATCTGACGTAAAAATGACGTTTGAAAGCCGCCATATTGGCGCTGATAGCAGTAGTGAGTTGAGTGAGAGTATTAGGAACTAATACTAGTGATGACAACTGTTGTTATTGGTTGTGGTTACGTCAAATTTAGTTCTCTACCCGAATAATGGGGGCGCTGATTCCGCTTCAAATAGGCACAAAAAGCAGGTCTGTATCAGCAATCCAGCGTACTTGTATAGAGATCAGTGGATCAGTGTCTTCACAGTTGTCACTTTTCTTTCTCTTCGTTTTTGGCAACTTGACACAAAGTATGTGTATGTTGTGCCACAGACAAGGTAAAAAGGTAAGGAATATGGCGGGAAAACAGTATTCCTCCTATAATAATTTTCAGCAACGTTTTCATGTAATATCGATTATCGTCAGGTCATTTAGTCTAGTCAAAGTCTAAGTAAAAGTCAATACAGTCAAGGAGTCATCAGTCAAGTCGGTCGTTTCAGTAAAGTGGTAGACGCTTTACTGAAACTTTCAATGGAGTTTTGGAGGGAACACAAAATCGCACGTTTCTGGATAATGCATCACTTTCCTACACTTGTGCACGATAACGAATATCTAATGGTTAATATTCTACCAATATTACACATTAAAAACCCAACTTAACACAATTTTAGGAAAATAATACAAAATCACAACATCACTCTTTCACATTCCCGGCAAAACTCCCAGTTGTCACTTGTCAAAACAAATACAAAGTCTTGTTGACAAGGATTCGATTTTCGGGAGTGGCGGGAAAAGTTGAAAATTTTTTCAGCACTGAAAATTTAATTTGATTATTATTGTAAAAAGTTGTATAATTGTAGAATATTGGTCGTATTGTATATATTTTTTAATTGTATATAATTATTTCTTCGTTCTGTTGGTAAGTTTTTTAATTATATAAAAGTCCCTTCACGGGACCAGGCGCGCCGCGATGTCTCAGCGGCCGTCCAAACGGAAGAAGAAGAGACTAATATCGTCTAGTCCGGTGGATGATCAGGCTGAGTCGAGTAGCTCTGAACAGTCTGAGCCCACAGAGGAATCCAACAAATATGCTCCTTATAGAGTCAACGATTACAGCCGTCGCTATCCAGAGGACAGCGCAGCTGGATTTGAATTTGTAGTTTTTGTGGAAAGCACAGGTGAAACTTCTATTGGTACTCGCGACCTCATGGGTTTAAGTCGTATTTTCCAACAATCGATTAAGGGAATATCCTTCTTGAGAAAAATTAATAAATTCAAAGTTGGAGTCTATTTTAATCGGCCGAACTTAGCTAACGCATTTCTTGAAAATACAACTTTTTTACGAGACCAAAATTTAAAAGCAAGCATTCCAGCTGGTAGCACGGAGTTGACTGGTGTCATCAACTCCGTACCGACCGAAATGTCCAATCAAAAAATTTATAAAGCAATTTCGAGTAGTACAAAAAGGGTAATATGTGTACGTAGAATAATGAGAAAAGCTAAGGTTAACAACAGCTTTGTGCTGCAACCAACACAATCAGTGGCAATTACTTTTTCGTGCTCTACATCATTGCCTGAATATGTTTTAATAAATATGTGGCGATTTCCTGTTACGACATATATTCCACCAGTGAAACAGTGTTATAAATGTTTAAGATACGGACATTTAGCAAAGTTTTGTAAGAATGCAGAGCGTTGCTCGATCTGTGCCGAGGCTCACAATTATAAAAATTGTACCCAAAGCCCAGATAAAGCTGTTTGCGTACATTGCAAAGGTAGCCATTTATCTATATCTGGAGAATGTAGAGTTAAAAAAATGAAAATAGAAGAAAATAAAAAAAAGTATACAACTACATCATATGCAGACCTTTTTAATAATAAATTACAAAATTTCCCTTCATTAAATGAAAACACAAATAGTAAAGACTTATTAAATGTACTTCTCTCAAATAAAAACGCACTTACATTACTCACAGAATGTTTAATTAAAGCTATTACTCTGAACAAGACTCAAAATGCAAGCATAAACTCACAGCTTCTTTCAGAAACAATAAAAGAAACTATAAAAGAAAAAAATAATAATCTTTCACATTCTCTGCCCAAGTAAATATTATGCAATGGAACAGTCAAAGCTTGCCAAGTAATAAATATGAACTACAAAAATTTTTATTAGATAATTCCATCCACATTTGTATAATTAGTGAAACGTGGCTCAAACCACATATCACATTTAACATGAAAGGATACTCTATTGTGAGAAATGACTGTGGTAATAATCATAATGGAGTAGCCATATTAATTCATAACACTATAGTCTATAACAAAATTAATACATTTTATGATGATTCTTTACAAAATATTGTTGTTCAGATTCAAATTTTTCAGAAACAAATTTCGATTGTAAGTTTTTACAGCCCAGGAAGCTGTACTCCTGAATTTAATAAGAAAAAATTTAATGATTTAATACAGACTATTCCGAAACCGATATTTTTTGCTGGAGACTTTAACGCGCATCATACTTTATGGGGTTGCGGCAAAGTTGACGCGCGAGGGAGAGATATTGTAGATGTCGCTGATGAGAATGATTTGGTTCTCTTGAATGATGGACGTCCAACCACTGTAGGGTCGCATAGATGGAAGCCAAATGCACTAGATCTGACTTTTGTTTCGGCGTCGTTAGCGTTATTTTGTGAATGGCAAGTTTCTTCGGACTCATTAGGTAGTTATCATTTACCAACTCTGACAACATTGAATCTTTCTCCATCATTCTCTTCCCATAGTAACTTGTCACAGACATTTGAAAGTTTTCCTCTTCACACGAATCTGAAAACAGTAAATTGGGATTTGTATGAAAAAACTGTTAATCAGAAACTAAAAAATTTTCAAATTGAAACATGCGATTTAATCGACAGTTATAATAGATTCTGTGCGCTTATAATTCAAACTGTTGATAAATGTGGCACATTTGTCAACGGTTTGAATAAGCCTAAGTTCTGCACCCCAACTGCTAATTCTGTTTCTCAAAGTTCTGCCTGTAGTAACAGTAAAAAAAATGTTAAAATTCCATTAGTATGGTGGAATGAAAAATGTTCCAAGGCTGTACATGATTGTCGTCAAGCCTATGCGCGGTTTAAAGCTAATTCTTGTATTGAAACTTTTGTTGAATTTAAGCGTCTTCAGGCACATAAAAAACGCATATTGAAACAAGAGCGAAGACTTTCTTGGGAAAACTTTTGTAAATCTGTTAGTAGATTAACTCCTATGAGCCAAATTTGGATGAAAATTAAAAAATTCAATCGAAGTTATACACCTAGAAGTAGTTTCATTGATAGTGAATGGATATTACAGTTTTTAAATAAATATACTCCAGATACAGTACCAAATAATTATAAGAACAGTAATTCCAATGTGACAACATCTTCAAATTCTTTTTTAGTAGAGAGTTTTACACTTGAAGAGCTGAAAGCAGCCATAAAATCTCGTAAAGATTCTGCTTGTGGTCTAGATTGTTTATCTTACAAAATGTTTAAATTGTTAGACACCAATAATATGAAGTTGTTTCTTAATCTATTAAATTCATTGTGGTGCCATTCCATGATTCCTGAACAGTGGAAAACAGATTGTCTCGTTCCAATATTAAAACCCGGAAAGGATATAAATGTTGCAGATTCATATAGACCTATAACTTTAAGTTCTTGTGTTGGCAAAATATTTGAACAGCTTATTAAACAGCGATTGGAATTTTTTATAGAAAGAAATCATATTTTACCTAGTAATCAGTTCGGTTTTCGGCGTGGCCGTTCGGCTAGAGAGAGCTTGACTCATTTTTGTTTGGACATTCACAATGCTCTGTCTTGTAATTCAATATTGGTTGGTATTTTCTTTGATGTCGTTGGCGCATATAATAATGTCAATTTGGAAAAACTTTCAAATATTTTAACTTCTTTACAATTACCTGAAAAATTGGTAAATTGGGTGTATCATTTTCTTAGTGGTCGTAAATTATTTGTGAAATTTGAAAATAAACTGATTGGTCCAAGGTACTCCTACAAAGGAATAAGTCAAGGTGGAATTCTCAGTCCTTTACTATTTATTTTGTATATATGTAAGTTAAATATTGTCTTAGGTCAAAACATTACTAACCTACAGTTTGTAGATGACTTAACTATATATTGTACTGCAGACAACTTGTCTGCAGCTATTGAAAATCTCAGAGTTGCTCTCCTCGGCCTTAAGGCCTATTATGATGATCTGGGCTTGGACATCAGCTCTGAAAAAAGCAAAGTTTTAGTTTTTTCAAAAAAACCTAGCAAAACAACAAACATTGTCCTACAATATGGACATAGTAAGTTAGCAGTTGACAATATTGTTAGATTCTTAGGTGTGATTTTTCAGAACTCCTTCAAATTTAATAAATATATTGATTACTTAGCAAACAGGGCTTTAAAGGCTTGCAATATATTAAAGTCTTTAGCAGGCACATATTGGGGAGCTGATCCAAAAATTTTATTAATTCTTTACAAGGCTATTGTAAGAAGCCATTTTGAATATGGTTATGTATGCTTTGCTTCTATTCCACATTTTGTTGATAGACTAGATAAAGTTCAAAATAGGTGCTTACGGATTGTGGTTGGTGCTATGTGTTCCACACCCATAATATCAATGCAGGTTGAATGTAACATCCCTCCTTTGAAAATTCGCTTTAAATATTTAACATACAGGTTTTTGTTGAGAATTTCATCCATAAAAAATCATCCTCTTCTTGTAAAATTGCAGAGTATTTCTTCTTCCTCTATTTTATCACATTACCTACCTGAAATTGTAAAAATAAAGCAAGACTATAACTTACATGAAAGTGACTTATGGCCTTGCTATATGAGCACATTTAGCTCTAAATATTTTCCACTAAAAATTGTAATTGATAATTCTCTGAAGTGCAAAGAAGATGTCTACCTTTTACTAAGTAACCTAGTTGGTTATCAACAAGTCTATACTGATGGTTCAAAGACTTCTGAGGCGGTATCAGCAGCCATATATATTAAACAGGATAAGAAAGGATATGGTATTAGGCTTCCAAATTTAACAAGTATTTTTACTGCTGAGTGTTTAGCAGTTCTGTCTGCATTAGAGTATATCGAAACTCAAGTTTATGATAAATGGATTATAGTGTCTGATAGTCTTAGCGTTCTTCAAAACTTAAATAACCCCAAATTTTGTGCTACAACTAACTATATAATCTATGATATTAGAGAAAAATATACAAAATTAACAACATTAAACAAAAAAATTATAGTTTTAGTCTGGTCACCGTCACATATTGGTGTTAAGGGAAATGAACAGGCTGATTTTCTAGCAAGAGCTATAACCACTTGTTCTCAGGAGCATTGTATTAAAAACATATGCCTTCCAGAATCTGATGTTTTAGTCAAAATAAAAGAAACCTTTAAAATCGAATTTACAAATTTTTGGAAACAGACCATGGAAACCAAAGGAAAATGGTATTCTAATATTAAACAGGAGTTGTCAGTCCCATGGTTTACTAAAGGTGTTTCATTTCATGATAGGAAATTTTATTCTACTATTTGCCGTCTTAGACTTGGTCACTGTCGATATAATGCTCATCTTCACAGATTGAATATATTGTCTTCACCCATTTGTAATTACTGTAATCATTCTGAACAAACCTTGGATCACATTTTCTTTACTTGTAACAGTTTTACTCTTCAAAGATTTATTTTTATTAATCACTTGATGGATATCTTTAAAACTGCTGAAGCCATCCCGCACTCCCTTCAGCAGCTTCTGAAAACACCCGATTGTTATAAGCCAATATATGAGTACGTCCTTTCTACTATTGGTGATATATAAATAAAATATAAATACTCACCAGTCATTACCTATATTATATCTTGAGATTGTATATAGTGACACAGAGATAGTTCTCTGTAACGGTTATGTTGTAAATTTCCTAAATATATATAAGTACTTTGTGGTTGTAAATAATTCTCTTTTATTTTATATTTGCTTTTCATCTCGTTTTTCTTAGTTTTAGTAATAAAATATTGTTTATTGTACATAACTTTGAACTGTTTACTAGCAGACTTTTTAGGTTAGGCATCTGTCAAGAGTCAAGACCACGTCAACACAATGAAGACAAACAACACAGATACAAACAATGACCAATGACGACAATTTATGTCAAATTGAAGAAGGGACAGTAAATACTATCAAAACATGAGAAATGGCTTCGGCCTGAAGAAAAAACTTATTTCATATTATTGATATCAATGAGGTTATATGATAGGAGTCCGCCTTATATTTTGACAGCTGATAATGTTACTCTTTCTAACTAACGATGTAGTAATTTGGGTGAAAGAGAAAGCTCCTATCGGTGTATAAACGTCAAAAGCCTGTAATGTTATGTCCCACTTAGTAGAACATAACAAAGGAGTAGGTCTGCATATTTCATGTTTAAAAAGTGGCAATAAAAGTGTTTAGTGAACGTTCAATGCAATATATTGTTGCAATTTGTGGTTCCGCTATTTAATAAACCATAAAAACGGCCAAGGAATGCCTCAAACACGTGGATTCAACATTACATACGTAAGTTTTCAACAATGTTTTATGGGCTTATCAAACGGTATTTTTGTCAGCTAAAAAGGATAATATTTAAGTTTAATAATCCCTTATTCGTGTTATGTAAGGCATTAGTGCTAAAAATGTCACATTAATTAATAATTTGACTACAAAAGTTGCATAGTTTTTTACGTGTATTTTAGGGATGCACCTTACTTGTAGTATAGTTTATCGATAAAAATAATGTCATGGATTATATGATTTATTTTTTCAGGTTCAAAATGCTTCAAAATAGACGACAAACAGAAATATATTTTAGACGCAAGTTTCATGCAAGTTTTTAATCCTTACTCCCATAAGAAGGCATCACAATATTGGGATTATCTTTTCAAACGTAAGTTACTGAGTATGTAAGGTAAAATTGTAACGGAGAGTAAAATAATTATTGCATGATCGACAGCTCTCACATCTCCCCACTGTTAGAACTCAATTCGTTACTTAGAGCTACTTTTTGAAATTTTATCCTGGCATTAGGTACTCTTTTTTAATAAGTAAAATGTAAAATTTTAATAAGGCTAAAGTCATAATCATATAATAAAATAAATTTAATACCTCAATCGTCGAATTCCAGACACAATATATATTTAGTTGTTATGCGGCACCTGGGTTCCGCTTGGGGCTGGATGGGTTAAGCATGGAAAACTTACATAAAGCATATTGCCCCGTATACAATATTATGAATTATGTATATTATATTTTATAGTATGTAGTAGTATAGTACATTTATTGACACTAAACCATTTATTTTTTCCAGGTTATTGGAATGCTCTTAAAGAAGAGTTCAGTATTATGGTGGTGACGGAGAGACCTATAGTGAAGATAATATTATTTTCAATTATTAATTTGATAATAAGATTGAAAGTGAAGAATAATATTTGGTTTAGTGCTCTATGATTTTGATTGCACACACCGTGATATTGCACAATAAAATTGATCGTCTAGACTCTAGACTCTAGAGTCCCGCTTAGGTTATTATTATTATAATATCATTATTCAGAGGGCGTCGAAGTATCTATTTTAAGTTTTTTTCTGTATAAATTTTATTACATAATTATCACTACATAGTATAAAACAAAGTCGCTTTCTCTGTCCCTATGTCCCTTTGTATGCTTAAATCTTTGAAACTACGCAACGGATTTTGATGCGGTTTTTTTTAATAGATAGAGTGGTTCAAGAGGAAGGTTTATATGTATAATAACATCCATTAAATAGTGGAGAAGTACTGTTATTTTTGAGGTTTCTAATGTGATGTCGTAAATAATTACATTTTTTCCGCTTACATTGCAAACGCAGGCTGAACCCTACGAGTTTTATCAAAATAATGTACTAAGTATTGTACACATTGAAAAGATCTACAGAGAAGTCCGTGATGGTATAATTATGTCTATCTCTTATGGATAACCCACAATAACTTTTTTTGTCATTTACTTTTTACGACTAATAATGGCTAATTTTAGAAGCGATTTTGACCAATACAGCATTAATCCTTAACCAATTAAATACCTTGAATACATTGTTCATTTAATATAGATCATATATGACCCTTTACACCGTATGATTTAAGTGAATATTTTCGAAGATATTACAGATTTAAAAATTGCGGGACGTAGCGTTTGTGGCGGTACCGGCCGGCCGCCCGGTGCGGCAAAAGCGTGCCTATAAATAGCGCGTCTGAGGCCGCGGTTTTCCCTATAGCACTTTGAATTTAGCAGCGATCGGACGCGTTTATTATAAAAACGTGCTTTTCAGCGCGACAACGTATCAGTAATTATAAGTAAGTTACGATAAATAATTGTATGATAGTAGTTTTAAAATATAAATTATATTCTATTCTAAGGTTTATTTTTAAATCGCACTTATAGTAATTATAAGTACCTACATAAGGTGAGATAAGATTAGATTAAATAAAACCATAATTTATGGATTGCAATTTATAAAAACTACTGAATCGATTTTAATCACGTAAGCTATATATTTTATACCCGTGCGAAACCGGAGCGGGCCGCTATGTTTTTGTATACAACGTTCACAGTTTTTCTGTAGTGTATTTAGTATCAGCATTGCACCCGTGCGAAGCCGGGGCGGGTCGCTAGTATTTTAATAGGTAAAGAAATGCACCTAAGCGTTTTTGGAATTACTTTAAATAAGTAGGACTGAGATACATTCTTATATTTCTTTGATAATAATAATTGTTATTCTACAAAATTGTTGCTTGATAGTAATTAAGTTTAATAAAGTATAATATTTGTTTTTCTGTTCTGTTTTATAAAAACTGTTGATTTTATTGATATTAGTTATTACACTCCGGACAAGCTTTCGTGGCTTTTGGAGTATACATATTATGTATATTTTTAACTATTTGTGTAATTATACTGCGTGACTGGTGAGACATGTTCAATACTCGAGGACGTGATATATTTGGCTAAATTAGTTGGAAAAAAAATATAAAAAAATAATATCAATTGATCACTGAGTAAATGTAGCTTAAAGTTAAATAATTATTTACCCAACTCATGGACACCGTGAGCGGGAGGGGTAGTTGTGTGGTGTTTCTTTGGTAGCGCACGCCTCTGCACCGGCCGCATAGTGTGCCTACTTGCCTAGCCGCGTAATTTACTTAGTATCCATGATGCCTTTATTTTTGGGAAATTCGGAAAAACATTAAGAACCTAATTTTATTACATAATTATAATGAGAATCGAGTACAGAGTACTCTCCATAAGTATCGGTAATGTCTCACCAGTCATGTTGTATACTTAAATATTTTATTTATACAGGGTGCAATTAAACCTTCCTGCCAAATTTTTTCCAGGGCTTAAGGGCCCGGGGTACCCTCGAAATTTTCATACATAATACCAAAATCATTTTCTCATACGAAAATATTTAACATGTTTGAGTTATTTTTCAGCTTAAGATAGTAATTACCTAGGGTCCTTAACAAATTTTTTTTACAAAATATTAAAATATAAAAAAAAAATTTTTGTTTAAATATTTTTTAGTAAATTTACTACTAAATATTTAAACACCAAAAAATAGACAAAAACACAAAAAAATATATAAATAAATAGTAAATTTACTACAAAATATTTAAATAATAAAAATGATATTTAAAGTTTAAATATTTTGGAGTAAATTTACTATTTATTTATATATTTTTTAGTGTTTTTGTCTATTTTTTGGTGTTTTTAGTAGTAAATTTACTAAAAAATATTTAAACAATTTTTTTTTAGTATTTAAATATTTTGTAAAAAAAAATTGTTCAGGACCCTAGGTAATTACTATCTTAAGCTGAAAAATAACTCAAACATGTTAAATATTTTCGTATGAGAAAATGATTTTGGTATTAAGAATGTATGAAAATTGTTTAAGGGCCCGGGTTACCCTCGAAATTTTCATACATTCTTAATACCAAAATCATTTTCTCATACGAAAATATTTAACATGTTTGAGTTATTTTTCAGCTTAAGATAGTAATTACCTAGGGTCCTGAGCAAATTTTTTTTACAAAATATTTAAATACTAAAAAAAAATTTTTGGTTTTAAATATTTTTTTGTAAATTTGCTACTAAATATTTAAACACCAAAAAATAGACAGAAACACTAAAAAATAAATAAATAAATAGTAAATTTACTACAAAATATTTAAACTTTAAAAAATATTTTTTATTATTTAAATATTTTGTAGTAAATTTACTATTTATTTATATATTTTTTAGTGTTTTTGTCTATTTTTTGGTGTTTAAATATTTAGTAGTAAATTTACTAAAAAATATTTAAACACAAAAATATTTTTTTTTGTATTTAAATATTTTGTAAAAAAAATTTGTTCAGGACCCTAGGTAATTACTATCTTAAGTTGAAAAATAACTCAAACATGTTAAATATTTTCGTATGAGAAAATGATTTTGGTATTAAGAATGTATGAAAATTTCGAGGGTAACCCGGGCCCTTAAGTATCATTAGGAGAGGTCATTTAACAAAAAAAAATGGGTGCTATTTTTTAAATGACATATTTTATCCCATTTAAAATCGATGTAGAACGGTTACTCGTGGCGGTGGGAATGAGCGGGGGTGACGTGGGGGGGGAGGCGCGCGCGCGCGGGGGCACGTCACCACTCACCCGCCGGCGACGCGTAGTGTCCATTTTAATTGTAGTGTTTTTTAGGATAACTTTCGGTAGCTATTTCTCAACATTTTAGTACTGAGTGACTATATTAAAAGAAAAATACGTGTATTTTTTTTTTAACATGGATCAATATATCAAAATTTGGCAGGAAGGTTTAATTGCACCCTGTATTTAAGTATTTTCATACACTTAATAAATAGATCTATAACATAAAATTATGGTCGACTTGGTCGATAGCTGTAGTCTAATTTTATATTTTTATCGATATACGCCATCCCTACACGCACACTACAGCAATTGCACACAAGCATAAAATGGCCACGCGCTGGCGAGCTAAGAATCCATCTATGTATACTTAATCTGTGATTGATATCAAAGAATTGGCTTCGGCCTGATGAAAACTCTATTTCAGATGGTTATTATAAAAGAATTGGCTTCGGCCTTCACAGTTCACTATCATTCATTGAATGGAGAAAGCATAGAAATGGCTGTATGGGCAACGCTCCCTTTGCCTGTCCCGACGGACGAATTATATAAAAAAAAAAAAAATCTTGTTGACAAGTGAATAGTGATGGTGTGCCGTGTGACTGTAATAAAGAATAACATAAAAATAAACAAATTATAACTTAAAGAGATGAAAACGCTGACCGCAAAAGATAAAAAGATTAATATTCCCAAACTGTTCATAGTTCGCATATAAAATCATAACATATTAAGAGAAAAAAATACCACTCTAAAGAAGGGTATGAAAAATGTAATTAGAACTATAAAAAAACGCTTTTTATTATCAATTACTAAACAAATATGCCTTAAAACATCTATTCATCCATTCTCACAACGAAAGAAGTTAACATGTCTCTAAACTACGCCTTTGGATTCTCGTTGTTTCTTCTCGTCCTTGTGGGACTCAACATTTACTTTTTTTACACTTTAAACGGTGTAGGTAAAAATAACTCAAATTTTCACGTGCCTCGAATTAAATTAGATCTCACGCCAAATGTTTTCGAAGATATATATGAGTATCTTAACTATTTACCTAGTCAATACAAGATTAAAAACTCGAAGTTTGGCCCTTATCAAAAAAACCTGTTACGTTCATTTAATTCAACAAAAAATGTTAACGCGACCTCAGTCTGGAGAGAAACAGAAAAAGTAAGTCCCAAATATTGCTAACTAATTACTCATTAATCATTATATTACCTTACAAATATAATATTACCATACATACATTATATTACCTTACACATAATATTATCTAAATAAACTAAATTAAATTAATAACTTTTAAAATTTCACCTTTTAGTGGAATAGTGAAGTGTCTCTTTTCCCCCACGAAGACACTACCCCGGGTAAAATACTCCACGCAATACAGACTGCTCCAATTGCATTGGTGGACAATGCCCCAAAAGGAACACAACTTAAACTGTTTCTTTTGTTAGAGGTAATTCACAAAATATTAATTTTCTTAATAGATTTATTTTTTATAAGTCTCGAATGTTGAAAATTATTATTATTATTTTGGTTTTAAGTTTTTCACTTCTCCACTAGGGGTGTTATTATTATTATTATCTCACTAATGTTAGTGCACCTTATTGTCTTTCATGGAAATATTTAATATGGTTTAATTAAAAAATCCCAATTTTATTAAAAGAACCATAAACATCTCATTTTTCATATTTCGATAATAACCTTTTTGATTTCAGGGTAAACAAAAACTATTCTTCAAGCCCAAAAGGTACAGTTTGGATTATGTGATAAATGGTAATATTTATGGTGGTTTTGACCGACACAATTCCGAGGTATTTGCATATTATCTGGCCATGGTTCTCAACATGAAGTGGATTGCACCCTCAGCAATAAGAAGGATACATGTCAACAAAGACATATTACCAGTTGCCACAGTGGGCCTCAAGAGGTCTATGATTAAAAATGGTGGGTTACATTGTTTTTGTTTTTATTTCATTTTAAAAGCTTGTATCTTACGTCACATTTTAATAGATTTTTACTTCATGGAAGTAGATATGAGTGAATACAAAAATTGATTTCGTTTCAGAGAGTGGATTGTTGTGTATTTACGGCAAATGTTTCTACTGTAAGAGGAATGAAACTGTGTGCCCTGACCATAATGGTCATATAGAGGGGGCGGCCATATTGTACCTAGACAAACAGTTTAAAGTTCACAAGTCACCCTGGAGAAGGTCATATACTACAAGAAGTATGGAATGGCAGAATGATAAAGACTTTTGTAAGTAAGTAATACACATTACACATACTATACATGTAGATTCAGATGATATGTGAGGAGTACTATTTACAAACTGTTCTCATTAAGAGCTATAGCTCACCAGAACACCATGGCGACATAGCCAGTGACGTTACCATTGCAACGTCCAAGCAATGTCTGGCGTCTCTACGCAAAACGCTGTTTTTCTTAGTAACGTTTAAAAACACCACTTTGCGGCGACATAGAGATGACATGGTATATTCCGGTGAGCTATAGCTCTTATTTTACCGTTTATTTCTAGGAAGGTAAAGGGGCTTCTGAGTGTAAAGCGATTACTGAACCTCGTTGATGTTGCCATATTTGATTTCCTCATACAAAATGGAGACAGACACCACTATGAAGTGTACAAAGATCAAATAGTGTTATTGGACAATGGGAAAGGCCTGGGTAACCCGAGAGTTGATGAACTAGATATCCTAGCTCCGTTGTATCAGTGCTGCATGTAAGTATTTATTGTAGTCAATATAAAAATATAGTTCAAAACAATAAATAATATAAATAAATTCAGAAAGAGAACTATAATCCCCTTGGTATGGGCTGCAACTTGTTTGTTAATTAATTCATATTTACAGCCAAATGAAACATAATTTACACATGACTGATAAGTCAGAGAAGCCAATTGACAGAATGTAAACTCTGTATACATATGTATAACCACCAAAGACTGTTGATTAACAGGTATTTCATTTTTTGTAGGTTGGCATTATCAACATGGCAAAGTTTGGAGATGGTGTCTGGCGGCAGTTTGACTGAAACAATCAAGTTGTTGGCAGCACTGCACGGCCACCAGCTAGCCCGAGAGGAACATTTCAAAGCAGTGGAGCGGCGGTTGATGAAAGTGTATGCCACCATACAGTATTGTATCGGCAAACACGGCCGGGCAAAAGTTATAAAAAATGTAGTTTTATAATGAATCTCATAACTATTATTTATTTTTTAGGAATGTTATTGACTTTTGAAAACAATTATTGTATATTCTAAATAATATGTAAGTACTTGAGAGTATTGCATCCCTTTCTTATAAGAACAGTGCAAGTGCACTTCGCAATGTACAGCAATATGGCGGGCGCAGGACGCTTACTAGCTGCTATGGTGTTATTTAGCAGAGACCAGAGTACCTACTTGGTGGTATCACTTCAGAGTTAGTAGGATAGAAGTCACCACTGTTATCTGAATATAGATGATAAAATATATGTTGTGTTAGATTCTAAAAGAGTTGGTCAAGTTTTGTTTACCTAAATATTGTGCCATCCCTTTTATTGACACAATATAACATGATGTTTTAAGTGATTGTATACTTTATTCGGCGTTGACAAATTTTGTAGTCATAACAAGAATATTTATCTAAATTCTAAACAAATTCTATTCTGAAAATATTATTGTATTGAGCTACTGCCAAAGGCCTAACAAATGTTTAATGTTTATTAAGACTTGTCTAAATTGTGCTGTGTAATTACAATGTTAGGAAATAATTATTATTGTAACAGAAGCATTCTAGTGATTATTTTTGTTACCCTCGAATAGTCTGTGATTTCGTATTATTATAGTTAAGGTTGTATTAAGAAATACAAATAAGTAATATTACGTACTAAGTCTGTTATTTTGAAAGTATCCCGCGCGAGAGCTTAGCAGAATCAGGGGATATGAAGCAGGCTGCCGGACAGAGTAGGGTAGTAGGGTGATGACTGATGGGTTAATTAATGTAGTAGGAAGATAGGTAGCTACGCAGATTTTAAACAGTAATCTGCTTTTTTGTGCATTATAGTAAGAGGTGCGACAATCCGGAAATACTGGAACTTGTTTGGAAAACATTGCACTCTGTTCACCAATGGTAAAAAAAAATCTGACACTCTTGACTAGTGAGAGTAATGACAGTGACAACTGACAACCTTTGAGTGACCGGTCAAACAAAAGTCAAAAACTGTTCAAAATCTGATTAGGAATTACCATTGTACCAAAAGTTATAAACATTTTATGGGGATTCTTATATAATTTACAAATACATGTAAATGTTGCATAATTAAGTATACTTTCCTACAGCATCAGTTTATTTACTATACTTAGCATAGTTAGATATTTGTGAGTTCACCTATCAAAATGTGGTCACCGGTGAAGGATCACTTCTATTATTTTGCATACGGCAGCAATTTATTGAAGAGACGGATACGTATCAATAATCCTACAGCGGAATTTATGGGAATAGGTAAATTAAATGTAAGTCACTCTGCTTCATTTATTTTTATTAAGTATCAGAAAATACCACGAGCCACTTGCAAGAGGTATTCTTTTTAATTAACCGACTTCAAAAAAGGAGGTTATCAATTCGACGCGTATGTATGTTTAGCGATGTTAGTGGCGGCGGAAAAGGAAGATCTTCCGACCGAGCGAGATAGCATGCTCGGTCAGGCCGAAGCCCACTGACGTCATTTCAGACGTTGTATATATCTTGCCGTTCTCCGAAACTTCGATAGCGCGATGCAGGATTGTTAGGTGAATTGTGGGTACGGTTAAGCTTTCCAAACCTACCGCAAGATTTATGGGGAGCGGGGGTGGGGGGGGAGTGGGGGGGGGAGGTTAACACCCCCCCGTACCAAATCCACACTGAGGAACCCCCCACTTTTGGAGCTACTCACCTTTGAAATTTTCGGAATATTGATGCTACATCATATTCTATTCTCGACAATTTATAGAGTGTTTCTTCGGAAAAATGCCTGTTGCTAGGCTGTTGTGAGTGGAGAACTAAAATTTCAATTTACTTAACAATGTAAATCAAGGTTTTTTGATAAAAATTAAAAGTAAAAATTAATTACAAAATTCACTACTTAAAAACTACTGTCTCCTTCGTCTTCTTTTTCTTATTATGGCACTACTTTGACGTTTTGTTTTTTTTATGACAATTAAGCCTTCGGCTTAGGAATTGTACTCTAGAAGTTCAACCTCAGATCTTCAGATCCATCATCAGTTATACCTAGAGACCAATGACCCTCAATATGGCACAACTAGCTTCAATTATCAGTTGACGGAGCCCCGCTACGCGGGGCTCCTATTTCTGGGTGTTGTGGTCTAAGTTCTAACATAACCTAACCTACTTATGGACTTTCTGGATTGTGTTTGTTTTTGTTTTAGCGGGGGGCTGCGCCCCCCGAGCCCCCCTTTGGGGGGCTGCGCCCCCCCGTCCCCCCCCTTCGGTATCCGTGGTTAAGTGGGCCTTCTGTTATGTCTTTTCATTTATAATGAAATGAAATAAAAATGATGCACTGCGGCGCCGGCAGCGGAGACACTCCCTAGTAAGTAAGTAATGTTTTGTTTTTTTATGACAATTAAGCCTTCGGCTTAGGAAATGTACTCTAGAAGTTCAACCTCAGATCTTCAGATCCATCATCAATTATACCTAGAGACCAATAACCCTCAATATGGCACAACTAGCTTCAATTATCAGTTGACGGAGCCCCGCTACGCGGGGCTCCTATTTCTGGGTGTTGTGGTCTAAGTTCTAACATAACCTAACCTACTTATGGACTTTCTGGATTGTGTTTGTTTTTGTTTTAGCCCCCCTTTAGGGGGGCTGCGCCCCCCCCGTCCCCCCCCCCCTTCGGTATCCGTGGTTAAGTGGGCCTTCTGTTATGTTTTTTCAAAAATGTCAAGTGGCAAATAATCCCAGGTAAATAAAAAAAACAAGAAGAAGAAGAAGAAGCGAAATATTTAAAAGCCAAACCTTGAACAAACCCAAAGAGTTACTTAATAGTGAATTTTGATAATTTTTCCTAATTTTTATCAAGAACCTTGAATGATATAGTTTTGGAATGATAAAATAATCGTCCTCCACTCACCACAGCCTTAGGATGCCTTGAAAACAATAAGTCAGTAAGTAAGTAACACGCAAACACCAGAAAACATGACCTTATCTCAAGATGACGAAAATTTCAAATGTGAATTTCTCCAATGGGGAGGGGGGGTTTTCCGGGGGTGGAAATGACACGAGGAAGTTTTTCTCATCCAAAACATCCTCTCTCAATCCATGTGACCATCAAAAAATTGGGGTAGGTTTGGAAAGCTTAGCCGTGGGTACCGCCACACCACTCCCCCCCGAAGACCTGTGGTATTCTTCAATGCGCTTGTGTTGTCAGGTGTGGGCCGAAGCTACGCGTGCAATGACCAGGAGAGGGACCCCGTGCTCTGCTTGCTGACCGGTCGTTGTAGCCTATGGCTGCCCTGTTCAAGCCAGACCGGGTTCGACCGGCGCGGACGCCCAACGCGGCTTATGGTCGAGGCGACCCGGTTATGCTTGATGTCTGCTGACGTGGTGCGGAGGGGCGGGGAGTGTTGATGATTGATGTCCATGATGAAGGATGCGTGTTCTTGTCGGTGGTCACCAATTTAGCGATGTTAGTGGCGGCGGAAAAGGAAGATCTTCCGACCGAGCGAGATAGCATGCTCGGTCAGGCCGAAGCCCACTGACGTCATTTCAGACGTTGTATATATCTTGCCGTTCTCCGAAACTTCGATAGCGCGATGCAGGATTGTTAGGTGAATTGTGGGTACCGCCACATATGTAATATTTCCAGAACTGCCCAGTTTTTGCATATGTTAATCTATAACAGCTTCTGAACTGAACAAATGTGCCAAATTTGAAAAGTGTATGTATGTATGTATGTTTTTATGTTTGTGCACGCATATCTCCGGAACAACAAGTCCGATTTAAGTGATTCTTTCTTTATTGTACCACGTATTGTTCAACTTAGGGAATAGTGCAAGTTTCATCAAAATCGGTTCAGTAGTTTTGGAAATAGGGAGTTTTAATTCTCAATTACGTACAATTTTGAAGTCGGTTTTATCTTTAAAATACAGTTATCTAGTCACAATTTCTGTAAATTATTTTTATCAAATCTTCTAAAGATCAATTAATATACTTCTTATATTATGCTTTTTACCCGACTGCCAGGAGGGTTATTGCTTTAATTGCAGGGCCACCAGCTAAATTTTATCAAATATTCTGATCACTGGAGAGGATCCTCTGCCACTATCATTCCAACGGAGTCATCATATGTGTGGGGAGCTATTTGGAGACTTCATAATAAAGATATGATATCTTTAGATTGGTGATTATTTTTTGGTATTTTTCCAAAGTATTTTTGGTTTCTTTTTTCTAATATTGCAATTAACTCTTCTCATAATAGTGCAGAGATTTTTCTTAAACATTTCTTTTCCAACAAACTTATTATTATATATCCAATTCGTTGCGGATGGCACGTTTCAGTGCCATCACTTTTTTTGCGTGTGGCGTTAGACACGGATGTGTGTCATTTTAAAATCAATTTTTTACGTATATTAATCTCGTAGCCTTCGTTTCTGGATATTATAAGATCTATACATATAATAAAATCGTAGGAAAGTCAATTCTGTACATTGAATATTTTTGAAAAATAATACTTGGGACGTGATCTACAATCGATATGGAAGCCAAAAATATAGTTTTTAGAATTTTTGTCTGTTTGTCTGTTTGTCTGTATGTATGTCCGGGATAAACTCAGAAAGTACTGAATGGATTAACTTCAAATTTTGCACGAATATTATATAGAGGTCGGGTCAACACATAGGCTATATATTATGACGATATCACCTAGGGGGGGGAGGGGCTCAAGTTTTAATATTTTTAGTTTTTTGCTCATATCGCTAAAACGGTGCGTTGTAGAGAAAAAATGTCCAGTACGTAATGAAAGCCCATAAAATTTCCTACAAATTTCTCCTTCACACTTTGTATCTATCTTCACTCCTTGCCATGCTATGAGCTTTTGTCTATCTTTTCTATACAAATTTCGAGTGTCGTTTGATTAACATGCTGGGAGCTTTGGCATCGGTCTTTACTTGGGGGGGGGGTTCGCCCCCCCCCCAACCCCCCTCCCCACCTCCCCAAATTTTGCTTCAAACAAAGCGGTGTTGCGGCGTTATACATCTTTTTTAAGAACAAAGTTAAAAACTAAACTACACATACGGTTTTCCAGTGTCGTTTGTTTTGGGGGGGCTGCGCCCCCCCAAACCCCCCCCCTTATTCCTCATGAAACTTTTGTTCATAATTAAAAGGTATCGTGGAGTTTGTATTGCGTCTTAATTATCCTTTGTAGGAACAAACTAAGTCATCTATCTATACATATAATAAAATCGTAGGAAAGTCAATTCTGTACATTGAATATTTTTGAAAAATAATACTTGGGACGTGATCTACAATCGATATGGAAGCCAAAAATATAGTTTTTAGAATTTTTGTCTGTTTGTCTGATTGTCTGTTTGTCTGTTTGTCTGTATGTATGTCCGGGATAAACTCAGAAAGTACTGAATGGATTTACTTCAAATTTTGCACGAATATTATATAGAGGTCGGGTCAACACATAGGCTATATATTATGACGATATCACCTAGGGGGGGGGGGGGGAGGAGCTCAAGTTTTAATATTTTTAGTTTTTTCATATCGCTAATTCATATCGCTAAAACGGTGCGTTGTAGAGAAAAAATGTCCTGTACGTGATGAAAGCCCATAAAATTTCCTACAAATTTCTCCTTCACACTTTGTATCTATCTTCACTCCTTGCCATGCTATGAGCTTTTGTTATACAAATTTCGAGTGTCGTTTGATTAACATGCTGGGAGCTTTGGCATCGGTCTTTTCTTGGGGGGGGGCTTGCCCCCCCCCCCCAGCCCCCCTCCCCACCTCCCCAAATTTAGCTTCAAACAAAGCGGTGTTGCGGCGTTATACATCTTTTTTAAGAACAAAGTTAAAAACTAAACTACACATACGGTTTTCCAGTGTCGTTTGTTTTGGGGGGGCTGCGCCCCCCCCCCAAACCCCCCCCCCCTTATTCCTCATGAAACTTTTGTTCATAATTAAAAGGTATCGTGGAGTTTGTATTGCGTCTTAATTATCCTTTGTAGGAACAAACTAAGTCATCTATACATATAGTAACAAAATCGTAAGAAAGTCAATTCTGTACATTGAATATTTTTGAAAAATAATACTTGGGACGTGATCTACTATACTAACGCGGACGAAGTCGCGGGCAACAGCTAGTATTTTATAAAATAGGGCCCACCAACCTTTTTGAAAGTTACGTTTTTTTTGTAATAAAGCGTCATATTATGATAATCAATTATAAATGTGTTATACCACAAACAGGTTTCAATTTCTGTCTCGGGAATGTATGTTATTTTTTGCCGTAATTCTTAAAAATAAATAACTAAACTATTAATAATAATTTGGATTTTTTGTAAATATATCTATTTTATTAAACTTGCCAATATTTCATTTTTGCATAGTATAATAGTTAAATTTTTACGAGGAAAACCAAAAAAAGACTTTTAGATCTAATTTAATACCTCATAATCAAGCAAATCATTTGAAAATGCAAAATAAGTTACAAAGGTTGAGCATAACTGTGTTTGAAAAGTCACTTATCGTCCATTTCCAGAAATACACTTTTGCCACTTCTAATCACCTAAAACATTGTGCCAGACCGTTCACGTCAGATTTCGAATGTAAACAAAAAGTATTGAAGCTTCAAAACATGTAAAAAATTGACAAAATACTGTTTTCTTTTCCGCATGGCTGAAGACACAGATGCGTGTCATCTAATCATATGGCGATTGGCGGTGGCACTGATCAGTGTCACGTTATTTTTGTGCAACGCCACAACTAGAAGTTAGCATAGATTAGACATCGCAACGAATCGGTTTGCAAACTTAACACCCGAAAAAAATCCGTAAATGCGATGGCCTCGTCTAAATAACGGGGGCCAGGCCAATGCTAGCTTCAGCAAGAATGGCGCCAAGAATATTGGCTCTGTGTAAACTATACCTTAGTCATGACTCATGACTCATGCCACATAACAAAGCTGTATCATGGTGTTGTCTTGTCACATGACAAAGCCGTTCATAGATATGCTGTGTTGCCATGAGTTTTATCAGTTTTAATTATAATTTAATAAATCACAAATAACTTATGTTCTAGGCAAGAAGGAGTCAAGGACAATTGGTATTTTCCAAAGACAGTTGATGTAATCACATCTGATGGAAACACTGTCCCCTGTCGTACATATCAACAGACTATCAATCCACCACTTCGGAAACCAAATGAGGACATTCCAGTAGAAAGGAGGCCATCTATTACATATTTAGACTGCATACTCAGTGGTGCAAAGGAATGTAATTTACCTGAAGATTATATTGCAGAACTGAAGAAAATACCCCACAATGGACAAGTGGCATCACCCAAAATGATTGAAAAGTTGCAAATGCCAGTAAAGAGCTAAAATAAGTTTGGTGTTGTTATGTAATTATGAACATATTGTGATATATTTTATTTTCTGTTAAAATTGATAAATATTTTTGAAGTATTTTAGAATACTTTTTTCAGTTCACTTGAAAATTAGAATTTAGTTCAAATTATAGTTGTATATGTTACGCTCAAAGATTTCGCGTCGTGGCCCTAATGAAAACGGCCACGACGGTCGACGCGTTCTGGTAATCGAGAAAAGCTATGACGCGTTCTGAGCATTTAAAAACAGCCACGACGCGAATTAGTGAAAGAGAATTAGAGAGAGTTAGAATTAGTGAAAAAAAAAATTAAATTAGTGAAACGGCCACGACGCGAAATTCGCGTCGTGGCCGTTTCACTATGACCACAACGCGTTGTGAGCCATTTTTTCGCTCACTGAGCGTTTTCGGTCTTTGAGCGTAACATAATATTATACATTTCTATATATAATCCTTTTTTTAATTTAATTTCAATAATAATGGAAATAAAAAGCATCAGGTTTCAAAAAATCAATTTATTTTTGAGAACTTTATAGGCCTTGTTTTATTAACTCGTATAAAATATAGGTACCTTAAACATGGGCAATTTTAGGATACAATGATATTCAAAACTATACTTTACTAACTTTTGTAACCTTTTATATATTAAAATTATCATTAATAGGTACTCGGTTCTCATTAAATTAAATATAAAATTATACAATATCTCAATCGTTTGGTGAATTTGTATCTAAATTGAGCATAGAGCACAACGCTACCCCAACACTCTAACACACACATCGCACACAAGGAACACATCACTTGGAAATTATTTTCTCATCAGTCAATCATTTACAAACATAATCACTAAAATGAGGTATAACCGCTTCACTAGGTGGAAATCACAATTGATATAAATACTGACAAAATAGAACAGAAACGATATAATGAATGAAGCCCGCAGGAAACGCCGTGTGAGGCAACGTTGTGCGAGCGGCGAGCGGCGCGGGCGCGGACGCTGAGCGTGCGGCCCGGCGCCGCGCCGCCTACTGCGCACGCGCGTCATGGGCCCGAGAGAACCATAGCAATCCGATATTCTCGATACAACTATACAATTAATTTAGTCAATCATTTTACATGTCAATAGAAATTAGAAAGTCATTGATATTGTTACTATCAAAATATTACAACATATTTTATTCTGGTTCTGATAAACAAATACAAATTATGGACGATTACTAAGTATGTTTCGAAAATTTATGTTAGTATAAAAGTAGCAAGGTAAAACAATCGAGGTGGCAACTACAAGGCCGCAGTAAGCTCGCGAACGCATACAATAACTTTCCACTTCTAAGTTTAAACAAACCACTCCAAAATAAGCGGGCTTTATTTCGAAAACAAACTATCGCACAAAACAAACTTAAGAACGGTATGTTAAACTAGATATTTTTGACCTACTGAGTTTCTATAACACCGTGAGGCCCATTAAGATCTGTTTTAAATTTAAGATTTAAGTAATAATAACTAAGATTTATATTTAATTAAATTTGATAAAAACATTTTCTAGCAATTCTACAATTTTAGCATTTGTTCAAAGTGTTTGCACTCTTCGCGAATCTCACGGTGTAAAAACTACAGCAGGCACCTACGTCGGACATTCCAGTAGGTATTAAACTAATATAGTGTTGTGATTTCGCACTGGAATGTGCGTGCGTGTATTTATAAAACGCAACGCTTAACTAACGATTTACATGAAATATGTTTAGATGCACTTACATTAATTAGGTACAATATACTGTATTACAAATTACAAATCTTTAATAACTGGTTTTTGGTTTCCAATAAGAGCACTGAGTTGATAAACAAGTTGACAATAATATTACAAACATTTTCTTACACTGCATTCACAATTCACGAGACCCTATATATTTTTAGCTACTGCTAAGTAAAAACAAAAATTTCGTGTCCTAAGTATTTTTTGCAAGTCGAGTACCAAATACGCATTAAAATACATTTCAACTAAGGCATTCGTTAGTACGAGTACGGTAATTTATACATAATTTAATTCCTTATTTAGCGTTTTCCCAGCGCGCTCCCTTCATGAGCATAAATGGCTTCAGTTCTAGCATTACAAACTTAAATCATAACTAGCATAGTTTAAATATACCATTCGCTTAACAATGAATAAAAAAATATAGGAACTAACATTTCCAAAAACAATAGAGACTGCCAGGTATAAATATAATACATACAACTAACTCCATCTGGCGATCTCGACAGAACCGACTGGAAGATCGCTCGTTCCACGCCGCGAGCGAGGGGGCAGGGCGCGGTGTCAGTGCAGTAAGGGGCAATTCAGACCGCAACGCGACGCATAGATGCATTTCTAAAGTACTGAATCTCAATTATATGGATTGTAATTATATGGGTTTGACAGATTTGCAAGGAAATATAATATATGGATTTCACAGATTTGCAAGACGTCTCACGCAATTGTTGAAATCTGTCAATTCAGTACATACTTAGAAATGCATCCACGCGTCGCGTTGCGGTCTGAATAGACCCTTACACTACGTTAAGTCAAGCTCGGCTCGC
Organism: Plebejus argus; assembly: GCA_905404155.3. NCBI lineage: Eukaryota > Metazoa > Arthropoda > Insecta > Lepidoptera > Lycaenidae > Plebejus > Plebejus argus. Next base: position 4,538,460 of record FR989935.1, on the reverse strand, counting down.
CACTCCCTGTCGGACCGAAGCTGCATCGCCTCCGACGTAAACTAACTCGGAACCTTCACGAAACGAAACGGGTTTGTCGCGAATTTGTGCACTCGTGTCATGTCCTTCTCTCGACCGACAATCCTGCAGGCTGGATTACTGAAGGCACTCGTTAATACCCTTAAAACCAAAATATTTGATAACGCGTCGCACGGGATTGTAGCGTACCAGAGTTCACTTTGGCTTGTTTATGTCATGTACCCACTATTTTGTGTCGATTTAATGCAAGTGTTAACATAATTTTGTGCGTAAATTCGTTTGTAATTAGCGCAACTGGTGACATCGAAAACGTTCGTAAAAAATTCTATAAATTGACATCCAACAGCTTAAAATGAAAAATAAGGTGTTCCGAAACGATTACTCAACATTGTATTAATATATAAGTTACACTTAAGCTATTTGATAAATTGTATGCGTTCGATAGATGGAACACCTAGATATAATATTAGACATACAACGAGAAAATCGTTAGGTATATGAAATTTAATATCATATATGTAGGTATACAATATAAAAAAGTTACAAATAAATTAGCTGCACGAGCGCGGTGCGGCCACCTACCGGGGCCCGGTAGGGAATCGCACCCTTCACAGTCGATATACAATATACATACAATACAACTATGTAACAATGGCAGATTATCTATTGTATAATTGATACGGAACACATCGATTTCAGTTTCGTTACAAATTAAAGGAATAAACTCGGTACGGACGTAACGCGCGTACCCAGGCGCGAAAGTAACCAAATCGATCGATAATTTTCAAGTCTTTGGTGGTTAAATCCGAGCGATGAAATTATTTCCTCTCTATTTAAAATCGAATGACACGGTTCTCGAACGATGAGTATTATAATCGGCCGGCCGCGCTCGCAACAACAACAATGGCGCCGGCCGGCCGGCGGTCCAACCGACTAACAGCAACGATTAACATACTTTGTACACGATATTACTTACGTCACTAACTATACACATTTACATCTTACACGTAACTTAACGGTAGTAGGCTGCGTCATAAATGACATCGATACGACTATGCTACTGAGGTAAACTATATAGGATCGGTCGCCGACCCGGGGCTCGGCGAATATACGCCCTGATATGAGGCGGGCGGCGGAGTGCGGCGCCGACGCGACGGTCCGCGGTCGGCTCGCACGCACGTCGGTACATCGGCTCTCGTCTCGCCGCCGCAGACGACTTCGTTTTCATCATAAATGTATCTTGTGTTACTAAGTTTTAAATCTTATAAGTGAGACATATTAGTTTATTGTTATTCATGTAGCGACGACTGTGTCTAGCCATAATAATTTATGTCAGATCGCCAATTTTTACCCTAGCTGAAACACAGGCGGGAAACACTTCCCGCCTGTGTTTCAGCTAGGGTAAAAATTATTATCAATTCTAGATTCACTTCCATAATTTAGCTATCATCAGATTCGAATAGTCGTCTGCGGTCGGCGGCGCGGACGTAAATATAAAAATAAATAAAATAACACGTCGAATAATTAACTATCTACGCTTAAAACTAAGATTCGAAGAGCCGGGCGCGGATGCGCTCGGCCTGAGGTAGATGGCGCGGGGGCCCCCTTCACCCCCGCTAGCGGGGCCGGCTCGAGGCGAGCTTTGGGGTAGCGCGATATTACGGCGCCCTCCCGCTCGAAACTGGCATCGGCGCCTCGCTCTATGGGGCCGGGGCCGGCGCCGGCGAGTCACATTCGTTTCCGGGCCTCGGCAGCGGGGGCCCAATCGCGTTTCAGACCCGCTAGTCACACGTTCGTTTCCGGGCCGCTCCGGCATCCGAGACGGGCGCGCGGGGGTGGCGGGGGCTAGCAGGGCGGCAACAGGCCGTTGGGGGGCGTCCGTTTCGGCCGCAGCGGCTGGAGCGGCTCGGCGGCGGCGGGGTCTCGCGCGCGGAGGGAGGACAGCTCGCGGACCCACGAGGCCAGGCGGCCGGACACGCCGAACAGGTTGGAGCCCGACCCGCTGCCCACCGCCCCCACGTTCACCTCCTCCGCAGACTCCGTCTCCTCCTCTGTAACAAACAGTTTTTATTAAAATCTGTAGTAAAACTCTGAAAATAAGTAACATGCATGTTTATACATAAGTAACTAAAACCTCTGTGTGTACCATCAGATAAGTATTGGATTAAATTAAGGCAAATGGTGGAATTAAGTTATTTGGTCGAGTTATGTCAAATTTATACATTAGTCGTGATCTGTCAGCTGGACAGTGGGCTTGAAATAACGTAACCAAATGATGTAGGTCCGCCATTCGCCTATGAATCAACTTATCTTAACAATTTACACAACAAAAATAATCCTGGGAACTGATTTACAATGCGCAATTCAATTCGTATTGCCAGTAAGCGCGCGGTAAGTTTTCGAATGTGAATGCAATTATAGCAGCCCCGCTCACCAGCTAAACAGTGGTAATATTGCCTAGCCATAAAGTGTATCATCGTTTGGCGTCGCTTGATGAAGTATAAAAGTGCACCGCCCCGACAGCGACTATAAGCGACACGCACCTATGCTCAGTTTCCGAGTTTTTCACAGCAGTTTATTTCACCATCGCTTTTTTGATTGGCTAGCGACAAAAGTTAAAAACGAACACTTTACGCTAGTGAAAAGATTAACACCTGTGAGAAACCCTCAGAAGTTGGGCATTAGTAAGCGTCTACGTCTATCGAAGAAGCTGTACTTATGCAAAAGATACTAAAGAAGTGCCTTAATAGGCTACTTGACCAAATTTTTTTCTTCATGCTAATCGATTCTTAATCGTTCATTTTCACAAAATAAACTAAAATTTTAATATTTTACACAGTAGAAACCCATAAAAATGTTGATTGAAAAATATGCCTTTTAAATGGCGCCGAAAACACTGTCCGCCATAGTGTGACGTCATATGTTTTGTATTTTGGAGTCTCTTTATTTAACATTTTTTATGTGCTAAATGTACGAGTCTTAAAGTGCCCAAAAATTATAAAATAATTAAATAAGAAATTAGAAATCATTTGTAATGTTGAAAACTTTTGGAGAAAAGTTTTGGCCATTTCATTTCCCGTCTACAATAAATGGAGATAATATATAAAACTGATGTTGTATTTGAATTATTTAAGAAAATATATTTTACAAATCTTTCTAGGCTTATTCTTATTATTTATGTACAAATAAACTTACTTAAAACGAGCGCGATAAATAAAAGATATTAAATTACGAATGAGATGACGTCACATCCAAATCGGAAGTACCGCAAAAGCGTTTTAGTCAGTACAAATCATATTTTCAAATCGACTTTATTTATCAATCATAAGCTTTTATTTGATGATAAGGGTGAAATATGGTTTCCTAGGCCAAGTTCTACTAGAAATATGCATTTGTTCAATGAAATTGAATATAGGTCAAGTAGCCTATTGGTCTACGTTGTTTTTGGTTCGAGAAATGATAACAAATAATAAAGGGTGCGAGTAGTAGCATGCAGGTCCGCTACTTACTGTTAACAATCTGCCGTCTGGCCGGCACATACTTCTGGGGGCGTGAAGGAACAAAATGACATGTTAATACATAGGTTTAGCTAATGCTGTTATCATTTGCGCGTACCAAAAACAAAGTAAGTAAATCATAATCGTAATCTAATCTATTTTTATGGTTCCGTACCCAAAGGGTAAAAACGGGACCCTATTACTAAGACTTCGTTGTCTGTCCGTCTGTCCGTCTGTCTGTCTGTCTGTCTGTCTGTCTGTCTGTCTGTCTGTCTCCAGGCTGTAACTCAAGAACGCTAATAGCTAGAGATTTGATATTTTCACAGATCATGTATATCTGTTGCCGCTATAACAACAAATACTAAAAATAAAATAAATATTTAAGGGGGGCTCCCATACAACAAACGTGTTTTTTTGGCCTTTTTTGCTGTCTCCAGGCTGTAACTCAAGAACGGTAATAGCTAGAGATTTGATATTTTCACAGATTATGTATATCTGTTGCCGCTATAACAACAAATACTAAAAATAAAATAAAATGAATATTTAAGGGGGGCTCCCATACAACAAACGTGATTTTTTGGCCTTTTTGGCTCTATATAAAAAATGGCAACAGGTAGGTACTTGAATTTTTCACAAAATCCTTAGTTATATGTGTACTTTGATATTTAATAATAATATTAAAATAAAATAAAAAATAAGGGGGGCTCCCATACAAAAAACACAATTTATGGCCTAATTTTGCTCTATAATGGTACGGAACCCTTCGTGCGCGATTCCGACTCGCACTTGGCCGATTATTTTATTCATAGGTGGGCCTAATTGTCAAAAGCTAAAGGATAATAATATATAAAAGCGATTGTCATAAAAATAACTCGAGGTATCACAAGTACCCTCCCTACCTACGAAAAATTAAGCCATTTTAGACCACTGATCCAATTTAATCCAAACATAAAGAAACATTTGTAACAAAATTAATTAATAAATACAAATAAAATCAAATTACGCAATACTCAGGTCGAAATTTGACAAATCTGTTAAATTGGATTTAAACTTTGTTTAGATCTCGTATAGGCATAACAATTGACCAATCACATCTTATTAATTTATTAATTAACATACCTATTCGCGTATTCATTGCGAAACATAATATTGCGTTTCAGCGATCTACGTACGCGATATGACCGCGATAAGATATATTCGAGTGAAAGAGACAAATGCATGTGTATTATCTTCCACTACCAGCCTCTAACAACACATTACACATATACCTAAAAGCAGGGCCAGATTTATATTTTTTATGAGTATAGACCACTTTAATTTTGCCGCCACTATGTACGAACTCTGCTGCCATCCTAGGACGCTGCCGCCCCCTAGGACGCCATAGGACGCTACAGCCGATAGGCCATGACCTATACTGCCTATCCATAAATGCCAGAGCCTACAAGTAGCGATAGGTCAATCCGCAACACATACCTTGTGCCGTCCTCTGCAGCGCGTACATCTCCTGTCCCTGGGGCGAGTGGAAGAAGGATCTGTGTCGGAAGTAGGGCATGGCGGCGGGCGCGAGGTCCGCCACCAGCTGCAGGAAGCTGGGGCGGGCGGGCGACCGGTGCGCCCAGCACGCCCGCATCAGCTCGTACAGGCGGTCCGGACAGTGCTCCGGCCGCTCCATCACGCCGCCCTCCACCACGTACCGTACCACCTGGGAATGTATTTACACTTTACCACGCTGTACTTGTGAGTTAAGCGTCCCCCATATGAGGCGTTCGCATTACTCAGGCGTGTGAGCGAGAGAACACCGCGTGCGCGACGGTTATGCAGTGCGCTCGCGGCACGCACGCGGCGCTCGCGTCCTCCACGCCACGCTTAATGTGGGGTCAGCCTCAGGGTCAATTCAGACCGCAACGCGACGAGGCGAGGCGAGGCGCGGCGCGGCATAAATTTGTATGGATTTGACAGTCGAGATTCCGTTTGCTTACTCAAAACATTATAGGATAAAATTGCCAATTTATTCATTAAAAGACAAGGTGCAAAAATGTATAAAAATTTATGCAGCGTTTTCAAAGTCCGACGTCCCTATCTGCGATGTGACTTTCTTTCTAAAAGACAAGACCTTGTATAATAATTATAATTATTATATGAGCCAAATTTGACACGTTTATGTGAAATAGTTTTTAAAGGCAAATATTTAACACGGCAACTGAAATCCTTTTTAGGCGACTTTCTATTAAGTCACAAAAAACTAACTTTGCAGTGATAAATATCTTAGCAACTATTAAACTATACAAGCAACAAAAGGCTAGGATAAAAAAAAACTAAAAAACGGCTGCTACTGTAAGGTACCAAATATATCAAGCGGGATCAGTGTAAAACTGATTAAGGTATTAGGTATAAAACCTAATGTGGCGACTAATTTTTCCGAGGGGATATCAAACATTCTTCACTGGCAACTATTGGCTTTCGTTATAAAAATACACATTTGGCAGCGATTGTTAGGTAGCTTTAAAACTGAAAATGGGTATTATAATAATGTATTTGGATATTAGAATATTGTTATAATATGTCGTGTTGAGCTGTGAACCTACCTACTTTGAGTAATAACTAATTACCTAGATTTACCAACAATATTTATGTCTGAGAATTATTATGATGAATGATGATGGTAGGTTAGGTGCTAATTATTAGCTAGTTACTTATACTTACTACTAAGTACTTACCTAACCTACCATAATACCATAACTAAAACAGAAAATTGATATTAAATCAAAACTAATTCAATTAATCGATTTTGATTGACTTAGATTAGTTTTCCGTTCGATAAATAATTCTTTCACTCACTTTTGTTACACTAACGGCCCGGCCGCATCTGCGTCTATCGTCCGAAGCTTCGTGCTACGAGACGATACTATTGGACGATACACGCAGATCGTCCAATAGTATCAGTAGACCAAGAATAGTTTTTTAGCATGTCACAATTTGGTTTATTTAGATCCCTAAAAATGTAGCCAAATTTATTTTTTTAAGATCTTGTTTGTATTTATTTCAGACCTTGGTGAAGTTTATAGACAACCCCATTTTAGAATTTATGAAAGCCTATTTTAACTTTTTTATCCGCCAATAATTTGTCGCCTTTGAAGAAATTCAATTGCCACAAAAAAAATCACTGCCAGATAAAATTTAAATAAAACCTCAAAACTCATTAAAAAGCAGCCGCTTTCTAGTTAAAATGCTACCTCAAATTAGTCGCCAAAGTAGTTTATTTACTATCCATTTTCATTTTTTTTATGACCCGGAATGGTATCAATTTGTCGCCGCGTTAAATACATGCCGTTTTTAAATTATTATGAGGGGGTCTAAAGTGGCTGCAAATGGTTTGTGTGATACAGAACTGGCGAGCAACTCCGTGTGTAAACACGGTGCTGTTCGCCAGTTCTGTTATACTTGAATCTTTTAAAATATTAGTACGAGAACATTTAATTTCCGTTATTACCTACCTGTTCATTAGACAGGCCCTGGTAGGGCTGCATGGCGAGCGTGGCCATCTCCCACAGAACCACGCCGTAGCTCCACACGTCGCTACTACTTGAGAATACCTGAAACATTGACGCGCTTAAAATATGGACCCTTTACTAATAAAAATATTTACACAGCGTATAACTATTTGAGGTCCGCTGTCTTTGCCCGACACCTTATGTGTTATCTAGCTTTTTCCCGCGGCTTCGCTTAATTAGGCATCAAAGTGTCGGCTCGATCAGTGACAAAGTTTCATACAAAATTTTGTACCCTATTTTATCTCCTTTTATTTAATTAATCAAAATCCTTTCTTAGCGAATGCCTATGTCATAACATCTACCTGCATGCCAAATTTCAGCCCGATCCGTCCAGTGGTTTGGGCTGTGTGTTGATAGATCACTATGCCAGTCAGTCAGTCACCTTTGAGTTATCATTTTTCCCTCATGTCCCTTTGTTCCCTTTAATCTTTAAAACTACGCAAAGGATTTTGATGCAGTGGAGAAATAATGTTATTGTTGGGGTTTCTAATGTGATGTCGTAAATAATTACATTTTTCCGCTTACCTACATTGCAAACGCAGGCTGAACCCTACGAGATTTATCAAAATATTGTACCAAGTATAATTGTACACATTGAAAAGGTCTACAGAAAACCCCGCGATGGTATGATATTATGTCTATCTCTTATGGATAACTCACAATTTTTATTTTGTCATTTACTTTTTACGACAAATAATGGGTACCTAATTTTCGAAGCAATTTTAATAAATACAGCATTAATCCTTATCCAATTAAATACCTCAAATACATTGTTGATTTAATTTAGATCTATATGGCCTTTTAGGGCCTTTACAGCATATGATTTAAAATTTTAAATGAATATTTTCGAAGATATTACATATTTAAAAATTGCAGGACGTAGCTTTTGCGGCGGTACCGACCAATGCGGGCCTCGGGTAGTAATAATGAATATAAATCAAAACTGCCGAATCGATATTAATCATTTTTAGTGGCTATATATTTTATACCCGTAGCTGTGTCGCATAGCGACATCTATTAGGCGATTTTTTAACTTTTACGCCTAACAGATTTAGAGCTGAAGATAACTCGAAATGAGGTCAGTAGCGCCATCTCTTGGATAATGGTGCATCTACTACAGTTTTATCGATATCCTTTTTATGCTATATTTTCCCCTTTTATTTAATTATTTCCGGATTAAATAAAAGGATTGATTATTTTCAATAACATCTGAAGTTATTTTCTTAAAACATATAATATTATATTAACTCGGAGTAAACTTAGACTTTCTATCTTTATTCCTTTAACACTTATTAACTGGCAACATTAAAAAAAAATATGTCGACCCGGAACTATAAAAGCCGGGCGACATCTTGTAAATTCCTTTTTTATTAAAAACTTAACCCCTTGATTTTGGTGAGTGTTATATGTTATGTGTCGTGTTTGTAGAATTTTTCTAGATATTTGTCGTTTAATTCATTTTACTATTTAACTGTAATTCTGCATTTTGTTTTTGTTTTCATCGTGGCGAAAATCAAGTATTTTGTCTAAATTGTAAAATTTCTTTGTCTTTTGTGACAGGCCACGTGTTCACTTTCTTTTACTTGTTTTATTTGATTCTATTTAAATTTTAAAATATTAACTTGCAAACTAGATTTTCTTGCCGTGGCCATAATATTATTATTTTGGTATTCTATCTGTCATAACAAAATTGGCAATGACCTAGTTTTCGTTGTCAAAAGTTCGTTAACCTTTTTACTACTACTGTAGTATTTTTACTTTTTGTGTCTAAATTATTACTGTTTTTTTTTTTTATGAGTAAGTAACGTTTGTGATGGACCCACAACCACGTGCTCTCCGGTCTTCGGGAAACACGTGCTTGGCGGGCCATCAGCAGCGTGAACGCTCCTCCTAAGGCTCTGGTCCGTAACGTTCCAGGGGAACTCTGTTTGGGCTACGAGAGCTCGGCCTACCGTCGCCTTGAGACGACCACGTGCAGCCCATGCCGTCTGACTGACGCCTCTACCGGAGCCACACATTGAACTTGCCACCTCTGAGGGTGCCGACCTACTAGGGCAATAACAGCCGGCCCCAACCACTGCGCGCTGACGAGAACAATTGGAGACCTGCGGAGCTGGAGTCCCGCTCGTTGCTGATTTGTGCGAGTTAAGTGCAGTGTTTTCCCCCACGACCCGTATATTAGAGGTCTAGAAAGTGTCTGAGGCTAATCTTCCGTTCCCCGCGTACCCGCTCACCGCTGTCTAGGTCTTTTATTTTATTTAAATAAATTTGTTAACTGTTAAATTTCTTTTTATTTATCTCTTAGCTTCTAAATTTATTGCTCCCGTGCCCGGGCTACGGGACAGCTGGGGCGGGTCGATGTGATGAGATGTGCTAGACAAGGACAACCAGATCTTGTTAGGGTTTTGCTGTGTAAATAGTTTTATTAGCAAGGCGGTACGCATAAATTCCTTGTTAAAAAATCTAAATTATAATGATGATTAACATTTTTTAATGACGATGAATTAAATTTAGAAATGAATATTTAATAATAGTTCTATTAAGCACTTGTAAAAATAATTAAATACTTACATTACTTTTTTTATTTCATCTAAACATAGAATGACTTACCCCATCTTTTAGGCTCTCGGGGCTCATCCATCTTACGGGTAGGAGGCCTTTTGTACCCTTCCTATAATAATCAGTCTCATAGATATCTCTGGTCATGCCGAAGTCCCCCACTTTGACGGTGAGGTCCCCGGCCACCATACAGTTGCGCGCCGCGAGGTCGCGATGCACATATTTCTTCGCCGACAGGTACGCCATACCGTCGGCTATCTCTATCGCCATCTGAAAAATAACGATTTTTTTTTATTTTATGCTTACTAACCGGCCCCCTAGACGAGCAATTGTATTGTCCATAACACGCTTTAAATTTTAATGTTATTAAACCCAATTGTCAATTAGACATATTTTGAGGTTGCTAAAATTCGCATCAAGCTGAAAATTGGTAATAATATTGTTTAGAATATTATGATTACAAATGATATTTGAATGTCCCCATAGTTACTCTGTATGGATTCTTTTTACCCAAGGTCAAAGGTCCAAAAATTAAATTTTTCACGAAATTTAACAAATAGGTAAGGTTTTTTATAAAAATGCCTGAAACAAAATTGTAGGTCATAAAATAATCTACAAAAAATACATCAATATTTCTTCACTACGATTCTCCATTATCGAAATATTATAATTATTCAAAAAGTTATTAAAGTTGCAATCATCGTTTGGGTATTTTTTTCCACACAAGGGAATCACTTGGAACTCTCTTTAATTTTTAATCGTGTTATAAACAATTTTACCGATTTTCAGCTTTGTGCGAATTTATGCAACCTCAAATGTCTAGCTCGAATGAAGGCGCGCGATGTTCAATATCAACCCTAGATGGCCAATAATATTACGCAATACGTGATATTGTTCAATATTACTGTAGTTCTAGACTCTAGGCGCCCACTAAATTATATGATTGTAGGAGTATCTCCCATTACAGGAGGACTACCATTACAGGAGGACTACCATTACAGGAGGACTACCATTACAGGAGGACTACCATTGCAGGAGGACTACCATTACAGGAGGACTACCATTACAGGAGGACTACCATTACAGGATTCTTAATCTGATTGCATAAGTACAAAATAAATATGTAGTAACAAACGCAAGGCAAACGCCGCGTAGATAGCAAACATGTGACTAACTAAAAAAGTAGTTCTTAAGAACGCGCGCATTTTCACATTACGCTTTATGCTATCCGATATCGGACCGATAAAGACGACACATTGAATTATTTTTTATATTGAAATCAAATTAGTCTTCTTTAAAATCAAAGTAGGTAGTCTTCTTTAACTGTCGGTTTAATAAATAATATCGATCCGTTATCGTATAGGTTTCGTGTATGTGTAGTATGATAATGCTAAAGTTATGAGCCATGACTCATGACGCATGACTGGGCTCTACTAAGTAGACCTCTAACAAATATTATCGTTACCTGCAGTATATTCTGCAGCGTGGGCGGCGTGGACGGCCCCTTCCTCGGCAGCGAGGAGTCGGCGTCGGGGCGGTGCGAGCGCAGGTAGCTCTTCAGGTCGCCCAGCTCCATCAGCTCCATCACCACCAGCGTGGGCTGGCCCCGGGACACCACGCCCATGAGCTTCACCACGTGGAACGTGTCAAACGACTTCATCACTGACGCCTCGTTCAGGAATTCTATGCGCTCCCTGTAAAAATGTCATGTCGATGTCTGAAGATGTGAATAGTCCTATGAGGGTAAATTCAGACCAAAATGCGATCCGCAGATGCATTTATAAATTTTGGAACGAAGTTCCTTATCGCGCGTTACGAAAGGGGGCTAGACGAAAAGTTTTAAAACGAATAAAGCTGTTAATGTTAACAGGAAGGCAGTTAATAGCGTTTTCGGCATCTGAACTGCCCCGGTTCAGGGTGGGCCGGCAGGATACGGAAACATCCGAAGTTTAAATTAAGAACATAAATGTATTGCATAGTATAATACATGATAGTACCTACTGGTGCAATACCTACGTAGTATATGTTTTTTATTTAAACCGGATGTTTCCGTATCCTGTCGGCCCACCCTGCCCCGGGGCAGTTCAGATGCCGAAAACGATATAAGTAAGTGATCACATGATGTTTAGCAACTTTTATTTGGAGAATTTTTAAACCTCCAGTTTCCAGTTTCCATTGCCTAGGCCCTAGTGGATGGATCTATAATGAATATAAGTTCGTAACAATGAACTTTTATTTTTCTTTAAAGTTTCTTCCATATTGTGAGCTATCTTACCTGTCAGTGGCGTGCTCGTTGACAGTTTTCACGGCGCACGGTATACCCGGCTTGCCTTTCTCGAGGGTAGCTATACCCTCGTATACCTAGAAAACATTAATAGTTACAATACAGTTAAATAATTACATCCTTTTAAACTTACTATACCTAGTTTAATCTATATATTTAATCTATATATATATAAAACTCAAAGGTGACTGACTGACATGGTGATCTATTAACGCACAGCCCAAACCACTGGACGGATCTAGCTGAAATTTGGCATGCAGGTAGATGTTATGACGTAGGCATCCGCTAAGAAAGGATTTTGATAAATTCTCACCCCAAGGGTGATGAATAGGGGATGAAAGTTTGTATATAATAATACTTCTTAACGCGAGCGAAGCCGCGGGCAAAAGCTCGTTGTAGATATTATGCAAAGTAAATAGCAAACATATAACGTGAGACATTATGCAAGTCTGTCAATTCAATACAAATTTAGAAATACGTGTACGCGCCGCGTTACGGTCTGAATTGACCCATAAGCTACACAATGTTTGTCCTTGAAAAACAAAGACAAGATATTTATCTATAATTGTGTAATTATTATAACTCAACTAATTAAGTAGAGCGATAACTCTACTAGGTAAGGAACGCGTACGCCCCTAGGCGTCAGTGTTCCTCGGGCGTATAAGCGACGCGAGCCTCGCGTGCACGCCGCGAGCGCACTGCATAAGCGTTCACTCGCTCACACGCCCGGGGAACGTGCACGCCTAATGTGGGGGACGCCCTAATTTATAGTATCACTCACCATCCCGAACGATCCCTGTCCCAGCTCCCTTACGAACTGTATGTTAGCCCGCGACACCTCCCACTCGTCGGGCACGTACACGGTGGACACGTACTCGGGGTTGACGCGCGCGAACAGCTTGTTGCCGTCCGCGGGCGACACGCGCCGGCAGTAGAACGCGCCCGCCGCCGCCATCGCCGCTAACACCCCCAGCGCCCCCACCGCGCCCCATACGACTAGATAGTTGGTGGACGCCTCGCGCTCCTGATAAGTGATAGAGTAAAAATAACATTAGTCTGTTTACATTCTTAATAACATTAAGTACACCATCTTTTTCTTCTGAGACATTATTTTATGCATAAAGATGCAAAAGTTATATTCTTTTTTTTATGAAATAAGGGGGCAAACGAGCAAACGGGACACCTGATGGAAAGCATCTTCCATTGCCCAAGGACACTCGCAGCATCAGAAGAGCTGCAGGTGCGTTGCCGGCCTTTTAAGAGGGAATAGGGTAATAGGTGAGGGTAGGGATGGGAAGGGAAGGGAATAGGGTAGGGGATTGGGCCTCCGGTAAACTCACTCACTCGGCGAAACACAGCGCAAGCGCTTTTTCACGCAGGTTTTTGTCGTATTTAGTATTACCATGGAGTAAATAATATACTGATTTATTTATATATCTACAATCAAGACAAAATCTTCCCAATACATAAATAAGTATAGTTAAAACTTCATATTAAAAGGTAAATGTAATTGATACACGAAACTTTTTTAAACTTTGGTAAAAAAAAAGCATCCGAAAAACCCTTTTCTATTAAAATGATACACGCTGTGTATTATCAAATGTTACACAGTTCCCATAACTCTCTAGAAAAGTTTTCAAGAAACCTCGTCTATCAAACGACTTTTTTAAATCGGGTAAGGATAAAACTTTTGTAATAACTAAGGATTGTATAACTATAACGTAACTCACCGGTATAAAGACGTATATATCAGCGGATACGTTGCCGAGGCCGCGCGCGGAGAGCGGCGTGACGCGCAGGGAGTAGTTGCCGGGCGCGAGGTTGCGCACCAGCATCGCGCGGCCCTGCGCCTCGTAGTCCTCCGCCGGGATGCAGCTCGCTAGGCCCACCTCCTGGGAATAATGGCAAGGTTAGTTCCGATGTAAATTAATGAAAATGAAGCTAAGGGCCTGTTTCACCACTTTCTGATATAAAGTACCGAATAGGCTATTCACAATTTTTTTGACAGATTATCTCCATACTTTATCTGTCAAGTTAATTGGTGGATAGCCTATTCGGCAGTTATCAGGAAGTGGTGAAACCACAACAGGCCCCTAGTGTCGTAGGTTACACGTTCAATTTGTCATCAATCCTACATATAAACGTAAACAAACGGCATCTGAAGAAGATTGAGGCGGATTTTCAACTGCGATGGACACTAATTATTTGTGACGATGAGGATTTTTTAAAATAAAATATATTCCATGGAACAAATTACGACTTATTTTCTATTTTTCATTTGACATTAATTTTATAGATCACAGAACCATAAACACAGATTATAAAGACTTATTGACGTTTTCATTTTTTATCATATTTTACAATTCTTTACAGCATCCGTCAGTATATTTTATAAAGACAATGGGATAAGTACTTTTCCTTCTTTCGTAAAACAAAGAAAAATATTCCATAAACATCACCTGTTCAGTACTGTCTTCGACGCGGGAGTGATGCACGTTGTACGCGACTATGAACCCGTTGGGGTCCTCCGGCGGCTGCCACGTGACGTTCACCTCGGGCGACGTCTTGTTGGACGGCACCACCTCCGCGCGCAAGTTGCGCACCACGTCCGCGTCCTCTGTAATAGGAGACCATAGATAAGCACATAATTACAGATAAACCAAGGTCATGTTGTGTCCACTGTCCGAGACGGGTCATAGAGACATAATGACATGAATAAGATCTAGCCGATCTAGGTAGTGAATGTCACCAAGCTGTATTTTATTCCTACGTCGGTATTTTTAGTGTAAGCGATAGAAATCTACGAAATTTAGGTGCTACGCGATCGAAAATTGTGTATAAATTAATGTAACAGGATAGCAATACAGGGTAAAATAAACCTTCCAGCCAAATTTTGATACATTGATCCTTGTTAAAAATAAAAATATACGTATTTTTTCTTCTATAATCACTCAGTACTAAAATGTTGAGAAATAGCTACCGAAAGTTATCCTAAAAACACCACAATTAATGGAGAGTACGCGTCGCCGGCGCGTGACGTGCCCCCCCGCACGCGCGTCTCCCCCCGCGTCACCCCCGCTCATTCCCACCGCTGCAAGTGACCGTTCTGCAACGATTTTAAATGGTACAAAATATTATGTCATAAAAAAATAACACCCAATTTTTTTTTGTTAAATGGACTCTTCTAATGATACCTAAACCCTGGAAAAAAATTGGCAGGAAGGTTTAATTGCGCCCTGTATGTACGCCGCTTGAGCGTGCGGAAGGGGTAATGCACGCGTACGATGCACATTTTTTGCCGTAGTCCGTGTCAGTCTATCAACATCATATTATCTTATCTCGTTCCGTTACACTCTTTCCCTAATGTAAGATAGGGACCGCAATACTCACGTCGCTCGATCGTGCAGAAGGTTAACAGCGCGCGCTCTAAGCAAAAGTTTTTGGAGTAGAGTGGGTAACGATTTCTAACGCACATTGACAAAATAAATGTTGTCTCGTTCCAGTACATAACGTAAGACAGGGACAGCAATACTCACGTCGCTCGAGCGTGCGGAAGGTGTACTGCGCGCGCTCCGAACACCAGTTCTTGTTGTAGTCCTCGTCGGTCTCGTTGGCGTGCTGCTCGCGACACGCCCACACGTACACGCTGTACCACGTGAAGTGGCGCAGGTGCTCCGCGCGTAACGACCGGCTGCTGCCCGGCAGATCATAGTATAACGAGCGCACGTATTCTGCAAAACGGACAAATATATATATAACGGACAAATCGTTTATAAAGTTTGAGATTCAAGTTGTTAGAATTGGAATCAGGGTATGCAGGTTTTAGGTACTGCTAACTGCTCGCTCTAATTCGTGAATCGATGTATCCATAGTAACTCGCGCCTATCGGCATAATATATGTAGTTTCCATAGTTCGTCATACAAAATATTTTTTATTTTCAAAAAAATAACATGCATGGTTCGATACTACTACTATAGGTAAATCGTTCTGCTGCGGGAAAACAACCACTAAAATTTAACGTTGTATAGATAGATATACAGGGTGTAACAAAAATAAGTGATAATACTTTATGGTGTGTACGTGTTCCTCGTAGAGTTCACTGTGAAAGTGCAGCGCTGAAAGATCTTTTTTTCACTTTTGTATGGGAAAACTCGTGACGCTCGGGCCCTTGTCCATACAAAAGTGAAAAAAATTGATCTTTCAGCGCTGCTACTTTCACAGTGAACCCTCTACGAGAAACACGTACACACCCTAAAGTATTATCGCTTATTTTTGTTACACACTTACACACTGTATAGAGATGTAGATATAAATAGAGATAGAGGTAGATACATACATGATAGTACACATCATATATCCAGGTATATTTTCCATCGCTCATGTAGGATAACAACCAAAACAAGATTGTGATTTGTGTCCATATACCGTCCCATTTTAAAAACCTCTTTAGCTATGTTGAGGTCATTAATTTTACTGCGTACTTGACATTGGTAATACACGTGTAACTAACTACAAAATTATAGTTACCTGCAACTTAAACATGCACTAAATAGATATATACATACACACGACATTATACTTTAATAGTGTAATAACAAGTTACAGACTACAGTTGTAGTGTTACATGGAGATAACGAGACACGCAATTTACTTTCATGATACGAAACAGGAATACATATTGTTTGATTTTTTCCATAAATAGTTTCCCTTCCATTTATGTTTGTATGTCAGTGATATAGCAGACCCTCATAAGAGTGATATGCAAGATGTAAAATAATCGGCCAAATGCGAGTTGGACTCGCGCACGAAGGGTTCCGTACCATTATAAAGCAAAATTAGACCAAAAATTGTGCTTTTTGTATGGGAGCCCCCCTTAATTTTTTATTTTATTTTAATATCATTATTAAATATTAAAGTACAAGTACAACTAAGGATTTTGTGAAAAATTCAAGTACCTACCTGTTGCCATTATTGATATAGAGCAAAAAAGGCTAAAAAAATCACGTTTGTTGTATGGGAGCCCTCCTCAAATATTTATTTTATTTTGTTTTTAGTATTTGTTGTTATATATATAGCGGCGGCAACAGATATACACAATCTGTGAAAATTTCAACTCTCTAGCTATTACCGTTCTTGAGTTACAGCTTGGAGACAGACAGACGGACAGACGGACAGACATCGAAGTCTTAGTAATAGGGTCCCGTTTTTACCCTTTGGGTACGGAACCCTAAAACACTAAGTGATAACTGATAATACTTTAGGACAGGGGTTCACAAACTGTGTGCCGCGGCGCCTTGGTGCGCCGTGGAAAGGCAAGAGGGGCGCCGAGTCGATCCTCCACAAATATTATAAAATAAAATTATAATATTATGAAGTATACAAAGCAGGCAGATGATTAAATATTTGTTTATATAATATTATTAACCCGCTTAACCTAAGTATAATCTTTACAGGTGTTTATTTATGTATCTTTTTGTAATAGCTAGGTAAAGTAGGGCGCCGCGCCGTGACAAAATATTGACTTGTAAGTGCGCTGCAGGCTGAAAAAGATTGGGAACCCCTGCTTTAGGGAGTGTATCAGTGTATATCTTCCTTATAAAATAGAGTTCACTGTGAAAGTGCAGCGCTAAAAAAGCAAAAAAAATTCTGTCATTTCATTTGTATGGGCAAGCGCCCGCGCGTTATGAATTTTTCAATACAAAGGTGAAAAAAAATTGTTACTCTTTCAGAGCTACTACTTTCACAGCGAACTCTATAAAGCGGGACAGGGTGTGTATGGACACACCCTAAAGTATTATCATTTAGTTTTGTTACAACTTGTAGAGTACAACGTTTGTTTAATTATAAAACTACATAGATGATTGTAACTACAGCATGCTTTATCTAGTGTACATGCGATGAAACCTGTGAAAGAGTCCTTCATGATGCAAGCGTTTAACTCGAGCCGACTGCAATTAGCTGAAATTAGAATGGGGGTAGTGGATACAGCCAAAGCAGTGAGGTTACAAAAAGTATACAATAAAATATTTAACAATACTAATAAACAATAGCTAGTCTAGTAGAAAAACGAAATAAAGGAGAAAAGCGTTAATAGACAAATAGAAAATGAATCAAAATTGTATGGCAAAAATTTAAGTTAACATGCGGCTTCTGAGATAAAAGTTACACGACATTACAATGTTGTTGAAACACTGTCTTTTGACGAATGAGGCCGGAAATCTGTGTTTGTGGAGTAGATCTGTCTTGTGTAGAAACTAGAGACCGGTTAAAGGCGAGACCGCACTAGGCGACTAGCGACAATACGTCATAGAACTGGCTTTTTGTGTCGTCACAGAATATATTATATTAGTTGGTATATGTATAGAGTTGCTGCTTTTATGTGTATACAGGGTGCAATTAAACCTTCCTGCCAAATTTTTTCCAGAGATTAGGTATCATTAGAAGAGTCCATTTAACAAAAAAAAAAGTGATTATAAAAGAAAAAATACGTGTATTTGTTTAACAAGGATCAATATATAAAGGTTTAATTGCACCCTGTATGTGGTCATGACGTGCCGCGTCGCTCTGCAGCGTAGTGTCGCTTGTGCGGTCTCACTTTAAGAATGTTTAAAAATAACTTACTGCCATCCGTAGCGTTTGCGTATTTCCGGCTCATGTTGGGGCTGTGGTACTCGCTGATGAATACGAGCATGCTCTTCACGCTGCTGTCTATGGAGCGACGCACGCGACTCGACGACGGAGTGGTCCTCGGGCTTGACTGTCTGATGTATACCTGTTGGAAGTATGTTTTAAGCCTCGAAAAGAATAATAACGACAGGGAAAGCAATAACATAATATGTGGTCTGCTACGTTTATCATACAGTGTATGTAAAAAAGTGAAAATAATTTTATTCAATTTATCTCTAGACGAGTCAGTAGAAAAAGTACTAAATGTAGCCCGCAACTCCGTTGCGCCAAAACTCGTTAATCGCGTGGGAACCGTACATTTTTTGGGATAAAAAGTAGCCTTAGATGTCCTTTCCCGGGACTCAAAGTATCTCCATACCAAGTTTAACGCCTCCGTGGTCCAATGGTTCAGAGCTCGGCTCTTGACTCGGAGGTCGTGGGTTCGATTCCCGCGTTGGAAACGTGTTATTTCCAAGTTTGGTTAGGATAATGCAGGCTGATCACCTGATTGTCTGACAAGTAAGATGATCCATGTAAAAAGTCGGTCCTGCGCCTGGAGCCAGTCGTGTCGGTCTGCCGTCCCACTGGGTTATGAGAGTAAAGGAATAGAGAGTGCTCTTGTGTACTGCGCACACACTTGGGCACTATAAAAATTACTCCTGCGTAGCTGGCCTGGTTTCAATGAAACCGGCCACCGTCACCGAAACCGGTGTGGGAGCTATTATTATTATATACCAAGTTTCAGCAAAATCGGTTCAGCGGTTTGGGCGTCAAGAGGTAACAGACAGACAGATACACTTTCGCATTTATGATAATTATTAGTATGGATAGTATGGATAAGAACTGTTCACTCACGAAAAGTCGGCACAAAAAAGATGGCGTATAAATATAATAAACATTAAACAGCATACTTTATACTTTACATAATATTGTCACATTATAGTTAAAAATGAAACATACATGGTTCTGCACGTCGTTTTCGAACGTAATGCTGTCTATGCGCTCCTCCTCAGCAGTGGAGTCGAAGCGCGTCGGCTTGCGTGCTTCGGCGGCGCACACGCAGTCCGCGCCCGCATTGGGCCCGTACGCGCCCGCCGCGCCCGCACTCGTGCCCGCAATGCTGCCTGTTGCGCCCGCAATGCCGCCCGTTGCTCCCGCAGCCCCGACCGCCGTGCCCGCGCTAGCTCGCTCCTCCGCACGCTCAGCTGCCTCCTCCCACCGCATCGCTATCATGTTGCTCACTATACTAGCTGTAAAACCAAACTTTCGTTAGTACTAAGTGGTTAATGGTTAACAAATAAAAGGAATTATTTTTATTATTGACTCGAAATAATTACTATTACTAAATAATAAGAGTATGTGTTAACTATATTCCGTCTCTATTCATTTATTCTAAGTTTAAAGAAACGGAACCCTTCGTGCGCGAGTTAGACTCGCGCACGAAGGGTTCCGTACCAATATAGAGCAAAAATAGTAAAAAAATGTGTTTTTTGTATGGGAGCCCCCCCTTAATTATTTATTTTATTTAAATTTTATTATTAATTATTAAAGTTTAAATACAGCTGAGTATTTTATGTACATTTCAAGTGCCTACCTGCTGTCATCATTGATACCCTTAAATATTTAATTTATTTAGTTTTTAGTATTTGTTGTTATAGCGGAAACAGATATACACAATCTGTAAAAATTTCAGAAGTCTAGCTATAGCGGTTCTTGAGTTACAGCCTGGAGACAGACAGACGGACAGACATCGAAGTCTCAGTAATAGGGTCCCATTTTTACCCTTTGGGTACGGAACCCTAAAAAGTATACTCGACCAAATTAATGCGCCATTGCCCATTGTGTTTCTTAATTGCACTCTTGATAGTGACATAACAATAATAATTATTATTTTTATCATTAATCAAGTAAACGGAGTAGTCATAATATTGCTGACAATTATTATGTTAGCCTTACTTTTAATAGGCTACTTGACCTAATTTTTTTCTTCACGCTAATCGCTTCTTAATCATTCATTTTTACAAAATAAACTAATATTTTAGTATTTTACACAGTAGAAACCCATAAAAATGTTGATTGAAAAATATGCGTTTTAAATGGCGCCGAAAACACTGTCCGCCATAGTGTGACGTCATATTTTTGTATTTTAGAGTCTCTTTATTGAACATTTTTTATGTGCTAAATGTACGAGTCTAAAAGTGCCCAAAAATTATAAAAGAATTAAATAAGAAATTAGAAATCATTTGTAATGTTAAAAACTTTTAGAGGAAAGTTTTAGCCATTTCATTTCCCGTCTACAATAAATGGAGATAATATATAAAACTGATGTTTTATTCGAATTATTCAAGAAAATATATGTTACAAATCTTTCTAGGCTTATTCTTACATATAACGGGCGCGATAAATAAAAGAT
Organism: Plebejus argus; assembly: GCA_905404155.3. Classification (NCBI taxonomy): domain Eukaryota; kingdom Metazoa; phylum Arthropoda; class Insecta; order Lepidoptera; family Lycaenidae; genus Plebejus; species Plebejus argus. The sequence continues at coordinate 4,517,471 of FR989935.1, read as the reverse complement.
ATTAAATTACGAATAAGATGACGTCACTTCTAAATCGGAAGTACCGCAAAAGCGTTTTAGTCAGTACAAATCATATTTTCATAAAATCATATTTTCAAATCGACTTTATTTATCAATCATAAGCTTTTATTTGATGATAAGGGTGAAATACGGTTTCCTAGGCCAAGTTCTACTAGAAATATGCATTTGTTTAATGAAATTGAATATAGGTCAAGTAGCCTATTCAGTTATAACTTATAAGTTAAAAACACAATATTATTATCACTATACTCACGATTGGCGCAATAGTTGACATTTCCGGCGAGTATCTTGCGCCTATTGTAGCTATTCTCCTGGATCTCCACATGGTAGAACGAGATGGTACCGTTGGGCATCGACGGTGCCTGCCACCTTATCGTCACCGAGTGCTCCTTCAGCGATTCCACTGAGAGTCCCAAAGGCGGGCTGGGAGCTGCAAAAATATATATTTTGTTAGCGCTTTATATTCAGTCAGGTCTCAAGTCAGTCAAAATTTGGTCAAAACGGATTGACATCTACATACAAACGTTAAGATTACGTGATCGACTATCGAGTTTGATACTAATATGCGTGCACTGCGCGCCTGGCGCCTATCCGCACTACGCACACATACATAATATTATACTATTGCAGCGCGTACGTAAGATACTGTGTATTATTGTATGAGTCGACGTAAAATAGGCGTGTGCAAATTAAATGGCAGTTATTACACTATTGAGGTTAAAAAGTACACGAACTTCACATTTCAAAACTCATTGGAGCTTCAATGCTGCAAATTGTTTAATTTTATTAAAATTATATCTGCTGATCTTCAGAATTTACTTATCCACTTCTGAATCTTTGAGACTTTGTTAGTGTGAATTTGCTATTACACCGTGTGGACGAGAGGCATAGAACATGTTATGCTGCGTTTCTTGGCAAGCATCCACAAGGCACAAGCGTCCACAAATCTCGCTTGGCATTTGGAAGTCATTTACACGCTTGTGAATGCGTCAGTGTATTACGTACATCCAAGCAAGCGTCCTTTGATCTGTGTCCAAAAACCGACACTTGTGGAGCTTGAAGCTTGTGGACGCTTGTATCCGATCCGGTATCGGACACAAGCGTCCACAAGCTCACGCAAGCCAAGCCAGATACTCTCTTTACACGCTTGTGCTTGTGGACGATGGTCAAGCCTTGGCAAATATGGAAACGCAGCATAAAAGTATGCTGTACGACTTACCTCCAGGCAACGTCTTGAAGTATATAATAGGGCTCTGAGCGCCCTTCTTATCCGTAGTGGTGTATGTCTTGATGTAAGCGGCATAGCGGGTGTACGGAGTGAGCGGCGAGATGAGCTTGAACAGCGGCTGGACGTCGCACGGGTTGAGTAGCCCGCGAGTGCTGTTGCGAGTCTCTGAGGTGTTGCGAGCTTCCAGTGATGTGATGTCGATCACGTTCCATCTGCGTAGGATAGAGATAATATTATGGTCTCGGCTTATAGGTCTCTTATATTATATTATGTTCATATTCTATACTAATAGTTATATGCATGTGTATGTCTGTAATCTTTTTATGCTTGAACCGTTGAACGGATTTGGACGAGTATGGAGATACCTTGAGACCCAGAAAATTTAAGAACAGGGTAAAGTTACATGGCTTGACTAGTATAAAGCCATTATCTGCAAAAAACTACGGTAAAATACTACATTATGTACAACTACAAAAACTGCAGTCTGATTCACACTGCGCAATTCGACTCGGAATCTAAAACATTAGCGCGACACCCAATAAACGGGAAGCGTTGACCAATAAGCGCGCAGTAAGTTTCCGAACCCGAGTCCAAAGAAAATTGTGAAATGTGAATTGCCCCACAGGAACCATTTTTTAATCAAAAAATTATCTAAGCATTCTTCAATCACCAAAGAACAGCGATAATTAAAAAATATTTTAAGCTATTGCATAGCTTTTATCACGGTCTTTGTGCGCGGCGACTTAATATAGAAATCCCGTAACGAAAATAAACCTAACACTCCCGATCGGCACAGCGGTATGGCGTTGAAAGCCTTGCATCGTCTAACGTTTGTGTGCGCAGTGCGTGAGACTAGACCTATGCGCGTAGACTAGCATATGAATAGCTTTACCGCGGTAATCCCCAGGTGCACGTATACGCACATGTATTTTTAGGGTTCCGTACCCAATGGGTAAAAACGGAATCCTATTATTAAGACTTCGTTGTTTGTCGTTGTATATCTGTTCTCCCATACAATAAACGTGATTTTTTTGGCCTTTTTTTGCTCTATATCAATAATGACAACAGGTGTATATGTGTAGGTACTTTAATAATTAATAATAATATTAAAATAAAATAAAAAATTAAGGGGGGCTCCCATACAAAAACACAATTTTTGGCATAATTTTCCTCTATAATGGTACGGAACCCATCGTGCGCGAGTCCGACTCGCACTTGGCCGATTTTTTAAATATAACAACATGACTCACGTATCAGAGCAAGCGTCCCTCTGTCCGTAGAGCGTGACGTTGTGTTCGGCGACTATGTAGTAGATGGAGTAGCCCAGCAGTTTCCGCTGGTCCTCCATGCAGTACATGTTCCACGTCAGCACCACCGCCGACCGCGTCAGCCTCGACACCTTGAGGTGCAGGGTGTCCTTGAAACCTGGGTAGGAATTGTCACAAATCACAATGTGTCCGATAAAGCAGCCAATATCACAGAAATAATATCAATAATAATAAAGTTACACGAAGGAAACGCAGACACAATGGGAGATGGGAGATATATCATAAATTGCGAAAGTGTGTCTGTCTGTTATCGCTTCCCGTCGAAACCGCTGAACCGATTTTGCTAAGATGTATATTATAAGGACATATGATACTTTTAACCCGGATAAAGTCATCTATATTCTATTGGGTTGTGGGAGATATTCTCAAATAGCTAATTATTGCGCGCTTGACCTTGATTATTATTGGTTGTGACAATATTGGCGATTGGTGAATAAAAGGTAAAAATAATAACAGGTAAATTGGTGGTATGGTTGAAATCATGGTAGTAAAGACTAGTCAGTTCAATCATAGTCATTTAATTATATTAACTGCCGCACTCGAGACATTTAATTATGATTAAACTTCAATTTAACTAGGATTTTGACAGATTTTGTATGGGGTTTCTGTCAAAATCTTCATTTAATTACAATAATTAATTACTTAATTCATGTAAATTGTCTCAAAACTTAATTCACCAAAAATATTTTTAAAATTAGCAATTATTATTATTACAATTTACAATTTAATCTAAAAGAAAGATAATATTATTGTGTATTATGTTACGTAAATATCTCCAAAATACAGTGCTAAATGGTAATAAAATACGAAATTTACAATATTTGGCTGTATTCATACTTTATTATGTATCAGTATCTAAAATAATCGGCCAAGTGCGGTACGGAGTAAGGTACGGAATCCTTCGTGCGCGAGTCCGACTCGGACTCGCGCACGAAGGGTTCCGTACCGTTATAGAGCAAAAATAGGCCAAAAATTGTGTTTTTCTTATGGGTGCCCCCCTTAATTTTTTATTTTATTTAAATATTATTATTAATTATTAAAGTACAACTATATTTAAGGCCTTCGTGAAAGTTTCAAGAGCTTACCTCTTATAATTATTGATTACGAGCAAAAAAGGCCAAAAAAATCACGTTTGTTGTATGGGAGCCCCCCTTAATTATTAATTTTATTTTTATTTTAGTATTTGTTGTTATAGCGGCACCAGAAATATACAATCTGTGAAAATTTCAGAACTCTAGTTATAGCGGTTCTTGAGTTACAGCCTCAAGACATACAGACAGACAGACGGACAGACATCGAAGTCTTAGTAATAGGGTCCCGTTTTTACCCTTTGGGTACGGAACCCTAAAAACTAATTATGCAATTATTATTACAATTTAAGTAATCTAAAAGAAAGATAATATTATTATGTTGAGTAAATATCTTCAAAATACAGTGCTAAATGGTAATAAAATACGAAATTTACAGTATTTGGCTGTATTTAAAGCTTTAAGCAATTATAAAGAATTATTTAATTATCATACTTTAATTATTATGTAAGTATCTAAAAATAATCGGCTAGGTGCGAGTTGGACTCGCGCACGAAGGGTTCCGTAGGTACCATTATACGCATGACTGGTGAGTCAATACCGATATTTAAGGAGAGTATTCAGTACTCGATTCTCATTATAAATATGTAATAAAATTAGGTTCTTAATTATTTTTTGAATTTCCCAAAAATTAATGAATCATGGATACTAAGTAAATTACGCGGCTAGGCAAGTAGGCATACTATGCGGCCGGTGCAGAGGCGTGCGCTACCAAAGAAACACCACACAACTACCCCTCCCGCTCGCGGTGTCCATGCGTTGGGTAAATAATTATTTAACTTTAAGCTACATTTACTCAGTGATCAATTGATATTATTTTTTTATATTATTTTTTTCCAACTAATATAATAGCCAAATATCACGTCCTCAAGTATTGAACATGTCTCACCAGTCACGCAGTAGAGCAAAATTAAACCAAAAATTGTGTTTTTTGTATGGGAGCCCTTAATGTTTTATTTTATTTGGGTACGGAACTCTAAAAAACTACTTAATTATGCAATTATTATTACAATTTAATCTAAAAGAAAGGTGATATTATTATGTTAAGTAAATATCTCCAAAATACAGTGCTAAATGGTAATAAAATACGAAATTTACAATATTTGGCTGTATTTAAAGCTTTAAGCAATTATAAAGAATTATTATATTTAATTATCATACTAATAATTATTATGTAAGTATCTAAAAAAACTAATTATGCAATTAAAATGTTGGCACAATTATATATTATGCAAGATAATCATGTATTCTGTTTTACAATTTTGATTTTGTTTTAATTTTTGAATTAAATTCTAAAAACAATATAAATAACTTGTTTACAGTGTTTTAATCAGAGAAACGGAAGCATAAATAATATTCAAACGATCATTATAATATTATCAAATTGGAGCCATATTTTAAATGTTGATGTATAATAATTATATGTAAGTAAGTATAGCCTATAGGTATAAGGTAATAATAATAAATGATAACGTAGCAAATTCCCGTTTCATTTTAATTAAATAAACAGCTTCTTATAATGCAGCAAATCAAAAGCTCAAGTTTTCGATTCGCTGCATTTTAGAAGAAGCGTCAGAATATATCTAACTTATTTTTTGTTTTTACTGTTACAGGTTAGCAATGTAATTATTATGAAGTAATAAAAACATAAGCGCTTAATTTATAGGTTTTGGCTCTGGTCAGCGGAGTAGAACCGATTTCCACGACTGTACACGCGCTTATTTTTAATTTACGTTAGTAACAGACTCTACTTATAACTATTATATTAAGTTAATGTCACCAATGCTTTGTTTTATTTTTATATAAATTTTTTATTCAGCTTTATATCTATACATATAATAAAATCGTAGGAAAGTCAATTCTGTACATTGAATATTTTTGAAAAATAATACTTGGGACGTGATCTACAATCGATATGGAAGCCAAAAATATAGTTTTTAGAATTTTTGTCTGTTTGTCTGTTTGTCTGTTTGTCTGTTTGTCGGTTTGTCTGTTTGTCTGTATGTATGTCCGGGATAAACTCAGAAAGTACTGAATGGATTTACTTCAAATTTTGCACGAATATTATATAGAGGTCGGGTCAACACATAGGCTATATATTATCTCACCAAAAACATACCTGTTAAAACGGGGCCAAGTTCCTATTCACTAATTGTTCGCCTTAAAAAAGAGTTGAAATCCAATTCAATGCCAAGTTTAGATGCACTTCCAAATCGATCATAATCATCTTCATCAACAGCCTGATCCTAAATACTTCTAAATTTGAACTTGGCAGGTTAATTTAATCACATAGATATCTTATATTTAAATTTAAAAATAATACAATAATTATCAAGTGCTACTAGTATGAAAACCTGCCAAGTTCAAATTTAGAAGTATTTAGGATCAGGCTGTTGATGAAGATGATTATGATCGATTTGGAAGTGCATCTAAACTTGGCATTGAATTGGATTTCAACTCTTTTTTAAGGCGAACAATTAGTGAATAGGAACTTGGCCCCGTTTTAACAGGTATGTTTTTGGTGAGATTTCAATACTTTTTTTAAGGAATCATACCAATTTGTTTCTTTCCTCCTCATCTTATTTCAGTGTATTTACTTGTACATATTAATTTTTATCTCAAATTCATAGATGAGCCGACTCACGCTTGACCAATTTCTCAAATTTCTTAATTTTTTGTTAATCTACATATAACAAACAACCTGTGTGCCAAATTTCATAACGCTACGACAACTGGAAAAGGCCTAGAGGTTTTGATTACCGATTTTTATCTCAAATTCATAGATGAGCCGACTCACGCTTGACCAATTTCTCAAATTTCTTAATTTTTTGTTAATCTACATATAACAAACAACATGTGTGCCAAATTTCATAACGCTACGACAACTGGAAGTGGCCTAGAGGTTTTGATTACCGATTTTTATCTCAAATTCATAGATGAGCCGACTCACGCTTGACCAATTTCTCAAATTTCTTAATTTTTTGTTAATCTACATATAACAAACAACCTGTGTGCCAAATTTCATAACGCTACGACAACTGGAAGTGGCCTAGAGGTTTTGATTACCGATTTTTATCTCAAATTCATAGATGAGCTGACTCACGCTTGACCAATTTCTCGAATTTCTTAATTTTTTGTTAATCTACATATAACAAACAACCTGTGTGCTAAATTTCATAACGCTACGACAACTGGAAGTGGCCTAGAGGTTTTGAAGCCGACTCACGCTTGACCAATTTCTCAAATTTCTTAATTTTTTGTTAATCTACATATAACAAACAACCTGTGTGCTAAATTTCATAACGCTACGACAACTGGAAGTGGCCTAGAGGTTTTGATTACCGATTTTTATCTCAAATTCATAGATGAGCCGACTCACGCTTGACCAATTTCTCAAATTTCTTAATTTTTTGTTGATCTACATATAACAAACAACCTGTGTGCCAAATTTCATAACGCTACGACAACTGGAAGTGGCCTAGAGATTTTGATTACCGGTCAGTGAGTCAGTGCCAAAATTAGCTATTTTTACATGGAAATATTTCAGGATCTAACAAATCTATATCTATGAAATTTGGTATATTGCGTAAGTACTAGTATATAATTAGGTAGGTAAAATTTTATCTTTGCTCTCGCAATAGGCACTGAGATACAAGGGGGTCAAAAGTGCGTCGAAACCGTTCGTGTAAATAGTGCACGGCATGCGCGCGGCCTGCTGGAACTTGGCCGCGCACTCCGTGCGCTTTGATGACGATATCACCTAGGGCGGGGGGAGGGGCTCAAGTTTCAATATTTTTAGTTTTTTGCTCATATCACTAAAACGGTGCGTTGTAGAGAAAAAATGTCCTGTACGTAATAAAAGCCCATAAAATTTCCTACAAATTTCTCCTTCACACTTTGTATCTATCTTCACTCCTTGCCATGCTATGAGCTTTTGTCTATCTTTTCTATACAAATTTCGAGTGTCGTTTGATTAACATGCTGGGAGCTTTGGCATCGGTCTTTTCTTGGGGGGGGGCTTCGCCCCCCCAAACCCCCCCCCCCACCTCCCCAAATTTTGCTTCAAACAAAGCGGTGTTGCGGCGTTATACATCTTTTTTAAGAACAAAGTTAAAAACTAAACTACACATACGGTTTTCCAGTGTCGTTTGTTTTGGGGGGGCTGCGCCCCCCCAAACCCCTCCCCCCCCTTTATTCCTCATGAAACTTTTGTTCATAATTAAAAGGTATCGTGGAGTTTGTATTGCGTCTTAATTATCCTTTGTAGGAACAAATCTATACATATAATAAAATCGTAGGAAAGTCAATTCTGTACATTGAATATTTTTGAAAAATAATACTTGGGACGTGATCTACAATCGATATGGAAGCCAAAAATATAGTTTTTAGAATTTTCGTCTGTTTGTCTGTCTGTTTGTCGGTTTGTCTGTTTGTCTGTATGTATGTCCGGGATAAACTCAGAAAGTACTGAATGGATTTACTTCAAATTTTGCACGAATATTATATAGAGGTCGGGTCAACACATAGGCTATATATTATGACGATATCACCTAGGGCGGGGGGAGGGGCTCAAGTTTCAATATTTTTAGTTTTTTGCTCATATCGCTAAAACGGTGCGTTGTAGAGAAAAAATGTCCTGTACGTAATGAAAGCCCATAAAATTTCCTACAAATTTCTCCTTCACACTTTGTATCTATCTTCACTCCTTGCCATGCTATGAGCTTTTGTCTACCTTTTCTATACAAATTTCGAGTGTCGTTTGATTAACATGCTGGGAGCTTTGGCATCGGTCTTTTCTTGAGGGGGGGGCTTCGCCCCCCCAAACCCCCCCCCCACCTCCCCAAATTTTGCTTCAAACAAAGCGGTGTTGCGGCGTTATACATCTTTTTTAAGAACAAAGTTAAAAACTAAACTACACATACGGTTTTCCAGTGTCGTTTGTTTTGTGGGGGCTGCGCCCCCCCCAAACCCCCCCCCCCTTATTCCTCATGAAACTTTTGTTCATAATTAAAAGGTATCGTGGAGTTTGTATTGCGTCTTAATTATCCTTTGTAGGAACAAACTAAGTCATCTATACATATTGTAATAAAATCGTAAGAAAGTCAATTCTGTACATTGAATATTTTTGAAAAATAATACTTGGGACGTGATCTACTATACTAACGCGACTTCGTCCGCGTTAGTATAGTAGATCACGTCCCAAGTATTATTTTTCAAACATATTCAATGTACAGAATTGACTTTCTTACGATTTTATTACAATATGTATAGATGACTTAGTTTGTTCCTACAAAGGATAATTAAGATGCAATACAAACTCCACGATACCTTTTAATTATGAACAAAAGTTTCATGAGGAATAAGGGGGGGGCGGGGTTTGGAGGGGCGCAGCCCCCCCAAAACAAACGACACTGGAAAACTGTATGTGTAGTTTAGTTTTTAACTTTGTTCTTAAAAAAGATGTATAACGCCACTCGAAATTTGTATAGAAAAGATAGACAAAAGCTCATAGCATGGCAAGGAGTGAAGATAGATACAAAGTGTGAAGGAGAAATTTGTAGGAAATTTTATGGGCTTTCATTACGTACAGGACATTTTTTCTCTACAACGCACCGTTTTAGCGATATAAGCAAAAAACTAAAATTATTGAAACTTGAGCCCCTCCCCCCGCCCTAGGTGATATCGTCATAATATATAGCCTATGTGTTGACCCGACCTCTATATAATATTCGTGAAAAATTTGAAGTAAATCCATTCAGTACTTTCTGAGTTTATCCCGGACATACATACAGACAAACAGACAAACAGACAAACAGACACACAGACAAACAGACAAAAATTCTAAAAACTATATTTTTGGCTTCCATATCGATTGTAGATCACGTCCCAAGTATTATTTTTCAAAAATATTCAATGTACAGAATTGACTTTCCTACGATTTTATTATATGTATAGATTATTAGATAGTGAGTTAATGTACAGAATTTTCATTTCTACAGTTTTATTATATGTATAGATAATTTGAGGTCATAGACTTGTTTTTTAGAAACGATTTTCGGTTACAAAAAATCTTTCGATTACAAAAAAAGAAAATTGATTGACCGACCCAAGTTTGAAAACCAACAGCCAACTGAACTGATAGTATGAAAGTTCCACGAAACACGATCGCCACGTTCCACTTAGCGTTAAAAACGATCAAAACGCTCAAATAGGGGGCATTTTAAGCATTTTTAACGCTAAGTGGAACACGGGGGTAATGTTACCAATTACCATTTTTAAATCAGCTACTCTGCCATAGTATTAGCTTTACCCACCGGACTTACTTACACGTAGTACTTACAAGAAGCCTGGTCTCCGTTGTTCTCCTGAGAGACCTCGGTTTCGCTGAATGTGGACGCGGGGTCTCTCGTCATGTTCTTGAGCGGCAGTATGTATTGGTTGTAGCAGAGCTTGGGGTTGAAGTGTATGAAGACCCTGCCCTTCAGGATCTCTATGGGCCCGTGGGCCGACCAGTTCCATAGCATCTCGAGATTGGGATTGCTGAAGATGTACAGGCTTTGGCCCCTGCAAAGATCATTCACGAATGTAATGTTGTTTGTTTTAAATCGTAATGATTAAATTAAAAGGCCTGTCTGCAAGCATGGTAATTAAGTGAATTTTTTTATTATTATTTTTGTCATATTATTGAAAAGTGAATATTTTAACGAAACTTATAATATTATAATAATATTTATCTACACTGTCTACAACTGCATGTCATAAAAATTGTTTTGTTAAAACTTATTATAGAAATTTTGAGGACACGATTTACTGTAGTGTTTAAACACACCATGCCGAAGATACGCCGCCGAAGTTCGGCATGATTACGCCTGCAATGTATTTAAAATTACCGATGACACACCATGCCGAAATGATGTCTCGTTATAGCATACAGCCGAACTTCGGTCGAGCCGCGAGCGCAATTTCGGCAGCGATTCGGCGGTAATGTTTTTTTCGGCGTCAATTCGGCGGCGATCAAGACACTGAATACTCGGACAAAGTTACGCAACTGAATAGGCTTGATGACTGTTTTTTTTTTCTTATTGGTAATTGAAAGACCCTTAAAAAATAGAAACATCACTGAAAGAATGACTCTGATAGCTTAAAAATTCACCAAGATATGACAATTCAAACATCTCATAAAATAGACCTGCCCGAAACGCTCCATACAAAGTGAGTACGAAAGACTGACGTCACTCTTTCTTAGTTTGTATGCATCGGGAGAGAACTTTGTTCGATAGGTATATTAAATATTGCGTTTATGAAAGTGGTTTCATAACAAAAGTTGGTTTTAATTGCATAAGTTATCGACTTGATTATCCAACTTTGAAAGCTCATAACAAAAAAAGTACAAATGCTATCGAGCTGAAATTTTGGGAACACTTATTTTTTACCGTTATTTCTTTATTTTATTAACAAAATTCGCTAATCTTTGACCTTGTCATCATCCCTATTGTCGCCGCGTAATTTCGGCTCTTAACGTGTGTCATATCAGCCGAATGCGTCAGAACGTAATATCGGCGACGGAACTTCGGCCGCGTGTCTTCGGCATAGGGTGATTAGACACCGCCTAATCAATTGATAGGGAATGGATAATGAAACTAGGACATTACAGACTCACTTGTCCTTAGAAGACTCGCTGGTGTCTCTGATGCCGCGGATGGTGCGCAGGCTGCGGAGGAACATTAGCGACACGAGCGGGTACGACCGGATCACCTTCAGGCTCCCGTCTATCTCCCGGATCTCGCCCAGAGCTGAATCCAGTACTGCCATGGTGTTGCCTGCGTAAAAAAACAATTAAATGAAGCAAAAAAGATTCAAATTTTAATTCTTTATTAAACACACATAATATTATACAATAATTATAAACTAGACCAGGGGTTCCCAAAGAGTGACTGTGTGGTCGTTTTATACACAATACAAATAAAAACATAAATAGGTAAAGCAAAGTTGCACTATTTACAACACGAATCCGAAAAATAGCACTATTTTTAAAAGAATACTGTTCGTAGAAAACTTTTATTTTGAGTCACATAAAGTGCCCACAATGCAGCATATAAACGTTCAAATTTTAGGGCGAAGCCAAACGAGCGTAATTTGTGAGTTGTAAGTCGCAGAATTTCTGCCGGCCGAAATCCTGCTGAATTCAGTTGAACACAGTTAATTCAGTTTCATATAAAAGTCCTGTTTGATTCACACGGCGACGCAAAATGAGTTGTGTGCCGGCTCACACGCATTATACCGACCGAATTCAGTTCGCGGGGAGCGCGGGCAGTGTTTCAAACTCCATAGTTGGCAAGTACAATTTTACCCCCAAATTACCCCCTAAAAACATTGGGTTTTTAGGGGGTAATTTAGGGGTAAAATTTTTGTAGCAATGTAATACATAATTATGTATATTTATTTCATTTTTATTACTATTATTAGTTTAGCGATGTTAGTGGCGGCGGAAAAGGAAGATTTTCCGACCGAGCGAGGTAGCATGCTCGGTCAGGCCGAAGCCCACTGACGTCATTTCAGACGTGGTATATTATATCTTGCCGTTCTCCAAAACTTTGATAGCGCGATACAGGATTGTTAGGTGAATTGTGGGTACCGCCACATTAGCATTTTTTTTCTTTTACAGTTTACACTTAATGTATATTCTTACTTCATTACCATTTTTATTATTATTTATTATATTATAATCATATTTTACTATAATTTTTCAAATTGAAATGAACCACTTATATTCTGCATAATATTTAAAAACGTCCACTTCGACCCACCTTTTGAGATAGGTCATATGTATTTTTGAGTATTCAAATCAAATCAAATCAAATCAAATTCTTTATTAATCATTCAATAATATACAATAGTATAAAAGCAAGGTAGCGTACATCACGTCGTCTAATCCCATACTAAGTAAAACTTGTATTATGGCAATCAGAAAACGGATGCACGCCGAACAATTTTATCCTAATATATATTATTCTCACATTCACACACACAATCACACTACACTTTATCACTTTATCACGTTCACCTGGTATAAACGTTGGACAGCAACTGAATAAAATGTACTCGTCTGGCAGCCCACTGCGACTGAAATTCCTCGACTCACAACTCACAAAACTACGCTCGTGAGACAGTCCAACTGAATTTCTGCTGGGCAGAATTTCTGCCAGCAGAAATTCTGCGACTCACAACTCACAAATTACGCTCGTTTGGCTTCACCCTTAAACAGTAAATCCTCGTAAACGACCTTTAACTCGATTTAGATAGCCGTATTATTGTAATTACCCAGGCAAATTAAATAAAGAACTGCCTCGTAAAAATGTCGTATATTGCTCATAATAAAAATAATTTATGTCCGGCTAGAAAATAAACTTGGTTTATATTTTTGGGGGCTGCATACACATAGCTACATTAGGTACTTCATTTGGATATAATCACGACTGTACGCAAATTAAAGGTGCGCTAAAGAAGTTAAGTATTGTTACATCAAGGTGTTTTGCATATTTTGTCAAAATAGCTACTGATTGACGTAATTGTACACATAACACACTCATTTGCTGAACTTAGAATTCCGCTGATATATATAATGTTTGAGTCTACGCTGCGGAACACCAGTCCTATAATATTATATTGCGGTTTATGTTAAAAGCTGTCGTTTTTAACATCGATATACGAACTATATAATATAATGTGCAATTAAACCTTCCGGCAAAATTTTGATATATGGACACAGAATAGATAATCGTACAAGATATGGATCCTTGTTAAAAAAAAATACTACACGTATTTTTATAATCACTCACTACTAAAATGTTGAGAAATAGCTTCCGAAAGTTATCCTAAAAATATAACAATTAATGGACACTACGCGTCGCCCGCGCGTTACGTGCTCCCGCACGCGCGCGCGCCTCCCCAGTCCCCCGCGTCACTCATTCCCACCGCCGCGAAGTGACCGTTCTGCAACAATTTCAAATGGGCCAAAGAGAACTATAGCGCCACGTAGACATACCTCCGATAGCCCGCAGCGTAATCTCGAGAGTGCCCTTGATATGGGTGCAACCTCGGAACAACTCGGCGGAGGCGATGGAGTCGATCTTGCCGCCGGAGCACTCGTGCACGCATCCGTTCTCCGGACACTCCTGACACCGAGAGTTTTTCTTTTCGCCCACCTGTCACAAAATAGTGTTAAGTTAAAGGTAGATCTGGATAATGGGTTTATGTATAGGCATATATATATGGCGTCCTAGGATGGCTGCAAATGTACGTAAATAGGGGTGGAAAACTTAAAGTGGCCTATATGGTTAGAGTCACTTAATAGGAAAGATTTCAGACGTCTACATCTATTGTCAGATATTATGCGAGATCAGAAGTTTGTAAGTTTTAACTGGGAAACATCCTTACCATATGCACGGATTGTTTTGTCCATTTCATAAGCATAGAGTAATTAAATAAGAAACCATCCTACGCTAGAGCCTACAACTCGACAGGTGGTGAGCAAATTTTCTTCTGCAGTATCACCCCATACCGTAGAGTTCGGTTTATTTACCGAGTAGCTTTCTTAGTGTATGAAGAATAATTATTAAGAGCAGATTTTAGCAGAATATTAAATTCATTAAATTAATTTGACACGTCTTGTTTCATTTATATTACTCAATCCCCTTTAAAAACCTTATACAATAATGACGTATTAAGTTGTATATGTGCTCCTATAATATTTCTTCTCGCAACACTAACCGCGACAGCATCATCATAACAATAAATGTAGCGCAATCTAATATAATTGTTATCGAATAAGGTCACAATATATTGTCTTCGCTATAATCGAGGCACGCAACAGCATAATAGAAATTAGCTATTCCACGTGTTGACCTATATACAAGCTATTCCACTTAGAAGTAAATCTGATGTCTTTCATAAATAGCTTGCAAAGGCTGAGATTACCTAATTAAATGGCTGCCCGTCAGTTCATAATATTGTGGCCCTTACAATTATTATTATGCTCTAAAAATATTCAGAAGGAACATTGGTTACTAATTATTCGAGTTTAGGTTAGGTTAGGTTGCAAATAATGACACGAAGAGTATGCACAATGGTACCCCAATTCTGTAGAATCAGATCAAAACTTCATATTTACATAAGATTTGCTGATCTAACATAATATTATTAGTTGGTCCAATAGGATGAAAAATTAAAAAAATAAGTAAAGGACAAACGATAATGCTAACATGGTGGCATTCTATAAAGTATAATATATGAGTGTGGCAAAGTGCGCTACCCCGGCACGTGCGCCATAATATACAGGGTGTAACAAAACTAAGTAGTATTGGTAAAAATAGCATTAGCAATAATAATTAATTGCTAAATGCCCATTAGCAATATTAATTATAGAGAAATAATACTCGACGCGAGCGGTGCGATGCGAAACGATAATTCACGATGCCACGTTTTAGCAAATAGCAAAGCAATAATACTTAGCATGCTGTGACATCAAAATTAGCATGTTAAGAAAGCATGTTAGCATAGAAAATAGCATTAATTACTAAAACTAAATGATAATACTTTAGAGTTTAGGGTGTGTATGTTACATATTGTATTCCTTGTAGAGTTCACTGTGAAAGTAGCAGCGCTGAAATACCAATTTTTTTCACTTTTCACAGTGTACTCTCTACGAGGAACACGTACACAGTACACACCCTAATATTAAGTATCACTGAGTTTTGTTACACCTTGTATAGCTATAATTCCATACTGCTGATTGGAGATTTCCAATGGAATCCACTTGCCGGGGTGGCGCGCTTTCCCACACTCACTATTTCTCTGACGCTGATGATAAAAAAAAAATCACATACCTCCATATACCCGCTGGGACACATGTAGACGCAGCTCACGTTGTTCAAGATCTTGTAGGCGTCGATGTTAGGGGCTCGCTGCACGGAGTCCGTGGCTGAAGTCTGCGGCTTGGGCATGGATCGGCACTCCTCCTCAGTCACGCACCGCCGGAACAGCTATACACACGACTATAATAAATAATGCTTTAACGCCGGGATCGGCTTTGAGTTTCTTTAGAGCCTGGATTCTGGGTTTTGACAGGGGTTAAAAACCTCAGAAGCCGGGCATAGTGTGTTAGTGCTTTAAGATGTTAACTCTTTAAGATGCTGCGACGTCACCGGCTGCAATACGATTTATTTTCATTTTATTTCAACCTCCTAACTCATTTGGCTACGTTTTTCCTACCTAAGCTTAAAGCTACCAATACAATGATTGGAAACAACTTAGCTAGCGAAGACGCCGTAGCGTTAGAGGCATAATATTACACGCATCAATATTATCATGACGATTCCGTGATAATATTGATGGTGTAATAGGCCGAATCGCAGTATCGCAGTAGTATTTGTGATTCGCCTGATACTTACTAGAATCATGATAATATTGATACGTGTAATATGGCCCATAGAGTGAGAAGAATGTGATACAAAACAAGTGTTCTTAAAGCAACAGTAAAACCACTTTTCTTAGGACTTACGTTTCTGACAAGGATTGATCATTGCAATAATTAAGTCTCTTAGGATCTGAGTCCCTAAAACGAATCTCGCCTTAATAAAGTCAGAGCTGTTACTAATTTTTATGAGATGTATTAGCTGTTACACAACTACTTTTCATCATTATTCATTACAGAGAAAATAACAAAACGATAACACGAAAGCGTTTACTAGAGTTGGCGAAACATCTTCAATAAAAATTGTGAAGGGTAAACCAAAAGCTGAATCTTATATTGCTTCTGGATTTCATTTCGTGTTTAACATTCGAATAGTTTTACAACGAATTCGCCGAGCCATTTTACCGCGAGGCCAACAATGTTGTGTATTGGTTTTCTTTTGCTTCAATTGGATAAAACTTGTAACCACTTGGTAATTTTTGCAAGTCCAATAAAACGATACACCGAATTCCAGAAAAGGGTTTTCCTTAACATTTTGAGAATTGTTCTACGCTTGTTTTGGTATTAGTGAGTTTTATTATTGGCTGGATTTTTAGTTTTAACGTACAATTGATTTGGACTTTTCGTATTATTATAAAGATAGCAACACGTGCCAACACTAAATAATAACTAAATAATAATTATCTCCATAATATTTGAGGCTATCATCATATTATCATCGTTCACAAATCACAATGCTGATGTCATATTATATTTTACAAAACCAAACCACAGCGGTCTGCGGGAGTCACAAAACTTTATAATAATATTATTGTCAAGTTTTTGTAACTTGTGAAGTTTTGTGGCTCGCCTCGTGATTGGCTCAAAGGTGAGTTTCTCCGATCATCCTTATATCCTTGCTTTATAACTTAACACAAGTGTCGAAACACACAAGGCCGAAGTTACGCGGCGTAAATTCCGCATGATTATGCCCGCAATGTCTAACGCATAGAAAATACGGGCGGGATAGCGTGTCATCGGTAATTTAAAATAACATTGCGGGCGTAATCATGCGGAATTTCCTTTGCGTAACTTCGGCCTAGTGTGTTTAGACACTAAGGGTAAGGCCAAACGAGCGTAATTTTGTGAGTCGTGACTCGTGAGTCGCAGAATTTCGGTCGCGTAAATATTTTTTCATAGAAATCATGAATTCATGACTCACAAAATTATGCTCGTGTGAATCAAACAGGACTTTTGTATGAAACTGAATGCAGCAGAATTCTGCCAGCCGAAATTCTACGACTAACAACTAACAAATTACGCTCGTTTGGCTTCAACCTAAGTACAACCCATACCCACCTCGTACGTATTAGGAGGACACTTGGCGAGGCAGGTCCGGTTCTGTCCGTACTGGAAGGAGAAGTTGGCGCAGACGTGGCAGTCGCTGGCCAGCGGGCCGTCGCAGCCGCCGAGACAGAAGGCGTGGCAGCACGTCCCGTTGGACATGCACGCGCGCCCGCCGCATGCGGTCGGACAGTCTGAAAGAACACTCTTTTATCAACTGTGGATTTACTAGACATGATAGAAAGACAGTTTTTTGTTATAGTTTTTTGACAGCACAATAAGATGCGGATAAAGAAATTGAACGTTTTCGGAGACGTGATGCAGATGGTTTTAAAGGTACGCACTCTTTGCATCGGTCAAAACAATCTGGCTTTGTCAAAGTATAGATGAGACAACTTCTATAACACTCTCTTTTACACTTGTCCACCACACATTTACATCAATCATCACAGCAACGTCTGTCTCGCTAGAGAACAGTGGTATCAAAATATAACCACGAAACCTTTGATCTGATCTCAGGAATTCTCAAGGGACAAGGGACAAGCATGATCTGTCTTATTACTCAAGAGAATCTAAAAGCTTCTTAAAAGACACCGAACAGCATGGCTTAGCATGGTCACCATAGAAGCGGTTTCTTTCTACGGAAGAATAGACAAAGTGACAGTTCTAGACAAAGGAAATTCTCCATTTTGTAAGAAAAATCTGTCAGTATGTCCATTTTCTCGTTTCTAGTGTTGGCTAAGCCTGCTGGACCTTCTTAGTACTAACCGTGGGAGAGCCATGCTTCGGCACGAATGGGTCGGCTCGACCGGAGAAATACCACGGGCTCACAAAAAACCGGCGTGAAACAGCGCTTGCGCTGTGTTTCGCTGAGTGAGTGAGTTTACCGGAGGCCCAATCCCCTACCCTTTTCCCTTCCTTAGCCTCCCTTATTTCCTTCTCTACCCTGCCCTATTCCCTTCCCTACCCTCCCCTATTACCTCGTAAAAGGCCAGCTCTTCTGATGCTGCGAGTGTCCATGGGCGACGGAAGTTGCTTTCCATCAGGTGACCCGTTTGCTCGTTTGCCCCCTTTTTTCATTATAAAAAAAACCAACCAACAATCACCACTTACCCCTCTTCTGACAGTGTTTGTCGTCCCAGCAGAGCAGTCTGCCGGTGGTGTCAGCAGGGCACCTCTCCACGCCCGCCGGCAAAGGGCTGTGGTCCTCCATGCGGCTCTGTGCGTGCGGGCACAGACCGCAAAGCCGGGTGTCGTAGTTCGCCTATAAACATACAAAAACCTTTTAAAATTACCTTCTAATACATACTACGGTACAAACCACGTTTTGACATTTTTTTTATTTTTATAAAGTAAGGGGGCAAACGAGCAAACGAGTCACCTGATGGTAAGCAACTACCGTCGCCCATGGACACTTGCAACATCAGAAGAGCTGCAGGTTTCAGTCAAAACTCTGCGCAAACTTAATCGCGTTTTAGCAACACTTCTTGCACTTTGCACAATTCACGTTTACATAATTGCTTCTTGCACCTTAAGATATTGACTGAACCCTGAAAGATATCGTATTTCTACCCTGTACGGGGTACTCCACGTACTGTACAGGGTGGATATACGATACTTCACCGTTCACGTGAGGCTGTGGAGCACCAGTAACACAATACCACTTACGCTTATAATACTATTTTCTGCTCCGTCAGCTATGATACGCGACCAGTCTATTGTGTTGGCGTAACATAAGTGGTCGTTGTTTTGAATCCTGACGGCACCCCTTTCGATCCTCGAAAGCGAACGCAGTCCAAGTGACTAGAAAGAAAAAATATAGGTTAACCACCCTAGAGAACATTCTGGTTATTGATTCCATTACATTATCAAAAAAATTATAGGGAGAAACCAGACATGAAGGTTGCTTCCAAATTTAGTTCAGGTGGTAAGCATTATTTTTAACCCTACTGGTGGAATTGTTTTAAATTGTGTTCTTTCTCTCATTATTTAAGAATTTAACACGGATTGAAAATAACCCAGCTATTGACTTCAAGGGTAGAGTTCTACGCAGTATTCGACAGGTTGTTACGAAATGTTGTGTAATGTGTATGTGTCCCTTGTAAAGAGTTCACCGTGAAAGTAGCAGCGGGGACAGAGGAAAAAAATTTGGGATTTGTATAGCAAAATACAAATCACCCAAAAATTGCTCTGACAGCCTGCGCTACTATTTTCAGTTTTCACAGTAAACCATAAAGTTAATATACCTAGCGGAATAGAGAAACAAAGGCCTGAGCAAGCGAGATGTCACTATCAGTAACACTGCGTAGTAAAAAGAGACGTGTGATACATGACAGCAGCACTCTTTTTTTGACGTCCATCAGCCCGGATCAGCCCGGTTGACAATTTAATCTCATAGAATTCATGTTCATTCATGCTTGTGTATGTGTATACGTACACATATTTTTCACACAGATGAAAACCATATTCCGCTAGTTATATTAACTTTATGCAGTAAACTCTATGTAAACATTTAACATACACACCCTAAAGTATTATCACTGTTGTTACACTTTGTAGATATTTACCTCGAGTCCTTCGCTGTCGAAAATGACGAGGGCGTAGTCCTTGAATAGCTGCAGGCCCCGGATAACGGACAGGTTCGGGAACAGGTCGCCCAGGTTCTTCACGCCGTTCAATCTGTTACAGAAAATGGGCTAGAGCAGTGTTCCGCAAAGGGTGTGCCTGCGCCGCGGCCAGTAATTGGTGTGCCCACAGTGTGCCTCCAAAATGTCATCGTACCTGCATATTCCTAGTTCATAAGAACCAAAAAAGGCAACATCTCAGGACGATCGACGAAAGGAATGGGAATTGGGAACAGAGCACTCCCGTACACGCTGATTAATTTGTGGTGTTTCTCCTAAAAAAATCACTTTTCCTGCTGTACCTTGAACTTGAACACAAAAAAGTTGTGGAACACTGGACCAGAGTTCGGTTGCAGAACACTTACAAATTAGTACTACTTGTATCAGAGAAGTTGATTCATAGGCAGATGGCGGACCTACGTAATTGGGTCGTGTTATGTCAAACCCATCCGACAGATTACGACCAACATTGAATTGATAAACCAACCAAATGAGGTAGGTCCATCAACTGCCTATGAATCAATTTCTTTGATGGTACATTGACCCAATCACTTGTACCTTTTCGATTTGCACAAAATGGCAATAAATTATAGATTCGTGAGAAAAAAACAATAAAGTAACTTTGGTTCAATGGATGGATTTCTGCTTGCTACTTGGGATTTCTTATAATATTCAGAAATCACATATGTACTATAATTATTTGTTACATATCAAACGAAAAATATGTTTTCACAACTAAATGAAATCTTACACGGGTAAACATAATGATATATGTAATTGTTTTGTAGTAATTTTATTGTTATTAATCAACACGCGAGCACATAAAATATCTTACTACCAAGAAAAACATTCGACTCAAAGGTCATAGTATAATAATTAAACAAACAGCTGTTGTGTTGGGTCCTATGA
Organism: Plebejus argus; assembly: GCA_905404155.3. NCBI lineage: Eukaryota > Metazoa > Arthropoda > Insecta > Lepidoptera > Lycaenidae > Plebejus > Plebejus argus. Next base: position 4,496,478 of record FR989935.1, on the reverse strand, counting down.
TACATAAGTCAAAGGTTCTGTTTTTAGATATCCTTACTAAATTATGAAGTTGGGTAATCAGTAATCACATAGCAGTGTAGCATGTAATGTACAATCAGATTTAAAGTTGATTCCTAGGCAGATGGAGGACCTACATAGTTCTTCTTCTTTTATATTAATGGCTCCCTTGTGACTTGTGAGTTGCCAATATCAGAGTGTTTTGCCGAAGACTCTGCTTTTTTAAATTAGGTTCACCAAACAAGATACAATTCAAACAATACATGCAGTTATAAATAATAGAGTATAAAATGACTAATACTAGGGAATGTATCTCTCTAAGAAGTGGACACATTACACAACATGCACATAACAAAATAAAAGAGTTGTGTCAACTAACTAGGTACTAACTACTAAATTAAATACAGTTACAAAAAGAAAAGAAAAGTAAAACAGCCCTCACTCTAACCGAAGATCCCCCTAAGAGTATTTTTAGAAGAGACAAGAGAACCAGAGAATATGTCATAAGCCGTATTGATAGCATTATAATATGATAGTATATAATCAAAGTATATGATGAACACATGCGGTAGAAAGGGCCGTGTTGTCCTAAATTTGTTCTGAATGATGAGAGGGAGAAAGTTTTACGATGAAGGAAACGACTACCAGCTCTGGGTAAGCAAAATGACAAGGATTCCAACAATTCAGGCGCATCAATCAGTCCATGTGTAACCTTGTAAAGGAACATAGCTGCTTTATGAGATGGCTTTATGAAGGAACAAGGTTACGGTATATTACGCGTACGGTATCTGTTGAGACCTACATAGTTTGGTCGCGTTACGTCAAACCCAGCCGACAGATCATAATTAACATTGAATTGACATGATCCGACCAAATGACGTTGGTTTATCAACTGCCTAGGAATCTATTTCCTTAATGGTACCAGATACTGTATCAACATGCAAACTGTAGTTTCAATGCGAAATAGTGTATGTCTCTACATCTGGTATTTCGCAACTAAATAGATTTAGATAAAATGAGGTATGGAGATATGTACTTTCAAGGGGTTGGAAAATGTACAATTTCTGCGGGATAGTCATTTCGGTATAGTCATCTACCTCTAATATACATATAAATAAACTCTACTCAAAAACCCTCGGAAACCGCGCACTAACCACATATGTACCTGTATATCAGTATGTAGCCGGTGACCTCCCTGAGGTGCGGGAAGGTGATGTTCTCGAAGGAGGCGGGCGTGCCGCGCTCCATCAGCACTATGCTGAGGTGTCCCTCGATGACGCGGCAGTCGCGCAGCTTCAGCATCTCCTCCGGCTTGTTCCGGATGTCGATTGACGGACATACTGCAATTACAAATGTTTAATATTAGTTAAGAAATACGATATAGAACGTTCGGACTAAGGGCGGGAAGATTACAGATTACAGACAGTTTCAGAAATCTTTCCACCAGCAAGCTGACGATTGGCATTCATAGGAAAATAATCTTTCTACGTGTGTGATGGAAGGAAACCTGACTCTCTGAAGAATATGGTCATACAATAAACTTTTAAGAGGCCGGGGTACCCTCGAAATTCTCATACATACGTAATACCAAAATCATTTTCTCATACGAAAATATTTAACATATTTGAGTTATTTTTCAGCTTAAAATAGTAATTACCTAGGTTCCTGCACAAAATTTTTCTACAAAATGTTGAAATAAACACTAAAAAAATTTTTTTTTGTTTGAATATTTTGTAGTAAATTTACTATAAAATATTTATAGATATAATATGTATACGAAGAACGATAGGGATATTAAAAATCACGATATTAAACTCAGGATCAATTGTAATTCGTAACACAGATTGGCGCAAGTAGAGCTAAGTAGCGAGAATATAATAATAATTACGACGCGACGTTATAATGAATCTTGAGTATTAAAACGCAATTTGTCCAACCAAAACTAGCTTGTTAGTTATTTGGTAATTACTCAGTTCAAAGTGGCATAAATATTTAATAGCCGCATTATCTTCCACGACATCTGAACACGGAAGGTAAATAACGTTTGAGTAAATTGTTCTGCGAAAACAAAACAATTCCAAGACGCTGCCGTGAACAGTAAACACACTCATTTGTACTAATTGCCCCCCACTGAGCAATTACGACTTCCAAGTTCCAGCTAATGTTGGAGATACCACACTTCGGCAATAAAAACAAAACTTCTGATATTGCGGTATGAATCAGTTAGATTAGCAAAGGACTCTATTTAAGTGACTCGACACTTGACCGGATTTTATCTTTACGCCGGTTTACGCCCGGTAATAAAATATAGGTATGTAAATTAAGACTTAAAGTTCTAGTAAAAAAAAAACTAAACTTAAAGCAAGTTTAGCAACACAAAGACAATATGTATTTTTAATCGACTTCAAAAAAAGGAGGTTATCAATTCGACGCGTATGTATGTAATATTTCCAGAACTGCCTAATTTTCGTATATTGTTATTCTGTATTCAGTGTGTGAACAAATGTGCCAAATTACAAAAGTGTATGTATGTATGATGTTTTTATGTTTGTGTTCACATATCTCTGGAACTACCATTCCGATTTCAATAATTCTTTTTTTGTTGTACTAGGTATTGTTCAACTTAGGGAATAGTGTAGGTTTCATCAAAAACGATTCAGTAGTTTTGGAGATACAGAGTTTTAATTCTCAATTACGTACAATTTTTAGTCAAGTAACTTCACTTATCAGACAAGGAGAAGACATTTTATAGGTAACTTATACTTATAAAATAACATCTGTACACGAGTGTTCCGACCGCGACATCAGTGTCCGATCCTATAATGTTATCGACGAATTGGCTCTTATTTTTTCTCTCTCACGAAAAAAATAGAGGGAATTCGTCGATGAAAAATGCTACATTTTATAACATTAAAGGATCGATCGGACACTAGTGTCAGGACACATTGTATACACTGGAAATTGAAAAAAAAATTAACACGCTTTTATTACCTTCACATGTTTGTAAGGTGCGTTAATTTACGAACTCAATTACAATGAAGTTTGAACAATAAGCTGAAGATGATAGTCAGCTATATGTAAATAAATTATCTTTTTACGTATGTAATAAACTTTATAGCTGTGCATTAATCTCATTAAGAATTTAATAACGCGGAAATAATTACTATTGCGTTAAAACAAAAAAAAAAAAACAAAAAATATATTATTTTTTTACATTTAGCCCGTGGAAACGAAGATAATGCTCAAAATTACCTGGGAAGTGAGAAAGTTGGAGAGATAAGCGGTAATCGTCGTCAAACATAAGAATCGTGAGAATCAAAATCATTAGTACTTACACACAGAAATAAAGAAAAATTTCATTACGCTGGCCATCGACGCACAGCACAGAAAGAATAACTCTCATACTTTCGGCCAGAACAATAATGGCTCCTGTAGGCTGTATCTATCATAAACAGGTAACGACAATTGTCTGACCGTCCGGTCCCGAGTATGACAACTAAAAGTACAAAAGTTCCAACTTCCACGAAATGGTAGAAACCATTTTTTGAAATTGGTTACTCTTCCATATTTATCACTAGATGATGACTGCAAGTTGCAACTCCATTGCGCCACAATTCGTTTATCGCACGGAAGCGGTACATTTTCCGATATAAAAAGTATCCTATTATATCCTTTCCCGGGACTCAGTCTCCAAATTTCAGCAAAATCGGTTCAGCGGTTCGGGCGCGATAAGGTAACAACTAACAAACGATTCGTAGACGCTGGCCCATTAGGCGAGCGTTTTGCAAAACCTTTCCCGATCAATTATAGATAAGCGACATAGAGCTGTTTGTTAGAAATACATAACCATAGAAGTGGCAAGGTCGACGCTTATTGCGTAGTTCCATTTCGAGTGTTTAGCTCACGCAGTACGCACCGAGAAGGCGGCAAAACGCATGCCGGTACCGCGCATGCGTCGACAGAATGGCGTCTTTAAACATCCCTCGGTTGCTCACATGGCGGGTCTTTAAAAAGCCCGGAGGTTGCAAAAACGTGAAAAAAAATTATTTAAATTAATCTTAGCAACTCCGCTCTTCTGGTAGTTTCCTAACAAGTATTATATTTCAATATAATTGCCACTAATCTTAGTCGTACATTTTACAAGTTACAGAGCGTTTATTCACGCTGGGGTCGAAAAAACTCGGTGACCAGCGGCGTTATTTTAAAAGCGCAACCAATCGATGCAATATCGATAAAAAGAACATCACACGAAACATAAGTAGAGCAAAAAATATGCAATAGAAAATTTTATTGATAACAAAAAACGTCACACGAAATGCAGTAGTACTTAACATATGGTTGAATGCAAGTGTAGCGTAGTGAATTTTTCTTACGTCTTCGTCCACAGAAATAAATCAAGATAGAACGGCCACACGCGTCCGTTGCTAAGGAATCGCGCGTGTCAATTTTTGCTTTGCTTTTAGTTAGAACAAATAACTTACCCGTGGAAAGAAATACCTCCTTTTAACCGATTTACTTTCGTACTTCTGTTTTAACAATTAGACACTGCACAATGAGGCATTTTTGCACAACCCCTCCGGTGTAATCAAGTCGAGACGTGCGCGCTGACTGAATACACGTTCAACGAATTTGGCCCACTTGTGCAAGTTTGAAACACGCGTGCTCCACCCGCTTAGCCGTTCTATCTTGATTTATTTCTGTCTTCGTCATATATTTTATCAGTCTCTATTTCTTGCTTTCCACCCCACGACGATACGTTACGAGAAGTTTTATTGATAAGAAAAAAATAGCGTAACACAAAATATCGTAATACGTAGTAAAATGACGTAGTTTTTAGGGTTCCGTACCCAAAGGCTAAAAACGGGACCCTATTACTAAGACTTCGTTGTCTGTCCGTCTGTCTGTCTGTCTCCAGGCTGTAACTCAAGAACGGTAATAGCTAGAGATTTGATATTTTCACAGATTATGTATATCTGTTGCCGCTATAACAACAAATACTAAAAATAAAATAAAATGTATATTTAAGGGGGCTCCCATACAACAAACGTGATTTTTTGGCCTTTTTTGCTGTCTCCAGGCTGTAACTCAAGAACGGTAATAGCTAGAGATTTGATATTTTCACTGATTATGTATATCTGTTGCCGCTATAACAACAAATACTAAAAATAAAATAAAATGATGATTTAATCTCCCATTTAAGCTCCCATACAATAAACGTGATTTTTTGGCCTTTTTTGCTCTATATCAAAAATGGCAACAGGTAGGTACTTGAATTTTTCACAAAATCCTTAGTTGTATGTGTATTTTAATATTTAATAATAATATTAAAAAAAAATAAGGGGGGCTCCCATACAAAAAACACAATTTATGGCCTAATTTTGCTCTATAATGGTACGGAACCCTTCGTGCGCGATTCCGACTCGCACTTGGCCGATTATTTCATAAGAATGCGTAACTATCAGTCTCTTGTTAAGCAATTTTCTACTCCACGAAAACTATAGTTGGGGAGGGGAAGAGGGGATTCCGCGAATAGCTCTAGCGTGTCAGAGCTTGTATAGGCTTTCAACATGTGCCTAGTTATCATGGTATAGAAATCAGATTTCTCACGTGGTGGGTAAAAAAAATTTAAAATATTGAAATGTCATTGGATCTGCCAGATTAAGATAGGGGATGTTAAGTATATTCCAAAGAAGCTTCCATATTATAAAGCACTGACGATTCAAAGGTTAGGTAAGCCTGTATATATGTACATTTTAAAATATAAAAAAATAAAGCTTCATATTTTCCTAACTAAGCTTCGCAGATATTTTATTTTGCACTAAACTAAATGATTTAGTCCTTGTCTAAAATATGTTATTTATAATTTATCTAATTATAAGCAATCTTCTGAATATATATTTCTTTTTCAAAACTTTAAAATGGCTGCAGCTTCTGAAACCACCGCTAAAATAAAAAACGCTCTTATTTTTTTATCAGTTTTACCTAATGTAAAAAATCTACTAGGTCTCCATGACGCTCGAGTGACTACAAAAATAGCACCCTCCCCTCCCCTCCTACTACGATGTTGCAGTGTAATTCTGCTACAGTGTTATTGTATTATTATTTTTAACAAAAAATTAAAACCGACTTCCAAGGTAAAAACAATAATAACATCCTTATAATATGAACTAAAAACCGGCCAAGTGCGTGTCGGGCCACGCGCAATGTAGGGTTCCGTAGCACCGCTAGTTTTTGAAAGTTTCTGTATGGTCAATGAATGTACATATTTTATAACATGTTTTACACTACTAACAACATCATCTCAAAGGAATTTGAACAAAAAGTTCCTTTATACTTCGCCGAATACATTTTTTTTAAGTTGATCGACTATTGCTCAACGATGTATATGTACTACACGATGGGGTGGGCGCGAAAAAAAAAAATTCAACCCCGCTTGATGTGTAGGGGAGGTACCATAAAAAAAATATTTTTTAAATATTTTATGTACCATTTTGTCGGCATTATTAATAATGTATATTCATGCCAAATTACAGCTTTGTAGGTCCTATAGTCTCTGAGCAAAACCGCGGACGGACAGACGGACAGACGGACAGACGGACAGAACCCTAAAAAGTATTAAATAATTTTGCCTAAGTAATGTGCCTTTTTCCGAATTCGGCTAAACCTCAACTATTTCTGTACTCACTACTCAATCTTCATCATTTTGAAGTCAGTACCAGATAGTTTAATCTTCAGTTCTCTGACAGAATATTTGAAACTTTTGGAACTGGCACCGACTTCAAAATTATGAAGATTGAGTACAGAAATAGTTGTATGGTGTTGTGGGGGCATATTGTATCCATATAACAATGTGACATTGGTGACCATGACGCGGACGTGGTAATTATGACGATGATGATGAATGTAATGTGCATAGTAGCATATGCTTTCAGTTCTTAAAACAGCGCCTAAACTCTTATCTATAACTTGTATGTATAAGGAATCCGGAGTTCTCTTAGTATCTTCGGAACCTATACCTTGGTGCAAATTGCAAAATCTTGCGTTTTAGGCTACTTTTCATAAAACCAAAATCACCATGTTTCCTTTAATAAATTTTGAGGAAATCCCTCGATAACTCATGAATCCTTTTGTGTGAACTTTTGTGAACATGGTACCAAATTGGAGTGAAACCTAATACAACAAAACAAAATTTTGAAAATCGGTTCACAAACAGCGGAGTAATCGTTGAACATACAAAAATAAAAATAAAAAATATCCACAGCCGAACATAATTATTATTATGACCTCCCCCTTTTTGGAAGTCGGTTAAAAATTGTCTACAACTTTTATATGGCATGAGGATATCAAGATCAGTAGGTATTACATAAAAGTAGGTTAGCTACGTCGCTTGTTTTTTGTTTGCACAATATAACTACGTGATTTTAACGCAATGAAAATTTATTTTCAATTTTGAACAAATACCGACGAAGAAATGCCGACGTCACGAATGCGTAAATAGTTTTGTAGTTGTAAACATCAAGTATTCTACATTTCATTCCCAGAAATAGTAGATAATAGATATCGACGCTCGTAACATACTTTGGAAGCAGTTCAAAGAGAATGGACTGGGTATGCCAAATCGTAGTCACATGAATAATACGTTAATACTTCTGTTTGCTGAGTAGGTAGACTGGGGTTACACGCTCAGTCTGGTATCAGTTCAGTCCATCTGTCTTAGACTGACACCAGAATGATATGCTGTATCATATCAACCGGTTAGACGATAATTCACCTGTCATTCATGACCAAACTGATGGACTGAACATATCCAGAGTGAGGATGTGACCCTAGTATAACAGCCAGATAAACCAGAAAGGTCGGATTGAGGAAAAGCAGGACGCTCTACAATATAAACAAAGCACATCTTCTTCTCCTTAAGTTAGGAAACCTAAAAAGCCTAACTATTTTCGACTTTATTCGACCGCCTGGCAAGTGGCAACCCAGAACCCTAGCTATGTATTTTATGAAATTCTGAACTCTGAAGTACAACCTTCCCATAAAAATATCGAGATTCGAGACTATGGCCAAATTTCATCAACGACTATTAAGTTAATGCTCGAATTAGTATCACGTTAACTCTTTCATTTTTCATATAAATGAATGAGAAGACATGACATTTTAACAAGCTGTTAACACTAACAGACGTTGGTGAAACTGTTATTTGTTAACAATTAATGTTATTTGGCACAGATAAGAAGTAGACCTAGTGAAGGATCATAGGCTATCGATTTTAATCATTTTTTCAGTGGCTATAATATATTTTATACCCGTGCGACGCCGGGGCGGGTCGCTAGTTAACAAATATTACCGAAAAAGACACAAACTTTATATTCGCAATCCACACTAATATTATTATAAATGCAAAAGTGTTTCGGTCTGGCTGTCGGTTACTCTTCACGCCTAAACCGGTGAATCGATTTATGTATAAAAAGGTAACAGATATAAACCGAAATAGGTACTTTAAGGGGCAATTTCACCAAAGAAATGGAACGCGTTCAAAGCACTCTGAACCGGTTCAAAACGTATAAACGCGATTTTAACATCGAAATGCATTTCATCAGCATAAACTGAACGCGTTCACAGCAAATCCGAGTTTTATCTTCTGAACGCCCAAAGTCCGAAGTTTAACGTCATAAAACCCGTTCAAGCCCTGTCATGGCGGAACGAAAAACATAGACAAAAGAAATGTCAAGATGACAGTTTTGACACATGCGTTTGTTAGTTTATGTATTGTTTCTTGCTATTTTGTAGTGAAATTAACGTGAAAAGACTTTAAAATAATGAAAACAAGTAAAATAATCGCGTGACGTCACGTACACTTAGATTTAATAATCGCGATCAAAAGAAGTTTGTGAAATCCAATCGAAACAAAACGAGATTTACGTCGCAGCATGAACACGTTCAATTGGAACTAAGTTTTATAAAACTAAGTTTTATGTGTGTTTGGTGAAATCCCACCTAAGGCCCGAAGGAGGATGGTTTTTGCCGCCGAAAAAATCTACGGTTCTAACTTCCAGCGCGCATTTCTGCACAAAGGAGTAGCGGGCATCAACTAGTACAATATACTTTATAAGCATCATGTTTACCGATAATACCCTCAAGATAAATCAAATTGGGCCACAACATCAAAACCAATTGAAGTAAACTTGTTTTTGGCTCACCAGTCACCCGAGAGAATAAGCTCGGATCAAATAAGATTTGAGTGAGAGGAGAAAACAGAATACATAATATTATTACGTCTATTCATTAGGGAACTTCCCTATATTTGATTAAGTGGATGAACCTACCCCAATATGCTTTACATACTCGGTAAGGAATAGTTTATCATCTTATGAGAATTACGGATGAATATGCCAACATCTACAGAAAACTAGGGCTACCTATTTTGAACCATAGATTTGCCTGCAGCACTATAACAGCGTTAATACATGCAATATTTTAGGACTGCGGAAAAATGTGAAATTCCGTTAAATTCCTAAATTACGAGGGCGAAGCCGCGCGGAACATCTAGTTGAGTATAAAAATTAGAGCTGCAATTTATTGGGGTTTAAAAGTAGAGTAACAAACTATCTGACTTAAAAAGTAGAGTCAAAAGTTATTGAGATTAAAACGTAAATTAAAAAGTAATTTGGCACTAAAATTTTCAGGCTATTGGGCTTACAAGTAACCATAAGTATTGAGCATAATATGTAGAGCCATTTGCCCGACATATAAATCGAAAACTTAACAACAACCATTACATATCGACATTTCAGTAAGATGCGTAAAGAGTCTCTCATTCTTCATTCCTTACAAAACTTTAATATTTTGTTGCAATGCAAATGGTGAATGGTATTGCGAGTTCAAGCCAGCATACTGATAGCGTTTAGTCGTCCTAATCGCTTACAATCAGGTGTCGACCCATGTGTTGCGAATGTACACAAATAGCTGGTGTGTCTCGCCAGTACGATGCAAATGAACTCCTCCGGGCCCGGACGTCGCGTCTGCACTGAGTATTTATAGACCAAGGAATGTTATTGTACTCTAAGCACGGAAGGAGAAAACATGGAAGTACTAAAATCGAAAGCACCTATTGTTTATAAGTATAACATTAAATGTAAAAACTAAAAACCTCGCTCACTTGCAAAATCTTTGCTGATTCGCTTTTTCAAGGTTGTCATTCATGGAGTCCAAACTCACTATTTTTGTGTCACACTCATAAGTCAAGGCGCACGTTTTTAAAGCTATAAGGCGCTATTATGGTACGACTAATATATATTCTGTACAAACCAAGCTCTGACCAATTATTGTGCGATATTATGCGATGTCTCAAGTTCGATTGGTTTTTCACTTCTGGGCCTGTAGACAAGTGTCAAAACGCTAACGCTAACGCTAACGTTACAAAATGTATGGGATTTGACATTAGTATTCGCTAGCGAAGCGATGACTTATGTCAAATCGCATACATTTTGTAACGTTAGAGTTAGCGTTAGCGTTTTGACACTTGTCTAGGGGGGCAGACATCTCAAAAATTCCTAACAAGAGGATTAAGGTTTTCTTTTAAACAGTAGGTACATCATGAACACTCACTTGAGTAGTGTACTCGAGTGAATGATTCGTCAAACCGTATATAATTAGCTTAATTTCAATAATAATCTCCACTTTCAATACCGTTATAATATATTTGTTTATGCCGGCGAACTAGATTTACAAATAGAGTGGGCACGGGGCATGCAGTGCACGTGATACTGTTATTATTTGTGGCGATAAACGTTGTATGACGCGCTGATACAAGTTTGTTGCCTTGTGTTTCCATAGAAACAAGACTTAGATCATTTCCAGTATATTTTAAAATCCATCTCTCGTTCTTTGTATGTGTAAAAGAGATGATATTATACCTAAACACGGGTTACCCGCACACTAGCACAATTAATGAGACTAAGAATGTTCTAAGTTCAAACAGACACTTTCTGCCACAGGGCTTGCTTATCTTTAGAAGCCTAGAAGCTACCTTGATTACCTTCCTATCTTCCATAAAGTTTATTAATCACTCTAATGTGGTACCTATGTAGATACCTTTTTGGCGTAAAGGGAAATACGTACTTACTACAAACAATAGGTCAATGAACTAATTTCTACCTGTCCGGCGACCGGGCTATGCCTATTAAATTATACTCAGAAATAAACAATTTTAATAACATGTAACACCACATTTATTATCAACATACATCATAATATGACAAATACGCATGTTGTTATGATGTTATCTAAGAATGACCTTTGATAATTCAATTAATATAATACATATCTAATTTGTATGTAATGGTAACATTTATACACAGTTGTAGGTCTTTGAACTCTACATCAAAAAGTAATTGAATTTTTTTCAAGTTTGCATTTTACTGTAAAAAACGCAGAGCATCATAATATTTTACATAGCTTTCCTGAGAATGATAAAATGCAAGTTAATTGCTAATTTTCATACATATTTTCAGGAATTTCCTTTTAAAACATTTCGCTCGAAAGTTCAAGTTATATGTAGAATAATTGGAAAATACAAGTACCGTATTCACCTTACAACGTCGCTTGTTTAGAAAACAACCACCAAACGCAACTCATTGACGATCAAAGCATCAACGATCATTTCGTAAACATGACAGCGCGACGCAAGTCCGTAAGGTTAAAATTGTTCCAGCGCCGACACAATAACAAAATATTGAACGCTGCCCCCCGCTCCCCCCTACCCGCCCTGCGCCGCGCCCGCCCCCGCGCTTACTACGGCGCTACTACAGCCTGCCCCGCCTACTCCTATGCGCGCGGAAAAACCACAATAATAACCTCGATTGAGTCGATTCATAATTACTACAAAAAGCGGCCAAGTGCGAGTTGGACTCGCCCATGAAGGGTTCCGCAGCAGCAATAAGGTTTATTTTTATGAAATTAAAAGGTTTTTGATTTATTTTTATATTTCAGTCGATTTAATGAAATTTAGAAAAAAACTACTGGCTAGATCTCGTTCAAACCAATTTTCGTTTGTAGTTTTTATAGTAATCTTTAGAAATTAGAGGGGGGGGGGAACACACATTTTACCACTTTGGCTCTCGCAAACTATTCAGGTTAGAAAAATATGTTATGAGAAACCTCAATATGATTTTATTTATTTATTTATTTATTTATTCTCTTTATGTACAAAGTTAACACATATTATATAAAAGTGACATTATAACATTGGCGTACTTATCTCTTTGAGAGATCTCTTCCAGCAAACCATAAGCAGTAGTGGATACAAAAAAGGTGTGAAAACAGGGCAATGTACACTAAAGACACAACATTTAAACTAGTACATTAAAACATAAAACTAACACTAAAATCCTATAACTAACTTATTCATAATATAATAATAATATACATACTTAAATAAGTAACATATTATAATAAACATACATATACAATACTTACATACAATATAAATGAACGTAATTTAAATAAGTAGAGTATAAATCATAGATATTTGTGATATGAAGAACCAATTTTTGTGGCTAATATATTAGAAGTTATTTAAACCTGTGATTTTTGGAGACTTATCCATAGATACCCCACACGCATAGGTTAGATGAAAAAAATTTTTTTTTGTTTCAGTTGTACCTATGGGGACCCCTAAAATTTTTAATAATTTTTCCATTTTTGCATCAAAATCTTAATGCGGTTCACAGACTACATCTACTTACCAAGTTTCAATAGTATAGCTCTAATAGTTTCGGAGAAAAGTGGCTGTGACATACGGACGGACGGACAGACAGACAGACAGACAGACAGACAGACAGACAGACATGACGAATCTATAAAGGTTCCTTTTTTGCCATTTTGGCTACGGAACCCTAAAAAGGGACTCAAGTGCACTATTAATTACTGTTTGATAAGGACGTGGCGTTTAACCATTACGCATTGCGCAATACTGGTATTACATGGATACGGACTATGGAGTGGTTGTTTACGTAGGAAATGTTCACTGAATTGCTTTAATTATTTTAATTACAATGGTATATTCGTAAATCTAGTTTACATACATACATAGACAATAGACATACATATATATTATGTAATATAGCTACGAACGGTTTTGAAACTGAAGATTACTGAAAAGTGAAAACAACCTTGAGATTTATTTCCCAACAGCATAATTTATTGGCTCATATACGAAAGACATGCAGGATCTAATTAATCATACATAGGTATTTCGTAGTACGCAAAGCGTTTGGCGGGCGATGTGGAACAGGACGCGGCGGGCTATTAATGATAAGTCTCGGCGCGGCGCGGTTACGTTTACGATAATTTCGTAAAATTATAGTCAATGGGCTCTGGGAGCGGATAAACAAGTTGCGTCATTGAGTACTGAGTAGTGGCCGCGTCGTAATGCACCGCTGCAAGCCGACAGCCGTCAGTGCAGCGCGAACCGTGCACCCGTCTGCGCGCCTCACGCTCCGTTACAAGGGTTTATGTAACGAGATATTGTAGGCAGACGGCGGGTTTAGTAGGTAATTTGGTCGGGTTATGTTTAGACGAGAATCATGATCCCTAACTTTGACTTGACATTCAATTTCTCTGATGGTACAATATAAAGACAAGTATTAAACGTTCTCTCTCTATATTAACGTTTTAGTCTCTATTATGTTTAGGACACTCTAGGTTCCTTTTTGCGAAGGAGAAAGATCATCATGCACTTTTTTGGAGATACTATGTAGAGACTTGTACACAAAACTCCTCGGTAGAGTCCTCTTCATCGCTATAAGGAAGCTTCGGAATTTTTTGAAGAGCTCTAGCTTTTGGCCTCTCACAATTAGTCTGTTAATTATTATAGTAGGTTATTAGTCTAAAGTTAGGATCGTATATAAATAATGTCAGCTGATCACCAAACCAACCAACCACTTGAGTTTGTATTATGAACGGTTTTTTCCTGTTGCTGATGGCCAAAGAACTAGCTGATGGCACACTATCTATACGCAATGACAAAAGTAAACAGCAATAACAAGGCTGTTAGGAGTTTTCATTTTTCGGTTAACATTTTCAGATTAGTTTGTTCCGAAATAATGGAGGCTAGTTTCTAGATACAAGGTTCCAAAATCTAAAAGTAGAGTTTAGAGATTTGAGAATCCCTTCAACTCCTGGTCCTATTCATTCCATATTGATTCGTTGCTTGTCTAAAGACCTCTTTAGTATACCCTTAATTAAGAGTGCATCTGACCCTAACTTGACTACATTCTTAAACCTAGATCTCAAAATCTGTAAGGTCTAGAAAGCTGATTTTTTTACACAAGTAACTTCAGTTCATGAAGATTAAATGCTCATACCGAAAACACGATTACTGAAAAAATGCTCGATAGTTTCTTTTTTACAAAAAACCTTGTTTTAGATACATTTTTGCTTGGATCTTCGAAGTTTGCTGTCTTTTCTTTAATATTTTTTAATATCTAAAAGGGCATTGATAAAACCTAAATTTGCTCAAAACACTTTTTTCATAATCATTATGGTTCGTCTTTTATTCAAGTAAAACTAACTTGGCGATGATTCCGCGTCGTCCTTTTTCACCTGGCATATGAAAGACGTGCGTGAGTGTGAAGAGAGAAGGACTATGTTTTATTTTTAGGGTCAGTATCCCTCTTAACTCCTAACATTACCAAAGGTTGATTGGCATTACCGCTCGCACTGTCAAATGTCGATGCCTTTTTTTCGAAAGAAATGCGTTCTGCATACTTTGCGACTCTGTGAGAGGAACACGAGATGGATGGACTCCATGTGCTAAGCACGAGTTCCTCAAGATCCTCTTTCACGCTTTTGCCGGGCCATAAAAACTATTGTGACTACCACAAACCCACTAAAGCCACTGTCGAGACCTTCAGAGGAGATGCAACCAGTTTATTGCTTAGGATTTAGGAATAAGATCGGAATTGCTACTCTAGAACTGCAAGGGTAATTCGCACTGAATCTGAACCAGCCAGCCGGTCATAAGTTATTTTGACAGACACATTCGTAACAGCACAGTGTAAATACAGTAGATTGAAGATGAAAGATCGGTCACACGCACAGATTATATTATATTATATAATATTATATTGTTATGCTATAATTACTAGTTATCTAATCTAGCTATCTTATCTGGAATCACACTAATGTGAGCCATAACATGCCATAGCCTAGAGGACCCCTGGTCCTCTACATGGAACAATTTGTACTGAAAGCAGGGAGCGAAATGCGAATCAGGTGGAACTCACATCGGGCAGCGGAAAAGATCGCCAAACCAAGCAGAACCTTGACCAGGCAGCGTCTCCAACGACGTGCAAGGATCTTTACAAGAAACGTGTAAGCTTTGAAGTAGGTCTACTATATATTACCTACTGTGGTAACGGTGATAAGAGGGGCGCTAGTCGCGGCGCTATTTCGGACGCGGCGGCTGACTCAGTGCACTTTCACTGCAAATAGAACTGGCCGTCTACCGATTATTGGCGGCGCTCCACATTTAGACCAACAATATGCACACCGCTGTAAGCGATTACGGTCCGGATGTCCGACATGTAAACATTCCCACGGCAGCTTATAGTTGGACCCGCATTCGCTAAATTACAGTTTTAATGCTCAATCTGTGATCATCTATGCTGAGTGCGTTTATGGTTGAGTGAGTCATTTATCTCAATAATGACTTCTTAGTGATGATTAATAGATACCCAATGCGGAGAACTGATAGGTCAGATAGGTGATACGGACAAGTTTTTATTCAATCATGAGATTACGATATATTTTATCAATTGTATATTTTATATCGTTGTATTTTATCTATAGTATATTATGAAAACGAATTTGTCGAAAGAGGGGATTCACAACAACAACATGAACGAGTGGAACACTATCTAAAACTGTTGTAATATTAAAATATTTGAATTGGCCTTCTGCCGGCCGATGCGCAAACGAGAAAATCTCGAGATATCTCGCTCTCGTGTGTAGTTACTACTTAGAGTGGGTTGCATCGACTTACTTTAACTATCACTTTAACCATAACAAAATGTGAAATTAACTGTCAAATCCCTAGCAAAAGTCGCCATATTTGACGATAACCTTAACCTTAACTTTAACTACGCTTCTGGTGCAAGTCACCCTATTGTCGATAACGACATAATGTCAAAATATTTTTTTTACATTATCCCGCGTTCCACCTGGCGTTAAAAACGATCAAAACGCTGAAAATGCCTCCTATTTTTAGCGTTTTGATCGTTTTTAACGCCAAGTGGAACGCGCCCTATGTCGATAGATTTTGACGACAGAACTACACGAGAAAAAATGTATGACGGCTGATAGTCTGTAGTATAGATCGAGAATCGAGATGCAACATGAATCATCATAATTTATATTTTATAATATTTTTACTATACTTATTGAAAAAGTATTGTATAATAATACTAAGAAAAGAAAGCTCCATTAATATTCAGTACAACATATTAAGGCAACTAGTACACATTGTCCTTTAAATATGTAAATAGTAGCTACTTCTGACTAACTGACTTCGCTGAATCATACGCCTAAGTTAGTTTAGACGGATACAGTTTCTTGTCCTAAATTCCAGTTCTAAAAACGATTAAAATAAACACAGCTATAAATCTTCTACTGTTATAGCATCTAGGAAATCTAAATATTTTCAAACACAAAGCTAACATTAGCTTTTAAGAATATCAAGTGTTACTAACAATTGGGTCAAATTTAGCCTGAAAATAAAATTTATTATTATTATTATTATTATTAAAGCTGATTGACAGATAGATCAACACACAGGTCCATGAGCTAGAAACATGAAATTTTGCACACGTGTTCGTCTAATGATGGAGGCATTGACTAAGACATATTAATATGTATTTTTGAAAATTCCGACCCAAGGGATCAAACAGAGAATGATAAATTATTTTAATTTGAATGCGGAAGGAGCCGCAAAAACTGCCTAGTCTGCTTAGACATATAAGATAATCGCCAAATTGCGAGTCAATAGCTAAGAATTACTGGAACTAAAATGTTAATAATATGAGCTTGTGGACAGTGCACTGGCTCTCGCTTCCTCAATTCACTTCTGCGGATTCTATCTACAAAAGGAAAGGAGGAAGTGTTTACGTGAATATTTATTTTGTTCGATAAGCAAACATATTAGCACAACGTTTTCTTGCGAATAAATCGGGGCAGTTTTTCTCGGAACTGTGGACGTTGACTTTCTATTTCTGCTTATTCTATTACCTGCTGTAAATAACAATAGGTGTTTTGAAAACGAACAATCTAAAATTCCAGAGATATCAAACTTTTTTACGGTCGCACACCGCACTCAGAGACATATTTTCATTATTACATATTACTTTTATCTAGCTAGCTAAAAGCTGGGCTTTATGAGGGCTCGCGTCGTCACACTTTGACTGACTGATGATACCACATCTACATATTATCTGATATTATGTATAAATGTTAAAGCACAAATCAATGGGCGCGATATTTTTTCCGTAGATGTACCACAAAATGTTCAGGCTGTAGCTTCGCTGGCCCTGTTGAATGGTTTATCAATTGGCATTTGGCATCGTCAAAATCTACTTTTAATCAATCATCAAATATCCGATTTAACCCTAAAGTTTTTAGTCACGCGACTGCCCTTTAGGAGGTTGGTAGACGAATTAACGAGGTGTATCAGTTTTAATAGCTCATTGTAGGAACATTATCGGCCTGCGAGGTGTAGGGCGACCACACGAGACGACAACCACAGCCCACCACAGTACACATAAAACTCATCACCGTAAAAATTAACGACCTGCAACGGCAACTAACCTATTTAAACACCATTATTTTATAAAACACGTAAACTATTAAAAAATTCTTCACCTCAATGTATAGTTACATTCAAGACTCAATTTAATTAGTGAAATAAGCTGTTAGTTTTTACATAATCGGCTAAGTGCAAGTCGGACTCGCGCACGAAGGGTTACGTGCCCTGTAAAGTGAAAGTAGACAAAAAATTGTGTTTTTAGGGTTCCGTACCCAAAGGGTAAAAACCTACCCTATTACTAAGACTTCGTTGTTTGTACATGGGAGCCCCCTGAAAGATTTACTTTATTTCAAATTTTATTATTAATTATTAAAGTACAAATATAATTATTAAAGATTTTGTGAAAATTTCAAGTGCCTAGCTGTTACCATTATTGATTACGAGCAAAAAGGCCAAGAAAATCACATTTCTTGTATGGGAGCCCCTTTAAATATTAACTTTATTTTATTTTTAGTATAATTTGTTGTTATAGCGGCAACATACATAATATATATACGCAATCTGTGCAAATTTCAGAAGTCTAGCTATAGCGGTTCTTGAGATACAGCCTGGAGACATACAGACGGACAGACGGACAGACGTCGAAGTCTTAGGCCCGTATAAATAGTACTTAAG
Source organism: Plebejus argus (assembly GCA_905404155.3). Lineage (NCBI taxonomy): Eukaryota > Metazoa > Arthropoda > Insecta > Lepidoptera > Lycaenidae > Plebejus > Plebejus argus. The sequence continues at coordinate 4,478,006 of FR989935.1, read as the reverse complement.
AATTAAGATGCGACTCGGTCTCAAGACGCGGTTCGGCTCTGTGATTGGTCCAAGTTTTGACAGCTAACCAATCACAGAGCCGTGTCTTGAGACCGATGTGTATCTTGAGTACTATTTATACCGGCCTTAGTAATAGGGTCCCGTTTTACCCTTTTGGTACGGAACCCTAATAAATGGTGAAGAGCTTCATAATATAAACTTGCTAATAAGTAATAACTTGGGATTTCTTTAATTACAGTGAAATGTTAAAAATTAAGTTTTCATTATGAATAATGAAAACTTAATTTTTAATGTTTATATGAAGCTCTTCGGCTGGAAAATTCTAACTGATAGTTGATTATGAAACGATGACTCTACCTACAATAATAGAATTGGAATTTGCCTCTACATTGGGCATGTATTTATGTAACCTGATAGACCAAAAGAGGTGGCATACAATTTTTAACCAAAATCAGTGATCTTCACTATAATTATTAACTCGAGTTTAAAAATATTTAAATACTCATAATAATCCAATTAGGAGGGAACATGGAATGTCTGTGTGAGTAATTAATAAAAATCGGCCAAGTGCGAGTTGGACTCGTGCACGAAGGGTTCCGTACCATTATAGAGCAAAACTAGGCCAAAAATTGTGTTTTTGTATGGGAGCCCTCTTTAATTTTTTATTTTATTTTAATATTATAAGTAATTAAAATATATCTATTAAATACTGTAGCCATTATTGATATAGAATCGAAATTGATATAGAAATCACGTTTGTTGTATGGGTGCCCCCCTTAAATATTAATTTTATTTTGTTTTTAGTATTTGTTGTTATAGCGACAACAGACAGACAGACAGACGGACAGACAATGAAGTCTTAGTAATAGGGTTTATACCCTTCGGGTACGAAACCCTAAAAAGGAAAATGCACACATGGTAGATCAGTCGCCGGCATTTCGATCTTATGGTTATATGAGGATAAGGTTCAGATGTGGTATTCGTCGGTTGTACGTCGCTGCACGTTGATTTACGCTTCCGGTGTCTGAATGAAGATATTAATGGTCGGCTCACATGGTGTATTATTGTTGCAGCTCACCGTTCATTCATTCTTCGTTACGTTCGATGCAAATGCTAGGTACTGCCATTACAATGTAAAATGTTTTAAATACATAAATTAATATAATATTGTAAGCGTCTCGCGGATTCGAAAAATCAAATCATGCAACCATCGTAATAATATTATTATTAGTTGCGAAGGTGTGCCTGTCCATCTGTTTGTTATTTCATTACGGTTATATCACTAAGCTAATTTGAATTAAATTTAGCATGGAATAAGGAAAATAATTTAATATTATGAACATGTTCATTTTTTACAGAGGTCTTTTTGATAATTATTCTGTGTTATGAGAGTTGACCAATGGTGTTATGCTATGGGTAATTCAAAGACAAAGACATGGTGAATACTGACCAGCGTTGCCAGTTTTTTTTTTGTGGCACAAAAAAAAAAACTTTCGGGTCTTTGGAACTTTTTGAGTGAAAAAGCGGGACTCTTCAGGAACTTCAGTCAAAAGCGGGACAAACTAAAAAAATGTATAAAATCAAAAGTTTTTTGAATTGTTATCTTTTTATTTGCGTTAAAATAACGTTTACGTGACAATAGATAGCAAAAGTAGCAAAAAAAAATCCACCCTCTACCTCCCACACTCTTATCTTCATTACGCACCTTTCTTTCTCAGCACGCTGCACGTACGTTCGGGCTTTCCCCGAAAAGCGGGACTGAGCCTGTTCCGCGCGGAACATTTAATTTTGATGAAAAAATCGGGACGTCCCGCCAAAATCGGGACGTCTGGCAACGCTGATACTGAGTACTGACAATGATAACTTTAGTCATTGCTGAGAAAAATCGACACGCTACAGCCAAATTATCAAGGCGCCGCCTTAATTAGTGAAAAGTTAAACAACATAATATTTAACTATATTTGTATCGGCCTGGGTTACAAAAATCGTTACATTTCAATAGAATTACTACATATTATACAAAAGTTTGTTAGTGTGTAACTTCTTGTGTTACTAATAATACACTTACCACAAAGTTATGTTAATATAGCATTACGAAGGATATATTAAAAGAAATTATGTATACTTTATTGCCGTACAAATCATTAAATTTTAATCGTGTTGTTGTTTTCAAAAACAACTATATAAAGATGTGTGCGCGAATCCCAAACCACAAATTATAAAATATAGTTTTCCTCGAGGAAATTATTGAAATTTACATTTTTTAATGGAGTTTACCCAACGATACTTGGAAGTTTGTGTGAATGTCGACGAACTCTACATCAAGATTGGCGAGAGTTGTTGTAAAAACCCAATTCTCGCATTTTAATCCTAAACTTTTAAAATACTGTCCAAAGTGTAGTGTATGTCCAATAAAGACATACATACATTGTCTCGTGTGTATGTACACAATGGTACAGACGTTAGAATCACGAGAGCCGCAGGTGAGCGTGGACGTTGTGTATGTTGTGTGCGTGCATTGTCGAGCCAGTGTCAACCGCAGAAATAGCAGTTCCTACAAGTGGCGACGAGTGAAAAGGTAAGTTTTTTTTTTTTTTTCTAAAAAAATAGGGAGAAAAGATCGTAGCAATTTATTGATCGATCAATTATACGTATTAGACGTATCGTCTGTTCAAACTTCAATTTTATGATACCGTAAATGTACGGATAATATTAATATTATATTATTAATAACTATAGTGATGCACCCCGGTTCCGTCCGTAGTACATGTATGGCCTATACAATAGTTTAGGAATTTTTGGAATCGGTCCAGTGGTTCCCGGGATTGTCGCGCTCGGACAAACCGACGGTTCAGCTTTATAATATTAGTATAAATTTTCATAAAAGATCAGTATTAAAATAAGCACAGAATACAATATATTAGTAGTACCAAACATAAGTAAGAAACCTCACTCATTGTTTATTGTATTGTATGTTTATGAACGAGCTGCGGCGTGAAGGGTACTTACAAGGGACCGGCTAGCTTATAAAGTATAAACATTACAATCTTCAGACTGTGTAAACAACTTAGGGGCGATTTCACCATAGAAGTAGAACGCGTTTAATGCACACTGAACCAGTTTAAAACGTATAAACGCGATTATAGCATCGAATTGCATTTCACCAACATAAACTGAACTCGTTCACAGCAAGCCATTCCGGGTTTTCATCTGAACGCCCAAAGTCCGGAGTTTAGCGTCATGAAACCCGTTCAAGCCTTGTCATGGCAAAACAAAAAACATAGACAAAATAAATGTCAAGATGATAGTTTTGACACATGCGTTTGGTTAGCATATGTATTGTTTCTTGCTATTTTGAGATTAAAAAAAAAAAAAGAAGAAAAAAGGCTTTTAAATGATGAAAACATGTGAAATAATCGCGTGACGTCACGTAGGTAAACTTAGATTTAATAATCGCGATCAAAAGAAGTTTGTGAAATCCATTTAAAATAGAACGAGATTTACGTCACCGCTCGAACGCGTTCAATGGGAGCTGGGTTTTATAAAACGAAGTTTTGAGTGTGACTGGTGAAATCCCACCTAAGATGTTATACCTACCTGCATTAATAATACACAATACTTAGTTTTAAAATATAAGATATGCTGGCAGGAATTTGGCTAAATTATATATCTATCACTATAGGTTTTAAATGCTGTACCTGCATTATTGGGAGAAGATATGTAATTCAATTATAAGAAAACTAATAAATTAAATAATAAAGGTAAATAAATAAAAAATACATGCCCATATCGGGCATTAGGAACTGTTTGATTTGGCGTAGACCTTTATCAAGTTTGGAATTGGTTGACATAAAGTCGACGTCCATTAAATTGGAAAATTGGTTGGCATAAAGTCGACCTCCATTAAATTGGGAATTGGTTGAAATAAAGTCGACCTCCATTAAATTGGGAATTGGTTGGCGTAAAGTTGACCTCCATTAAATTGGGAATTGGTTGGCATACAGTCGACCTCCATTAAATTGGGAATTGGTTGGCATAAAGTTGACCTCCATTAAATTGGGAATTGGTTGGCATTAAGGCGACCTCCATTAAATTGGGAATTGGTTGGCATAAAGTCGACCTCCATTAAATTGGGAATTGGTTGGCATAAAGTCGACCTCCATTAAATTGGGAATTGGTTGATAATTTGACCTCCATTCAATTGGGAATTACATTCGTTGGACGACGTCTAATGAATTTTGGTTAAGCTACCTCCATTCAATTGGGAACAGCTAAAGTTTTGGTTAAGCTACCACCATTCGATTGGGAACAGCTAAAAATTTGGTTAAGCTACCTCCATTCAATTGGGAACAGCTAAAATTTTGGTTAAGCTACCTCCATTCAATTGGGAACAGCTAAAATTTTGGTTAAGCTACCTCCATTCAATTGGGAACAGCTAAAATTTGTACCACGTTTTCGTTATTTCAGGTCACCCCAACGGGACTTAAGACAAAAGATGGCTAATCCATTACCACCTTTAGATGGATTAGATGTTGAAGGAGATAATGCCTCAGTTGGGCATCGCTGGGAGAAATGGAAAAGAGCTTTACTTATATATCTCGATGCTTCTGATATAAGCACACCACTGAAGAGAAGGGCGACGCTGTTGCACTTCGGAGGGATTAACCTTCAGGAGATATATTATAATTTGCCTGGGGCTCATATCGAAGCCACCGAAAATGTTGACGTTTTCAAAGTCGCCATCGAAAAATTGGATGAATTTTTACTTCCAAAACAAAATCGAGTATACGAACGTCACGTATTTCGACTCATAAAGCAGGAAGAAGGAGAAAATTTTGAGCGATTCTTGCTTCGTCTTCGGAAACAAGCAGATAAGTGTAATTTTGATAAAAAAGATGACCACCTTATCGATCAAATAACCGAAAAATGTACTTCTACAGACTTACGAAAAAAAATCCTGACCATTGGTGATAGCATTACCCTTGATAAAATTGCAACTGAAGCAAACACGCTGGAGGTTGTCAATAACCAAATGGAAAATTATGGAAATAAGAAACAAGAAGTTCCAGAAGTAAACGCAATATTTAATAACAAGAGGGAAGAAATAAATAAGAATAGACAAAAGTACATTAAGAACAAGATGGAACGTTGTGGTAGCTGCGGGAGCAGAAACCATCAGTCTGAAGATGACGACTGTCCAGCAAAAGGGAAAACATGCCACCAATGTAACAAGATTGGACATTTTCGCCAATATTGCAGGTCAGTGAAGCAAGCTACAAAAAGGAGGATAGACGAGAAATACGATAGCTCGGAAAAGAATAAAAAGAAAAGAATAGAGGTGGATTATGTATTTAACGTCGACAATGATGCGACTGTCAAGTGCATCGTAGGTGGTGTAAAGCTTAACATGGTCATCGACTCTGGCTGTAGAGTCAACCTTATAACCCAAAACACCTGGAATGTTCTGAAAAAAGAGAAAGTGAAAGTTGGAAATCCAATACGAAAACCTGATAAGACCCTATTTGCCTACGGTAGCAATACTCCTCTCAGCATTAGTGGTTCTTTCGAAACTACCATTGGAATCAATGGCCGTGAAGAACACGCAAAAGTATACGTGGTTTTGGAAGGTACTCGAGATTTGCTAGGAAAAGAAACAGCCACACGTTTAGGTGTTTTGAAGATTGGTATGGAAGTCAACAAAATTGGAGAAATGCCAATTCCTCTGCCAAGTGAGCCATTTCCTAAAATGAAAGACGTTTTAGTGAAAATCCCTATAGACGAATCTCATTAACTATATCAACATGTGGATACCAAATCTCGCTACAAAGACAGAACCCTTAAAAGAGTTGTTACGAAAGAAACTCAGAAAAAATGCCGAGCTCAAACCATATTGGTCTGAACAGCAAGTCAAACTAAAAAAAAAAAAAAAAAAGTTTTAATCGATATTCAGTCACTGGGATGATGGATGACGTCAATAATAAGACTCAAATCATCGCAGATGCAAGCCCAGTTGGACTTGGCGCTGTTCTGGTTCTGACACAAGGGCACCACGAATAATAGCATATAGAAACCGGACGATGCGAAAAGAAGTATAGCCAAACTGAAAAGGAGACTCTAGCCCTTGTCTGTCGGTCCATCATTTTAATATATTCGTGTTCGGTAAAGAATTTGATTTAGTGACGGATCACAAGCCCCTGGAGATTTCGCTTGAAAAAAACTCAAAACCACTGTAATTTAGCAGATTAGAATAACCAATTTCAATTACTGCTGACTATGGAAAACAATTCGTGAGCGACGAATTCAAATCATTTTGTAAGAAATGCAATATTGTCCTTTATAATACAATCGCGTTCTGGCCACAACAGAATGGTGAAGTTGAGAGGCAGAACAGGGACATTTTAAAACGTTTGAAGATCAGCCAAATAGAAAAAAAAAGATATCAGAGAAAGTTTATGAGAATATTAGCTTACGATGTACAACAGTACGGTCTACAGTCTACACCCCACACTACCACTGGCAAAATCCCTTCAGAGCTGTTCTTCAAACGTCAAGACAGAGACAAGATTCCGTCATTTGACAAAATAAAGGATTCGGAAGTTGATGCAGATGTACGAGACAAAGACAGGATCCAAAAGGAAAAAGGAAGGGAGTATGGAGACGGGAAAAGGCAAGCTGTTAATCCATCTTTAAATGAAGGTGATAAAGTGTATGTTAAGAATATTATGGAGAAAACCAACAAGCTCAGCCCTAATTCAACCCTACTCCTCACACAGTTGAAAGATCTGATCATGGAAATATCACAGTTAGAAACGATGACCCGGACAGGCATTGAGAAGGAACGTGGTACACTTGAAAAAGATACATGGCGAGTGTACAGCAATTGAGTCAGGAACTGGAGATACTTATAATAAAGCCTAATTTAGGTATTCATCTGTTTGTTTGATTATATTTGTATCTGATTGAATTATGTTGTAGAAGCTTTTAATATATTCATCTTTAGTTTGAAACCTGTTGTTTAATTTATAAACAAGGGAGGGATGTAGTGTATGTCCAATAAAGACATACATACATTGTCTCGTGTGTATGTACACAATGGTACAGACGTTAGAATCACGAGAGCCGCAGGTGAGCGTGGACGTTGTGTATGTTGTGTGCGTGCATTGTCGAGCCAGTGTCAACCGCAGAAATAGCAGTTCCTACACAAAGATACTGGGTCCGATTGCGTTTCTCCCCGTATCTAAATAAGGACAGACTAAAATTTTACAAAATTAGTCCATGCACTTATTTAAAAGCTATTACGTTTCTGTTAAAATAAGTTCACGTCACTAAATATGAACTTCATTCTGAGTCTATGGAAATGGACATAAAAGGGACTAATTTACGTTCGTTTGTCAACTGCACAGACAGATGTCAATGTCATTCAACTGCCAAACCAAATGTCATTGTGCAGGCGCGATAAATACAAATATTTGTGTTTTTCACGTGGTGTTTTTGTTGGGCGAACCGTGAATTATTATTGTTAAAAAGTCGTGTATTCGCAAAGAAAAATATCTATATAAATATGGACACAAAAAAGCAGAGGATGAAAAAAGAGCAGCAACAATATTTATTGGATTTCTTGTTGAGGAATCCGGAAATTGTTAACGGTATGTTTACAAAATGTTTTGTGTGAATTTTAGTTTTAATGTAATGTGTTATATTCGTGTGTGTAGTGTGTAATTATCTTATATTTATAAATCTATCGATTTACCCTCCTCATCCATCCAATAAAGCACGATGTTTTATACCAGTAGGTAGGTACTTCAACTTAGTCTTTATTTGTCAACAGGAAATTCTCAGTTGCCGGCTACCAAAAGATTGTGGTCTGAACTGACAGAAGCCCTCAATGGAATGCAGGGTGTTCGTAAGACACAGAAAGATTGGTTAGAGGTTAGTTAGTGGTGTTTCATGGGCACTTTACAATTGTCTTATTCTGTAAATATCAGTGAACTTTTAAATTATAAGCAACCTAAGTAGGGTAAAGTTACCCACTACAATATAAGTAGTTGTTAAATATTCACTAAATTTTTCAGACATACAAGTTATTAGCACGCAGGGCGAAGGCTAAGTTGCGCTCACAGCGGGCATCTATGCAGAGAACTGGTGGAGGTCCTCCAACAGATATATGCTTAACCGAAGTAGAAAATAAAACAATAAATATAGAGGGGACGTCCACTATATATGGATTGCCTGGAGCTATCGAAGCTGTAAGTTATATATATTATATAAGTTTTTTATAAGTTCTTTATCAGAAAATTAACATAATTTTATGTTTTTCATGACATCATAAATTAATTTGTGTTTATTTTGAGTATGAATATATAGTATTTTTATAAAGATGTCCTTTGTTAATATGAATGGAAAACCTTGATTCTTGAATTGTAATTTTCTTACAGGGTATTATAATTGTCCCCGGGACTTCACAGCCCATTGTTGATGTTCCTGATGATAAGCAAGATCTATTCATGGTGAGTGTGTTATGACTTATGGCGATGCTTGTATCAGACATGATAATTATTATCAGTAATGTTTTGACACTACATAATTTTATTTTTACAGATTTCGGATGATACGCAATTGCCAAAACCCAAAAATACATTAATTTTAGAACCAGTGACAGGTGTAAGTATATTTTATCTATTAAGTTTATACATAAATTAAAGTTTGATAAATATATTATAAATAAAGTTTAAAAATAAAGTAAAATTAAATAATGTATAAAGTTAAATAAAGTAAAAAATACTGTAAATAAAGAAAAATTCACTAAGTGTCATGGTAAATTTTGGTAATTATTATAGAGTAACTGCATTAAGTGGTACAAGTAGTTAAAACTGAAGTCATCTGGAAATAGTTTTAAGCATAAAATATGGTATTCTATAATTTAATAATTCATACTAGCACAATTGTAGTTTTAAGCATAAATGGTATTCTATAATTTACTAATTCATATTAGCACAATTGTATGTATTCTTATAATTATTGTATTATGCAGGATATACATTCAGACACCGAAGAAGAGCCACCCAAAAAAGCAGTAGTGGCAGACGTGTCTACATCGACGCCGACGGCGAGTCACTATGGGGCGACCGTCGTCGGCAGTTCAATGGCGACGGACCGAGAACACGTGGCCTCAACCCCTAAATTAAGACTGGAGGGCGGCGTGGTCGGCAACACTCCGCGCCTCAAGCGCCGCGATGCGCGTCGAGTAACGCAACGTACGCTCGTGCTGCCAAATGATTCAGCCACCCGGCAAGAAGACGCCATGATAGTGGCTTTAAGGGAGGGAGCCCAAGCGCAAACAGAAGCCGCTCGCTATCTCGGCGATTGTATAATTCGTGCCGCTACAATGTTGGTTGAAGCATTCAGTAAAAATAAATAAACAGTTTTTTCGAAATAAAGTTTTATTAATAATTATTACTATAATAATATAATAAGTGACTACATATTATCTATTCTGATTTACTTGAAGTGGTTCCCCTACCTTGACATGAAACTGGTGGGACCAAAGTTTAATTGTTATATCTTAAGAACGAGAAAGGTACTTACTAGTTTTCAAGGTTTCAAATAGTAGAATATCAGAAGTATATCAGATAGTTATGAAAATTTTAACATTATGATAGTGGCGCTGCCATTTCGACGATAAATATCGAAATCAGAAAACACAGAAAACAAATGAATTAAGATTAAGTATTAACAAAAAAAACATTATATCAATATTTTATTATTATTACATACATTGAAGCTGCCCACCATCATGCAAAGTATTCTCTTGTGATTCTATTTCTAATACTACGTGCTATGTTTAAAAGAGATATATCCCTGGGAGGATCATCTAATGGCCATCGTCTATCTTCGAGTTCCAACTCATCTGGCAAAGGATCATTTCTCTTGATTGCCAAGTTATGGAGAACAACCACAGCTGCTATAATTTTCGATGCCTTCACGGGGTCATAATGCAGGGTCCTGTGCTTGTGAATGCATCGAAATCTTGTTTTCATCACTCCAAAACATTTTTCAATGAGAACCCTTGTTTTGGAATGTGCTAAATTATATCTAGCCTCAGGTGTGTTGTCATCTGCTTCAGCATATGGAGTCATCAGCCAAGGCAGTTGGGCATATCCCGAGTCCCCTAAAAGCCATCCACCAGCTGAAACTCCGTTGAAATAACCGGTTTCCAACATCTGGTTCAAACTAGACCCTTGCCAGACAGCTGTATCATGGGTTGATCCAGGAAAAGTGGCATTGAAATGAATAATTTCCATTGTTGCATTGCATACAAATTGGCAATTAAGACTATAAAAGCCTTTGCGATTGTAAAATAATCTTGCTGGTACAAGTTCTGTGTCTTTTGGGCGAACAATTGAAATTTGACTGCAGTCTATCAAACCCAAGACTGAAGGAAAACCAGCTATGCTAGAAAACCTCTGTTTATTTTCTCTCCTTTGCTCTTCGGTCTCCGGAAATACCACATTATCATTTAATAGCACAGCTATAATTGCATCAGCAACTTGTTGTAAGCATTTGCTTACAGATGGCTGACTTAAACCTAAATACTGCCCCTGCCCAACCGTTGTTTGGTAGCTTCCATGTCCAAAAAAATACAGTGAAGCCAAGACTTTGATATGGACAGGAATTCTGTGCTGCCTTTGTCCATTCAAATTCTGGTTAAGGCTCTCTACTAAAAAATGCGCCGTTCTTTTGGAGAGCCTGTACAATTTAGTAAACATCCACGCAGGCACATCAAAAGGGTCGGAATGGTCTCGAATATGTCGATTCGCTATCCTTCTCGCAGTCCTAAAACGAAAAAAAGTTAGGTTATGTCATGCTTAAGATTATGTACAAGAAAATATAATTTTTTATTCATATATTTTCATACTCATACCGTTGCCGTTCCTCGTTATATCTTCTTTGAACGATAGCCCAGCCATAAGGTAACATTTTTCAAAGTTTTCTGAAGTAACTTTGCTTAAGTACGGACTTAACAAGTGTGAACTTATAAAACAACCTTTTAGTTCATTTTATGGCCGACCAACTGTCAAACTGACAGAAACAGAATAGCTAAAACATGCTCTAGACTTATTTATGTCCGAGTCAAGTCCGAGTTGGACATAAATAGTGTCGTGGACCTAATCAATTCACAAACGTAATAGCTTTAATATTAGTACGAATTTTAGACTAATTTAAGTCTAATAATCGGCCTTATTTAAGTGCGCCGAAGAAACGCAATCGGACCCACTGTCATTGAATGTTACGAACAAAAAGTCACATATTTGGAGTTTTGATCAATAGAGTGAGTAATCAGCCTTTGTGGTAAGCACCCCAAAAGAAAAGAATAAAGTCTTCAACGGCGCAACGTCTGTCGCGGTCAGTGTACCTAAGCTGACCGTGCCATAAGGGCGAGGATGCATTGACGTCGGCACCGATAATAATTTTATTTCCCGCGAGAGATTGTAAGACGAGGCGAAGTTGATGTAAATGTGGGCCTACGGGGTCCGCGTACTGAAAGTAGCAGCTTACAACGTATAGTCTAAACTGAGGACACGATACCTCGGCTACTGCACAATACGACGTCGAAAGGTTAGTTAAGGCCGTGACTGAAAATCTAGACTGAGGTATACCCGCGCGAGCTAGGTTATTAAATTGTACTATCTTCGACGTAGCGACGCGAGTTGATATTGCTCCTGAACGAGCACCAAGACGTCTAAATTGTAATCAGAAGCCAACTTCTCTAATTCTATCGTTGCATGCTTATTATTGTGTAGGTATACACTACTACATAGTACTATTTATACCGGCCTTAGTAATAGGGTCCTGTTTTTACCCTTTGGGTACGGAACCCTAAAAACCGTAAAGTATAATCACTTTGTTTTGTTACACCTTGTATGTATAAGATAAGGCTCAATTATTTTACAAATAAATTGGAAATTACATAGTTGTGGAAACATTCCTGGAATCATCAGTTTTTTTTTATTACCCGACTGCCAGGAGGGTTATGTGTTTGGCGCGTATCTTGTATGTTTGTAATATTCTTTATTACCTCGTATCTTCAGAACCGCTAAGCGGATTTTCATATTTGAGGTATCGTTAGATTTGTCTTAATGGCCCAAGTGTTCTTAGATAGGTGACATTAAGAAAAAACCAAAATGGCGGATGTTTGACGCCATATTGTGAGGTAAACAAAAATAAAAATTCACCAAGCATATCGAGTGGGGTATCAAAATAAAGGATTTTAAACACTGATTCTAAATATGTATATAACTTGCAGTTTTAATATTAAATCGAACGATAAATCTACACTAATAGTATAAAGAGGAACGATTTGATTTTTGTTTGTTTGGCTCGGAAACTACTGGACCGATTTGAAAAATTCTTTTATCATTGGAATTCTACATTATTTTTGCTGAACATAGGCTGGATTTAATTTTGGAAAAAAATAGGGTTCCGTAAGATATTTGGGTTCTTCGGACGTAAGGTGTAAATAACAACCAAAAAATATACTTATTTTACGTACGCTGCCTAAACTATAAAAGATAGAACCATAAAATGTTCTAAGTAATTGTAGAACTTATAAATATCTACAAAAAAGTCCGCGACACACTATACCTATATATGTCGAGTGAGGCACAATAACCATTTTTTTATTTAAAAATCTTGATTTTTTTTTGGACTACATGTAAACTCATTTAATTTGCTCATTCTTTTAATCCTCATCAAAATAAATTATTCCATCACTAAGTACAGTTTATGTAAATAATATTTGGTCTTTGAATGATTAAAATTGGACGTTTGGTTTTGAAATTATGGCGAAATTAAAATATTACGATAGTGGGCGTCACCCTGTCACGTCAGCCTGCGTATAATAACTGCGTCTTCGATGTTAGTGTCGGAGTCTGCGAAATGACCTGGGAATCATTTTGCTGACAGAGTCTTTCCTTGGACATACTTTTTGCAGCGGTCACCGACATCCACGCGGGCGAAGCCGCAGGCGACCGCTAGTACTTAATAATAATATAAAAAAACAAAAAACCGCCTACATGGATAAAATAATTCCCTCTAGATCGTATCCAACGAAGGGCCGCTCGAATTGTTGACTGCCATAGTGTTTCGAACAGCTTGGACCCCTTGGAATTACGCCGAGATGTAGCTTCACTCTGCATCCTCTATCGGTTGTATTACGGGGAGTGCTCTGAGGAATTGTTCGGAATCATACCACCTGCAACTTTTCGCCATCGTCCCACGCGAAAAACATACCATCCTCATCATCTTGATGAGTGGCAGTCTTCCACAGTGCGATTTTCGCGTAACTTTCTGCCGCGCACTGTAAAACTCTGGAACGAACTGTCACCAGCAGTATTTCCGGACCTATATGACCTGCAAACCTTCAAGAAAAGAGCGTATTCCCTCTTAAAAGGCCGGCAACGCACCTGCAGCTCTTCGGATGTTGCGAGTGTCCATGGGCGACGGTAGTTGCTTACCATCAGGTGACCCGTTTGCTCGATTGCCCCCTTATTTAATTAAAAAAAAATAAATACAATATTAATTAAAAATTAACTGACATTACTGAAACGACGAAAATTCAATGACAAAGTATTAAAAAAACAATGATTAGGAGGTACTTAAAACTAGAAACATACATTGAAACAGTACCAAACCTATTTAAGTACCTATTATAACGTATTGTAGTTAGGTATAGATACGGAAATATCAGCACGGTAGTTAGTCAATTTTTTATTAGATTGATTGTCGAAATGGTTAGATGACAACTAAAAAGTCGCAAATAAAATAAATTAATTAAAAATCAAAAAACCCGACTGCAAAAAATGTTAACTAAAAAGAACGAAACAAGACCTAATTCTGCCGGAGGCATCGAATCCAATATCCATGTTTTAATTGATACGACTCTTGCTTACGAGTTTCATGCCAGGATAAATAGAAGGTTACATAGAAAAAATATGTAGAAGAAGAAAGTGGATTATAAAATGCAGTCGGAGGCATAATATTTTATGATTTATGATTAATTAATGTTAAACTTGGTGCGACATGCCTCCGACTGCATTTTATAATCCACTTTCTTCTTCTACATATTTTTTCTATGTAACCTTCTATTTAACCTGGCATGAAACTCGTAAGCAAGAGTCGTATCAATTAAAACATGGATATTGGATTCGATGCCTCCGGCAGAATTAGGTCTTGTTTCGTTCTTTTTAGTTAACATTTTTTGCAGTCGGGTTTTTTGATTTTTAATTAATTTTTAATATTACAACTCTAGCAAATTAGTATTAGGCCAAAGAAGGAATAAACTACTTTGGCACTAACAATTAGTAGACACTGTAATGTGTAACATATTGTATACAGACCACTGATCTCTATGACAAGTACGCTGGATTGCTGATAGCCTTTGAAATGACAGCTATTTTTTGTGCCTATTTGAAGCGGAATCAGCGCCCCTATTATTCGGGTAGAGAACTAAATCTGACGTAAAAATGACGTTTGAAAGCCGCCATATCGGCGCTGATAGCAGTAGTGAGAGTATTTGGAACTAATACTAGTGATGACAACTGTTGTTATTGGTTGTGGTTACGTCAAATTTAGTTCTCTACCCGAATAATGGGGGCGCTGATTCCGCTTCAAATAGGCACAAAAAGCAGGTCTGTATCAGTAATCCAGCGTACTTGTATAATAGAGATCAGTGATACAGACATACTATCAGAGAAGTTGATTCCTAGGCAGATGGCGGACCCAAGTAATTTGGTGGCGTTAAGTCAAACCCATCAGACCGATCACAGCTAACATTGAATTGACATAAGCTGAGTCACAGAATATATAATAGTACTCGCTGAGTGCTGACCAAAATATGACGCAGGTCCGTCAACTGTCTAGCAATCAATTTTCTCGGTGGTACGTCTGTTCCTATACATATATACATATTACACAGTGTGTACAAAGTCATACAATGTTTTGTTTTTGTCTGTCAAGCCACTTTTAGTTAGTAAGAGGGTAAATCTGCCGCGCAGAGGTATATTTTTACCTCAATTTACAAATACGAGTATAGTATACGGTATACCCCAGATTTATTTCATTGAAATGAAATGAAATGACGTTTATTTGGATAAAATATGGTTGCTAAAGATGTTAAGTACATTATGGTAGATCGCATATTTTGCCGTAGTCGCCGACGTCCAAATAATAATATTATATTAATAAGTAAAGTTATCGACACATTTTTATGGCAGCAACTTATTTATAAGTACAATACATCATTCATTAGTCATAAATCATAATATATATTATTAGTAAAAAGTTATGTAATTTCTCATTATTTACCGTAAAAGACTATGTCAAAATAATAAAGCTAAAAATATGTCAATATAATCTAAATGTCAAAGTTATAAAACTAACCAAACAATAAAATTTATACATTAGAGAAAAAAAAAAACAATATTTAATACTATGTGCAATAATCTAGATAATTTTAAATGTCAGTTACATTAGTCATATTAATTCCAATAGTCAATACAATTCAAAATACAATAAGCAAACTGTAATGTCAAAGAAATTTAATTAGGTATGGCTTTAAATGTCATAAAACAAAATAAAATTTAATTAATCACAGTAAACTTCATTGATTTGTACCATAAAAACATGGCAACTTTATACAGTGAATCATGATATTGTTTTATTAAAATGGGAAAATGGGGAAAAAAAAAATCATGCGAACACAAAAGTATGCCGGAATAGGCTGGCTATTTAAATTCGGTATGAAGGTACAGTGAGGTGAATAATGTATAGCATTATTCACGGAATGTAATAACAATAAGCGTTGTCCGCGACTGTACCGTACGTGCCGCGCCTACAAATCAAGCCGAATTTTACGCAGAAACTATTTATCACGCATACCGCGCTTCCCGATAGCCCTTATTGAAGCTTCCGACCAACTTGTGCAGGAACTTAATAAGAAATGTATCAAATAAGATAAGATAAATAAGAATAGTTTTCATAAATTTCAATATAAATATGTTTACCAGTAGTTTCGCCCGCGTAAATAAGGGATTTCGCGGGAACCGTACATTTTATAGTAAAGTCTATGCCCTTCCCCGTAGTCAACTCTATATTTCTGCCATATTACTTAAAAATCAGTCAAGTAGTTCGTGAGATCAGCGCGTTCAAACAAACAAACTCTTCAGCATTATACTATTATAATATTAGTATAGATTTATGGGTCTACGTAATACGTATAGAGCAAAGAGTTAAATAGAACCTACATAAATATTTAGTTGCTGAATCTTCCTTTAAATGTCTAAGTAGCAGATGCAGGGCAAAAGTTTGGAAAATCGTGCTACGCCGCTACGGTTTTCGAAAGTGCTACGAGTATGCTACGATGCTACGCTTTACAAGTGTTGTACCTATTTTTATAGATATCATTTTTAAATTTAGATTTTTTTTCGAAATTAGAAATTATACATTTTTTTAAAGTATTTTTGCAGCATACGAGAGGATTTGCACGCGGAGCGGTGCACTCCGGTTGTTTACGCCTGCGCGGCGCGGTGAGTGGTGAGTACCGAGTGGTGACTCACTGGCGGACGTTGTTTGCTGACTACGCATCACCAACAAACACAAGTCACAACAATACAAGCACAGAATATAATAAAAGCCGCATTTTTGAGATATTACAAAATAATGAATATTGGCAGAGCTATGATTTGAAAATATTTTTATGCACACACAAATATCTAAACGAAATACATAATGTATGAAATTAATTACTTATTGGACGGTCGTTGGTAGTAGTTTATTTCTGAAGGATGTTCTAATAAGTATTAGTTATTAAAACATCATTCTGATAATAACTCACCTTTTTAAATAACAATTTTAGTATTTTTTATTACATTCCCTTAGACATAATATTTGTAGTTTAGGTAATTTTGTAATGCAAATGTAGCGTTGTTTTAGGAAATAAACCATACAAACCATTAGTTATATCCACGTATAATATAAAGAGGATTAGGCTCGTAAGCGTCTTTGATTTACTCCCAAGTCCCAACCGAATATTATTTTGGTCAATACATTATAAAACGGCTATAATGTAAAGAATATTTGGGCACGTGATACAAAACGTGGCGATATTCAAATGAAATAATAATTTCACAAACATCGAGATTTCAGATGAAAAATAACTGGCAGTACATAATATTATCAGTGAATCAAGTTAGTGTCTAAACTCTAAACACACTAGCCGAAGTTACGCGGCGTAAATTCAGCATGATTCCGCCTGTAATGTATTTTAAATTACCGATGAGTCCGATGACACACTATTCCGTCGCGTTCCGTCCGTATTTTGTATGCGTTTGACATTGCGGACGTAATCATGCGGAATTTACGCCGCCTAACTTCGGCCTAGTGTGTTTAGACACTATGACGATAAAAACAGAATTCTCGGCACCGAAAGACGATAAAAATTTGGAGGCACGTGGACGTGTATACTCGTGAATATTGCCGTGTATAATGTGTTACATACCTGTGTATAACGTGTATATATCCAACTTAAGGTGACGCCATGTTAAAGTAAAAAACCGTGTTGAATGTGTTTTAGATTGCTTGTTTTCTATGCGAGGCTGGCCCGGCCTCTCATAGAAAACAAGCAATGGAACAGCAAAAAATTGAAAGGGCGTAGCGACAAAATGATTTTTGTCGCGTAATTTAAAAACCATAAATACATTTCATATAAGCTATGGACAAATTAAACTATACTAGAACCAATTTATGTACAAATTTTGGAAGCTTATATCACTGTCCTCTGTTGGCAAAATAGGAATCCCTTTTTTTACAGAGGTCTTTTTGATTGATTATTCTTTGTTATAAAAGTTGACCAACCGTGTTATGCTATGGGTAATTCAAAGACAAAGACATGATGAATACTGACAGTGAACTTTAATTTCTTAGCTTTAGTCATTGCTGAGAAAAATGGAGATCGCTACAGCCAAATTATCAAGGCGTCACCTTAACAGCATTCCTCGCGGCTCGCGGATGTATTAAATATTACATGACGTACACCACGGATGCCATTCCTGTGTGATCCGGTGAGCCGAATTGCCATTTATAGCGAGGAATTTGTTGCTTCACATCAGATTACCGCGAATGTGTACATTCCAATTTCCTTAACATATTAATTGTAGTCTCTGCGATTTATAGTTATGCTATAACGAAACCAGTAGGACGAAAATATTTGTTGGTATAGGGTATTGTTAACTGAGAACGATAAGAGAGAATGAGGAACGGTTTCAGCATATTATGATTTAGTAAAATATAAATCTCACCAAAAACATACCTGTTAAAACGGGGCCAAGTTCCTATTCACTAATTGTTCGCCTTAAAAAAGAGTTGAAATCCAATTCAATGCCAAGTTTAGATGCACTTCCAAATCGATCATAATCATCTTCATCAACAGCCTGATCCTAAATACTTCTAAATTTGAACTTGGCAGGTTAATTTAATCACATAGATATCTTATATTTAAATTTAAAAATTATACATTATCAAGTGCTACTAGCATGAATACCTGCCAAGTTCAAATTTAGAAGTATTTAGGATCAGGCTGTTGATGAAGATGATTATGATCGATTTGGAAGTGCATCTAAGCTTGGCATTGAATTGGATTTCAACTCTTTTTTAAGGCGAACAATTAGTGAATAGGAACTTGGCCCCGTTTTAACAGGTATGTTTTTGGTGAGATTTCAATACTTTTTTTAAGGAATCATACCAATTTGTTTCTTTCCTCCTCATCTTATTTCAGTGTATTTACTTGTACATATTAATTTTTATCTCAAATTCATAGATGAGCCGACTCACGCTTGACCAATTACTCAAATTTCTTAATTTTTTGTTAATCTACATATAACAAACAACCTGTGTGCCAAATTTCATAACGCTACGACAACTGGAAGTGGCCTAGAGGTTTTGATTACCGATTTTTATCTCAAATTCATAGATGAGCCGACTCACGCTTGACCAATTTCTCAAATTTCTTAATTTTTTGTTAATCTACATATAACAAACAACCTGTGTGCCAAATTTCATAACGCTACGACAACTGGAAGTGGCCTAGAGGTTTTGATTACCGATTTTTATCTCAAATTCATAGATGAGCCGACTCACGCTTGACCAATTTCTCAAATTTCTTAATTTTTTGTTAATCTACATATAACAAACAACCTGTGTGCCAAATTTCATAACGCTACGACAACTGGAAGTGGCCTAGAGGTTTTGATTACCGATTTTTATCTCAAATTCATAGATGAGCATACTCACGCTTGACCAATTTCTCGAATTTCTTAATTTTTTGTTAATCTACATATAACAAACAACCTGTGTGCCAAATTTCATAACGCTACGACAACTGGAAGTGGCCTAGAGGTTTTGAAGCCGACTCACGCTTGACCAATTTCTCAAATTTCTTAATTTTTTGTTAATCTACATATAACAAACAACCTGTGTGCCAAATTTCATAACGCTACGACAACTGGAAGTGGCCTAGAGGTTTTGATTACCGATTTTTATCTCAAATTCATAGATGAGCCGGCTCACGCTTGACCAATTTCTCGAATTTCTTAATTTTTTGTTAATCTACATATAACAAACAACCTGTGTGCCAAATTTCATAACGCTACGACAACTGGAAGTGGCCTAGAGGTTTTGAAGCCGACTCACGCTTGACCAATTTCTCAAATTTCTTAATTTTTTGTTAATCTACATATAACAAACAACCTGTGTGCCAAATTTCATAACGCTACGACAACTGGAAGTGGCCTAGAGGTTTTGATTACCGATTTTTATCTCAAATTCATAGATGAGCCGACTCACGCTTGACCAATTTCTCAAATTTCTTAATTTTTTGTTAATCTACATATAACAAACAACCTGTGTGCCAAATTTCATAACGCTACGACAATTACTGGAAGTGGCCTAGGAATTTTGATTATCGGTCAGTGAGTCAGTGCCAAAATTAGCTATTTTTACAAGGAAATATTTCAGGATCTAACAAATCTATATGTATGAAATTTGGTATATTGCGTAAGTACTAGTATATAATTAGGTAGGTAAAATTTTATCTTTGCTCTCGCAATAGGCACTGAGATACAAGGGGGTCAAAAGTGCGTCGAAACCGTTCGTGTAAATAGTGCACGGCATGCGCGCGGCCTGCTGGAACTTGGCCGCGCACTCCGTGCGCTTTGATATGACGCAAATATAAATAGTACGCACCAAATGTGGAAACATAACCTCCAAACAGTAGGCGGGGTTTGTTTACTTATTAGCTTTAGAAGACTAAATCAATCACATCGCAAAAACCCTGGGCAAGATGGCTGAAGCTTCATTTATTTCACCTCGCGAGGTAGAACCTTATGGCAACGGCATAAAAGTTATGTGTATAACTCACTAACTACAAGTAGGTCGTTCGCCGGATCCAGTCGCGGAATGCGCTCGGAATGCAGCCTACTGCAGAATGCCTCCCCCCACCCCCCGCCCCTCCCCCCACGCCACGACGATCATTAATTCACAGACCGGTTACAACTTACAACCGAGCGAGCTCAGAGATTTCACACCATTCTTCAATAACCGACATTGACGATTATTCTTTTGTTTGGAATCAATTGAGAATGTTTTGGTTTAATTTGCTTATAATGGCAGGTTCTAGTAGAAGTAGAAGGTGGAAATCGTCGTATTAACATTTTGGCTTTCGTCAAACATTATCATTTTTATCACCCAAAGAACTGGATGTTTCCTGCAACTCATACATGTATTGTTAAGCTTGCATACCTATTAGAATTTATCCAAACTTATTCAATTATTGTTTACAAAAAGGAACTATAACACAACGAATTTAAACAAACCCCTAGGAATAGAGCAAATTATGTTAAGTAACGACACAATAATTTTAATATTCGTTCCTCGCATTTGAAAAATTGTAACAAAATTTAATCAATAAAAATGTATTTATTTATTTAATATACAATTTCTTGTAAAGTGACAATTACTTGACTATATGGCTAAAACTGCCTAAATTCTAGGGTAAGGCGCCACATTCAGATCTCAGTCTAATTGAAATTACTTTTTACTATAGGTAGTCAATTACTTATATAATGTCTTTATCTGAAATAATAACCAGTTTCTCTACGTTGTAGAGTGCAGGTTATTTTTTTTTGCAAAATAAATGTCATACAATGTTGCAGTCTGCAGCTATGTCTACGAAGGTAGCTCCGGGTAGAAATATTTTACACCTACTTTTTTCTTGCGATGGTCATTTGCTATTATAGCCAATCAATTTTAATTCAATGAAAAAAGCTTGTTTTTATAAGCAAGATTCCCTGAAATTTGCACCACTGTCAATGGGAAATCGACCATTAAATTATAAAGTTTAAAATTTTTAATAGTTTTATATCGATGTATTATGATAACGATAAAACTACTAATTTATATCACAGCACTAGGATTTCTAAAGTTTTAAATATGCTTTAAATAATAATATGTACTTGTATTGCCTTAAAAAGAAAATAGATATACACGAAATCATTATTTTTTGACTTGAAATATCGATTTAACTGAATTTCGCACTCCTAAAAACGTTTTAAAGTTTTTAAAAATGTCTCTCGAAATAAAAATAAATAACTTTACGAAAAGGTGTCTAAAACCTAAATGATGTTACGTGTTTTCCGCGGATTACTCGGCATTGCACTTATACGGACCTCGCTAAGTTTTAAACTTGGTACTATTGTTCCAGAATTCCAGATAGACACTAGCGAGGTGCTCTATCAGACTCTATCTTATCGATACACGTACTAGATATATTAGCAACACTAGTCTTATCTTTAGATGCACGTTTTTATCCCGTAAATATTCGTACTCCGAGACACTTAATGTATACTTAACTTTAATTTAATCTTTTTTTCAAGTTGTTTATTTAATTAAAGATATAAGCAATTTAACTCGGTAAAACAATTCCAATGTTCATATTATGAAGGCCAACTTAAAAGCTTCATTATGAGTCACCACTCACACATCTAACTTTAACGATATTAAACAAGGGTTTTTAACTCAAAAATATTAATTAGATGTAAACCAGACCGATGCTAAAAGTAACCAGATGCATATAATGTAAAGCACAAAAATCTTATTATTACCTTTAAAGATTATCTTCTCAATATTGTGGCTGAAAACCTAACAGAGCCTACAAGACTGTCGCCTGAAGCAACATTTAAGCAGACTGCGAAAATCTAGCTTCTATTTTCTACATCATCGCACCCGGCCTGAACATGACACCGCAAAATTGCTCCTAATGCTATTGATTCTTCTGTCTGTCTGAAACTGCATCGTCATTATTCGTGACCCAGTGAAGCACTAACCGATCAGGGTGTTAAGACAAATTACATTCGATTAGACAGCGAAGATAGAAATCAATAATGTATAGAATTTAATAAAGCATCGTAAAGCGACGCGTTATATGCATCGGGTTATTAAAATTATCTTACACTTACACTTTTGTGATTGAAATTATCGAAGACAAGTTGTCTAAGTACCATGACATTTAAACGAGAGAAACCTCAATCTAGTCTAGACATTGCCAAATTCTAAGTACAGCTGAATGGTAATTACTACATTCATTTGGAACGATGACTGGCAATTGGCATTAGTTGAGCATAGTGATTTTATTGATTTGGCCTGTTACCTATTAAGTAGAAGGTAGGGATTAGGGTCCTACTAGGTACCTAATACCTATAGTAGGTCCCTTATGGACCTAGCTACCATGGCCTACCTAAAAGGGACCTATCATGTCTAATCATGTCTGGCTGCGTTTCCACCAGAGATGTGTTGCGAGGAATGTGTTATTGAGAACCAATAGAATCGCTTCGTTGACGTGACTTCGCTCAGCGTAGCGATTCTTTTGGATCTTAAAAACACATTCCTCGCAACACATCTCTGGTTGAAACGCAGCCTTAGAGGATGGTGTTTCGATAGGTGTCATTTCCGCTACTCTATCTTAAGCGGGGAGCACCATGGGGTCTTGAATCTTGATAGGCAAACCTTGCTCTTGATTAACTCCTCTCGACATGGCATACCGCATAATATAGTTAATAATTATGTATAATTATGATAATCGCCTGAATCGATGAACGCCTCCGTGCATGGTCCAGTGGTTTAGAGCGTGGCTCTTGACTCGGAGGTCGTGGATTCGATTCCCGCGTTGGAAACATGTGTATTTCCAAGTATGGTTAGGACAAGTAAGATGATCCATGCGTCAGATGGGCATTTAAAAAGTCGGTCCTGCGCCTGATTTCTCACCAGTCGTGTCGATCGTCCGTCCCACTGGGTTTTGAGAGTAAAAGGAATAGAGAGTGCTCAATGAAGCCGGCCACCGTCACCGAAACCGGTGTGGGAGTTATTATTAATATTAACTAGCTGTCCCGGTGAACTTCCTGTCACTACTTGCTTTAAAACCTTCCCTGGTCTTCTACGAATATTTTAAGACTAAAATCAGCCCAATCGGTTCAGCCTTTTTCGAGTTTTAGCGCGACTAACACATTTTTATATAGTATTTAACATTGTTTTATGTATATGATAGTAGGTAGTCCTCCGACACCACCATCTCCTACTTTCGTAGAAAATGTGATAGTTAATATTTTGTGATTCTCCTCTGTAATTAAAACTATGTAGTATGGAAACCTCAACATGTGGGTAGATGACGTAAAGAGAACGAGCTCTGACGTATCGTATGTGGGAAAGGAAAAACATATCAAAATAGTATAAATAAACGCATCGTCAAATACACCCATTTCGGTGGCCAAGAAATAGGGTTAACGATACAGTTTTTGTTTATCACCACAAATACTGCTATCAATATACTATCGAGGAAATTGATTCCTAGGCAGTTAACAGACTTTTTTAGGAGGGGAAATGCATTCATCCCCTGCCTCCTCGGGGGAAAGGGCAGGGGTACAGCGGACTCCCTCCGCAGAGGTGTACCGAGTACCGACTAAAACCCCCGGCCCCCATGCCCTCGTCAACGCTACACGCGAAAGGAGCGGGATCGCTACGCATTCAACCGCGTCAAGGCAGTTGATAGACCTACGTCATTTGGTCGGATCATGTCAATTCAATGTTAAATTTGTGATCTGCCGGCTGATTATTCCTACTCCTCCTATTCTTCTTCTGATTAATTTCGTTGCGGGTCCCAAGACAGTTTTAGCATGTCCCTCGGGCTCCCTGGGATCATATCAAAGGGTTTTCGTGGTTGGATACCGCTGTCGATCCTGGCGACACAGGAGATACAGTGGTGGGAATGTGTGGTGGGCCAAAGCCCGTTAAAAAAAAATAAAATCTGTCGGCTGGGTTTGACGTAACGCGACCAAACTACGTAGGTCCCCCATCTGCCTAGGAATCAACTTCTCTGATAGTACAATAGTATCGAGATTTTACTCAGTTCAGTGCAGCTATAGAAGAGTGACTAGTTGCCTAGTGCCTACCTTTTTTTTCCGGAGGGGGAAATGCATTACGCATACCACCCAGGCGCAGGGGGCGACCCGAGCGGTGATGTGGGACTCGCGTAGCTCCTCTCCCCCCCGCGATCCGTCCTCGGCCGCAGAGGATAAAAAAAGGTAATACCTACTTGCCTCCTCCTCTGCGGCCCCACCTCGGTGCGCATCCGCAGCGGACTCCTCCAGTCCGCTGGGAGCGCCCTCCTCGGGCCAGGCGGCGACACCGGCCGGCCCTGGTTGCCTCTTTGCTTCACCGCGGTTGTCCAAGCCGCGGTTACTAGAGCCCCACCGCCACGACAAGGCGAGCAACCATCGGGGGGCCTAGTGCCTACCATGTGTTTATGTTCGTTAATAATATTATTGGTCTCTAGTCTCCACTTCTCTACTTTGCTCTATACCGATATATCATATTATAGATAAAACAAAACAAAATAACATCTTATTTTTATATGCGACACAGTGACATATAAGTGACATTAATTATTATCATTTATTACTATATAATATTGCTCTTTTTATTTATTGCAGACTATTAGCATTAAAGAGAAGATTATAGTTTCGTTGAATTTCTTAACTTGAATCTTTCTTTCTTTCTTGAATCTATTGTGGTATTTGTGATTTGAGTTGATTTGAGTCTGCTCTGGTTAATCTAGATTCAAGTTAGGTTATAAAGAAAAACATTACTATAGTCTATAACTAACTTATATACGAAGGCGGAAGGACACTAAAAATATTTAAAACGCTCCAACTTTCCTTAGCTAATTCCCAGGTGTCCTTGATATCAAATACTCAACATGGAGACAAGTTTTACGACGATGCATTGTTTTTCATCGTCAAAATTATCTGTAATCCCGCTAATGCATGCCATACATGCTCCGGTTTACCAGAGAGGTCCAACTGTGCAGGTGCCTGCGCAGGTAGACCGGAATGTGTGTGGAACCTGGTCGCCTGCGCAGATCCAAAAAACTGCACAGCTGCACAGGTCTATATATATATTCCCACACACATTCCTATCTACCTGCGCAGGCATATCTGCACAGGTAGTCCTCTCTGGTAGACAGTAACGTGTACACTGTACGCGTGATCCCGGTTAAGACTGTATTTTGATTTAATACGATCGCGATAATATTACGATTTACGACCTTCGCAATCTTTTAATGCTTACATTCTTAACTTGGAACGTTAAATGCCTCAGGTACAAAGTTAAAGTAGGTATATATATCGCAGTTTGTTTACGAGTTTCGACTAATAAACAGCGCGGCGAGGCGAGACGAGGGCGGGTGGCCGGTCGCGCTCGCCCGTTCGGGCCTCTTTCTGCAAAACAACACTCGTTGCGGAAATAGCGACCAACCGTTTGTGAGCCGCGTCACCGGCGCATTCACCTCACGGACGGTCAAGTACAATTAACATCATTGTGACGCTTATGACGCAGTAGATGAGCCCCAAAGGGGTGAACATGAGGTATAAAGGTATGTGAAGTGCTAAGTTTTATTCAATACCGTTGCTGTTACTTAGATGACTACTTCTTACGGCTCATGCTCGACTATATTCGAGGCAGGCTAAGTAAATGAGCTTTAAAATAAAGAAATTTTGTGTGCTAAATTGTGAGCGAGGTAAATGTAGCCATAGCTTGGTAGTTGGTACTACTATTATGTATTCTGTGCCGTAGCTAAAAACATCAGTCGACAAACAATAACAAAAGTGATTGAGCCGTTTCCGAGAAATCAATTAATCACATCGCTTTACAAATTGGTCCTACTTTAAAGAGCTGTTGTAATAGGATAATGGCAGATTTCATGATTTCACATAATTTGTGCGGATTTCCTGGCTTCCTGTGACATTGATTAAAATATGTTCTAATCCATTCGTTATATTTTCGCAAATTAAATTTTAATTATTATTATTCGCAAACTCGCAACAAAAATATTTTGATGAACTACCCAACAATCGAAGCAGCCTAAAAACCAAACAACACCGTTTCTCGGAACCGCCGCCGTCCATTATCTGAAATGCTCATCATGCGTTTGCCCTTGCTCAATATTTCACATCGTGGGTCGGGAGGAATCAAAACAAACAGACTTTTGGCCCCGTCAAACGAGATAGTTATATTACGTAGTGTGTGCGAATCGCGATAAAATTAGCCGATACACTGACATTGAACGCAAAAAACAAAGTGGAACTCCGCGCATGCGCCCAGGTACCGCGTTGTGGAGGTATTTTTAGTTATTGGGCTTATTTTTAGACGCGTGTATCGAAATTCATGTGTTGGCAGTGAAGCTGTAATTGAATTCTATCTATGGTATGGCTATTAGTACGGTCGAGGACCGTTGCTTTCGTGTCATCGACCGCCCCGGCCGAAACGGCGAAAAAACAATGAAATAATCGGCTAAGTGCGAGTCGGAATCGCGCACGAAGGGTTCCGTACCATTATAGAGCAAAATTAGGCCATAAATTGTGTTTTTTGTATCGGAGCCCCCCTTATTTTTTTATTTTATTTTAATATTATTATTAAATAATAAAGTACACATATAACTAAGGCTTTTGTGAAAAATTCAAGTACCTACCTGTTGCCATTTTTGATATAGAGCAAAAAAGGCCAAAAAAATCACGTTTGTTGTATGGGAGCCCCCCTTAAATATTCATTTTATTTTATTTTTAGTATTTGTTGTTATAGCGGCAACAGATACACATAAGCTGTGATAATATCAAATCTCTAGCTATTACCGTTCTTGAGTTACAGCCTGGAGACAGACAGACAGACAGACAGACAGACAGACAGACAGACAACGAAGTCTTAGTAATAGGGTCCCGTTTTTACCCTTTGGGTACGGAACCCTAAAAACCAGCGAGAGAGTACGAAGCGTATATTGAACGCTATCGACGCGCTAATAAAAATTTCCAATTACATACGTAGTAAACAGTAAATTTATACTGGATGCAATAACAAGCTGCGACGCCTACAAGTTATTAATTTCAAACATTTTCTGGTGGATGCTCTGACAGTCAGGTTTTCACGCAATCCGACCGGGGTTTATCAATTTCTTTTGAGTGGCTAACGTCATAACTAGGGAATGCAATCTCGGCCTTTTTTAGCGAGATTGATCTCGGGCGAAAAAAGGCGAGATCTCGCGAGTTTCAAGAGATTGATATTTTGTTAATTTATCTGTAATTTCTAATAGTCTGATTAATTATTGATATAATAAATGTTGTAAATTAAATCTGTAATATCTAATGGATACTGAGTAGATATTTTTGATAATAATATCTCTAATCTCAGGATACATATTCGACCAAACATGCCGCTCACCAAGGACATCTTGTAATGTCCTTAACGGGAGAGCAATAAGTGAAATAATAATGATAAAGTTGTAAGAAGTAACTGAATATTATGATAAAAAAATACAATAAGTACATAATTGTAAAAGTAAACTGAATAACAAGCAAAATTGTCTAAAAATAACGTTTATCCCTTTGGAAGGCAGCACACTTTAGCAATCGGTATTTGCAAATATTATTGAATTTCTTTTTGAACTGAACACCGTTAACATAAGACAAATTTGTTAATAATAACAATCATTGCACTCAAAATAAATATTCAAAGCGGGGAATTTTTGTATTTGGAAGCTCGCTAAACATTTTCATGAATATTCAGCGACGCGGCGACGTTATGAAGACTAATGTACTGCCGAGTCGGCGGTTTATAATTAAACATAATTAGCTAATTAGCAAAATTAGACGCAGACTAAAGTGACGCATTGGGCGCCCTAATTCTTATTAGCATCTTAAAATAGGCCCCGACAATTTTAAACACTAGCTACAAATGTCAATACAGAATTGAATCGACGATTCTAAATTAGATCTTCTGGGAATCAGAGGTACTTGGTATATTTAAAACTTTAAGAATAAGAACATTTATTTGCAAAAACATGGTAATTACTAATTAGTGATTAACTAATTACAACAAGATGGTACATTATAAGAAATTATCATGCTCATGTTTTGTCGTATACATCTCGACGTGCAAATATTTTTAAAATAAAAGTTAAAATTTAATTTTGTTAGGTAAATTTAGTTTAGCAGTAGGTGTCATCGTATCCGCGAAGGGAGTGGAGCACCATGGGGATTTTAGTGTTACCTTTCGCCCACATACCCTAGCTAACTATGTCCCCAAGCCGCCAGGAATGCGTAAATCATTTTCCCATAAAAGAAAAAAATGTTCTAAATCTATAGAAGAATAATTAAGATGGTGAATTTATAATAGCGCAGAGTCGAAGCGCATCGAAGCGTCAAATTCGCAACAAGTCAGTTGAATGCGCGCGAATTCGCCAGAATGTATACGGTTGTGACGCGTAGAGCTTGTGGGCGCATGGATGGATGGCCCACCAAAAAGCGTTGGTCAAGCGAATTCGCGCGTGTACGCAATATTGCGCACGCCTTTTTAGGGTTCCGTAGCCAAAATGGCAAAAAAGGAACCCTTATAGATTCGTCATGTCTGTCTGTCTGTCTGTCTGTCTGTCTGTCCGTCCGTCCGTATGTCACAGCCACTTTTCTCCGAAACTATTAGAGCTATACTATTGAAACTTGGTAAGTAGATGTAGTCTGTGAACCGCATTAAGATTTTAAAGCAAAAATGGAAAAAATATTAAAAATTTTAGGGGTCCCCATAGGTACAACTGAAACAAAAAAAAAATTTTTTCATCTAACCTATGCGCGTGTGGTATCTATGGATAGGTCTCCAAAAATCATATTGAGGTTTCTCATATCATTTTTTTCTAACCTGAATAGTTTGCGAGAGAGACTCTTCCAAAGTGGAAAAATGTGTGTCCCCCCCCTCTAATTTCTAAAGTAGAGGCATGATAATTCTAAAAAAAATATATGATGTATATTACTATAAAAACTACCAACGAAAATTGGTTTGAACGAGATCTAGCCAGTAGTTTTTTTATAC
Source organism: Plebejus argus (assembly GCA_905404155.3). Taxonomy (NCBI): domain Eukaryota; kingdom Metazoa; phylum Arthropoda; class Insecta; order Lepidoptera; family Lycaenidae; genus Plebejus; species Plebejus argus. The sequence goes on along the minus strand of FR989935.1, from coordinate 4,448,495 downwards.
GTCATAAATAGTAAACTTTAATGAAACAAAAAAAAATTTTTTTTCATCTAACCTATGCGTGTGGGGTATCTATGGATAGGTCTCCAAAAATCATATTGAGGTTTCTCATATCATTTTTTTCTAACCTGAATAGTTTGCGAGAGAGACTCTTCCAAAGTTGAAAAATGTGTGTCCCCCCCCTCTAATTTCTAAAGTAGAGGCATGATAATTCTAAAAAAAATATATGATGTATATTACTATAAAAACTACCAACGAAAATTGGTTTGAACGAGATCTAGCCAGTAGTTTTTTTTATACGTCATAAATAGTAAACCTTAATCTAAATTTCATTAAATCGACTGAAATATAAAAATAAATCAAAAATAATATAATTTCATAAAAATTAACCTTATTGCTGCTGCGGAACCCTCCATGGGCGAGTCCAACTCGCACTTGGCCGCTTTTAAATTTTCAGATATTATGTGAGTTTTAATGCTTTGGAGTTAAAGTTGTATACTTTGTTGTGTTCAGTTTTGATAATTGGCTTCGATTGTCGATACGCTTCGAGCCTTCGACTCTGCGCTAGTATAAATTGACCCTAAGGGTACATCTATGTTACATATTATAATAATTATGACAAACGATGTATATTACCCATATTTAATATAGACATTGCAAGCATGCACGCGCCATGTAATAATATTATCTCTGCGATGCACTGCGATGCCATAAAATAAGTTTCATACATTTTTAACCGCGACGTCGGATTCGACCGTATAATAAACGTAATACTATGTTTGTTTTTTATTTGATTTCTTCGTCGAAACAACCGACAGAGATATAAGCGGGTACTCATCATAGAAAATACCAAGGCTTCTTTGGATTTTTTTTTAATTATACAACTCGTTAGCCGCGGGAGCCTTTAATGGCTAAAGTACATAAAATATTATACTCGTTTAATGAGGGGCGAGGGCGGAAATATGTCTCGACTAGGACTAAGGGCAACATACTCTAGAATTATGCGCGATTTTACTGCCCAACTGCATAAACCATAAAGGCATTAATAACATTTTTAACACGCTTTTTATGTTGCACGCTAAAATAACGTGCAAAACAATATCTTTTACGGATAAGACATAATACTGGCAAAAAACTTCGCACTTGCGATTAAGCAACTTACGATTATTTTATACGGTTTCGTTCGAAAAAAAAGTATGCACGTCGCAAAGTTATTAATTGCTCTTTAGATACTACACGAATAAAAAGTAATTGAATTATTGAAACTCTTACATAGTTTTTTTACTGTATAAGTTTTAGAATACTTCTAAGTTGGAATATCGATGTAGAAATTGTAGAGACTCTGTTTCAATAATTTATTTTGCTCTAAAGTAAATCAAAAATGAACAAAGGCTGCTAAATAATGCTATCAATTTAAATGTGAGTCATGATTTGTATGAAAAACTCACAAATTATACGCTCGTTTGGCTTCGCCCTTTTTTTTACGGCTGCATTTATATGCATCGCGCGGCGGCGCAAACGCGCGGTTTGGCCACCCCACGAGATCACAAGCTATTATGTAATGACTATCCCACCAAAAACATACCTGTTAAAATAGGGACTAGTTCCTTTAGGCTAATTTTTGGTCTAAAAAAGAGTTGAAATCTAAACCAATGCCCAGTTCAGATGCACTTCATCGATCATAATCATCTTCATCAACAGCCTGATCCATAATACTTCTAAATTTGAACTTGGCAGGTTAATTAAATTCTATAAATTATATTATCTAATTACATAATTAATCAAGTGTTACCTCCAGTGTTACGTCTATCACAAAAACCTGCCGGGTAAATCCGGGATATAAACTGGGTATTTCTAATAACCGCCCGCGCTAACAGACAGTGTGGAAAACAAACTTTTTAACATTGACCCTTAATATAAATTTTATATCAAGAGCATGTTATTATTAAAATAAAACAAAATGATAAAAGAGTGTAACCTTCAAGCCGGCTTGAATCGAGACGAGAATAAAACAACGATAAATTGTCATATTATTATAAGAACGCTCCGGACCGCAACTGTTTTGATACGTCTTGTAATACTTGATTATGACTAGCGAGTAGCGACCCGCCCCGGTTTCCAATGTAAAACTCTAAACTATCAGTAAACTTTTTAATAACTATATAATTATATAAAACGTTTTAATAACTATTTTAACGAAGAATTTGATGAAGAATTTTATAATATGAAGTCAGTCAAAATTTTCCTTTTTACTTCACTTTATGAAATAATTAAAATATCAAGTATCGCAGGAGTGAGGACCTAACTACATAGACTTATATATTACTAAGGACCGGGTCAATCGCGCGTTGCAATGATGCCGATTCGTAGGAGTCAAAACGCTCCGTTTGACTCCTACGTGACTTAGTCGTCTGTGGTCCGCAGAACAAATCAGGTGGGTCATCGTATGCCTTACAGTGCCATAAAAATGCCTAATTGTGTAGTAAAAGGCTGCAAAAATTATATTAAAAAAGTTAAAAAAGCACATGGAATATCTTATCATCGGTAAGTATCACAAACTGTTTGTTTATGTAAAGAAATAATTAATTTATAATTTTACTACCGATGTCCGCCATCATCCGCCATGGCTACTGTTTTACCGAGTAATGACGCAACCCCTACGTTCCACATGGCGTTGAAAACGATCAAAACGCTAAAAATAGGAGGCATTTTCAGCGTTTTGATCGTTTTCAAAGCCAGGTGGAACGCGGGGTTCGTCGGTAAAACAGCATTCGCACGCGGCCGAATATTGTGTCGCACTACGTAGTTCAATCGATTTTTCATAGATGGCTCTCTATTTCCTTGTATGAAAAACCTATTAGCAAAATGTTCTCGTAGGCATATCCTGACATATAAATCGATGCCTAACTAGCAATAATTATTAATTTATTACAAAAAAGCACAGTACAGACGTTTTCACCCATGTAAATGTCCATTCAGAGGTTAGATAAAGCCATTAAAACATTGTTAAACTATTTCTTACTGATTTCACCTGCATACAAACCATGTCAAGTATAACCAGTTTTTACTTTTTAATGAGTTAATTTTTTTATTCCTAATCTAACGTTTTTGCATAAATAAAGTAGGCCTTTAATGTAATGCCTAATACACCTGCCCAATTAAATGTAAAAAAAGCCGTAAAAGTGGGAATGTGTATTTTAAATAATAGAAAGTTTCAGCAAAATCATGTCACTGATGGCATAAACTAACGCCGCGCTGTGCAGTTAGATGATGTTTCATTGATCATTATCGTTCATTGTAATCGTGTAAAGTATTTATTATATAAACTTGCGACCCGCCCCGGCTTCGCATCGGGTATAAAATATAATATAGCCACTGAAAAAATATTAAAATCGATTCAGCAGTTTTGATTTATATTCATTATTACAACCCGTGGCCCGCATTGGTCGGTACCGCCGCAAAAGCTACGTCCCGCAATTTTTTAATCTATACTTATTTACTTAAATATTAGAGTTCAATCCCTCCGCTACAAACATTGAACGATGACAAGAATTTACGTAACCGATGTAACAGACTATGTAGAGACGCACAGAGACGACATATTCATTCATCTGTCGAGAATGGGGACGCCAGTAAGGTTTGGAAATTTTTGAATTCGATGGGAGTTGGTAAAATAAAAAGCGAGGCAACTGTCCCTTAAAGGCTGACGATGTTAATAATGTGATCACTTTACCACCAATTCTTGCTACTATGATAATGCCGTCAAGCTTAAAACTCTACAGAAAGCTACGTCCCGCAATTTTTAAATCTGGAATATCTTCGAAACTATTAATTTAAATCATAATATGCTGTAAAGGGCCATATAAATCTACATTAAATCAAAAATGTATTTATGGATTATGTATTTAATTGGATAAGGAATAATGCTGTATTTATTAAAATTGCTTCGAAAATTACGCATTATTTGTCGTAAAAAGTAAATGACAAAAAAATGTTATTGTGGGATATCCATAAGAGATAGACATATTATACCATCGCGGAGTTTTCTGTAGACCTTTTCAATATGTAAAATACTTGGTACATTATTTAGATTTTAGATAAATCTGCGTTTGCAATGTAAGCGGGAAAAAAATTAATTATTTACGACATCACTTTAGAAACCCGGGAAACTCCGGAAAAAAAAAAGGTACCCACAATCCGAAGACTAATCTAGTTAAGATGCTATTGTTATATTATATTTAAGTTAAGTTTTTGCTTGCTAGTTATATACAAAGGCGACGGGCGAAAATGGGCCTGAACTTTAATGCCTGTTACATCATTGAAATATTCATCAATATTCGTTTCAAGTTTTTTCATTTCCAAAGACGAAACGATTCGTTACTTTACAATGGGATAGTGAAATTGATAAATAAATGGAAACACGTTTGTTTTCCTGTGCACTAGTGCTTTTTTCTACCTTGTAAGCTTTTTTTTCTTATTATGGCACTTCGTGTCCTGAGGAAACAACTAAAATGTTGCTAGGTAAGAAAAACGAATTATCTGGTTACCGATTAGTTTTTTCAGTTTTTTCTTGTTTTGAAGGTGTTGGATTACGCAATAGTTTATTACATGATAATAGTATGCCATACTATCATGATTTGCAATGGTTTGTTTAAAAAAAATAGGATTCAATTTTTTTTAAAACTTCTCGTTATTTTTTCAAGTGGCAATCGAAAGTGCAAAAAAAAAACAAATGTCAAAGTCATTCCGCATTCGCTTCGTTTTGTTTGTTTTGTTTTACGGCAGTGGATATTTTTGGATTTTGTTTTGTGCATTATTGTTCGATCTTTTAGTTTTATTTTACGACTTTCGCTACGTTTAAAGGATTCTGACGATTTCTGCTATAAAACACGACTGACGCTATTCTCACAACGGATTTTGTTAACTTGCCTACTCGACGACCTCACGCCGGTTTTCTGTGAGAACGTGGTGTTTCTCCGGTCAAGCCGGCCCATTCGTACCGAAGCATGGCTCTCCCACGTATAAAATATATGTATATCTTATAATACAAGTACCTAATGAGTGGCTATAACGTTTTTGAGGTTATTTTATATTTAACAATATCATCTTGTAACTTTTTTTTCCCATGGAGGATTTATGCAAATTGTTCGGTATTGGTTAAAGTATTATAGTTTCTATTTAATAACACTAAAATCATTAATGTAACGTTCAGGCCCAACTTACTATGGACTTTCGCCCGCCGCCTTTAAAAAATCGACTACAAAATTTTGGTTTTCTCAAAAACCTATTATCAGAAATGACACAAAATTTAAAAATAACCTAATAAGACATCACTCCATCCATGTGCAAAAATTCAGAAACTTTAGAATTTTTGAAACTTAACACCTAAAAATAAGCTAGTCCCGCCGCGCAGGTATATAATATATAAGGTATTGTTACCTAAGCGACAATATCCAACACATTCGTTTTAATGAAAATCCAACTAATAACGAACGCTGGTCGCTGTGGTAAAATTGTGCGCTGAAGCGAGAGGCGAAAGCAAAACAACACTCCAATTCAATAGAAACAATATTGTAAACAAAGTATTTTATCTCAATTAACGAAATATGTAATTTCTTATTCAAATACTATTCTCATATTGTCGAGATAAGATTTTTTATAAAATTAGAACAGTTTTAGTGCCTAAGTTCTAACTTAGGACCAAAACTCAAAAGAACGCGAAAATGAATATTATGTTACATGCTGTAAATCAACTCTACATAAAAACGGTGCAGGGGCTATAAATATTATCCTAAGGACTACACTCATTTAATGATTACTTAAGTTTCATGTCTGTCTGTCTGTCCGTCTGTCCGTCCGTCCGTCCGTCCGTCCGTCCGTCCGTCCGTCCGTCCGTCCGTCCGTCCGTCCGTCCGTCCGTCCGTATATAAGTATGTCATTAAATGTGTCTGACTGCGACCGTAAAGTCTTGCCTATTTTTAGTGACCTCTTAATATCAGGCTGTGACCACACCTGACTCTGCAATACGTGTTTTAATTTTTTTAAAGGAAGATTAATGTGACGGAAGCCATTAGCCAATGTTATGTTTATAACTCATAACATAAGTCATAAGTTTAATGTTTATAACCAAAGAAAGGTAAAAAGTACACTCGTGTAAAAAAGTGTTAGCGCTGCAAAAGCTATTGTTTATGTAAAGCAAGTGCAACCGCTGACCAAGGCTGGGTTCTGGCGCCGGCGAGCCGGCTTGCTGGAGCGGAATAGGACACCCACCTCACTGCCATAATACTTTCCCGTAGTAATTAGCGATATATATTAATTGGCATTTGGTAGAATCAAGGTACCGTAATTAAGAATGATAACTTCGCCTCCTTGGGCTACTTTGCCTGGATTAATACAATATAGATGAAATAATAACAAGTAAATTCGTTGATGCTTCAAATTATTGTGTCAGGTCGAAACTTATTGTGCAAGTGAGAATGCGAAAATGTGTCTGTCCGTCTGTTAACTTTTACGCCAGAACCGCTAAACCAATTTTTCTGGGTTTGCTGATACTTTCGGGTCCCGGGTAAGGATTTAGGATACGGTAAGGATATAAGATACTTTTTATTCCAAAAAAATGTACGGTTCTCGCGAGCGAATTGTGGCGCAAGTCGCAACGGAGTTACAGGAATCAACTATAGTTTTATTTTATATCTTTAGTTTTATATTATACCTACCTCTACATTTATCTAACTTTGTTTTCAATACTATCAAAAGCAACTCGATTAAGCACTTAGGAAACGTACTTACAAGTGTATTAATTTTAATGATAGCGAACCGAGTCATTTGCTAATCAGTTTCACCTACTTCATTGTAATAATATGAGATTTTGAGCAGGCTTTTATTACTTCTTTTTCACTAACCACACTTGAAGACGTAAATATATAAAGTTGATAAATAACATTGTATTATTTCTTTTCCCCTTATAGTTTGAACAAACCTTTACGTCGCGGGTACAGCTAGTTTAAGATCATGTGGCACTTGGGTGACACAGTCATGAGGACGTTTTCTTTGTATATAATAACAATAATTAGCCTCTGTTCCACCACTTCCTGATAAGTGACGAATAAGCTATCCATCAATTAACATGACAGATCAAGTATAGAGAATCTGTCAAAAATATTGTGAATAGCCTATTCGGCACTTTATCAGAAAGTGGTGAAACAGGCCCGTCTATCAAGTCACCAAGTGACACCATACGCAGCAATAGTTTCAAAAGAACCTTGTCGGTCTATACAAGTTACTCATCTCTGACATCATATCTAGATAATACATACGGTCTATGCACTAGCATCTAGATTCTAGATAGTTAGACCCTATTGACCTATAGTTAACGCTGTAGTAAATAAATGACTTCATCTCCACCCATGAATGAGTTAATTGATTCATTTGCGATTAAATAATTATTATCAAACTACGTATTATAAACAATAATTACTAATCCCTATGACTAATAAGTAATAACTAATAAGAGGGTTTTGTCATAGTAAAAGGAGAGCAAGTAAGTCAACTCCGGCCCAATCCGCGAGATAATTACCTACTGTCTTAGGGCTGTCAATTTTAGGCGACGGCGCGGCGCGGCGCGGCGGCGGCGCGGCGCTGGCGGGGTGGTGTGATGTTGGCGCGAGCGCGCCGCGCGACTGACTGCGCTTCGTTCGCAAATCGCACCGCATGAACAGCGGCAACGTCGCGTCGCGGTCTCCCGACTTTTAATAATAAGTGACTCTTGATTGTACATAATATTTTGTGCGTATTTTGGCCATATTTCGTGCATATTTGCATGCATATTTTGGCACTTTAATCGTGCATATAATCCGAATTCCTATGTCTAATTACAATAATTATAAAAATACCCTGTAAAACAACATTACAAATTTTACGCCTATCTCTTAAACTATAAACTCTAAAGTTATAAACAAATCTGTTGAACTATGGTTCGAACTTTGCTTCATGTACATATGTATTACAAGTAGTCAATTAAGTACTTATTTTTAATTACGATATAAAATAAGTACTTAATTGACTGTAAGTAGTTAGTAAATAGTAATATACCTACAATATAGAGAAATGGCATTACTAAACGTAAACAAAGCAATAGCGGCAAATTAGTCGACGGATCAAAAGTACCTAAAACATTCCCTTATTTACCTAAACTTACTATGTTCTAGTGGGAAAGTAGACCTACCTACTTCCTCTGTGTCATAGAAAATTACTTATACAATAATAAAGAAGTAAGTAGGTATCTCATCATCAAGTAAAAATTATATACTAGAATGAGTGAGTAGTAACTAGTAATTGTACCTTTCCTGTTCAATAGGTAATCTGTACAGAGATAATTATGGAATTATTGAATTATTATTATTAAAACACCCAAATACACAGCAATAGTTTCTACTGCGATTATTATCAGAAATTTTTGATTCGTGTCGCGGCGCCCAAAAGCCGTGAACGCGCGAGCCACGTACAGTGTTAGCCCCGACTGGTACACCCCGAATCCACTCGAGATTTTTATATGTGTGCGTGCGGCGACGCATTGATACTATGACGCACACATACAAGCCGCGCGCGGTGCCTTTGTATGAAGATAACTTACTTCCCCTCTTTATACTATGGTTTTGTTATTGCCTGTAAGCTGTAGTGTGGTCACTCGTCACGTAACACATAGATCGGCTATAATTGACCTTAGATGTATTTATAGTATACTCGTCTCTTTTATTATCGCGCGAAAATATAATTCGCTATCTCATACCTGTAGTGGTCAGGGAGCCCTAGAACAAATTTTTTTGTGATTACCTACTAACAAGCTAATTTTTTGTGAGTAGCTAATATACATTTTGATAAGACGAACAACATTTTTATTTTCGAAAAATCTCGAAAGTGGTAGCTAACAGAGATAGAAAGGATTTCATACTTTGACTTCATGGAGGACAAGGTTACTTTTAAATTATTTAAATATTAATCTACCAATATAAAAAAATCTGCTGGTTAGGGTTCCATTTTAGGGTACAGTAGTCAACCAAGTTTTGTTGATTACAGAACCCCTGATGAAAAAACACCTGACGAAAAAATGAAAAACACCTGATGATGAATTTTTCGAAACCGGTCGTGTATATTATATAATTCTCTAACAAAACTATTAAAATAAAGTGGAATAAGTGCAAGGAAAGGAATATATTAACTTTATGGTTCTAACTAAACAACCTAAAAGTAAATTAGTTTTATTACATTTGACACGTACATGTCCTAATATTTAAATACTAGATGTCCCGGCAAACGTTGTTTTGCCATTAAAAGTAATTTCTACTTCATCAGTTGATACAAAATCTTACCCCCTCTTTGGTCCCCTTAGGGGAGAGGGGGAGGGGGTTTATACACGAAATGTTGAGTTGGAAGAAGAAAAATATATCTGGGAAAACCGTATGCAAATCGGATCAGTAGTTTTCGTGTTATAGAAAAAAGTTTGATACAAAATCTGACCTCCTCTTTTGTCCCCTTAGAGGGGTGGGGGGAATTTTTTTATACACCAGATGTTAAGTTGGAAGAAGACAAATATATCTGCGAAAACCGCATTCAAATCGGATCAGTAGTTTTCGTGTGATGCGGGAACAAACATTCAGACAGACAGACAGACAAAAAACTAACCACATTTTTGGCTTCTATAGCGATGTAGTGACACTCCCCGCTTATTATTTTTTGAATATCTTCAATGTACAGAATTTTCATTTGTACAGTTTTATTATAATATGTATAGATTACACATACAAATAGCATTATTTAAACATATTTATATTATAGTGAGTACCTAATATAAGCATAATAATATAATATATATATCTAGTGTTCAGGCTGTTATCATTGGTCGTCAGCGTAGCGCGCAAAAAAGGAAAAAGAGTATTTTTATCAAGATTCTATCTTGTTCCATTTTTGAAAAGGCCCGTAATATCGAACAGCCCTAGCCGCCGCCGGCATAAATTACCTACCTCAATATATTTGGAGTGCGTTTGGGAATTTAAAATTGATATGTCAAACAAACACCGTCGTCGGCGCCGCTGCCTGCGCTATCAGTTGTTTGTGACGCGTTATCTCAGAATTGGGCAACACGCGACCGCCGCGCGTCGCAAGTCGCAACATTGTCAATAAATTAAAACATATTATCTAAATATAGCGTTTAGGTATGTTTTACGGTTACGGTTATAATGACAAGTACGTGTTGTACCATCGAGGAATTTGATTCCTAGGCAGTTGACAGACCAACGTCATTTGGTCGGATCATGTCAAATTAATGTTAATGGTGAGATGTCGGCTGGGTTTGCGCGAGTCGCGACCAAATCACGTAGGTCCCCATCTGCCTAGGAATCAACTTCTCCGATAGTACATGAAAAAGTGTGTATATGTCTGTATGTTACTCCACGCTTAGGGACCTCTTCCGAGGCTCGGGCATTTTCAAGTGAATCAATTATTATTCAGAGGCACATTTTCAAGAATATTTTGAAGTGCTAAAACACTATAGTTGAACCGCGAACAAAATAGTTGAAGCTAAGTGGCTAGTGTATTTAACCGACTTCGAAAAAGGAGGTTATCAATTCGACGCGTATGTATGTAATATTTCCAGAACTGCCCAGTTTTTGTATATGTTAATCTATAACAGCTTCTGAACAAATGTGCCAAATTTCAAGTGTATGTATGTATGTATGTTTTTATGTTTGTTCACGCATATCTCCGGAACTACAAGTCCGATTTGAGTTATTCTTTTTTAATGTACTAGGTATTGTTCAACTTAGAGAATAGTGCAAGTTTCATCAAAATCGGTTCAGTAGTTTTGGAGATAGGAAGTTTTCATTCTCAATTACGTACAATTTTGAAGTCGGTTTTATCTTTTTAAAACACAGTTATGATTTGAGTCAAAGTGTTCATTACAGTTTATAAATGAGCATAAAAAACATTGACGAAATCACTAGTTCCGACTTCCGACGATACAGAAACCGACAAAGATTACCTCATGCTCTCTTGCACATAAACTGCTAGTTTTTGATCAAATTCAAAGAATGCTAGTTTTTGATTTGCGATCAAAACTTAGGAATACCCTACTATATGATATTATGGTAGCTTCCAATAAATACATAATGCACATTAAATTGTGCCAAAAAGGCAAGGCACAATTTTATGAGCAATCAGCAATGCCGAAATTATCACCTAATATTTGATTGCCAGAAGTCCTACGACTTTAGGATCAAAATTTTGACCCACTTATTAAAAAACATAGAAAACTTCCCTACATGATAATTGATAAGTATCGTATGGAAAAAAACACGAGATATAAGTGAATAGTTATCGCAACGAGGCGACGCCGTGGCGCTGCCTCCTGTTGCGCTCAGCCTACCACCAATAAACCTAATGGTGTTATTGAACTTGCCAGCTGATTGTACCTTCAGCCTGATAAGCTTCGCAAATGCTATGAGGTTCTCCTGAAGGGCGATCAATGTTTGCATAAAGGGAAAAGTTGGTTGTCTACTAAAATCTAGCCTATTCTTGCAAGTTGCAGCATCTAGCGGATTCTAGCGTCAAAAAAGTATTCTTAATATACACACTTTCATGACCCATTTAACCAACTTGGAGAATTTCGAAAAGTCCTTTTAAACATGGATGACACCATTAATATTATTACCTGGAGAACACGTGTGCGAAATTTGAAGCCCGTACGTTGATATAAGTTAATTTGCTAGATCAGTTATTCAGATTTACCGTGTATTAGAAAAAAGAACTTATGTAGCCAGTGTCTAAAAATGATGTTCAGAAGGAAGCTTATAGAATAAATCTGAATCAAATACGTTACAGTAACAATAGAATAACTACTTGCATATGGAACTCCTTATTGCTCTATTATTATCGCAAACCCACAATGAAGTAACTTAAAAATCATTAAAAAATAACTTGTACATGAGTCCTCGATATTGTCGGTTGAGTACAGGGGTTGGGTAGGGGTAGTCTCGCTTCCGGGCATTGACCCCGGTCCCCGACAGATGGTGCACACTGGGGTCGGAGCCAGTTACAATCTCACATTATTCATACGTTTTAATTAATTATTATACTTGTGTTAGTATCAATAACGTGTTCGATACTTGAGTAATAACATTATCCTTTTGAAGTGCAGTTTTTATTTTCTGTAAGTCATAATAGAGTAGGTTATTTTTTACATAAAAATAATCTCTACTCTATTGACTATTGATTGTGATTTGGAATTATTTTGTATGTACGGTATTAAAGAAAGCTAACTAGTTTAGATAACTTCGAGAGCGAATTATGGTAGAGAATCCTAGAATCAAGTCTTATCCACACGACAATATTCTGGTGTTTTACCCTTTTTTTACAATTTTTAAAAATTCGTATCCTACGGAGTAAAACAAAATGAAGCTGCCTTGTGTATCTGTTGATCCTTCTGCCAGTTGGGCTAAAATATTGAACCTCCAACCTACGAATAATAAAAACCTCCAACAAAGTTTCTTTAGCCGTACAGATTACAGAACCTCTTGCAGAGTTCACACGCACTTGGCCGATTTAAAAAACATGCGTTTGTCCCAATCTTGTAAATAGAGACGACCGTGAATTTAAATAGCGAAGAAGAAACAAGCTTTATTAATAACGTATCAAACATTTTCCGTGTTGTACTTTCAGGCGAGTGAGCGGCCTCGTCGATTCCGTTTATAAACAAACCTTGTCATCTCTTGAAATAAATTCAATATAAATATTTAATGCTAAGCCATAATAGTTCGCATTTTAACAACACGATTATGTTAATATATACAATTCCTTGTGATTGATTTCCTAAATATCTATCGATAAAGTAACGAATATCAAAACTCCGCAAACGATAGAAGTAGAGTTCTCGTAAAATGCCGACTGCTGACTCACTTCGAGTTTGAAAACATAAATCTATTTAAAATATATTATTTAAAATGTGTGTAATGTGTATGTCTTTGTCTGGTACTCCGGTACGCTTTGGTGAACGGATTTAGATTAAATGTAGAGTCCTGGGACGTAAAATTTCTGCATGATAAACTGCAAAAGAAGCTACGGGTTACATCTAATATAACTAAATATAATTTCCAAAACATATTAAAATTATGATACTTATAACATAATATTATGTAATAATTACATATTAGAGGTACATTTTATTTTCGTCCCGATTCCCTTGAGACCTGCCGAAAATGTCCACCCTATGTCACTCCCACTCACAGGATTCTAATGACATATTATATCATGTATCTCTGCGTGAAAAAACTGATTAGTACTCGTATTGTGTCAAAGTACATGTCCTTGCCTTTGTTTTCGACATTGTCCCCTTAACTACCATAGGAATATTAAGGTGACGCCGCGTTAAAGTAAAAAACCGTGTTGGATATGTTTTAGATTGCTTGTTTTGAACTATGAGAGGCCGGCCGGCCCGGAAAATGGAAAGGGAGTAAGCGACAAAATGGTTTTTGTCGCGTAATTTAATTAACCATAAATACATTTCATACAAGCTATGGGCAAATTAAAGAGTATGCTTGAACCAATCTATGTACTTTTGGAAGCTTAAATCACTCTCCTCTGTTGGCAAAATTAGAATCCCTTTTTTACAGAGGTCTTTTTGAATGATTATTCTGTGTTATAAAAGTTGACCAATCGTGTTATGCTATGGGTAATTCAAAGACAAAGATATAATGAATACTAACAATGAACTTTAATTTCTTAGCTTTAGTTATTGCTGAGAAAAATCGATATCGCTTCAGCCAAATTATCAAAGCGTCGCGTCGCCTTAAACTATGGTGCTCCTCAGCAGTGCTCACGTTCAGTTACATCTCGTTTCGGTGTGACTGACTCTAAAACTAAAGTAGGTCATAAATCATAATTAAAACTCCTTTTCGGATGTAGGGTAATTCACCGAAATGTACTACAAAAACCAGGTCTTTAGCCTCCAGTTGTTTCGTAATGACGTAAATCACCTGAATTTTACACGTATCTTGGTTAATGTTTGAAGAGCTCTCTCTACTAGCATTGTAAATATTGCAACATACACCGTGATGTCACACTCGCGAGTCATTATTTATTACGTGGGAAATGAACTACAATCTACATCAATAACGTTAAACATTGTTTTAATTATAGCTATCCAACATTAAAGAGCTTATTCCACCTCACTAAGACGTCCAAATTAGGATCCTAAAAAGAAGACTTAATAGAAGCTTCTGATTTCTCCAATCTACTTCCGATTACGCTAATTAGGATCCTAACTTTCTGAATACTATTTCACTCGACTAGTAATTAGTTAGTGAATCAATTTAGACGTCTTTTAGTAAGGTGGAATAAGCCCTTAAGGCAGGGGTTCCCAAACTTATTTTGTCTACTGCCCACTTCGGGAACAAATTATGTTTTAGCGCCCCCTTCGTTTCAATTTAAAATGCATCGAAATGAAATAAATTACCCCCAAGCCTCTACCCAACGCCCCCATTTTTTTCTGGGTCCCGCACCTTTAGACTTCCAGCGCCCACGAGGGGGCGTATCGCCCACTTTGGGAAAGACTACCTTAAAGGCTTGCTTCGGTATGGTTTCCTTGTAGTCCGGTTTATTAAAGGTAAAAATGGTAAGTGTTACAATATAACCGACAAATGCTCTCTGGTGGGTAAAAAACTCAAAAAGTCTGGTCGTACCTATAAAGATACTATTTTGCTGTTTGATAGAATCCGATCTGAAACGAAGCTGCAGACAGCAGAATTAAATCTAGATATCTAGATATATATTATATAAGCTTTCAAATAGACTTCAGTAGAAATAACAGCCGCAAGTAAATTATGCTTCCGACCCATCTTCGGACAACAAAATAAATGTTTAAAAATAGACCTCAGAATAATATTTATATACATTCTGAAAGACTTCATTGTATATTATTACAAAGAGAATCTATTCCAAACAATGCATTACAAAGAGTTTGCATCGAGATACGAGTCTACATTCGTGACTGGAGAGTCCAGACGGCCAGATCATTATGGAAATAATAGAAAAGTACGATGCGAAGAGTCCTCGGCCCCGAAGAAAGTATTTATAAAAGTTTTCAACGGATTTCCTGTCTGGGACTTATTGAAATAACTTGTGCCTGTTGGTATCGAGTTATTGATCTAGATCAGAGGTTCCCAAACTTATATGTATCGCGCCTCCCTAATGAACATGCTTAGTGCTTACGCCTCCCTTCGGCCCAGGGCCCAGCAAGTAGTAGCAAGTGGGCTCGCCAAGCTATTGTAAAATAAAATAATAAAGACCAAAAATACATTTTCAGATGTTTCATTATAAAAATATGTTTTTACATACTTACTTCTAACCCAAAATTGACGATTTTATAATTCTTTGTTATACTTGAAATCAAGCTCCGAATTGTTTCATTTTCTAAAACTAAATACTACATTATATTTCCAAGAATCCGATCTGAGCAAAAAAACGATATCATAAAATTTTTTCGATATAAAAAATTGCAATTCGCAAAGATGCATCTAATTTTCACGAATTTTTCATACATCATTGCCATAACCGTGCATTAAACTCAGTTAATATTTTAACACATTGTAAAAATTCTATCATTGAGAAACCGACCTAGCGGATTTTTAAAATGTTGTATATTTATCGAGTTATTGAGAAGGACAATGTTTGATTTTTTGAGTTAGTCGCCCTCTTCAGGAAGAATCAATGTGACGGATTAGCTTGCATGTTTTTGACAAGATTTCCAATTCGCGTACGTCGCGGGAATGCGCGGGCATCTGGACTCTGGAGTAAAACCGCCACCGGCGCCCGCGCCCCCCTCATCATGTCTTCGCGCCTCCCTAGTGGGGCGCGCCCCCTAGTTTGAAAATCAATGATCTAGATAAAATATAATTGGAACTGATATTCTGTTGATTATATTATGCGCGTAGATAGAGACTAAAGAGTGCTTCAATAACAATAATGACGCATCAGATACATTTAATTCTTACATAACTTTGTTTTAACTTTTAATTAAGAGTTGGACAGAAAGGAGTAATGTCAAAATCTTCAATAAATTAAAGTTAAGTTAATAATCAATTAAAGTTATAATATTACTTAACGAATAACAAATACGTAATAATTTCTGAGAGTTCAAACAGTGTAAATGATCTAGATCCGATTTAGCATGTTGCCCGTTTCCAGCACGAATTGCCTAGACTTTTGAATACGACTCATTTGTAAACATAGGAATTTCTGGTTTTGTTTCGAGATAAACATGCCGCATTTATCGCTTCCTTTATCAATGACTATCATTATTATACGACTCTTTATCTCTGTACGTCTACGGTAAATTTCTTGCCGTACTACGTAGTGATTATAGAGCAGGGGTTCCCAAACTTATTTTGTTAACTGCCCAATTTGAGAACAAATTATATCTTAGCGCCCCTTTGTTTCAATTTAAAATGCATCCAGATGAAATATATCACCCCCAAGCCTACACAACGCCCCATTTTTTTTTGGGTCCCACACCGCCCGCCTTTAGATCTTCAGCGCCCACAAGGGGGCGTTATCGCCTACGTTGGGAAAGACTGGTATAGACTATAGAGGATATCGCGAGTACAGAGTAACATGAAAGTCGTAGAGGACGCGTGCTGACATCGTGTAGTTCGATATCGACGCACATAATATTACACGGTCGAATGAGTTTCGGCTGCGCTCGCAAGATAACGCCCGGCGCCCCTAAATGAGGCCTCAGCTCCGCGACGCGAGAATAACAAACAAACATATCGACTGACGTGTCATTAGCCGCCGGATTAAAGGCGATTATATCGAGTTCGATCGCTCGGGGAATACGACTGGCCTCGGATCGTCGGCCCAGGTGAGCCATCAAGTGCTAGTTTACGAGCGGCCGACGTCATCGGATTGCGCAATTTTATAACTCCTAAGTAGCTGCGAAAATCTTCGCGAATAATACGAGGAAAAGTCGCTAAAGAGCCGAGTCATCGCGACGAATACCTACCGTGTCTGGCGCAAACGACGTATTCGCTACCGAAAACTACCATGATATCCCGGTGCTATGTGCTCGGTGACATGATTATAATACATCGATAAAAACATGAATAGGAATCACCTCACGTCGAATTCGGCAATTCGTATTCAGATATTCCATGTTCGGTCAGGGCTTTTACACTGGGTTTCCCATGTGGCTGTCATTGTTTGATAGTGTTTCAAAATTTTACACGGCGCGGCGCTACGTAACGTTTACAGCCTGCCAAATTGTTTGCGCACTCGTTTGTAATTCAGCGTGCGGTAACTACTGGTAAAGTTATGAAATCAATCATATAACGTCCGTAACAACGTAATTCATCAATAAATTAATTTCACACGAGGATTGGAAACAGTTTATGTTTTTAACACACTCGATGGGTATCATCAACGAAATTTATTCCTAGATTTGATGGAACCCGACCATATAACGTAGGTCCGCCATCTGCAGTATGAATCAACTTCTCTAATAAATAATAATAAACTTAGTAAATACAATTCCAAAAAAATCGACAGCTACTGTCTATTGGAAACTAATAAACTTGTTATGTGATTAAGAAGTTGGAGCGCTAATACTAAAATGGGATAAGGTGGGCAGACATGGAAAGGAAGGATGTGTATTGAGGCCGAACAACATGCGGTGCGCTTGTGACTTCTGAGTTCTGAGCTACAGACCCAGATTCATCTTAGAACAAGCATAATAAGTTTTATAAGCTGTTACCGTAATAAATGTAAGAAGAAAAGAAAAATAATATGGCCTCGCCCGCGACATCATTGATCATAGGTTGCCACTTGCCTTAATTATTAAAATCGGCCCAGTAGTTCAGAACTTTCAACCCACAAGTCACGAGGGCACATTGTACCATCGAAGAAATTGATTCATATTCAGTTGACGGACCTAGTTACGTCATTCGGTCGCACTGTCAATTCAATAGTCGCGATCTGTCGGCTAAGTTTGTCATAACTCATACTTGTAACGTAGGTAGGCAAATTACGTAGGTCCCCTATCTGCCTATGAATCAACTTATCTGATAGTACATTTGACCATAATCATTAACCTCTTGGCTTCGCCATAGTCGGTTAGCAGACGTTTATATTTACATTAGCAGCCAATGAACATTGTAACTAGGTTTACTCGTTTTCAAAATCTAGATATTTGACCGAAGTTTGAACTCACTGAGCGTAGGCGATCTATTCCTACGCGCAGATCTAGATTACACATTAGTTCCGGCTGTCAGCTCCTACATCTGTATCCAATATATTATGTAAAATCTAAGGGTCAAATCAGACCGCAACGCAACGCGTAGATATGCATTTCTTTTGTATGGATTTGACAGACTTCAATTGCGTGAGACGTCATGCAAGACCGCAAAATTCATACAAATTTAGAAAATATGCATCTACTTTGATTTTTTGTCGGTCGCGATGAAACTCATTGGTCGCGATCGCTTGCGACAAGGGGCGGAAAGCCTTTATACACACGGAAAATCTGTAGACAAAGAAATATACACTACGCGAACTGTGGATCCGATGTAATAAACCTGATCCCTTGCTGCATTGATTGTTTAAAAATTGAATAACTCTATCTCTCTCATTCTTCGTAATTACGAAAGAAAATTCGTGATAGAACTTACTTCCGGGCGCGAGCACCTCGACCGCCGCCGCGGGGGCCAGCAGCAGCGCGAACGCCACTGCCGGCCACGCGACCCCTGACGCGCGCCGCATCACGCCGCGCGCCGCAACGCGCCCGACAACATGGCCCGAGCTGGAAAAAAAATAAGCATTTACTTATATGAGAGAGGTAGATATTAGGTAGAGAGCCAATTTCATTACTTTTTTAAAATAAAATAAGGGGGCAAAGCAACTACCGTCACCCATGGGCCATGGACACTCGCAAGTCGCAACATTAGAAGAGCTGCCGGCCTTTTAAGAGGGAATACGCTCTCTTCTTGAAGGTTTGCAGGTCGTATAGGTCCGGAAATACTGCTGGTGATAGTTCGTTCCAACAGGTATAGAACGTAGATATTATAGCTAGACAGTAGACGTAGTCCCTCAGACGTAGTTGACCAAGCACAGACAATTTGTATCACCAAAGGAAAAAATTTCCGAGTAAAATAAGTACTTATTTTACTCGGAAATTTTTACTAACTTAAAAGATTCCAGATAGAGAGCCTTTCTAGCACATTGCGGGCTACGAATGTTCGTATAGTTCATTTCTAGAATGATCACGTTTGTATGGGAGGGATATTATACTCTCCCTTCCGTATAGAAGGAAGATGGAGCACTTGGCCCAAGCTGCAAAAAACGCCTCAAAGAACACTTTCACTGTAGGTAGCGAGATTTAACACATGAATATTCTAGTAAGGAACAGTTTAAAGAGGTAGAGTATCTAGTCTAAAGATTTTTTCTTAACAAAAACATACTAACAATGAAGATAAGGGCGGTATTGGTAGGTATAGTCACTATAATAGTTCTAGAGTATTTTTCACACAAGTAAATTGTAGAACAATTTAAGTCATCGAATGAAAATTATAGAGAATCATAATTCATAACATTAACGCGCAACGGCGCCAATACTATTTTCATTCGATAACGATACAGGAATTGTTATTGCTTGATCCATTGAAACTGTCTGGACCTGGAGCAATATAAATGACATTAAAGAAGAAACCAGAATCAAGGATTCGTCTTGCCTTGTGTCGCACCGAAAATGTTTAAAATCTGGTACAAATTTCAATTCAGGTTGTTAAGTTTAACATTATGAGAAAACTGCCTACTCCACAATCTGCATGTCTCACTGTACCTATCTTTTATCTTACGTTATCTCAGTTCATACGAGAGAAATTTTAAAGAGGTCTGATCACTGATGTAGTAAGAAATGTAGAGTAAGACCTAATAAAATTAAATTAAGAAATTTAAAAAAACCCCCGCCAAAAAACTTTAAAAAGTAATGAAATAACATTTACTGACTTTAAGTTTAAATCATTCCTATGAGTAAAATAATATTTTAGTCCATAATCGTTGTCAAGGTGTGTCGGGGACCGCCAAGTAAACTACCACAACAGCGACTTTTGCATTTTGTATCGCCATAATAGTCGCTGATTCTCTCGATTCGGGTCGCTGTGAACTGACCCTTAAACTATATTGTTATGTGAAATCAAACATCTAAATTAGCGGTCCCCCGACACACCTTGACAACGATCATGGACTAAAATATTACTTTACTCATAGGAATGATTTAAACTTAAAGTCAGTAAATGTTATTTCATTACTTTTTAAAGTTTTTTGGCGGGGGTTTTTTTTAATTTCTTAATTTAATTTTATTTTATGCTTTTTAAACTTGTGCAGAATAATTCCTATCAACTGGATCATATCCCAATGAATACCATCTATAAAATATGTCCTCTTGGATGAGGCCGTCAATATGAGCCCAAACATGACACCTCCACTTTGGGTTCATACGGAGCTCGGCTCCTATAGAATCCAGGTGATGCTGCAGCAGCAGCATGCAAATATTTACTGTTTCTACGTCTTACTGGTTGTCGCAATTAAAATGAGCCCAAACACGAAACCTCTGCTCTAAGTTGGTGAGGAGTTGGGTATCCTATCGATTACCAGGTGATGCTGCACCACCAGGTCAACTTTCTAATAATGTGTATATATTCATAAGTGTCACGAACCAGGATGCAAAATATAAAACCCATCAATCGACTGCAAGTTGCTAATCGTCCTATCACGAACCAGATATACCGTGATATTTCAGCAATGAGCAGGCTGATGATGATGAACTATAGCTAAGCTATAGCTAACTATAGCTAAGCTATAGCTAAACAAAAAAAACTAGATCAAAATCGGTCCACCCGTTTGGATGCTACGATGCCACAGACAGACAGACAGACAGACACGTCAAACTTATAACACCCCTCTTTTTGGTCGGGGGTTAACAAATGAAAGTTTGAAAGTGTACACAACGTTTAGAGCCAAAGATATACCTTCATCAACATATTTTACCAATAACACAATTTATTACATTACGCCACCGATTAAAGCATATTTAAATTACATTGTTGTTGTTATTCTTTCGTTTACCATGTATTATCAGTTATCATATTACATTATCAATGAGTTATCAACTTTATTTTTTCCGTCATGAATACTCGGAAATCGGAATGCAGTTTGTTTACTACGATAATTATAATAATATATAGAAATGTGAAAAATTCCTACTCAACGTATTAGGTATGTTACTACATTTAATATATTTAATTTTATTACAAGCAATACTTTTACAACGTATGAATGAAATATGCTGCGCATAAAAATTCGCTTGCGTAAGCTAAATAAACATTACGTTAGTCCGTTTGTCCACCGCTGCCGTCACCGGGACGTCGCCGACAATTCAAATAAAATACCACTTTACGACCCAGGGTACTATTATATATTCTGTGACCCAGGTAATAGGTTTAATTTTGCTCCACGCCATTACAAAGCAGCGCGCAGCGGCGGCATGGATAGACCAATGTCAGTAGAAAATTAAAGCCTAGGAGTTAGGGTCAATTCAGATTTCAGACCGCAACGATGCAGCGTGACGCGTAGACGCATTTCTAAAATACTGAATTGACAGATTTGCAAGACGTCTCACGCAGTTGAAATCTGTCAAATCCATACAAATTTAGATATGCATCTACGCATTACGTTGCGGTCTGATTTAACCCTTAGAACCTAGGTTATAAGGTGTCATTTTATTTGAATATTTGTCGGTGGACGGTGACGTCCCGGTAACGGCGGCGGTGGACAAACGACTGACGGCGAGCGTCACAACTCACTCACACACCACAACGATATTTAACATATTTGGTGTAATTAATTTATCATACAATTTGACTGACAGGACACATTTTTTAACTGCCTAACCTAACCCTTATAATTAGCTAAATTAGCATACTATTCTTTTCGAAGCGTACTTTAATACTGTCTGTTGAAATTTTAGCGTTCACAATAATTATTCACATTCATTATTTCTGGCTTAAGTAGTTATTCCATTACACTAAATTTAGAAATCTAAATGATTTAGTCACTAAATTTAGTGAAGTGGAATAACATTTAGAAAGCTCGGATCCTAATTAGTGTACTAAATCGGCAAAAATGTGGCTTCTAACTGACTAAATCAGTGTTGCCAGATGGTTTCAACCTTTTATTGTATTAAAGTCAATATATTTTATGTTATACGATCTGGAATCCATTCATAATTAATTTCTAAATTCTGCTGGTTCCAAGTAGTTCAGAAAGTTCATGATTCATAATTTTTCGTGGAGCAAAAATTCTTTCAACCATCTTTTTCGCCTTTTATTTATTTTGATTTTCATTGAGACAACAGCTAAGCCTATGAGAAGACCAATTTTTTGTTGGTTTGACAGAACTGGAGCCATTATGAAGACGTCTGGCCAAAATTGCCGCGTCGTCACAACTGATTTTTAATCTGTGCAACTGATTTAGTTACTAAATTAGGACAAGTGGAATAAGTAGCTTCTAATTTGTCTTCTTTTTAGAATCCTATTTAGAACTTCTAAATTTAGTGTAATGGAATAACTACTTTATCATAATATAATAATAGGGATGATGACAAGGTCAAAGATTAGCGAATTTTGTTAGTAAAATAAAGAAATCACGGTAAAAAATAAGTGTTCCCAAAATTTCAGCTCGATATCATTTGTATTTTTTTTTTGTTATGAGCCTTCAAAGTTGGATAATCATGTCGATTTTTTTTTTCAATTAAATTTCTTAATATATTTTGTATACCATTCGATAACTTATGCAATTAAAAGCAAAAAATGTCATCAAGCCTATTACTTTACTGAACAAAATATATTATATTATATGCGGACGATACCGCTCTTATCATCCATGGGAATAACTGGGAACAAGTTCGTGACAGAACTGAAGTGGCTATGCGTAATATAATGACATGGTTATCCTCCAGTCTACTAACACTCAATATAGACAAAACAAAATATATTACTTTTTCACTCAGTGCCAAAACTATTCCGTCCTCTGAGTTCAGGATTCAAGCTCATGTTTGTAATCCGTCCACTGATGGTTGTCATTGTCCCTTGCTAACACGTACTAATGAAATCAAATATCTTGGTCTACATATAGACATGTTGCTGAATTGGAAATCTCACATCAGCAAATTAAGTAACCGAGTAAGGAAAATAATTCCTATTTTTAAGACCCTAAGATCGGTTACAGATAAACAGACAGTTCTGTGTGTTTACTTTGCTCTTGTGCAAAGTATAATACAGTACTGCATTGTGTCTTGGGGAGGAATCGGTACCACTCACATGCTTCCGCTTGAGCGTGCTCAGAGGGCTATATTGAAAGTCATGCTAGGCAAACCCCGTAGATACAGTACTGATACCTTATACAAAGAAGCTTCCGTCTTAACAGTCCGCCAGCTCTTTATATTGCATTCTGTTTTGCGTAAACATAAAGATCCAAACGTGAGAAAGTACAACTTGCTGCACAAACGACGTAAAACCCGTAATGCATGTCCCAGTATCCAACATCATACTGCCGTAGCTAAGCGGCATTATTATGTTTGTGGCTCTCGTATTTATAACCAGGCAAATCGTGCCATAAAAAATATGATTTCCTTAAATAATTATAAATGTAAAAAAGAATTACAGAGATGGCTGCGAAATCTTAATTATAGGGAAACGGAGACGATCTTGTCTTTTACTCTGTGACATTCTAACACAAGCACGTCCTCTCATACATAATAAACCATAATACAGCACAGGTACTTGCAAACTTCACTGCCTCCCTAGTAGTATGTACCTGTTACTGACCCCAAGATTAATATATCGTAGGGCTAGGGAGGATCAGTGTACTTAGATAATAGATGGTTAGTTACACCAACGCTTGTAAAACTTTTCTACCAAAATTGTGTCTATAACTATTAATACTTTATTAAATTTTGCATTGTAATAACTCAAACTTGTCAATTATATTAATATTGTAAACGATGGGTCCAGAGTGGAAGTCGCTGGGAGCTGTGTCACAGTTTATACTAGTACGGCTCCCAACGCTATATTATACTGAGTAACTGTACTGTTTGCGTTCTCCATATTATGTAAAACTCTTGTAAAATCGATTTAATTGAAATAAACATTATTATTATTATTATTATTATTATTATTAAATTGAAGTCATAAACAAAAAAAAAAAAAAAAAAAAAAAAAAAAAAAAAAATAGAAAGAAATTTCTAAGTGTATATTTGTAGAATTTAGATAGAATGTAGACTCAAATTTTTTTTTTCAAAAATTGTTTTCCTTTTTTCGACTTTTTTTCAATAAGCAAAAAACATTGATATTTATAATTGTTAGCACCTAAAAATTACTTTCAGTCATCCAGAAAAACATGTAACTTGTGGCTAAAAAATTGTTGTACTTATGTAAATAATACTTAATATTGTTATCATAATTTAAGTTTTTTTTTGTTGTATCTTATAATAGTAAGCTGCAAATAAATAATTATTCTATTCTATTCCAAAACATACTAAAAAGTAGAGCAGCTTAGCTCCAAGCAATATGTGGGGCACTTTTAGCGCGGACACTTCATGTACATGTTTCGATATGCCTCTTCTATAATAACTTTTGCTCACAAGTTATCAAACAACATTTTTCATACAGAATAATTACATTTACATAAATCCGAACTGCGCACTTCCTTCAATATTATTCAGAGATGTCTGATTCAGTAATAAACTTCGAGAAATAATTAACGATTATGTAATTGACTGTACTGTCGGTTCTTGGTGGAAATGAACACCTGATGAACCGATGACCGAAACCGGTCATGTAATTTGTTAATATATAATTTCTTAACATAGTGAAAAAGTGCACGAAAAATTGTGTTTTATTAGTGTTCAAAATAAATGATTTCATTTGGCTGATCAAGATATTGTTTTAGTTAGTAAAAATTACAGATTAATACAGACATATTAGTGGGCAATCATGACAGATAAATGAATTATTATGTATTCTATAATATCCAGTATCCATACTAACATTATAAATGCGAAAGTGTGTCTGTCTGTTACCGCTTCAAGCCCAAACCACAAAAACGGTTTTGTTAAAATTTTTGTTGGCTATCTCTATCGACCAATGCACATTGACATTTGCTAATAATTCTTTGAACACTTGCACGGAAGTACTATTTTATAATAATAGTTGAGATTTTTGTGCGCAACAAATATAATTTGGGATGTTCATGTTATTATACTTATTGTCATTGTTATGAACTGTTAACATTCACACGATCGTCCTCCCATGACATTTGGGCGATTTGGAGTAAAAAGGCTCATGCTCAGTTTAGATGGTCTAGTGACAAGTCTCTGGATTATAGAATCAGGATATAATACGTAGGCATCTGAAAGTCGAAACCGTCAAATTTGTTTTTAGAGTTCCGTAGTTTGTTTGTTAAATAGATGACACCCGCAACTCCGTTGCGATAAACTTGTAACTTACATTTTTTCCCCGGAACTCAAAGTATATATATCCATTATCCATACCAAAATTCAACAAAATCGGTTCAGCGGTTTGGGCGGGAAGAAATAGCAGACAGACAATTTCACATTTTAAATAATATGCATAATATTATAGTCTCATTTCACTCAAAATCCATCTCAAAAGAACCCATGTATGTACTATGTAGCAAGAGCTATCAGGATGAAAAAAAAATTACGGACGGACTCAAAGGATTCTAAGTTACGCCAGTTACGCCTCAAACTTGTAATGCACTTTGTAATTGAGTAAATTACCTACGGTCCGCTGGAGTAAGTTACGCGTCGCGATAAAAAATGTTCATTGAGTAAGTTCATTCATGGTCATGGCAGTAGTCAGTACGTAGTGCGAAGATGAAATTATCGTGGGAGTCTCCGCTATTCCCACGGCGAGCCACGACAAATATCAATTAGGGACACGTTAGCCCTGTGATCGACATGTAACAGGGACACGAAGCTGGCGCCTAAACTTTACTCCGTCCGCGTCATAAAAAGGAAAAGTATATATTATAATTTATACATAATATGGTATAGAGTCTGAGTGTGTACTAAGTGAAAAAGAACGGGAAAAGGAAAAGAAAATGCATAGTCTGCGTTAAAGAAGAGTTAAAAGAGAAAACAGAGATCGGAGACAATATTGTAGAGCAGATTAACATTCGGACTACCGTGTATTAATTTGGCGTTTATATTCTTATCCCTACCAACACATTACACAATAAGACTAAAGAAAGAGGACTGTCCGGAGTCCAAGGACCAAGAAACAATATTATTATCTTCAACTATCAGTCTGTGCCTAGCGTTTTCTCAGTTTCTTTTCTGTCCAGACAGATAGATACTTCAAGCCCCAAGCGGTGACCGGCTACCGCGATAACAATAGAAAGGCTATTTATTGTGTCTCGTTTTTCGACGATCGAGGGAATAAGGGACTTTTTTGTCTATAAAAAGAAAACAAAAACAGCTCTACGCCTCACAATCAAAATGGTACCCGTGACATTATTATGTAATCGCGCTTTGTTATTAATTACAATTCCTCTAAAAAACTATAAGTAATTAATCTTGAGACATAATTAAAGCCAAGGCTTTTATTTTAATCTATACACTATGACTTATTATAATAAAACTGTAGAAATGTGAATTCTGTACAATAAAGATATTCAAAAAATAATAAGCGGGGGGTGTCACTAGATCGCTATAGAAGCCAAAAATGTGGTTAGTTTTTTGTCTGTCTGTCTGTCTGTCTATATGTTTGTTCCACTATCACACGAAAACTACTGATCCGATTTGAAAGCGGTTTTCGCAGATATATTTGTCTTCTTCCAACTTAACATCTGGTGTATAAAAAAATTTTTGTATCAATTACCTATGAAGTAGAAATACTTTAAATGGCAAAACAACATTTGCCGGGTCAACTAGTAATGTATAAACCTTAGATACGCTTAATTGCTGTCAAGACAATAAAATAATCACATTTATTGTTTCCTGTGAATAAGCGAGCTATGCGTTACCCGAGCACGTGGTCAACGTAGAGTTACTCGAGAACCCGCAAGAGAGAGACGGCAGGCGGCCGGGGGTTCGTTTCGGCGGGGGTGCGAGCGAGACGCCACACGAGAGGCAGCTCCCGAGTCAAACGGAAAACAGGTAGGGATGGGTAGTAAGTTTCCCGCGCTGGATTCCAAGTTGTTTACGCGCTATAGCGTGGCGGACGAGGTTGACGACCGCGTGCCGCACCATGCCGCCATATTTTTGGAAAATAAATAATATAACAGCGCAACGCAGTACGATCGATCGGCCGGGGGATAGTGCGGCGGCGCAATGCTCGGTGGCCAAAACATTGCACCCCCGCCCTAGCATCTTATCTCGGGAGAAAAGTGGAAAGCGTGCGCGTTTTCCGGGGTCCGGCGCGGCGACGCGACGCGGACGGGGATAGGAAAACTCTAAGTACTAGGATTCTATTTGCTGTGCTGCTTTTGCGGTGTTTATGTATATTTTAAATACTATCGAGTATCAAACAATTAAAATTTCAACAAAAATGAGTACTTACCTACTACGGTTTAATCTAAGTAGCGAGGCACACTAATTTTCTTCTTCAGCCTATGACAGCTGAGGAGCTATAATATTTCTCTACTTGGTGGGTTGCACCAGAGGCGTAAGTTAAGGTTATCGTCAAATATGGCGTCCATAATGGACTTTTACTAGAGATTTGACAGTTCATTTGACTTTTTGTTATGGTTAAAGTTTTAAGTAGTTAAAGTAAGTTGGTGCAACTCACTCTTACCTTCCTTCCTAGTTCCTTTAGCTCTCTTTAGGATACAACATTATGTTACCTATATATTGTAGTTTTCTTTAGCTGCTCTCTTAAGTTTGAGCTCTACCCTTTTAACCTTCTACTTTCTCTTCTCATTCTTTCTCATGAATACGTTACGTTATGCATGTAGAATGTCGATGGCCATCACTCACCTCTCATCAGTCATCACTGTCGTCTGTCCGTACTCCGTATGAACGAAGAACAAGTTTTAAACGAAAATATAACAGAGGTGATCTACAGCACGAGTTGCATCACAAACTGGGAAATATGTGGTGAATGGTGACAGAAGCACGTTCGTAGATGACCGATAGCGATGCAGATGGGGGCATTTTATTTTAGCCGGCCTAAATGAAAAAAAACATGCTACACAACAAAAAATTAGGTCAAGAGTTTGGCACAGTTTTTTACGGGAGTTTATCTTTAATTAAGTTTTAACACCGTTGTTCATTGGTCAACGCTAATGTTGAAGCCAATCAAAAGCGCTACTGAATGCAAACACCATAAAGTTAAAAAAGCTTCGATGCCTGGAATTTCTACTAATCTGCTGGTGTGCAGGTTATAATAATTTAATGTAAAATAGCCGCATGGCATTTTAAGTCTTAAAAACTAAAATCTATGAAAACTTATTTAATAATCGGCCAAGTGCGAGTCGGACTCGCGCACGAAGGGTTCCGTACCGATATAGAGCAAAAGTAGACAAAAATTGTGTTTTTTGTATGTAATATTTACTTTATTTTAATTTTATCACTAATTACTAAATTAAAAATATAACTAAGGATTTCGTGAAAATTTCAAGCGCCTAGCTGTTACCATTATTGATTACGAGCAAAAAAGGCCAAAAAAATCACGTTTCTTGTATGGGAGCCCCCCTTAAATATTAACTTTATTTTATTTTCAGTATTTGTTGTTATAGCGGCAACAGAATATATACCTACACAATCTGTGAAAATTTCAGAAGTCTAGCTGTAGCGGTTCTTGAGTTACAGCTTGGAGACAGACAGACAGACGGACGGACAGACGAACAGACAACGAAGTCTTAGTAATAGGGTCCCGTTTTTACCCTTTGGGTACGGAACCCTAAAAATACCACTACTATTCCATTATTATTACACAATAATGTTATAATAATATTATGTTTCTTAAACTTTGTAACATTTGAAAAACCAGTTAGCCTAGGTCATGACCGGACCATATTTTGTACGGTACGTAGATATTTTAAAACCTGATGCAAGTTATAAATAATAATATAATAATAGTATAATCATGCTGATAAAGTACCATAGGTATTAGGTATAAATTAATATATTTTGGCGGGCCATTTGGCCTTGATTCGTCTCGCTATCATGGATGCCATGAATCTTAACAAAAAGCAATTGAAGTCTTAGTTTATCATATTGTTTTCTGTGTGTTTGAATTCGGTTATCTCACGAATGCGAAATCAGCTTATCACAATTCGCCAACGCTACTTCCAAGTGTTTTGACAATAACTGTATTTTAAAAAGATAAAACCGACTTCAAAATTGTACGTAATTGAGAGTTAAAACTAGCTATCTCCAAAACTACTGAACCGATTTTGATGAAACTTGCACTATTTCCTAATTTGAACAATACCTAGTACAATAAAAAAAGAATCACTAGAATCGGACTTGTAGTTCCGGAGATATGCGTGAACAAACATAAAAACATACATGCATACATACAATATATATAAGTCTATGACTTAAATACGTACAAAATAATAATTTATTAAAACTATACAAAATTTTGGTAAAAAAACCGGGCGAGTGCGAGGAATTCTCGCGCACGTAGGGTTCCGTACAAAGCCAAAGCGCAGGTACAAGGATACAGACAGAGTGAAATCTTAGTATGTAGTTAGTACACACTACACAATAGGGTCACGTTTTCACCCTTAGAGCATGGTACCATAATATTATGATGGTACCCTAAAAACCCACAATGCAAAAACAGGCAATACCTAGATTTAAATAAATCTAAACCTTTCTGTAGTTCAAAACAATAATAATTATACAATTCCGAAGTCCGAACATTGAGATTCCGAAATCAATGAATAATGCTCAATTACCTAAATAATGGCTAGGCAATTGCAAGAAGATGTTCAAAAATCTAGCTTTAGATACTGAATCTTTAGCGAAACTATCGACGAAAATCGATATTATTTGTTATGTCAAATGTTAATTCTCTACACAAATATCGCCCAAAAATCGTCACACGGCTGGTCGCGAGTGGTAGTGACGAGTCTACGAGTTACGACTTACGACGCATATCGGTGATGCCGCTGAGAATTCAGTTGTTTACACCCCAGCACCACGTGGTGAAGCACAACGTTATCACGTGGTGAAGTATACAAATTTACACCTGTATCGTAAAATAAACGCGCAATTCTAGAATGCATACGACACTGTGAACCAGATTAGTACAAATAATCTGATTGAATGTTACCTGAGCTCGGCGCCTGTCGTGGAGTTACGTAGGTATCCGCTATAATCACTCGTGTCCACCACGATCAGTTTAATGATCTCTCTCGCACTGTCACAGACACAGATCACTAACGTATTGTTTATTTATTTGATCACAACACTATGGTATAAACACTACGCGAGGAGACTATACAGCGCACACACGAGCTATCACGGCGAACGCGCGCGAACGACTGGTGCGCGGGGGCCAGGGGGACGACGCAGGGGGCGCGCGGGGCTCTATGCCGATCAGTGTGGTGCCGTCGACCCAGAAACTGGAATGCGGCTCGCCCGTCGGTTCTCGAAACTTTTTTTTATCCGGCAGGGTGCAAGGGAATAGGGATCTCGCAAAGCTCTCATCCGAACCTCAAGGTGGAGACGAGATGTTATGATAAGTTATTGACACTAATTCTTGTGTCTTAATTCTTAGCCTAATAATTACATAAGTATTATGTATTAAGTAGGTACCTATTTTAATCTTGATAAGTGTTTGCACATGTTTAAATTTTTAAATAAAATATATCAATTACATGTACCTAAGTACCCACATAATAATTATTAATAATATTATACTTACATAACAATATTAATTTTTAGCCGACAAGGATTACAGAGTAAACTAAGTATTTGGACAGACAGACTCCTCGTTAACAATTAATAACAATATACTTACGTTTCCATATTGTGTAACTTGTAAGCTCAAAGTTGTCAATGACATAGCCCACTTGCGCAGATGTGAGTTAAAGTTAACTCTGAGTTAAACATCATGTCATCTCTATCACTCTTTTAAGAGTGAGTGACACATATAACATGATGTTTAACTCAGAGTTAACTTTAACCCAGATCTACGCATAACGCAAGTGCCCCTTTTTTTTTTTTTGATGCGCAGGGGAAACCCATCATGGGTCCCCCGGGTTGGGTATGTGCTCAGCACCCCGGGCGGGGGTATGTGAGACTCCTACTCACTAAAACCACCTGCGGTTCGCCTTCAGCCGTATAAAGGAGGGATATCCCGGATCTAACAAACACGGGACTCCCTCCACAACGCAAGTGCCCCTGTGATAATATAATATTATTAATATGATATGAAAAACTCTTATGAAACTTATAATGTAGAATATCATTGTTGGTAGTTGTAGTCATTCATTTTGCATGAACGTTTATTTATAATAATTATTATGGTAATTGGTATGATGTATGTTCAGAATGAGCTCCAAAACTGCACCAATTGACTGGAGTGTCAACAGATAAAATTCTAATTATATTCCCCCATTATGATCTATTCCCCCATAGGCCATAGCACAGGCTGCGCCTAGTATTTTGGGCGGATTCTCTCACCGCTCGCAAGTCGCATAAATCCCAACTGCGAAAAGCGAGACGGTCATAGCGAAATGGGATACCATACGGTCTCCTGGGTGGTAGCTACTGCCCTGGCGGGAGACCCGCCGTGGGAGCTAGTTGCGACGGTCATCGCCGAGTTGCACCTCCTCGTTTCAGAGAGAAGGTCGCGGGGCGAAGGCCTGCAATAGGAGGAACTCCGGCGGGTTCGAAAGCTGGGAGAGCAGTGGCTGCTGAGGAGGTGAGTGGAGGACCTGGCACAGGCCCAGTACAACGCATTGCTCAGGCTTCGGTGCGTACATGTGTAAGGTCGCCAGGAGGGAGTCTACGCGAGTCTAACTATTTACCTAAATACTCGTCAAAAAGCACTGAACGATGCAAAAACAATGTTGTTTTGTTCACTTTTGTTAAATTAGCAACATTTTATTCTGTTTTTAAAACCTGTTCCATTCACGAATAATTTTTATGCCACCTAGGTAATGTGCAAGTCTGCAAAAGATTATTATACTTAATATTATTCACCTACGATTTCCTATTGGCTAATATAGATAATATTTTGGACAGCTAAACACTTAATTACTTTGTATTGATTTTATAATAATTTACTAGAATATGTTGCCCTCGTTGCCCTCAACTTTGTTCGCGCAGACATAATATTTATTATTTTGTTTGTTACGCTGAAACCACGCATTTTGCCGTAATAACCCTGTCGCGTCGTCGTACTTGTATCCATTCCCGGGGACTTTTCCGAATTTTCATAGCAAAATTGGTCCAAATTAGTTCAGCGGCTTTATCGACAAGAGGTAACAGACAGAAAGACAAATATAATAATATTTCTAATTATTAAAGTACACAATATATAACTTAGGATTTCGTAAAAAATTCAAGTAGGTACCTGCCTGTTGCCATTATTGATATAGAGCAAAAAAGGCCTAAAAAATCACGTTTGTTGTATGGGAGCCACCCTTAAATATTAATTTTATTTTGTTTTTAGTATATTTTGTTGTTATAGCGGCAACAGACATACACAATCTGTGAAAATTTCAACTCTCTAGCAATAGCAAGAACGGTAATAACTAATAACCGTTCTTGAATTACAGCCTGGAGACAGACAGACGGACAGACAGACATCGAAGTCTTAGTAATAGGGTCCCGTTTTTACCCTTTGGGTACGGAACCCTAATTATGGCTAAGAAAAAGTTAAATATTTCTCATATTTAGAAAATGTTATGTATGCGAGAGAAATTCTAGTCTCTTAGAGCATACCTATTCATTATGATGTAAAAGACGTGAACACGTAGTGATTATAATTCTCTTTGGACGTGAATTTTAAAGGTTTTACTTCTATCTACTGCTTCTATGAATTAATTTTCAATGTGTTTTCAAATTTCATAGAGCTATAGGTACGGTACCTTTACCAACATTTGTTACAACTTACAAGTTAGTAAAGCGTACATGACACCTCATTATAAGTTACTTCCCAAAGCTTTCCATTCGTAGCACTTTAACCTACGTTATATTATATTGTCTACTAGGACATAGGAGCTGCTAGAGTTTCATTTTGTACTTCGTTACAATTAATGGACCGATAACTAAACCATTAGTAGTTAACGATACAAAATACCTTTTTAAAACACTTTTTAACAAGTTATTGTGTAGCTTCCAAGTTCCAACTCTAGTAATAGCAGTGAGTGAGAGAACACTAGTGAGTAGTGACACGTTATAGTAGAGTAGCACCTCAATGACACGTTTTAAATATTAATTATTAACCGACTTAAAAAATGGAGGTTATCAATTCGACGCGTATGTATGTAATATTTCCAGAACTGCCCAGTTTTTGTATAATATGTTAATCTATAACGGCTTCTGAACAAGTGTGCCAAATTTCAAAAGTGTATGTATGTATGTATGTATCCAGAACTGCCCAGTTTTTGTATATGTTAATCTATAACAGCTTCTGAACAAATGTGCCAAATTTCAAGTGTATATGTATGTATGTACGTATGTTTTTATGTTTGTGCACGCATATCTCTGGAACTACAAGTCCGATTTAAGTAAGTCTTTTTTTTATAGTACTAGGTATTGTTCAACTTAAGTTTCATCAAAATCGGTTCAGTAGTTTTGGAAATAGGAAGTTTCAATTCTCAATTACGTACAATTTTGAAGTCGGTTTTATCTTTTGACTTTTTAAAATACACATTCAATTCGTAGCACACCGTTGTCAAAAAGTTTTTTTATTTTGTGTTCTTCGTACATGCATGATAGATTATAATACATAATATTATTATAAATATAATACACATATAGTTCCAATTCGAACTTCATTGAGGCCTTATTCTTTTCGTCAACATTTTTATGTTGGTACTTGGTAGCACTTCCACGGTGCGTATTTTATTTTATAGTAGGTACATACTTACCTACTCGTTGATAGATACTACTGAAATTTTCATAAATCAATAATTATGTATTTCTGATGCCGCTATAACAAGAAATACTAAAAACAAAATAAAGTTAATATTTAAGGGGGCTCCCATACAACACTTTTTTTACTTTTTTTTGGTCTTTTTGGCTCGTACTCCGTAATGATTAATTTAATGGCAACATACAGGCACTTGAAATTTTTACAAAGGCCTTAATTTTATGTCTACTTCAATAATTTATAATAATATTAAAATTAAATTTTAATTAAAATTAAATTAAAATTTCCCATACAAAAAATACAATTTTTGGCCTATTTTTGCTCTATAACGGTACGGAACCCTACGTGCGCAAGTCCGACTCGCACTTGGCCGATTTTTATTTGGGACTTTAATTTTTCAGGAGATTCTTTACGCTTTCAATATTAGCTCAAGATTGACATTGAATATGTGGAGTTGTATAATTATATTCACGTAAAGTAGTAACCCAAAACACTACGCGATGGAATAAAATCCTGAGTTACTTTTATCACAATTCATAACTATTTAGTTGAAGGTAGAATCAGTGTTGCAAATTCCGTGTTGCCATTTGAAAACAATAGGTACATACCTAATATAAGCAACATTTTGTGGCAAAGCAATAAATTGGTAATATATTACCGACATTAGCATAAAATATATGCAGAGAGTGGCTTCATTATACACACTATGTTCTCGCATTCGCGATATCCCAATCAGAATCATTTATGTAAATAGATATTCTAATAACTAATATCTCAACAAATTATGCTCGATTTGGCAAATCTGTTCTGGCGTTTAGTAAACGTAACTAGCTGTTCCTGAATCCTGCTACACTAATAGTAGGTAGATAGAGATCTTTTCCTGTTGTCTATAGAAAGTTATAAAGTAAATATAATTAGCGATAAGTCGTGATACCATGTCACAACTAAAAATAAAGAAGTGGAACCCACCATATGATCGACTTAGATTTGAGTACTAACAGTAGGTCTGTTTTGGAACTATTGGGGTCTGGGGAGCAAGGAATATTCTCTTTTGTCATCAATCATCATTCGTAACAGACTTGTTGACAGCGACATGCAATGGCAGTTTTTAGGGTTCCGTAGCCAAAATGGCAAAAAAGGAACCCTTATAGATTCGTCATGTCTGTCTGTCTGTCTGTTTGTCTGTCTGTCTGTCCGTCCGTCCGTATGTCACAGCCACTTTTCTCCGAAACTATTAGAGCTATACTATTGAAACTTGGTAAGCAGATGTAGTCTGTAAACCGCATTAAGATTTTGATGCAAAAATGGAAAAAATATTAAAAATTTTAGGGGTCCCCATAGGTACAACTGAACCAAAAAATTTTTTTTTCATCTAACCTATGCGTGTGGGGTATCTATGGATAGGTCTCCAAAAATTATATTGAGGTTTCTCATATCATTTTTTTCTAACCTGAATAGTTTGCGAGAGAGACTCTTCCAAAGTGGTAAAATGTGTGTCCCCCCCCCTCTAATTTCTAAAGTAGAGGCATGATAATTCTAAAAAAAATATATGATGTAGATTACTATAAAAACTACCAACGAAAATTGGTTTGAACGAGATCTAGCCAGTAGTTTTTTTTATACGTCATAAATAGTAAACCTTAATCTAAATTTCATTAAATCGACTGAAATATAAAAATAAATCAAAAATATTTTAATTTCATAAAAATAAACCTTATTGCTGCTGCGGAACCCTCCATGGGCGAGTCCAACTCGCACTTGGCCGCTTTTTAATAATTACAATAGATATTGGATAGGGTGATAACTGTATGATACCATCAGTAAGCTATATTAAGACGCTACGAGCTGTATTATGACGCTACGAGTTGTATTATGACGCTACGAGTTGTATTATGACGCTACGAGTTGTATTAAGATGCTACGAGCTATATTACGACGCTACGAGCTGTATTATGACGCTACGAGTTGTATTAAGATGCTACGAGCTATATTACGACGCTACGAGTTGTATTAAGATGCTACGAGCTATGTTACGACGCTACGAGCCTTATTATGACGCTACGACCTATATTACGACGCTACGAGCTGTATTAAGATATACTTGGAATGTAGCGTCACAGTATAGCTCACAGCAATACTGTGACGCTACGACTACGATCTAAGTATATTATGACGCTACGAGCTATATTACGACGCTACGAGCCTTATTATGACGCTACGACCTATATTACGACGCTACGAGCTGTATCTTGACGCTACGAGCTATATTACGACGCTACGAGCTGCATTAAGATGCTACGAGCTATATAATACGACGCTACGACCTATATTGCGACGCTATACGAGCTGTATTGCGACGCTACGAGCTGTATTAAGATGCTACGAGCTACCTATCTAGTCTATACTACTATTATAAAGAGGAAAGATTTGATTTTTTGTTTGTTTGTTTGTTTGAGTCGAATAGGCGCCGAAACTACTGGACCGATTTGAAAAATTCTTTTGCTATTGGAATCTTACATTATTTCTGCTGAACATAGGCTACATTTTATTTTGGAAAAAAGTAGGGTTCCGTAAGATATTTGAGTTTTTCGGACGCAAGGTGTAAAAAATCAGTTAGAAAAGTTACTTATTTTGCGTACGCTGCCTAAACTATAAAAAATAGAACCATAAAATGTTCTAAGTAATTGTAGATCTTATAAATATCTACAAAAAAGTCTGCGACACACTATACCTATCTATGTCGAGTGAGGCACAATAACCATTTATTTATTTAAAAATCCTGAATTTTTTTTGGACTACATTTAAACGGATATATTTTACTCACGCTATTAATCCTTATCAAAATAAATTATTTTATTACTAAGTACAGTTTATGTAGATAATATTTGGTCTTTGAATGATTAAAATTGGACGTTTGGTTTTGAAATTATGGCCAAATTAAAATATTACGATAGTGGGCGTCACCAAAGCGCGTGCGGGAGGAAGACAATATTCTGTTGTAGAAATGAAAATTCTGTACATAAAAGATATATGAAATGACACCCGAAATTACCTTTGTCACTACATCGCTATAGAAGCCAAAAATGTGGTTAGCTTATTGTCTGTCTGTCTGTCTGTCACTCTTTCTGTCTGTCTGTATGTTTGTTCCAGCATCACACGAAAAATACTGATCCGATTTGAATGTGGTTTTCGCAGATATATTCATCTTCTTCCAACTTAACATCTGGTGTATAAAATTTTTTCCCCCCACCCCTCTAAGGGGACAAAAGAGGGGGTCAGATTTTGTATCAAACTTTTTTCTTTAACACGAAAACTACTGATCCGATTTGCATACGGTTTTCACAGATTTGCATACGGTTTTCACAGATATATTATATTTGTCTTCTTCCAACTCAACATCTGGTGTATAAAAATCCTTCCCCTCCTCCCCTCTCAACCCTCTCTGGGGACCAAAGAGGGGTCAGATTTTGTATACAACTTTTTTTTTTAGTGGACTTACTTCATATTAGGTATTAACTGTGTTTTTCAACTTAACATCTGGTGTATGACCTTCCCCCCACACCCACTTAGGGGACAAAAGAGGGGGTAAAACATGTATCAACTGATGATGTAGAAAATATACTTTAAATGGCAAAACAACGTTGCCGGGACAGCTAGTTCTAAATAAACTCTCCAATAAGCTAAGGCATAAAAATAACACCAGTCGGCATCTACCTAAAAATTATACTTATTTTTTCATGTGATCGGTGCTTGCCACTTCTTCCCACGCGTCCCACATTAGCTAGCAATAATAATAATTCGGCCAATTAGCGGTTTTGATTACATTGAATTGATATCCTCTGCGACCGCGTGATGTAACTCCGGTGATGAGCCGCGGCCGCGCCACTTCGAAGTACAGTTGACCCCAATCGCCCCCAATCGAAGGACTAAATTGTCCTCATCAATGATAATATTATCGTCGAAAATAATGCACTCGGTATAAATTGTTAGTGTGTGTTATGTGTACCAGCGATGCGTTTAGGTACGCACACAGTTGCAGTGTTAATTGTATCAGCCAATGATATATTTAGTTATCGTCAGAATGCTCAATGCACCATTAATATTTTCATGTTATCCGACTGTGCCAGAAGGGTTTAAATGTTTTTCAAACGTATGATGACGTCGGTTGGTGGATATATTTTTTTGGCATGCTCCCTCAAGAGTTAGATAGAGTAAAAAGTCTTGTTAGACTAGACCTTGAGAGGTATTTATTATTTTATTTAATAATTTCTATGATTTGCGAGATAACACTTTACACTAGGCCCAACGCAGGCGGCTTTTTATTATTAAACATTTTTTAATAATAAGTACAAAGCGAACATTTTTTATATATCTATTATAAATTATAATACAAAGCGCTAAGCGCAATCCAAAAACGTTCATAATATCAGACACTGATGACTGAACGAGAGACGTAGCTAGCAAAAGGCTGCTAACTCTAATATAAGTACATATATAGATTAGAGTTAGCAACACACGATAATAAAAATTTATTTTCATATTGTGCAATATCTAATTTGTGATTCTTCGTATGTACGTAGACAATTAAAACCAACTGTAATCAAAATAAATTATTTTGAAACTATGGTCATCAAAATTATTACCTCTTCCACCGACGTAAGTAAAAACCATTAAATCTATGTTATTTATGTTTACGACATACAAACGAATTCTGAACACGAGTTTTAATAATTGAACGTAGACGGAAAACGGCAGGTAACTGACCTGAAAGCGACATTAATAATTAGTATTCACTCTCTATAGTCCTTATACTGCGTGACTGGTGAGACATGTTCAATACTCGAGGAGGTGATATTTGGCTATTATATTAGTTGGAAAAAAATAATATAAAAAAATAATATCAATTGATCACTGAGTAAATGTAGCTTAAAGGTAAATAATTATTTACCCAACGCATGGACCCCGCGAGCGGGAGGGCTAGTTGTGTGGTGTTTCTTTGGTAGCGCACGCCTCTGCACCGGCCGCATAGTATGCCTACTTGCCTAGCCGCGTAATTTACTTAGTATTCATGATTCATTTATTTTTGGGAAATTCGGAAAAAAATTAAGAACCTAATTTTATTACATAATTATGATGAGAATCGAGTACAGAGTACTCTCCATAAGTATCGGTAATGTCTCACCAGTCATGTTGTATTATAATCGCTACAAGCTTTAATACTTTGTTTATTGCATAATTTTAATGTAACATGTTGTAACTGAGTTGTGCCGATTACGTGAATAGGCCTTTGAGAATCTCTGTTACCCAACCGCGTTTAATAAATAAAACAATAGTCGATCGTTTAATAATGTACTTTTGACTTTTGAGTCTACTAACTATATCTATACTTTTGGCTTCAAGCCTGGTTGTTTCAGTTACGTTTAACTAAAGGTGGCTCTGAGAAGTCAGAAGTGAGAACTGCGCTTTGATACCCTCCATTTCCAAGCAAACACTTCCAAAAACCAACTTCCTAGACTCCAAATTTTTTTCAGGAATTTCTATTACTCTACATAGAGTTATGGAAATTATTGAAAGCATAAAGACTATGCTTGTGATCTTTTTAGTATTATTATTATCAATACTTTACTAATTTTATAAATTGGGAAGGGAAAGTGTGTCTGTCTGTCTGTCTGTTACCTCTTCACGCCCAAACCGATATAGAACCAATTTTGCTCGATATGAAGATAGGTACCTTAGGTCCCGGGAAAGGACATAGGATACTTTTTATTCCGGAAAAATGTACGGTTCCCAAAAATGTACTAGTCATCTAGTCGTAAATAAGCCCATTAAGCACGTTATTGCGAAATGAATCACCTGAGGCGGTGT
Organism: Plebejus argus; assembly: GCA_905404155.3. Taxonomy (NCBI): domain Eukaryota; kingdom Metazoa; phylum Arthropoda; class Insecta; order Lepidoptera; family Lycaenidae; genus Plebejus; species Plebejus argus. Next base: position 4,408,455 of record FR989935.1, on the reverse strand, counting down.
TGCTGTTGATTTGCTCCTCATTACTAATTGACCTGAGTTGGCCGTCCTGGCACCACCTCATCGTTGCGACAATGTGAAAATCATTGAGGTAATTATGGCTGTACTGCCTAGTGCCTGTTAGCGTGCTATTAGACCTCTTGTACATTAACAACTTGTTGACTGCGCCATTCGGTGATATATTGATGGTTTTTTTTTTGTTTTTAACAGTGACATAATAATAATTTAAAATAAAAAAAATGGGCCAAGTGCGAGTTGGACTCGCGCACGAAGGGTTCCGTACCGTTGTAGAGCGAAAATAGGGAAAAAATTGTGTTTTTTGTATGGGAGCCCCCCTTCGTTATTTATTTTAATTTTATTATTTAATATTAATGTACACTATATATACTATATATACAATTGAGGATTTACAATTGACAATTACAATTGAGGATTTTGTGAAAATTTCAAGTGCCTAGCTGTTACCATTATTGATAACAAGCAAAAAAGGCGAAAAAAATCACGTACCTTGTATGGGATCCCCCCCTTAAATATTAACTTTATTTTATTTTTAGTATTTGTTGTTATAGCGGCAACAGATATACACAATCTGTGAAAATTTCAGAAGTCTAGCTATAGCGGTTTTTGAGTTACAGCCTGGAGACATACATACAGACAGACAGACAGACGGACAGACGGACAGACAACAAAGTCTTGGTAATAGGGTCCCGTTTTTACCCTTTGGGTACGGAACCCTAAAAAGATTTATAGACAAATGACGGACATTTGTGATTTCGATGGGTTTTCTCAAGGCCAGTCGACAGATCACGACTTACATTAGTCTGACAAGATAACGTGTTCGCCATCGCCCATCTGCCTATGGATCAATTTTTCTGATTGTACCTTGTGCTTGAGTGACCCAAATACATAGAAGCTGACAATATTTGGCACTATTAGTAAAGCAATTTAAAATTCAAATCTTAATATGAATCGGATGCGCCTGCCTCTAAGATCCGTAATGCAGGATTTAAGAAAAATACATGGGTTTTCGCAGACAACCATATATCGTATGAATGTTTGTTAAGGGTCATTATAAAGAATTATGGTAGTGCATTTGGCAGTGGAATTGACTGTATTCCGCCTTACAGACGCCGTTTCATGGGATTAAAATGCTCTTTGAACATGTCATACTTTATCACAGAGTTTGTTACGCATAATTGAGTTACTTTGTTTGGGTAGTTTGAAATAAACACAACACTGTGTAAAACAATTTATTGATTCTTCGATTTTAAAAGTATATTGTTTGTACTACCTAAAAATAGATGACTATTAAGGTAAGAAAATCCTCCGCAACCCTGTATTCTGATTCATTTTAACATGAATCATGATTCATGATTAACAAAATTTTAAATTCTCTAGCGCAGTTTACAATTTACTTACATTATCCGCCATACTCTTAAGAAAAACTAGACTCCAGGGAAAAAGTCTTAGTAGAGTATCCTTTTCTTATTTCACTAAATGCAAAGGATTTGATAGTCTGTGTTTAATTTAAAATTATTAATCTGTATTCATACTCAAGTAATGTAATATCGGTTCGTCGCTGTCGTAGATGTCTTTAAGGGTTTCCAAAACTAGAGACTGTATGAGATCAACCTGTAACAATTAAACACAACAGGTTTTTAAAAACTTGAAAACATTTTTACTTGTGATGAAGGTGGTGATGATGATTAATTGTCTGTTGACTGTTTTAAAACCACTCGAACATTAATTCCTCTTTACATCTTAATTAAAGTACCTATATAGATTTTATAGTATTATCGGACATGCAAATAAAATACGATAACTAATTTTATATGAGGAAGCAAAAAGTTGTTATATCAAGCATGCATAGAAAATCAGTCATTTTGGAAAAAGTTCTTTTTGAACTACGTACGTTATGTAGATCAGTACATTTTGACATTCAGACCAAACCACCCGGACACAAGGAAAACTAGATTAAGGATGCGTGTCATTTTTGACGAGGAGAAAAAAAACATCGCTCACGCCTGCCAACGAGTAACAATGTTGATGTCGTTGTATTTACAAAAAAAAGAGAAGTTTGTTTGACCCCTTCTTCGTTTTTCGTGATTACAGCAAGAAACCAGTCTGCTTACGTGGTTGCTACTACTTTACTAAAGTTTTATTTTATAGGGAATTTGGATATTCATTAAATCTTATTAAAATCATTAAACTCCTCTTAGTGCAGCTGGTTGTCGGAGCTTAAATTTTAAGAATGAAGGTAAGAGGAAAAATGGAGTACCGACCTATAACAGAATTATTCTTTAGGGTGACCTCCATCATATATTCATAACATAACTAATCATAAATCAATATCATCATGATTATCAACATCTGCTTTTCGCCGTCAACTGCTGAACACCTAGACCTTCTCGAATGACTACCAACCAGCCCGATCTTATAGGCAGTCCACATCCATTCCTTTCTAGCAGTAGATAAAGCGACGATTTTGAAGACAGTAGTCTTAAAAGTAATCACTCCATCGTTACAGCTCATGTCAGCTGAATTATGAACAAGTTTCGGTTTGGCGACACTATTTCGCATCACTTTTGTTGCGTTTCAAAAAATGCAACTTACCTGGTCAGGAGGACAGTATCCATCGTCTGTTGAGCGTGAGATCGTGATGATGGTGGGTTGGGGAAGGTGCAGCAGTAGGCTCTTCAGCGTCCGTGTCACAGCGACATGGATCTCGGAGTCGGAGCTGATGTGGTGCGGCAGCCCGCCCTGGTCCCGCGTGCAGCCGGCGGCGTATATCGCCCACCAGTCTGGCCTCTCGTTCATACGTTCTGCTTCCCTCCACACTAGCCTAGCTAGCCTGTACACCTTAAAACATACAAATGGACTAAAGTTGGATATTGAGAATTAGGGTTGCAAGTTGCTAACCGAACTTTATAGTCGACAGTGTGTGGACGTTATTGCTTCTTCACGTCAAAAGTACTGAATGGTTTTCTTTCTTTGGCATGGTAGTAGTTGAGGCTCTGTACTAACAGCATATTAGGCAACATTATCCTAAAAAAAGTGTTCCTGCGGGCACTATACCTACTAACAGGCTGTAGAGGAAAAGATAGCTTGTTGATAAAATTACCTTTTCGTAGAGTTCCGATTTCGCGCCTCGGTACTCGTCCAACTCATTATGTTTCTCTAAATAATTGAATAGGCTCTCGAGTTCTACAAGCTGCTTTTCTCGTGACTCGACGCACCTCTGGATGCTCTCCTCGCTGTCGTCGATCGGTAGTTGGAAACCGAAAATTTCTTCGAGGCGGTCGTACAATTTGATAGACTCGTACAGCTTGAGAAACGGGTTTCCCGTGCTGAAGAAATCTAAGTCTATATCGAGGATGTAGGGCTTGCCGATGGCGAGGCCGTTCGCGAGCTCCCTGGAGTCATTAGTATCGCTGAGCTCTGCTACCGTCAGTTGGAATATTCTCTCGTTGACAAGGCGGGGGGAGTAGAGGGCGTCGGAGAGGTAGTAGGGTTCGGCGCTGTCGAGCCGCAGCAGGCCGGTGTCGGGCTGGTCACCGACGCGGACGTTGCGGGTGCCGTCCGCCAGCTGGCGCGACCAGGGCGGCCGCAGCCACACCACGCGCCCGATGTGACCCGCCGCCGCCGCCGGCACGATCCAGTTCTCTATCTGCAGCAGCGGAAGAACTCTCTTGCCCGCCCGCGCCTCCTCCCCCTTCAGCTTCCGGTCTACCAGCATGTCCGGATGAGCGTCCAGATGGAGAATCGTGTTGTTCTCCAGCGGCAGCCTCATCGCGCCGATGGCGGAGTAGATGTGCTGCAGCGCATCGTTGTGCTCCTCCACCACGTGTATCGGAATGCGTTTGAATGTCTTCAGCGGCGTCGGCTCGCTGTGATTACCCATTCGAGTTTTTTATGTCCCCTAGTTCTGAAAGTAAATTAAGCGTGCTAACATTTTTCCGACGAAACACAAATTTAATTACATAGAAAGGCTCCTCCGCGTCGGGGGGAAGCTTCCGTCTAAACAACTGCGCACTTTTTTGTGTGTTAACCCAAAACAAAATATATTAGGGATTTGACAATGACGGAGCGGTAGGAACACAACTCCGACTACGGTGCGTCAGTGTGGGTGATGAAAATATATTACACCCAAAGTATTATTACTGTCAATAAGGGTACAATAATATATTATGTACTGAATGTTATTAATACGTTTTAAACCCAATTCAGACTCAGTTTTCAATATAAAATAATAATCGTCTTTTATGTAATTCTAATTTCACTTGTTTTGGTCTCGTTTCCCAAGGCATATTAGATAGGTAAAAGTATGTTGCATTAATATTGTGATTTTCATTTAAAAGTAAATCTACTGCATCTATTTTTCAAATGAGTCAAGGATTGAAAGATGACGCTACTAAATAATATACTAGCCTATTCAAAATTATGTATTTAATCTTTGCGTTTTAAGCATTGCGTTTCAGTCAGGGGTAAGATAGCTTACTCGGACTGTAAGATACGTATAATGATTAATGTACCTATAATATATCTGGTGGACAGGCCACGTCTTGACGTAAACAGACCAGCGGCGCGATACGTAGATGCGCGGAGCAGGAAGCGGGCTTGGGAGTTGGGGTGTTGTGACGGGCGGTGCGGTCGATACCGTCGTGTGACGTCACTACGCTACTACGCCCGCCCAAACACCCCCCGCGCGCCGCCCCCCGCCCCCCCTGACCTATTGCGACGCCCACCTGGGTCAAGGCGCAAAATCGCTGGATATTCCTGAATATTCGATTACAGCAGGAAATTACCTTCAATAGGTCACGTCTATTATTACTCGCCCCAGGTATATTTAAAAATAAACAATACGAAATATTTGTTTTATTGTATGACGAAAATAACTCATAAATGAAGAATACATAAAAATACGACGTTATTTTTATGAGGTAATGTTTTTTTATGTAGAATCAAGGGTGCAAAAGACCCCTTTTCTGATATTCTACCTTGAGAGCTGCAGTAGTCCATATTATTATTATTTTCAAGCAAAAAGGCACTGCACTCGACTGTTGTGTCGAGTTGGGAAGAGGTATACGGGCGCGCTCAGAGAAATTTAATGGTTACTTAACTTTAATTTAATAATGTTATAAAACAAAGTTGCTTTTTTTCCCTCATGTCCCTTTGTTCCCTTTAATCTTTAAAACTACGCAACGGATTTTGATGATTCTTTCAGTGTTAGATATCCCATTTATCGAGGAAGGCTATAGGCTATATTTTATCACGCTAAGACTAATAGGAGCGAAGAAATAGAGGAAAATGTGGAAAAACGGAGAAAATTATTTGATAGGGCTAACTTGAACGCGCTAATCTCAGGAACTACCTACTGTGTGATGTGTCAGATTTGAAAAATTCTTTCAGTGTTAGATAGCCCATTTATTAAGGAAGGCTATAGGCTATATTTTATCACGCTAGTTATTTGGCACAGATAAGAAGTAGACCACGTGAAGGATCATAGGCTATCGATTTTAATCATTTTTTCAGTGGCTTTATGTATATTTTATACCCGTGCGACGCCGGGGTGGGTCACTAGTAATAGCGGTTTGTCAATAATGTATGAAATTCATATTATGTAAGTATAAAAATATTTTTATTTATTTTATTTAATGATTTATTGTGCACAAAAGAATAGTTAACACAGTAAGACGACACAAAGGGTCTGCTTATTTCTTAAGAAGTCTCTTCCAGCTGCCCTGCGGAGAGAGATTAGATAAGGATAGCAGATAGGCTGGACGTGCACAATCATAAATGTAATATTATAATATTATTACATATCATTATGTATTTGATACATTAGAACTAATAAAATAATAGTATTAAACAAATAAGATGATATTATGATAAATTAATTATGAATATACTAAATGCTATTATAGCTACAACATACAATAAAAAAAAAATTAATATGACACTATGGGCGCGTTCCACTTGGCGTTAAAAAGGATCAAAACGCTAAAAATAGGAGGCGTTTTCAGCGTTTTGATCGTTTTTAACGCCAGGTGGAACGCAGTCTATAATAAATAAATACTATATTATTATGTATATTTAATAAAGGTATTTAAATGGATAGGAATTCGAGGTAATGCTCTTTCAAGCGTCTTTTAAAAACGCCGATGGTGGGACTGTCACGGATGGTGTGAGGGAGAGAGTTCCACAATCTGACAGCATGAACAGTAAACGAGTAGGAGTAGAAGTTGGACCGATGGGAGGGGAGGGAAAGAGTAGACCGGACATTGGACCTACAAGGGAGATCTGGAGGTCGAGAGAAGTTGAACCTGTCGAGGAGGTATGGAGGAGAGAGAGGATTGTAGGATGTTGTAAAGTAGGCAGAGGATGTGGGAGTTGCGACGGAGACGGATAGGAAGCCATTTAAGTTTTGTACGGTAGGCCGAGATATGGTCGAACTTTCTTAATTAAGCCAAACACGAAACGTATTCATAGATTCTGTAGGCGTTCGAGTCTAGTTAATTAACTGCTCCTCAGTGGCATCTAGGTAGATTAAATTAAAGTAGGATACAATTATAATATCTATCCGAGTGTGGCCATTGGCCATAAACAAGCTTTCCATACCAACAAATAGTGTTTTAAGTTATAACCAGCCAACCAAAATGCATAAATGGGCTTTGGACTGTAAACAAGTCATTTAGATTACTTAATGAATTTGCTTTCAATACAAAACAAATTAAGGTAGACTTAACAATTAAACTTAACAATTTAGTTAAAAATATTAATATTATAAAATATATGAAATTAAAGTAGACTTAGTTACTTATCTAAATAAATTGTTTTTTAACTTTACCTACAGATTGTTTTTTTAATTTATTAAAAAAATATAAATAAATAATAAGACTTAAAAATAAACTCGCAACTTGATCATTTCCAACTCAAGGACTCAAAAGTATTTCCATACAAAAGTTCATTTAATAAAAATTGTTGAACAGTTTAAAAGAGGTATCAAAACAAAGTTACAATCAACATTAGTTTTTATTGTTGTACATAAATTATTATCATAATTCATAAGTGATATGTACACAGAGTATGTATATGTATATGTATATGCACCGTTTTAGCGATATGAGCAAAAAACTAAAAATATTGAAACTTGAGCCCCTCCCCCCCCCTAGGCGATATCATCATAATATATAGCCTATGTGCTGACCCGACCTCTATTTAATATTCGTGCAAAATTTGAAGTAAATCCATTCAGTACTTTCTGAGTTTATCCCGGACATACATACAGACAAACAGACAAACAGACATACAGACAAACAGACAAAAATTCTAAAAACTATATTTTTGGCTTCCGTATCGATTGTAGATCACGTCCCAAGTATTATTTTTCAAAAATGTTCAATGTACAGAATTGACTTTCCTACGATTTTATTATATGTATAGATGTATAGATTTGTTCCTAAAAAGAATAATTAAGACGAAATACAAACTCCACGATACCTTTTAATTATGAACAAAAGTGTCACGAGGAATAAGGGGGGGGGGGGGGGGTTTGGGGGCGGAGCCCCCCCAAAACAAACGACACTGAAAAACCGTAGTTTAGTTTTTAACTTTGTTCTTAAAAAAGATGTATAACGCCGCAACACCGCTTTGTTTGAAGCAAAATTTGAGGAGGGGGGTTTGAGGAGGGGGGTTTGGGGGGGGGGGTTGAAAAGACCGATGCCAAAGCTCCCAGCATGTTAATCAAACGACACTCGAAATTTGTATAGAAAAGATAGACAAAAGCTCATAGCATGGCAAGGAGTGAAGATAGATACAAAGTAGGAAATTTTATGGGCTTTCATTACGTACAGGACATTTTTTCTCTACAATGCACTGTTTTAGCGATATGAGCAAAAAACTAAAAATATTGAAACTTGAGCCCCTCCCCCCGCCCTAGGCGATATCATCGTAATATATAGCCTATGTGTTGACCCGACCTCTATATAATATTAATGCAAAATTTGAAGTAAATCCATTTAATACTTTCTGAGTTTATCCCGGACATACATACAGACAAACAGACAAAAATTCCAAAAACTATATTTTTGGCTTCCGTATCGATTGTAGATCACGTCCCAAGTATTATTTTTCAAAAATGTTCAATGTACAGAATTGACTTTCCTACGATTTTATTATACTGCATGACTGATGAGACATGTTCAATATACTCAAGGACGTGATATTTGGCGATTATATTAGTTGGAAAAAAATAATATAAAAAAATAATATTAATTGATCACTGAGTAAATGTAGCTTAAAGTTAAATAATTATTTACCCAACGCATGGACATCGCGAGCGGGAGGGGTAGTTGTGTGGTGTTTCTTTGGTAGCGCACGCCTCTGCACCGGCCGCATAGTATGCCTACTTGCCTAGCCGCGTAATTTACGTAGTATCCATGATTCATTTATTTTTGGGAAATTCGGAAAAAAATTAAGAACCTAATTTTATTACATAATTATAGTGAGAATCGAGTACTGAATACTCTCCTTAATTATCGGTATTGTCTCACCAGTCATGTTGTATGTATAGATGTATAACGCCGCAACACCGCTTTGTTTGAAGCAAAATTTGAGGAGGGTGGTTTGGGGAGGGGGTTGGGGGGGGGCTTCAAGCCCCCCCCCCCCCCAAGAAAAGACCGATGCCAAAGCTCCCAGCATGTTAATCAAACGACACTCGAAATTTGTATAGAAAAGATAGACAAAAGCTCATAGCATGGCAAGGAGTGAAGATAGATACAAAGTGTGAAGGACAAAGTTGTAGGAAATTTTATGGGCTTTCATTACGTACTGGACATTTTTTCTCTACAATGCACCGTTTTAGCGATATGAGCAAAAAACTAAAAATATTGAAACTTGAGCCCCTCCCCCCGCCCTAGGCGATATCATCATAATATATAGCCTATGTGTTGACCCGACCTCTATGTAATATTCGTGCAAAATTTGAAGTAAATCCATTCAGTACTTTCTGAGTTTATCCCGGACATACATACAGACAAACAGACAAACAGACAAAAATTCCAAAAACTATATTTTTGGCTTCCGTATCGATTGTAGATCACGTCCCAAGTATTATTTTTCAAAAATGTTCAATGTACAGAATTGACTTTCCTACGATTTTATTATATGTATAGACTATAATTATTGACTTAGTGTACCCTTTTTTTACGAAATCGAAAGACAGAAATGTATCGATCGATCGAAAGACAGGTAAGTATAGATATAAACGCAACTATTCTTTTCAATTCAGGACGAATTGAAAAGAATAGTTGCGTTTATATCTATACTTACCTGTCACTAATTTTCATGACTGTATTCAGTATGACATGATGAAGTAATTAAAGAGCAAAGAAAGAAACCAAATTTAATCTCTTGCTGGTGGGGGTTGGGTTGGGCATTGGGGGTTTTGTATTAATAATGTTATGAGACATCAAAAATTGTATAATATAAAATATTCCTTAGATTTATAGCTTTTTGAATTCGAGATAGTAAATAAATTAATATACAGTATAATATTATGACACCCGATATTTGAGGACGATTTTGGAGGTATAATTTTTAAAGGTGTATACTAGGTTCAATAATAAATGAGAATCAGATAGAGACACTAGCATAGAAGGCTCTCAGGAGTGGTTAATGTGGCATACCTAATTTTATGGTGCTCCCACACCGCCCTTAGAAAATGTTTGTAAACATTTACAAATATTGTCAATTGTTAAATTTATACTTTGATAATTCAATGTATAAATTTATTTATACATTGATAATAATTAAAAATAATAAACAATAAACTAAATATAACTATTGCCACATCCAGTAATATGAGATCTATGGACTATGATGTTATTCTGTGTTTACGTAAGTTTTTACTGTCTACCATCAAAACGAAAAAAAAAAAAAAAAAAAGTAACTAGTTGTGAATATGTTGTGTAATGTTCTATGCAAAGTTTTACAATTATTTAGTAATTATTGTATTATTGTTCAGCCTGTACACGTGGTACGCTTAAGTTAATAAACTGATATGTAATTGTAAGTATATTTTCTCAGTTAAGTGAATTTTATGTAAGTTCTTTTGAGAAATAAATGTCTTAAACCTTTTGTTAGGAACTGTTACATGTTATAAGTGCTTCTACACTAATAGAAAATGTTTAGTAATGTTTACTAACATTTTATAACATCTAAATCTGGTACTTATTGGCTCACCGCATACCTACCCCGTCGTCCTTTATAAAAGGTTTACAAATAAAAGTTAACACAAAATGTTTTATTTTGTTCTAATTTGTTTTGCTATAATTTGTTAACTTACGTTTACTAAACATTTTTAACATGAAAACAAAAATAACATTTTTTAACATTTGTGAATAAATATTTGCTAACAAAATATGTTTACTAACGTTACTAAACATTTTGTAACTGCGGTGTGGGAGCACCATAATGTTTTAATTATTAAATACTTCGCAAGTCGCAACAAAAATGCCAAAACTCTAGGAAAACTTACAAATCATTAACCTATAAATGTTTAGTCCACAGGGTTTAGTCACAACTCACAATAATTACTGCATACGTTATGAGAATAATTTACAATTATTCTTATTTATGAAGGTAATAAATTTTCTATATTTTTATTTAGTAAATATTTATAATATTAAATCTACCTACATACATACGTGAACTGTTTTGAGTTTTGAGTTTTTTCCACTTCTACTTCTTCACTGAAGTATGACACTGACAAAAGACATGACACATGATCAAAATGTCAATGTCATTGTCACCATGACACTAGCTTTTTTTATATGGCTCTCAGCTATTTGAAGTATAAACCATTATCAATGTCGAGTAAAACGCGGGAAACACAATTTAAAAGTTTTCAACGTCCCTTTTCTGTATCGTCAAATCGAAAGTCTGGTAAAAGTGAAAATTCTAGAGAAATAGTAGCAGTCAGCAGACCATGAGTCAAGTTAGTTAATTGTAGTGGTAGACGCGTTAAAAATCTTTTTGATAGACTTTTGTACTCATAAAATATGCTGAATGCACTTGTATCACTTGTGAGTTGTGACTTGACCACATTTGTGGGCGATAACTAATGCATATTTAGTGGTTAATATTCGCCAAGATCTAACATTACATATTAAACTTCAGTCTTTATTAAAATATGATTCAAATTTAATTTAATACTAATTTATTAATATACCAAGCGGAATACCGAATACCTAAGTTAATATACCTACCTTCCGCTAGGTATATTAACTTTATGCTTTATAGTTTATATACGAACGTCAGATCTATGGCCGGTTTATACCAGCTTAAGGAACTAATATGTCGCGTGACTCGCGTCGTATTATGTCGCCCGCGCGCCGTACAATGTGAGTACTATAGGACCTATAGTACTCACATTGTACGCTATAGTATAGGTAGTTATCGACATTCGTTGCCTACAGACCAACGGCATTTTTTTTTATAGTGCGGTCTCGTCTTAGGCCCGTATAAATAGTCAGTACTTGAGATGCGACCCGGTCTCAAGACGCGGTTCGGCTCTGTGATTGGTCCAAATTTTGACAGCCAACCAATCACAGAGGCTGAACCGTGTCTTGAGACCGAGATGCATCTTGAGTACTGACTATTTATACCGGCCTTAGAGCAGTATACATTGAGCGTTTTGAAGCGCGCGCTTCAAAACGCCCAATGTGTACCTGCTCTTAGGCCCGTATAAATAGTCAGTACTTAAGATGCGACCCGGTCTCAAGACGCGGTTCGGCTCTGTGATTGGTCCAAATTTTGACAGCCAACCAATCACAGAGCCTGAACCCTGTCTTGAGACCGAGATGCATCTTGAGTACTCACTATTTATACGGGCCTTAGTTTTATGCGGGCTCCACACTCGCAGTGCGATTCATGGATGCAACGCGCTGTGAACACGACGCGAACAAATACGGCCCTCTACACTCGCAATCTTCGCATTTACGTTCGCGCATTTGAGTAAAATGAACGTTGAAGTCACCGTTGCTGCTGCTCTGACATTGTGTGCGACAGCGAATAAAAGCGAGTGTGGATGATGCTCGCGTTCGCGCTTCGCAAATCCTTTGTCGCGGGCCAAAAAACTGACATCGGCGCGGACGGGGAAAGCCGCGAAGCGCGAACGCGAAACCCTCCACACTTATAGCGGTTCGCGGCCTTTCGCGCCACGAGTGTGGAGCCCGCTTTAGACGATACTCAACCTGCGGGCTGCGCAGAGAACACATTATTAATTATTATTATCAAGGACATTGAAAATAATAGCTTGAAAATAATAGCTATTATTTCAACGTTCTTGATTATTATAATATATACAGCACAGATTAATAGTAGCAAGCTAATATACGGGCTGCGGCCCGCCGCCGGGACTTTTATCGATATATTTTTTTTTACACTAAATAAGTTTCGTTGCGGCCCGCGGCACAAAGACTTAAAATGTTTGTCGATTACCGCTGGTTTAACTCTTTAGGAAGGGATCAATAAATAAAAGAACACGAATAAAACCTAAATATATTTTTATTATAAGTTGTTTCACATGGATGATAAAGTCGAAATCAATAAATCAAAAGTCTCATGATTTACTTATTACAGTAAGAAATAATGCCAAAACAATTCAGATTCCATCCTCTTTGTGATAAAAAAAAACCATGTGAAAATATTATTTATCTTAAATATAAACTTATGATAATTTAATTAATAAGAAATACGAATACAATAAAGATATGATAAACCATTTTAAAAATTCTTTCATATCTTTCATTCACAAGATTGACTTTAAAGCACGTACAAAAGTGTTACAATAATGACTTATATGTAAAATAATAAGTATTGCTAGTGTACAATGTACATGGTACACTGTTTAGCGAGACTTCCAAATGCGTTAGATAGTACTATATAAAACATTCGTGTGAATGAAAGATTACATTACTAAATGCCTTCTAGTGCATTGATTTATTAAAAAGCTGACAGTTTGAGACTTGCACCTGTAATGTTATAAAAAATAGCATTTATTTAGTCACTTTGACAGAAATTCGAAACAAACTTTATCTTATGCACTAGTGTGTACTACTAATTCATAGCTACTAAGACGAATGGGTTAGGTAGATTCCATCTACGAATGGTGTATTTTGTGTAGTTACGTCTTAAATGAAGGGTTACGGGTGGGGTTCTTTTATAAAGATAATATTTTATTAACATACTTACCATTAAAGTGAACCTATCATTTTGTACTGTGTTCACTTATTATTAAGGAAACGAATTAGAGCAATCCTGAGACTTAGTTCTTTGCATTAAACACAAAAAACTGTCAATACTATTCCAATGTCTAAATTTTAACTGTTGTGATACTGGTTTGGCCTCATAGGCAGTTTAAATTTATCTTCAAAATGTTGATTGTTAATGCCTGATGGACAAAAAAGTACTCAAAATTATTTTTAAATCAATGGTCCAACGCACAAGATTAAAAATTTTGCAACTCCCGCAGATATAATACAATTTCCAGTTGGCCAACTACAGACTGTCAAGAAAGTCATGACAGGTGGGAAAATTTCTAAACGTAATCACGCTTAAAAGGTGTATTGTTTTCTTTGTATTTTTACATAGAACGCTTATTACATTTTAAATATTGTCACCTTGCACATTTTTATCTCGAATTAATAAAGTTCTCATATTATTTTTTTCATTTAAAAATTGTAGTTGACTGTAGTTGGCCAACTTGAAATCGTAAGTCTGCGGTCACTCTTAATCGTTGTTTGGACCACATTGCTGGTGTCGCTGGTGATAGCAACATATTATATGCTACCATTGACTTAAATAAGCACTTGAAATATTTTCCTTGAAAACCATGATTTGGGAAAATATTCTTTATACTAAGGACGACTCTTACGGGGTTTAAAATTCTAAATTAGAGAATAACATTAAAATATATTACTATCAACCAAAGAATATTTTTATACTAGTCTGTTTCATACTTATCTAGAGATGTTTGAAGGCTATTAATTATATGGACTCATTTTGTCCTAATAACTTTTATCATTTCACATTAACACTTCTCTGCAAAATCAAGACGTCCATGACAGTGTTACCATATACCAGCTACATTATTGTGTAGTTGACTTGAAAGCAATTCCATAAAAAGTCATGGAAACAGACCAGTCTAAAAATTCCTAGGCAACATAAATTTTCAATGTCTATTCAGTCAGACCAGTTTAATGTCAACACTCTTAATAATAATAAAAAAATCTTTGTTAAAAGGAAGAGGCACTGCATCCTTAACGTGTCGTACTCGCCGCGGGGCTCCACATAAAAGTGTTACATTATGCGGCAATTCTCTTCGCCTTCACGGATTTCTCCAAGCTAGAAAAATAAATACATTATAATTTATAATATTTACGATGCTATAATGATAAACGTAAGGTCACAGAATATATAATAGTACTCCGTACAGAAGTTTATCTTAGAAAATGTATCCAACGAAATATCTTCTTTAAATCTATAAACATATGGTACCATTTAGAATGACTCAGAGTTCGGCGTCTGTTCGTTTCAGTACCTACAAAAAATTATTAGAAGCATGTTACAAGCCAATTTCATTCTTATGCCTACGGATAACGATCCATATTACACTGAACCTATACATTGAGCGGCCCGCTCGAATGTACTATTGTGCCGCTAGGACAGCTAGGGCTGAATGTACCAAAAAAATACCTGCGCGCGGTGCGCTATTAATATTATCATTTAATTATAAACCATAAACAACTTTTTGTGATGATTAATGGAAATTTCTTTAGATACTTATTATATTCAGTTTAATAGAGTAAATAGGTAAAAAAAAAACGAAAATGGCGTAACAGACGTGCCAATAGAGCAACCAAAAAGATACGGGCGAAATACTTTATTGGCATTTAAGTATATTATAAATTATTTTATGGAAGTGACCAAATAAGTATGTCACCATGGCAACGTCCATCGCGTATACGGCAAAACAACGGGACAGCTAGTATACTTAATAAGTATTATATTAATAAGATTTATGTTTAATGTATTACCTACATAATGTAGTAAAAGGTACCTATTCAAAGTACAAATAATACTTTGCATGAGTCATATTATATTACTTACTTTTCAGCGTCCTTAGGTAACCAAAAAAAAAGCGGCCAAGTGCGAGTTGGACTCGCCCATAAAGGGTTCCGCAGCAGCAATAAGGTTTATTTTTATGAAATTAAAAGGTTTTTGATTTATTTTTATATTTCAGTCGATTTAATGAAATTTATGTTAAGGTTACATCTACTTACCAAGTTTCAATACATAGATCGAGCGGTCGAGCGCGCGCGCGAGACCCATTATTAATCTATGTTTCAATAGTATGGCTTTAATAGTTTCGGAGAAAAGTGGCTCTGTGACATACGGACGGACGGACGGACGGACGGACGGACGGACGGACGGACGGACAGACAGACAGACAGACAGACAGACAGACAGACAGACAGACAGACAGACAGACAGACAGACAGACATGACGAATCTATAATTAGGGTTCCTTTTTTGCCATTTTGGCTACGGAACCCTAAAAAGATAAATTTGTATCGCAATCAGTTTTTAAACAATTGAATACAGCACCATACTTTTTAGGGTGTTTCTATTTATTTTCCATTTTAATAAAAACAGTTCAAAACTTAAAAAGTAAGTATGTCCGTCGCTGCTCGCTCGCGCGCGGCGCAGCCCCACTGAATTATACCCTGCGCAAGGGCAGCCGCGCGTAGGTATATTTTCGATACCTACGCGCGGAGTGAGACAGGCCTGGTAAGGTGTTTACGGTGTTCTTTATTATTTCCATATACAGGCCAATTAGACCTGACGGGATTTGACTGGCTATCGGGACATCAACACTGGTTGCACTGGCCCTCAGAGTAGCATAAAGAACTGCTGAAACGCTGCCGTATCTTTAGGGATGCTGTCTTGAAGTCTAATTTAATAACGTGGGAATAACGATTTCATTGTATTAAAGATATTAGATAAGTTACCTTTTAAATTGGTAGAAATAGTAACTTTAGATTCCTCAGTCAGGACAACATCGGAAAAAGTGACAGATAGATAGATAGATAGATTCTTTATTGCTCACATTAAATACAATCATGTTACTAAAACTAAACTTAAGAAATAACAAAAAATGTGGGCAAGGGCGGCCTTATCGCTATAAGCGATCTCTTCCAGGCAACCCTGCAAGAGACGAAAATTATAATCAGATAGTATGCGGGGTAAAGAATATAGTTTACAGACCTATTTCTCTTTCACTCTTATGGTTGAACTTTTGTAAAACAAATAAGCACATAGTTTTTATGTCACTTCCATGTTTTTATTCTATTTCCGTGCACTGTATATTGGGTAGAAAGTCTAAGCGGGCCCCTACACGAGCAATTTTACATATATAATATTAATTATTATTGACCGTCTAGGGTTGATATTGAACATAGCGCGTCTTCAATCAAATTGTCAAATCAACTGTTCAATAAAATTGAAGCGTGATATTGCACAATACGATCGTCTAGGGGCCGGCTAAAGTATCAGCGGTAAATTACCTGTTCGCGGCGCGGGTACTTGTGCGCCAGCTCGCGGTGTCGCTGCGCGCTCGTGCTGACCTGTCGTCGTTGACGCTCAGACGCCGCCACCTCCTATCAAGTCATTCATGTTTATAGTGTGTATTATATTTTTTTAATAAAGTGTCTTTTTTTAGAGCAGAGAACGCTAAAGGACACACATCATTCACACAAAACCCACTAAACGAATTTCAATCTTAGCATTGGGGCATACATTTACTCTAGAAAAATTATTGTGGGTAACATATTATCTCTTCAAGCTGATCGCACATATTTTGTCAGCACCGTACGCGCCATACGCCTTGAACGCACTGCAGAGTGCACGAAATGCACAAATGCGGCGCGTACGGTGCGGATGAATGTGCTAGGTTTCACATCGTTTCATACAACGAATTCTAAAATGCGGCGCGTACGGCGCGTGAGTGCTGATAAATGTGCGGTCTACCTCTGTTTCTATTTTTGTACTAGCAGCGAATAATATAAATGTATGATAATCATTTAATCATAGAATTTAACAGAACTCATACCTCTTGATCTGTGTTCAGCAGGGTAGTTGTGAAGCTGTCGGCGACAAACCACTTCTGTCCCTTCATGACGATGTCGTGGGGGGGCTCGTGGTTAGCGCCGACGTCCGCCGACCACACGGTGGCCACCGCGCCCGGCTCGAGCTTCACCGTGCGATGGAACTTGAATACCGTCTCCTGGTCGCCCGCCTTGCGGATTATCTGGTAGCCGCCCAGGCTTTGTTCCTGTGGACGTGTTTGGATTAATATACTGTGTAAATTGAAAGAGCAATTATTATAGTACTAAGTTATAATAGTAATAAATATTTATTTCAGTACCACAAAATTACAACATTAATGCAGATTCTACATAAAACACAAATTCAGTGGGAGACTGGTGCCTAAACTAGGTGTTGCCTCATGCCTGTACTTCAGGAGTTATTAGGCAAAAACGAAGTACAGAATATTCTTTCTTGCTCTTATTGCGTATCTATAAGAAGAGAACTAAGTACTAACAATTACACACTAGGATGATTTTTACCTTCTTGCCCTTGTTGCGGATCTTGACGAAGGTGCCGTCGGGGCAGGCCTCGGCGACCTCCAGATCACCCTTGGCGCTGTTGGTGACGAGGTGGTCCTGCATGCTGCGCTCCTCCGTCTCGTCTAGGAGCGTGCGCTTGCGTGCGGCGCGGAGCGGAGTCGCGCGCCGCCCCGGCGTGCCGCGACCGCTCACTGACGCGCGCGACTCGCGACCCGACTGGGACGGTGACTGCGATGTCAGGTTCAATCTGCGGATAAATTAGATATAATAATTATTATAATAGATTATATAAAAATAAATGTTTTTAAGTCAAAATTGTTACTAAAACTATGGATCTGTCTCGTTCAAATAGCTAGTTACTATTTATTTATCAAATATTTTAATTGATTAGGGGCCTGTTTCACCACTACCTGATAAAGTGCTGGATAGGCTATCCACAACTTTTTTGACAGATTCTCCATACTCTATCTGTCAAGTTAAGTTGTGGATAGCCTATTCGGCACTTATCAGGAAGTGGTGAAACAGGCCCTTACTCTTTGTGTGTTAGAACTAAGTTTCAATTTTACTGTGTTAAAGTGCTTTCTATTTTATAATAAAAAATAGCATAGCAACAAGTTTGTTATGTTCTTCTTCTTCTTTATAATGAATTTTTTTTTGCAACCAATAATATATTATATTTTACTTTCATCATAGTTTTAAAGTACGGCGCAGACGTGTTGCCACTTGCCAATGATTGTGCTGGGCAATAGACTATATTCAGACGCCATCTGCCATTTCCGGATTACCAAGATTATCGGGTACTTAGTACTTATAGAATATCCATGTATTTCAATACAACCCACCAATTTCACTTCTTCCCTTTATAGGTTCTCATTTTACATTCATACTAATATTATAAATGCGAAAGTGTGTCTGTCTGTCTGTTACCTCTTTACGCCCAAACTGCTGAACCGATTTTGCTGAAAATATGGAGATACTTTGAGTTCCGGGAAAGGATATAGGATACTTTATATCCCGGAAAATTGTACGGTTCCCGCGCGATTTAAAACTTTGGCAGAACAGGGTTGAGGGCGTCATCTAGTCTATATATATAAAAAATAAAAATGGATTTTCAATTGTGTTAGTAACGCTAAAACTCGAAAACGGCTGAACGGATTGGGCTAATTTAGTCCAGGGAAGGTTTTAAAGTGACACGAATTTCACCGGGACAGCTAGTTTATAATAATTCTCACCTGTCCTCCTCGCCCTCAAGCAGCGTGCGGTACGTGGCAATCTCGTGGTCTAGCGAGATCTTGATGTCCATGAGCGTGGCGTACTCTCGCAGTTGCGCCGCCATCTCGTCTCTGAGACGAGCCAGCTCCAACTCCAGTGACGCGAGGTCTTCCGCGTGACGGGCGCGCTCCGATTCCAGCTGGCGCTCGAGCTCGCGGCAACGGTTCTGTGACAATAAAGCAGATAATTATATTTAAAACTTAAAACATAGAAATTCTATCTACAAAATCTACGGCACCTTCCGATTTTGTATCATGATTTAGGTATTAACCACACAGTACACACCAAAATAAATACATGCATACTATGTTATATCGCAGATATTCCATCATGGCACTCTACATCAATTCGATAAAGTGCCCTGCGATAAACATAGCTTTGGTTTAGACTCTTAACTTTAGGGCTTGATTTTCGACTCCCGTGGGCATGCTAAAAGTCCAATCTTGCGCCCCATCTTTTGCTAGTCCTACAAATCCTGCGTAGCTAGCTTGCTTTAAATATAATCGGTCAACAACAAAGAATAAAAAACTTAAGAAATACGCGCTAAAAACATGTTCAAACATTACATCCTGGCAATCGGGTAAAAAAACGTTTTTGTTTTAATTTTAACAAATTATTGCATTGTCATTGGTTCTTAATACGGTTATTATTACGGTATTGGTTCTTTATGCAAGGTTTTAAATTGATTAGAATAATTAGATTACTGCCTGCCTAGCATACGCCAACGAGATATCTCACTCTACATGTTTCTCGATGTTTGATAGTTTGTATCTTTATCTCTATTGACCCTAGCATGACAAACATTTTTTCTCGCGTAGATCGATCATCGAAATAACACATTTTATAGAGTTTTGTCGAGATAATGTCGAGATTTTGACATTATGAGACGAGTAGTTTTTAATTATCTCGAAAGTGAGATATCTCGTTGCTAGGCAGGCCGGAGATAGGTAAAAATTATCGGCCAAGTGCAAGTCGGACTCGCGCACGAAGGGTTCCATACCGTTATAAAGCGAAAGTAGACAAAAGTTTTTGTATGGGATATTATTATGGGATACCTCATATCCTTAAATACATTTTTTATCTTTATTTTATTAATTAATATTAAAGTACAATTTATAAAATTAAGGATTTAGTGTAAACGAGCTTTTGCCAATTATTATGTAATATACAAACTTTCATCCCCTATTTTAACCCTTGGGGTTGGAATTTATCAGAATTTATCAAATTCCTTTCTTAGCGGATGCCTACGTTATAACATCTACCTGCATGCCAAATTTCAGCCCGAACCGTCCAGTGGTTTGGGCTGTGTGTTGATAGATCACCATGTCAGTCAGTCACCTTTGAGAGTTTTATATATATAGATTACAAGTGCCTACCTGGTGCCTTTATTGACTACGAGCAAAAAAGGCCAAAAAAATTATGTTTGTTTATAATAACTTTATAAATTAATATTAACCCCCCCCCCCTCCTTAAATATTAACTTTAATTTATTTTTAGTATTTGTTTGTTATAGCGGCACCAGAAATACACAATCAGTGAAAATTTCAGAAGTCTAGCTAAAGCAGACAGATGGGCAGACATCGAAGTCTCAGTAATTGGGTCCCGTTTTTACCCTAAAAATCGTGCTCAAACATTCCATTATATACATGATACAGCCCAAGCTAATAAAGGCGTGTTAAAAATGTAAGTTCTATATAGTAAACTCACGCTGAGCGCGGCGTTCTTGTTCTCGAGGTCGTTGAGCGTGGCGTTGAGGCTGTCGATGCGCGTGCGCATGGTGCGCAGCTCCTCCACCGCTACTGTCGCCGCGCTGCTGTTGCGGTTCGCCGCTGACTGCAGATTCTTCATCTGGAAAACATCATCAATGTTATTATTTTGTCAGTTCTATCGTTATTCAAGTTCCTTAAAACTTATAGTAAATTTTAACTTGGATATATTTTATTTATTTCAGACTATGTTGCAGTGACTCTAGAGTATAACATACCTTGTTTTCATATAACGCCTCAATCTCCTCTCTGTTGGCCTTGATATTGGCTTCCTGTTGTTCGCGGAGCTCCTGCAGACTCTGCTGCAGCTTGGCCTCGTACTGCTGAGCAAGACGTCCATCTGTAGAAAAAGAGTGCTATTTTATTTTGCAATCAAATTATATTTCATTTATCTTCAACTTCAACACGTTCAACAGTTTATAACAGCTGTCTGACATCTGTTTCCTTTTTACACTTTATCCACTGCTATTTACTGATTTGGATTTCTGGTATTTTAGAGAAAAGCACATACAATAATTATTTTTCCACAAAATAATACAATAAAGAAGTTTTCATGTGACAAAGCAGGTACATAAAGGTGGATATTTTAATTAAAGAATGCCTCCGTGGTCCAGTGGTTTAGAGAGAGGCTCTTGACTCGGAGGTCGTGGGTTCGATTCTTGTGTTGGAAACATGTTATTTCCAAGTTTGGTTAGGGCAATGCTGGCTGATCACCTGATTGTCTGACAAGTAAGATGATACATGCGTCAGATGGACATGTAAAAAGTCGGTCCTGCGCCTGATCTCTCGCCAGTCGTGTCGGTCAGTGTCGGTGTCGGTCTTCCGTCCCACTGGGTTATGAGAGTAAAAGGAATAGAGAGTGCTCTTGTGTACTGCGCACACACTTGGGCACTATAAAATTACTTATGCGTAGCTGGCCTGGTTTCAATAAAATCGGCAACCGTCACCGAAACCGGTGTAGGAGTTATTGTTTTGAATTAATAAAATAGTAGTATCGACGTGTACATACCAATCTCGGAGATCTCCACCTGGCGCCTGGTGCGCGTCTCCTGCAGCTCCTGCTGGAACACCTGGTCCTTGAAGCTGAGCTCCTCACGCAGGCTCTGCACCGTGTTCTCCATGTCGATGCGGCACAGCATCTCCTCCTCCAGCGTCTTGCGCGTGTCCGCGTACACCTTGCGGAGCTTGTCCAGCTCTTTGGCCAGGTCCTGGATGGAAATTATTGTCAGAGTTTGCAAACTTTTGGGCGTTATAATAGCAATAACTTACATAGAGTGTGTAAGTGATTATTACAGAGCCAACTCCCAATCCCAAGATTGCAATTTTGTTTTTTAAATAATAACTAGCTGTCCCGGTGAACTTCGTGTCACTTTAAAACCTTCCCTGGACTTCTACGAATATTTTAAGACTAAAATCAGCCCAATCCGTTCAGCCGTTTTCGAGTTTTAGCGCGACTAACACATTTGAAAATCCATTTATATTATAAGATTACGTGTGCAGAGTAATAAGTACTTATCACAGAGATTGCCAACATTAGTGTTCGGATTTTGAATGATATTTGCATGTGTGATGTGGTAGAAGCAACATGTGGGAGACATTTCCCATTTTCAAATAATAACGCCTTGTCAAGTGTCAACTACCATTAGAAAGCCAAAAGTTTTATAAAAAATAAAGACTGTAGAGAAGTCATAAGCAGTATGTAAAAGAATATTTGTACAGTTTTTCAAAATGCTTAAGTTCCACATTTATTAACAAGATGGTTAAAAGCAAGATAACACTTTGGTTAAAACCAGTTTAATATCTTTGTTCGAGTTTTTCAGTCATTCAATTGTTTTTGCATGTCCATTAACACAATTACTAAGGTGCATAAAAGACAGAAAATATTAAGAACATAATAATATTATGTTCTTAATATTCTAAGTTATAGTCTAGTCTTATATTATAATTTATGAGTAATGCTAAAGATATAGCATTTTGCAGTTTAACCTGTATTAAACTGTAATATCTTATCTCTTTCGTTATTCATAATATTAATTATATTGTATGAAAGAGAAAGCTGTATATTAACATTAGCAATGACTTATGAGTGAATCCAAAAGGTCAAAGAAACATTACTCACTCTAGCTTCATCTTGAGCTTTTTTCTTGTCAGCCAAAGCAGTGTTGTACTTGTTGCTCTCCTCCGACAGTCTGGTTTCGAAGTGACGAGACAGATTCTCCGCTTGCGTACAATCCTTGGTCTTCTTGTCCAACCTGAGGAGCAAACATTTTAGTGAAGACATGAACAAAACACTGCTACCCATACTACTAACTTCAAACACATGAATTCCCCAACTGAATAGCTCATGAACATTTGATATCCCGGTATTCTTAGTAATAAAATTACAGCTGATTATATAATTTTATATGGTGGTTCGTATTACACATTTTTACAGCTATTTAGCGTATAGTTTACAAATGTATGGAATGTAGCATAATAAAACTACAACATAAACACATTTATTACAATTACATAAACAATATTATGCAGTGTTTCCTGGTTGATTAAAATTGATAAAATACTCAGTTTTGATAGAGCAATTTTTGGGTTGTGTGACAGCAGTGCCGTAAATAGCCTTTTTTGCGCCCTGTGCGAGCTTCATAACTGCGCGTGCGCCCTTGTTTTTTTAGTTAATGTATACTGTATAGGTCTATTTTATGTCATTTAAAGGATGATAAAGTAAAACTTGGTGTTAGTAGACCAGTGACAATAATAATATTATGATTTGTATAATATTTTGGAAAAATAACTTTTTTGGCCATTCTTGACCCCCCCCCCCCCCCCATAGCACGCAAATGTATTATTGCTATTATATGTTTAGATAGACCTGTGACAAGAGCGTGTCAATAACAATACAGAAACCGGTATCTGAGACCAGTTATAGCTAAATATGTATCAATGGTTGAAATTGTACATGCTCAGCAATAATTACTATTAACATTATTTTTGATATATAATTAACAATCAAAACTTTCTATTGTAAAAAAGAATCCATATTATTCGAACCCGCGCTCATAAAATATGCATAGTTTATCCAGTGTAAATTGGTCTCTGTCTATGTGTACATGCCATGTAGTGAGAGTGACTTTACACTGGTTGTAGTAAAGATCCCGTAATGTAAACTTGTTCTTGCGCAACATTGGGCGAACCTGCGTCGGCTTCCCAAATCCAGAGGTCGCTAGGAGATTACCTACGACACCAATATAAACAAACATCGCACTGATGTCATAAAACGAATGGGCATTCTGGTTGAAGGTTTTCGTAGAATGTTGTATTTCTTAGAATTTTCTAAGCATGTTATGTTGCTTAAGAGATCTAAGCCGGTTGTATGTCATTGGAGCCGATGTAAGGCGTGGTCCCACCTTTATGGCGGGCTTTTCCCGTTTTATGAAAATCTTCAGACTTATAAATCAAAATATGCTTACTTCTACCACAGATTATTAAATAGTTACTACGTAACTTCTACGTAAATCTATAATAGAGGATAACTCAAAGGAAAAACGAACTACGAGCGTAAAACATATTCATATCGATAAGAATTCTGAGTATTTATGTGTGTATAGGTAGTAACTTTGTTTTAGTAGCCCCTGTTTTGCTTCGGTATCAAGGTTATAACTTAAACGTATAGTTTACCACCAAACCCATAAATTATATCGCGTGGCTACTGGCTAGACATGATAACATCAGTTTCGGAATTGCAGTTCATTATAGCAGACTTCTGAAACGGACGACCGTGGATCGATATTGCAAGGATATTAATTTTAGTTTATTCGATCGAGGATATCATACGGTCCTTCAATACAAAACTCTATTTTAGGTTTTTTCTTAGACAACTTGTAATATATTGGCTATCCGATAATCGATATCGTATTTTAACTCAAAAAGCACGCGTCGACATGAGTTTTTACTATCGCGATCTATGGATAGGTACTGAATACCACAAAATACTAGTTAGTCTGCTACTTTTCTACACGTTGGATCCGAAACAACCATATTTCGAGCTTTGAGAACGAACCTAGGATAGTTTTATCCCTGAGAAAATTACGCTTCAAGCACTATACCTAGTTGGGAATGAGTTGGGACGTTTTACATCGATTTTAAATATGTCTTTGCGCCTGTTTTTGTTGCAAAAACATGCAAACTGTACTTACATGATATCAAAAAATGTTTTTATCATGAAGATATAATAAATTGTAAATATGTAATAGATAACACATAATATCCTGTTTGATACTAGAATTCAATAAATATCATATCCAAGTGTAGTTTACAACTGAATTACTTGATTTTCCGAGTTAAAACTGACTCATAATGCCTGTTCCATTTGAGAAATATATATACATGACCTTCGCAGAAATGTGATCGAATTAATGTTAGAACCGGGATAGGACCTGACGTCACGTCTGCATGTGAGAATACGCGAAAGAAATATTTTCGTGTGTAAGGTCGCACCGGAAAAATGTGATTAGCCTTCCCTTGGCGATATAAAAGGCGATTCGCATACGACGCCGATACTCGGACCAAGGTTGCTCATCGGCAATTTTAAACACACAGTTTGCGGGAAGTAGGAAGTAAAGTAGTTTTTAACTGAGGCAAGGAAGTAATTCTTTGGGCCAAAAGGGTCTAATCAAAAGAATCCTGTAGCGGACTGATTAACGCCAGATCATATTTTGAGAGTTTGAAACTATAATATGTAGCTAAGATCACCACGACTATAACAACTCACTGTCTTTCGCCTTACCTGACTCTTTCACACCTATAATTCCCACAAATACTATATTCTCCTAAAAATCGGCATAAAATATTGTCAGTTCACAGTTGAGTAGTATAATATTATAAAAAACGCATTCAATGCACGTTGCTGAGAATGCGTGGGCGGCGACTTAACAATATTATCTTTAATAATATTGGCTACAATACATGACAATACTATGAGTATCAGTTAAACATATTATTAGTGTCAATAATAATCCAAGCGTTCAGATTACGTGCTATCCACGCGTTTGTCATCGTCGTTTTCGAACAACTATTTACAACAAAATCAAGGTCGCATACCTGTAGTATAACTAAGCTAGATGACGTCATGATTTAATTTAACTCAATATCAACAATTTTTCATTATAATTTTATGGTTGTAGCACAGTACGAATGAAGTAAGCACTATTTTTGGCGCAAAGCCAATTACAAAAAATAAATTATATTGTTTATTAGTTTTTTTATTAATAATATAATATTAAGAGTTTGTTAAATAAAATATAATGAGTATGATAACTTTTGTAATGGCTGAATTTGATTAGTAAATATGATTCTCATTCAACACATGATAATATTATTATTAGGGCCTGTTTCACCACTTCCTGATAAGTGCCGAATAGGCTATCTACCAATTAACTTGACAGATCGAGTATGGAGAATATTATGTCAAAAAAGTTGTGAATAGCCTATCCGGCACTAACAGGAAGTGGTGAAACAGGCCTTAATATTGCTTTGAGGGAGATAATCTGAATGCTTTTGACCAACTTAAACCATAATTAGATCATAAAATATAATTGAGACCGAATCATAATAATTATTAAGCATTACAACAAAATTATAGGGATTTCCTAAAGAATTTTGTCTTTAAATTTATTTGAAGTGTGTGAAAAGCTGATCAGTATTTTTTAAGTTTATCACAGTATTTATCAAACACTGTGTAAGTCTTTAATATTACATATAGTGTTTAAGATAAGGATTTAGGAGACCAACCTACCTTAAAAGAATGTTTTTCATTACAAGTACAATATTATATTATTAATGAGCTATAAATAATAAACTTAGACTAACTTAGACCTAATTATAATAAACTTCAATAGTTTTTTTCTAAAAGTAAGCAAGGTTTAGTGTGTGTGTAGCAAAAATGCTCCTATTTCTAAAGTTAAAATTTTTTGTTCGCTTATTTTAATTAAATCAAAATAGACTAATAGATCTGGCATACAATTTATACCTGAAAATAAACACAACATTTAACCTACAACAAGAGATGTGGATTAGTCTGTGGATATTATGTATGACTTAGAATGTTGATGCTCATGACTTTCAGTGGGACTAAAATAATAATGAAATAAAATTCACACTACAATATCTGGCCTTGAAATAGATTGGGAATTGGGTCGGTGTGTGAAGAAACATAAATATAATAAAAACTGATTAAGAATAGATTTTCCCTCATACTAGAATGAAGCTCTAAATGCTATGTAGGTAATGAGTAAGATAAAAGTGATACTCGTGGGCAAATCAAGTGCTTAGGTGTTTGTTTACAAACAAAAACCATAGGTCTTCATTTTGCAAGCAATTAAACAAAATATTATGAGGCAGAAGCTTCAATTTTGTTAATTACACAATAACTGAGGGTCACATTAAGGTACTTTAAGCAGAAATGCCCGTAGTGTTAAGTTAAATTGGGGTATGACATCACGATGTCGTCAACGCGAGGCCGCGCGCTTACTTGAAATCGCCGTCGATGACGTAAACTAGGTACGCTATTATAATATGCGCTAAGGTTAACCGGAAGAATATCGTACCGTATGCTATCATTGTATCTAATTATCGACTAAAACAATGTTCCAATTCGAAATTATTCAACTTTTTCTCCTATAATACGGCAAATAATACGATAAAACTCTCACCTTTTTTTCAAGTCGTCGTTTTCTTCATATAACCTTTTCAGGTCGATTTCTAACTTGGCCTTTTCGCGCGATGTATCATCTAACAATTTCCTTGCATCTTGAAGTTCATGCTCGTACATTCCCTTTATATTAGAAACCTCGCGGGTGACCACCTCCTGTGTGGTTTGAATTTCTCGGCGCAAGCCGGAGTTCTCACTCTCGAGTTGGCGAACTTTGTCGATGTACGCAGCGAGTCGGTCGTTAAGGTTTTGTAGGGCATCTTTTTCTTGAAGACGGGTATGTCTCGTTGGGCTTAGAGGGCTATTAGGCCTTCCCGCGGAGCTAGAAGGGCGGCTTCCGACAGGAGTACTGGATTGAGGTGGGCTTTGAACCGATGACACAACACTGATATTAGAAGATGTCACAGTCTTTTTTGATTTAGTAGACATTTTGGATCACTTGTTAAGTCACAACAACGGATAAATAAATAATTATATTGAAAACAACCAACAGTTAAACGCAAAAGCAAAACTTCAGACTCGTTCGGCCCGTGAACCCAAGCTAAAATGGTCACGTGACCATTTGGGCTTTGGCATTGAGTCATAGACTTTTTTAATGTTCATGATTGAAATGGCGTAGGATTTAATACACTAGTCTACAATGATATAGACTTATTACTATAGTTTCACCCAAGTTTCACCTAAATTATGAAATAGATAAATGTAAATTCTAAATAACTTTTTACATCATACATCTCGATATTCAACCTTCCGAGTAATATGTTTCCAAAGCATTGGCATCTATGTTAGTTTAAAACCTGTAGAAAGAAGGTGGAGGTAAAGACACATCCTTCATTTTTTGACATAATACTGCCAAAATAAAGAAATGTCAAAAAAATTACTTATCACGGGCCACTGCTAAATTTTTTAATTATTTTAATTATCTATTTTGCTTCGATTTTAATGGATAAACAATAATGAAATGACGAACATAGATTTACATGTGACTATTTAAAAGATCCGTATAATCTGCTAAGTGTTTTATTCATAATAAATCATATTTCTAATATAGGATATTTTACCTTCCGAATGTTTGTTCAAAATATAATAATATTATATCGTTTTTGAAAGATTTAGGAAAGGAAATGTATTCTTTTGAGGGCGATTTTAGACGAAAACCACAACAAAATTTTGGTGGTGCAAGTGCTCAACGTAAGACTGATAGGGATGCTCTTATATTGCAGTCCCAACAACAAAGACAAAAAAGAGAAGTAAGCTTTTGAGCTTTTAAACAATAAAAAAATTATTTGTTATGTGTTTAACCCGATTATTTATTTGTTTTTAAGGAACATAGAAAAAGGTTGCATAGCACTATAAAAATACAGGCATATGTTCGGAGCTATCTTATTAGAAAACATTGTAAACAAATTCAAAGAGACCAATTTGATTCAATATTTACAAAGATAACTAGTGATAACCAGAGTTTAGGCTCTCTTCTTGCGAAACTTTTGTTTTTTTATGACGGTGTAAAGGATTCATCAAGATTGGCAAGTATTTTGTTTGTGACTGCAAAAATTTTATATAAATCTATTCTATGTATTATTAAAACATTTTATGCTAATTCATTATGCAATGAAAAGTGTTAGAGTTCAGGCTTTGATGTCATAATATAAATGTGCATTGTTATACTACTCATCCAAAAATCAAAATAATGGAAACAAAAACACATTTTCCTTTACTTAATATTTACAGCCCCTCTTAATATTTTGATTTTTTACATTAGGTGGCAATATCTCAACTACTACTTAAACAATGGAAAAATATTATACAAAATAATGGCTATTTAATACAAATAAGAAGATTGCTTCCTCTACATTTACAACTGTTACGAGATGATACAGAGGTAAGAGTTTTTTGATAAGCCTTAAATCTAAGTGTAAGTTTAAAACCTATGTAGTTTTAGTTTAATGCTTTGATATCTTTTGTGACAAACTAAAAAGAACAAGTCTTTTTTGGTTCTGCTATTTTAAAGATGGACATTTCATGAGAATATTTTGTTGTTTTACATAATTATTATGAAACTGTTTATTGTTGTACTAATTTCTGGAGTTTTGATCAATTGTATTATATTAATACTGTCATTTATAGTTTGCATGTGCGGAGACTGTATCAAACTCATATTGAAAGTGTATTTATAGAATCAACCTAAAATCAAAACATTTTAAGGTGGCACCAGCAGTCATTGACCTTTCTAGTCTAGAAGCTGTGAGAAAATGCTTGCTCACATAAACTACTACCTTAAGTTCTAAGCCTACTGCAGTAGAACAGGAAATAATATTATAGTAATTTTTTAAACAATTTTCTTTAGATACCACTGGCTGTACCACTGAGAATGTTTGAAGTGTTCACGTCAATGCAGAGTGTGGAATCATTTACAAATCATAATGAAGCTCTTAAGAAATTGGGTTCAACATTCTTGTATCTTATTAAGAGAGGTAAAATATTTAACATTAAAGTAATAATAATTTTATGCTTACATACATATATGACATTGTTTTATAGTCAGCATTAACTCATAATAATTATTTTAATCTGATAAGTAAAGGAATATCTAATGAATATTTTTTCAGGTTACTTTAAGAGTTTAAAAAATTTGTTGTGCCAAAAAGCCCCACCTCTGCTTGGGGCATCTCCTAATCCACCGACTCCAATGTGTGGAGCTATTCTGGACCTCGTACAGAGGCCCTTAGAGTTGGCCACCCGTGTCAGTGACCTAAAAGAGTATGAGTAAGTATTACTCAATTTTGCTAATGGCTTACACCACAATATATATTATATTAAATGAGCAAAGCTCTGCTTAAAGATAACCCTTTTGTATACATATTTAATACTACGTTTTTAGTATACTTTGGCCTGTTTCACCACTTCCTGATAAGTGACGTATAGACTATCTGTCAAAAAAGTTGTGAATAGCCTATTCGGAACTTTATCAGAAAGTGGTGAAACAGGCCCTTAGCCTTATTTCATGTCATAATTCCTAAAGAATGATTTATCATTATTACCACTTTAATGACCTATGCGAGAATGAAATTTGTTACTTTAATTTAATTCTTGACACAATTCAAATTTAAATAAATAATCTTTTTTCCAGAGAGGTAATCATGACAGAATTTTCTGAAGCATTCCTATGTAATCCATATCCTGAACCCGTCGAGATGTATGTGTTGCCAGCTTTGGCACAGGACACCGTTAGACGGTTTCCTTTCGTGTCCCTTATCCGATGTTTAGTTGACGACAATAACTTTAAAAATGGGAAAATTGTCAATGACTCCTGGTTACTACATTCTGTTTTAACATTGGAACCGCCAGGATTTGGTAAGACAATAGCTTTTTATCTTTTTGAATATTTTACTTAAATCTTGTTATAATTATGTATAATTATATATTTTACAGCTGGTGATATAGTCAAAACAAATAAGACAAGACTGCCAAACAATCCAATAGTAATAGAATATATTAAAGTGATAGCTAAATTAACTGTCAACGTATGTAATAAGCAAATAACATATGACTACGAGGATTCGCTGTATAGCCAAGAAACGGCCGCTGACAATGATGATGACAGTGATAGTGATGATGAACCGAATCCGACATCGGTGAGGGAGCAAACCCTCCTCACCAAGTGTATAGAACTCCTCAATGACCCCGACAGATGTGTGATGATGGCATGCTCTCAGATTCTCGAAGCTGACTTGACTACTGACTTCCTTGATTCAGTTACGAAAATATGCCATAATCTGTTATTGAGCCATAAAATGGCATTACATAAGTACAGGTATGTATCCATATTTTAGAATTTAGACTGATATGTACCTAATTGTATTTTAGAGAGAGTAAAATGTATACCTCATACTTCATTACAAACGACATACAGAAGTCAGAAATGTTTGTTGAAAATAGCATATTATAGTTTTATAACGTTTTGCGCATTAAATGACTTTTTTCCGTATTCGTTACTAATTAACTAACTTATTGAAAAATAGGTTTTCAAACTGATGTTTTAGATGTGTTATTTGGATACATTTAGGGCCTGTTTCACCACTTCCTAATAAAGTGCCGGATAGGGTATCCACAACTTACTTGACAGATTCTCCATACTCTATCTGTCAAGTTAAGTGGTAGATGACCTGTCCGGTAATTATCAGGAAGTGGTGAAACAGGCCCCTAATTATTAAAAATACATTAGGTTGCTATACACGCTGGCGTTTAAGCCCAGCTTCGTCCGCGGAGTGTGGGAGTGGCTATGTGGGATGACGCACGAGTCGTCATTTGGCGGCGCGGCCACGCCCCTTTTGGCGGCGCTGTCACGTGGTATCGGCGCGGATACTGCCGCAGTTGGCGTTACGCGCCTGCTCGCACCGCTAGCGGTGTTCTGCGCGCTATTCTCGCTGCTTATCGGGACGTTGCACGACACGGAATTCTTCAGGGCTGACGGTGTCGAGAATATGAGTGGTGAGTGCGATAACTATGTATTGAGTACCCAAATCAATATGGATCATATAAATACTAGTAATTCATTCTAAACTAGACGCGATTAGACTGTAGAGAGGCCACTTTTGTAATCTTTTAATAAGTGTATCATTTAACATTTTTGCCTTCTTCGGAGGTTATTTACTTTATTAATTAATGTAAAAGGTCATAGAGGATTGAGTATTAAAAGGTTTTTTAACACTATTGTAAAATTTATAATTTTTCGGCTTCTAGTTAAAAGTTGTGATATTTTCCAGTGGACGACACCCCATCTTCGACCGCCGGAGGCCGAGTCCACGCGTTCGACTTCTCCGAGCTGGGCGGCATCTGCAGCGTGCTGAAGCAGGTCTGCCTCGGCCTGGTAGAGCTGGCGTACCCGGAGTCCAGGCCGACCATAGTGGGACAATACAAGGACGCGGTCGGCGCCGCGCACGGACATGAGAAGAATCCCACGCCGACGTGGGCTCATCTATTCAAGGTGAGGTTTTACGTCATTTTAGAGCACATGCTGCTCTCTAATAAGGCAAAGAGAAATTAATATTAAATAAAATAAAACATAAGCAACCAATCTGTGGCAAACATACTTTAAAGTACTCATGACCCATAAGTCAAACGAATATATTCGCTGACTATTCGAGGAAACCCCACAATCTTTGACACTGCTGGGAGTCAATAAAATTGATGCAAATACCAATTGAATGGTATATAATCATCAATTTGTAATGAACCAGTAACTAAGTTGTTTGCCTCATACGGAAAAACTTCCGACAGCGTTCAGTTGTTACAATTATTTTATGGCGGCAGGTGTGCACGCAACTGCTGCGTGCACTGTACGGGCGGGACGCACGGTTACACTTCTGTACGTCGGAGTGGGCGGCGGGCGCGTCGCTGGCTGCGGACCTGCCCGCGGCGCTCGCCCGCGCCCCCCGCGCGCCGCGCCGCTTCGCCCGCTCGCCCGCGCCGCACCCCGCCCCGCCCCTCGCCGCGCTCGATCCCAGAGCGCCCGCTGGTATGTAATAGAAGTTAAATAAGTGATCGATAATATACAAAATACATATCATTACATTATGTTTTTCATATTAATTATTAAATAAGGCAACAAAAAAAATTTTCGACGCACAGTTCGCAAACCGCATTTTGCTTCGCGGATCAAACGACATACGTTCTAGGAATTTCAGAATTTTCCAGAAAAAATGTCGTTTCTTTGTGATATTTAAAAGACATACCTATAGCACTGTTTCAATCATTGTTTCAGATGAGGGGCCTCCGCTGACTATAAAGGAGCTCAGAACGGTGACAATACTGAGGGAAATACCGTTCGTCGTTCCATTCGCCACACGAGTGCTCATATTCCAAGATTTACTACTCAAGTGAGTACTTAAATGAAGATGACTGATCTTACTACATATAAAGTTATAGTTGGAACACATAAACTAAACTTGCACACATTTTTAGATACCCAAACATAGCTTGCAGTGAGCTTTTACACATTTAAGTGTGATTGTATCCACTGAGCCACAGACGACCTCTGTGGCTCAGTGGATAGCACGTTGGTAGCTTAAGCCGGAGGTCGCGGGTTCGAATCCCGCCGACGGAACAAAAAGTTTTCAAAGTTCCTGGGTCATGGATGTGTATTAAATATATTTATCATATAATAAAAATCTTAAATATATGTATAGTATAAAAGTATTAAATATATTTCCGTTGTCTGGTACCTGTAACACAAGTCCTTCGGGTACTTAGCATGGGGCCAGACTGACGTGGTGTGAAGCGTCCATAGATAAAAAAAAAAAAAAAAAATTATAGGTGGTCCAATTTATTTGTTCTGGTTATGTTAATTCAATGTTGTTATACTGTCGGTAGAGTTTGACATAACTCGACCAAATCACATAGCCCGTAGATCCGTCATCTGTCTATGAATCTCTGATAGTACATACATAACATAAGGTTTAATGTTACAGAGAGAAACATGACCACCTATACGAGATGGCGAACTTCAACGAGGGCCCGCTCATCACCATCAGCGTCCGCCGCACGCATCTATACGAGGACGCCTTCGACAAACTCAGCCCTGAAAACGGTAAGATATTTACGGACTACAAACTAACTAAAAGTTACTAAAACAAAATAACTTGATAGTGTTACGTGCTAGGGTTCGATGGATTCGGAGAGAAAGACCTGCTGACTCACTTGAAGACTTTATTCAGAAACGCTAGGTCACACAAAGCACTGTAAGCACTAGATCCCAAATCACTTAGCACTATCACTGTCCTAGGTCGTAGCCGAGTCGTAGGTTTCACAGGTTCACTCACTATTGATCACTTGTTTTCACTTCGAAGTCGCCTTGATGATAGCTCGTATCGAATTGAGTTGCCGGCAGACGGGGCGGCTATTTATATGGGCGAGACGAGTTCTAGAAAGTTCCTTGCCCGATTCACGGGTTCAACAAGGTTTCGACTTTTCTAGAAAGTGCGCGCAGGTATAAATAAACCATACACCTATCGCCATCTAGTATTGAGTATGGTATTTACGCTGTCTTAATTCCCCGAGTTGACGCTAAATGGCACTACGTGTCCGTATCCGTAACCATAGTTTAGAACTTTAGACAACCACAAATATAAAATTTAATTTGTTTGTATTAATATTTATGTAAAGCAGGTAGATGATTAAATATTAGTTCATTATCTGCATTTACTTGCTTAACTTAATCATTATGTTTATTAATGTATTTTTTTTTCTAATAGCTAGGTAGAGTAAATAAAAATGTAGAGTAGGGCGCAGTGTCAAAATATTCGATGTCCAACTGCGCCGCAGGCTGAAAAAGATTGGAAACCCCACCCAAACTATAAAAACCCAGGATATGCCAGGATTTAGAAGTATCACGTTTGGTCAGCACGATCGTTCGATTCTGATTCGTGTTTATTAAAGAATAGACATCATGATCGAAGTGGAAGACGGAAGAAAACGTCAATATCGGATCAGTCGTAAATTAAAAGCGAATCAGATTCCAGAATAAGTTAGCTGGGTTTTATTGTATTCCAGAGCCGGACTTGAAGTTGAAGCTGCGTGTTCAGCTGATCAACCAGGCGGGCGCGGAGGAGCCCGGCGTCGACGGCGGCGGACTCTCGCGGGAGTTCCTCTCAGAGCTCATCAAGTCAGTATGCTACCACTTTGATCGCTTTTATAATTTGCTATAGCGCGGCACCACGTGGCACGTTTTGGCCGTAATAGTTAATTAGGAAAGCAAAAATATATTGAATCAATGCACGCTTTAATTATTTATCTTGTGTTGTTAATTTAACGAATGGCAAAGCCCTACAAAAACCTAAAACGGTGACCGTTTGTTGCTTGTTGTAACATACTTATAGTACATGTTAATTTATTTTACTATGGATGTAAACAAACAAGTTATTAGCTATGTCCACATTGTGCCCTTTCATCTTCAATTTTCATAATCTTTTGACGTTTCGAATGTCAAAAGATTATGAAAATTGAAGATGAAAGGGCACAATGTGGACATAGCTATTGTTCGATACCAGAATTTTTAAGTACCTACATAGAGAAATCAATAATCATGTATATGTCACCGTAAGATTGTAAACACCGCGAAATTGTAATATGACTAAGTGATGGATTGTAAACAACCAGTTTTCCGGTGATTTCATATTAATTATTTCGTATTTAAAATAACTTCAATTGCCTGAAAATTTGATGTATTACATTGAATAAAAGATACATTTAAAGTGCAGTTTGAATTATAGATTAGGTTAATTTTAATAACCGAACATTCAAACAGCACTTTAAATATATCTAAATTTTATTTTATGTTATATATCTCATACCATTGGGCATTGAAGTTATTTTTTAAAATCACCGGAAAACTGTTGTTTACAATCCATCACTTAGTCATATTACAATCTCGCGGTGTTTACAATCTTACGGTGATATATACATATCTACATACCTACTTTGAGTACAAACTTTTTATTTATTTTATTTAATTTAAAAAACGCTATGCGCACATTTAAAGTTCTATGCCTCGTCTCAAAATTAAAAAAAAATGATTCTCATCCAGATCGGCGTTCGATCCGAACCGCGGTCTGTTCCGTCTGACGAACGACAACATGCTGTACCCCAACCCCGGCGTCCAGCTGCTGTACAACGACTTCCCCAGACACTACTACTTCGTCGGCAGGATCGTTGGCAAGGTAAATACACTATACAAACCTCATAATAATATTATTACTTAGGTTGACTGTAATCGTACGCCGACCGCACGCGCACGTCTTTCATTGGTGATGGCCCGAGATGTATGAAATTCTAGGAAACGTTTTTGAATAACACGTCGTTCTGCGCTAATATTTCACACATTTCGTAATTTGTAAAAAATGTATTCTGAATAAAAAAAAGATTGAACGTCGTTACTACTGGTGCCTACAACCATTGTACTCAGCCACAACTCACAGTACTTACATAGTTATTTTAGTGACTTCAGTTTGAGGTAAATTTAAAGGAGCAAAATGGCCGGGCACATTATATTGAGTGACGCAAAAGCCTAGGCTATTTCAGGCACTTTCTTACACATATATCACATTTGATATTACGACGTCTCTACCTTGACGTAATACGTGACGTAAGATGATCTCAATTTATCATATTATATGTATTTTTATTAATCTAGTATTTCTTCTCATTTCCTAGGTGCTCTATGAGAATCTGCTAGTAGACCTGCCCCTAGCGGAGTTCTTCCTGTCGAAGTTATGTTCTGGTCGGGAGGCGGACGTGCACGCACTGGCGTCGCTCGACCCCGCCCTGTACCGCGGGCTGCTGCAGCTGCGCGCGCACCGCGGTGAGGTCAACGACCTCAACCTGGACTTCACCATCGTAGTCGACGAGCTGGGCGAGCAGCGGGTGAGTGTTGTCTGTGGTCTGTCTGTAGTCTATGGCTGTGTCTGTAGTCTATGGCCGTGTCTATGCTCGTCGCCCGACACCGCATTCTGCCACGCCCTACACAGCGGTCTCAAACTGAACTTTACCATAGTAGTCGACAAATTAGGCGTATGTTGTCTATGTTAATTTGTTTCTACAAAATCTGTTCTGTTGTTTGCACGCTGCCCACAGAATAATACGTTACGTATTATATTATATTTTAACAAGATAGGATGAGTTATTTGACGAACTGACTTTAGCATAACTCAGTCAATAGTTTTTTTAAGACTGACTAAATGCTAATGTTACATTTCAGATAGAAGAATTGAAACCAGGCGGAGCCAATATTCCCGTGACAGCCGAGAACAGAATAGAATATTTCCATTTAGTAGCAGATTATAAATTAAATAGGTAAGTTGTCAGGTATTTATCGTTAGCCAACTTACATTTTTGACTCTATAATATATGATAATATAGTTAATTCGTGTTATATTTGAAAAAGGAATAAATGATGTCAAGTTATAATATAAGTGATGTCAAGTGCTTTAAAATTGTACTCATACAAATAAAAATAGTTATTGAATAGATAAGTTATACAATGTTTTATTCTTGTCTAGGACGTTGGAAAAGACACATGATAGAGGACAAAACATTTTAGATCATACACACTGGCTTGCTTTTTTATAATTTGGGGAATAGTTTATTGTGATTCAAATGTGTTCTACAATTTACAGCTTAAAAGCATATAATATCTTTAATTTGCAGGCAAATTCGGGCACAGTGCAACGCTTTCAAGAGCGGTCTAACGTCGGTGGTGAACGCGGAGTGGCTGCGCATGTTCTCGACGCGGGAGCTACAGCTACTAATATCGGGCGCCGAGGTGCCAATAGACCTAGACGATTTACGGCGGAACACGCAGTATGGAGGTGAGGCATTCTTCGAGCAAAAATATTGTTGAGTATAAGGCTGGGTTTCCACCAGAGATGTGTTGCGACTTCCAACCAATAGAATCGCTTCATTGACGGGAGCTTGCCGTGATATCGCTCAGCGCGATTCTATTGGATCTTAAAAACACATTCCTCGCAACACATCTCTGGTAGAAACGCAGCCTTAGTTGGGTAAATAACAAGCGAGCGTAGATCGGAATATCGATTAAAAACAAAACGCTAAAAAAGTGACAAAATATAGCTAGGCAGAGAAACGAGAGAAATGTAGGGAATAATGAGAGAGGGAGATTAGGGATAGAGTGAGAGGGGAGATAGAGAGAGTGGGCTGAGATAGGCTTCTTACTTCGACGTACGGCACTTGTTGACAAGTGCTGTCCGTCTGTAAGAAGCCTTAGCGAGAAAGCTGTGAATTTGAGATAGAGAAATGAAGAAAAGCTAATTTCTTTTATTAGCTTCAAAACTGATGATTGAAGGGAGGTACTATGTAGGGAGCCGGCCGTCTTGTGCCATCGAAGATAATAAGTTCATAGGCAGTTGACGAACCTACGTCATTTGGTCGGACTATGTCAATTCCATGTTACTCGTGATCTGTCGGCTGGGTTTACCAAATATACCAAATGGGTCCGCAATCTGCCTATGCATCAATTCTCTGATAGTACTTGGTAGGTTTGTTTACTACATAGTTACTGTGATTGTCAGGCGGTTTCTCGGAGGAGCACCCAACGGTGCAGTGTTTCTGGAAGGCGGTGGAGACGTTCGACGACGACCAGAGGCGGCAGCTGCTCAAGTTCGTCACCAGCTGCTCGCGACCGCCGCTACTTGGCTTTAAGGTATGTGATCCAGTGGTTTAGACTTTAGAGCATGGTTCTTGACACGGAGGTCGTAGGTTCGATTCTCGCGTTGGATACAGTCAACAATCCGATCAAGATCCGACATGTTGCACATCAGAATATTGGCAGAAACGTTGTCAAACGTCGAACAAATCTTTTTGTTTACTGTATATGATGTGCTGCTTGTAGCGTAAAAACATTGCACTAACATATTCTAATAAAAAACAAAGAAAATTTTCCTTCTTATTGAGGAAAAGTTTGTTTGCATCGTAATTGGCATAGACATTGAGTTAGATCAAGGTTATGGGGATGAGTTGCGGCCACAAAAGAAGATCTGCCGATCAAGCGAGGCGGTATGCTCGGTCGGGTGGCCATTAGATTGGTTTGATCTGTAGTATAATATAATATTATACCGACGTACTTAGAAAACTACGTTAGCGCGATGCATAATGTGGCGCTAGTTGTACCGCCACAATAAAGATTGTCATTATTTATTCAGGACCTGCAGCCTCCCTTCTGCATCCAATCAGCGGGCGGTGCGGAGCGGCTGCCGTCGGCGTCGACGTGCATGAACCTGCTCAAGCTGCCCGAGTTCCGCTCCGAGCGGCAGCTCGCCGACAGGCTGCTGTACGCCATACAGGCCGGCGCCGGATTCGAGCTCAGCTAAGTCAATAGGTAATACACTAGGAATTTATTCTTAACTATCGGAGAAGTTTATTCATAGGCAGACGGACCTAAGTAGTTTGGTCGCGTCAAATCAAATCCACTCGACTAATACTGACTCGAGTTACTGACTTGAGTCATCCAGACCAAATAACGTAGGTCCGCCATCTGCCTGGTACTTGCACTGCTGCTGGTACTTATGTCGCAGTCGACTGGTTAACGCCATTCAATCACACGGCTATACGTCGTTTAGCCGACTTGTTGACTGCAACGTTCAGCACTACAGCTAGATGACGCTTAGCCAACTAGTTAAATGTACCTAAATTAACTAAGGTGACCATTAGTTTAGTGCTATTATTACACAAGCGTAATTGTAACAAGTAGATTAATTGTATTCTAACTCATTTTGAACACAATTGCAGTAAATACCTTGGTGATGCATTTCATAATCCCGTAACTTCTCCTTGAATATTAGTTTAAATTTTGATTCACTCGTATGTGCCCTCATAATTTCTGTCTCTTTAATAATACTTGTAATGTATATGTATTTACGAAAAATATCTTAATACAACCACAAAACACCGGTTAGTTGACTTGACGCCATATTGTAAACAAAACGCACCTAGCGCCGTGTAGGTGAGCGCTGAACTATTTCAATCAAACGGCGGCTTTTGAATAAAACTGTAGTGTTGAACGTTTTGAGCGACTTAAATATTCAATAAAAAGGCTAAACGTGTGATTGAATGGCGTTGTTCAGTCAAAGGGCTAGCTGTTTGATTGAACGGCTATTTAAACCAGTTGGCTGTGACACTTACACCACACAGAGTCGTGAACTCGAATACGATGTAATATAATGTTTTATCCTTCTCTCATAAGTTAGAAATGTCACTTGACAGACTAGAACAAATTATAAAACATAACATAGTATTTATTATTAAGTATTGGTCTAGGCGGGATCACCATGTATGAACATCCATACAAATTTTTAAATGCGAAAGTGTGACTGACTCTCTGTCTGTTACATCTTCACACCCAAACCGCTGAACCGATTTTGCTGAAATTCGGTATGGAGAGTCTTTGAGTCGCGGGAAAGGACATAGGATACTTTTTATCCCGAAAAAATGAACGATTCCCGCGCGATAAATGAACTTTGGCATAACGAACAAAGTTCTTAAAATCAAATTTTTTATTCCAGTTCCAGTCGTGTAAAGAAAAATCTCAATCAGGATTGCCGGGGAGATAGAAGTAAATATTTTTAACGGATTTATTTATATAATGTTAATGAATGATATCATTAAGTCGGTATTGTAGTGTTTGTGTAAATAAATGTTACCTTCATATTTATTGTAGTTTCTGATTTTCTTTATAAGCTGTTATTGAACTCGTCCTTTAGATTCTTCTTTGTTGATATACTGACAGCGCCATCTACCGGGACAAAAATATTAATACTTATTATAACTTCCGTCCTTTTGTAAAACAACCATATCCACATATTAATATAAATATGTATGTTTATTCATCGAATAACTAATCAAGGGTCTCAAATAAGGTTTACTTGTGTTTATCTAACATATACATATACAACGTGAAATTTTAGTGGTTGTTTTCCCGCAGCAGAACGATTTACCTATAGTAGTACTATCGAACCATGCATGTTATTTTTTGAAAATAAAAAATATTTTGTATGGCATACTATGGAAACTTTACGCCGATAGGCGCGAGTTACTATGGACCCGACCGAATTTTTTTTTTGATTTGAACAAAAAAAAACTTTACAAATCTATTGTACTACTAAGATAGAATCATTTTACTGCGGGAAAACAACCATTAAAATTTCACACTGTATAATATATTAGAAAGCTTATAATATTATGATAGATGATGATAGACCTTGGAAAGTAATAAGCTGCTAATTATTTTCATTAGTAAGGCGGATAATTACATCAAAACGGATTCGGATACTTAGGGCCTGTTTCACCATTTTCTAAAGTGCCTATTCACAACTACTTTTTTGACAGATTCTCCATATTTGATCTGTCAAATTAATTGGTGGATAGCCTATTCGTTACTTATCAGAAGTGGTGAAATAGGCACTTAGAAGCTTTTTAGAAAACTTTAATCATATACGGACACAAAAATATGTATGTATATATTATACAGGGTGTAAAAATATAATATAATAATATGATAATAATACTTTAGGGTGTGTATGAGTCCCCTGTATAGAGTTCACTGTGAAAATAGCAGCGCTAAAAGAGTATTTTTTTACTTTTGTCCATTACAAAATGAATTGCAAATTTATGGCGCTGGGGCGCTTGCCTATACAAATCACAAAAAAACTCTGTCAGCGCTACTTTCACAGTGAACTTTATATTAGGGACACATAGTACCTACTATCAGAGAAGTTGATTCCTAGGCGGTTGACGGACCTACGTCATTTGGTCGGCTTATGTCAATTCAATGTTAGCTGTGAATTGTGATCGGTCTGATGGGTTTGACCACAGAAATAAATCAAGATAGAACGGCCATACGCTAAGCAATCGCGCGTGTCAATTTTTGCTTTGCTTTTAGTTAGAACAAATTTAACTTACCCGTGGAAAGAAATACCTCCTTTTAACCGATTTACTTTCGTACTTCTGTTTTTACAATTAGACACTGCACAATGAGGCATTTTTGCACAACCCCTCCCGTGTAATCAAGTCGAGACGTGCGCGCTGACTGAATAAACGTTAAAGGAATTTTGCCCACTTGTGCAAGTTTGAAACACGCGTACTCCACCCGCTTAGCCGTTCTATCTTGATTTATTTTTGTGGGTTTGACGTACCGCGACCAAATTATTTAGGTCCGCCATTTGCATAAGAATCAATTTCCTCGATGTACCATCGAGGAAATTGATTCTTCGGCATACAGACCCTAAGGCCTAAAGTATTATCACTTAGTTTTGTTACACCCTGTATACATATTATACAAATGTTATTCTCCGCCTTATTACAATACAATATCCCAGCAGCGTGGTGATGAAAGTCCAGGAAACACGATCGCGTGTTATCTGTTCTGTAATCTGAATACGAAATGAACGCTTTTGTTTGTGAGTTTGTGTCCAACGTGCCAGGGAACTAGGCGGCCGTAAATTATTAGATGAACAAAAATAGTTGTTTATTATATAACAGCCTTTGTATTATATGCGTTGCAAAACTATACTGCTGCGCGCTTACAAAATATATTTACGTAGAATATGTCTGGTCTCTGGTAGAATATAGCTGATATTTAAGTTTCGTTTTGTCTGTCATGAGAGGTTTCCAAATAACAATACGCCAGAGAAAGACAACTGACAAGCAAACCTTGTATAGTGATTCCCTGTGTAAATATATATATAATATAATATAATAGTGCTAGACACGATTGAGTAATAAATCCCCCTTGGATTTACTACACCATCGTGCCAGAAAAGAACTTCGCAGACGGACAGGAGATACGTATTTAATTCATATCTAATAAAATAAGTAACCGTGAGCTTAGCATCATCAATTACACGCAATAATTTGGCCCGTAGTCGATGCATTCACGAGTTCAAATATGGCCGCCAGTCGGCGCCATTAGCGTTTTGACAGTTGCAATCAATCACGCCTGATG
Source organism: Plebejus argus (assembly GCA_905404155.3). NCBI lineage: Eukaryota > Metazoa > Arthropoda > Insecta > Lepidoptera > Lycaenidae > Plebejus > Plebejus argus. Next base: position 4,365,516 of record FR989935.1, on the reverse strand, counting down.
AATGAGGTTCGCGAGCGGACGCGCCCGCCACAACGTCGCGACGCCAAGTCGCGCGCCGCACGGTAGCTATACGCCCGCAGGGAATATGCTCCTTTGTTTCAATGTTTCTTTATGTCTATTAACAAGATGTACGCAGTACGGTACGATTAACAATTAAATTTTAAAATTAAAATGTCAAAATGAAAATGTAATTTGTAACCAATTTAAAACGTCTCGAATTCCAAATTCCACTACAGCTACACAGTAAATGTACGAGTTTGTAGAGTTTTAGAGATACCTAGTATTAACTAGCTGACTGACAGACATCGCTGTCTTGTTGTACCGTAATATACTAATTCTGTTTAGAAGATAAGGTCCAGCTTTGATTATATACTACACGGTAGTTATATAATCAAAGGTAATGGACCTTCCATTACCAAGCAAGCCACGAAAAAAATTTCAAACATGTTTTCATTTTTTTTCCTGCAGCCTCGTGAAACTTATCAAAACACCAATCCATCTACCAGTTACGTACCAAATAAAACAATATATTAGAATGTAATAAAACACGAGTCATTACATGAGAAATCGTTTCCGCTCGCATTTACAGCATCAAAAGCAATTAAACATCGTAATAGGCTGTCATAACACCTCAATTCAGCCGCGCGGTGCCGCGGAAAGAGCGATTAATAGTGTCTATCAATTGAAATATTTGAAGCGATAAATATTCGACCAAGTAATTCGATCGTTTCACCTCTTATTGTTGATGAATTTACGGTAGATTTAATATCCACAGTTAGGGTTGCCAGGCGTCCGGATAAATTCGGACTCTTAAAATCTTTTGTAGAGCTATATGCATCTATTGTTTTATATGGAAATCTTTTAACGTCAGATGAGTTAACGTCCTAAACAGAAAATCCGTACGCGCAATATCGAACTAACTGATATAATGAGTGTTAAAATGCTAACTCCTTATTATGGAGGTGTCGGCCTTTTAAAAATGTCTGGCCAAGTTATCTAGTTCGTCTCTCAAATTTTGGCGAGTTGGTAGCCCTAACCTCAGGTGATGTGAGTCACCGACTGGGCCACCGACATCGCACTCTTTCTGTACCAATGAAAGGATTAAATGATTGCCTGTCAGCCGTAATGTGAATCAAATGACTGCACCGTTTTTATGTTGGACAGTAGAAAGAGTTAGGTTAGCTTGACTCACTGCTCTCAGTCAGCTTAATAGGTTTTCCTCAAACACATTGTATGTTTGTAAGCTACTCACTGATGCAGCAAAAAAGATTTTGTCTGAAAGGTTAAAGAATTGGCTTGTGTCAGTGATATAGGGCATAAATGAGCGTACATATCGCTTGATATAAAAACTAAAAAGATGTTCCAAGAACATGCGCCATCATCAGATGAGTGAAAAGTAGTGTAGTAGACAGATGTTTATTGTTAATAATAATTGACACCAATGTATTTCTTTAGTTGGCAGTAGCAAAGATTTTATACGTTATCAACTTATCAATATAATGTACGTAGAAATACCTACGTCTGTCGCAGTGAAAACTATCATAATAATATTTTGTTCTCAGGATTCAAAGCATCTCCATACGTAATTTCATTTAATACCTGCAGCCGTTTAAGATTTAAGAGGAAACAAGAAGACAGACTAACAAACAGACTTTTACACCTAAGTATATATAATAATAAGTGGTGCTCTTTACCTGACCTCAAAGTCCTTCAACCGATGGTTGTCAAAGTATAAAAGGTCGATATTAGTGATGCGGCACGCGTTTCGCGACACTTTGACGTTCGCGCGACGGTTTTGGCCGACTCATTATTGCAACAATGTAAGTATTGTACGGAGCCCCCACAGAATTCGATATGACATTGGAGTTTTTTGGTGATGTAATGCTGAAACAGCTAAATCTGATGAGACCACTGAAAGACGAATTTAAGCTAGTTAATACAGATACTTCCACAAGAAGCGATTAATTAGATATTATATTTTTATTGGTAGTTCTAATAAAAATCTAAAAGAGAGAAACTGGATGATGGAGTACTCTAGAATTGAATATGTAATATATGCTAATTGCTACAGTAATTCTCTAAGTACTGACGTATTTACTCACTTTCACTGAAGTACGATCTCTACTTTTTCTAATGCAATGGTCTGCAGACTACAGTAACTACCTTTAATGTTAGCTTCTTCCTTTCCAACTTCCATTTCATAAAGGATGAGGTTATAATACCCATCATTCTGTGCAATTTGAGGTCTTAACACGTTAATAAAGAATAACAACTTCAGCAAACTGAAAACAAAAGATTTCCCAAAACATGACTCAAATGTGCATTCATGTTTGCATTGTCGAACTAAACGCTCTTCCTCGAAGTTACCTTTAGGAATATCTTAATTCCTATTGTTGTGGCGAAATAAAGGCGTCAAGTGTCTTCTACAAATGAGTCGACACCTTAACAATCATCGTCGCGGGTGGCCCGAGCGCATTGTCCACCAAACTTCTCGGAAGGTCATCGCCGGCTAGCCCAAGGCGTAAGGCCTATAATTATAGATAACTCACTTGTCAGTCAAGCGAGCCAATCTACTGGACCTAATGACATAATCATCCCGCTTTCGCCGAATGGCTAGGTCAGATTTATCATCTAATAGAGCCGTCGTAAAAGTTCTAACCACAGGTTTTTAGGATCTTGCCGTCGTGGAGGAAAATTTGAGGCAATATTGCCCAGTTTCCGAGGTTTTAAATCTGGTTTCTGATATTAATGCGTCGGATGGGCATGTAAAAAGTCGGTCCCGCGCGATCTCTCGCCGGTCGTGTCGGTCTGCCGTCCCACTGGGTTATGAGAGTAAAGGAATAGAGAGTGTTCTTGTGTACTGCGCACACACTTTGGCACTATAAAATTACTCCTGCGTAGCTGGCCTGGTTTCAATGAAACCGGCCACCGTCACCGAAACCGGTGTGGGAGCTATTATTACTACATAATATATGCTATTAAAGCGTAGTCTGAAGCCAGCTTTAGACAAGAGTTGACATAATATTTTTATGCAATAAAGTTGTTAGTCAACGAGTGATTGGCCTATAAAAAACGCTATTGAATAGATCTATCTTCGCAAAACTTTAGACGTCAAAAACGGGAAAAGATGCCTATGATTCAGCTCGCTCCTATAAAACGAATATCGTACTGTCGCGTGGAACTATTTAAAATGTAGAGTTAAATAAACGCGTGGCAGTAAATTAGTATCGAAAGGATCAGACACGTAAGGCTGTTGTGGGCGAAACTGTCAACTTGCAGCGTTCTACACATTGTACGTACATTTAATGGTACCACGCTCTTATAATTCTTGCCTACGCTTCGGCGATTTGAAATGTTTTGGATTGCGAGAATATTTTATGCCATGTAAATGTAGGTGTTTAATACGAATTGAATATCCTCATGAAGTTTATACTTACTAGTGATTTGGAATAAGATACCTAACTTATATTCTTCGATAAATAATTTAGTAAAGGGATGACTGACCTAGTAATCCCTGTAAACCAGAGGTTCCCAAACTTATAAGTACCACGCCTACCTACTGCTTAAAATGAACATGCTTACGCCTCCCTTCTGCCCAGGGCCCAGCAAGTAGTAGCAAGTGGGCTCGCCAAGCTATTGTAAAATAAAATAATAAAGACCAAAAATACATTTTCAGATGTTTCATTATAAAAATATTATGCTTTTACATACTTATTAAGGGGGCGACTAACCCAAAATTGACGATTTTATAATTCTTTGTTATACTTGCAATTAAGCTCCGAATTGTTTCATTTTCTAAAATTAAATACTACATAATATTTCCAAGAATCCGATCTGAGCAAAAACACGATATCTTAAAATTTTTTCGATAGAGAAAAATCGCAATTCCCAAAGATGCATCTAATTTTAAACGAATTTTTATTATATTATATTGCCATAACCGTGTATTAAAGTCAGTTAATATTTTAACACAATATTGTAAAAATTCTATCATTGAGAAACCGACCTAGCGGATTTTTAAAATGTTGTATATTTATCGAATTATTGAGAAGGACAATGTTTGATTTTTTTGGATTAGTCGCCCTCTTAAGGACGCTATTACAAATATCAGCGATTTTCCGTTACCCTATTAAAGAATTAGGAGTCAAACTGCGAGGATATTTTGGTTTCAAATGAAAGATAACATATTCATCTCCACGACTGTACCATAAAAATTCTATAGCCGCATACAAAATTTTCACATAAAATACGTTTTAACCATCACAATAATCGCAAAATATGAAAAAAAATGGGGTCTGATTAGGTACCTTAACATCTAAATACACTGAACTGAGGAAAATAAATATACAAAAAAATTGTTGCTTATTTAGTCCTCTATAAAGTCCGCTAAAAATTTTATATAAAAATAAACAACTTTTCCAGTTATAAGAAAAATAAGAAAATTTCTCAAATTTTTTCATACATTTTCGCCATATCAAAATCGCGGCAAGCGTCGTAACCGCCACTGTACAAGGCGCGCTAATATGATTCTTATTTTAATGATGTTAACGTCGATATTCGTACTGACAGACATCCGACCTGCTAATTAATAAGTTGGAGCATTCTTAAGAAGAATCAATGTGACGGATGAGCTTGCATGTTTTTGAAAAGATTTCCAACTCGCGTACGTCGCGGGAATGCGCGGGCGTCTGGTGTAAAACCGCCGCCGGAGCCCGCGCCCCCCTCATCATGTCTTCGCGCCTCCCTAGTGGGGCGCGCCCCCTAGTTTGAAAATCAATGCTGTAAACCTACGGTTAAGTAGGTAAACCCACAGGATTTACAGTTTATAGGGATGACAGTAATTGTTATACCTCCAAATTAACCCAAAAGGTGCCTCTACATGTGGAACTAAATGGACACAGGACAGTCATAGGATGCGTCACACGATTGTCACCATGATTGGATATCTACGCTCTTAGGAAAGACGCTAATTGTGCGCGATCATAAACGACTATTTAATAAGACGTTCGCATTTGCAATTTGCTTGTCCATCAACGTCGTATATAGGCCGTATTACAGTGGCGAAGTCGGAGCTCACAACTAGTACAGTAATTATTATAGGAGGCAATTATCAGATGGAGTGTACGGAGTGGAAACAGCGCGAGGTGACGGCCGCGGCCCGCGCCGCGATCCGATTTGACGCGGCTACACACTGTTTACGACTATTTTACCTCCAAAAAGACCCTTATGGTAGTGGTATAAGGATCACTCTGGTAATAACACAGGTGATATAATCCCGAACGCACTATATCTAGCCGATATGGATCTTACAGACGCCAACTGACACGGCCGAGGCGGACCACCCAGCCCGCTAGTACAATGTCTATGATAACAATATGCCAACGCTAAATGTATAAAATATCGCCCAGTCCGTATTTAAATGTAAATCATCCGGACGGACGGAAATGAGTATCGTATTATTTTATGTTGCGTCGCTTAGTGCGGCCTCTTTTACTTCCAATCAAAGGAAAGCAGACGTCAAAACTTCGGTATTGTTGGCCGTAGCAGGCAGACAATAGTTTGATCACTAAAGGGTAGTGAAGTGTGTCCGAAAACCAAGTACACTGACAAATTGGCGAAAACAGTACGTACAGTAGGTACACACGGCTTCAGTTTTTACATAAAAAAATAAAAAAAATATTAGGTAGGTACGACGCCAACCTTCCCCTAATTTATTATTATGTGTAAGCCGCTTATAATCGCTTAATTATTTGGGCCAGGTTTTAACAGTCCAATAAAAATTAAAGCTGTAAGTTAAGATTTAGGTGCATTTAATATGGAGTGGAGTCGATAATTTTGCGTTAATGTTTTTATTTGGTCCGTATATTTATGTCCTCGACCCTCATATTTCTCCGTGTCTGTTCGAAATTCGAATTGCCCGTTGTGGATATTGTGCCTAAGCTGCATTTCGATGCCTTTAATAAAAAAATCTTTATTGAAATTTAGCAAACCTCTCCTGCCGTACTCCTCGCACTTAGAGAGAATTATAAATTATTTAATTGTAATTAAATGAAGATTTTTACAGATAATGTATGGGGCTTTAGGTTAGGTAGAAAGTCTATAGAAAATATACACCTATAACTCTTTAGTATGGGAGAGGATCGTGCCACTAAGGCTAGATGTCGTGGAGTCGGACCTGCGCGATCTTCAAGTCACAGAGTGTCAAGAAACCGCAAGACCGCGACAAGTGGCGCAAACTCGTGTCGGAGGCCAAGATCCACTTTGGGTCGCTGAGCCATCGTAGTAGTTTAAGTACTCTTTAGTAGAAAGAAAAATCTAACCATATGCTAGCTCCTAACTACTTGGTATGTAATTATTCAAAGGATACGGATATTCTATCTGCTATGTTATTAATCAGGCCATCATGACCCAAGAGGTCATAGTAGCAAACCAAAATAAACTTAAAGATTTTAACGTCAGCATTTAGCAGCAGCTTAAAGATTGATTGAGTAGCCCATACCGGCCACATCGATCAGAGTTGACGTCAAAAATCATGTTTAGATAGAGGCAGTATATTGTATCTCAGTACCTAAATAGGTACCAAGTAGTAACAGTTTTGGGTTCCTTATAAAACTATGAATTTGTGTAAATTCATCTCCCAGGAAGGGATGGAAGAAAGTTTGTTAAATGAAAACAATTAGATTATATTGTGCTGTTTGCCAATTACTGATATAATATTAAGTAGTTATAAAAACACAGACATTTTTAACGGCTACGTAGCCAAAATTCATACTTGAGAGGTATAGGGTCTGGATTCTACTCTACTTACTACTGATTGTTCAAAATCTGGAGTTTGTATGGCGAAATATAAACCACTTTATGCCTAGTTGTATTAGTTGTAGGTTGGTTGTAATAAATTACTTATTACAAAATATTAATATGCTGTTATTATAATAACTTGCTTACTGACAAATACATATCAGGGAGTTACTTTTTAGGGTTCCGTACCCAAAGGGTAAAAACGGGACCCTATTACTAAGACTTTGTCTGTCCGTCTGTCTGTCTGTCTGTCTGTCTGTCTGTCTGTCTGTCTGTCTGTCTGCAGGCTGTAACTCAAGAACGGTAATAGCTAGAGATTTGATATTTTCACAGATTATGTATATCTGTTGCCGCTATAACAACAAATACTAAAAATAAAATAAAATGAATATTTAAGGGGGGCTCCCATACAACAAACGTGATTTTTTGGCCTTTTTTGCTGTCTCCAGGCTGTAACTCAAGAACGGTAATAGCTAGAGATTTGATATTTTCACAGATTATGTATAATATCTATTGCCGCTATAACAACAAATACTAAAAATAAAATAAAATAAATATTTAAGGGGGGCTCCCATACAACAAACGTGATTTTTTGGCCTTTTTTGCTCTATATCAAGAATAGCAACAGGTACTTGAATTTTTCACAAAATCCTTAGTTATGTGTGTACTTTAATATTTAATAATAATATTAAAATAAAATAAAAAAGCGGCCAAGTGCGAGTTGGACTCGCCCATGGAGGGTTCCGCAGCAGCAATAAGGTTAATTTTTATGAAATTATATTATTTTTGATTTATTTTTATATTTTAGTCGATTTAATGAAATTTAGATTAAGGTTTACTATTTATGACGTATAAAAAAAACTACTGGCTAGATCTCGTTCAAACCAATTTTCGTTGGTAGTTTTTATAGTAATATACATCATATATTTTTTTTAGAATTATCATGCCTCTACTTTAGAAATTAGAGGGGGGGGGGACACACATTTTTCCACTTTCGAAGAGTCTCTCTCGCAAACTATTCAGCTTAGAAAAAAATGATATGAGAAACCTCAATATGATTTTTGGAGACCTATCCATAGATACCACACACGCATAGGTTAGATGAAAAAAATTTTTTTTTGTTTCATTAAGTTTTACTATTTATGACGTATAAAAAAAAACTACTGGCTAGATCTCGTTCAAACCAATTTTCGTTGGTAGTTTTTATAGTAATATACATCATATATTTTTTTTAGAATTATCATGCCTCTACTTTAGAAATTAGAGGGGGGGGACACACATTTTTCCACTTTGGAAGAGTCTCTCTCGCAAACTATTCAGGTTAGAAAAAAATGATATGAGAAACCTCAATATGATTTTTAGAGACCTATCCATAGATACCACACACGCATAGGTTAGATGAAAAAATTTTTTTTTTGTTTCAGTTGTACCTATGGGGACCCCTAAAATTTTTAATACTTTTTCCATTTTTGCATCAAAATCTTAATGCGGTTCATAGACTACATCTACTTACCAAGTTTCAATAGTATAGCTCTAATAGTTTCGGAGAAAAGTGGCTGTGACATACGGACGGACGGACAGACAGACAGACAGACAGACAGACAGACAGACAGACAGACAGACAGACAGACAGACAGACATGACGAATCTATAAGGGTTCCTTTTTTGCCATTTTGGCTACGGAACCCTAAAAAGTAAGGTGGGCTCCCATACAAAAAACACAATTTATGGCCTAATTTTGCTCTATAATGGTACGGAACCCTTCGTGCGCGATTCCGACTCGCACTTGGCCGATTATTTAATAATATTTATTCGTATCAAACTGTTATTTTACCCGGGCTCCGTTTGCTGTGAAGTTCAAATAAATATTTTGGAGTTTCTTTGCCAGTAAATTGAACAATACGCGCGTTGTGCCCGCGAACGTCGTGGGTGGCATTTTGGGTCCCACGCGATAAATCCAAAAAAATATCTCCAAAGAAAATTAGTCCCTCTAAAACATGACGCAGACATGTGTTAATTTTTTCGCTTTAGATCTGTCACGGGAAGATTTGTGAGGCTCACGAATATGAGCTTGCTTGTAAACAGTGCTTAATTAAAATAATTCAGGCGAACAGTGTTAACAGTTGTTAAGTACTCTGCCAGTCAATGGAGACCAGGAGACAAAGAAGTTTAAGAGGTTGAAATGGTATATTTTTAACCGACTTCCAAAAACGAGGAGGTTATACGTTCGTCTGTGGATATTTTTTTTTTTTTTTATGTATGTTCAACGATTACTCCGCCGTTTATGAACCGATTTTCAAAATTTTTCTTTTGTTATAATAGGTTTCACTCCAATTTGGTCCCATTTTGACAAAAGTGGTGATCTGATGATGGGATCCATGAGTAATCGAGGGAACTCCTCAAAATTCAAATGGAAACATATGTTTTTTTTGGATTCATATGAAGTATTCCAGGCATATGTTACCAAAAAGTAAGATTTTGCACCAGGATTTACTATGGTTCGAAGGTGGTGAACAGAACTCCTTACTCCTTATAGATACATGTTTGGGGGTTTCGGCGTTGTCTTAAGAACTGAAAGCATATACTACTATGCAAATTTAATTAATCATCATCATCATCACCACCATTCCACCATACATCCGTGAGTAATCGAGGGAACTCCTCCAAATTTATATGGAAACTTATAATGATTTCGATTTTATGAGAAGTATCCTAAGCATATGCTACCAAAAAGCAATGTTTAGAAAAGTGGTGCCCTGATGATGGGATCCATGAGTAATCGAGGGAACTCCTCAAAATTCAAATGGAAATCTATGTTTTTTTGGTTTCATATGAAGTATTCCAGGCATATGTTACCAAAACTAAAAAGTAAGATTTTGCACCAGGATATACCATGGTTCGAAGTTGGTGAACAGAACTCTATACTCCTTATAGATACATGTTTGGGGGTTTCGGCGTTGTCTTAAGAACTGAAAGCATATACTACTATACAAATTTAATTTATCATCATCATCATCACCACCATTCCAACATACATCCGTGAGTAATTGAGGGAACTCCTCCAAATTTATATGGATTTCGATTTTATGAGAAGTATCCTAAGCATGTGCTACCAAAAAGCAAGTATGGGGGTTTCGGAGTTGGTTTAAGAACTGAAAGCATATTATGCTACTATGCAAGTTACATTCATCATCATCATCATCATCACTGCTACCGGTCACCACACCATGAATTATCTAATTATGACCCCTATTATTGTTACTTTTAATCGTCTTTAAGAACAAAGCCCGAATTTGTCGAACGATTTAAAAAATTATAATTTTGTTTCAATGTAAATGACTCAACCTTGGTGTTTAGGTTACCAAGTTAGCAATTTGATCATAAGATCTATGAGGTAAGTTATTCTTAAAATTTATAAGGACGATTTTAGTTATATTATTTGAGCTTCCATACTAATATTATAAATGCGAAAGTGTGTCTGTCGTCTGTCTATCAGTCTGTCTGTTTGTTACCTCTTCATGCTCGAACCGCTGAACCGATTTTGCTGAAATTTGGCATGGAGATACTTTGAGTCCCGAGAAAGGACATAGGATAGTTTTTATCCCGGAAAAATTTAAAGTTTCCGCGCGATAAACGAATTTTGGCGCAACGAAGTTGCGGGCGTCATCTAGTAATGTTGAGTTGTTTTCATGAGTGATGAGTGTAATGATAGAAATAAAGTCACTGAACAGAACTTTAGAGCCTTTAAAGACAGGCGTATGAACATTAATTTTATCATTGCTTGATTAACGCCAAGCAATAAGCATATATACATACATTAGGTACACAGTGGTATATGCTTGGAGTTGCTTAAGCAATTCTGAAGTAGTGACATCAGACAATGAGTTCTCATAATATCATGAAAGTGTATCCTGGATCCAAAGTCACTAAGCATAACACATTAGTCTGTGCAGAAAACCAGCTTATAAATCACTTAAAAGAGTGAAATTATTATTTTTAACAAAAAATTAAAACCGACTTCCAGGGTAAAAACAATAATAATTTATAATGAACAAAAAAGTGTTAAATAATTCTTACTCTTTAAAGTGCCTTATGCATAATTCTCCTAAACCTCAACTATTTCTGTACACAATCTACATTATTTTGAAGTCGGTACCAGTCTTAAATATTAAAAATATTTTGTCATAGAACTCAGCATTCTTATCTGGTACCGTCTTCAAAGTAATGAAGATTGTGTACAGAAATAGTTGAGGCTTAGGAGAATTATGCATAAGGCACTTTAAAGAGTAAGAATTATTTAACACTTTTTTGTTCATTATAAATTATTATTGTTTTTACCCTGGAAGTCGGTTTTAATTTTTTGTTAAAAATAATAATTTTTAAGAACCGATACTGTTTGTGTGTGTGCAATTTATGTATAATTGTGCCATTAAATAGTTTTTAATATAAAGAGTTTGAGGAGTTCTTATTAAAAAATATATTAAATTATTAATAAAAATTTTAAACTACTATTACAAAAATATTTTTTCGCTTATGTCTCTTCTGCTGCTTTACACTTACTTATTATGCTGTTAAAAAGGCTAGTGACTATTAGAGGCTAAGACCCGTGTGTTTTGGGTGATCCATCCATTAGGATGGCAACACTGCTGACGAATCCAAATCCCTATCTCATTTTTATTGGCCGTTAAGTTCGGATTTGAGATGTTCGTTACCTGGATGAATATTTTTATGAGAGGCTCAGCCCCGAAGTTGTGTATATTGTTTAATGTATTTTACGACGCACTTTATTTATAGAGGCCATAAATAAAACGTGCTATTAAATATTTAATCTCATTTAGAAACAAACGACTTATCGCCTCGATTGCGTAATCGGCCGAAAACTTCGAACGCAACTTTGGATTATTTGCGGATCGCTTGGAGACAACTTTTTTCTCTGAGTTTGCTGCTCTTCGTAGTTTCTATGAAACCTTATGTCTTTACCATAGAGGTTGTTTCAGAGGTAAAATATACCTGGACGAAGTGTACGGGTAAGTGAGGAGACTGTTACTATTTGTAGAGGTGTGGAGATAAGCTTTGTTTGCGGTGGCAGGTAGCGCGTAGCACGGGTAGTAGCTACCGTCCTGAGCATACACCCCCGCACCCCGCGACTGTAGAGACCTAAAACAACTTAAAGGAGTTTTCAAATGACGATCTGAACAGTCCTTTCCTGAGGTTAGTAACTCTTAATTCGCCACACGCTTTTGCACACAAAATTCGTCTAATATGTATAATATTTAAACAGCAAAAGTTTTGATGTGTCGCTAAAATTCAAATCATGTCCTAATTTCTAAAACTCTATTTCAAATATTTTTGAATAGAAGCTTACAGGGCAGGGGTCACCAATTAGTTTCGCTCGGGGTCCGTTTTAAGACATGAAATGACCTTCGCGGTCCACACATTTAAAAAAAAATTTAAACAAAGGTAATTACAGAAATTACAAAGGTATTTTTTTAGATATCAATGCGAAAAGTAACCATTTTTGTAGCTAATTATCTCTAAAGTTTGGAGTGAAAATATATTGGTGCAAGCTATAGATGTTGACATTAAATCCTAGAGATGTTTAAGTCCTAAGATTAACGAAGATCATCTTGGAGCATGCTTGGTCCGCACACAATGGGTCGGCGGACCGGATGCGGACCGCGGTCCGCCATTTGGTGACCCCTGTTACAGGGTACCTAATGCACCTAGGTCTGCAGTAACTAAGTCTCGAGAATTCTAATACTTAAATTGTACATGGCTAATAATATTCTATTGTCTGTACAGTTCACATTCGTCGATCTTATGGCGGGTGTACCACTTTAAACTTTTTTTGCTAGAAACGAGGTCGATTTGTGGCTCTATTAAAGGTGAGTTTAAAATGTGACAAATGTGTAAACTATGCGAAACCCGCCTGAGCGTTTCCACAAACTGTTTGTCTGTCATGGCACTCGAGAGTTATTCATCTTGCAGGACCTTTATCCCAGACACGTAAAAATCATTATCACACAAATTAAAGGTAAAATAATATCGAATGTATAACGAGAGCGTGTTAAATGCTAGAGCAAACATGGCCGCAACCCTGTGCTAACATTTTTTACACCTTCTTCAAACTGTCGCCACTGCTAAGGTACTCAATGCAAATCCAGACGCTACCTCGTTTACGCATTTTTTGTGCACCAAAGTATTTCTTGGTAAATCCTTGATTGGTTTGTCTTTAAGCTGATTAACCAAAAGACAAATGCACAAGCCAAACCCCTGAAGACATAAACTTTTGATCCTGTTACGATATAGGTATATACGATATACGATATATCTATAAAGTTTTTTTAAAGTAAAGTAGAAGATTAACATTAAAATTAAATAAAACTACGTGAATACTACGTAATTTAAAATTAAATAAAACTACGTGAGTACAATAAAAACATCGAAGCATGTAGTTTCTATTTTAATTGATTTCATCGGCGTTTCGGTACTGAATCGATTGTCACGACGCGAAGGAAGAGGAGCGGTCAGAGAGGACACTTTTTTACTGTCTATTGGTTAAGTTAATAAGCGTCAGAGAAGAAAAACTTAAAATCAAACAGCGTTCCGGTGGCCAGTTCTCACGAGGAGCGGCACTGATTAGAGACATACTTTCAGACTTCTTGTATTTTTATATTTAACCTTATGTAATGGGCACTAAGGTCCTGGAAGAGGTGAAATAAGTGTGAACGGTGTAAACCTGCGGCGATCAGCTCAAGCCAGGAAGTACGGTCGGACCCGTGACCGAAGCTCCACCGTTTTCATTACACCTACAACTTCTATAGTAATAACTTTTAGATATATGTTTGAACTAAAAGGCTGTTACACTTTTGAATATCTATCGGAATTTTGGTGATTGAAGTCTTTATGCCGAAAGGCTGGGTGACATTATTCACATTTATCAGTAAGTGTGTGCAACAGAAGCAAAATCAATAAGATATTACAAAAACTCTACTATCCAATGGCTTTTCCGTTGTGTAGCTGAATTTAAGTCCATCTACAAAAAAAATAAATGAAAACCTTAACTGTCTTTTAACAATAGCCATTCACGTCATTGTTGTTCAACCCCTAGATTTTCAACCCCCATTCTCTACTCTTCTTAAGTATACGCTACTTGAGATTTGAGAAAGGAAGATTAAAATTTTTAAAGTGGATGAAATAAACGCACGTCACGTCAACGACGTAGGAAATGACAATGGAAACGTTGTGGAAATTAGATTGAGGATTATTGATGTCGCGCCCATGGATCTCGGAGTTTGTTCAGCTGGTGGACAAAAACAAAATATGTCTGGGAACGGACGACGACACCATGTCCCATTAGTTTATTTGTTCTATTTGTCAAATTATTACGATTTATTAATGTTGCGTGAAGGTTGCGTGCCCCTATTCTTAATATTATGTGACAATGTGCATAAGTCATAACATCGAGCAAGCTGCAAGAATGTTTTGAGGGCTTAGAATAGAATAGAAAATTCTTTATTTGTACAACTTAAGAGGAGTCCACACAGCCGTTTTTCCATACAAACGTTGTCCCCTGTTTCCTCCCTGGATAATGCTGGTAGAGTTATAATTTTTTTCCTGAATATCTATGGCCACTAATACAATGTATCTATGTTTTCTTTTTTTCATAATTTAGTTATTAAAAAAGGTATGAACGTTCAAAAACCCAAAAAAATGGCCAGATTTTCCGCTGTGTTCAAACATCCAGAAAACAGATTTGGCTAGATTATAAAAAAAAACAAAGGAACACAGCTCAAGCCTTTCTTTAATCTTTAATGAAAAAAGTACAGTTTAAATCGGTTAAGTTTTAGAGAAGGAATCAGGGTACAACGAACCGTTGATTTTCTGCAGTTGTCTCTATCGCGCTCTGCGGTATAGGCTTGAGGTATTATGCAATAGATATTACGAGTACTATTTTTCATTTCTCTTGATCTTGGAGTATCCTCTTAAAACTTGAAACATAATACAGGAAAACTATACCTGAGTACAAACAGGCGGTCTAACAGCAGTTTCTACCAGACAACCTTTAAAACAGCTTTCAAAGTTCACACCTACGAATAATTAATAAATACTACTTATAAACTATTTTATTTCAATGTGAATAAGAGTTGGTGATTTTAACATAAGAATTCAAGTAAGACCGCCATCTGCAAATAATGAATCTATTTCTCTGACAGTATATTAAATCAGAAAGGAATCTGATAAACAAAAATAAAAGCACCAAGATGCTAGATACGGTCGAGCTATTTACGGTGCATTGTGTCGTATCTCGCATCTCCCTAATTGAGACGTCCCACACCGTATTGTTTGCAAAACCCGCGCGCGTCGTGGGTGGCGCGCTAGATGCCTTAGAATTAGATGCTTAGCGCTCACCTAAGATATGACGAATTTTATGTGTTTTATGAGATAAATCTGTCTTTCTTTGGCTTTTTGTTCGGAATCACCTTTGCAACATTTCGCCATCGTTCCACGCGAAAAATATACCATCCTCACCACCTTCCTCGGACCACGGTGCGTTTTTCGCGTAACTGTCTACCACGCACAATAAAATTATTATTTTCCCTACGATCTTGAAATATGGTAACTTGATTTCGTTTCTACGTATAAAGTTTCTTGTTCTCTAGACTTTATTGTGCCCTTATCGTCGAGTATCTGTGTTTTCTATGAACTGATATCATATTCGACATGAAACCTTACCTGCCGCTTTGTTTATTCGAAATGGTTTGTGATTGGGGTGATTATAAACGACTATTACCAACACCTTCTGTCAGTAGAAGGTTTAGATCCTGTTCCTTGTCTGCGTTGATATTTCAGTGCATGGCGTTTTAAATCTTAATTTGTTGTTGCGGGTTTTGTTGTATCGCCATATTAACTACCCTACATAATAACCTAAAACCAGTTCAGTGATTGAAGCGTAAAGATGTTAAGGTCTCTTAACATCTTTACGCTTCAATCACTGACACAATATTGCTTTTTTATAATTTTAGTAATAAATTGATTTCCAGCACAGATAGGTTAAGGCTGTGTGGGATTTTGTCGACGGTCATTATATTCCGGTTGCGTAACAAAACATAAAATATGTCGGCCATCTTGGGGGTTGCGCGGGAAAAGCGGAGCGTTCAAATTGATCATAACGCGATGACAGCCAGACCACCCACCGCGGCCGTGTCATCGCACAGATTATACCTAATGCCCCCGGCTTCGACTGATGGTGCACTTGTATTGAATATTACGTTTTTGTAGCTCCATCGTAGGAAATGAAGGTCACATCAAAATATCTAATCTCGAGAATCGAGATATTTTCTCTACTAAAGTCTAATACTAATATGTATTAAGAAGTAGACACCCATTTAGGTACTAATGTCTGCAATCTGCGAATACCTTTTCGAGTTACGAGAAAAATACGACAGTGTAAACTTTTTCTGGTCATAAAAAGTTGTATAATATGCTTGTCTGACTTCTGAGATTGTTAATACGACAGTTAATACTTATGACGATTTCTACAATCTTAATGTAGAGTTTTATCTGTGACACGCGCCTAGATTTAGTAGGAAGTTATAGTAGACTTACTTTAGGGCCCAGTCACACAAGGGGCGCGGTCGCGGTTATAGCGCGATGCGACGCGTTTCAAAGAGAAAATCCATGTACATAAGAATTTGAAACGAAAGCAACACAAAAGTACTTACTTACGGAAAAAATATCATCATACGCTATAAGCTGATTTTGAACACATTTTCAAAAGCATTGATTCCAAATGAGAGTAAATATTCAAAAAACTACTCTTAACTTCCCAAAAATTTAAAATTCCCAAAAATTCGTAGTGGTTTAAACTTTTGGTGCAACAGCTGTAGCCTTATAACACAACTTATGGTGCTTAGTGCTCACAGATCACGTAGGCTTTCCTGCCATTACCACTTTAATTGCTCTAACGTTGATGATGTTACTCATTTTTATGGTAACGCGGTCAAGCATAATTGTTTTTATGAGGCTCTGTTTTTTGACCGACTTATTAATTTGGTGGCAGGTGGTCCGCCATTAAAATGTTAATTGCACTTTAATTCTTCTTAATCGCTAATAAGAGTAATAAGTATTGTGGTCATGTTGCTGATATATTTTACTGTAATTTTTGGGCCGGTAAACCTTTGAGCTTTTAGTCCTGTAATATTTCATTGGGAATTTGGGATGTCGCGTGAGTCGCGGCTACCAACTAAGAAAATAAAGATGAATGTCGAATGAATAAAGAATAATCGGCCAAGTGCGAGTCGGTATCGCGCACGAAGGGTTCCGTACCATTAAAGAGCAAAATTAGGCCATAAATTGTGTTTTTTGTATGGGAGCCCACCTTACTTTATTATTTTATTTTTTTAGTATTTGTTGTTATAGCGGCAATAGATATACATAATCTGTGAAAATATCAAATCTCTAGCTATTACCGTTCTTGAGTTACAGCCTGGAGACAGCAAAAAAGGCCAAAAAATCACGTTTGTTGTATGGGAGCCCCCGTTAAATATTCATTTTATTTTACTTTTAGTATTTGTTGTTATAGCGGCAACAGATATACATAATCTGTGAAAATATCAAATCTCTATTACCGTTCTTGAGTTACAGCCTGGAGACAGACAGACAGACAGACAGACAGACAGACAGACAGACAGACAGACAGACGGACAGACGGACAGACGGACAGACGGACAGACGGACAGACAACGAAGTCTTAGTAATAGGGTCCCGTTTTTACCCTTTGGGTACGGAACCCTAAAAACGATATGATTATGAAAAAAGGAATACCAATAGAGAAGAGCGCAACCAACGAGGTGAGTAACTCTGGAGGTGTTTGGATTTTGTTGGTAGCACGGTCTTGTAGTGCTTATTGGTAACACCACCATCCAGTAAAAGATAGCTCTTACAACCGCGAATCGCGATACAAGAAAAGCCAAATTTTTGCTAGAAGTTTCTGGAAATGATACATACACACTAAAACCGTTAATCAGCGCTAACTGTGCCTAATATATTTTTTCCTGTCAAAATTACCTTTCGTAGTTGCAGTCGGACAAAAAAAATGCTGTAAAGTATAAAACGTCAGCGGTAGCAGCCGCATTCGTCACCTCCACACAATGGTTCGTTTTGATGACGCTTGGCGAATCAGCGCAGCGACTGTAACCCACGACTTGACCACCACTGGCGCCGTAACATTTCACAACCACTGCTATTGTTTTAAATATAATATTTTCCCCTTGATTATTATTTTTAGGGTTCCGTATCCAAAGGGTAAAAACCCCCTATTACTAAGACTTCGTTGTTTGTCCGTTTGTCCGTCTGTCTGTCTGTCTGTCTGTCTCCAGGCTGTAACTCAAGAACAGTAATAGCTAGAGATTTGATATTTTCACAGATTATGTATATCTGTTGCCGCTATAAGAACAAATACTAAAAATAAAATAAAATGAATATTTAAGGGGGGCTCCCATACAACAAACGTGATTTTTTTGGCCTTTTTTGCTGTCTACAGGCTGTAACTCAAGAACGGTAATAGCTAGAGATTTGATATTTTCACAGATTATGTATATCTGTTGCCGCTATAACAAAAAATACTAAAAATAAAATAAAATGAATATTTAAGGGAGGCTCCCATACAACAAATGTGATTTTTTGGCCTTTTTTGCTCTATATCAAAAATGGCAACAGGTAGGTACTTGAATTTTTCACAAAATCTTTAGTTATATGTGTATTTTAATATGTAATAATAATATTAAAATAAAATAAAAAAATAAGGGGGGCTCCTATACAAAAAACACAATTTATGGCCTAATTTTGCTCTATAACGGTACGAAACCCTTCGTGCGCGATTCCGACTCGCACTTGGCCGATTTTTTAATAGATTTATTGCGCATGAACACGATGTTTTAAAAGTATTAATAATACAATTGCTGCAATGGTCTACAACACCATCGATCAAGGCGGCCACTGATTTGAGGTGAATCTTTCCGATCCATTGCAACCTAGTTATGGATTTCTTAGGATGCCTCTGCATAATATAAGAATTAAGAAACCTTCCCAATAAACTAGTTTATGCTAGGAAAGTTGCTATAGATCGAAACAATCGATCGTAAATGGATGGATCATGGACGCCTAATAAACTTTATGATTCATCAATGAAGCTATAATAGTTATTGCTTATTATTATTATTAAATGGTTATTACTTATTAATAATGCTAATTGTCCTAATAACATCAACATTGATGTAAACTGCCAGAAGATATTAAGAAAACAATTCAAAAAATCGGCCAAGTGCGAGTCGTACTCGCGCACGAAGGGTTCCGTACCGTTATAGAGCGAAAGTAGGGAAAAAATCGTCTTTCTTGTATGGGAGGACCCTTAATTATTTATATTATTTCAATTTTATTATCAAATATTAAAGTAAACATATAATTGAGGATTTTGTGGAAATTTCAAGTGTCTAAATGTTGCCATTATTGATTACGAGCCAGAACGGCGAAAAAAATCACGTTTGTATGGGAACCCTCCTTAAATATTAACTTTATTTTGTATTTGGTATTTGTTGTTATAGCGGCACCAGAAATACACAATCTGTGAAAATTTCAGAAGTTTAGCTATAGCGGTTTTTGAGATACAGCCTGAAGACAGACAGACGGACAGACATCGAAGTCTTAGTAATAGGGTCCCGTTTTTACCCTTTGGGTACGGAACCCTAAAAATGACCCCACGGCCCACTATATTCTAATTAAGATATAATTAATTCTAATAAAGACCCTTCTCATATTTCCCATAAGAGAGCGAACAATTTGATTGGCTACAAACAGAAAATTGGCATTACGTAAGCTCGAGCTTAAAACGAGATTTAATTTGGGTTCCGTAAAAATCTTTAACAATCAAAGAATATAAATTTTGGTAACGCAGGCTGGACAGGATTAGTAGCATTTGATAGGTACTCCTTTTTTTCTAAATCAGAATTTTTTAATCAACAAGCGGGTCACCTGGCTGTAAGCTGTAACCCATGTTGCCCATGGAAACTCGCATCATGAAAAATGTATTTGCGTTGTCGATCTTATAAGAAGGAATACGCTCTCTTTTTGAAGGTCTGGGTCGTAATGGTCCGGAAATAGGTACTAGTAGCCCTCACAAAGCTCGGGTTTTAGCTAGTAATGATAAGTATCATAAATAACTTTATTTTTTAATACTTAAGTACCTAATTGTTACTACGGCCATAAGGCCACATCACATAAGATAACCTTTTTTAGCAAAGAGCTACAGTGTCGTGTGAAATCGTAAAGATCGTGTTATCTGAGTGTTAATTAGAAGGTTATACTCTCAAATTAATAATTAATTAGAATTCAGGACTCTATGTTTGATACATAAAAATAATGTCTACATTATATTTTATTTTATGCCTCTAATAAAAATGTGCGATATTAAATATTATTGCGTTTTTGTTCACGCAGAAATAAGCTTACCCTCGAGAAGTGAAAATTGTACATTTTACAGCAGTACTAGCCAGTATACATTATCTCTGAATGATATTATGTTACGTGCAGAGTTTCATACAATTTTAGCAAATGTCCACATCCATTATAAAACCTACATGCAAAATTTCAAGTTTCAAGGTGTCGTAGCTTCTCATTTTCCAGGACTTGGTTGACGTAGCCGGCAACGCACATGCAGCTCTTCTGATGTTGCGAGCGTCCATGGGCGACGGTATTTGCTTTCAACCAGGTGACCCGTTTGCTCGTTTGCCCCCTTATTTTATTAAAAAAAAAATTTGGAAAAAAGGTGTCGTAGTTTCTGACATTTTGTGATCTGATGCTTTGCCTTTTTTATAAAAGAAAAGTAAGACAGTACGCCTCATTAATGTATTTACGATCCTGAGTGTGTACGTCTGTAAGCGTGCTACAAGTTACAACACAAAAGCTCTGCGTCACTGCACTCAAACAGGATGATGAAAAATTGGACATTAGGTATAATATTCAAGGATTGTTAAAGTTTAATTTTTGCGTTATGAAGTAAATATTATAGTTTTATATTAAGAGAAATTTTATGGTTACTTAACTTTAATTTAATGTAGGTTTTGATACAAGCTCAATACATTTTATGAACTTGTCAGAGCACGATCGAGTTGAGGTCACAACTTACAAGTATGTAAATAGTAATGATTTTTTAAATTTTGGCTTTGCTCCACTAAATAGGTCCTGCGCAATTCTATTTTACTTTAACAATGAGATTATGCAACACCCTGCATTTCGACAGCGACGACGCAAAAAGTCGTAACTCGTTTTTTGGGAAAAATTGGTTTACTGATACATGACTACGTATAAATATTAATTAAGCAATATGTAGTTATATTTTAAGCCTTCCAATGCCTTCCACTCATTATATGGACACCAAAATGTCCTCCTATGTCAAATTTTATTTTTGGCCTTAGGACATTATGTAGTTGATTTGTGATATCGTCGTCAAATGCTCAAACGCGCTATACGTACGTCAAATCAGTAAACAAATTAACAAATACCCTCATTATGAATAAATGTGATAAATGTGATAAAAATATAACAAAAACTAAACCTGGACTGGAGTGTATCCGCTGTGAAAAAGTAGTGCATCTCAACACCTCATGTTCAGGCCTAACCAACAAGCAGCTAGCAGCAGTCAGAGCTACTGAAAACTTAGACTGGACATGTCAAGAGTGTCACGAGCTTTCACCCAAACGTCGCTCGATCATCGTTCCCGACGAAGAAGATGACGATAAATATTTGTCCTGTGAGACTCAAGGCCATAAAATTGACGATAACCACCTGCTGTCTGAACTACTCAGGTCCACTAAGGAAATGGAAAAGACGCTGAAAAGAGAGCTTAGAGAAGTTCATCAGTCGCTAGAATTCCATACAAATAAAATGGATGAAGTCATTATGAGTTTGGAAGCATGTCAAAACACTCTTAAAGACCTAAAAAGAAAAAATATTGAGCTCACAAATAAAAACAATAACCTGGAAACTAGACTTAGTGCTGCGGAACAACGATTACAGGAGATGGAACAACGTAACATTTGTGATACCATCGAAATCTGTAAGGTGCCAGCCTTAAAAAATGAAAATCCAGTAACCATTGCAAGCAAAATAGCCACCAAGCTAAACCAATCAAGCAACGAAATAATATCTGCAACTAGACTTCCTGGAAAGAACGACCAACCTGGGCCCATAAAAGTACATCTAAAATCACAACAAATCCAGGAAGCATGGATGTCAAGCTATAAATCAAAACGCACAGAAATCACAACTGCAGATATTTTTCCATTAGCTGAAAATGATTGCACACACAAAGAAGCACCTATTTATATTCAAGAATCCCTAACATCTTATAACAAACATCTCTTGTGGTACACCAAAAAGGAACTAAGTAGCACATACAAATATATCTGGATCAAAAAAGGAGTAATTCGTGTCCGTAAGGAAGGTGATAAAGAAAAACCTACAATTATTCGTTCCAAGGAAGATGTTAATAAACTAAAAGGATAGGTACCTAACATTATAAAAATATAACTGTAAGTTAGTATGTAATTCATTTAAATATGGCTGTAAATTTTAACGATAATATTGTCGAAATTAATGACTGTTTAAATCTACAAAACTTTGTACTATGCATCCCCTCAAACAAAATTGATCTTTTGTGTATTCACATTAATATTAGGTCCTTGATAAAAAATTTTTCATCACTCGAGCAATGTATCACACAATGTAGTAAAATACCTGATGTAATTATGATTACTGAAGCAAATGTTTGTGACAGTATAAGCCCTTTGTATCAGCTACAAGAATACAAAATGTACACAAAACTGAGGAACATGCGCCGTGGAGGTGGAATTATAATATACATAAATAAAAAGCATAAGTTTACTGTTAAAAATATACAAACACAATATTTTGAATTACTTTATGGTGAAATTACCACCTCTTCGGGGTTTTCCGCTAATTTATGTACCATATATAGACCTCCTAACACAAGTAAGCACTTATTTATCGAGGAACTAGACAAACTATTAACAAAAACAAAACACTGTAAGAATTTATTCATATTAGGCGATATTAACATAGATTTAAGGGTTAATAATCCTGTAAAACATAAATATAACTCTGTTATGTACAATCACGGCCTTGTGTGTGGGATTACGGATTATACGAGATTAGAGTTTCGAAATAATTCATTAAGTAAGACATGTATTGACCACATATACGCGAGATCCCACTCACAAGACTTGTACACCTCGGCACTCGGAACTGCACTGGCCGACCATCGTATGCTCGCATTAGCTTGCTTCGGGCCGGACAGTGTACAGACACAGGGGAACTTCGCGTACAAAATAAAACACAATCCGAGTAAACTTTTTAACGCCCTCAACGAAATTAATTGGAACGATATTAAGAATAGTATAAACCCACACCAAATATACAATAAAATAGTTACATCTATACATAGCTGTTATAGTAAATCCGAGTATAAAGTTAAAATATCAAAAACTTCGACTAGAATAAATAATAGTAAATGGGTAAATAAAAAAGTTATTGACGCATGCAACTATAGGGACAAACTTTTCATAGAATGGACTAAAGATCCAGGTAATAAAATATTAAAACTAAAATATAATAAAATACGGAATAGAGTAAATAAATTAATAAGACAGAGTAAAAATAAATATTATTATTCTAATATTATTGAAAACAAGGACAATCCTAAAAAACTATGGTTTTTATTAAATGAACTTACGGGCAGACATAAAAGTTCATTAGACGATATTATTATTAACGCGTTACATACCCCGGCATGTACTATTACAGACATATCAAACAAGTTTGCAGAAGCTTTTCAAAGTAATGTTAAAAGTATCTTACTGGACTGTTCAAAAAACTTAATAGAGAAATCTTGGTACACGCGATCAGCTAATGTTTCAATACGATTTAAAAAAGCAACGCCAGAGGCTGTAAAAAAGATTGTTAAAAGATTAAACAATTACAAAGCACCAGGAGTAGATAAAATACGCGCATCTGATCTTAAAGCAATAGACCAAAAAGTAGCACCAGCCTTAGCTCAGTTAATAAATCTCTCTGTTGCGACTGGAGAATATCCCACAGACCTTAAAAAGGGAATAGTGAGACCAATTCATAAAAAGGGAAGTCACAAAGATTACGATAATTATCGCCCAATTACCATATTGTCCACGGTCGACAAAATAATTGAAAAATTTATTTGTGAACAGATGTACACATTTCTCTTAAAGAACAATATTATAAATAATAATCAGTATGGATTTTTAAGTAAGAAAAGCACAACTCAACTCTTATCCAAATTTACTGACACTATTAATAGCTTCTTAAACACCCGAAAACATGTACTGATAGTCTTTATAGACTACAGCAAGGCATTTGATACTCTAAGGCATAAAACAATGATCCAAAAACTAGAAGAATGCGGTATAAGAGGTCCGTTACTAGAATGGTGTAAAAATTTTCTAAAGGATAGAACATATGTGGTCAAAGTGGGTGACGCACTGAGCATGGAAGTAGATTCGACAGAGGGCACAGCCCAAGGCTCAGTGAGTGGGCCTTGCCACTTTATAACATATGTAAACGACTTAGCATACCTAATTAAAAACTGTATCCTTTTTCAATTTGCCGACGACACGTGCCTCATCTCAGCCGACGATGATATAAACGTAGCTCTCCAACGTTTACAAGAGGACTTCACCTTGTTAGCTAAATGGTCACATGATGTTGGTCTTGTGATCAATAACAATAAGACCAAAGTTATGTACGTAAGCTCAAGCCAAAACAGAAGTAATGTAGTACCCAAATTAGTTGCCCATGAACACGAGTGCCTACACTTAAATCCGCAAACATGTAATTGCAGTACTGTTGAAGTAGTCAGTACGTATAAGTACCTAGGACTCTTGATAGACGACCGTCTAAAGTGGACGGAACATATAAACTATGTGTGTGACAAGATGCGTGCTTTGTTAGCTAAATTTACATTGATTAAAAACAACATCCCATATCAAACACTTCTTTTACTTTACACAACGCTCGTAGAATCCATTATTTCGTACGGCTTGAGCAGCTACGGTAGAACGTGCAAAACACACATTAATTCAATATATCAACTTCAACTAAGAATTCTTAAGACAATAATACCAGATAAAATAAAAAACGACCTCAGTAATAACTACCATAAAGTATTTTCTTTTTGTAAAATTTTACCCATACAGGATATGTTTAAGTACTCAATAATAAAAGAAAACTTTTTTAATCTGAACATCCAAATACATAAAACACACCATATCAATACCCGTAGTATAAGTAATGCAAAATGCATTGTCCCAAACTTTAATAACCTATATGGAAAACAACGCATCGAATATTTAATACCTACACTACTAAACACATTACCTCTAGATCTAAAACAAAACATTAACGATAAAAATATTAAAAGTAAACTAAAAACATATTATCTCGATCTATTAAATAAAATTTAAACTAGTTGCATAAAAATAAATCAGAAGTCATCATAAGAATAAAAACGGTCCAAATACCCCTGTGGCTGTACCCGAGCGGTGCAATACCAAACGGGTTATCTAGAAATGGCCGAGCGGAGCGCGCGCAGCGCGCTTGCCGTGCGGTGTGAGTCGCTCGCCCATCCGATGCCCGCCTACTGGCAGTACTAAATTTAATGGTTTTCATATCGTGTATGAATGAATAATTGATTATCTATTGTACGTAGCATAAGGTTTAATAATTGTATGTACCTAAAAGTAATAGTGAGCATTTGAAGATGGATGCACTGGTGTACGGACAAACCCTTCAGGTTTTTGTGACACCAAGTTATATTTTTGTAATGTACTTACCTTGTGAAGAAATAAATAAATAAATAAATAAATAAATAAATATAAATTCCCCTGACGGCTACATTCAGGGAAATTTAATGACTCCTCAACTTTAATTTAATGAATAGTTTAACAGAAAAGTAGGGAGCTTCCTGCACTGTATATCAAAATCTTCATTGAAAAGTTAAGTTGTCATCAAAATCTGAGTACAGCAGTAAGTGTTGCATAATAAACTAGTGCATCAAACGTGTCAATGGTGATCCTGCATCCCGATCACTCTATCCGGTGACGGAGTTGATTATTGTGTTTACGTGTGTGTGTATGTGTGTGTGCGCGCGCTTGTGTGAGTGGGCCACCCAGCGCGCGGCCACACGCGTCGCCCACCCACGTGGCGGCGCGCGTCTTCTGCCAAACGCTACCGTCTGGACATCGATACGCCTGATGCCCGCGACCGCCAGCGCCAAAATCTCTGAAGATACGCACTGCCGCAATACAGCAAGAAGCTGACTAATTTAACCATTTGTCTAGTTGATACGTAGAATCAGGGTAAGGGTCAATTCATACCGCAACGCGACGATGAATTTCTAAATATTAATGCACTGAATTGACAGATTTCAATTGCGTGAGACGTCTTGCAAATCTTTCAAAAGAAATGCATCTGCGCGTCGCGTTGCGGTCTGAATTGTCCCTAAGGTAGAGTAAGGTAAGCCGTAAGACCAAACCTTACTATGACTGATTAATTCATAGACTTAATTTCTGTAGTTGTTCATAGGTCGAATTAATAAGGTCGTAAACCATCAAAATTGTGACAAGAGTCTGTTTACAAATATAAATTAGCTTTTATACAATTAAATTTGAATCAACATATAAAACACCAAATCTCAACATAATAATTATTATGTTCTTTCAAACAACTTACATTGCAACTTCCTACTTGAAGGGTCATAAGTTATAAAATATGATCTAATCGCGAGAAGTCACATGTTTTCAAGTTAAATGTCAAATTTTTTGGGTTCCGTACCCAAAGGGTAAGAACGGGACCCTATTACTAAGACTGCGTTGTCTGTCCGTCTGTCCGTCTGTCCGTCTGTCTGTCTGTCTGTACTCTGTCTGTCTGTCTGTCTGTCTGTCTGTCTGTCTCCAGGCTGTAACTCAAGAACGGTAATAGCTAGAGATTTTATATTTTCACAGATTATGTATATCTGTTGCCGCTATAACAACAAATACTAAAAATAAAATAAAATGAATATTAAGGGGGGCTCCCATACAACAAACGTGATTTTTTGGCCTTTTTTGCTCTATATCAAAAATGGCAACAGGTAGGTACTTGAATTTTTCACAAAATCCTTAGTTATATGCGTACTTTAATATTTAATAATAATATTAAAATAAAATAAAAAAATAAGGGGGGCTCCCATACAAAAAACACAATTTATGGCCTAATTTTGCTCTATAATGGTACGGAACCCTTCGTGCGCGATTCCGACTCGCACTTGGCCGATTATTTATGATATTTTGAAATAATATTAATATTTAAGGGGGGTTGCCATACAACAAACGTGATTTATTCGACCTTTTTTGCTCGATATCAATAATGGCAACAGGCAGGCACTTGAAATTTTCACAAAGGCCTTAAATATAATATGTGTACTTTAATAATTAATAATAATATTTAAATAAAATAAAAAAATTTAAATCCGATACAAGAAACACAATTTTTGGCCTATTTTTGCGCTTTAACGGTACGGAACCCTTCGTGCGCGAGTCCGACTCGCACTTTTTTTTTTATTAAATAAGGGGGCAAACGAGCAAACGGGTCACCTGATGGTAAGCAACTACCGTCGCCCATGGACACTTGCAACATCAGAAGAGCTGCAGGTGCGTTGCCGGCCTTTTAAGAGGGAATACGCTCTTTTCTTGAAGGTTTGCAGGTCGTATAGGTCCGGAAATACTGCTGGTGACAGTTCGTTCCAGAGTTTTACAGTGCGCGGCAGAAAGTTACGCGAAAAACGCACTGTGGAAGACTGCCACTCATCAAGGTGATGAGGATGGTATGTTTTTCGCGTGGGACGATGGCGAAAGGTTGCAGGTGGTATGATTCCGAACAATTCCTCAGAGCACTCCCCGTGATACAACCGATAGAGGATGCAGAGTGAAGCTACATCTCGGCGTAATTCCAAGGGGTCCAAGCTGTTTGAAACACTATGGCAGTCAACAATTCGAGCGGCCCTTCGTTGGATACGATCGAGAGGGAGTTGGTGTTTTGGCGCCCCTGCCCAGAGATGAGAACAATATTCCATATGAGGCCGAACCTGCGCCTTGTAGAGTTGTAGGCATTGGTCCGGACTGAAGTACTGTCTCGCTCTGTTAAGAACACCAAGCTTCTTCGAGGCTAAATGGCGAGGGTCTGTACTAGCGAAAACACAATATATTAAATTTTTCTCGATAGAATTTTTTTTTTCAATTTATTTCCAAAATGGTGCGTGCATTCAACAGAATTAATATTTTAATACATAATGCAAAATTCTATTACCGAGGGACTGGACTAGCAGATCTTAAAGATTTTGTTTATAGTTATCGAGTTATTACGAAATAACTGATTTGGCGCCGATACCGCGTCGTTCTTAAGATTCACCTGTCATCGGGCGTAAGAGTGAAGAGACTAGGACGATGTTTTATTTTCTGCTGTATTCGCCCCCTTAAGGTGCATTTGAAAATAGAATTTAATTTGTTACGCAATAATACATACATAATATATTTCGCTAAACGGCGCCCGTCAAGCACTCATCCATAACTCATGTTTAAACAGTAATGAATTTAGCTGTCCCGCGTAATTGTCGCAACATTGTATATTATCTACCATCAACTATCTATACTCTATAGACAAAGCCCTAACATCGTTATTTCAATTACAACTCGACCATAAACAATGCCTATAGAGATGACGAGCGAGAACAAAATCAATAAAACAATTTGTTTAACGAAATGCTTGAAAAGCGATTTTCATATACAATTTTTAGTGTTACAATCTATTAACTGTTCAATCCATTAAAAAGGTTCCATCCTACAAATAATAAATTAGTTAAATTTAAGTTTAAGTAAATATAAAGCAAAAGGATAAAAGTCACCTAAAATACTCGATCGATAATCGATTTTGATGACTGGCGTACATGATCTGTATATTGGGCAAGGACATAGGCAACATTTTTATTTTGCATATTATATTGTCAAGGTACATAATGTAAACTACTCTAGCATTAAAAGTCTACAATAAAATTTAAAGTAATTTTTTTGCAATCTCGAATGCGCGTGCGCCGCCGAATTTGGCGAGCGCGCCTGCTCATAAGCGTAGAGCGAGACAGGTCATGAACTTGTGAATGAAGCTCATCAATGAAAGCTTGCACAATCCACTCTACATTTCACTGACGTTTTTCAATCGTCAGATATCTTTTGCATGGGGATTTTTAAAGACATTTAGCAAAAAAAAACTATTAAAAGTAACACTAAAGTTTTTTTTTTCTCAAAGATTATGTAACAATTGAATTAATAATTATTTATGTATATTTAATGACACTACAGTATTATGTATTTAATTTATTATATATGTAATTTCTGCCATTGTTGCTATTATTTTTTCCTTACATATAAAAAATACAAAAACCTCTACAAGTTTCCTCATATTGTTTTGGGTTGATTAGTAGGTAAATA
This sequence comes from Plebejus argus, assembly GCA_905404155.3. NCBI lineage: Eukaryota > Metazoa > Arthropoda > Insecta > Lepidoptera > Lycaenidae > Plebejus > Plebejus argus. The sequence continues at coordinate 4,336,090 of FR989935.1, read as the reverse complement.
GGTACACTTTTAGTAGGCCGATCATAAAAAATCAATCATGTTATACGCGGCTACATAAAAAACAACAAAATTGCATATTCATATTAAAAGCAATAAAAATAAACAATTAATTAAGAATTATTAAGTTTGGTATCGTGTTTAATTCCGTAAATAATCGTAAAGCTGCCACAATAGTACAATAATAATTTACTTAATTTAGGTCGAATTCTCTATAGAAAGTAGAAACTGGATAATTTATTCTAAATGTTTAATTAAAATCTTGTAAAAAGTTTGTCACTAATTTATGTATCTCATCATAATTAACAAATAATACAAAATACAAATACTTTATTTACCGTAAATAAGTAATTTACAATTTTCAAGAGTGATGGTCCCCCAAACTAGGCGAGGCCTGTCCTATGGGGGAATTTAAAAAGTACAGGGTGTAAGAAATGCGGCTAACACAACAGAAACAAAAAAAGAATTATTTACATAGAGAAAACAAATAAAATAACAAAAAAATCCTTATTAAATTAAAATATAGAAGAATAAAAATATGTATGTGGATCGTGTGTGTGTGTGAGTGTGTGTGTGTGTATGTGTGTGTGTTGGTAGACAACAATTACTGATAACGTCATAAAAACCAGGAAGTAGTGGATTTCTCATTTTTAGGGTTCCGTACCCAAAGGGTAAAAACAGGACCCTATTACTAAGACTTCGATGTCTGTCTGTCCGTCTGTCTGTCTGTGTGTCTCCAGGCTATAACTCAAGAACCGCTATAGCTAGACTTCTGAAATTTTCACAGATTGTGTATATCAGTTGCCGCTATAACAATAAATACTAAAAACAAAATAAATGAAATATTTAAGGGGGGCTCCCATACAACAAACGTGATATTTTTGCTATTTTTTGCTCGATATCAATAAAGGCAATACATAGGCACTTCAAGAAATATTCACGAAATAGATAAGTAATACCAATTTAATGTAATTCTTTTATCGTGAAGTAAAATATAAGACATTGATTCAGTCGAATCTAGGTATGTTTTTAAGTTTTGCCAAAATCGATTCTGAGCAATCTACTTTTGCATTTTAAGAATTCAAAAAGATAAATATTTTTTTAGAATGGCAAGCATGTATAAAACGGACTACATATTCTGGATATCTTCTCCTGACAAATGACTCTAGTATTTGTTTATTGGGATTCCGTCTGTTATTATTTATTAATTAACATAATATCGAGATTACCGCTGGCGCCAGTTAAGTCACTGGCATCGTTGCCGTTTCCGACGGCCGGTCAAAGCAAATTCTATCATGTTTCCCAGAAAAATACGAGTAACGTATACTGGTTCCGAGTATGTCATTAACGGACCGTGTATCATCGCCTTAAGTAGGGTTGCCAGTTCGCCAAAGCTGGATAGAAATTTCGCCCAGACATAATATGGCCACCGAATATAATTATATTAGTAGTGATATGGCCAAAAAAGCCAAATATCTGACATTTCGTATTAATAGTTACTAATAACTAGAGTCAAAAAAGCTAATCGGTGCATAAAGCTTAATAAATAGTCTAAATTTTGAATGAAATTCAGTTCCTTGTCTCGTCATTTTCATTCTCATATACCTATTATTATATGTAGTTGTATGTAGGTATGTGAGGTTGTGTCCAGCTTTTCCAGATGCCTGGCAACCCTAGCCTTAAGGACAGTCATTTAGCTTTGTTTACATTTCTCTGAAAGAGGTCTCGAATTAGGAGTCATTGATATAGTGATTACGTACGCGGCTCTCTAAACGCTCTAATTATGTTATTAGTTATGATACCGAACTGAAATTACATAATAACACAATTATTTTAAAATTAAGGCGTGTGCACATCATTAAACTTATGTTTTACGAAATTTTTATTAATTACAAAATTTAAGGTTATCTTCGTCTGCTATGGTACTATTTTGGGACCACCTATACGTTCAAACTCTACTATTTTATCTGTTTACTTGGATAGTATTAAATGATGTTGTCAAAAGGTTTTCAAAAGGCAATATTCGTGTCGGACATTTATAAATCATAGGCATGAGGCATGAAAACGTTAAAAGGGGACAATCAACCAGCAACAAAGGCATTAACAATATTGTTTTCTACTACCATAGACGTAAAAGTCATTGCATTTTTTACAAGTATAGTCAGTCAAATAAAAGTTTTCACAGCATCAAACAAAACCCTTTAACTCCAAATGGATCAAGAAGAAAAAAATTTGGAATAAATAGTTCTGCAAAGACAAACTGATTGATTGGATTAGTTGGTCTGTCTATCTTTCTTTCTAGAATCTAGGGTCTTCTTAGTTCTTCTCTTTTTCTAGAGTCTTAATGAACTTGCAGGGAATTTGAACGATACAATTGATTATCGGTCAAATACTTATTTTCACGTGGCTGGCCTCAAAAAAGTTGGCGCGATGAGCTAGACAATTAATAAGAGCTTAGGTTGGCCTACGACTGCGTTGGATCGAGAGGATTGGAAGACTTTGGGGGAGGCCTTTGCCCAGCAGTGGGACAGTAGAGGCCTCTAAAAAATCTAACCGATTGTACACTTTTCATGATATCCCTTTATTACCTACATTATGTCGCCACATGCCAGGTAACGACAGGTACAGATTTGTCTCCGGCGGCCACTGTGATGTTCCTTGAACCGAATGTAACACATCACTCACTGATAGACCAGTAATTAAGTCATTAAAAACTAAATGTGATACCACAGAATAGATAGTAGTAATACGACCAGGAATTTGTATAATTGTTGTAAAAAAGTTACCGTAAATAAACGTAGAGGGTCTACGAACGACGAAAGTTAAATAGGATTTGATTCTGAGCCTCTATTTAGGTGGGTACAACTTTGAATATTCAGATTCACTTTAACCATAGCTTTCAAGATCATAAGATCGGCATCAGCCCTGTTTTCAGTTATACTCACACGTATACATTATTCAGTCTAGTGTATACCAAATTACGTATATATAAAAACCAAAATTATGCCTATTTTTACCTCTCTCCTTATTATGTCCTTTTAGGCTTTTAGATAAAATAGAAAAAAAAACTCTCATTATCTATATTAGGTAATTCCTTTCATTTATTTCCGCGTAATGTCATACAATACAAGAATTACTCCTTTCTAAGGACGCACAAAAGCACGAACAGGAGCTTCGCAAATCATCCGTGACGGTGAAGCCGGCGGCTCCAAGCGAGGCCATCTCTACAATTTGCACAATACATACACTCACACTTATATTACTTTGAAATTTGCCCTCTATGTTGTTGTCTTAAGGTCCTGTTAGAGGTAACATAAGTCTGGATAGTAGATGTAAAGCGCGCCGCTTGCATAATTCCGCAGCAGTCAAAGCGCGCCGCTCCGCCGCATCTCAATGCGTTTCCGCCAATTTGGATCCCTCAGCCCGCTAAATAGATACCTCAACTTCTATCCTGTCAACGGATATTTAAAAAAAAAAAACGAAAAAAATTTGGCGAGTGTATAGGACAATAATTGCACAATTTACGTTTTTTGCGAGTAAAAGACATCAACGAGATCAAAATTGTTCGAAAATTTTAAATTTATTTGTTTCCTTTTTTCGCATCGGCAATTAAGTTTCTTAATAGATATTTAACGTAATACATACAAAACGTAAGTTACGTAACAAATACAACTCAACTTATAATAAGTACAAAAACTATTGGCTAGACAAAAAGACTTAAAAGAAGACCCATTTATGTCGATGTCTACAAAACAGAGACACAACTTACAAGTTACAAGCGGTGTTCAATATTACAGTTTGTCGAAATGAGCGCTTGTGTGGTTTTCACACTCGATAACACAAGTACAATGTTATTTAATAGACCCTAATTGGCAGTAATACTTATGTTTTATGGCCACTAAAGCAATGTATTTTTACGTGCGCTAAACGAGTTTAAACATTTTATTTGTACCATCAATGTTTATAATTTAATAACTTTTTGATTAGTGTTATTGGTTAATTTGTTTGCATGTGGGTTTACGAAATGATCGATACGCGTAGGCCTCGTGCTACGAGGTTAAATTAAAATATATGTATTTTCTTTATCAGTAGCTATATTACAATCTTTTAACAGTAATAAAGAAGTATTATTACTAAATCCGATTTATTCCTTCATCTTCCACAAAATTTAAAAATAAATACCATTTTTGTTCATTTCAATATAAATCGTGGTGTCCGCTTAAATTCTGACAAAGTTTCCAGAAGCCGTAACAATATCTCAATAAAATACCAGATATATCGCTACTATATTTCATAATATTAATCAGTTTGAGAATTTTAAAATGGTGGTTATTGTAGTTGCATCACGGGCTGATGGCAGCGCCTGCCGATCCGGCTCGGAGGACCACCCAGCTCGCTCGCCGTATTATTTTATTGTACGATAAATAAATTTATTGCTTCATATGGCTATTTATGTTTTTATATTAGGGCTTTTTGTTAGCCGAGACCGTATTAACCTCGAGTTCGCGTATTGAGAGCTTTGTGGTCGAATATTTATGTGTGTCATTCTTTTACGCTCGACCTGCTACGATTGATGTTCAATGAACGCTTTAAAGTAACAATGTAACGTTAGTATTTTCAGCGTTTCGAAAACCATTGATTCAATGATTTACACAATCTCAAAAGTAGCAAAAAAAATGCTAATTATTGAACATTTTATTTAAATGATAGGTAGCTTTAGTGGCAGCGTAGATCCAATAAAAATAAAGTTAATCTTACGACTGTACTTAAATATGACATGACATAATATTTAAATTATATTTTGCATAATCCAGAGGCTTAATGTGGCTTCTTTAATCTTAATTAATGTTTAATATTTTTCAAAATATCTCTACAAATCGTCAATTACAGTAATTGGCTTTATACTCGTATTTATAACGAACTTAATTAAAACCAAGTATGGTTGCTAATATACTTTTTAAAGGGGCCACGTCTAAAGCCGGCCCATTATACGTTTTTATCGACGATTGCGGCATTACAAGAGCTAATAGAATGACCGGCGAAGGACAAGTCCCCTGTAAACGCTTCCAGTAAACATAAAGTACTAATTAAGTTTGAGGCAAAAAATAGTCCGTCTTTCATCAATGGAATAAACGAGACAATATTATAATGGATGCGTTTTGTGTGTGCTCACCATATCGAAGCAAAATGTCGGACGTAGGTACTATTAGCCGTTTTTACCAACCACGACATTAAGTTATCCTGGGTATCTCAAGATTTCATCAAAACTTGTACATCATCTAAGCGTCTAGGTCTAAAGTAAGCTTTGGTAAAAAAATGTTTATCGTATAAGTTAAATTACCTAAAAACCCTAGAAGATACTTTGCGGGCGGTTGGTTGGGCGGTTTGCAACAGTGCGCAAATTTGAGTTGAAAACTTTTGCACTAAACTGTACAAAATGTTATAAATGTGTGTTTCAGTCATTCGTATAAACGAAATAAACTCTTGTCCCGTTTGTTTCGGTCCATGTTGTCACCATACACTCCTGGGAAGAAGTGGCAGATGTAGTGAATTATAAGGACATGTAGATGCATTTTCATGGCTCGAGTCGGCACTAGCTGTATAGAGACGTCAAGCGGACCACCCACCACGACGCTACCAGCTATCATACTGGATAATCGATTTACAATATCAATGCTTCGAGGGAAAAACGTCTTATTATGTTGTTGTTGTTTAGATCGTTCGTGGGAATTTCGTTACAAGTTTTTGGATGTATTGTGATTTATATTTTTTAATGCAAAAAGTATAAAGGCGAAAATGTATAAACGTGTACTTCGTTACTTCTTTACGCAACTTCTGAAGGGATTTTGATAAAATTTACTATGATAGTAGTTAGTGTGCTGGATAACATATTATAGCTAGTTATTTCAAAAAAACAGTTTTTGTTTTGTTTGTGGGATAGATTTTTTGCTTCGTTCTAAATTCTAATGTATGTAGCCCTGGAGGTCATGGGTTCGAGTTCCGTTCTACGCCGGCGCGGCGGTAAACATCAAAAAATATTTTAATATCAGATCTTGCCCTCCATGTCAGCCTTCCTTCTCGCCGCCAGGTTTTACTTTGCTATAGTAACGTGTAAAGCAGCCATCACACAGTGTTTTTTTTCCAAATAATTTTAAAACACGTGTCAACTAGGGCTGTTCAACATAATATAAGTTATACGACTCCGTTTTTGGAAGTTATATTAGAAAAGTTGATTCATAGGCTGATGGTGCATCTAAATAATTTGGTTACGGTATGTCGAACCCAGCCGACAGATCGACTAATATTAAATTCACATAGCCTGACCAAATAACTTTCGATAAAATTAGATTCAAGTGCAGGGGAGGAACTTTTTACTATTTATCGATTATACTACTATGATACTAAGAACGCTCTAAATCTTACTGGCGAGTGGCATAATATAATGTATCTATACATATAATAAAACTGTAGAAATGAAAATTCTGTACATTAAAGATATTCAAAAAATAATAAGCGGGGGATGTCACTACAACGCTATAGAAGCCAAAAATGTGGTTAGTTTTTTGTCTGTCTGTCTGTCTGTCTGTTTGTCTGTATGTTTGTTCCACTATCACACGAAAACTACTGATCCGATTTGAATGCGGTTTTCGCAGATATATTTGTCTTCTTCCAACTTAACATCTGGTGTATAAAAATCCCCCCTCCCGCCCCTCTAAGGGGACCAAAGAGGGGGTCAGATTTTGTATCAAACTTTTTTCTTGAACTTACTTCATATTAATAACTGTGTTTTCCAACTTAGCATCTGTTGATAAAATCCCCCCCCCCTCTAAGGGGACAAAAGAGGGGGTTAAATTTTGTATCAACTGATGAAGTAGAAATACTTTAAATGGCAAAACAATGTTTACCGGGACAGCTAGTCGTAAATAAAGAAAGATATCGCCTGTTTTCGAGTGTTTGAGTTTCAAATAGACATTTCTCATGACGAAGCATTCATTTCATTCTGTCATTGTTACAGTTACCAGTTACCACATCCTTTAAAACCGCAGCTCGCGCCTGATCTAGAATCGGACCGTGATCGCGGCACAATCGCGGGCCGATGCCACAATTTGTTTGATCCTGTTTATCTAAACCGGCAATTTAGTTAATTAGCCGAGCGCGGACCACCCACGAGCCACTATTAATATAATAGTTGCGTGCATTTCGGTCGACGTAGCGCGCGATTGGCCCAAATATCAAAACACGCTCACCAAATTACATCGAAATTTTATAGAATTGAGGCTATAAAGTGGATTGACAATTATTTCAATTAAATTCGAGTTACGGGGCTTTGGATGGAGGTTCATAGTTTGAGTTTTGGTAGAATAACGTGTTTTTATTTTTGTTCTATGTTTACTTTGTATGTCATCAGAATTTAGAATAGATAATAATCGTACTAATTTTTACAATAAACTTACCTAAAATTGTTGCTTTGAAACTCTACATAGAGCATAATATTAATATGCGTTCCTTTTAGAGTTTATTTAAACGAATTTTCGTTGTGTATCTAATATTCGTTGATAAAAAATATATTACATACAAAATACCCGTTCATATGTGATTGACGTTAAGCATAAATTAAACGGACACCTTATTAGGTAATTGGGCTCCATGAATATTTAACAACGATTTGGCGAAATGCAGCTTATTAGATGCGCAAGTTGAAATTAAAACGAGCATGTGGTAATTATTATGACGAATATCCATACTAACATTATTAATGCTTTATGTGTTTATTTATAAAATACGGGGGCAAACGAGCAAAATGGGTCACCTGATGGAAAGCAACTACCGTCGCCTATGGACACTCGCAACGTTAGAAGAGCTGCAGGTGCGTTGCCGGTGCGTTAAAAGTAAGAGGGAATACGCTCTCTTCTTGAAGGTTGGCAGGTCGTATAGGAAAATAAAGACTGCTGGTGATAGTTCGGTCCAGAGTTTTACAGTGCGCGGCAGAAAGTTACGCGAAAAGCGCACGGTGCACCGTGGAAGACTGCCACTCATCAAGGTGATGAGGATGGTATATTTTTGTGTGTCCTCTTAACGCTTAAACCGCTAAAATGAGTTTACTAAAATTTGGTATGAACAAAACTCTATACTTTTCAAGGAGGTCTCCTGCTGTAGGTTTTCCTTCTTCGTCTAATTCGGGCACCCGATTTACGACCTGCCAATTTGACTGAACAATGTATCGAAGTGGCCCAAGTCCGCATTTAATATTCAGTTTGTGGCGCGACAACTCGTGGTTTTTACGAGGACAATAAAGCGCAAGGTGACGATTTTATTACGAACGTATTAATTGCTTTGTACACTCACAGCTGTATTAGCATACGAGACATAAATTTAACTAGACAGGTCCGTTAAACCATACTTGAAGTCAACCTAAGCATTGCCATAAAAATTTAAATTACAGCTTTAGGTAGGGTAGCTTTAATTTAGCGTAGGTTTGAACGAAGCATTATGCTACGTTCAAACCTACGCGACCACGCGACTGCGAAGCGGGAGCGTCAAGTTGTCAAATGTTGTCAAATGTGTTTTTGAATACAAAACACACATTTGACAACATTTGACAACTTGACGCTCCGCTTCGCTTTCGCGTTGGTCGCGTAGGTTTGGCCTAAGCGTTATTTTGATATGCAAATTTTTGTGTCCTTACATCCAGATAAAGATGCAATACATATACAGGGTGTAACAAAACTAAGTGATAATACTTTAGGGTGTATATGTGTTCCTCGTAGAGTTCACTGTGAAAGTAGCAGTGCTGAAAAATTTTTTCTCTTTTGTATGGGGAAATTCGTGACGCTCGGGCCCTTGCCCACAGTGAACTCTTTACGAGGAACACCTACACAGTGTGTATGTGTTACCCACACCCTGAAGTATTATCACTTAGTTTTGTTACATACTGTATAGCTTTAACAATAAAATAAATTATATATTATAGTGTATTCTGTGATAATAATACGAGTATGTGGTAGTCACCAGATGTTGCCCGTAAATTTCTTGCGGCGAAATTCAGAAACAGTTGTGGGATATATGCGTGGAGGCCCAAAGGAAGATCTTCCGACCGAGCGAGGTGTTATGCTCAGTCAGGCCGGAGCCCACTTGATACATTTCAGCTGTCGTATATATACCGACGCACTTAGAAAACTTCGATAGCGCGATGCAGGAATGTTAGGCGAATGTGGGTACCGCCACATCACTCCCCCCCGAAGACCGGAGGTCGAATCTTGAAGTCTTGTCGCTTGAGTCGCCAGTGCCAGTGAGTTCCAGTGAGTCGGAACTGTTGCAGTGAGTCTCAGTGAGTCGGAACTGTAAGCTGCTGCACGGGATCCAGTGAGTCGGATAAGCTGCCGTGCGGGGCCGATGCTACGTGCTGACCAGGAGAGATGTGCTCTGCTTGCTGACCGGTCGGTGTAGTGAGAAAGCCCGATGATGCCGATGCGGAGTCGCCCAGGCCGCGGTACATTGCGGCTAGTGGACGAGGTACCCGATGAGGCGATGCAATGCTGGCTGGCGCGGTGCGGAGGGGCGGGGAGCGATGATGATGAAGGAGGCGTGTTCTGTCGAGGGTCACCAATGTGGGATATAATGCGTGGGGGCCTAAAGGAAGATCTTCCGACCGAGCGAGGTGTTATGCCCGGTCAGGCCGAAGCCCGCGTGATACATTTCAGCTGTCGTATATATACCGACGCACTTAGAAAACTTCGATAGCGCGATGCAGGAATGTTAGGCGAATGTGGGTACCGCCACACAGTATATTTTCACACAACACAAAAGTGACCTTTTCTGAGACTCATAGTACTCAAAACTCAATTGTATCAAAATCAGTTTAGCAGTTAAACCGTAAAGAGGTAACAACTAACAACCAGACACTTTCTGAATACAATATTATTAGTATGAATAAAAGTTTCGACTTTAGCTGTATTTTGACAACATTTTCAGTACTTATTTTTAATTTCTTTCCACATGTTCTTCCAGTTTTGTACCAACGTACAGTGGGCTTGAACGGGCTTTGGCCCATCACACATTCCCACCACTGTATGATGTATCTCCTGTCGCCAGGATCGACAGCGGTATCCAACCACGAAAACCCTTTGATAATATGATCTCAGGGAGCCCGAGGGACATGCTAAAACTGTCTTGAGACCTGCAACGAAATGAATCAGAAGAAAATAGGAGGAGTAGGAAGATAGAAGTACAGTGGGCTTACTTACACCGTATATAGGACGCATTACGTGTTCAGTAAATGAAATGTACATTAATCATGATGTAAAGGATTCTTTGTGGGACGTTACTGACGCAGAGCAGTGCGCCTATAAATTTGTCAATGTTCTGTACAATTTTACAAAATACGCGGTCAGTGACCGGAGTGGCCACCATTTCCAATTTAATTCATAAAACGTCTCAGCACTCAACGCAATTTGGGTACCACACTTGGCTGGAATATATTATATAAGTGAAAATGTCCAGTTTTAAAAATTCTAGATGCATTCGGCGAATTTCTGTTACTTATGTATGTATAATACTTGGTTATATTTTATTAGCTGAAGAAATAATAGAGTAAGCTCCTTTTCAAAAGCAGCAATATGTTTGACTGATACATAATATACTATTTACTTTCTGTCTTTTAAAATATGTATATATACTTGTTTTATAATTAACGACAAACGACAATAAAAGGAATATTGTTACCGTGAACTACAGTTCAGTTTACTTCAGTGTGCATGCTGGAGAAAAAATCTTTCCGAATTCCTATGACAAGATTCTATGGAGGTTTTTCATATTTCAACGTAAAGCTTTCAGCGGTGCGACCATCGTAAAAAGCTTTTGTCACGAGCTGCAAATGAATACTTAAATGTCAAAGTAATAATTGAAACGTTCAACATTGTGGGATATATCGTACCTACGAATTACCTATCCCACGCGAAGTTCCTCGAACTATAGACAGGCGCCCCGCTGTTTCTTCGCCCGAAGTGTCAAAATGTCCAAGGTAAACCACCCCGAAGAAGCCGGGATGCATTCCCAAATGCGTTCCTTTCCAGGAAAAAGATCCTTATGTATATTATATTAAGGTTTCGACGTGACTCATGAAATTTGTAAAGATTCGCGATTTTTATATCACACAATGGATTATTATAGGATATTCGGATCAAAAGCCAAGTTGTAGGGGCTTCCTAGAATGTTTTATCGCTTTTCTTGGTTGCACCTGATTCAATCTACATGGTAAGGTAGATTTAGGGGTGGTGTTCAAGTTTATAAGGATGTTATAATATATACATATTTTGTTCTGATTAGTATGAGATATTTATAGAGATGTGCTCGTAGTTAAAATTGCAGAATTCGTTAGGTTGTGTGCATTGTTTGTAAATTGTAGGTTTTAATAATTTGATGAAAAATAATTCGTAATAGGCAACGACTAAAAGAAAAATATGCAGTTCTGTCCAGACCTATAATTTTTTTTTCCAAATTTCGTAAGCATATTTTCTTCTAAATGTGTAACTTAAGTTTTACTTAGTTCTTATGTAAACATGATAAGTTTGTTTATTTTACACTAATGACTTGATGTACGAAAATCGGGGGAAAGCATTGTACGGTTTTGCTGGTTGTTAACGAATGTGAATTTCGAAGAGCTTGCATACATAATTTCACTTTCATAATTGCGTATTTGCTCATAAGATGATGTTAATGTGATGAGTTATGTCAATATAATAAAATACTTTTTAAGCATCAGTAATAACTTTCATAATTATCCATTTACGACGCAACTCGTGGAAAAAAATCTAAATGAAGTTGAAAAGTGTATAAAATATTGCGTAATAGTAGGACGAAAAAATCTTTGTTTTTATCTATATTTAACACACTAACCTCAAGATTAGTGGTCTATAATTATGCTATTAAAACATGCATTTTAAAGATAAGTATTTTTGTTGGCTTTAACGTAGTCTCAAAATTCGTAGCTACAAATCATTCGGCCCACTACATGCTATCTATATAAACTCACTACATAAACAATAATGATGGCCATTGTGTTTAAATATTTGTTGTTTGAATATTTCTCTTCCCTTTCTAGTAACAAAGTGGCCAGTTTACGATTCGTCATGTTAAAAATGCGAACCAATATCGCTTTACTGCGTCCCGAAAGAAATGCATCATGTTATTAGTAAAACATACCCAGTTTCATATGATTTTGATTAAAATATGAACAACAATATTATACTTAATTTCAATTTAAGTGAATTAGACACATTTCAATTAGTAGCATCATACTTAGCTATGTTTATTGGTCGAAATGTATTTAAACGGAGCATTGAGCAAAGATTAGTTTTCTAGGGAGGAGGTCGATCGACACGGCGGCAATCACGAGCATGCCGCTAAATAAATTCATTAGTTAAATCACCGCCGGCGGCGTTTATGTCGGCGACTTCAAAGGACTGCCTGCACCCCCCGCGCTCCCACCCCGCGCGCACCCCGCGGCAGGGGCGCTTTACCCACAAAACTGGGTAAACAAAATAATATCAGCCGAACACAACCTCCTCCTTTTTTTAAAGTTAGGTAAACAAAATAATATGGTTCAAATTGACTTTATTTGTACGAGTGGATGTTTAGCGAGCAAACGCCCTCTCTTTGTATTACTAATGAGGAGCAAACGGTAACTATCACGAATCTTTTATTTTTTAAATAACGCGCAATTTTTTTACTAATTTAATAAATAGTCTTTATTTGCAAAATATTTTACGATCAGGCAACAGGCAGGCGAAAGGCAGAGCTAAAGTTCAGAGGTGATTGTCAGTAGTATATTTTTACAACTCTACAAAATATGTAGAGCAACTCAACAACTAACTAAAACACTTAAAAATTGTAGGAGCAGACAGTATACATATTATGTAATTGTTTTACGAACGTTACATGAATTTATTGATGAGATTTTAAATAAATTGTTTCATGGGGATCAAAGAAAACAGGAAATTAATTGAATTTGAATTAGAAATATTATAACAGCTGCTAGTTAAAACCAAGGATTATCTATTATGGTGATGGTAATGAATCAAGGAATCTACTCAATATAGTAACGATTGCCATTTTCCAGGTCTAGTTAAAAAACAAAAATAGTCGTAATTTTAAATGATTGTTGTATGATTGTTGCAGTAAACCACAAGGACCCAATCAAGTGCCAAAATTATATAATTATGCACACTAATTAATAATTATTGTTTGTTAATCAACATTTCCCAGAAGCTTCATTATTTGACTTTTCCGGTAAAATGTAAGTAGCTGGTAGCACCAATGTCAATGGTAGAAATGTAAAATACTAATTATACCTTTCAATAAATTTACACGATGTGATTTAGTTACATCTTTCCAAACTCTAGAAAATCGCCGTCACCAGTGAGGAATCGACTCTAAAATAATATGTATATTTAAGAGCGTCACACATTCCCTACAACTGGGGCACTTTTAAAGCCCAGCTACTGGACTATAACGCAAACTTCTAGATATAATTAATGTTTATTTTGGTTTGGAACAATCAAGTCGTTGTGCTGACCATATGAAACCAACAGTTGCCGTTGCATTCAGTGTCATTTAATGCTTTTAAAGTTTTATTTCACTGCATCACTTCCCCTTCTCTTAAAAGGTTAGAGGAAGAGAGGTATAGCACGTGTGTGGTCCTCAGGCTGCGCGCTCGGCTATTCTCGGCAGACTTCGGGAAGATTCGTGCACCAAAGCGGCAACATAATCGGTCGAATCATAATGGCGGCTCCACAAACATCCAGTCCCGTCAGTGTATTCGGCCAATATTTGACTCAGTGCTACTCGCGCCGCGCCAGTGAGAGGTCGCCGTGGATGAGCGTCGTGTGTTTGAAATTGTTTAGTTTCGTGTTCGACCGTTTAGTGATAAACAGAAGTGACGAATTCCGGTATACATAAGTGTGTGGTTATGCGGCGGCGAGTGATATGACAGCTTTCGCCACCAGACGGATTCCGGCCGTCTTCATGAGGATACTGGTGACAAGTCTGGCCCCGAGATCATGGTGGCTCCCGATTCCGAGGCAGCTTCGAATCCTCGGATAACGTCTAGTCACGAAATTCCATCCGTCACGGAGGCTCGCCACAACGGCGATCTGTACATACGCACCAGTTGGGTGGACGCGGCTCTAGCTCTCTCCGAACTCGAAAAGGTGCAGTGTTTGGATGTTGGATGATTTCAGTGTCCATTTTCGTTGATCATATTGCACGTGTGATTGTTTTTCTGCGAATGTCACTTGCGCCAGGAACGCGGCAGCGGCAGCGCGAAACCGTGGCGCCAACTAGTGGGAGTCGTGCGTACTATCAAGGCCGCGCGTATTTTTAAAGGCCTTTACGCAAGTAAAATGTCATTGATAACGGACTTATTTCACGCTACGCTTACGACATCTAAGCTTTTGTTCTACATTTGCCATAGCCCATAGTGAACAACATTTGCGTTTTATAAAGTCCTAGAATCTAGCTAGTTCTTGTGCGTTTATCAATTAAAGGACGTGCGTTTTTGTAAGTGCAAGGAACTAAATGCAAATCATATTAAAATTTATTACTATCAATACTATAATTTCTAGGTAAATCACGATGGATAGTAAATATTTTTAAATAAGTAAAGGAAATTAATAGTTTGCATAAAAAGAAAACAATACATAGTTAGCCGAAACATTAGTTAGTATTACCAATACAATATTACCTCTAAATTCAGTATCTAATAGTCAAGAAATTAGCGAGGTCCTGGCTAGGCTGTGGTACCTACTAAAATTAATCGCACGAATTTTTGTATTAAAATTTAAAACTACGTACCTACAATTAGACAAAATATAATTAATCATATAAGTTATAACTAACAAGTACAAAATATAGTATTGCATTGAAAGATGAAAGCTATAAAAGATTATCAAGTACCTGTACGAATAAAAACTTAGTAAGAAAAGAAACAATAAACCAACAATAATATGTACATTGAAAACGATGGATTGTAAAACGAATCGTCAGTTGCAAACAATGTCAAAGAATAAAGAGTATTAACGGTCCCAAAATACAATACTGAAATAACAACTGTATCCCAACTAGGAGTCGAATTCAAAGAAGGCAAAGGAAGGATAGTTCCGAGAAGGCCACACAATGCGAGGTTGTTCATCCCCGCTGTACATCAACCCCGTTTGTAAAAAAATTCTCGAGATAAAGTCACGACAACATTAACTTAATTATAAAATATAAGTAATCTCAGTAAAAAACTATACAAGGAAACGTCGTGAAAGTTCAAAATTGTCCGACAAAAAAACAACAGCTGGCTTAATGATAATGGGCGGTGTGATATAGGTATTTTGTAAGTAGTATGCGAGATGAAGCAATTATGAGCGAGGGCTCGGCGCCGATAGAGACATCAACGCGAGCGGCCTCACAATACCACACAAAATTATACTGGAAACACTACCTTTATGTGTCCGACATTAATTTCCTCGTTGAATTGTTTTATGTGTTTATGTTAAAAGTTATTTTATTCGTAGCATTGGTAATAAATTTTATGTTATTACCGAATAACTTGGGTAAAATTATAAAGAATGATATTATTTTACATCTCTTTTAGAATCACTTTATTTTTATGCCAATTTTTATTTGGCTTTTAATAACGTTCCTAAAATCATAATCGAATAGGCAATAGTTAAAGCTTCCTTGAAGATAACGCCTAATTTACGATCGTCGTAAAAGGTATTATCAAATAAATAAATCGATCTCGGATCAGAAGATAAATTTAAAATATAAGAATGCTCTTCCAAAAGTTTTTATGTCTGTTACGACCGCACAGCGTTCGCCTCGTGGAATTGAGACATCTTGTGGTTTCCGATCGTTTATCTCTTTCTCGCATGGTTAAAGAATGGTTGCTTTCCTTATCCTAAAGTCGGATTTACTTTCTCCCTCCCGCACGTTTCCCACGTGTATTTTTCATCTTCTTCCAAACATTGCGTGCGCCAGCCGCCGGCAGCTGCATTGGATACCTATAAATGAATGTACATAAATCATGATACATCCACAATTTTCAAAGGTGCATCGGACTTCTGGGTATTTTCAGTAAAACCATCTACACTTATTAGAAAAGTTATGTTATAATGTTGTTATTCAAATTAAAGCTGTCTATAATAATTATTGCTCTACTTTAGTTACACTCTGAAGTCTAGATGTTTCTAATGCAACTTTAATCGAACCATAATCCATAATAATATTTGGTTTCACTTTAATATTTTCCAGAACATTAGCTCATGGTGTTCTATTACGTCTATGAGCCATTACCTGTCCAATCTTCAACTCAGTGAACGCAACACGTGGCATGTCTTACAATGTTGCATATTTTCCATTCCACTGATCTCCAATCTGAACCTACTGGTTTACACCAACCAGATGTTCCGAGTACTACCTTAACAAGATACGATAATATACAAACAAAATATTAAGGACTACGTTCCCCTGTCGTTAAGGTGCTATACAAAAAACAATCTCAAAAATATTCATATATTATGTATATCGTGACTTAAAAAATCCTATTCCCGCCATGCAATTATTATGTACGTAGTACATAATAGTATGATTCCCACTAAAATATTGTTCCCGAAAGGACGTCAAAACATCCAAAAAATGTTCAAATAACAAACTATCAGCTTCCATTTGCAAACCTGGGCAAGCAATTTAAAAACAGAAAATGTTTTCAGTAACAATAATATTATAATCTGTTTCTATGTTGCTAGTGTGGCTGCTAGAGAATGGTTGTTGTAAAAATCTAAAATGTTTAAGTAACCTAGTTCATGTGTCCACCACATGGTAGTCCCGACCGGTTTGTTACAATACATCCACACACTTTCTCAATGATTACTTTGTAACGTATAGGAAATCAGTAAATTTTCCTCATGATAACATATAAGTTCTATTTAATACAGATCAAGAAATCAATATTAAATCATAGTGAATTTTCAATATTGGTCTCGCTATAATGCGCTAAATTGGTTCAGCCGATTTGGATAGTTTTGAAATAATCGTGGAAGTTCAGGGAAAGTTTATAAGTGATACGAAGTCCACCGGAACATTCATTCATAAATACAAGTACAGATATAAATTTATTCATTGACTTAAGAAATAACTTAACCTACGACCAAATTACAAAATAAACTTTTATCATGGTTGTTATTTTATTATTATGTTGGGTGAAGGTTGCTCTTTATTGATTTGATAAAATAGCTCAATGTCTGTGATGTAATCCAAATAAATATCGTTTAATTTATGTATTACTGTATTATGTTTAGGTCATAGGATCACGGCTACTTCGAAATTCAGAACAACAAGTTATCCTTTTTGGCTATGACTAGTCATTTATTTGGTTTTGTTTGCTGGAGATATTGTAAGTACTTCAATACTTAACAATGTTTTTCTTGAAATAAACAAAGATACGTCGTTAAACTATGTGTAGGTTGCATAATAGTGTTATTAAGTAGAATGAGGCGAGCGCACGATATTCCATACATGCTGGATAATGTTGGTGCTGTCCACACCCACGGCCCATTATATTATGCAGATAACCGGAACTCTGCTCGTGTTCGGTGTTTGGTATTATTGGTCCACTCCTTTCACAGGGTCCTTAAAAATGACATTAGAAATATCCAATTTAAAGTGACTTGAATTAGTAATATTTCTGGACCTCTATTTCTAGTACTTACTATTACTATTTTTAATGGAACTAAGTACATACTCGAAGAAATTGATTCAAATGAGAAGCCCGGATCTACGTCATTTGATCGGGTTATATTAATTCAACGTTAGTCGTGATCTGTGGGTTCCACCATTTGCCAATGAATAAAATTCTCTGATTGAACAAGTATGATAACAAGTTAATTTTGCCATGCATAAATTCTCAATTAAATCTGGAAATAGTATCGTATATTTTGACAAGGCAATCAAATACGATAATATGAGTTCGACCCGTGATAAGAGAAAGCCGACAGGCGACTCGGTCCACAACTCCACATGTATTCTAAATTTATCTCGCCGTTTCCTTTCATATGATAAAGAGTTGTTTACATAATTTGTGTATTAATAGCGGATGAGTTACTCATAAATAGTACGTTATTTAAGCGATATCAAAAGAAAAAGTCTTTGATAGCGATTTTGTGGTCATCGTTAACTTTTTGAGGAATAACCTATTTCCAAGAAAAGTCAGACTAGAAGGGTAAACAACATACTTAAAAGACAAATAAAAATCTTAGCTACAGTAAATATTCTTGCAATATGATGAATTCTATATCTAACTAGCTGTCCCGGTGAACTTCGTGTCACTTTAAAACCTTCCCTGGACTTCTACGAATATATTAAGACTAAAATCAGCCCAATCCGTTCAGCCGTTTTCGAGTTTTAGAATGCTTACACATTTGAAGATACATTTTTATATAATACGAGCTTTTGCCCGCGGCTTCCCTCGCGATAAGAAGTATTATTATATACATACTTTCATCCCCTATTTGAACTCCTAGGGGTGAGAATTTATCAAAATCCTTTCTTAGCGGATGCCTACGTCGTAACATCTACCTGCATGCCAAATTTCAGCCCGATCCGTCCAGTGGTTTAGGCTGTGCGTTGATAGATCACCATGTCAGTCAGTCACCTTTGAGTTTTATACAACATGACTGGTGAGACATTACCGATACTTATGGAGAGTACTCTGTACTCGATTCTCATTATAATTAGAACCTAATTTGATTACATAATCAAATTAGGTTCTTAATTTTTTTCCGAATTTCCCAAAAATAAATGAATCATGGATACTAAGTAAATTACGCGGCTAGGCAAGTAGGCATACTATGCGGCCGGTGCAGAGGTGTGCGCTACCAAAGAAACACCACACAATTACCCCTCCCGCTCGCGGTGTCCATGCGTTGGGCAAATAATTATTTAACTTTAGGCTACATTTACTCAGTGATCAATTGATATTATTTTTTTCCAACTAATATAATAGCCAAATATCACGTCCTCGAGTATTGAACACAGAGTATATTAACACGTCAGCAAATGTTTATAAAGCTGATGCAAATTCAGTAGCACGTGGAAACGTGCCTGGAGTGACCTGATCCGTTATCCGCAGGAAGTGCGTTCTCAGGCGCAATGCTCGGGGATCCTAAACTAATCCTACTTGCGTCAGCATTCATGTTTTTCAACGATATTGTAACGGAACAGTCCGGAGCATTTGATAAGCTTTTGATGGAATTGTATTTTAAAAGCGATTCAGGTTTTTCAAACATTGTTTGGTTCTCATAACGTAAATTCAATTGCAGTACGATTTGTTTGCATGAAATATTTGCTATTTGCTTTCGTATGCTCGTCACATCGTTTTATCGTTATTTACAATTAAAGTCTGTTTGAAGACAGATGAAATCATTATAATGTGTTTCAAGAAATATTATCATTTCCAACAAATAAGTTATAACATTGGTTATAACACTTATCATATTTTATTGATAAATCAAAAGATACATTACGCAAAAATATATATAAACGGGAGTTCCGCAAGGAAATGTAGTCGACCCATTATTATATTGTTGCTTCAATTTTAAAAATTACGTGGTCGAATCCAACTGATATTATTCAATTTCCTGTTTTCTTTCAAGAAATGGGAGGAAAAACAACGTTTGGTCATAAATAGAGAGTTTTAACATTGAGAATTGCTTCTGTGAATTTCGTGCACGTCAGAACAGGTTATCAAAATAATTGCAGATGCATTGCACACCCACAATATACGCACCTGCCATATTAGTTATGTTGCATGAATGGCGAGTCTCCATGGAGGTAACTATAGTATTGCGTATTCTCCACGTGGGCTGCGGTGCGGTGCGCGGTGAGGGGGGGAGGGCACATTCCGGCTGTGACGTCACGCCCACCCAGCATGCCTCGACCGTTCCTTATGCCAGATTACTTGAGCTTATCACGATCGGATACAGATTGTCATTCATTTTCTGAAACACAGTTGTAATTGTGAAATCTGAATTTAATGAAATTACGTTTAAGTGTTATAAAATTATAGCCTTCGATATTGCATAGTACTAGGTTAGAAACAATAATTGCAGCCACCATCCAAGTTACTATATTATGTTGAATGACACTAAAATAATATGGTGATTGGTGCCAAATAGGAACTTAAGTTACCAAGTTGAATGCTATTGCAGTTAATAAGATATAACGTTTCTTAATTTATGAATATTCCGGAATTAGAAAAATGCTTGATAAATTTGAGGTCGTAGCGTCACAGTAATTGTTGGGTCATTCAATAACTCAGCCGAAAAGCTAAACTCACTAAATTGGGGACCTACGACCTTGCACATATTTCTCAACTATGACAAAATTGATATACAGTCTACGCTGTATCAATATCAATTTTGTCATATTTGCCAAATTGGTTTTTTATTATGATCAAGCATGAGGTTCGGACACGTTTCATATCCGGCCGCCAGTCGCTACATCTCTTCATCTGCGGACTTTTCTACATAAATTCTCACTTAGTTTTTAATTACTGAGATTATAGCGCAAGATCCAAGTTAAGAATCTCGAGAATTAAAATATAATTATTAATTTGTTTTAATTATTTTTGATCTGAGTATGAACTATGAGAGCTATCGAACTTTGTTCAAAGTTTAAAGACAGAAAAAGTAAATAACATAAAATTATTTTTCAGAAACGAAACATAAATAGATTGTTAATTTGTTACTTAATATGCTTTAGAAAATTTGGACTTTTTTAGTTAATAAAATTCATGCAAAAACCTTAAATGATGCTGAAAAACTAATTTAATATAATATTAAGTATGTAATTCTAAATCCTCTCAATTAAAGTATAAGTTTAAAATTTTAATACAAAAAATATTGTTTGTAAATTGACCAAACAATTTAAGCTAGTCAACTTCTAACGAAAGCTTAGAGAATTTATTGCTAGTTATTTATGATGCTAGTTTATTTTCCGTGGTATTTAAATAAAATTTGAGTGGATAGTAATTGATGGCAGGTATGTAATAAGGCAGACGTGTTATTAAAGTTGATGTAAGTTGAGTTGAGTCGGTTCGTGAATGCTCCCTTTTAGTTTTGAGTTGAATCACCATGGCGCCATGGAGCTCGACCACAGAGTAACTTAGATCAGAAGACAAGAAACTGGAAAATGTTGTATGACATGCTGCTCTAAAAGAGAATGATGGCACATAATCTTATAATTTATTGCTACAATAGGATTTACCATTACAAGTTGGCAAATGGTGCAAAAATTGGGTTCATTCATATTTGCAACATATTTTGCTAACTTGTAATGATAAATCCTAATTCCTATTGTACCAATAAATTCTGAGGTTCAGTGATATTAAGATGTAAAAAGCTTTGAACTATTCACAAATTCAGCGTTCCTTATTAGCTCATACTACTAATATATTATTATATTCTGTGGCTCAGGCGCTATAGCCATAAACACGTTGCAAATTGCAATTTAAAAACACCTGCCGAAGAAAATACTGTAAAGTTTTGTAAACCGTTAGGCAAAATGAATAGCTTCTTTTTTCTCTCTTCAAATCATAGTAACACCTAATTATTTATACCTACTTTCTAAGCATTTCAAGTTTCAACTACTCTATCTGCACGACATGACAGTAGATCGACGGGTTCAATAGTATACCGTACGTGATCAGTGATCTTACCTTCTGATTAAACTTATTCTGTGTGCCGGCACTACTCGACAGCGCCCCCAGCGCTTTCCACTCTTTCATTAATCACAATCGCTACACAAATTATTTTAACGTTTAAAATATCCGATACTTTACATAAATGAAGAACCGCTAGTTCTGATCTTTACACGAGATTACAGCTACTGTTTAATGTTCATCCTTGGTCATTTACATCGGTAATGTTATATCTGTACTATTATTTTTAATGTCAAGGACAGAATGCATAATGTATATTTGTCCAAGAAAAATATCAACATGCTTTGCGAATTGCTTATGATCTTAATTTTTGAGTCGTCTTTTTTCATTTATTTAGATGTTATCATCGTTTTCATTCGCTTGTTTCGACAGCGAAATTAGAAGTTAACGCGTTATTTCATGGCGTTTGCGACACGCAATGTCCAATCCCATACATTTTTGATATCTGACTTCATTGTCGATACAAGCTATGCAATCTGACAAAATACTCTGAATTATTTGCATTAATGTAAAGTATGTACTTACATGTCATCTATATTTTACAGGGTAATATAGAGGGCGGGCGGACGTCGCTGTGGATCCGCGCGTGGCTCCAGGAGCAGCTGTTCGTATTGGGCTGTTTCCTACAGGGAGACGCCGGCAAAGTCCTCTTCGTCGCCATCCTAGTACTATCCACGTTCTGCGTCGGTCTCAAATCCGCACAAATACACACCAGAGTCGACCAACTTTGGGTTCAAGGTACGCATATTCATTATCATACGATGAAGGCCTTTGCCTATTAGTGGGACAGGATAGGCTATTAATATGTACAGGTTGTAATAAAAGTAAGTGATGATACTTGTGTACTGTGTATAATATTATGTCCCTTATATAGAGTTCACTGTGGAAGCAGCAGCAGGCACTAAAATATTTACTTTAGACTTCCACGTTTCACTAAGTTTTATTACACCCTGTATATTATCAAGGAACATCAGCTGATACGTCGTATAAAGGAATTGGCTCCAACGATGAATACAAAAGTAGACGATGTCTGATCCGAGCCGCTTCCGTCTTTCGATGCGTGCCCAGCATGCAACGAGACAACACAAGGCACCGCTCGCTAAACCTCTTTTACGACAAACACGGCAAATTGAAATTCTTCAATCGCTTTTTATAATGCCTCCCTACGTCCGGTTGGTGAGAGTTATTGTATATCAAATGAGCTATTATAGCACCGAAGTAAATGTATAATTGTCGCCAGGAGCTATTTAATAGCTGGAACGTGTTGTCACAGACGGGCGTGCCTCAGGATAAATGCAACCATTTGCATTACAAATTAATGCTAATATACAAATAAATAATAATCGGTGACCGATTCTGTATACTAATAGTAATTATTACTGCACGAAGGAATACTTATGCCCGGTTCCTATATCTAACGAATCGTCATTGTACATCAGCTACCAAACGTTTTTCACTTACGGATAACGAACCGTTAAAGGCGTTTCACAAACTTATTTTAGCTTCTACCTGCTACGAACAGTCGTTAGTAACGCGCCAACCGAAGCCCTCCCGACGGTAATACTGCGTTTTGATATTAAAAAAATACACATTTCAAATTTATGGTAACCGACGTTTATTAACGGCTCGATCACTCAATAATCACTTAAATCATCCGCGTTTTATTTAATTTGGTTTGTTACGATGAATAAAAAAAACATTTTAGTATAAAATGGAGTTTTACCAAGCTTTACCCATTGTTGCCGAAGATAGCAAAACGCAAAATTATTTTTTTGTACGACTCATTTGACAAATTGACAATACTCTGTGATCATTGATCTGACATCAGACATGTGTTGTGCAAATGTGTACTTGTGCAAGCTGCTTTTTTGTGATTTCTCTATTCATTTATAAATTTTAACGTTACGCGTTGATCGCACAGAGTACTTCAAATTTATATGAAAGCGTGGATTAATCAACGGATTTCAAACATAAACTGTGTAACACAGAATTAAATTAAAACGTTTAAAGAACAATGGATATTACTCCGGTAAGTTTTGTGATCCGTTTGTAAACGTCTTGAGAATTATTTTAACTAGCATTCGTGTAAATTTACTTGTCTTCGTTTACAGAAACACAAGAAGGCTATGAGCAAAGACGAGGCTTCGTTATTAATTGATTTGATACAGAGCAATCCAATACTGACAAGCAAGGAGACGAATGCTGCAACTAACAAAACAAAGGAGGATACGTGGAATGCTCTGGTATCTTCATTTAATGCGAAGAGTGGTTCTATTCCCAGAACAAAGGAACAACTAAAATTAAAGTGGGACAATTTAAAAAAAGCGGCTCGTAAGAGAACACAACAAATAAGAATGAATAATCTAAAGGTGAGTTAACAATAATAATAGGTTTCCTTAAAAATGTGTTATTGTAAAATTGTAGGTTGATTGACTGAAACTGTATAATTTTTTTCTAGACTGGTGGTGGCAAACCTGTATACATCCCCATTGATGAAACTTTGGATAGAGTTTCCAGTCTGTTGGGATCTACGGGCACAGGTTATGAGGTCCCATTTGGAGGTGATGGTGTTGGCAGCATCTCTCTGGTACTAGATGACACCACTGAATTAAATTTTGGTGGTTGCTCCGATGCAGGTGTTGATGATGCCAGACCAAACTATGTTCCAGACGATGTGGAAATTTTAAAGGAAACATCAATCAATGGTATTAATTGCTATATTTTTAAATTTCTAACCTTATTCACACAGACTGGTAGTACGTATATGTATAATATATACAGTATAATCACATGAATTTTTAGAAATAAAAACAAATTTTCGATTTTCTTTACTATCATGTTGTGTCAGTGTGTGCCTTACTATTAATGGTTTTAAGTAATGTATTTTTAAAGACATGCTATCATAATGATTGGTTTTATATTTTTAATTTTCAGGAACCCCTAACAGAAAACGAAAATTAAGTGATAGTGCAATGTCTTCACCCAACGCAGATAGTTCAAAATATTTCTTTGGGAAGCCTATACCAAAAACATTAAAAATTACAAAGAAAGGTATAGAGTGGTTACCTTAACTTGCACGGTGCACCTTACAATCCATATTATATTTATTTAATTTTCATGCATGTTTCAGGTAAAAATAAGGAAAATAGTGGAGCTACTGAAAGGAACTTAGCAATAGCAAGATTTTATGAAAAAAAAACAGAAAAATTGGAATTAGAAATAAAGATTTTAAAATTAGAATTAGAAATGAAAGATAAACTGAGTAGAAATTGTGAAGATAGTGGTTTAAATAGTGATGAATAAAACATTTATTTAGGAATTATGGTTTTTAATTAATAAAAATCCTTATACAGTGCTTAAATTTATACATTAATTATTATTACAAACTCAAAACCCAGGCAGTGATCACATAGCTCAGGAAAAGGCAGCTACACCAAGCTGAAATAAAAAAAATAGTATTAATACTAGGCACCTAAACTAGGCATCATATATTATGTATGTTTGTTTTTTCGGAATAAATGTGTTTATATTTTTTAAAACAATACGCCTTTGCTCTTGTGCCAGCGATCGAGCAAGCTCAGCCAAAAGATGCCTATTTACTCATACTTATTATTATTAATGATACATATCAATTATTATCAATATTTAACTTACTTGTCAAAGAAATCTGATATCAATGTTGCTCTTTCTATGTGATTTTCATCATCTGCGTGGGAAACCACGTGTATTGCTTCTGCAATAGGGATTTCGACTTCTGGTGGCATATCATCCAGGTTATTTTGTATACAAATATTATGTAACACAGCTGTAGCTATGATGACTGCATTGGCTCGTAATAAACTTAAACGCATTGTCAGAGCTACAACTGGGAACCTCCTCTTCCAAACACCGAAACATCTGAAACAAAATTATTATTTTAAATTCAATTTTACCAAATTAGATTGTTAGATATATGTATATTATACATTGTTAGATTGAAATAAAAACATACCTTTCAATACAGTTTCTGGTTCGAATATGGGAATCATTGTAAAGCTGTTCACCTCTTGTTCGTGGGTTGGAAATTGGTGTTAATAAATATGGTCTCAAGGGGTATGCACTGTCTCCAAGTAGCCATTTGTTGCTATAAAGTCCACTTTCACATTGAGCTGAAAAATAAAAATTGTAGGTAATGTTGGTACTGAATATTAATAGAGTTGTATAGGTACTTCAAATAATCATACATATTTCTACATTCCTAGATTCTCCTACATTCCTACATTCCTAGGCAGTTGACGGACCTATGTCAATTCAATGTTTGCTGTGATCGATTGGATGGGTTTGACTTGTAATCAACTTCTCTGATAGTACAATTATTCATATATTGTTTTTCACAAGTATTCAACTCTTACCTCGTAATTCTGAATTATTAAATATAGTGGCATCGTGGGCTGACCCTGGCCAACGAGCCACTACATTCATCAACAATAACTTTGCATTACAAACCGCTTGTACATTTATGGAAAAGTAGCCTTTCCGATTTCTGAATTCTTCTCCTATCTGTGAACCTGTGTAGAGTTAAAAAGTTATTTATTTGAATAAAATAGAAATTGATAAGTAACTCTAATTAAAACTAAACACTGCCTAAAACCAAAAAATATAACTTACATGGTGATTGAATTCTAATGTGTGTGCCATCAATTGCTCCAAGAACTCTAGGAAATCTAGCAATGCAAAAGAAATCTTCCTCGGTATTGTTGTGCATGTAAATGTACTTGCTATAAAGCTGTGCTATGGCATAACTAACATCACGCACTATACGGCAAGCCGATGCTTTTGACACCCCAACAAAGTCAGCCACCGACAACAGCATTGTTCCCAATGCATAAAATCTTAATGTCAATAATAATTGGTGCATGGGATGTATACCATGGTTCCTGTAAAAGTTTATGATTATTGTACTAGCAGCTAGTAACTAGCTAGTCGAATATCATCGTAAGTAGGTTCCTTTCCAGGCACCAAAAGTAAAATCATTTTTATCATTGTACTTTTTAAGCAACAAATTAAAACAGTCACTACATACATACCTGGTTCCCTTCACTTTTAAGTAAGGGTATATTTCAGCAAGTAACCTTTCAACGCACGATTTATCTAGTCGAAATCTAAGCTGAAAATCTGAGTGATCCAGGGTATTGAAATGGTCGACTCTCGTTTTGTACGTCCTATGATTGTTACTACTATCTTCGTCGGAATCAGAGCCATTCCAGTCTGTTAACATTTCTAGATCACTTAGATCAGTCTGATCACTGTCTGAATGCGACATAATGAGTATTTCTCAGTATTTATCACAGTATTAAATAGCACAACAACCGACAACGTTCAACCGTCTGATTTCGGGCGGTATCTACACAACAAACGCCTAGTAACTTTGACATCTGTTTGACGTAATAAAATAATTTATAGAAACGCCACATGCTTTCATGCCCATACAATAACCTAACGGTCCGTTATTTAGGCCCTCCCTACCGCCTACCATCCGCAGGTACCAAGCATACGGTAACTTTGCTTACGAAACGTTTTTTATAGAAACACTTTCGGCTTACGCCTCGTCCTCAAATCTACCATCCGTAAGCAAAACGATTCGTTTTGTGAATATTGGAACCGGGCATTAATAGAATTTCAGAACTATTATGGGTTAGCAATTAGCATAAAGTATCTTCTGGTCTCTGAATTAAGGTGTCTGTTGTTTTCTTAGTTTTTGATCGATTTGGAAAAATTCCTCATTCACTTTAAATGATTCTTGTCAATAAGCTTAGATTTTTATTATCATAATTATTTTTTATTATTAGTTCCTTCTTCGTATGCTTATTAATCTGGCTTTATTCTTGCTTGTTCGGATACGGATACGGATGAATACAGATCAATACACAATCACCTTTTCAACCAGTCCAAACAATTAATACAAAACCAAAACGTAATTCAAGAATACGATTAAATTTCTTTCATTGATTAAAGAATTACGTTTTGGTTTTGTTGCTAACTGTAATACCAACAGATATCGGTAATATATCGCTTTGCCTTATCTCCTGACTTCGTACCACACGTAAATAATATACCAGACTCCAGAGTAATAGATCTTACGCGGTATTTTGGTATCGGTCGCGAAATGTCAGTTTTATTGTACCTTTCTAACATTTTATTAGCAATTTATTGCGAGGCCTGCGTTGTTTATTGGGAGCATTGGGTGGTCGGCTGTCAAATCGTAAAGTTCCCCTCCATAAATAGTTTCGATACTTACCCGGCTACGGATTTAGTTACTCAGCTCGCTGATATAATGAATATTCAAAAACTTTTCTCGTCAAAGGCACAGAATACATATTAGTACAATCAAAGGACCGTGTTAGATTAAATATAGGTCTCGTAAATGCCTTCTTTGAGAATTTCGAACGTGTCAAGGAAGGAAACAATCGATCCATTCTCTTAGTTCCCACAAAAATAGGGAAGGAAGTGCTTCTTATGCGGGCGGTTTGATTTCAATTGAACGTGTCTGGAGAGAATTTCCTCGTAGGTCTGATTTTATTAACAGCTCAGTCAGCAGATTTCAGTAACGCTTACTAGTATTAAATTTGAGTTGTCTTTCTCTTAAAAAGCGGCACGGCCGTACTATCCTTTTCTCGAAGCAATTCAGGCTCTTTTTGACCCCCCTATAACTTCGTTGTAGATAAAACAACAAGCCTGAATTTTCAGTTGCTAAGTAAGCATTGTATAAACACGGTATATTTTAAATTTCACTCAATTTGAACCAGTAGTTTTAAAAAAGTAACTTATAATATTTATTAACATATTTTGTTGAATCAAGAACTGTTATAGTTCCTAAAGTATTATTATGAGTAACCACGAAATTTTCTAATACAGCTGGCCCCGAGAATATGTCATTCCCATAAAATATTTTGTTTTCCGTTCGTTTCATTCAATAATATATTTTATTCACAAGTAGGTAGAGAATAGCAGGATTAAAAACGTTGTGCTAATTTGCAAAAACCGCAGCTGCTGTAAGAGGAAATGGGCGAACATAATAACACAGGTGGTTATTCTGAGATTATACTTTTTGTTGACTTAAAAAACTTTATTGTTATATGATTGCTACTAACAAAATGTACACAAAAAATAACGATACAAAAATATAACACATTACACAACTCTTTATAATAAATCATCAGTATAAAGTAAATAATAATCAGCATTATGAAGTTGTAGAGAAGAGGATTCAGAGAATCAGCAAGTGACAACTTAGTATTATTTTTTTACGATACGATTATCACGATTAGTTATTCAATCCAGTTATTTAAATCACGGCTGCGTTGTTATTCCATTTACATATGGTAAATATTTAAGCTAGTTATGAGCCTCCAGCTACTGTTCAAATGACTGACGCCCGGCCTCTACAAAAAGTTTCCGTAACAAAGGCGATCGCTAAACAATGCGTACGTCCAAAGTCACCTAACAACTTAATTAGGTGGCCCACGGTGCTCGTAAATATCCCCACGTGAAATTACAGCCAATAAAACAAAAAAACTATAACACATTTATCGGCTCACAAAAAATGGGGTATTTGATTGTCCGTCGTCTTTTGTACGACGGCGTCGTGCTGCGCCCGCGCCGCCCGCCGACCTCCCCCGGCCGACTTTATTACTTGAGCTCTCACCAAATTGAGATGTCTTCCCGCTTTAAATGCTTTTGAAACGACTCACAGTCTCTCGTAAGCTGGCCGACGAACGGCGTATAAAATTTCTGTAACTTTATTCAAATCCAAGATTAGTGTTCGGAAATACTTAAATTCATATTAATTGCAAATAAATTATGGGTACTCGTCTCGGGTTTTTGCTAATCTTCAGATTAACATGAGAACATACCTAATTTTTCATGTTATCGAGGAGACCGACATGATAAATGACATTGTTGTTTATGAACGGTTTAGGTACAGGTTAAGGTACAGGTAGTAAAGGAATTGAAATTCTTAATGTGCGTGATACATAAATGTAATTATCACAGACCATCATGTAAAAGACATAAATGTTCATACATAATACTTGAGATAACTGATAAATGATAAGTTGATAACAGAATAAAGACCGACCGATTCTTCATCGGTGACAAGAGAGTAGGAAAAATTTTTGCTTAAAGCTCCATTTAAGTAATACCACTATCTGGGATTGCTTAATTTAAAACAGGGACGTGTAGATCCCTTCTATGAAGTAGGTACTGAACCCCACCCACATTCCGGGAACTGGCACTGAATATATATTAGTGAACTGGTGAGATAATATTATAACAGAGCTTACGTTCCGACTTACCCCGGCATTCACAACTTGCCGCAATCCAACACAATATATTTTTGCAACGAGTTCATGTAAACGGGCATCCTATTTGAATATCAATTTCATATTTATGCAAAGGCTCGGCGGGATTAAATCTATATATTGCGAGTTCTTTCGCTAAGTAACTCGAGTCCTAGATTAATAACGCCGTCGGTCTCGTCTCGTTTGTGCGAGCCGCCAGCTGCTAAGGACACGGATTGTTTATTCCGCCATCCATCTGTTATCTACGCGGGCTAATTTGCATAGAGGGCTCGGGTGGAGGGACGGAGGGCCGGACCACACGGACACAGCGCCGCGCACGCGGGTGGCCACAACCACATGCGCGCCGCGCACGTAGCCCCCCCTCCGCCCGCGCGCCGCACCCCTCACCCCCGCGCGCGCCCGCGACGTCATTCATTGCGATCGTCCGCGCCGATCGCCCGCTACCGCATCGAGTAGAAATGTTGTCATTATCGACGACGCGTACGCATTTAGAATGCAATAAAAGCCCTGACATTCGTGTGGTTACCGACGTGCAATAAAGATGTAGATTGTATAATACAATGAGACTTTGAAAAAACAAAACCTTAAAATGAATTCGACGGTTTTGCTCATTTCTGATTTGTGCACGTTTTACGAGGATCAAATTGGAAATTATTGTAAACTAGATGACCCGTGAACTTCATATCACTTTAATCCTAAATTGTTTTAATTTTCATCACATAAACCTTCCCAGGACTTCCACGAATAGACTAAAATCAGTCAAATCGGTTTAGCCTTTCTCGAGTTATAGCGAGACTAACAAAATTAAAAAATATTTTTTACTTATACACCTATAGATTACGTTCGAGGTAACAGTAACAGAAACTACCCCAAAACTTCCAAAACATCTAATTTAGGTTAACCTACACAAAGTGTACGTTATTTATTTACTTACTCCAATAAACAATAATATCGAATCCTGTACTACAGTTTAGGCCGCTTAGGAATACGTTAGAATCGTAAATCGCACCCACGTCTTTGGTAGGTGTTAAAATAGACGCCTTGTGCGGGCGCAACGTCCTCCACTCGCCTGTAATAATCCTTGATATCCGGAATAACTTAAGTCTCTTTATGGATATACATATTCATATTTTATTATTCCTTAAAAGCATGCATCACAGTCTTAAATCTTAGAAACTAAAGAATCAAATAAAAGCTTTTAAAATCAAAATCAAATGTCACATGTTTGCAGGTTATCAAAAAAATTAAGCAGAGATACCGAATTGCAACAAAAACACTTTAATTTATTTCACTCGGTTTAACATGAAGAAAAAAATCTTGACAACTCAATCACGTTTTTGTTAAAGACGTTTTTAGCGCGTTTAGCTCATTTGCATACAGAACGTTCCGCGAATCATTAGCGAATCACTCCTTACTCCAGTGTAGTGAACCCACTATTACACTGACAAGAGTTTTTCTAGATGTTTACAATATACATCTATCGGTTAAACTGTTATAGAATTTGTAGAAGTAAACGAGAATTTAGGAGGAACTGTTAATGAACTAATTAAAACACCTTTGGAATGATAAGCATCGAGTCGCGCAAACATTTCATGTTGCTCGATTTTTTCGACACCTCCCGAAGCTAATTCTCGCAAAAAATAAAAGGCGGCCGATAAATCTACGGCCCGGTGTTAATTGGAACGAATCTTTGCGACATCCCGTGACGCGCCGGATGCAGGGACGTCGCCACTTTAAAAATCCATTATGGTTATCATTATGGATAACGTAATATTCCCTTTGATGTCTTCTTTAAAGGTTCGATAAACTCGAAAGGGAAAAGTAGAAGGGACCAGACAAGATGAAATACTTTAGAAAGTAAAACATTGAATCTAATTGAACGAGTACTCGAAAAAATCGCATCAAGTAGTACTAAATACAAAAAAATATGATTTTCTATTTCCGTTAATTGGAAATGACACAACAAACGTGGTATTTCACATGCAGACGAACTCGTGTTTAATTACTCTCACGACAAGTTCATTAGAACATGTCAGCGGGCCGATATTTTCTTTCAAAGTGCTCCGAACCCTCCCGCTTCATGACGCCGCCGCTGACACTTATTAATGCCTCCACAAAAAGTTTCGTGGGTGTCGTTAATATCCACCCCTCTTCACGACAAATATGTTGACACTCTTAATAAGCTGCCGTAGTTTCAGCTAAAATTAGAGAACCCCTTTTTATGCTCAGTAGATTAATTTCCTGGAAATCACTCCGTCGAGAACATGGAGATGGTTTCACTTCTGGAAATCTTCTAATTATTCAAAAGTAATCCTATTACTTACATAGGATTGCCTAAAATCTAGTAATTTATAGCAAGAAATATTAGAGTAAACAGTAATAGCAAAAATTACATAAACATTAGATTTTACATAAAATGATATGTATTATTGTGTTTGTACATTTTTATAATGTTTGTTGTTTCTTGTTACAGAGGGTGGTAGACTAGAAGCAGAACTAAAATACACTGCCCAAGCCCTAGGCGAAGCGGATTCCGCAACTCATCAGCTCATTATACAAACTGCCAAAGATCCAGACGTGTCATTGTTACACCCAACAGCTTTGCTAGAGCACCTCAAGGTCAGTTGCGAATCTGTAAATAAATGGTCATCTAAAACCAGAAAATACATTCCATAATATTATGTATGTGCATTGTGCAACCTTACCAACTTGTTCCCGAACATCTGCCTCACATTTTTTGGGGTTCAGTTACAAGTGGTCACTTTTTGCTTTTCGTTCAAACGACGATCAATCAATGCA
The DNA here is from genome assembly GCA_905404155.3 of Plebejus argus. Classification (NCBI taxonomy): domain Eukaryota; kingdom Metazoa; phylum Arthropoda; class Insecta; order Lepidoptera; family Lycaenidae; genus Plebejus; species Plebejus argus. The sequence goes on along the minus strand of FR989935.1, from coordinate 4,303,195 downwards.
AATGTTATATTGTGTGCTTTAAAATTGTTTTCTTTTGAGGGTTCATTTATTTTCGTTTCTTACGATTATTTTGTTTCTCTGCAGGTAGTACACGCTGCCACTCGGGTGACGGTTCATATGTACGAGATCGAGTGGCGGCTGAAGGATCTCTGCTACAGCCCAAGCGTCCCCGATCTAGAAGGCTATCACCATATCGAATCCATTATCGATAATGTGATACCCTGCGCCATCATCACGCCGCTCGATTGCTTCTGGGAAGGCTCTAAGTTGCTCGGCCCTGATTACCCTATTTTTGTACCGTAAGTCCACTTTTTGCGAACTTTCTACATTTTTTATTCTTTGATATTCTTTTATAGCAAAGTGAAAGTTATAGTTCATTATCTAAGTTCATCAATGTCCTATATTATCAAACAAATCCAAACAATAATTGTCGATTCAACAACAGAGTTATTTGTAAAATTAATATTCAAGATATTAACAACAAAATTGAATTTCCAGTCACCTGCAACACAAGCTACAATGGACGAATTTAAATCCACTAGAAGTGTTAGAAGAAGCGAAGAAGTTGAAGTTTCAGTTCCCGCTGGGTACCATGGAGGCGTACATGAAGCGAGCTGGTATCACCTCCGCTTACATGAAGAAGCCGTGCCTCGACCCCACCGACCCCCACTGTCCCGCCACGGCGCCCAACAAGAAGTCTGCTCATGTAAATATCTCTCCAAATTTTTTGAATTCCAATATCCTTCACTGAGCAAACACTGACGCTTATGTTCAGGAATGTCGCTTTTTAGGAAACATGCCAAAGCAACGAATAGGGACAAGTGATTTGAGTAATAAAGATCGTGACTAATGGTTTAACTGATAAATGAGATAAACGAAAGGAATGTGTACCTAATAAATATGACACGACTTGCAATTGCATTTTCGCTTTTGAGCACGATACTAAACAAGATCATAATTTGAAACTCGATTACTTACACTGTATTATAAACAGAAAATATACCTTAATGAAGATCTCAAATACTTTCCATGACAATGAAATATTTTTGGTCGCGGCTTGAAAGCGACCGCCGCCAGGCAGATGTTACGGCTACCTGCTCCGGCCCCCAGCGTTTAAAAATAAGAGAAAAAAAACGTAATATCTTATTTCTATAAATTTTATGGCTCCCCCGTAGAAAGCAAATATAGCACCTAAGTTTTTGTAATGATTCTAGTTAAGATTTACAATACTCGATTTGAGAAAATAGTTAAGACGTAGGGTGCGTTTTTGTGCATTTGAGTAAGACGTTACCACCCACATGCGGCCAGCGCGGACCGGCGCATTGTCCCCGCGCCCGCGCAGTCGGACCTCTCTATTATACGGGCGCATTGTGTCCGCCTCAATGGGTCTCGTTTGCCGGTACTATTCGTCACAATGACACTATTATATCAAAAATGTTCCTCCAAACAAATATTTCTGAGTAATTCGTAAATCCTAGCTTCCTTTATGCACCGAATTCCACTTCAGAGAACTTTTCTAAGACCGAGCCGGCCGAGTCGTAAATAAAAATCGTCGCAAGGAAATTTGATCCCCATCATGTTAACCCATTAAAATCATAAAATTGATACTCATGAACACCTTCATTATAAACATTCCTCCGATAAGAATTACAACCAATTAACTAGAGAATGGAAACATCAACATTTTTACTACCGATGCGTCGAGCGAGGTTTCTTTAACATAGCTAATGCGATGTCTCAATTCGTAGGTCCCAGATGTGGCGGCGGAGCTGTCTCACGGGTGTTACGGTTTCGCGGCGGCGTACATGCACTGGCCCGAGCAGTTAATCGTCGGAGGTGCAACCAGAAATACAACGTCAGCCCTGCGCAGCGCGCGCGCCTTGCAAACGGTTGTACAGCTGATGGGCGAGAGAGAGATGTACGAATACTGGGCTGACCATTATAAAGTACACCAAATAGGATGGAACCAAGAGAAGGCGGCGACGGTTCTGGACGCCTGGCAGAGAAAGTTCGCTGCGGTAAATATTGCACCAATTAAAACTTATTTATTGCATCATTAATTTTTATCCCAATGCAGTTGTAATTATTTCGTTTTCTCTTTCGTAAACAAACGATCCCATAAAGTCTTATTACGCCTATATCTCGAAGAGTTTATTGCTATGGTACCGTAACACGAGATACTGGTATTTCGAATATGTATCACGTAGCTATTATGTGTGGGAGGTTAGTTCGTAGTATTGAACCCAGAAGGACACGCCAAATAGAACCGGTCTTTCTTCCGTCTCAAGTTTCGTAAAACCTATTTTTCTTAAACTCTGACTAGATAAGTGTTATTGCTACATTTTGAACTGTTGAACTCATAATGTTATTAAAATTAACTTTTGTTTCTATTTTTATTTCCTTCATATTTTGTTGCAATACATTGGCTTAAAGATTATGCTTTCACAGTAATAATACACACTTTTCCATGTTTTTTTTCCACATTTATCTATAATATCATATATTAAAGATTATGACTACTCACAAAAATAATTAAATAATAGTTAACTTTTATATTTACAGGAAGTACGAAAACAGACTACATCAGGCTCGGTGTCACAAGCCTACAGTTTTTACCCATTCTCAACATCTACCCTCAATGATATTTTGGGAAAGTTCTCTGAAGTGTCCCTCAAGAACATTATCCTCGGTTACATGTTGATGGTAGGTTTCTTTAAGTCTAAGTTAGATCAATTTTCAAATTTAATTCTTTACTCATTTTATTTTTTCATAATTTGTGATTTTATGTACCTAATTTGCACCATTTTTATTTGTTTCATTTATTTTCTTTCAGTTAATTTATGTTGCAATCACTTTAATCCAATGGAAGGACCCCATTCGTTCACAAGCTGGGGTCGGTATAGCCGGAGTTCTGCTACTTTCAATCACTATTGCAGCTGGATTAGGATTTTGTGCTTTATTAGGTTTGTTTATTTGATTTCACACTTTATTTTTATCGTTCATACTTCTGTTGAGTTTCAAAATATTTTAGGATTTATGTTTTTTTAATGTTTAGTGTGATCGTACGAGTATGTAATTTTTTTAATTTTTAATGATCTACATTGTTTAAACCACTTTTTGTGACACATTTTTTTCATTCTAGGTATACCATTTAATGCATCAAGTACACAAATAGTACCATTCCTAGCCCTTGGTTTGGGAGTACAAGATATGTTCCTATTAACCCATACGTACGTGGAGCAATCGGGAGATGTACCAAGAGAAGAAAGAACGGGCTTGGTACTGAAGAAAAGTGGATTGAGCGTTCTTTTGGCGTCGTTATGCAATGTCATGGCTTTCCTCTCAGCAGCTCTGTTACCTATTCCAGCATTTCGTGTTTTCTGTCTCCAGGTAGGTTTATATATTTATTTTTATAATAAAATACAATCCTAGTAATTAAATATGTGATTACAGTCTTTGGATAACTGAGTTGAACAAAATGTTTTTTTTGTAGGCTGCCATTTTGTTATTGTTCAACCTTGGCTCCATGTTGCTGGTGTTTCCGGCTATGATATCACTGGACCTCAGACGTAGATCTGCCGCAAGAGCTGATCTATTATGTTGCTTGATGCCCGAAAGCCCACTTCCAAAGAAAAGATTACCAGAGCGATCACGGGCTAGATCAGGAAAGAATGAAAAGGTAACTAGAAATTTTGTTTTCATGCCTGTGGTACTATAGTTTATTAACGTTTCAATGATATACCAATTTATCGGTGGGAAAGTGACTGACTGAAGCCAATTTACATTTCAGAATAGAGTTGATACGACACGACAACCGCTTGACCCCGATGTGAATGTCGAAGAACCGAAATCTTGTTGCCTGAGTCTGTCAATTACCAAATGGGCCAATGATCACTATGCACCATTTATAATGAGACCAGCAGTTAAAGTGAGTTAAATCGTTTTTGTTGTAAAAATTGTAACCATATTATAGTAAAAAATGTCTCTATGTTTTTTCGTACCTAGATTTTAATATTAACCTAACAAATCTCAATTATTTCCAGGTTATGTCCATGTTGGCACTGATCGCAGTTATCTTAGCTAGCTTATGGGGTGCAACCAAAGTCAAGGATGGACTGGATCTAACAGATATTGTTCCGGAAAATACTGATGAACACGAATTTCTGTCGCGCCAAGAAAAGTATTTTGGATTCTATAATATGTACGCAGTGACTCAGGGTGATTTCGAATATCCGACGAATCAGAAACTTTTATACGAGTACCACGATCAGTTTGTCAGAATACCGAATATTATTAAGAACGATAACGGCGGTTTGACGAAATTTTGGCTCAGCCTCTTCCGTGACTGGTTGCTAGATTTACAAGCAGCGTTCGACAGGGAAGTCGCTAGTGGGTGTATAACACAGGAGTATTGGTGTAAAAACGCAAGCGATGAGGGAATCCTAGCATACAAGCTTATGGTCCAAACGGGTCACGTAGACAATCCGATCGACAAGTCTTTAATCAACGCCGGGCACAGATTGGTCGATTCTGATGGTATAATAAATCCCAAAGCCTTCTACAACTATTTATCCGCTTGGGCTACTAACGATGCATTAGCGTACGGAGCGTCACAGGGCAATTTGAAGCCGCAGCCTCAGAGATGGATTCATTCGCCAGAAGACGTGCACTTGGAAATTAAGAAATCGTCGCCTCTAATTTATACACAGCTTCCATTTTATTTGTCGGGCTTGAGCGATACGGATAGCATCAAGACGCTGATAATGTCTGTACGAGAGTTGTGTCTAAAGTACGAAGCTAAAGGTCTACCGAATTTCCCGTCTGGAATCCCGTTCCTATTTTGGGAGCAGTATTTGTACTTGAGGACATCATTGTTGATGGCGCTTGGGTGTGCTCTTGCTGCGATATTCATTGTAAGTATCTATCTGCATCATAATTCTCTTTCTTGTACTATTATCGTTACCAAGGTTTAAAGTACAGGCGTATTGGTGTCCACCTTTGTCGCGAGAGCTGAGTCCCCGCTGTACCGAGCACTAAACTTGCTCAACGCCCTTCTGTTGGCCAATCCTGAATGTGACGTGTTTGTTGATAAGTGGATGGATGTTAAGAGAGCATGTGTTAGATTTTGTGAAAATAAGTACGAAAGGGTTTCTTCTATTACCAATTAATTTCTGTATGTATTGTAACAATATCATAATAAATTTTAAGTTTTAATTTTAAGTCAAGATTGTAGTTAATTAATAATTATTGTAATTGGGGTAACCCGTTGTAATTAACTTTAATAAATAAATAAATAAAGTAAACTAACACAATAATTTTGTTTCTTTACTTTACAGGCCGTAATGGTAGTGTTACTAAACGCGTGGGCGGCATTACTGGTGACGCTAGCACTGGCGACGCTAGTGCTGCAACTCCTGGGCGCGATGGCTCTCTTCGGCATAAAGCTCTCGGCGATGCCTGCTGTACTACTCGTGTTGGCAGTCGGACGGGGCGTCCATTTTACTCTGCATCTTTGTTTGGTAAGTTTAGTTGGGAACGCATTTATTTTACATCTCAAAGAGAGCCCTATCTTCGATTTTAAGAATTTTGTACTTTTTGACGTATCTGCTTACTTACAAAAACTTTAATAAATGGTTATTATTTTAGGCGTTCGTAACAGCGGTTGGTTGCGCACGGAGACGCGCGTGCGTTGCTCTGCGTGCTGTCGCAGCACCGGTGCTACAAGGAGCCATAGCTGGTGCCCTCGCCGCCGCCATGTTGGCTGCTAGCGACTTCGGTTTCGTGGCGAGACTGTTCCGAGAACTGTTGCTGGCACTAGTAGTGATGGGTCTCATCGACGGGCTACTCTTCTTCCCCATACTCCTATCCATATTAGGCCCAGCTGCTGAGGTTAGTACATATTTTTTATTTCCTATTAAAGTTCAGTAAAATTCTGGATCACAGATACATAGATTCAATGATGTCTCGCTCAGTTGACTTGTCAATTATATTACAAACTTTGATCTTGATATTTTTTTTAACAAAACACTTCTTTTGTTACCAGGTCCGACCGTTGGAACATCCGGATCGACTCTCGACTCCCTCGCCGAAGAGTTCGCCGAAACATCAGCGCAAGTCGAGCTCCAGTTCTGGTGGAAACGACAAGTCTAGCAGAACGAGCAAATCTGCGCCGAGACCGTGCGCCCCATCTCTCACAACTATCACAGAGGAGCCCTCCAGTTGGCACAGCTCGGCCCACTCGGTGCAGTCGTCCATGCAGTCCATCGTGGTCCAACCAGAGGTGGTGGTCGAGACGACGACGTACAACGGAAGCGATTCTGCCTCAGGACGATCTACACCCACCTCCAAGACTACGCACTCCGGCCCCATAACTACTACAAAGGTGCGTTTTTGCCGTCAATTTTTCATTATCTTTCTGTCTTTATGTATACAAACATTTCTGAAAGTACAAAATCGTGTTTGTTATATTTCTAAAAAAATATGAATGATTGTAATTTCTTGTTTGTTTGTAGGTTACTGCCACGGCGAACATAAAAGTGGAAGTAGTGACTCCTAGCGACCGTAAGTCTCGACGCTCCTACCACTACTACGACCGACGGAGAGACCGCGATGACGACCGAGACCGAGACCGGGACCGCGACCGAGATCGAGACCGGGATCGAGACCGAGACCGTGAGCGAGATAGAGATAGATCGCGGGAACGAGATAGAAGAGACCGGTATCGAGACGAGAGGGAACATCGCGCGTCGCCGAGAGAAAATGGCCGTGACTCCGGACATGAAAGTGATTCTTCGCGACATTAGAACAATGGTAGCTAAGTGTTATATTTGTATCTTCCAATTAATCAAAGCAAAGTGAATATTTCACACCTCAAATAATAGGAATTCGAACTCAACTTACGGCAGTATTAAGGGAATGTAATTTTAATTATATATTTGGTTGTAATAGTCGATGCTATTAGACACACCGCACTTTTATTTGCAACTTCAGTATAAATCTGTTTTAATTCAGAACTAAAGAAGAATATATTTGAATATTTAGTTACTTCGAGACGAACGCCATGCTTTTATTTTATAACTTTGTGACCTTTTAGAGTTTTTAGATGTCTGTTTATTTTGTGAACAAGAAAGTCAGTTCAAGGTGGACTTTAATCTTGTGTCCCTCAAATTACAAAAGTGTTCCTACTATAAAGACATTTTCTTTACCATTAAATAATTAATATATTATTATATTGCGATACGTCTTAAGACTGTGGACGATTTATTTATTTATTTGTGACTTTTCACCACTGAGAACGCATACTCAGGTTTATTGTACAAATTACTAGTTAGGTTGTATATTATATAAGGCATTTATTTATGAGATTACCTAGATTATATTATATATGTGTTGTGATCACGATGCGCGATCACGTTTCGAACAAGACTGCTTTAGTGAACAATGTCGAATCTGCTTAAAGCAACACATACTAGAGAAATATTAGGTATATTTCAAACTATCTGTAAAAAAAATCAAGTAATTTTGGAGGCACTTAGTAGGGTAATTTAATGTTTGATAAAGTAAAAAATAAAATAACTTAAAGACTTTTTGTGGTAGCTCTTTTATATTTTTTAAAGTTTTGTATGAATCTCCTCTAGTATGTGTTGCTACAAAAACTCAGCTAGGAAGTAAATTGACCTCGAACAGAGTTATCCTCAGTAGAATCCTTAGTATGTGACATGTGCAGAGTACTTATTAGTTTATAATAATTTATAATTGTGTAACTTATCAGTAAAATATAATTATGCTGTAAATATAGAGGTAGTCCACTTTTACGTAGCCAACGCACAAACTGTAACGCACACATTTGGTTGTTTATTATGTACACGTGCGTTGCGTGATGATGATTAATTTTGACATATTGTCGATAAACTGTAGGTAGTTCGCACTGTGTATCGTAAATAGTTAGATACTTAATTGTTATATCGAAAATGTAAAATCATAAATTAGAAATTTAAATTCGACCAGCTTCTGAGAATTCGCGAAACCTTGCTGCTATTTTATTCAGCTCTTTCAAAGTGTAAATTTCCATGCTTTCTCTTGTTTTTCTCTAGTAAAAAAGTAATCAAGATTTCGAGGAGGACATACAATTAATAAAATTTCGAACTTGACCTACTTTTAGGTCTTTTTAGGTTTTAGCTTTTCGGATATTTATATTGATGGTCTTAACTATTTACGATGGGTGTTATAGCGTTTGATGAATAACAAAATATATATAGTCATAATTGTACCATGTGTTTGCGTGATTTTTACTCCTTTTCCTATTAAATATTGTATGCCTTTTACATTTTGATGACGACCAAAATTTTATTTTGAATGAATTTCGCATTTGCGACGCATGTATTACTTATTTATTTGTAAACATGAACTATTTGTAATTTATAAAGCGCTTGTTAAATGATACGTTAGCTATCTTATAATAATTATTATGAAAATAAATATTTAATGTACAGAGTTTATTGTTTTTATTTTTTCTCGTCACACATTACTGATTACTGTACATCGTTTTAATGAGTTACTACATTTTTAAATAATTATTGTGGACCTAATATTCCAATTTACCCAATGGGTCTTCTGGTACCTGAAAAAATCAACAAGTAAAACGATGATCAAGAGAAAAGTCTTTTTCAAATTTCAATCATATTTTATTTACTATCTACCCTCAGACCAAATATCTACCTTATAAAATTACATTTTTTTCTCAAATATAAACAAGGCGCGAATCTCCGCTACACGAAATACCGTAATAGGATTATCTGTAATTGCTCTATTAAAATAACGGAACCCGCGCCGGGCGAGGTGATCCTAAGTCAGAATTATAATGGGGCGGACACAAATTTGGCGGCAACAACGCCTGCGACATTCCTTAGAAACCGTGAGGGCGGGAATCGATAAAGGATTTGCCGGTGGCGGGCGGGGGCGACGCATGTGCGTGGCGCCGCCACCGCCGCCGCGACCGCAGCACTGCCACCGGAGCTTCTTCTACTGCTCCGATGCTACTACGCTACTCACGCGTACTACTAATTACCCGACTCTCTCGCCGCTCGAATCGTATGGTGTCGGCGACGCGAGCGCCCATCCCGCCTCACGTAGAGTAATGCCGCTGCTCCCCACGTATGATCAAATAAATCTGTATAATAAGGCTGCGTTATTGGGCGTATGATCGGTGCGCAGCGTCACTGCGGCTGGGGCGCGCGGGGCGGGGGCGGGGCGGGGGCGGGCGGGGGCCTACACTCTACCGCCGCGGCCGCGACGGGCCGCCTGTGTAGTGTAGTGCAGTGAGTGGTGTGGATACTGTCATGTGGCGGGTGCGATGGCGCTAGACACCATGTACCGCCGCCCGCTGCTGCTGCTGGCCCTACTGGCGGCCGCGCTCGCCAACCAGCTCGAGGATATACCTCATAATGAGTGAGTACACCGCATGCCCCACTAAATGTCCTTATTACAACTGAGTCTATGAATCGAGTCCAAATTCTCTTCGGGTGCTGGATTTCAGCTATAAATCGCTTACACAATACGGACTAAATGTAGATAGTTAAGAGAGCTTCTATTTTAGACGTTATATGTTTTAGAATGTCGTTATTGTTCCTTTGAGTGAATTTTCGAATGACTATTTGACTGTGCAATAGTATAATCTATAACACAGATGAGCTATCTGTTGTGAGCTTCGTTGAATTCAGTGACGACTTAGACAAGAAGCAAAGAAAATCCTATTCAATTTTCTGTAGAAGAAAATCGTGTAGTGTAGTTAGATGTAATAGTTTGGTGTTGTCGATGCATGTCGGAGCTGTACACAGCCGGTACTGCGGCGCCGGACAATTTAAAACCGATCCCGTGCCAAACATCCTCGGATGGGAAGATTTCGTAGACTATAATATACTGATATAGATGCGACACGAAATTAAAGATCGATGTCTCATGATGCGTTGCTGAGAAAAAATATTGAGATGAAATGTTTTAGGGTCTACCTTAATGTTTTAAGTACCTTACACGGTTACACCTGCACTTGATATAATGCGATATTAAAGATTGAGGTTCTTATGAACCGTCAAAGGGAGAGCAATGGAGTTCTTTTGGGTACGTAAAGAGATTTCAAATGCAGTTTTGGAGTACATAACGATGAAAATATGAATGACAGAAGATACATAATTAAGTATCAAACGTTTAGTTTATTAGTCAGTTAATACAGTTAAATACTTTTTAAAGAAGATCTCCCACATAAGACGTAAATGAGAACCAGATTGAACATTAAATAAAAATCAGTTCATTTAGCCATGTTGTTTTCTTTATCTCTTCTTTATAGAATCACCGATAAAAATGTATGGAATTGACATAGCGTTCGTTAATATGAAGTTGAGGTTCGACTTGTTTAATGTCAATTTCATACATTTTGATTTGATTGGCGATTCTATAAAGAAGCGATAAAGAAAACGACTTGGCTATAGGTTCAAATCTTCTGGGTATTTGGCCGTGGCACTGCAATTCTTGTAGCCACAAAGAAAAAGGTGCGACCGTATGTGAGAGCGTACAAGAGCACTCCGAACAACTCTAGCGAACTTTCAAGCGCTACTTCTCCATCTTGAACATTTTTAAATCATAGATTTTTTTTTTAAAGTTGACAGTGTATTATTATTTTGTTTTATTAACGCCTCTGTGGTCTAGTGGTATCGGTAGAGGTCGTGGGTTCGATTCCCGCGTTGGAAACATAATATTGCTATTTCCGAGTTTAGTTAAGACAATGCAGACTGATCACCTGATTGTCTGACAAGTAAGATGATCCATGCGTCGGATGGGCGTGTAAAAAGTCGGTCCTGCGCCTGATCTCTCGCCGGTCGTGTCGGTCTGCCGTCCCACTGGGTTATGACTTATGAGAGTAAAGGAATAGAGAGTGCTCTTGTGTACTGCGCACACACTTGGGTACCATAAAATTACTCCTGCGTAGCTGGCCTGGTTTCAATGAAACCGGCCACCGTCACCGAAACCGGTGTGGGAGCTTATTATTATTATTTTGTTTTATTGCTTTTAACGTTGGTCAAAGTTATATGTATACTATTAAGGAGCGATCGTCCGATAGGAATTTACAATACCATTGAAATTAAAAGTAAAGATCAGTCTTACCGAGACGAAACAAAACGGATATAATCAGGCAGGACTTGAAGATGCATTACAAAGAGAATATAATCACTACGTTTTAATGCATTAAAACAATGTAAAATTAAATTAATATTATCTGCAGTTATGTACCATTTGCCGTTTGCGACACAATATGTCAAACGAACTGACCGTCACATAATATACAAACAGTCGAAAATAGATTCATTTTTGGAACTTATTCCTTGACAATAAGTTACAAAAATGGTACATGTACATCGGATCTCTCTTCGCCTTACATACGTAATCTCTTGGTACCATCCCTCTATCTCTTGGTACCTTGATCTCAATAATATTTTCATATTTAAGTGACACTTTTAAGACATTTCTTTCAGCGCCATGGCATCTGTCCAGTTTAGTCAGCACATAATTCTTTATCATTATTCCATCCAGAGTCTCGAACAATCTACTCGTATTAATTGTCATAATTTTAATTACCATTTAATTTAATTTGACGTTTCACGTTAATTATTTAGGACACGTAGGCCGGTATAAATAGTCAGTACTCAAGATGCATCTCGGTCTCAAGACACGGTTCAGGCTCTGTGATTGGTTGGCTGTCAAAATTTAAACCAATCACAGAGCCGAACCGCGCCTTGAGAGCGGGGCGCATCTTAAGTACTGACTATTTATACCGGCCATACAATTTACAAAACGAGCCGTCTAATCGCATGATGGCAATGATAGAATACGCCGAAAATTCAAGGTCATTTATACGTCATACGTACATATTATTATTTTTTGTTTTCTCATAATATTATAATGAGGTATTTGATGATAGTTGACAAAAATGTTAGTCAACTGTCATTAGCTATGTCCACATTATGCAATTTCATCTTCAATTTTCGTCATCTTCTTTTTATTCAACTTTCGTTTGGCATATTCAATAATTGAATGCGTCAAAATCCACCCGCGTTGAAAGAAAAGTGTCGTAGCGAGCGCTACGATTTCAACGCGCGTCACGGGCAAGCCTCACGTTCGCTGTTGACTGGCCTTGACGAACAGAAAAAGGCACAATGTGGACAAAGCCATTAAATATTTTATGTTGCAATATCTCGTAAATACTATTTCTAGTCGTAGATGGTAGTCCAAATGCGATGCAAGACGTGACCGTAATTTCAATTCCAACTAAACAAAAAATCTTTGTACATCTTTTCATAGTGTATTTATTTATAACTACAAATAAAAATATCTTTACGTTGTATCGCATGACGTGTCCGTAGATTACGTTCCAGTCGTGCGTAGGCTACGTTTACGTGCTACGTTACTAGCAGTCCTACGTCGGCTCTACGTGCCGTGTGGGCGCTAAGCTTTTTACAATATGTTCATTGTTTACTTGTGATTGTTACGTTATATTGCTAAACTATTCTTTGTACGTACTCAAATAATATTATTATTTACCATCAAAGGAATCGATTCATAGGCAGATCATGTACCTTATTTATTTGGATCGGTTATGTCAAAACGATGTTTCTCGTGGTCTGTCTCTGTTTGATAATAAGACCAAAAAATATATTTAGGTCTGTTACCTGCATATTGTGAGTCAATTTCTCTGATAGTATTGCATCATGTATAATTAAAACAACGAGGCACAGACAAATTTTGTAATTAATATGAAGTTGTATGCCTAGATTAACCGTTTAGACTTTAGTTTTATCACAAAAATATAATATTATTAATAGTATGTTGATCGATTGAGATCAAACTCGTCGACCCTAATGACTTTTATACTATAAACACCATTGAAAAGTCTGTCCACAACATAATCTACAATATTTATCATAATATCTTTGCTTGGAATGTAAAATCAATAATTCTAAAAATGTGTATTGTATATCTAAAAGTAATTTACGTTTGTAACTATTCTTTGCTTTTATTTTCCCATTTTAATTTTATAAATTATACGTTCTAATCTAAGAATTTTCCTATAAAAGAAGGAACTTTGTATTGGAATCTAGAATATGGACAACTGCTCACAGGGTGTTTTTTCTTTTAGCACTCTGAACTCTTAATCTAACTAATAAAACAATCTTTATAAACATTTATATTATTTTATATTTCAAAAGTACATCATTGAAAATCAATTTAATGAAAGTAAAAATATTTCTAGACCATTAGTTCTATTCGTCTACCATTGGTACGAATTCAATTTAATCCATTGCTAAATTGCAGCGAGCATAAATGGTTTTTAGATAAAGCCACATTTGATGTGTGGCTTCATACAATGGCTTTATTTTTTCTGTCGATGGGGCAAACCGTGGTGGTTAATTTTTGTGTAGTGAAAAGCTATCTGTGATTTCATATTATAGATGAAATAATAAAGATAGATAGGGGCCCACAGACGTGATCAAATGAATGGCCCTATTTTGGGTGAATGTACAACATCAAACTGAGGTCATTTTGATGTTTAAAGTATATCGTAAGCCCCTGGTAGCTTGTAATGCTACAAAAACTCAGAACTAAGAAAGTGCACCTCACCTCCTATTCTAAAGAGAGTAAGTAGACCATGTTTTGGCTTTCGGCTTTTGTATGGTAATCTACTTTTAAACTAGAATTTAGATGTTCCTAAAAATGTCATAATATTAAGAACATCTATGATCAGGCTTTTATAAAAATTGAAATAACTGTAGTCTACGTTACCTGCTGCAGAAAGTCCGAACATTAGATTGAAGTCCGGCCTTGGCTGAAAACTAATACCTATTGAGCTTCTGCAGATTAAAAGTTGGATGTTGAGAGGAATAATAGTAACAGTGTAATTAAAGACGAACGGAAAGTAACAATAGAAGAATCCGAGTGAAGTTCGAGGGAGTCATTATTCACTAATACATTTATCGTGAAACTTCCACTGTCACTTCTGAACTCAGTCTCGGCTTTTAATGGGATTACATCATCGCTACACTGAGTGTGTCCAGTTAAATAGCTGTTAACAATTGTCTTGTAACTAATTTGTAACGTTTCATTTATTAGAAAATATTTAGTTTTTTTTTCTATGTTGTTAGGCAGACTTCTTTTACTTTTAGTGGTAACTTAAAATGGTTTTTCCTTGGAACTTACTTTAAAAAGTAATACAGTTGCTATGCACATTTCCTTTACTTTTTGTGCGAACCTAAAATGCCTTTTCCTTGGAAAATAGCTTAAAAATTAATACATTAACTGCAAGTTTCCAGAGCAAGCAAAGTAAGTACAACTGTTAATTATTATTAGAGTCGGCTCGGTTATCGGTTTGTCTTGCTCAAGCACGCACGATCTGATGCCTGTATAAATGAGTCTACCCATCATTTGAACATATTATATCCAAAATACGAGGATTTTGTATCTGGATCTTTACGAACATGGTTTAATTTATTATTAGCATGGTCGTTTTTTAGTATTTGAAGATCAAAATTTACTGTTTTTTTAATTAAAAAAGTACGGTATTTATGGATACCGTATTAACGTAGGTGGAGCCGTGGGCTGACAGAGTCAGAGTATTCAAAACTTAAAACAAGGGGTGTCCAACAACTGATCATTGTACTCGTGTGTGGGTTTTGCTACGCGTGTGTCCAACGACTGATCATTGTATAAATGTGTGGGTTTGTGACGTGTGTGGGAGACACTTCTCTGTTACCTTTCACCTTTGCCCGTGATTGAGCTCATTATCACCCATTACGCCTACGGCAAACCTTCGCGGTCTAAACTTTAATATATGAAACCTTAACAGTTAACTTAATCTAAAACCGCCAATATGTGTGGGAGAGTAATAATTAATATTGCGGTTTTTGTAAAGTTTATCAACATGGTCAATTTCAGTTGCAACGTCGCGAGGCGTTTATTATGTTTTTTTTGTAAGACATTCAGAATTGGAATAGGCTGCTCAACCCTTCGAGCTAGTTTGTCAATTTGTATATCTTCTTAGTTCTTGTGTAGTAAACAAAAGTTTAGATTTGAATAGGTAATTTAAAAAATCAAAGCATTGCGAAATGCGTGAGATAGAATTTGAATGATGTGTGGTTTAAAGAAATTTCCAGAATTTCTGAAATTCAACGTGGGCGTTAAGTGGGCGGTCGAAGTTCACTCACAAAATTTTACTCATTTTGGAAATAAACAAATTAAATATTCTAACAGAGTCCAACTAAAACAAAATATAGTCGATATTTTATACAGGGTGCAATTAAACCTTCCTGCCAAATTTTGATATAGTGATCCTTGTTATTAAAAATAATAATACACGTATTTTTTCTTTTACAATCACTCAGTACTAAAATGTTGAGAAATAGCTCCCGAAAGTTATCCTAAAAACACTACAATTATTAATGGACACTACTCGTCGCCCGCGCGCGCGCCTCGCCCCGCGTCACTCCCGATCATAACCTCCGCCGCGATTGACCGTTCTGCAACGATTTTAAATGGGATAAAATATGTCATCAAAAAAAATTAACACCCAATTTTTTTTCCCCCAGCAAAGGGGAGTCGTGACATATTTCTCCTACTAAAGAGTTCGCATCATCAAAAAGGTTGAAAACACTGGTATACACTATAATTCTGCGTCAAAATAAAAAAATGACTAATTTTGATGAATTTTGATACATCCGTTTACATTTCATGATAATATGAAGAGGAATATTGGGATTTTTTTTATAAATCCAGATACGAATATTATTTTCTCCCTTTTTCTGGCACTCCATATTATTTCTGGATTCCTAGAACCGAGGGCTCTGGGGACCAAACCTCTAATAAAATCTGTTCAAGTATTTTTATTACGTCTGCTGATTTCTCACTCAAAGTACTTATCAACAAATATTTGAAATGCAAAGCTAGCCAATACGCACCAAAATAATATAGACTACTAGACTATGTTTAACTTATGTTAACTTAACTATTTATACATATTTTAGAATTTTAGCGGTAGGAATATTTCTTATATCTCAACTCTTATCCCAAGTTTAACTAGAAAGGAACATACTTTTTTCTATAATGATTATAAGTTGAATTTGAAGACAAATTATTTTATTCTTTATCGTAGACACAAAAATTATAAATGAATACATTTAACTACTAAAATGCAAAAATACTGCTTTTAAAAAGAGATATTTATATTATTAGGCCCACTTGCGCCAATCTGGGTTAAAGTTAACTCTGAGTTAAACATCATGTCATCTCTATCACTGACTTGGTGAGTGACAGATATGACATGATGTTTAACTCAGAGTTAACTTTAACCCAGATTGGCGCAAGTGGGCCTTATTGTTTTGTGCAGTTTTCGTAACTCCGCGTAGCACCTCTACGCATTCGTAGCTCGTCGTAGGCCGGCGTAGCACACTGTTTCCGGTTCATTTAGTACGATGCATGCTCATTGAACTAAACTCCGCCATTATAACAACAAATAATCTTTCATCTTGTCATCATCCCTATCAAAGATCAGCGAATTTTGTTATTAAAATAAAGAAATCACGGTAAAAAATAAGTGTTCCCAAATTTTCAGCTCGATAGCATTTGTATTTTTAGGGTTCCGTAGCCAAAATGGCAAAAAAGGAACCCTTATAGATTCGTCAGGTCTGTCTGTCTGTCTGTCTGTCCGTATGTCACAGCCACTTTTCTCCGAAACTATTAGAGCTATACTATTGAAACTTGTTTTTGTTATGAGCCTTCAAAGTTGGATAATCAAGTCGATTTTTTTTTCAATTAAATTTCTTAATATTTGTATACCATTCGATAACTTATGCAATTAAAAGCAACTTTTGTTATAAAACCACTTTCATAAACGCAATCTATACATATAATAAAACTGTAGAAATGTGTAATGTAATTCTGTACATTAAAGATATTCAAAAAATAATAAGCGGGGGGTGTCACTAGATCGCTATAGAAGCCAAAAATGTGGTTAGTTTTTTGTCTGTCTGTCTGTCTGTCTGTCTGTCTGTCTGTCTGTGTGTTTGTTCCACTATCACACGAAAACTACTGATCCGATTTGAAAGCGGTTTTTTTGCAAATATATTTGTCTTCTTCCAACTTAACATCTGGTGTATAAAAAAATTTCCCCCCACCCCTCTAAGGGGACAAAAGAGGGGTCAGATTTTGTATCAAACTTTTTTCTTTGATACGAAAACTACTGTTCCGATTTGCATACGGTTTTCGCAGATATATTTGTCTTCTTCCAACTCAACATCTGGTGTATAAACTCCCCCCCCCCACCCCTCTAAGGGGTCCAAAAAGGGGGTCAAATTTTGTATCAAATTTTTTCTTTAATGGCCTTACTACATATTATTAACTGTATTTTCCAAATTAATATCAGGTGTACACAATTTTTCCCCCACCCCTCTTCGGGGACAAAAGAGGGGGTAAGATTTTGTATCAACTGATGAAGTAGAAATACTTTAAATGGCAAAACAATGTTTGCCGGGTCAACTAGTATTTAATATACCTATCGAACAAAGTTCTCTCCCGATGCGTACTAAAAAAGAGTGACGTCAGTCTTTCGTACTCACTTTGTATGGAGCGTTTTCGGGCAGGTCTATTTTATGAGATGTTTGAATTGTCATATCTTGGTGAATTTTTAAGCTATCACAGTCATTCTTTCAGCAATGTTTCTATTTTTTAAGGGTCTTTCAAATACCAATAAGAAAAAAAAATAGTCATCAAGCCTATTCATTTTGTCACAACCACCATAAATAAGGCTTCGTACAGAATGAAATAAAAAATACTGTTTTTTTTGATAACGCAATAATTTAATAAAAGGGAAACTGTAATAATCAATTTTTAACCTAAAACTTAATAACCTAAAAATTTTTGGATTTAAATAACCTCTTTAATTGAAATCCAGAAATTGTTAACGAATTTTTATAACTCGAAACATACCATGATTTTAAAATAGTAAGTATTAAGCGTAGGGTCACATCTGGGGCAGTGTAATCGACTCACTATGCGGGGTATAACAGAGCGCGAACGTCCTGTACTAGCCCCACTGCGGTCTCGCCCCACTCCCTAATGGTCGGGCGTAATTTCTAATGGCCACACTATTTTATTACATACTACATGTTGCTCACTACTTCGCTAGTTCGACTATCGTGCGCAAACTTTACATTTTCCGAGACAAAATGATTTCTACAATTTTATTCGGAACTTCGACGATAAATACATATAAACGATAATAACTATACATGAATGCAATCAGCATACAAAATTTGATTTCGTTCAAAAGCGTGAAGCGGTTAAGTAATATGATAATCACACAGACATATACTTTTTCATTTATAATAACGATAATATGAATAGATCTCTCTGTTTCACTCCTAATTTTTTAACAGTTTCCATGGTATATTTATATATAAGCTACGTTAAGTAGCTTTTATAAGCTACTTAACGTAGCTTTGTAGCCGTATGTAAAGTTATTAAAGATTCAAACTAAGGTCCCAAACAAACTAGCGTCTATCTTGTGTGCCAGTGATGATGTATGATAAATCGACGGGTCAGGAAAAGTAAAAAAAATATTACATATTGAAAGATATGACAAATTTATGGAAAACCTTTTTGAAAAACTTTTCTTCTTTAGAAAAACAATCGGTCATTGTAAATTTTCAAATATATCATCATGATCGGTGTAATTGATTTATAGGTGATGGTGACCCTAAGGGTCAATTCAGACCGCAACGCGACGCGTAGATGCATTTATAAATTTGTATGGATTTCACAGACTTCAATTACGTATCACGACATGCAAATTCAATACAAATTTAGAAATTCATCTACGCGTCGCCTTGCGGTCTGACTTGACCCTATGGTAATATGGTATTTACTATTTAGTCGGTTCATATTAAGTCAATGTTGTCAATGTCATAGCATCTGCTTATGAATCAAATTCTCTAATAATACACAGGCTTGATAACGTGTTAAATATTCTTAAATTTAAATTGTCAACCTCATCGCTTTACAAACTATAATATTTACAGAGTAAAATTATCATTGAAAATGTAATAAAAACGCGTTTGTTTGTTCGTAAAGTTTTAGACTGGTTTTAGTGTCACGCGGGCCGTCGGTACGGATCGCTCCGTGGACCGATTTCTTTGAAGTTTTAAGGAAATGCGGATGCGTCCGTACGGACCCCTCCGCATTGCTCTAAAACGCTCTTTATAGCGTAAGGCTGGTTTTAGTGTCACGCGGACCGTCGATACGGATCGCTCCTTAAATATGCAATATGCATTACGCTATAAGGAGCGTTTTAGAGTAATGCGGAGGGGTCCGTACGGACCCGTCCGCATTACTCCTGACTTCATACAAATCGGTCTACGGAGCGATCCGTACCGACGGCCCGCGTGACATTAAAACCAGCCTAATGCATATTGCATATATACGGTGCGATCCGTACCGACGGTCCGCGTGATACTAAAACCAGCCTTAGTTAATATCTTACTAAAGGTAAATAGTTTGAATTTTTTAGGTAAAGACGATGATTAAAGTGGGAAGTATATAAAGAGAAAAAAAAAGTGGGAAGTATTTTTATACTTCCCACTTTTTTGACACGTATTTTATCAAAAGCTCAATTAAATCCCTAAAGTCGTATTCACAATAACAAAAAACATATCGACTGAAAAATTCACAAAATTCGAAATGAAGATATAAAACGAAACAAATAAAAATGTTTTCAATAAAAGAGATGAACATTGCTTTATAAACATTCTTTATTTCCCATACGGGCTGCTTACGGCCGAGAGGCATTCAGATTTCACGTCACGTTCGACTCCACCGGGGCATTAATACAAAAATGATAAACGGTTAAGCGGGAACCGATGACTCGGAGAGGGGAAGCCGATTAAAAAGTCCACCATGAGCAAATGAAACTAGTTATGATCTGTTTCGCTACGTAAATATTTGCGAAGCGGCACGCGGGGCACATGTCAAAGGCGAGTATTGATCTAGAGCGCGCGGGGGGGTGGCGCGAGGGGGGTGCAGGGGGGCCAAGCGGGCAGCGCCCTCCCCCCCGCGCGGCGGCGTACTACGGAGGCTGGGTTACGTAAGCGTCTGACGGGCCGTCTGCTTCCACGACGCTGATTAATAAAACCAGCGCCTGCGACCAGATATAATCGCTTAAACTATCTTTCATGAACTCACACCGACCGAGTTATTACGAATACTTCGATGACATTTTGCAACGTGAAAAACAGATGCGGGTTTTCGAAATGCAATCGTAAAAGCACTGACTACTGACTAGTGCCCAGTATTACTATTGATTGCTACGTTAACCATAGACGCTTGATGTTAAAATTGCGACATGGTCAATGTAACAAAAAAATAAGTGAAGTTTCATAATAAAACTGTCCTAGATAGACCCACTTTGTAAACAGAAAAATTACAGCGAGATAGAATATTGCGCGGACTAATAGGGGGGTTGTCACGCCGTAGCCCGCTACGCACGTAGTAGCCTTGAACACGCGCAGCAACTGGGCTTATTTCGTAGCGGTATAATAATTATTCAATTTTTAGGGTTCCATATCCAAAGGGTAAAAACGGGACCCTATTACTAAGACTTCGTTGTCTGTCCGTCTGTCCGTCTGCCCGTCTGTTCGTCTCCAGGCTGTAACTCAAGAACGGTAATAGCTAGAGAGTTGAAATTTTCACAGATTATGTATATACGTTGCCGCTATAACAACAAATACTAAAAACAAAATAAAATTAATATTTAAAGGGGGCTCCCATACAACAAACGTGATTTTTTTGGCCTTTTTTGCGCTACATCTTTTACTTTTATGTAACAGTGCTCTATTACACGACTGTATGTGTTCTGAATAAAGAAAATAAAAATAAAAAAAATAAAAAAATACATCAATAATAGCAACAGGTAGGTACTTGAATTTTTCACACAATCCTTAGTTTTATGTTTACTTTAATATTTAATAATAATATTAATATAAAATAAATAATTAAATGGGGCTCCCATACAAAAAACACAAATTTTGCCCTAATTTTTCTCTATAATGGTACGGAACCCTTCGTGCGCGAGTCCGACTCGCACTTGGCCAATTTTTTATTATATTAATAGTGAAATTGTTATGGTAGATGTACAAGAATTTTCATAAAATAATTGTATGCCTAGATCACAACAGTTTATTAAGTTTTATAATTTATACGATAGAGAAGCCTTAAAATAATTTGTTTTTTGTTTGTTTATACTATTTGTATATTTTAAAAACAATATATTAAGGTACACAGCATGTATTTAAGCTTAATCTCAAACTATCTTAGACAAGACCTGTTAGTTTTATTAAATTAGTTTAAAGTCATAAATAAATTCAGGTATCTGTAGTTATAGGTAAAGGTAGTCGGAGCGAAAGGTAAATCGGTTTAGGGTAAGCCGGCTGAGACGGAGCCGGCAGAAGCGATTACCGTAATACAATATACCCGCGCTGCTTTAGGGGCTATCTATACTGACTTTACCCTATTTATTTCCTAAGTATTAGTTCTTCATTTTCAGTTCAAAAAAAAATTATCTAGTAACTTAATATATTAACGTTAGTGCAAAATTGCAGTGATGTTAAACATACATTAATCATAATACTTCCATATTCTTTACTACACTGTTACTGTTTTAGAATTATCAAATTTATTTTTTCTAAATGGAAGACGTAAGTTGAATGATGATGAAGTGGCTAAATTACAATATGAAAATTTTCAATCTTTGGCATAAATGGAAGCCCTGGAAAATTGCTTCAAATAAAAAAAAATGTGGATTTTTTTGCCAGATTATGAAGTAGGTAAGAAAGACTAGTTGGTTCAAAGAACATATAAGGAAAAAATGAGTGATTTAGGTTATAAAATATTAGTTATCCACTTCATCCACATACGTCTTCAATTGTAACGACGCACAGTGGATCGATAAGGATATAACGGCCAACCATGCGATTCTAGAGATATGCTCATTTTTCCTGGCGGCTCCATACTAAAATTTCTTAAAAAAATATAACTCCCTTATTATTACACGAAGCTGAGTCTTTTAACAAATGTTAAATTTAATAAAATTATTATGTAATAACAACTAGGAGAACATATTATTATATTTTCAGTCCGAAAAAATGACATCTGGAAATTCGAGTTCCTATGTCTATCTCTATATTTATCTTCATATAAAGGTGGCTTTCGGATCTTTGCCACGAGCGACCGCGACCGGTAAAAATTCAAATAAAATGCTACTTTATGACATAGAACATAAGTATCATTTTCTACTGACATTTGCGTGGCGACCCACGCTGCCGCCGGCGGCGGCGTAAAAGCTAGTATGTAGAGTAAAATGAAACCTATCGCCTAAATCATAAAGTGGCATTTCGTTTGAATTTTCGTCGGTCGCGGTCAGAGCAGTGGGTCGCGGTCTCGCGTCACGGTCGTCTTGATCCGAATACTACCATGTTTGTAACATGTGTGGTGTCCCTTATAAGTTAAATTATTTCCTTCACCGTTTTTCCGGATCAGAATTTCACGTATTTTTATAAAAATGAGTAGTAGATTGTTTTCATCTGACCTTTTCATATGAGATTCAATTAAGAATGAAAGAGGTTTCATGTTAATTAAAACAGTTTCTATCGCGATCTAGTTTTAATTAGCTGAGCAATATAGCTACAATAGCATTTTAGCAACCTTGTATTACTTATTTTCATTTGTCATCGTATTTAAAAATTGTTTTTTAGATAAATATAAATAAATAGCTTAACCATTACAGTACTGCAGGTTCCCTAGAACATTTTTTTCACTAGATTACTATCAAGCTAATTTTTCGTGCGTACCTTCGTTTTGATAAGACGAACAACAATTTCCTCTGCGAAAATCTCTCGAAAGTGGTAGCTAACAATTAACAATATATAGAAAGAAATAAATATTTCAATAATAATATATAAAATTAGATTGATAGTAATCAAATAGAAAAAAAATCTAAGGAACCCGGACAATTAATTAAACTAAAAAATCTGGACTCTTTTTAAGTAAGAGCCTAATATCACTTTAACATACGTATGTAATGTTACCTCTAAACCTCAAATGTAAGAAGCCTCTGTAAAATAACATATTATAACCCTCGTTTTGGCATAATCGGGTAAAAATTGTGACACCTAATATATTGTGGTTGTGTTTACGTCCCCTATACTGGGAATACGTATTAGAATACAGTCCCCAGGGTGCAGTTGAGAGGCATTCGTGAAAGGCCACTAAATTTGACACGGGGGACAGAACTTGATCCGGGGTAAAGTAGCTCCCCTACTCCACCCGGAGCACAGATTGAGGTATTCCGTTACTTGATTACGAAGACATGAGGGAATGAAGTGGGTAACTTATTTTAACAACATATTATGAGCAATTCTTTTTCCCTTATAATTTGAACAAACACAGTAACTTACTAACTTCATCACCTAGCTATACATACAATTTACATTTTTTTTGATTTAAAATCATTTTCCCGATCCTAAAGCCTCCGTTTATCCAAAAAAAAACGACAGCTTTCAAATTGTAAGTTACCCAGTTCATCCACTCTTGTCTTCGATTAAGAGCTTGTACCATTTATGTATACCACAGACCTTGCAGGTGGAAAATGGAATCAAACATGTTTAAGGTGACGCCGCGTTAATGTAAAAAACCGTGTTGGATATGTTTTAGATTGCTTGTTTTCTATGAGAGGCCGGCCCGGCCTCTCATAGAAAACAAGAAATGGACCAGCAAGAAATGGACAGGGCGTAAGCGACAAAATGGTTTTTGTCGCGTAATTTAAAAACCATAAATATATTTCATAAAAGCTATGGACAAATTAAACTATATGCTTGAACCAATCTACGTACAAATTTTGGAAGCTTAAATCAGTCTCCTCTGTTGGAAAAATTAGAATCCCTTTTTTACAGAGGTCTTTTTGATTAATTATTCTGTGTTATAAAAACTGACCAATCGTGTTATGCTATGGGTAATTCAAAGACAAAGACATGATGAATACTGACAGTGAACTTTAATTTCTTAGCTTTTGTAATTGCTGAGAAAAAACGATATCGCTACAGCCAAATTATCAAAGCGTCGCCTTAATGTAAGTGACAAGCTGAGATTTCTGAAATCTGAGATTCTTTAATTAAGAAATAGGTTGGATAACTTCATAAATCAGATTTAATTTATTTTGGAGGATTTGAAACGTGTTTTCTATTGCGAGGTTACTTCAATGAATAAAATTAAACCTGACGTCATCCACTTACTCTCAGTCTCATATAAGGGTAAGTTCACATTGAAACTGAGGTTATGCAAAGTTTTGTTAATTGAAAAACATACATGAATAAAACAAGTACTTATTTATTATCTAAACTTAATGCTAAACTAGCTTATACATACGCTGGCGTACTTAAAGCAAAAAAATATATAGTAAATGATTATAGTTTACAAACTGCCTAGTTATTATAAGAAGGATATTGCTCCTAGCTGGGCCACGGTGGGGGGGTTGCCAAGTCGTGTCGGTGACGGCCCAGGCAGCGGGCAACTTCTCGAAACAATGGTCACGACTCGGATTGCTAATGAGGACATTGTGGGCTGTGGCCCGCACAAACGGAATTCATTTTACACACAAATTGTCAGCAGATATCGCGGTGAACAATCGTTGTAAATCCTTGGAAATATACGTCATCATCATCAGGAAGTTGAAATTTGTATTCAAGAAAAAAAATATTTTGTTATATCACTTAAATGACCAGTCCGGGGTCCACACTTGAGTTTTAACAATTTATTTAGGACTAATAGTTAGTGTTATAAGTTTTGAATTTACTTAATTCGTATTTTGTTTTTGCTGACCTCGACGAGAATCACGATTCACGACGCGCTATGTGGCTTAGCACATACGGTTGCCCGAGCACATATAGGAAGTGTGAGGCTACATGGTTTTTTTATGAAATAAGGGGGCAAACGAGCAAACGGGTCACCTGATAGAAAGCAACTTCCATCGCCCATGGACACTCGCAGCATCAGAAGAGCTGCAGGTGCGTTGCCAGCCTTTTAAGAGGGAATAGGGTAGGGGAGGGTAGGGAAGCGAATAGAGGAGGGTAGGGAAGGGAATAGAGGAGGGTAGGAAAGGAAATAGGGGAGGGTAGGGAAGGGAAAAGGGTAGGGGATTGGGCCTCCGGTAAACTCACTCACTCGGCGAAACACAGCGCAAGGGCTGTTTCACGCCGATTTTCTGTGAAATGGTGTGTTCACAATGCAACTTGCTAAAAATCTATAAGTTTTCTATGCTCATTCAAAATGCATTGCATCGCATCGCCACGACACATTTAAATGTGAACTGACCCTTAATGAGAGTAGGTGGACAGTAGTGACGTCACGTTCAGGCTTTTCATTCAAGTCACCTCATAAATAAGTTATAACACAGGCGTCAATACAGGTGCAGTTTTCAGTCTGAATCTATTTTAAACTATTTTAGGTGCAAGTTATTTTGGATCACAGCTGGGTTCGGAAAGCACTCCGACTATTTCCTGAATAAGGTTTATCGGTAAAACCAGTTTATCACGTTCAGTACGAGTATTACAACAAATCTTTAGTATTTACTTAGACTGTTATTAATCATTATTACTTTTCTTTTAAGGACGCTATTACAAATATCAGCGATTTTCCGGTACCATTTTAAAGAATTAGGAGTTATTTTGGTTTCAAATGAAAGATAATATATTCATCTCTACGACTGTACCATAAAAATTCTATAGCCGCATACCAAATTTTCACATAAAATACGTTTTAATCATCACAATAATCGCAAAATATGAATAAAATGGGGTCTGATTAGGTACCTTAATATCTAAATACACTGAACTGAGGAAAATAAATATACAAAAAAATTGTTGCTTATTTAGTCCTCTATAAAGTCCGCTAAAAATGTTATATAAAATAAACAACTTTTCCAGTTATAAGAAAAATAAGAAAAACTCTTGATTTTTTTCATACATTTTCGCCATATCAAGAACGCGGCGAGCGTCGTAACCGCCACTGTACAAGGCGCGCTGATATGAATCTTATTTTAACGTCCTTAACGTCGATATTCGTTAATAAATTAAAAAAATAATACTTTAATTATTGTATGAATATTAACACTCTGTATGTGTAAGAGTTTAAATGCCCGATGTAGGACCGTTTCTGGATGAGCGCGGGAACATATTTTACATTTCTGTACGTTTTTAATATCTGCTCAGTGGAGCGTAGTCAATATTGATACAGGAATATATTTCAAAGAGTTCCTTTCGCTTTGAGCTGTACACTCGCGAGTCGCGACTTACCAAGCCGGAATAAATTATTTCGAAAATTAAATTAATCTTTATCCTACGTATCTATCCTACGTGCGTACTATGGAAAGTAATTAGAAAATGTTTTACAGCGCTTTTAGGTTAACGGTAGTTTTAAAAAATATTATAGTCGACATACTAGACCCATGTATTTATAGGATACGAAAACTCTTCATGATTGATGAGGGGCTTCTGAGAATGGAGATAGTTTGTGTTTTGGGAAAAGGCATGGAACAGTTTTGAACCGGAAAAAAACGATTCCCGCGCGAAATACAAATTTTGGTGTTTTCAAAGCATTAATATAAAGTAATTTGTTCTATCCTAATTGGAAATATTACGCAAAGGTCGGAGAAAGGGTACTACTTGCACATACAGCACATCCGACCAATCCAATATCCGACATGTCACATGTCATATCAGAATATTGATAGAAAATATGTCGAACACAACTTTTTGTTTGCTTTCTATGCTGGTGCTGCCTCCAGCGTGAAAACATTACTGTAATATATCCTATTATCACAGTTATTTTGTACCGCATCTTAAAATACATGAGCCGACAGTGTATTTAAATAAATCCTACAATTACCAAAGTTCCCTTTTAGTCATATCGTAAGCTAAAATTGTTAAAAATATCGGTCGACCCACATCGTCCATTCAGATTGTCGGACTGAAATAGGATTATCTATAACGGGAACTGGCGTACCCTAGAGCGATAAATTGTACATTTTTAATGAATCCCCATATTATATCAATGCTATTTTTATACTTTATAATTAATGATAAACCAAATAAGTATGTGATATGTCTAAAAAGTTCCGTGCTTAATTGTTTCTAAACTGCACTTACTTTCAATTTTGCTCCATTTTTAGGGTTCTGTACCCAAAGGGTAAAAACGGGACCCTATTACTAAGATGTGTCTGTCCGTCTGTCTGTCTGTCGCCAGGCTGTATCTCAAGAACTGCTATAGCTAGACTTCCGAATTTTTCACAGATTATGTATATCTGTTGCCGCTTTAATAACAAATACTAAAAACAACATAATATTATTTAAGGGCGGCTGCCATAGAACAAACGTGATTTTTTTGGCCTTTTTTGCTCGATATCAATAATGGCAACAGTTAGGCACTTGAAATTTTCACAAAGGACTTAAATATATGTGTACTTTAATAATTAATAATTATATTTAAATAAAACACAATTTTTGGCCTATTTTTGCTCTATAACGGTACGGAACCCTTCGCGCGCGAGTCCGACTCGCACTAGGCCGATTTTTCAATTGGTTATTTTTAAATTCATGGCTATAATTGTCTTGATTGAATATAATATTTCTCGCATTATTCACATAGAAATTTATAGTTTCGGTCTGTCAGAACCCTATATTGCGCGTGGCCCGATACGCACTTGGCTGGTTTTTTTAATAATTCTAGTTATATGGTACAATCGGCCACACGCACACGTAAACGTAATTTTAGATAACTTTAGAGAGCAGAACAACACAGTGTAACGTCGGGTCGTCAAACTTGTCTATTTGTTGCACGAATTTGCTTACAAGAACACGACTCAGTTACTCTACTGTTTAAATATTATGTATTATTTGTGTTGTGATCGTCGAGTGTCGGCATGTTAAATTGGCCTCTAAACTCTTAAATGTGTCACCTCAGACAACGGGGGTGTGCAGTCGACTTGAAAAAATGCTCAACACCCCCAATCACATCTACCATTACATCTTATTGGATCACCTTGAATTATGGTTTAGGTTTTCAGGAGCTTTATGGCTGTGTCAAGTACTTAATATAACGTTTATCTATTTAATATCAGACTATGGTATTTAGAGGCAAAATAATTATTGTAATTTGTAAGACCTTCAAATCTTTAGATAGTGTTTCGCAAAAACTGTAATGTTTGGCAAAAGATTTGAAGAAAAACAAGCTTGAAGGATGAAAAATAGTTTTTACGATAAATAATAATTATGATAAAATGAAAGAACTCGAGTAAACGGAATACCTGATGGTAAGCAGTAGCCGCCGCACTATGCCCACCTCTCGTATCTAATTAAAAATAAAATTTCGTCTGACTGGAATTTTTATTATATGGATAATATTAACAATACGAATGTGTGTTTATGTGTCTGTCCGTCTGTCTGTCTGTCTGTCTATCTGTTACCTCTTCACGTCTTCGATTTTGATGGGATATAAACTGTACTAAGTATCTCCATACCAAATCCTATGTCCCCTAAGGATCGGGGGGAAGGACATAGGATACTTTTTATCCCTGAAAAATGTACGGTTTCGACACAATAAACAATTTTTGTTCATCTGATCCATACTAATTAAAACATAATAAATGCAAAAGTGTGTCTGTCTGTCTGTTACCTCTTCACGCCTAAACCGCTGAACCACTTTTGCTGAAATTTGACATGGAGATACTTTAAACCCCAGGACATAGGATACTTTTTAGCTCGGAAAAATGTACGGTTCCCGCGCGATAAACGAGTTTTGGCGCAACGGAGTTGCGGGCGTCATCTAGTATTGTATATTTGTACACCAACTGTATGATTCTGTATCACTGATCTCTATTATACAAGTACGCTAGATAGGATTCCCTTTGAAATGACAGCTATTTCTTGTGCCTATTTGAAGCGGAATCAGCGCCCCTATTATTCGGGTAGAGAACTAAATCTGACGTAAAAATGACGTTTGAAAGCCGCCATATTGGCGCTGATAGCAGTAGTGAGAGTATTTGGAACTAATATTAGTGATGACAACTGTTGTTATTGGTTGTGGTTACGTCAAATTTAGTTCTCTACCCGAATAATGGGGGCGCTGATTCCGCTTCAAATAGGCACAAAAAGCAGGTGTGTATCAGCAATCCAGCGTACTTGTTTAATAGAGATCAGTGTTCTGTATAATATCTCTCGGGAATGTATTCAGTTCATCGCAGGCTTCATAAGGCTTTAGCTCCAGATTGATGATTTGAATATCGACGGCACGAGCCACCTTAAAGTAACATTATACGGTAAATATGTAAATTGCTGCTCAAATCTTTCGAGAAAATGTTATAGCGGTAAATAATAACGCTGGGAGTACAAGGGAAACGAAACAAGACATGACTTGGCGATGCATTTTTTATAGATTACAGGGCAAAAGGGCAAACGGGTCACCTGATAGAAAGCAACTACCGTCGCTCATGGATACTCGCAACATCTGAAGCGTTGCAGGTGCGTTACCAGCCTTTTTAGAGGGCATACGCTCTCTTCTTGCATAAAGGCAATAAAAATTTCAAGTTTTGTGACTTTGCTTGACATTGTTCCGGAGGTTCCGAGGGAGACTCCGGAACGAAGCGCGTCACGTAGCCGTCAACACGTGACAAAGTGTAGTTTTTAAGTGTACAATAATAATATGTATGTTAGTCCATAAGGTATTTATTGTCATATTATATATGTTAGTCTGTAAGGTATCTGTATTATGGGCCTAGATGCCTGAAATAAATGGTAAAAAAAAAATAAAATTACCGCGTTGTGAATTGTTCTTTCTCATTTAGGTGTAATTGACCCTTAATTTACATTACGCCTATTTATTTGATTACACAATATCGTATGACTGAAATAGCAAATATTATATTTTAGATTATTGCACAGCAAACTTTAACCCAATTGTCAATTAGTTATCTAGTTAACCTTAGATTTTGTGTGAAAATACTTTGAACGCCATTAATAATCAGTTGTTTTATTTCATTAAAAATTATATATTATGTATATATATTATGTAAATATATATTATGTATAATTAATTAATTACAGGAGCTTGGCACTAAATATAGTTTTTCTCGCCTCAAATCCGCAAGAAGCTAGAGCGATTACTCTATTCACTTTAATTAATTTTTGGATCTCTGCCCACCGCGTGCTATTACACCATATTTTACCTACCTTAAATACTTTACCGGAATACATAAAAGGATTTTTTATTTAAAAGATGTTTTGTTTGATAAACCATGTAAGTTAACCAGTATTTAGATACACAATGTGTCCCAACACCAGTGTCCGATCCTTTAATTGGCTCTCAAATTTTTTTTGATGATATTAAAGGATCGGTCACCGGTGTCGGTAAACATTGTATAGAGTGTCGTAATACTATGTCAATTTAGGGTTGATTCAGACCGCAACGCGACGCGTAGATGCATTTCTAAATTAGTATGGATTTGACAGATTCGCAAGACGTCTCACGCTGACGACATCTGTCAAATCCATACAAATTTAGGTCGCGTCGCGTCGCGCCTCGCCTCGTTGCGTTGCGGTCTGAATCAACCCTTATAGGCACCGTAAAGTCATATTTAACAACGTTTTCCGCGAAAGATCGATATAATTTTAGCGCTTCGATATACAAGAATTTTTTAAACTTTTTTATTATAATGTGATATTATATTATTATGTAAAAATATGTATAAGATAATTTTGTGAGTTAACGCGCAAAGACGCACTAAAGCGACACGACATGACGCGACATATCTTCATGTTCCACAGGACTCACTTCGTAAAGCATTAATTGCAAAAACCAGTTCTATGGAACGTGAAGTGTTGCGTCGCATCCGGCATCGCAGCCGCGTAGAGTCACGTAAGAATTTTCTATGAAACAGAGTTTCTGCCTACCTATGATGTGCCGTTCCCGAGAACGTTTTCTCACCTGAGAATATTCTCAGCAGCTTTCTCGGCAACGTTCTCTTAAGTGAGAATGGTTGAGAATCATATTTATTAAATGGAAAAAACTAACCTTTCTTCAGTTAAATAGTATCAAATGAAGTCAACAGATAATTTTGTTTAAAACAATACACTCTATTTGCAGTAAAATACTATATTCTCAGTGTTGGAAAGAATTCTCGAGAATATTCTCGGGAAGTTCCTAGGCAATATTCTCAGCATTATTGCACCTCTAACAAATTGCATATTTTTTCTTTTTGAAATACTATTTTATGAGGGTTCCGTACGCAAAGGGGAAAAAACGGGACTCTATTACTTCGTGCGCGAGTCAGACTCATACTTGGAAGATTATTTAATAATATTATCAAAATATTGGTCGAAAGTTTATGATTGGATCGAGAAGTAATAAAACAAATATCTTTCGCAGAGTCAAGAACTGGGCGTTGAAATTCGGCGTTGATCTCTGGGAGTTCGGCCGCCACTTCACCAAGATAAACCAAATACAGAACGTAAGTAAACCAATCTAAGTACACCACAGACACACATTTCTGTGGACGCCGCAAGTGGACGAATACGTGTCATTTTACGAGGCTTAAGAGGCGATGTTTTTCGTACGAGTAAGGTACACTTTCTCATTTTTGACATAAAACATTTCTTATACATATTATATTTTGCTATCACCATAATATGAATTTGTAGTCAGATGGGGGATTTACGTAATTTGATCAGATTATGTAAAATTTAGTACACAAAACACGATCAAAATTTACTTGACGTAAGGGCCTGTATTCACTTTGCTTAGTGCGAGTGCAGGAGATTAGTGATTAGGAGAAAATACACTATATAATTGCACTATAATCAGCCGCTATCCACATTTACTTTCTCGTGATTACAAATCACCTGCACTTATCAAAGTGAATATAGGCTACACCAAATAACATAGGTCCATCTCCATAATTATTATAAATCAATTTCTATGTACAAAAATCACGTCACACTCCACGGATTGATTCCGCTTAAATATATCTGTGGCGAACTGTAACCGCAGTTGGAGAGTAAGAGGTAGTACCGGGGCGCGGCGCGAGGGGGAGGGGGTACAAAAACACAGTGGAAGTTCGCGCCCCCCGCGTTCCAATACTCCCCGTGACCCACTTCCAGCCTCCCCGCTGGATACAGTATCACTAGTTAAATGCCCTTCAATTATAACACCCTCTGAAGGTTGCTTATTATCTACGAGATTGTGTAGTATTTTATACGTTGAGGAGGAACCGCAAAATTGCGTATATTCCTGCTTAAATTACTATTATATTATGTTGTGTGCTATACTCCCATTTTACTATCGTCCAAGATAAATACAGCTATGGTCTATACCTATTAAACAGCGAAATAGTATCCTCATATAATATGTCAATCAAATAACTTATTTTTAATGTTTTGACCGATCAAAATGGGTTTGGTATCTACGTTTGATTTACAAGTCAAGACATCAAAGTGTCTAATATGTATTTAGA
Organism: Plebejus argus; assembly: GCA_905404155.3. Lineage (NCBI taxonomy): Eukaryota > Metazoa > Arthropoda > Insecta > Lepidoptera > Lycaenidae > Plebejus > Plebejus argus. The sequence goes on along the minus strand of FR989935.1, from coordinate 4,270,551 downwards.
CCAGTAACTTGATAAAATTACTGGTCTAAATACGTGATAGCATCTAACATTTTTTCTCGTGCTAATAAGTAATTAAGCATCTGGTATAGATCTGGAAAATCGAATTACAATAAAAATAATCGGAAATAATATTTTGTACAGTCTAAATGCTGCATAGCTAAAGTAATAAGTGTATTCACACAAAACATTAATTGTTCAGAAACACGAAATGAGTGAGTCATCAAATTGCTGAAAATACATTGTGTGGTATGAGCCTGCCACAGCCTACAAGCCGTGTTTAATCGCTTAGATGTCGCAGAAGAGAGTTCAATATAGCTTTAAATGGCTCCACGAGCACGAGCCCCGGAATTGACGCTCGAATCTTTGCGTCAGTAATGAAAATTGTCCGGAAATTGAACAAGAACGAACTTTGATGGGATTTTGATTTATACCCGACCCGGCATTCTATGCGGAGATCATAAATTTCTCTTGATATAGCGCGCCCGATGTAGAAATATTCGCGCCGTCGATGATAGTTCTACGACAATAAATGTCCTGAATCTGATCATTGCACTCTAATTTTATGACGTATTATGGGTTAGGTATACTTTGTACTTGTTTTAGTTTATAAAAAAATGGTTTTCGAAATATTACTCACTTACTACGATGGCTCAGCGATCCAAAGTGGATCTTGGCCACACGAGTTTGCGCTACTTGTCGCGGTCTTGCGCAGTTTCTTGCCACTTTGTGACTTGAAAATCGCAATATTAACTAATTTAAATTTCGATTATGAAACCACCTTTAATCTCTTTAAAGAAATATAAGCTTTCACAAGTCTTGGGAATATAAACAGTTGAAAATTCAGCAAATAAGAGACCAAAGCGTTGGCGCTGACTTTAAACTACCGCGAGACGGTTTCAGTTCCATCAGTGAGATCTAAAACTTTAAAGAAATGTGCATATTTGAACGAAACAAACCCACATTATTCTCGCTGGTGGAATATATCAATCGCTATTCAGCGCGAGATCGCAGTTCGGAAAGTAATATAATGTTGCCGGCAAACTTCGCCATCTCAACTTATTCAATAACACACCGTGTACCTCCGAGTGCACATTATATTTTATATATTGTATAATGTATTTATTGACTTTGTGATTTATGTTACGTTAGTTTGTGCTTTCGACTTTTGACGGAAGGAGGAAGTGGCATGATATCAAAGTATGATTCAATCATATTTTCTCTAAAGGCAAAGCTGATAGACCAACGCACATGCCAAACTCTTATGAGCTTTGTGCTCCTTTTAATTAAGAACATATTATAATAATATCTTGTTCATAACGTAAACCCTAAGAGTAGATAGTAAAGGCTAGTCTTATAATTCATAATAAACGTTATAATATGTTGGTATACCCATTACATTATTTACCGCGGCATCATCAAGGCGTTGTACTGGTAAGTTCAAGTTGTTGTTTGTTAGCTGCTATGGGTTGTACCCACTAAAACCCGACCGTGTTCCTACTTCCGCGCAGGACGGAGACGCGAGGGTCTCACATGTCAGGGTCACATGTCTTCCGTGGCTTCCATCTGCGCTCGCCTGCTCACCCAAAGCAGGCCCGCGCTGTTGGGGTTTCTCGTCCCCCTAGGCCGAATGGAGGCCCCACATGGGGGGCTTGCATAGGCCAGTCGTCTTCTTTGTGTCGCGATACGCAGGAACACAACGCGCATCGCGACTCTCTCGGGGATGGCTGCTACGGGCTACAGCTACATTACTACAAAACGTCGTAAGCCAAGCGATACAGTGGAAAACAAATGTCGTAACATTGAAGTGTTTAAGCCAGATATCTTGACAATGGGCGCTCTACTTTTGTGAAAGATGACCTAAACCTGTATAGGCTTCTATGGAGGAACATAGTGAAATTAGGTTAAACTCGGCCCACGTCCGCACATCCGATAGGCGGACAAAACACTGCCATTTCTAAAGATTAACTTCAGAATGGTAGTGGGCTGTGGGACGAAAAATATAATCGTCTAAATCGATAAAGTAAAATAATAATGAGTTTAAATTAGTGACACATATTTTAATAATCCAATTGCTTTCAATTCGAGCTTTAGGGCTTCAAGGATGTATAATATTATAATTAAAATACAGTTGTTGATATTCATTACGGTAATTTTGTGTAGTTTTACGAATAATAATTATAATAGGCTAATATGATACGTTTTGATGATCATTGCTTACTTCATAGGTGGGTATCAAAACGTATACAATCAATATAGCCAATACATTGATATTTTAATCAAAGTAACTCCTGACAGTAGGTATGTAACCCGCAGCAAAGTATCGGGGTGGGAAAGTTTGTAGAGTAGGAACAGGGAGCAGAAACTCGCGGAGATCAAACGTACGTTACGAACACCTACTTCCGGGTTTGTTTTCAAACAATAATAATTGTTGTTTATAAATGGAATAAAGAACACAATTCTGTAATCGTTAATATTGATTAGTGTGTTTATGTTAGACTCATCTCCACTCTTACCTCTAATTATTAAATGTAAGTACACAAAACTTATTAAAAGTGAATTTAAATTTTGCGACACAGTACGTTTTCATGGAATATGTGGCAATACCTGGCCATTTAGCCAAAACTTTTTCGTTATCGCTTCGTTATAGAATCGCCAACCAAAATGTATGGAATTGACATAAGCGTTCGTTAGTGTGACGTTGACGTTCGACTCGTCTTACGTTCCATACATTTTGATCAGCGATTCTATAAAGAAGTGATAAAGAAAAGAACTTGGCTCACCCCCCAGGTATTATATTTATATAATAAATGAAACCCAATTTGGCGCATTCTTAAATACCTCAGTAGTTTTTGCAAGAGCTGCCAAAGGTCAAATTTATTAAGTCACAAATGCTCGTATTTTATTATAGGTATTATGTAAGAAATGCGCCACCCTCTCGACCCCTACTCTTATTAGATAACGTGAATGTCACGTTAAAGGCATATCCACACTAGGTGATACGCTGCAGCAGAGCGACCCGACACTTCTCGATCGTATCTGTCGCGTAGTGTCGCTGCCGCGTAGGTCGGATTATGGCAATATGGCGGCTTTCCGATCCTCGATAAAAATTCAAATTAATTCAAGTTCATGAACTAGGCTACGGTATCATCATATAAGCAGCGGCGGCATCGGTCGCTAGACTTATGTCGGCAGAAAATGAAACCTATAACTTATGGGACATAGGTCATAAATAGGTTTTTTTAGTTCTTGCTTGTCCTGTCAGGCGTTTCAAAACTCGCGCGCGGATCTGCGACCATGAAAGTTGCCCGCATCCTATCATTTCATAGATTTCCTGTCATGCGGGTAACACGCGCGCGGCACGTTATTGTCAGCCTCTTGCGGACCATATCAGAAACGCCCCTTTACAATTTCATGCAAAGAATGTTTGGCCGCGATGTGTCACGAAACTCCGCTGCAGCGTAATGGCGCTCAGTGTGGCCTCACCTTAAGAGTTGGGTGCAGCTGACTCGTGTCAAGAGTCAAGACACACTAACTCTTAACTCGCCTTTCCAACTCCATTTACAAATTAACTTTCAACCGACTTTTTCCAGATTAGATAAGTGCATTGAAAATGTTATCATAAATGAGTATATAAAGTTGAGCTCGTCTAACAAAAATTTGAGAACAGTAATTGTACCGTTTTGGCTTATTTTAGTCTTGAAAAGGTGTTTGTATTTTTATTTTATTTTTTATTTTATTTTATTTATTATTATTTTGAGCTAATTAGTGGGAACCATAATATATTTAGGTACAATTAGAGGTGTCACAATATCAATGTTTGTAAATTATAATAAAACATAATTTTCTTTGATTCCACCTTCTGAAACTATCTTGAATAAAACATAATCAGGAGATGTAGGAAGTAATATACTTTATTCGTAAAAACTTTTGACATACCAGCCTAAGTTTTATGAGTAATATTTAACAACACAATTAAAGTAATTGCTTTCGAAATATCCTTTAAAGGAAATGTTAAATAATGAAGCTAGAAAGCGCTGTGTCATAACCCGGCGGCCGGCCGTGCGACAGCGCTTTCCACTCAGCGCCCGCCGTCCCACAAGGGAACTCCATTTGCCCACAAAAAATCTTTTTAAAATTCTCCGTATTTATATTGTGTTAAAGTTTTTAAGGATTTTTTATATTTGTTGGTACTAAGATATCGTTTCTTTGTTTATGCAAATAAAAAAATGTGTTCATGTCTCTATGAAAAGTGGACATACATGAAAATCAGTCTCCCCGATCACACCAAACAATAATATCTAATAAATTTTATGTTCATAAGTCCCAAAAAAGGAGAGGTACAAATTCATTCTGTAGCATTTTCTTAACTAAAAAGAAAAATCAAATTACACATTGTGCCTGACGGCATTTTTCTTCCCTTAGAACAAATCAAACATCAAACGCCATTCTGGCTGACGCAATCGTAACATTTTATCGAGTTACATTTAATTTACTTTTTGAGTTTTGCCCTTTTCTGAAAATATTTTAAAGAATTCTACCCACAGTAGATACTTATAGAGAGAGTACTAAGAGGCTGTTGCGTCCTTAGACATGGAGTCCAGATTTCCAACTTTGGAATTAAAACTTTATATCATCAGTCATATTTATAGCAATAGTAATTTTTGACTTCAAAACTGAGACCATCTTTAGAGAAGAGGCCAAGATAATGACTTGATTTGTTTTATTCGTTTTTGTACTTACCTTTTATTAATCTTTCTTCCGTGAGATAGAGTAAGTGTAAAACTTCTGAAATCTCTTTAAAGTTTCATATTTGTGATATTTTGCAAAATGGTGGCGATAGGTCTTATTTTCGGTGCGTGCCGGCATTACTTCCATAAGTATCCGCAACAGTTTTATATACCCGTATTCCTGCGGGGTGACAGTAATTTGACTCAGATTCGGAAACTTTACGTTGTTATCAGTCAACACTCAATGCTAAGCACGACGCGCATAGGCACTGCTAATAGTGCTAATAGTAAAATAACGACTGCTTCGTTCATAAAAGTTGTCGAATCCAAGTCGCATTGTAATTCAGGCCATTTAACTAAAACTTTTTCGTTATCGCTTCGTATAGAATCGCCAGCCATAGGCTGTCCCTTATAATAGGGGCTGTCCCATTTAACATTGATTTAACATCTGTTTTAGGTTATATAAACAATACAATACACAAGCGAATCCGTTTTAATTACGGCAGTATGCGGCGCGGGTGGCGGCGTTGGGCAGGACGATATTGAAGATGCCTGCGGCCGCCGCTGACCACCGACGATTATATTATTCGGTTGCGGAAACGATATTAATTAATCGTAATGTTGGATCAGAGGGATTAGCATGCAACTACGTAATCGTAACGTTTTAGAATATCAAATATCATTGCCATTTTATGATGTCATTGAAAGACAAAATATAATATCGTTTTCGGCATCTAGAACTGCCCCGGGGCAAGGCGGGCAGGGCAGGCCGAATGGATACGGAAATAGCCGAACAAAACCGGTAATCCACGAAGCACTTAGGCTTAGTACTAGTAGTAGTAGGTAGTAATTTAAACTTCGGCTATAATCGTATCCATTCGGCCCACCGCCTCCCGGGGCAGTTCTAGATGCCGAAAACGCTATAAGTTACTCAAAATAATAATCTATCAGTTGGACTTGAATGACTTGACACAACCCAACTAAATTACTTATATCCGTTATTTAACTTTGTCTACAAATCAATTTCCCTGCTAATGCACAAAAAGTGAAGTGGTGGGAGGCGCATCTTCATTGATTCATTCATGAGGTGACTTTACCATCACCTTTTTAAAACTAAGGCATATTAAAGGTTTAAAAATCCCATCGCTATCACCATGTTGTATAATCAAACGCCAGTTCGCTGCAAACTGATATTTGTTTCTTTTAAATCAACTAAGAACTTCATACATAACAGCCTCCATCTCGCGCAGCAGTACTTCTTCGTAATGAATCGCCATAAGGTCGTTGAGATTTAGTGGTTCCCCATAGCAATTAGAATCAGACAATATATTGTGAGCGGCCATACGTCCGTACAAAGGAATTAAATTGACTGCCTTAATTGAATTTGGGCTCCTTGTCGACCGGCGCCGTCTCCGGGGCCGCGCTACAACTACCGTTTCTGATATCTAGTTAATTAAAAATTCTACGTCTAAGTTCATTATTATTTATGACCGTTTCGACCCATTTAATTGTAATATTTCAACGATTTGCTGAAAGTCCTCGGTCAAATTAATCATATCAATAATTCACGCTGAAGGTTTCTTTCAAGGTTTTTAGGCATTCCAACAATTAGATCATCCCATTTCATTCATCGCTAATTTAAAATACAATTTTTATACTACATAGGTAGGTACTTGGTACAACGGAGGACTACACTTAAGTAGCAATATATCTTTTAGGAGGCCGTTAATCGTAAGTCGTACACCATAATATATTCATTAAAATTCCACCTTAGGGACTTAAACTCTACTGGACTATTTAGCACAATAGGGTAAACGAGAATCCATAACATATAGAGCCAATGCCTTGGCAAAATTTAAGACTTCACTAATTACTACACGATCATTATTTATTCAATTAAATAGTTTTACAACACTGGTTGAATAATGCTAGTATACGACCGAGATCCAGGGAGTATTGAAAATTCAATAACATTGTACAAGGGAGCGGGCCGGGCCGTCGCTTATGCCGAATAACAATAATTTGGCAGCCAACATCGCCGAATTCCGGACTTGTTCCATTTTTAAATTTGACAGGACACCGCCATGGCAATTTCGCGGGTAGAATAGCAATTGCTTTGAAATGTATTTCCACAATAAATGTAATGCGGTAATAAGTCTCGGTGAAAATTATTAGACTAATTGCAAATGTTTAGGTTATTTACGAATTCTGTATTTGTTCTAATGCTAGTTATAAAATTGTTAGATTTTTTTTGGAAATCTAATGAATAAAAATTAACACCTTTTTCTTTCAACTAGACATCACATTAAGGACGCTATTACAAATATCTGCGATTTTCCGGTACCCTATTAAAGAATTAGGAGTCAAACTGCGAGGATATTTTGGTTTCAAATAAAAGATAATATATTTATCTCCACGACTGTACCATAAAAATTCTATAGCCGCATACAAAATTTTCACATAAAATACGTTTTGACCATCACAATAATCGCAAAATATGAAAAAATGGGGTCTGATTAGGTACCTTAATATCTAAATACACTGAACTGAGGAAAATAAATATACAAAAAAATTGTTGCTTATTTAGTCTTCTATAAAGTCCGCTAAAATTTTATATAAAAATAAACAACTTTTCCAGTTATAAGAAAAATAAGAAAATTTCTCAAATTTTTTCATACATTTTCGCCATATCAAGAACGCGGCGAGCATCGTAACCGCTACTGTACAAGGCGCGCTAATATGAATCTTATTTTAATGTCTTTAACGTCGATATTCGTACTGACAGACATCCGACCTGCTAATTAAAAAGTTGGAGCATTCTTAATATAATATAGATTTCGTAGTAAACGGAGAAGGCCATAGGCAGTTTGTCCTGCAAAAATGCTCAGCTCCTAAGTCCCACAGAATCTTACGTGTCACGGGAAACAAAACCTTCGTATTAAAACTCCCATTCTGTTTCAGAAATACCACGAGTACAACGTAGAAGTGGTCCGGAAGGACGGGCTGCTGCTAGTCCGGGAGTTAGCCTCCGAAGTTAAGAACCACATGGATTTTAAGATCAACGCGGTCATGGTAAGTAATGGATTGTAAAAGTGAGACCACACTAAGCTACACTACAATACAGCTGTATTGTAGTGTAGCTTAGTGTGGTCTCACTAAGCTACACTACAATAGAGAGAGCGGCACGACATGTCACGGCAAATATTCTTCGTATGAAATGGTATGAGCTATCAGCTAACCCGCAATACGCGGCAGTGACGCTACGCGACAAAATTCTATAGGCGACTTTCCTATCATCGAGGTAAGCGAACGCGACCAACAAAAAATCAAACAAAATGACACTTTATGAACTGGGCTATAGGTTTAATTTTTTATCGACATTAGTCTAGCGACGCGTGTTGCCACTGCGTTATAGTGCCATGGCGTAGAGAGAAATGAAACCTATAGCGTATGTCATAAAGAGGCATTTTGTTTGCATTTTTGTCGGTTACGGTCGCTTGCCGTCAGCCGTAAGGATCGGAAGGTACCTTAAGCCGCAATAGGCGACAGTGGAGCTACGCGACACAAAACGACACTTCTATAGAATATTAACTGCCGCGTTGCTCTCTGTAGTGTATAGTCGCCTACAGTGCGGTCTCACCATTAAGATTAAGTTTGACGGTCGAAAATCAGTGTTCCGTGGTAATTACTTAACACCCCCTATCACGTTACAGACCGACTGTAATCTAGCGGTAAACTATACGGAGATCGGAAGTTGTTTCCACCAAACTTTACCACTGATTACGCATATTGTCGTAATCAAATGTGGACTTAAATTCCCATATAATAAGGCATAATTTTGTTTGTAGAGAAGTTTTTTTTTTAATTTTCTGCAATATTTTGTAATTCTGTGAGCCGCATTCAATATTCATATTTCTTACTAGCTGTTGCCCGCGACTTCGTCCGCGTTAGTATAGTAGATCACGTCCCAAGTATTATTTTTCAAAAATATTCAATGTACAGAATTGACTTTCTTACGATTTTGTTACAATATGTATAGATGACTTAGTTTGTTCCTACAAAGGATAATTAAGACGCAATACAAACTCCACGATACCTTTTAATTATGAACAAAAGCTTAATGAGGAATAGGGGGGGGGGGGGGTTGGGGGGGCGCAGCCCCCCCAAAACAAACGACACTGGAAAACCGTATGTGTAGTTTAGTTTTTAACTTTGTTCTTAAAAAACATGTATAACGCCGCAACACCGCTTTGTTTGAAGCTAAATTTGGGGAGGTGGGGGGGGGGGGGTTGGGGGGGGGGGCGAAGCCCCCCCCCCCAAGAAAAGACCGATGCCAAAGCTCTCAGCATGTTAATCAAACGACACTCGAAATTTGTATAGAAAAGATAGACAAAAGCTCATAGCATGGCAAGGAGTGAAGATAGATACAAAGTGTGAAGGAGAAATTTGTAGGAAATTTTATGGGCTTTCATCACGTACAGGACATTTTTTCTCTACAACGCACCGTTTTAGCGATATGAGCAAAAAACTAAAAATATTAAAACTTGAGCCCCTCCCCCCCCCCCCCTAGGTGATATCGTCATAATATATAGCCTATGTGTTGACCCGACCTCTATATAATATTCGTGCAAAATTTGAAGTAAATCCATTCAGTACTTTCTGAGTTTATCCCGGACATACATACAGACAAACAGACAAACAGACAATCAGACAAACAGACAAACAGACAAAAATTCTAAAAACTATATTTTTGGCTTCCATATCGATTGTAGATCACGTCCCAAGTATTATTTTTCAAAAATATTCAATGTACAGAATTGACTTTCCTACGATTTTATTATATGTATAGATTTTTTATTCGTAGCATTCCTCCATAACACAAGCCGCACCTAATACTATAAAAACTTATAAAGTAAAAAAAGATACAGTTTCGAAGTGTGAGTTGGGCGTTGGCACAATATTCTTTTCTTGAAATTTTTTTATGTAATGTCAACACAAGACGTTTTCTAATTGGATTTCTCTAATTCCAGTCAAGCAAAGAAGCCTTATAATAGCTGTGATCTATAAATAGCTAAATTGCAATTTCGTTTTAACTGTTAACTTAAAATACTTGGCTCATAGAGTTATTATTACACGTAGTACGTAGTATTATGTAGTACGCACTTAGTACATAATCACTCTATGACTTGGCTAAGAAAATGTTTTAACAAAAGTATTTTGTAACGAACACAAGACATCAAGTAGATTGTATTTGCAATTAACGAAATGTAATTCATTAGCTGAAAGAAAAACAAGATTAAAGTAATGTAATTACGTTAGTAGAGTCGTACGGTTCGGTTACTCCAAACATCAGAGCTTGTTGATCCAGCTGATTAACAATAGTACATTAACAATATTATTTTATTTCATTAACTATTTAATTAATTAAATATTAATACAAAAGAAGTCTTGCGTACGAAAAAATGTGAAATTAGGCACAGATAAACTTGAGAGCTGGAACGTTTGTTCAAAGCATATTTTTTTTACGTTTTAGCAGTAGCTGAAGTAATAACAACAACAAAAAGTACCATGCGTTATTTTTAACACATTTTTTATTACAAATCATTTGAAAAGGACCTGTATAAAATTCAAAGTTCAAAATGGGATATAATATTACTGCAATAGACTTTTGTTCGGATTAGATAGATAGATAGAAAATTCTTTATTTGTACAACTTAAAGTAAATTACAATTTAAAATAAAACAATAGAGGAATATGTACAAACGGGCGGTCTTACCGCTTATAGCGGTTTCTTCCAGACAATCTTGAATTATTTACTGTATGTGCCAGTAGCGGATTCTGCTCCGAACTTTGTGTAATACTCCCTAAAAATATATGAACTACATTTTATGGGCGAATTTTAACAAACGGAAATCCGCGTTTGTAGTATTTAGTCAATTTAACAAGTCAAACGTGAGTGCGTGCATTCTTCATCTGTTCTCGGAAGAGGCTCGCGATCTCTTTGTTTTGTTCACGGAATAAATCGTTCGCTACAAAACTCCGTCAAAGTCTCGTTATCTCGGAAACGAGATTATCCTTTTACATAAAAACATCTTTTTATGAAACTTGATGTTTCAATGAAAATATTATTTTGTTCGAGATTGAAATAAGAATTTTAATAAGAAAATGCTGCGCTAAATTAAGGGATGTTTAGACTACGATCTGTGCATATTGTGCATTGACAGTACGTCCAAATAGCCGGTCAACACTCAAACTCACACAAAACCGTAAGAACACTTCGTCCGTTTTTCAGCCATGGTTGTTTTGTATTAGTATGGCCATTCGGAAGTCACTCCAAATGGCCATTCCGTCAATTCAAAAACAATTTTTACGAAAACAGGTACATTAAAAATACTCTTTTTGAACAGAAAATAATGCAAACCATAAGAACTTATTTATCGCACTCGGTACCTCACCTATCTAAAATCCTAAGAACTTAGGTCGAATTACTAGAGACAGTTACAACCGATACGGGTACTCTCCGCCTGCATTAACATATCGGCGACGATGACCTCCCCCCCTGCTAGCCCCCACCTCGCCCTCGCACCTGATATTGGAATTCTTCTGAGTCTTAAAATAATCCGAGTACGGCTGTTACCGAAGTTCGGATTTAATGCAAATTTGACAATTCTCAAAGAAGTTTCACGCGGAGTTCAGGGGGTTTGCGTGGCTCGATCGTCCTTTTAAATAGTAAAACCTTTTAAATTTTAAGGGTACGTCGTCGTTTCACTTTGTTGGTATTATAACATATTTATAGAGAAAGTTCTAGGCCTCCTACATCTTGTACAGTATAGTAATAAATTATTTCATAAAATTAGTAAAAATATCAATTTTATGGTTATGAATAACATAACAGCTCGCCTTATTTTTTGAACTGACCTAAGATATAATTTAATACATGAAACAAAAGCATATTCACATCAAATATAACACTTTCAGCTCTGGATTCGTACTGTATTAAACTTTTTCCATTATACTTTGAACTCAGTCTTCGAAGTTGGTAATAACCAATGTAATAACTAACACGTTACTTCTCTTGCGACGATTGTGACACGTGAATACAAACTCAGCATATTGTAAGTAAGGCTGTAAGCCACAAAGAAAGTTCTTCGGACTCCCTCCAGGAGATAGCTCCTCCGCTCCTCCGAAACGACTGGACAATTTTTTTTTTATGAAATAAGGGGGCAAACGAGCAAACGGGTCATCTGATGGAAAGCAACTTCCGTCGCCCATGGACACCCGCAGCATCAGTAGAGCTGCAGGTGCTTTGCCGGCCTTTTAAGAGGGAATAGGGACTAGGGTAATAGGGGAGGGTAGGGATGGGAAGGGAAAGGAATAGGGTAGGGATTGGGCCTCCGGTAAACTCACTCACTCGGCGAAACACAGCGCAAGCGCCGTTTCACGCCGGTTTTCTGTGAGGACGTGGTATTTCTCCGGTCGAGCCGGCCCATTCGTGCCGAAGCATGGCTCTCCCACGTCAAAAATTTTGTGTTTATCTTATTTTTCCTTTTATTTTTATGACATTCTTTTCTGTTTTTATATTTTATTTGTATGATTCCGCATTGAAATAATATATCAACAATAATTCTCACCATTATTATACCATCAACCCCTGATTAAAAACGATAATGCGGCAAAACAACGTTTGCCAGATTAGCTTGTGTATACGTATTGAAGCAGATACCATTATTGATGTCCGTTTTTGTGAGTAGTAATGGGGGGTGTCATTGGCGCCAGGACTAATTCGGGCCGGAGCGATCGGAATGTTTTGTGATCTATCCTTCCTCGGGACTCGGGCGTATTCAATCTGTACTCCACATACTTGTACTGATTACTTCCTTATTGTTGTACTGTTGTTGTAGGTACTGTTGTATTGTTAGACTTGTGCCTGTAACTTTATGCGCTATATATCGCTTATCCCACTGTAATCACTATTTTTCTATGAAAGAAACTTATTTACTTTTCCTAATACCAAATTTAATCTAAATGAGCTTAGCAATCAAACGGATCTAATTGACAGCTGATACATTTTTAGGGGACACAACGTTCGGCAATGTAAATTAGATAATAACGAAATATTTTAAAATAGTTGAACGTGACATTAAGGCGACGCCTTGATAATTTGGCTGTAGCGATGTCCATTTTTCTCAGCAATGACTAAAGCTAACAAATTAAAGTTCACTGTCAGTATTCATCATGTCTTTGTCTTTGAATTACCCATAGCATAACACGATTGGTCAACTTTTATAACACAGAATAATCGATCAAAAAGACCTCTGTAAAAAAAGGGATTCCTATTTTGCCAACAGAGGAGAGTGATATAAGCTTCCAAAATTTGTACATAAATTGTCCTAGCATACACTTTAATTTGCCCATAGCTAATATGAAATGTATTTATGGTTTTTAAATTACGCGACAAAAACCATTTTGTCGCTACGCCCTTTCCATTTTTTGCTGTTCCATTGCTTGTTTTCTATGAGAGGCCGGGCCAGCCTCGCATAGAAAACAAGCAATCTAAAACACATCCAACACGGTTTTTTACTTTAACATGGTGTCACCTTAAGATATTAGTGTAATAATTATATTATACTTGCATCAAAGGCTTTTACGGACGCGCTAAAGCGTTGTTCAAATTCCTTAACCTAAATACGGGGATGTGTATAAAATTCAGGTGAAATTCTCGCTCGGCGCACCGATTGAGTAATAAATCATAATATTTTTACACCCACACCCATATAATATATTTTTAGGTTCGGCGCAAACGGGCCACCGACGACTGATACCAGTGACTACTCAATGACAGGTCGACACAACAGGCAGGAAAGCTCGGTGTAGCCAGCTAAAAGCTATTGTGTAGCGGTAGCCAATCGTCGGTCGCTCGTCTGCGCCGTTCCACCCACACCTGCGTAAACAGAAGCGCACCTTAACTTCCTCCCCTTTCCAAACAATGTTTCATTATGGCGACAAAAACACGCCGACAAATTCTAAACATTAATCGATGTTTTATTAATGCAGGGAATAGGTGTTTATTGTTTATTCTTTATCGTGACTGTGCGCCTCGATTGTTCCCCAGGACTGTCGATCGTCGCTTTTATATAGTGCCGTGACACGACACGGTTTTTTCCGTCACGGTAAAAAAATAAAAAGTAATATGCAGACGCTGTTTATTTCACGGCAACGGCAATTGAAAGACATCTACAGCAAACGACTACACAAACAGAGACGTCCACGGTACGACGATGCCATGCCGTGCTACGGCATAATGCAAATTATACTAACGTAGCTCACAGTGTGAGCTGTTTTGGTGTTGGTATTTAATATTATACCATAATATATTATATCAGAATGGGTCTCAGTAAATAAGGCCTACTTCTATAATTTTATTGACAAGACTTTATTCTTTTAGTATTAGGGGCGATTTTACCAAAGAAACGGAACGCGTTCAAAGCACTCTGAACCGGTTCATAACGTATAAACGCGATTATAACATCGAAATGCATTTCACCAGCATAAACTGAACGCGTTCACAGCAAATCCGAGTTTTATCTTCTGAACGCCCAAATTCCGAAGTTTAACGAAAGGTTTAACGTCATAAAACCCGTTCAAGCCCTGTCATGGCGGAACGAAAAACATAGACAAAAGAAATGTCAAGATGACAGTTTTGACACATGCGTTTGTTAGTTTATGTATTGTTTCTTGCTATTTTGTAGTTAAATTAACGTGAAAATACTTAAAAATGATGAAAACATGTAAAATAATCGCGTGACGTCACGTACACTTAGATTTATTAATCGCGATCAAAAGAAGTTTGTGAAATCCAATCGAAACAAAACGAGATTTACGTCGCAGTGTGAATGCGTTCAATGGGAACTAAGTTTTATAAAACTAAGTTTTATGTGTGTTTGGTGAAATCCCACCTTAATGACTTAACTTAAAAGTTAACCAGACAATAAATTATTATGTTGATTAGATAAACTGTAAATAAACTCAGAAACATGGGCACACGTGGTAACAAAATATATCAGGTCGTTTTAAAATACCACTAAATATAATACTACTGTACCAATCAACAATTAGAACTTAATTAAAACAGGTCAATGTCACGTTCGGAAATTATGTTGTTTAGACGACATTCAAAATAGTATGGTAATTCGTAATCTCTCTCTAAAAATAGTATCATAATTCGTAAATATAAGTAGTTCTAATTCCTCATTAAAGAAAATACTAGATAACCATAATATTTCTTACTTTTTTTCCAAAATACTTATTGTCAGAACTTTTTATTACATAGATTGAAAGGAAAGATTGTTATAAGTGTTGGTCTCGCTTCTTCAGAGCACCAGCCATAGATGAATCATAAATCTAAGTTGAAAGTAATATATCATATTATAATACGAACCATTCTTATCATTGCATAGTAAGCTAATCTCAAACATCACAATCCAAGTTTACCGACGATATATGGAGATAAGTTCAAACAGTAATAACTTCGAGCATGACTCCGAGAAACTGCAAGTCACATGTAAGCCTCAATAATATTAAGGGGCCGGGGTACCCTCGAAATTCTGGTATTAAGTATGTATGAGAATTTCGAGGGTACCCCGGCCTCTTAAGAGTACATAACGGAAGGCGTAATATTACTTCCTTCTAGTGCACACTGCACAGGTTCCCAACCTGTAGGTCGCAGAAGTCAAAATATGGTCTGCGAATGATTGATTACTCAATCAACACTCAACAGCATAAGTCCTAGGACAGCCGGCCTCGTAAAATTACCCACACTACACCTGAGGGTTATTAATTTATCGGAACCGGTCCACTTCATTGTTGTACATTAAAATTGTACAACAATGAAGTGGAATAAGTGCAATAAAAGTGTATAATTGTTATTTCTGTAAATCGTGAAGAACCTCAGAAATCACATCAATTCTGAAATACCAAAGTTTATATATTTTTTTTATTTAGTTGAGTTATTTATTTCCTATACAATTTTATAAAAAGCTATTAAGATTGATCTTCAGATTATTTTTATTATGCCTTCATGTTCCTGTTAACAAGAAAAAAATAAAAGTATTCCCTGAGTGAAAAGTTTGGGAACCCCTGCGCTAGTGGCTGCAAGGCGCACCGCCAAAATCGCAGGGCGGGGCTAGGGCGGGCGGGGAGGCTGCATCTCCCGACCTTAATGTAGCCATCAGCAAATTGCAAACACCAGCTGCTGGTGACAAGAAATCTCTGACACAGTTCTCATCACGAATCTAACAGCCATCTTAATATACGATACGGATTGTTAATTCTTAACGACTAGGGTTTGCTCTTGTTACGGAAGTGGATTGAATGATCGATCAAGGGTAAGGGAACATGCCTTAATCATAATTCATAATATGAATTTGGAATCGAAAGGTAATTAAAGTTATTAGAATATGAAAGACAGCAAAAATTATTTAAATATTTGAGTGTTAGTATTTATATGTACACCAAACTTAAAGCACAGATTACTAAATAGTTACTACGTATGCTCAAGATAGATCTTAAGCGAAAATATTGATAAATAAACTTTTTCGTGATTCATTGCTTCTTTACCGCTTAAATATTTTTTTATGTTTGTTCCATAATAAATTTAATAACATATGATATTTTCATATAATAGATGTAGGTGTTTCGCTGAAATGTGTTCAAAATACGGTGTAACACCAGAGTAAACTAACGAGTAGGCATATTCAGAAGTGATCTCGAAATTTATTTGACGAAGTATGTCATATCGGCCGGCGCGCGCAGTAAATGCGTTACTAAGCATTGTGAAACATGTTGAAATTGACAGTCACGCCCAACTCGCGTATATTCGCCCGTTTGTTTGAAGTCGAGGTACTGTACCTGTCTACTCTGGTAGCACGTAGCCCACGACCGAAATAGAATAATATGTTTACGTCGCGTATTCAGCGCTGATTACCTCGCGTGTTTCAAAATCAAATATTTTTACACATTTCACTATCAAAATATAATTGGGGAAGCCCCAGTATGAAAAGACATAAGGGGCGACTAACCCAAAAGCTTCGATTTTATAATTTATTTTTATACTTGAAAATAAGTCCCGAATTGTTTCATTTTTTAAAATTAGATACTGTACATTATATTTCCAAGAATTCAATCTGAGCAAAAACACGACATTAAAAAATTTTCTCGATAGAAAAAAATCACAAAGATGCATCTAATTTATACGAATTTTTCATTTATTGCCATAACCGTGCATTGATATAAGTTAATATTTTAACACATTGTATAAAATTCTACCATTGAGAAACCGACCTAGCGGATTTTTAAAATATTGTATAAATATACAATAACTCGACAAATATCGAGTTATTACATAATATTATAATACACAATAACTCGATAAATATCGAGTTATTGAGAAAAAACTAATTTGGCGATGAATCCGCGTCGTCCTTTTTCACCTAGCATATGAAAGACGGGCGTGAGTGTGAAGAGAGAAGGACTAAGCTTGATTTTTTGAGTTAGTCACCCTCTTAAGGCCGTATTCCGCGAGATTACCGCGTGCCGGTAACCGTTGCGGGGCAGATTAGTGATGCATGATAAGTGATGCTTAAAACGACAATTAAATATTATTTAATTGGGAATTGATTAAAAAAACTTTTTTCTGGTGTTATAGAATAATAATACCTAGTATTGAAAGATAACAGCAAACTAAGATTTTTTAAATTTTTTTAAATGCGATCTGATGTTAAGGGATAATAACACCTAATAAGTGACAATAAGGCTTAGTGGTGCACAGCATACAGTGTACACAGTATGTTTACCCTCGGCAAGCACTCGCCGACGCCGAACCTCGGGCAATAAATGTCGGCGCGGTGCACCCTGACCCACATCCACTGCACTCACTGGACTTTATTGATTCGCAGTCTTGAGACGTATCTCCGTTTCCCTCCCTCCCGCGGGCTCCACCATCCTCCGTCCCTCTCCCGCAGCAGCTCCGGGCCACTTGCTCAATATTCCGGAGCCGCTCCATGCGTCGTAATCAATGAGCACGACCGAATTAACAAAAGAGTTGAATGAATATTTATGTAATTGAGTTTTTTGTTGTGCTTACAAAGAAGAATAGAAATATTATTCGGAATTTTTTTTATATTTTTAATACAAATCTTTTATCGCCCCACAAAGGACCTCGATAAATATTTCATGAGCGGTTGAAATATTTAACAAGTTGTATCATTAATTACGCAACTACGGCGCGATTTAAAATTTGTATTTTTCGTGACCCATTTGTCGGGGGGTTCAAGTGAAATGTACTCGTGTTACAATTATTACGCAATCCTAGCGAGTCCACAGAGCACTGGATATGAATAATGGGGCCATAATGATGTGGTGTAATTACACGCGACCTGCACACAGACAGCTAATGCTTCCATTAAGGCTCTGTTATTATTTACATTCAATAGATACGTGACCTACTAACCCTACATTAAAAGCTTTCGTGTGCATAAAGAATGTGTGACGAAATTTCGTTATTATTGAAAAATATAGTCTCATTCAACCTAAATTCTATTCCAAGAAACGTACGTTTATCGAGATAAAAAAACAAAGACTGCAAGATAAATAAAAGCTTGTAGAAACTGACGTGATTTCCGATAAGCGATTGAGATGAAAGCTCTACGTACTGCTACGGCGTAGCGCGTAGGCGGCTACGCGGCTACGGGGGACAACGACCCGCTACGACTTTTTACAACAACTGAGGTCAAAAGACACGTAAAATAGAACTTTGACCTTTGCTGGTAATATTATGTAATACAATTAACGTGTTGTGTAGTAATTATGATGATTGTCTGGTGTTTTATTATAGTTGCGTGTTGTGTTATGGTATTTTATTAGCTGTGATTAAACAATATGTTATCGTTAACAAGGGTATCACTTATCAGTAAACATAAATATCAGTGGCTTAAAAAGAATTTTTGAATCAAATTAGTTCGCACTCCAGAGGGTGCAGGTTTCTTCATCAAAACATTTACCCATGCATGTAATTGAAGATTTTACTTCGCTGGCAAATACTCTCTTAGTTATCTATAAATTATAATTATTAGTTTAAAAACCATAAAAACAAGCTTTTAGCACGCACTAAGACAATCTGCCATCTTGAATGTAAGCCATGGTGAAAACAGATGCAAAAACCGTAAATAGCATCATAGCAAACGGTAATGAACACCTTTTTTTTTTTTTTTTTTTTTTTTTCCCGGAGGGGGAAATGCATTACGCATACCACCCAGGCGCAGGAGGCGACCCGAGCGGTGATGTGGGACTCCCGTAGTTAATGAGACCACGGTATACCCACTAAAACCCCCCCCATCTTCCGCCACGCCGCCTTTTGACGGGGCCACGGGAACGATACACACATCCGCGACCCCGCCAGCGGTCCGAAGACTCCACGATGGGCGCACAACACGTGCGCCCTCCTCCTCGGCCCCCACCAGGGCTGTAGCAGACGCCCCCCGAGTCTGCTACTTGGAGGCCATGTGGCAGATCAGGTCTGTGGCTCTGCCACCGACCACACCTCGGCCGCAGAGGATAGGGCAAGCGGCGCACCGCAATACCTACTTGCCTCTTCCTCTGCGGCCCCACCAATGCCGTTCAAACGGAACGGCCAGCTCGCAGGGGGGGTAGGGAAAGCGGCAACCTACCACAATGCCTCTCCCCCCCGCGATCCGTCCTCGGCCGCAGAGGATAGGGCAAGCGGCGCACCATAATACCTACTTGCCTCTTCCTCTGCGGCCCCACCTCGGTGCGCATCCGCAGCGGACTCCTCCAGTCCGCTGGGAGCGCCCTCCTCGGGCCAGGCGGCGACACCGGCCGGCCCTGGTTGCCTCTTCGCTTCACCGCGGTTTTCCAAGCCGCGGTTACTAGAGCCCCACCGCCACGACAAGGCGAGCAACCATAGGGGGGACGGTAATGAACACCTACAAATGTATTTTACACTTCGTTACTACGAACTGAGGTCTTACATTGATTTATAAAGCCTTTAAACAGCTAACAGCGTTGTAACTATTTACAAGACAATATCACAAGAATTCAAATAACTAACGAGATTACACGGTCGGTGACACGGCACACGTTTATCGAGGCAGACATATTGTATTACAGCCACTGTCAAGCCCCACCAACCCCTGCCAACCCCCGCCAACCTCTGCCAAACCCCGCCGACACCCGCAACCCCGCGCGAGTAAACACTCTCAACTACTTCAAACACTCAGCTAATTTTACGAATTACGTACAACAACTCGTAAGTTTGTCAAGAGATACCTAAAGGCACCGTTCTATTCAACGCGGCAAGCGAGCGCGACTGACAAAAATTCAAATAAAATGCCACTTTATGAACTACGCCACTAGAAAGCAGCGACAACATAGGTCGCTAGACCAATGTCAGTAAAAATTAAACCTATAACCTATGTCATAAAGTAGAATTTTATTTGAATTTTCGTAGGTCGCGGTCGCTCGCCGCATTGATCTGAACGGTACCTTAATAATCGCGAAACACTGTAATATAACGCGCGAATATCACCGACATAATATATATACTTTATAATATGTCTGTAATATTCTGAAGTATGTAGCGTGTTATGTCAGGTATTTCATAATCTTAACTCGCGCTTCAACATTTGTTAACACATACTTTGTGTTCTTACCTTAGTTTAGATTCCTGAACGACACTAGGAAACTTACTTAAAGCTAAGGGTATAAACTTAATTTATTAGCTTTAGGGAAATTGCGGGAAAAAAAGTAAATGCGGCAAAGTAAGAATTTTTACCGATTGCTTCGAATAATACATTTCATTTAAAGTCGGTTAACAGTTAACCGTAAAGTCACCTAAGTCCAAATTACTTTATTTGAATTTAGAACAAAATAAAGATTTGATACATATATTAAGTACCTTAAGTCCCAATAATAGTATTTTGATAAAGTACATAAAAAAGATACATATTTATAGCTTAAAAAAATCGTTTCTTGTTTTGCGATTTTTAATCCATTTGGAACGTAACCACAACATTACCGCGAAGTAGGCGGTATCATAATAAGTTGCGAGCCAAAAGCGGCCAGGAACTTAGCTCAACAATACACTTGAAAAATCGAGAGGGTTGCGGGCTGGGGCGGGCCGGAGTGGGCCGGAGCGCCGCGCCGCCGGGAAAAACGACGACATCTCGCACTTAATGAAACTGTAGCTCAAACAAAATAAAGGACACTGGCAGTATTGTGCATCCACACTCGAATGGTGGGTTCCGTTGTACCCTTTATTTGGTAGTTACTGTTATTTTTTATTTTATGTAATTTTATATTCTTGATTTGACGTAACTTAAGTTTAACGATCACTTGTATAATCAAACAATTTTAATTATCAATCAAGCTTATATTTCGAAGGTGTTTTTACAGCAATACAAAAAAAACTTGGTATCCTCTCTTTGACAGGCTTAAAAAGACACATGATATAATTTCGAGACGATACCAAGACGATAGATCTCTTAGTGTCCAATGCATTTACTCGCTTTAAAATTCTTCAGCTAGATTTACTTACATTTAAACAATGTCTAGTGGACGAGCGGTAAGTGGTACCACTAAGGAGTGTGCAAGTTTTAATTACTTGGAGTCTACTCCACGCTGTTTTTGTTAGGGAATATTCGTCTCAGAACTAAAAACTCTCGTTTATAAGCCGTTGCCGACCTCTTGCGAAGTTTAATGTATCTAGTCATTACTGCGGCAGATAAAACACTGGCGAGATAAGCACTCAACAGTGTGTTACTTAAAAGCCATTGTTTGTTCCAGATATGATTTTAGACATAAGTATAAAACTTGTTTCGGAATGTGGTTATTCTCTTTCTCGGAATGTTAAGGAAAATTCACACAGGAGATATAATAAAGTTTTTTGGAATATTATTACGTTATCTCTTGTTTTAAGTATTAAATCAATATTCAATATTAAATCTTGCAAGTTGCACTTTCATACATTTGTGTGTTTTTCTTTACTGATCCTTCATAACGCATAAGATGAAACTTGGTATTGATGATAGTCTGAATCTTGGGAAAGGACCAAGAATATTTTACCCGGGAAAATTTTACAGTTCCCGCGCTATAAACGAATTTCGATGCAACTACGCTGCCATCCATATCTAGTAACAATATAAATACTAAAGTGTGAGAGGCGATTATTAATTAAAAATATTAGCAGAGTGAGTGCGGGCGCGGCGCGCGGATAAAGGAATCAAACAATGTGGGGAGTAGACAATCGACGATTAGCGGCGATCGATGCTCGCCACCGTCAAATTTAATGAAATTTTTAATGAAACTTTTTGGAATAGGTTCCTCTGGGCATTTATGTACCTTTTTACCTCAATATTACCAAAAAAGATTTTGAATTTACGCGAAACTACTCATAGTTTCGCGTGAATTCAAACGTTCTTACCGCAGTCTATATATAACAATACACAGAACACTGTATAGTGTATATTCGTCGTCACAGAACGTCTCTATACACAGCGTATTTGTAAAGGGGTAACATATTTAGGGTTCCGTAGTCAACAAGGAACCCTTATAGTTTCGGTCTGTCCGTCCGTCTGCCGTCTGTCAGACGGCAGACGGACGGAACATGTTAAAAATGTACATTCATTGACCATACAAAATTTTCAAAAACTAGCAGTGCTACGGAACCCTATATAGCGCGTGGCCCGATACGCACTTGGCCGGTTTTAAATTAATATTTAAGGTACATTTTATCATAAATTACTCACAAAATAGAAATGCGTAATAAGTTTGCCCGAAAAGATATTTCAAAAAGTAATTTATTTTTCAATAAGCCTAGGTACAGATAAATGGTTTCCAATACGTATTCGGATACTAATTATTTCTTTACGTGAAATATGTACTGGGTAAATAAAAATAAAAATGGTAAATAAATGTGAATCTTCAATATCTAGGGTTTTCTGAGCTTATTCTTTTTATAATATAAATTATAATATTTTGTTCTTGCTTCCCATGTCTTTTAAGTAAATTTATAATTATATCTAATACTTTTTAGTAACACACGTAGGCAAAGGCACCTAAATAATGGAAATATTACAGTTATTACAATCGTCATATTGACCCGAGTTACATTGGCTAGACAATTTTCTTACTTTAGTTAATAGTTTAAAATTTGAGTTATGTACTAATGGGAACTTATTTCCAGCGTATAATGGACTCGGCGGAGGCAGCAGCGCTGTCGGCAGGCAGCAGCAGCACCGACGGGTCCCCGGGCTCGTACTACGATGCTCGCTGGCTCAATGTCCACGCGGATGACGGCACGCTGGCCGCTCGTGCGCGTCGCTTGTTACTGTCACCCAGTAGACACTTCGACCACATCGCCGTCAACACCAGCTATAGTGCCGTCCTCATGCCGCCTTACATCAGTACCGACGGTGAGTGTCATAACTTAGAAATGCTCTCATACAGTAGCGGGTGTATGTCTCTCTAATTCTGAATGGCCTTTATTTTGGTAGAAGTCTGTTCCTTAACAAGGTAAAAGCCAGTCCTGCAAGACATATTTTGGGTAATCCATTTATAATTTTGGTAAGTAGGAATTACAAATCTTTCTCTGGCGAAATAAAATAATATGTATACTGTATAGCTACATACTGGACATAATATTTTGGGTGGAATGCTGCTGATGCCAATAGCCAATAAGGAAACATTTTTATACTATTGTATATAAATTTATTAATACTACTTTCACTAG
Organism: Plebejus argus; assembly: GCA_905404155.3. NCBI lineage: Eukaryota > Metazoa > Arthropoda > Insecta > Lepidoptera > Lycaenidae > Plebejus > Plebejus argus. Next base: position 4,247,022 of record FR989935.1, on the reverse strand, counting down.
TAAGTACCAGTATAACTGCTTTAAAAAGCTCAATTCCATTGTCACATCATCTATTTACAATATCTCTATTCTCTATTTTCTTCATTTGCACATTCGAATTTTTATGTCTGTCAATACGTAAGCTTCAATTAATTTCACACAAAACTGTTGGTAAAATGTGTCATATTGCCCCAAGTTGTAACTCATCGTGCTCTCGCGACAGCGGGGTAGTGTCGTCACAAACGACGTCTAGATACCGCCTCCAAATGAGAACGTAACATTCGACGCTTAATGGAGCCGATGTGCTACGATGTTTTCATTTTATACCACCATTTTTCTATGATCAGAATCTGTTAAAACCTGTATAGTATTATTAATAAAGGTAGAATAATATTAAAATATTGATATTTTACTGTCTTTTGTCTTACACTTTTGAAAAGTCAAGACAGAGTGTCTATATGCATTAGTTAGCTCTAGAGTAGAGTGCTAGAGCTAAACTCCACTGAATCTTACGTATTAATGATAAATTCAATTTACCTACTATCCACAGTACGTAAGTTATATTAAAAAGAAAGCATTAAAAACAACAAAAATTAAAGGCTTTTACTTAACAACATCGCTTGCTTAAAAATTTTACGTAATATCAGAAGTGGGAATTAAGCTGCGGGGAACGAAGTTAGAGCTTCATTACCGCCACTGGTATATTTTTTGAAGCGCTACAACGTAACAAGTAGACCCTAATTCAGCTTTTAGCTGGCTGAAGTCAATTAACCTATATACCCAGGGGCGCGATTCTTGAAATTCGAATGTCGCTTCGATCGCAGCAGGATTCGTACATGAAACACTCCTTGTTCGCGCGGAGGTAGCCTGCAGTCGAAACTATATTCGATATATGAGAATAGGGCACCTGGGTTTCCCGAGCCGATGAAATCAACTCAATTTGGGTACGAGTAGGTACGAGCTGCGCAGTTTCCACGCAGCGCGCTGAAAACGTCAACAAGTTCTTCACTTCTATTTGCGAATGCATTTAATTAACTCGTAACTAAAGCACTCTTCATTTGGAATAATTATGCATTTAATAAATGAGTTCATTTGTAACAGAAGTACTTAAATAATTATTTAGTACCTTAGAGACTGAGCTTTGCTCGGAGTTTGACGAGCGAAAAAATATTAATAACGTGAAAACGTACCTTTTTGACCTTAAGTCAAAAAGGATTAATGAGGCACCGACGGCCTTACTAGTCCTGGAGTGATTTTAGTGAGGATAGTAATAATAATATAATACTCCCCACACCGGTTTCGGTGACGGTGGCCGGTTTCATTGAAACCAAGCCAGGTACGCAGGAGTAATTTTATAGTGCCCAGGTATGTGCGCAGTACACAAGAGCACTCTCTATTCCTTTACTCTCATAATCCAGTGAGACGGCAGACCGACACGACCGGCGAGAGATCAGGCGCAGGACCGAATTTTTTAAATGCCCATCCGACGCATGGATCATCTTTCTTATCAGACAATCAGGTGATCAGCCTGAATTGTCCTAACCAAACTTGGAAATAACATGTTTCCAACGCGGGAGTCGAACCCACGACCTCCGTGTCAAGAGCGACGCTCTGACCACTGGACCACGGAGGCGTTGAGGATAGTAATGGGATAGTGTTGAAGTGTGAAAAACTGAACTCTCGTAAAGACACATATCTCCAACTTATTTTGGGTTCAAAGCGATTTACTGCATAATCAGTTTTAACCGAGTATGGAAACTATGATATTCCCTAGAAGTTAGAGTAGAAACATAATATTTTGCTGTGTGTAATATAATGTGTAAGCTACTACACTTTAACTAGATAATTTTTGTGACACCAAAAACCACTTAAGTAAATTTCATTGATTTGCTTACAACTGTTACCGAGACAGTAATTAGATTTCAAATATTATAAGATCATTCACGTTAAAACTTTGTTGTAGACGGTGAGGTACAGAACCAGATAGCGTGGTCGGAGCACCTGGACCCGCTGTTCGTGAACAACTACGAGATCGACCCCACACTCTCCTGGCAGTACTACGCCTCTTCCACCGGGTTCATGAGGCGGTATCCAGGTGTGTATAATGGGGACTATACATAATATTTCAATTAAAAAATGTAAATATATAATATCTTTGTAACATTGTCAATAGACAAAACCGTTAAATTAGCATTATGCTTTAAATAGCAATCAATTTAATATATTATTGCGTTAATGTCAAATTTTTATATCTATCCATCTATTTTTTCCCGTAAAACTGATGGTGATAGAAGCTGATAGGTATTAAGATATTTCAAGTCCTGGCAGAGGACATAAAATGTAGGGTTCCCCACAATAAATAAATTTATCCTCACTTGGAAATAATAAACTTAGTATAAACTGCTTACATTTAGAAACTGTTTACAAGTACCTCATATTTACTCTCTCCTATAGCAATGTCATGGCCTCCCGAGGACGGGTACTCGCACCACGCGCGGGACTTCTACGACTTTCGCTCGTCGAACTGGTTCGTCGAGGCGGCGACGTCGCCCAAGGATCTCGTGATACTGCTCGACGACTCCGACGACCTGGGCTCGTCGTACCGTCGTCTGGCGAAGGCGACGGTCTCGGCGCTGCTCGATACTCTCGGCCCCAACGACTTCGTCAATATATACCGCTACAGCGACACCGTGTCGGAGCTGCATCAGTGCTATACGAAGATTCTGGCTCAGGTATGATAGTTATCCTCAATACTTATAACTTATTAAAAAAAAACTTTTTTATTATGACATAATTAAAGGCTCATGTAAAATGAAAAAGCTCTAAAAAGTCTTGAAAAGAGGATGTCAAAGAAAAATACATTGCTGGAGACATAGCCCAAGGTGAATGATTTTCCACCAAAACTACGTAGCTGTTGTCTCCAATATGAACAGTCGTCATTGATCATGGATAATAAAAGACACATAATATGAACGTCGTAATAGTCTATATGTTTTCCATCGTGGGCTTACGTTGGCCTTTCCACAGACCAATGTCATAAGCTATGACATAATATTCAATTATTAACGTGACTAAAAATGAAGACATAAATAAACCAATAAACAGCAGACAGCCTCAGACAGCATTCAAATTGTCGTTTAATAGAACTGCATTAATGATGTTGTGCTGTCTGCACTCTGCACGACTCACGAGCCACAGTTAATTGCACTTTGATTGACGTCTCGAGATATCGAGCGAGATATCGATTTTATTAAAATTTTACTCTGTGCCCTTTTAAAATATTCCTTGAAACGAACGGCTTACACGAATTAAGTGGAATTTTAAACTACTTTTGGTAGTGAATTGTTTATATATAGGCCACGTATGTATTTACGTAAAAATAATATTATGTAGAGGCAACGAAGAACTAAATAATCTAAAATATTTGAATCAAAATAATGCGAACTCAAAACTTTCCTATCATCGAAATAACTAGCTACTTTATTATCCCTAGCCGCGCGTCAATTTAAATATAAATAGCGATTATAAAACTGTTGTGTGGCGTGCTCAGTAATAGAAGTTTGGTCTGGGCCAAATAGTAAGTCTAATTTTGTTTTAGCAAAACATTTTCATGCATTGTCACGCAATGAAAAAGTCTATCGGCCTAACTCCTTCGCGTGCCCGAGGAGCCGAAAGCGCGGGGTTATAAATATTTTGAATTATTTTATTATTCTGTGATGTTTAAATTAATGGAGCTACAATTGGAGATAGGAAAAAACCTAGTCAAATGCTCGTATTGCGTGCGATCGGACGCGATACGCATCGGCGCGCGGTGTGTACTCGCCCTAATGGATTCAATCAAAAGCAGCCTAATGCGGCCATCCATTAAAATCCCGACTGAAACGTGTCGGTACAATGTTATTTACAAAAAGGATTTCTGTAAAATATACCTTCTACCTACCGGTTTAGAGCGGCTCGATAATTTATTAGGGAATCGTCCGATTTATTCGATCACCGCCATTATTTTGGACAATATAAGCGAGAAATTAATCCGAATTTCAAAATGCCATACTGAAAAATAACTATCGGTTCGTAAGTCACAAGTTGATAACAAAAATTAAAGTTTATTACTCGGTAATAAATAGTTATTAGAGTGTTCACGTGTCGCCGGCGGCCATTATGTTGTAGCGACTAAACATGAACCAGTTCGGAATAGACTGGGTGTGCCGCCCTATAATAATTTAACGTAATTACAGTTAGCAGAACAAGCCGAAGTTAATGGTCTATCATAATTTAGCGAGTTCGCCGATAAGGAGCGAGACTTGCGAGCGCAGACTAGACGGAATTGAAAAACAATATAAGGGTGTCCGCTCACGTCACACTTTTTGTCGACGATATTTGGACATCATTGTATGTATATTTGGACATTATTGCAATTAGTATGATTCTATTTTTCTTTCACAAAAAATTCAATTATCGGATGTGAATGGTCACTTCTAGTCAGTTAAATCTTTACGGGGTTTCTAATTAATCATCAGGTTGGCCCTTTAACCCTTCGGTAGTAAATATTGTAACATGCTATTTAATAGTTTAAGTAAAATATAAGGTGCTATGTAGCATGCGTTCTGAAGCTATAATTTTAAAAGTACTTTATAATTATAAATTTATTTTTAAGAGAGCTATCGAATGGAACAGTTTATCAAAGCAACACTGTGCAGTGCGAAATCGCCTTTAGTTCCAATCTAATATGACGTAATTGTTGACTAGAAAAATTTTATATCATGACTCCTCTCATGATAAATAACTTATATCAAAATATTGCACGTAACATAAATGTATGTTTATTAATAAAACTTAAGACATCTCATATAAGTTGCGCCGTCAAAGTTGGAGAACTTTTATAAAGGCGGAGTGTGCTCAAGTTATCACGTGTTACTTAGTAGACTTACGACGGTGACGATAAGATCTTGGTGACAGGTGGGGAGCTCCCCCCGTGGCCCGTGCACATGCGGCAGGCGACAACTTTGACAACTCGCGCAATTGAAAATATCGATTACGCTCCCAGGGTGCGATTACTGTGACCGTGATCGTGTATGTTCCGAAATAAAACTCAGTACACTGCCCGTGCCCAAAACGTCAAGAATCGACGCAGTACTTTTGATTCATTCCGAAATATTTTGGCAGTGGATTGGAATCGGAACTCACACTTTAAACCGTTAGAGAAATTGATTCATAGGCGAAGGCAGACCTCTGTTATGTTGGGCTATATTAGTCGTGATCTGTCGGTGGGCTTGACATTAGATATAATATGACCAAATTTTGTAGGTCCGCCATCTGCTAATGAAATGCTGGAAGCTGGTCATATTCGTAGTCCGTTCACAGTCATAATATATAATATGTACTCACCATAAGAAAATAAAAACACGATAAAATTGAACCTTATATGAAGGACGCTTAACCACGGTTTGAGTTTTACTTCCGGATTAACGTGATCGATTTTAAAATACTGCATCAGCCTTGAGCGCGGTATTTCCTCGAAATCTACGTTAACTGTAGTGCAACCTTCGCGATGCAATCAATAAGTTAGGTAACAGAAAACAAAATTCTAACTCCAGATAACAAATGGATACATGATTTTTTCAGCTATATTGTTTTTAATTTAAGCATTTATTTGCGTCAGGTAGGTAGGTATATTTGCAAGCTTTTGTTGTAAGGCTACGTTAAGTTAATATTTATAAATATTGTAACAAATAACTTCCTTTAAGACAAGCTCAATCGTTTCAATTTGTCGCAAATGGTAAGCTTTTTATGATTGATTTTTATCAAAAAAACTTTACCTAATTATTCGATATTTCAAATGCTAAAGCAATTACCGATCTAATAAGTCTAACCAACGAGGCGTTTTCAGGTAAAACGCACCTATCATTTGGCAGTTAGCCATCCAGAAAACAGTTGCTAATAATCGATATTATATTTGCATGATAATACGTGCGGCGAGCGATTTCCCTCGCAGATAAGCGCGCCATAAATTGACGGGTGCTGTATGCAATCCTGTTTTGCATACGGCCATATCTCATTAATTACTTTGTAACGCATTATACCGCTTTAAATGAAGTTTGGTATTATCTACGCTGACGCTGCTGCATATTTATTTACAGCAAATGATAATCGCATACTGCCCAATGCCCATTCGTTGTTACGTTAAAAATACTAGGAATGCCAATATACTTTAAGTTTTTGTATTAACGAACTGTTAAAGTGGAATAATTTGGTGTTTTGCCATTTATTGATATGATAGTTTTGAACTGTGATCTTAACCAATAATAATTATAAATACTAGCTAGTATAGCTACTAGGTTAGCAACGTCTTTTCTTTTTATATACCACTTTCGTTCACACGATACCATTTCTTTCATCTTGATAACAAAGACTCTTGGCCTCTTAGGCAACAATATATTTTTACCCGATTGTGTAGAAGGTATTGTGTGTGCAGTGCCGGTTTTAGCACTACCAGCGCCCTTTCTATCAGGCACCCCCCCCCCCCCCTAACGCCGCTACTGTATGTGTGTGTTAGGCGGTGCCGGAGACAATACGAGAGCTGAAGAGCGCGCTGTGGGCGGCGGAGGCGACCGGCGGCGCTGCCAACCTCACCGCCGCGCTCACCACCGGCTTCGAGATACTACATCGGGTATACTATGTTTTACTACTACTATTAATATTTTCCTTAAAAATTTACAGTTACGCAAAAGTTAACAACAATATAAATAGTATTTTCTTTTGAGTAAATTCTTATGTGTAAATAATTATGTGGGTACAATGTTCAGAATGTAATGAACGTTTTCACCACTGCCGCACCCTTGTGCTAAGTCTCTTAGTGGTCTTTTGGAGTTATTATGTCACCAACAGTTATATAGTGTCAACAAAGTCTTTAAACATTAAAGACTTGATAACAAAATATAAAAAATCTGTGAAAAGTAATTACTTAAAGGATACCCTTAATATTCCCACTTTGAAGTTAGGGTGTTGTTGGTAAAAACGTTTATTACTTTCATAATAAGTTCAATTATAATCCATTTACTATGTATATACAATGAGTATTACAGTAAATACATCCACAGTACAACCGCACTGGCCAAGGCTGTCAGTGCAATCAGGCGATTGCAGTGGTGGGCGCGGGGGGCGGCGCGGGCGGGGTGAAGGGTGTGTTCCGAACTTGGAACTGGCCGCACATGCCCGTGCGCATATTCACGTACCGCGTCGGCGGGGACGCCGCCTCCGGACACAACATGAAGGATATGGCGTGCACTAATAAAGGTAAGGGTGTAACAGAGTTATTCAAGGTAATTGTTACATTACAAAATGTTGTAACTATTAACAAAGTTTATGTTATATTATGAAATTGAAAAACAACCACCGATTCAAAACTAATCAGTGTCATGAATCAACACAATTAAACAGAAAGTTGTTTACAACATTTCATAAAATAGATGAACCCTTAGTACTTTGATAAACTATTGTCTATTGCTATGTAAGAACATGCCCATTAAAAAAAATTAGATCAAAATAGGTCCACCTGTTTGGATCACGTTTGGATGCTACGATCATTACGATGCAACGGACCGACACATACACTGACAGACACGTCAAGCTTATATCACCCCTCTTTTTTCGTCGGGGATTAAAAAGAGTTTTATGACAACGAAAACACAAAATTTTTTGTTTGTTTAGGCATAACAATAATGCATTTTGAAACAAAAATATCTATTTAAACCCCATAACTTTAAATAATATCCTATTTTACACTGGAATATTAACACCTCTGTTTAACCGAGCATCACATTTCTCACCACCATTTTCCCCGCCAGGTTTCCACGTGACCATCAACGAGCACAGCGAGGTGCGGGCGAAGGTCCTACACTTTGTGGAGGTGCTGGCGCGGCCACTGGTGATGTACCAGACCCTGCACCCGGTGCACTGGAGCCCCGTCTACGTCGGCGGACGGGTGAGTCAATAAGCTGATTTATAGCCTGATGGAAGGCGATTACCGATTTTTTTATATAAAATAAGGGAGCAAACGAGCAAACAGGTCACCTGATGTAAAGCAACTACCGTCGCCCATGGACACTCGCAACAATAGAAGAGCTGCGGGTGCGTTGCCAGCCTTTACCGATGGTCGAAATATGGAGCTACAAGTTGTGGTAACTATAGTTTTGAGATTTTATAAGTTTTCGGCTTTACTGTATATTTTATTATTTTCTACAGGAATTTCTTCTGCAAATGAAGCAAGCTCTGTAAAAAGCCAGTCTTTCTTCTTCTGTCTGACCCTCGTTATCACTTTAAACAATTAATTAATATTATATCAATAAGAATATAATTATAAAAATTTACAGAAGATTAATATAGGAGCAAAACAGGAAAATCCTTTTTGAATTTATTTAAAATGAAAATGCAGAAATACATAAAGCTCTGAAAAAACTGATCTCGCACGTAATAAAGAAAGTAGTACAAGGAACGAGATTACTGGAACGATTCTTCTTGTAATATTCGAGACCGCTCGTTAAATAGACCGAATACCTCGTGATCTACATACTATCTTCCGTACTTTCGTATCGATTTTAGTAATGAAACGAGCTATTGCCCGCGGCTTCGCTCGCGTTAAGAAGTGTTATTATGTACAAAATCCTTTCTTAGCGGATGCCTACGTCATAACACCTACCTGCATGCCAAATTTCAGCCCGATCCGTCCAGTGGTTTAGGCCGTGCGTTGATAGATCACCATTTCAGTCAATCACCTTTGAGTTTTATATATTTGGATTAAGATGTGCAATTAAAATATTTGTTGTATTCTACGTTGTATCACATAGTTTAATCGACTTACTTATTACTCTCACAGTGTTTAAATGATGCTGTATAATAAATACATCGATGAGAAGTCACGAAGTACACAAAACAATAAAATTCGACAAAATTATAAAGATGACAATAAAGCCAATACGTAAATTATTTAAATTTTTTTTAATAAGTCATTATTTTATGGTTTATTCAAGGCTAAGACAATATTTAGTTATAACATACAACACAAAAAATAGTATGATGTATGTTTTAAAAATGGACGCTGATAAGCATTCATTGTAGTGTCCCACAAAAAAATTACGTATTTAGTTGTGAATGCAGTCATGTTCTTTAGATCATTTAGAACAAGACTACATTCATATTTCAACAGAAAAAATTTGGGTTAGTACACAAAATATAACAGCGAACAAATAGGACTGTCTAATAAAATTTTGCGTGTGGCGTTTTCTACCGCGCGTAGCGCTTACTACGCCGCGTAGCTCATAGCGTAGCAATTGCTACGTCGTAGTACTCGGCGTAGACCATGCTACGAGACGTATTTTTTTACGCTTTTTTTTTAACCGACTTCCAAAAAGGAGGAGGTTTCTCAATTCGACCGTATATATATGTATTTTTTTCATCATGCAGAGTAGCAGCTTGGACGACGACGGGATGGGCCAGCTGATGACGTCGGTGACTGTCCCTATTTTCGACAGGCGCAACCACACGGTAAATAGTTTACTGCCAACAAACTCTATTTTTATTTTTTAAAAACGTTCAATGTACTTTTAAAAGACTCAAGATTAAAAAAGTATTGAAAACACCTATTTGTATGAGAAATATTAGCTTTGACTTTAAAGAATGTTATTTAAAGTCAAAGTCAATATTTCTCAGAAGAATAGTAATAAAGAAGAATAATTATATAGTTTGTTAGCCATATTATGATAACGATTAAGCGTCTTATAGTCTCTGAGCGGACGAAAATATTAATATTTTAGTACTTGACAAAACAGAGGACTAGACAAGCTTTTAAAAGTCATGAAAGTCCTCCGCCTATAACGCAATGCCACAGTATGTCAATCACGATATTATTTTGTATTAAAATACAAGAAAACTTTATCTTCCCATGTTTTTAACCCCGCGACGTCATAAGATTTTAGCGTATAAATTATTAACATTATTAACTCAATTCTAGCTGGTACTTTACTAGAATAAGAACTATTTTTGTTTCAAACAAATAATTTAAAACGTTGATATTTTTGCGCGTGTGTTGTGTATTTTGAAATAGCGAATTTAACTATCACACCCAATTAAATATAAAATTACATAATTGAAGACGTGAGTGGAAGAATCAAACAAGTAACATTTCGTAACATACGGACAATAACTCATTTTTTCCCTAATTATTTCAATAAAACTTGTAATTACTTATCTAATTCATAACCTAGCTAATATATCTGGCTATACATACAATCTATAGTTTTTCTATTTCAAATAACTTTTCCGGCCCTAAAGTCTCCATTTAAGCAAAAAAACGGGAAGTTTTTTCATGTTACTTACCTTATTCTTCCACTCACGTCTTGAATTGTTTTGTTAGTATAGTATCATTTTAGGGCGTTTTTTAATCGGTATGTTTTTAATTAATAAAAATAGTTTTTTTGTTTTTCTTTAGTTATCAGCAAACATAAACATTAGTTTTAATTTAATTATGTTAACTTATTAAATTTACCAATTAAGTTAATTTACTTGGTAACTGGTTTTCTATGTTCTGAATACTTACATTCTTCATAATATTATTATAACCATTATAATGAAATAAGATTATTGTTTTCGTTCAAAGTGTTTGTAATTTCAGCAGCGAGAGGCGAACTTGCTGGGCGTGGTGGGAACGGACGTGCCGGTCGATCAAATTAAGAAGCTCGTGCCACCATACAAGGTAAGCTCCTCCTCCGAAACGTCAGATTTAACAGACTTCCAAAAATATAGAGATTCTATGTTTAATTTTGGTCATACATAGCTTGAAAACCTCATATAGTAATATTAGTGTTTAATGATAATAATACTAGCAATTTACTCATTATTAAGCTGAATTGAAATTGATTAGGTATACTAATTGTTACAGTTGGGAGTAAACGGATATTCATTCATGGTGGATAACAACGGGCATGTTTTGTACCATCCTGATTTGAGACCATTGGTAAGTTATTTCCTATATTCTTTAAAGGTGAATAATAATATATTATTAAGTAATTACAAAGATGCGAAACAGGAGTAGCATACTTTATTAATTTAAATTGGTATTCTGACAACTTCACAACAGTCAACTAACACAAGTTTTCTTTTGTTTCAGCATACTAATGAGGAGGTAACTAAAATTATTCCTATTATAAAAAATAACGTTTTATTAAAATTGTATCGTACATAATTCAAGACGTGAGTGGAAGAATAAGGTAAGTAACATGAAAAAACTTCCCGTTTTTTCCCTTAAATGCCTCCATTTTAGGACCACAGGCTTTAGGACCGGAAAAGTTATTTGAAATAGAAAAACTATGGATTGTATGTGTAGCCAGATATAATTTGTTATGAAGTAGATAACTTACAAGTTTTATTGAAATAATTCGGGAAAAAATGAGTTATTGTCCGTATTTTACGAAATGTTACTTATTCGATTCTTCCACTCACGTCTTCAATTGTTTTAATTGTATGTTTGTTTTAATTGTGTGTTAGTGAAGTCACTATACACACACTAACTTTTACCTTTAAAATATTAGTAGGATTAAAGTTATTAGTGTTATGTATGTACTTTACTGTAAAGTTTGCACAAAGCTTTTGGGTGTCATTTGGTGTCATTGATGATGCCATTTAAATGTTCTCCTTGCTTTGATGAAACTTTAAATTAACTGTCACCAACAAACTGCCTTAGGATTTCAGATGACACTGAGATTTAATTAATGTATAATCTAAATATTTTCTATATTAAGATTAAAAAAAACTTATCCATTAACTAAAAAAACATTTCTAGATCAAATAACAACTTCATCAACCATTAAAATAATGACGTGGCCTTGACACACACAAGTTACAAGTACAAAAGTTTTATAATTTTCCAGTACACGGAAACTCTCCGTCCGTTGTACTCGAGCGTGGACGTGACGGATGTGGAGCTTCTTGTGGACTCGGACGAGAACTCCCGCGTCAACCTCACCTCGCTGCTGCTTGACGTGAGTAAACTCGATATTAATATTACAAATGCGAGAGTCTGTCTGTCTGTGACATACAATTAATTACATACATTTTTATCTCCTACTGATTTGTCATCGACCATACATATTAAACTTGGGCACGTTCTATTTTGGACAAGTGCCGAAAATATTTGTATTTAAGAAAGGTAGGTCCTGCAGTGGCATAGTATAATAATTTATATATGTCTGAGCCCGGCTATGAGTGGCTTTTCTTACGGTGTTATTTTCCTGCATCAAATACAAGTTGCCTAAGTACACTATAAGTTCGCAACTTCTTGACTATATGCCGTGACTTAAGATTCAAAGGTTGTAGACTTCTTTGACGTACCTAGCAGTTCAAAAGTGCCATAAAGCTGATCGCACCGTACGCGCCATACGCACCGCATAGTACACGAAATGCGGCGCGTACGGTGCGGACGAATGTGCGAGGTTTCACAAATCACATCATTTCATACAACGGATTTTAAAATGCGACGAGTGTGGCGCGTGCGTACTGATAATATGCGGAATCACCTTTACGTAGCACAAATAAAACTTTACTTCAAGCCAGTAACTTGCATGACACATTCCAGTTGCGTCACGACATGATAGAGCAGCGGGAGGGTGAGACGGAGATCGGCGTGAAAGTCCAATACGACATGAGGCGGGTGGCCACGCGGAGACAGCGATACTTCTACTCGCCGGTAGAGGGCACGCCGTACTCGCTCGCCGCCGTCCTGCCAGATGGATACGGCATGTATGAGCTGCAAGCTGAGCAGGAGATTAAACATAGCCCCATCAATGGTAATTATTGTGCCAAATCTCATTCTCTATTCTCTTGTGTACTGCCCACACACTTGTGCACTATAAAATTACTCCTGCGTAACTGGTTTCAATGAAACCGGCCACCGTCACAGTGTAGAGTGAAAACTCTTTGTTGAAATTGGGTGACCGTGCACGGGGATTATTTTAAGTTTGATTTTCATATATAAGCCCACATTTAAGTTGGTGATATTCATCAATGAACCATTGTAGTCCTAAATAAAGAAATTTATATTGTATTTGTATACGTAATAAGAAAAACGTGCCTTTGCAATGTGACCAGAGAACAATGTGATATCTCTAAATAGATTTTCGTTTCGCAATAAATCGCTTATAGCGATAAGGCCGCCCTTGAATACATTTAGGTTTTTTAAGTTTAATAATTTTAGTAACATGATGTGATCAGTACTATCATTAAATATTTTTTTCCACCACGCAGTCACGGAATACTTTAAGGGCGAGAACTGGAAAGTCCATCCAGACTGGTAAGATGTTTGATATCTTATAATCATACCATCATTATAGCAATTAAACACTTTACATGAAGTATTATCAGCCTCAGACTAAGATTTGGCCTCACGCAGTCCGCAGATTAACATCGAGAGAACGAATTGAAAAAATGGTCAGGACAAAACACCAAGAACGAAACACATAAGACATATTTAAGACACCCGACCAAGGTCACCTTGGTCGGGTGTCTTATGTCTTATGAGCTATATCCACATTGTGCCCTTTCATCTTCAATTTTCATAATCTTGAAATGTCAAAAGATTATGAAAATTGAAGATGAAAGGGCACAATGTGGACATAGCTATGTGTCATCTTGCCTTGAATACATTCTTCATCTTAATTCAAATCAAGATTTTGCTAGGCGGCCTCTAGACGATCAATATTATATCTAATAATTTTGCAATTTTATTGACGGGTTAGAGTTAAAATTGAACATTGCCGCGCCTTTTATTGTATTTTATTTCGGCCGCATTACTCGTAACCTATCTCTTAACTCCATTCCCCAGGGTATACTGCGAGTACGCGTCAACCTCAGACGTGACGTTCAACTCGGCGGAGGAGCAGCTGGTCCACTTCCTGAGCCGCGCCGGCCGGCCTGGCTGGAAGTGGATGTCGCTCCGACCGCGCGCTCTGACGCTGCACAACGCTCACAAGAAGCAGGACCGCGACGCGTACTATTGTAAGTGTTGTTTTTATATTATGTTTAAGGGTCAATTCAGACCGCAATGCGGCGAGGTGAGGCGAGGCGCGGCGTGGAATAAATTTGTATGGATTTGACAGATTTCAACAATTGTGAGACGTCTTGCAAATCTGTCAAAACTCAAAATAATAATCCATACATGCCGCGCCGCGCCTCGCATCGCCTCGTCGCGTTGCGGTCTGAATTGACCCTAATGTGTTAGGGAAAATTCAAAATCTGCTGTATGTAGAAGCAAAATTTTCCGAAAAAACTTTCTCTGCTTACGAAAACGTGACAAATTTATATTAGACGTCACGTTCCGACCTTTTCGGATCACAAAGAATTTTGTTTAGTTGTCTGAACTAAATTTAAAATTCGTAAGAACCCGTCATATTTTTATTTATGGTGTAGCATGTATTATATTTCTCGTAACATATAAGTTATATGTTTTTGTTGTTGTTACTAAATAGAAAGAGTCAATTGAAGTTCCTATTTCTTACAGGTGACAAAACTTTGGTACAGTCACTAGTACGCGACGCGATGGTAATCAAAGAATTGGACGCTCACACTGGACACGCTAGCCACCACTCCCAGTAAGTATACTCGCGCCTACTAGCATGATACTAGCATACAACACAGTTAAATACTCAGATTTATACCGAAGCACCACACCTGAATAACGAGAAACTTAATAATTGAAAGTAAAGTCTTTAATTTAGTCACCAATGTCAAAAATACGGCTGACCGATGCGTCTCTTACTCCCAAAATAATATCTTATCAACCGTCGAACCATTGAGGTGCGAGTTCCAGATATATGGTTATAGTCGAAAGAGTTGAAATACACATCGAGTTATGCATGATGTCGCACATTTAGTTAACTAAGAGTTATGCACTTTATAATTTTATTTTGTTCACTAATTTTTATGTGTTTGTCACACGAATAGCCCGATAGGAATATTAATGGCACTACTGCAAAGGTAAAGTAACAAGTCTTCATATTACTGTTTCGAGTAGAGATACTAGAACTTTGGAGTTATTCTACCGTCGATCAGTTGGGAAGTAGATTAGACAGTTTGAGGGTTTGATGACTTGGCCGGTATAAATAGTCAGCACTCAAGATGCATCTCGGTCTCAAGACACGGTTCAGGCTCTGTGATTGGTTGGCTGTCAAAATTTTGACGAATCACAGAGCCGAACCGCGTCTTGAGACCGAGATGCATCTTGAGTACTGACTATTTATACCGGACTTAGATGCTATCTTGTGTGGATTTATTTTGAGTTCTCCCCAACACGAGCTTCGAGAGTCGCATGATATAGAATCCATTGTTTTGCAGTTCAGTCTGCGATCATACAATCAAACAACATGATTATCATAAAGTCGAAAGTGAGTCATTGCAAAGATTCCCCGATGGTCCCGATTATTAGATATATTTTGCTATTTGTAGCGACTTTTTACGTGTATGTCAGAAAAAGTGGTACCGAAAAGTCAACAAAAGTACAATATTGTTACATAATTGGAAAGTAATAACTTATCCACTTTTCAAATGATCCACGACTTGTGTTGAATAATATGTCGAGTTGTTACTTTTCAACACTAAGCACACGAGGAACAAGGTAACATAGTCGTAAGGACTTTAAATAAGGATTTTTGGCATCCTTTAGCTGGCTTGGACTCACGGAATTTTTGTGGCTAATAATTAGGTGGTTAAGGTTTTGGTAAGTATTATGGTTATCGTAGTGAGCGCTAAGAAGATAACTTTTAAAGCAAAAAAGTATATACGAATTGCAATAAAAGAACCAAGATAAAAAATATGTGTGGCACTCGAGGACTGCCGCGGTAAAGCTATTACATAGCATTTTTATCAACTTATGCAATTTTAATTCGCATACGTTTAGTCGCACGCACACAAACACCGTGTCGGAATCTGCCGAGCTGAAACAACTTTAGACGATGCACGGCAACGCCGCATCAACCTTACAGCGGTGCCGGTCGGGGTGTGGGGTGTTAGGTTTGTTTTCGTTACGGAATTTCAAGATTCGATCGCCGCGCTCAAAGTCCGCGATAAAAGCTAAAAACAAAATATTGGTACTCAATTTTATTATGTCGAGTACAGTACTTAGCTTACTAATTCTAAGAATTATACCGGCATAACTGACTAAGACTAACAACAGAAATAAGTCATCTAGACACAGCGGCACATGAATATCCAATTTATCGTTTTGTTGTTAAATCTTTAACTGTCGCGTCAACCGAGTTCTACGGTCTTGTAAAGCTGACCATACATGTTCGTATAGAATGGTTGCACTCCGCGAACTCCAGATAAAACAGGGTAGTTTTAAAAATTGAAAAGCAATTTAAACCCTCGATCACAGATTCTTGGAAATATTTTGTTCTTGTTTTGTTATCGCGGTCGCATGCGACCACTTGGGGCTTGAAAGGAGACTGCGACCGATTGATGGAGTGCTCGTGCCTATTATGGCTAGCCTTAGGTTTAACTTTGAAGAAGCATAACATTTATGTTTCACGTTATTTATACATTTCCTATTCCGTTAAAATAAATACATTCAATTACCTGACTGATTTCATGTCCGCTCTCTTCAAAGGGCTATGTTACAAATCGCTAACTAGTTGGACGTTGAGTGACGATTGTTCAATCAACGTTCGGCCGAGTCATTCAATTGAATGGTGTCATTCTATGAATGCGCTAGTCATTCAATCGAACCGAAGATTGAACTAGATGACTGCGACATATAATATATTTTAAAGTATGGATGGATGGAGCGTAACTAAATAAAATTATTGGCAAAGAAACAAACTTAAGTTGTTTTACATAATACCTATTACCTATTTCTCTTACCTTATAATATTATAATCATTCACCAAGAATACCTATCTCAAAAAAGTTAAATGTAAGCGAAAGTATGAGGATAACGAACAATTCCAAAATCTTATTTAGCAGATCGCCTAAAACAGAATCATTGCCCGATTGTAATATATCACGTCTTTGCAGGCAAGGCCGATTCCACAAATTCGTGGTAACGTTGTCGTTTATCGCAACCCGAAGTGGACTCCTGAAATGGACAGAAAACTTCAACAGCACCAGATCCAGCGAATCTTCTGAACCGTAAGTAAAGAATCATTCTTTAGTAATAAGTTATTTGGCTAGCTAAAACCCTCAATTAGTCTTATTTTAATGTCGACCAGAAGTCGTAGGTAAGTAATTACTAATTACCATGTCATAACTCTACTTATACACACCACAAACCGCGCCGGGGCGATCCCGCACTATAACTAGGTACTTTCATTTGAAATTATTTCGGTGCTGCTTTATTAGGCATATCACTAGAAATTTCTATCTTACCTAAGTAATACAAAAATTTTCTTTCCAGGCACTTCAGTGAGAAGTACGCCCGCGCATACGATTCGGAATGGTACCGTAGAGCGGTGGAGCATCACGCCATTGAGCCGGAGAGCTTCGTGTTCTCAGTACCGTTCCGGGACGGCTCCGACCCGGAGGACTTCTCCGGGAAGCCCCCGCTGGTGATGGCCACTCACGCCGTGTTCGTGGAGTCCAGGGGACACAGGGCTCCAGCGGCAGTCGTCGGCCTGCACTTCCAACTTGACTCTCTGGCGAAGCACTTCCTCAATGTTACGTCAACGGTAAGTAATTGGAGAGTATTCTAAAAGTTGCCAGGAAATATTTTAAGGTACCAATGATTTTTGAACGACAATGATAATCTGTATTTTGCTCTTACGTTATGTAGTTCTATTTTTTTCGTTTTTCTTTCAGTGTACGGCCGGTAGCGTCTGCAAGAAGACTTGCGCCGGTGACGAGTTGGACTGCTACATTCTGGACGACAACGGTTTCATCATCCTCTCGGAGGACGTGTCACAGACTGGGCGCTTCTTCGGTCAAGTGGACGGGACAATAATGGACTCGCTCGTGCAAGATAAGATCTACAAGAAGATAGCTGTTCACGACCATCAGGGAAGATGCCCGGACTCGCGCAGTCCGTTCAGCGGGGACGGCAGTAAGCTGTCGCCATTAAAACCTTTCTCCTGGCTAGGAGGGTACCTCTCCAACTTGCTGGCAGTGTGGTATCCGTTGTGGCAGACCGTCGTGGCCCGAGCCCATCCCTATGCTGAAGAAGATGCGGGTGAGTTTTTAAGTTTACCAGCTATTATATAATACCGTCAAAATATTTTCCGTATAGTTACTCGACTATTACAATAACACGGTTTTGCTGTTATGACGTCATCAAACAGATCTAAAATATTATGACAGTTGACTACAGAGAACCATGACTGTCCTAACCTAACCATTTTTTAGACTACGAGACAGTTGACTACAGAGAACCATGACTGTTCTAACCTAACCATTTCTCAGACTACGAAGACTACGAGGGCGAAGATTTGGAGCATGAGGATGATGGGACCAGGGAGCACCAGCAGCAGCACTACGAGATCCTGGTGGCGGACTCCGGGGGCACGGAGCGGAGTCACGAGGTGCCCGGGCCGATCACCCCGGGACCGCCTCGCGAGCCCCCGCGAGAGGCAGCCCGCTCCGCCGCGGTCCGCCCCTGCGACACAAGTGCTGAACTCTTCACGCTCCAGTCCACTCGCCTCAACGCAGCGCAGCCGCTCAAAGGGAAACTAACCAATTGCCATAATTCTGGATGTGAAAGGTAATTTCTCGCATGATATTTATGACTACATTTATGTTGCTACTTGCTATATTATATGAATAAATATATAAATGAAATAAATGAAAAATTTACTAGCCGAGAATATTGACTATCACATAACATAAAAGTAAAATCGTCCCAACTCAACGACGTCAAGTCTTATCGAAAGTGATATTTATGACAATGTAATTTATTTACCCAACAAACGACCTCTCATCTTAACATAATCTCGTCACCAGGCCATTCAGCGTGCAGAAGATCCCGCACAGCAACCTGATACTGCTGGTGGTGGACACGCTGTGCCCGTGCGGCGCCAAGCGGCTGGACGTGCGTGCGCGCGAGTCCCCGCCCCGCGCCTGCCGCGCCCGCACGTCGCACGCCCGCTCCCGCCGCGCGCGTCCGCACCACTGCGTCTCGTACCACCCGGAGGTTCGACTCATATTTTTTAACCTTAGAGCATTAAATAAGTTTTTAACCCTCGACGAAAAAGAGAGTAATAAGGACGTGTTCAAAATCAAAGTAATAAGGTTTACGTCGAGTGTGTAACTGTTTACTGTTTAGGTACTTACGAATTTTGAAATGAAATTAGTTTCATGCCTTTATTGGTTACAACTTACAATACTCTTTCTGGGACGTCTACGATGCCTACTAGAGGAAGTCTACCTTTGAAGGCGTAGCTTTCTTGGTGAGTCATCGTAGTGTCACATTGTCAGTATCGTACGCGTCGAACACACCGCATAGTAGACGGAATGCGGCGTGTACGATGCGGACGAATGTGCGTGGTTTCGCATCATTTCATACTTACAAAGAATTCTAAAATGCGGCGCGATCGGCGCGTGCGTACTGATAAATGTTCGATCACCTTCAAGAGCATCAGAGCCTGTTTAGTAAACAAACACGAAGTAACATAATTTCGCTTCAGGAGATCGAGATCCAGTCGTGCGGTCGAGGCGGGCACGCGGCGCTGTCGCTGGCGGCGCTCGCGGGCGCGCTGGCGCTGTGGGCGGCCACGTGACTGCCCCACCCCACACACTGAAGCTTCCGCCGTATCCACCATATCGACTCCCATATCACGAGTAATCTCAACCATATCGCTAAGTCGGAGAGCTTCGGGGGTCCCGGTCGAGTGTGAGTGCGTTCGGACCGCTCGTAGTGACTATATCGTGAATGTATCGTGGTGCAAACTTTACGCCAATTTTAAAATTCCCTTATATACGGTAACGTCTTTTGATCTGCATTTATATTATTGGGTACGGGCATCGGAGCCGGTCGAATTAGGGTGAATGAACTTAAAGTTTTGATGATTTTACTGACTGAAGTTTTGGTCCGACCAAGTGAACTTTTGATCTTGTTTTAAGATGGGATAGTAAATTTGTAATAGGATGTAAGATTTCAAAGTTTTCTCTCATCCTCATCGAGACGGTGGCTGCTGACGTGCGGCGACAGTCGAGCCCCACCGTGACACGTTTCAACGCGTTTCAGACTTCTGTAGAACTCCAGCCCACACGTTTCGTATAAAAACATCATTAACCTAGAACAGAACGCTATGCGCAGTCCAGTCTTAGAGCAAATTTTGTGGTAATTTAAACGATTTCATTGTATCACGTGCGCTGATTTCTAATAGGTAGGTAAACGAATATCTTGTTAAATTTAATTGAGAATTTTCACAAACTTGAAAGGTCTATAAAATAAATTATAGCTAATGTTAATAAGTATTAAATGATTAATGTAAAGTAATATTGTTTCAAACTTTTTTAGAAAAATTTACCTATGTTGAACCTGATTTATTTCGTACCGGGCGTGGCGAGTGCGTCGTGAAGTTGGCGAGATTGGTGTCACGTGGACGCGCGATTCGCAGAAATCCGCCAACTTCACACGTTTACTTTTTGCCATTTATTTGTTTCTCTTCAACGTTCGTTTTATCGGCGAAACAGTTTCCTAAAATGTTTAACATTACACGAGCGAAGTTGGAGTGCAACACATAAATGAACGAAAAAGTTTACTGGCCGATCGCAAATATTGTAAGCACTTATAGGATTATTATTATTATTATTGTAAATAAGAGATTAATTTGTAGACAATTTATTTGCTGAATTTAAGTGTGCCTATTTAAAATTAATGATTGACGATTGTTACTTAAACTACAGCGTCGCCAAGGAGCCATCAACAATTACTAACAGTATTAGAACAGTAATTAAGTTACTATCAAAATATACTACACCTATTTTTGATCACTTTAAAGTTTCACGTTGATAGAATATTTTTTGGCCTAGCAATATTACAACGTCTCAGTTTTACGTGTAAGAAACATTTTGGTGTATTTTTGGCGACTTTAGTCACTAGAGTTTTTCTCGCCTAATATTCGATATAATGTTAAAATTTGAAACCTATCGACGTCATCTTCATTGTAAATATTACCTTGGAGGGCCTATTTAAAGTATGTGTGTTGCTATGTTAAAGGTGTATGTTCTATTTTATGAGGATTTTTCCTTGTGACTTTGTACCAGAAAAATTGTTCAACATTGCCACTCGGAGAACCTTTCGCACCCCGATCAGTGTGTGTACGTCTCGTCTCAATCTTCAAAATTAAAAAAAAATGTTGAACACTTCTTCTCCTCGACACATACATTTCCATTCATTAAATATTGGAGTTTATAAAATCTATATTCTACTAGCTCATATAAATCGACTACATGTAAAAGTATGTATCATGTTACCTAGTTAAATACATAACATAGCGAATATGTTATACGGTCGAGCCTGCCGTTGTCCATGCAACCCATAACTTGAAATAGTACAAAACTACAAACTCCTTTCGTCATGTGCCAAAACACAAACTAATAGATAACTCAGGTTTACTCGGGACTTTCCGGGGTTACTCGGGACTTCCCGGGGTTACTGGATACCTTAACATGGGACGAAGGCAAGCCCGAACTTAGTTACAAAACATTTGATCGCAGTAGCCTTATTTTGTTGTCAGAAACATTTTGTGTTATTAGATAACAATATGAAATATTTTATTTAAAACGTTGTATGTAATGCAAAATCTTCATCATTTGCATCATTGAATTTGAAAATTAAAGTGTAAACATAGACAATAATATTCGAATTTGATTCTAGCAACATTCTAAAATGTTTAATCTTAACAATGAAATTGTCATAAATAATAAAAGTCTTTGATTTTTCATGGACAAGCGGCCGCTGCGATCAAACCCCACATATTAACTGTAACATTTCATAATCACGTGTCGTAATGAACTGTTGGGACGCTTTTGAGATATTGTACATTTTGTATAAATATAACAGTAAGTGTATCGGGCGTATAGCTGACCGGGCGCGGGGTGAAGGGGGAGAGTTGAAGGGGGAGGGGTTAAAGGGGGAGGATTGAAAAGGGGGAGCGCGGGGCAGCGTGCGACTGTGTTGAATGTGCTTCTTGTAAGCGTCGAGTCTTCCATAGCGGTCGGGCGCGGGTGTGTACTGTAACTTAAGTATTAAACGATAATAATAGAGTATACTTATCATAGCATAGAGCACTCGCGAGTTTAGTTACTGACTACAGACACAAAACGATTACCTCGTTTAGTTACGCCGTAGTAGGCACGTTTAGTGTTCGTTTCGCGTTTGGTTATTGGACATATCAACTCAGGCACCAATCAAGACTATAGTGTAAGCGGTTTTTAGATTTTTTCGAATTGTTTCTTGATGAGAAAGCCCTGGGAGCGAATTTTTGCGTCGGCTATCGAGTTATCGGAGGGGATACTTATTGGAGGAGCGTTAAGCTATCGGAAAGAAAGCGAGACAAAAATTCATTCTCGAATCTCAAATTTTTTTGAATTCAAATCTTTTCAAAATAGCGATTTCTTTCTAGACGTTGCTAATGTGACAGTATTAAGTATATACACATTTTTATATATTTTTAAATAAATGATAAAACTTCCTTTAGGCTGGTTTTAGTGTCACGCGGACTGTCGGTACGGATCGCTCCGTATATAAGCAATATGCATTACGCTATAAGGAGCGTTTTAGAGTCATACGGAGGGGTCCGTACGGACGACCGTCCGTACGGACAGCTCCGCAGCCGTCCGCATAGCGCGTCCGTGCCGTGGAGCTGTATGGGTCCGTACGGACCCCTCCGCATTACTCTAAAACGTTCCTTATAGCGTAATGCATATTGCATATATACGGAGCGATCCGTACCGACGGTCCGCGTGATACTAAAACCAGCCTTAAGGTTATTCCGATGTGTACATCATCCGTCTAAATCTATTACTAGTTTCGGGTATAGTTTGTGCGTGTTTTCGAAAGCCTGATGACGAATCGCAATTTGGATCTTTGACAGTTCTTTTTTAAAAATTGCCGTTTTACATGCGTACACGATTTACTAAAATCCCAAATTTAATTTCAACCATCGGTCACTTGTCGTGATGCTTCTAGAAGTTAGGTATCGAAATTCAAAAACGAATTGCGAGGGTAAAATTTCGATGTTGCCGTTTTAAACTTTGTTTTCTTAACACTTTGAAAATTTTAAAGTATAGTTGTTGTATTGTATATTCGGGGCACAGTCAACTGTGGACGCGGTTCCCTAGCGTAATTATAGTGAATATCTTTTGTTACTTGCCAGTTCATGCTATAGATAAACAGTAATTAAAACAATAAAAGTTCTCTTATAACAGTTCTGGTGTTTTTTATTTGTGTCATCATCCAATCAGATTATAAATTATTTAATTTGAATTTTCCTATTCTGCCGAATACGTTACGTACAAAAATCCTGCCTCTGAAATGCAGTTATGTAAAAAGATGTACAGGATGTGATTAAGACACCTCCGAATATTTAATTTTCAAAACCTAGTAGTAATCTTACTAGCCTATGCATAATATTCGATATAATTATACGAATACTCAATACTTATACTTAATTTAATCGATAGAAATGATTTGCGAAACATTAGAGTAAAACTTATAATTATTGTAACACTTCTGTAAGATTTTGCAATCTCTGACAGAGCAATCACAATTACCTAATTCAAGTCATCTTTTCTTCTTTTACTGGAGTATTTTAATCACATCCTGTATAATACGTTTTTAAGAAAACGTTGTGTGCTATAATAGTCTATACAATATTCTTAGTACAAGAGTTTACTTCATCGTTTCATACGACGATATTTTTTACTAAATAGTTTATTTGCGTTAAGTTTTTAGTATGTCATAAGCGCGAATGTTACAATTAATTATTAATGACGCGTCATTTGAGCTAATGACACACACACTTAACGCAAACAAACTATAGGGTTGCTATCTCGAATAAATCGGTAAACAGCACAGTGACAAATAAACTCCTGCCAAGCAGTGATAATATCGTCTACATGTGCGTCACTGATATCATCGTGCCGTTCACCGAGAAATTCGAGGTAACCCAAGGATCAATTCACACCGAAATAATACATGGTATGTGGGTAATAATTTTCAATTATCACGTCCTAAGTAATTCCTTAGACACGTGTCGATGTGAACTATCCTAAGGGTCAATTCCCACTGCAACATGACGCGTAGATGTATTTCTAAATTGCATACATTCTGACAGACTTAAGAAGTCAGTCAATTCAATAATACTAGAGATCGCCCAATGGTCGAAATTCGACCTTAGTTTCAGCGACATTAGGACTACTACCTATATTTTGTAAAAAAATATTGACTTTATCATATATTTTTTTCTACTCTTGTCTCTGGGACTCGGCTGATCTCAGAATGGCCGTGTAAGCATTGTCTTTAATAGTATCTAAGATTCAATAAAAAAAACTATAATCCATTTTCAATTTGTCAACTTGTTGTCAACAGACTTCAACCATAAATAAAAGAGTATAATTTGTATGTATAGGCTTGTCACTCAAAAATCTGTCACCTCCTATGTGTGTGTGCTGTAGTGTGTGTAACGTTTTATTTGTTAAAAAAATGTATGATAAAAGCATAATTTCAAAATAATATTAGCTCGATGCACTCCTTCACCATATAAACTATAACTGTGCAAAATTTCATTCACCTACGTTTCCCCATTTTTCGTCAAAAGGGATCCAAAGTTTTTCACTCGCGTATTAATATATAGATACTATAATTTAGAAAACATGCATCTCACGGCATCTAAAGCGTCGACACGTTGCTGTGGGATTTGACGCCAAGTTTAATACGGGAAAGAGACATATCATACTGTCTACATGTAGAGCGAGGCGGCGAACACGATATCGCGTTTGAGCAGTTTGATGGCCTCGCTGAACTTGGTCTCGAGGTCGGTGTTGCCGATGTTCTTGGCAGCCTGGCAGAGCTGCCGCAGCACCTCCTCCAACCGACGCATGCAGCGGATTATTGACCCTAGAAATATTATAAAAAGACATACTGAACTGAAGTTTTGGGTACCATTCGTCGTGAAGATAAATTACCTGTTATATTCAATTTAATCATTTATCATTGTATGTATCTAGGAACTTTATGCAGTTTACTATTTCGATGTCACACAAATGGCAGTGACTTCTCCACAGCAATGAGGATTTAATACTCAGCGCACATTTTTTCACAAGCAAATTTTCGGAGGGTATTAAGTGTTACTCTATTGCATTCTTAATGAATTACATCATTCAAAGCATTACTATATACCTTATTTAGTCGCTGTTCATAAAAGAAAGATGTCACAATATGTAAAGAAAGTAACTAAGTACTTTTACCAGTGGCTTATTCTACAATTTTGCCAACTTTCGTCAAAATTTAATGAAGAAAAGAGACCCCAAAAACAAAATGTCTAATGACATTAGCATAAGAAAATAATACATACCCTCAAATACATCAGTCATCTTGCATATCTGCAGGAAGGAAGCGCCGTTGGCCCAGGCGAGCACGACGTCCATCAGCGTGGCCTTGAACTTGCCCACGTACTCGTCCTCGTCCAGCTCCATCTTGCAATCTATAGACACCTTGGCGATACGCCGCGCGTACTCCTGGTGACAGATATAGTAAGGTTGAGAGTGTGAGAGAAAGAGACAGAGAGAAATAGAGAGAGTTTCTCTGGATAGCGCTGTGGGTACTCCCCGAGACAAGGAAATGTAGTTACAAAGAGAGATAGACGTAACGTCGCGCGGACTCATACTGATCACTTAGAGACAATTAATTAACACCGGGTTTGTGACGTTTAGAATAGAAAAGAGTATTCGAGTTTATCTTCCTAACAAAATTTTAATTTGTTAACTATTTATTCAAATATAATGTGGTGAATAGCCCTGTAACATAGACAAGTTTAACCTAAGTATACATAAATATTAGTACTCACGTTATAACTAACAAACACCCAAATACCCTGTTGTAATCGTCGTTATATCGTACTAACCTGTAACTGCCGCAGCACACCGCGCAATTCTTCACCTGCTGAGGACGCCTAAAAAAATTATTTATATTTACCAAATAGCTAAACCATCCCTACATTCCACTTAGCGTTGAAAACGATCAAAACGCTAAAAATAGGAGGCATTTTCAGCGTTTTGATCGTTTTCAACGCCAGGTGGAACGCGGGGCATATTTACTTTTTCTTATATTGCACACAACAGTACTGTTTTCCGTCTGAGGAGATTTTTACCTGTGAGGAGTTCTCATCGCAGACGAAGCAGCAGACGAGCGCGGCGCTCTGCTGCGGCGTGAGGGAGTTGAACACGCCGTTGAATATCAGCTCCGTCAGTAGCAGCTCGTCCGCACTACACACAACATGTATATTACGAGTTATCTATGGTAGATTCGAAACCTAAAACTGTAGACAGACGAAAGTGTCACATGAATTAGATCGCACATTTATCAGCACGCACGCGCCGTACGTGTCGCCGCATTTCAGAATTCGTTGTATGAAATGATGTGAAACCTCGCACATTCGTCCGCACCGTACGCGCCGCATTTCGTGTACTAACTACTATGCGGCGCGTACGGCGAGTATGGTGCTGACAAAATATGTGCGATCAGCTTTTACATGCTTTTATTTTATTGTGTCACACTCAGATTGTATTAAGGATTACTTTTTTGAGGCATTTACACAATTACCGGCGAACATTAATATGTAGAAAGACACAAGTCTGTACTATATTCCCTAGCGATCGGCGTTGTTTACGCAATCATAATGTCAATATTAATTATCCATTGTTCGTAAAGTCCTTTAGCTGTGTGTATAAGCCACATTACAGTTTTTTTTATTAAGAAACTTTGCCAAGCATGAACTTGGTGTCGCTTTATTGGACTTTTAACAAATTTAAAAAATTAAAAGGTCGCATTTCTATCCATATCATTTACCTGCTCAACTCGCACGCTATCCGCCCCTTAAGCTCTATGACGTCAGCGGGGGTGCAGTACCCGAGCCGCCTGAGCACTCGTTTCCGTTTCTTCAGTTCATCCATCTGCAGTATACTCTTGGCCTTGACTAGCTCCGCTCTGGCGTGAGTCAACTCCTCGAATAGCTCCTGTTTCCTCTCGTAGGACGCCGTCAACGCTGTTCGGTTTTTGTCCTTGTGTAGGGGGTGTTCATATAACCTGCATTTTATTGATATGTGTTACTACAAGGCTTCAGATCTGACTTGCTTATGCACCATATTATTATGCACCATATTATTATGGTCGCTACAAACACTGAAAAACTCTTGTTTTATTCTGCTAACTTATATCGGGTTAGGAAGAAAAATAAGTTAATTAAGATCAGTTTTAAAATCAAACACTTCGTCACGTTTTTAAGTTGTTATATGGTGAACATGCAACTAGTCAAATAATATACCGTATTTATTAAGATTGCTTTAAAAACTACCTGTTTTTCTTTAAATTCAGGCGTTTTTAGGCAGTTTTTAAAGCAACCTTTATAAATATTGTTTTTGTGCATTGTCCAATGACTGGTACTGTCCAATCACTAGTCATTTACCCTATTGTATTTTTTTATAGCGCATCTGTGTAAGCAAAGGATCCTAACTTGACCCACACTTACCTATCTTCTAGAACTTTGATTCTATCCACGCACTCCTTGAACACGGGGTCGTCTATTTTCATGTCCTTTATCGGGTTGAGGAGCGGCGGACCTTCGGGGAACCGTTTCTTGACCTCGCCTATCGTCTTGAGGACGGACTTGCGGTTATCCGGCGGCCTCAAGTCCTTGGGGTAATACACGCGGAGCGAGCTGATCTGGTATATGAGTGTGTGGAGCACGGGGACCACTTCTACGTCACCGGACTGAAAAAGTATTTTACAATATTAGCAGAATACCATAAACTTCTTCAGGTTGCATTTTTTTCAAGTAAGATGATCCATGCGTCGGATGGGCATGTAAAAAGTCGGTCCTGCGCCTGATCTTTCGCCAGTCGTGTCGGTCTTCCGTCCTACTGAGTTATGAGAGTAAAAGAATAGAGTGCCCTTGTGTACTGCGCACATACTTGGGCACTATAAAAAATTACTCTTATGCAGCAAGCCTGGTTTCAATGAAACCGGCCACCGTCCCCGAAACCGGTGTGGGGGTATTATTACCATAAACTTGAACAGGTTGATTTTTTTAAAAGAAAAGGTTATGCGAAATTCAAAACTATAAAAGTGAAATCGCAATATACTATTACACTGCACTTCTCGATTTCAATAAAATCTAAACTTAAGTCTTTTGGAAATCGGTCCCAAGCCGAGAATCGAGTCAAGCTCGCAACTACTTTTAGCATTTTTTGCTAACCCTTTGATGTCTTTTGATGTTGCTTACGATAGGATTTGAAAACCCTGTATACTTTTGACAGCTGTTTCACCACTTCCTGATAAATGCCGGATCGGCTATCCATAACTTATCTGACAGATACTCCATATCTGTAAAGTTAAGTTGTGGATAGCCTATCCGGCACTTTTTAGGAAGTGGTGAAACAGACCCTTATTATTACTTATACTGACCTCTCCGGGTGGACAAGGCACATTAGTCTCGAACTCATCTGGCTTGGACTTCTTGACGTGCAGCAGGATGTCCACAATGATGACAGGCTCCGCCATCAGCGGGTTCTCCTCTTGTGGCTTCTTGCCTTTGCCCATCTTGTGTCTGAAGTTCACGATTATACCCCAGTCATACTCGTACTTTTCCGTTTTTACCTGTTTTAGAGATTTAATTTTGGCTTTAATATATACATTGAGACAATTACGAGCTGAAGCCTGAAAGTAGATGTAGCCATATCACAAATTTGCAACAAAACTCTTAAAAATACATAGTACTGGTCAAAATAGTAACATGTTTCTCATATCATTCGCGCTTTAAAATATTTCGACAACACACATGCATTGATATGATAATTTTAAAAACGAAATTGTTGATAACATGCTTCGATAATTAAGTTCACGTCCTATGCCACTTCTGTCCACAATATATATCTATGTATATGTTTGCGAAATTCGCAAAAACTACTTGACAGAATTGCATGCCTATATTTATCTATCAACATACCTATAAGGCTCATTGCATAATACATACCTTAACAAGTCTCCCAGGCTGTAGGAAGGGTTTAAGGTACTCCGGCCTGGTGATAAACCCGCGGAACTGTGCCCCCAGCAGCTCGAGCTGGGCGCGCGCCGCGCAGTACGAAGCTACAGACGCCTCCTGATTCACGCTCATCGAGTTGTATTCCTTCTGCTTGGCTTTTACCTCTGTTGGTTTAACGATGATTTAGGGACTTTAGTTAAATCGAATTAAGATGCAGTTAGGACCTTATCACACTGGCGATTTGAAGGGTTGCTTGATAAGACCCTTAATCTTTAATAACAGGGATGAAACTTAAGTCATATACAATATCACTAAACTTTTGAAACTCTATTTCACTTGACTAAATTCAGTATTTATATCATTTACGTCGTCGTCTAAAATTGTTTGAAGTGTAATAATCATTTAGGAGACATACATACTGCAATGTCTTTGTACACAGTGTTAGAAGTTTGAAGTTGTCGCTAATAAAACCAAAATACTCACTATCGATCAAATCGGGAATAGTTGTTTGATTTTGGAACTGGAAGAAACTTCTTTCCAACATGTACTCTGGATTGATTTCCTCCACCCTCAATAGATTTAAAACCTAAAACAAAAAATGTATTAATATTGTAACTGTCAACTATGCCATAGTTTATAGGTTACTTCATTCAGTCAATAGAAATATTTTTCAGCACTAGGCATATTTGGATACCTATTATTTAATAATATAATAATATAATTATTATTTATTAAGTTTTTACGATAAGTATTTCTATGTATTGTGAAATTTTATGCTAGACTCATTGATAATTTAATAAATTTTGGATACCTATTAGTGATGCGCCGAATAGTGATTTGGCCGAATAACCGAATACCGAATATTCGGCCTTTACCGAGCCGAATATTCGGCCGAATTATTCGGTTTACCATTATTTTATTTTGCCGCGTAAACAGGTTCTATCGTGTACTCTACGTGCCGCTGCTGGCTAGCTCGGAGCGAGCCTTCTCTCGCGAGCGCAATGCAATCGCAATTATTGCGCAATAATTGCTCCAAAATCGCAGTTTCGTATCACATACCAGCCAAAAAAATACGATAGCAACGAGCGACAGTACTCCCTCTGCTGAATAATCAAGGAACTATAATTACATTTAAATCGCTAAATCTCCATACTTAGACCGATAGCTCTAGGTTTTTTGGTTTCAAAATTCTAAAGTTTCTGATTTTTTGCGTATAGGTTTGGGACCACTAGGTAAACCTAAAAAATGATTTTGTGTCATTTTGGTCGACAGCTTCCAGAGATATTTAGGTATTTTGCTTTTTGGTCGCTATAGGCCGAAAAAAATATTAAAGTTTAAAATTTAGCTTTTGTGATATTAGCAATATCACAAAAGCTAAATTTTAAACTCTCGGGCAGTAACAAAATATATGCAGACACGTTTTGTGTCAGATTCATCCACGAGTTTCCCAGTAATTTAGCAAATATTAGAAACGTCGCCTAATTGCGTCGAAAAAATATTAGAGTTTGTAAAAATGGTGTAAATAATGTAATATGGTTTATTTTATTGATGTCTGTTACTGTTAAAGTTTTGTGTCATATTCATCCACGGGTTTTGAAGAAATTTATATTTTTGCTATCACTATTTGCTATACTGTTGCATTTATTTCGTATCACCTAAGCTTTTGACAGCAATGCGATGGCAATCGGCGAGCAATTTGAACTGTTAAATTATAGCGATCAGTGATCACAACAAAAGTGATTTTTTCCGATTGCTTGTTTGTCGCTGAGTGGTTAGTGGTGTTTTACGTAAAATTTTTAAACTATAAAACGTATTTTTATAACATTGGTGCACACAGTGCTCGTATTAGAAGCCATTCCTGAAGAAGAAAGCCAGAAATACAGTTAAATAAGACCTCGCAATCGCAACCGAGCCCAGGCACTGGAACTGTCTGACTGTCTGTGAGGAGTTTAACACATTGACAAGAAAAACAATGATTAACATCTGTGCAGTGTTGCGAAACATTTGCAACAACAATCGCCTGCCAGTAACGACGATTTCCAAGTGCTTCAACAAGTTTAGAACCACACTTTAGCCATTTCAGGATGTGTGTGTATCTCAGAAAAAGTGAGAACCAGGTTTTAGTGAGTGGCAGACCGCAAAGAACTTGCAGAGGTTGTGATCTTTATTGTAGTTTTAAATAAAACTAAGTTTTGTAAATATAACAGAGCGCAGTTCATTTCGAGAGATTTTTACAAATGGAAGTCTCAAGACAATATGGAGTCCGGATATGGAAATTGACTTGTCTGTGGTCATAGACTAAAAATGTTTCTTTTTTATGTGAAAAAGCAATAAGCTAAGGTTCAAATTTCTATTACAACATTAATGAAGTGAAAAATAAAGCAGTAAAACAGTGTTATTTGTTTCATTTGCATGTAGATTACTATTAACTATTAAGTTATTGTTATTTGTCTTCATGTAAGTAGAATTAAATGGAATACATACCTTTAATACTAAAATACATAAGAAGCAAGGTTTATTTTAAGTAGTAAAACATTTTCTTTAAATGACTAATGATTTTATGCATAATCTCCAATATAATGAACTGTGCAACAATAAATAAAAGATTTCATGTATTATTTAATAATAACAGAAATATATTAAAACCAATGTTAAAAAGATTTATTAAAGTCAGAATACTGCTTAAAACCCATCAATCCTCCAGCGGCAGGCGGCTGCCGCATAACAATTGAAAATCTATTGTGTGTGGCGTTTGCGACACCCACAATGGAGAGCTCAAACCTCTTATGCATAATATTAATTTCTTTATTAGTTTTTCATCGCGATGTTTTATAATAATAATAATAATCATTTATTGCAAGTATCCAAGACTCATATAAATAGGTACAGATCAAATTACATTAATAAAAGTCTGAGTGGATTCCTTTTCGACGGTTTGAGCATTGCACTACCTACCAATTTATCTCTAAATGCTTTGTTTATTTAAAACATTATTGTCTTTTTTCTGTTTTTTATTTTGTTTTATGAATTTGTTGTTTAAAGAAAAACACACATTACTTACATAATACAGCATGACTGGTGAGTCAATACCGATAATTAAGGAAAGTGTTCAGTACTCGATTCTCATTATAATTATGTAATAAAATTAGGTACTTAATTTTTGACCAAATTTACCTTTAAATAAATGAATCATGGACACTTAGTAAATTACTATGCGGCCGCGCGCTACTCCCGCGCGCGGTGTCCATGCGTTGGGTAAATAATTATTTAACTTTAAGCTACATTTACTCAGTGATCAATTGATATTATTTTTTTATATTATTTTTTTTCAACTAATATAATAGCCAAATATCACGTCCTCGAATATTGAACATGTCTCACCAGTCATGCTGTATAACAGTTATTATTTTAGCCTGTATTCTGCATGCATATGACAGCAGTGACTGATATACAGGTTATCAGGGCGTTCACAGAGCGCGGCCAGCATGCCGTTGGAGCTCCCCCGCATGCGCTGCACCAGCGACGATGTTCGCCTGCGCATTGTGGCAAAGAAACAGTCCACTCGTGCGCACGCGAACATCGCCGAAGCGCTGCACCAGCGGGGGAGCCCCACCAGCATCCTGAACGCGTTATTATATTGGACGCGAAGGGCACTGTAGGCCCTTTGCGTATATGCTGCCCAGAGGCTGCAAGTGTAGAAGGATGTACAAAAAGCTCTAAACAACGTCATTTTTACCTCTAACGAGCATCTCGCAAACCTCCTAACAACCATATTCGCCCTAACCGACAGTGCCCTTCGCTCCCTTTCGATATCAGTATCGTCTTTCAAAGTGGACGTCACAATGTGTCCTAGGTATTTGAACTCCTCGACTCTAGCTAAAGGAACACCATTGAGTAAAAGAGTCGGCACTGTATCCACCTTTCTGGTACCACCGTGAAAGACCATGTACTGACTCTTTTTACTATTGTATATCAGCCCATGCTCCGCTGCGTAACGCTCACAAATGTCAAGTAGCTTTTTGAGACCACAGACCGAGGCACTCAGCAAGACCATGTCATCCGCATCGCATAGTTTATGTTATTGAAACATACTCCATCTATATAACAACCGATATGCTTCATGCTGAGCTCCTCAATCAGTCCATTTATATAAAGGTTAAATAGGACAGGTGAGCTTAACCCCCCCTGTCTCATGCCACATTCCAGCTTGTAGGGATCTGACACCGCACCAGCCCATCTAACAATATTTATTTGATTATCATACCAATATTTAAAAGTATTAACCAATTCATGAGGTATATTCGACTTCCTCATCTTCTTCCAAAGAATGTCATATGACACGAGGTCAAAAGCCTTCGAAAGGTCGAGGAAGCAGGCGTAGACGGGCGTTTTTCTTGTATTATAATACTTGACAGCACTCTTAAGACACAATATTGCGGACTCGGTGGGAAGGCCAGAACGAAAGCCGAACTGCGCATCATGACATCTAATATATCTGTTTAAATGTGTATTAAGAATGCTGTCAAATACTTACTTTTGCAATGATAGTTGCTAGCGAGATGGGCCTGTAATTAGAAATATCTGATAGGCTTTTCGTTTTATTTTTCGTTACTGGGACCACAACAGTTTTCATCATATCGTGAGACAAGTAAGAATGCGATATACAGAGATTATACAGCAAGGCCAAAACTCGCGATATATGAGGGCCAGCATATTGTAGGTGTTCAATGCTTAATCCATCGTGTCCGGGGGATTTTCCCTTGGATATTGATTTGATTGCCCTCACTACATCAGAAGCCCTAACGTTTACCTGTCAGCTATCTCTTTCTGGTCACTCGTACCATCCACAGACACCGGAAGACCAGGGCGGCTTCTCAGCCGCCTTAAATAGCAATATTGTAAATATTAAAATGTAATGTGTAATATTCATCAATATTATTGGACTTTAATTTTGCTGCCTAGTGCCTAATGTTGTGTTACATGATACTTAGGAGCTGAGCCCTGAGTGACATAGGCTATGTATGTCCCACGAGCGAAGCCGGGGCGGGTCTAGTTTTTAATATTTTGAAAAAAATAAAACCGAATATATTCGGTAACTGAGCCGAATAATTCGGCCGAATACGAATAGTGAAAAACATGCCGAATACGCCGAATACCGAATACGAAACGAATATTCGGCGCATCTCT
This sequence comes from Plebejus argus, assembly GCA_905404155.3. Lineage (NCBI taxonomy): Eukaryota > Metazoa > Arthropoda > Insecta > Lepidoptera > Lycaenidae > Plebejus > Plebejus argus. The sequence continues at coordinate 4,212,622 of FR989935.1, read as the reverse complement.
AATACCTATCCTTAAATCGAGTTAATGTTTTTAACTTTTAATTAGTGTTTAAATTATTCACTGAATTATAAAGAACACTCATATTACCATGTTATAAGTAAGATGGAAGGCGGAGTTAATGGGATCAGCTTTCCCCTGCACCATGCTCTTGACGCTGGTGGGCGTGACCTTCTGGTCAATCATCAGTATCACTATGCCCTTGTCGTCCAGCCCGCGCCGACCCGCGCGACCTGACATCTGAATGTATTCTCCTGACGTGATCTGTGGATATAAAGGTGCACATTTTAGAATGCGTTGTATGAAATGAAAATATACTTGTGCACAATCAATTACAAAGACAAAGTTTAAAAAATTATATAAATAAAATCTAAGAAGAAAGTACACAAAGGCAGCCTTATTACTAAGTAGCAATTTCTTCCAGAAACCTTTGAACGGGAGGAATTAGATTGCTGGATACAAGTATAGAGAAATGATGTGAAACCTCGCACATTTGTCAGCACCGTACGCGCCGCCTTTCGTGTACTATGCGGTGCGTACGGCGAGTATGGTGCTGACAAATGTGCGATCAGCTATAAAGAAAATATTACATTACTTCTACTAGACAAAACGACAGACGGTCTTTCTACATAATTTAGTCGAACTGTATCGAGTCTTTTTTTTTTGTGTGATGTGTGTTGCCAGTAATTAAAATTGAAATACTCACAAAACGAAAATCTTTTCCGTCGAATTTTTGACAGTTTGTGAATACGACTGTTCTGGCGGGCATGTTTAATCCCATGGCGAACGTTTCTGTTGCAAAAAGAGCCTGAAAAAAAAACACTTCTTAAATTGCTCGATCGATTTTATAGTATGGCGCCCGCAACACCATTGCGCCAAAATTCGTTTATTGCGCGGGAACCGTAAATTTTTCCGGAATTAAAAGCATCCTATGTCCGTTCCCGGGACTTAAAATATTCCCGTACCAAAATTTTAGCAAAATTGGTTCAGCGGTTTAGGCGTGAAGAGGTAACAGAAAGACAGGCAGACACTTTCGTATATTAGTAACGTTGGCACCGGCTTCCATGTGTAAATACGGTATAGCCAAAGAGTAAATATACGACTCTCAATCACTGACACTTTACTATCTGACCGCGATTTCATGAACGCGAGAGATCGCTATGCGGCGTACCTACCTACTATTATTTCATTTTAAACATAAAAACATAATTTTTTTCTGCCTATTCATCTATTTTAGGTACCATCTCTGTTGCCTCTACAGAATAGCTCACTAGACAGTATGTTAAAGTCTAGTCTATATGGACTAGACTATACAGTATACATATTATTGTGTATACTGTATAGTCAGTCTAGTGTGTGTATAATATTATTACACATGTATTACCTTTATAAGTCCCAATCCGAACAATATCTCGATAGTCTCCTTCAATATGGGCAATAAACCTCCGTGATGTATGCCGATGCCTCGTCGCAGCAGCGGGATTACATTCTCCACTTGAGGTAATTTCCTATCCTCTTCTGTTAGCACATCCATAGCATTGTTAAAAACTTCGTCAACTAATTTCTTCTCCTCAACTGAAATAATAATAATAATGATATTTAGGACCTGTTTATAAGCTTGTAATTTGTATATAGAGGTGTCAAATAACTAGTTTAGCTTTCTCTCTCTATCGTTAAGATTATTATTATCAATACAAAGTAGGCAGAAACAAAAATTTCGAAAAAGTTATCTGATTTACATTTACAATGAAAAGACATGTCAAAGATGATTCATAGGTAGAATAGATGACGGACCTATGTAATTTGATTTTTTCAAATCCAGCCAATATTGGATTGACATAACCTGATTCAATTTCTTCAATAATATTTATTTGTCTTTACAATACCTATAGCTATCCAATCAATAAAACTTACTTGTATTAAAATCCAACTTCGCCATTTGCATGGCATAAGTTTCGCAGTCCTTTTTACTGAAGCTGAATATGATGACCGGGGCGAAGTTTCGTTCCATGATCATCTTGACGATATTGAATATGTTGGTGTTGCTGTTGCCGCGCGGACCGCCTTTACGACCGCGTTGGTCGCCTTTGCCCGCCTCACCCGCGTTACTGAGAACTGCCATCGCCGTGTTGAAGTTGTCCTCTTTGAATTGACCCTAAATTGATTAATCATTATTAGAACTAGCAAAAAAATGCAAGACGTTGTTGTTATAAGTGGGAATGTTAAATCTTATAAGTTATAAGAATTAACAAGCTAGTAAGCTTAGTAGCTTGCTGGCTGTTGTTTCCTTAAAACTTAGAGCCTAACTTTACAACTTCATTACTACGACTTTTTTGTATTATAAATAAGTTATCGTTCAGCTTGTTAAAATATATCTTTCTCTTTTACTGCCTAAATACATTACTATTACATTACTGACTGAATGTTACATACATACATACGGGCTGAATGGCTTTTAACGAAATTTGTGATAACCGTGACATTCATTTGTTACACCAGGGCAGGCCTGTCTCACTCCGCGCGTAGGTATCGAAAATATACCTACGCGCGGCTGCCCTTGCGCAGGGTATAATTCAGTGGGGCTGCGCCGCGCGCGAGCGAGCAGCGACGGACATACTTTTTAAGTTTTGACCTGTTTTTATTAAAATGGAAAATAAAGAGAAACACCCTAAAAAGTATGGTGCTGTATTCAATTGTTTAAAAACTGATTGCGATACAAATTTATCTTTTTTTTTGGTTACCTAAGGACGCTGAAAAGTAAGTAATATAATATGACTCTGCAAAGTTTTATTTGTACTTTGAATAGGTACCTTTTATTACATTATATAGGTAATACATTAAACATAAATCATAATAATTTAATATTAAGTATACTAGCTGTCCCGTTGTTTTGCCGTATACGCGATGGACTTTGCCATGGTGACATACTTATTTAGTCACTTCCATAAAATAATATACTTAAGGACGCTCTCCACGACTGAACAAGTCCGCTAAAAATTTTATATAAAAATAAACAACTTTTCCAGTTATAAGAAAAATAAGAAAATTTCTCAAATTTTTTCATACATTTTCGCCATATCAAAAACGCGGCGAGCGTCGTAACCGCCATTGTACAAGGCGCGCTAATATGAATCTTATTTTAATATCATTAACGTCGATATTCGTACTGGCAGACATCCGACCTGCTAATTCTCCGGTTGGAGCATTCTTAAATGCCAATAAAGTATTTCGCCCGTATCTTTTTGGTTGCTCTATTGGCACGTATGTTACGCCATTTTCGATTTTTTTAACTTAATTACTCTCATTAAACTGAATATAATAAGTATCTAAAGAAATTTCCATTAATCATCACAAAAAGTAGTTTATGGTTTATAATACCATGATAATATCAATAGCGCACCGCGCGCAGGTATTTTTTTGGTACATTCAGCCCTAGCTGCCCTAGCGGCACAATAGTACATTCGAGCGGGCCGCTCAATGTATAGGTTCAGTGTAATATGGATCGTTATCCGTAGGCATAAGAATGAAATTGGCTTGTAATAAATTTTTGTAGGTACTGAAACAAACAGACGCTGAACTCTGAGTCATTCTAAATGGTACCATATGTTTATAGATTTAAAGAAGACATTTCGTTGGATACATTTTCTAAGATAAACTTCTGTACGGAGTACTATTATATATTCTGTGACCAGGGCCCTGATTCACAATGCCCAATTTGACTAAGAATCGGAAACTTCATCGCGCGACATCCAATAAACGCTCGCCACGCTAAGCATTGACCAATGACCGCACGGTAAAGTTAATGAATCCGTTTCAGACGGAAATCGTAAATCGAACATAATAGACAAAATATAGTAGCAATAATACAAAATGTAGTTAAAGACTTAAAAATCAGTTCAAATCACCTTTTCATCAACAACGAGATGTATCCCATCTCCGCCGGCCGGGAATATATAGTGCTGGAGCGGAGTGGGGCGGTACTCTGTGTAGACCACGTGACACGGCTGCGAGTGCAGGCGGCACACCCACTCGGCGAACTGACGCGCGTTGGGGATGGTGGCCGACAGGAACACGTAGTGGACATTGTCGGGTAACAGTATGAGGGTCTCTGGAAATAATGACACTTGTATTAGTGATATTATATTGATTGCAACAGATTATAGATAAATAATAATTTCATTTAGCATATTATTCCTCCACGCAATACAACAAGTTTGCTTCAAAACTCAGAAATTATACAATTTTGAAGAAAAAACTTTGAAAAAACTTTTTTATATTAAAATATTATATTAAATTCTATTTTTTGTCCACATTATTTTACGAATAGAAAATTATTGAGAAATACCTTCCCAAACCACTCCCCTCTCTTTGTCTCTCATGTAATGGATTTCATCAAAGATCACCCAACCGACTTCTCTCATAATTTCAGATCCTCTGTACAACATATTTCTTAGAATCTGTAATAGAAAGCCACATTTTATAGTACCTTTATATAAATTTAAATTAATCACAAAAACATAAATTTCCACTCAGTAATAAAAAAGAAAAGAGATAAAAAGTCTCAAATATGATAACTTTCCTATACAATACTAAGGCTGTGTTTCCACCAGATATGTGTTACGAGGAATGTGTTTTTGAAAACCAATAGAATTGCTTAAGGGCTCCATTCCACCGCGGCGCACGGAGAGACTACGCACGTGCGTCAAGCTTCGCTTTGTAAGAAAATATATTATGTGACTGTGTCCACTGCAACCCACGGACACGCTACGCACGAATTGACTCAAGTCAAAGAAATAAATCCGTGCACGTTCACGCGTGGCCGTGCACAGCGTGCGCCGCAGTGGAATGGAGACTTTACAGGACGTGAGCTTGCCGTGACCTCGCTCAGCGCAGCGAATCTATTGGATCTCAAAAACACATTCCTCGCAACACATCTCTGGTGGAAACGCAGCCTAAATAAAAGCCATGCAAGAAATTATTAAAGCAGAAACTATGCCTCTCATATAGAGACTAACCTCTGTAGTCATGATAAGACATGAGGCCGACGGGTTTATAGTAACATCCCCAGTGATTAGACCAACGTCATGGAACTCCTCCGAGAACTCCCTGTACTTCTGATTGGACAAAGCTTTAATAGGAGTTGTATATATAACTCTCTGCTTGTTCTTCAATGATAATGCTATCGCATATCTGATAAAAAAATTGACAATTTGAAATTACTAAGAATAATTTATGATGAATATTATTATTAAAAGTACACACACCACACTCCTTAGAAATAAAACTGTCCATACCATTTTTATGCTTAATCCTTTTCTAGGGGCCTACCATGAGCTCTTATAGCAGTATTACTTTAATATTACTTTTGAATTTTGCATAAACAAACATGATCTCTATTTATATAAAAATAGAGCTATGTTTTTTTGTTTGTGCAAAATCTGAATGTAATATTAAAGTAATACTGCTATAAGATGTAAATTAATGTTAAGGGGACAAGTACTAGAAATTCACTTGACAGACAAGAAGAAAACATTCACATCTGTATAAAATACTAGCTGTCCCGGCAAACGTTGTTTTGCCATTTAAAGTATTTCTACTTCATCAGTAATTGATACAAAATCTAACCCCCCCCGCCCCCCCTTTTGTCCCCTAAGAGGGGTGGGGTGAAAACTGATGTTAAGTTGGAAAATACAATTAATAATATGACGTAAGTCGATTAAAGAAAAAATTTGATACAAAATCTGACCCCCCTTTGGGTCCCCTTAGAGGGGTGGGGGGGAAAGTTTATACACCAGATGTTGAGTTGGAAGAAGGCAAATATATCTGCGAAAACCGTATGCAAATCGGATCAGTAGTTTTCGTGTTAAAGCAAAAGCTTGATACAAAATCTAACCTCCTCTTTCGTCCCCTTAGAGGGGTGGGGGGGAAAATTTTTATACAGAAGAAGACAAATATATTTGCGGAAACCGCATTCAAATCGGATCAGTAGTTTTCGTGTGATAGTGGAACAAACATACAGACAGACAGACAAAAAACTAACCACAGTTTTGGCTTCTATAGCGATGTAGTAACACCCCCTGCTTATTATTTTTTCAATATCTTTAATGTACAGAATTCACATTTCTACAGTTTTATTATATGTATAGATTTATAGTTAAAGCAATTAATTAATTATAATAGCAATCAAAAATAATAGTCATTCAAAACGTATTTTATAAACTTCTAAAAATATTACTTTCTTAGTCATAACTTTTAAACCTTTTTTTAAATTAGGATTATAATAATGAAGCACGATAGTCTATATCAAATCAATAAAGCAGCACCCGGCTGTCGCATAACTATTGAAAATCTATTGTGTCTGCGATTCCCACGATCGAGGTAATATTTACGTGGACTCTCCGGGCGAGTCGGTGGCACTGATAATTAAATCTCTCCCCTACCGCACGCACACCCGCGCGTCGCGCCTTGACGCCCAATTCGCAACGTGTAGCAGAAATCGTTATATTTTAATTTCGCCATAACATTAAAACCAAACGTCCAATTTTAATCATTCAAAGACCAAATATTATCTACATTAACTGTACTTAGTGATGAAATAATTTATTTTGATAAGGGTCAATAGCATTATTTAAATAAACGCGTTTAAATATAGTCCAAAAAAAAATTCAAGATTTTTTAATAAAAAAATGGTTATTGTGCCTCACTCAACATAGATAGGTATAGTGTGTCGCGGACTTTTTTGTAGATATTTAAAAGATCTATAATTACTTAGAACATTTTATGCCTCTATCTTTTAAAGTTTAGGCAGCGTACGCAAAATAAGTAACTTTTCTGGTTGATTTTTTACACCTTGCGTCTGAAAATCCCAAATATCTTACGGAACCTTATATTTTTCGAAAATAAAAATTAGCCTATGTTCAGCAGAAATAATGCAGGATTCCAATGGTAAAAGAATTTTTCAAATCGGTCCAGTAGTTTCGGAGCCTATTCGACTCAAACAAACAAACAAACAAACAAACAAAAAATCAAATCTTTCCTCTTTATAATAGTAGTGTAGATACATGGTTTACATTTTCTCATAAGAGGATAAGTTTATATAGTAACTTACTCAGCAACAACAGTTTTGCCGGCTGAAGTGTGAGCCGACACGAGCACAGACTGTAAATTGTCAATACACATGATGGCCTCCTTTTGAAAAGGATCCAAAATGAAACTGTACTGTTTGGCAGGTTCCGAGCCGATTGGCACCAGTGGTACATATTCATGATTTGGTGGTACTGCTACCTCATGAGTACATCCCTCATGGGTTTCTAATGTGTGAATAATTATTCTTGAGTCCAATAGATCTAAGCTGAAAAAATATAACAATGAAATTTACAAGCTGACACTTGTTCACTTGTAAATGGTGTGGATGTTACACACTTGATTTATGTGTTTTAGGTGCAAGCTACGAATAATAAAAACAAAGGAAGAGTAACTGTGTCAAAAATTTTGTCCGCGAGTCTACATAATGCGACCCTAATGCATGCATATTGCATACTTTACACATGTATTCAGTACTTACACAATTTTGTGTTTTTATACAAGTGACAATTATTGTCAACGGCTTCATTTCCTAAATTTTAATGTTAGTGTTTCGTAGCTATTGTCTTAATTCTGTGTGCGAAAACCAACCAAATTCAAAACAGTTTAAGTATGTGAGTTACATTAGTTTTTATTATTCATATGGTGCAAGATTGTTTGATCATATTGCATACATTTTGCAGGGTAGTTTTGGCCTTTCAAGCATTGACATAATTTATTGTAGTAAAGTATATAATCGGAATATTGTAATAAACAAAATATATAACAAGAGCTTACTTTATATCACTGGTTAGTTCTGCGACATCGACAGTCTCATGTCTTGGCTTTTTCGCTTCCTCGTCATCGCTACCCTCGTGTGCACGTTTTTTATCTGAGGAAGTTGATTCCGTCAGTGCCCTGAAACACATTATAATAATATGTACATATTGACATAATATAAGCATGATGATGAGAAGGTAAGGATAATTATATACAAAATATATATTTTTCTTTTTATTTAGACTTATATAGTCGTTTATTTACGTATGAAACATTAAGATGCTAGTTTGTTTTGTTGATAAGGTTAGAATTGAATATTACACAATGCACTTACTCTTCCTTTTTACTGTCGACTGTAGGATACCGTACGGTATTCTCTGGCGCTTCATCGAAACAATTAAAAAGATTATTAACGTCCATATTTAGTCACTAATTTGTTTGTCAGAACATAAAGTTAGATTTTGTAAAATTTCCAAAAATTTTACACCACCACAGATTAAGTATACATAGATGGATTCTTAGCTCGCCAGCGCGTGGCCATTTTATGCTTGTGTGCAATTGCTGTAGTGTGCGTGTAGGGATGGCGTATATCGATAAAAATATAAAATTAGACTACAGCTATCGACCAAGTCGACCATAATTTTATGTTACAGATTTTTATTAAACGACATCAAAAAAGGAGGTTATCAATTCGACCTGCATGTTCAATTTAGGATATATTATGCTCATTAAATTAGAAGTCGCTTTCAATTTGGTGAAAAGGTATTTTTTATCTATTTATTAAGTGTATGAAAATACTTAAATACAGGGTGCAATTAAACCTTCCTGCCAAATTTTGATATATTGATCCTTGTTCAAAATAAAAATACACGTATTTTTCTTTTAATATAGTCACTCAGTACTAAAATGTTGAGAAATAGCTTCCGAAAGTTATCCTAAAAAACACTACAATTAAAATGGACACTACGCGTCGCCGGCAGGTGAGCGCGCGCGCGCCTCCCCCCCACGTCACCCTCGCTCATTCCCTCGCTCATTAAAAAAATAACACCCAATTTTTTTTGCTAAATGACCTCTCCTAATGATACCTAAGCCCTGGAAAAAATTTGGCAGGATGGTTTAATTGCACCCTGTATAAACAAAATATTTAAGTATATAATTACACAAATAGTTAAAAATATACATAATATGTATACTCCATAAGCCACGAAAGCTTGTCCGGAGTGTAATAGCTAATATCAATAAAATCAACAGTTTTTATAAAACACAACAGAAGAACAAAATATATTATACTTTATTAAACTTAATTACTATTTACTATTAAGCAACTATTTTGTAGAATAACAATTATTATTATCAAAGAAATATAAGAATGAATCTCAGTCCTACTTATTTAAAGTAATTCCAAAAACGCTTAGGTGCATTTCTTTACCTATTAAAATATAATTATGTAATAATATTTATACAGAAAAAGACTTAAAATAGATACTTCGACGCCCCCTGAATAATGATATTATAATAATAATAATTAATAACCTAAGTAGGACTCTAGAGTCTAGACGATCAATTTTATTGTGCAATATCACGGTGTGTGCAATCAAAATCATAGAGCACTAAACCATATATTATTCTTCACTTTTAATCTTATTATCAAATTAATAGTTGAAAATAATTACTATCTTCATTATAGGTCTCTCCGTCACCACCATAATATTGAACTCTTCTTTATGAGCATTCCAATAACCTGAAAAAAATAAATGGTTTAGTGTTAATAAATGTACTATACTACTACATACTATAAAATATTATACACATAATTCATAATATTGTATACGGGGCAATATGCTTTATGTAAGTATTCCATGCTTAGCCCATCCAGCCCCAAGCGGAACCCAGGTGCCGCATAACAACTAAATATATAATATTGTGTCTGGAATTCGACGATTGAGGTATTAAATTTATTTTATTAAATGATTATGACTTTAGCCTTATTAAAATTTTACATTTTACTTATTAAAAAAGAGTACCTAATGCCAGGATAAAATTTCAAGAAGTATCTTTAAGTAACGAATTGAGTACTTACAGGGGGGAGGTGTGAGAGCTGTTGATCATGCAATTATTTTACTCTCCGTTAGAACTTTCTTTATTTCAATAAAATCATTGTTTCAAACTTACGTTTGAAATGATAATTACAAATTCCAATATTGTGATGCCTTCATAAGGGAGTAAGGATTAAAAACTTGCATGAAACTTGCGTCTAAAATATATAACTGTTTGTCGTCTATTTTGAAGCATTTTCAACCTGAAAAAAAAAATCATTTAGTCCATGACATTATTTTTATCGATAAACTATAGTTCAAGTAAGGCGCATCCCTAAAATACACGTAAAAAACTATGCAATATTTATAGCCAAATTATTACTTGATGTGACATTTTTATCACTAATGCCTTATATAGCGTGATTAATGGATTATTATACTTATAAATTTTCTTTTTTAGCTTACAAAAATACCGATTGATAAGCCCAAACAACGTTGTTGAAAACTTACGTATGTTATGTTAAATCCACGTGTTTGAGGCATTCCTTGACCGTTTTTATGGTTTATTATATAGCGGAATCACAAAACGCAATTATAAATTGCATTGAACGTTCACTAAACACTTTTATTACCACTTTTTAAACATGAAATATGCAGACCTACTCCTTTGTTATGTTCTACTAAGTGGGACATAACATTACAGGCTTTTGACGTTTACACACCGATATGAGCTTTCTCTTTCACCCAAATTACTACATCGTTAGTTAGAAAGAGTAACATTATCAGCTGTCAAAATATAAGGCGGACTCCTATAGTATTATTACCTCAATGTACACCACAGTTTTACACACTTTTTCGTCTGTTTGACCACAGATTAATATATGTAGCAAGCTACAGATAGGACAGCTTGTTTTGCGTAGTTCCGTCTAAGTAGTTTTGGCGCTGCAATCGCCGTTTTACAAAGGTGTCAAAATGAGAAGCACAGATAAAAAATAAGTAGTGCTAGATTTTGGCATAGATTATAAATTAAAAAAAAAGTGAGGCCATGAAATCGATATTTAAGGAATATATTCAGAACCGATAGATTTTGAGATTTTATATTTCAAGTCGAGAATTACAAAAATTAATGAAACAACACAATAATAATAGGTAGGTATATCATTTATTTAACTTTGTTTTTCTTAACCTAATTTTTTTTATTTTTGTAGGGCTTTTAATTGCATTGCACCTATTACATATTTTTCATCAATTTTACCTACAAATAATAAAAACAAAGGAAACATAACTTCCATACTAAAACAATATGGCAATAGCTACGAAACACTACATTCAAATTGACAAAAGAAATAAAGCCGTTGACAATGATTGTTACTTCTATAATTATTAATTACACAAAATTCTTGCATGTATGTATGTATTCGGGTCACATTTTGTAGAATCGGAACTATTTTTTGACACAGTTACTCTTCCTTAGTTTTTAATATGCGTAGAATTTTACCCTCTAATATATTACTTATAATTTTGCAGGAATTATTGTGACATTGGAGTCTCAATATTAATTATTCATCAAACCCCATACCCCCAAAATTTCAAGGGGATCCTGATTTATGTATCTGCAGTGAAAGTAATCTACCCCATATTCTTTAAACAATAATTCGGATAAATCCAAGAAACTCAAATGTCACTGGGTGCCCCCGATTGTATAGCATGTTTGGTTTTCGCATCTTTAAATTGGATGTTTCGTAAGACTTGTATTGAGATGAGCCAGGATTCTCGGTGAACTGAGTTGGGTTTCACGGCACACCTCAACTTGCATTTTGTCCCTCCTGACGTTCATGCTGTCAAACAGGTCTTCAAATAATTCTACTTCCTCTGCAGTATTTTTCATGATGTCATGGTTTGATGAGCTATCAAGGTTTTTATCTGAAATAAAATAAAAAACAACTTCAAGTAAAATGTCTTCCTACATGTAAATATTTTGTAAATAATTACGAATTCAAACAATTCCTATGTTCTTTCCCGGAACTCCAAGTATCTCCATTTTCCATACCAAATATCAGCAAAATCGGTTCAGTGGTTTGACCATGAAGAGGTAACAGACAGACACACCTTCGCATAGCTGACCCGATAAAATAGAAATAATTTATATTGTAGAACATACAATGTAAATTATTTCAAAGGTAACAACATTGCAACGAGAGAATTTTATATATAAGAAGATGTAGTAATTTATAGTATGAAGGTATGGATACACAAGCCACACATTAGACAACTTTGATGTGGCTGCTTTTCAATAGATACACACACAATAAGTACTGAATACTGTCTATTTTAATTAAAGTGAGAAGGAAACTTACCTTCATTATTAAGTTGCACACCATTAGCTTTCTCCGATGCGGTAAACAGGCAAGGATACGAATACCGGATCCTAGAACCAGCTTCATCAAATTGTGTTACATGGTCAAAATGTTGGCACAAACACGGTAGTTCAACAACTGGCTCTTCTTTAGTCCAAGCAAAGCCAGATTAGTCGGGAGTGACGGGACTAAAAACTACATCCGTAAATTGCGAAGACTGTCTTGCAAAATAGTTTTTCATTGTGATTCGTTTAACCACAACCACCAAAACAACACTTTAGCTATTATAATGCCATAGTACGCGACACACGTGATTATATGTTGAATATTGCACTAAGGACAAAGGCGGATGGCTTCACAAATATCTCAACTCAACCCAGGAGGAGAACACAAGATTAATCGGCACTCAATTCGAAATAACCAATGTAATAATAACCTCATGAACCAAGCAAACAAACAATGGCTGTGCCTTCAATGACATTGACAAAAACGACCAACGATCTACATTCTACAAGGAGAAAACGACATTGACGGATTATGCCCACAGATAAAAACACTTCCATACCGACACTAGCGCCAAAACTACTTAATGGGAACTAAAGCTGTCACCCCCCTGTGTTTGACCAACGAGCAAGGAAGTCTGTTTTCTTTGGTCTGAGTGTTTGACACTGTGCCCTGTCACCTGTGGTTTGACACAAGTTACAAGTTTGACAGTTGACAACACGTTGACACAAAGTAATTGGGCCGTACCCTAATCTGTGGTATACGCTTGCTCTCCGCTAGGAGTAAAGTTCTGTGCGCTTGCTCTGGGCATTTTCTGACTCCAGTGCTGCAGTGTTTAATTTTATATTTTTAGCAATTCATTCAGCATTTAACTTATAATATTTATTATTATATTGCTTAAGTATAGCATTAGACAAAAGATGTACGAAAATAAAGTCAGCACAGTTTTTCTTTAGCATCTAAATGTAAATAGAAATGTTTAGGTTACTTTATGGTAAATAGGTAGTAAACTGTGCTAAAATTAAATAATGTCTTCTTCTATGGACAAAAAGGACCCTTTTCAAGAAGTAAGTGATATAGCTTTTTCAAAAATAAATCAAAAAATACCAAGTTACTAAGAAAACTAATAACTATTTTTTTTTCGCGTAGCATTGTAAACCATCACCTCGCCAAGAACTTGGTGTTGTAAACTTTATAAAGAAGCATCCGTTATTAGTCCAAAGTAAACAATCAAAAATTCTGAATCGTGTAAAAGTCTACAAGCTATGGATTGAAATGGCTAAGGAGTTGAATTCAATAGAAGGTGTTGAAAAATCTCCTACAGGCTGGCTGAGGGTAAGATCTTCTATTCTCTCTTCTTTCTATCTGAATGCTAAAAAAATACGAACAGAAGTGGAAATTATATTGACCAATAAATAAAAATTTTATGTTTTACACTTTACAGTACTGGATTGATAAAAGGAGATATGTCTCGATGAAGCATAGACGAATTCAAAGTGGAGTGCCAAATCTTAAATTATCTTCACTAGAAAAAAAGATTTTAAAATTATGCTTACATGAAAAAAGTAAGTAAGGTCAACTTGGAGAAGACCGGCATACTTTATTTGAAGTTGGCTTTGAGCTGCCCCTATTTCTTTTGTAATGACTCAGTCATTACAAAAGAAATAGGGGCAGCTCAAAGGTAACGACTCTAGAAAGACAGTGTTCACAGTAGATGACAAAGTAATCTTTCATAAACCTAATACAAACGTTAGATGTCCCCACATATTAATAATTGTGTGGCAAATATAGTTGATATTTCAAAGACGCATCTTGTAGACAGACTTTCCTAGTCTTTAGGGCAAGTCCGTCTAAAGGCAATTTTCAACATCGTATGTACACTAAACACAGTATAAACCAGATAGTGACATCTGTTATAATCTAAATATAAACTAATAATCTTAAAGCCTCGTTTAGTTTGTATTGAGTAAAAAAGGGGCAAGTGTAGCGCCACCTGGTATTCGGTTGCCGCAAACAACTGTCCTGGGATGGCAAGTCTGCCCGCCTTCGCGGTATCGTTCGTTTTTTCCTAAAATCGCCAGATGGCGACGGGGGACTTTTTCGAGAGAGTTCGGGGAGCGCGCTGACAGAATGGCGGTTTGACTTGCGTCTCCCGTTTTTTATTTAGTTTTATTTTATTTTTAACTTATGTGGAACGTAAATAAACACAGTTTCTGAAGTATAAACCCGAGTGTTTTCGGATTGTGGTGAAGATCCACGTCTCCCCTATACAAGTCCGATATGTGTTTGGGTTCAGGGAGGGCTATGAAACATTTTTTTTCACATGGGTACTTAAAAATAAAACATAATTTACATATCATAATTTCATTGAATGCTCGGAAACTCAGTCTGTTGATGCTGGTGTCCCTCAGGGCTGTGTGCTATCGCCTACTCTATTCATACTGCATATCAATGACATGTTACAGACCAACGAAATTCATTGCTATGCGGATGATAGTACAGGTGATGCTGTATATACCGGCTCCCCCAATATTTCTCGGCTAAATGTCATTGAGAGTCGAAACGAACTTGTGTCTAAAATAGAGAATTCATTGGAGAAAGTCTCTGAATGAGGTAGACGTAACTTAGTCCAATTTAACCCCACCAAAACACAAGTCTGCGCGTTCACCACTAAAAAGTCACCAATGGTCGTATATCCTCGTTTCGAGGGCACATCTTTAACCATCTCTCCTAGCATTGAGATACTTGGCGTCAACTTATCGAGCGAAGTCCAGTTCCGATATCATCTAGAGGGTAAGGCCAAGTTAGCCTCGAAGAAGCTTGGTGTTCTTAACAGAGCGAGACAGTACTTCAGTTCGGACCAACGCCTACAACTCTACAAGGCGCAGGTTCGGCCTCATATGGAATATTGTTCTCATCTTTGGGCAGGGGCGCCAAAATACCAACTGCTCCCTCTCGATCGTATCCAACGAAGGGCCGCTCGAATTGTTGATTGCCATAGTGTTTCAAACAGCTTGGATCCCTTGGAATTACGCCGAGATGTAGCTTCACTCTGCATCCTCTATCGGTTGTATCACGGGGAGTGCTCTGTGGAATTATTCGGAATCATACCACCTGCAACTTTTCGCCATCGTCCCACGCGAAAAACATACCATCCTCATCACCTTGATGAGTGGCAGTCTTCCACAGTGCGTTTTTCGCGTAACTTTCTGCCGCGCACTGTAAAACTCTGGAACGAACTGTCACCAGCAGTATTTCCGGACCTATACGACCTGCAAACCTTCAAGAAAAGAGCGTATTCCCTCTTAAAAGGCCGGCAACGCAACTGCAGCTCTTCTGATGTTGCGAGTGTCCATAGGCGACGGTAGTCGCTTACTATCAGGTGACCCGTTTGCTCGTTTGCCCCCTTATTTAATAAAAAAAATCATGATTTTCGATGGTGGACATTGTTTTGAGGGCACTTATAGTTCACGAGTGCCCTCAAAAGGAGTATGCTCTTTACGTGCAGTATTTGGGCAATACTATCTAGTAGTCCTGTTTTTGAATGCAAATTAACAATGAATACATAGGTAGGTAGGTTTGAAAAGGTTGACAATATCCAATTCAAGGCAGACTGGCATATGACGGCCTTTCCTTATGCAAGCTAGACGGACTTCCCAACTATCGCACTTTAGGTTAGAAATATTTTGCAGGTGATAATAATTGAGCACCTGCAGTAATAAGTAAAAGGAATACTAATTTACTTTAATTCAGGAAACTCCAAAAACTCCTTCGTATTACCACTTTTTTTTGCATAGACTTACACTCCGACTGTCAGTGAACAAAATAGGAAAAATATTGCCAATCGTTTTTTTTTTTTGTAACAGGTACTTAGTAGCGACATGTCTGTTTCTTAGGTCAAACCTCAATCAAACTAACTCTGCAATACTGTTTTACCTTAGTGTTATATATTCCGTGGTTTTACCCACTGAGCCTTATAAAACTAGTCGTTTAAATATAGAACTTATTGCCACTAGATGGACTTACCTCCCAGACGGACTTCCCCAAGTTGACCTTAAGTTATTGAAAACAACAATAACATTTATAAATAGTTTTATTGAAATAATAGTCAAAAATTTTTTAAGAATAACATAACTCTCATAACCTTCTTCTAAAATTTCCAGAAAATCATATTTTGCAAATTAACCATGAGGTGACAGCTGATCATCCTGAGGTCACACAGCACAAGGAAGATGACAATGATGAAAATAATGTACAGATATTATATATCAGTGAATGTAATGGCACAAATCAAAACGACTCTTTTAAAAGTAATGAAAACAATATGATTGAAGTCATGGTAGGCTTGGTTTTATCTATTTTTTAATTAATTAATTTCCTCATTGATAAATATATCAAAGTATTTACTGCTCTGTTAATATTATGTTACATAAGTACTGGGTACAAAAGGGATAAAAGAAAAAAAAAAATCCGGTTTTTCACTTCAAAATCTTGTCAATTATTGAATTCCAAAGTCTGTTTGTTTATCTGTCTCTTAATCAACCCATCGATCCCCAAGCGGCAGCTGGCTGTCGTGTAACAATTGAAAATCTATTGTATCTGCGATTCTCATAATCGAGGTATTACACTGAAACAATAAAATATTCTTTTTGATTTAAACTGCAGAACCGATTTTAATATGATTTGTTATGCTAGTAGCTTAAAATAAAATATTTTTTTATTCAAAATAGGTATCATGGATACACTTTTTGAACGTCAGAACAACAAGAATCTACAGTGCCTACAACCGGTTCAGGAACTAACCCGGCGATATGAAACTCGCACGGGGCCATCTTTTACTAAAAAGATGGAAAATTACAATTTTAAAATTAAATAATATAAAAATATTACGGTTTACAGCTATGTATTAGGTCCTGAATGACATTATTTTTGCGCGTAAAATTCTATGCAAACTTTGGGGGCAATATTTTTGATGTGATGTGTAGTTTAATAAGTGAATTTTTATTATATTCTTTGTTACATTTCTTGCAGGCCGTTGCGGTGAATAGGTTGACAGATTCAATCGAGTCTATTGGAGCAGCATTGTCTGATATGAAGAGTGCAGTTGCAAGCATTAACGATGTACTCCAAAGAAGTCTTCAACCGGATCAGAACTCAGAAGAACTTATTATCTCAGATAATATAGTAACTATTTAAAGAATATTCATTTTCATAGTTTCATATTATGTCATTCACACAATTTCATAGCAATATTCTCATAGCAATATTCTCTTCCATTTTTGTTACAAAAGATTTGACAAAGTGTTTTATTGAGTAAAAAATATATTATATACTTACATACTTAAAACAACAATTCTTTGCCATATAAATCCTCATTGTATGGTTGGTCACCGGCGTAAGAAACTTGGCCAGTCACTTTTTACCAAGGAAGTGGGAATGTGTTATAAAAGAAATTAACAAACCATTTTTAGGGTTCCGTACCCAAAGGGTAAAAACGGGACCCTATTACTAAGACTTTGTTGTCTGTCTGTCTGTCGCCAGGCTGTATATCAAGAACCCTGAACCGCTATAGCTAGACTTCTGAAATTTTCACAGATTGTTTATATCTGTTGCCGCTATAACAACAATTAATAATATTAATATAGGGGGGCTTCCATACAACAAACATGATTTTTTTGGCCTTTTTTGCTCGATATCAATAATGGCAACAGGTAGGCACTTGAAATTTTCACAAAGGCCTTAAATATATGTGTACTTTAATAATTAATAATAATATTTAAATAAAATAAAAAATTAAGGGGGGCTCCCATACAAAAACTCAATTTTTGGCCGATTTTTGCTCCATAAGTATAACGGTACGGAACCCATTCGTGCGCGAGTGACTTGCTCTTGGCCGATTTATGTTTTACTTTGAAGAATCACTTTATTTTGAAATTAGTGCGAATAATCTTGTAATCTATGATGCCATGTCGTCATCTAATCAGAAAGTTTGACCTGTATTCACATTTCACTGTTTTCTGAAAAACACTTTGTGAATAGTGATCGCTTATCAGGATGGTAAGTTATTTTATCGAGTATTGACGTCTACAAAAATCTGTGGCTTGCGACCTCGAAATAGGTTGCGATAGCAGAATTCCCAAATCTCCAAAAATATTTACCTAATTGGAATTTAGACCCTTACCGGCTTATGCAGCGCCCGTAGGCAGCAGTATACCATAGAATATAATATATTAGTAGTACCAAGTAATACGCGATTAGGGTTGCCACGACTAAAAGACGTGCTTATGTAGAAAAGTTCTCCTAAAATTATTATTTACAATGGTAAATATTTAGTTTGCGTTCTGGGATTTTACTTTTGTGTTTTAACGGCAAGGTTTTTCCGAACATTCTCCGAACAAATATTTTGGCAACTATTATCGCAGTGCCCCCGCTCCCCTATGACCCGAAACTGCGATAAAAAATCGCAACCTCCTTATTAGAAGTGGACAATGACTGGAGGTGTATCTTATCAGTGATAAGCGTTATCAGTGCGCCGTGGGCTAGTCGAGCTAGGAGTGTTCAACGATGTACACTACGAATCTGCGATGTGGAAGATAGTTTTTATTGTGTTTGTGACGATCGGTGTATCGTGCACTACTTATTGCCCGAAGCAATGTGACTGTGATATAGACAATGGACTCAACAGGGCTCTCTGCGACGATCAGAATATCGTCAGCATCGACGTAGGGGTGTCAAAAGCCGTTCAAATATACAGCTTGAGACGAAATTTGATCAGTGAGCTGCAGAACTTTTGTTTTAAGGTAAGGATCAAGGTTTGTTTGTTGTTAGCTGTTGTGAGTTGTGACGTATGTACTGACATTTCTTTTTAAGTAGGTCAAAACTGAAGGTAGATAACGTACTAATAATATTATAAAAGCGAAAATGTCTGTTTGTTTAGCTCTTACATTTCCGTGACTAACCCGCTGAACCGATTTTTATGAAATTTCCTATACCTAGAGTCGATACATCGAGCACCCAAAAGTACATAAGATAATATTAATATCCCGGAAAAAATGTGCGGTTCTCCCGCGATAAACGAATCCATACTAATAATATAAATGCGAAAGTAACCTTGTCTGTCTGTCTCGCTAGATGGATTTTTAAGGAAACTTTGCAGGAAATTTTATCCCGGCATTCCCACGGAAACGGAAACCACCGCGCGCTATAGACTGAAGTCCACGCGGACGGAGTCGCCGGCATGCAGCTAATTTCGTATAAGAGATTCGTGAAACCTGAATTAGTTAGACTGGATTCTAATTTTTCTATGGCCACAACTGCAATAAAAATGTAATTTATATAGTAACACATTACTCACGATAACATTTGCGTTTTAAAGCACTTTATCTTTTCCAGGAAATCGGCTACCAATATCTAAGGATATTGGATCTGTCGCACAATGTGATATTCTGGATCGGCATGCACGCGTTCTCGGGGCTGGATCAGCTGTACCACCTGGACCTGAGCGGCAACAGGCTAAGGGATATACCAGCCGAGGTGTTCTGGGACACACCCCACCTGGATATATTGGACTTGTCCGGGAATATATTCGAGTCACTCAAAAATGAACCCTTTATAACGCACAATAGATTACAGGTTAGCAGTAATGTTTTTATTAAGAAGAAAGATCGATGCGCCCGCGCCGAGGTCTTACCAAAATTTATGTTTATAGAATTTGAACAGAAATTAATAAGACGTACCTACCTAATCAAAATACCATTTTCGACCACCAAGGTTCACAAGTGGTATAATATTATAATATGATAGGTAGGTATTTAATCAATAATCATGCCTACTGCTAAAAAGTAGCGCCAGATTAGTATATTTTTTAAACGTAAACTCTTTCGTTTCAGGTGCTCAATCTCAACAGCTGCCGCATAAAATTCTTGCCGCCGCGACTTTTCACCCGACTACCGAATTTGAAGAAACTTGATTTGAGCGAGAACTACTTTGTTACGTTCAACACTGACATACTAAGACCGCTGAAGAAATTAGAGAGGATAGAACTTAGAAATGATTACTTACATTGTTCCCCGGACATCATAGCCGCCGAAACCTATATCGCTTCTCAGAGAATAGCCTACAACAAGCTATGTACGAAAAAACTCCCGAAGATTTCCGAGAAAATGATATCGATAGTGACCGAAAGGGAGCCGGTTAACATCGACGGAATCTGGAACATCACTAACGAGAAGAACCGGACGGAACCGGTTTTGCAGCAGAACAAAACGTTGACGCCCTTTGAAAAGTTCGATAAGGACTTCTCGGCGTTTCAAGCGTTTATAATCGGTTTGGAGGTGGGGCTAGCGGTGGGCGTGGTCGGTACGTACGTGTGGCTGCGGCGCTTTTGCACCTGCGGGCAACTAAACTGCATCGCCCCGCGTCGAAGAAGGCCGCGGAATAGAAACGACGAGGTCAGAAATCATCTACTTAGAAACAACATCGTCAACGTAGATTTGGAAACTCCGCCGATATTCAGACGGGAAATACCCGATAGGCGGGCCGCCGCTCCTCCCACCGCCCCTGTCTACGAGACTATAAGCCCGAGACCGACAAGAGAGCCACCATCGATGGCGGATGTGATTAGAAGACCGGAGACGCCGCCGCCACCCTACCATGAGTGTAGACTAAACATTTAAATGGACTTCAAAGATGGGAACAATCAAAACAAACTTCAAAATCAAACTTCAAAATGGGTTAAAAAATTCATGATGAAACTTTGCTAAGGTTAAACTGAAAAACTACCCTAAAAATCGAGCCATATAAAAAAGTAAAAGCAGTTGATAAGAATTTACTACTTATTTCAGAATGTATGAATGATTGTTATGACTTATGAGTCATAGTCACAGATCAATGACATGAATATTACAGACTAGCAAAGAGAAAATCTTAGAAAAATAAGGTGCATCGTTTTTGTCGATTCATCTGCAGTATGTGTGTGGATGCCTGATGTCTGGATTTCTCAATGGTCCAATCACTTTTCATTATAAATAAGGTAGAGATAAGAAGATTAGTCACAGTGCATTATCAAGATATTACTCAATATTGGAGTATTAAAGGATGGATGTGTTGCAGAATAGGTTTATAAGTCTGACTTGATTGTTATTAAAATGGGTTTTATGATGTGAGGGTGTGACAAAATAAATGTAAATGTTTTTAAAATAATTTTGCTGATAAGATTGTTTAAGTGTTATTGTGATTTTTCATACTATTAATAAGAGGTAAACAAATTAATAAAAGCATAAAATAAGACTTCTAGATATTTATTTTACATCATAAATACCAGTATCACAATACTTATAAACTCTGTCAATTATAATAAAACTATATCCTTAATCAGACTCATCATAGAATTTAATATAAATTCCTTAACAAAATACATACTTTGGGTAACTTTATAACTTTTGTACATTTACCCCCCAACTAATAAAAATTTAAGGTACTGTCTTATGTAAGCCATACATAATAGGCTCGTATTACACGCATCAATATTATCACGATTCCGTGATAATATTGATGGTGTAATAGGCCGAATCGCAGTATCGCAGTAGTACTTGTGATACGCGTGATACTAGAATCGTGATTATATTGACGGTGTAATACGAGCCATACACGCTACGATCTACCGAAGAGGTCCACCAGTGCAGATATGCCTGCACAGGTAGACCGGAATGTGTGTGGGAATAGACCTGTGCAGTTTTTTTGGACCTGCATAGGCGACCGGCGCAAAATCGAAAATCAATTCTTTCAACTGACACCTGCCCAGGCATACCTGCACAGGTGGACCTCTCCGATAGACCGTAGCGTGTATGGCTGCCATTAGTCACGTGATATATCACGTGGCTTTGCATATATGCGTGATTGGCATATATGCCAATATGCCAGGACAAGCACCTTATTTATAGCAGGCCTTGTATAGTCATTTCCTTCGTAAATATTTTTAATAGTAAGGGGGACAGTCAACAACACTAATGGCAAAAATTGATCACATGTCATATGGCATAAAATGGCGAAACATAAATTATTACTATTAATGTTGTTATTTTTTATTTTGAGTTTATGCCTCGATTTGCTCTTCGTTCTAAAATAAATAATACCTTATTTACAGAGTTACTATTTGTATCTTATTAAAGTGTAGAGGAATGTATGTTTCACTTATTGTTATTGAAAATGACATAAAAATAAATTAAATAGGTTATTTTGTAAATTTACACATAAAGTAACAGAAAAGCATCACATTACTAAACTACAATAGCCAAAGTAAAGCATGTCCCTAAATCGTTGATTAAAATTACATAGGTACATATTATTAAAAAATAAAAATGCTTTTAAATACAAAATTTAAGAAAACATACATTTTATAAACAACATAAAAATTTGAACTATCATTAATTTGTCTTTAAAACTCGATAAAAATGCAAGGCATTGTTTGATTTATATAAATATTTTGTACGATTTGAGTAGTTGTCATAAAAAATTTACTATGCTAGGCACAATACGGCATATCAGATCCATGCATACCAAAGTTGTACATATAAAATAAATATGGGACGGTGGGATGGAATATCTAGGGTTCAGTTAATAATAATTAATAATCAACTCTGGCGGTTTTGTCAAAAGGAGATGGAGCTGTGATAATCACAGTTTTAGGCTGCATTTCCACCAGAGATGTGTTGCGAGGAATGTGTTTTTAAGATCCAATAGAATCGCTGCGCTGAGGAGGGTCACGACAAGCTCACGTCAATGAAGCGATTATATTGGTTCTCAAAAACACATTCCTCGCAACACATCTCTGGTGGAAACGCAGCCTAAGAATACTATAACATCTTCATACAAACAGATTTGAAAGTGTGCATTTTGTGGATCCCGCATACTATCAGAATTCTGACGTGTCTGACGTCCGCCGTCGATCTGATGGTAAAAATGATTCGGGCCGCGCACTCTATACGTTTTATACTAGACCCCGCACACCTATCAGAAATTCTTATAATATGCGGCGGGGCTTAGAGGTACTTTATACGGTACATGCCTGTGTGTGCGTGCAAGTACACATCCAAACTAATTACGCTTTTGTATTAATATTATGAAATATATTATAAATGTGCTCTGAACCTTATGTACCCCAACTAATTTCCCCGTCCCCTATATTCTAAAATACTTTACCTTATAAATATTGCACTCACACAAACACACAAAGATTCACTGTTGTTCATTCATCATCATTATCCACAGCTATCTGGCTGATGTTGACGTAGTCGGGGTGTTGGGAGAAGACGTCGACTAGTTTAGCGAAGGTTGGCCTGAGGTCCGCACTGTAGGTCCAGCAGTCGAGCATCACCTGGTATATCTCGTCCGGACAGTTCTCCGGACGTTTTAGTCTCTCGCCGTTCTCGATTAACTGTATTGCCTGTAATAAGAATTGTTGAAAATATTACAAGAATATAAACATTCGCAATGTCTTTCTAAAACCTACGCAAGTGTCACTTTAACATAAATTAATAGTGCAAGTGCCAATTTTACGTCTATTATATTATAATTTTTATTTTATTTTTCGTTATGAATTTAACCATGATATTCTAAAAAAAAATGATTAACCAATTTTAAAGTCGCAAGATTAAAAGTCGCCAACATCGACCTACTTACTAGCCTTAAACAGGTTAATAGATCAATATCGATATGAATGCTACTAATTCTTCTTGCGATTTACTACAATAATGTCCGGTTTCTGAATTTTTTGTCAGGAGCTTATCTATTAACATAAAATTCTGTCAGGAAACCCCTGAAACCAGACATAAATAAGTGAACGTATATTACCTCAATGCCCCTCATATCTCCATACGGCTGCTGGCCGTATGAGAACATCTCCCACAGGGTCACCCCGTAGCTCCACACGTCGCTAGCGTGGCTGAATGTGCCGTAGTTGTACGCTTCTGGCGCGTACCACTTGATCGGCCACTTGCCTCCGCGGGACGCGCGGTAGTACGAGCTGTCGGCTGATAAAGCCCGCGATAGGCCAAAGTCGCTGATCTTCGCTTGGTGTCTGGAATGAAATATTTAGGTCAGACTCTTCATCTTCTAAAGACGCAAAACGTCAAAATCCTTTAGGCGTGCAGTGAAATTGCCAAGCGTGAATCAGAACTAGAATTTTCTTAACAATTTTTACTTTAAAAACTTTAAAGTAGTAAGTGTATAACGCGAAAGTGTGACAATCTTCACACGTTTAACGGTGAACCTATTTTTCATGGGATAGTTAATAGTTTTATGTAAGTAGGTGCCCAAAACAATGTAAGGTTTCAGACCGATAATAATAATCGAATAAGGCAAACTATAACGTATACCGCATCTAGTCTTAATATGATCCAAAACTCCTCACCTGCTAGCCAACAGTATATTCCGTGCCGCCAAATCTCGATGGACAAGGCGTCGCCACCTGCCACGCCCACAGCTCGTACGCACGCGTCTCTACTCATCAGTACGCGAGTAGCAAGCTCATTCGAAGGTATTATTATTAATATAATTTAATAACCCTCACCTGCTAGCCAACAGTATATTCCTTGCCGCCAAATCACGATGGACGAATCGGCGTCGCTCGAGATAGCGCATACCGGCCGCCACCTGCCACGCCCACAGCCTCAGCTCGTGCGCGCCCACCTCCGCCCGGTGTCGCGTCACGTACGCCAGCAGCGATCCCAAGGGAACCAGTTCTTGAACCATGGCGAGCGGGGGACCCTGAATAATATTAGAAGGTTAGGAAACTAAAGATTAATTATCACACTCAGAGATGAACATAAATTACTTATTAACTCATAATTAAGTTTAATCGTCATTAAATATCTCTGAGTGCGGCCGTTAGAGATACTGTAATGCTGCGGCCGCACATGCGTAGTGCTTCGTGCTTGAGACGATACCATTGGACGATCTGTGTGTATCGTCCAATGGTATCGTCTCATAACACGAAGCTTCGTGACGACAGACGCATGTGCAGCCGCAGCATTAAGTTATTTTCACAGAAAAATATTTGATAATGTTGTAGGGAGGCATTATGTCAAAATTATATTGACAAACAATCTCAAAAGTGAGGCAATTTAAGTATGTGCCTTTCCCAGACTCTCTGACTCTCTTTGGCCTCAGCATGCAGCGACTTGACCCGGACGGACACAATCACACACACACACACACACACAAACTCACCAGGCACACGCCAATAATCCGCACGATGCATCTATGTCGCAGCGCCATCATTAGCTTGGCCTCAGCTAGGAACTCTCGGCGGTTGGCGTCGTGCTGTGCGTGCAGCGTCTTGACGGCAACGGGCGCGCCGGCGTATAGCGCGCGCACCACCGACCCGAATTCACCCTCGCCGATCACCGCGCCCAGCGTTAACTCGTGGAGGGGAATGAACTCTGGAATAGAATTAATTTGTATGTTACGTTTGTTTATCCTCCTTTCGTGCCAATAATATGTGCAGAGAATATATTATTAATCATGCACGGGATAAAGCCGGACATAATCAAAAATTTTAAACTTAAAGTTTTGTTCCCTTGTATTTCATAACAACTCTTCCTTCTGACTTTATAACATAATTAAATAAGTATTAAAATTACCTTGCAGCGTAGACAACTGGCCATCAGAATTAATTGATATTTCGTTGTAGTTCTCTGCTAGGGAAGCCACCATGTTGTTATTGACAGGCACTTTATATGTATCGTTGTCTGCTTCATCGTTGTTGTTCATACTGTCGTTGTTAAAGTCAGATGAGAACGACAGATTCCGCGCTAGTAGTTCGAACGAGCTGTTGTTTGGACTTTGGTTGTCGTTGAGTATGTCGTGTTTCACCAGCGATAATGACTGATTCAGAGGTACTTTGCTCGGTGACTTCTTTGTTCGAGGCATCGTTGAGAACTAAAACAATGTATTTATAGATCTTCTAAACTGTCTAAACACTTTTTAGGGTTCCGTACCCAAAGGGTAAAAACGGGACCCTATTACTAAGACTTCGTTGTCTGTCCGTCTGTCTGTCTCCAGGCTGTAACTCAAGAACGGTAATAGCTAGAGAGTTGAAATTTTCACAGATTGTGTATATCCGTTGCCGCTATAACAACAAATACTAAAAACAAAATAAAATTAATATTTAAGGGGGGCTCCCATACAACAACGTGATTTTTTTGGCCTTTTTTGCTCTATATCAATAATAGCAACAGGTAGGTACTTGAATTTTTCACACAATCCTTAGTTTAATGTTTACTTTAATATTTAATAATAATATTAAAATAAAATAAAAAATTAAGAGGGGCTCCCATACAAAAACACAAATTTTGCCCTAATTTTTCTCTATAATGGTACGGAACCCTTCGTGCGCGAGTCCGACTCGCACTTGGCCGATTATTTAGTTTTGTCACAAATAAGGACATATTAATTCGATTAGTATTGATCAAAATTAGGAACACTATAATTGTCCTGTGGTGTTCTTCTAGGTTTGATATTTTTTTAGAGTAATTATTTTATCACGACTCCATCAAAATAATATCGAAACTGTATTAATCGAACAGCAGAATCGACCTACAGTACAATAATATAATTATCTGAAAACATGGTATTAGGAAATAAATACCTCTGGCAATGGCGGTTTAGGTTTGGGCGGTACAGGTGCGGTCAGTTTAGTGGGAAGTCCATCTGGTACAGTGCTGTAATGCTCAATTAGCCTCTCCAGCGATTCGAGATACGGACCATCATCGATAAACAACCAGTCGCCCTGAAAATGTAAAAAAAATTGTCTTGGTTGGGTCCAAATCACATTGACGCTCTGTTCAAGCTTTATTAACCATTTTTTAAATATACTTGAAGACAGAATATATTTCGCGCGTCGACGCTCCGTTTCACTTACAATCACTCCGTTTATTTGAAACTCTTATTTTGTTTGCAGCAAACAAAAAGAAGTAACAAGTTAAACTAGATAGTTACCTCTTTCCTAATAATAAAGTTGTATGGCGTGTTTTCACTGCGCATAGTCAGTACGTATGCCCCAGTGTTTCTTTCACTGTACCGCACTAGGTACACCCCGTCAGACGCCTTGTCCTGTATGTTGTTCTGTTTGCAGTACTCCTCTAGAGTTTTGACTGCTTCCTCTCGGTTCAACGTGCCGTGATACCATAGACTTTTTGATGTGTTAGGCGGGCCGGGTTTGTGGTTTTCTGTAAAGAGGTTTTATATTTAAATAGACTTGTTAATGAAATGCTGTCCTTCTCTGATACGCTGAAAATTCCACTTGACAAAAAAGAACAGTAACATAATATATGCTGCATATTTTTATTACTGAGAGAGATGCAAAAATGTTCCATAAAATGCACAATATGGAATCATTTTGTTTAGAGGTTACTGAGCCATATAACTACTTAAGTACATGAAAAATAATAATTATTTTCAAAAATAAAGCATGTCCGCTTGACATTATTATTATGATAACTATAATCTAAACGACATTTTAGGGAGTAATAGTGACATACTTAACATTTGATAGCAGTCCGTATGTCCGTTGTGTTTGGCGAGCTGGGCGGGCGTGTCTTGTGATAGCGTTCTTGGGTGGGCAGGTGCTTTCAGTTTTAGTAAAACCTGCAATTAAAATAAAGTGTAGTACTTATGTAGAATTTCGTGTATTATCGCTACTTGTCTCTTTCACTCACGCGAATATTATATTGTTGTCTCGTTTTCACAAAGACACACACACAGACGCAGGCGCGACATATAATTATTTTCATGCAAGCTTTTTTATTCGAACATTCACTAATTAATAATTTCTTAATTAACACAACTCTGGCCTGTTTCACCACTTCCACTAATTAACTTGACAGATCGAGTATGGAGAATCTGTCAAAAAAGTTGTGAATAGGCTATTCGGAACTTATCAGGAAGTGGTGAAACAGGCCCTAAATATTATAGCAATGTCTAAATTAGCGAATTTTTACCAGCTCAACGACGAGACTATAGAAAGGTGATCAATACTGATATGGTGACAACGAATATTACCTTTACACATTCAATATGTCCTCTCTGTGCGGCGTCGTGTAGGGGCACTTTGCCGGTGGGCGCGTGCCTCATCTGATAGTTTGCGCTCCCTTTCGTTATCAACAGCTCTGTTGTTTTCGGCAAGTTGTTCTGGCACGTATACTGAAACAGATAAGATGAGATTAACTAGGCCTTTGCATCCATTCCCCCCGATGGTTGCTCGCCTTGTCGTGGCGGTGGGGCTCTAGTAACCGCGGCTTGGACAACCGCGGTGAAGCGAAGAGGCAACCAGGGCCGGCCGGTGTCGCCGCCTGGCCCGAGGAGGGCGCTCCCAGCGGACTGGAGGAGTCCGCTGCGGATGCGCACCGAGGTGGGGCCGCAGAGGAAGAGGCAAGTAGGTATTACGGTGCGCCGCTTGCCCTATCCTCTGCGGCCGAGGACGGATCGCGGGGGGGAGAGGCATTGTGGTAGGTTGCCGCTTTCCCTACCCCCCCTGCGAGCTGGCCATTCCGTTTGAACGGCATTGGTGGGGCCGCAGAGGAAGAGGCAAGTAGGTATTGCGGTGCGCCGCTTGCCCTATCCTCTGCGGCCGAGGTGTGGTCGGTGGCAGAGCCACAGACCTGATCTGCCACATGGCCTCCAAGTAGCAGACTCGGGGGGCGTCTGCTACAGCCCTGATGGGGGCCGAGGAGGGCGCACGTGTGGTGCGCCCATCGTGGAGTCTTCGGACCGCTGGCGGGGTCGCGGATGTGTGTATCGTTCCCGTGGCCCCGTCAAAAGGCGGCGTGGCGGAAGATGGGGGGGGTTTTAGTGGGTATACCGTGGTTTCATTAGCTACGGGAGTCCCACATCACCGCTCGGGTCGCCCCCTGCGCCTGGGTGGTATGCGTAATGCATTTCCCCCTCCGGGAAAAAAAAAGGCCTTTGCATCCATTGTGGATGATTTATACGGTATTTTCAGAGCGAAGTAACCACTCTTCAAATACTGTAGTGCCTGAGACAGGATTTTTAAATGACTGCTCTGAATGGTTGCTCAAGCGCATACGGCATTCTCGCAACACAGTCGGCCTAGTCCAGAGGAAAAAACTAGTCAATACGTCTGGGACCAACTATGTGCGGGTTTCCTCACGATAGATAGAAACGATAGATAGAAAGTAACTACCGTCACACATGGACACTCGCAACATCAGAAGGCTTTTTAAGAGGGAATACGTTTACGGAATACGTTTTGTTTCTGTTTACTTCATATCAGGTAATAGTAATAAAAATAATATAATATGTATTCGAGGGACCTCAATTGTAAAAGGAACACATGACTGTAACGGAAGAGGAAACAGATTAGGAATTGTCACCAAAAATGTTATATCCTTGAGACCCATATGGCGCAGATATTATGACTCATTATTAAAATGCTATTTGGGAATTTCAATTAAATTGTTTAAATCCTACTACGCACATCTTGCTAGTCATATTGGCACGTCATTCGTTAAAATCGGATCTAGTTTATACGTAAAGAGGTGACGTGCAGACAGATGGACCATATACACACATAATAATTAATAATATTATAATCAGATATTGCGAAATTGCTTTATAGTTATAGTTTTACTTACTTACCACTTTGTTTTTCTCAAAAATAAAAATAAAAATTACTTACATGCAACGGCGTGTACCCGAAGGAGTCTCGTACATTGACAGGAGCCCCGCTCTCTATGAGTTTCAGCAGTATATCGTTTTCGCCCTTCCTGGCTGCAATGTGCACCGCGGTCTGACCATCCTGGTTCTTGGCGTCTCTACTCTTGTAGCCGCTGGCGAGGATCTGGGAGACGATGCTGCAGTTACCAGCTTCTGTTGCTCTGTGAAAAACAGTCAAATAAGTATACCTATAGATTATGTATAAAAATTAAAAACCTCTAAATAAATATTATATTTTATTTTACTCTATCTACTAAGTACTATTGTCTCTTAACTATTTTATCAAGTCTTGAAACTCCTTTAAAAATGCACAATAAAAAATACTATCGTCACAAAAAAGGAAAACATCTTAAACTATTCGATTCCGCGTCTGGTTTTGAAGGCTATCCATTAATATACAGTAATAAAATATGAATTGGGGTTATTTTATTTTCTCGAGAGATTATAATATTAAAACAATGTATACTAATTCTGCGTTTTTACATTAGTCACATCAAATATTTTGAATATCTTCATACATCTGTTAGTACGGTGAATCATTGTATGTAGTGAATCATGTAATTACAATACAGCCTCCTTACGACCTACTGTTTGCTCGTTAAATTAGATTGTGAAGATCATTCAAGGTTGTTTTTTTTGTTTCCATACAAATTTTAAGACAAATAAAAACATTCGGCGACGCGATTACGTAATATTCGCTAACATTTATTCTTAATTCTGATAAAACTCCGAAGCATTAGTAAAAGTAATACAGAAAAAATATTTTTTAAGTACTTAGTAAGTATAATAATGACCACGCAAAACTGCTACGGGGCAGTCGACACAATATGTAAAATATTATTAATACCCATACTAATGATATAAATGCGATAAAATATTGTCTGTCATCTATTTACGCCCAAATTGCTGAACCGATTTTGCTGAAATTTAGTATGGACATACTTTTCATCCCGGAAAAATGACAGTTCCCACGCGATAAGCGATTTTTGTCCGCTCACTCCTCACCCAAAAAAGACCTAAAATCGAACATGGCATCTTCCCTTATATTTTCAAAGCCTCAAGTTTTTCGCGGTCTACCATAAACATCAATCTTCATTAACTAACTACTTAAGTCATAAGTAACCATTAAATGAATGCGGCCAACGAAATAATAAGCTATCGAAACCGTGAAATAGCCGTAAAAAGCGGTTCCGAATCATGGTCAGCGTCCACATTACTGATATTGGTCGTATACAAAGCAGGAAGTCACAAATAAACCTGTCACTGCATACGCATCACTTATGTGCAATAAGCAATATTTAAGGCCAGTCACCCCTTCTGTCCTCTCAGCCATCGATTACCATACTCGCATTTCAGAGTAGTGGTACATTTGAAATTTACTTTAGAGCCGTTTAATCCATATTACACTTGTCATAGAATACTGAAAATATGTACCTATTATATTTTCTAGTGTTAACCAGGCAACGAGTAGATGGGTAAGCATAGCCGTTGCCAATGGGTTTTTGGCCTTATGGGCCTAGGAATGTCTCCAAATGGATGTGAAAATAATTTCACATCTCGAATTTTCCCTTCCACATCATTTGCTCGCACACACACTGCGCCATATACGTGAGAGGATGTATTATTAGTGATATTATTTACTGATAAAATATGAGAATACTTTAGGGTGTGTATGTGTTATACTTTTCTGTGCTATTTTACGGTGAACTCTTTGTATAGAGTTCACTGTGAAAGTAGCAGCGCTGAAAGAGCAATTTTTATGGGATTTGTAAAGGCAAGCGTCTCAGCGTCATTTATTTTCCCATACAAAAAATTACAAAAATACTTGCTCTTTCAGCGCTGCTACTTTCACAGCGATGAGCGAACTCTATATGCATTTAAGGCACTTGTACACCCCCAAAGTATTATCACTTAGGCCGGTATAAATAGTCAATACTCAAGATGCATCTCGGTCTCAAGACACGGTTCAGGCTCTATGATTGGTTGGCTGTCAAAATTTGGACCAATCACAGAGCTGAACCGCGTCTTGAGACCGAGATGCATCTTGAGTACTGACTATTTATACCGGCCTTAGTTTTGTTACACCATGTATATTCGGAGTATGAGAATCATGGTCCTTGTAATCTCAGCCCATCAGGCAACATGTTAATATCATATCAAATTATCAAGACAATTTGTTCCCCTGTTGTAGCACTACGATCAAACAATACGACGCGACTCTAATCACTTGAGCTCGAGTAAGAAAAATTAAGGGCAATTTGCGTCTCCCACCGTAATAGAACTTCCTTCTTCAACAGCTATTAGGTTTGTGACGATAGTCGTCATCATCACATTCCTCCCGAGTCCCGTACAGTTGAGAACACCCGCGGTGCACCACTCATACATTAAGGTGTAACAAAACTAAGTGATAATACTAGGTTTGTATGTGCTCCTTGTAAGAGAGTTCACTGTGAAAGTAGCAGCGCTGAACGACCAAATTTTTTTTCACTTTTGTATGGGGAAGCTCGTGACGCTGCGCGCTGGGGCACTTCCCCATACAAAAGTGAAAAAAATTATTCGTTTTTCAGCGCTGCCACTTTCACAGTGAACTAGCTAGCTCTACAAGAAACACATACACACCCTCACTTAGTTTTGTAGATGACGCCCGCAACTCCGTTGCGCCAAAAATAGTTTATCGTGCGGGAACCGTACATTTTTCCGGGATTAAAAGTATCTGATGTCCTTTCCCTGGACTCAAATTTTTTCCGTACTAAATTTCAGCAAAATCGGTTCAGCGGTTTGAGCGTGAAGAAGTAACACGCAGACAGATACAATTTCGCATTTATAATATTAGTATCCAGGATTATGATGGCAAAAATGCCAAAAAGTGAAATACTTCCAATTCCAATGGTTTTTTATACATGTGTTATTTTATAATTATTGTTTCTCTACTATTCAAAATATCATGATACGAGGGCGGCACTGAAAATTTCGGGAATCAAGGAAGTGACACAACATTACTATTTAAAAATGTGTTTATTGCTTTTCGAAGTATTCTCCGCGAAATTTGACACATTTTTCCATACGATGGAACCAATCATTGAAGCAACCATTCCATTCGGAAGTTGGGGTCTCCAAAATGGCCGTTTTGTAGGCGTCCACAGCTTTTTCAGGTGATGAAAATCTCTGACCACGCAATTTATTCTTTATTTTAGGGAAAGTATAGAAATCATTAGGGCTTAAATCGGGGCTGTACGGCGGATGGTCTAATAATTCTATGTTTTCTTGCTCTAAAAACTCTTTTGTTCTGTGCGCGGTGTGAGAACTGGCATTGTCGTGATGGAGGATGATGCGGCGGTTGCAGTTCTCTTTACGGAGTTCAGAAACGACCTGTGGCAAACAAATGCTAGCATACCATTCTGCATTAACCGTTCTTTGTCCCTCAAGAGGAATAGTCGCAATATGGCCGGTTTTGGAGACAAACGTGGCCACCATTTTTTTTAAACACTTCGTGAACGAACAATTTTTGTTGGCTTTAACTCATTTTCGAACACCCAAACTCGTGACTGGTTTTTAGTTTCAGGTTCATACGCGTATATCCAGGATTCGTCACCTGATACGATGTTGTATACAGCATTTGAGGATCCTACGTGGAATCTTTCGAGAGTTCTGACGCACCAAGTAACGCGAGCCGCTTTTTGCTCTTCACAGAGCAAATGCGGTATCCATCGGGAAAACAACTTTTTTAAACCTAATTGTTCAGGCAATATTATTTGTATTTGACTCATGCCAATGTCTAAAGTTGACTGAATTTCGCGGTATGTCACATGTCGATCTTCCTCAACCAGCTTACGCACAGCATCAACGTTTTCTTGGGTGACTGCAGTTTTTGGACGACCTTGACGGGGATCATCACTGAGCTTGACACGTCCACGTTGAAATTCAGCAAACCAGCGATAAGTTGTGGTTTTGGATGGGGCTTCATCACCAAATGCAGAAATCATCCGGTCAACACACTGTTTTTGTGTTAAACCACTTCGAAAGTCATCACAAGTTTGATAAGACTTTGTGACAAGACCGAGAATCTTTTTTTAAATAAATAAATGGTATTCAATTTTTAAAACCAAGGAGTTTTCAATTAAAAAGATTTTAATATGACAGGAACAGTGGAAGTATTCCATTCCCGATATTTTTAGTGCAGCCTATGTAGTATTAATAACAATTTATTATATGTATAGACTAGCTGTCCCGGCAAACGTTGTTTTGCCATTTAAAGTATATTTTCTACATCATCAGTTGATACATGTTTTACCCCCTCTTTTGTCCCCTAAGAGGGTGTGGGGGGGAAGGTCATACACCAGATGTTAAGTTGAAAAACACAGTTAATACCTAATATGAAGTAAGTCCACTAAAGAAAAAAGTTGTATACAAAATCTGACCCCTCTTTGGTCCCCAGAGAGGGTTGAGAGGGGAGGGGGGGGGGAGGATTTTTATACACCAGATGTTGAGTTGGAAGAAGACAAACATAATATATCTGTGAAAACCGTATGGAAATCGGATCAGTAGTTTTCGTGTTAAAGAAAAAAGTTTGATACAAAATCTGACCCCCTCTTTTGTCCCCTTAGAGGGGTGGGGGAAAAAAATTTTATACACCAAATGTTAAGTAGGAAGAAGATAAATATATCTGCGAAAACCACATTCAAATCGGATCAGTATTTTTCGTGTGATGCTGGAACAAACATACAGACAGACAGAAAGAGTGACAGACAGACAGACAGACATAAAACTAACCACATTTTTGGCTTCTCTAGCGATGTAGTGACAAAGGTGTAATTTCGGGTGTCATTTCATATCTTTTATGTACAGAATTTTCATTTCTACAACAGAATATTGTATTCCTCCCGCACGCGCTTTGGTGACGCACACTATCGTAATATTTTAATTTCACCATAATTTCAAAACCAAACGTCCAATTTTAATCATTCAAAGACCAAATATTATCTACATAAACTGTACTTAGTGATAAAATAATTTATTTTGATAAGGATTAATAGCGTGAGTAAAATATATCCGTTTCAATTTAGTCAAAAAAAAAAAATCAGGATTTTTAAATAAATAAATGGTTATTGTGCCTCACTCGACATAGATAGGTATAGTGTGTCGCGGACTTTTTTGTAGATATTTATAAGATCTACAATTACTTAGAACATTTTATGGTTCTATCTTTTATAGTTTAGGCAGCGTACGCAAAATAAGTAACTTTTCTAGCTGATTTTTTACACCTTGCGTCCGAAAAACTCAAATATCTTACGGAACCCTACTTTTTTCCAAAATAAAATGTAGCCTATGTTCAGCAGAAATAATGTAAGATTCCAATAGCAAAAGAATTTTTCAAATCGGTCCAGTAGTTTCGGAGCCTATTCGACTCAAACAAACAAACAAACAAACAAATCTTTCCTCTTTATAATAGTAGTATAGATAATGCAACTTGTGATGCAGTAATTGTTTTTGAAATATTTTTAAACAATTTAAAGTTTTATTTACACAAGGTTTAAATGTGTATCCTTGAAAGACTAGAGGTCGCACTGAGGTAATCAATCTATACAAATAACAAAGCGGCTAAGTGCGAGTTGGACTCGCCCATGAAGGGTTCCGCACCAGCAATAAGGTTTATTTTTATGAAATTAAAATGTTTTTGATTTATTTTTATATTTCAGTCGATTTAATGAAATTTAGATTAAGGTTTACCATTTATGACGTATAAAAAAAACTACTGGCTAGATCTCGTTCAAACCAATTTTCGTTGGTAGTTTTTATAGTAATCTACATCATATATATTTTTTAGAATTATCATACTTTAGAAATTAGAGGGGGGGGACACACACATTTTAATAATAATTTTACCACTTTGGAAGAGTCTCTCTCGCAAACTATTCAGGTTAGAAAAAAATTATATGAGAAACCTCAATATGATTTTTGGAGACTTATCTATAGATACCCCACACGCATAGGTTAGATGAAAAAAAAATTTTTTTGTTTCAGTTGTACCTATGGGGACCCCTAAAATTTTTAATAATTTTTCCATTTTTGCATCAAAATCTTAATGCGGTTCACAGACTACATCTACTTACCAAGTTTCAATAGTATAGCTCTAATAGTTTCGGACAGACAGACAGACAGACATACATGACGAATCTATAAGGGTTCCGTTTTTTGCCATTTTGGCTACGGAACCCTAAAAATGGATTTTAAATTTTGTTAGTCTTAACTCGAGCTAAACCAATTTGGCTAATTTTAGTATTGAAATATTTGTGGAAGTCCAGGGAAGGTTTATATTATAAAAGGAAAGTGATACGAATGGTCATCTAGAAAATCCATATTATTACATAGTAGTTTTACTTCAGTTTTAGTCTTTTACTTTGGTTCAATCTTTGACAATATGCAAAAAGAATAAATATTAAATACTTACATAAATTACAAATTTTATAAACTTGTCTATAGAACAAATGACAAAAGCATTGTTTTACATGGCCTTTGGTCGTGGAGTGTGGACCAAAAAACATTACAACGGAACTTGTAATATTTACGGTACATAGTAATTTGTAAACTTACATAAAATCTGTAACTGTGGCAAATTTTAAACTTCTCTATAATTCCCCACATTTCTCTTAAACATTTCTTAATTTATACATACACAGATTTTTTTTAATTAAAAAGTAGCTTTTTTGACAGTTCCAACTTCCATCTATGAAATGTGCGTTTAAAGCATAAATAAGTTCAGTAAGTGTTTTGGTAAAAAAGACAATGCAATACATAGTTAAGTATAACAAACATTTCTAGTCACAATAGATCCTTATGGGTCGCAGTGACGTCAGGGCTACAGCGACCTGCCTTCTTTAAAAAAAAAAAAAAAAAAAAAAAAAATAACAAACATTTTCATTTCAACTGAATAATCAAATCAATGGCAGATATTTTATTAGGTCGAGTTAAATTTTTGTTTAAGTACATTTAAATTAAAATGAGAGAGAGGATGGAGTTTAATGTATCTATGACGACTTATAAATAGGTCAATTGTTTACTTACCGATGCAGCAAGTTTGTGGTGCCTTGTGTTCGTGATTCATGCGGTGGCGGGTTTCCCTTGCACACAACAGACAGTCTCGTAGCCAGGCCATTGGAGTCACCTCGGTAATGTTGAATCAATGTATCCAAGCCATGGACGGTAGTATGTTCTTCAATTGAGAAGAATGCGTCTTCTCCATGTCTTCTTATTTGATAATGTACTACTTCACCCTACAAATAAAATCAAAGTTAGGTTATTAGAGTAGGTATTCGGTTTAAAACAAATCACTGTTATCAATTCAGTATAAAATACAAAGTTCATAAAACTACTGGATGTTAGTGTTAATACCATTATCCTTGAAACCATCAAATTTCAATGAGTCCGTCAAAATGAAAAACTTTTTCTATGAGAACAATGCTGTGAACTCAAAAAAAACCGTCGGCATTTTTGTATGGGACAAATTGCCGATCCAGGCAACGTTTCAAGGATAACGGTGTTTACACTAACACACTGTATAGCTAGGCTAGTTTTGTTATTTGCAATGTTGCAAAATGTTTGCAATCTATTACAAACACATATATAATATATGCTTACAATGCATTGACATAATTAGGTGTTACAATATTTACATTAACCACTGTACTTATTATATTATAACCTAATAATAAAACATAATTTAGCGTAAAAGTTGTAGTAAGTAACAAAACATTATAGTCATGAAAATGCTAAAATTGTAATTTGAGTTGATGTATTGAGGTTAACTTAAGTTAGATTAGGTTTTACCTGGTGTAGAACTGATAATACAAAGTCTCCCGGCGACGTATTACTTTCCCGTACCAAGAAAACACCATCTTCACCTTCTGCAACACAGTTTTACTACATAATATACCTATCTATTGTTTATCACATTGCTAGTGGCTTGCAACTGTATAATATATTACCTTCTTTGAGAAGCCTTTCCGCAGTTTCTCTAGATATTTTTCCATGAAACCAGTTTACGTTGTCTTCTCTATTCATTCTCAACAAAAAAGAGTTTGTCTGAAAAGTTAAACCTGTTCAACAAGTGTCACATTCACAGATGATTTAACTTTTTATCAACATCCTTTGAGTAGATAAATTTGTTTATTCAGCACATTTCACCATTTGAGTATCACTCTGGATAAGAAATACTTTAAAAGTAAAATAAACTTTGGAATAAAACAAAAGAACTTTGTTTTTACTTTGTCGAAAACTGAGTAGCTAAATGTCAAAATGCAAACTTCAAACTTGTCGAAGTTTCTAACATTAGAGTGGGATGGTTGCCTCTTTTCGCTACTTTAATAATTTTCTGTTTCTTTCTATCATATAGCTATCTTATAGCAAACGGAATGTAATAGCGTGTCAATTTAGAGACGCTATAAAATAGTATCTTCTATTGCATTTTAACTTTAAATAAACAGCTATGATAAAAAGGGATAGAAATAGTAGAGCATACATTTTACGCTTCTTGCGTATTATCTACGTAGAGACTGGACTGTAACCACTGAAACGTCAAATGTTTTATTTCGTGGACGATAAAAATAACTTCCATGCAAAAATTAATATTATTATTATAGTTCACATCGAAACTTTATAAGTATTTAGTACAAACATAATTAATTTCTTACCTTCAATAATATGAATGACGTCATGGTTGTTATCATTCCAACTCCCAATTTTTTATACAAAAATTATATGGGTACAAAGAACTGAGCCTTATTTATATTTTATACGCTTCCTATTACTACACATTTTATCATTTTCACGTAATATTTCAAACAAATACAATAATTTCGCAGAGAATTAGTTGCGAGCGGTGTGCGCGAAGCGAGCAACCGGCAGACAGGCGCGGTATCCCCAACTCTGCCTTCCAACGAATGACTCATAGCAAGGTCAATTCCGAGAAATGAATCACCAGCGCACTCAGTTCAGCAATGCCATATAATGTAGTACGCATTCCCTCGCAACATAATATTACATTTTGTAAATAAAACAATGGCGTATATTAATAGACTAGCTGTCCCGGCAAACGTTGTTTTGCCATTTAAAGTATATTTTCTACATCATCAGTTGATACATGTTTTACCCCCTCTTTTGTCCCCTAAGAGGGTGTGGGGGGAAGGTCATACACCAGATGTTAAGTTGAAAAACACAGTTAATACCTAATATGAAGTAAGTCCGCTAAAGAAAAAAGTTGTATACAAAATCTGACCCCTCTTTGGTCCCCAGAAAGGGTTGAGAGGGGAGGGGTGGGGAGGATTTTTATACACCAGATGTTGAGTTGGAAGAAGACAAATATAATATTATATCTGTGAAAACCGTATGCAAATCTGTGAAAACCGTATGCAAATCGGATCAGTAGTTTTCGTGTTAAAGAAAAAAGTTTGATACAAAATCTGACCCCCTCTTTTGTCCCCTTAGAGGGGTGGGGGGAAAAAATTTATACACCAAATGTTAAGTTGGAAGAAGATAAATATATCTGCGAAAACCACATTCAAATCGGATCAGTATTTTTCCTGTGATGCTGGAACAAACATACAGACAGACAGAAAGAGTGACAGACAGACAGACAGACAAAAAACTAACCACATTTTTGGCTTCTATAGCGATGTAGTGACAAAGGTGTAATTTCGGGTGTCATTTCATATCTTTTATGTACAGAATTTTCATTTCTACAACAGAATATTATAGTCTTCCTGCCGCACGCGCTTTGGTGACGCCCACTATCGTAATATTTTAATTTCGCCATAATTTCAAAACCAAACGTCCAATTTTAATCATTCAAAGACCAAATATTATCTACATAAACTGTACTTAGTGATAAAATAATTTATTTTGATAAGGATTAATAGCGTGAGTAAAATATATCCGTTTAAATAAAGTCCAAAAAAAATTCAGGATTTTTAAATAAATAAATGGTTATTGTGCCTCACTCGACATAGATAGGTATAGTGTGTCGCGGACTTTTTTGTAGATATTTATAAGATCTACAATTACTTAGAACATTTTATGGTTCTATCTTTTATAGTTTAGGCAGCGTACGCAAAATAAGTAACTTTTCTAGCTGATTTTTTACACCTTGCGTCCGAAAAACTCAAATATCTTACGGAACCCTACTTTTTTCCAAAATAAAATGTAGCCTATGTTCAGCAGAAATAATGTAGGAATCCAATAGCAAAAGAATTTTTCAAATCGGTCCAGTAGTTTCGGAGCCTATTCGACTCAAACAAACAAACAAACAAACAAACAAACAAACAAACAAACAAAAAATCAAATCTTTCCTCTTTATAATAGTAGTGTAGATAATAATTAGGTAGCTCTACCTACTTAGTCTAGAACTCTAAAAGTCTAAAATTTATAAAGATGAAAATCATCAAATACTCTAACTAGGCATATAAGTAGGTACCTATTATATTATGCCTAGTTAGAGTATAGTTAGAGTTACCTACATCACAGAATATATAATAGTACTACCGCATAAAGAAATTAGGAACTCTACATACTTATTTTGTAAACTAATAAAAAACGGCTGGAAAGTAACATGTTTACAAATGTACAAACACATTCTTATTAATTTCTTGGCTACGTGATAAGCATCTTGTTATTTAGACCATCTACATAATATTAATAAATCGCTTTTTGCTATGAGGTTTCCATACATATAGGGCGAGTAGTGCAGTAGAGCATGGTAGAGCTGCGCCGTGTTTAGAAAGTAAGATAAGTGCATGGTGTCTAACGAGCATTGGCAAACCTGTTCCCAGGTTTGTTTACCCTCGACTGTTTATTTACTTTCATTCGTCTGCTATAACCTGTCTGCAAGGCCCTTCAGTCTATACCAGGGGTTCCCAAACTTATTTTGTTTACTGCCCACTTTAAGAACAAAATATTATGTTATACCACCCCCATTGTTTCAATTATCAATTCAAAATGCATCCAGATGAATTAAACAATTATAAATCACCCCCCAAGCCTCTAGTCTCTACACAACGTCACCATTATCGCCCACTTTGGGAAAGGCTGGTCTATACTTTGAGATCTACTTTACCTTAATATTATGTCTTCGGCAGAGTTCCTAATAAAGATTAAAGTCCAAATAATTCTGAACAGCTGTGTAGATTTTAGATTTTTGTTAGGTTTTATATTAGGCACAAACTACGTCATAGTGATAATATTAGGTATGTTTTGTATTGTTTCTGCTTTGTTAAATTCCCATTACGTATTTTCGCTCTAAGCTAATTAATTCCTTACTCAACTAGTACCTACTTAGATGGCATTCGTTTGAGCCCTATTCATAATCTGGAAGATTTCTTATGCAACGAAGTTGCGGACAACATCTAGATGGTATAAAATACCCAAGAATATAATTGTACTTAGACCGTATTAGTACCTACTTATTAAGGCTGGTTTTAGTGTCACGCGGACCGTCGGTACGGATCGCTCCGTATATATGCAATATGCATTATGCTATACGGAGCGTTTTAGAGTAATGCGGAGGAGTCCGGACGGACCCGTCCGCATTACTCCTTAAAACGTCATACAAATCGGTCTACGGAGCGATCCGTACCGACGGCCCGCGTGACACTAAAACCAGCCTAAATCATAATAAGGCGGACGGAGTCTTATTAGTTATTATACAATATACACAGAACTGTGTCCTCAGAGTCGGCCAGGCTGACTGCATGTACACGGTCCGCACGCACACATTCTTACGCTAGACGTGCATACTATATTTTGACAGGCGTAAGAATGTGTGCGTGGCTGACTCTGAGGACACCTAGTTCTGTGTACCTATCATAAAGTTATTATACCTAGCGGAATAGAGCAACAAACTCGAGCTGTCAAACGTAACCGAAATTGGTTTTCATCTGTGTGAAAAATA
This sequence comes from Plebejus argus, assembly GCA_905404155.3. Lineage (NCBI taxonomy): Eukaryota > Metazoa > Arthropoda > Insecta > Lepidoptera > Lycaenidae > Plebejus > Plebejus argus. The sequence continues at coordinate 4,170,716 of FR989935.1, read as the reverse complement.
TGTGTACGTATACACTTAAACAAGCATGATTGAACATGAATTCTATGAGATTAAATTGTCAACGGGGCTGATCCGGGCTGATGAACGTCAAAAAAGAGTGATGCTGTCATGTATCACACGTCTCTTTTCACCACGCAGTGTTACTGATAGTGACATCTCGCTTGCTCAGGCCTTTGTTTCTCTATTCCGCTAAGTATATTAACTTTATGGTACCTATAATAAGATTCCGTCCGTCTTTTTTTCTACGTTCATTATCATAATTTCAATGTTCGATAGAGCTGTGCTTAACAGTTTGGTATCAACTCTAATGGTATAACATTAATGGTGTTCGTTTTATCTACTTCATTTTAGCAAGTCTAGATAGTTCTCTATCGCGATCTAGTCTGTCCTCCATGGGGTGATGATGATGAAGCATGTCGTCAAGGCAGCCAGGGTCGCGGGGATTGCGTACAACTCTGACTCACTGCTTTCTACCGATCGCTGCCAGCGGTCAATGACATTTGCGATTTTATTTGGAGTTTTTTTCAAACCTAAATTACTATTATGACGCATAAACTAAAAACGAACTATTAATCATAGCTCCTATTATAATCTAACTGTTCAATGTTTTGTATAGACTTACATTACACCGTAGAAAAATCGTGAGAACAACCGCGTTTAGAAAATTATTATCAATATTGATAAAGATCCATGAACTTTGTTGACACGTACTTGGTACTTATAACAAAAATTTTATACTTTTATATTATTATAAAATAGTATTATAACAGCAAATATAGGGATAAACAGCATAACAATTTATTTAATCATCATCATACCTAATTTTAATAGGGTACGGTAAATTTTTTCGGCCTAAAGTCTAAACTATCTCATATCAATATACTTAGTACTAGGTGTATCTCTACATTTAGGAGCACCACTTTTCTGGTAGTGTGGATGATGTTATATTCATAGAGCATTATAAATTATGTACTTATTTAAATATTAAGTAAGTACTAAACTAGATGTTACCCGTTTGTTATTGATGTCGTGAAAGAAAATTTTCAAGAACAATATTTTCCCGCGATATAAAACTTTAGCTAGGTAAGTACTGCAAATATTTCCTATAATAATTATTTTTATTTCTCACAATTTTTAGATTCGACTACCTATCCTACGCGGGGACAAATTCGGTAGGTAATTTCCTGTACGTAAAATAAAAGTAAGAAACTCTGGTTACTGTCTACGTCTAGTACCACCTAGTACTAAACATGGTTTTTGTAGAGCCCGTTACGTAGACGTTCTAATAAGACGCAATTCGACAGAATATCTGGCTCTGAGTCATCCGCATGGTCCATAAACGTAAATGGCTACATAACTGAGTTGCATCGCGAGAAAATTAACTATAATTTATAGTTTATATAAGCCGAATAAGTATATAAGCCGAAGTTTCGGTCGGACATTAAACATTATAGTCTATAATGTCTAATGTCCGACCGAAACTTCGGCTTTGGCTTGGGCAGCCTTCGGCCTAAATAAATAAAGCATGTTCCTATTGTTCAACCTTCGTATCCTTGCAAAGCCGAAGGCTCGCAAAAGCTTTGTTCCCAGAAAAAAAAATGTTATCTACGTAAAAATTTAAAATACTGTTCAATCTACATACTAATATTACTTGTATGTAAAGCTCTTCCGAAAGGGTTGAACCGATTTTGATGAAATTTTGTGGGCTTATCGTGCCCGCTACATGAGTTATTTCATATTTGATTTCATTCTAAGTGCCTTTGAAATGAATTATAGCAATGACAGTATGTCACAGCTTAAACATAAAATCCAGTAGTAATGGTGTAGTAATGGTAGTATTTAAAGATCTGTGTGTAGTCTATTATGTACACAATACACTGTACTTAGGGTACATAATACATATATTATAGGTCCACTTCTTGATAGTAAATGTTTAATTGAGAGATGCATGTAAATAACATTAGCGCAATTATTAAAGTGAGGCAATAAAAATGCTCCTTTAACATGGCAAACTTTTATTTTCGAATAAATATACAAAAAAAGATTTTGAGAGCAGTCAGTTAATAGGCCGACAAAAGTGCTACTGATACTTAAAATATCAAATCTTTTTAAAGATGGTATACATGGATGTTTATTGTTTATACATAGGCGCCGGAAAGGCGGAAATAATTTCCAAGGGTTGCAGACTCGTTGCAGATATTAGTTTTCTTTTTTTTTCTTTTTACTTTTTACGAACAACAGTGACTGTCTATTTACGTCAACAGAATACATTTAGTGCCGAAACATTACAAAGTAGGTATATAATATTTTGTCCGGCATGGCTTTTTATTTCAGTAATTCCTGTTGATCCCGAGATTCCCAAGGGGTGCAAGCGCACCACCTGGCACCCCCCTGCCGGCGCCCCTGTGGTTATACCAAATATATTTCTATAAAATCTTATAAAATAACATGTCTTTAAAAAGTATTAAACGAATTAGTATAACTTCGTAATCAATAATTAGGTATGATATTTTTCTTAGTGCCTATTTATAACATTGTTCAACTTTGAGTATTTAGTAGTAATTTTATTAAGATGCTGTTAGAAGCATAATAAGTTGCGTATCTTAAATAAATAATACAGATTACTCGTTTTCATGTAACGTAACTTAACATAGGTATAAAAAAACTATTTTAGATTTATTTACAACTTACAAACTAATTCATTTTATTAATTCAGGTCCTAAAACAATTTAAAATAATATAATCTAGAGCAGAACTTCCATCACTTTTATCCACGGGCTTTTTGAATGAAGAAATTCATATGTTTTCTTCTCTACGAATAATAAAAACGGAAGAGTAACTGCATGTAAAAATTTGTCCACAAGTCTACTAAATGTGACGATGATGTGTGTAAAAACACCAATTTTATAAGTCTAACAAAAACAATAATTCCCAAGGGTTTTGGCCCAAAATATTGGGAAGCACTGATCTTTAATTAATTATTACGTGTACATGAAGTAGAATATTAGGTTACCTAGTACCTACTATATATAGCTTATGATATTTTCGTTGCTTAAAAAAACTAGCATTGCATTTGAAGAAACTAATGCAAAACGAAACGTAAACTAAGAAGACAGAAGATAATCCTGGCAATAAATACATAATAGTTTTTTAGTCCCGGATGAGGGTTATTATTGATTTTGACCTTACTAAAGCAGATAATATAAATTCTTATCACAGCTAATTATACAAACTACTAATTTAGATCAAATAGGCACGAAAATCAACAAGTAACAATTAGTTTAACAATATTATTTACAATACTTACTTATAATTTATAAATTATAACTAAAGTAAAGAATAAAAGGTGAGAAATATTTAAATACCTATCGTATTGGTATTAGCACCGATATAAAACTAAAGTTACCTATTTGTTTTAAATCACGAATAAAAAAACTTTAGAAGCAATATGGACGGAATAGTATAGTAGAGTCTTACTAACTCGTAGAAAATAAAATCAATAATGAGAAACTTCAATTTTCACATAAAGGACACGATCCAATCGGACTGATCCCAGGCCGACTCGAAAGAACTCGACACACGGGAATGCTCATAAAGAGTCCACTTTCAGTTAGATCTGCGACCAGTCCGAACAGGACAATCGGCCTTCCCCGATATGGGCCATAAAAATTTAGCGCCACTTCCCGCCTTTATGTGAGTTGACGGCTGAAAGAACAAGGTTATATAAGACAAAACAGCAAAAAAGCCTAACCTACGAGTATCAGTTACTAATCAACTAATCAAACTACGTGTAGCAGTTGTCTTCATCAGCGTGGTCCGAACAGTCTATGGTTCCGTCGCAGAGCTGTGACAGCGCGATGCAGCGGCCGTCGACGCACCGCAGCTCCCCGCTCGGGCACGGCGACGCATGCGCGCTGTTGTACATCTCCTCGCTCCTCTCCGACAACGTCACGTTCACGATTTCCGACGAATCCGATACGGACTCGTCGCGGTCTACTCGAGGTTCCTGAAAATAAAATTATAGTGCTTGATTACATCTATCGAGTGGAGTGGCGAGTCAGTAGGTATTAGTCAGGGAGCCCTAGAACATTTTTTTTTGTGATTACTAACAAGCTACTTTAACACAATTTTCGTGCACTTTTCCCACTATATTTAAGAAATTATAATAATTTTAACAAATTACACGACGAATTGTTAAAATTATTATAATTTCTTAAATATAGTGGGAAAAGTGCACGAAAATTGTGTTTCATTAGTGTAGCTACATTTTGATAAGACGAACAACATTTTAAACAACAGAGATAGAAAGGATTTCATACTTTGACTTGATGGTCCTAAAATATGAATTATGGGTACAGTAATCAACCAAGTTTTGTTGATTACAGAACCCTAAAATGGAACCCTAACCAACAATTTTTTGTATATTGGTAGGTTAATAGTTATATTATTTAAGAGTAACCTTGTCCTACAAATAAAACAATCCATATTTTCGGACCATCAAGTCAAAGTATGAAATCCTTTCTATCTCTGTTAGCTACCACTTTCGAGATTTTTCGAAAATAAAAATGTTGTTCGTCTTATCAAAATGTAGCTACTCACAAAAAATTAGCTTGTTAGTAATCAGTAATCACAAAAAATTTGTTCTAGGGCTCCCGTGCTATACCAAGAACACTGTCTTGGCACTCTACTCGGTTGCTGTAACGAGGCCCTAGTGACATTTTGTTATAAGTGATTACAGCTTACTGCAGTTTATTTGTTTTCAATAAGTTTTTTTTATATCCTATCGTTTGGGGAAACTGAACTGCAGAAAGCATTAATACCGCTTGTTTATACAGTTCTTCGTGGGTATTAATAACTTCACCATACCATGTCCCATCTAGACATATTTTTGAGACTACCCCCTCTCTAGAATGTCACATATTTTGCAATTATATTAATTCTGTCGTCGTTAAAACTATTGTATATAAATTTACCCTCATCATCGCGGCATTTATGTGTCTTTCAACTTTGTTTTCGCTTGTTTGTCCCTTCAATGCTTTCGATTCTAATTCAATAATCGTTGGTTTTTTCGTTGCTTTCTCGGTCGTTTTCTCGTCGTTGGTAAATTCTATACTCATATCTTCTTCTGCTTCCATTTTTATGTTAGCAGATTTTGGTGCCAGTATTGTCTTTTGTCGTGAAGTTCTCTTGGGGAATTCCAATTGTTTTTTCGTTGTTTCTTCAACAACTGATATTATAGTTGGATATTCGTTGGTTTCTGGGGTCACCTCTTTAGGTTTTTGTCTGGTGTAGGGTGTTAGACGAGATGGTGAAGGTCTACGAGTAAAGTTCCGACGAAGAGAGTTATTGCTATCACTTGTCATAAGGATTTCCTTGCTGCTGTCACTTTCACCTGAAAATATTAATTAAGAAAGACTTATATTTTGCAATATCTGAGATTAATGGATTTAAAATAATGAGGGTTTTCGATATTTCGTTTGCCGCTAGCGGGCAGTCATATGAAGAGTCACCGTTTACGATACTTTCCTATCTACCATCTGCCAATAGGTGGAGGTATGTAGCAATAGGGTCTATTATGTCAATTGCATGTCGTATCGTAACAGCTGTCCCAAAAAAACCCTCATTGCAGCCTATGAAAAATTACAAGTAATTTTCTTACCCATTGTGTATCCAGAATTTCTTTCGCGGTTAGTTGGTACCCTATTTGGTTTACGAATTGACGGCGCTGGGGCGGAACCAGCGATTTCTTCCCCCAAGTCTCCGTCTCCTAAGTCCGAGAGCCCTCTCGGCTGGGGCCGCTTGCCATGACACAGGTCGTAGGATTCATCGTCCCCACCGGGACAATCGGAGTAACCATCACATAGCCAACGTTTGGTTATGCACATTCCGGAAGCACACCTGAAATAATGCCATTGGTGAGTGCATGTAATGAGCCATTTGAAATTGGAACAAGGAACACCGCTGTAGGTCTGTTAATTCAATATGCATCGCTTCGTCTCGTCACCTTGCAACATGAACTGGACAGAAGAGTGGTGACGTTTGATTAAACCAATGAGGTTATAATTATTGTGTTCATGTTTAAGAAGCAGTCAACATTAGTTCCATCAAGAAACGTCTGTATACAGTGTGAAATTTTAGTGGTTGTTTTCCCGCAGTAAGATGATTCTATCTTAGTATTACAATAGATTTGTAAAGTTTTTTTTGTTCAAATCAAAAAAAAATTCGATCGGGTCCATAGTAACTCGCGCCTATCGGCATAAAGTTTCCATAGTACGTCATACAAAATATTTTTTATTTTCAAAAAATAACATGCATGGTTCGATAGTACTATTATAGATAAATCGTTCTGCTGCGGGAAAACAACCACTAAAATTTCACGTTGTATATACCTGTATTCATTAGTTTCACACAAAGAGCATGATGCCTCATCTTCTCCTGATGGGCAGTCTTTAGTTCCATCACAGATCCAGTCCCGCGATATACACGATCCGTCGCCACAGCCCATCTCGCGCGACAGACACGGACTCCTGGGGCTGGCACAGTTGCTGCTTGAATACTGGCTGCACTGGAACACTGAGTTCAACTCCGCTGGAATGGATCCTTCGCAGCTGTCCACGATACCTGGTAAAAAAATGATAATTTTTAAACATTTTACAAAGGAGAGCGTAGAGAAATATATGGGGTGTAACAAAAACAAGTATTGTATATATGTGACCCTTGATTGTAAACATTTTATACTGAAAGTAGGAATCCAGAAATAGGTACATTTTTGACTTCTATATTTTTTATGAGAAATTCCCCAACGCAATGAAACAAAAAGTAGCTCTGCAAATTGCAATGTTGACAGTGACCTCTATAAAAGGAAAATATACACATTACACACCGTAAAGTATCACCACTTTAATACACCCTGTATAGTAAAGGATCATTTCTAAAGATTCATCGTACCTTTGCAGAAATTATAGCAAGGCAGCTTTTGGAGGTTTGGCTGCGGGCTGCACTCTGGTTCAAGGAGCGCGCAGACGAAATGTGTGGCTCGTTCACTGCAGTTGGTTTGTATGAGGTATTGCAGTTGCGGAAGGAGGCTCGACACAGTTGTTCTGCCCATGGTAACCGGAGGCCCAGCCAGGTCGTACGGCAGAATACCTCTACATAGAGGCACGCTAGTTGATCTACATTGCACTGAAAGTGTGAAAATAACATTTGCATTTATATATTTTTAATTAATACCTAAATATGAGAAGTTATAATTTCCATTATATTTTATACCTATTGCAATTTTATATTATTTTTTATAGCTACTGCAGATGATCAAGAATCGACAGTCAATCATTTCTATTTATCGACTCCATATATTTATAAATTCCATTGCTATTCATTCTGTCAAGGCTAAACAAATATATTTAACAATCGATATGACATTCAAAATAACACGTTTTGATATTGAAAATTACACATATGTAAAAGTAAACTCTTGATTTTAAGGATGCTCCAACCGGAGAATTAGCAGGTCGGATGTCTGTCAGTACGAATATCGACTTTAATGACATTAAAATAAGATTCATATTAGCGCGCCTTGTACAGTGGCGGTTACGATGCTCGCCGCGTTCTTGATATGGCGAAAATGTAAGAAAAAATTTGAGAAATTTTCTTATTTTTCTTATAACTGGAAAAGTTGTTTATTTTTATATAAAATTTTTAGCGGACTTTATAGAGGACTAAATAAGCAACAATTTTTTTGTATATTTATTTTCCTCAGTTCAGTGTATTTAAATAGTAAGGTACCTAATCAGACCCCATTTTTTTCATATTTTGCGATTATTGTGATGGTTAGAACGTATTTTATGTGAAAATTTTGTATGCGACTATAGAATTTTTATGATACAGTCGTGGAGATGAATATATTATCTTTCATTTGAAACCAAAATATCCTCGCAGTTTGATTCCTAATTCTTTAAAATGATACCGGAAAATCGCTGATATTTGTAATAGCGTCCTTAACAGTCACGGAAACGAATCTTTTGAAGTACAAAACAACATAAACAACCACAAAATATACCATGATTAAATTTTACTCCCATTCTACGTGCTACATTTCTAGATGTGCAAATAAGACTAGCATAAACAATAACTAACACTAAGAAATTTACTAGTAACGAATGAATTAATAGCTTACTTTAAAAAAGTTTTTTCGCCCTTATAATAAACAGCTTCTATTTTACTTACCATCCAGGTTATTCAACCCATCTGGATACTTTTGAGTGGTGGGTTCTTTTATGTTGCGCCAAGTCGGTAGAGTTGGTGACACCCTCGTGTTGTATAAGGAGTGCTGTGTCGTAGATTTCATATGCTCTGCCTCCTCAATAGAAAGACCGAACACTTTTGAGTGTCCTGATGTGAATTTCACATCCTTGACCAGGGGCCGACTGTAAAATTCTTCCACAATCGGTGGCTCCGAGCTTGCGAACTTCTCATTGGCCCTTGATCTTATGTTGTAGATTACTTCCAAGGGCTCCCTGTCAGCGTTGCTACTAGGATCTCTATCAACGAACCCTGATAACCCATTTGAAGATTCAGCGTCGGCAAAATCACTAACAGTGACAGGTTCGGTGCTGCTCGGCATAGCGCTGCCATCTTGGAAATAGATGGCCAAGGGTTTCTCTGGCTTCTGTGTGATATGTGGCTTGAGCGTGGACTCACTGGGTACAGTATTCCTTGTCTCGTCTAGATATTTGGGCGCTCGCAGCTTGTCCAGGTCCGCCTTCTCGTTGCCATATTGTATTTCCGGTGTGATGTGTGACGGGAAGACGGGCGGCGCGGGCAGCTTCCGCTTGAACGTTCTCTCTGTGATCGAATCTAAAACCGTCGTGATATCATAATTTCTGTCAGTGTCGGCCTCGTAAAAATCTATTTCTGGTGTTTTCGTACCTGCGTTAAAAAGTAGGTGATTTGTTTACAAACAAATACAATATATAAGCCGTGTTGCAAGTTTATGATTAATGATTACTTAAAAATCGAAAAGCTTATAGATGAATTTAAATAATTATCTAGGAGATTAAAAAATGATAATCATAAACTTTATATGAGTGAAACGAAAAAGGTGCAAAGTTCAAAGTGAAAATATATCTCCCACACATACGATGACAGATAGACATGCAATATGTTTTTATAGTCATACCGGAAGGCTGCTTAACTTCTTTATTTTTGTCCTCAATTCGTCTGTTCTTCGGGTTGCTCTGCGCCCCGGCGATGCTCTCCTCCCAGTCTGTAGCATTCGCAGAGTTCACATCTGCATTCAGGTTGCCTGAAAGAGTCAAACGGCAGAAAATTTGTATGAAACTTTTTAGGGCTTCTCTTGAAACACATTTTTTTGCATTTAATTAGGAGCAAGCTTTACATACCGTTATACGTCAAGGATCTAGGTTTTGGATCTAATAATCTTATTCAAATCAATCATAAAACCAGAGTAAAACGCTTGTGTTGTGTTTGGTCATGTGTGGTAGCAACACAAAAAGGTGATAAGGTTTTAGGACTAGGAACGACCTCGCAAAACATAAGGGCACAATGTGTATTCTAGTCTTGCTAGTCTCTATGGGAGCCTGGGAGACTATAACTATCCCTTTTCATTCATGTTCGTTTCCTGGTTCATTAAAAATTCATCCAACACAGACACCATAGTAGCCTACAATCTGTTTCATAACACTATGTGAAACCCACTTAAGCAGACGCGTCGAATCAACAATAACAATACTTATCTAAATTATCCTAATAAAGTTTGCGTAAAAGCTTTTAAAGAAGTACTGGACTACTTAGATCACGGACGTAGATTGGGACGTAACGAGGAGGAATCTCGATGGAATCAGTGAAAGCAGCGTTAACCGCTGATGTTCACGACATCATTATTTTTCATTAATCCTTATCAGTTACCAAACCACTGGTTAATGTTTTAAAACAGGAAACTGTGGTTATTAAAGGATTTAGAGAGATCACAAGGTAATATTATTAACCAGATTTCTCTGATCTTTCAGCTTTAGAAACACGCACAAAAAAGTTAAATTCATAATTATATAATTATTATTAATGCTAAATACTTTCCTGCCTATTACTTCTTACGCTGAAATCGCTAAAACGATGAAAATATTTGGTTACAATGTGACAATGAAATATCAAAGTGGATACAAGATATAATTATATTAGTTATACACTAGACTGTTAAAATAAGTTAAAATAGTTGTGAGGGGGGGGGGGCTGGGGCACCAATATACAGGCTTCGGCTTAGTTTGGGCTCCAAGTCTCCCACAAATTACTACATTGTAATTTTTGAGAGAAAATAAATAATAATAATTATTATTATAAGTTATGCATAAACCACAATAGGTGATGATAATGCAGCTAAACACTCTTGATTTCAAACGTCAAACAAAAACCATTTAACCAATAACTAGATGATGTTGATGCCCAAAACCCCGTCGCACCAAACTTCATTTATCGCGCGTGAACCGTACATTTTTCCAGGATAAAAAATATCCTATGTTCTTTCCCGGGACTCAACGTATCTCTATACAAAATTTTTGCAAAATCGGTTCAGCAGTTCGGGTGTGAAGACGTAACAACCAGACTGACTGACATAATTTCGCATTAATAATATTGGTATTAGTAATTTAAGTAATGTACGTTGCCAGAGAGATATTATACATGTCAAACTTTATTTCTGTCTGACATTAAATTAATATTTGCATTTAAAATATTTTTTTAAGTAAAATGATTGTAACTTATAAATATTCTGTTTATGTTATTATTGTAACTTATAACCCTCAGTATAACCACTGCCATGTTATATTCGCAAAATCAGACATAATATTGATATTGCTGCTAAATTATACATGTAACTAATTCACTCTCAAGTAATTAGTGTTATTCAATCTAGGTTTATCTACGCGAGTGTGATAAAACCTACTCTAGAGTGTGTGATAACTAATGTTAGGCTCACCACTCACGACAAAATATAGTCTTACCGCCGTTCTCAGAGACATTTAACTAGGATTAACCTTCAATATTATAATGAAGAGTTTGACAGATAATGTATGGGGCTTATGTCGATTTTTTAAAGTAATTAATGTTCCACTCTGAGTACGCCAGTTAGATACACTATTGCAATACAAAGAGTATTTAAAAGCTGCGCACGCTCAAAAAACAATGCAACGGGTTGCACTCTGGGAGTGCCGGCTGAAGTCAACAAACAGCAGTCACAACTAACAGGCATACATTTTCGGCGCGAAAATGTTTTCATAAGAAGAGGCCATAAGTCATTATTCCACCTTTATAAGCTATAAAGGTGGAATAATGACTTATGGCCTAAAAAATGGTGTCGCGTCGTTAGTGTTGAGTTTTGATCCTCCTTTTTTTAGGATAATTCGTCGTTTGAACACAGGAACACGAAAACTACTGATTCGATGTGAATACGGTTTTCGCAGATATATTTATCTTCTTCCAACTTAATATCTGGTGTATAAAAAAAATTCCCCCCACCCCTCTAAGGGAACCAAAGAGGGGGTCAGATTTTGTATCAAAATTTTTCTTTAATGGACTTACTTCACATTGATTAATATGCGGGAGGCTTCGCCCCTGTCGGTACTTGGGGGGGGCTGTTTATGTTTTATAAGTTATAAAGGTGGAATAATGACTTATGGCCTCTTCTTATATGCATTCCGTTTTTAATAACGTTCCTTCTCTCTTACGTGTTAACGGCTATCTACTCTTTTCATGAATTTTTAACATTTTACCAACCTCAAAGAGTATACATTATAGCTAAAGAAGTTTTCACTTTTAACATAGTCGGACTAAGGCTTGTCGATAGTCTCAAGACAGTTTTAAGACAGATTTGCTTTAAAGAGAGTTGTTATATAGATTGACTAAAGTCTGTCGTGTCTTAGTTGAGTGCTAAGCCTTAGAACGCCAAAGTTATATAAGAAAATAGGTACATAATGTAATTACCGGCTTAATAGCGTTACAAATTATAATAATTGTGGCAAAGTAAATATGTCACAGAATCTGTGCTATAATTTAACACACCTGACTGTCGTGTCACAAAATGTAACTTTTAATCATACCATGTAGAGGAACAAAATTATAGTACATAAATAAATAGTTTAGGTTTATGATATTGAAAGTTAAAATTAAAAATATTAATTCCAATACAGCTTATTTTTCGGGCCAAGATTATTTACGAATCTATTGGGTACTGACGCATCGTTTGATAAAATCTTTCTTAGATACATAGATTGTTAATTTTTTTTATTATTTGATTATTTTATATTTGGCTTCTCTATAATCTTATGCTAAAATAAAATACGAAAAACATTAAAAATTTACAAACAAATACTTTTATCAGCAATAGAATTCTGCATTCTACTGCGCTGAGCAAAAGACATCAACGCGTCGTAGCGTCCTATATGTTCCTATTCCCTAGTTTTCCAAAGAACGCGTGAGCCGATTTCGATGATTCTTACATCATTCGATTTGTCTCTAGCATGGTACACTACTAATATGACAGTAATCTTAATATCAAAAACGCGAAAGTGTGTCTGTCTCTCTGTTATCTCTTCACGCCCAAACCGCTTTACCGATTTTGCTGAAATTTGATATGGAGATACTTTGAGACCCGGGAAAGGATATAGAATAGTTTTTATCCCGGAAAAATGTACGGTTACCGCGCGATAAGTGAATTTTGGTGCAACAGAGTTGCGGACGCATCTAGTTAAAATATGCATAATATATAGCTCTAGTGAGGCGTGATACTAAATGCAATATCTATAGGCTTAGCTCTATTATAAGGTGTAAGATTTATTTAAATATAATTCGCTTATGGCATGTATTACATAATTGACTGCTACATGCAGTACATGCGGCATGCATATGGGAGCTCCATTAAGTAATTAAAGTGGTTTCGCTCTGACATACGAGATAAGAGCCTTGTACTAAAATTAGTTTATATTAGTTCATGTTAATCTCAAGTGGTACTAGCAATTATTTCAATGTTTTTGATAAATAATGAATATGAATATTGAGTAGAAGTAAGAAAAGTTATGCGAAACAAAGTGCGAAACAAGTAAATTTTATAAAAAATATTACTTATAATAATTAATTGTTTTAATTTTAATAATTTATAAGGTTTAATGCTTTTAAAATAGCAATAAAAGTTTAAGAAACCAAAGTAGCTTACTAATATGTTAGTACGTAACATATCAAAAAAATTTTGCAAAGACTCAAATTTTTAATCTGTTCGGTAAATCTCTATGTTCATTGCACGTTGTCGGAAGTAAAGTATTATTAAGAACATAAATTCGTAAAAGAACCTCCAAAATTGATTTTATGGGATAGTAATTATTGTAAGATACGGGCCGTATTCGATGCCCATAAAACTTACCCAATACGTAAAAAGCTGTCAACGCGCATAATAACTTTGCAGCGGAAAACCAGTTGGAGGAAAACAACCGATCATTTTGTGGGTGGGCTTTTGGATCCTAATGGAGTTAGCTCAGTTCAGTAGCAAGAATTCATTTTAATAAAGGAAAGGGCGGGGCTATAAATGCAATCAACAGAATGACAGAAATGAACGACCTATAGGTTGTTATTAGAATTTTTTATTTTTTATTTTAAATTCCCGTTGTTCCTAAAAAGCAAATCGCGTTATTTTGAAATTATCGTAATTTTAGAATACTTGCACGTTTAAAAAAATCTCAAGATATAAAAATATATATATAGTTAAAAGATTCTTGTTCTGAAAGCTCTAGAGTTAAGGAAACTACAAAGATTTTAGTAAAAGTGCAAGCTTTATTGAGATGTCAAACAATATCAACATTCATGTGCCAACGCACGGTGAGAGTTCAACTTGTTCACTTTCGAATGATAATTTCAAAATTAAAAAAAAACCTCGCCTTCAATTGTGTGCCCATGTCAGCGCCCGTCTCGAATAAATAATGTGATTATAATAATTTCTGGCTGCTCTCGAGAGGTGACCATTAAAATAACCCTGTCGTATGCGATGAGAAAGTTTTTGAATATTTATGAAATCTCAATTGAGGTTTATTTTTACAGGCGACAAAGCGGACGTAAAAAATCAGATAGTCCTTTCTCGATTATTTTAACGAACTGTTTTTAGACCCTTATGTTGTTAGCATCAAGATGTTATTTTGGCATCAAGGTATTATGATGATTAGTAAGAAAGAAATAATTGTCATTTTCTTGTGCTTAATTTGTTATAAGATTCGTTACTACCTAAAACACTGCAATACGATGATGCAAAATACGCTCGAAGTATTACAAAAATATAAATTGGTGTATAAATTGATCGGCTGAACAAAGTGTTAAACGTATTTTAATTAATATTCAGATAGAGTCAAGACACTGTTATTATATAAGACAAAGACGAAGACTAAAACATTGACCAATACCATCAGGCACATTGTTCTAAATAATTAATAACCGATGTTAGGGAGCCGATTACTGGATGTTTATTAATTTCACGCTAATCTGTGAAAACCAAACATGTTTGAGGACGTAAGTGATTGAAATGGATAACTAAGATTTTATTACATTATAAGGGGTAACACTAACTTTTCCCTTATAATTTGTACAAACTTTATAACTTATCTACTTCATCTAGCTAATATTATTATATTAGCTAGATGAAGTAGATAAGTTACAAAAAAGTGGATTTAATGTATAGCCTAGATATTTCTAGGCTACACATTAAATCCACATTTTCTCTATTTCCCCGATCGTAAAGCGTCCATTAATGCGAAAAACGATCATTTTTAAATTGTTAGGTACCCTCTTCGTTTGATACAACATGTTAATTTGGTATCGTAACCTGTTGCATAATCTGAGGAAACGTCTACAACTTTGTGTTACATTTTATTTAACACTAAACCGGGTTAGGCAAGTTATATTAGCTTAATACAATGTAAGGGATTTGTTACGTCCATACTTAATTAAAAACTAAATTACTTTAATATAAATGCAAAAGTATGTCTGTCGGTAACTTCATCACGCTTAAACCGCTGAACCGATTTTGATGTTTGGTACGAAGATACTTGATTATGCCGGTAGAGGTCATGGAATATTTTTTATCCCGAAAAAAGGGGTAGGTATGGTTCCCAAGCGATAAACAAATTTTGGCGTAACAGAGTTGCAGGCGTCATCTAGTATTAATAAACTTTCCATAAACAATAGGTTTTATACCAAGTTATACAATATGTATAATTACTTGAAGTTGTTTAAGACAATTTTTGAGGTACGGCATTGACGCAAATAAAATATGTATGAAGATTTTTTCTATTAAATACACGCCGTGTGTTGTTTACTTTATTGCAAAATAAAAAAAAACTATTTGAATCTACAATTTCATTACACAACTCACAACAATATACAACGCTAAAATCGAAAGATGGCCATTGAAAGCAAAAGATAAGTGATAAACATTCTACTTACAACAAAAACCGGTGAAAGTAATCGAAAGTGATATAATATTTACAATTACAATTAACAATCGTGATTCCTTATAAAAGTAAGTATAAATTTTTCATCAAAATGCATTTTAGCATTTATATTGTACGCTATGTTTCAAGGCTAATTTGCTTTGAACTTTTTAACATTTGATCAATGTAAGATTTGTCTCTAAATAACATCAAACTTCTTAATGTGATCTATGAATATATTCTGACATCTCGTAGATGGATCGATACTTTATTGCTCACAATAAATTAAATACAATCTTGTTACTAAAACTAAACTTAAGAAAAACAATGTGGGCAAGGGCGGCCTTATCGCTATGAGCGATCTCTTCCAGGCAACCCTGCAGGAGAGGAAAATTTAAGCTTTAAATAGTAAAAAATACTATTTTTTGATATTTTAAATGATAAAAAATAAGGATAATCAACGTTATAATATTTAACAAATATTTAAAACCCCCAGCTGTTTAAAATGCAACAACGAAGTTTTGTAATAGCTG
Source organism: Plebejus argus (assembly GCA_905404155.3). Lineage (NCBI taxonomy): Eukaryota > Metazoa > Arthropoda > Insecta > Lepidoptera > Lycaenidae > Plebejus > Plebejus argus. Next base: position 4,154,704 of record FR989935.1, on the reverse strand, counting down.
CCAATAATTTAAGGTTTTAGGCATTGACTATCAAAATGGTCAGGGTTAGAATACAATAATGAAAAATTTACTACCGCACTCAGATACCTTTAATTATTACGTAAGTTTGTTTAATGAAGATATCGACATAAACTTTCAATTTGCCGTAATCATTAAAATAAAATTAAGCAATCATTAAATTTAATCGACCGTAACACTAAATACTCACTAGGCACAAGGAAGTAGACGAACACTCCAAGCGCGACGCATATGGTGAAGAGGGCGAGGGGCCAGCGCAGCAGACGCGCCGCCCGCCCCGCGCGGCCCCGCCCTAGTCCGCTTTCCGTGACGCGGTACAGGCTGTCGGGGTGCGAGCCCTGGAAAAAACATAGATATTATCATTTCTAGATTTTTTTTTATAAAATAAAGATACAAGCGAGCAAACGGGTCACCTAATGGAAAGCAACTACCGTCGGCCATGGACACTCGCAACATTAGAAAAGCTGGTGCGTTGTCGGCCTTTTTAGCGCTCTCTTCTTGAAGGTTTTCAGGTGTATTCCTTTATTCTTAGCTCTATAGTCTTGGGTTTCAAAAATCGTACTAGTTGTTGGAATTAGTAGGAGGTATTAAATCTTAAAAATAAAAATTAATCATATCTGGATTATTCTTAGCTCTATGGTCTTGTGTTATGAAAATAAAGCTGTTGTTAAGATTAACGGTTTCAAACATACGCTAATAAAAATAGCTAATAGACTTTTCAAATAAGTCAAAACATTTCGCTTCATTTCCTCGTTCCCATATCCTATTATGATGCTAGTAGAATAATGTCCAGTTTCTGAGTTTTTTCAACCGGAGTTTATCTTTTCACTATTGCTTTTAATTGGCTAGCGTCAAAAAATTAACCAATCAACAACGCTAGTTAAAAGATAAACTCCTGTTAAAAACCCCAGTAACCGCGCATAAGCCGTTCGTAGGATAAGCATTAAAAAAACCAAGCAGACTAGCCCTAACATCGTAAATTACTCTGATGGGTGCAATATAGAAAAAAAAAAACATTTAAACACGATAAGACACATACGATAGGAACAATCCAAAGTATGTCTATTAAGTTTGTAAATGTCGCTTCTTTAAGTACGTTTAAACATTCTGTCTAACAATTATTTAGGTATAGGACACACAGTGTAGGTATACTAGTAAGTACCTGCTTTCTAAGTATATTCAAATCTGGAAGTGAAAAATATTCTCACGTTGCAATTTCGGACTAATCGTTTTACGGCTATAATTGAGACCTTAATATTTATTACAACACAATAATAAAATTTTAGTGTCCCTTACGAGATATCCAAAATATGGATTACGCAACATAAAACGTTGAAATAAATCAGTACCTACGTCAAAAAACAACTTAATGTTGAAATCTTAGGTCAGTTTATCAGCTTTCTCTAAGGTTAAGGGGCACGCTGTCAGTATGTCGGTGTCGTTCCATACTCGGAACTCAATTTATGACAAAACCTGTGTTTACGAGCTCTATAAATTGTTTCGCGTTATTGTAAACTTGACAAAGCGCAAGAGCATCATATATTTTGAGGTGAGCACTTTAAAGAAGATTTATGGTTCAGTTAAGAACTTAAGATGTCATTATTTAGCTGGGTAATGTGCTTTGGGTGGGCATGTTTGAGAAGACTTATGTTTTTTCACGAAATTGTGATCTACGTTTATAAAACAAAGTGTTGTATAATAAAGTGTTTGTATGCATCTAATAGACTTCAAAAGTATTACACTACTTTGATGAAACTTTTCCGACATACATTTGACTGCGGAGGACATAGGCAGTGTACTCACTAATTATAACTAATAAGTTGCGAGCATCATCTAATCCATACATAAGTGGAACAGGGATGTAACAGGAGTGAAATAAGGTTTTAAATCTTATGTTAGTCTTTATAGGAGCTTAATATTTAAGATAGTTGGCGCTTAAAAGTTCCGTCCCTGCACTATCAATATTAGTTAACGCATTCCTATTCATATATTAATTATTATAATTTAATCATTCTATTTAATTCGGTATATTAGCATTAATTAGCGCCAATTAAAATAAAAAATAAAGTTATTAGTTTAATTTATGATGTGTACAAAACAGTTATCATAAAAATTAATACCTTTTGATATGAAATTAATGAATGGTGCTCCGTAGTGGAATATGTCTCGTTTATTTTGAGGTCATTAAATGGTGATGAATAAATAAATAAATAGACAAATTATGGTAAAAAATTGTTTCGTAACTTTGACCCTTTAAGTGTGACCAAGGCCGAATAAATCATATAAAGTTCTTCATCAGGATGTGGTCATATTAAGTTAATATAGCTTTTAAGAAGCACACTGCTAAATATTATTTCTTATCACAGCTCATTAGAAGATTAGGTAACAGAAGAAACTAGTGAGACTAATAACTATTATCAGTTCAGCCTTCAGGGTAATAATTAGCGTAGAAAAAACGTGTATAAAATACCTTAAGCATACAAAAACAAAAAAAAAACTAAATGAACATGGCTTTACGTGGCTGGTACTATAACCTGGAATAAGTATAAAACTAGTTTTTGTAACAAAAGAAGTAACGGTCATTAAAAAGTTGAAATCATATTATAATACCTCTATGTTCAAAATATAATTTCGACGTCGTTTTAACTAACTTACATTGAAGCATACCTTGGTTGGAAAATTCTTCATATCCCTCGGCTTAGCGAAGTACTTGTCTAATTTGTTTTCGAACCCGGGATGATGGGGCGGCGGCGGGACGGGTCGGATCCGATACGTGCCGTACGACTCGCACTGCTCCGATATCGTGGGTAAGTTGCCGTTGGGCGAGCTGCAGCTGCTACTAGAGCGAGAGTTAGAATAATGGAGTGATCCATCGCTCGGGTTTTTCGGTTTTTTCGTGTAGTTATGCCGTCTCGGCACCTCTTCCGCCGCCTTTAGATCGTAGCTCTCAAACTTCTCAGTTATATAGTTCTCCTGAATCTCCGTGGTGGGAATGTATCTGAGGAGTCTCGGCTCCTTTATTTTCTTCTCGTATTTCACGGAGTCGGTCTCGTTGTCTAGTTTTGCAAGATTGAGGGAGTGGTGCAAGTCGTTGGCGCTGCGATTCGCCTTGCGCTTGACTTTCCGCTCGGCGGTCCGCGTCTGGACGTGGTCGTCCACGATCTCGGACTCAGAGCACGACCGGTCTCCGTATAGCACGTAGTTGCCGTTTACCATTTTGCTGTTTTATTTACACTATACGACACGACATGTTTGATATCGGATTGTTTAAAATCAGTAGTTAGTTCATAGTTTGTATCACAATCAAAATTATTCTTTAGGCAAACTGTTCACTCTTCATAGTTCACACTGGGAATGATTTCATAAGCTGAGGCCTGCGGTGGATTGTTTGTTTGTTCTTTGTTTCAGCGATGAGAATTTTTCAACATAATTCTTTACTTGTGCCGTAGGTACTTGATTACAAAACAACTGCGGTATTCAAAATATTGACTGTTTGGAAATCGAAGAAAATGTAGTTTTTAATGTACTAGAGATGAAATTTCAGTATGTGCGATATTATAAGAATTATTGATGATGTTAGATACATATTTGTCTTTGTGTAAAGTGATAATTTATATGTATTTATTGGATCATACTCGTAGCTGTTTAGGATAATGCTGAAGATAGAGCGTGACACTAGATATAGTATTAAAGTAGATCCAATTGAACTCTATTTTTCAAATTATTTTTCAACAATAATCTAGGTACTTAGTTATATTTTGTCGACTTTAGTTAAATATATTTAAAACGTATTTGAAACATTCAGATTATAAGAATAATCTTATACGTGAGAATGTAGAGCGAGCCAAACAATATATTATCTCCTTGAAATCGATATGCAATGTTTTAGAACAGATCATAATTAGTTCAAATTTTAAATAACAAACGTGTATAATAATGAGAACTTTTGCAATAGTAACGCAAGCGTGCGATAGCTATCGTCGGGCGTTATGTCGGCCATTATTGTGATTCGGTTCCCGCGCTTTTTGCGCCGTTGACGCGGGAAGGTTCCCAGTAGTTCCGAGCACCTAGCCAAGACGTTTTCTTTATCGCTTCTGCAGTGTGTAACAAAAATAAGTGATAATACTTTAGGGTGTGTACGTGTTCCTTGTAGAGAGTTCACTGTGAAAATAGCAGCGCTGAAAGACGAAAATTTTTTTTCACTTTTGTATGGGCAACGGCCCGAGCGTCACGAGTTTCTCCATACAAAAGTGAAAAAAAATTTTGGTCTTTCAGCGCTGCTACTTTCACAGTGAACTCTCTATAAGGAAGACGTACACAGCCTAAAGTATTATCACTTATTTTTGTTACACCCTGTATAATATGGAATTGCCGATCAAAATGCATGGAATTGACATAACATAAGTCGAACGTCAACTTCACATTATCTAACGCTTAATGTCAATTGCATAAATTTTGATCAGCGATTTTATAAAGAAACCATAAAGAAATGATCTTGGCTAAAGGGACAGTACTCTGCGCGTGCGCGACAGCTCAACGAGAGTGAATTGACTGCCATTGTGCAACTCCCTTGATGCAATTGATGTGCCGTTAGCGCTGATCATTTGCACCTTAAATATTTCCTGATTTTAATCTATTTGGGTCTCTTATATAACCCGTAATTGCTTTTACGATTACCCGGACTCATCATAATTTACGACATCCTTGCAATATTCGCATTATCTTTCATTAAATGTTGAATTTAACATTCTCCGAGTTACGAAATTCGAGAATCTCTTAATCCAAAATCAGTAGCTTAATGACACACATTTATCATGATCTAATATTATCATAGTGATCTTACAATCTACTCGCTTACGTTCTTATGTATTGTAGAGAACGTAAGATATTATATAAAACAGTTCATAGGTCGTATTACGTATCTGGGGTTTATGAGTTTTAATTTTGTCAAAAGTCATTTTCTCGGAGACAAAAACGATTGAAAAAGTTATAACTTTTGAAAACTTGAAACTGTAGTAAATCTTTGCAGTACCATAACTAGTATACTTTGTCATCTACATTATACTAATGTGTGTAAAACTAAACAAAACGCACCTACAGCAAGTTACCAAACTTGGCTATCTTAATCTGCGCCTAGATAATGCATTAATTATTTGGGAACAAAAACTGAGCATAATGTCTGAGGCAAGCGCACGTAATTTATCTAATCGTCCCCATTCAAACAGTAGTCAAATAACAAACAAAGGCCTTGATCTATGTGTGTTGTATTTTGCAAACGCGCATTATTTGAAAGCCATTCGCGCTTCCTGTACTTAGACTCCAAACTTTGATTCATATCAGCTGTTGTAATATTTTATTAAATTCCGTGAAAATTGTTGGTTATTTGCATGAAATGAAGCTCAGGAAGAATAATCTAGTTCAGACATTCTCAAGCTTTTTTGGTGGCGAAACCTTTTTAAGAAGTGTTTCTGAGGGAATCCCAAAATAAAAGTTATGTACCTACCTAGTTATTTAAGAGCAATCGGAATCTTAAAAAACTAAGCTGGACACTGATTGATGGCAGAGGTGTATTTTTCTCGCTACTTCTAGTATTCTCGTGGAGTCACAGAATACAGATGCTTTGCAAATTGGCTAATCTACTCGTAGTTACATTAAGACGAACTCAATATTATGAATTCGATATTTTACTCCTATATTGAGTAACCGTCAAGCGGCATAATATTGATAAGTAAACTGATCTTGATGGCGGGCTTTGAATGTTTATTGAGGTGCGAAAATTCTCGATTTCTCAAAACATAAGTGTTACTGTTAAATAGTCCGCTGCGCACAACAGCGTCACTAGCGCGAGCGGTACATGTTTAGACGAAGCATTGATCCAACTGAATGAGCAACGTGGCTGCTTTATTAATACAATCAATATTGTATTCTAATAATTACCGATAATAATATATTTTATTTATATTTAACTAAAACCATAATAATAATATTATACTGATGTTGCCTGCGATTTTTAAAAGCAGCAAATTCGCATATTGCGCGAGATTTGTACATTTATGCGCAATAAAAATTATCCTATCTCATAGACTCAAAATAACGTCACACCCATTAAAGCGCTTTTATGGATTACCTAAGTGTGCAGAGGCATAGGCGCCGGCAGAAATAATAGTTGCAGAGGAGTGCAGATTTTAGTTTTCTTTCTTTTCTTTTCATTTTACTTTTTACGAACAACAGTGACTGTCTTCTTACGCCAACAGAATACATTAAGTGCCGAAACATTACGAACTATCTTTGAATCATAAATAATTTCCAATAGACGGCTTTTTATTTCAACAATTCCTGTTGATCCCGAGATTCCCATGGCGTGCAAGTGCACCACCTGGCACCCCCCTGCCGGCGCCCATGCCCCATGTGCAGAGGTAAAAGACAGACACAGTTTCGCATTTATAAATTAATAGTATAAATCGGAAGAAAACTCAAACGTTTAGATACAAAACAATACGACGTTTCATCTTAATTCTTTGATTATGTTTAACAGATAGCATAGACATGTGAGTGATGCGCGTGCAAGAATTCATTAATTCTACATTTCTTCCGTAACCGATCCCCGACTAAAAATAGCTGTTGATTCTCTTGTAAGATATGACCGGCTCATAAAATTTTGTGTGCATCGACAGCTCAATTAAATTTAACTTATTTACTTGACTGTACCTCCACCGAGCCGATTGTATCTCAGAGATTTACAATTTAATATAGCCACGAGAATAACAAGTGTCAAGTAACAACATCCACTCCACAACAAATATATTCTAGTTTACTAAATGAATTGAATCATACAATAATAATTGATGTCATTACATAAGCTATATCGGCAATAGTAATTTATGTTATTGATAGATAAATTGAACCCTATTTTTTAAACCTATGATATACTACTCGTACTACGTACTACGTATTAAAATGTATAAAACTAAGCACAATGTTCTAACTATATCCAGGGAAAGGAGACAGCTAGCCCATGCCACAGGTTTTCTGACCTATATTATAAACGATAGGAGTAAGTGTTCTGTGTTATAAACTCTTTTGATTCGCAAACATAGTTTTTGTCAAACAGTGAGTAAGTTCATACGGCTCACAGTCATAATTTCCTCGCAATAAGGATTAGCTCTACCATAAAAAGAGTTGACCAGTTAGCCTAAAGCCTTCAAATTTTTTAAGAGACCAAATATACACAGGTAGGCCTGATCTATAGGATGATGATGATGAATCCTATCAGTTACAAAACGCTCGTATATCAGCTACCAGACTCGGTCTGAACACGCATTTAATGAGCCAGGGGTCAGAAGTCGCGGCTGGCCACACCGACTTCGAGGCATTTCTATTTCGTCGGCCTCCTTAATGGCGACCACTCATAAAAGGCAAGATAATACAGTGTGAAATTAAACCTTCCTGCCAAATTTTGGTATATTGATCCTTGTTAAAAATAAAAACACGAATTTTTTGACATATTTGTGGGTATCGAAATTTGCGGATCTTGTGGTTAACTTTTTCACTGAAATGTTATCTAAAAATATATTGACCGCACCGATGCTCCAATCCCAAGTTTATCATTATTGTCATTGTTGATGTCTGTTATGTTTTCACGCTTAAAATGCATAATACTTATTTTTTTTAATTTTGTATCAACAGTCTCGGAAAATAGAAAGTTTTTATCCTGAAAAATGTACGGTTAAACGACAAATAACGCGACAAATAATTTTCTTACCAAAGAAGTTGCCACGGACCACACCTAGGTAGAAAAACACCTTAGAAAGTTACGAATTATGTATTTTAGATTTCCTAAATTTTATCTCCTGAGTATTTACATCCGATGCAAACGAATTGAACGAGACAAACCCACATGTTGTAACCTCCTCTCACCAACAAGCCTAGCCGGTAGCATTAGCAAGTTGGGGCTATCAATCCCGTACTTAGTATTCATCCAGTTATTAGTGCATTGAACTGTGACATACAGACATACTGTTACTGACCGTTAGTAATTAAACCTTCGATTGACTAACTATATAGGGAAGTGCTTATTAGAAACCCATAAGTGTGCGGTATGAAGACAGAAAACTACAATACCTATTATGATGGAGGAAGCGTTAATAATGACATTCATGATTCGTAAAAAAAGCTGACACTTTAAAGGTTATTCTTTGTACAAGTCAAACAGCCGGAGCAACCCATACTGAGGCTGGAGCTCACGGTTTTTACCTCAAATGTATTGACATAATAAATAATCATTACAATAAATCGTATAATTGAGTTTCTATTATAAGGATTACAATAGTAGTTTTAATAGTTGTTAATGTCAAAACATCATCAATAACTTCAGAAAGGACCGTGACCGACGGGTTATCCTCATGTCATATAATTGTTGCTATCGGATAAACGATTGTATAAAGAATTCTAGACCTTAATAGGCTTTACGTGTCCGGTCATTAATACAGCAGAAATATTTAACAATCTGTCAACTTTAATAACCAGCATTAGTCCTATACACCTCCGTGAGATGTAGTGGTGTAGCTTTAGTTTATAATGATGATACTAGATAATATTTAAGATATCTTAACATAGAGATATACTACATTAATCAGACGAAATTATTTTTTAGTTTCAATATAATTATTTATACTAATTGTTAGCAAGAATATTTTGTTTGTTTGCATCGAGTGTGCTCCGAAAGTACTTGGCCAATTTTAATTTTGCCTTAGATATAGAGGACCACGGGGAAGGACGTATTCTACTATTTGTTGCGCCCGAAGTCCTGAATAATTTTAAAAGTATTACGTCTTGACTCTTATTGCTTATACATCCTGCAATACAGCATCAGGGTTTTTTCTTACGCCATATAATACAATCACTATACATATAACCGATTACGGCTGGTATTATACCACTTAGCAGCTTATTAAATCTAGAAAAACATCAAACAAAAGACTATTACATCCCGGAATAAGCGTATGTGGGTTGACAGTTACAGCATTCGTACAGATCTTGGGAAAATGCACTGGAGTCAATAGTTTTTCTCAAGCCCACACAATAACATTGTGACTGGTACTGTTCTGTACTGTATATTGTCTGTATTGTCACTATTACATGTCGCACATCATTGTATAGAAATCTATGATTTCATACGGCAAATTATACGACATTGAGAGATATATAATTACGATTTCATTCACAATTATACCTTTGAAAAACTTTCATGACTCTTCCTTCGGTTATAAAATTATAGCGTTTTCCATACAAGATAAAGGTATATGTACAAAATAAAGTATTAATGAAATACATCAGTCGATTCTTGATTTCTGTTTTCGTGAATTCTAGCCTGTAGAACGATTATATATTTTTCTTTAAGTAAAAAACGTCCATTTCACGCCTACTTTGTTTAATAAGTCCTGGTTTAAGTTAAAACATAAAGTTTTGATTTTATAATATGCTTCTACATAGTATAAAGTTAAAACTTTATGTTTTGAAGTACTGGTAAACTTATTAGCGAGATTACTATGAATGAAAACTTGTCTAAATATACCTACTTACGTCACAAAATTTTGTTTATGCATAGAATTTTAAAATTACCCTGTTTTCGCGTTAAAAGTAGTAAATGCCTGTTTAGTTATAGTATATCCGTGTCAAATCCAAATTCTGAACATGGGTTTGTAACTTGTGTAAGTAGGTCAGTGCAGTACCCAGTCAAAATGCATTCGATAATTTTGACTGCGAATGTATTGTTAGTATTTGATATTTTATGCATAAAGTGTCAATGCGTTTATGATGACATTATGTGAAACAATATAATATCAAACTTCGTGGTCGCAAATCCAAATTGACTAAAGACCCAGGTGGACAAATACATAAGATCACCATAATCATCACAAATCCAACGTGTTTGTTAATCGTGTACGCTACATACAGTACAGTATACACTATTGAGCACTAAGAAAACTATCGGTTTAGCGATCTCGACGTTAATAAGTAGAAAATTGTAGAATGCGCATCACATTACGAGTAAACAGAACCGGCGTCACCGACCGCGTGGTCGATGGTGGTAGCGCGACTGCGACACCTACCACCGTTACACCACCTGCCATCCCACCAGGGCTACCACACTTTTCTCGCGCCGTTCCCGAGGAAAACTGCTTAGGGTTGTCACCTCGATAGTAAATAGACAGACCAACAGGTCAGAACAATAGGTGGAACAGTTGGTCTGTCTATTTCACAAACTAGTTTATCTGGACATTTGAGTAATTTATCCGGACTTCGTAGAGTAAAAAACATCTCATTAAAACAATCTTGCTATAAGCTTTATAAGAGTCTCCACGAAATGCGATCCAACAACAATCAGATGGTCGACATTCGTTTATTTTACACGAGCCGGAAAAGCCGAACATTGTTTATTTTGGCCGGATATAACCAAAAAGCCTATTTACGTCTTTATCCTATAAGCTCTAACCCTCTTAATCTAAAAATATATACATATGCTAGGGCCGCTATCTTTGTCATAATGTGACGTTCCCAATATATCAAACAACGACAAGTACACCTTGAATAGCATTGTAGAGATAGTCAGTGTTTTATCAGTAAAGGGGTAACCGAACAGCGACAACCCTAGCCCACATTGTCTACCGTGGAACCCAGAGAATTTACGCAAGCAGCGGTCTTGTTCGCGCTAACTGTTCGCGAACACATGCTTAGATTGATCTGTTTGATATTCTAATGCAACTCTTTCTTATATAATGTTTAATACGGTTAAACAATATGCAAAGATGTGGCTGGCCGATTTATTATGCGTTGACATGAAATGTTTTCTAATGATCTGAATCTTAAGAATGCAGAGGCGTGTAAAGTTTTTGCACATTAATGTTTGATAAATGAGGAAAATAATTGTTTGTTTCAGCATTCTGCAAAATATATTTAGACCGGCCATTTGTAATAAAGTTGAACAACGAACTTTGTTGAAACGAAGTTCCTTATCGCGCGTTGTTCCTTGCGGGGGCTAGACGGAAAAAGTTGTAACGACACTTTTTTATTAGTACCTGCACATTAGGGGCAGAGGGCGTTGATGGTTTATTTTTTTATATTGAATCTTAAATTTATACTGTTAGACAGATAATACACGGCTAGCCTGTCATCATTTGACTTAATTAATCTGAGTCTGTCGCAGGAATTATGTCTAATAAATAATACAAGTTTTTTACAATAGTAAAATTAATTTGACACCTATTTTATCGGTAATAATATGTCATATATTTAGTTAGTATAATTAGTGTACTAAATAAAAAGAAAGAGAGAGAGAGAATGAAGAATCCATGCAATGACACACTTGGTTAACCGCATCATGTAATCTTCATACTCAATGCAATGTAGAGTTAGATACTTGTCACCGCAATCCATGGAAAACTTCTATTATTATAAAATTTGCAATTAAAGGGCCAATAAATAACAATAATTGCGTGAGAACTAGGTGTGCGAGCTGTAAATAAGTTACATTATATTATTTACTTGCTCATCCGATGTTGCCTCATATTTGAAGACGTAGGTGGACGAAGTGAATAAATAACAATAACATAAGGTCACTGGTCAGTTACTGATTTTTTCTCTTATAATTTGTCCAAACCTTGTCACTCATCTACCTCATCATCTGGCTAATATGCTATACATAGAGTTCATATCTTTTTTCAAATCATCTCCCCGGTCCTAAGAGCCAGTCCACACAGCGCGTTGCGTCAGCGTTGCGTCGACGTGAGCGCTGCCGTTGCGTTGCTTTATATACCATAAAATATAACCAAGGTGTTCACTGTTCACACGGCGCGCTGCGTCGTGACAGCAGGGCGCAACGCACACATAGCCCCCGAGACCAAGCGGGAAGGGGTGTTGACGTTAAGACTGCTTCATAATAACGCTGCGATGACGCAGCGCCCGTGTGGCCGGCCATGGGCGTAGCGAGGTACGGGCAGGGGGGGGGGCAGCTGCCCCCCCCTACAAGAGCGATCGGTCGCTAATGCTCACGAGTTTCATACCTAGGGGGTAGAGGGGAGGCATTCAATCCCAGTTCGCTCGCTCATAATATTTTGTTTTTAATTTTTACCCCCCCCCCTCTCCCCCAAAGACCTATGCCCCCCCTATATAGAATCCTGGCTACGCCCATGTGGCCGGCTATGCGTCAAACGGCAGCGCTGCGTCGACCCAACGCCCGTGTGGACAGGCTCTGGAGCCTCAATTTATGCAAAAAATGAAAATTTTCAAATTGTTTGTTACCCACTTCTTCCATTTACGTCTTCAATTATTTATAACGCACCCAATTTCCCCTACGCTCGTGCCGGTGAACCAATTCACACTGAGAACAATAGCGTTTCCACTCTAGTCAATATTATTTATGGTTGTGCCTATGAATGCGTTTGTAATTTAATTATAAGCGTAATGGGTTGCGTGTGCGTTTACAGTTAAGATAATGTTATTAATTCTGCAAAGATTAATTAAGCCGACAAACTTAAAAGTGATATCCCTTATTTCTTTCATAAATGAATGTTATCTCTTTCACTAATCAAAAGAACGCCAGAATTGACATAATATTATATATTTTAACCCTGGGTGTTGTTTGACCCTGATCTGCGCAAATGGACTCAAGAAGGTCGTAATTAATCTTATAAAATTTGAAAAGAATAACATTAACGAATTTCAGAAAAAATATTTTTGTGCTTACATAAACTAAAAACGCTACAAGATAAAACGTCATATTTCTTGAATTCAAAATAATATCTATTGTCAATTTTCTATTTCAATCTATTTCCCTTGCTTTATTTACCTAAGTAAAGCAATGGTAATGTATGTAGAGTCGTAAGAATATGACGAGGAAAACTTCATTCAGCGCTGTAAAGGGGCGCCCCCACCCCGCGCACCGTGCTCGAGGTGACTGACTTGAGCAATTATTACTGTATTGTTCGCTGATATTAACTCTTTGATAAGTTAATAATCGAGATAAGTGCACCTTTGTCCGTATTTTCAACCACTATTAATTATTAGGTTGACTATATTGACTATGCTGAGACTTGAGCCAACAGCTATAATAATCGGGACCTAATAATTTATAATAGCACTAGTTCCCAATGTACAAAAAAGTGTTTTACAATACTAAGTCATAAATTTAAAAAAAATGGGGAGTTAAATTTATTCAAACCAAATGGATTTCAAAGGAATTTCCATTGATTATAATATTATCGATTCTATACTAACATTTTATCATTTTCAACTTGACATGTAGGTATTACATATTATTTACGTTTAATAAATGCCAGTAAATAGTTATCGTTGCAAGCTTTAAAACCATATCTTCCAATGTTATCTCGAAAGATACATTCGTGCATTGCGATTCATAATTCATAGAGTTTGAAGGCGCATCGTTAAACCTAATAAAACATGGACGTATAGGTCATGGGTAACAACTAACTAGTGTAAACTAACGTTACGTAAAAAAAAATATTGTTTGATGGCCTGCGCCGCGTCACTCCGGACCCCCAGGCTATATTATGATATAGTGACATTACTAGTAATTACTATCTTACTAGAAGTAATTTTGCTAGAAGATTATAATTTTGTATCAAACATATTATACATCTCGATTGAAAGTAAAAAAGAGGTAATTTTTTTTTCACTTACCTATAACACAAACTTTATCAGCGTTAATATGACTGTAAAGTTTAAGTGAGTAAGCTTATTGTAATGAAATAATGAGATATTTTTTTCGGTAAGATGATTTTTTTGCCTAAAACATTCTACATTTAATTGTCATTAAGATTCTTCATTTAATTGGCCAAAACTTCAATAATTCATAAAAAAGATAGCTTTTGATTATAATATCAAATATCAAGACATGAATTTTCCAAACAAATCGAACTTTTATGTTCCTATTTGTAGTTATCTGGTATGAAGACATGATTATTTAACTTCGAGTTAAAAAAATTTTAATATCCGGCCATTTATAATAAGTATTGTTATGAAATAAAAAGCTTTCATCACTATATCTTGGGACCATTTAGATATGCCGTTACAAAGCATACCCGATTATATTACTTGATTTACAATGAACAGAGAAAAGTGAACCAAAAATAAACATTTGTTGTTAAGTAACACTTAAGGTGGATTACCGATCTTTGCCGGAAGCGACCGCGACCGATAGGAATTCAAACAAATTGCAACTTTATGATAGGCTGGTTTCATTTTGCTCTACGCCATTATTTGACAACCTCTGTGGCTCAATTGGTTGAGTGTGTGGCAGCTCAAGCTGGGGGTCGCGGGTTCGAATCCCGCCGATGGAACAAAAAAAGTTTTCAATGTTACCGGATGTGTATTAAATATGTGTAATATTTCCGTTGTCTAGGCGCAAGAGGAGCAGATGCCCCCCCCCCCCCCCTAGAAGATAAAATAAACGTTAATTTTCCTAGTAAGTAGGAATTAAAAACGTGTTACCTACTTACTCTGCCCAAAATGAAGTGTTGAAAACAAAATATCTTTTCAGTCAGAATAAAAGTCAATTTTCATGATTTTTTGTATCAACGTACGGTGTACCAGACCGACCATCTTCTCGAAACAGGTATACTCACCCCCCCCGGCTAAAATCCTAGGTACGCCCATGAGTGGCGCTATGGGTCGCTAGACCATTGCGGTAGAAAATGAAGCTTAATATAAGCTATGTCATAAAAGTGGCATTTTGTTATTTTTTTATGGCCGCAGTCGCTTACGGCAAAGATCGGAAAGCCACCTTTAAATAACAAAAACCTTTTAATATTTGAAAGTGAGAGATGTCAGCACGTTACTAATTGTGTTTTAATTTATTGTTAACTTGAAAGGAATTTGTTAATTTTAAATAGTTTTTTGGAGGTTACTTTATTGACAGGTTAATATTGTTAAATATGACCTTAGACCCCTAAAGGTTAAAAGAATCTTATTATATTTTTACCGACCGAGAAGGAGGGTTTTATTTTATTAGAGAATTATTTGTGTTCTTGTAAAATGAAAACTTCTATTTTTTTCAACAAAATGTTAATTTATCAGTTACATAAAGAAAACTCTTCAGTCTTCTGAAACCGCTGAACCGATTTGGATGTAATTTGGTATCGAGATACTTTGAGTCCCGGGAAAAAAAGTCCCATGTACGGTTTCCGTGTAGTAACGAATTTCTACGCAACGGAGTTATGGTGGTCATATTATAGTTAACAATATTCTTACGCCTACTTTACTCATGACAATAACACCGTTCTCTTGAAGCATTGTTTTAGTTACAACAATCGCAGGCGCTATATTATGTCTATATACTATAGAATTATAGATAATAAATATACTGGTCTTTTTATATCAATTTCAAATTATTAACTATTTACATACTTTTAATTTTGCGCTTGAAGGTTAACATAATATAAGAAAATATCATTACTTTTAATTACCATCACAACTAATATTGGTTCTTAAAATTAAGTATTATAAAATAAATACTAAACATTTAATAACGTCAATATTTCAATCGATTTTCAGTCCTTGTTTTGTTAATTTCAAAAATGCCTGAAAAAGAGATCAACGCGCACGAAGCAACGGAAAATATTATTGTGAGCTAAAATTCGATAAACTAAGCTACCTATTATATTTAAATATAATTAACCTTTGGCATATTTACTATATACGCCAGTTTATGTCTTGCCTTAAACCAGCGTAGTTTGCTATGAACGGTCTTGCCATAAACTAGCGTAGAATAGAGCTTCCGTGATATTATCATTCTGTGTATAAATATGAATGTAGGCTCAAACAGCACGGACCTAAGATTACCTACCATTAGGCAATCAGTACACTCGTTTATTTACAAAAACAATTATCGTTTTACACATACGCTTAGATAACTGAACGCTCGCGCTGTCATTATGCGTGCTCATTGTTCTACCACTTGTTCCTCTCAAATGTCAGATTTAATATGCAATTATGTGGCGCTGATTACTCACGAGGCTTGTCGAAGTACAATAATTGTACTATCTTGGCAAAGCCCCAAACTAATTATTAGCTTGGGGCTTTGCCAAGACGTTTTCTTTATCGCTTCTTTATATAATCGCCGATCAAGAATGAAATTCGACTCATATGTCGTATAAATTGTTATACAATTTGATCGGCGATTTTATAAAGAAGCGATATAATATAGAAAACTCAACCAATTTTATGGGTACTTACTACTATCCCGCCGACAGACCACAATTAGCATTGAATTGACATGATCCGACCAAATGACGTTGGTTTATCAACTGCCTAGGACTCAATTTCCTCGATGGTACAACTTTAACGCGGAAAAGTGTAGGGTTCCAGGGCTATAAGCATATTAAGTATGTGAATGTGGTATCATTAAGTTCATACAACATATAGGCAAAGTTCAGGTTGGGCGTGTGTTGAGTTCATTAACAAAATATGTCAGGCAGAACTTTGGTTGATTGATACAGTAGTTCTATTCTGCCTCAATTCAATTCAAATAGTTCTATTCAATTTATTCATGTAATATGGAATGTGTCCGATATACTCATAAAAGAAATTCAACTTAATTAAAGTGCCTCTAATGAATATGGGTATATTTAATGTTATATTGGCTGAACCGAATTCTGATTGTACAACATTATTGTACTCCTTTATTATAAGAAGTTAGTTTTAAGTTGATTTATTAGGAAGATGGGATTGATATAGCCACTGACCACTGTGTGTGCTAAAATCCGAAAATAAAAAGAGAAAAAAAATGTATTAATGTAGAGGTAAGACCTAAAGAGTAGATAAACTCATTATTATTTACTAAGCATAATCTTTACTAATTGCGTATTTAAGTAAGCATCAAGTAGGGTATTCATGATTTTGTAAATTAGAGACAGCGGTACAAAGAAGAATGAAAGGCTACTTTTAGTTAAACGTATGGTTACTATTTTGTGCTCAAAATATTACATGCCAAATTACTTCTAAATTGGTTTAGTAAGTTAGCCGTGCAGAGTTAATACAGACCGACAGACAGTCAAACTTTCTCAATCAAAATATTATTATATACATTATGTAGTATTATAACGCAATGGTGGCTTATGTGTTTGCTTTCATTTAAAATAGTATAAGAGGCATGGTATCGTGCATAGAAAACATACTTTGCAAAACAGCTATAGCAGCACAATAATATAATATCATATAGTATAATAAATAAAATAATTCAACCAATACCCATGTACTTTCAATAAAATTCACTCAACATTTCTCTTACTGCTTTAAGTTTGTGCAACACAGAGACAAGATTTCCGTGCGCGCGATGATAATGTATTGATTTGTTACTAGAACAAATAATTAATCATGATGTGTTCGCTGAACCCGTGGTCTTGTATGATAGACTACTGTACAGTGTACATTATTATATTGTGGTAGTGCTGCGAAGGAAAAGTGACTAGTTATAATGATGTGGGCATTTACCAACAAAAGGCTTTGAACCAGCGCGAATATAGTTCCTAGACACGTCATATTGTATTACCCTCGGTACAGTCACGACCGCTTGACTTATACGTACGAAATTTTCATGTTAATCTAATGCTTGCTTTTCAATAGACTTATTTTTTATTAGACACGAAATTGTTATAGCTTGTGTTATGATTAAGTCAATATATTAAACTTTCAATAATATGTAAATACTGTACAATACATCTACTATGCAACTTAAGTACAAGTTTCTTAAGAACTTGTACTTAAGTTGCATAGTAGATGGGTATTCTTTTATTAATATTACATTATATACAATTTCGTTAAGGCTAAATTATTCATTCGCGCGGGGATCGTATATTTTCTAGGATAAGTGAACCCTGCCTGCAGATGTCCCTCTTAGGACAAGATTACCTGTCAGTTCCTAGGACATGAAGTATCCCTATATTTTTCAAATAAGTGGATTAAGCGTGAAGCGGTTATATACAGATTGACAGGCAGATACACATTCGAATTTTTAATAATTTTAATAATAATAATAACTTTATTGGTGCAATAAAGGGAGATTATAACAAGTGTTACTAATAACTAATTACAGGTCAGTTTACAAAATTACAATCTCGTCACTGGTGGATGAAGCACTGTTACATTACCCTTGATTGGTTGAGAAACCTGTAGTAAGGGTTAACAGTCCCTTTCCCTGCAGATGTTACAAAATAAAGATAGTGACGTATGTTTATAATTTTACAGAACATAATTTTAAATATATTACATAAAAATATGTTAGTATGTATTTTGTACATAATGTTTTGTTATCAGTAGTATTCTAGTTTTTTTTTTTTTTTTTAATGTATTTATTCAAGGATTTTACATCTAGTTTCCTTAATCTAGAAACCGCCAAACTGTATATATCAGTTTGTTGGCGATATTTGAAAAACATATATATATTATATCTAGTTAAACAATATAACACAATAATAGACTATTAATAAACTAAAAATTCAATAACAAGATATTTTTCTTCTTTTATAAAACAAAACAAAACCTTATAGTGTAACATAATAATTTTAACATAATATTATAAGTAAGCTTAAATTTAATAACAACAATTAATGAATAATTATGTGCTCTTATAAAAGAAAATTTATTACTATTTAAGTATACTATATACAGCCTTTTTCCAAAAAATAACTTTTCAATTTTTGCTTTAATTTAGTTTTACTTAGTTTTTTACTGTCACCCCTTATAAAATCAATTTTATTGTATATACTAGGTGTCAAATATCTCCTAGTTCTTTTGCCATAGTAGTTTTTTATTGCCGGTATTATATATTTGCCCTGTGTAATATTTCTAGTGTTATGTTGGTGATGATCTATTAAATTCTTATGAGTATCTATGTTGTATTGTTCTAATGCTATTAAATATTCTACTTTTGCGTGAACTGGCAAAATTTCGTATTTATTGAATAATTTGTCATAATTATCTTTGCACGTTAATTTAGCTTTTTTACTTGCAAAATATTTAATTAGTCTAACTTGTAGTAGTTTAATTTTGTCTAGATGAGTTTTAAATGTTAGTCCATAGCTGCTAATGCCGTAGCTGATGAGTGAATCTGCAAGTGCGTAATAGACTACATACAATAATTTCCTACTTAAAAACTTGCTCAGGTGAAAAAACTTTCCTAAAATTGATTGTAATCTATTACTCACTTCATTCACTTGTCCTTTCCAACTAAGATTGGTGTCTACTATTAGTCCTAAGTATCTGTATTTATTTACTATTTCGATTTGCGTACATTGACAATTATATTTATTACTGTGTAAGCATTCGTAGCTATGACCAATTATATCTATATTCATATTATTATTCTTTGGATATTTACTATAAGGTGAAATAATATGCATAACTTTAGTCTTATTGAAATTTATAATAATTCCGTTATCATGTGCCCACTTGGTTATATTTTCTAAGTCTATTTGCATGTAGCGTTTTGCATCTGTCAAGGTTTTTGTTGCAAATAATAAGCACATATCATCAGCAAACATAAATGTTTTACAGTATTTTATGACGTTTATTAGATTATTTACATGCATGGTGTATCCAACTGGACCATAGACTGAGCCAGTGGGCACGCCATCAGTTACGCTTACCTCATCCCCAGTTTCTCCGTCTATCTGGGTACGAAGAGTGCGGTCTTCTAGGTAACATTTAAACCACTTTTTGACAGGGCCTCTGATACCACAGTCATCCATTGCTTGTAAGAGAACGTTGTGATCCAAGGTATCGAAAGCCTTCTTAAAATCAATAAACAAAGCACCTACAAATTTACCTTCGTTGAGGCTGCCGTTGACGAAGTCGGTGAACTCTGCGAGGGCCGTGGCAGTGCTGCGCCCGCGCCGGAACCCATGCTGCGCGTTCGATATTACTTTGTGTTGTTCTAAGTACTGACTTACCTGACCTACTATGACTTTTTCTACAATCTTATTGATAACAGATAATATTGCAATTGGCCTATAATTACTATAGTCTAGATGACTTCCCTGTTTATAAATAGGACGGATTAAAGATTTTTTCAGCAGGCTTGGATATACTCCTTTTTCTACACACATATTAATAAATTTAGCCAATACAACACTTATTTCTTTTTTTACTTGTTTTATATCTTGTACTCTTATTCTATCTATACCAGGCGCTTTCTTACAATCTAATTTATCTATATGATTTTCTATTGTATAAGCCTTTACTTTCTTAAAATAAAAGGACTTATTACTCGGTACTGCATAAGTACTTCTATCTAAAAAATTACTATTGCATTTATGCTTAATGTTCTGTATTTCTTTAGTAAAGGTTTCCGAAAACTTATTACATATATTGTGCATTGTATCAGTCTTTCCTAAATAGTTTATAATAACATCGTCTAAACTTTTTTTAGTATTTCCTAACCAATTATTTATATTACTCCAAATTTTTCTAAAATCATTTTTACATTCATCAATTTCTTTTTTCCTGTAGTTGTTTTTAGCATTATCTATTAATTTATTAACTTTATTTCTATATCTTGTGTAAATCAGTCTGTTATTCACATTGTTAGGTGATGATTTCCATATTCTAAAAAGTGTATCTCTATGTTCTAGTTTTTTCCTAAGGTCTAAATCTACCCACGGCTGTGTTATTCTTTTAGTAGTTAATTTTTTATCAATCTGACTTTTATTATAAATATTTGTATAAATGTTGTAAATTTTGTCATACAATACAATAGGGCAATTTTCTTGCATCAATTCCGACCAATTTATTAATTTTAGACCTTCGCTAACTTTTCTGTCATCTAAAACAGTTTTATTTTTAAAATTATAATTACTATTACTTTTATTCCTTAAAATTATATTGTCCTTTTTCATAAGATTAATTCCAACCATGTAGTGGTCCGATAAGGTACAATTTAATAAATGTGCATGGGCATCAATCATTCTACCGCGACTAGCTCGTACAAATACATGGTCGATATTCGACGTCGTCACTCGGCCATCTACGATGGCTTCGCGTGTCGTTTCTGATGTAGGTATTGCAGAATCCAGGCCACTTTGACACAGCATAGTTTTGTAAGCTGTTGCAAACGTGTTGTCGTCTTGTGATATGTCAATATTTGTATCTCCAATTACTACTATTTCTTCGGATGGTGGTATTTTCTTTAATATTGTGTCTATCTCTGATATAAAAGCTATTTTGTTCGTGTTTGGTGGCCTGTATATAGCTAATATATTTGTTGTATTATCTCCATTCATTAATTTCCCATGTGTTATCTCGGTTGCAATTAGTGATGGCATTTCTACAGTGAATGGTATATCTTCTTTAACATACACCAATATTCCTCCACCTCTTTTATTTTTCCTTGTGTTTGGGTAAACTATATAACCTGGGATCTTGAATAGGGACACTTCTTCTTCTTTTATATTAACTTCTGTAAGTATTATTACTGATATTGTTCTTTGGATTATACATTGATTCATCAGTACTAGTAATTGATTGAACTGTTTTCGTATTGATCTAATGTTTAAGTGAATTATATTCATATTGTTTTTTGAGAACTGCTGGGACCATGAGCTTATGTCTTCATATTTTTTGTATTGTAAATCGGATAGATCCGAATCTGCATTTAACATATCGAATGTTGCCGTTTAGGAAATCGCTTGGTGTTATTATATGCTTTATAAGTTATTGTTTATGTGCTGGTTTTAAAGGATTGTTGTCTTTGGTATGAGATAATAACTTAATATCATTTTCATTTCTTACACGGATTATCTTCTCATTCTCATTTTCTTTTATCAGTATGTTACTATTCTGAATCCATA
The DNA here is from genome assembly GCA_905404155.3 of Plebejus argus. Taxonomy (NCBI): domain Eukaryota; kingdom Metazoa; phylum Arthropoda; class Insecta; order Lepidoptera; family Lycaenidae; genus Plebejus; species Plebejus argus. The sequence continues at coordinate 4,132,826 of FR989935.1, read as the reverse complement.
TATATTTGTAGCGATGTTTGAGTTCATTTCTAGTTTCCCAAAACAGTAATCTGGTCGATTTCGTTAGATCCTCATTAATGTAAATTGGCGTTTTGTTATCATTGCCATAGACGTCGCTGTTTGTCAGGCGAGTCTTCCGTTTTTGCAGCCATTGCTCACGAGCTTGTTTTGTTTTTAATTTAACTATCACCGGACGTGGTCTATCTACTCCCGTCTTTGGCATACTATAGGATCCATCCTTTCAACTTCTTCTATTTCTTCTGGATTTAAGTCAAGTTTCAAAGCAATATTTTTAACAACTTCATTAATGTTTTCATCGTCTTCGTTTTTGCAAAGGCACGCAATTTCTATATTTTTTTCTTTTTCTTTCTTTTCTAGGATATTTACTCTCTCCTCTAATGCCGAATTACATTTCTCTAAATATATATTTTTGTTTTCTATGGCTTTAAGTTTATTTTCGGCTGTCTTTTTAAATTCTAGCATTTCTTGGTACTGCTCGGCATAAAAATCTACAGTCTCAGTCAATTCATCGATTTTCTTCTCTAACTTAAAGATTACCTCCAGCTTCTTATTCATTTCTATAAGTAGCGATTCTACACTACTAGCCTTTTGCAGATCTATAGTTGTCGCTTCGCTACTAATTTTTGAGCTAGATCCCTGACAATCATCACATACTTCAGTTTGTAATACTTTCTTCTTTACACATCTCTTATGGAATGTACTATCACACATTCCTTTACACTTCAAAATATCATCTTTGGACGTTGATAAGAACAGCTTACATTTTTTGCACTGCACCATTTTGCCGTATCTCCTCTATTTGTATTGACTCTTGAAGCAATTGTATGGTTTTTAACATGCACAGCACCAAAGCAATTTATTGTCAGTTCAAATTTAAATTATATTTATTTAATCAAGCGGAATAATATTATTTACACATGCAATCACAAATGTTCAAGTGCAGAACAAGCAAAGTTTGTAGTTTTGTAATATTATTAAATTATTAGTTCGATATTGAAGGCCACAGGGTCACTGCACTCCACGCGTCCTCGAAGCGCCCGCCGGCTCGGGCCGTGCGCCAGGCGACCGTTTGAATTTTTTTTCAAATAAAAACGATGTTTTCTCGGGAACCGTAAGGAGTTCAGTACATATATTAACACTCTTTTGAAGCTTGATTTACACAGTTTCTATTAGTATATAATTCTATTGAAAACATTAACTTTTACCACTAGTTTAGATTTAAAATTTACGGAGCAAAATGATACGCGCCTACGCTCTGTGACGACCGACGACGACCTCATGTTGGCTGTGCTCAGTTGGCTGTACCTGTTACTCGTCAGCGCTACATAACGAAAGCATCACTTTCACAGGCTGTGCATTTTCTCTGCACAGTCCGTGAGGATCACCCAACAAGTCAACATATTATAATGGTAGCAGGTATTTCCTGTAGCCTTAATAATAAATCTTGGTTGTTGATAACTTATCTCTACAGAGTTAACAAACTTTCGGCTTCGGCGTCGGGTACGATCAAAAAACAAACATGTAAATCTTTACAGACTAGTAAATTTTATAGCGAAGCCAAAGCTCTCCAGGCCGAAAATAAACAAACCGTAAGAACTGTTATCACTTATCAAAAATGTTGTTCTATCCATATTTTTTGTAGAATCATACAATATCAAGATTTTTTAAATCATGCAGAAAAAATTTGAGAAGCTTTGGCTGAAGGTCACCGATAAATCGGCTTCGGCGTCGGCCAAGGATCTTGGTCGGACACTAATAATCTCCGATCTTTCGTATCTAGATGTTTACATCGCTGGCAGGTCACGAGTACATTAGCATGAGTCGTCAGGATCGTGTGCGATCAGCCCTGAGCTGTATCCGGCTAGTCCTTTTTGCCTTTTTTCTAGTGTTTATGTTTGAGCATAAAATTATTCATCATCGCGGATGCATTACAAAAAAACTAGATTTGAAGATAGAACAAGAAATGGTTATTGATTTTTTTTTGGACCGCGCAGGAGATTTAGACTTTCTCTATTAAAAAAAATCGGGTTGGAAATCTAAAAGTTAAACTGTATTTTAAAGCCTCATGTGGCACACATTTCTTTCAAAAGGAAAGAAAAAAAATTAATATCTGAAGAATACTTCATATTGAAACGTATATTTTTAAGGCCATGGAGTTATACTAACCATTCTTTACCTTTGTTTTAAGCTTATTTTTCCCGTGAATTTATTCAACCTATTTTTAATGTCAAAAATGAATAGATCATTACAACCCAACAGGGTTATAAATCTTCATTTTCTCATTCATCTTAACTCATAAGCGTAATACTCGTATATCAAACTCTAACGAGGTGCTAATGAGACGATTCAACTTCCAACTTGAATAAATATGATTGATTCGCTTATTGATTCATTGATTCAAACGTTTGGTATATAATAACTAATAGGTTATAACTTATAAGTTATAACACTAGCTCCCTGAGTAATAAAAATATTTACACAGAATGCAATGTCAGTTTGTCTTTGTCTGGCCCGTTGGAAACGTCACTAGTAAAATATACCTGGCGCAAGCAATATAATTAGTAATGAGACAGAGCTAAGGCCATAGGGACCGTAAAATAAAAAATAAAAAGTAAAGATGAAGATCGACCAAATAAGAAATAACTAACAAACGTAGAGTCCTCAGGTGCCTAAACAGCTACTACCTACGAATTCCTCCCATCATCCTTGAAAACAACTTGTTGAATTGAGATTAGATGTATCATAACTTATCGATTCTGTTGTATAATTTTATTATACTTTATGCATTTTAGTATTCAAAAGTTAAGTTACGATAAATTACTTATTATACATCTTAAGATGTTTTAAGCTTGATCTTAAGATGTCTTAAGCTTGGTGTTTTCCATATAGCACTGACATATTATTTAACTAATGTTACTATAAAGTATTTATTTATGCTTTAATTTAAATTAACTGTTCGTTTATCACAAAGTGTGGCAGGTTTATAAAATTTATTTAAATCTTTTATTTAAAATCTTTATGGTATTTTAAATGAAATGGCTCTTGAATTATCACGATATTCAAAGTGGCTTGGGTCTACAATGGGTTCACGTTCCAAGCATAGGTGTGTTCCAGAACAGGGTCAGATGTGGCATATTTATAGACCAGTCCTGCAGAAGTGTATTATTCGAGTTGTGTTACTGTCACGACTATATGAATTAATTAGGCGCGTGTGGGCACAAGTGTGAAATTACAAAACAAAGCGACATTTACATATAAATAGAGCAATATTGCTTGTACCCTGATTATACTATAAGATAAATTGTAATTCATAAAGTCAGCTTGGACAGACGGTCTGCTAAAGTTAGTCAATAGTCAAGCCCAACCAACAGATTAAAACCGACATTGATCTCACAAAACCTAACTGAATAACGTAGGTTTGCCATATGCCTATGAATCCATATTTTATTCGATGGTACTATCAGATAAATTGATTCATATTATAGCCAGTTGACAGACCTAATAAAGTTCATAAACCCAGCAGACAGGTCATGACTGACATAGCTCAACTGAATAAAGTAGACCGTTCTTCATCAGCCTATAAAATTATATTTTCTTGATGATACTATTTCAATCCATACTAATATTATAAATGCGAAAGTGTGTCTGCCTGTCTGTCTGTCCGTCCGTCTGTCTGTCTGTCTGTGTATCTGTCTGTCTGTTAACTCTTCACGCTCCAACCGCTGAACCGATTTTGCTGAAATTTGGCATTGAGATACTTTGAGTCCCGGGAAAGGATAATATAGGATACTTTTTGTCCTTTTTGCAACGGAGTTGCGGGCGTCATCTAGTGCAACATAAATGTAGCCTTTTTCCTTGTTTATTAAATAAATATTTCCTCAGATATCCATCAAACAAAATATATTTAAGCGTAAAAATGTAACAGATAGAAATATACATTTCCGCTTAAGTACGATTAATCAGTATGCACTGCAGCTTTGGTATCTTTAGAGAATTTGAGTCATAGTAAAATGGCGGACCCACGTTATTTGGTCGGGTTATGTTAATTCAAAATTAGTCATAAGTCAGCTGAATATGACATAATGCGACCAAATGCTGTAGGTCCGCTATCTATTATTAATTAATTTTCCTGATAGTGCTATCGTGATCCAACGTCTCGTTACTTGACACTTGTCGTTATGGAAATTTTCTCAGCTTTAAGTTTATTGTAATTATAAGAATGCAAAGTCACTTACACAGTATCCGACTGGATCGCCTCGACCTTCCACTGTCCTCACTATTACGTATCCTTTGCATAAACAGTTTTACCTCATCATTGAATAATATTATACACAATGTTTACGCTAGTAAGAGCTTTACTTTCTAGTTAATGGCCGGTTTACTCCAATCCAGCGCTAGATCGCTGGCACTGGAATGCATTACCTACATAAACATATGCATTCCAGTGATTTATCAGCAGCAATCCAGTGTTTAGATTACTGGATTGTTTGTATTGGAATAATGTAAGCACGCTTTAATAAAATTATACTAGTTAACTTGAATTTGATAGATACTCTTCGACACAGATGTTAGAAACGCCATAATATGGAAATTCTATACATTTCAATTCTTCTCTCCCATAAATTTTGAATACAGAGTTGTGTCTTGATTTAATATTGTGATTTCGGATAAAGAAAATGCTAAGACAAGAGAAAAGACACAGAACTATCCAGAAAAATCTACGTCTAAGTGTACAAAAAACCTAACTAATACTTATTTATAATATTCATAACGATTATTATTGTAGTCTATCACGTACGGCAGTGTCTCTCAAGTCTCAACGGGCCCTGGGGTGGTCATGAAAAACGGTTGAAAAACACTGATGTACTAGTAGGTGTATGATAATAATCTATTTATAGACGTCGAGCCGAGATAAGGAGTTATTTTATAAAGGTCATAGTCGTAATACAATAAACTAATGATGCACCTGACAACAATAGTTATTGTACCTACGTGTGCCTACCAGCTGCCTACGCTGATGCGTCACTGGGAATCACCTTGACGCATTCTATTCTCATCATTTTGGCATTTCGCTAAATACCTTTTATCATCAGGTTATTGTCTACTACTGCTATTTGTTAGCCTTTTTTTTGATGCGCAGGGGAAACCCGTCATGGGTTCCCCGGGTCGGGGATATACCTCAGTTAAGCTGAAGTACCCCGGGGATATGTGGGACTCCTACCCACTAAAACCACCTGCGGTTTGCCTTCAGCCGTATACGGAGGGATGTCCTGGATCTAACACAGGACTCCCTCCACGACCGGCCGGTCTACCTCAATAGGGACCGGATTTCCATCAAAGTTAGGGAACGCTTAGGCAAACTAAAGCGTTCCCCTCGGCGCCGGGACTAGTTAATCCGGGCAGGTTCCCATCCTTGCCCGGAGCCCCGGATTAGACGGGAGTTTGGAGGTTCACGTAACGACGCCTCCGCACTCCCGTCCTACGTCGGCGGAGCGGAACGGAGGATGGGTCATCCTCTCTGTTCCGCTCCGCGGCCTCTTTCTGCGAAAGGACGGTTTCGCAGAAAGAGACCGCCGCCTGCCATGCCTCATCGCTTTCGATCATCTAGCTAACCATGCTCGAGAGCGAGAGGTCCCGCCCAAGCACCGCCATGAGATCATGGCGCTGCACGGCCCAACGATCGCACACCTCGAGGGGGCTATTTGCTATTTGTTAGCCTCCCTCAATGTGTTTTAACCATCCGGATGTTGGGCAGCCCTCCTACCGCTGCCATCTTCTACTAATTGTCTGTCTTTCAAACTCTAGGGCATCCCACGTTACGATTTACTTTCAGGGTCTCAATTTTCAATTTCGTTAAATGCAAATAAGTATATTAAGTATTTTCTAAAATTGCAAACTAAATAGATTTTAGCATTTGTAGCAAACTTTGCCAGAATGTTTAGTCAACTTTGCAATTTTATGGTACCTAGTTACAATAAATTGCCAAATGAGGATGACATAAAAGTTATGCTTAGGTATATCTTATCAAATACTATCTATTTTCTATATCTAGAAGTTTGATAAAGATCTAAGAAATCTAAAATTGGTCAAATGGCATTTTTGTCATCAGCAAATATTTTAGAAAAGAGAGAGCAATGAAGAAACAAAGATGTCGTCATCCAAACGCCCACACACTTGCAAAATGCATTTAGCGAAAAAATATTTGTTAATAATGTAATTAATGTACATTAATCACTGGTTTACAAAAATTATATTTCTAAATATTAATATTCAAGATGTTTATATTTTTATTACTCATATTATGCAATTGATTATTATAAAAATCTCATTACCATAATATTATAAGGTGGGATACACATATTTTTGGACATACCTTTATGTAAATATTATTAGAATAAAAAAGCTCTATGTTCGGCTACCTTTAGTCTATTATATACTATAATGACTTCGGCTAAAGTTTCTACCGAAGCTTCTTAGAGAAGAGCCAGTGGGAAGAGCCAAAAGTAATCTTTCTTTTGAATACTAGCACTTAATAATAAACATCTAACTCAAGTTTTTTCTGGTTTTAATCAGAAAAAAATAACTCTATATCTATATTTAGTTCACAGAAGTGAACGAGCGAACATGTTTACATAATTTCGCCCGCGAATTGTTATCTCTGTGCCACAAAACTGTAGATACGTTACACACGAACAAACAACGTGATTTTGTTTATTGCAAGATATAAGAACAAAACGACGTTGTTTACAGAAGACCTATTGTTTATGATAGCCAAAGTTGTTCAATTATAATTAGCTCATAAAATCCCTGTGCTCATACAGCAACGGTGCATTAGTCTGGTGGCTTCGTGGTTCCGAAAACTGTTAATAACAATTTACCGACAGTCGACACCTTCCACCTAGTCACCTACCTATTTGCGACCGAGATCTGCAGTATTCGAGATCTTGTAATGACAAACTTACAGTATAAAAACATATAAATATTATTGTCGCAGCTTACTTTGCCTTTCAACCCTTTTTTTTCCCGGAGGGGGAAATGCATTACGCATACCACCCAGGCGCAGGGGGCGATCCGAACGGTGATGTGGGACTCCCGTAGCTAATGAGACCACGGTATACCCACTAAAACCCCCCCCCCCATCTTCCGCCACGCCGCCTTTTGACGGGGCCACGGGAACGATACACACATCCGCGACCCCGCCAGCGGTCCGAAGACTCGGACGATGGGCGCACAACACGTGCGCCCTCCTCCTCGGCCCCCACCAGGGCTGTAGCAGACGCCCCCTGAGTCTGCTACTTGGAGGCCATGTGGCAGATCAGGTCTGTGGCTCTGCCACCGACCACACCTCGGCCGCAGAGGATAGGGCAAGCGGCGCACCGCAATACCTACTTGCCTCTTCCTCTGCGGCCCCACCAATGCCGTTCAAACGGAACGGCCCCGCCAGCTCGCAGGGGGGGTAGGGAGAGCGGCAACCTACCACAATGCCTCTCCCCCCCGCGATCCGTCCTCGGCCGCAGAGGATAGGGCAAGCGGCGCACCGTAATACCTACTTGCCTCTTCCTCTGCGGCCCCACCTCGGTGCGCATCCGCAGCGGACTCCTCCAGTCCGCTGGGAGCGCCCTCCTCGGGCCAGGCGGCACCGGCCGGCCCTGGTTGCCTCTTTGCTTCACCGCGGTTGTCCATGCCGCGGTTACTAGAGCCCCACCGCCACGACAAGGCGTGCAACCATCGGGGGGTGCCTTTTAACCCTAGTCTAGCCATGTTCAAGTGGAATTACCTGAAAATAAAAACAAAAACGTTAACGAAATATTCACTATACTGTCATTCGGAATTTGCCAAAAATATGTAGATTATAGATGGATAATAATATAATATTAGTAATTAGGTATTATAAATAATATAGTAATGGATAGGACAATGATGAGTGCTTACTGCTTACTGGTCCTATTTAAATAAAGATGTTGTACTCGTTATTATTTTTAATCTGAAATCTTACAACAAGCCGTATTATGTAAAGCTGAAAACAAATGAAATATTGGAATGTCCTGGGACTTATAAGACGAGACGTTACAAAATTTAAACGATACTGATACAATTAAGTAACAAGTCATCACAACTTGCTCGAGTTGTCATGTTAATGTAACACTATCGCAGTGATCTACACGTCAACAATGACAGGAATGTGTGATGGACACGTGAAGGCCACTCGCCAGGACACAGCTGGGGCGGCACCGGTGGCGCCGGCGCACAATGTGCCAAGTTTCGCAACTGTCAGAATTAAACCACCTACACACTTGAAATCGCGCGTGACAACGAGGAGAGTCGTGAAACATGATGTCAAAAATGCGTATTTATTTATTTCTCCTAGATGCTTGTAGAATGATTTTTCAAACGACGTATTACTTTTACATGATTGATAAATTTTAAGTAGGTACCGGTAGATTTTGTAAGAAAAAACTCGAAGTGTAAAAATTGAAAAATTTTAGTGTAATTTTACCGTGGAAATCTAACTAGTTCAACCTGTGTTATCAATGTACTCCTAGTCATCGGCTCCACACTTCACATTCGAAGGCTGCATTTCGCGAAATATAAGTTTTACTTCGCGATTCACGTGTGCAGTGTGGAGCGGGTTTTACAGTTCAGCATTCACATTTTGATACGTGCACTGAGAGGCGTGTATTGAATAGTTCGCGAATTGATGCCATCATCACCATCACATCACCAATTAGCCAGATATTGCAAATTGTTGTAACCTAATGGAAAAGCTGCTGAAATCAATCACGTGGTCTTCGGCCTGGCCGTGTATACCACCTCGCTCAGTAGGAAGATCTTCCTTTGTGGCCACAACGCTTATTCCCACAAAGTGATACGAGTAGTTTCTCGTTATTCTAAGCCCAGGAAAAAGATCATGATCAACTCGAATCTCGACATAGCCCGACTAAATAGCGCAGGTCTTCCATCAGCCTATTAATCGATTCTCAGACTGTAGCATATTTTGTAAATACCGCAGACTTGTCGGCCAAATGCAAGTCAGACACGCACAAAGAGTTTCTTACAAACAGCTATACAATATATGTCTGTCAATACTCAATACATAATAAAATATACTGATGACAGCGACAGACATAATATAGACAGTAGACAAGCAGACAGGGATTTCTAGTAAAAGGCCCCATTCTTACTCTTCGCGTATGGAAACCTAAATTTCTGCACTATAGAAACTTCTTCTATAGATATTATGGAGTTATAAAGATATAGATATTATGCTGAGAAAGTTCAGTCTTGTAGGTATGTAAATTAGTTCTTGGAGAAAAATATTTATATACTTACGACAATTTTGCGTTATGCAGAATAAAATATACTCTATTCATAGTGTCTCATATAAAAGTTAAATGAAGGTTTTTTCAGTTATGCGACAATTTCAGGTCGTTGCATATCGATTGCGCTAATCCAAGGGCAAACCGTGAATTGATTCGCAACAATTATTTTCTATTTCTCCAAACTGTTATTGGTTTTATCACGCCTATTAATAACGCACTTTTGTTAATCGCCTATTTGTTTTTATTTGGCTACCATTTGTAGAAGCGTAAACTCATTTTATTTCATCACTGAATGTTGCCCGCATCTACGATTTCGATGAGTTTAAACAACGAAACATAGTTTTTGACGCGAAGACAGTACATTTTTTGGAGCAAAGTAACTCTTACTGTTGTACCACTCTGAAGTGAAACATTAATTACTTAAATGTAATTAATTTCAAATTTTGATATAAGCCTCATACATTCTCTGCAGAGATGCGCCGAATATTCGTTTCGTATTTGGTATTCGGCGTATTCGGCATGTTTTTCACTATTCGTATTCGGCCGAATTATTCGGCTCAGTTACCGAATATATTCGGTTTTATTTTTTTCAAAATATTAAAAACTAGACCCGCCCCGGCTTCGCCCGTAGGACATACATAGCCTATGTCACTCAGGGCTCAGCTCCTTAGTATCATGTAACACAACATTAGGCACTAGGCAGCAAAATTAAAGTCCAATAATATTGATGAATATACATTTTAATATTTACAATATTGATATTTAAAACATCGCGATGAAAAACTAATAAAGAAATTAATATTATGCACAAGAGGTTTGAGCATCTCCATTGTGGGTGTCGCAGACGCCACACACAATAAATTTTCGATTGTTATGCGGCAGCCGGCTGCCGCTGGAGGATTGATGGGTTTTAAGCAGTATTCTGATTTTAATAAATCTTTTTAACATTGGTTTTAAAATATTTCTGTTATTATTAAATAATACATGAAATCTTTTATTTATTGTTGCACAGTTCATTATATTGAAAATGTTTTACTACTTAAAATAAACCTTGTTTCTTATGTATTTTAGTATTAAAGGTATGTATTCCATTTAATTCTACTTACATGAAGACAAAATATAACATAACTTAATAGTAATCTACATGCAAATGAAACGAATAACACTGTTTTACTGCTTTATTTTTCACTTCATAAAATTTTGTAGAACCTTAGCTTATTGCTTTTTCACATAAAAAAGAAACATTTTTAATCTATGACTACAGACAAGTCAATTTCCTTATCCGGACTCCATATTTTCTTGAGTCTTCTATTTGTAAAAATCTCTCGGAATAAACTGCGCTCTGTTATATTTACAAAACCTGGTTCTCACTTTTTCAAAGAAACTATGACATCCTGAAATGGCTAAAATGTGATTCTAAACAAGTTTAGAAGCATTTGGAAATCGTCGTTACTGGCAGGCGATGGTTGTTGCAAATGTTTCGCAACACTGCACAGGTGTTAATTGTTGTTTTTCTTGTCAATGTGTTAAACTCGTCACAGATATCTACAAACAGTTTCTTATTCAACCCTTGTAATGGGTTTTAAATTCAGAGTCAGACAGTTCCAGTGCCTGGGCTCGGTTGCGATTGCGAGGTCTTATTTAGCTGTATTTCTGGCTGCATCTCTTGTTTCTTCTTCAGGAATGGCTTCTAATACGAGCACTGTGTGCACCAATGTTATAAAAATACGTTTTATAGTTTAAAATTTTACGTAAAACACCACTAACCACTCAGCGATAAACAAACAATCGGAAAAAATCACTTTTGTTGTGATCGCTATTTATCAGTTCAAATTGCTCGCCGATTGCCATCGCATTGCTGTCAAAAGCTTAGGTGATACGAAATAAATGCAACAGTATAGCAAATAGTGATAGCAAAAATAAAAATTTCTTCAAAACCCATGGATGAATATGACACAAAAATTTTACAGTAGCAGACATCAATAAAATAAACCATATTACACCATTTTTTAAAACTCTAATATTTTTTCGACGCAATTAGGCGACGTTTCTAATATTTGCTAAATTACTGGGAAACCCGTAGATGAATCTGACACAAAACGTGTTTGCACATTAGTTACTGCCCGAGAGTTTAAAATTTAGCTTTTGTGATATTGCTAATATCACAAAAGCTAAATTTTAAACTTTAATATTTTTTTCGGCCTTTTTTTTTTAATGGGCTTTGGCCCACCACACACTCCTACCACTGTATCTCCTGTGTCGCCAGGATCGACAGCGGTATGCAACCACGAAAACCCTTTGATATGATCTCAGGAAACCCGAAGGACATGCTAAAACTGTCTTGGGACCCGCAACGAAATTAATCAGAAGAAGAATAGGAGGAGTAGGAAGAATTCCAGATTCCCTCCCCACACAAAGCGGGAGACAGCACAAAGTTACAATGACCGAAAGTCAAAGAACTGAAGGGGAAGCACCACGGGAATAAAAGTGAATAATTTGACTACTACGCTATAGCTAAATTAATATTGGATTTTGTTGTGTTAGATTGTTGCCAATAATAATTGTGGCAAAAACGCTTGAAGGCACGGAAGTTCCTAGCGCTGTCCACGAGATCACTGCAGTATGCGACTCCAGATGTACAGAGTCGGTTGTTTAGCATTGTAGTTCTTTCGTCCTGCCAGAGACCATACTCCCAGAGAACATAATGAGCGGTTTGTTCAAACATGTTGCCTTCGGTCGAGCACTCGCACATAGGTGATGCTACTAGTTTAAATCCATAAAGTTTAGCCTTAAAATTTCCATGACCGGTCAGGAATTGAGAAACGCAGTGGTCAATATTCATCCAATGTTTGGATAGCCGGTCTCGAATATTAGGGAAAAGTTATATAGATGTCGCCCTTTGGTGGAACAGCCCCATCGCGTCTGCCATTCGGAGATGAGGTTCTGCACAGAGTCATCTAAAGGTTCAAAAAATCTTGCTATTTTAATTTTATCGCGAGCGCTTAAAAAGAACGGGTTGTCAATGTTTTTATTATGATAATATATAGTCGCACGGCGCTGTATCTCAAGGTCAACGGGTAAAACTCCGGCTAACACGGGCAAGGCTTCAGTGCTTGTGGTCCTGTAAGCTTTGCATAAGAATATGAGTGCCAGCCGTTGGCTTTGCAGTAGCTTGCGACGAGCCGCGCGGATAATTGCTCTGTCGGCCCACACGGGGGCTCCGTAGCAAATGCTGCCTAGGTAAGTCGCGGTATAAATCTATTTAAGAGTTTTAAATGAGAGGCCCCATGTCGAAGTAGATATTCTAGTAAACGAGTAAAAATTACGTTTGGCTTTCTCACCGGTTTGAATTATATGTTCCAAAAATGTAAATTTATTATCCAAATGAAAACCAAGGTAACATAGTGACTGTTTGCGTTTAACGTTTATATTGTTAAGTTTAATGCTAGGGGAAGAAATAAGGGAACCTTTTAAAAGAATTTGGTACGTTTTATGCGCGGCGAAATTCAGACGATTACGCTTACCCCAGTCAGATATTAAATTAAGACAACTGTTGACTTTAGACTCAATTTCGGAACGCGAGTTTGCTTGAACGATAAGAAAACCGTCATCGGCGTAACCAACTAGTGTACAAAGCAGTGGAAGTGGAAGACTTAACAAATCGTCGAATCCGATATTCCATAATTTAGGCGAGATTATCGATCCTTGAGGGCAGCCGCACGTTAAATCTTTGGCGTGTGTACAATGTCCAAGACGGAGCTTAGTTTGACCGTTAGAAAAGTAAGAATGTATTATGGAATAAATATTACAGTAACACCCTCGATTCTTTAGTTTTAATAGTACCATCGGCCACCAAGCATGGTCGAAGGCCCCGGATATGTCTAATGAAATGGCAACCACGTATTCACTTTCCGATAAATTAACTATTTTTCTTACTTCTAACGCCGCGTCAACAGTCGATTTCCCGGCGGTGAAACCGTACTGTTGACTATGAAATTTAGTACCACCGGGTAGCAGGCGAGGCACAATAAGGCGTTCTAGTAGTTTACCTAAGCACGGCAGTAACGTTATCGGACGGTAAGATTTTGGGTCGTCGGGGGGTTTGTTTCCCGCTTTAGGTATTAATTTTAAGCAGCCGGTACGCCAGATTTTTGGAAATATACCTTCTGCAATACATCTATTGAAAACATATAGAATCGATGAATTGGCCGCTAAACACGCTTGCTTTATCATAATATTCGATATTTTATCCTCGCAGGGCAGATTTTTTAGTAGGCAATAGGTTCACTATTTTAGTAAACTCCTCAGAAGTTGGTAAATCTGAGGCCGGCGTATGAATGAGGTCTAACATTCTACTCCTAATGTCGCGGTGGTGTTCATCATCCAAGGAGGGCTCGTCGTCTGGAATGAGAACGTTTAAATATGCCTTCGCTGTTTCCTTTTTCGGCCTATAGCGACCAAAAAGCAAAATACCTAAATATCTCTGGAAGCTGTCGCCCAAAATGACACTAAATAATTTTTTAGGTTTACCTAGTGGTCCCAAACCTATACGCAAAAAAATCAGAAACTTTAGAATTTTTGAAACCAAAAAACCTAGCGCTATCGGTCTAAGTATGGAGATTTAGCGATTTAAATGCAATTATAATAGTTCCTTGATTATTCGGCAGAGGGAGTACTGTCGCTCGATTGCTATCGTATTTTTTGGCTGTTATGTGATACGAAACTGCGATTTTGGAGCAATTATTGCGCAATAATTGCGGTTGCATTGCGCTCGCGAGAGAAGGCTCGCTCCGAGCTAGCCAGCAGCGGCACGTAGAGTACACGATAGAACCTGTTTACGCGGCAAAATAAAATAATGGTAAACCGAATAATTCGGCCGAATATTCGGTTCGGTAAAGGCAAAACCGAATAATATTCGGTATTCGGTTATTCGGTCAAATCACTATTCGGCGCATCACTAATTCTCTGTCATGACTCTTCATTAAATTGAAGGTTAATCATAATTAAATGTCTCTAAGTATAACGATTAGTCGCGTAGACAACGTAATAATAATAATAACGTAGTAGTACGTAGTACTTAACATCTAGTATTTTAGGTTAGTTGACAAATCGTAGAAAGTAAGCAGATGATGATGATAGTGATTACTCTAAAATAGCATATTAAGAAATGGCAGTTCATCGTTCTAGATACGTCGGCGAGACGATAGCGTTCGTTAGCATGTACAATGTGGAAGATTTACGTGCTAGACATACTGATAACGAGTGCACTAGCTTACATAACGCTCGTTTCAACAGCAGCATCCTATACTCGAGTTGACCCCTTAGAATTAGTAGCACGCTTGGCAAATTTCCTACAATACTAAGGAAGTAATTATTTTAAGAGTAATAAATAATAATAAACAGCAATTTTAGCTACTTTAGAATAAGTTGATAATCAATACTTTAACATTTTATTGTACACGTAAAAAAGCTGGTTACTAGTGATCTAACTTACGTATAGCTCATTTCAACAGCCAGGGGAACCTATAGCCAAATTGACCCCTGAGCAGCATCTGTAGTATGTTTAACACGTTTCCTACAATATTACTAGTAGCTAGGGAAGTATGTTTAATATCAGATTGGAACAAATTGACAACTGATGTCTTATTTTGTTTCTACTACATATTAACACACCAAAGAATAATAAGCCGGCTCCTAGACGATCAATTGTATTGTCAATAACAGTTTATTTTACAATTAGAGTGAAGGCGCGCGATGTTCAATATCAATCCTAGACGTCAAGTCAATAATATAAACGTGAAAATGTGCAATAAAATTTCTTGTCTAGGGGCCCGCAACAATATACCCACTCCGAAAGAAAGAAGAAACAAGTGCCGCATAACTTTAAAGGAAATTTCTTCCATTTTAAATTTTAAAATTTTAAAAGTTAAAGTCAGTTTTGGCTACATCTTGTCATTCTCAAGAAGCATTTTTTTTTCAGTACTCTATAACTACATATTACCATTCAAAATTATTAATTTTATCTTTATTTGAAATGCTCTCGTAACTTCGATATATATGTTTATTTAAAATTACAATAATAACAACAATATCTGACTGATGAACCACCTATAATTATTAGCTTATCTACCTCTCTGAGAGTACGTAATCACTACGTAGTTGAAACAATATTATCATCACACGAATGGCGTATAATGATATATTTAACTTTAGTAAAATTAACCTACAGTAAGTCAATCTAAGGTTCAATCTAATCTTCTTATGTAAACTCTCCACATTGGCCAACGATGGACATTTGTCCATCGTTGGCCAATGTGAAACTGATAGTATGCACGTTTGTGATCAGATGTATTTACATCTGATCACAAACGTGCATACTATCAGTTTAGAATTGGCCATGATCGACATCGATTGCGCGACTGTAGACTACCGCTCCATCATGGTAATTAACCAAGTTCCAGGGCCCAGCGTAAATATTTACTATAATTTTATTAATTTAAAATAGGTTCCTACAGATTAGCATGCATGTCGTTGGAATTTCTGATAGATATCTTTTAAGGTGCTCTCTCAACGGAAGCATTCGCTTGTAATGCAACGTTACAAAGTCGAGCAATACATTCGTGAGGGAGGAGAACCGAGCATTACAATGCGCACCTTAATATAATATGTAATATCTTGATACAACTTATAACATCGATGCTACGTGACAGTGAAGGCAACTTGCTATGCGCTCAAAGTCGAATCTATAATGTTACACACGCGAATGCTCCCGGTGTCCGGTGAGGAAGCACCTTTAAAGTACGAAAACATGATTTATTTATTTATTTTATTTATTTGGGATAACAACAGCCATCAATGATGCACATACTCGTATAAGGCCAAGATGAGAATACATCAAAAGCGCATATTATTGACCTTGGGTTATTTAAGTTGACGGCGGAATAAATACAGATTACCTCATAGGTCACATCGTAGATTATTTAATAGGATTATAATATTGTAGAATAAACGCACGTGTGAGAACAAATCAGTGGTCGTCCTTAACACCGCGTCTTTGTGATGCTCAATAATAATCTGTATAGCCTCCGGACTATTCAAGTTGTACAATTATTTGTGTTTACAGCGATTTACTTCTTGACAGTAAATTGTTTGTTGATGTCTTTATTTCTGGTAATTTATTTTTTCTAGCTTTTTATCACGGGAAAAAGCTATACGGTATCCTAAAGATTGCTGAACTTTTTCAGGAGAAAATGTAGCCGTAACCTAACAGCCATACCAAAATAATATAGTCAAAAATTGCTCAATATATTATATGTCATGTAGTTACATGGTGTAAATCCAAAACAATAAAATACGAATTATATGTCTCTGTACACGTCTTAATAGCCTAGGTCAACGTGGCCTGATGACTGACGACAGCCTGCACACCCAAACACAATACATAGTAAGCATTACCGAAATAACACATTATAATTTCCGCAACATTGGCATATTGCTTGATGAATGGCAAGTAATGCACATACAAGATGGCAAAACTTTTGACAGTAGTGTGGAAATAGTTTTGCGAAAACGGTAATATTTTTAGATGCAATGCGTAATTGCGGTGAACAATAAGCTGTTACTCAACAATTCCAATACTCTCATATCATTGCCTCACGCGAATACGATAAGAGTTCGAATACACACGACCCTAATATTAAGATCATTAACTTCATAGGTCTAAATATAACAAGCACTTACGACGAACATTCCACAAGTAATAATTAGGATCCAGGGAATATGTTTGCTATATCCGATAAAAAATCAATAGACATGCAACAAAAATTAATATACATTTCTTAATTCTTTAGGCTCAATCAAAACACCGCAGACGCTCTCCTTTTGCAACTGAGTAAATAGCGTGATACGAGTATGTAGAACCACTATCTATTCGCGGATGCATAAAACGTGATCCTGTTGAGATAACAATAAGTATTTTCACAATATTATCACGACGTTATTTTCCGTTGCTAAGTCTATATCACAATGTATCATGCCATCTGCCAGTGATAACACGCCACAAGCGAACATCTCTTATCAACTGTATCATGAGCTAGGCGTTGTTTCAAACTCGTTTTAGTATCACAGTTTTATTTATAAACACGAAGATAATCTCACTAGGTTATCGTTTAAGATTTTCTAAATAATAGATGAGGACACTTGCACTTAAATAGAGGATTACGCCTGCAGTAAAGCATCTGCTCAAAAATGTTGTAGCAAAATAAACAGCCATGTTTTTCAAACTTTCTCAGATTTTTATTTATTTATATAGTAAGCTAGAATTTTCAATCTATAATTTTCATTAAGTAATTTATACTCCTCCTATCGCATTTTTAATAACGCAGTTTCATATAATGTAGACAAAGACATTTTTTGTAAAATACATGAATATTTTGGTTGTGCTTTGGGCATTTTCGTCTTACATAAGTGCATATTTTGACCATCCTTAGTGCTTATTTTGCCACTTTGATAGTGCATACATATTTACATAATCCGTACTGACAGCCTATCAAGGAGAGGCGTGACGTGCCAATACCAAAATCTGCTACCACGTGGAGATTAGTATTTATGAGATTCAGAGCTAGATGCTCCTCCAAAAGCACGTTCCAATTCATAGTTCTAGGACAACATTATCATTAAACAATGCTAAAGGTCATAGAACTAGTGCCGCCCTTGTAGTAATGTCTTGACATTTGTGCTCGAGCCTCACTCGGAGGAATGCTCGCTGACCTCATTTACCCTGTCGTGAAATGTCTGTGTTAAAATATTAGGAAACATCATTGTTTGGGTTCATTGTTATACGAACTGTGATCTACAAAGATTCAAAGCTGTCAGTGTATGAATTCTTATAGGCCTAATTCTAGTACCTCGAATCTCAGTTAGATTCATTCGCATAGGTAAGAAAGAAATCATGAACGCGAACGAAAGAATTGGGTATAGTAGACACTCTCTTCACAACAAAGCACATAAACTAAAAAGGCGCAGGACTTAAGTCATCAATATAATCAATATTGCTAATAGTGTGACTCTATATTCAGCTACTGATCGGTAAGCTTGTACCTAATACTTACTTAATTACTACCTTTGTCATAACGATTCATGACAGAGTGCTCATTAACATAAAATCGACATAAGATACAAATGCTACGCCGTTTTGGGCGGGTACATTCCTGAGGCGCTCCCGCGTTTCAAACCTTCAATAGTTTACGCCGCTCACATTTAAAATATTAACAAATACTACGTGAGACCGAACATCGGCTCATTATGTTTTAATACGCTGATTCTGGTAATTCGAATGTCGTTTCGATCACAGGATGTCTCACTCGCGAATGAGGTACGTTCGAGGTATGTGAATAAGACCCTAGGTTCTACATTGATGATCCAGTATTATACTGGTATTATCTGTAAAACTCGTTTAAAATAGAAGACCTTTGGTATATTATAACCAAAATATTTACCTCGCAAATAGGAAACATTTCACCCAAAACACCTTTTTTTTTTTTTTTTTTTTTTTGTTTTTTTTTTTTTTTTGATGCGCAGGGGAAACCCTTTATGGGTGCCCCGGGTTGGGGATGTGCCTCAGTTAAGCTGAAGCACCCCGGGGGTATGTGGGACTCCCGACTTCGGTTTACCCACTAAAACCACCTGCGGTTTGCCTTCAGCCGTATACGAAGGGATATCCTGGATCTGTCTAACACAGGACTCCCTCCACGACCGGCCGGTCTACCTCACAAGGGACCGGACTTCCACCAAGTTAGGGAACGCTTAGGCAAACTAAAGCGTTCCCCTCGGCGCCGGGACTAGCTAAGCCGGGCAGGTTCCCATCCTGACCCGGAGCCCCGTGGGACGGAAGTTATTGGAGGTTCGCATAGCGACGCCTTCGCACTCCCGTCCTACGCCGGCGGAGTGGAACGGAGGATGGATCATCCTCTCTGTTCCGCTCCGCGGATCACCCAAAACACCTAGCTCAACAAAACAAATGTTACGACATTATTGATTGTGTGTGGTCTTAAAATATCCACCAAAATCTTAAGCGCGACAATGCATTAGTTTTCACTTTTGTTTATTAGGTGCAGAGATAAATGACCGTATTTGGTAGGTTGTCAATAGTCTGGAGAAAAAAACTTCCTCAATTTTAGTTAAATATATTTTTTGAATTCTATAGAAAAATCATTGAAAAACATTGATAAAACATTCTAGTTTAGAAACAAGTAGATATACTAACCAACTTTATCCTTATTTCAACGTTGCTTCCGTCCTCAATTTCATAACCTATTTGCTAATTAAAAAAAAAACTTGAAGATGTTACTGTGATGTTACTCGTTGGTCCATAACATTGCCGTGAGCCATCTGATTCACTCGGACCACTGATCCGTGACTACGAGATGTAACCTAAGTGACTTTCATAACGTATAATCACTGTTATGTAACTGTTGAAATAGATCGTCTTTAAATATCAAATGTGAATACGGTTTCGATACTAGATCGAGTGCGAGAGATAGGCACTATGCTTAGGTATACAGCTACGTTTAAAGCACTTAATCTACTTTAGATGAGCATAGTATATAAGAGGCCATTAGGATTCATTTCATATGCTAATTTTGCATAAATCAATAAACCAAATAAAAGTTTGCAAAATTATTACACGTATGGTCCAAAAGACACGAGCCACAAAAATTTGTATTAAATGTCAAAATTACAGAGATACCTACACATACACATAACATAGTTATGAAAATAAAGTGACATATTATAATAATATTATGTAATATAAATATATAGACTTATAGAGTGATGATAGCTCTCGAAGAAATGTTGTTGGCAGAAATCAAACAATAACAAACAGATCTTTTTGCCTGATGCAGATGATACTCTACCGGTCCAATCGACTACAACAGAGAACATTATTTTCAAGTAATGAAGCAATTACATAGATCTATCTCCGTGCATGTCATATATCATTTAACGGCTTTCCTATTGTTCTGTACTTTCTCGAAGATCAACTTTAGATACATAAACAATAGCTAGGAAGGTTTCTAACAAAATAACTAGTATACCTGTACTTTACCTATGTTGTGATATTTTTGCATTGTTTGTCACTCACTATAGGTACTTCGACAGTATATTTACTAGTAGTAGACAATTATGTTAAAAAAGAAGACGTCTTAAATTATTTTAATTAAATTTCACAATAATATTATAAATTGGAATACTTTACAGTATTTATTATTCGTAGTTATTATAATATTCATAATATTTGTTAGTATTATTTATAACGATTAGTTAAGTCACTATAATAGTAAGGGTTCCTTTTTACGGTAGAAGTAGAAAACCACAGAAGAATGTATCCAAAATCTGTGAACTTGTCCTGAAAATCTGATAGTATTTCCTTTTTTCGCATTTAAACTTTGCCATTTAGTATGGCCTGTTTCACCACTTCCTGATAAGTGTCGGATAGGCACTTATTAGGAAATGACATAATATCCACCACTTAACTTGACAGATAGAGCATGGAGAATCTGTCAAACAAATTGTGGATAGCCTATCCGGCACTTTATTAGAAAGTGATGACTGATGAAACAGCCCCTAAACTAGTGTTCCTATGGTTATTATATCAAGATTAGGATCCAAACGTTGAAAGGACATTTGGAGCTACATTAAGCTGTAAGTATACACGAGAGAAACAAACGACATTCCCTTGTCGCACTATTACGAACAATTTATTCAAATTGCTTACATTTTAGCACACGTTTTTGTTTAGACCTCACGGATTACGCGATTTATGTTAAGCGTGCTCTTGTAAATCACATTAAAGGTCATGCAATAGTAAATATTAATCTAAGTTTTTCATGTGTATGTTTGTAAAGATTTGTCATAAAGAATACAAGATAAAATGCGTACAATCAGTCTTTTCACGCTTAAACAACTGAACTAATTTTTATGATATTTGATGTAGAGATAGACCTTAAAGACCCGGGGCATACCTATCATAGTACTTACAATAGTTTTCGTCGTGTATAATGCCGTAAACTGTAGATTACTGCAATTTTAATAAAAACTAGCGGTCTTACTACAAAAGATTTAAACACCTGTTAAACAGTTGATTAGAAAAAAAAAATCAGTACATAATGGTGTCAAAACAACTGTTCAACAGAATATGATTATGATATGATATGATTCTTCATGATCTTTTGTAGTAAGACCGTAAATCTCTTTTTTTTTTCGAAAGGGTCTAAGCTACTGGTCTCGTTAAGACCATGCCCCATGGCAGTTTAATCGTGGCTATAACTAGTCTGTTGCTAGTTGGTTTAGAGATAATCAATGAGGAGGCCTGGCCCCCTCTCCTAAAGTCACATGACGTGTGACATTCTAATCGGGCAAAGCATGCAACAAAGTTGCAGTAAACGTCTGGAATTTTTATGTATAATATTTTTTAAATAATTTATCAGGATTACTGTATCGTAGTATCTTACTCTACATTACGTCTGTAATAAGAAACTCATTTAGAATAGTTTTGCAGAAGGCTCAAACCGGTTACACTGACCGTATACTTTTTAGACTAATTATTATTATGGTCACGTAACACGGCAAAATTGCGGTGTTTCTCACAGTTTTTGACACTTTAGACATCTAAAAAAGTGATCGATCGTGCTGCGGATCGATTTGGAACTAATCAAAATCGTATCAGTTTGGTTTCAGTTTGATAACAGTTTCGGGAGTAATAAGGCTGCTGGATTGCCGTTGAAATCGTCTTTTTATTAGTTCAACATTTCTCAGGATATATTATAAAGAAGATTATAGCAAAAATTAAATTTACCATTTGAGCTACTTAATCTTAATAATATTATATCGATGTTAAGGACTCCGCCTAGTTCGGTATATGATAAGTAGATACATTTTCATAAGTAGGAACAATATTAGTATCAGATGCACCTTTTGACATTTCGTGACAACCTTTAACATACACCCACATCAAGTTGATTTTATTACTTTAGTTTCTAATCAGTACCTATCTACACAATATGTTGCAATATTTTATGCTGTTATAATTGACAAAATGATAAAAACGAGTAAAAAAAAACTCAAACTATCATGTGACTCATCCATACTAATATTACAAATGCGAAAGTCTGTTACCTTTTCACGTTGGGCTGAACCAATTTTGCTGAAATTCTGTATGGAAATACTTTGATTCCTGGGAAAGGACATAGGATACTTTTATCCCGGAAAAATGTACGGTTCTTGCGCAATAAACAAATTTTGGCTACTAGATGTCCATCTGGTAGTATAAAATATCATGTGTACAATGATTGAACGTATAACGTGATAGAAAAAAAAGTAAAACTCACATCAAGACACGCGTGATCTGATTGAAAATTCGTAAGAGGAAGGAACCGCGAAAGGAGTGAGGAAGAGACCGCTGTCATGGCGTAGGATATTGCTTCTAATTCTACCGCGTGGCGAAAATGTATGCCTCCTCTATTATTTTGTTTAAATTGCTTCTGCCGGCACTCGAGTATAAGCCCATTGTTTTTTAGACTAAATCATCATATTAGCAGTCAGCAATATTTAACATTATCTTACAATGATACTATGTTAGTTGGAGTTATCGTCATGTTTACTCCCGAGGTTATCGGGAAATATTGTAGAGTGGAGTTTTCCATGCGGCATGCGCCCTGACGAGTGATATGCGCTCATTGTTCCATCCTACTACTCTAGAAACTCTAATCTAGGGGCATTTTAACCGATTTCCAGAAAAGAGGAGGTTCTGATAATAATGGTCAGTTCACATTACTGTCAACGCATTTTTAATGGCACATTCAAAACTTTATTTACTACAGAAGAAGATACACATTTGCTGGCACGACATGCCGCTCGCGGTGTCAGGCTGCCTGTTCCAAATTTTAATTGCTCATTCAAAGGCCGACTTAATCTTTAAGATGCCTTTATAAATTAAGAAAAAAAACTTTTTTTTTTAATTAAGTATAGCCGCTTAACATCTCGAAACTAAATGACGTGATTAATAGAAGTATGGCCGGAATTCATTTTGGTCAGGCTATAATCTATATCAATATAAGTTAGTCGTAATCTGTCGCCTGGGATTGGCATAATCCGACCTAATTATGTAGATCCACCATGCCTACAATTTCTCTGAAATATAGAAGACAAATGCAGTTTCTTTTCAGATATTATTATGTCGAGTTATGAAGTCGAAATCACCGAATACGTCGGTTAGTACGATTCTAAGGGCCTGTTTCACCACTTCCTGATAAGGTGCCGGATAGGCTATCCTCAACTTTTTTGACAGATACTCCATACTGTATATTCTGTCAAGTTAAGTAGTGGATAGCCTATCCGACACTTATCAGGAAGTGGTGAAACAGGCCCTAATTATATTAATTTATGTAGCGGCTAGTAACAATTAAAATAATTTCGACATTTTGCATCCACAAAAATATAACGGCCGGAAGCTCTTGCAATCACGATTCACGAAGCGCCCTGCACTCAGTCCCCAAAGGTTCAACTCAATGTCACTTTCAAAATTCGAGGCTTTTTCAATATCTTGTAAATTATGACACAAAATGCCTTGTAATTGGTATAATTGGTGCTCATAATCGTAAAATTATATTAATCCAATATAATTGTTGACCGATTTGTAAACGTGAAACTTAATAGCAATACAGTAAATTTTGTAATACAATATCAGCTGTAGGACATATTATTACTGCACAGTTTTAGAGGCAGCACCAGCAAAAACAGTAAAAAAAGGATTTTTTTGACTTTCGATAATGTTTCTGTCAATACAGTGTGTTAGTGTAAACACCGTTATCCGTGAAACCATCAAATAAGCCCGTCAAAATTAACAACTTTTTCTATGAGAACAATGCTGATTGCTGGGAACTACAAAAAAAATGCCGTCTTCATACCCATACCGATGCCCGGATCGGCAATTTGTATGGGTATGAAGACGGATTTTTTTGAGTTCCCAGCATTGTTCACATAGAAAAAGTTGTTCATTTTGACGGGCTCATTTGGTGGTTTCAAGGATTTGACGGTGTTTCAAGGATTGTTTCAAGGATTTAATATCTCGTATAGTTACTGACATGACGTGCATACATTATTTACCGTATGTGCTAGTAGCGCCCTCTTCTCCGACCATTGCATAATATTCCCTATTCGGAGCAAAATTATGAAAGTAAGTCGCTTGATCAGTCATAGAAGTTTGCGTTTCGAGGGGTCATAACATACCGCAACGACATGCAGTCTGCAGACTACGTAAAAACTGAGTATTTCATGTGTGTGCTAAGCAATTTTACGTCATGCTAAGCTTGGTCGAACGCTATCACTTTGTCGATAGTAATTAGTACCTACCACTTAATTAAAGTAATTAAAAAATATAATATGAATGAGATAAAAACTAAGTTATTTTCGTTGAACATGTTGTCAAGCCAACGATATCGCCGACCGAAGTCCAAAATAATATGTATTGTTTATTCCACTATAACACTATTCACCCAGTTATCTGAGACAAACGTGACGTTAAAAATCTAATTAAGTCGATGTTTGTTTGCCACACATGAGTATTTAAGTATGTAATTATATTGTAATTATATTGTTACTTATATCAAAATCAAAATGATATTTAAAGTTAAATTTATGTTAAATACTGGCCACTCGCTGCTCGTCCAGAGCCGTAAATACGTGCTACCGCGGGTGCCCACTGCCCAGGCACAGGGCGTAGACTTTGGGGGCGCAAAAATGGCCATAGACCAGGCAGGACGATTATTTTTTCGGTTTGCTCCCGATAAGTTCCCGCTGCGCCCTTGGTGCGCGATTCCAATAATACGTAAGCAATTGACAACGTATACTGAGTCATGTTTACGTTGTCAATTGTTACACATAAAACGTAGTCAGATTGGAAGTCGGTTAAAAAAACAAGGGCGCAGTTATAGAAGCTGGCACAGGGCGCAAAAAAGGCTATTTACCCGCACTGCTGTGAGTGCTGCTCCATAGTCAAATTCAAGCTATCAGAGTAGTGAGTACTTAGCCGCCCCTCTATATTTTGCGGCCTTAAAACATCCTAAATGCAAAATAAAGAATTTGATAATATGCAAAATAAAGAATTTGATTTGATTTGATTTGATTTGATTTAAATCATACAAACATAAGTGTTTAATAGTCAATTATTCGGATCATTGCAAGGGAAATAATAGTAAAGTATGTACGACCATGTTTGTACATAATTGGCGAATCGCTATGCAAGATCTTTAGGCGGGTCAGAGTGCACCTCAATCATAGATCATTACTTTGACCTCCGGTACACTTATTATAAAACAATTAGATAAACGAGCAATGGTGAGTGAAAATTATGGTGTACACCTCGTTCGTGATTTTGTCATTACTGTACCTACTCGTAATAGCGTGTAATATTCATGAACATTTATTATTAATATTAATAATTATACAAAATTTTAAAAAAATATATATTAAAGGTTAATTATTAAAGAAAGTATTGTGTTTTGACGTTAATATTCGTTTGTTTTCAGTAATTTAAAGCTATTTCTATGATTTGATATTTTTCTGTAACTGCCTAATTATGTATTCCCTATGACTCTATTCTTATTGTTCGTTAGTTGTAACATTAAACGAAACTTTTTTATTTATAGTGCAAGCAAAGTTAAAACGACTACATCAGTTTTGTCGCACATTAGCAGCTAATTAGATTAAAGGAAACAGTGTACTTTGACGTTAATTTTTGTTTGTAACAAACTAAACTTAATTCTCTGGTTTGACCACAGGTATTCTTATATTTATTCATAGTATAAGCAAAGTTGAGACTATCGTTACCTATAAGCTGTGATACAAGTATTTAGTGATCGTACATCGCAACATAATGAATTGCTCAACATGTGAATTTATGTACCGAGTACCGACTGTTACGTCTCCGTGTTATCAGCCAAATAGACATCCGATTAATTGCTCACGATCCTGCTGACAATGCTGCGTTCAATTAAAACTGCATGATTATACTATTTATTTAACTTCAATTTAATTTTAATCCAGTCTGTATTCTAATCTAATAGCAAACTATTATTTTCAATGCGTCAAACAAACGGCGTTTGTTTGACGCATTGTTACATGCACAACAAAATATTGTAGTTTTGGTCAACCAGCCGCTATAACAACAAATACTAAGAATAAAATAAAGTTATTATTTAAGGGGGGCCCCATACAACATGATTTTTTGGCTTTTTTTTTCTCTTAATCCATAATGGCAACAGGTAGGCGCTAGAAATATTCACAGAATCCTTAATTATTATTTGTAATTTAATATTAAATAAAAAAATTAAGGGAGGCTCTCATACAAAAAACACTATTTTTCACTTATAACGGTACGGAACCCTTCGTGCGCGAGTCCGACTCGCACTTGGTTGATTTTTTGTCGCTTAGCGTCGCTGTCGCGTAGTGCAGCCTACTACGGCCTACCGCATACGATTTCATACAAAGAATATTAATTGGCCGTGATGGACCGCGACGCACCATTACTGCGTAGTGTCGCTTTAGTGAGGTCTCGCCTTTAACCGTCAACAGGGTTACGTCAAGTAGATATGGGATGGTAGAGTAATAATTTAAAGCACAATATAGCTCTTGCTACTCAGTTATTAAGAGATATTATGCACTGAACATTACTTTCAAGCTCTACTATCCCATAGATCACAGCGGGTCACTTGCGCAACCGACAACTACTAATTAGGAGCCATTTCGTTTGAATAACGCATTCAATTTTTGGCTACGATGTTTTGATAAATATATTGTTATGAATTATGATTTGTATGTTTGTTTTGCTTTTACGCTGTAGGTGTAAAGTTAAACGGTGTGAACACCGATAAATTGAAACCTAGCCAATTCGTTCCATTTCGATCGAAATGTTAACTAAACCTCTGCGTGCTTTGCGTGTATTAATCGCTCAATAAATGTCTATTAAGATATATTAAGGTAGATTTTTCATAGCATTTGCATCAAAATAAGCTGAAACGCCTTTAAGGTACCATCGAGGAAATAGATTCCTAGGCATTTGACAGACCAACGTCATTTGGTCGGACCATGTCAATTCAATGTTAGTTGAACCTGTCGGCTAGGTTAGACGTAACGCGACCAAACTCATAGGTCCTCCATCTGCCTAGGAATCAACTTCTCTGATAGTACATAATCTCCTATGTTCATTTCTAGTAAGGTTTCTGCGGAACAAACACTAGAGCATAAAGTAGAGCAGCGTATAGTTAACATCGTTCAATTTATGAGCAGTATTGGGCTGGGGATGATACTCTAATGCGAAGGAGTCACAATAGATCCTTATGGGTCGCAGTGACGTCAGGGCTACAGCGACCTGCCTTCTTTAAAAAAAAAAAAAATAGTTAACTTTAAGATCCTACAAGTTACAACACGCATGTCCTACAACATATAGATGGTTTCACTTTTTACATTTATTAGTAATAGTTTAAAAACTAAAATAAAAAGAATTTAAATTAAATTAAAATTAAAATTCGTGCTCAAAGATTCCGTTACATTGTATACAGCCCTAGCTTATAAAAGCGTGTTAAAAGTTCAAAAATACTGAAACCAACTATAAGCGTGAGTACAAGATAATTTTTGCCATATTGTAAAATGTTGAATAAACATAATATTATTCTCGTCAGTCGGTGAGGTCAGCGCGGTATCAATTTTTAATTAAGAATATCTTCTGGAAATTTTATAGCGCTTATCAAGTGTTTTGTTGTCACACTAAAATATATTTTTTTCGATATTTTCCGCAAATATTTCGTACTAGATGACACCCGCAACTCCGCGTTGCGCTAAAATTCGTTTATCGCGCGGGAACCGTAAATTTTTCCGAGATAAAAAGTATATAAGTAGTTTCCCAGGACTCAAAGTATCTCCATGCCACATTTCAGCAAAATCGGTTTAGCGGTGTGAGCGTGCATGCAGCATCAAACTCCGCTTTGTCTCACTTCAGTGTCTGATCAAATGGCCCCTAGGAATACGTCATATTGTTCCGCAGGTACTCTAACAAAATTGGCTGAGTTTGTATGCCGTCGCAATTTCTAGAATAGTAGTTTCTATGAGTGTGAGATGCTGTATATTGCAATGTACAGTCAAAGGAATTTATTCATAAGCACAATAATAAATAGGCGAAACTGTATTATTTAATCGGGTTCTATTAAGTAGGTAAGTCGTAAGTAGTGATTTCTTGGCTGGGCCTGAGACATCCCGACCAAGTTACGTAGCTTCGCTGTCTGCTTATGAATATATTTCTTCGATAGTACTAGTAGTGAGTTAATTATACACGTGATACACAGTTCAATGACACCATTGACATCTAATCAACCGAGATAAACACTTATTTATTCACAAACAATCAAACTGCACAATATATGATGGACCAAAGTCCGCCGTCTAGAGAACAGGGCATCATATTGCCCTTTTCCTTAGATCGTATAAGTAAGTGTCTTTATACATTCTGATTGTTACAATTTTAATATGAGAGGGGTATGAAAACAAACGAATTTGTTACTAAATTAGCCCAAAGTTGTCCCTTAGATAAAATATTTTACCTTGCTCTACTTTGAATGCCTTGCCTATGAAAATTCAGATGTAACTTCAATAGAGGCGAAGAAATACTACTACTGGACTTGTTTTCTACACATGACCCTTTAAAAAAAGATATTTACGCTGCGTAATATATCTTTTCAAGTTTCGCTCTCTGTCTGTGCTGTGACTTTTCCGACATGGCAAGCAAAGAAAAGCATTCCCAGACGTATTGACCGTGTACCCAAATATCTTCAGAAACAACAGAGGCCGACGAATCCTAAGTTACTTAAATACTCTTTGCCATTCTTTAAGGTATTTTGTTATTTGTTTTACCTTTCTTATATCCATAAGTTTCGCATAGAATATAGCCTACAGTGTGACACGCGTTGATACTTTTACTTGGCTGTATGACCACATTCGCCCATTTCACACCACGTTACCGTAAATGTCGAAACAAATACTTACTTTGCATTCCAACTATAAAATTGTTCTGTGGGTTTATTTGTAAAATGACAATATCGATTCTTATTATTTATTTGTAATGAAATCAAAGCTTACCATTGCAAAATTTTAGATGCTTTGTTGTGAGTAATTTAAATAGCTTCTAGAGTACCTACTCTACAATCTATTTAAATAAAACACCTAAACCTAAAAATTACCTTTTTGGCTCACAGTTTTTAAATGATATCGACTAAAAGTATTTAGTTTGCCAAAGGCAAGTCTCTAAGTATGATGACTTGTAACTAAATTAAACGGGAGTGGACTGAAGGTAGGTTTTTAAATTTCAAAAAAAATACGTGTATATTACTTATATTCACGTAGAACATGACAGGATTCAGTTCTAACAATTAAAGAAAACAGACTAACAAATTCAGACTTATGAATTTTAATAACTACCGGTAGTTACTAATTCGAACCTACGTTTGAAAAATATATTTACTAAGATGAACTAGAGATAAACTCGATGAAGCTTAAGACATTGTTATCGGTCGGTTATCGGCGTGATAACCCGGCGCGGAGACCGCGGGTGTCAGTAGTGATGCTACTGTCACGCGCATGACATATCCGCTTACGCAACCGATATGGGATCCTGTCACGGTTTTGTTATCTTAATCCGTGAAGAGAAATCATGAGCGTGCTAATTAGCTGAGAATTATTGTCCCAAGAAGTACTATCAGACAAGTTTCATAGGCAGCAAGTTAGTGCGATCCTTTATATTCATCTTAATTCTTAACCAAGGTGCCAATATTTATTATATAGTTATCCTTACCACCTTAAACATGACGTAATTAATATTATGTGATTAGTGTTAAAGAGGTTGTAATATTAAGTTGTTTAGTTAGGCCCACTCGCGACAGGCTTAATCTTTGATTATGTTTTATGCCACATCATAATTATAAATATGAAATAGACAATGCCATGGTAGAGCTATTTAAACTGAAAGAAAACGTATTCGGTCTTACCGTCTTACCACAATAAACTAAACATCTATTGAACAGTTGTTTTGAGACAATTATGTACTGAATTTTTTTCTAATCAACTGTTTAACAGGTTTAAATATTTTGTAGTAAGACCGATTATTTTTAATAGAACATATAATATTTTTGTAATGTTTTCACACTAAAGAAAGCACTAGCATAATTTATTAAGTGTAAAGAAAGAAAAAAAGTTTTGTTCGACGTATGACAATCTTCTGTATAAGTACTTAACTTTCTAACATGACGTGTGCAACAAATTATCGAATTTTGGTCGGATTAATTACTGTACTTATGTGCTAGTAGCGCCCACTACTCCGCTGCGCCAAAATTCGTTTATCGCTTGGGAACTGTACATTTTTTCGGGATAAAAAGTATCCTATGGGCTATGTCCTTTAGTCAAGGTATCATACCAAATTTCAGCCTTTTGGGCGTGAAGAACAACACACTTTCGCATTTATGATGTTTCTATGGGATTACATCGCATTTGAACTGCCGCATATCGCCGAATGTTTGTCCCATCCCTAGCGATAAGTAGTTGCATTACAACATAATGTTTTATTACGTTAATTTTTCCTCACGTCAGTAATTGGAACATCTGTGTGTATCCGTCATAGATGACCTGCGAACCCACCTCATACGATATCTCATTACAGTTGGTGAAATAACTGCGTTAAGACATGGAAGTAATGAGGAAAATCAATGTTATAAGACCGGCAAAACTTCTAATATTAAGAAACTTCTTTCTGTGACTAAGCTTCTAAAATCTAAAGGTATAAGTCAAGCACATATTAGAAAGTTCAGCAATGCGCATTATTCGATTTGAAGGTAGGGTTTTTGTTAAATTAGCAATAAGACTATGAATTCATTATTCGTAGTTCAGATATCAAACAGTAACACGTTATAAGAATTGATTGTACAGTGCATACTGCATACGTTTGCTGATCGCCCCAGTCGTCCAGCGATCTCAAAGTTGCACGGGGCCTTTTTTTGCGTTGGGGAAATGCGTTTACGCATCCCACGCAGTCTAGGGCTACCAGGGTATGTGGGACTCCCTGGGGGCGGAGGACCGCACCCGGGCATACCCACTAAAACCCCAACGGTGTTCCTGCTCTTCCGCCACGGGATACGCGAAATACACAACCGCGAAAGTTGCACGGGGCCTAAACTTATAAACCCAGGCCAGCATTAACTATGGTCTATGGTTGATATGTAGGACCAAAATAAGTATTTTCAGTTGCAATTCACATTGAGCCTGAATAATTAAATAGCTTGTTATATGATTTTTTTTATGAATTCAGAGAATATTGTTGCGCAATCATTAATAATGACCGAATGTTTTATTAAATAATGTTTTAAAAACAAAAGCTGCTCGAGGAAGCTTAGAAGAACTAGTCGACCTTGATATCGAAGAATTTCATTTGTCTTGAATTGGAAAAAACTTTGTCCAGGAAATAGTAAACGCATAAGGCTATATGTTTCCTGAGATATAATTGGCATTGCCAAATAAAGTAGCAGTGAACATTAAGAATGGTTAAGAGAAACAATGCGTCGTGTCAGAGCTACGGTAAGTGGAAGCATGGCGCATTAAAGATGAAAAAAATGTTTTAAAAGAATTCTATTTGTACATCGTAGCACGTGAAACTATGATTGTTTCAATTCAATGCATCTTCGATTCAGTCAGGAATAGTTTTCTCATTTTTGTCAAACAAAAGTCAAACGACGAAAAGGACGACGACTCTTTTCGGAGTTATTGATCGATATCTGCGCGTTTGGTTTTAGACATTTCATGAGAATATATGTAGTTTCATCAAGATTATTTTTAAAACATATTTAATTATTACGATTGAAAGTTTTATTTTGTGGTTAAAATAGTTGCAAGATATAAAGGTCATCACTATATGGGGCCAAAGTTGTGTAAGCAACCTTCATGGGCATGAAATAGATCTAAGGCTCGGTGCGAAGATACTGTAACTGCTGCAACTAGGACGCCGGACGACCGTTTCACATTTCGCAACTTCTTATTAATTAGCAATTTAGGGCTCCGCTAGTAGGCCGATAGTGACTGATATGCATCTATAAAGGCATCGCCGCGGGTAGTGATGGAAAACAGTGATTATGATGGTATCAGCTGTGTGGTGAGTATAGCAAGCACAAACGATTATGGGCGATTAAAGACGAATATACCTACCTTTTTACGATTCAATACCCAAATGTTAAAAACGGGACCCTATTACTAAGACTTCGTTGTCTGTCCGTGTGTCGCCAGGCTGTATCTCAAGAAACACTATATAGCTAGAATTTTGAAATTTTCACAGATTGTGTAATTGTATATGTCTGTAGCTGTAACAAATACCAAAAACAAAATGATATTATTATTTATGGGAGGCTCCCACACAACATGCGTGATTTTTTTGCCTTTTTAGCTCGATATCAATAATGGCAACAGGTAGGCACTTGTCACAAAGCCCTAAATATATATGTACTTAATTAACAATAATATTTAAATAAAATAAAAATTTAAGGGGGGTTCCCACACAAAAAACACAATTTTTGGCCTATTATTGCTCTATAACGGTATGGAACCCTTCATGCGCTAGTACGACTCGCACTTGGCCGATCATTTATAAATTTTTCTATGTGAACGTGGGGAGGAGTTAGAGGTGGCGAAGAGGAAGAGTAGAATGTGAGAACAGAAATTTAAGGCATACATAGCTAAAATGCAATAATATATTATCTAACCCCTCTTCTAGAACACGTCGTGCTGATGGATTACTGTAATTGCGCCAGCCAGAGTTTGGACGTTGATCACGAGTAATCACCGACGTAGGTAAAATTGGCAAGACAGTTTCCAATATGAAGAAAAAGGTAAGTATTGAGAGTCCAATCTTAATTAAACAACAATTTAAGGCTCCGTTGTGAATGTAGCATCGGGTTACGTCACATATCAGCGAGAGGACGAACAATTGTTTGTGCGGAAGTCGTGTTTCATTTGGGTTCATTATTTCATATTTGTTACGTTTGGAACGTAAAGAGAAAGACTGTGCAATGTGATATGTAATGCATTGCATCTATTTTTAGATGAGATTTTTTTAATGATGAATGATGACATATCATGAAAAAGTGTATTTCAGTGGTGTGGTGTTGATTTTGTGATATTATAGCAGAACTTAATGCAGTCGCTCTACGCTAGCCCATGATAGGCCAATATATTGTTACAAATATACGACCCTATTTGACCATGATTGACATTACGTGCTTGGCAATTATACATGCAATGCACATGGTAATCGTGGTTATGCAGCATAGTCTAACATGAGATGGATGGTGCCATTAGACATTGGAACCGAATGTACCATTGCCCTTAAACAAATCAATACCTGTAACATGTAGTAAACTTAAAAAATATATACAGAACCCTACCCCGTGTGCGGCTCAATAATCACATGTTCAATTTTGACCAAAAAACACTGATACGATATTGAATAACATGATGATTACTTCAGCGAAATCATAATTCGTATGCGGTTTTTACCGATACGCGATCGAAATCACGTCACGATTTTATTATTAAAATTTTTTGAAGTCTTTGTTTAACGATCCAAACGCATTTGGTTTGCGGCCGTGGCATTTGTGTTTTAAAGATTTCTTCGTTGTATGAGACTGAGATGCCCTTTCTATTGACTTGACTTAGAATTAGACCACTTGGCATTCAATACGTTATTTTATTTCCTGAATATATTTGCTGACTTTCAAAAGAGTCAAAAAAACTTTATCAATGTTACTCTACATTTACATTAATCGTTGTGGTAGTCTTTGTCTGACAAGAGATTTTTCCGCGTGAAGCGTAGAATAGATAACTTTAAAGAGAGCTTATCCGTACTGATTATAAAATATAATATGAAAGTATGTCTGTATAATTATTATTATCTATTATCTCTTTACAAAGTTTATACTTGTTTTATAAAACCCGATCTAAACTTTATCAAGACCGTGATGTAATGAACCTTGACAAGTTAATCCGATGGTGAACGACATGCAGGACAGAAATATGCGGAAGAAGGTTACTGCATCTAAATCTAAGTTGTTCAAATCAGTGATGGAACCTGATGGAAAGCAACATCAAAGACACTCGCAGCATCAGAAGAGCCGCAGGTGCGTTTCCGGCCTAAATATTTTATACAGTTTTTGTTTCTGAGATCTTAGATATTTTGGCTCTAAAATCGTATATTTACTACATACCATAAAAGTAAGAATTGGGCTGAATATTTTGATAAAATGAAACGCTGCCAGTTGTCACGTATATAGGTTAGGTCATGTACCTATATTGCACGTATTAGTAAGACCCGTAAAGTTACACATTGTTATGAGGTACACATCTGGAAGATGATAATGATAAATTAATGGTGATGACTGATAACAAATGACAGAGCTGCGCTAGGAGTGTCAAGGTGTCAATTCGTTGTCTAAGTGTCAAATACCTGATTCCCAGCGTACGAAACCGCGGTGCATAGCATGTCATGAGGCAGGTCGGGATGCCATCGTGACAACACCGGCCTTGGCAATATCGAGTAGGCAGAATACAATGGCTGTGCTAATTAAAATACAATGCGAAAGCCACAGCAATTAATATTTTAGTACCTGTTGAATACACGATAGTTATACCCACTTTTGAAAGAATAATTGTCCCCAATTATTTTTACTTTACAAACTTTTACAGACATTCTAGTATTTTCAAATAAAAATTTTGATTTTATTTGAAAATACTATGAATTTCAATAATAGGATCTGTACCTCATAAAGTGCCAATAATGCAATAGCAGCTAACAATGGATATAGTTAAACCTCAATAGCTTTGTCTACACTGTACCTTTTTTGGGCATGCATCATAGCGCAAGCAACAGGGCATGTCCGCGACGCATGCCCTCTGACCGTATCTAAAACTTTCGCTTTGTTCTTTAATGACAATGTTAACGTTGCGTTCGTTGCCGCATTCAATTATTGAATATGAAATGTTGCCAATATGAAAGTTGAATGTCAAAAGATGATGAAAATTGAAGATGAAAGTGCACAGTGTGGGCATTATGTAAAACCCGTCGTAAATATATTAGCGGTGTTACTAAATTATGGAAGCAAGGTCGGCTCATCTTACTTAAGATGAAGATTAAGATATCTATATAGTAACTAAACTACAAATCCCCAAGCAAATAAAACGTACTGAGAAACAACTACATAGTGAGATATGAATTTCATTGCACCTTTACAAACATAATATATGTTATGGGCTATGGCCTACCGTACGCGGCGTGGAATGCTTGTCTATTCAGTCCATTGCATTAAAACGTGGCCATTGTATGCTTGTAGTACCTAGTGAAACTAAATTGCAAATTAACCCCATCAACTCCTAAGCGGCACCCGGGTGCCGCATAACAATTGAATATCTATTGTGTATGTGATTCCCACGATCGAGGTATTAAAGTTATATGAAGTTGTTCATCTGTTCCACTCAACTAATTAATTAGTGCTAATCTAAGCTACAAATTGAATTAAAGCTGTTGCGATGTCACGATTGACGGCTATAAACTAAATGAGCTTGCCTTGATTGAGTGTTCTATAATCATGCCATCGCTTGCCCTCGTTAAAGAGCACATTACTATAATAATAATAATAAATAAATAATAAATAAAATTGTTTTATTTCTGTTGTCTACCACCGGTTCGGGAACTAGCCCGGTGAGAAGAACCGGCGCGGCGTAAGAAACTCGCACGGGGCCCACTTTTTTACCAAAAAAGTGAGAAAAAAAAATATATGTATATACGGTCGCACGCCTCACGTGCGTTAAAATTATACGTTTATCTAATCTAATATTATATAAAATTTGTGCCAAACTCTTTCGAAAGAACTGAACCGATTTTGATCAAATTTTTTGCGCTCATCAGGTTTAAGAATCAATCAACATGAATTTTTTATACCCAAAATAACGCATCTAACAAAACAACATCAGCTAGTAAACCCACTTCAACAATCCCTCTGAGACTTCCTCAGAAGCTGGCTTTAGCGACTATTCTTAACTCGGACGAAACTGGATTTTATAAATCACAGTAAAAATAGTGGAAAACAGTCGAAGGCAAATGTGATGTACGGAACACAGGTTTAAATAAAAATTTCATTTAGATGCATTTTAATGAGAACGTTACCAATAAGAGACTACAATAATGTTTAGATAATATTATGGTAAATTCCAGCTGCCAGTTAATAGCCATTGAACTATAACTTGCCTCTCTTACGGTTACTCTATGGTACTAAAGTGCCCAAAAGCCCTCGGCCCTTGAACTGTCAGCCGTGACATCGAACCTGCGGTCACCATCACGGGGTTACAAGAAACCGTCTCGCAGCCATTAACCGCTAATGGATACATCATTACCGATTATTATTTTGATGCCATATCACTGTACCTAGCCTAATAAAATGTATAGGTCTACCAGAATCTGATGGCAAAAAGTGAGAAATTAAAGTGACTCTAGCAATTCCGGGGTTATAAAACATTTTGATCCTTTTTTTTCTAAATAGCGGCATATTGACTCTGTGTGGTAAACACGCAAATATAAAAAATAATCCAATTATCAAGGATATTTTTTAAAAATCTGCTGTCATAAATTGCCATCAGATTCTGGTACACCTATAGTTACTTTTGACTTTTGAGACAATGACGATGTCTCAAAATGATGAACAGTTGAATAATGTACGAAATTTGACATGGCGTGGACTCTTCACTCTCGTCGTTGGTCCACAATGGGTCAATAAGGCTTCTTACAGACGAACGGCAGATACAACGGCGACGAAGTTGACGACGCTTGCATTTGTGAAATGCCATGTCTGCTATTTTGTTAGTCGACTGCAGAAATTTGCAAATAGCCCAAATAGGCTAAGAGTGCTAAAGCCTTACTAACTAAGCCTAACTCATGATCGACGTCGATTGTCTATAGCTTCGCAATAGTATTGGCAATCATTGTCATCACCATGGTCCAACGTAAAGACCTTTAGAAATTGGCAGACAATAGCTGATGTCAAATCCAATATACTTCTTATATAGAGCCCTATTAAGTCTCTATTGTCGTAGTTACTAATAATGTAGCTATATCACAAGTGGCCTCCGTGTGAGTTGTGACCACTGGCCAATGAATAATGAGTGGCACGCGTGGAATGCCACAAAAACACGACTTCTCCCAGGCCTTGACGAAACTATATGTGTATGCCGTGCATATTTAATATGCCTTATTCGTCATTAGCATTAGCTATTATAACTATGATAATGAATATAAATTATAGATAAATATTTTTAATTAAACATAGCAAAGAACTATGTATAATCACAATGAGTTATATTCTCTTCGTTTAATTGATGAGTCCAGCTATTCGAGTATAAGCAATATCTATCTTATAACAATAAACATTAGTTACTTCTTTAGAAAAAAGTATTTTGTAACAGCAACAGACATTTTTAGAGCCAGAGCATAATATCTAGCGTCTGAAAATGATTTGGTGTAAGGGCTCCATTCCATCGCGGCGCACGGAGAGACTACGCACGTGCGTCAAGCTTCGCTTTGTAAGAAAATATATGTGACTGTGTCCACTGCAACCCACGGACACGCTACGCACGAATTGACTCAAGTCAAAGAAATAAATCCGTGCACGTCCACGCGTGCGCGTGGCCGTGCACAGCGTGCGCCGCAGTGGAATGGAGCCTTTAGTTCTAATGCGTCGTTGTACGTAACATTGTCCATGTCCGTGTGCACTGTGCAGGTCTCCGTGTATTGTATGAGGATTGAGGATGTATTAAGGCTGTCAAATTACAAGTACAGACCATCACTTTAGCCGAATTCAAGAAAAAAGGATGCTTTCGGCCCAGCACAAAAAACAATAAAAAAACTACTACAATTATTATAGTTTTGGCCAACGAAGTTTTGGCACTCGCTTGTTTGCAAATGGCGAGAATCTGGCAAAGCAAAAGTAGAATAGCCGGATAGATATTTTTGGAATGAATGATACATGACATACTAACAAGATTTTTTCGGCTATACCAGGACTCCTGACAACCCTCTATATTTTGTAAGTAGAGCGCAAGTTGCCGTAAGCTCTTTTTATGGCTACCTCAAAACATATTCAGTGTTTATAAAATCCTAGTTTTTGACATTAAAATTGAGCAACATCATTACAAAACTGCAAGCTTAACTGCAACCTAATGAATCAATATTTAATTACTAACATCAATAAGAACTAAAAAAAACACAGAACAATAGTTTATTCTCTATTTTTTTTAATTAAATAAAATAAAAAATAAAAAAATATATAAATTTATTATCTATTTAGTCAATAAAAGGAATTTACGAACACATAATATTCATATTATTTAGGTACATAATAATTATTATGATATTATATGCACGATTTGATTTTGGTATTACTAAAATGGATTTAAGGCCTCATTAGTCATTAGTTTAGATCAGTTATACTCAACCTGCGGCCCGCAGACTTTATTAATAATTACTCACGTGATGTTAGAAGTACTTAATCATAAAATATAAATAGTGGGTGAATTGCACCAGAAGCATAGTTAAAGTTAAGGTTAAGGTTATCGTCAAATATGGCGACTTTTGCTAGGGATTTGACAGTTCATTTCACATTTTGTTATGGTTAAAGTTAAAGTTATAGTTAAAGTAAGTCGATGCAACCCACTCTTAGATGAGTGGTAAATTGAATATTTTGTTTTGCCTAACAAAACTGTGCAGCATAAATTTGTTTTGTTTGGTATGTCGAAAAATTCGTGAAAATGTTTCCACTAATAAATCGCTAATTTTGAACAATTTGAGAATAAGTTGAGTACTACTGGTTTAGGCTGTGTTTCCAGTTTCCACCAGAGATGTGTTGCGATGAATGTGTTTTTAAGGTCCAATGGAATCGCTGCGCTGAGCGAGGTCACGTCAATGAAACGTTTCTATTGGTTCTCAAAAATACATTCCTCGCAACACATCTCTGGTGGAAACGCAGCCATAGACTCTAGAGTTAGCTTCTGTTTGTTGAAAAAGTGTATGCCTTTATAAAGCCTATTCTAAAACTGGTTGAGAAATAAACATTTGGTATTGTGGGAACGGACCATTTTTAGTCGAAACTTTTCCTATGCGATTGTTCCAAGGCCTTGCTGTCGAATATTGCTCAGGGTTTTAAGACGACTTGCATTCGATAAATTCGATAGGTGTGATAAGAATCACAAAACTTATGGGATTTAAAACAAGCCATCACAAGCGCCATGTCGTACTTAACGACTTTTTATTTTAAACAGACATTTAAATTTTATTTCTTCGCTATGAAAATTATCGAATAAAGTTGACTAAGACCCTGATCCGTTATCGCAATGACAATACGAATTTCTATGACAAATGTGGTCGCGAGATAATATCTAAGTCGTGTCAGTAGTTCAATGTTGGCGCTACTGACTTCTGACCAACTTTGATGTAATATGAGCGGATTTGGTTATTAAAATTGGCTCGCGTTCGCGGTATATTTGTTAAAGAGCCCCAATTTCAAAATACATACACATAATATTATACAAATACACTATACGGTGTGTAAAAAAACTAACTGATAATACTTTAGGGTGTGTACGTGTTCCTTGTAGAGAGTTCACTGTGAAAGTAGCAGCGCTGAAAGACCATTTTTTTCACTTTTGTATGGGCAAGGGCCCGAGCGTCACGAGTTTCCCCATACAAAAGTGAAAAAGTGAAACAGTGTTTCAGCGCCCATGTTAGAGGACAAAAGAGGGGGTAGGATTTTGTATCAAATGATGAAGTAGAAGTAGAAATACTTAAAATGGCAAAACAACGTTTGCCAGGAAAGCTAGTATTAAATAAATAAACGAATAATATGCTACTTACTCGTCGGTAATGGCTTATGTTGGTCTACGTGAATAGAAGCCGCATAAAATGTTGACAACTACGTTGACAACAAGCAATTACATATTTTCAGGGTTCCGTACCCAAAGAGTAAAAATGGCACCCTATTACTAAGACTTCGTTGTCTGTCCGTCTGTCCGTCTGTCCGTCCGTACGTCCGTCCGTCCGTCCGTCTGTCTGTCTGTTTGTCTCCAGGCGGTAACTCAAGAACCGCTATAGCTAGACTTCTGAAATTTTTACAGATTGTGTATATCTGTTGCCGCTATAACAACGAATACTGAAAATAAAATAAAGTTAATATTTAAGGGGGTCTCCCATACAAGAAACGTAATTTTTTGGCTTTTTTTGCTCGTAATCAATAATGGTAACAGCTAGGCATTTGAAATTTTCACAAAATCCTTATTTATATTTGTACTTTAGTAATTATTAATAAAATTAAAACCAATTAAATATTTAAGGGGGGCTCCCATACAAAAAACTCAATTTTTGTCTACTTTCGCTCTATACCGGTACGGAACCCTTCGTGCGCGAGTCCGACTCGCACTTGGCCGATTTTTTTATATCGTGGTACTTATATTATTAAGTACATACGTACTATCACAAAATAAACGCTTTGTACCTTCATACACAGCAGTTTAAAACGTGGGATTATTGTATCCCACGTTTGAAAATTTTCATTGTATTTTTATGCACCTTTTATGTGAGGACTTTAATGTAATTTTAACAATTAATACAAATCATAAAACAATATGTAATGGTCGTGTGCAGTTTCAGTGTCACTTCCTACTCGACACCTACATGAAGATGATTTCGACTATAAGAATCAAGTATAATGTTTTCTGATAAGGGCATATTTTTTCTGTGCACGCTCAGAAAAAAAAAATTTCTGAATATTTTATATGGATTGGTATAAAATGATTTAAGAAGAAAAACTTACTATACACGCAAATATATATTAGGTATATCTACCTCATAGCTTGTTAGCTTTGTCAGCTTTTAGAATCATGCTGAAGATAATATTATTATGTTATTAATAATTACTTTTTATCTAGTATTTTAGGCAATATTTTTGTTACTTAAGAATGCACCTGACCCTAACTTGACTACATACTTAAACCTAGATCTGAAAATCTGTAAGATCTAGAAAACTGATTTTTTTACACAAGTAACTTCAGTTCATGAAGATTAAATGCTCAAGACGAAAACACGATTACTGAAAAAATGCTCGATAGTTTCTATTTTACAAAAAACCTCGTTTTAGACACATTTTTGCTTGGATCTTCGAAGTTTGCTGTCTTTTCTTTAATATTTTTTAATAGCTAAAAAGGCATTGATAAAACCTAAATTTTCTCAAAATACTTTTTTCATAATCATTATAGTTCGTCTTTTATTCAAGTAAAACTAACTTGGCGATGATTCCGCGTCGTCCTTTTTCACCTGGCATATGAAAGACGGGCGTGAGTGTGAAGAGAGAAGGACGATGTTTTATTTTTAGACTCAGTAGCCCTCTAAAGCGTATTTTTGTGATTAAAACTTAAAAAGGAGGTGGGCAAGTCGCCATACATTTTTGTCTGACACTAGTGTGCGTGCAAAATCAATTAACGATTTGGATGTAAATTTATTAAAATGTATGGTTATTGAAGGTGAGTGTCCTGAGCCGCGCCCTAAGGTCTTAATAACGCAGATATTAAACTTGTTATGTAACGGTAAGTTTGGGGAACATAGCGCCTATATTAACGGTAAAAAACAAAATAGAAGTTTTATAAATCATCATAATATAAGTAGTTTGATAATATTATTATAAAAAACGTGTAAATACCTTGAATATGATTTTGTCCTTTTCCATAGTGTGACGTTGATGTACCTGAAAAATAGAACATTATTAGTCAGAAGTCTAATTAATCTATTAGGTTTTATGAATTCCTAGTAGATATCCTGTTATAAAACCGTTGAAAGAGATACTATATGTACTACACTTAATTTTAAAGCAAGGCAAAACAGCCGAACTCAGAGACAACAATGACGATTTAAGGACGCTATAACAGAAAAATTAGTAGGTCGGATGTCTGTCAGTAGGTATATCGACGTTATGGGCAATAAAATAACATTCATTATCAGCGCGCCTTGACAGTGGCGGTTATGGCGCTCGCCGCGTTCTTGATATGGCGAAAATGTATGAAAAAATTTGAGAAAGTTTCATATTTTTCTTATAAATGGAAAAGTTATTTATTTTTATATAAAATATTTAGCTATTCGTACAGGGAACTAATTATGCAACATTTTTTTTGTATATTTATTTTCCTTAGTTCAGTGTATTTAGCTATACTGGTTCCTATGCAATTACAGCGTCATGTCACTCGTGCATTAATCGAAATAATAATAAAGAGTAGACAAAAACACTGAAACATTGTTACATAATACATAATTCATCGCAATGCAGCGAACGTGTTTATTGAAAGGAAGAATGTAAATTAAAGCTACGCGCACATCGTGATGGGGCGCAGCGGGGTAGGCCATTTTTACATACAAGCTTTGTGACCTATGGACCAAATGCCCGATTTAAAAGAAAATAACAAAAATTCTTAGTATCAATATGCTGCAATTAAGAGCAGCAGAAATTCTTTAAATTAGAAAAGGTGACCCATATAAGAGAAATCAGTCGTCAAAAATGTGAGGAAAATGCGGCCAGCTCCGCTGCGCTCATAATGTGTGCGTACCTTTGTAAGCAAGCGGTCACAATGGACAGGGGACATGTTGATGACAGGATTATGGTGACAGTGACGGTGACGGTGAGAGCCGAGATAATTGATATCCGATGAGAGAAATTCAGTAGCGAGGTCGGGCTCTCTACATAATTATACCGTCAATGTAGTCTTTATATTATGTTTTTAATTATACTACCTGGGAGAACATGGTTTGAGTTGTGTGTTGAGTTCGAAGAACGAAAATATACAGGGTGTAACAAAAATAAGTGATAATACGTCAGGGTGTGTATGTGTTCCTTGTAGAGAGTTCACTGTGAAAGTAGCAGCGCTGAAAGACCAAAATTGGCAAGGCCTCAAGCGTGACGAGTTTTCCCATACAAAAGTGAAAAAAAAAATGGTCTTTCAGCGCTGCTACTTTCACAATGAACTCTCTACAAGGAACACGTACACACCCTAAAGTATTAATATCACTTATTTTTGTTACACCCTGTATAAATCAATAATTTCCGTGCGATGAGATCGAATCTATAGCTTAGACGTTTTTTTAAAAAATCCTGCGTGATGGACTAAAGTAGATTAAAAATTTGTGAAGCTAATTTCCGTGGTAGAAATTCATGACATTCAGACAGACAGGGCCGAGAATCGGTTTTTATCTACTTTTATATTCTTAAATTATAAATAATTTACATGGCAAAACAGAAAAAATACAACGTTTGCCGGGTCAGCTAGTAATTTTGTAAAAAATAATAGACGGATATAGTCCATAGATAACATTTTGTATTAAAAAAATAGCACAGCAAACGATTTATAACTTTTAAAGAATACATTCTTTCCTTTATAAGCGGCCGAATATGAAGTGTATCTACTTTACTTTCGTTATTACAAGGTAACATTGAAACGTGTAGTTTGACCTATATTGAATGCTAATAAGTACTGCAACATACAATGACTCAAATGGACTCAAAAATCACAATAAGTGTGTAATCTGAAAGATTACAATAACTCTATGTAATATTTGAGACTCATTAGTTTATTTGGATAAGCAAATGAACACAAGCTGTAGGTATAACACATGCAGTAGCGCATCTAAAGATACCTTAAGCCCAGACTAAGGGCCTGTTTCACCACTTCCTAATAAGTGCCGAATAGGCTATCCACCAATTAACTTGACAGCTCTAGTATGGAGAATTTGTCAAAAAAGTTGTGACTTGCGGCACTTTATCAGGAAGTGGTGAAATAGGCTCTTAATAATATTATAAATGCGAAAGTGTGTCTGTCTCTCTGTTACATCTTCACGT
The DNA here is from genome assembly GCA_905404155.3 of Plebejus argus. Classification (NCBI taxonomy): domain Eukaryota; kingdom Metazoa; phylum Arthropoda; class Insecta; order Lepidoptera; family Lycaenidae; genus Plebejus; species Plebejus argus. Next base: position 4,088,428 of record FR989935.1, on the reverse strand, counting down.
CCAAACCGCTGAACTGATTTTGCTGAAATTTGGTATGGGGATACATTGAGTATCGGGAAATTTTTTTATCCCGGAAAAATATACGGTTCCCGCACGATAAACGCATTACGGCACAACAGAGTTGCGGGCATTCGAGTGGGCAAGCTTGAAGATTCTAAACAATAAACCATCTACAACATACTGAGCTGCGTAGTCTCTATCTATGATATAATAACGCCTCCGTGGTCTAGTGGTACAGAGCGCGGCTCTTGACTCGGAGGTCGTGGGTTCGATTCCCGCGTTGGAAACATGTTATTTCCAAGTTTGGTTAGGACAATGCAGGCTGATCACCTGATTGTCTGACAAGTAAGATGATCCATGCGTCGGATGGGCATGTAAAAAGTCGGTCCTGCGCCTGATCTCTCGCCGGTCGTGTCGGTCTGCCGTCCCACGGTTGCGGTGCGGTTATGAGAGTAAAGGAATAGAGAGTGCTCTTGTGTACTGCGCACACACTTGGGCACTATAAAATTACTCCTGCGTAGCTGGCCTGGTTTCAATGAAACCGGCCACCGTCACCGAAACCGGTGTGGGAGCTATTATATAATAATATGTATAATAATTAATACTGTTACACATCGATTTTTGAAACCGTGGGGTTTTTAATTAACATTCAATCTAACCTACTTTAAAATACCAATAACGAATGTTTCGAAAAAACCATTTAGTATAATATTTTGAATAGGAATATTTTTTAAATTGCCATCGACATCTCCCATTATGTAACAATATTATGCTTAATTATTATGTAACATTAATCACTGTACATCCGATACACATAAAATGGCAACATTCCTTTGAATATTTTTATCAATCATTAGAATTGCTAATCCAAAATCGCTAATCTAATGACTTGGTCTAACCTTTGCTGGCCGATTTTCGGCCACAGAGGTCACGGATACTACTAATTTTATTAACCAACGTCAAAATTAAAGTATGCATGTACGCTCATATACCGTGGCATATAATATGTGAGTGTCATATTATATGTGAGTGTCTTAAATGCCTGTTTACAACGACCACCTCCAAACGTGGAAAATACACTATTAGTTCCCAAGCGACCATTATAATATGTACCCTACATATCCTTCAAAATTTCAGTCATTTTTGTGTATCACCTATGTCCTTAGGGTGTAAGAACTTTTGTAAGACATTCGTTTTTTTTTTTCAAAAATATGATTGTTTTAAGAGATACATGACCCTAAAAAACCGCAAGGGAACACAGCTTTAGGAGACCATCGCATTGGCGAAAACAGGCATAAAACTTTTAAAAATAATTTAACGTAACGTAATTAAAGGAACATCAGCTCATCAATATATTGTACCTATCGAGTGAAAAATCTACTATAGACTGTACTGTAGTCACAGCGCTCGTAAAGAGCCAAAAAGCGGCCAAGTGCGAGTTGGACTCGGGTTGAAGGGTTCCGCAGCAACAATAAGGTTTATTTTTATGAAATTAAAAGGTTTTTGATTTATTTTTATACTTCAGTCGATTTATTGAAATTTTGATTAAGATTTACCATTTTTATGACGTATAAAAAAAACTACTGGCTAGATCTCGTTCAAACCAATTTTCGTTGGTAGTTTTTATAGTAATCTACATCATATTATATTTTTTTAGAATAATTTATCATTATAATATATTAGGGGGGGACACATTTTACCACTTTGGAAGAGTCTCTCTCGCAAACTATTTAGGTTAGAAAAAAATGATATGAGAAACCTCAATATGATTTTTGGAGACTTATCCATAGACACACGTGTGGGGTACACGCATAGGTTAGATGAAAAAATTTTTTTTTGTTTCAGTTGTACCTATGGGGACCCCTAAAATTTTTAATAATTTTTCCATTTTTGCATCAAAATCTTAATGCGGTTCACACACTACATCTACTTACCAAGTTTCAATAGTATAGCTCTAATAGTTTCGGAGAAAAGTGGCTGTGACATACGGACGGACAGACAGACAGGCAGACAGACAGACAGACATGACGAATCTATAAGGGTTCATTTTTTGCCATTTTGGCTACGGAACCCTAAAAACATTCTAAATTAAACTTAAGTAATCATTTAATGATCTGACCCTCCCTATGGGTAGTCTTGAACACACAAACCTGTCTCTTTTGTGTGAGGATTCGCAATACAAACTGTATATTGTCCGCATTTGCAAGTTGTCACCATTCGTTCCTAGCTGTCCCTCTGTAATTATGTTTATGACTCGTCTCTGGCGGTTGCCTCACGCGCATTGTGCAACTAACGCTCGCGATGGCGCTTCAGACGTAGATTTCACTTTGCAACATGACAACCATTCAGGATCCAAATTAACTGTAATTAGAGTTGCCAGTATAATCATCGTTGCAGACGATTTCGATAAATTTGGTAAAGAATTTACGCTTTAATTTTTGCCCAAAAGAATTTCGTACATAACATGTAATTGGCAAATGTTCGGATGCAAATTCTACTGCACATACTGGAGTCCAAATTGGAAATCATGGATCATTGTTATTATTACTCAATAGATGCCATATACACGTTATGATTCAGAAGCACAGGTGGGAGTCTGCACAAGTATTGCCTATTGGGCACACTAACACCAACTCACAGATTAAGGCTTTTGAAAGCAACAGCTAAAGACTTTTATGGTGATGAACAATGATTCACGTCGTTAATTCGTTCATTAAATTAATCTCTAAAATAATAATAGTTAATATTATGTATTATTATTACCAAAAATTGTAAACCGACTTCCTGTCCATGATGAAAACAATAAAATTCTCAAATGAACTACTGTTTTTCAGAATTGTTACAGAACAGAAACCTCCAATATTTAAATCTTCATTATTTTGAAGCCGATACCAGCTGACTTATAGTACGGGTGCCCTAGAACAATTTTTTTGTGATTACTAAGAAGCTAATTTTTTGTGAGTAGCTACATTTTGATAAGACGAACAACATTTTTATTTTCGAAAAATCTCGAAAGTGGTAGCTAACAGAGATAGAAAGGATTTCATACTTTGACTTGATGGTCCTAAAATATGGATTGTTTTATTTGTCGGACAAGGTTATTCTTAAATAATATAGCTATTAACCTACCAATATGCAAAAAATCAGCTGGTTAGGGTTCCGTCTTAGGGTACAGTAATCACCCCCCGATGGTTGCTCGCCTTGTCGTGGCGGTGGGGCTCTAGTAACCGCGGCTTGGACAACCGCGGTGAACCGTCTTATCAAAATGTAGCTACTCACAAAAAATTAGCTTGTTAGTAATCACAAAAAAATTTGTTCTAGGCCACCCTGACTATTATTCGTGTAATAATAATAATCATTATGACAGAATATCTGAAATTTTTGGGACGGTGTGTTCACTGTTCAGTTATTTTATTTCGATTAATTATGCAGCATTTATTGTAATGACTAGTTACAAGAATAACCTTCGCTAAATAGAGTGCTTTGGTTCAATCGAAAGAAAATTCTCTTCCTGAATACATAATTGAAATAGCAGGGTCGTCCAGAAGCTACAATACACGTAATATTTATATTGCATTAAAATTCCTTTATTCCGTAATACTTTATTACATATCTATTAATTATCTATATTTATTTTTCTTCATAAATATTTCATTAATTTTTAAATTGGCATAAATTAGTATTACGTATTCTAAATAAATACATAATATCAAAATCACGTAAGTATTTACTTTCTCAAAGAGAATCACTACTTTCTTCATTGCGTATGAAAATCGAACATCCAGGATAAAAACAGGCGACCTGTCCCAGGACTCGAAATATCTCCATTGGTTTAGGTTTAAATCTTATTCTCAATAAGACTTACAGCCGTTACAGGTCACTTGTAACATGAGAAACAGAAAAATTACAAAAAGAAAATAATATGTTGATGCATTGCGTTCGTCAGTTAGCATATATTATCTCCATAGCAAAATTTTATCTCAATTGGGCAATGCGTGAAGACCTATAGACATACATCACATTTAATATTAGTATGGATCAGTCTGGAATCTAACAGATCAAGGAAGCGGATTAGTTCTTCAACAATTTTCTATCTGTAAAACCCTTATTAGGTATTAAAGTTTGACCTATAGTGCACATGATATTGATCGGACCACCTGGCACTAGGTCCCACGACCTCGCCCGATCTCCTGTTCCCTTCAGTGTGTGATCTTGCGCATTACATTGTACTAACGTCATAATGTTAAGCGTACCAACAACCGCGATGCCGGATTGTGGCAATCCTGCATCGCGCTATCGAAGTTATTCAAGCACGGCGGCGGTATAATATAACATCATCTGATATCAATATCTAAGTGGACGCCACCTCACTCAGTTGGAAGATCCACCTCTTTTTCTTCTTCGTTGATCATCCTTTGGGGCTACTCCCTCGTATGTTCCCACAGTGTGATAAAATCTGTGCAGCGACTTTTTAAGTAACCCATCAGGGTAATTGCAGAATGTTAGAGAAAGTCTACGTTAAAATAGGATGATTATTTAAAAGGAGTATGAAACTTACATATTATTGTGACAATATATTATTCAGACAATACATAATCACAGTAATGTACTTCTTATCTGCCTACGCAATATTATGATATCAAAGTGCCAAAAATTTAAGAATAATTACTTTTCTTCCTCCCGAATTCTATGATGTGATTACCTAATGTAATATTATTGTAAGTAGACTACAAAATACAAAAATTCATCACTTCAACACCCCCAACTGATTTGGACTTACTTTCTACTTGATTGTATCTAGTAGGAAACACAGCGACAAAAACAACACTTTACAATTCGCTATGGATATCGTATTTGCTACAACGACGCTTATGTAACGTAAAAGTGTAGAAAAGCCAAAGACGGCTGACAAAGCAAGTGTCAAGCCTCTTGAGATACGGATATCTATGGATTGATAAACACTTATCTTAGCTCGTGCCTAAGCTTTAAGTACAGTATAAGAATAAACAGAAGACTACTTTTATACTACATCGCATAAATCGGAACTCGGAAGCATAATATGTCAAGAAATCAGATAACTTTGAGAGCAGAACCATGCAATATAATATCACGTCTCGGGTGTGTAAAACTTTGGATTGATAATTTCTTCGGCAATCAGAAATCTGATTTTAAATTGGGCATCGCCTAAAATGCGGCTTGCGAGGCCTTAATAAGTTAAATCCCTTACATTTTGTTTTCGAACATCATTGTCGAAATGGACTGAATGCAACTTGACTAAACGCTAGTTACGCTACTGTTTATATTATATGTATTGTGCTTCAACAGAGCTTTAAGTAACCATAGACAGCATATTTATCATAAAGCGGGGTCAATAGGGAACATAGATTCTAAGAGGAATATTGGAGTATGTAATTTATTACCCGTCTAAGTACTTGTACAGCTTGTACTTCCTTATAGTAAGTCACGCTTAAATTCCCACTTTAAGTAGGGTTATAACAATATTAATGGTGGTTATCTGTGTTTTTTACTTATATATAAAAACGTATTTAACCCTTTAATACAAAATGTCCTAAAATTTTAAAACTTTTTTTTAAATATTTTTATAATTTTTCTAGTTGACCCGGCAAACGTTGTTTTGCCATAAGTATAAAGTATTTCTACTTCATCAGTTGATCTCTTTTGTCCCCTAAGAGGGGCGGGGAGAAAAATTTTATACACCAGATGTTAAGTTGGAAAACACAGTTAATAATATGAAGTAACTCCATTAAAGAAAAAAGTTTAATACAAAATCTTACCCCCTCTTTGGTCCCCTTAGAGGGGGGGGGGATTTTTTATACACCAGATGTTGAGATGGAAGAAGACAAATATATCCGCGAAAACCGGAAGCAAATCGGATCAGTAGTTTTCGTGTTAAAGAAAAAAATTTAATACAAAATCTGACCCCCCTTTCGTCCCCTTAGAGGGGTGGGGGCCAAAATTTTTATACACCAGATGTTAAGTTGGAAAAAGACAAATATATCTGCGAAAACCGCATTCAAATCGGTTCAGTAGTTTTCGTGTGATAGTGGAACAAACATACAGACAGACAGACAAAAAACTAACCACATTTTTGGCTTCTATAGCGATCTAGTAACATCCCCCGCTTATTATTTTTTGAATATCTTTAATGCACAGAATTCACATTTCTACAGTTTTATTATATGTATAGATAGAGTAGTCATAAATAATTATATTGGCTATAACAGCAAATGATCCCAATTTCATTCGCGTTTGTTATGTTTCAGACACGGCTTGAAAGTTTAAACAAAATTAATATAATATATTTTCTTTATATTCACGTTTGAACTATCGGAGGCAAATTCAACGTACGTACGATTATGGAAATTATTCTTATTTGTATGTAAAATGATAATTATATTCTTATGTTGTATTTTAAGTGTACCCCCTCAAGTAATGGTGTTTATTTACAGCTGACGTAAGAAGATGCTGCGGACGTATCACAAGAAAACGCAATTAATTAAAACAGTTCATTTCAAGGTCCAATAATTTTATTTTCCGTCAGTGAAAGTAGATGTAATCTATGTAACATACGCACATTATCTCGTATTATCTAAGGCCGGAACCCGTTACGCCGGGTGGCATTAAGATATTAATTTATTAGCGGTGCAACGACATTAGTGTTTGCGCGAATTAAAATTGCAATTATTATACATCATTTCTGACATGCGATTGTAGATTTTATGTTTATATAAATATTATAGTTTAGTATTTACTCTATGTGTATTAAAAACTTTGAAATAATCTGTATATATTATGTATCTGTAACCTCTCGGTTCAGCAAACCCGACTGCAAATATTTTTTGCAGTCGGGTTTTTTGATTTTTATTTACCTAGCTTTAGACCTCTAAATCTCTCTTTTTTATTCAAAATTAAAAACGACCGATTAAACGAGATAGTAAAAATAAGTAGATACTTAGTTAAATGTTTTCAAATATCTCTATATTCATTTACTCTGAGGTAACAAAATCTCTTGGGCATCGTGACTAATTAAACCTCGATAAATAACTAAAATGCTTTTAATAATATACTTGTTTTATTGACATATAATTAGCTGGAGACTGGAGTGTACATGAATATTTTTTACGAGCATTAAATATACACAGTATAAAATATACAGTAGACTACCTTCATATTTGACGGTTCAACTCGAGCACACGAAAACATTAGTGTCATTTAAGTAAATAACAGTAGCGAAACAATCCAGTGCCTCGTATCGTAAGTGTAAAACTTGCCTTAATGTTGAGCAAGTTTAATTTCAAGAAAACAGCCGAGTTACCCTACTGTATATATTTATATTATGTATTAAGTCTGGCACAAAAGTTTCCTCATGTTCAATGTCAGTCGCGTCATATTTTAATATACTTAATAATAATTAACGTTATTTCTTTGTGCTATGTTGACGATAGAGTCGGACAAGGGATCGTGACCTCTATCATTAAACAGCCAATGTACCATCGAGGAAAAACCTAGGCAGTTGACAGACCAACCTCATTTGGTCGGATCAAGTCAATTCAATGTTAATTGTGATCTGTCGGTTGGGTTTGACGTAACACGACCAAACTATGTACGTTATAGGTCCACCATCTGCGTAGGAATCAACTTCTCTGATAGTACAATTAAATATATTCCTTTTTTTCTTTTATCTAAAAGAAAAACTATGCACCTTATACATGACGAACTTTTGCCCGTGGCTTCGCTCGCGGTAAGAAGTATTAGTAGGGAAGTATTGGGCATTCTGTCCCACTTGTCCAACCAAAAGTTGGATAGAATTGTCTGTCCTGCAAAGAATCACTTAAATTAGAATGTGTTCTGTCCTGCAGTTGAAATGATTGGGCATTCTGTCCCACTTTTGTTCGCTCGCGGTGCATAAACGAACAGGAGGGCATCCTGTTCCGACACACCGAACCTCCGTTCGCTCGCGCTCACTTCGGTGTACTCGGTGTGTCAGGATGCCCAATAGCTCCTGTTCGTTTATGCACCGCGAGCGAACAAAAGTGGGACAGAATGCCCAATCATTTCAACTGCAGGACAGAACACATTCTAATTTAAGTGATTCTTTGCAGGACAGACAATTCTATCCAACTTTTGGTTGGACAAGTGGGACAGAATGTCCAATACTTCCTGTTCGTTTATGCATCAACTGATGGTAAATGAAAGGACATGCTCATGACATGCACCTCTGTTCGCTCACTTCGGTGTGTCAGTGTGCCACTTACCGTAGGTAAGATCATGCACCGATCATACTACTAACTTCATTCCTGTTCGTTTATGCATCAACTGATGGTAAATGAAATGACATGCTCATGACGTGCACCTCTGTTCGCTCGCGGTGCATAAACGAACAGGAGGGCATCCTGTTCCGACACACCGAACCTCCGTTCGCTCGCGCTCACTTCGGTGTACTCGGTGTGTCAGGATGCCCAATAGCTCCTGTTCGTTTATGCACCGCGAGCGAACAAAAGTGGGACAGAATGCCTAATCATTCCAACTGCAGGACAGACACATTCTAATTTAAGTGATTCTTTGCAGGACAGACAAGTGGGACAGAATGCATCAACTGATGGTAAATGAAATGACATGCTCATGACGTGCACCTCTGTTCACTCGCGCCCTCGCTCACTTTGGTGTGTCAGTGTGCCACTTACCGTAGGTTGGGCATTCTGTCCCACTTTTGTTCGCTCGCGGTGCATAAACGAACAGGAGCTATAATTGGGCATCCTGCTTTCAATAAAAAAATACCTTATATTTATTGCTTTTTATTTAAATAATTAAAGTTGAATGAAATAGAAATAAAACAAATATATTCACATCATACATTTATTTAAGCAATAATTACGTACACATTAATTTACAAAACAAACCCTAACTTATAATATTTTCATACAAGTATATCTTACAATTTTATCGACTTATTCATTCTAAAGTCTATTGCGACCCTACAGCTAAAACAAATACTTTATACCAAAGTAAACTAAAACCAACTCGTATAACTGTAATTACATATCTCATCAAAAGATAAACTGGGTGCTGTTAAGTAAAAAGCTGGGTCTAATTGATAGTGTTGCTTGCAAGTCTGTCTAAAATTTTCAAAGATATCTGCCAGTAAAAGCACATCAGTTTTTAGATATAAATCCATATAACTACCTAAATCTTTGATTTGAAATGTTGACCAAATTAAGCACGCGTGCTGGTAATCCTCATCAGAAATATCATGATCAGTTAGGGAACTATAAAAGCATTCTTTTGGGGGTAGACTTTTTTCGTCATACCGCTTCCACGAGTTCATATATTCGTATGGATAAATGCCTTTACGAGTGAGTAACTGAAATTCATCTTCATCGGGGAAATGATTTTGTAAGTTTTTAAACATTTCTGGTTTTAATGTCTCTGACAATTTGCTTAAGCTTGTTCCCAAAAACTTAAATGAATCAACGAATCGAAGTTGAAAAAACTGATTATTCGTAACTGGTACAAATTTGGTAAATGAGATGTAGTTTTCTTTTGTTTTAGGTATTATTTTAATATTACCAGGAACCTCACCTAATGCTTTTATAAAAAGATGACAATCATAACCAGCTAAGTTATGAAAAAAATGGGGACGAATGAAGGGCGTTTATACTGTAAATTACAAAACGGATGCGCAGCTCCGCGGTAACGACCAGTAACGTGTCAATGGTCACGGACTTTGTCCGAAAAAATAAAATTTTCACAAATATGACAACGTGTGGCATTATCAAAATCAGACTTATCCACCATAGAAAATATCATAGGGACAGGTGTACTAAGTATATCAAATATTTTTTGTACGTCTTTAAGAATCGAATCTACAAACTGCTTATGACAACCAGGTCCTCGATATGATACGTACCGATTATATCTAGGGTCATCACGACAAACAATATAATAACCAAAAGCTATAGGTAAATGTTGGTGTAATGTAGTCGTATTTTTGCTAGAAGAACAGTTAGCTTCAGTATGGGTTTGTAGCATCGATTCAAAATCTGCGTAAATACAAAAAGGCATGTTTTGTTTTCGAGCATAGTTTTTAAATTTAATTACTGAGCCCTTATTTGGGACACAACGCCTCCACATAAATGGTTTTCAACTTCTTTAGAAGTACTGAAAATTAATATCAAGCACAAATCACAGAAGTACAATTTGCTGTGATGAGATGTAACTTGGCTTCTAAACAGTCTAGAAGGTTCTTTGATCAAACAATAATGAGAAGTGTTATTATTTTCTAGATACAACAAATGTATAATTTTCTCGTTGCATGTTTTATTAATGTCTGATTTATATAACATTTATTTCTCTTAGTCGGTTTCTGAACTTGTGGTTTTTTCCGTGGGCGGGGTGTTAACCCACCGCACAACCCCCAAAATGCTGGAGGACCGCATCCTACGTTGGTCGGCGAGTCAATATGACTTAGCCGGGTAGCTAGCTAGGCTGTGCTACCGACCTCCCCCCATCCGCCACCCGGGGGACGCCCCCCTACGCTGTGTAGGTCCAGCGCGGGGGTTATGAACTTAATATTAGGATTATTTTTTTCAAAAATTTTTATGTCATGGAAAGTTACAGGAAAAAACATTCCATTTATATTAAATAATTCACGAAAATTAGGATATGATGAAATTCTTTCAGCGTGATTTTTAGATAATTTTCTCGTTGCATGTTTTATTAATGTCTGATTTATATAACATTTATTTCTCTTAGTCGGTTTCTGAACTTGTGGTTTTTTCCGTGGGCGGGGTGTTAACCCGCCGCACAACCCCCAACATGCTGGAGGACCGCATCCTACGTTGGTCGGCGAGTCAATATGACTTAGCTGGGTAGCTAGCTAGGCTGTGCTACCGTCCTCCCCCTACGCTGTGTAGGCCCAGCGCGGGGTTATGAACTTAATATTAGGATTATTTTTTTCAAAAATTTTATGTCATGGAAAGTTACAGGAAAAAACATTCCATTTATATTAAATAATTCACGAAAATTAGGATATGATGAAATTCTTTCAGCGTGATTTTTAGATAATTTTCTCGTTGCATGTTTTATTAATGTCTGATTTATATAACATTTATTTCTCTTAGTCGGTTTCTGAACTTGTGGTTTTTTCCGTGGGCGGGGTGTTAACCCGCCGCACAACCCCCAACATGCTGGAGGACCGCATCCTACGTTGGTCGGCGAGTCAATATGACTTAGCCGGGTAGCTAGCTAGGCTGTGCTACCGTCCTCCCCCTACGCTGTGTAGGCCCAGCGCGGGGTTATGAACTTAATATTAGGATTATTTTTTCAAAAATTTTATGTCATGGAAAGTTACAGGAAAAAACATTCCATTTATATTAAATAATTCACGAAAATTAGGATATGATGAAATTCTTTCAGCGTGATTTTTAGATAATTTTCTCGTTGCATGTTTTATTAATGTCTGATTTATATAACATTTATTTTTCTTAGTCGGTTTCTGAACTTGTGGTTTTTTCCGTGGGCGGGGTGTTAACCCGCCGCACAACCCCCAACATGCTGGAGGACCGCATCCTACGTTGGTCGGCGAGTCAATATGACTTAGCCGGGTAGCTAGCTAGGCTGTGCTACCGTCCTTCCCCTACGCTGTGTAGGCCCAGCGCGGGGGTTATGAACTTAATATTAGGATTATTTTTTTCAAAAATTTTATGTCATGGAAAGTTACAGGAAAAAAACATTCCATTTATATTAAATAATTCACGAAAATTAGGATATGATGAAATTCTTTCAGCGTGATTTTTAGATAAATTTCTCGTTGCATGTTTTATTAATGTCTGATTTATATAACATTTATTTCTCTTAGTCGGTTTCTGAACTTGTGGTTTTTTCCGTGGGCGGGGTGTTAACCCGCCGCACAACCCCCAACATGCTGGAGGACCGCATCCTACGTTGGTCGGCGAGTCAATATGACTTAGCCGGGTAGCTAGCTAGGCTGTGCTACCGTCCTCCCCCCTACGCTGTGTAGGCCCAGCGCGGGGGTTATGAACTTAATATTAGGATTATTTTTTTCAAAAATTTTTATGTCATGGAAAGTTACAGGAAAAAACATTCCATTTATATTAAATAATTCACGAAAAATTAGGATATGATGAAATTCTTTCAGGGTGATTTTTAGATAATTTTCTCGTTGCATGTTTTATTAATGTCTGATTTATATAACGTTTATTTCTCTTAGTCGGTTTCTGAACTTGTGGTTTTTCCGTGGGCGGGGTGTTAACCCGCCGCACAACCCCCAAAATGCTGGAGGACCGCATCCTACGTTGGTCGGCGAGTCAATATGACTTAGCTGTGTAGGCCCAGTGCGAGGGTTATGAACTTAATATTAGGATTATTTTTTTCAAAAATTTTTATGTCATGGAAAGTTACAGGAAACAACATTCCATTTTTATTAAATAATTCACGAAAATTAGGATATGATGAAATTCTTTCAGCGTGATTTTTAGATAATTTTCTCGTTGCATGTTTTATTAATGTCTGATTTATATAACATTTATTTCTCTTAGTCGGTTTCTGAACTTGTGGTTTTTTCCGTGGGCGGGGTGTTAACCCGCCGCACAACCCCCAACATGCTGGAGGACCGCATCCTACGTTGGTCGGCGAGTCAATATGACTTAGCTGGGTAGCTAGCTAGGCTGTGCTACCGTCCTCCCCCTACGCTGTGTAGGCCCAGCGCGGGGTTATGAACTTAATATTAGGATTATTTTTTTCAAAAATTTTATGTCATGGAAAGTTACAGGAAAAAACATTCCATTTATATTAAATAATTCACGAAAATTAGGATATGATGAAATTCTTTCAGCGTGATTTTTAGATAATTTTCTCGTTGCATGTTTTATTGATGTCTGATTTATATAACATTTATTTCTCTTAGTCGGTTTCTGAACTTGTGGTTTTTTCCGTGGGCGGGGTGTTAACCCGCCGCACAACCCCCAACATGCTGGAGGACCGCATCCTACGTTGGTCGGCGAGTCAATATGACTTAGCCGGGTAGCTAGCTAGGCTGTGCTACCGTCCTCCCCCTACGCTGTGTAGGCCCAGCGCGGGGTTATGAACTTAATATTAGGATTATTTTTTTCAAAAATTTTTATGTCATGGAAAGTTACAGGAAAAAACATTCCATTTATATTAAATAATTCACGAAAATTAGGATATGATGAAATTCTTTCAGCGTGATTTTTAGATAATTTTCTCGTTGCATGTTTTATTAATGTCTGATTTATATAACATTTATTTCTCTTAGTCGGTTTCTGAACTTGTGGTTTTTTCCGTGGGCGGGGTGTTAACCCGCCGCACAACCCCCAACATGCTGGAGGACCGCATCCTACGTTGGTCGGCGAGTCAATATGACTTAGCCGGGTAGCTAGCTAGGCTGTGCTACCGTCCTTCCCCTACGCTGTGTAGGCCCAGCGCGGGGGTTATGAACTTAATATTAGGATTATTTTTTTCAAAAATTTTATGTCATGGAAAGTTACAGGAAAAAAACATTCCATTTATATTAAATAATTCACGAAAATTAGGATATGATGAAATTCTTTCAGCGTGATTTTTAGATAATTTTCTCGTTGCATGTTTTATTAATGTCTGATTTATATAACATTTATTTCTCTTAGTCGGTTTCTGAACTTGTGGTTTTTTCCGTGGGCGGGGTGTTAACCCGCCGCACAACCCCCAACATGCTGGAGGACCGCATCCTACGTTGGTCGGCGAGTCAATATGACTTAGCCGGGTAGCTAGCTAGGCTGTGCTACCGTCCTCCCCCCTACGCTGTGTAGGCCCAGCGCGGGGGTTATGAACTTAATGTTAGGATTATTTTTTTCAAAAATTTTTATGTCATGGAAAGTTACAGGAAAAAACATTCCATTTATATTAAATAATTCACGAAAATTAGGATATGATGAAATTCTTTCAGCGTGATTTTTAGATAATTTTCTCGTTGCATGTTTTATTAATGTCTGATTTATATAACATTTATTTCTCTTAGTCGGTTTCTGAACTTGTGGTTTTTTCCGTGGGCGGGGTGTTAACCCGCCGCACAACCCCCAACATGCTGGAGGACCGCATCCTACGTTGGTCGGCGAGTCAATATGACTTAGCCGGGTAGCTAGCTAGGCTGTGCTACCGTCCTTCCCCTACGCTGTGTAGGCCCAGCGCGGGGGTTATGAACTTAATATTAGGATTATTTTTTTCAAAAATTTTATGTCATGGAAAGTTACAGGAAAAAAACATTCCATTTATATTAAATAATTCACGAAAATTAGGATATGATGAAATTCTTTCAGCGTGATTTTTAGATAATTTTCTCGTTGCATGTTTTATTAATGTCTGATTTATATAACATTTATTTCTCTTAGTCGGTTTCTGAACTTGTGGTTTTTTCCGTGGGCGGGGTGTTAACCCGCCGCACAACCCCCAACATGCTGGAGGACCGCATCCTACGTTGGTCGGCGAGTCAATATGACTTAGCCGGGTAGCTAGCTAGGCTGTGCTACCGTCCTTCCCCTACGCTGTGTAGGCCCAGCGCGGGGGTTATGAACTTAATATTAGGATTATTTTTTTCAAAAAATTTTATGTCATGGAAAGTTACAGGAAAAAAACATTCCATTTATATTAAATAATTCACGAAAATTAGGATATGATGAAATTCTTTCAGCGTGATTTTTAGATAATTTTCTCGTTGCATGTTTTATTAATGTCTGATTTATGTAACGTTTATTTCTCTTAGTCGGTTTCTGAAAATTAACCTTAACACATAAATGTTTAATAAGGTTTTCATCTAAAAGAGATTTTAACTTGTTACGAATTTCGGAAAAAAATATATCTACTGAAGCTAACTGAAGTTGATCAAGAGGTAATATCTTATAAGTTACAATACGATTACGAAATGCAGAGCTGACGATTTCTACACCATCACTGTATTCTATTGTCTGTCTACTTTTTCTATGTGAATTACTTCGCAAACCCATGATTTACTATGTAGGTACAGATATGTTACACGTCGAACAGAAAGGCATTTTATTCTATTAAAAAAGACAATGCTATCAAAACAATAATACAGTAACCAATACTAATGTAAAAAAATTAAAAAGGTTATAAATCTATTCTAGTATATTAAAAAGAAAATTAATATCTACTATAAATTGATTAACTATAAATTGATTAACTATAAACCTACTTAATAAAATTTATTTTTTGTCACTGTAATGGACGGACTCCGACTCCTCAAACTCAGTAAAAGCTTGTCCTAAGAAGCCTTGCAGTGCCCCCCAAGACGATGATGACTCGTCACACTGGAGCTTTACACTTACCAGCGCCGTCTTGTATCGCACATTAGCAGCGTGAGACACGTAGTCCGATTTTTTGTAGATCTTGAGGTCCACAAAATATTCGCCACCGGTCTTCGCAGTCCGACGAGACGTTCCCGTAGAAACTCGGCTGGTGAAGCTTGATATTATTTCCCCGCAACGAGATTTGGGTTCACTGCAACTAGCTTCCTCAGCCCGCAAGATATTGAATAAGTCCGGTCTCCTTGTTCTGTAAAAACACAAAATTAACATATTATTATCATTAAAATACAATAATCGAGAATAAATATTAGTAAGAAGACAAACAAAATAGGAATTAGTGTATTGCACATTCACTTTTGACTGTAAACAATTAGGTGCCTAGTTTTATCAGACTTCAACAGGATACTGAACTAAGTTTTGATAAATAAAAAGTAGGAAATCATTGTAACTATGCAAACTGAATTATCGTGGTTGGGACTGTGTTGACAGTTGGCTATTACAAAGACAGTTAAAAACCAGCAGAAACAGAAATAGAATTTCAGCAAACGTAAAGTAGGTAATAATAATCGAACATACCGTGTAGTGATAAATTCGTGCGGGGAGGAGTATTTTCGCTTTCGTTGAGCACTTTTGTCTGATGAGGTGTGGGTCAACTCCAGCGGAGGAGATGAGTCGAGTTGCTTTTCCAAGCCAGCCTTGAGTTTGCTGGTTGACGCCTTTGACTTCTTTTTCGGTGCTGTCGACACCACAGATGGGGCCTCAAACTCTGAATCGGACCTATTAAAAAAAATAAAATCATTTATTTCGGGTTTCTCCGCAAGATATTGAATAAGTCCGGTCTCCTTGTTCTGTAAAAACACAAAATTAACATATTATTATCATTAAAATACAATAATCGAGAATAAATATTAGTAAGAAAACAAACAAAATAGGAATAAGTGTATTGCACATTCACTTTTGACTGTAAACAATTAGGTGCCTAGTTTTATCAGACTTCAACAGGATACTGAACTAAGTTTTGATAAATAAAAAGTAGGAAATCATTGTAACTATGCAAACTGAATTATCGTGGTTGACAGTTGGCTATTACAAAGACAGTTAAAAACCAGCAGAAACAGAAATAGAATTTCAGCAAACGTAAAGTAGGTAATAATAATCGAACATACCGTGTAGTGATAAATTCGTGCGGGGAGGAGTATTTTCGCTTTCGTTGAGCACTTTTGTCTGATGAGGTGCGGGTCAACTCCAGCGGAGGAGATGAGTCGAGTTGCTTTTCCAAGCCAGCCTTGCGTTTGCTGGTTGACGCCTTTGACTTCTTTTTCGGTGCTGCCGACACCACAGATGGGGCCTCAAACTCTGAATCGGACCTATTAAAAAAACAAAATCATTTATTTCGGGTTTCTAAGACCCATAACATTACAATATTTACATTTAAAAATTTCATTATAATATTATCATTAAAATTAGTCATTACATTAAAACTACAATACATTTATATTTTATTAAACAATAAAAATTTAAAAAAAATTGTAAAGTTTAAAATTATTATGTTTATATAAAATAATAAAAATAAAAAGAATTTAAATTATTTTTTTAATAATTAAAGAAGAAATTAATATCAATTATTTTACCATCTTGATGAATTAATCACAAAAAAGAGTAATAATATTAATTCAATACTCACTAACATTTTAGTTGAAGTTGAAGACTGGTGCGAAGCCACTTGAAAAGTTGTGACTTGTTCCAACATGCGTCGACTTTTATTGTTGGAAAACGGTATTTGTCATCAAAAATGTGTAATAGTTGTCAAGCGCGAGTTGATATGTGCGTATGTTTGTCCGTTTTAATGTTATCAATTACATCATCATTGATCATTACTATGTAAAACATATGAAATATATAATTGTAAAAGAATTAAATAAGATAAATATATTATGCGTTTCTTTAATAGATAATAATAATAATAATAATACCCAAAGACCCTCACTGCTGCTCTGAGAACACTCGACCTAAACAAAAACACATACATCAATATACAAAAATCCATCGTCATTGACACTTGCTCCATAGTTCGGAGGTTTCTAAATCCATCATCATCTTTCACTACATCACGATTCACGATCATGATACTTTCCTGACACAAATTGAGTCAGGTACTTGACAATGCCCGTACCTGAATCATTCACCGGTAAAAATGCCGAGACAACAATATATTGAAATATAATAATAATATCTATGGACGCTTCACACCACGTCAGTCTGGCCCTGTGGTAAGTACCTGATGGACTTGTGTTACAGGTACCAGACAACGGAAATATATTTAATACTTTTATACTATACATAATACATATATTTAAGATTTTTATTATATGATAAATATATTTAATACACATCCATGACCCAGGAACATTGAAAACTTTTTGTTCCGTCGGCGGGATTCGAACCCGCAACCTCCAGCTTTAGCTACCAACGTGCTATCCACTGAGCCACAGAGGTCGTCAAATTATATAATATGTAAATTTTTCCATTTAATTGCCATCGATTTTGACATAAATTTAATGTTATACAAATTTTGCTTGATTTTAAATAATAATTAATAATATGGAATGTAAATTTTCTGAAATAAATGGTTTGATTTGATTTGACTGATCATGCATCCTCAAAATCTAGGTATCTTTATACATCTGTGTATTTTTTAAGCATGTTAAATGTTGCATACTTTTATAGCGAATTTAATCTTGAACCAATACCTAATTTCCAAGAAGAGATTAAAATTAAATAAATTATAATTGTTTAAATAAGCAAGTAAATCCGAATATTTAATGTGTATGTGAATAATTGTGATGATATTGTGGTAAATAATATGAAATATAAACGTTTTTTAAACTAATGATGCCTTACTACAATTTTCGACCTTATTATTGATCAATGTAGCTGAATATGAAATAAAATTGAATAAACAAGAATCTACGTCGCGCGCTCGCTGCGGCGTTTCATTGAAATGCTTTGTAATTGTATCTCTGCTGCTGTTCATAGTAGGGGAGGCGAGTAAGCTAATTTTGTAGTTACTCGAGTGTCATGGGGACCTAGTATATTTCGTAGATTAAGTAAGGAGGAGAGAAAAAATTATAAGAGCATTACTTATGACAGTGGGCAGTGACAAACTGCAGCTATTTAGAAGTTAAAAAAAGTAATCATGTATAAAAATTGTCTTTTAAGGTAATTTATCATTCAATTTAAAGAAACAAACATGTAATCGTCAAGCAGGATTAAAAAAAATATATCAAGAAGGCTTTGTTTTTAAAATGTGTTTGAAAATTTTAAAGAGTATAATCTTTCCCTTTACTTTAAGCCGTCAGTGCTTTAAATAAAAGCTTCTTTGGGTGTGGGAAGCATACATAAGCTTAATCTGACGCGCTCAAATCACTGCAGAAATCACCGCTTCGGCTCCCCTACTATAAAAGCGAGTGTCGGTTTAACAATACGTATGTGCAATATTATATTCTTGTTTGACACCTTGCAGCTTTTTTCCATATCAGGGATGTGAACTAGAAGCGAAAACTCGATTAAAGAGATAATTTAAGAGGCGATAAGTTTTTACCCTATAAATCCAATAAATTATAAATGAATATTGTGTATATTAAACACGATTATATTACCTCTAGTCAAATTATGAAAATTATCATCCTTTAAATGCTATCGATGTTTATAATTCCTTATTTTACTAAGTTATGAATTTGACGCATGGTTTAATTTGTAATGGATAAATCTTATCGAATTTATTTATGTCTTACTGATTATTTGTATAACTATTAATTTGAGTTATCGCAACACTATGTTGGGATAGATCACTTCACGTTTCAACACAGGAACATCGTGTGTGCATGTATTTGCGTGCGACTAATAGAGTTACCAACTTTTTTTCTATCATATATAATACTTATTTATCATATATAGTTATCAACTTAAAAAATATAGTAGATGACAAAAAAGAAAGAATGACGTGGCACGCACACAACACAACACAACGTTATTGGAATAAGATTCATTTTAGCTTGGCTGCGTTCTGCTTTACGCAAAATATAGTAGTTTCGCCTACAAATTTTTTAGAAATAAAGTATTTGATCCCTTAATTAATAGTTGGATAAAATTAATAGTTGGATACTATAATATATAGTAGGTTTGATAACCCTATCGACTCGGTCGGTCTGTTCCTATGATTTCCCGTCTTGGCTCGTTCATTTACAACGCTGTGCGCGGTGAGTATCATCGTAGTTTCAGCCCAGTACAACAAAAGTGTATGAGAAGATAAAGGAATAGTTAAAAGTAAGTGTCGTAGTTATTGTATTCATTATACAACGTGAAATTTTAGTGGTTGTTTTCCCGCAGCAGAACGATTTACCTATAGTAGTACTATCGAACCATGCATGTTATTTTTTGAAACTACAAAATATTTTTTATGACGTACTATGGAAACTTTATGCCGATAGGCGCGAGTTACTATGGACCCGACCGAATTTTTTTTGATTTGAACAAAAAAAAATTTACAAATCTATTGTACTACTAAGATAGAATCATTTTACTGCGGGAAAACAACCACTAAAATTTCACACTGTAGATTTAATTCATTACACAATTATTTAAGTTTTGATTTAAATTGATAATATTTTAGTTTTTGAAAACGATTCATTATTTATTACATTGATACATTTTAAAATTAAATAATTACCAATATATTCATTCGTTACCCATCAAATATTTTAATCTATTGTGTTACTCTTATTGATTAGTATTTTTCTATATTAGCTTCATGATTTACAAAGAAAAGTTAATGCAATTAGACCAGTCGTACCATGTTATAATAAATTTAATTGAATAATGTAATATAATATTAATATCTACCTTATTCATAAAACACTATTATACTTTTACGTGTGTTGTTTGATGGAAAAAAAATATATTTTATTTAGTATTTTCCTATATTAGCTTCATGATTTACAAAGAAAAGTTAATGCAATAATTAGACCAGGCGTACCATGGTATAAATATCTACCTTATTCATAAAACACTATTATACTTTTACGTGTGTTGTTTGATGAAAAAAAAATACATTTATTTTTTTCAGATGCTTGAAAATTAGAGAAGTTCATCAAAAATTACAGCGGAACGCAGAAAAAGGATACCTGGCATTCTATTTTAATTGTAAGTAAATTTGAATCTAAATGTATCTAGTTTATTGAATGAGGTTTATGTAGTAGATACATATTAGAGGTAATTATTTAATCAGAATAATAATTAATATCCAATATTTTAATAATAACAAATTTAAATATAAAAATTCATAATATATTTCCTATAAAACCTACGAATAATAAAAACTAGAAAAACTGTTATTGCATAATATAACGTTAATATTTTCGAGATTATTTGAATGCCAAAAAGTCGAAGTTATCACTAGAAACATAATTAATCCATAATTTTTTTAGATCAAACATTACTCAAACATCCTTAATCGTCGTCGTAGTTTTAAAGTACTCGTGACTCTAAATGGTGATTATTATGTACGTGTGGATGTACATAACATTCTTTTTTTTCAGATCGGATGATCAATGATGAAGAATTCTACATTACACAAACGAAGACATTATTTTGTTTATTTTTATAAATGCATAAAAACTGGTGTTTATTTATTGATAAGATCCTAAATTCCTATCCCCTGAAATGTAAGCTTAAACATACTAAACATCATAGTGTGTTGGTATATTTAAGCCGAGGTATGTTTTTTGGTAAAAAAGTAGGTGATCTTACCATTGACCGTAACCGATTACGAGTCAGTAGTATGATCGGTGCATGATCTTACCTACGGTAAGTGGCACACTGACACACCGAAGTGAGCGAACAGAGGTGCATGTCATGAGCATGTCCTTTCATTTACCATCAGTTGATGCATAAACGAACAGGAAGTATTGGACATTCTGTCCCACTTGTCCAACCAAAAGTTGGATAGAATTGTCTGTCCTGCAAAGAATCACTTAAATTAGAATGTGTTCTGTCCTGCAGTTGAAATGATTAGGCATTCTGTCCCACTTTTGTTCGCTCGCGGTGCATAAACGAACAGGAGCTATTGGGCATCCTGACACACCGAGTACACCGAAGTGAGCGCGAGCGAACGGAGGTTCGGTGTGTCGGAACAGGATGCCCTCCTGTTCGTTTATGCACCGCGAGCGAACAAAAGTGGGACAGAATGCCTAATCATTTCAACTGCAGGACAGAACACATTCTAATTTAAGTGATTCTTTGCAGGACAGACAATTCTATCCAACTTTTGGTTGGACAAGTGGGACAGAATGCCCAATACTTCCCTACTAGTATTATTATATGAAAACTTTCATCCTCTATTTTAACCACTTGGGGTTGGAATTTATCAAATTCTTTTCTTAGCGGATACGTCATAACATCTACCTGCATGCCAAATTTCAGCCCGATCCGTCCAGTGGTTTGGGCTGTGCGTGATAGATCACCATGTCAGTCAGTCACCTTTGAGTTTTATATAATAAAAAATATAGATATAGATATAGATTATTTGTTCGAGCCAATTACTAAGAAACTCCTGGCCTCAAACTATATTGCGATAATTTTTTATGCCTTGATACGAAGTAAAAACCATTTTTTTTTTTTGATACGAACAGTCTATTTTATACTTAAATAAATGATATGAGCAAAAAGCCTATAGAAGACATACTATAGAACAAGAATTGCATTGATAAAAAATATAGGTAGAAACACATTGTCACATGTCGCGCCAACCGCCAGCCCACGTTAGTTATTAAGTGTAATCAAATTGTTCATATTTTGCTTCGCATCTATTTAGCTTTTAAATATGTGAGATTTTGACACACAATTTTACGCTTGTCTTACTAATAAAATTATAACATGATGGTGGCATTACAAATTATTTTAAGCCAGTTTCTCGTTAACGTATCCATTTAAAATGTCAGTTTCGTGAAGCATGATCCTGACAGCTGCATATTAGCTACTTCCAAATTGTACACCTTACACGATGATAAGATGATTGATAATAGAAACAGCCGTAAAATGATAACTGTTTATTGATACTGATTATAAAGGTACAATGATATAAGAAATGATATAAGATAAGTAAGAAGAATGATATGATAGGAAAGAGAAGAATGATAGCTTATTAAATGGCAGACACATTTTATATACAAATCAATGATGAGTTTAGCAAAAATAATAACATTACGAAATCGTTAAATACTGAGAAATTTACTAAATTGATACACTAATTATTATGCTGACCTAAGAATATGCGATGCTTGCATCGTACAATATATATACTTATACATGCTTAGATCTTTAAAACGGATTTACATACGGCGGAGAAACGTAATAAAATACAAGCCAGTACATGTGAATGTGCCTCTACCATCGAGGAAATAGATTCCTAGGCAGTTGACGGACCAACGTCATTTGGTCGGATCATGTCAATTCAATGTTAATTATTGTGATCTGTTGGATGTGTTTGGCGTAACGCGACTAAACTACGTAGGTCCCCTATCTGCCTAGGAATCAACTTCTCTGATAGTACATGACTACTACTATACTAAACACCCGTCACAAAACAAAGTGATAAGTAACATTTAAGGATGTTAGGTACATCAGTGAAGGAGGAGAACCGAGCATTAGAATAATAATAATAATAATAATATCTATGGACGCTTCACACCACGTCAGTCTGGCCCCATGGTAAGTACCTGATGGACTTGTGTTACAGGTACCAGACAACGGAAATATATTTAATTCTTTTATACTATACATATATTTAAGATTTTTATTATATGATAAATATATTTAATACACATCCATGACCCAGGAACATTGAAAACTTTTTGTTCCGTCGGCGGGATTCGAACCCGCGACCTCCGGCTTTTAGCTACCAACGTGCTATCCACTGAGCCACAGAGGTCGTCGAATTTACAATGAGCACCTTGTAAATTGTAATTTGTAATGATACAATGTGTAATATCTTGGTACAACTTTTAACATCGATGCTACGTGACAGTGCAGTCAACTTGCTATGGAATGCTCAAAGTCGAATCTATAATATTACATTACACGCTAATGCTCCCGGTGAGGGAGCATCAAAGGAACACATAGACACCCTTAAGTATTATCAAACTTTCTTATGTTACACCCTGTATAATATTTTGCCAATCAGAATAATTTATGAAAAGACTCTTTAATATTTTATGCTCGGCAGAGTAATAAAGTTGTAACAATTCCCATACATAATACTAGTTATATTATACATGTTGGCTGGTTTTAATGTTATGTATCTAAACGTCAGGTTTTTATCAGCGTCGTTTCGTCTCGACCTTGACCCGATTTCATGTAAATGACGAATCTCTCACTGGAGAGATTCGTCATTTACATGAAATATACTAACCACTCGAATGTCTGAATGTTATAAATGTCACTAGAATGTGTCGCTAGGAGTGGACGCTAGACTTTCGATAATTTGTATTTATTCGATTCCTAATATTGAGAAGGTTCTATTTATCCAAGTTTGTCACTTGACATTACATAATATATTTGTATATAAAATTTGCGTTGACTATTCTATTTAGTATTATGTTCAATAATTAAATTAGGAATATTTTCATGAAACAATTTAAAAAATAATAAAAAAAGTTGTCCAAGATCATTAGACCGCACTCAGAGAAATTCACTCTTCATTATCTGAATGTTAAGTAATAATTAAATTTCTTACTGCGGACGGTAGCAGCAAAAGTAAAATAAAGATCTATTACTTATTAGGGAGTTATCCAATGCCGGTATTTAGCCCTACACATTTCATTGATGACAACAATAACGATGATGAACAAGTACCATCAAGGCAAAGAACTCCGTACGCAGTCGATTTCTAACCGTTCTGGTTCACAGTGCGGGCTGTGGAAATGACCTGTTACGTCAATATATGTTTACTTGTCGACGTCGAGTAATGATAATTGAAAAGGGATATCCATTATCCATCCTTAATGACGATTTAATAGCTCCCGAATTTCAGCTACGGTTGTTAGTTTTATAGGCGGTAATGTCATGCCGATTTGCTCGTAATCGAATGTTAAACGCCATAATCCGACAGCTTACTTTACAATTCATAAAGTTCTTGTTACTACACAGGCTATTGAATAAACTTTTCATCAAAGTCGGTCCAGTTATATTTATAGCTTACTGCGTTTTAATCTTAAATGTAAACTACACATTTAAACACAATAAAATTATTATAAGTACTTATCATTTGAATAAAATTTATTCATTCTTCAAAATCATACACACAGAAAAACAAACTAAAAGTCTTTAATTTCTCAACTGAACAAACATTTTTTACAGTTGTTGTACAGTTTTCAACTTTGTGACCAGCCTGCCTAGCATATGCCAACGAGATATCTGTGAGATATCTCACTCTACCATGTTTCTCGATGTTTGATAGTTCGTATCTTCATCTCTATTGACCCTAGCATGACAAACATTTTTTCTCGCGTAGATCTATCATCGAAATAACACATTTTGATAGAGTTTTGTCCAGAAGTTTTTAATTATCTCGAGAGTGAGATATCTCGTTGGCGTATGCTAGGCTGGCAGTTAAAAAACTATCTTTGCAAATTGCAAGTAGAAGCGAATATAGATCCATGGACTCGAAACATATTGAATTATAATAACTAAGAATCACTTTTACTACTGAACTAAGAAGTCATTATATGATATCATACTAAATGATTTAATACATTATGCATAAATGTCAGCAGCTCTGATGCAAAGTCATGATCATTACAAACGCTATAAAAATATATTGCCCGAGAGGTAAATGATTAATGATTTTATTTCAATGTCATTATAAAAAATCACAAACATTAAGCACGCTTAGACACCCATAGAGTTTTACAAAGAAATTAAAAATCTTTATTCTATCTTTTTGATCTTCAAATTACTCAAAGACGAACTTTTTGTTCACCCATAGAGTTTTAACAACTAGCAACAGACTACAAACTAGTTATAGCCCCGATTAAACTACCTAGGTACCAGACCAGTAGCTTGCACCCATTCGAAAAAAAAGAGTTTCATCAAAGAAGCAACAAAGATATTCTGTCTTTTTTTCTTCAAATTTATTATAGGAAATAATGGTGCTCTAATTATGTATACTCATTTAATGTATTATTAAACAATATTATTTGATATGGATTATAATAAAATAACGTTACTTTTAATGCAGATATATTAGCTTTAAGTTATACATAACTTTAATCTTTATTACTCCTCTGAGATGGCCGCGCGTACAAAAGACTTCAACGCGCGAGCATCATTACTTATTTCGAAACTTAACCATTATTTTAACCACAAACGTTGGATTAAACCATTACCTATGGTGGGCAATAACCACAAATGTCATGAGTTTAAACTTGATTGTTATTTGCTTCATCGGTGTTTCGGCTGAACTTAATAATATAGGTTTAGTGTATTATCGTAATATTGTTACCGTAATTTTGGTTCTCAACGATTTAATCCGTCTCTTTTATTTTTTGTTACATAATTACCTTTGAATGGTAATTATACCTATGTCTTCTTGTGCGAGGTATTTTTAAGTAAATTGTTCACAGTTTAATAAACACTTTTTACACGTAGCTAATTAAACCTTAGTATTGTTTTTTTTAAACAATAAACCACTAGTATACGTGTATAATCATGCTTAATTATTATTATTGCCTACAAACTAATATGCAGTTTAGTAGTTTTGAGATTTAAGTCACTATGATGTTAATACTTGAATAAAATTCTTTTGAAATAGAATCTAAAGACTTTTGCATTAAAATGCAGACGCACTACCCAGTGCATGCCTATCGCCTAGTTAGGATCGGAGATGCGGCAACAAATTCTTGGGCAACTCAAAGTTTTTATCTTTATAGAACCTCCGATATCATGATTACCATCCTAAATTAAGTAATAAACGATCTTAGGTATTTCTTTTTAAGTCCTGATCGAAGAGCGAATAAACTTGAATTCATACTCTCACAATTTGTAAAATAGGTAAACATAACTAAACAAACAATAAATATGGCCACCTAATACACTAATCGTTTGTGAGTAAAAATACCTTAAAAATCATTTAACACACCATCAGAACTCATATTATACCAATCTAAAACACTTACTTTGAAGTCCGCGAACGTATTATCGTAACTGCACTGTAAACTGTTTACGCGGTTGTCATGGCAACGCGAGGTGAACCAAGATGGCGGCGTGCGCGCGCGCCGACTGCTGCCGCGGACTGTCGGCCACCACCCTGCAGAAAGCGAGAGGACCAGCTCCGGCAGGTTTTTTCGCGAGGACACACGATCATCTCGCTGGTATGCTGCCAGAGCAAGTCGCAAATCTAATGTTTCTCAGCTTAGGTAGTACATTATTCAATTGTAGATTATATTATCTATTTACAGGTAAAAGGTTTTTTCGCTGGAACGAACGAAAGCTCATCTCACTAGTATGCTAGCGTAGCTGCGCATCGTGTAGCCGCAAATCTAAATGGATTTGGCAATTATACATGGGTTTACCGTGCGTAGTACTTATATATGTCAGTGGGTTTAAATATTTCTTTTGCGAGGGACAAACGGTAGCTCATCTCGCTGGTATGCTGGTATTACGTTGTGTAGTAGCGTAGTAGCTATTAGCTAATCTAATGTTTTTCAGTTTAACTAGTAGTCAACAGCTGTAGATATTTATTAATTTGAATATTTGTTTGAATTGAAAAGAGGTTATTTGATAGAAGTTTATTTTAAAATATTTTTATGAAATTCGTCATAAAAAGTTTTGTAACCAACCTTTCCAGATATAATTAACCCTTAATCCTTTAAGGTAAAATTAATCCTTTTAAGATTAGATATTCTTGTTAGCTATTCGTTGGACGTAGATATCAAAAACCTATAGTTCAGTATAGTAAAGCCTATTAGAATCAGTCGTAATCAATGCACATTGTCAAGTTTTGAATAGCAGCAACCTTCCCCTTGAGCTGTCCAACAAATTATATAAACTTACATTATGTTACACATAAGCGAGCGTAACGATTGCAGATGATGTAACGGCCATGTTTTGACCATCTCTGTTGTGCTTAGGGACCATCCATAAAGCACGTCACACGATTTTCATAATTTTTAGACACCCCCAGCCCTCCCCCTTTCTCACAGGAGGCTTGTGAATGAAAATTTGAAAATTTGTAACGTCACAACGTACTTAGGATTGGGGGGGATCTCTAGTGTGACGTCACAAATTTTACAATTTTTCATAGGTATAAAAATTAAAACCACCTCAAGTTTTTAAATTTCGCTATTGATTTATTAAATGTATAAAATGTGATTTCAAAAAACTTAGGACCCCTCCTTGTTACACTGTCAAACTTCGTCGACCCTGCCCTTTAGGTGTGACATACTTTATGGATGAACCCTTATGGATGTTATTACATTTTTGTAGTTGTCCAACTTAATAGACTAATAGGCAATTTGACGGACTATTCCGAAATAAGTGGATTTACTCGCGGTTTGACTTTTGTTTGTTTCATTATACAGGATTACAGAGTGTAACAAAACAAATTCATAATGCTTTCTAAAGCAAGCTCAGATAGAGTTCAATTTGAAGATAGCAACGCGACGCGGACGCGGCGGTTTAAGGACGCTATTACAAATATCAGCGATTTTCCGGTACCCTATTAAAGAATTAGGAGTCAAACTGCGAGGATATTTTGGTTTCAAATGAAAGATAATATATTCATCTCCACGACTGTACCATAAAAAATCTATAGCCGCATACAAAATTTTCACATAAAATACGTTTTAACCATCACAATAATCGCAAAATATGAAAAAAATGGGGTCGGATTAGGTACCTTTAATCTAAATACACTGAACTGAGGAAAATAAATATACAAAAAAATTGTTGCTTATTTAGTCCTCTATAAAGTCCGCTAAAAATTTTATATAAAAATAAACAACTTTTCCAGTTATAGAAAAATAAGAAAATTTCTCAAATTTTTTCATACATTTTCGCCATATCAAGAACGCGGCGAGCATCGTAACCGCCACTGTACATTGTACAAGGCGCGCTAATATGAATCTTATTTTAATGTCATTAACGTCGATATTCGTACTGACAGACATCCGACCTGCTAATTAAAAAGTTGGAGCATTCTTAAGAGTGCCTATTTATTTTTTTTACATTTGAATGGGCAAGCGTCCCAGCCTCGTGAATTTGCTATGAAGTTACTCTTTCTACACTGCTACTTTCAAATTGAACTCTATACGGGTGACCATCTAAAGTATTATCACTTTCTTCTATTACACCCTGTAAACATATTTTTCTGAGGAGTGTAGACTGTAGTGTGTGGTAGAAGCGATAGTTTATAGTCCGTGCAGTCAGCAATGCCACTGTAATATCTAACGAGTCTTACGGGGCTCTTAAGAGAGAATGGGACTTCCCCGGCCCTTAGCCAGACCCGGCATTGAGGTACCTACCTACCTGCCTAAATCAGTCATCAGAATTCTCAATACGATAAAACAAAACTATATAAAACAAATAAATTAATGCAAATTAAATTATGTGCATACCTAGGTATGTAGCGCAACTACCTAAACGTTGATACTTGGCAGGGGCAGCAGAAAAGGATTTTAGTAGATTAATAATTCTCAAAGCTGAAAGCATGGGCGCCCGCGCCGGCAGAAATAATTTCCAAGGGGTGCAGATTTTAGTTTTATTTCTTTTCTTTTTACGAATAACGTGACTCATGTCTATTTACGTTTACAGAATAGTGAATACATTTAACTAGTGCCGAAACATTATACGAACTATCTTTGTACGTCATGGACCATGGTAATAGGGTTACAGACGGCATTTTATTTCAATAATTCCTGTTTAATCCAGAGATTCCCAAGGAGTGTAAGTGCACCACCTGGCACCCCCCTGCCGGCGCCCATGTCTCAAAGTGCCAATAATTGGACCTTAATTCGCCAAAACCATATCTAGAATCTAGATCTAGATTAGGTATAGACAAAATCTTAATCAAAAACAATGTATCTAAAGTATTGGCGATAATAAAATATTATCATTATTTTGTTTCTACGTTCAATTGTTTAATATTTGATGAGACCCCCGCATGCGGCGGGCATTGTTCTATTTTACTTTCCACCAGATCACTTTTGGACTTTATGGCCATAGCAATAAGATTGAAATGTACAGCGAACTCAACAGTTACTGTCCTCGTAAGATAGGGAACAAATATTGTGTTCCAAAAAGTGTATGTCGCTATCGTCTGAGCCAGTGACCTTTCTATCTTGGAACTGAGGAGTATGTTGTAAAATGAAAGGGGGACAAGCAGAAATTATCAGTCAACGGCTAGACATTTATAGTCTCGGTGTTCGGATTATTAGCATTTCTATTTCGGTATGGATTAGAGAGTAAACATAATTGAATTAGACGTACGATAAAAGAAACTGAGGAACCCGCAGCACAAGTCGTAATAATTTCTCCAGACGCCATCATTTTACTGAGATCATTTTACAGAGTTGTAACGTCATATTATATTACCTATTGTAGATTGTAGAAGATTTCAAATACCTATGATTAATCAAAAACAAGCAATTTTTTTATAAACAGCAAATGACTGCTGTGTATTCCTTCAAGACCTTCATATCTAAGTCGGTCCTCGCTTCATTTTCTTAATGTTGATAAAAAAATAGTAATAAAAAGCAAAAATTATAGAATACACTTTATTTCATATAACCTAAATACTAGAAAGTTACATAGTTATTGTGTTTGCAAACTTAATAAAAGTCTTAAAACTAAGTATCAAATATAAACAAGTCCATATAAAAAAGTACCTGTACAATTCGTTAAGTATATATAAGAAAATATATGGCTAATTCATCTAACTGGTTCCTAACCGAAAGACAGTACATGATTAACAAAATGAATAATTAATAAAATGGGTAGTTAATTATTAACAAAACTAAAATTTAATTAAAACAAATGATATGACGTATTCTTGTGGCGATCGAAAATAAATTCGATTCGCGGTGTGCCCCTCAAATGCAGTTCTATCCATATTTACATTTTCGACTTTTCAAGCTAAAGAGTTGTGTGATCCAAACGTACACTATAAATATAATTTCATAATTTCCCGTCGTTGTAATATAGAACAAATCCACATTTTGAGGCGACTAATAAACAAAAACTAAAATTAAATCACATTGTAAAGCAGACTTATTGTTAGTAGCTAAAAAATATAATGACCAAGGTGTTAGTAAAATATTATAAAGAACATAACATACAATTTAGAATACCATAAATTTAAAATACAATATCTACAAAATCTACATTTCTATATACAGATCATAGCACCAACATTAAATTTTTGTAGTAATCGTTAACGTTAATCAGTGTTAACGACTTGGTCAAAAAACTTTTACTTGTTAAACAGTATTAACGACTTGGTCGAAGCACTTGGCTACAAACTGTTCCTTATCGTCTAACTCGTGAACATCGCCGTGGTGTCGCATCATAGCCTCTTGGAGGGCGTTCAGGGCTTCCGAAGTGAACCGTTTGCCCTTCAGCTGTGTGATGACCGAGGCCTCCCCGTAGAAGCCAGACTCCATGAGGCCGGGGGGTATGTTGAGGGTGACGTCGCTGATGATGCCCTTCTCCACGGTGCACGAGATGACCAGCTCCTGGGTTGCGGAGTACACCTTGGAGGGCTCGAGGAGCTCAGCCGGCACGGCGAACTTGCGGCTGACGGTGAACAGAGGTGTCCGACCGAAAGACCAGTCCCAGGTCTGCAGGCCACTGCGGATCTCATCCAGGCCTGTTGAACAAATAAATAACGTTAAAAAAAACTACGTATGCAAAGTAATTATGGAGATAGGTAAAAATCGTGCTCACAGATCTGTTACATACAGGCTACAGCCCCAGCTAATATAGGCGTGATAAAAATATTAGAACACGGAAGTCAATTTAATATCCTTGATAAATTATGCCGAAAAGACAAGATTGACAAAATTATTAACAAGCTAAAAGACAAGATTGACCAAATTATTAACAAGCTGTTAAATGTAATAGGCGTTAAGCCATGTCCACGTGTGTACATGGCTTAACGCCTATTAGGCTACGTAAGTAGCTCGGCGGCCGCATCTGCTGAAGGCCTGAAGCCCATATTCTAGCCTCTTTACATCAGTAGTGGACAGGTGCAATTACGATCGTCGGACGTCGACGTGTCTAGGGCTTTAAACTTCTTACAGTACAATACTTTGCTAAGAATTTTAACAATCTTTGTTTTTCAGTTGAAATGGTGAGATGATACATGGAAAATAACCAATAAAAAACCATTACAAACATTATGGTGACATCTCAATGACAATTGACATGACATGCATGCTTAGTAAAGCAACTTGAGGACGTGAAAATTTTATTCTAATTCAAGATACAAGATATTTGTATAGTAATGCCAAAATTAAGCTCTAATTAGCAGGCTTATTAGAATTTATAATGAGCTCAAATTACCAGAATCTGAATATTGTACAAGTGTTACTTGCTACATTTACTTATTTAACATATTTTTACTGTATATTGAATAGTAAATAAATATCAATTTATATATTCTTATGAAGTATTAATAATAATAATTATCACCATTTCAATAAAAGTAAAATAATTATTTTTATTTTACAACAATACAACACTTGACAAACAAGCATCAAATTATATTAAACGCAGAAAGTATATAATCATTACTCTTTAATATTTATTATTTATGAAGATTCCAAAAAATATTTAACCCGTCGATCGTGAAAAAAACATCTTATCTATTGTTATTGCGCATGCGACCGCTTGGGGCTTGATGAATTAATGGTGTAATAATGATAATTTTAACTAATATAAAATTCAACACACCTGGGAACCACTCATCGGTGGGGTTCACAAACTGGAAGCCTCTCTGTTTTGAGATCAGGGATTGACCGCCGTCCTCGAGGGACAAAGCTCGTGTCCGCAGGTACTCGTAGCCGATGGTGGTCTGCAGGGTGTCCACGGTGACCTTGTTGTCCACATCCACCAGGTTCACCACCGGAGAGGGCGTCGACGGCGTCGCGTTTGTCTGTATGCCATGCTAAATAGAATTAGGCGCTCTTTACATGTGTATTGTGTACGGAAGGAGGGGTCGGGTTGTTAGTGGTAAACAACGTTAGTCACACAATCAACAATGTAAATGAGAATTATAATGATGTGACATGCATAAAATAGACAATGTTATGAAGGTTGAGTATAAATAAATTGAAGGTAATTTTGAATTACTTTTTATATAATTGCACATTATTGCTATATTGAATATTATTAGACAAATAGAATAATAATATAATTCTGGTGAGCCAAGTTGTATGTGATAAGTTGTTATCTCAAGTTTTGGTACTCAGAACCACTACAATGATAAAGAAATAAGTTGAGACGAATAAATGTGAGGTTACAGGTTAGAATAAATTAAACAACAGTTGTGTAACATGATGAACATGAGTAAGGCTAGAAAAAGGCTAGAAATGTTAATGATAGTATTAAACACCAATAATGTAACTTACATCACGTTTCGCTAATGATTTTCTGAGATCTGCTTTGTTAGCATTGACTAGAAGTGTGCAATGATGGTATGCTGATAATCTTCCAAGTTTAGCTGCTGTACCAGAAACCTGATATACTGTAGCTAAAGAAATCATATCATTGAAATCTTAGGCAAGAAGATAAAGCAATTGAAGTGTACTACTTTTAACTTTTCATTGGCTTTTACATATTTTGTGGTCCTCCAAACAATTTGCATGTTTAACTCGATATTCCACTACCGGGCTTTGTACTATTCAGTACAATACAACAAATGTACAGACCTAACATCATTATAAGATGTTATAAACTATAATTTTTATATAATATAAAGGATACTTTGTATTTATCTCCGACAATGATGTCATCTCTGACATTAACTTCTGACTTGATTCCAAATCCTCTGTAGAGAGCCCTCTTGATCAGTTCCAAATTGTTCTTCCTGTTGTACCTTTCTCTGGGTGTGAAGAATGTGATATTGAGGTTGCCTCGGTCATGGTATACAGTACCACCACCACTGTTACGACGGGCTAGAGCTATTTCCCTCTCTGCTAGGAAAGGTACATTCGCTTCTAACCATGGGTTCTGGTGTCTTCCGATCACAACACAGGGCTCATTACGCCACACCATCATCACATGGTGGTTGCTGAAGTCCATATTCTTGTACATCCAATCCTCCAAGGCTAAGTTAGTGTATATGTCAGTTGATTGCGACATAAACACAGACTTGGTGATCTCCCCTTCTTTAGGCAACTTGCGCTCCTCCTTCTTCATAGCTAAGTTCTTTGCGGTGGTCAGACTTCTCGAGCTGGTTCTTCTGGTCAGTCCGACCATGACCAACATGTTGCCCATGACGACTTTTCTCATGATGGATGCCATTCTGATTACAGATACTTTTTTGTATGAAGTTTTAAAGTTCCTCTAATGTGTGTCCTTAAAATAATAAATGCACTTAACTATTTAAAGTCTTATACACTAACACTTGGCGGCACAACAAGCGTCAGTATCAGCTGAAGAAAGGGAGATCAGATATTCGTGAAGGGCGATCGTTTGATGCAACCACTTCCAGGTCTGGTGCAGGGCGTTAATTCGATAACGAATTCCCAAACAGTCACGGCAGTCACTTGGCATTCCTCTTCTTGGGAACAGGATAACCAAAAAAATTACAAATTAAAAAACTTTACAAAACTCGAAATTATGCGCGCAGTGCTAATTATATTTAAGTATATGTGGGTGACAAAAAGAAATTGTAACTCGTACGAGCGACTCGACGCGAACGCAAAACTAAATGTAAATTAATTACCTATCGCCGCCTCGTTTTATTCATACTGATAGTGATAAGCGGGCCAAGGAACTGGGAGGTCGTGCCCTCGCACACGAAGTTCACTGGAGACATCAAATAAATAACTTGATAACGAGCACGAATCAGGCACGAGCAACGCAGATTTAAACTTTATAGTTTATCGTACGGCGTACGCTCGAAGTTGTTTCTATTGAAATTATGAAGGGTTACATATAGCTAAGACTTTCTTTATTTAAAATATCATTATCTTATAACTCTGCCTAATTATTCAAATGAATACTACATAATTATGTGCAGCTGGTGAAGCTGTGTACATGTTGTATTGGATTTGTATAACTAATTTTAGGTACTATATTTTATACAAATTCAAATACCTGATATGAGCGTACTGAATATTGTAGATCTTTTACAAAATCTAATTTATCCATGTTATCAGTTATTCTACATTTTTTCTAATTTTTTCATAAATTCTATGTAAATTTTCAATTTTTTTTTTGTCAATGTCATAAGGCGTCAAGAGTCGTGTGTCAGAAAGGTCAAAAATGTCAAAGTTGATCTGACAGCATTCTGACAGCACAATGGACAGCACAAGCTGTCAGATCAACTTTGCCCGGCCCGTCCTCACGTCGCGTTGCGTCAGCGTTGCGTTGACGCAGCGCTGCCGTTGCGTTGTTTTACATAAGTAAATACTAAATAACCAAGGTGTTC
Organism: Plebejus argus; assembly: GCA_905404155.3. Classification (NCBI taxonomy): domain Eukaryota; kingdom Metazoa; phylum Arthropoda; class Insecta; order Lepidoptera; family Lycaenidae; genus Plebejus; species Plebejus argus. The sequence continues at coordinate 4,053,361 of FR989935.1, read as the reverse complement.
ACAATTTACCTATATACTTCTAGGTGTTCACACGACGTACTGCGTCGTCGCAACGCACACAACGAAATATTTGCGTTGCGACGACGACGACGACAAGTCGCAACGCAACGCGCCGTGTTTAAGTCGCGCCGGCTCTAAGTTTAAAAGGCTTATTTCACCTTACTAAAAGACGTCTAAAATGATTCAGTATATTTTAAACATTATATACAGTACAGCTCGACAAGGCTATAACGGGCCGGCCGCATCTGCGTCTATCGTGTATGGGTGTCCACTGTACACGTTCATTAAGAGCGGGAATAGACGTCCGATTTTGCTTCCGATTGTCTGATCAGACAACCGGATCGTATTCACTCGATACACGTCCGATTTTTGCGTCCGTCCTTCATGACTTTATGAGTGATATGACTTGTGAGTTGTGAGTGTGACCCCATAAAGGCTTATCCATTTGAGGCAGACTCAGGGCGAGACAGCCACTCGACCCGAGGGCGCGACAAGTGGAGACGCAGCCTCAACCTGAGGCACGCCGCGCCATGAGTCAAATTCGTTGCCGCGGGCCAAGCCATATTTTGTTGGTGTTTTTGGCGCGCTCAAAGAAGCCTCATTTCGAGCCGTGCACTTGGCGCGCGCGTCTTGCTGTCATCGTGGTCTTGCTCACTGGTTTCGGATCAAGGTGAGTCGACATGCCTCACCTTGATCCGTAACGTGCCTCGAGCCTATACCCCGGAGTGAGCAGCCTCGGCCCTCGGTTTGCTTCAAGTTGAGGCTGCTTGGCCTGAGTCTGCCTCAAATGGATAAGCGCCCTAACATAGGGTCTGCCGTCCGTCTGCCTTCAGCCATGAAATAAAAAAAACAGTATGTCAGCTTCTGACTGTCATTTGTCAGACGTCAAACGTCAAAATCGCAAATAACATTTTTCCAATTTGCTTTTCACAAAAATTTGCAGATTCTTCACTTTTTGAATAAAATAATTGCTCGTTTCTAGCATAAATATGGCTTTAAGAACTACTACCGTCTTATGCAGTACGTAATGTCTATAAATATATATCAGTCATCTTAGTATTTTGAGTCTTATGTAACCTGTTCTTTTTCAGGCAGTCTCAAAAAGTGGGCATACAATGCTGCTGGATTTAACAAATACGGTATGATTCCTTATTTTAATCATAGTATCAATTTCATAACTTTCTCAATTGGCACTCAGTCGATACATGGTCGATACCTACAATGTTAATGATTACTTCTTCATGATCTTGTTAGGTACCTCCTTGTACTGCCAGGCATAGAGTACTTTTCTATCATAGTATTGTATGTACTATTTAGATTAATGTTTTGTCAAAATATACCACTTCTTTTATGCTTTTGCTTACCCATGTTCAACTTTATGTTCAAGAGTTATCATTGAGAGTAAAATGTTTCTTTTTCCCTGCAATATCTTTTTGGTTGTTACAAAAAAATTAATACTACATACTTACATTTCCAGGATTAATGCGTGATGACTGCTTGTATGAGAATGAGGACGTAAAGGAAGCACTCCGTCGTCTACCTGACCATGTGGTAGATGAACGTAACTTCAGAATGATTCGGGCTGTCCAACTCTCCATCCAGAAGAGCATCTTGCCCAAGGAGGAGTGGACAAAGTACGAAGAAGACAAGCTCTACCTTACACCCATTGTGGAGCAAGTCAAGAAGGAGAGAGAGGAACGTGAGAAATGGGAGAGTGAATATTAAATTATTCTTAGTACAATTATTATTATTATTTAAACAATTAAAGTTATATAGCAATAGCTCAGCTTTTTAATGCCATTATTATGCTTCAACTTCCAAGAAGTCGAATTTGACCGCGAAATAGTAGATTTCCACAAATCCACATTTGAGGAATTAACCTGGTAGTACAATGAAAATTTATATTATATTATATTTTTTAGATTATTTTTAAAAGCTTTCATTGTTTCCTATGAAAAATTAAAGTCATCGTAGCTCATCATATGGCACAGAGACAAAGGAAACATCTGCCGAACGGAAGGTTACGCGCTAACTGAACGCGATGTTACGCTGATGTGTCAGAGAACTTGAAATACATTGCGAGTGTATTGAGCCGAACTTTCTTCAGATGTGACGACTCGCAACACTAACACCAACAGAATATGGTGAATAAAACAATTTTTTTCATGGTTAATAAAATAATATATTATTAATGTAAACATTGTAAATTATAAAGAAAATGTAGAATTGTCATAATCATCAGTCATATTATAAGAGATAGCCCTTTAGAAGTCCACACACAAACTGGCACTGAATTCTGGGAATTTCAACAGAATAAGATGATAGCTTACCTTAGCCAGAAATACATTTTACAGGCTTTGTAGGTAAAATATTTACAAAATTAACACAAAGTATCATGTAGCTTATCTAATTGAATATTATAATATATATTTTCCAAAAGATGGTAATATAATATAAAGTTCAGATCGGTCACACAGATAAGTAATTAATACTAAATAAAATCGGCCAAGTGCGAGTTGGACTCGCGCACGAAGGGTTCCGTACCAATATAGAGCAAAAATAGTAAAAAATTGTTTTTTTACTATTTTTGCCTTAATTATTTATTTTAATTAAATTTTATTATTTATCATTAAAGTATAGTGCGTCAAGAAAGTGAAGAAATTAAAAAGTGGCAACATCGTAGTGTCATCCCTTTTTCTTAGATTGATTTGAAAGGGATGACACTACGATGTTGCCACATTTTAATTTCTTCACTTTCTTGACGCACTATATAAATATAGCTGAGTATTTTGTGTACATTTCAAGTGCCTACCTGTTCTCATCATTGATACCGAGAAAAAAATGTTTGAAAAATCACATTTGTTGTATGGGAGCCCCCCTTAAATATTTAATTTATTGTGTTTTTAGTATTTGCTGTTATAGCTGCAACAGAAATGCAAAATCTGTAAAAATTTCAACTCTCTAGCTATAGTCCGACAATGCTTTATATATCGGCCCGGCCGCATTTGCGTGTATCGTCCGAAGCTTCGTGCAATGAGACGATACTATTGGACGATACACGCAGATGGTCCAATAGTATCGGCTTTAGCGCGAAGTACCACGCATATGCGGCCGCGGCATATGAATTTGTCCATGATGTCTAAAGGCGCTGCTGGCAAAGGAGAACTGTCAAACACATGTCAAAAATGATGTTTTTGTATGATAGAAGCGTTTAGTTCCTTTTCCCGCCACGTTCATGTAGAGCCTTGTCGAACTATTTAATATATTATTTTTCTTGAGTTACAGCCTGGAGACAGACAGACAGACGGACAGACATCGAAGTCTCAGTAATAGGGTCCCGTTTTTTTTACCCTTTGGGTACGGAATCCTAATTATAATTAAAAGCAAAGCTGAGAAGAAGTTAATGTATCTGTGGTTTAGTACTTTATTAAAGACTTAAAGAGAATTAGCCAACCTTTGGAAATCCAGAATTGAAACTTTTTATCACTTAAAATTTAACTTTTAGGCCACTAATAAAACATTTACTATTAATGGTAATCTAAAAAGGTATCTATTAATAGTATATTTACGTATTTTTATTTACACTAAATAGTAATTGTTACTAATATATCATAATATTCTGTGACTTTTAGGTGAAATTTGCTCACAAACGGATAGGTTAAATCACAAAATAGCAAGTAAAAACAAAAACATTTTATACACCAAAAATAAAAGTATCCCGCTACATAGTATGTTAAAGTGTCCTCAATGCCTAATTTATAAAATGGCACCATAATTTGCTAAGACAGTAGTGTTCTAATTTCTATATAACTTTTATTTTAAATTCGTTTTGTTTCCTGAAATTCAATATATGCATATTGTTTTAGTGACTAGTTTAATTTCTATACCTTCTCTTAAGTTCTGTAAAAATATAAGAACAATTGTATAGGATTTAAGAGAATACTTAATGAGTATTAAACATACACATAATACATATGACTGTATAATGTAATTTATACTAATAACACCATAAGCCCGGCCGCACATTGTCCGAATTCTGATCAGATGTGTTGCCAGATGGTCTCGGCGACTTCCCCCTGAACTTATTTGATTTCCCCCCAGAAATACCCTATTTTGGCCCTATCTTTGTCAAAAACCCCCTAAATCTAGCTAAATCTAGTGGGAAATCCCAATATTTTGCCCTTATTTTGCCCGTTTTGGTCGAAAACCCCATAAATCTAGGGGGAAATCCCCTGATCTGGCAACACTCATCAGAAACAGTTGAAGGTCCGCCAGACCGCCACCCCGCACACTATCCGAAATATCCTTTCGGCGAGTTCAAGTTCAAGCTCACTCGGCTCAGTACAAAATGTAAGAGACAGCGCGGACGTTCAACTGTTTCTGATCAGAAATGTCGTACAATGTGCGGCCGGGCTAAACCAGGAATAAAAAAACATAGTTACTTAATATTAATATCAGACAGTCTAAGGTTTTAAATTTTGTGCTCAAAATACATACCTTGAACAATATTATAATACTTCTATTTACTGATAAATGAATAAAACTGTAAGTTACATATTTATGATTTACATTTAAAATTACTTTAGTGTTTTACAAGACGTTGTTTTCTATACAGCATGACTGGTGAGACATGTTCAATACTCGAGGACGTGATATTTGGCTATTATGTTAGTTGAAAAAAATAATATAAAAAAATAATATCAATTGATCACTGAGTAAATGTAGCGTTAAATAATTATTTACCCAACGCATGGACACCGCGCGCGGGAGTAGTAGCGCGGGAGCATGCCGCCGTGCGGCCGCATAGTAATTTACTAAGTATCCGTGATTCATTTGTTTAAAGGGAAATTTGGTCAAAAATTAAGTACCAAATTTTATTACATATTTATAATGAGAAGTATCGGTATTGTCTTACCAGTCATGCTGTATAAAACATAATATTTTATTGTCATGTATTGACTATAATATGGAAATCATAATGTAACTTTGTGCCCAATAATTTATTAATTCACTCATTTTGCAAATTAGAAATTTCCGAACATAATATTTTTACTAAAATAGATTTAAAAAAAACGGTCAAGTGAGCGAGTTGCGCACGAAATGTAAGTTACTAACAGGCGAAAAATATGCAACCACAAAAGGCAGGCAACGCAGCTGCAGCTCCATATCAAGAACGCGGCGTCGTAACCGCCACTGTACAAGGCGCGCTAATATGAATCTTATTTTAATGTCGATATTCGACATCCGACCTGCTAATTTTCCGGTTGGAGCATTCTTAACTGTAGGTATAGGAATCAATTGCCTCGATGGTACATTGATATAATATAATAATATAGTCAATACCATTAAAGGTATCAACGATTTTGACATTTGAACTTATTATTAAAGTTAACACGTAGACTATGGCTATATATTTCGAAATTCCATTTTTAAAATACCCCATGTTATTGTTATAAAATTACGATTACTTTCAGTACCTATGTTAATATCCTTACTTAACTGTAATTTTCGCTTATAATATTTACAAAGATATTAAAATTTTAATTATTATTTACAAATACGATTTTATATTTAATTTAGTAGTCCATTTAAAAAATATATATTTATTAACAATGAACGTAATATAATACATAAACAATGTATGGCAAGTTTATGGCCAAAAGCGAAAATATCATAAGTATAAAAATATAAATTTGACTGAAACTGGCCGATATAATTTCATATTAATCTAAACCTACATTAATTAGTCCGATTTTTTTCGTATCTGAAGCAAAATATTTTATGCTTAATGAATTAAAATTAAAAAATTAAAAAAAATTTAAACTTATACGTATGGAGATAGGTACACATAGAATAATAGGGTTATCACTACACCAAGAACGGAATGTTTTAACAGTAAAACATATTAAAAACATAAAAATAAATGCTTGATTCAAACATAATTATTTAGATTTATCATTGTAACTAGCTGTCCCGGCAAACGTTGTTTTGCCATTTAAAGTATATTTTCTACAGCATCAATTGATACATGTTTTACCCCCTCTTTTGTCCCCTAAGAGGGTGGGGGGGGGAAGGTCATACACCAGATGTTAAGTTGAAAAACACAGTTAATACCTAATATGAAGTAAGTCCACTAAAGAAAAAGTTGTATACAAAATCTGACCCCTCTTTGGTCCCCAGAGAGGGTTGAGAGGGGAGGGGGGGGGAGGATTTTTATACACCAGATGTTGAGTTGGAAGAAGACAAATATAATATATCTGTGAAAACCGTATGCAAATCGGATCAGTAGTTTTCGTGTTAAAGAAAAAAGTTTGATACAAAATCTGACCCCCTCTTTTGTCCCCTTAGAGGGGTGGGGGGAAAAAATTTTATACACCATATTATGTTAAGTTGGAAGAAGATAAATATATCTGCGAAAACCACATTCAAATCGGATCAGTATTTTGCGTGTGATGCTGGAACAAACATACAGACAGACAGAAAGAGTGACAGACAGACAGACAGACAAAAAACTAACCACATTTTTGGCTTCTATAGCGATGTAGTGACAAAGGTGTAAATTCGGGTGTCATTTCATATCTTCTAAGTACAGAATTTTCATTTCTACAACAGAATATTGTCTTCCCCGCACGCGCTTTGGTGACGCCCACTATCGTAATATTTTAATTTCGCCATAATTTCAAAACCAAACGTCCAATTTTAATAATTCAAAGACCAAATATTATCTACATAAACTGTACTTAGTGATAAAAGAATTTATTTTGATAAGGATTAATAGCGTGAGTAAAATATATCCATTTTATTGTAGTCCAAAAAAAATTCAGGATTTTTAAATAAATAAATGGTTATTGTGCCTCACTCGACATAGATAGGTATAGTGTGTCGCGGACTTTTTTGTAGATATTTATAAGATCTACAATTACTTAGAACATTTTATGGTTCTATCTTTTATAGTTTAGGCAGCGTACGCAAAATAAGTAACTTTTCTAGCAGATTTTTTACACCTTGCGTCCGAAAAACTCAAATATCTTACGGAACCCTACTTTTTTCCAAAATAAAATGTAGCCTATGTTCAGCAGAAATAATGTAAGATTCCAATAGCAAAAGAATTTTTCAAATCGGTCCAGTAGTTTCGGAGCCTATTCGACTCAAACAAACAAACAAACAAACAAAAAATCAAATCTTTCCTCTTTATAATAGTAGTGTAGATGATAGGAAATTGTTCCGACTTTTTGGAATTGTTTCTTTTTGATATGATAAAAACTTTTGACAACAAGTTTTCTTGTGTGCGACCAATACATAATTTCACAGCCAAAGCGAAAACATTCCCTTTGTGAAGAAAAAAATATAGGTAACAAAATTATAATTTTACAAGTTTTAAACAATATAAACATTCAATAGTTCCATGTTTTGTTCTTTGGAAATAAAGTTTGCAAATTATTTACAACTCATCATCTCCGATGCATTCGAAAGCATTATTTTCTACGCAGTCTTTTCCGGACTTGAAGGCAACTGATGCGAACTTCTCGGTCAGTTTCTGCACTGAGAATACCTCTCTGGAGCTTCCTGACGTGTATGAGTCCCCGTTCTGAAATAGAATAACAAAAAATAACTAGGCCTTTACATCCGTTGTGGATGATTTATACAGTATTTTCAGAGCGAAGTAACCACTCCTCAAATATTGTAGTAGTCCCCTGGGACAAGATTTTTAAATGTCCGTATGGTTGCCCAAGCACATACGGCATTCTCGCAACACAGTCGGCCTAGTCCAGAGGAAAGAACTAGTCAATACGTCTGGGACCAACTATGTGCGGGTTTCCTCACGATGTTTTCCTTCACCGTATGAGCGTCCGTATTATGTACTTGAGATCAGCCTCCACCCGGGATCGAACCTGCACCCTCTACGAGTGCTAACCAAAGGTCTACCCATTAGGCCACGGACGCCTTGAAATACATTTCTACTATGAAATAGAATAACTACACCTTTATTATTACACGAAATTCTTAAGTTCATGTAGAAATTGATGGCCCAAGGCACCACAGTCTAGAAGGCATGAAGGTGACGCCGCGTTACAGTAAAAAACCGTGTTGGATATGTTTTAGATTGCTTGTTTTCTATGAGGCCGGGCCGCCCTCTCATAGAAAACAAGAAATGGAATGCGCGTAAGCGACAAAATGGTTTTTGTCGCGTCATTTAAAAATCATAAATATATTTCATATTATAAGCTATGGGCAAATTAGTGTATGCTTGAACCAATCTATGTACAAATTATGGAAGCTTAAATCACTCTCCTCTGTTGGCAAAATTAGAATCCCTTTTTTTACAGAGGTCTTTTTGATTGATTATTCTGTGTTATAAAAGTTGACCAATCGTGTTATGCTGTGGGTAATTCAAAGATAAAGACATAATGAATACTGACAATAAACTTTAATTTCTTAACTTTAGTCATTGCTGAGAAAAATCGATATAGCTACAGCCAAATTATCAAGGCGTCGGCCGTCGCCTTAATATAGATTAGAACCCTAATGGTCCCTAATACTTAAGGCGCGTTTCAAGTGATACTACAGAGCATGCAACATAATGAAAAATATTTGCGACCCATTATAATAATATGTATAATACTGCCGCGCGACCTGATGAGGGTCGTGATCTGAGGTTAAAGCAATAACATTGTGACACCTAAATATTTTGTATCTTTTTGTGTGTGCACAATAAAGAATATTTCATTCATTCATTAAAACAGTCTTCTGACATCATATTTCCACATTATTAATTGCATAAGTACCTATTGTGTTTTTTACTATTAAACATGAAAGAAATATTTAAATCTACGATACTAACAGAGTAAAGGATTGATAGAAAGAGATAGCTTACATTGGAGCTGAGCGTGTCACTCGAGGAGGAGGGCGTGATGAGCTGGCTGGAGCCGTCGCGGCGCAGGTACGTGAGGCTCGCTCGCTTCACCCGCGGCGACGACGGCCCCCACCCGCTCTTCGCCCGCATCAACTCGTCCACGATCGACTGCCATAAGAAATCACCAATTTTACTACTAAAGTAGTGTGTTTTTTGTAACTTCTGTGTGTTCGTGATTTCAGCGGCGGCCTTACCCATTGCGAGGCCCCGGGCGGAAGGTCTTTGCTAGGCCCTGGGCGGCAGGTCTTTGCGAGGCCCTTTGTCTTACAAAAAATACCTTGCGCGCCCACAGGCGCGTTATTATCGATATCTGTTTTCAGTACATTTTGTATGAGGATGGTCATGTAGTTACACACTGCAGCGATAATAACGCCGCAATGGAAATATATCGCAATAACGCAATTTTCTTGCATACCTGAGAAAGATGGTATAAGGTATGAAATACACGGTCGCCAACGGCGGTCGTCAACAGCAAAAAGTAGTATGCGCGTTGCCAGCCACACGGTTGCCAACGTGTCAGTTGTCAACCAGTTTTTCATTATAGATTTTGCGTGGTCGTCAACCGCCGTTGACGACCGTGTATTTCTTGCTTTATAGTGCCGTCGCGGCGCGGCGCTCTCTCGTAAGAAATGTCGGACGATAAAAACGCAGCTGTGTGCAGGGAATCGGGACACATTATCGCAAGCGTTATTATCGACCGATAATACGCGCCTGTGTGTGGAAGCCTTTATAAAAAAAAAGAATTCACCTGCAAGCACACACTGATGAAAACTGCATGTTCCGTCCTTAATGTGACCCAAACAAGGTTGTCCTTATTAATTAAATACTCAAACGACAGTTCAAAGTTCTTGTTGGGCTCTTCCAGCAAAGAGTTGTGGCCATTTGTCTGTTGATGATCAAACTGAAACAAGTTATCATTTCATTTTCAAATATTCTTTGATCAATGTACCATCGAGGAAATTAATTCCTATGCAGATGGCGGACCTAAGTAATTTGGTCGCATTACGTCAAACCCAGCTGACCGATCACAGCTAACATTGAATTGACATAAGCCGATCACATGACGTAGGTCCGCTATCTGCATAGGAATCAACTTCTCTGATAGTACATACTATGTATTATTGTTGTCATAATATTTGATAATTTATATTTAAATTTCTTATACGAATAATATTAATGTTATATCATATAATATTATTATGATTAAGGATATACATGTAGGTTTATTTAATGATTTATGTTAATTATCATTTAACGTTTAAAAGAAAGTAGATGACGCCAGCAACTCTGTTGCGCCTAAGTTTGTTTATGGCACGGAAATCGTACATTTTCCTGGATAAAAATTTTCTAAGTATGTCCTTTCTTGGGACTCAAAGTATTTGTGTACCAAATTCCATCAAAATTTGTTTCAGCGGTTTCTGCGTAACGAGGTAACAGACAGACAGACTTTTTCGGCATTTATAATATTAGTATAGAATATTTATTTATTTACTGATACAATAGTTAGGTAGGTATGACATTCTTGTGCTTGTCGGTAAGTGGTAAAATAGGTGCACTAGTGTTTGTTACCACTACACTTTTGTAGGTTTTAGGTATCAGCGTGTCCTGATGACACATAGGTCTCTCCTAGATACTTCCACTTCTCCCTATTCTGGGTTCGTCTTAGCCAGAGGTGGCCCGCAACTCTTCTGCAGTCATCAGACCATCTTTTCCGTGGACCGTGGTCTACCTCGTTTTCTTTTTGTGTTGTTTCGAGGTACCATACCCATAGTGTCGTTAATTCTGTCAATTTTTCCGATGTCTACACTACTATTATAAAGAGGAAAGATTTGATTTTTTGTTTGTTTGTATGTTTGTTTGTTTGTCCTGAATAGCCTCCGAAACTATTGGACCGATTTGAAAAATTCTTTTACCACTGGAATCCTACATTATTTCTGCTGAACATAGGCTAAATTTTACTTTGGAAAAAAATAGGGTTCCGTAAAATATTTAGGTTTTTCGGACGCAAGGTGTAAAAAATCAACCAGAAAAGTTACTTATTTTGCGTACGCTGCTTAAACTATAAAAGATAGAACCATAAAATGTTCTAAGTAATTGTAGATCTTATAAATATCTACAAAAAAGTCCGCGACACACTATACCTATCTATGTCGAGTGAGGCACAATAACCATTTTTTTATTTAAAAATCTTGAATTTTTTTTTTTGGAGTACATTTAAAGGCGTTTATTATACTTATGCTATTAATCCTTATCAAAATAAATTATTCCATCACTAAGTACAGTTTATGTAGATAATATTTGGTCTTTGAATGATTAAAATTGGACGTTTGATTTTGAAATTATGGCGAAATAAAAATATTACGATAGTGGGCGTCACCAAGGCGGGGTGGTTTTTTCTTTAACACGAAAACTACTGATCCGATTTGTATGTATACGGTTTTCACAGATATATTTGTCTTCTTCCAACTCAACATCTGGTGTATAAACCCCCCCCCCTCCCCTCCCCCCAACCCTCTCTGGGGACCAAAGAGGGGGTAAGATTTTGTATCCAACTTTATTCTTTAGTGGACTTACTTCATATTATTAACTGTGTTTTCCAACTTAACATCTGGTGTATAACATTTCCCGCCTCCCCTCTTAGGGGACAAAAGAGGGGGTAAGATATTTATCAACTGATGAGGTAGAAATACTTTAAATGGCAAAACAACGTTTGCGGGACAGCTAGTATAGAATATAGTTATTTTAGCTGATATCCATACTAGTATTTTAAAACATGCAAAAGTTGCCTGTCTTTGGCTTTCACGCTTAAATCGCTGTATAAAGGATCTTGGAAAAAATATAAGTATTGTAATTTGTAGGCAACCTCTTAGTCAGAAATAATTATAAAGATCATATTTTTATCTCAACTTATCACATTTGACATTTCACATCACAGGTTTCATAACATTTTACTTTCGAAACAACTACGATAATTAACATCTGTTACAGCACTGCCGTTATCGAAATATTACGTGTTCCAAACAGATTTACCTAAAGAGTCTTGTGATTCATCCTAATGACTTATCAAGTATTGCGTAATAACATTTGATATTCCAGAAATGTAACCTGTTTTTGTTAATATTTTAACAAACAAAATTCATGAGTGTGTCCTCATTAATAACTCGATCGTGTGAAACACAGACACAATATAATATATTCAATTGTTATGCGGCACCCGGGTGCGGCTTGGGAGTTGGTGGGTTAAGAGGATAACGAGTATTGAATAACATTTTGTTGTTTTGTTACTCTTTAACCACTGTCCTTAAAACGCAATGAGATAAACAAATTTTAAGGAATTTGGAGCAGGAAACAGCAGTAAAAATTGCTAGCTAGTAGCTTGCCAGTGTTATGCACATAATATTATTATGTGCATAGTCTCTTAAACAGAAATTTACCGTGGGAGAGCCATGCTTCGGCACGAATGGGCCGGCTCGACCGGAGAAATACCACAGGCTCACAGAAAACCAGCGTGAAGCAGCGGTTGCGCTGTGTTACCCGAGTGAGTGAGTTTACCCGAGGCCCAATTCCCTACCCTTTTCCCTTCCCTACCCTCTCCTAACCTATTCCCTCGTAAAAGGCCGGCAACGCACCTGCAGCTCTTCTGATGCTGCGAGCGTCCATGTCGTTTGTCGTTCGCTCGTTTGCCCCCTTTTTTCATAAAGGAAAAAGAAATACTGTTGAGTTTACTACAAGGGCATTGTATTTTAACCTATCAAGCCCCAAGCGGTTGCATGCGACCGAGACAACAATAGAATACAATGGAAATTCCTAGAACCCGCGATCGACGGATTAAAACTAGATAATGTCCGCAACTCTGTTGAGCCAAAATTCGGTTAGCGCGTGGGAGCCATACATTTCAGGGAGTCAAAGTGTCAGCATACCAAAATTTCATCACATTTGGTTAGCGTTTAGCGTGAAGAGTGACAAACAGACACACATTCACATTTTCAATATTAGTATGCATTAAAAACTGCAAATAAAGTTTGATGATACATAAATGATGTCATATCTTACTCACATTATGTATAGTAGTGATTCGCCAGCACCTCATTCGTGTGATTTTATATTTACGTTCGTGACCCGGGTGTGCCGTGCACGTCACGGTCAGGTCCTTAGCAGTGAGGTGCACCCGCACTTTCGCCGTGGTAGCGGTCGGGTCACACACGTTACTAGCATCCGTGATCGCGTCCCCCGCTGGTATACTACCGTAACGACGTAGTGTCCGCGCTAATTCTATATACTGAAATGAAAAATGTTAAATTGGCTACTGCAATAAATGTTGGCAAAGATAAAATAATGTACTAACTTTATAAAGTTATATAACTTGATATACTATTACATATAACTTTATATTATAGTATACACTATACAGTACATTATTTCAGATCTACTGATTTCATTATGGAGTTCAATTATAATGAACTCCTTAATGAAGTCTTATTAGATATTAAAGTTTTCAGCTCTTTTCTTTACTTCTAAACATTTTGTAATTGCTATAGCAATATCTATCTATACATAATCAAAATACTTAAAATGTATAACTATAAATAATGCAGCACCCAAAAACTAACAGTAGGTTTATACACCTTTGCATCTCTCACCTCTCTCTTTTGTTTTTTAGATTCATAGCCAGCTAATATCTCTTTTGTTTCAGCATCAGCGACAATCCACCCTAAGTCCAATTCCTCTATGATTTGGAGATAAAGTAAATCAATTGATACTCTGTCTATCATTAAATCAACATCATAACATGGATCCCAGTAACTGAAACAGTACAAAATGAAATGCAGTGTGTTTTAAAATAAAAACAAGAATACTACTAATAGAAGCCGCTCTACTTTACAAACATTTACAACAAGTTTTCTGCATGAAATATAAAATACTAGATGACAACCACAACTCTGTTGTGCCAAAGTTAGTTTATCGCAGAGAAACCATACATTTTTCAGAGATAAAAGTATCCTATGTTCTTTCCTGGGATTCAAAGTATCTCCATACAAAAGTTCAGCAAAATCAGTTCAGGGACTTGGGCGCAATGAGGTTACAGACAGATACACCTTCAGATTTATACAATTAGCAAGAATGTAAGGATTCAAAAAAAAAAAAAAATTAAATGTCAACATACCTTTTTCTTAAAACTATCTTATCATCTGGTCTTACGTATTTGAGAGATATATATGGAGATTCATAATCCTCCAACTTTTTAAAGCAAGGCTGGCCGTCTTTTGCACAGCTCCAATTGAACAGGAACAGTGAAAAATATTTTACTAGATCTTTTGATAAATTTACATAATTACAAGCGATCTCGAGCACTGTGCTAGAGGAGTCTGTAGATGAAACTGACAATGGTATTCTGTATCCATTCATTAAGAATATTTCAATGTCCACAACATGCATCTTCACAGAATGTGTCTCTTGTTGAGCAGAAAGAAGGAATGTATTTAGAATACCCGAGTTTGCCAACACGGGACTTTGTCCAACTGAAATTAATGCAGGTTTCAACTTATTGATCATATTATTATGAAAGTGAACAATACTTTAGAATTTAGATAGAGGAATGCTTACCTAGTTGAATGTATTTCTCTAACAAAACTCTTCTCTCTTCTAATTGAGAACTGGTAAGAAATAATTTCTTTGGAGGAAATTGAGGTAACTTGATATGTCCATATTGTGCCTGCAGTTGTTCGTGAAGGCTAAGCAGCTGCTTATATCTCGTCGTACAGTGAAAAAATCCATCAATGTGTATATTGTATCCCTGTAAAATATGAAGGATCTCCTTCTTAAGGTGTGCTATCTTTGAGACATACAAATACAAGAATTCACATCTAGGAGAACCTATTTATTACATGAATGATAGCAGATAAAGAAAATTTGTTATGCTTCTCACCGTATAATTAATTCCATTGTCATCGCGAAATTGTTGTAAGTCAGGAATTGAAAAGTGCATGTTTATGTCTTAACCGACTAGAAATTAACATTACTCTCCGAATACACCCAATATTTTATTATATTTTCGAGCTATGGCTTCAGCAGGTACTTGTTTCAACATCGAAAACAAAAAATATCGCCCACAAACCGATTGACGTATCACGTAAGACTTTTGACATTTGTGAAAGGCAGTCTGTGCGAATACGATCACAGAATTAGTTACTAGATTATTAATCTGTGGTTACTACGTAAAATACGATTGTTTTGACTTTTGCAAAATGCAAAATTTATCATAAATTTGCATCTTGTTTTACAATAAATTTCCACATTTTGTTGCGTGAAAACGGCAGAGATTGGTAAACAGTTACAAGGAATAAAATAACATTATGTCTGAGATTGAAAACAACTCTTTACCTGCTATAACTATTCAATATAACTGGAACGAAGTTTTAAAGTGAGTATCAATTTATATAAACTTTAACTATAATTGAAAACTATTACATCCATAATATACATACCGATTTCTTTTCTAGACTTCCAAATAAGAAGATTTGGATTTCCACTAAATACTTGAATAAACCAAGTTTTCACGATTCTATTACGACGACAGTCAATGAAAGCGATGGAAAACTAAAGGTGAATGTTTCTGAAGAATTGAACTTTATATCCATTTCAAACTCAAGCATAGTCTTAAAGGATGTAAAATCTGGATTAAGAATTGCTTTTGTTGCACCAAACAAAGTTCATGACATTCATGCTAAAGCAATATTATCTGTTTCAACGGCTGAAAATGCTCTTGCTGTGTCCTCCTGTGAGCAAGATAGGCTAGTGATTTGGGATACTAGAACAAGTATGTATTATCTACACTACTATTATAAAGAGGAAAGATTTGATTTTTTGTTTGTTTGTTTGTTTGTCCTGAATAGGCTCCAAAACTACTGGACTGATTTGAAAAATTCTTTTACCATTGGAATCCTACATTATTTCTGCTCAACATAGGCAAAATTTTATTTTGGAAAAAAATAGGGTTCTGTAAGATATTTGGGGTTTACGGACGCAAGGTGTAAAAAATCAACCAGAAAATTTACTTATTTTGCGTACGCTGCCTAAACTATAAAATTTAAAAATCTTAAATTTTTTTTGGACTACATTTAAACGTCTTTATTTTACTTATGGTATTAATCCTTATCAAAATAAATTATTTCATCACTAAGTACAGTTTATGTAGATAATATTTGGTCTTTGAATGATTAAAATTGGACGTTTGGTTTTGAAATTATGGCGAAATTAAAATATTACGATAGTGGGCGTCACCAAGGCGGGGGTGGTTTTTTCTTTAACACGAAAACTACTGATCCGATTTGCATACGGTTTTCACAGATATATTTATCTTCTTCCAACTCAACATCTGGTGTATAAAAATCCCCCCCCCATCCCTCTCTGGGGACCAAAGAGGAGGTCAGTCGATTTTGTATCCAACTTTTTTCATTAGTGGACTTACTTCATATTATTAACTGTGTTTTCCAACTTAACATCTGGTGTATAACATTTTCCCCCTACCCTCTTAGGGCACAAAAGAGGGGATAAGATATGTATCAACTGATGAAGTAGAATTACTTTAATCCCTCGATCATGGATTCCTAGAAATCTATTGTTTATGCGGTCGAATTCGACCCCTTGGGAGTTGAAGCATTAATGATCAACTAAGCTTTAATCTAAAGACAGGCTGTTAAAATTAAAAATCATTAATTCATCAAGCTCCAAGCGATCGCATGCGACTGCGATAACAATAGATATAAAAATAGTATCGCGTAGATAAGTTGTTTTTCTCACAATCGACGGGTTAAAAAGGATTTACATTACAAAAAGTAATGAAAATAACTATTTTACAGATGAAGAAGTTTTGGATTTAGTTGGCCATGGGGGTCCTGCATACAAATGTCGATTCTTTCCATCGGGGACTGTGGTGATATCCGCTGGAGCTGATGGCTCCTGTCGGATATGGTGTGCTGAGACTGGAATAAACCCAGTCACCCTCAAAGGTCACACAATGTCCGTAGCTGATATATGCATCATTGGAAAAGGAAGAAATGTCATCACTGTTAGCAAGTAATGTTAGAACATAAATATTTTACGACTTTGTTTTTTTGTTTTAAAATATTGTACTTTAGATAATAAAAAGGGCACAAGTTATTATCAGAATGTTTAATATTTATGCCCCTTATTACCTTACCAAGAGTATGATATTATCTGTTTCTCTGTTATTTACTATTACTACATATTATCTACATAGCTTTTAGCATAGGAAGTCTTATATGGCAGGAGAAAAATACAAATTTCCGCTAATAATAGGTGGCAAAAATGGTTTGTATTGTGACCTTGCCTTAATATGCATATATGGAGTACTATTATATATTCTGTGCCTTGCCTAAAGATCTTATCTACACATTCATGAGATTTTAAAATTCACAATAGTTATAGCCTCCAAGAAAGCTTATGATTAAATTGTGTATTATATTGAATGTTTCAGAGATGGAACAGCAAAACTCTGGGATGTAGGCCAAGCAGTTTGCATAGCTGATGTTATTGAGGGACAAGGAGCCATCAATTGCTGTACCATCACCACAACAACCGAAGAAGTACCAGTAGAAAATCCAAGAGAGGTAATGAGTTCTGTAAAAAAAGTGTACAATTTTTTTTCTTGTATGGTAGTTTTTATTTTTGATAAGAGGATATCTGCTTTAACTTAACATTGACTAGCAAAATTCCATATTTTTGGTAAACATACATACATAAACAAAATAAACTCTACTTTTGTTAGGAATGCACACTGATGTTTGCAAAACTTTACTTTTCAGTTCAACACTGGTAATAAATTGTTAGTGATTGGATGTGAAAATGGTTGTGTAGTTGGTGCTCATGTTGGCAAGAGGCAGGAGTTGTTCAGAAGGCAACTTGAGGCAGCCTGCAATGCAAGCATAGTCATGGGTGACGTCATTATTGTTGGCTGCAGTGATGGAAAGGTAAGTTCTAATGTTATTTGATGATTTTATCAGTTCATGCTAAAGTATATTCCTCAAGTGACCAAACTTTATAGTTTATATACGATCAACATTATAAAATTTTGCCTTATATCCTGCCTTAAGGCGAGACCACACTAAAGCGACACGACGCGGCAGAGGAACGACGCGAGTCGCGACACGTCACGGCCAATTATTTTTTGTATGAAATCGTGTGAGGCAAGCGCATTACGCTGCAGCGACGCTACACATAACTGATAACAAATCGTCAGTTCTATGAAATGTGAAGTGTCGCTTTTGCGTAGTGTCGCCTAATGCGGTCTCATTTTTATGGTCAAATTTTATGATCAAAACGCTCAAAATATAGGAGGCATTTTGAGCGTTTTTAACACTTAATGGAATGCGGGGATTATGTCACTCATCAAAACTAGCCAAGTAGATTAAAAAGTTTTTTCCTTTTTAATATTAAGGGCGCGTTCATACATTAATGCTATAGGAATTTGAGGTGCTAAGCTAAATTACTTTTATCTTATTTTCATATTATGTATATCCACAAATTGTAATAATATAATATCTATGGACGCTTCACACCACGTCAGTCTGGCCCCATGCTAAGTACCTGAAGGACTTGTGTTACAGGTACCAGACAACGGAAATATATTTAATACTTTTATACTATACATATATTTAAGATTTTTATTATATGATAAATATATTTAATACACATCCATGACCCAGGAACTTTGAAAACTTTTTGTTCCGTCGGCGGGATTCGAACCCGCGACCTCCGGCCTAAGCTACCAACGTGCTATCCACCGAGCCACAGAGGTCGTCATTTTTCAATTGTGTATGTGCACGTCTGAACGCGCCCTAATAAAACTTTTGTTCTCTGTATAGATAAAGTTAACTGGTAGTATCTAAAATGTCTGTCAATTTCAGATTGTATACTTAAGCCCAGAAGATGGTTCCGTTGTGATGGAAATACATGAATCAATGAGTCCAGTTCTGAGTATGGCAGTGCTTTCAAAGGATTTATATGCTGTGGGTAGACAAGATGGCAATGTCATAATAATATCGATGCAGAAAGCCCATAGTCATGTGCGAGTACAGCTTACTGGATCAGACTGTGACGGTATAAGAGATATTGCCTTCAATGGCAAATGGGTACTAACTGGCAGTCGAGACTCATATGTGAGGAAGTATGATTTTAATCAGATCTGTGTACATTTTAAGCGCTAACCAGTAGATGTGAGATCAAGAAGCGTGTTCCAGTGAAATAGAAAGACCGAAATAAAAGGAAGAAAAGTATGTAATGCAATTTAATAAATGACACTCTAAAATCTAAGGTACTACAAAAAATGTTTAGAATTTTTTCGACTCCCTATATTTTTATTACAGTAACATTTGTACGGCATAACCTGCAAAAACATTAGTGACAAAAATATAAACATCACTATGAAAAGCATTTTCTCTTATACTTACATACCTTTAAATTATTATTTTTGCATTTAAGTATAACAAGTCTTTTATGTAAATATTTGCTTTGTTGTATCCAAGATTTCGAATCAAAATCAAGTTTATTACGTAATTTATAACATTTTGCACCACCACATTCTAAAATGAAAAATGATAGGATGTATATTTAGCATTCAACAGGCTTTTTCTGTTTATATTTCATCTGATAGTAACCAAATTGATATATCTACCGTTTCCGAGTAATCTTTCTACATCAGCAGTTATATTTCGAATCCAATATAACCAAGTTTCTAAATTAACCACTATGTTATCTAAACAGGTCCATTCCTGATTTCTCATTTCCTCCGTTGTATTAGAACCTAGACAAATAATTCCTTAAAACTTGGCACCAGGTACCAATAAAATTAAATTTTATTGTTACCTGTTTCAAAAAATTTCTTCTCTACATTTCTAGAAGTTTCTAAATCTGTTTGGGTACCTATGGATGTAATATTTATCACATTTTTATTTATATTGAAATAACAATATTATTATATCTCTTCCTAATATACTTACGTTTATTCAACAGGTCAGGTGAATACTGTGTTTTTTTGCTTCTTACTATCACTTTAGTATCCTCGTTACAAACATCTTTAACTATATTAATGTTAGGTAATTTTTCTGTGGTAAATAATTTTCTATTTTCATTACACGTCTGTACAAGAGTTATGGTTTTGTCTGGAAGTAAGAGAGTTGATTTAAGTCTTCCCTCTTCATTTGCGACACTGTTATTTACTGATAATACATTATCGGCCGTTGATTTTCTTGCTGTTATTTTAGATTCTTCTTCTAATATTATATTATTTTTATTCCTATTTGACTCATCTTTTGTTACATCAACATTTTCCAGAATATGTTTAGAGTTTCTATCATCTTTATTGTTTAAAATGCTTGGGATGCTTACATTGTTCTCTGTTGCGACTTTGTTATGGTCACTCAATAGATGATTTAGTATTTCAACGCTATCTCTTACTGATTGAGGAAGTATTTCCTCTTCTCTCTCTAGTAGTTCTCCCAATGACAAAACTGACTTACTAACTTTTAGTAGTGATTTTGTGTTATGAAACGAGGTACTTTCTGGCCAAGATTCATCAGCTTCACCTACAATTACATTACTCAAAATTTAATTTAGATCCATCGTTAATGAATTTATTTTGCAGCTCTGCTTTACAAAATTATGGAAGGAGAAAAGGACATACTTAGGAGAAAAGGAGTTGGATTTGATACATAAATTGTTTTTGGAGTCTTTTCGTTATGAATGGTAACACTTCTGGTTTTTAAAATTGGTAAATAATTTTCAGAATTTAAATGGCTGAAAAGATAAAAAATATTATGTTTGGGCAATGACTGAAGGCTTTATATTTCTACAGAAGTGTAAGTTTTTTCTTACCTTGCCATTGTTTTAGTTAGTTCCATGCTATTATCTGCAACATTAATTTTCAATAAACCAAGCGATGTCTTTGAGAAAAAAATGAATACTTCAAAGATTGGTTTAAACATTACCGATATTATCATTATTGTTAAATTTTACTTTCTTATTTCCATCATCTAGCGTTTCCAAAGACATGTCTTCCTCATTGCGATTAACAGTATTATCTAAATTCATTTGAGATTTAGATACTAACTCAAGTGTATTCCGAATCACTAACGAATCTTTAGTACGTTTAAACTTTTTCGCGAATTCTACATCACTATCATCACTGTTATTTGGACCATCATCATTTGATTTGTCAACATACTTATATTGTAAATCATTAATTTTATCTTTAAACTGGGCATATGCTTCTTCTATTATCTGATTTAAAATAACATTGATGTAATCTTTTAAGTCTTCTAAATCAATGTCATTAAGGTCAGTGCTTTGAAATCTTTCATTATCAACTTTTATATCGTTTACATCGTTCACATTGATCATGACATCTATTGCATTGAAAATTGTGTCCTTAATCCACTCTCGTTCTTCAGATCTCTCATCTCCTTTATCATCACCGTCAATGTAGTACTCTGGGAACTTTGAGCTGGTATCGTTAAATGTCTCTTCAAATTCTTCATCAATAAGTTGTTGGAGAATATCGTTGTGGTAAACAGATTTGTTGTCATATTTTTCTGCATGATCATCATGACCACCATAGTTTCCTTCATAATTGCTTTCAAATATAACCTTGAAATAATATTTGTACATGTTTGACTGATAACTTGATAAGTTATATCATGATGAGCTTAAGTACTAATTTTTCCAATACTATTTAATAACTTACCGAAGCTTTATGCAACACTTCGTCCAGTAGATCCAATACTGGACCCTCCTCTTCTTCAATATCTAAAACAATTATTTTCGTTGTTATGTTTTTAAAATGGGATAATATTATGTATGTCCAACTTCATGTCTTATTACTTACTAATATAAGATATTAAATACCTTTTAAATCTTCTAGGAAAAGTTTATGTGAGGATTCCTCTAGTATCCCGTCGATCCACACTGTAATCTAAGTAGGAAATGCGACAATTAGAACAGTATTCGTATCATTTGTCCGAATATTTTTTATTATTTAAAATGTAATAAGTCCATTATTACTTTTGATTTATATGCTTACTTTTCTTACAACATCATTCTGGATTTCGTTTTCTTGTTCTGAGATGCTTTGATGTTCTGAATTATTGTGCAGTATGCTTGATACATCCTTATTGACAATATGAGCTATTTTGACTAAGCTAAAAATGATACAATTATAATAGTTAATAGAATAATATTATGGTGTTGGTAAAATATTTAAAAGGGACTTACTCGGGACTCAATTCAATCTGCATTGGTTTTTCAAGGATTTCTATAATTTTATATCCGAAGACGCCACATAATAATTTTAACTGGTCCCTCCTTTTGTTGTTTTCATGTACAATTTTAACTTTATTTTTTCTAAAAATAGTCAAAATTAAGTACTACCTATTTAGATTTTAGGACCTAATTACATAGTATTACACAGACATACCCTAATAAAACTAATGTTTTTTTGTGTTTAAGAAATACCTGCGCTTAGTTTTACGTCTTTTAAAAAAGTTCACTGCATCTCCCACTGGTGTCTTTGGATTTTCATCGTTAATGATTTTTCTTAATCTATCAATCTGAAGACAAAAATATACGTATACTATAAATAAAACAAAAAAAAAGTTTTATTTCTTATTTACTTGTTTCTTATTGTTTACTATCGCGCCCACAGATCGCGCCTCTGTTCTGACTTGTGTATACAGTATACCTCACAGATTAATTTATGTAGCAAGCCAGTATACCTCTTTATATTTTATGGAGTCACAATAGATCCTTATGGGTCGCAGTGACGTCAGGGCTACAGCGACCTGCCTTCTTATAAAAAAAATACCTCTTTATAGACGCGTGTGTGTATAGACTCAAAGTCGAATCTAATTATTGATTACACGTGAATGCTCGCGGTGAGGAAGCACCTTAAGGCTTAAATGCTGGTAGGTATTAGTCTGGTAACAACATACCATATGAATCGGAAGAGTTTTGTTTCTAGTCTTCCACGTTTCCAAACAATGTCGTTTTGATGGGTAAGCTAATTCGATAACTCGCAACGGACAAACTTCCTTGTGACTCCGACGCACATTCCTTGGTTTTCTGATTTGAGTTTTCTCTTTACTGGAACTAGCAACTTATTTATTACTAGAAGACGCCCGCAACTCCGTTGCGCCAAAATTTGTTTATCGCGCGGGAACCGTACCGTTCACCGGGATAAAAAGTATTGTAGTAAGTACCTTTCGGCATGCTTATTCTTGTGAGGCATTATATCGATAACATGGTATTCCTTGATCTCTGGACATGTTTTTGATTTTATTTTACGTAACTTCTCCCCAAGTAGTATGTGATGGCTTATGTTATTCTCGTATGGTCCTGAGACACAAAAATCGTTGATGGGAAGAATACCTAAAAACAATAATTGAAGTTTATTAGAAAATGTTAATAGATGGCGCTTGTATATAATTAGCCAGTGTAGCTATTAAACTTACGGCCGCACTCAGATACAGTATAGTACCTAATATTATAATTGATGTCAAAATCTTAATATTCGTTTCTGAGTGCGGTAGTTAGTAGCAAGTTTTTCCATTTTATGAAGACTAGTAAGTAGTAACACATTATACAAAGATTGGTAAGGAGACCCAGCAGAATGAATATATCATGAATCAATAGACAATACCTATCCATAGGAAGGAGTGGGTTCTTACAAAATATGACCCACCTGAATGATCGCTGCAGTTATTAGAAAACAGCATTGTAGCGTTCAGATAATATTTTATGTGATGTAAGACAGGAGCTTAATAAAACCACAAAAATTTGAGTTCCAAAAAGACAAAGTATATAACAAAATATAATGAATCGGTATGGCTACGCTACGCTGTTTTGTCGTGTATCAATGTAATAAAGACCAATGTCGCCGACCCGATGCAGTGCGCGGTTCGTCACAATACTAAATATTGTTATTGTGACAAACCGCGCACACGGCGCACTGTACTATATAGTTTTGCAAATTTATGCACTTTGTTGCGATCGGTAACTGGCTACAGCACATGAGAATCGGCTGAACGGATTGGGCTGATTTTAGTCTTACAAATAATACAATATTCGTAGAAGTCCTTCCCTGGATTTAAAGTGACACGAAGTTCGTCGGGACAGCTAGTAATAAAATAATTATTTAAAAGAATTCTGACTTCTGAGTCTATTATATCTCTGTTTATACTTTATATATTATGCTTTTTGTAGCATAACGTATTATATTATAGAAGATAATATGCAGAATGTAAATATAATGGCATTTATACTGAAGCTCTGTGTTTAATATAAATATAACTGTTAAAAAGTATAATATCTGTCACACAACATGTCACTGTCAAACGTAGCGGCTAGTGATGCAAAATGTATTATCGAATGCGTTAGTGTTATATATTCCGTGATTCTAATAGTTTGTGATTATCGATAGGTATATTAGTGTGTACTGTGTTTTAATATCCGAAATTAAAATAATATAGTAATAATTAAAAAATATCTTAACAGTAACATTGTGTTATTAAAATATAATAATCAACAACATACATAATGTTGTATTATCGAGTAAGTATTGTCTTTAAACTACATCGTATTGTTTTACAATGTACAGACGTTCGTAGTAACTAGTATATTCTATTGAAGTTATCTGAATATGTTCATTGGACTATAACATTTCAATAAATATAACAATGAACTACAGTTATAATACTAGCTTCTAAATAAACAAAATAAAAACTCTTGTAAAGAAAAATTGAAAAAAATATATCGATTTGTAGATGGATGCGAGCATCACTATAGGTATAAGGTATTAGGCATTGAGGTAATAATACTATAGGAGTCCGCCTTATATTTTGACAGCTGATAATGTTACTCTTTCTAACTAACGATGTAGTAATTTGGGTGAAAGAGAAAGCTCATATCGGTGTGTAAACGTCAAAAGCCTGTAATGTTATGTCCCACTTAGTAGAACATAACAAACGAGTAGGTCTGCATATTTCATGTATAAAAAGTGGTAATGAAAGTGTTTAGTGAACGTTCAATGCAATATATTATTGCGTTTTGTAGTTCCGCTATATAATAAACCATAAAAACGGCCAAGGAATGCCTCAAACACGTGGATTTAACATAACATACGTAAGTTTTCAACAACGTTGTTTGGGCTTATCAATCGGTATTTTTGTAAGCTAAAAAAGAAAATTTATAAGTATAATAATCCATTATTCATGCTATATAAGGCATTAGTGATAAAAATGTCACATCAAGTAATAATTTGGCTATAAATATTGCATAGTTTTTTACGTGTATTTTAGGGATGCGCCTTACTTGAACTATAGTTTATCGATAAAAATAATGTCATGGACTAAATGATTTTTTTTTCAGGTTGAAAATGCTTCAAAATAGACGACAAACAGATATATATTTTAGACGCAAGTTTCATGCAAGTTTTTAATCCTTACTCCCTTATGAAGGCATCACAATATTGGAATTTGGAATTATTTCAAACGTAAGTTTGAAACAATGATTTTATTGAAATAAAGAAAGTTCTAACGGAGAGTAAAATAATTGCATGATCAACAGCTCTCACACCTCCCCCCTGTAAGTACTCAATTCGTTACTTAAAGATACTTCTTGAAATTTTATCCTGGCATTAGGTACTCTTTTTTAATAAGTAAAATGTAAAATTTTAATAAGGCTAAAGTCATAATCATTTAATAAAATAAATTTAATACCTCAATCGTCGAATTCCAGACACAATATATATTTAGTTGTTATGCGGCACCTGGGTTCCGCTTGGGGCTGGATGGGTTAAGCATGGAAAACTTACATAAAGCATATTGCCCCGTATACAATATTATGAATTATGTGTATAATATTTTATAGTATGTAGTAGTATAGTACATTTATTAACACTAAACCATTTATTTTTTTCAGGTTATTGGAATGCTCATAAAGAAGAGTTCAATATTATGGTGGTGACGGAGAGACCTATAATGAAGATAATAATTATTTTCAATTATTAATTTGATAATAAGATTGAAAGTGAAGAATAATATTTGGTTTAGTGCTCTGTGATTTCATTGCACACACCGTGATATTGCACAATAAAATTGATCGTCTAGACTCTAGAGTCCCACTTAGGTTATTAATTATTATTATTATAATATCATTATTCAGGGGGCGTCGAAGTATCTATTTTAAGTATTTTTCTGTATAAATATTATTACATAATTATATTTTAATAGGTAAAGAAATGCACCTAAGCGTTTTTGGAATTACTTTAAATAAGTAGGACTGAGATTCATTCTTATATTTCTTTGATAATAATAATTGTTATTCTACAAAATAGTTGCTTAATAGTAAATAGTAATTAAGTTTAATAAAGTATAATATATTTTGTTCTTCTGTTGTGTTTTATAAAAACTGTTGATTTTATTGATATTAGCTATTACACTCCGGACAAGCTTTCGTGGCTTATGGAGTATACATATTATGTATATTTATAACTATTTGTGTAATTATATACTTAAATATTTTGTTTATACAGGGTGCAATTAAACCTTCCTGCCAAATTTTTTCCAGGGCTTAGGTATCATTAGGAGAGGTCATTTAGCAAAAAAATTGGGTGTTTTTTTTTAATGACATATTTTATCCCATTTAAAATCGATGCAGAACGGTTACTCGTGGCGGTGGGAATGAGTGGGGGTGACGTGGGGGGGAGGCGCGCGCGCGCTCACCCGTCGGCGCGGGCGACGCGTAGTGTCCATTTTAATTGTAGTGTTTTTTAGGATAACTTTCGGAAGCTATTTCTCAACATTTTAGTACTGAGTGACTATATTAAAAGAAAAATACGTGTATTTTTATTTTGAACAAGGATCAATATATCAAAATTTGGCAGGAAGGTTTAATTGCACCCTGTATTTAAGTATTTTCATACACTTAATAAATAGATAAAAAATACCTTTTCACCAAATTGAAAGCGACTTCTAATATAATGAGCATAATATATCCTAAATTGAACATGCAGGTCGAATTGATAACCTCCTTTTTTGATGTCGTTTAATAAAAATCTGTAACATAAAATTATGGTCGACTTGGTCGATAGCTGTAGTCTAATTTTATATTTTTATCGATATACGCCATCCCTACACGCACACTACAGCAATTACACACAAGCATAAAATGGCCACGCGCTGGCGAGCTAAGAATCCATCTATGTATACTTAATCTGTGGTATTAGGTAACACTTTAAGTCTTTAAAAAAAAAACATTCGTCAAATTGTATTGGAAGTGGTCGCACGCTTGTTCCATTGTGCATTGCTCTCAGTAACAAAATTTTCGTAATTGTGTTATAACTTATAAGTCACAGAAAAGTTCAAAGGAAGAAACAAAACAAATAGCAAATAACACAAACTGTGGTGTAAGGTGTCTTTCATTTTTGTGATCTTCAAAAATCTAACATAGTATTTTGTTGACGACTAAAAACACTGCTCGGAAACAAAGAACAATAAGCAAAATGTGGTCGCATTTGGAACGTGGTAGTTCTCCTGTGGATTGGTGTGAATCCAACTATTCAATTTCTCCAATGATTGCAGAATTCGTTAACACAGTAAGTGTTTTTCGTAAGACAGTCAAAACTGTACCTAAGTGCGCAATAAAAGCATTTTTTTTTATTTTCAGATAAGCAATGTTCTATTTTTCTTGTTTCCCCCGGTTTTGATACATCTGTTCCAAGGCTACGCTCGATCGTTTAATCCTGCAATAAATATTCTTTGGGTATTGCTGATGGTGGTTGGCCTGAGTTCGGCTTATTTTCACGCAACACTCAGTCTAGTTGGTAAGTTCATTTAACTATAATAAATAATCTTAAAACAGTAGTATAATATAAATTATATAAGTTAACACAATATGACATGAACACTACATGACGCCTGCAACTCCGTTGTGCCAAAATTTTTTTATTGTGCGGGAACCATACATTTTTTCAGGATAAAAAGTATCCCATGTCCTTTCATAGGACTCAAAGTATCTCCATGCCTAATTTCAGCAAAATCGGTTCAGCGGTTTGGGCGTGAAGAGGTAACAGATAAGACAGACAGATACACTTTCAAATTTATAATATTAGTATGTATAATTTCAATAAATAAACATGATTCATTAACATTATTGAATAGTAATTATTGTAATATGTAATGAATGCTTTGATCGCGTATTTTTGGAAATCTATTGTTCTCGCGGCCGTATGTGGCCACTTGGGAGTTGAAGAGCTAATTTGAACCAAACAGGATTATGATCTTCATTTGTTGATAATAATAAATAAAATTCGTTTTCCTTAAATTAATTTATGCATTACCTACTTCCTTATAATTTTTATTTCCTTAAAAATCACATTAAAGTATTTCCTGTGACATATTAACTAGATAAAAATAGTAACATGTTTTATAATTTCATAGGGCAACTTCTCGATGAGTTAGCAATACTGTGGGTCTTCATGGCTGCTTTTGCAATGTTTCTTCCTAAGAGATATTTCCCAAAGTTTTTTGGAGGAAACAGGTAAATTTGCTGTAGGTCACTAAACATGAACAAAACCGATAGTGATATATAATTCACCCTTCATTTAGTATTCATTCCATTTTGATAAAACTTTGATCATATATTTCAAGCAGCACTTTAGTGTTAAGTTTGGACACAGTGTAAATAAATTATATATATACCAATATTATGTATACCTATACACGGCCTGTGTCATATTAGTATAAATTTAAATTCATGTTTCGCTGTCTTTATAACACTAATAACAGACTAGGTACTTAGTACTTTACTACTTGTTATTCAGCCTTCATCAGTGATAATTATCTGTACCTCTCACATTATCATGTAACACTCGTTTAATATTTCATGTTAATTTTTAATTAACAACATGTGTAAAATTACTATTTAGGTACTATTTTTATCTTATTGTTTCTGGCCACTGCGCGCGGCGGTCATATTGTACTGTTGTGTGCTGCTTTGTAAGCTCTGTCTTTGTCTGCCTTTCTCTCAAAACTTGTTGTCAGTGGCGTAACAAAACTTAAAAATGAGTATTTACGCTCTTCAAACCGCTCCTCTAACCGACTTCCAAAAAGGAGGAGGTTAGGTAAAGCTTCGTTATGACGATTCCTATGCCTACTAAATACTAGTTTTTTACATGTTTGGTGTTAATCTGCTCCTTTTTGACATACATTTCTAAATATAAAACCGTAACTTGTTACCAATTACCAGAACACACTTTTTTACTTTTGTCTGAAAACGTGAAATATGCCAAATTCTTGCAGTAGAATGTGCCAAATATTTGGGTAAGGGCTCCATTCCACCGCGGCGCACGAAGAGACTACGCACGTGCGTCAAGCTTCGCTTTGTAAGAAAATACTTATATGTGACTGTGTCCACTGCAACCCACGGTCACGCTACGCACGAATTGACTCAAGTGGAATCCGCGGTGGAATGGAGCCTTAAATGCGGATGGCTTTACAAGGTCATTTAAATTCGATCAAAATTTACATTTACTATTAATGCACCTTGAAATAAAAATTACTGTTGAGTGTTACCGCTCTGACTCCAGATCAGAAGGTTGCGTGTTCAAATCGCGTCGAGGTCACCAATAATTATTGGTGACCCTTATTTAGCGATGTTAGTGGCGGCGAAAAAGGAAGATCTTCCGACCGAGCTAGATAGCATGCTCGGTCAGGCCGAAGCCCACTGACGTCATTTCAGACGTTGTATATATCTCGCCGTTCTCCGAAACTTCGATAGCGCGATGCAGGATTGTTAGGTGAATTGTGGGTACCGCCACAGCTTCAATAATGTTCGTCGTTTCTAAGCTTGTAAATACAGATCTTAATCTTCTTACGAATGTCTCATTCTTGTGAATGCTAACATATTGCTAAGGCCTAAGCATACGGTCTACCAGAATCTGATGGCAAAAAGTGAGAAAAGAAATTGACTCTAGCAATACTGGGGTAATTGGAATAAAACATTTTGATCCTTTTTTTTCCTTATAGCAGCTGATTCTGTGTGTTAAACATGCAAATATGAAAATGTATCCAATGATCAAAGATATTTTTTGAAAATATGCTGTCAAAATTTGCCATCGGATTCTGGTACACCTATAATTACTAGAATTCAAGGTACAGCAGCATCAGGATTCTTACATGTAGCAGTCTAGTCAAGTAATAAATAAAATTAGAACCTGACCTGTTGCTCGTCATTTTAGTAGAAAAAAATAAAAAAGCGCGGTTATCTAAAGATTGTAGAGAACCAGAACTTAAGTATCTATTACCACAGAATAGATAATAGTACAAGCTACTACCATAGTAACAAAATCCTTTAATACATTTCATTATTTACTTGCAAGTTGCAGCTGCTGCAATCAATTATATAAGTACATACAACATTGTCTTGTTTAAAGTAATATATTATGTATAATTTATTTCAGGCGAGTCCTGGCGATGTACTCCACTTTCGCTTCCATCGTGTGTACGGGACTGCTGGTGATGCATCCGAAAGCGAACGCCTTCGCCCTCATGACTCTAGCGGTGCCCGCTATGTGCTTCCTCTTCAAGGAATTGAATAGGTATCTAGTATCTACAATCTACATGCTATCTTAAGTTAAGATCTAAACATTCATTTCCCCGACTACACAATGTGCAAAATGTTAATAAAACCACGAATAAAACCCAGACTGCCAAGCATTAATTTCCCCGACTCAACAATGTGTAAAATGTGGCCCGCGACACCGAGGGTCAATTCACATCGGAACATGAAGCAGCAGTCTTTTGGATAGGGTTACAAAATAGAAAATTAGTGACTTGTGAATACATAGTTTAGCAAATTATTATAGCTACCTACTGTCGCTAATTGCGATCATCGAATTAAATATATTATAATATTATAGTCAGACTCCGCGTGCAAGCTCTGAGGATTTGATGAGTTTTTTATTATACTTGTCGAATCCTCGTCAGATTTCGATAGATCGGAGTTCGAGTAGGTATATCCTGTCTTCGTTTGACATTGCCCCAGCACTACCCATGATTCATGAATCATGATCGATGTAGGTACCTACTTATTATAAAACAGATATGTGATAAGATTAGAGATACCATCGTCCATCAATAAAGTCAGGTTGATATAGCCATAGAATTGATAACCTTTAGAAGAGGCATTCCATACAATCGTCAGCGCGAAAATGTGTGTGAGCTCAGTTCTGACTTCTTATGTCGGCTGTACACTCGCCGAGAGCTCTCGGGCTAGAGTCTCGTGCGAGAGCCCCTTGCCCGAGTGCGATCATGTACTACATTCTCGCTTAGTTTAATCGCAGTTATGAACTCAGAGAAGATGGACCATTATTTTTCTCTATGAGATGGACGAAAACACTTCTCTTGCAGCTGCCGTAGCTCTGTATGCTATGAGCTATTATAAATAATTAGTAATAATTATCAAATATTTACACATTAAAAATACAAAAATAAAAAAATGGCGAAAACGGATCTACGATCAATGATCGCCGTTCACCATACATCGAAAGCGATCATTGTAATCCAAAGACCTATAATCATATTTGATTTTATTTCTCACAGATAATGACTGATAATGGCGTTTATTATTGTTATTTTTCTGTTCCATTGTCTAGCGGCGCGACTAGTAGTGAAAAACGCGAGAGTGTACGGTAATGCGCTCGCTTTCCTCGCGAGACCCTTTGACTCGGACGCAAAATACCGACACCGGACCGAGAGGGTCCGAGACAGGCGTGTGCGTCCCCCCAGAAAGCCCAATCGAGCTAGGTGTATTTTCAATATATCAGAATTTAGAGCAAAAATGGAGCACCTCTACAGTCAAGTAAATAAATTGGAGCATTAATACGAACGACGCTGCGAGCTAAAAACCGTGGGCTTGCTGGCGTCCTGTCCCGTCAGCACGCCCAAGCTAGATCTCGGGAACCGTTGAGAGTACTATCGTGTATTGTGGTTCAAATTTTCGAGCAAAATTGGAGCACTTTGCTCCCGTGAAATCAACTTCGAAACTAGAATGTGAAAGGAGTTAGACGTGATAAACCGGTGGGCTTGCTGGCGTCCTGTCCCGTCAGCAAGCACACGCAGATCTCTGAAACGGTAATGATTTGGATTATGATTAAAAACTCTACAATAGAGCCCTATTTAGAGCACTCTGCTCCAAAAAAAATATTAATGTAGCTTCAATAGTTCTCGAGTTACAGGCCTTTGAAAAAAAGCCCTGTTGCTTGGACAATACTAACTCCTCAATGCTTTTCTTTCCAGGGTAAAATGTCCAAGAGTATATCGTCTGGGGCTGCGCTGCGCTGCGGTCTGCTTCCTCGCGATGTTCTGCTGGTCCATCGACAGAATGTTCTGCGACGCGTGGCTATCCATCAACTTCCCCTACATGCATGGCATATGGCACGTCCTCATCTTCATAGCGAGCTACACGGCCCTGGTTCTCTTCGCATACTTCAATGTCTCCGATGAGAGACCGGAGCAGACTCCCCAGCTGAGGTACTGGCCACGCAACGATTTCGAACTCGGCGTTCCATACATCGTCATAAAACATCCGTATAAGGATGAAAATCTAGCGATTTAGAACCGAGAAAGTAGTGAGTGCTTTGCAAAAGACAAATTTTAAGAACAATAGGGCACTAACGGCCGCTGCGGCCTAGCCGCTACTAGTGCGCTATTGGACTGAGGCCGGGCGCTCACTAGCGGCTAGATCGAGATACCTTGGTATGAAACCGCCATAGACCACGCGCACCTGACCACACCATACTTTCGATGGCCACTGCGGCTAGCCGCTAGTGCGCTATTGGGCTAAGGGTATTGAGTACATCTTGTAGATGCTACCGATATGAAGGTACCACACCACCAATAAAATTAATATGGGTATCATAATACGGAAACCAGTGTATGTACATTGACAAAGTTTCGTGTTAGCAAAAACGGTTTACACCCATTGTATCTTTTGTTCAATTTGAACCAAAGATCCTTCATGTACCCAAGCAGAATTGTGATTAATATGAAATGAATGTTATTAAGTTGTATGTAGTGACTAGTGCCAATCTGTGATGAAAGTTTGCTTGATTGCAACAATAAAGTATTAAAGTATATATTTTATTTTTAAGTGAAGTAAACTGGTACAATAATTATTTTATTATTTAGTTACTATTTTTTTCAGTGATTTCCAAGTTTTCAGATTTTATTGTGTTCATTTTGACAAATGCAAAGTTAATAAAAACTTTTTTTAGTTCTAAGTCTAAAAATATATAATTATACATTACAAAATAACTCATTTATGGAAGTAAATTATTTGTATATTTGGTTCATTGATTTAGTAAAATTTTTAGTAGTGATGTATGATAATTTTGTGGTCAGTAGATGTATAAAGATGAAAATGAGTGCAATATCATAAAACATAGTATATGAGTGTTTTGCAAGTGTTTGTTAGAAAATATTATAAATTATTTAATAATAATATTATTACATCATCCCATAATTTATAATATTATATAAACTTTTTGCTGACTAAGAAAAAGACAAATTTTAATAATAAATTTTTATTGTTGTATAAACAATGGTTTTATATTTTCCACCTAAAAACTAAGCTTTATTTGTACATTCCATGTAGGTATAAAAATAAAAAATTTGGAATGACACAACATGCAATGCAACGCAGATCATTAATTAAAAAATTCAGCCAAAGTCCTCGGTTACTAGTCGGAGTCTGAAGATACATTCTGGTGGTTTGTGTGCAGAGTTGATGAGTTAAACTTTTTTCTAGGATAAGTTGAGCCACCTCTGTACACAACATGATTCTTTTCGGTTTCCAATATCTTCACCTCGTGTAGTAGATCAGGCTTGTCCATTAGCTTCTGAAGTTGGTCCCAAATATATATAGCTAGGTTTTCAGTGGTGCTTACCTGGAAGAAAAATAGTTTGATTAAACATATTAAAATAGTGGTGGTACTGGTGGACTAACATAATTATGTAACCAATGCTGAGCTAAGTACTTGGTATTTAGGAGAAATTTTTAAATACTTACCACATTTTTGAAGTATGGCACATCCTGGTCCAGATTCTTGTGATCTAAGGGTATTGATATAGCATCGCGCATGTAAATCTTGAGATCAGATATATTCATTACCATTCCTGTTTGGCTGTCTACTGGACCTTTGACTGTTACTAAAACTGGAATAATTATTTAAGAAATTTAATTTGTGAACTAAAAGTGAAAGTACAAACCTGATATTTAAGTTGTAATATAACACAGTTACAATAACTTGACGCATGGTTTGATGACGTCATTATGGAACGGGCAGGTTATTGCATTCCAGCGATGCGTTATATTTGTTAGCATCAGTTGTTTTTAGTGGTTGCTATTTTTGTTTTACTTGTACTGATAAAAATATTAAACAGTAAACTTGCTTACCAACATAATTGTGACCATGTCCATTAGGGTTGTTACATTTCCCATATAATTTAGCATTTTCTTCATCACTTAGAAAAGGGCTGAAAAAAGTAAATAATATGAGCAAAAACTAATAATTGTTAAGTTTTTGTGATAACCTCTGTTGGTGACATTGATTTATCAGAAATAAAGAAACAATTATTCTAAGGTCAAGGGTGGCATAGAAATAATTAGAAGTGATAAGACAAAGGATCATTAAAAAATAACTACCTAAGCATGCAATAAACATACAATATGTACTCTACGTGTATGTATTACTTACATTATGAGGCCTAATATAGATGTATTATATTTTGATAATAAGTAATACTTTATTAAATTATTTTATCCATTACCTGTGTAACCTGTGGCAGGCACTAAAAGTTTCTCTACGAGTGATGGAGACGATAGGTAAAGACGACATTCTAATAAAGTGAATACTATTTCTTTCCTTTGGCGTACAAAATTATAATTATTTATCTCTAATTTACTTTTTTAGCACGGCTACGTATTGTAACTTTTTGATTTTTCAAATTTTATAAACTCGAAAGTTGAAAGTTGAAACGTCGCTGTATGTATGACAATTGACAAATGACAAATTGACATTTGACATCGACTTCGACAGCGTGACATTCGACTACTGTCAAGCACAGACTGTCAAGTGTCAATGTGACTGTTAGTTTTTTTGTCTTTTTGTGCCGCAATGTGCATTGAAAACAAAACGAACACGACTTGTATCTGAATGACAATTGACAGGTCTTTGAAAAGTAAAAAATTAAAAAAGTAATGTTTGGCCAAAGTGGACTTTGGATGATTTGATTCTGTGATTTGATTTTAGAATTTTACAAGTTCTAAAATCTAAAGTGTTTTTCAAAATGTTTTCTCCTTGCAGTAGGCATTTGTTTTTATCAGCACAGGTAATTTAACGAACATTAATATTAATTACATTTAGTTTGAACAATTTAGTAATAACTTATTTTATCATTTCAGTTACGTCGATTGCAAAGTACCCTGGTTGTTGCTGAACACAATAACGAGGTTCTTTCTCCAGTCACACAGAATGCTATAAGTGCAGCTAAGAAGATCGGTGGTGAGCTTTCAGTACTTGTGGCAGGAACCAAATGCGGACCAGTAAGTTTATCCTCCTAGGAACTAGGACATATTTTATGGGTTATGACTTATGAGTATGACTTATGACAAGTAAGGGATTAAGGAACATGCTGATATTATGCTCTGTGGCACTGGACCTACTGAGTAACCTTTGCCATACTTACTATAATACCAAGGAACCTTTGGAAGAAATAATCAACAAAATGAATGAGACAAATTCTAAATTTCCATCAACACTTCAGTAATCAGTTTGTTAACTTGTTAGAAGTCAACAAACAAGAAGATACGCAAAATTAATTTCAACCCGAACTTTGATCTTACACCGACAATTAATTGCTTTAATTTACATAATATTAATTTTATGCTTTCAGGCAGCTGAATCCATTGCAAAGGCGAGTGGTGTTTCTAAGGTTTTAGTAGCAGAAAGTGACGCTTTCAAGGGTTTTACAGCAGAATCCCTAACACCCTTGATACTTGCCACACAAAAACAATTTAATTTCACACATATCTTGGCTCCTGCCACTGCATTTGGCAAAGCAGTGTTGCCGCGAGTAGCGGCTAAGTTGGATGTGTCACCGATCACTGATATTATTGGAGTTAAGGATGCAAACACCTTTATCAGAACAATTTATGCAGGTATGTGTTAATTATTTAAATAATGCTGCATAATTTTACTCATATTATCTCCAAACTTTGACAATAAAAACATCCATAAAAATGTCCCCAAGTAAAAGTCTTGAGCTAACTACAAGGTAGAATGATTGAGAATTATTATTTATTACAGACATTATTGGTTACATTTTTGACATAAAACATTATGTACTTCTAACAAGAGGTTATCTTATCTATTATGTTATCTCTTGTTTATATTTCTGAGGTCAGAATATCTCACTGTTTGTTTAATATGTTATAGTAAACTAATTTAAATAATCTTATCACAACTATCACTAACTTTAATTACATCATCTGTAGCTTACTTTTTTGTAGGCAAGAAATATTGCGTACTATTGGAGAAGTTGATTTGTAGGTAGTCTCCATATCCATAGTCCGACCAATTGATGTCCGTCCTGCTGGTCCGTACCAGCTACGTCAATTGGTATGTTAGCTGATAGCTGTGATTGGTTGGTTGGGTTTGACTTAACAGAACCCAATTACTTAGGTCTGCCATCTGCCTAGGAATCAACTTCTCTGATACATAGACATAATACTAAAATTGTTTTGCAGGAAATGCTGTCCTTACGTTGGAAGCTAAGGACCCAATTAAGGTGATAACTGTCCGAGGTACCGCATTCCCCCCTGAACCCTTGGAGGGAGGTTCTGCGGGAGTGGAGAAAGCACCTGAAGGAGATTACAAGACGGACTTGGTACAGTTCGTTTCTCAAGAACTTACTAAGTCGGACCGGCCAGAGCTTACGAGTGCTAAGAATATTGTTTCAGGAGGTAAGCACAAGATTTAAAATATAAAGCATAATACATAACTATAACCTGTGTTTGACTAACATGATTTAAAATTGTAAAATTGTGATTTTCTTGATATAAATGCCCTACTCAACACAACAAATACTTAGCCTCACAATAACATGTAAAAGGCCCTTTTGAAATACAGACAATAGGCATGATGACTAATTTTTTTTCTTATTGGTAATTGAAAGACCCTTAAAAAATAGAAACATCGGTGAAAGAATGACTCTGATAGCTTAAAAATTCACCAAGTTATGACAATTCAAACATCTCATAAAATAGACCTGCCCGAAACGCTCCATTCAAAATGCTACTTGATTATGACGTCACGTTTGAGTTGTTTGTAGGCATTGCGGGAAATTTTTGTTCGATAGCTATAGCTATATTAATTATCGCGTTTATGTAAGTGGTTTCTTAACAAAAGCTGCTTTAAATTACATAAGTTAACGAATGATATACAAATATTATGAAATTTTATAAAAAAAAAATCTACTTGAATCCAACTTTGAAGGCGCATGACAAAAAAAATACAAAAGCTATCAAGCTGAAAGGTGAATGGCAGGCTTGTATGGGACTTTCGTACAGCTAAAAATTTTCGTGTTTTGAGATGTTTTTTGTCTTATTTGGTAGATAATGTGGTACATAAGAACTCTGTAAATTCTTAGATTTTTAGAACTTGGGAATTAAAAGTTATAGCCATTTTTGTAATTTGACATTTTGAGGTTATGTACAGTGTGTATCAGTACTATACGTTTTCGTAAAAAGGTAAATATAAAATAATTAATGTAATATTCATAATTCAATGTTCTTCACTTATTTTTACCGTTTTACATACTAATAAGAAGATAATTTGAGCTGAGTATGGTACCTATCCACCATAAATATACAAGTCCGACAAGGCCGTGACAAGACTTTAGATGAATCTGTCAAGTGTCAATTATGTCAATAGGCGCTGCTGGTAATTGGGGAGAACTGTCAAACACATGTCAAAAATGACGTTTTTGTATGATAGAAGCTCCACAAGAAGCTCAGACCAAAGAAAAATAAGAAGCGTTAATTCCTTTTCTCAATTCTCGCCACATTCATATTATATAATACTCTAATCTGTGACATTCATGTAGAGCCTTGTCGTATGTGTTTTGTATGTTAAGTGAGAGAGCTGAATACAAAAATTCCTCTTCCCAGCCCCTCTTCCACACCATAATCCTCCCTTGCTTCTAGATCTCTTCTATTCTAATGTTTTGAATGTTTATAGACTACAGAGCTGCTTATGCATTTCCTTACCTATAATCATAAATGCCTATGCTTTTTCCTTACATTTGTTTTGTAGAATTAGATTATAAAAGGTTCGGGTGCAGGTAATAAAACAACATACTTTATTATAACTTAATTTATTCTTAATATAACTTCTTCTAAGAAAGGAGCAGGTCGGGTCATACCCTCATGACGAGCATAGCTAAGATACCAAATGATGCTCATAACATGTGAGCAGCATCCCACTGTTCTTAAGCCTACAATGCAGTTACAGCAATAGCTTTTGATAGCGTCCCGACCATTCATGTTTCTTTCAGTTACAATAAATACAAAATAAGTTTTTCCAGAGGAATGACGGGACTTTATTTTAGCTCGAAGCAACATTGGATTTATTCCTTCTAAACCATTTATACTCTCTCGGGATACCTCTAATTTATAAATACCATAGAAACGGAAGTGCTCACCCACATATGAACGCGCCTGGCGAATTTGGTAAACACCGCAAGCAAATAATATTAATTCCTCCATTGTTAGCCTAGGAAAAGATATGGTTGTTGCATCTATGGGTACAAACCAGGAACCACGTCTGTTTAAATTATATGCTACAACTAACTCTGAAATTGTGTTAGTCAAATATAAGCGTTCATATATAATTGTAATAAACTGCTCGGCATTAGTATTTTCTGCAAATGGCAAAGAAAATGCATTTAGAAGAGCCGCTGCTATTTTAAAATCAGTCATTAGATTGCGACAACCACGGTTAAAATACTCATGACGGAATATTTTAAAATCCCTCTTAAAACGACCATTTACAGCTTCTACTACCCACCTGTTTATAGTTACACATCTTGATAAATTACCTTGAAGGGTAGTAAGCTGTGAATGGCCATCTTCTTTAGATTCAGGCATATGAGCTATGTAACCTTTTTCATGTAGACTATCAATGCAGTCACGAAAACCCCTATCTAATATAAATACATCATTTTCATTATAAAAATCATTGAACTCAAATTCACATAACAAACTATTCATTATTGTTGCATCATTTGTAGTGGCACTATATGGTCCGCGTACATCTATAATATATCCATCAGAAGCACAGAGTATAAATGGTTTCAATAAATTCCTGTATTTGTGTAAGGAATATGTATCTTTCTGAAATAGATAATTACTACTTTTTTGAGTATATATGTAAGTTGCATCGGCTATTGTGATTGCTGGTTTTTGATCAGCTGGTGCATCAGGCTCACCAAAAATGTGATCAGCAATATACGAATTTCTTGCTACAACCTGCTCCCTTCTCATATGGGAAAAACCAAGAAATTGTGGCACATAGTCCGTGAGTAACATATTTCTTGCTGCAGACATTAATGTCTCAAGAGTTCGTCTAGGTACATTAAATAGGCATGACAGTCTGTCTCCAGAATCACCAGTCCTTAATTTGCACAATAAGGCTGTTAATGCAAGACTACCCCGACGCATATTTCTAAGCCTGGGTGTGGCTTCTAATATTTGTTGGTGTTGTTGTTTACTTAGTCCTATAAAGTATCTCACTTGGTTATCGGGGTAGTTTTGAATATTCTCATAAGAGATATTATGAAGTCCCTCCATTAATATAAAAATGATCTCTTCAATCTGTTCTGCAGTAAAATTGTCGAGGCTATACTCTGCAGTATATAAATTACTGTAATCTGCTTCTTGTCTATGCAGTGTACAAACACGAGCACTTCTCGGTATATAATATTGGTACCTAATTAAGACATCTCTCCTTGTTTCTTCAGGCACAACATTTCGCTCAGGATTCATGCATTCTTGGAAAACGCAATGACCTGGAGTTGCAGCTGCTCTTCTTATATTAAACAACACAATATTTTGTTCGGATCTTTCATCAGCTTCTGTAATATGTGACCTTATATCTCGAGCTTGGTTCCAGCAAACTCCACAAACTTCATGCATGGATGATATCTGTAAATAAATCATTTGATAAGATGGACATAGATATCAAAACAAAAATAAGGAAAAACAAATTAAACACTGACAGAAGTTCATTTGATTATTATTAGATTAGGGTTTAAACTATACCTCTTGTTGCTCCAGCAAACGAGTAACATTTACAGGATTCCACTCTAAGCTTGAAGTTGTGGTGTCCAGACTCTCGCCACATACAGCACACATTAAAGCTGAATCCATAATATTATGTTCAGTTGCAGAGGGTTGAAAGTCCTCAATCACTTGAACTATTCTGGTTCTTTTAGCTCTCAACCAACAAGGCATACAAGCTTCATCTTGAGACTGAAGCTAAAATAAAAAACATAATTATTTTATTTCTTAGTCTAATAATGAATTAATAAAAGTGTTAGTAGTGATGGTACTATACATATATTTTTATACCTCTCGTGGTTGAATCCAAGAAGATACTATAGAAGCCACTCTTTGTTGTTCTTCATTTGCCCCTTCTATTATAATTCTGCGTCGATTTGCTCTTAGTATGGACCGTCCACATACAATACAGATATTTTGATGGCCAACTTGTCTGCTGGGCATATTCTCAGTAGATGCATGATAAGCAAGTTCCCAGCATGCATGGCAAATATGATCAGTAGGTGTAATCTGGAAATAATGATAGTGATAAGTTTTATTTATTATTATCTACTTTACACATACTTTGTTAGATTAGTTTCATGAGATGAGTAACTTATTGTAATATATTATATTAAATAAAATGAAGGGAAAACATTTCAACTATGATTTCAACACTTTAAAACTTAGTAAAAAGTTCATAGTTTGGCTAACACAATATGTAAAATATTATTTATATTACTACTTACATATCCAGGATATATCCACAGTCGAATTATATTTACAAGTTCTTCACTCTCGTCGCATAAAGCGTGCCTTCTCAATCTGGATAATTGTACGTTGCAATTAACACATTGCAAACTCGCCATGTTGAATTACAAGACGTACAAACACACAAGAAAGTAGAAACACAGCTACTAAAGCGTCCTTTCGCAAAATCACAACACAGTAAGCGTCCTTTCGCAAAATCACAACACAGTAAGCGTCCTTTCGCAAAATCACTATAACACAGTAAGCGTCCTTTCGCGAAATCACTATCAAGAGATAGGTAAATACGGAGGAACATATAAATGCTCAACTCAACGTAATAACAGTCAGATAATTAGCTAAATTGTTCAGATGTACTCGAAAGCCACTATCCAAAACAACAGCAAAGAACCACGACCGTTGATTGAACAATGATTTTGTACATCTGTCAATAAATAATTGCCATGTCAAGAAAAATATCGACGGAAAAAAAATCTGATTTTTGAATATCATTAATTATTTGTTAAGAAATGTGATTTTATGTGTTTATAATAATATTTTTTCATTTTAAGTTATAAATAAATAAGAGTTATATAATAATTGATGATAAACATTTCACTTTCTACGTTTAAATAACTTGAGCATTTTGTTATTTTACATATGGCAACTTCCAAAAAATATAAGTTATAACTGCGTTCAGTTTAATACTTTTATACGTCAAAACATTTTATTGTAATTATTATTTATTCCGGAGTTCTAAAAATTATTTACATATATCAAAATAAATAGCTTACTTGCCTTAATACATAGTAAAAATTCTGTTGAGAAACAACAACAAAATTTTGCTGTACGAATCCTGCCATTCGCCTTTTGGAAACACTTATTTTTAACCGTTATTTCTTTATTTTAATAACAAAATTCACTAATCTTTGACCTTGTCATCATCCCTATTACATTTTCATTGGCAGGTCGTGGTCTAAAGTCGGGTGACAACTTCAAGCTGTTGTATGACCTAGCTGATAAGCTTAACGCGGCTGTCGGTGCGTCCCGCGCGGCTGTCGACGCTGGATTCGTGCCAAACGACCTGCAGATCGGACAGACTGGCAAGATTGTTGCACCTGTGAGTATTAGGGCCTGTATTCACTTTGATTAGTGCAAGTAATTAGTGATTAGGAGAAATCAAAGGACTTGCACTAAACAGTAGCGAATGTTATGAAGTATGGGTGGATGGCTTGACTGGTATGCTTTTAAAATATTAACGTATTATTTTATAGAACCTATACATCGCTGTGGGCATCAGTGGTGCTATTCAACACTTGGCGGGTATGAAAGACTCCAAGACCATTGTCGCTATCAACAAAGACCCCGAGGCACCTATCTTCCAGGTATTGTATTGTTATTTATACTTTGTTTCGATAAATTAAATTAGTAAACCACCCATTCACAGATTAAGGATATAAATTATAGTATAGATGTAGTCTTAGCCCGTCATCGCGTGGCCATTTTGTGCTTATTTTCATACAAGTAGTGTGCGTTTATTTTCTTGAATATTTCTATTTGCCGATCATTTCGAGGCATATTATAATCCAGAAAAGAAAGTCATTTAGTTCATGATATCGATAAACTATAGTTCAAGTAATGAGAATCCGTAAACTCACGTAAAAAGCTATGCAATTTTTGTAGTCAAATTATTAATTGATGTGACATTTTTAGCACTAATGCCTTATATAGCACTAATAAAGGATTATTAAACTTAAAAATTATCTTGTTTGCTTGCAAAAATACCGATTGAAAAGCCCAAAAAACGTTGTTCAAAACTTACGTATTTAATGTTAAATCCATGGTTTATTATTTAGCGGAACCACAAAACTCAACAGTATCTAGCATAAAATGTTCACTAAAAACCTTTATTAACACTTTTATTACATGAAATAAGCAGACCGACTTCTTTGTTATGTCCTACTAAGTAGGACATAACATTACACGCTTTTGACGCTTGTACACCGATGTAAGGTTCTCTCCCCTACTATTATAACTCAATGCACCCATTACTACATGCTTGACAGTAGTTTTTTTTTACAATTTGATCAAAATAAATCAAAGAATATTTAGGGCCTGTTTCACCACTTAATGATAAGTGTCGATTAGGCTATCCACCACTTAACTTGACAAATAAAGTATGGAGAATCTGTAAAAAAAATTGTGGATAGCCTATCCGGCACTTTATCAGGAAGTGGTGAAACAGGCCCTTAAACTTTAAAGAGATTAGTTAAGCAACCCTGTAGGCTACGGATATAATATATAACACTACAATCCTCTAAAATCAATTTACTGCTGTGAGCTACATTAAAATCCGCTATATTATTTATTAATTCTAACAAAACAGAGGAAGCAATCTGTATTTTATGCCTCATAAAGATATTAATTATAATGTGTGCTGTGAAAAGTTCATTGCATAGTGTGAGTTGTAGGTAACTACTTTATAACTGGTTATCCAACACTGGCATGTTATTTATTTGTTGCAATCCTATGCGAAAAAAACCTAGGTTGCTTGAATGTTTAATTTCTTTAAATGCCTAATTTATTATTTGCAATGATATTTCCTGTGCACTCCAAGTAATTGATAGTAAACATAAATCCGTCATATTTTTAGTAATAAATCATAATAATTATACCCATTATAGTTTATTACATTTATTTTATTACACAGTTTCTGTGTTCGTAATAAAACTAAACGAGCTAAAAGGTTATCTGATGGTAAGCGATTCCAGTCGCGCAAAATCAGAGAAGTTGGAACTGCGTTGAGTAGTCTTTTATGACCCTTCTTAAAGGTTTTAATGTCTAAATAAATTCGAAATGGTTCAAAAGTAGTACCGGTGACTGTTTATTGGGCAGTCTTATCACAATAGATGTCTGCTCTGCTGCTACTCTGGGCTTGTACCACGAAACCGTTTTGAGACTCAAACAATCGAACGAGAATGCCGCATCCTACTCTAACATACGTGAAATGACGTTGTTAGAGCAGGACGCGGCCTTCTCGTCCGATTGTTTGAGTCTCAAAACCGTTTCGTGGTAGGCCTACTGGTCTTCTTTCTGTACGCGACAAACATCTTTGAGGCTTCAGTCTCGAAATCAGCAGGCAGCGGGGCGGGTGCGACGGCGGCGCGGGAGCAGCGTGTTCCATTTATAAATTTATATAGACCGGTTCTTGAAAACAACCGCACTAGACGGATCCATATAAATCTAGGTATACATTGGATCGCGCCGCTCCCGCCCCGCTGCCCGCTGATTTTTTTTTTTCTTTTTTTTTTTTTATTAAATAAGGGGGCAAACGAGCAAACGGGTCACCTGATGGTAAGCAACTACCGTCGCCCATGGACACTCGCAACATCCGAAGAGCTGCAGGTGCGTTGCCGGCCTTTTAAGAGGGAATACGCTCTTTTCTTGAAGGTTTGCAGGTCATATAGGTCCGGAAATACTGCTGGTGACAGTTCGTTCCAGAGTTTTACAGTGCGCGGCAGAAAGTTACGCGAAAATCGCACTGTGGAAGACTGCCACTCATCAAGATGATGAGGATGGTATGTTTTTCGCGTGGGACGATGGCGAAAAGTTGCAGGTGGTATGATTCCGAACAATTCCTCAGAGCACTCCCCGTAATACAACCGATAGAGGATGCAGAGTGAAGCTACATCTCTGATTTCGAAGCTGAAGCCTGAGGGTTATTGATATGGTGTCAATATAAAATCGTCAATGGAAAAGTACTTTTACAAATAAAATTACTTTAAATGGACTATAATATTACAATGTACTTTTTTCCAGGTGTCGGACTACGGT
Organism: Plebejus argus; assembly: GCA_905404155.3. Classification (NCBI taxonomy): domain Eukaryota; kingdom Metazoa; phylum Arthropoda; class Insecta; order Lepidoptera; family Lycaenidae; genus Plebejus; species Plebejus argus. The sequence continues at coordinate 4,008,420 of FR989935.1, read as the reverse complement.
CTCGTTGCTGATTTGTTCAAGGCCGTCCCGGAGCTGACTTCCAAGTTGTGAACGATACAAATCATAATCTTACGCACAACTATTCTGCTATCACACTATTCAAAACTTTTACAATAAGAGATTATATACCACTGTTTGAATTTGTAAATAAATATATATTTACAACAATATGTACTTCTTTTTTTTAATATACTACCTACCTGTTTGATTTTTTTACAACTTTAAAATAAAAGATCATAGAACTAATTTTCGCAAATCTTACTACATTGTAGTTACTACACGTTCGACTTTTAAGTAGTAGGTATATTATTCAAAATTAACTTGACGTAATATCGATTAATCATTATTATTTTTACACAGGTTAACAAAACATAGTAATAATGCTTTAGGGTGTGTATGCGTGCCAAATAAAAAAAATAAGACATACAATAATTACTCGTTCATAGTGGCGGCGCAAGACCTGAGTTTTATGTGGTTAAAATCATAGAACTAAAACGTATTTAGATATCGTTGGTTAAAATGTATTTTTCGAGGCCCCCTGATAGATGACGCAAGAAGACGGATTTTGTTGAAAGAGTTTTTGATAGGTCCACGTAAATCCTTAAAAAACGCGCTGTCCAAGCTCCAAGGGTGCGAGGCCCCTAGGACCGTGAGGCCGTGTGCATTGCCACTCTTTCAGCGCTGCTACTTTTACAGTGAACTTACAGGTATCTCACACGCACACACCCTAACCTAAGTATTATCACTCAGTTGTATAGTTTATCATGTGTTACTACTTGAATAGGGCAATAATAATTCTTAAGATTTTTTTTTTCAATATAAAGCCACGAATTCAATAAAAACATTCCATTGTCATACCCATAATCATCAATGACTATATTGTTTTAAGCACGAGGAATAAATCGAAAATGATCAAGTAAAAAGTTAATATTGTTTGTAATTCTGCCTTAGCGTTTGTTATATTATTATTTAACAACGGAATGCAAATTATTGTTTTGCTTAAAAAAACAATTAAATCTAGCTTTGTGTTAAAACTTAGTTTTGTTAATAATATTACTTTTACTACTCCCCAACAGATGGCGCTACACGTACCTTTTGAAATATTAGACGATTGTACTCGTACTACATAAATGTTGCATTGAAATTAATTAGCTACAGCTACTAAAATGTATGTATATATATTGAGGAGCAACCAAAATGCTCGAAGTCGAAGCGGAGTTAAGTTTATAAGACAATGAGTTACGATTACTCGTAAGTCGAGCTCCGCGCGCTTTAAACGCAAGAAATGTGGAACGTAAAACCAATAGGAGGTTCGAGCGCAGTCAATCATATTAGCAACGATAATGAGCGGGTACTGTAGACAAAGGGAGATGCGGTTTGCGCGGAGCGGCATCCTCGTTATCATATTTGCGAGCGACGAGGTGGCAGGCGGCGGGAGAGGGCGGCGCCCGGGTAAGCCCCGCCCCCCGTGCCACGCCCGCGCCTCGCGCCGCCGCGCCCGCACTAGCCGACATGCCGCGGCCGCCGCGCGCCTCCTACGGCGAACACAAACCACCCTTCTCCTACATATCGCTCACCGCCATGGCCATATGGAGCTCGCCGGAGCGCATGCTGCCGCTGGCGGAGATCTACCGGTTCATCACGGATCGCTTCCCGTACTACCGCCGCAACACGCAGCGCTGGCAGAACTCGCTGCGGCACAACCTCTCCTTCAACGATTGCTTCGTGAAGGTGCCCCGGCGGCCGGACCGGCCCGGCAAGGGCGCCTACTGGACGCTGCACCCGCAGGCCTTCGACATGTTCGAGAACGGCTCGCTGCTGCGCCGCCGCAAGCGGTTTAAGCTGCACAAGGGGGAGAAGGACAGCCTCAACGCGGAGCTGGCGGCGCTTGTGGATTTTGACCGGGCGTTCTCGTCGGCTCGGACGGACGAAGCGCTTCCGACGGAACGAAATCCAGAATTAAGGTCGGAGCTTCGAGTATCGAAAGCGACACCGAAGAAATCGTTTACGATAGACAACCTGCTGAGCAGCGACGTAGAAGTGGACTCGGGAGACGAGGCGAGTGAGGTGGAGCCCCGCGTCAGTGCGCCCGCGCCGACCGCCGCGGAAGTGTTGATGGCTGCAATGTGGAACCCCATGTTGCACTTCCATTACAATTATTTGGTGCCTTTCAATAATTTTCCAATGAGTTTTAATCACGATTTGAACAGTGCGTGTTGTTATCCTCCTCTAGATCGTAGGTAGCAACGAAATATGTTGGTAGGTACCATAACTATATAACGAGGGAATAGGGATTAAATACCTCACTAGGTATATTATATTTATTTCAATTGTATGATAAAAAATAACAAAATATAAGAATATCATAAAACATGCGAAAATGTATCTGTGTTTGAGTGACATACCTATTCATACTAAAGCTGCTGAACTGATGAATTTGAACTTAATTTAACGGATTACGGAGTATCTCTGCATATGCATTATGCACAGATATTTCTTATCGCGAAAATCTGTAGACAAGTACCTACCTACTTTTCTTGCGTTTTTGCGTGAGCGAAGTTGCGGTAACATCGAGTTTAATAATAAATTATTTTATGATAATATTATTTTAATCAGTAGTAAAGTAAAAGTAAATCGACAAAAGCACACACAACAGAAAAACGACTAGGAAAAATTGTAAAATGAAAATTACTTAAGTAGGTAAGTTCAGGTAGGTAAGTACCTAATGCAGTTCAACACTGGTTGAATCAGCAATCAGCATTTCAAAAATCAAAATTATTTAAATGTCAGCATCTCAGTCAGCATATATTTTAAGTAATTAGATATTTAATTTTGTTAAATAATATTTTATTGTGAAAATTATTTGTTTTAATGAAAATTCCCAATTTCCCATGTTGGTGTTAAAAGAGAATAATTAGTACCTATTTGTATCTAAATGTTCAGATACCTAACGTATGGGTATCTTTTTAACGACTGATGTGAATAATGTACCTACCTTCAAACTCACAGGAAACGTAAATTAATTTCCTTTCATTAATTTAATGTTTACGAAATTTTATGGACGTTTATCGCATTACTTTCAAAAGGAGGGCCCCCGCCTGGAGATAGGAAAAAATCTTGGCAGGTGCAACGTTTTATTGATTCGGTCACAAAGGCATATGTCGGATTACGCGTAATAAACTCATTCGCTTTCGGGGGGGCGACTCGCCCACCGTGACGAGGGGGGAGGAGGCCAGAAGGAAGGGGGCTAGGGGGGTGTGAGGATGCGCCATTTCTGTTATTAATGTTTCACGGGTGAAGAGCTCCTTCAATTAATCTACAGACGTAAGCGACCGCTTATCCCGGGGCGTAAACATTAGGGAACACCTTTTTAAAGTCCCCAATTAAAATTATAAATGCTACGATTAATTAGATTGCGTCTACTGCAGTAGATGAAGGTGATTGATTACCCCGTAAGTAGATGGGCTACTCGTAATATTGCATGTACCTATATTGAAGAACTACGTACTGCGAATAACTAATGAATGAATTCGAGAGCAGACCTCCAGGATACATCCGCTTTTAGTTCCAATTGTGTGTATGATCAGTTTAGTGTTAAATATTTATTTTATGTTTTGTTTTTAACGATCCCTAAAATTTTTAATGTTTGTAATACTAACCAATGGATAATTATTAGTAGTCTGCAATAAATATATGTGAATATTTTTAACCGACTTCAAAAAAAGGAGGTTATCAATTCGACGCGTATGTATGTAATATTTCCAGAACTGCCCAGTTTTTGCATATGTTAATCTATAACAGCTTCTGAACAAATGTGCCAAATTTCAAAAGTGTATGTATGTATGTATGTATGTATGTATGTATGTATGTATGTATGTATGTATGTTTTTATGTTTGTTCACGCATATCTCCGGAACTACAAGTCCGATTTAAGTGATTTTTTTTATTGTACTAGGTATTGTTCAACTTAGGGAATAGTGCAAGTTTCATCAAAATCGGTTCAGTAGTTTTGAAGATAGGAAGTTTTCATTCTCAATTACGTACAATTTTGAAGTCGGTTTTATCTTTTTAAAATACAGTTATGTATTTGTAATATTGACTCACTAAGGCAAATTCTGCGTGGTCTAAAAGGTGCTCACATGCACTGTAAAATGTGCCTAGAACAAAGGTTAGATTATAACGGAGAGCCTTTGGTTTGGTTGGAACTTAGTTCACAAAAGACCTGACTATGTCTGCTGCTTGTGAAAACTGATCTTGTGTTTGACAGATCCGAGATGCTAACTTCATAGTGGCTGATGGCAATCTGCTGCAGGCCAAGAGAATAGAGTACTTACCTAAATGCTAGATAGTAGTAAATTATTATCTAAATCCACTAAAATGATAATAATTAATTACTATAATTTCTATTCGGTCTATCAATAATTATCATAATACTTCTAAATGACACATTTAGATATCCACTGACTCTATCGAGTATCGGCTTTCTAAAACGACAGGTTTCTAGACTCCTCTGAGTCTCTCGGAGTTTTTCATCACTAGCATTGGATTTCTCTAACTCTACTTGTCTAATCGAGTCTAGTAGCGCATCGAGTGACTCGGAGTTTTTCATCACTGACAGAACCCTAAAGATGCGTGGGCGCAGCTCGAGACTGCAGGAGGTTCTCACGGCGCAGTCGTCGCCAGCTCACACAAAAACCTCGGAAACGGTAGCGCGGGAGCAACCGACCTATGTACAGACGGACAGATATTTTTTTATTACTTTAATTATTGATTAAGAACTTTGAGGGCTAGCCTATCCATCTATCTAGGTACTTACTACTTATTTAAATATCTTTCCGAATATCTATTTCCGTTAATTTTGAAATGAATTTAATGTTTTCTGATAAAAATTATAGAAATAGAAATAGAAATCGTTTATTTGCTGAAATAAGGCGCAATATTATGATGTCAAAGTTATGTGATCAAGCTCTCTTATTTTGCCTTTGGGTGGCATAAAAATTTTATACAGTTTTTCGAATTATAATTTATCTCCTTAAACTAACACTACTTTTAATATTTTATCCTTTTATCTTATTTTATTTTCAATTATCCTATTTTTAATAAATAATTATTATAAAAACTTAATAATATGTCAATTCGTGCTCTTTTTCCAACCTAAACAATTTTAATTTTAGCCGATGAATAATATTAATGTCATGAATTATTACATCATCTTATTTTATTTCTGTAGATACATACACCGTAGATACATTAATATAAGCTTTAAGATCATCTGTTTACCCCGGCCGCACATTGTCCGAATTCTGATCAGAAACAGTTGAATTCCGCCGGACCGCCACCCCGCACATTATCCGAAATATCCTTCCGGCGAGTTCTAGCTCACTCGGCTCAGTACAAAATGTAAGAGACAGCGCGGACGTTCAACTGTTTCTGATCAGAACTGTCGTACAATGTGCGGCCAGGCTTAGAATCGGCTCTGACTTCAAAATATTTTAGTCGGTATGCATCTATACAGACGGTCGCGCAGTCTCTATAATCTACTTCTACTAGACACAGTAGATAGTGTAGAGACTGCAAGCAACTTTTATGACACAGGAAAATTATCTAGATTCATTATTCAAGATAAGTAGGTAAATATTTATATATTTTATTTATTTATTTATTTCCATGCTTATTTCTACCATTACAAAGGACAAAGGAAATCTGTATGACCCTAACATCTTGTCAGTGTTTGGAATGTTTTGCATTTCTATTGTAGCTATGTTTAGCCTGAAATTTAGCAGTGTAGGTGCAGGTTTAGCTACGACTAAACATAATTATTATGTAATGTATGAATTACTATAAAATATATTTACAGATTAAATATTAGGGTATCCATCAATATGTAGCTTCGTCTTTTCTACCGTAGTAAGAAACCTAACTTCTAGTTTCTATAGCTATAGCCATGCCAAGTGGCAGTGCCGAAATTTTATTTTATATGAAAATTATCTATATAAATATAAAACTCAAAGGTGACTGCCTGACATGGTGATCTATCAACGCACAGCCCAAACCACTGGACGGATCGGGCTGAAATTTGGCATGCAGGTTAGGCATCCGCTAAGAAAGGATTTTGATAAATTCCCACCCCAAGGGGTTCAAATAGGGGATGAAAGTTTGTATATAATAATACTTCTTAGCGCGAGCGAAGCCGCGGGCAAAAGCTCGTTCTCATATAAAATCATTCTATTTCTCTGAAATCTGTAGGGCCTCCATGGACGCTGCCGCGCGGCCTATTTGTAAGTCCGGGGCTGCAAGACGCAAGTGGACAAACTAGGCAGTGGGCACGGTAGGTATTTCAGTGTCGGAGTGTACCTCGTCCGGTCCGTGCGTGACGGATTCACTCGGCGTAGAATTCACGCCAAGTCAAATGTTTAATTTGCTCTATAAATCACGCTATTAAAAACATTTCAAGGGTGTCATAGCGGCACCGATCTCATTGAGGACGTGACTGTCTTCGTGCTGTGTGGCCCGCGAACTCAGGAGCGGATCTAGCTGGGCAGTGCCCCGATGCGAGCATCTTTCATACGAGTACCTCCGATGATTTGACGATGAGTTGGACGTGGAATAATATTTTAGATAAGTAAAGAAGGGGTGCTGTACTCTGTTATCTGTACTGTCTGAATAATAATAATTAATAAGTAATTATTTAATATTATCTAATTAATTATGCACAACTTATAACAACACACAAACATTGCATTATAGAGTCGACCCGGAAGAGGACTACATAGGTCTGTTGTGTTTTTATCAACAGGTGAGTAAAAGGTCTTTATCGTAATAATGTAGGATATAAAAACATTACGTATTACTTATTTATTAAATATTTTAATAATATTTTAATATCGTACATAAACCTTACTAAAATATTGAAGTACTTTCTTAGTAAAATTAGAGATAATCGCAAGCTCAAGTTTTAGTAAGAGGGCATTTTTGAGGTCTCTTGAGGCTAAATCCGTCCCTGACAGAGAGTAGGTACACTTCATTACAGGAACTCGGGAGTCAAATTCAATTTAACGGCTGGGAATTAGATTATCTCGATACTTTTTGCCGCGGCTCGTCTTCGGATAACGCTATTCAATATTTGACTCTCTTTTATTGAAGAACATTGTAAGTTGCTTTCGTGACTAGCCACTGAAATCCAAACTATATTTTGTTGACGTTGCAATATTGTCTATCCCGTTTTTAATAACCGCCCTTTAAAAGGTATAGCATAATATATTTCGGGTCCTTATTTTTTAAATTCCTTTATGTATTTATTAAATAAGTGTGTAGTTCTACATTTGAAGAAGATAACCTTTACTAAGTATAATAAAGTTGCTGCTTTCCCGTAGCAGACGCCTGCAGAATATTATACTGATTGGATTTTTTAATAATTGACACGTGTTTAGGTATACGACACCATTGGATATTGGACATATTTACATTAATATACAATTTAGTAGTGCTGATAAAGCGATGGAATCTAGCGATACTGCCTAGGGCTTCACACGAGACGAGAGTAAGCGAGAGTAACAAAAATCTCGTCTCAGTCTCGTCAATCCTCAAAAAATTAAGCCTCGTTCAAGTCTCGTTCTCGTCTCGTTACTAGTTGTCTCGTCTCGTCTCGCTTCGTTGTAAATAATGATTTATTTTTATACTTAATATAATATAGAGAATAAGGAATATTTTATGACTAGCGTATTTATATGATAAAATGCCGTTTAGATGGTTAAGTACCAGATTTTATATTTTGTAAGTAGACCTTTTCTGATTTTTAGAATAAAAACTTCATTAAAAAAAAATTAACGAGACCCAGAACGAGACTCTTCTTGCCATGTACCTATGTGGTCTCGGTATTGCCGATAATATTTTCCAAAAAGTCGAGAACGAGACGAGACGAGAAAATCTCGCTCTCCTAGCCCTTATACTGCCGCCTGTTATTGTTTTTTCTGTGTATAATATTGTATATCAAGTATTACCATCGACACAGTCTTATGGGTCAGTCTTAAGGACGTTATTTCCACTCCAAGAAGCTAAAATGTATTAGGTACACTGAATCTACATAGGTACCTACATCCAGAACCAAACAATAACGTGAAACTGTTGAACAGGATACAAAATCCCTCGAGTACGCTTCAGTCGCGTGACGCTACATATTTCCGCCGAGGCCTAAATTGAATTAAATTAAATTGATTTATCGAGGCAGACTTCGGCCCTCCCGCCTCCGTGGCCCTCCGTTATAAAAATTAATGTTGTATCAAAAATGTATAATAAACTTTCCTATATTTCTTTTTATTTTGATTGAGGTTTCGCTGCTACCTTATTGTCGGTTGCGTTTCCACCAGAGATGTGTTGCGAGGAATGTGTTTTTGAGAACCAATAGAATCGCTTCATTGACGTGACTTCGCTCAGCGCAGCGATTCTATTGGATCTTAAAAACACATTCCTCGCAACACATCTCTGGTGGAAACGCAGCCTTATGCTATGCTTTTCTTAGCGTAGTTGCAATGTAGTGTACCTAATTTATGCTGTATGCAGTGGTATTGGTACACGAACGTCTGGAGTGTGGAAAACGGAAAACTGCGATTTTTTGAAAGCAGGTATTTACTGCATTATAAAAATAATATAATAAAGTAATAATTTAAGAAAAATTGATTCATTAGCAGATTGACTTGAAATAACATGACTGGATGGATTGCACCAGAGGCGTAGTTAAAGTTAAAGTTGACAGTTCATTTGACTTTTTGTTATGGTTAAATTTACAGTTATAGTTAAAGTAAGTTGGTGCAATCCACTCTAGTAAATAACCGCAGCTCCGCAATAGGTCTACGAATCAATTTCCATCGTGTTATTTTTATTTATTATACCCCTTTAGGGTTAAGAAATAGCCAAATAGTGGAATTCGGCACCAATATGGATTCATCATGTCAGTCTGTCATCCGTATATTATAGCTACTTTTTTGTACGGACGGTATATATGTATAGCATCAACTAATAGAGAAAAACTAAACGATGCAAGTAATCAGTGTTAACGAATGCGTCATAACAGGTAGCTACATACAAGACAAATTACGTCAGTACGGTAGTGCGTCACAGGTCACCCATCAATCCCGCCGGCCGGGACTAGGCCGGGAACTGAACCCGCGCCCCAACTAAACCCTATAGTGAAAGTGACCAGCGATGTACAATACAAAGATATTTTAAGGACTTTAACAATTATGTATGCCGCCTGAAGTTAATTTGTTAAATTTTTGTTAAGGCCGGCTTAATCTTAATGATGTTATGGCCTTTATAAAATAAAGATTAAAAAAAAACCCAAGATATTAGGTGAACATGTTTACGAGTTTCAGTATTTATCCAAAGGGCGATTACTTTATTAAAAAAGGACGATTAAATATATTTGAAACTGGAAATTTTGTCATTTTTGACAGACAGTCACAGTAGACACCAGAAGTAAGCTGAAAAAAATCCATACTTCCATACTTATTAGTATTACTATTATTATAAATGCGAAAGTGTGTCTGCCTGTCTCCCTCTTCACGGCCAAGCCGCTGAACCGATTTTGCTGAAATTTGGTATAGGGATACCTTGAGTCTCGGGAAAGGACATAGGATACATTTCATCCCGGAAAAATGTACGGTTTCCGCGCGATAAACTAATTTTGGCGCAACAGAGTTGCAGACATCATCTAATATTAGGTACCTATATAAACGCAGCATAGATTATATATTAAAATCAATATAATATTACGTTCAGCATCTAGCGATACACCATCGAAGGTGTCGGTATAAGCCGAGCGGTGGAAATGAAAAGCGGGCAACACTATTGTCGATGCACAAAAGAAAGGCAATCATTCGACATGAATAAATATCTGTGAGTAATGGGCCCGCTTCCTATAATGAAATGTTTTATGTAATAACGTTATCGTGTATAAATCGCCTAATATTGTGTACGCACTTGCAGACTAACTAGATATAGATTCTAGAGTATATAATGAAATGAAAATTCATAAAAGTAGCACTCTACTGAAAATAGATTTAAAATCAAATCCACTTGATTTTGGCCTACTGAATCCTAATCAACCAGCTAAAACTAGTTTTGCCTTAAATATCTTCAGTCAGATCAAGCCTTGCCTTGCTTGCTTCACTATAACATAAGTCATAATAAATAACAAACCTTGTACCTTTTTAGGGTTCCGTACCCAAAGGGTAAAAACGGGACCCTATTACTAAGACTTCGATGTCTGTCCGTCTGTCCGTCTGTCTGTCTCCAGGCTGTAACTCAAGAACGGTAATAGCTAGAGAGTTGAAATTTTCACTGATTGTGTATATCTGTTGCCGCTATAACAACAAATACTAAAAACAAAATAAAATAAATATTTTAGGGGGGCTCCCATACAACAAACGTGATTTTTTTAGCCTTTTTTGCTCTATATCAATAATGGCAATAGGTAGGTACATGATTTTTTCACAAAATCCTTAGTTATACGTGTACTTTAATATTTTATAATAATATGAAAATAAAATAAAAATTAAGGGGGGCTCCCATACAAAAAACACAATTTTTGGTCTAATCTTACTCTATAATGGTACGGAGTCCGACTCGCACTTGGTCGATTATTATAAGTATGCAAAGTCGTACAAGACCTATCAAAATAACATATCGCGTAGTGTGAACGCGTCGTAATACGTCAGTACCTGTACCGCTTTGTAGTTCTTCCGTAATTTGTTACCATACGATTTATCGCCTATTGATACCGGCTTTTAATAGCCGCCATGATTTAGATATTATAAGGATATTAGTACTGATTAAATTCATACAATACCACATTTGTCAGCCCCCACAAATTACAATATAAATTCCCGTCCATTATTATACTTAAAAAAATTATCAACATTAGGTTTTCAAGAAATAAAATTGCCAGTTTTACTTTGAACTAGATGTTGTCCTCAATTTTTCGTAGAAGTTAGTAGTTACTACATCGGTAACCGTACATTTTTCAAGCATGAATTTCCCACACGAGTATGCGTAGGTACATTTTCCTAAGATAAAAAATAACCTACGCCTGCATTTAGATAGATTTAAAGTTAGGTCACAATTTTGTTAACGCCATTTATATTTAAGGTGTTCTCATGAACATATTGTCAATATGGTTTTGACTGTTAAAGCATGACGATGTAGCAGATGTACCTACTTACCAGAAACTTGCATTTATAGCATTAGTATGCATCTCACAGAGAACCAAACCCGTGTTCTTTAGACAAACATTCGGTGTACATATTACACGGGAATGTGTGGCGATAGACCAGTATTACGGCCAATTGGGGTCATTATAGTCTAATTCTGATGTTTGGGCAATGGAGCCGCGTGAAATTGGTCCAACCGAGTAGCCCCGTGGCCTGTAATTTGGCCGCCGCCCGATTCTTTGAACCAACTATTTATGTTGTAAATTAGAAAGCTTTTGTTATCACAAAACATCTTTGTCTATCAATTACTGCTTCAGACTTTTATTATACGTGTTTGATGGGCTAGAATAAGGAAACATACAATATGAAGCAGCTATTAGGTATGTACCTACGTAGAAGAAATGTTTTCGCACTAGGAGGTTTTAAGTTTTAAAATTTTCACATCTTTCAAGCCAAGCTTCAAGCTTTTCAATCAAGTCAAGCTTATAAGTTGAGAAAAGCCACCTTGTACCTGGTTACTGGTACTTATTTGCAACTAGTTGATGCCCCAAATCCGTTGCGCCAAAATTAGTTTATCACGCGGGAGCCGCTTTTTACGGGATCCTATGTCAATTGCCGGAACTCAAAGTATCTCCCTTTCAAATTTCATCAAAATCGGTTCAGGGTTTTAAGTTTCTTAAGCTACGCGTTTAAAAGGTTTTAAGCGATAGACATGACAGAAAGACAGACAGTCATACTTTCGCGTTAGTGTGGAAGTAATATTCGTATGGAAGTATGGATTATTATTTACTTTTTATTACAAATTTTGATTAACTTACACACTGAATCCAAGATTTAGCCAATTACGATGAGCGACATTAATATTTCGTTGTGGAGTACTCGTATTTATCATTTGGTGAGCACACTGCAGTTTGTGTCAACGCGTGTCGCCGCTCGAGCGTTATCAGGATCGTTTTGTTATATCAAACATATTACATTAAAGTAATGAACGTAAATAATTGTTTACGTAGTTAGCGCTAAACACTACAATCCACGTCGAGATGTTATCGCGAGCGGCGGCCGTAATAACAGACTTTAGGGCTAGAGTGAATTATTACACGCCGCAATCACAACAATAATTGTTGTTGCTGGCTTTTTGTGGTCACTCGGTCAGAGGGCTCAAATTGAATTTTCGTCTATTACGGCCTAACGGTTTTTATTGTTCCTTTGTTAGGCATCATTAATATCGCTTTTGGCAGCGCTGTTGTGTCCCTTTCTAATATTAGAGTGTTTTTGTGGTAGGAATATATACCTAACCTGTTTGTCGATTAATGGAAGTACCTACAAGTGCCTTTATTAATTGTTGAAAGACTGAAGTTTCTTCAAATATCGTCTTAGGTCTACTAATTACTACGAAATCGAACATAAATGAATGTATACTTTTGAACTTACGACAGTACAAACATAATTATACTTGTGACAATTCTGGCATACAAACTCAAAGCGTGCTGAAATAAAATCAATAATTTTTCATTTCCACAATGCATTCAGTTCATTCAAAGCTTTTGTGAAATTAAAAGTTTAAGAGAAAATAAAACATGCAATATATTTTCATAGGGCGGCCGCCCTCGCAAATTCATTACCGGCACAACCTGGCGCTTCCGTTTCCGTCGGCGGGCACTAAGCACATACATGCACTTCGCGTACTTATTCACGCTTAGACTACCCATCGCTCGTTCTGTTCGAGGGACTGAATTTCAGGAGTAAGCAATACGAGCAGTGGACGATGTTTTGTTCGATAGTGGCGATGTTTAATGCCGTGATTTCTACAAGCTGACGTGACTAGGTTTGCACAGGCTATAGGCTGTAGGAAAACTAACATAAACTTTGATGCTCGGCACACACGAAGCGTTGCATGATTCGTACACTGTAAATACTGCTTTCCCGATTTTCACCTTTGTTTGTTTCACCAGCTCTAAATGTTTGATCGAATTTCCAAGTTTTTGCTTCATTTTCTATGCCGCTCCGTGTTTGACTTTCGAGTTTTCATTAGGAATTTACGATTTTCGTGTTCGATAATTTTGTTTATTCGTTTCGTGAAGTTAAAACCGGAGGTTTTTACTTTTATGGTTTCGTTTGTTTATGCCTTTGATGTTTGTGGAAGTAATGTGTTAATAGTATTTTTAAAATTTATGATTGCTAAGCTTTGAAACAGCTTTTTAATGTCTCGTACGGAGCAATAGCTAGTCATGAAACAAATTCATCTAGTGAACTTCAGCGAACTTATAAATTATAATATATCAAATCTACCTGATTTAATGATTTGCACGGCACATTTGCATTTTTAAGAGTCGACGACGTTTTCGACCTTCGACGCGATGTAACTCGAAAGGACAAAAAATACAAAAATTAAAACCAAATTGTCGTCAGAATACACATTTATGGTTCACGTGTAACTGCAAATCGAGTCCCGTATTTGTAATTCATGACATAATCAAAAGCGACCGTTTAACGACTTGCGCGGTGTTACTGGAGCTTCGAACTTAATTAGGTTATCTCACCTCGGCGGCATCCACAAAGGGCCGAGCTTTTAAGCTCGTTGATATTAAAAAAAGCACGTTATTTATCATAAATCACCCCCGGGCGAGGGCGCGAATTTCGATCTACTTCGAACAAAAAATATGCAAGTAATGACGGCCGCACTTTGAGGGCTTTTTAAGTCGAGACGTTGTGCTTAGAATTAATTATTTTCGTAAAAGCGAAGCTGTGTCATTTTTAACACGGTTGCACTGTTTTGGTGTTTCTTTTTTCGAAAATTGCAAAGTGGATTGTTAAAATGTTTTAATGCGATGCTGAATGACTTGTCAAATTCATGCAGATCATAAACGTAGCTCTATAGTCTACACCTACCCTACTCGTCTACCCTAGCGTCTACTTGTCACATCGATCGGTTGGTAGTTATAAATTGCTTTACCCAGTACAGAAGTCACCTTTTTAAAGGTTCCACATTTTTTAAGGTTAAAAGTCAAAAAATTAAAGTCTCCAAATTTTGAAATCTTTGCTTCCCATTCAAAGTATCTTTGCTATATAATGATGACAGTAATTTAAACGTTCAGTAAACACACTTCTTGATGTATACTTTTTAATTATCTAGGCACGGTTATGCTGTGTAAGATGACAATAAAACCGTGGTCTGGGCACGGCCAGTACCCACTAGCCACAAAAGCAGCACGCCATGAAATAAAATTTCTAAACCATACAATAAATTATTGTTGTCATGCCTTTGCAATGACTGATTTAAATACAGCCAAATTCTACAACAAAAATTGCAAATAATTTCAATAGCAGTCCCTCGTAATAAGCCGACTTTGATTGATTCCGATAAACAATATAATCGTAGATACACATCGAGTAATGAGGCCGCGAGAACTATAGGCGTATACAGCGTCAGTTGATTACCGCGGGCTCCTCTGTAATAAAACATCACCGCCTTATCGACTGCCTTCTCGATAAGCATCCGTGACGAATTCGCACCACTCGTGCTAGCTCGCATGTCGATAAACACTTCGAAATTCCACGAAACGACAACGGAAAATAAACTCTACCTTGTTATTGTAGAGTTCGTTTTTGTTTAGCTCGAAATTCCGTTGTGCCTTATAGGCTCGTAATAATTTTTGAGAGAAAATGGCCGAGATATTCTCATCGATATAATTTTATTTCCAATTATAATACTTAGACTTATAGTTTTTATTGCCGAGGCTTTAAATATTGACGTGGGAGGTCGGTGTCTTCTGACCCGAAATCGTTGTGCTTTCTTTTAAAAGTAGGTGTTAAAAGTTAAAAGCTGCCGCTTTATCGTCATAACCGCTCATAGCAATGTAGAGTTCTAACTGACAGTCATATAGATAAGTCATTGTTTTATAGGGGGCCGGGGGGACGGGGGGTATAATATCTTAATATTATTATTGTAATTATTGGTCTAATAACACCAAGTTTTACTTTATCATCCTTCAAATGACATAAAATAAAATAGACCTATACTTACATAACACATTAATTTTTCTACGATTTCTAATTATTTATCTACGAGTACCTACCTGGGCAGCGATTCACGATCGTCGGAAAGATTTCACGTGAAAAGTTCTCATTATTCTGTCAGTGTCACAGCGATTCACAAACTTTCCGCCGCGGGAATGAATCCGAAACCAGAGAGAATATATTTTGACACTAGTTTTTTTGGCAATGAGTGCTACGGCATAATACGGCCTTGGTTATTCATCGCTGTCAGTATCAATATAAAAGACGGGAAAATATATTTTTTGTAAGGATTAGTCTTACCTTACAAAAAATATATTTCAGCTGCGTTTTAATCAACGAATGATTTTTATATTTCATTGAATTCATTGAATATTAAAAATTTGCTACTCATTAAAAAAATTAATACAAAACACTACACAGTTCGATAAGCTTTATTGAATGTGTCAATGATGTCATTAAGCGCTGCTGGTAAAGGAGAACTGTCAAACAGTTCGATAAGGCTTTATTGAATGTGTCAATGATGTCATTAAGCGCTGCTGGTAAAGGAGAACTGTCAAACACATGTCAAAATGTTATAGCAACAAGTTATAGCAACATACTCTAACCCAGCGTTCCATCTGGCGTTGAAAACGATCAAAACGCTGAAAATACCTCCTATTTTTAGCGTTTTGATCGTTTTCAACGCCAAGTGGAACGTAGGATATATAATGCACTATGTTGAATACGGTTCGACAATACTTTAAATGAGCGTGGCGAGAAAAAGAACTAACGCTTCTATCATTCAAAAACGTCATTTTTGACATGTGTTTGACAGTTATCCTTTACCAACAGCGCCCCGTCCACATTCATTTAGAGCCTTGGAGCACTATAGCCTAAAATTAATCGCCCACAGACTATATTGTAATATTTTTCATTCAGAATGTAGCCAATATATTATTTATTATTATCAAAGATCGTATCTAATGAAACTTCTTTAAACAAAAGTAGTCTGTAAGTCAGCGGAATACGTTACATAATTGAATAAAAGAGCGTGGTAACCGGCGGCCGCTTGGGGCTTGAGCCTTGAGTGAATGGCGGACCGCGCAGTACAAATAGCAAATATCGCGGCTGCCGAGTGCCGACTGCCGTGTGGGAGTTGAGTGGAATTAAAACAAAAAATATTGTCTATGTGTCGACTGCCGAGTGACAATGACTGTGGACAATGACAATTATTGACAATCTCAAATCTGTCATTTGCGAAAATTTTATTGTCAAGCTTTTGCTTTGTAGTCAAACTATGTACGGAAAATTATAAGTTTTCTTATTTAAGAAATTTGAGTATTTTAAAGAATTGAAATGCATTGTTGTATGTTCCAATATCCAAGAAATATAAAAGAAATCAAAAGATAAAAAAATCTACTATTTTCCTGCCAAAAGAACTAACATACGATGGCTTATTGAAAAACGAAAGAAATGGATAAAAGCCGGTAAAAACATACGTAAGTAAATATTTAAAAATTTCCATGAATGTTACTTATGTGTAGACTCATAAAACACTGAATTTTGTAGATTATAACAGTTTCATTTTTTATGAACACAATATTATGAACCTAAAATATATACGTTGCTTTTTTCAGTAAACATCTAAACTGGCTTCCATCTAAATATTACATACGCACCGCTCATTTCATTGGCCAAGAAAAATCGGAAAAGCCTGTACACCCGGCAATATACCTACAATTTTTTCTCGAGAAGAAAATAAAAACCATATAAATGGTGTTTGCACTGATGAGGTCCAGAATGAAATCAGTTGAAAATAGTGACAGAATAAAGTTGTGAAGATGGAATCGATCGACTCGCAGAAGGTTGATGAAATAAAAGCATATATTTTAGTGAACTTGTTTTATTTTATTAATCCACAAGCATTTACAGTAATAATTAGGTAAGTATAAGTATTAAATAACTACATATTAAATATGTAGTTGTAATGTTTTAAATTTTAAAATTATTGTAAAAGCACAATATTGTTTTATGTTAATACGTCATAATTAGTATTAATACAAAATTTAAAAAGTCGCTGAACCGTTTTTGCTGAAATTTGGTATGTAGATACTTGAGTCCCGGGAAAATGTACGGTTCCCGCGCGATATACGAATTTTGGCGCAACGGAGTTGCGGGCGTCATCTAGTCCATACTAATAATAATATTATGAATGCGAAAGTGTGTCTGTCTGTCACCTCTTCACGCCCAAACCGCCGAACCGATTTTGCTGAAATTTGGCATGGAGTCCCGGGAAAGGACATAGGATACTTTTTGCCCCGGGGGCCGGGAAAATGTACGGTTCCCGCGCGATAATCGAGTTTTGGCGCAACGGAGTTGCGGGCTTCATCACTCATCTAGTATTTTATAAATAAAAAATAGATATTTATTGTTCAAGAACACTTCCTAAAGATTTATTGCATAATTATTGCAGTACGACATTTATTTAATATTTTAAACAAGACAAGTATTAAGTAAATTGCTTTGTTTTATTCTTATCATTAAATAATTTCATCTAACAATATCCGTCATGACACGTTTCTTGAAGTGAAAAGATTTCACGAGTCTCGGAGGTAGTGGGAACTTTCCGCGAAAACGGCTCTAATCCTCGGAAAATTTTCCGCCGTGGGATGTCAAAGTCCGTTCCGCGGTGAGAAGTTTTCGAATCCGTGGCGGAAACTATTTCACTCATACAAAAGCAATGTCATTACTGTCAAAATGACAGCAAAATCGGAAAGTTTTCACTTGTCATTTGCTTGAAAGTGAAATAGTTTCCGCAAATGAAAAGATTTCACGTGAAATCGCTTAGTGCATCACCCCACTGAACTCTACCAGACCTCTACTTTGCTTTACACCCGGCGCGCACTTGACAGATTTCAAAATATTACTTATTGATTTAAAATTGTTCTTAAAAAAACCTTTCCTTCGAGGTTTCGAGGTGAAAAAAGCAATATACCGTTTGTAATGCTTTTTGCTTCCAAGTTCAAACACCTTTAAGAAATCCACAAATTCATTCAACAGTGTCGTTCCGAATTCAAACTTTCGTGACAACTGTTCGGTTTTTGTTTTTCGTCAAGTTTTTTTGGTTTTCTTTACGAAGTAAAAAGAAATGTTTTTCCGGATGTGCTTTTGTGGAACATTGTTGTATTTCAAGTGAAAAACTTTTAAAATATTTTGTTCTTCTTTAGTATAATCCTACTAATATCCTACTAATATTATAAAGGCGAAAGTTTGGATGTATGGATGTATGGATGTATGGATGTATGGATGTTTGTTACTCTTTCACGCAAAAACTACTGAACGGATTTTAATGAAACTTTACAATAATATAGCTTATATATCAGAATAACACATAGGCTATAATTTTAACCGACTTTCAAAATGGAGGAGGTGTTATGTTAGTTTTTTATGCTCAACGATTACTCCGCCGTTTGTGAACCGATTTTCAAAATTTTTCTTTTGGTGTATAGGGCATTATCCCAATTTAATATCATGTTCACAAAAATGGTGATCTGATGAAGGAATCCATGGGTAATCGAGGGAACTCTTCAAAATTTATATGGAAACATGTGGTGACTTTGGTTTCATGAGAAGTATTCCGAGTATATGCTAACAACAAGTAAGATTTTGGACCCAGCGACACCCACCCATGGTTTGGGAGCTGCTGGGAGAACTCCTGACTCTTCATAGATATACGTTTGAGAGTTTCGGTGTTGATTTAAGATCGGAAAGCAGATTCTACTATGCAAATTACATTCGTCATCATCATCATCATCACTACCAAGTACCATTTTTTTATGAAAAAAGGAGGCAAACGAGCAAACGGGTCACCTGATGAAAAGCAACTTCCGTCGCCCATGGACACTCGCAGCATCAGAAGAGCTGCAGGTGCGTTGCCGGCCTTTTACGAGGGAATAGCGTAATAGGGTAGGGGAGGATAGGGAAGGGAAAAGGGTAGGAGATTGGGCCTCCGGCAAAGAAAATATACACTACGCGAACCTCCGGTCAACTCACCACTCAGCGAAACACAGCGCAAGCGCTGTTTCACGCCGGTTTTCTGTGAGCCCGTGGTATTTCTCCGGTCGAGCCGGCCCATTCGTGCCGAAGCATGGCTCTCCCACGGTATCGTCCCATGATACGTTTCATAGTCTTTTAGATCGAAACTCGAGTTTGTCAATCGATTTAAAAAAAATGTATATCTACTAATATTAAAAATTTTAAATTGCTCCTAACTACAACGATATCAAGAAGACAAAAAAATCACTAAATTTCTTTTACGCAAACATAAGAAGCCTCGTAAAGCCAGGAAAGTTAGATGAACTTCGTTGCATAATCACATCTCTAGAAAAAGTACATGTTATTATACTAGTTGAAACCTGGATAAAAACAGATTGCGAAGCAAAGAGACTGGGAATCCCAAATTACACCCATTATTATAACTACAGACCACATTCTAGAGGTGGTGGTGTCTCGATATATGTACATGATGATATCAAACACTCATTTATTGAAGAAAAATGTGAAGACGACAACCATTACCTGTGGATTCACTTAGAAAAATTCTCACTTGACATTGGAGCTATCTACAAACCAGAACGATCAAACAATACAAATTTCTTACAAACTTACTCGAACTTGCTACGAAAAAGAAAGCGCACAATCATTTTTGGAGACCTCAACTACGATTTGATAAAAAATAATAACCAAACCAAAGAATATAGGAAAACGCTTTTGGAAAGTGGTTATATAATACTAAATAAAATAAATAATAAATACTGCACAAGAGAAGCAACCACTTCAAAAACAATATTGGATCATATCTGCACAAACATAAAAACATATAACTTGCACATGGCTATTCTTGATTCATCCTTATCAGACCATAAACAGATATACCTTGAAGTAAAGCAAAATATCTGCTATAAGCCTCAGAAGATAAAATATGAAGCAATTAATTATGACAACCTACAGAAAGCTATAAAAAAGAAGAAGTTACCAAATGAATATAATTTACTTGAAAATGAAATAAAATCAGCGGTTACTGCTAATAAAACAACAAAAACCAAAATATTAAACCCCCCCCACAAAGATTGGATAAATCAAGAAATATTAACGATGATTAGTGAACGTAACAAACTATGGAGAGCTGTAAAAGAAAACCCTGAAAATTTTGCTGTCTACGAAGAATTTAAAAGGAAAAGAAATAAAACTTCACAATATATACAAAATACTAAAAATGACTATTACTTAAAGGCTTTCGAAAATTGTAAAAATGACTCCTCAAAGATGTGGCAGCTGATAAATAAATTGTCTAGTAGAAATACGAAAGATAATAATGTTCCCACCAAGTTAAAAACAGAGCAAGGGATGTTAACAAACCCGTTGGAAATCTGTGAACAATTTAATAATTTTTTCTCTAATGTTGGTTTAACACTAGCGAGTCAATTTCCTAAAAAAAATAATGTAAATCAATATTGTACTACTGACACAAAAACAACAAATGAACTAACACACTTCAAACACACAACTCCTTCAGAAGTTAGTAAAATTATCCGCAATCTTAAACTCAATAGCAGTGCTGGAATTGATGGCATCACTACTAAGACCATAAAGTGCATTAGTGACTCAATTTTAGAAAGCCTAACAAATAGCATCAACAAGTGTTTTGATGAAGGAAACTTTCCAGACACGCTTAAAATTGCAAAAGTTACACCAATATACAAATCAGGATCAAAACAAGACCCCGGAAATTATAGGCCAATATCCGTACTCCCCACTCTTTCGAAGGTATTTGAGAGAATACTTCACAATCGGCTTAATGATTATTTAGACTCAATTAATTTCTTATCTGATTGCCAATACGGCTTTAGACCTAAATCCGGCACAGTTAATGCCACAGTAGATCTTATAACTAAAATTAAAACTAGCATCGATAAAAAGAAAATCGCTGTCGGCTTATTCATCGACCTAAAGAAGGCATTTGATACGGTCAGCCATAAAGTATTACTGAAAAAGCTTTCAGCGATAGGGATTTCTGGTACTGCTCTGCAGACACTTAAGTCATACCTTAAAAATCGGTTCCAAGTAGTAAAAATCGGTGAATCTATCAGTAGTCCAAAAACCATCAAATATGGCGTTCCGCAAGGATCTATTTTAGGCCCCCTACTATTCCTAATATATGTGAATTCAATACACAAATTGCCTTTAAAAGGACAAATTACTTTATATGCTGACGATACGTGTCTTTTTTACTTTGGCAAAAACATTACTGAAATTATGAATGATATACAAAATGATCTTAATTTACTTCAAAAGTGGTTTGAGGAAAATTTACTTACAATTAACACAGATAAAACAAATTATATAATCTTTAAATCAAAAAATAAGAAGATTGAGGAATATGAACCGCTCAAAATTAATGGCAGAGAAATAAAGAGAGTTAGCTCCGAAAAGTATTTAGGTATAGTACTCGATGAAAAGGTGTCATGGAAACCACACCTAGATAAAATAGCTTCAAAATTAATGTCATTATTAGGATGCATAAAAAATATGGCAGGTAGTCTACCATATAACGTTAGGTACATAATTTACAATTCTTTAGTAAAATCGCAGCTAAATTATCTTATTGAGGTGTGGGGATCTGCACATAAAACAATCATTAGTAAAATACAAATAGCACAAAATAAAATAATTAAAACATTATTTAATTTCGATTATAGAACGCCATCTAACATAATATATAAAAAAACTAAATTACTAAATATATCTGACCTATATAAATTAAATACATGCATTCTTATTTATAAAATTTTAAATAATAACATTCGATCACAAATAGCATTTAAAAGAAATATAGAAATTAACAAGCGTAATCTTAGAAGAGCAAATAACTTACATATTGAAAGCATTAAATCTGATATTGGAAAGCGAACTATACTTTTTGAAGGTGCTAAATTATATAATTCACTGCCAGAAAATATCAAAGACTGTAAAAGTTTGAAAAAATTTAAGTCTTTGCTAATTACTCATATAATAGGGTCTAAATAACTAGTTTTCTATTTCTCAACAAAACAAACACACACACACACACAAACACACACACACACATACACACGCACACACACACAAAATTATATACGTACGTACTCACTGACAATATGAGACACGGACATGCACTTCTTATACTGTTAAAAAAATCACACACTACTATAATATAATAATACCTAATATACTAAAATAAATATTGTACAGTGTCATAAATCACACCGTAGCATTTTTCACTTTACATTACTTTACAATGCACATTACCGTCAGTACGCGTTCATAATCAGCAAGCACCGCGCGTGCTCCCTAGCACCTTTATATCATATCAATATAATGTGGGTCAGTTAATATAATCTTTGTTCGGGAACATTTGGTTTTATTAGCATAGCAAAACCCCCACATTATTATGGTCCTTCGAGCTTTGTGACCTTCCGCGATTTGGCCAAAGCAGGATCATTCGCGAGTGAGGATCAGTGACTATCAGAAAATCAGTTCGGTAAAATCAGCAGACAGTACAGTAGTGGTGTAGTGATAAAAGCAGTGCAGCAGAGCAGTGGTAAAGTGGAACAGCATATCAGTGTAGCAGAATAGTGTAGCAGAACAGCAGTGTCACAGGACAGCAGTACTGTGGAGTAGCATAGCAGTGTAGCAGAATAGTGGTGTAGTGATATAGCAGAACATATAGCAGTTTCCCGGGAATCAGTGTCGTGATTGTGGGAGACGAGAGCATCATCAGCAGCAGCAATCAGCAAAGCAGTGTGGTTCCTGTCTGCAAGCAGCAGACAACAGCATAGCATCGCTTCAGCACTAGCCGACCATCACGCTCTTCTCGGCGTGAGCAGCATCAGCAGAAAGGTTCCCGAGAAAAAGTAAGATCTTTCCATTTTTTACTTAGATCAATAAGTCACCAAAATGGAAGATATTTACGAAAATCAAGAGCAGTTAGTAGGTGCGATAGAGCAGTTGCTTGCGTCTTTCAAGAAGACGGGGCGAGATCGTAGGACAGTAGATTACGTTAAGCGGAAATTACAAACCCTTGACGAATATTGGGAGGAATTTAAGCAGAATCGACAGCAATTAGCAGGATACGTAGACGAGAATTCTGAGCCCATGAAAAGTCTCAATGAACGGGCCACCAGAAACTACGAGATCACGAAGTCAACTTTACAGCAGCATCTTCTGCAAGTGACTTCACCAGCACAACCAGAGGGTAAGGTACTTGAGGTCCCAAGTCGCGGAGCAAGCCCGTTACCTATCCCTGGTCCGTCAACAGCAGCAGCAGCAGAACGGGTGTCGAGGACAATCTCCCAAGGAGTCGACAGCAAAACAGCAGAAATGTTACGTAAGCAGATGACGAACTTCAAAGCATTTTCACGAACGGTAAGCAACATTGACCTGGAAGCATTAACTGAAAAGTGGCAGTTTGAAGACACGTTGCAGCAGTTGCAGATGAGATGGGCAGCAATCGACGCTCAGCATTGGGAGCTCGATAATGAATTAAACGGGTCTAACATAGAGTACGAAAAACAATTTACAGCACACGAGAAGAAGTTTAATTTTATCAAGGAGAGCATTAACAAAAAGATGTGGTCAACGTCCCATAGGGAAAAATCAACCCCTAAATTAGATATCCCTACATTTAGCGGTAATTATCACCAATGGATGTCATTCCAAGATTTATTCAGTGAAGCCATTCATAACAACCCCTCACTATCTCAGGCTCAAAAAATGCAGTTTTTAAGGAGTAAATTAACAGGCGAAGCTGAAAAGCTCATACAACATTTACAAATTACATCGGCTAATTATAATATTTCTTGGGAAATTCTTAACCATAGGTACAACAATAAAAGGCTCATATTTACTTCGCACGTCAATATATTGCTAGGGCTGCCAACCATTCAATATCAATCGGCAGCGCAACTTAAAAAATCACACGACACTACCAAAGAATGTTTGAATGCACTAAAGAACCTGGGAGTCGATATCAGCTCATGGGACCCATTATTGGTCCACCTGTTAGGGCAAAAATTGGACAGTGAGTCGTATACAGAATATTTGGAATCAGTCAAGAATCCTCGAGAATTGCCAATTCTAGAGGAATTCGTGAATTTTTCGGAAATGAAATTCACTGTACTCGAATCATCGCGCAGAAAACAAGAGCAGGGCGTATTTAAGCATCCAGCATCATCGAATCAGCAGCAGAATTTGTCGCATCAACGAAAACTTCCTCCGAGCAACTTTAAATCTAGCAACAATAATTTTTATTTTAATCATAAGTCAAACTTTAAGGCTTTGCATGCAACCAAGGTAATTTGCGGACTTTGCAAAGGCGAACATGGTTTATTCAATTGTTCAAGGTTTCAAGAAATGCCATGCGATCAGAAATTGAAAACCGTAACCCGGTTGCGTTACTGTGTGAATTGTTTATACGAACATGATACTAAAGAATGTTTTTCCAGTAAAAGGTGTCGCTTATGCGCAGGATTTCACAATAGTTTATTGCACGATGCATGCACTAAACCCAAACCCAGCACTTCTTCGAGCCATGTGGCGAAGGCCCACCACGTGTCTCGAGCAAACACGTGTGAGGTCTTACTTGCAACAGCAATGGTCGGTGTGGAAGCAGCAAATGGAGATCAGCATCATCTTAGAGCCCTCATAGATTCGGGTTCTCAAATTTCAGTAATTACAGAGAGAGCAGCGCAGATTTTAGGATTAAAACGACGTAGGTGCAAGGGCACTATCTTCGGCGTCGGCGAGCATGAAAGCAGCAGCAAAGGAATGCTTACAATACAATGCAAATCATTGCATAATAATTTTACATTTAGCATAGACGTCATCATCATGAGCAATCTTATCAAAAATCTTCCAAATGTAAATTTACCTAAGCCTTCATGGTCATACATCGAAAACATTAATTTAGCCGATCCAGAATATTACATAAAACGTCCGGTAGACTTACTTTTAGGAGCAGATGTCTACTCCAAAATTTTATTGGATGGTATTTTGAGAGGTCCGACCAGCGAGGAACCCATAGCACAGCAAACTTACCTTGGCTGGATCC
The DNA here is from genome assembly GCA_905404155.3 of Plebejus argus. Lineage (NCBI taxonomy): Eukaryota > Metazoa > Arthropoda > Insecta > Lepidoptera > Lycaenidae > Plebejus > Plebejus argus. Next base: position 3,983,070 of record FR989935.1, on the reverse strand, counting down.
TCTGCGGCTCCGTCAAATCATATCAATGCAACGTCATGTTACATAACAATTATGACGACTTGCAAAAATTCTGGGAATGCGAAGATATTTCCCAAGAAAAGGAGTTGACATCAGAAGATGAATTTTGTCTTCAATATTTTTCTAAAACAACAAGAAGGTTGGAAGATGGAAGATTTGAGGTGCGTTTACCTATAATAGAAGAATTAAAGCATAAATTAGGGTCATCAAAAACTACAGCACTAGCACAGTATCAGAGTTTAGAAAGAAGATTATATCGAAATACAGCATTAGCAAATGACTATAAAAGGTTCATGCAGGAGTACATGGATTTAGGTCATATGGAACGATCAGCATCTGAAAGAAAAATGGAGTTCTACTTACCTCATCACGGTGTCATCCGAGACAGCTCCACTACAACGAAGCTGCGTGTAGTATTCAACGCATCAGCAAAGTCTTCGAGTGGATATAGCCTAAATGATATAATGTATAAGGGGCCCAATCTTCAGCAAGATCTACAGCAGATAATTTTGAAATGGCGTCAGTTTAAATTTGCTTATACAGCAGACATCGAAAAGATGTACAGGCAAATTTGGGTATTTCCCGAAGATCAAGCATATCAGAAGGTATTTTGGCGGGAGTCTAAAGACCAACCCGTGCAAGCGTATCAATTAAAAACAGTAACTTACGGAGAAAAAGCGGCAAGTTTCTTAGCAATAAATTGTTTAAAGCAGTTAGCAGCAGAAGAGATGAAGAAGTATCCAGAAGCAGCGAAAGAAGTAGAAGAAAGCTTCTTCGTAGACGATTTTTGTGGAGGTCATCATACTTTACAGCTGAGCAAGCAATTACAAACAGATTTAATTGAACTTCTAAAATCAGGAGGTTTCAATTTACGAAAATGGAGGTCAAATGACCAGCAACTTCTAGCAGATTTAGATACAGATCAGTGTGACAAGCAGACGTACGAATTTAAGCATATAGAGTCGACGAAAACCTTGGGTCTAAGCTGGGATCCCCGAGGCGACGTATTTACATTTCAATGCAAAATAGAAATTTCTGAAGCAGAACCAACTAAGAGGTCTTTATTGTCCGAAATATCAAGGTTATACGACCCCTTAGGTTGGCTAACACCATTGAGTACCACGCTGAAATTATTATTTCAAAATGTTTGGCTATCGAAAATTGAATGGGATGATAACCTCCCGCAGAATATTAAAACAAAATGGCTAGAATTACGCCAAGAGTTGCAAAACATAGATACATTTAAAATACAACGATGGATCGGAACTTCTGAAAACGACAAGATCGAGTTTCATGGATTTTCCGACGCCTCAAGCAAAGCATTTTCGGCGGTAATTTATTGTAAAGTCATCAAAAATGGCGAATCATCAGTGTCTTTATTAGCGGCCAAAGCACGGCTCGCACCATCAAGCAAAGTCCAGACTATCCCTAGATTGGAATTACTGGGAGCTGAACTATTATCAAAATTAATGAGCAAGGTTTAAAAATGTTTACATCAATACAAAGCAGAAGTGTATGGCTGGACAGACTCCACAGCAGTTTTAGGGTGGATACAAGGAGACCCATCACGATGGAAAACATTTATATCCAATCGAGTCAGAGCAATAACGCAAGTAATGCCAAAGTCATGTTGGCACTACGTTAAAACTGACGAAAACCCGTCGGACTCAGCTAGCCGCGGCTTAAATTTGACTCAGCTCAAAGAAGATAAGCTATGGTGGAAAGGGCCATCATGGCTACCAACATTCACAATTAAAGAGCCAACATTATACGAGACCACATTAGAGCTAAAAAATAAATACAAACAATCAAATACAATAATTCATACGGAACCTCAAGCATTAAACATAATCGAACAATTATTAAATAAGCATAGCAACATAACTCGAGTTACTCGTATAATTGCATGGATATTACGTATAACAAAGCACAAACAACGCCGCGAAGGATATCTCACATTACGAGAATTACAATACGCAAAAATGCTCATTGTTAAGAATGTACAGCTGGAGCACTTTAATGAAGAAATTAAACTACTATTAAATAAAAGACCATTACCATCGAAAAGCAAAATTTTAAATTTAAATCCGATTTTAACCGATGACAAAATTTTACGAGTTGGTGGCCGTCTCAAGAACGCGAGTGTAAGCACCGAAATAAAATATCCCATCATCTTACCTTACGAAAGTCGACTTACAATTTTACTTATACAGCAAGCACATGAACTTACATTCCATGGCGGTCCACGCATTACATTGGCCAATCTTAGGCAGAAGTATTGGATCATTGGTGGTATAAGAGCAACCAAAAAGCATATCGGGAAGTGCGTAACCTGTAGAAAACACGCACCAATTTTAGGTCAGCAGCTTATGGGCGATCTTCCCACGGCACGTGTTAACCCGAAGCCAGCATTTTATAGCACCGGTGTAGATTTTACAGGATACATCGATGTAAAGGCAAACAAAGGACGAGGTATCAAGACTATGAAAGGATACATTGCATTATTTATTTGCATGGTCACAAAAGCAGTACACATCGAGGTAGTATCAGACCTCACGAGTTCAGCATTTTTGGCGGCTCTCAGTAGGATGGCAGCTCGTCGAGGTACGCCTCGTCACATCTTCAGTGACAATGGCACTAATTTTGTAGGAGCGAACAGAATGATGCAGGAGCAATTTCAGAGCATTTTCGATGATAACACTTTAGGAGAGACAGCAAGCATGAATATCACTTGGCATTTCAATGTAGCAAAGTGGTGCCAAGCATCAGGTTTATGGGAAAGAAACATAAGAAGTTTAAAGCATCATTTGAAAAGAGTCGTAGGTGAGCAAAAACTTACCTTTGAGGAATACGCTACCCTATTAGCGAAGATAGAAGCAATCTTAAACTCTAGGCCCCTCTGCGCGCTCACAGAGGACCCAGAGGACTTAGACTATTTGACACCAGCACATTTTTTAGTCGGCAGAGCAGATTTAACTATCATAGAAACAGAGCAGGATGCCAGGTCAAGATGGCATTTAATATCAAAAATATATTTCGATTTGTGGAAAAGATGGAGGATCGAATACATGACTCAACTTTCAGTTAGATCAAAATGGTTAAGAGCACGAAATAATCTTCAAGTTGGCGATTTAGTCACTATTCAAGACGAGAATACGCCCCCCGGCAAATGGCTCATGGGGAGGGTATTGGAGCAGCATCCCGGAGAAGACGGATTAGTTCGTGCCGTCACTCTGAAAACGAAAAACGGAATTATTAAAAGGCCAGTAGTTAAATTATCATTGTTACCTCTCTCGAACGAAACAAGCAGCGACCGTGAAGAACAATCTGAGGAGCAAAAAGAAGAGCAAAAGCACAGAAAACCTATCAAGCAGAGTAGTTTCATGTCCATGGCGATATCATTTATTTTATTTATGTCGATTGCGACGACTTCTTATGCAGCTACAAATTTACCTAGCAACATGTCTCTATATTTCGATTATACCGGAAGTGCAAAGGTCATTCGGGATAAGTGGACTCTCATAGCATACTACAATATGTCTCCATACTGGGAAGGATTTACCGCAGCAAAAAAGTTCATAAATTATACTGATATAATATGTAGTTATATTCCCGACTACGACTATTGTTCAACAATTACGCTCCAATTACAGCACGAGTTCGAGGAACTGGATCATTACAATCGTTTGTTATTAAATCAGCGTTTTAAGGCGCGTGCGAGGAAGCGCCGTGCGCTTATCAATGGTGTTGGTTACGCCGCCAACTATCTGTTCGGAGTATTAGACGAGAGATTCGCGGAACAGTATAGGAACGACATAGAACTTATCAGACAGAATGAGCATCACCTTAACAACTTGATACAAAATCAAACATCGGTCGTCGAAGCACAATACAATTTACTGAAACGCACTGAACAATCGATTCAGCTTCAGCATAAGTCAATAAATAACCATCTTGAAGATTTGTATAATTTTACTAATTCTCTCAAGTCAGAACATATTCAGATTTCGGACGTCCAACACTTTTATTGTCGTCTTTCACGGCGATGAACCTATTTCAAAACTTGAAAAGAATTCAAGACAATTTTAGATACTATCACAGATATTTCACATGGCAAATTTAATATGCATTTATTAACTCCGGAACAAATTAGAAGCGAATTACAATTCATAGGGAGTCAGTTGACAAAGGATATCACGTTACCCATTGACAACATACAATCAGACTTACGGAACGTTTACAGTTTACTTAGAATTAAAGCAAGAATGTTAAAGGATTATTTTATATTCGAAATATCGTTTCCATTAACTAATAGAGAAGCATACAACGTTTACAAAATCATTTCGATTCCTAAACAGATAGCAGGAAATGCGATCACTGTCCTCCCAGTAGATGATTACGTAGCAATCAATTTAGGAAAGGATTCCTATTTTACCCTTTCCACATTTGAGCTTCAACTGTGTTTCAATAATGAGCAAACTTATTTATGTCATCTCAGCAAGCCCATACATTATCTCCCCCCAGATGAGAGGTTCTGTAAGATCGACGTAAGAACTAAGCAATGTCTCGTCAGCAAATCAGCGTGCAGAGATCAGTGGATTCAGTTGAAGGATGAGTCCCAATATTTTTATTTTTGCTGCAATACCTATCAGGTCAGAATCATATGTTCAGATCGTATTAACACAGATCAGCTGAATGGGGCTGGTATATTGAGCATCGAGCCTAATTGCATAATAAAGGGCCGAGACTTTACTATGTACTCTCAGACCAACTCCAGGAATGAGATCAATTCGGATTTGGGCGTTATAGCTCCCAAATTTCATAATATTAATCATATGATCAACCAATCACATTTGCAATATTCGGACATCCTGGATAACAGCGAAATCGAGATAAACAACTCCATTAGTGATTTAGGCAAACAAGTTGAGGAGTTGAAAGTCGCCACTAAAGATTTGGAGACATCAAACAGTCAAATATCAGGTCACGATGTTCATCAATACAGCATCTCATACAGCCTGCTCTTTATCGTGGTCATAGCAGCGGTATTCGTACTGTGGAAGAAGTATAGAAAAAGACTCAGCAGTGTCTCCCCGCAACCAGAACCTAGTGTAGTGTTTAGTGCGCGAAAGCAGAGTACGGCTGACCGTCAGCCGAGTGAAGTGTGCAGTGTAAATACGAGGGACAAAGCAACCTCTCCTATATTTACGAAATGTCATTTTCCTTTAAAATCATCCTAATTTTTGTATCTTTTCGGCTCGGGAGTATGTACAGTGTCATAAATCACACCGTAGCATTTTTCACTTTACATTACTTTACAATGCACATTACCGTCAGTACGCGTTCATAATCAGCAAGCACCGCGCGTGCTCCCTAGCACCTTTATATCATATCAATATAATGTGGGTCAGTTAATATAATCTTTGTTCGGGAACATTTGGTTTTATTAGCATAGCAAAACCCCCACAAATATTATGAAATGTACATGTCAAAAGAAAATCTTTAAATTATTATTTACGTAACTAAATCTTACCTTCTCATTCTAACAAGTAACATGTACCTATACTTATCTATTGTAATTTGTAATGTTGTTATACTGAATGTGTATTATATTATATTCGATAAAAACAAAAAAAGTGGGTAGTCTTCTATCAGTCTTATTAGTAAATTTGTAATCTTTTGTTGTATTTAGCTCGCTGCATACGTAGCTAATTAATTACTTTTAAGTCACAAATTGTATTTCTCGTAAGTGATTTTGTAATCTTTTGAGAAATAAAGATCTTTAAACCTAAAACCTATATTATTTAAAACCTGAAGAGTTTGTTTGTTTGCTCGAACACGCTTATCTCAGGAAGTACTTTCTGGTTCGATTTAAAAAAAAATTCAGTGTTAAATAGCTTATTTATCGAGGAAGGCTATTAATTATTACTTACGCTAAGACTAAAATATATATGACCGAAGAATCAGAAGAAAATGTGGAAAAACCCGGGAAAATTATTAGAAACTAGAAAGGGTTTATCTCACGAAGTACTAGAGCATTTTTGATATTATTTGTCACAACTCACAGATATAGAATAGACTATGTGAAGGGACAGAACTCGGTATTTTTTGCGGGAAAATGTACGGTTTTCGTAAAATTCCTAATTTACGCGGGCGAAGCCGCACGGGACATCTAGTTAAGTATATTTTAATAAAGCCATCCGGTAATAATGTGGTATGAGTAAATGCTTAATAATTGCTTATAGAGATAAAAATAATGTTTGCTTTATTTATACTAAACTGTGTGTTACAGGTTACGTAACGAGTATCTGGTGTACCTACTACCTACTTTAGTCCGAGATCCCGTAGCGCTCAGACTCTACTTAGGTATAAGTCATAACAACAATATATTGTGTCTGATCCTAATGAATGATACACTTCATGCTTATAGATATACATACAGCGTGTAATTTTAATGGTTGTTTTCCCGCAGTAAAATGATTCTATCTTATGGCCGTTCCCTATATTCAATCTATCTCTAGTTTGACATACAACCGATCGCAGCTGACATAGAATTGACATAAAATATATGGAGCTAATGTCTAATGTGAGCTATTCCTATCTCAAGTAAGAGATAGATCAAATATTGGGAACGGCCGTTAGTAGTACAATAGATTTGTGAAGACTTTTTTGTTCAAATTATAAAAAAAATTCGGCCGGTTTCATAGCCGCTCGCGCCTATCGGCATAACGTTGCCATAGTACGTCATACAAAATATTTTGTATTTTCAAAAAATAACTTGCATGATTCGGTAGTAGGTAAATCGTCCTGCTGCGGGAAAATAACCACTAAAATTTCACGTTGTATAATTAAAAATTTATATAACTAAGTACAAGAAATTATAAAATATGTTGTTGATAAAAAAACTATATCGTTATGAAGTTAGGTACTTTTTAAAAAATGATTTGTTTTTGTGCAGTCCAAATGTATTATAGTCAGAGATCTTTTAGCTTATAACCTCGCTACAACTCTACATAGATATTAATTTGTGATTTGCCTTAAACTCAAGCGAATTATTCAAATTCAAATAAGGTATTTATTTCAGACTTTCTTCCATATTTTACATTGTGTTAGTATTTAGTAAACAAATGGTCCTTATTCTAGTATTAGTAAAATTATGATTTTTTGATAAAACAATTAAATTAAATGTATGGGAACCGAGCTACCGGAGCATGGAGTTGCACCCAATGCTCCAACAACTGGGAGTTCTATCTTCCGCCCCACACACTCAGGAGTCTGTTTGGACTGTCCTGTACACGCGAGGCACATCGCTTACGATTTACGAATAATTGCTTGGAAGCAGTGTATATGTGCCTCGGCAAACATGGTTGAGGCACTACAGTAAGTAACGCGGCAGGCCAAACAGCATCCTGAATATGTTATTATATTGCACGCGGAGCGTGCTGAGTGAACGCTGCGTAAATCTGACCCATATGCCACACGTGTAGAATGACTGACAATAATTATACCCTTAACTATCTATTTAGGAAAAAGATAGAGCCTTTGATTATCAAAGGACAAGTTTGGTCAGCTAAGTTTGGCAACCATTTATTAGAAAGCTATATAAGTCACAATTATTATTAAAACTTGTAAAAAAATATAATATTATGTTTTGCTTTAGTGGACGTTTCGTAAAAATGCTGGTAAAAGTTAAGCACAATAATAATATTACGTAATAGTAATTAGTAATGTACGGTGTGAAAATAACGAAATGCAAGACCACAAAGTTAAGCCGCCTTATTTATAATGGCAACACCTTTAATAATATTAATAATTTAAGCCCGGATTGGTGTATAATTCAAATCTCTTTTTCTGTATGATCGTAATTTACATACGCTAAATAAAAAGCGGTGTCATCACAAAAGATATTTGGAGGCAATATAAACATAATATCAATTTAAATTCCTTGTTAGTGAAGCGAAAGCCGACATCATACCTGAAATTGGATCGCTCCCATTGGTCGGGGGCTCGGGCCAATCGCGGGCTCGGAGCTCGCGCCCCGCGCCATGTTCCCTGAGCGGCGGGCGGGCCGGACTCGCCGGCACCGACACCGCAGTACCTTCTCACACCTCGAACCGTTGTGACGTGATAGTACGTGTGTCGAGTATTGATTATTCTGTAGAATCGAAAACCGGTCGGGAAAATGCCGCGACCGTCGCGCGAGTCGTACGGGGATCAGAAGCCACCATACTCCTACATCTCCCTCACCGCCATGGCTATTTGGAGCTCGCCCGAGCGCATGCTGCCACTGTCGGAGATATATCGTTTTATCATGGATCGGTTTCCGTACTACCGTCGGAACACCCAGCGTTGGCAGAACTCGCTGCGGCACAACCTCTCCTTCAACGACTGCTTCGTGAAGGTGCCCCGGCGGCCGGACCGGCCCGGCAAGGGCGCCTACTGGACGCTGCACCCGCAGGCCTTCGACATGTTCGAGAACGGGTCACTACTACGGCGCAGAAAGAGATTCAAGCTGCAAAAGGGGGAGAAGGACAATTTGAATGCTGAACTGGCGGCGCTCGCGAGTTTCAACAGAGCCTTTCTTGCTCGTCAAGCTGGCGCCCAACCTCCTCCGCCGCCACTGCCGACCGCAACGCTGTACACGCCGACGATGTGCCCGCAATTGAGCCCGGAGCCGGCGGAATTACCCGAGATGACGACGGCGACGGTGCTGCCCCGGGAGAGGCCGCGTCGGGCGTTCACGATCGAGGCGCTCCTGGAGCCGGAGCCGCCGCGGGCGTCGCCGTCGCCGCCGCAGATAATGATGCCGGCGGTGCAGACGATGCCACGGCTGGAGTTCGTGCCGTCGCCGTACGTGCTGGCGGCGCAGCGCTACCAGGCGGAGCTGCTGCAGGCGGCAGCACACGCGCTGCGCCCGTGCTACCTGCCGCCGCCGCCGCTGCCGGTCGCGTGACACCCCCGCTCTTGCTCCAATATCTCGTGCAATGCTAGGCTGTAAGTACAGAATTCAAAGACTTTTGTAGATTATGAATAAATGTAAATAAAATAAATTATATTCGATGTAGAAAATGATATAACAAGTGTTAAACCTGAATTATCAAGCCGTTTCAATGAGTATTCGGCGTTCAACATGATATTAGGAAGTCTAAAGCATGACTAGTGTACGCGCATTTAGCGACGGCAATTTTGAACCTGTGAAATGTTAAAACAATAATTATTACTACTGTCCGCCAAGCTAATCGTATTAATAATAACTTTAGTGATCTCATGTGTATGTCTGATCGTGTTTGTAGAATATGTTATCATTATTATATTTATTAATTAATATACTAAATGTGTCTATCGAAATCTGTGTAATAACTGTGAATGTAGGCAAACAGTAAACACTTATCATCCTTTGATGACAACTGTTAATTATTTATTTCTTGTTGCTTTTGTATATAGTTAGTCAATATCAATGTAAATATTGTTTTTAATTGTTATAGTTCTAGGACATATTAAAATAAACGAAATTAAACATACTCACAACTTAGTTTTATTGACTATTTTTAACCGACTTCCAAAAACGAGGAGGTTATACGTTCGTCTGTGGATATTTTGAGTTTTGTTTTTCAAAAAACAATTGAATCGCAAATTGTAGCTTACACATGTAGGCTATTTTAAAACTGCAAAACTATCAATTATGTATTTAAAATACACATTTTAAACCCTTTCTACGCAATTTAATGTAATCTTTAAGTGACTATAAGGTATAAACGACAATTTATAACGTATTTGTAAGAAACTATTACAAGCCTTTAACCTGATTTTCTTGTTAGTTTAAATTGGTTTATATTATTAATAGATTTAGCAGTAGATCAATTACTTAAATCAAATTTCCTTATTTATATTTTGCATTCCGTCATGACTATTTACTACATAATGTTGTGTTGAGACCAATACTCATGTTCTTCTACTAGATTATTTTTTCACAAAACAATAATTTTGCTACTATCTTCAGCGTCCAGTTATCCATGAATGTCATGGTGTAAGCACGGAGTCCGCGGGTGGTATCTATCATTTAATCGAGTTACCATCGTTTTTTACAGCGAATTAGTTTGGGGTTACTTGCTTAAATCTTCTTGGGAGGGCTGGTACTTTAAAGGGGTTATTTATGTGGTAAAAAATGGTCGCGGAGGTGGTCTGTTTCACGCTGTAATGCGGTGTAACGACCCACATTTGTCCACTAATAGGTCGTGATATTGCGTCCAGTTTAACAATTGCCAAGTCATCGAACCCCATGGTTGCTGTTTTGGTCCAATTTACTTTGTGAGTTTGTGGAATGTTTTATCTAAATAATTTCGTGTTAAAATCGATGTAGATATTGAAAAGGTTGGCCTACACCTCTAACTTATTGCATCTTTAAAATTCTTTTCGGTTCCGACTGATACAGTTAAGTGAATTCAATAAACAAATTGGGTTCATAACAATCAATTATTGGCCTACAAAAGAGGCGACGAGGGACCAAAAGCCTTACGTACCTACAAATTTTTTGGCTTATGTTTTACTATAGTTGTTTATAAATGTTAAACGAGAAGCTACATTTAAGTAGACATTGTGTCATGAGTTCTATGAACAAGGCTCAACAAATTTTAAAGTCTCGCTGACGGGTTAGTAAATTTCTCATCAATGTGAGTAACCTAATGCCTGCCATACACGCTACGGTTTACCAGAGAGGTCCACCTGTGCAGGTATGTCTGCGCTGGTAGACCGGAATGTGTGTGGGAATGTGTAGTTTTTTGGACCTGCGCAGGCGACCGGCGCAAAGTCTATTCCCACACACATTTCGGTCTACCTGCGCAAGCATACTTGCACAGGTGGGCCACTCCGGTAGACCTTGGCGTGTATGGCTTACATTATGTTAGGACATGCTACTGACCTAGCTTGAGTGTTTCGTCAATGTGAGGACCGTTAGGTTAGGTCAGCTGCTAGACCAACTGCAAAGATTAGCTGTTTGGGGTGGTTCATCATGTCTCATGTCTCTTTTTGTACAAGTTGTATATAATCGTATTACCTTTTAATTTTTTACTCATATTACTGAATTTATATTTTAAAACAAATAGACTATTATTATCGATGACATATTAGCGTATTGTTACAACCGTACATAATGCTTTCAGCAAACATCTTCACAAGTCACAAGTAACGCATAAATAACATAGTAAATCACCATCATAACTTATAATTCTTGGGTTTGTCGACATTATTTAGGATGATTTATTTCAGTGAGCGATAAATATTTTGTCACTTGACTTTTCTTCAAAAAAGGTGCCTATAGTAATTTATGAAAACTAAATTAGATTAGATACTTACCTAAGCATTTTAAAAAAAACCTGGCAGTGATGTAGTATGTACGCAGGGTAACTGTCTTTGGAGTCAGTCACAAACATGCCTTTGATATTTTATTTACGTACTACGTACACATCTACACACACACGCACACACACTTCTGAAATCTCAGATTTCTTAAAATTGTGCGTATGGAGAGGTGAAAAATTTGAAAAACTGATAATATGGGAAAGCTCATATATTAAAAAATATAAGGCATACTTAGCGAAAAGTGTTTCTTTATTTGTTAGACAGTGCTGCGTGCATAATCAACATAATATTAAACTTCTACAAAATATATGCAATGTTAATTTCAAAAGCATATAAATTTCAGTTATAAAATATTAGACCAAGGTGCTACTAAAATTAATTGATAGTAAAAGTTATTAATAGAGAAACCGAAAGTTACCATGCGTGCCAAGTTAGATTATAAACGTAAACCTTGGCGGTTAGCCTTTCTGAGGTGTTATTGCCAATAAAATGTATGTTTTGTGAGGCGTAATATTGTTATATTTGTTATTTACTATCTACACTTATTGTGGATCCATTATACTCGTTTTAAAATGCGGTACAGGTTGTTTCAACTCGGGCTCGGAATTTGTGAATTGTGGTAAAAAAATAGTAGCTTAATTTATTCTAACAAGAATCTTGTGGTATTTTGGTGATATTGTCATGAGGAAGCGTCTGAACGTTATTATTTATTATTTTTAAGCATTAGTTCCAAAATTGTTCGAGCGCCTAAAGGAATAGGTAGTAAAAAGTCTGTCTATAAAATCTAACATCATTTCCAACATCAAATGAAATTATATTTCTACGAGCTAATATTTATCGTGCATTTTTTGTTCGGATGTGATTAACTAAATCCGGCGAAGATTTTACACCCTGACTGCAAAATAAGTATACGTTACAATGTTAAAGTGTGAAAAAACTTGGAAAATGTGTTAGATATTAATTTGAAGATTACGGGTTGGTCGTACAGGTGACGGCGAGAGAACCGATCATTATGTAACAATGCGGTAACAACACTCAAACATCTGCCATTTCTAATCTCACAATGTAATGCAAATATTATTTGTGAGGAGGATATAAAGATAATTTGAGGTTATCTTTTTCGAAGCGGGTTTTAAAATAGAGAGTACTTATTTCAACTATGGTTTTATTTTAACAGAATGTTTTTTTTAGTTAATACGACGTGTTAATGTAAATAAAAAAGAGGGGTGTTTATTCCTAAAGAACAGCCTTTGTTCCTAATATTTTTTAATCCAGTCTATTGTAACTTAACCTAAATAAAAGATCTGTCTCTACAAAACATGTCTTAGCATTGGCGTAGCCAGGATTCTATATAGGGGGGGCATAGGTCTTGGGGGAAGGGGGGGTGGTAGATTAAGAAAATCCTAAACTTCGAATTTGCGATATTTAACATAATATATTGCAACAATAGTATTAAAGGTGAGGTAAAAATTGAAAACAAAATATGAGCGAGCGAACTGGGATTGAATGCCTCTCACCCCGCAACTCTCTCCGCTCCACGTTTAGGTATGAATTCCCAAAATGTGTGCGTCACGTTCTGGAGTTGTCATTACTTCTGCGAGATTAATCAGCGTTGGTCGAGGGCAGGCGCGCGAATTCGCGCGAATGCGGCAGACGCGCGCGCACCGTTTAAAATTCTCAGATGTAATGTGTGCGTTAACGGTTTGGAGTTAAGGTTGGATTTGCTATGTTCGGTTTTGATACTTCGTTTCGATGCACTTCGAGTTTCGACTGCGCTAATATAAATTGACCCTTAGCTCTTGTAGGGGTGGGGGGGGGGGGGGTGCCCGTACCTCGCTACGCCCATCAGTCTTGGAAAATGGGAAAATGAAGTTTGACATTAAATTATATTTTTTTTAAACATTTTTTTTGTTCATATCGAAGTCTAGGGAGTTAAAATTACTTCGACAATTATTTAACCAGTTACTTTGAGACACATCGTCGCCAGTAAGCCCGAAGCCGCCGCTATCGAGACAATTCAATGTTCACCGAGAATTTCATATTATGTGACTATAGAGTGTGACTGAACAGATATGGCATGTTGCTCTTATAGGGGATGTTTTTTATTAACGTTATGTATGACATACAGTAGACTTACTGTATTTTGAGAAAATATTTTTTCTTTAGAAAATAGTTTTATACTTACCCCAATATATCTCTCACAAATCAGGATCTCTTTTTTTCCTACAGGGCTAGTTCCCGCACCAAGGTTAGGCAATTCATTGTGCCTCCTAGACTTGACGTTCAGAAAGAGTGGAACACTGAATAAAACTACCTATTTATAATTTTGATATTCAATTAGTACTTTATTGGCCTGAGGACAATCCGTAGTTCTGTAGTCATCTGACGTTATTTTAATTTTGTTTTCGCTTGTGGCCTCTCCTAGCTCAGTTCTACGGTCCCGTGATGTGTTGAGGGCGGTGCCGCGGCCACGCGGACAATCGCCGGAACTGCTCGGCGGGACGTCGAGTCATGTTGGATCCGACTCGTTTGCCGTGTCACAATCTGCTGTGATGTGTGCCGCCTGCATATGACCGGTCCCTGCGACTGTCTATAGGTGTCAATGTAATGATAAAAAATCATACCGGTACCGGTAATGTTTTATGAGAAAATGGAGCAAAGACAACCAGTCATTTGCAGTGAGATATCTGCTTTAATAAATTAAAATAAATCTCCTAAGATCTTTTGCTGTGGCGCAAATTATTTTCAGACAAAATTGATTTACCAATGCATAAATCTGTTACCATTAGTAAAGACTTAAGCTATAGCTACAATTGGTGAAAACGGACTGCTGATTGTATAAAATGTGAAGTTTTGTATGACTTTCTTCAAAATGCATTAAGCCACATGCTTTAAACGATTTCAATATAGTTATTAAAAGGAGCCCCTCACCACTGCTACACTGGTGCCGATTATAGTGTTCCAACTTAGCTATTTATACATTTTCATGGTGTAAGAGCAGAATGTATTATCTTAGTCAATAAACACAGTCGATGAAACATAAACATACTCTAAGTAACAATTTGAACAGCGTGGTTCAATGAGCCGAGAAAAACAAATGCTATCTATATTATTAACTCTATTATGCGAATCATTAGCGAAGCTTTTTTGCGCACCGTGCATTTTTTCTATCAATTTCTAAGCAGCTGTCTTTGCTGAATCCATTTTTAACTTTATCTATAGGTCTGTAGAGTTAAAAGTTGTGTGTGAGTCGGTAATAGTTGTCATTAGAATCGTAGGTTCACAGTGATGGTGTGAAATGAGCGGTCTTTGTGGCCGCCGCTCGCCGATACCGTTTTGAGGTATGTTTTTGTTGTGTTTTTTGTGTAATACCGAGCGTGTGGGATTTGACACGTAACTAGGGTTGTCAGATCAAAAATGCATCAAAATTAACCGCTCCGAGTGCTACGAATCTTGAAATCAATGCTCATAATTTTTTTAGGCATTGTTATTATTACAGTTAATACCATTATCATTAGAAACTTCTAAGTTAAGCTGAATACTAATTATTATTGCCTTACATTAAATGACTATTTGGCTCAACATACAACTATTCAATTTCCTACAATAAACCTTAATGTTTAGTGACTGAGCGATAGTTATTAGCACTAATTAACTATTCCCCCTTCTACATTAAATATACCTGAGGTTAAAATAAAGTTATGTAGCTCATACAACATAATATTATAATAAAACTAAGAAGTAAAATTTATAAGAAGACAACCATATTGTATGAAATTATATCAAGTAGCAGCCCTACTGGTAAGTATTGTTAATTTCTTATACATTTGTATGTAATGTGTATCTGTTTGGTTAGCCCACATTTTTTGTAACGAGTGTGCTTCAGGCAATAATGTTTGTGTAATTTGACAATAGGAAGTTTATTGCCGACTGCTCCTAAAGTCTTTTGAGTGTTTTTTTTATTTTTTGACCGGCTTTAAAGATAAAAAGGACTAGTCAAATGTAAGATTCAGAGGTGTAATCAGATTAGTCTTAAAGAGGAGAGTGACACTGATCAAGTAAATCTAAGGTGTGGGATATATTTTAAAACTATTTTATAACAGAAAATTCTTAGATTGACGTAATATAAGATTAGTTTAGTAAATTTTTAACCTTAAACGTATAGTATGTTGTTAATTGGCAGGCTTTTGTAAGGTAAAATAATATGAGTTGATGTGACATAATTACACCATGCTACGTCGTAGAGTCTACGGCGTAGACCACAGTCTACGAGTTTGACAAAAGAACATAAATAAATAATTGTGTTTTTAATTGGTCTATTTCTTGCTAAAAAATATGTATAGCTAAAAATCTTATGTTGTTGTATTCATCTGTGGCTAGTGTATACTGAAACAAAAATAGTAATATACGTTATAACTTAGTATAATAATTATGAAACATAAGTTATATGCTGTGCAATTTTAGGAACGAAGTTCCTTATCATGCGTTGCGAAAGGGGGCTAGACAAACGAAAAGTTGTAACGACACTTTTTGCTATAATTGTAAGCCGTGCGGTAGCGCGTGTTTCTCTCTCTGTCTCTGTCTCTCTCTCTCTCTCATAGAACAGTGTGGTGTAGTGACGATTTTTTTGAGTGTATACAGGTTTTTCCATCCGGGTGTCCCTTGACACCTCTCAAGTTTTTTTGTCAGTATGGGATATATAGATTTATAAATTGTGCATGATCCACTATTTATGTAATCATATTATAATAATATCTATCGTTATTCAACACCATTATGGAGTACCTTAATTATTTTTATTTAAAAAATGTTGCAACATGGATCAATTTTAAACTTTGCATTTATCTCCATCGTTTGCGGAGGTAATTAGGACAAAATGTTCTGACATTAGCCGCATGACACATTGGTTGAAATCCGAAAATAATTATCGGGTTGATTCAGCTAATCTGATCCTAACGAGCTAACCCTTTACCTGATGAGGCCGGCCAATTGACACATGGCATCATTGGGCGCTTCCGTTGATGTTAGTGTTTGCCGTAATTTGTCCACCGCCGCCGTCACCGGGACGTCGCCGACCGTAGTAACGGGACCCTATTACTAAGACTTTGCTGTCTGTCCGTCTGTCTGTCTACAGGCTGTGTCATAACTTCTCAAGAACGGTGATAGCTAGAAGGACAAAAAGAAGAACAAATTATGTATTTGTGTTGCCACGATAACAATAAATACTAACATTAATTTAAGGGGGACTGCCATAGAAAAAACATCATATTTGGCATATCTTTGCTCTGTCACGGTAAGGAACCCTTCGTACGCAAGTTCGACTCGCACTAGGCCATTTTTTGCATAGATAATTCGTAGCAAGCAACATACATTTTTGGATAACTTCAACGTTAAAATTCTCATTCGAGAATGTCAAACTTGGGGTAAGGGTACTTACCCTTTACAGTTCAATATACATAATCCGGTAAAACTGCGCAGGCAAATCTGTCAGGTCGTTATGGCTCTGGAATATTCTCCTGGATTAACCGGTTAACCACCGCTTTTATTTTCTCATTAATTGAACCTGATAGGTACTCAATCAAATCGTAATTAGAGTTACAGTTTGTTCTGTGAACGCCCATTGCTTTTTTTAACAAACTAGCTCATTGCTTGCAGCAAAGTACTTTGTGTCAGTCTGTCTGTTACATCTTTCGATGCACCGAATTTGATGAAATTTGATATGGAGTTACTTTGAGCCCGTGAAACATAGGATAGTTTCTATTGCGGAAAAATGTACTAATGTACGGTTCCCGAGCAAATTTAAAACGACCTTCGGCGCAACAGAGATCAAGAGAGCGCGGGCATCAACTAGTAGTACAAACTACAAAATAAAACGTGATTCACAATTAAATCACGCATAAGCGTCGCAAGAGGAAAAAGCGAACAAAGGTAACATTAAAAATGCACGCAGCATAAACACATTTTAATGTAACAAGAAAAAATCAGAAAGACATTAGCTCTTTGTGTAGTGGAACGGATTTCGCATCATTACTCGCGCGAGATTGATTCCCACACAAAGCCTGTCAACCGCCGCCGCGCCGGTGCGTAGGGCACCCAGGGTCGGATCTACCATATAGCATTAAGCCTTTAGCCCTGGGCTCCGTGAATACAAGGGGCCCCGTCTAAGCCAAGTAAAATAAAAAAACCGGCCAAGTGCGTATCGGACCACACGCAATATAGGGTTCCGTAGCACCGCTAGTTTTTGAAAATTTTTGTATGGTCAATGAATGTACATTTATAACATGTTTTACACTACCAACAACATCATCTCAAAGGAATTTGAACGAAAAGTTCCTTTATACTTCGCCGAATATATTTTTTTTAGTTGATCGACTATTAATCAATAACTTATGAAGTCTTCTTAGCCGTGATAGTTTTCCTTTTAAATTCAGCATGTTTCCTACTCCCGTGAATTTTTTCACATTTCCAGAAGCAACCGCTTAGCTGGTAGAAGGGGGGGACACTGGACTCGTAACGATTTTTTCCACTTTAAAACTTAATATTTCACAAATAGATCCCTAAATCGGAAAATGATCTATGAATACTCATAATATTTTTAAAAAACCTATCCAACGACATCCCACACGATGGGATGGGCGCGAAAAAAAAATTCAACCCCGCTTGATGTGTAGGGGAGGTACTATAAAAAAATATTTTTTAAATATTTTATGTACCATTTTGTCAGCATTATTAATATGTGTATTCATGCCAAATTACAGCTTTGTAGGTCCTATAGTCTCTGAGCAAAACCGCGGATGGACAGACAGACGGACAGACGGACAGACGAACAGACGGACAGACGGATGGACAGACCGAAACTATCTTATATATATATATTCCTTGTTGACTACGGAACCCTAAAAAGACGATTATTCAAAAATCACACTTTTCATAATGTACATAGATGGTGTGGTTTGCATTCCTGTGAATATTTTTTTTAATGAGGGGAGGAGAGAGTATAATATGTCGGACTCTCACCGGCTCGGTGCACTGACCGTTTACGAACTTAAAATCCCCCCACGTCCTTCTTCTTGCCGTGGGACCTAGGCACTATCGAGCTACCAGTTCCTCATGGCTCATAGTGCAGTCTTACGAATCCTACGATCGAATTAAACCCATTCAATTCGTTTGATTCAAGTCTACGTTTAGCTGTTGGTACTAATTATTAAAATGTTATAGTCCTTAAGGTCTGATTACTCCTGCCGAGTAAAGTGATGGGTCTGTGCCCTCGGCCTATCATATCCATCATAAACATACCAAGTGCTTGGCCGAGAGCACTGTCTCGCCACTCTACTCAGTAGGTGTAATCAGACCCTGAGTAGTAGTAGCCCGGGGCTCCTAAGCTCTCGGTCCGGCCCTGCTCCCGCCGAGACGCAAATGCGCGGTTTTTATTGTTGTTATAACAAAATGAAGCCGTAATGAGTAGGAGTTGTTCGGAGAATGTACGGAATTAAATCACTTGTCAGTGACACGTCACGCGTAGCTTGAGTGCAGTCGGCAGCGGGTTCTGCAGAATTTTTCGAAGACACACTGTGTTCAATGATAAAATACAGTAATACTTGTCTGGACCTAGGAATTATGATCAATGTATAAGAACGTCAAGTTTTATCAGATAATATTAATTCATACTTCCATACTAATTAATATTATAAATTCGAAAGTATGTATGTCTGTCTGTTACCTCTTCACGTCCAAACCGCTCTATGGATTTTGCTGAAATTTGGTATAGAGGTACTTTCCCGGGGATAGGCCAAGAGATACTTTTTATCCCGGAAAAATGTACGGTTCTCGCGCGAAAAATGAATTTTGATGCAACGGAGTTGCGGGTGTCATGATTTAATTAATAAAACTAGTTTTTAATTACATAATTAACAATTTACAACCAATAACAACTTATTTTTCTCAACGTTAACTCTGTAAAGATAAAATAAAACATTATCATTGTTGTCATAGTTTCTTCTAGAGTATGTTATAAACTTTTAGCTAAAGATGGCTAAAGTAAGATTTTGTAATGAAAGCAACCGGATTTTTGTCAGAGCCTTTACAAAACTTCAAAATGGACACAATCAGTAATATTTAACTTCACAGACGGAACCCTAATAAAATGCCACGACTTTAAAATGTTGACATTTGACAAGCGACGCTGACAAGTTACGCTCTTTACGTCGCTCCACATCGCTCACTTCAAAGCACTTTATTAATTTAATTCAATTCACATTGTATGGATTACATACCATACAATACATTAATATACTGTTACACTTTAATTTTATACAAATGTAATTTGGGATACATCCAAAGGTACGTCGAGAAATTTTAATTTCATAGATAAATAATATGCGTCAGGAATAAAAATACCCAAATTGTGTACTATATTATATAGAACTATGTGTTATTTTAAACACTCTAGGATCTTTTTACTAGTGAAGAAGTAGGTAAGTATTAAAATTATTATGACCTGACTACTGAGTCCTAGGACATAAAATAGAGTTCACTCAAAATTTTCTATAATATATTTTATATAAACTTACCTGGAAAATATAATATGAACTGCACATTTCTACTTAAAATCAATACACGAATTACGCTTTCTCGAGGTAGATAAATAAAACATGTATACCGTAGTCTGTACGTAGGGTACTTAATAAGAAACCAATCAGACAATCTGGTTTGGCAGGCAGTCATTAAAAATTTTATAGTTCATAATGCAGCATCTGTGTTAAACTACACTACGAATTATGTAAGGTCAGGGCTGTCACACTCGAGGTTTTGTTAAGTGGCTGTCAAAATATCTTAAAGTTTTTGTACAATATATTTATGCACTAGGATCTTTTACCTCCCTCTTTATATTATTATTAATATAATATTAATTCACTTATACGGACGTTTTATTTTTGTAACTTTCATATTTTGTTTTAACATACATTTTATCTTGAAATATAAATTATACAGTTACAGTTATTAATAAATAAGTATACATTATACAGTTTATCTTGAAATATAAACGAAACTCTTTCTATTCATGCTAATTTACCTCGAGCAAAAAATATTGTTTTTAAACTAGATGACGCTCGCAACGCCGTTGCTCCAAAATTCGTCTATGAAACTGTACCTTTTCCGGGATAAACAGTATTCTTTGTCCTTTTCTGCGAGCCAAAGTATCTCCATACCGAACAACAAATTCGGTTCAACGGTTTGGGTGTGAAGAGGAAACAGATAGACAGTTACCCTGAGGCAGTCGCATTTATATTAATATGGATAACTGGCGCGTGGCAGCCCTATACAAGTCACGTATGTACTAAGTAACTACTTGTAGTTAATTTGTTGATTAAGGCAGGCTGAGAACATGTCTAGACTCAATTACTGTGCATATATCAGTCTCAGTGCTAGAATTAACAGGTCTGGGCGATGTGTTGTTGATTTTATTGTATCGTAATAGTCCTTACTAATTAGGACTGTAGTAAAGTTTGCTTACTCTTACGATTCGCGAGAAGTAAGATGGAGTCTATAGATTCCATAATAATTATCTGGGAATTAAGTACTAAATTAAGTTTATTTATGATACTATTGTCTATTAAGTGTTTTTAATCAGCAACATGAAACAGTTTTTTAAAATGTTCTGTATGCTTTTTTCAAATTATATCACTTTATTGGAGCAACTAACCAGCAAACATATAGAAAAAAATTTGACACTTTTAACAAAAATAAGCCCGAAATGCCGCATATAAATATTTTAATTACTTAACTGCAATCATATGAAGATTTTGACGTAACGCCCCATATAACATCTGTTAAACTCTTCATTAAATTGAAGTCTAATCATTAAATGTCTCTGAGTCTGGCCAAATGTATTATAAACAAAAATGTAGAGCGAAGAATATTACTAAAACCCATAGAACGATTCTCGGTAAGTTTAAACTCCGATCCTTAGTTCGGAGATGTGCCCGAGGCGAAGTTACCTTTTGTTTTTGAATATTTCCAGCGAACGTTGAGACGAAGAGGCGGCGGTGTTGCCATACATTACCGCGATGTATCGGTTCAATGTTATTTTACGTTTAAATACCCACGTGAGTAGTTCTTATGTTGTTAGCATTAAGGTCCAGTTAGAGGTAAAATAAAGGTAAACCTAATATAGAAACGTGTGTAGTTAGCGGCGAGACTTTTGTCTTGTTTGTTATTAACAACAATGAGCCGGCCAGCGCTGCATGGTCACTGAAAGTGGCGTACCATTAAAGCTGTTAATTCATTATCTAACTTTTAATTACATTTCAATTTTTCAAAATTAACGCTTTTCCTAACACACTTCCCCTAAAACGTTCAATACATTATTATAAATAATAATGACCTCGATTGTTCATCTTTGTCAGATTTAAAATAACCTTTCCATATTTAGGCGATCTGTTTATATGTTTGCATTCTATACATGAAATTAAAGCATAATATGGATGTTTTTATTTTTTGTAATCATTTCATTTCAGAAAATGATATCACATCTTGACTTATAGAGTAATTGAACAGTGAAGCTGCAGTGATACAATAAAATAATATTTTTACTATAACTCTTTTCGAGTTAAGTTGGTACTTAGTAGATACAACAAACAAATAGATGTATAGTTTTTTTTATTTCTATTTCATAACCTTTTCATCCTTACCATACCAAATGCGACTAAAGCATTAACACAATACTTTCTCGCAGCCGTACCTGTTCTAGGCTCGTCCGGGCCGTGTACCGGGAGTGATTAGCGGGGCGCAGGCCTGTAATCACGGCCCTGCTGCCCGAGCGTCTGCACCGCCGAGCCCCGCACCGCCCGCCCCCGCGCCCACCCCGCATCCGCCCGCCGGCGAATACCTCGCCCGGACAGAAAAAAAATACAACCTTCGACGCGGGCGCGTTTGTTAACGACGCGACCAGTTTCCAGGGCTGCCAATTTCGCGAGGCTAAACTGGAGTTTTACTACCGAAAATCTGATGCAGTTGCCAGCCCTGCCGTCGATGGTGATGGTGGGAAGATTTAGCGAATTTGAATGTCGATCCGCGAGTCCATCCATCACGGGAATTGATGAATTCGCACCCAAAACGACGAGACGGGAGATGAAAGAACACTTCGAGATGTTATAGCGATGCTATTAAGGAGATGGTTTTCACTAAATGCGTCCTGAAAATATATTACCATCTGAAAATATTATCTTGATTTTGTATTGATGTATTATTATAACATAAAAGTAGCCCCAGATCCCAAGTAGGTAATTTTACTATTTAGGAGTTTCAAGTTTCAAATCACTAGTGTTATATTTTACTGTTGAGTGTTGACAATTAGTGGCAACTAAAGCAAAAATTTTCCCACACGAAATCCGTAATAATTCATCAAATAAAAATAAATTGCAAATGAAACAAACAAACAAACAAGAATATAATTAGTAGAATAAATACCGTAGATGATTCACGGCGTTATAACTTATATCCTGTTGATGCCGTCGCACTGGGCGCTGATGAGATGATAATGATTGTTAATGACGACTTGACAGGGGGCTCCTCGCCTAGAGGCGAGGAGCCCCCTGTCAAGTCGTCGTAGTAGCTAGTAAGCTGGAGTGTAAACAAGATTAGAATCTTGTTTACACTCCAGCTTACTAGCTACTCAAAATAGGAGACTCTCAAATCAGGCTATGTATTAAAATCAAAATAAAAATTATTTGCACGCCACTGACAAGACAATACTGTTGGATCCATAATATAAGCCCATTATACTGTAACAACTTTATAAACCACATTTCAAGCAAAAAATATTATTCTATTCTAAAAAAATATTCAAAGTTAATTTTTAACAAAATTCTTTCTGAGCGTCGTAACTATGGTGCCTACCGGTTCGGGAACTAAACCGGCGAGAGCAACTGGCGTTTTAGAAACTCGCACGGGGCCATCTTTTACCAAAATGGAAAATTTGACATTATTATGTATAGACGACTGGAGATTTTGTTGATGCGAAAAAACCGTTGCAATTAAGTATTTATAAACAAAGTAAGAGAGATTAAAACTTAAGTGGAGAAAAAACGCAAAACATTATATTATTTTTAAAGTACTGTTGCTCATTAAGAGGAAAACCTAATAACTCAAAAATACGCGGTTTCTTTGAGTTCTATTTTAGATAGAAATAATAATTAATTTACTATGTAACATCTAAGAACATTTTAGTAAAAGGATCCTATATTTTATCCAGCTCAAACTAGATGGAACTAAATTCATGATTTAGTTTTAAATTTTTCCTTAAACTTCTCAACATTTGCTCAACCTCAACTCATAATAATTAGTTCCGTTTATAAGATTTATAACTTTTATATTACAACGTTCTCATGGAGCGCCATAAAATCTCGCACATTCGAATTAACATATTGAAATTAATAAATGTGGCAAGGCGACCAATAAAAATATTATATTATTTACATATGACTAGCCGAATGAAGACGCCAAAGTGATGTAAGTCGCATTTTAAGTGATTTACGCGATGTTTTCACGACGACGTTCATTAAAAAAAAATTGTTTTATTTCTGAATAGATTTTTAAAAAATTCTTTCAGAACGTTGATACTACTGGTGCCTACCACCGGTTCGAGAACTAGCCCGGCGAGAAGAACCGGCGTAAGAAACTCGCACGGGGCCCACTTTTTTACCAAGAAAAGTAAGAAAATAATTAATCTTTTAAAATAAAACTTACATTGCTGTAAACTTAAAAATATACAATGTCAAGATACATACATAATTGTTTAAGTCATACAATAGTGTAGAAGTAGCCTTGCAAGAAGCCATCCTACTCCCAAGATGTGCCATCGTTTATGAAATCATCGACCTTATAGGCTTTGACACACAAACGTTCTTTGACTACTTTTTTAAATTTATTAATGGAAAGATTTTGAACGTTTTCTGGGATTTTATTGTAAAGGCGTATACATTGACCTTTAAAGGATTTACTGACTTTATACTAAGTCTGATCACCGGTATATCTAGCTTGTGCTTATTTCTAGTATTTCTACAGTGAATGTCACTTTTAACTTTAAATTTACTTATATTTTTTCTAACGTATATTACACGAGCTTTTGCCCGCGGCTTCGCTCGCGTTAAGAAGTATTATTATTTACAAACTTTCATCCCCTATTTAAACCCCTTGGGGTGAGAATTTATCAAAATCCTTTCTTAGCGGATGCCTACGTCATAACATCTACCTGCATGCCAAATTTCAGCCCGATCCGTCCAGTGGTTTGGGCTGTGCGTTGATAGATCACCATGTCAGTCAGCCACCTTTGAGTTTTATATATAGATTATCCAAAATGTATTGAGAAGCAAGTCAACAATTAGAATACCAATTTCTTTAAATTTATCTCTCAGAGATTCTAGCAGACGTTTTATAAATACATAGATCGTATGGCTCGCTTCTGCAGCACAAATATTGTATTAATATCTGCAGCGTTTCCCTATAGAAGGATTCCATAGTCATCCTACTATGAAAATAACTAAAATATACTAATCGTGCCGTGTCTTCGTCAGAAATTTCTCAAATTTTTCTGACTGCATATGCTGCAGAATTGATATATAATGATGACATAAACTCAGTAGAAGTAATAGTAAACAAAAAATTACCCTATTTCTTGATGAACCACCAGTCACCACTTACCATACACGTCTAAAATCTGTCAAAGTATTTACTCTTAACTCTATCTAAAATCTACTTTCCATCTTTGTCTGTTACATTAAAAGTCTGCTAAAAACTTTCAGTCTTACCACAAAAGATCTAAACATCTATTCAGCAGTTGGTTTGAGAGAATAATTATTATGTACTGATTTTTTTCTAATCAACTGTTTAACAGGTGTTTAAATCTTTTGTAGTAAGACCGTTTTTGTTTAAGCCAGGATTAATGATTTAACTTCTTAGCTTTGTTAAATCAACTACTCTTCTCTGTTTCTTCTTATAATGCATAATAACACTTAAAAAACCCACCGAATCAGTAACCACAAAAAAGGGAACACATAAAAAACAACAATATCAAAAAAATCCAAAATTGAATTTACATCAGTTTTATAGTGGGCGCGTTGATTACGAAGCAATCATGTAGCTACCGCGTCGCGTTCGATCATAGCTGCCATTAGTAGCCGTTCACCAATAAATTATCCACCGCTAATTATATGTTAGGTAAACATCATAATTGCGTCAATATTCGATTAGATTTTGCATATTAGATAATTGGATTCGAATCGATGTCTCTAATCAAAATTCGCCGCATCGCTACTGATTAATTCGACATGACTTCGTCTCGTGATCGTTTGAGAAACTATTTATTTATCTGATTTTGTTGTTGCTATAAATACTGTATATTATAATGTGAAAGTATGCCTGTTGTTCTGTTACCTCGTCAAACATAAAGCGAACGTTTTAGATGAAATGTGATATAAAGATACTTTGGGTCAAAGAAAAAGACGAGGACAGTTTTTCTAAATATAAAATTAAGAGGGCAAACGAGCAAACGAGTCACCTGACGGAAATCGATTACCACCGTCCATGGAGAGTCGCAACATTAGAAAAGCTGCAGGTGCGTTGCCGATTGCTTTCTTGCAAAGTGCTACTATAATAATATTATGTTTTCTTAAAATGTTTTCAAAATGCTTATGAAGTTATGACTACCTACATAGTTTGTTTGTGCTCAAACCTATATATCGTATCGTATATGACGAGTTACGTATCTATCCATACAGTTTTCATATCTCACAATGCCGAAATCATCGAAGTATATCTCTTCGCCTGAGTTTTCCACGTTGCGAATTTTCATCGTCAAGATGTCGTCATGTCGTGCAAAGCCCTGCACAGTGCACATGGAAGAGCAGAGTTTAAGTGCTAATCGTTAATCGTATTCAATCATGGAAATTGACGGTCTCGCTACTTTTAATTACTTCGTATATTGCAGGAGGATATTAAAATGAACGGGTATTTATTAGAGGTTTCATGGTTTCCTGTTTCACACTTCCGTCGTATAATTTACAAATTCATCCCGACACACTCAATAAAGTGGGATATTACTATGATTATTATAATAATTGTTGTTGTCGCTTTTCCATAATATCTTTCATTTTAAACAACTGTTTATTACAAGATCTATAAATACTACGTAGCACTGAGAGCAGTACAATATAAGTACAAGAGCAGTACAATGCAAATAGCATAAATAATTATTAAATGTAACTTTTAAAATTTAATTTTTATTGCATTATTACAAGCATGTTATAGTGCGCAAATCGACAAAATGTGCCGCGTATGTGGTAGGCACAGGCCACAGACATAGATCAAGATAGATACCGCATGTCCCTCCGTCTGTATGAAAACGAGCGTGCCACTTTTTTCCTAGCTACTGTAACGTACCGATGATAAGAGACGTGTCCATTATCTAGGCCAACGTTTCTATTTGAATTTCTACAGCTCAATGCGGCATAATAATTAGGCATTTAGGCATTTTTAAAAATTCCGTTTGACGTCCGATTCCGATAGCAGACTAAAGAACAGCTACTTTCGAAAGACGAGCATTGCTCGTCGTTTGGGAAAGCGATATGGCACGCGAAGTACATACACATGCGGTATCTATCTTGATCTATTTCTGTGGTGGTAGGAGATACTGGACACGTATGCTTGTAGCAGTGCAATTTTAGGGCCTGTTTCAAAACTTCCTGATAAGTTAAGGGTATTAAATTGTCGGGTACATAGTAATAGTTTAAGACCATCTGGCACAACTAATCTGACAGAAGAGTATGGAGTATCTGTCTGATAAGTTATGGATAGTCTATCCGGCACATATTATAGTGGAGTGTGTGCGTCTATAATAATTGACCATGTTTTCTCTAGACATTCTGCGCCAATCACTATTTATCATGGCCCAAATCGCAGACGGCGTTCTGGCACAAATCTCAAGTCACCTCAAAAACAAATATTGCGTAACACAACGTTAATATTTCATAGTTAATGTTAATATTTGTATAACGTTATTTGACAGTTAACCTTAATCCCTCCAAATGTCGCTTATTTACGAGTTTCATTTTAAATTAAAAAATGTAAATTGAAAATAGTTATCTATAGGGTTTATACTGCGTGACTGGTGAGACATGTTCAATACTCGAGGACGTGATATATATTAGTTGGAAAAAAATAATATCAATTGATCACTGAGTAAATGTAGCTTAAAGTTAAATAATTATTTACCCAACGCATGGACACCGCGAGCGGGAGGGGTAGTTGTGTGGTGTTTCTTTGGTAGCGCACGCCTCTGCACCGGCCGCATAGTATGCCTACTTGCCTAGCCGCGTAATTTACTTAGTATCCATGATTCATTTATTTTTGGGAAATTCGGAAAAAATTAAGAACCTAATTTTATTACATAATTATAATGAGAATAGAGTACAGGGTACTCTCCATAAATATCGGTATTGTCTCACCAGTCATGTTGTATAACAGACATTGCGTCCAGGGCAAATACCCTCTTTGGGGTTTTTTGGGATTTGGGATTACTGATGAAATCGATATAATATCTTAGCTTATCCTACTTACTTTTATGTGTAAAGATTATTTGGCGACGTGGCATCTCCTGAGTTTTTAAATCCTTGTGTCATAATGAAATACATACAAATAAAATGCAAGGTTTGAAATAGAGACGAGATTAGCTGTTGAACTTTCAACGATTTTGTGATACTTTCAACAATACGCCAATTCCGCAAGCGATGCCACAACTCGTACATTCATATTTTTAATTATCATAATTACATAATTAACTAGTTGGCCCAAATTAAAAGCAATCTGTTATGATAAACAGCGGCTCATCAAAGACGTGATTTAGCGGTTGATGGTTGAATATCTTTCGGATAGTTCCGTTTGAAAATTTTAAATTTGTAATGTAAATATTTGGTATTGGAGGTTTTACTGGCTTAAAAGGAGGAATATAGGGTTTATGCCTTATGGTCCAGAGGCTTAGAATATGTCTCTGAAGTCATAGTGTACTGGAAAAATGTTGTTTCCTAGTTTGGTTAGAGCAAAGCAGGTTGATCATTTAATTATCTGGTGTTAAGGAAAGAAGATCTATGCATTGAAATAGCATAAAACCACAGATTAAAACTAACACATGAGTTGCACAGTTTAATGTAATCACTAATCAGCCATCGAAATTGGTGTAGAAGCTATAATATTATAGAATAGAGATTATAATAATAACTCCCACACCGTAGTTACGCAGTATGTCAATTTGTAGTGCCCAAGTGTGTGCGCAGTACACAAGAGCACTCTCTAACTCTCTATTCTTTTACTCTCATAACCGAGTGGGACGGGCGACTGACATGACTGGCGAGAGATCAGGCTAAGGACCAACTTTTTACATTCCCATCCGACGCATGGATCATCTTACTTGTCAGACAATCAGGTGAGCAGTCTGCGTTGTCCTAACCAAACTTGGAAATAACATGTTTCCAACGCGGGAATCGAACCCACGACCTCCGAATCAAGAACCTGCACATGTTCTACCACTGGATCACTGGTTCAATAGTGTGTAATGTGTATAGACATAGAGATTAACATGTAGAGCTCTTTGCTAACACACATGAGATGGAGGCAACAGTTCTTCTGAATTTCTATTATATTGTTATTTACCTACCATTTGTACTGACCATCCATTAGTGCACCTTTCCTTGATAACCATCGCTGACATAATAGCCGGTGGATACAAATAGCATCCAGCAGTCCATCTGCTGCATTTCACGCCTGCATTTCCAATTTTCGTCGGACATACCTTATGTCCTCATAAAAGTTTATGCTTTCTAAAGATTCGCCGCAATGTCCATACAGTCATTGGTCATGGTGTCTTTGTGTGTTCTCTCACGCGAATATGACACTTCTACCCGGGTGGTAGAGTAGGTTTTATCGTGCAAGAACCCGGAATGCAGGTGTCGTAGGTGAGAAGCGTTACGCGTATAAACGTTGTACAATTCTTCGGAGGTGCTTATTAAAATATTTGTTGTTCTGACATTATTTATTTGTGCTGGCCGCTCGATGCCGCTTTGTGCCGCGCCGCTGTCTGACGTGGTGTGAGCTGTTTTAAGTGTGACCAATCATCTTTTGTAAGATATTATCGCAAAAATTACATATTTTAAACGTCGGCGTCGTGTCTGCGTGTTTTTGGGTTCCACTAACCTATATTATGTATCGAATGTCAGCTGTTGGTACTTTACATTTTTAGCGTTCACGTGTTTTAACTTCATATTTATTATTTACATTTCTATTAAGTACTTTATAATTTGTATTAGAATAATTAGATGCTGATGATTAGCCCCTATAATTAGAGAAGCTAAACGTAACTTCTATTTGCAGACGTACCTAATAGATTTTAGTGAATGTAGAGACTATAATTACGAGTATATTAATATATAATCATGGTTATGCTAATGCATAACCAACGTATAGCATGGCAACACTGAACTATGTGTTCAGTTCATATAATTACTCACTTCTAAAACAAATAAAATATAATACGACTGCCTAATAATTGTGTTTACTTTTTATTAACTCCTTATAATAAGTACCTATGCCTTTTCTGTTATGACCACAGGTCATGACGGTGCAGCCTGCAGACTGCGGCATACAGCATACCTACATGAGTTCGAAGTTCCTAGTCTGAAAAGCTAAAGATTTTCATTTTAATCCTTCTTGTGTACTATCAAAATCAAATATTCTTATTTATATTGTATATTGAATTTGAAAATTGTACATGGTACGTACCTATACTTAATATTCAAGGCTAAATATTTTACAGTGTATACCACCACTCTGTAGCAGCTCTACATGAAAAACATCAAATAGTAAATAAATGTAAAGTAAGTTACAAAATATTAGAAAGTTTTTGATAATTTGTTGATTGTTCCCACGGAGTTACGGCGAAGTTGTAAATCTAGTGGCGTAGACACAGATGCCAAAGCTATAAACTAATCAATAAATGGACCGAGTATGATCGGAGCTCCCGAGCCGGCTCGGTGCGGGCGAGGGTTCCCACATACAACGGATCGCCTTAATTATTGCCTGTAGCTAAATAAATTGGACGTCATATTGGGTCCAGAGGGACCGGGACTCTTAAAACGTTATGAGCCATAACATTTTTATCTCCTTTTAGATCTAAAAAGTTCCCGCAGACGAAGCGGCGCGGGCGCAGCTGGAGCGGGACGGGGATAGGCGAGGGACAGGGACGGCAATATCGACCGCCAGAGGTCGAGTATAACCTGGAATGTTTATAGTTCTACCGTTTTATTTTATTCCCGGCCGCCATTAAATATTGTTTCAATTGAGTGCGGCACATCACACGCGGCCATCTAATAAGCAGTAGATTTCATCTGAGTATATTAGATTGATAATATTTAGCTCGTTTATAAAATGAGAAATCTACTTACATAGTACTTAATAAAGGCTACAAAGTAAATACAAAGTTTGAAGCAAAGAACATAAAATGTATTATTATTATTGTGTTCAAAATTCAGAAACAGACTTCAGGATAAGTCCTAGTTGTTAGTTTTTAATAGGACAAAGTGAAAAGTTAAATCTACAGGAGAGACTCTACAAGTTGCAATTGTTACATATAAAAGACATAAACGACGAAACGCTATTTTTAAATGAGTGTAGATGAGAGTCGAAGATGATGAGATAAAAGGCTGATACATACTATTACTTAATATATTAATGCGAAAGTGTGTCTGTCTGTCTGTCCGTCTGTCTGTTACCTCGTCACGTCCAAACCGCTGGACCGATTTTGCTGAAACGTGGTGTGGGGATACTTTGAGTCCCGGGAAAGGACATAGGCTACTTTTTATCCCGGAAAATGTACGGTTACCGCGCGATAAATGAGTTTTGGCGCAACGGAGTTGCGGGCATCATCTAGTAAATAAATAAAAATAAATAAATAAAATATCTTTTTATTCAAAATAGATATCATAAATACTATTATTCTTTGGATTGAATGGAATTAGTCTATGGATACTTGCAAAATCAGAAGAGCAGCAGGTGCGTTGCCGGCCTATAAATTCCATAATCTGTAAAGTACCGACTACCGATTACTTGACGGGTTCCACACTGAATCTGTTATAATATCTAAGCTTCCTACACATACAGTTGCTATTTCTATTAGGGGCCATTAGTACTGTTACATCGACTTTCTACGACCACACAAAGCCATTGTCAGATCTCTTTCAGCGCGTGCATTGTGTCGCGATTGGTCGCGGCGCCGGCGAGTGTTGTGACACTGCTCTGTGACACTGCTCTGTGACAGACCGTCACATGCCGACACAGACGCCGACTGTTTGTATTGTGTACGTGCTGTGACATATCGCTTGAGCCGCCGCGCTATTATATCCAAGCTTTATAAAGCCTAGGTTTAGTGATGGTTTAGTGCGGTCGATATCGTGATGTCGCAACTTGTTAATGTAAACAGATTTAATTTGCGTTTTAATTTGTTATATTGTATGTTTATTCAACTTTGCTGGGCTGGACTCACTTGTACAGATATTGTCCAAAGTTAAATATTATTATGTAATTTCTAGATAATTTGTTTAAAAGTTGTTTTATAAAATCGGTATGAATTATAGTGGTATGAATTGTGGCAATAGGTGTGACGATTAATGGCAAATGTCAGTCAGCAAGAAGCTTAAAGTTAGCAGAACGTTAAAGAAATCGCTTATACCTAACATTCAAATGAATAGTGTTTCCAATAGACTTTAAAACACGAGCTTCTCCTTAATTTTTAACGAAATGTTCAGAGGTTCATCTATCAGAGTTAACGTTGATGTAGCAGTTGGCATATAATAATTGAAGATATGAGTGGAACAACCACATAACTAAAATTTTATGACACAAACACAATTACTCATTTTTCCCTTATAGTTTGAACAAACTACTTGTCAACTTCATGTTGAAGTAGAGATTAGACAAGTAGTCTGTTCAAATTATGAAGTCTTCATCGTCTGGCTAATGTATCTGGCTACACATAGAATCCACAGTTAATTTCAAATCATTTTTCCGGCCCTAAAGCCTCAATTTACGCAAAAACCGGCATTTTACTGACATTCAACTCTGGCTGGCTCTTCAACGCACGTCTTCAATTGCTATCTACATTTTTACACATCCAAGATGGATAATGAGGTCCTCAACCCCACTATGTTTACAATCCACCCACCTTCACTCTAGTGACACACATTTAGCAATGTCTCCTTATTGCCACCACGTGTGTAGGCGGTTGTTACTTAAATAATAAAATCTTTTATCAACAGGGTGTACTTTTGGGTGTGTATGTGTCTTTTATATTGCGTTCACTGTGAAAGTAGCAGTACGGAAATAGATTTTTTTTCATTTCTCATGATTTTGCCCTTACAATAATTAACAAAAATTTGCTCTTTCAATGCTGTCATTTTCACAGTGAACTCTACAGGGTGTAACAAAAATAAGTGATAATACTTTAGGGTGTGTACGTGTTCCTTGTAAAGAGTTCACTGTGAAAGTTGCAGCGCTGAAAGACCGACATTTTTTTCACTTTTGTATGGGGAAACTCGTGACGTTCGGGCCCTTGCTCATACAAAAGTGAAAAAAATTTTTCGTCTTTCAGCGCTGCTACTTTCACAGTAAACTCTCTATCACTTATTTTTGTTACACACTGTATGTAAGGGACACATAATATACACTCTAAAGAATTATCACTTTGTTTTGTTACATCCTGTACACATTGCATGGCCTAAGATGAATTCAATGGCTTTACAAGCGTGTAGACCAGTCATGGTACTCAACTTTTTGTTTATACGGGCCACAAACACCTTTTGGTCGTGATGTCGCGGGCCGCAACCAAAATTTTTCAGGATTCAAAAATTACGTTCTTCAAATTAGCGATTGAAAAGTGGAAAATTTTTCACGACTTCCACGATGACTTTGCACTGTTTTGGTAGGCATGAATTTCAAAATGGCTTTACTTCGCGCGGACTACTGACAAAGACTCGAAAGATAATAATGAATCTCCGCCATGATTTTAATATAATGGCTACTGTTTCTAGTACGTTTGATAACGTCATGTTAAGAATGCTCCAACTTTTTAATTAGCAGGTCGGATGTCTGTCAGTACGAATATCAACGTTAATGACATTAAAATAAGATTCATATTAGCGCGCCTTGTACAGTGGCGGTTACGATGCTCGCCGCATTCTTGATATGGCGAAAATGTATGAAAAAATTTGAGAAATTTTCTTATTTTTCTTATAACTGGAAAAGTTGTTTATTTTTATATAAAATTTTTAGCGGACTTTATAGAGGACTAAATAAGCAACAATTTTTTTGTATATTTATTTTCCTCAGTTCAGTGTATTTAGATATTAAGGTACCTAATCAGACCCCAATTTTTTCATATTTTGCGATTATTGTGATGGTTAAAACGTATTTTATGTGAAAATTATGTATGCGGCTATAGAATTTTTATGGTACAGTCGTAGAGATGAATATATTATCTTTCATTTGAAACCAAAATATCCTCGCAGTTTGACTCCTAATTCTTTAATAGGGTACCGGAAAATCGCTGATATTTGTAATAGCGTCCTTAACCGCCAAGTTTTATTGAAAATACCGACATTATGATCAAGTTTTGAAAATAAAGTTAGCCCACAAGTTTGTAAATTGGCCATCACGATATGTCCGTTTGCATAACATAATTGAAGACATCAGTGGATGAAGCGGGTAACTAACATTTTAAAACATAAGAGCAATTACTCATTTTTTCTCTTATAATTTGAAATAACTTTGTAACTTACCTACTTCATCCACTAGGTATCTTATGATATCGAGTTATACAATAGGTTTTTTAGGTTCACTTTTTTTAGGTTCCAATTCATTTTCCCGGTTCTAAGGGTGAAGCTAAACGAGCGTAATTTGTGAGTTGTGAGTAGAAAATCTGCTGCATTCAGTTTCATACAAAAGTCCTGTTTGATTTACACGAGCGTAATTTTGTGAGTCATGATTTTATGTATGAAAAGATATCACAACTCACAAATTACGCTCGTTGGCTTCACCCTAAAGCTTCCATATTTTATGCAATATGACCACAGTTTTGAAATTGTTATTTACCCGCTTTATCCACACTTCTCTTCAATTAATTATTTCTAAAATTACAAACAGTAGAACGTTAGCGAGCAGCGGACCGTTGTAAATTAAAACACATACAAACATTATCATACATATTGTATATTTTCTTTGCTAAGTACACAATAAATTATCATTATCTCTAATTATATCTTTACATTTTTACAAATGAATTTAAACGTAAATATCACAGCTTTAATGTTACGAGAAAAACTACAAAACCACTCGTTACTCATAGGAATGATGATCAGTATTAGACAACGTAGCTTCCTTAATGATTTGCGTCAATAGCACGTAGATAATAATTAAGTTAATAGTGAAAAATAATAATTCATCGCATTATTTTATAGAACAACTTGAACTAGTAAAGAGAAACTCGTATGGCAAATAGGCTCAAAGCTCTACCTCTATTGAATGCTGGTATAGCGTATGAATTTATAATGTTGCTAGTTAAAAATAAATAGTTTATATTATTAATTAAATAATTAAAAATAATAAACGTATCAAAAATCATCACTTTTAGAAGCTGTTATAGCTGTATAGATCATAATATAGGGTTGTTAAATTATGAAAATCAAATGATTCCAAACAAATCCAATTTAATTTGTCGACTGCAGTCGGTGGATTGCAGGACTCAGAGGCAAAATTTTACTTATTGTGTCAGTCAAAATTAATATCTTACACCTTGGTATGCCCGTTGACTAGGTACGCCAATCTATCAAACCTAAGAGTCAAGTGCAGTACGTGTCAAGTCAATCTATCAAACCTTAGGGTCAATTCATACCGCAACGCGACGAGGCGAGGCGAGGTGCGGTGCGGAATTTTGTATGGATTTGACAGAATATTTCAATTGCGTGAGACATCTTGCGAATCTGTCAAATCCATATAAATTTAGAAATGCATCTACGTGTCGCGGTGCGGTCCAAATCAACCTTTAGTCCCAATTATTACATCAACGACTGCATAATATTATATTTTCAGAAAATTGCGTAATAACGTTTTACACTTCTGCTTCAATGCAATCTGAAATTTTCTGAAAATAGCATGCTTTTCTTTTACTCTTCTCTTTCACTAGAGAGAAAACATAATATTTATTTAACTATTAACTTTAACAGTCGTTGGTGCAATAGTTCCTAGTTTAACCACAGTTTAACAGTCTATAAGTATTTACCTTGAGGCTTATTTACACGGCGAAATCGGCTTAGCCTGAAACAAAGAAGAAAATTTGTTAAAGAGCTTTCAAGAGATTTTAAAATAATATTTATTGCTAATTTTTACACATTGAAAACAAAATAAATGTGGGGGCACTGTAGTGCTTTGCCAAAAAAAATAATTGTGTCTTATGTGAAAAATCATGTGGTGACTTTTAGCTAAACGCAAATTTCAAGTATAAATAATGAATTAATGAATTACAAACGAGATTGTCTTTATTAAAGAATTAAAAGTAGATTTTAATACATTTACTTCATAGTTTGTGCATTTTTTTTATTTCGGGGGTTTAGCCCAAAATAAAAATTAATTGGGGGTTAATAGCTTTTAAAATTTAAATCAGAACATTGATAATAATAAATCAGCCAAGTACTAGTCGTACTTGCGCATGTAGGGTTTCGTATCAAATAAATAAAATACTTATTAAAAATAATATCTCGCATGCCTAAGCCCCTATTTCTACAAAGTATACCCAAAAATATAAAATTAAAGTTGGGGCTCTATAACTAACCACGTTATTTATTCCGTTATAGTTTTTTTTTAATTGAGTTAAGCTTTCGGCGCTGCTAGGGCCACAGTAAACTCTTTACAAGGGAAACATACAAAAACTTAATTATAACGTTTTGTTTTATTTCATCCTGTTTACTCACACTCACTCACACACATAGTGATAATATACTTATTTGTAACAAGGTAAATCACTCAAGTTGCGACTCACAAATATTTAATTTGGTTCAACTTTGTAACTTTGTAAACATGTAATTATTTTCATTAAGAAATAGTTAATTAAATATTAAGCAAATATTAATAAAAATGCGTGACCACCCGCTAAGTTTCGTATGAGGTTGTTGACTTGTCGTGTACTGATGATGAAGTTTTGTAGAGCTTGTTACTAGAGAAAGATATTTTTAATGCAAAAGGGCCAAATTGATTATGCAATTAATAACATTTAATGTCTGAGTCAGAAATAGAATTGACGAGCTGGTGTTTAGTCAAATGATTTTACATAATTTACATTTATACATCTCTATATCTATACATACATATAATAAAACTGTAGAAATGAAAATTCTGTACATTAAAGAATATTTAAAAAATAATAAGCACTGGCGGGTGTTACTACATCGCTATAGAAGCCAAAAATGTGGTTAGTTTTTTGTCTGTCTGTCTGTCTGTATGTTTGTTCCAGCATCACACGAAAACTAACAATCCGATTTGGATGCGGTTTTCGCAGATATATTGGTCTTATTCCAACTTAACCACTCTAAGGGGACAAAAGAGGGGGTCAGATTTTTTCAAACTTTTTTACTTTAACACGAAAACTACTGATCCGATTTGCATACGGTTTCCACAGATATATTTGTCTTCTTCAAACTCAATATCTGGTGTATAAAAATCCCCCCCCCCAACCGTCTCTGGGGACCAAAGAGACCAATCTGACCCCCTCGGTCAGATTTTGTATCCAACTTTTTTTCTTTAGTGGACTTACTTCATATTATTAACTGTGTTTCCAAACATCTGGTGTTTAACATTATCCCCCCAACCCTCTTAGGGGACAAAAGAGGGGGTAAGATATTATGTATCAACTGATGAAGTAGAAATACTTTAAATGGCAAAACAACATTTGCCGGGACAGCTAGTCTATATATATAAAACTCAAAGGTGACTGACTGACATGGTGATCTATCAACGCACAGCTCAAACCACTGGACGGATCGGGCTGAAATTTGGCATGCAGGTAGATGTTATGTCGTAGGCATCCGCTAAGAAAGGGTTTGATAAATTCCCACCCCAAGGGGTTCAAATAGGGGATGAAAGTTTGTATATAATAACACTTCTTAACGCGAGCGAAGCCGCGGGCAGAAGCTCGTATTATATAAAACTCAAAGGGGACTGACTGACATGGTGATTTATCAACGCACAGCCCAAACCACTGGACGGATCGGGCTGAAATTTGGCATGCAGGTAGATGTTATGACGTAGGCATCCGCTAAGAAAGGATTTTGATAAATTCCAACCCCAAGGGCTTAAAATAGGGGATGAAAGTTTATGTACAATAATACTTCTTAACGCGAGCGAAGCCGCGGGAAAAAGCTCGTATTATTATAAAGAGGTAATATTTGTTTGTTTGCTTGCTTGCAGCGAATATGCTTGATCGATCAAAGGTTTCTAGGGTCTTGATCTAAAAGACTATAAAAGTACTAAAATATTAGTTGTAGGCAGGTCATAATATTGTGATGATGCATGGTGTAAGGGTAGGGTTGATGATGACGAATAAAATAATTTGCTCAGTAGC
Source organism: Plebejus argus (assembly GCA_905404155.3). Classification (NCBI taxonomy): domain Eukaryota; kingdom Metazoa; phylum Arthropoda; class Insecta; order Lepidoptera; family Lycaenidae; genus Plebejus; species Plebejus argus. The sequence continues at coordinate 3,944,984 of FR989935.1, read as the reverse complement.
ATATGCTTTCAGTCAACGCCGAAACCCCCAAACATGTATCTATATTCTATAAGGAGGTCGGAGCTCTGTTCACCACCTTCTAACAATGGTATATCTTGGTGCAAAATCTTACTTTTTGGTAACATATTCCCGAAATACTTCATTCAAAACCAAAATCACCATATGTTTCCATTTAATTTTAGGGAGTTCCCTCGATTACTCCTGGATCTCATCGTCAGATCACCACTGTTATGAACATGGTACCAATCTATGAAATTTTGAAAATCGGTTTACAAACGGCCTATTTATTCCTCAACGTCAATAAATCGTACGGAGCCCTTCTTGCGAGAGTTCGACACGCACTTGGCCAATTTTATTAATTTTTATACGGGCAAATTCACGATGTTAGAGAGTTTTTTATAGAGACCTAACAGTCAAAATTTACTATTTCAGCGCTGCTACTTTTACATTGAACTCTATATGAAAGACCTATACATATAGGCAGCATACACACCCTTGGCAAATAACTTTTTAGTAATCTGTGCCCCAGGCAAAGGAAGATCATAGGCTATCTCCACGCTATCTCTCAACGCAAGAAAATATACAGTTCCTTTTATGAATTACTAGATGACGAAAATTCGAAAATTCGAAAATTTTTGTGCCAAAATTCATTTATCGCACGGAAACCATTTTTCCGTTATAAAAAGTATACTTTGTAAAGCACAAAGGATCCTTTTTATATAGGAAATATTTACGGATTGGGACCTAAAGTATCTGTATGCCAAACAGCAAATTCGGTTCCGCGCTTTGGGCGTGAAGATGTATCAAACAGACAGACACACTTTCGCATTTATAATATTAGTATGGATTTAATAAACATACAAACGAGAAGGAATTAAAATATGTGACTTACCTCCAAAGCTTTTGCTTAATCCACTTTTGTGCGATGTTGCCGTGACTACTCACTATAGTAATGTTTATTTTGGCAAAGGAGAATAGCCACTACACTATTCCTTATAACTACAGCTTACACCCCCGTACAGTGATGACTATGTACCTGTAGACAAACAACAAATATTATTATTAAGGCCGGTATAAATAGTCAGTACTCAAGATGCATCTCGGTCTCAAGACGCGGTTCGGCTCTGTGATTGGTCCAAATTTTGACAGCCATCCAATCACAGAGCCTGAACCGTGTCTTGAGACCGAGATGCATCTTGAGTGCTGACTATTTATACCGGCCTAAGATTAAGATATTTTACTATACATAGCGGGTTTACATTATTCCAATCCAGCAATCCAATCCAGCGCTAGATTGCTGCTGGAATAATGTAAACGAGCACTGGAATGCACTGGTATGCAATTGATATGTAAACCGGCCATAATAGGCTTCTCTTTCTTCTCTTCTCTTCTCTTTCTCCTGTTCTATACAAATAAGCCTCTATTTTTCTCTTTAAAGTTTTGGATACTGCTTGAAAAGCATTGTATAGCCATATTATTATTGCTATACTTGTCTACTGTATGCACAATCGATGATCATAAGAAGTTTAAGGGCCCGGGTTACCCTCGAAATTTTCATACATTCTTAATACCAAAACCATTTTCTCATACGAAAATATTTAACATGTTTGAGTTATTTTTCAGCTTAAGATAGTAATTACCTAGGGTCCTGAGCAAATTTTTTTTACAAAATATTTAAATACTAAAAAAAAATTTTTTGCGTTAAAATATTTTTTAGTAAATTTACTACTAAATATTTAAACACCAAAAAATAGACAAAAACACTAAAAAATATATAAAGAAATAGTAAATTTACTACAAAATATTTAAACTTTAAAAAATATTTTTTATTATTTAAATATTTTGTAGTAAATTTACTATTTATTTATATATTTTTTAGTGTTTTTGTCTATTTTTTGGTGTTTACATATTTAGTAGTAAATTTACTAAAAAATATTTTAACACAAAAAAATTTTTTTTAGTATTTAAATATTTTGTAAAAAAAATTTGCTCAGGACCCTAGGTAATTACTATCTTAAGCTGAAAAATAACTCAAACATGTTAAATATTTTCGTATGAGAAAATGATTTTGGTATTAAGAATGTATGAAAATTTCGAGGGTAACCCGGGCCCATAAGAGAAAATGCTACAGGATGGTAATTGCCAATATTTGTCCATCATGGGCCAACATGACAAGGTGGTAACATAATAATATTACCTTTTTATCGAGTCATTAACGACTCGTGAATTTATTTATATTTTAGTCATTATATATTATGCCTATTTAGGCATAACATGAGAAAGTGGACCTATTACGAGATTAAGTATTAATCTCAGAATCCTCCTTTCAGAATCCTCAGAATTAGCAAAATTTATCCTTAGTACTTACCGTTACTCAAAGACGTTTTATGATGATTAAACTTCAATTCAATAAAGAGTTTGACCGATAATGTATTGAGCTTTTGTCATTTAGTTACATTAAGGGCCTGTTTCACCACTTCCTGATAAGTGCCGAATAGGCTATCCACCAATTAACTTAACAGATCGAGTATGGGGAATCTGTCAAAAAAGTTGTGAATAGCCTATTCGGCACTTTATCAGGAAGTGGTGAAACTGGCCCTAAGTAATTAAAGTTCGTCTCTGAGTGCAGCATTAAGGTAGACTACGGACCTATTTTACTTGGTCAAACTATTTGTAAAGTCTTGGTGTTAGTTGTGACCGTAGCTGGGCTTGACATAACCGGAGCAAATTATGTACATAGGTCGACAATTTTTTTTATTACAGCTATCAAGCTAATTTTTGTGAGTAGCTTCATTTTGATGAGACGAACAACAATTTTATTAGCGAAAAATCTTGAAAGTTATAGCTAACAGAGATAGAAAGGATTTAATACTTTGATTTGATGGTCCTAAAGTATTATGAATTGTTCTATTTGTAGGACAATGTTTCTCTTAAATTATGTAACTATTAACCTACCAATATACAAAAATCAGCTGGGGTTCCGTTTTAGGGTTCTGTAATCAACAAAACTTGGTTAACTACGGAGCATAGCGATATTTTGCATGAAAATAGAGCGAGACAGCAGCTTTTGGTTCTTTGTTCTTTTCATACCCTTCACAGCTGCTGAAGAGTATGAACGGAACAAAGATGGCACGTAAACGAAGAACTTGACGATTTTCTATAAAATTTCTCTCATAGGTACATCATCGATACGAAAGTTTCACATCGGCCAAGTGCGAGTTGGACTCGCGCACGAAGGGTTCCGTACCATTATAGAGCAAAAATAAAAAATGTGTTTTTTGTATAGGAATTGGGAGAGGCGGGAAATTCTTAATTATTTATTATATTGAAATTTTATTATTAATTATTAAAGTATAAACACAGCTGAGCATTTTGTGAGCATTTCAGGTGCCTACCTGTTATCATTGATACCGAGCAAAAATGTTTGAAAAATCACGTTTGTTGTATGGGAGCCCCCCTTAAATATATAATTTATTTTATTTTTAGTATTTGTTGTTATAGCGGCAACAGAAATACATAATATTATGTTAAAAATTCAACTCTCTAGCTATTATCGTTCTTGACTTACAGCCTGGAGACACACAGACAGACAGACGGACAGACGTCGAAGTCTTATTAATAGAGTCCCGTTTTTACCCTTTGGGTACGGTACCCTAAAATAGTTTAAGCTTGCGACGATTCTAAATACTTATTACTTACCGTTAGATAAAGTATTTCTCAGTAGGCCTACGATATTTTAGAATCTTATTAATTTCGTTTTAGTATAATATGAGTCATCTGAATAGTTGTCTATTGTGATTGACGTCAAAGATCTAATTTACTTGTTAGGTTAGTTTTCGGGGTTCTGTAGCCAAATTGCAAAACACGGAACCTATATAGATTTTTGGGAGGTTGCGGGAGAGATACATCTACAATGGCAAATGTGTCTCCCCCCTCTAATTTCTCTGATGAAAAAATATACATATAATATGTATTATGATGTACATTTCTTTCTCTATTTATTCTTCGATTTCAATAAATGACACGGAACCCTTCGTGCGGAAGTCCGACTCGGACAAGGCTGATTTTTTTTTTTTGTAAAAACAACGAGATTCTGAATAGTCCTCTTATTGCGATAAGCTTTGGTCTGATTTACTTGTTTTTATTTAGAAAAGGTTTGAATTAAAAACTATACCTAAGAAGACCTAACTATAACTAAGAAGACACTACCATATTATATTTATAACGTGTACGCTCCACGAAATCAAATATAACATCTGTCTACGGTAGATTTTGGGGGCTCTGAGGCTAGAGGCGTTAGCAATAATTGCCGACATATGTCAGATGAGCCGGGATGAGGATGGTCGGAGCTATTAAATTGTAATATAATATTATGTATTTGGGGATGTATTTAGGGGTTAGCACGAAACTATTAAGGTTTTTCTTTTAGATTTATACCTCGAATCCAATTGGTTAATTAAAAAAAATATGTAAAATGCAGAAATCCCATTTTTATAAGGGAGGCAATAATGAAAACTTTTGCATGTGTTATTTACAGCCTGGTGGAAAAATAAAGGAAGATACTTAATGCTTATTTTCCTTACGCATAATACGTATCGAGACATATTTAATATTTATAATTTATAGGTAAATATGAATAACATTTAACTTAATTCAAAAGTCTTTGATGTATCCGAAGGATTGTGTCATAGTTACAATACTGAGTTCATTTTTCGATGTGATGGGTTTTGAAAGTTGAATATAATACAGTTTGAAATTCAAGCAAATTATGTAGACTATACGAATGATTTTTTTCAAATGCAATTGTGTATCTATCGATAAAGAATATTTACGTAAGGTAGGTCGAATTACCTTTGTCCTAAATTGTAATAGGTAAATATTAACAATTAAATAAAATAAAGACGATACTAAAATATAGGTAGTTGGGACTGAATAATTCAAACTTACCACTCATGAATTAAGTGTGTAGTGTGAAAATTGACTCGAATCCCTCCACGTCCATAGAGGAGGTAGACAGGACTGCTGTAAGCCGGCTAGCAGCTCGGCGTGGTAGCGCTGCGCCGCCAGCAGGTAGGAGGCCGGCAGCGGCATGGGGCAGTGCGGCTGCTGCGGTTGCTGATGATGAGGGCTCGGTGAGGGGGACCGCACTGGCTCCGGCTCCAGCAGCGCATCTATCGTGAACGCCCGTCGCGGCCTTGGCACTGTCGGCAGCAGCGCTGCCGTGTCCGGCACCTCCACCGGCTCCGGACTGAGCCTTGAGCACAGTGGCACCGGCGATCCGTACATACTTCCAGACATATTCGCGGAAGGATTGCTGCTAGCCTGACGAGCCAAAAACGCCCTGTTAAAAGTCGCCAGCGCCGCCAGCTCCGCGTTGAGGCTGTCCTTTTCCCCTTTGTGCAGCTTGAACCGCTTGCGGCGGCGCAGCAGCGAGCCGTTCTCGAACATGTCGAAGGCCTGCGGGTGCAGCGTCCAGTAGGCGCCCTTGCCGGGCCGGTCCGGCCGCCGGGGCACCTTCACGAAGCAGTCGTTGAAGGAAAGGTTGTGCCGCAGCGAGTTCTGCCAGCGCTGCGTGTTGCGGCGGTAGTACGGGAAGCGGTCCGTGATGAACCGGTAGATCTCCGCCAGCGGCAGCATGCGCTCCGGCGAGCTCCATATGGCCATGGCGGTGAGCGCGATGTACGAGAACGGCGGTTTCTGGTCGCCGTAGGACTCGCGGGTGGGTCGAGGCATTTCGTCGCTCCGACGTTCGATATTCGTATCGAACTCGCCGGTATGGAAATTTTCAGGCGAACACGTCTCGCGCTTGGTACTATGAGATAAGCACTGGGCGAGCGAGCGAGGCAGCGTGCGCGCGGCGGGCGGGGCGGGCGGGGCGAGTCGCGAGGCGCCGCCCTTGCCAGCGCGCACCAATCGACTACACTTATGTTTGTTTGTTGTTTTTGTCGGCTCTGGACCCGTTACTGAAGAATTTAAATTGTTATCACGTTTACATTATACAGAACTTATTCGACACCTATACTTGAGCTTGTTTCGAAATTGCAATGATTAAAGAACCGAGTGCTTATTGATGTGGGAGAAAGTCGCCGCGATTGGATGTGATTAATAGAGCACATTTTGGTGTCGTTCAATTTATCAGGATCAGATAAATTGAAAATTATACTTTCTCTTACTTTTGCATTATCGAGTCTTGGACAAGAGAGTTAATCGTTTGTTTCCTCTACCTTATTACATTGCATATGAATTAGTTATTTGCTTACTTTTAATATCGTAATAATTATTAACATTAGAAACTTAAACCTAAAATAATTGTGTTTTAAAAAAATAGACTAGCTGTTGCCCGCGACTTCGTCCGCGTGAACACAATATAAGTATTAATATTCAAATCCAAAGATTATTATTTTTAGGCATTGGTATATAGATCTTTTTTATTTATTCTGTTTTTTTTCACTATACAAGCGTTAAAGACAAACTTCTTTGTCCAATTCAGTTTGTTTTGTGCAATAAATGTGACAGTCGTTTTATTAGATACCTACGTACATTAAAACAAGTTTATACTAGAAAAAAATGAATTGTTTAAAGTAAATATTTTATTTCATTTTTAGAGTAGGTTAATTATTTATTTTTTTGATTAAAAATAATGTAATGATTTAAACTCACCAATTTCAAACGCTGTAATTTTAGCAACGAATAAAATATACCTATTTATGTAGTTTCGTAGGTACCTATAGGTTTGCGATTTCCTCTAAATTCTATAAATTTTCTGCTACTTTATGATTAGAAATATTATGTTCGAAACCTTTTTGCGTTTATCTTAAAGTTCATTTTACAGTGACAAGACAAGAGTTTGTTTCCTGCACTGTCACACAATTATGTAGTTACATTGTGCCAATTATTTCCGGGGACACGCATATCAAACTGCGGTTTAAATTGTAACTGGGAATTTAAAGCACTTTGTGTCACTGGGGAGACAAATTCGCGGGGTAACGGTTGTCAGTTATATCATCGAGTAAAAAATGAGAATTATAAAACATTTACACCCAAATTTAATTTTTGAAAAAAAAAATCAAATTTCAATACACCCTTTCAAATTTCACCTTTAAAAGATTTTAAATTCTATTTTATAAATTTCTATTTTATAAGTTCTTCACAGATATCAAACATTTTGCGATATAGGTAGGAGAATCAAAGTGGTCACAGTATATGTACAAAGTTGTGGATGTATGCGAGTAGCCATTAACTTTGTAGATAAATTATAATATAGAACTTCATTTCATAATACCATAAACCATTAACTAAAATCCATGTTTGTGATTTAAATGGACCAAAACAACTTTTTTATAAAAAAATATGACGGATCTAATAATCTGAGGTACAGTCTACAGAATTCTTATTTGATGGTCGAAAATAATATGGGACAGCTGCTGGCGTATAGTTAAATAATTTATTCTAAACTACATGCATGATTACCAATAAAGATGTCGGCCGACCCGCGTACAAACAAGCCGCACTAAACGAATTAAACTAACCGGCGTGCAATTAAACAACGTACAGCTCGGAATAAACGTTCCAAATAGATATTATTTCCACAAAATATGGCCGCGGCAGTATCTCATAGAAGCAATCATAGCACCTCCATCCACTAATGATTCCTTTGAGAGCGCCGCTCGCCGCTCGTACGTACCTCGTTATTAAGTGTGAATTCTACAAATTGTTCACAAATATTTGCGTCTACCTGTGTTTTTTCGAGCGGCAATATTTGCCGAATCAAGGTCGGGGTAAACGTTGGCCGATTCGCCCCGCCACATTACGGCGGTACTCTAATGGATTTACAGTGGGAAATGTTAAAGCAATAAATATAGTTTATGATGGATTTGAGGATACGATGCTCTCAAACCTGTTTGGGTAAAGACTCGTTAACTTGAACGCGTTCAAAAGGCATCGAAACAGAAGACGTGAAAATCCATGACGTGAGCCACAAAACTTCATAATGTTAAAGTGCTAATTCGGTAACGTTGATTCATAACGTTGTCACTTGTCCGTATCAATAAAATTCAGTAAACTGCTTAAAATCTTAATTTTAATACATAACTAGATATTATATCTCTGGTAATTCTAGAATGATGGACGACGTATAAAATTTTCTGGTAGGTTTTTAGCGACAATAAGATACTCTACCTTAAAACTCTATTTTTGATGAAAAAAATATAAACAATATGAGAATTGCTTATAGAATAATACAAAAGAAAATAATACCGTACCGTAGACAAGACAAAGATGATTAAAATGTATATTATAAAAAAATATTATATTCCTAGTATAATGCTTGGAATTGAAATACTAGCAACCAATGTGTGTGTGTTAATTTTTATCTTGTTTGGAGTGTCCTAGAAACGTTTGCGGAAACATTTAAATTTCGAAACGGTGAGAACATTCGCATGTACCTAATCCCCGCCAGGCATCACCGTTTTCTAATACTCCCATAATGTCCTTTTTATAGAGTGTAAATAATTGAGTTTGAGACGCGCGACCATCTGTTCCTTTACCACTTAAGTTTAATGTTATGTATCATAAAATTTTATATCTAAATACAGCTCACGCGAAATAGGAGTTTATTGTGAGGGAACACAATAGAAAATGATTTGCCAGCCTTGCTTTTAATATACATTAGGTAATTCTGGGTTTTCAGATGATAATTTGGATATGGATTAATGACGACCCGCATTGCCAAATGTAAAAAAAATGTTTTTACTTTGTAGTGTGCTGTGCGGCTTTTAGAAACTATTCGTCAATATTTTGCAGACGTCTAGGAAGTAGGAAGCTGAACTATTCAGGCCATAATAATTAATATTTATGTCTTTTGTACAGTTAAAGTTAATATTATCACAATTATTATTTATACTTATTACTAGATGACGCCAGCAACTCTATTGCGCCGAAACTCGTTTATCGCACGGGAACCATACATTTTTCTGCGATTAAAATTATCCTAATGTCCTTTCCCTGGACTCAAATTATCTCTATACCAAACTTCAGCAAAATCGGTTCAGCGGTTTGGGCGTTAAGACTTTAACATGTAGCAGACAAACACACTTTCGCATTTTTAATATTAGTATGGACTGAGTTTAGCACAAAATAATATAATCTACAGAAGGAGACGAGTTATTCCTATAAAAAAAAATACTTTGAGCTAAATCATTAAATGTAACGCATTATCTCTCTATACCATGACTCTACAAGCTTCTTTTTCCATGAGGCCAAAATCATAGGTACCATCTTGTTAAGTCACTAAACAATGAATTAGAATAGAAACATAGATGTTGTATAATATTATGCCTCTGCTCTCCTGTAAATTTATATGTTATATATTATAATATATAATTTATTTGTTAAGTATAAGTTGATTTAGTGTATTTTTTTTTTGATAATTATACTATTTTTACTGTTTTGTAACTTGACTGGCACCTACACAAGTTTGTTCCTGTATCGCCCAAAGGTTGACTGGCAGAATATAATGCCATTAGGCATTAAGTCCACCTTTGTACATTTATATAATAAATAAATAAATAAATATCTTACAATAATATCACGTTGCTGAAATGAAAAACTAACTGGTGTCGCTTTCATGACACAAGATTCTTGTAAGTATGTACAACATTATTTAATGTGGTGCTAAATTAGTACACAAAAATCTGTTCATAATAATTCATTTGTTTGGTACCAAACTATCAGTACAATTCATTTACTTAATTAGTATATAGTGGATGCCCGCAACTCCATTGTGCCATAACTCGTTTAAGAATTAACGCGTTCTACTCGAAACTTAAATTTTTCCGAGATAAAAAGTACCCTAATATCCTTTCCCGAGACTCAAAGTATTTTCATACACAGCAAAATCGGATCAGCAGTTTGGGCGTGAAGAGGTAACAGGCGAAAGATAGACAGACACTTTGGATTTATAATATTAGTATGGATAAAACGGTTTGTCCAATTCATTTATGTGGTGCACAACGGTCTACACAATTCATTTATTTGGTGCAAAAGGCTGCCGGTAGTGGCCGGTAGTACAATCGTAAAATATATTATAACCCATAATTATCTCGTTCTTCCCAATCTTGCGACATTAAATTAAATAATTTGGTTAACAGTCTGCACAATTCATTTATTTGGTAGAAAACGGTCCGTACTACCAGCGACGTGTTATGTCATTTACAAGGTACAAAACGCTGCCGGTAGTGGCCGCGGTAGTACAATCGTATAGCCCGTATCTCGATCTCCCCGATCTCTTGCTTTGGCCGATAATCTCCTAAAAGGTGTTCGTTGTGTTGTAGATAATTAATATTTAGGTCTGCCGGCGCCCCGCGGCGTAGCGCTCTTCAACGCTTTGTGGTGCGCCGACTCTATACTTCATAGCTGGTTTACCGCTAAGTTCCTTTAATAATAATCCTTGTGCCGTCAACATAGAGGCTACTTACGAGGTAAGATAATAATGAATTAGTCGTACATTTGTCATGTTAGACCATCAAAGGTGTGAATGACTTTTTTCTAACCATTATTAATGACATTAGAAAATATTGTTTTTTGTTGCAATGTTGATTGTTGTCAATTAGTTTTTGTTGCGTTTGATTGTGGTAGTTGATTTAGTACATTATCTATACATATAATAAAACTGTAGAAATGAAAATTTTGTACATTAAAGATATTCAAAAAATAATAAGCAGGGGGTGTTAGTACATCGCTATATAAGCCAAAAATGTGGTTAGTTTTTTGTCTGTCTGTCTGTCTGTATGTTTGTTCCAGCATCACACGAAAACTACTGATCCGATTTGAATGCGGTTTTCGCAGATATATTGGTCTTCTCCCAACTTAATATCTGGTGTATAAAAATTTTTCCCCCCACCCCTCTAAGGGGGCAAAAGAGGGGGTCAGATTTTTTCAAACTTTTTTCTTTAATACAAAAACTGATCCGATTTGCAAACGGTTTTCGCAGATACATTTGTCTTCCTTAAACTCAACATCTGGTATATAAAATTTTACCCCCCATCCCTCTAAGGGGACCAAAGAGGGGGTAAGATTTTGTATCAAACTTTTTTCTTTAATTGACTTACTTCATAGTAGTTACTGTATTTTCCAACTCAACATTTAGTGTAATACCCCCCCCCCCACCTCAGGGGACAAAAGAGGGGGGAAGATTTTGGATCAACTGATGAAGTAGAAATACTTTATATGGCAAAACAACGTTTGCCGGGACAGCTAGTTGAATAATATATTCTGATTTATTTCTTTCGTACCGGAAGTTTTAAACAGATTTAATTATGATAATAAATTATTATAATATTATTGTTAAAGGCATTACAAACCAGTGTCAAAATTCTAGGTGGCAACCCTGGGTACATATAGTCAGCTATCTTGGGTGTCGAATGTAACTTGACTAAGTACCCAGCTCTGTAATAGCTGTATCAATTTGCATGTTACCACATCCTTGATTTCTAATAGTTGATGAAAGTTTGAAAAAAATAATTTGCTGTAATTAATCATAAAACAATGGCCATTATGTTGAGAGTAATTGTGAGAAGAGACTTCCACTGCTGGACTGCGTATGGCGTAGCTAATGATTAAAATACTATTAATTTTACATTTATTAAAGTTAATATTCTATTACGCCTTCGTAAATTTGGCTCATCAAAAACAGAACTTCTTATGGTGTAAAATATTTAGGATATTATAATATAATAAGGGCAAAGCTGACTATGATAGGTTCATTAACACACAGGAGGTAGAAACTTAAAATTCAATAATAATTTATTGCTGTTATCATGTTGGGTACATCTACAGGGATAGGATTTAAAAAAGAATTCTACCTTAACTTAGGCGTTCAAATACTACCTCTGTCACGCAGGCAAAAATGTGGGAAAAAACTATTATTAAATATTATTTCATATAGGTATCTCCATTTTCAGTTAGCCAAAACTGCAGAAAAAACAAGTATTTAACAACATGAATAACATAGATACACCAAAAGAACAAAACGCAAACGAGGCGGCCGTATTTCATAGACGCGATTAGATCGGACTCGTAAAATGATTAACATGAGCAACAAAGATCCGGAGATGGAGATTTTCCAATGAATTAAACATGTTTTCATTGTGAAGGACGAGAGCGATGGGCGTGAGGCACAGGCGGCGGCGGGGGCGGGCGCGGGGGCGGCGGGGCTATTAACGCGCGGTTTAGAGATAACATCGGCCGACAAACTCGATTAGCGGCCGAGTGGTTCCATTACCAGCGCCCGAGTCATGGGAGCGGGCGATTTGGCTATAAAAAGCTTGTTGTGCAAGTGATTAAAACATTATATTGTTATATTATGATAGTATCGTACGACTTTATATCATTCGTATGTACAGTATAAAAACATAATATTATGTTTATTAAAACAATTAATTATCTATCAACTAAGGACAGTCTGAAAATGATTAAAAAATTACTCATCCCTAATGTTTATATTTTTTCATAATTTGTACAGATTGAATGTATATGTATCAATTACCTAATTATTTACAAATATCCGTTGTAACTTGTGAATGCAGTGAAAATAAAAACTATTTTATATTTCCTTCACCTTCAAATGCTTGTAAAATTTATTTTTAAATTCACAGTAAATAATAATATGAATAGCTGTTTCCTGTTACTTGGACCATCAGCTTCGTTCCCTTTGGGTTTTATCGATACTGTGAGTTGAATCTAAACAATATCCTTAGTTAAATAATAATACGTTTTAAGTGTTTGTATTTAAATGCAAATTTAGAGATTAATTGTTTAGGTTCCGCGGTAGATTCCGCGTTATTAATTATTATTTAGCGGCATTACAAAAGAGGTTTTAATGTAAAGAAAGAAGATACGATTTTTTTTATTCTCACTACTATATTTTTATGCAAATTCTACCATGTATTATTTTAACTTTTTGATTTGTAAGAAATTGATTCTTTTTCGTCGACTTTATAAGGTTTCTATGTACGAGTGTTGGTAAGTGGTAACCCAAAGCTAATAAACAGCTTACAAGCTTATGTTAAGCTACATCAACTGTTTCAAAAGTATAAAGCTTTAAATATTTAAAATAATAAAATAGTCAGCCATGACTATTTTACATAAGTACAAATATTATTATTTTCTTTTGGAAACGCACCTACTATCAGAGAATCTGATTAAAAGTCATCATAACCCGACGAAATAACGTCTAGATCTGCCTTATGCCTACAAACCAATGTCTGTGATGGTACATTACATAACATAGGTAGGTACTATTAGTATTATATCATGGTCACACGCCTTCATCACTCGTATTTCTCCAAATGAGTCCAATTCTCGGCCCAATTGAAGTTAATCAGTTCCCTTAAACAAGGCTTTAGCGGCAACTGGCTTAATAATTCAAACGTGCCCGGAGCCTCCCCCAAAAATACGTGTAGACGGTTCGGCGCGGGCGACAGAGACGACGCTATATGACAGACAAGGAAGGATGTACACTTTTTTGGAGCTCAAGGTACAGGCAATGTACTTTTTATACCATTTCAAATATTGTTTTAATTGATTACTGTCAGAGTTATGTCGGTTCGGTGGGGCGATTGAAATCCAAAATTACAGTGGTTATATTGTTTTTGCGTTTGAATTATTACAATTCGATACGTAAGCTGCGGCACTCCCTTAAATTAATATACGTTTAAAATCCACATTTTCTTAATATGCCTAAATCCATAGAACTTACGTTAAGATGCGATGTGATATTGCGTTGATCTGCGCTCCTAAGTTATCTGAAATGACGCAAAATATGCGTGAGCTCTATTCAGCTCGATGTTATGGTCTGCTGTATGCTAGTTTTAACCGACTTCTAAAAAAGGAGGTATTTTCGGCTATGTGTATATTTTTTATCGTATAGAAACAATGTTTAATAAATATAATAACAATAAGAAGTTAGGGAGTAATTGATGTCACGTCGCCCGCATGCGGCCGCAGTGGCCGACCGCAGCCCGCTATCCGCTCCGCTAACCGCTCCACCGCCCGCTCCGCTACCCGCGCCCATTGTCCGCTTTACGACCCTAATAAATTTTACTCGCACCGAATTTGCATATCTGTTTAGTGTTTACTAGACTCCGCGGTCAATTTTATTTGTTGAAACACAACTCATACTTTTAGTGTGAAGTGTCGTTCCGGAGTTTATGTGCCCTAGTTCTCGCGCTTACACTCATGCTGGTACGCTACCGTTAGTGGTCAGACAATAAATAAATCTTTTGTTTGTGATCAATTTAAATAGTAGCTCGTAGTGAAGTTCATCGAGAACCGAAGATATTACACAGAGGTATTTGGAAAAGTTCATAAATTGTGTGAGAATAATATGTTTTTCATTGAAAATTATATTGAAAAATTACTGTTCCCGTAACATACTACTCTGTCTACTACCAATAATTACTAGGATCAAAGCTAGTTTGTTTTGCTACAAAATCATAATAATGTGTTCGTAGTGCCAACTATCGTAACGCTTGCTACGAGAAACAATGCGTCTACGAACTGTCTACGGCATTGATTTTCAAACTAGGGGGCGCGCCCCACTAGGGAGGCGCGAAGACATGATAAGGGGGGCGCGGGCGCCAGCGGGTGGTTTTACTCCAGAGTCCAGATGCCCGCGCATTCCCGCGACGTACGCGAATTGGAAATCTTGTCAAAAACATGCAAGCTCATCCGTCACATTGATTCTTCTTATGAGGGCGACTAACCCAAAAAATCAAACATTGTCCTTCTCAATAACTCGATAAATATACATTTTAAAAATCCGCTAGGTCGGTTTCTCAATGATAGAATTTTTACAATGTGTTAAAATATTATATTAACTGAGATTAATACACGGTTATGGCAATATATGAAAAATTCGTGAAAATTAAATGCATCTTTGTGAATTGCGATTTTTTTTCTATCGAAAATTTTTTAAGATGTCGTGTTTTTGCTCAGATGGGATTCTTGGAAATATAATGTAGTATTTAATTTTAGAAAATGAAACAATTCGGAGCTTAATTTCAAGTATAACAATGAATTATAAAATCGTCAATTTTGGGTTAGTCGCCCCCTTAAAATAAGTATACAGTAAAAGCATATTTTTACAATGAATCATCTGAAAATGTATTTTTGGTCTTTATTATTTTATTTTACAATAGCTTGGCTAGCCCACTTGCTACTACTTGCTGAGCCCTGGGCCGAAGGGAGGCGTAAGCATGTTCATTTTAAGCAGTAGGGAGGCGTGATACTTATAAGTTTGGGAACCTCTGGTCTACGGCGTAGCAGCTAATGAGCATCTATGATTTCTATAAATTTTTTTGCAATGATCTTGTTTTTATTTTCAATCTTTTTTCAATATTTACAAGTAAACTATCACTTTTATTCTTTCGGTGGTTCACGACAGTTTCGTAGTGTCAGTAGTGTCGTTAGCGTAAAAAAATATTAGGTATTTTAAGTTTTAAGCGTAAATAGCTAATTTAAAACTTATAATTTCTGCTAAGTAATAAGTTGTTGGGAAGCATTGCATAGGGACCATTTTGTTAGTGTAATTGGGATATGGGATGTATATGGGATGCTTACTAATAGCACTTCCAAAATATATTTCTTATATATGTACCATCGAGGAAATTGATTGCTAGGCAGTTGACAGACCAACGTCATTTGGTCGGATCAAGTCAATTTAATGTTAATGTGATCTCTCGGCTGGGTTTGACGTAATGCGACCAAACTAGGTAACTTCTTCCCCCATCTGCCTAGGAATCAACTTCTCTGATAGTATATATTCATTGAATTTTATTACCTGGCATATTATGATCTTTTACCTGTAAGTAACCATAGAATATAACAGTTGAAGCCGGCTCGTCTGGTGGCCTTTGTCTGTCGCGTGGCGAATCGTCACCACACCTCATATTGTGATCGTGTTGTGTCTGTCAAATGGTTTTGTAATGCGAACTGCCATTACCGTTGTGAGGTCTTCAAAACTTTTGATGGAGTACAATGGACGAGTTTTAATTTCTATTTGATTATTTGACGTGAAAAGTTTTGTGAAAAAACTATTTTCTAATGCGTAAAAATTTAAACTCGCTTCCAGGATAGACGATGGAAATTTTATAAGAAGGAAAGCAAAGAGTACAAAAGAGAGGATATTATATCACCCACCCCTCTCCCCCCTTTCTACAATTTTGAAAAAGCAATAATGTTGCAGAAAAACAACAGTACATAACAAATATTTTTGTTTCAATTTTACCCAATTTTAAAACGATGTTTCGTTTTAAAAAAAGTCATGTGTAGAGACACCTTTTTGAGTACAATGCTTTTCATAATAACGTGTTGAATATCCCTTTAAAGAAATATCAAACAAAAAATAATAATTACAATTCCGTTTCCATTTAAGCCGGACCTTTATTTGCTCACCGCGATTCACTCCATTAGAGTCCTGAATAAACTCATTATAAATGAATGCGACTGCCCGCCGAAAGCCCTCTTACAGAACTGTATTAAACATTATCCACGTTTATTCCAAACCTTGATTAGTACCGTATCATTTAGTCCTGTATAGTAATTATAGCGGAGCACCCGAAAATGAACCTTGAGCTGGGAATTTAAGGTTCGAAATGGAACAGTAGAAAGTCCAGGCGGCGCCTTTGTGAGCAGGAGATGAAAAGCGCCGCGCCACCATTTATCATTGACAAACACAATTGTATCGAGACACGGTCAAAGATCGGTGGACAAACAATACCGGGTTTAACTTATCAAACCCTACCTGTTGTAGTTTTATAGCTTTAATAAACTGAAATTATGGCCCGCCGGCCGCGGTGGAAGGATTATTTTTAATCCCGTTAATCTTTTGTAAAGGTGAGATTAGTTTTGAGTTCTTTTGGAAATAAAAAAAACACATTTACTCATTTCAAGTCGTAAATGGAAATATTGATGTTCATGCTACTCTGATATACACGAACATAATATTTATCTGTATACCAAACGCTATATTATAAGTCAACATATTGAATCTAAAATTAAATAAATACAAAAGTAGTAAAAACCATCAATTGGTTCTTACTACTTTTGTACTTCGGTGACTAGACAATGATGGATAGACTAATAAAGACAATGTCGCATGTCCTGCAAGAGGCGGGCTCACCGCAGCGGCCGCCCCCGCGCCAATATGGTGCGCCCCTTACGCTAACGAATGTCTCATACCTAATTATTATTAATATATGTATATCTATCTCTTTCTTCAATGCTCATTATATTATAATATTACATGATTACAAGATTTGTAATATAGTTGTACAAGTCGTGAATATAAAGTAATTAGCTTCTTAACCTAATCTATTTACTGAATGCAATAAGTAAATAATCACCTTAGTCCAAAAAAAAAAAATGATTCAGTTCGCCCATAATACTGGTTCATAAGACGTTTAATTTGCCTGCGAAGGTGTATCTCGCGGGGCCATTATTACGGTATTGATGAAACTTTATAACCACTTTAATTGGATTCCACCAAAATTGGCGTTTGAACTTTTAATAATAAATATTTATACAGGTAGCAGCTGCATTAAAAACATCGCTCGATACCCAAATAATAATTAGCCTGCCCTTAGCACCTCGGTCGGTGCGCGAGAAAAAAGAACGTCCAGCCTCGCTCGCGAACTAATACAACCTGTAATTTGGAAATTATTATCTAACACATTGTGCCTTTCTGGTTATCCCGCCGGTCAATTTGCCGTTTTTATGGCTCCCACCGCGCCGCGGCCTCTAATTATCTCGGCCACGATCGCGGCCCGAGGCGCGGCGGCCCCTGCCCCGATCCGCCAAAACGGGCCCTAACTCCGCCACTGTGAGTTCCAAATGAGTTCAACCGCACGTAACTCTCGGAAAAAATATTTCAGAATAATATTTAACCTAACGCGTTAGTGCGAAATCTATTTGTTTTACAATAAGATTTAAGTGACTATTATCATTCATCGCGGCTGGCAATTTCGAGTACGACGGAATTCAAATACGGTAGTCGAAGTAGATATTGTATAAAAATTTTAATGTAATAACAAAATACGCCGACAGACTTTGCGTCAGCCTCGTTAGTAGAATCACCATAATCACCAACAACCATAATAAACGGCCGATTTCCTTACATCATTACCGACGTATTTAATATCGTATATTTAAATTACGATCGGGCAATTTAAAGTTCTAATTTTAAAGAGGTACGTCCCGCGCTTCGGAGGCTTTTCGACACTCGACGCTTATTCTATTAGAAAGGACTACTAATAAAATTAATTTATTTCTCGATTACAACAGTTAAGCGACTTCAAAACGAGCCGCTGCGCGTCATTAATCATAATAATTAAGAATGGAAACGATCGCTTTTGTTACAAGTATTTAGTACAAGAGCCGTTCGCCGTAAACTTGTGTCGGGCGGGCGGGAAGGGAGGGGAAGAGGGGAAAACCAAGGGGGCTACTTACTAACAGGGTTGCCAATTTGCGAGAAGTTCTGAAGAATTCCTCACAAGTTAGCAAATTGCAGGGATTCTCAAGTCAATTGAAGATTTTTGAAAATTGTAATCATGTATATATAGCCTATATAGGGAAAAGGCCAGGATTTTGAAATTTCAGTAAACATTAAAATATGTAAATAATTAATTTATCATAAAACTTTTCCGGAAAATTTGTAGGAAATCAGACAACATTTCCCCAAAATGGAGATTTCGATCAATCATACAACTTATCCGCAAAATGGGTATTTCAATCAATCAGGAAACTTTTCCCCAAGATGGAGATTTTGATCTGGATTTTCAGGAAACTAGTATATTAGTATAGTTGGCAACCCTGCTCACAGATGCCGTGCTTCGTATTCATTTAGTTGTAATTATTCAGGCGATTCCGATAGGGCCCGGAGGCTCGCGGAATTGAAAGTGCATAAATAAGCGCTTTCTACAAGTAACTAGACATGTCCCTGGATTTTCTACACTTTATTGCCATCATCACACAGGATGCATACAATAACCACCTACTACATTGTGCAAAACTAATTTACTGGTAAATGCACAAATCTTAATGCTTAGATTTAGAAAAATCTACACGCGTCTGCACTTACCTAATTGAAGGCGTAAGTAAATCAAGTAGGTAACTCACACTTTTAGAATGTTTCTTTTTGCATAGATTGAGGCTTTAGTATTAGGAAAATGATTTGCAATATAAAAATTGAGTTAATAAACGTAAAATACATATTTTTATATATTCCCGGTTCTAATAACTAGTTGTCCCGGCAAACGTTGTTTTGCCATATAAAGTATTTCTACTTCATCAGCTGATACAAAATCTTACCCCCTCTTTTGTCCCCTAAGAGGGGTGGGGGGGGGAATTTTGTACACCAGATGTTAAGTTTAAAAACACAGTAAATAATATGAAGTCCAAAGAAAAATGTTTCATACAAAATCTGACCCCCTCTTTGGTCCCCCAGAGGGGTGGGGGGAGGGAATTTTATACACCAGATGTTAAGTTGGAAGCCGAAAAATATATCTGCGAAAACCGTATGCAAATTGGATCAGTAGTTTTCTAGTTATATACAAAAGTTTGAAATAAATTCTGACCCCTTTTTTGTCCCCTTAGAGGGGTGGGGGGGAAATTTTTTATACACCAGATGTTAAGTTAGAAGAAGACAAATATAATATCTGCGAAAACCGCATTCAAATCGGATCAGTAGTTTTCGTGTGATGCTGGAACAAACATACAGACAGACAGACAGACAGACAAAAAACTAACCACAGTTTTGGCTTCTATAGCGATGTAGTAACACCCCCTGCTTATTATTTTTTGAATATCTTTAATGTACAGAATTTTCATTTCTACAGTTTTATTATCTGTATAGATTAAAGTATGTATCCCAATTCCTAGGATTATTATTTGACGTTAGCGAATTCTGTATGTAACTTTTGCATTTTGGGTCTACCAATTCCAATGTTTCAAATGCTGTTACGGAAAATATTTATTGATTGAAATCAAATTGGCGGTGTTTCGTGATTCCAGATAATGCGCTGTATCTTTTGCAGTATACAGCTTCGTCAGTGTTCTTTAGTTACATTGTTATTGGCTATCAATAACAACGATTCCAGACCGTGAAGTTATTTTACAGAATTATTTTGAAAGCTTGAACTTTATCTCTTTATGCTGTTTAGGCTGATCGCACATTCATCAGCACCGTACGCACCGCCGCATACGCGTCTAACGCATAGTATATGTACACGAAATGCGGCTCGTACGGTGCGGACGAATGTGCGAGGTTTCACATCATTTCATACAACGAATTCAAAGATGCGGCGCGTTCGGAGCGTGCTTACTGCTTGCTGATAATGATAAATGTGCCCTTTAGGTCAGTTCACATGAAAACATGACGCATAGATGTAATGCGAACTAAATGCGATACATTTTTAAGCAAACCTTTTAAAACAAAACTTTATTTACTACAGAAGAGTACAATGGACACACTGTAAAATACTTGTTGCCCTTAGTACTAGGCTGCATGTACCAAATATGAATGGCTAATTTAAAACTACATCGCAACGCATTGCGTCGTTGCAATGTGAGTTGACCCTCAGTCATGTCTGTACGATCGGCACGCGTCTGTTCCGCTCGTGTATTCGTTACACTTGTATTAATTACTTGTAACAAAACGGAACGGAGTTTTGCCGGGAATGTGAAAGAGTGATGTTGTGATTTTGTATTATTTTCCTAAAATTGTGTTAAACTGGGTTTTTAATGGGTAATATTGGTAGAATATTAACCATTAGATATTCGTTATCGTGCACAAGTGTAGGAAAGTGATGCATTATCCAGAAACGTGCGATTTTGTGTTCCCTCCAAAACTCCATTGAAAGTTTCAGTAAAGCGTCTACCACTTTACTGAAACGACCGACTTGACTCCTTGACTGTATTGACTTCAGACTTTTACTTAGACTTTGACTATGCTTTGACTAGACTTGACCTGACGATATTACATGAAAACGATGCTGAAAATTATTATAGGAGGAATACGGTTTTCCCGCCATATTCCTTACCTTTTTACCTTGTCTGTGGCACAACATACACATACTTTGTGTCAAGTTGCCAAAAACGAAGAAAAAGAAAGAAAACGGAACGGTTACAGTTATTGAATTTCTTAGTTTTGATGATCCTTGAGCATGTTACAGGGAAATATTCGACAAGACTCGTATCCGCGTAGGAAAATAATAATTGTAACTTTTCCTTGATACTTGGGCTCTTCTTTTAAATGTGACTACATAAGTATACTTCGAATTTAAGCCTACAACCTAAAATAATTATCTTCGTCCAAGCAAAAGAAATTGCGGGCCATAGCTAGTGTTAAATTAAATGACTTGTAAGTTGTACTTTAAAGCTTTAAACATGAAAGTGTTTCATTTACAACCGACGGTTTTATACTTCAATAAAAGTGCAGAACGATGTGTGTCCATAATTGATCGTCGGCACGATTGGTCGGCACAATCACAGAGTACCTAATCTTGCAATCAATCGGTAGCGATGAATTATGCTAAATAGTCATTTGCATATCGCGTACTTCAGAATATAATATAGTTAGATACCTATTACATGATTTTACACTTTATTAATATTTTATAATTGATACATTACAATAGAATAATGTACTGTTGTTTCTACTGCTTGTATAATAAAATATAAGACTTATTTATCACGCATAAGCAAAATAAAGGAATAATTGAATTGAATTGAAAATAATTAATTATATTACTTTCACCTTTTTTCAGTTCTGTTTCCCGCTTTCAGGAATCGATGGTGACGACTCTTCGTTGAAATTCGTATATTTCCCAAGAAAAGCTTATTTTCCTGGGATGAAAACTATTAAACATGATTATTAGCTCAGTTGTTTAAGCATAAACAGCTGTTAACAGACTGACTTGGAGGATGGACTAAAAACAGTGTAATGATTGCTGTCTAATTATTGTAGTCTAAATCGGTACCTATAAAGTGATTTATTTTAAAAACCAGTTATTTAATTCATAAGATTCAAGCTATGTTCAATTTAAAGAATTGGTAGAGACTGCATTTAATTTCATGCGGCTGATAGTACCTAATGATTAATTATGAGATAAATTATTATAATTAGACGTTACCTAATTGGTTGCCTCGCCCTTACCATCAATTATAATTATCATAGTAATGATGCTTATAATTATAATGATTTTTGTAAAAAAATACAGAAAATATCGAACAATAATTGACCTTTAGTTTCACTCGTAGTATTTCCACCGTTTAATTTATTCACGGCTTTAATAAAAACATAATTATATCGCTATAATTATGTTTTTATTAAAACATTAATGACGATGAAGAAATATGAAAGTTGATTAAAAAATCATAATATTTTAGCGCGTCGAGACCGGCCGCCGCTGCCGCTGACTTTATGACTTAAACTCTTGGCCACTTAAATTTATTAAAATGGTGAGCAAACGTTTTCCATAATTCATCGTTCTGTCTAATATTATACATTTTTGGTGAAGATAAGTACATAAAAATAGCTATTGTTTGTGGCATAAAATATAATATATTATTAGGTAAGCTTGATAATGTATTTACTAACTTGAGAAATACCTCGATCGTGGGAATCACACACACAAATTGATGCCGCATAACAATGCACCTGCAGCTCTTCTGATGTTGCGAGTGTCCAAGGGCGACGGTAGTGGTTTACCATCAGGTGACCCGTTTGCTCGTTTGCCCCCTTATTTTAATAATAAAATCTATATTCAATTGTTATGGGGCACCCGGGTTCCGCTTGGGAGACAATAATATGCAACAGTGATAGAGTAAGAGCCAGCGATAACCTGACTTTGATCTTTGCTGCTGAAAGCTGTGCAGTTTTCCTGTAATATGTTATGAAAGGACCTCTAATAGGCATCATATACAGAAAAAATTTTCAACTTTTTTAAAATGAGAAAAGTCTGGTTGTGGCTAACTCTTGGGCCATGATGCCTCCAGTGGATGTTTAATTCAGAGCTGTGAGTTATGTCATTAATGTAACTAGAATGAGTAAAATTACGACCGAGACATTACCGTGTAATGTGTAGTTAGCGATAATTGGAAGGTTCACTTGTCGATGGTTGTTGAATTATATTTCTTCGCTTCATTCTTCGATATATTAACCAAGTAGTCCTTTGTCTATCTGCTAGGCAATCGCGTTTTTTAAAGACGTATGTAGGTAGTTGAAAAAATAACTTCCCATCCCGGCCACTCGCTCTTCGACGCGCCTCATTCTTTGTTAACGCGAGGCAACGCGTGCACGTATACTAAGTAACCATGCCAAAGCGCAGCGCTCAGACGAAAATTGGTTATTTTTTTAAGATGATTGAGTCAGTGTTGTAATTAAAATCAGTGTTATTTTATCGTGTAACAAGAAAATACATGTAAGTACTATTAAATACTTAAATAAACGGCAGGCACTACCGAGGCCAAGACGAGCCAATTATATTCAATACTAACCGGCATGTACTGCGACCGCGAGTCAATAAACGTACAATGTGTTTGGACTGAGAGTCTTTATACACAATCTATAATATTATGTATGCTTCATCTGTGCTATAAATATAATAATTATTATAGAACTATATGTTTGCCGGATTGGGGGAAACATCTGCAATTATTTAATTAACCGGCATGTACTGCGACTGTGAGTCAATAAGTACAGTGTGTTTGGACCGCGAGTCCTTTTACACAATCTATATCTATATGCATCGGAATTGACTGCGAGTCTCTGACGATGTTTTACCTATTCTATAAATAGAACTATACGTTTGTCCGATTGGGGGAAATAAGTGCAAGTTAATTACTGCAAGTACTTAATTATATTAAGTTATTTTATAAACTGCCATAATGTGTGGATTGACTGCGAGTCTCTAAACACAATTTATATGCATCGGAATTGACTGCGAGTCTCTGACGATGTTTTTTTTTTCAGCTTTTCTATAAAAATAGCTATATATTGGCCGGTTTGTCTGAATCAACTGCGAGTTATTTTATAAACCGCCATAATGTGTGGATTGACTGCGAGTCTCTAAACGCAATTCTTATGCATCGGAATTGACTGCGAGTCTCTGACGATGTTATATCTAAAAATAGAACTATAATATATGTTGGCTGGTTTGAGATGATTAACTGCGAGTTAATTACTAGTTAAATTTAAAATATATTCTTATTCTTTAAATCAACATAAAGTATGGATTAACTGGGAGTCTCCGACTTGACTTGATGAGCAACTACCGCGCGTTCCCCCGCGCTCTTTGTTCTATAAATAGAACTACATAATTATTATAATATTATCTTTACCATTTTATACAAAAATATTTCGAGCTAATAACTACATTGACTGCGAGTCTTATGAGTTAACAACCAATGCGCGTCCCGCACACCTTTTGTTCTAAATATAGAACTACGATTATAATTTATTATGTCTGACGGTATGTAACTATTATTATTAAATAAATTTTGCACCAATGTTGGGATTCGGGATACACCGCGAGTGTATAACGAAACTTATTTAATATCTTCGTAACGTGATAGTTACTACCCTCAATATTTTTTGTAACATAATATTAATTTATATGACAAATAAGTCGATTATAACGAACAATATAACTACCCCAATAATTTTTTTAGGTCACTAAGACCAGACTATCGGGGAAATATAATTAGAAGTGACCGATATACGGGTCGATCAGGTTACGAATAAACCAGAAGTTTTTCCCACTCCTAAACCAGGTGCCAACGGTCGATTCTGACCCACCGGCACCGGACCAGATCCGGATAGATCCAGAGCTTCTACTGACGTTAGGTGAACCCTTGTTGGGTTCGCCAGATTATGATTTTAAAGGATCACAAAGACGATTAAGATAAGCTATTGCTTATAAAACATTCCTGCTAATAAGTGTTGCAGCTCGATTCTATTTCGATCGATTATTATCATTATAGATTTCACCTGACAATGTCTCGAAATTATAAGACCTATCAGTTATCGCCAGTATCTAACTTATCTCGATATTAATTATTATCAGACTTATCAGATAATATACTATCAGACAAGACAAGATTATAAGCCTTGTTATATCAGACCGAGATTATTATGGTTTCGCTGGATAATTCCAGTATTTGTTCTCAGAGACAAATTAGTACATTCCATCATCAATCGGGTACTTTTCGGGCTCTGACAAACCCTTCCCGTTACCCGTCAAGGAGGGGGGGGGGAGAGATGTGGACTGTGGTAACCGTCGGCTGGCGCCACTAGTATTGTAACGCTACAATCAACCCCCTTCGAGTTCGAAGAACGTTGAGACGAACAAATGCTCAACACCGCAGCCGTAGTGCAGCTAACAGTCATTTTTATACATATTTTATAGATGTTACTATTATAATTATTATTCCCAACCTGCGGCCCACCGGAACTTTATTTGTGGCCCGCGTGATGTTAAAGCATTTTGAAATTCACGCCCACCAGCAGTAATCGTGAAAGTCGTAACTCGTAAATTATTTTTGTTCACTAGTAAATCGTTGATTTTGAACGTTATTTTTAAACCTAAAAATGTTTGTTGCGGCCCACGACACCAAGACCAAAACAAGTTTGTGGCTCGCTTAAAAAATAAATAAATAGGGAACTTCGTTCCAAAAACAACAACAGGTTGGGGGCCACTGGCTTAATGTATTATACATCATGACATCAATAAATTATTATTAGAATTTAAAACTATATCTTCGTGTAGCTCCACCGAAGATTACCTTATTTCAAAGATTTTCCTTTCTTCAAACTATTAAATATTGTATTATATTTTAAATACAATTTTTTAAAAATTATTTTCAATTTGAATCCACTTCGTAAGTTTATTTCTAAATAATTATTTTACATGTTAATTCGGAAAATTACCGTATGGCTTTCAAGGCAATATCCAAAAGTGGATATCTGTCAAAAATAGATTTAAAAGCCAGCTACTTGTTGGTTCCTATTAACTCACTATTCGATTGAAAGATTTAAAGCCTCAAGTCTTGACGTACAGACTATCAGATGCGCAGTGCGCTTACATTTATTCTCACAAAAAATATAAAGAAGGAAACCAGATCAGGCGTAGAAGGCTTTATCACTACTAGCCTTACCACGCTTTCGCAATACCAGTGTTCTAGGCGCAGCCTCAGGCGCCCCTTTTTTGTTTAAGTTTTATTGTTAATAGTGCCATGGGTGTATTAAATCCACAACAAATATGTAAATATTTAAGTCTTAACGCTTACAATACATATTATTATAACATAACTAGATGTCTCGGCAAATGTTGTTTTACCATATAAAGTATTTTGCCCATATTATTTTATTGAAGTGACTTAGTAAGTATGTCACCATGACGTCTATGATTGCTATCCCATCGTACAAACAATGGTCGCCGTCAGTCTCGAGTTGTAACATTTTACTATTATTTATTCAAAAATACACTCATCAATATAAAAATAATTAGACGTTGTCCGATTCTCAACCCTAGCCGATATGCTCGCTAAGATTCACGAAAATCGGTCGAGCCGTTTCAGAGGAGTTCAACTACGCACACCGTGATACGAGAATTTTATGTACCTACATATTAGATATATTATATAATAATAATATAAGCCTATTAAAAACGAAATAATATAGAACAGTTAAATCAGTGTACTATTCGTGAGCTACCTCAACTGATAGGTGTTCTGACACCTGATTTCTGACCCCCGTCGCGGAATGCAACTGGTTTTCAGCGATTAAAATTATTAATGCTAAATAAATGCAATGATAAATACGATAACATAATGACACTTAATCTTGAATAATATAAGTGTAAGTATAAATATTTATCCTGCTGGACCGAGAACACAATATTCTCTAATTTCAATCATATTGTAATTGTAATTTGTAATATGCAATAATCACACTATCGACGAGTCGACGACCACAGGGCCGGACACAGCTGTTATGAGTTATAACAGTAGACGCCTTAAAATTTATTCTAAAATGCTCTACTTCGACTTAGATTTTAGGTAAATACTCTCTTTAATCTCATTAGTTAATAGACTTATTACAGAGATCTTCGTCTGCTTTATCAGAACCTTGCCAAACAATTTGACAATGGCTGTAAAACGATATCTTCTACAGCCATGTCACTGTGCGCTGTCATTGTTTATGAACAATGTTGATATTATTGGATGGTGACATTGGCTTAGATGAATGTTTAAAGTGTCTTTTGAAAGAAGCTTTCCGGTAAACATTCTAATTCCTAGCCCATACCCGAGTACCTAGTGTAGTACCCAGGATCCACTTATAAATTATTTGTTTTTTCTTGCACTCTGTACCTATAACTGAATACTGATCATTGACTTAAAACTTTCTGCCTAATAATAAAACTCGGCAAAATAAAAAATACGGTTTTAACTTTTAAATTATTCGAAATTTATATTACAAAGACAAACTCCTGAGCGTGATCGGATGTTCTTAAATTATGTAACTCTTTTATAAAAAAAAAAGAAGAAGAAGTTATAATATTTAAGTTATTACGCCCTGCGATGGTTATTCAAGATTATACTAAATAGGATAATGCTACAGTACGGGTTTAACGCTCTGCACAGAACAGCCACCTCCCATTCGGTAATAGCCGCTGGATAAAGCAGGTGCTGTGCGAGAGCGGCGCGGCGTCGACACGTCGAGCGCCGACACGGGGATTGATACTGGACCTATTAGTAAGACGACAGTCGACAGGCAGAACTAGTGACTCCAATACTTTCGCTATTTTCCTAAGCCATAATTTTATCGACGAACAAAGTTTCGCTGAATCAGTTATATAATCTTAATCACCATGATCCCAGTACGTTATCATTTGAATCACAAAACCATAGAGGTCTCTTAAGTTTTGTTTCGACTATTATTATTATTTATGGGCATAATGTTAAAAAATTTTTCTCGAATATAATGATTACTATTCATAATGTATAATATAAGTATATATAAATTCTAAGTATTTTGTAAAAAATCTTTCTTTCGTTACTCTGAAAATCTACTTGGTTAATATATCGAAGAATGAAGCGAAGAAATATAATAAATGATCAAACGAACTTACCAAGTGAAGTTCGATCATTATTATATGAGTCGCTTCATTCAAAGATATAATCTCCCTCCCACCCAGTCTGCAAGAAACTATGTTTGCTGCAGTACCCAAAGAAAGAAAGAAAGATTTTTTGCATTACCTCTCTCTAAACATAATGAGGCGCGTCGAAGAGCGAGTGGCCGGGATGGGAAGTTATTTTTTCAACTACCTACATACGTCTTTAAAAAACGCGATTGCCTAGCAGATAGACAAAGGACTACTTGGTTAATATATCTTTGAATGAAGCGACTCATATAATAATGATCGAACTTCACTTGGTAAGTTCGTTTGATCATTTATTAATTATGCGTGCGTGATCCGCCGGGCTGTCATTATATTGACGGAACTGTGACATGCATTCTGTCATTACATGACGGAATTGTGATATGGGAACTTTGCACAATCAGTGTGCCGACCCGAGTGTGAGTTTTTGTTTGACATTCGATCGTGAACGCGTTTGGCGTTTACTAAGATTTTGCAAATGGGATTTGTACAGCGCCAACTAGCGATGCTCTCGGGAGTGAACCCAGCTCCCATACAAAATCTTAGTACACGCCAAACGCAGTCACGATCGAATGTCAAACAAAAATCTCACACTCGGCACACAGTGCGAATGGTTACCCAGTAAATCACTTATTAACAATTTCATGTTGAGTCTTACGGAAAATTTGCTAGCGTAGATAGCTGATTTTTCAACATTACTATACGACATTTTTCTAAGATAATAATTATACATTTGGCACAATTAAGCAATTTTTACATACTTACTCGCTAATTTACCAAAATTCCTTATGCAAAAGTAATCACAAGAAATCAGACCAAAGCACCTATATGACCTGCAAACCTTCAAGAAGAGAGCGAATTTCCTCTTAGAACCCCCTTTTTTATAAATGAATCTTCCTTTAAAGTGAAAAGAATTCCACTCGTCGAACACAATATATATTCCATGCCTTGTTTTAAAAGTCGGTTAAAAAACTAACCATCGAAGTCCACATCGTGATGGTGAAACCCCTTATCGGCGTTTAAATTACCCACACACTATTCAAAAATTTTAAAAGTCATTTGCGATTATTTACGAATTTCATTACTAACTCTTCATTAAAAAAACAAATGTCGATGGCAATACAAATCTTATGTTGGCTATTTTGACGTGGATTAAATATATTGAGGAGATGAAAGATGCCGCCACCATTTGTCACTAGTTTCGGAACAAGGTGGTGCGGTAAGTACTGGCCCGCCCTGTTTGCACTTTCGCTGTAGGGTTGTCAAATGCCAATATATTACGTTCACTACATTGCATAATATAAAATAAAGTAGCTTCCTGCTGTCTGTCTATTTAATATGATTGGATATTTAAAACTAGACAACGGATTTTGATGTGTTTTTTTAATTGTAGAAGATTAGGGAAATATAGTTTAACTATCTTTACGTTTGTCAGGTCATTATGTATTATTAATTATTACAATCTGAACATTTGCTGATATGCACCTTTTGCTGATAAACTTTTTTTGTAAAAAATTGTCTAAAATATTTATAACTCTTTAAAATATACAAAAAATTAAAAATCTTGAGTACATGTTTCAAATATTATTTCAGAAAATAATACAAAAGTTTTGGTTCCGGTGCGTTTGAAACTTTTACTTTGGACTGAAGGTTCTAAAAATGTGCGTGTAACTACCACTTTTTATCATATTACGTGTTATTTTAATTAGCACCGACAACAGTTGTAAATAGTGTTGTAATAAAATATAATAATAATAATAATTTATTTGCTAGAGTGAAATGTACAATAAGGTCTTCTAAAATTTTACAGTTCAGGATCATAACACTCAACTAAATTAATAGAATGCAAAATGTCATTTCTAAAAACTAGCCAAAAGAAGGAGGGTACAAAACGTCACTAATATAAAATTTCTTTTGAAAGTAACTAAGTTATGTTTTTCCAAATCTTTTGGCCAATTATTATATATCTTAATAGCCATTATATACGGACTTTTAAGGAATGTTGTGCTGTTGCATTTAGGCATGGCTAATTTATTGGGATAACGTAGTGATCTATTGGCCGTGTTGTTATCCTTGTTTTGCACGAAATATTTGGGATGTTTTTTAACAAAAATGCACATGTCTCTTATATACATACATGGCAGCGTAAGTATGTTCAGTTTTTTGAATAGTGGTTTACAGCTTTCAAGGGGCCCTACGCTGCGAATGGCCCTAATACACTTCTTTTGTAACTTAAAAACTAAATTAAATTCAACAGAGTTGCCCCAGATCACAAGACCGTAAGATAAAATTGAGGAAACATAACCATGGTATGCATGGTATGATAGTAAGGTAAATATAAAATAAAGTGACAACCCTACGGCATGTTGATGGAGCTCACTTTTTCACCATCACGAGGTGAAATGCGAATTTAATGCGTTCTTTTGGAACCGTGGCCAATCACTCGACATCGGATCAAAAAAACTATCCACGAGGGAAATTCTTATCGTGAATATTTAAGTAAATATTCATTTAGGGCCTGTTTCACCACTTCCTGATAAGTGACGGATGCCTATCCGTCACTACCACTTAACTTGACAGATCGAGTATGGAGAATCTGTAATAAAAGTTGTGGATAGCCTATCCGACACTTTACCAAGAAGTGGTGAAAAAGGCTCGTCTTGCAAATAATATGTAGTATGTAATTTCTTAATTCAAAAAGAGCTAATCTTTCAAAGATGTAAGAAGTCCCCGTGTTCACAGTAATGGTACCAACCTTAGCTAAAATGCCGCGCTGTATGATTTTTTTACAGCTCCCATACTTTTCTACAGAAACGCATTTTTCTCCTCTTTTTCCATCTCTATAGCTTCTCAGCTCATTAAGTTGTATAGCCAGCGAGTAGACATCCTATATATAATATTATAATAGTGTGACGAACCTTTCATAACAATTTAAAACTTTTACCGCTTCCGCCATGTTTGATTAATTTGAAAAAAGAACAAAGAAAATTAAAAACGACCTCTGCGGCGTGGCCCTATAATGTACATGCAAACAGGCTATAAATAGCAATTAAATATTTGGTATAACTAATAGCAGTGGACGCCATTACACCAAGCGCCAAATCATTTACGAGAAAGCGAGAACCTGGCTGTACTATTTACATAATTTATTCAACGCACACCCCTACGGTTGTAACTTGGAAATTCACGACGGAATTATAATCGGGCCTGGGTAAAGAAAACGCCAAGTGGACTTAAGACTTTTATTTTTTTATCTTAATATTCACTTCAATATAGAAGTCTATTTTCTTTCACATCACAACATTTTCTGTACAAAACGTATAGTTCTATAAACGTCAGTAGATACTTATCATAGGACATAGACACATAAACTATATTACTTACGTTCAATAGTGGGTACAATGGGTACAGGCGAATATACACAATTACTATTGAACATTATCCAGCAAAGTTAGACTTTAGTCTATTTTATTTTCATTACGAAATTGGAAATTTTAAGTTTTTTAAAGCACAGACAAAATTTGTTTCATATTATTGCTAAATCTAAGATTATAGTAGAATATATTTTTATTTATAAAGATTGTTTTTGTTAGAAATTAAAGAGTTCATTTAAAACGTTTTAAAAAACCACCGCTACAAAGTAAGCGAGTTACAACGTTGTGGTAGTCAGGGCGCGATATAATCTTCTAAATATTAAACTAATATTTAGGCAACGCTTTGGTCGAGCCGCCTCATTTGAATAAGACCCTGCCCTGCCCTGCCAGCCTGCCCTGAGCCCGTGCTCGTGCGTGAATACGGGGTATTATAAAGAACAAAGAAATAACCAAATAACGTCATAATATTCTATGTACTTATATTATAACACTAGTTGACCCGGCAAATGTTGTTTTGCCATTTAAAGTATTTCTACTTCATGAGTTGATACAAAATCTTACCCCCTCTTTTGTCCCCTAAGAGCAATGGGGAAAAAATTGTGTACACCTGATGTTAAGTTGGAAAATACAGTTAATAATATGAAGTAAGTCCATTAAAGAAAAAAATTTATACAAAATCTGACCCCTTTTTTGGTCCCCTCAGAGGGGTGGGGGGGGGAGTTTATACACTAGATGTTGAGTTAGAAGAAGACAAATATATCTGCGAAAACCGTATGCAAATCCGTTCAGTAGCTTTCGAGTTAAAGAAAAAAGATTGATACAAACTCTGACCCCTCTTTTGTCCCCTTAGAGGGGTGGGAGGAATTTATTTTATACACCAGATGTTAAGTTGGAAGAAGACGAATATATCTGTGAAAACCGCTTTCAAATCGGATCAGTAGTTTTCGTGTGATAGTGGAACAAACATACAGACAGACAGACAGATAGACAGACAGACAGACAGACAGACAGACAGACAGACAAAAAACTAACCACATTTTTGGCTTCTATAGCGATCTAGTGACACCCCGCTTATTATTTTTTTAATATCTTTAATGTACAGAATTCACATTTCTACAGTTTTATTATATGTATAGATAAATATAATATACTAATTTATAAAATGCTAAACATAATTTAAATAATATTTTAAAGTAGATAAATAGACGAACTACATTTTCTTTCTTCATATCAGATGGATATTGGATGACCTGGATCATAATCGTAACCCATAACTTGGATTAGTCGTAGCGGCTCCTTTGACTGCCTATAAAGCGTCCGGGCCTGATTACACCTACCGAGTGGAGTGGCTAGACAGTGCACTCAGCCAAGAACTCGGCATGTTTGGTGTAGACTAGTTGATACCCGCAACTCCGGATTTTTTCCGGGATAAAAGGTATACTTTGTCCTTTTCCGGGACTCATAGTATCTCCATACCAAATTTCAGCAAAACAGCGGTTTAGGCGTGAAGAGGTAACAGACAGACGCACTTTCGCATTTATAATATTAGTATGGATGTGCTCGGCCGAGAGCACTGTCTCGCCACTCTTCTCGGTTGGTGTAAGCAAGCCTTTAATGCCGGATAGACCACTCTCCCGAACAATAAAATATATGAGAAGTCGTAAAAATTCCGTGTGCTTTGTTAAAGCTCTCTGTTAAAGCTCGCTCTACGTTCTGTCGATAACCAATAAAAGCTACAGCTTTGTTTGTTTATAGCTACTGCATCGAATAAGTACATTTATGTGCATTTAAAGGGTTTCGTACTTAGTTAAACTATTATGAGTATTACGTTCAACTAAGTGCGTTTGTGCACTACATGGAATTTTACCGTCCGGCGCGGCGCGGCGTCCATTTCCATACGTTTTGATATAGCGAATGTGAAAGTTATGAACGCCGTACGGTAAAATTCCGTGTAGTGCACAAACGCCATAAGTCAGTCAAAACCCCAAAAGCGTAGGTAACATTAAATGATAAGGTACACTGACGGAATGTCCATTCAACCTAATGGCCGGACAAGAGTTAAATACGGAAGCCTAGAAACCGTATTTACTATCAGAGAAGTTAATTCATAGCCCATAGGCAGATGGGGAACCTACGCAACTCACAACTCAAATTGAATTGACATAACCCGACCAAATGACGTAGGTCCGTAGTGCGTATACAATACACCAAGTTTTTGTGGAAAAAAACGAACTTTTAGTCAATTTAAACTACGTAATATTTTTCATTTATGTTTTATGGCGTATTTAATAAACTACCATAATATGGTAGCAATAGTAGTTTATGTACAATAATATTATAGATTTTAACTACCGCTATACCCAGTAGCGGCTAATCAAGAGAGATTCGATTTTTATGACATAAATATTGTAATCGACTGACAAGGCTGGGGCTTTCAATTTCCAAGTCGTTTGAATAATTGAAAAGAATTGCGTGTCGTAGTTTAGTACGAACAACGTTTTATTTTACCTTTGAAAACACCTTTATGGTAACAACATAAGGATGATTTTCAGAGGCCAAATAAATGTGAACGATCTGAAGGTTTCAGTATAGTGCAATCTATGCGCGAGAGGCGGCGTCGGCCCGCCCCTTTCTCTGAGCCAATGGGATGCGACTCACTTGTCTCCGAGATCAGCATGGGCGACGACATTCATTGCTCTAGGGGGCTCAAGCCACACGCTGACAGCGATCCTTGATTCCTAGTCTATAATTTCTTATTAATGTTATAAAATATAAAGGGATGCTTTAGAAATGATTAAGCTCACTGTATCAAAATATATGATCATTGTGTAATTTGTTGATCTTGCCATAATTCTTTCAAAAAGGAATTGCTATTTAAATGCTATGATATAACAGTCCCATATTTGGAGACCAGTAAATGAGATAATTTTTTTATCTGAGACGCAGTGAAACGGTAGATAATAATAAGTAGTAGTTTTATATGAGGAGTTTGTAGCTTTTAATTTAAACATTAATGTTATGCCGGGTACATTTAATTATTCAAATAAACAAATAAATGTAAAATTCAATTAAAAATACACATCATGGTTAATTTTGTTAGTAAGGTCTATAAAATAGAAACAATTATATCAGTAATACATTAAGAAATACTATTAAGTACCTACTCAATCTTCAAACACCAAAGGAATAACAGTATGATTCACGAAATTTACATCAATTTTAGATAACTCTACATTCTACGCTCTCGCTACGATCGCTCCGCTGTGCGCTCAGCTCAGGTAAACCGCTCCAGCGTGTCCCGCGCACCACGTGGCCGGGACACACCGCTTTCATAATCCAATTAAGAATAATCGTCGATAAACCGACGGCTCGATATCGATTTACGCGGTGATATTTTAGCGTCGTTAATAAATTTGTGCTCGTTCCTGCGTTTGATTGCACGCCACGTTCATTAATATCATTCGACATACTCGGGCCGCACGTATTTGCGCAATATAGCCTTTATACTTAGTTCTCGTGCGTCAAATTATTTGTAGGTTATTGGTGGTATAGGTGCGATAGTGTGTGCAGGCTTTAACTACATAATTAACAAGGTTTTTGGCGACGGAGAAAACTCTACATATTTACACATTATTGCAATAAAATGTACCTAAGTAATAATATCCTGCATTTGTCTATGTATTTCGGTATTGCCTAAAGAATTGCAACTTGTATGCTTGCATTGCCAAATCGACGATAACGTGTTGACCATTGTATGTTACACAATGACTTTTACATCATTTCGATACCTAACATCGCCGATGGGTGGGTGTTGCCACTTCTTAATTTCGTCTCAAACAATTAAATTTATCGACGTCCAATAGATAAAGTAATTAAGCGAGCTTTGGATCAATGACAAAGTCGGAAAGTTGGAAAAATCGGCTGATCGTGCAAGTTGGACGGGAAGGGGGTGGCGGGGGCGGGGCGCTCTATTGATTTCGCGGCACATTGGACGTAAGTTACGGCGGCGGCTCTGACGGACGACCGCATCCGACCGATTTATAGCGTCGTTACACCATCCGACAAATAAATTCCTTACTTTTGTACGTGAAATCGGAACGGTTAGATGTGATTTTATTTATGCGGGTCGCTTCAATTTGCCTCGAAACAAACATTTATAGTTTATGCGGTCGCGTAACCTGTAGAAAACACCGGTAAAATATATAAAGTGCTATTTACGATTCCATACAAATTACAACAGTAATGAATAGTAGGTCTAATAACATAATTTTTAAGACTTTAGGTATTATGTGACCTTAGGTTATACTTCTTATGGAATAATTTGTTTTTCGGCAACGACTACAACTACTCCAAACATAATATTTTAATCTATTCCATACATTTCGGAGGAAAAAATGATATTGCTCTAAATCCTGATAGACATCGCGTTTTTAAGTTACGAAAATTTTATATATTATAGTGCATAACTACTAAACTACTAGCAAAAGCTCTCAGGTCAATAAATATAAAACAAAATTACAAACATATGAAAACAACAAACTTTCACGAAATAAGCCTCGATATACCTACTATAACTTTTTACCTTCTAGTAACGCCCATTTAACTATTGTTTTGTAACTCATATTCAAACTTACCATATTACAACGAAATGTTGTTACTTTGTACGAAGTTCTCAAACTACATAAAACGGGGACATTACGCGTTTAAGGGGTAATTCCGCTATGATATGGCTGTTAAGTTACATTGTTGTCGTGTTTTGTGATGCGGGGAGCTGTCACAACAGACATTAATTTATTTTATTTTATGATTTTGTAACACACCGTGAAGTTCAGCGTTTTGTGAAGTATTGAATAGGAAGATTCACAAAGCGTAATGTTTCATCGCTAATTGCCCGCGACTTTTGACATTACTCTCCAGTCATTTGATTCTCATAATGGCGTGTTGTGAAAAATTGAATCTGTAGATTTTTATGTAAACCGGGTCTTGTAACGAATGTACATAGAACATTTGTTACAAAACCCTTTACAAACTTTGGTTACAACTTAAAGTTTTATACATTACTTAAAAAGACACTAGCTGTCCCGGCAAACGTTGTTTGCCATATAATGTATTTCTACTTCATCAGTTGATACAAAATCTTACCCCCACTTTAGTCCCCTAAGAAAACAGAGAAAAATATATTTTTTGTAATTGTTTATTGCAAAAAAAATCTCTTCAGAACTAATAATTTCACTAATGAAATCTGTTTGAAATAGACCAAGGAAAAGGACATAGGAATATCGCGTTTTACTCGCAAGATCTTTTACACCTATGAAGTTAGTCCATCTAGTAGAATAATTATTCTAGTCGATAATAAAACTCAATCGATAGTAATTAGTGAAACCGTTTAAATCGCCGAGCGTGAAACGATCGCTGCCGTCGCATGATGCCGCGCCGTTACCATCTCCAATAACAATATTCAAATTTACCATTCGTCCCGGATTTAAACAAAAACGTTCTATTTAATAATGGGACGAGCACGAGTGTAATGGTATCTGTGCGTGCGGCCTCTCCAATCGATTATGATAACCTGTGCGCAATATAATAATCCTTCTTACCTTTAAATAAAGGTTGTTTTAAAGGTAGAATGATTGTGAACGTGTCGCGACGCGTGCGGTTCCGCCCGCGCCCGATCTCTACCTAATTGTTTACGGTACGGTAACGCGTTACTGATTTCAAATATTTCACACATATTTGTCGTGTACGTCAATCGAATCTACGTCGATGACGGTATGTTACCGTCATTACCGGAGTTTCGATTATGTTATTGCCGTAAAATAATCGATTAAAAACCTCCTAAGAGTTCTCGATTTCTTAAACTCAAAATAAGAAACACGAAATAGTGAGTAATGCATACAGCCCAAACTGATATTATAAAAATACTGTGTCTGTTTAACACGGTACAAAAAACTTTTTTATCCCGAAAATAATTTAGTACGGTTTCCGCGTGATAAACGAATTTCAGCGAAATGAAAATAATAATAATAACATAAGCAATAAACTAGTAGATAATCCAATAAGTAGCAGAGTGACTGTATATTATTTAATAATGGAGCATTTCTCTATCTAGGAAAGTTCCGAATACGACCGGATGGGGGTCGAAAACGGTACAAAACGTATGGGCGGGG
The DNA here is from genome assembly GCA_905404155.3 of Plebejus argus. Classification (NCBI taxonomy): domain Eukaryota; kingdom Metazoa; phylum Arthropoda; class Insecta; order Lepidoptera; family Lycaenidae; genus Plebejus; species Plebejus argus. The sequence goes on along the minus strand of FR989935.1, from coordinate 3,907,226 downwards.
ACGGGTATATTATTACCCCACGGGTACATGTTTATTGTCGCTGGGGTCGGGGCGATGATATCATGACATAAAATCATTATAATGAATAGACAAGATTGTCTATAATGATTTTGTCTATGATTAGGGTCTACGGCGTAGCAACGCTACGAGGCGTAGACGCTATACGCAAGTACAATAAAATTCATATTAAATACAATAATATTCGTTTCATACTTTCTTTTTATTTTATTATTTTGTTTATCATAAAATATGTATTTCTTGTTTAGTTGGTTTATTACCTATGTTACTACTAAACTATCGCATGAACACTATTTTAGTGTTGACGAATTGGTGTATCAGTTCTAATCCTTGATTTAAATTAAATAAATTGATATTATTAAAAAACATAATCGCAATTTTGTTTTAGTATCACAGAAAATCCCCGCAAAATTCAATGTCCCAGGTATGTGTTACAGTTTTTTCCTGGCTACTTTGCAGCCATATCAGTTTTACATAAACACTGAAAACAGTCACTTAAATACACTGACAGTCGTCAGAAACTTTTGAAGTAACAAAATTTTAAGTCATTGATTTATTTAACTTCTCGTCGATATAAGATAGGTGTGATTAAGCCTGGAAGCACATTGTACGACAGTTTTGATCAGAAACAGTTGAACGTCCGCGCTGTCTCTTACATTTTGTACTGAGTCGAGTGAGCTAGAACTCGCCGGAAGGATATTTTGGATAATGTGCGGGGTGGCGGTCCGGCGGAATTCAATTACTGTTTTTGATCAGAATTCGGACAATGTGCGGCCGGAGTAATATTGGTGTGGTTAATATAAGTAAAAGATTACGATAATTCAAGTGCCAGAGGCATAGCGAGCGAAATGATAAATATTTGCCAGGTGTAAAACTGAAATCTTTCAAATAAGTAATAACAGTGTAGGACGTAGGTAAAGCCGGGACTATACAATGCACACGCTGGGATTCGGGAATTGCGGATTTGCGGGAATATTCACTGCACTGAAATTAGAACTATGCGCTAATAAAATAGAATTGAAAATCGAACATTTGTGTGCAAAATTGTGTTTGACTTTGAAATACTGTTCTAACTCTAATAATGTAACGCAGAGTTATAATATCAGTGGTAGAATTATTCCTGAATTCTGGAACACGTGTAGTCCCAGCTTTATAATAAAAACGTCCATGTTTGATGCGGGGAACTGGTCATTTTAAAATTAATTCTATCACATCACCGCGGCCGGCGCACTAGGGTTGCCAACTAACAATTTTTTCTTGCATGTTACCGGTGTGACCGTTCAGCGATCTTTCTATATTGTATCTTACATGTATTTATTGTATGCGATGGCTGGAGTTCAAAAGTCTACGTCTAGTTTTTTCTCAGTTAAATCTATTTTAAAGCTAAGTTTTAGCTGTAAGCATGACGTATCTGTTACAGTTAAAACCCATTTTTCGCTAGAACTCGTTTTCCCTAGTTAAAACTATATCCTATATCCATCTCATAATGTAGACATCTACTAGTATTAAATAATTTTTCTAAATTCCATAGCCAAGGTGTTACAAGTTTGAATACTTAATCATAAAGCATTGTTACTTTTTTATCATACTACGATTCTATTCTTACTGTCGATACCACCAATTCATAGATGAAGACAAAAATAGATCCGTAGTCATCAATTTAGATAATTAGAGTCTACTAGGCGGGCTTTTTCTCAGTCACTCAGACAGCGCGAGACAGGCGACAAGCGATAAGTAGACAGGCGAGTTAGCTACAATTGACGTCTGCCTCGCAGCTATACCTGTCTCCATCGACTGACGAGCCTATCTAGAGTCTAGACAATTAATAGCTAACTAAGAAAGAATTTTAGTTTTTTAAGGTTCCGTACCCTGAGGGTAAAACTGGGATTTGCTCTGACTTCGTTCTCTGTCCGTCTGTTAATTAATAATGCTCATGTATTTTTATATTATACCTACTAGTTGACGACAAAACGACAAACGACAAATGTTATAGAATTCCCATTTGGCTCTCAAACGTTCATGTTGGAGAGCCAAGAAGGATCTTTCGACCGAACGAGGAGTTGTCATTTTAAACGTTGTAAAAACAGCTAAACCGGTTTTGCTGAAATTGTACGATACCGCGCGATAAACGATTTTTGGCGCAACGGAGTTGCGGGCATCATCCAGTTTGAAATAAGAAGTTTCATGTAAAAACTACATAGGTGTTATAATCACCCAAAACATTTACATTTTATGGTACCAATAAAGTAAAATATTTGGATAATTTCGAAAAAATGCGTGACCTATCAAAGATGTATCAAAAACGTTGAGTGCATTCGATTTGGTATTACCAATCAGTGGGTCGAATTAGTCACGAGGGATTAGGACCTTCCAGAGACCTTAGGAAGGTCGCACCCAAAACAGGACGAGACGGCAATAAATTAAACCGTAATTATTATGATCGAATCGAACCTCGAAGTTATTCGTAGATCGGGGGTAATCGTTCATGGTATGTTAACATTTTTGTTACCGGGATCCTGATAGAGATTGAACAAGACTAAACTTAGGGACTAGGGACGACACACATTCTTACATAATAATATTACACATGAATTCCTGTAAACTTAGGAATTACACGCTTCTTGTATATTACGATATTCGATGGAAAATATAATTTACTTTATGTTATAAATTCAAAAATTTGACTGTCTGTCTGTTACGTCCTCTTCATGCCCAAACCGATGACCGATTTTGCAGAATTTTGTTATGGAGATAATTTGAGTCCCGGGAAAGGACATTGGATGCTTCATATCCCGGAAAACTGTACCTATGGTTTCCATAAAATATGAACTTTGTCGGAACAATGTTGCGGGCTGACGCCCTCTCAAATTAAACGTTAACTAGAGCTATCGACTAGATGACTCTAGTTGACAATGTTTGATTAGTTTTCACTTTGTTAACCACATAATGCAAATACTTGCGAATTGAAATATTTATCCATTTCTTTATTTATTAGTATATATCATAAGTTAGTGCCCTTCACCGAAGTCAAACTGTGTATAAAAATGAAATACGGCGTAGTTAATATCATAATAAGGCAATTTCTTGACGAAATTATCTCATTTCACGGCGTGTTAATGAGTGAATTCGCCTGAACTTTCATGGAAGGTTTTAAATTTACTACAGCTATTATGGCGAATTAAGTGTGTGCTGTACACTATGGACTATTATACCTTTGAGTTTGTATGAAAATAACCCTTATGTTGTTAGTAATAGAGGCCCTATATAAGGTATAATAATTCCAAACAGGCAGTGTGTAATTTGCAAGTAGTGTAATGAATAATACAAACATTTGAGTTTTGCTGCGGTATTAAAACTTTATCAGTGGTCTACCGTCTAAATTAAGTATTAAGTTTTATTAACATAATAATATATAGCTAGTAAACGTATGGTAAAAGTAGTAACCATTATAAATAGCAGTCTTAATCTCACTTTTAGCAATAATAATTATAGTAAGATGTAGTTGCTATTTCTAACATTAAATGTTAGGTTTATTAATTTTCTTAATTAGCTTGGAAATTATAATTTGAAAATATTATGTAACTTTTTAAAAATATACGGTCTTACTACAAAAGATTCAAACACCCGTTGAACAGTTGATTAGAAAAAAATCAGTACATAATGGTGTCAAAACAACTGTTCAATAGATGTTTAGAACTTTTGTGGTAAGACCGTTAATATCTAATGTTAAGTCACGTACTCAATTTTTAGGGTTCCGTAGCCAAAATGGCAAAAAAGAAACCCTTATAGATTCGTCATGTCTGTCTGTCTGTCCGTCCGTATGTCACAGCCACTTTTCTCCGAAACTATTAGGGCTATACTATTGAAACTTGGTAAGTAGATGTAGTCTGTGAACCGCATTAAGATTTTGATGCAAAAATGGAAAAATTATTAAAAATAATTTTAGGGGTCCCCATAGGTACAACTGAAACAAAAAAAAAATTTTCATCCAACCCATGCGTGTGCGGTATCTATGGATAAGTCTCCAAAAATCATATTGAGGTTTCTCATATCATATTTTTCTAACCTGAATAGTTTGCGAGAGAGACTCTTCCAAAGTGGTAAAATGTGTGTCCCCACCCCTCTAATTTCTAAAGTAGGGGCATGATAATTCTAAAAGAAATATATGATGTAGATTACTATAAAAACTACCAACGAAAATTGGTTTGAACGAGATCTAGCCAGTAGTTTTTTCTATACGTCATAAATGGTAAACCTTAATCTAAATTTCATTAAATCGACTGAAATATAAAAATAAATCAAAGACCTTTTAATTTCATAAAAATAAACCTTATTGCTGCTGCGGAACCCTTCATGGGCGAGTCCGACTCGCACTTGGCCGATTTTTATTAATTACACTCTTGTTTCAAAGAAGATGATATTATTAGGTAAATTAAAGGGGAAGAATAACATGACTCGTTAGAAGATATTAATCATCAAAAATTTCAAGTGAAGTGACCATTGTTCGATTCGTATCGTGTTAAGCGCACGATTGCGGCGCGAAGCCGCGAATAGTTCCAACAATAGAGTACACCGGAAGCAATGGAAGTGTTAATTCGAAAAAAACCACACCGATCATTCCCGATGATCGGTGTGGTTTTTTTCTCGTTGAGCGATGAAGTGACAGCGGCCTGCAATTAGCGACCAAGCAAAATGGCTGCGTATACGACAACTGTTTAACGACGCGCGATCAACCTGAAACCAACTTAAGCCCCTGGTTTTACCATTTTATTTAGAATGAAAGTACGACGACTGCTTAACGACACGCGATTTATCAAAAACCAACTCTAACCCCTGTTTTTAAGACTCCATTTTACATGTCAGGAAGTCCACCCCTATGTTGCTCGCGTGTGTGTTAATTTAATTTTCTACTTGCAGCAAATTGCCCGGCAGGACATGACACTGGCGGGTCATGTCTAACACATATTTGTATACGCCTTCATTACTCATGATTTAAAGTAACGAGTTTTTTGTTTGTACGTCTGATTACAAACCTGCTGGACTACATTAAGTTAAACTGACTTGAATTAGTAGTTAGTACTTTTCGTTATTAATAGTTCTTTATTATGACTACATAATATTATACTTTTTACGTTGAATAATGTCATGATGAGCTTATGAGCATGTGCTTATTAAAGAAAGTTAAATTATAAAAAAAAATCAATAATGATTACTCTAACTGGTGGTAGCTTCTTTTGAGGCTCCAAAATTATTATTTGTTTATATTTCTAACTGCAGCGCTTGACCTAAGCGACATTAAGTTTTTCTAGTAGGTAGATAACTAAAAAATGATCTCTATAATTCTTTGATTAAAGCTTGCTATTCCGCAAAGGTTTTCAATTAATTAATATCCTGTATCGGATCCTTTTTATGTCATTAAAAGTTAATAACATCAATTGATCAATAATATCAATATGTGTGGCATAAATTAAGCGGGTGCGTAGAGCGCCCCGCGGCGCGCGGCGGCTCGCTGTGGGCATTTGTCATGTTAACACTAAACGCGTGAGGCCGTTTGTCCACCGCCGCGCGCCGTCACCGAGACGTCACCGACAAAAATCTAAATAAAATTCCCCTTTATGACCTAGGCTGTAGGTTTCATTTTGCTCTACGCCACTACAGTGCAGCGGCGGCATGAATCGCTGGACCAATCTCAGAAGAAAATGAAACCTACAGCCTAGGTCATAAGGTGGCATTTTATTTGATTTTTTGTCGGTGACGTCCCATTGACGTCGGCGCTGGACACACGGCCTAAACGTGTGAAGCCACGTTATTAATGTCGGTCGGATTACCTCAGTCGAGTTGTGTCCATTGTCCTTCTCGTTCACGCTTTCGAGATTGTCTGAATGAAATTTGATTTATGCATTTCAAAAGTAAACACCCTTTGAGTCTATTTGAATAGTTTTATGCCGTCAATTGCATTAGCTTTTTGCTTGACCATCGAGAGTTATTTGTCGGCGTCTGAGTGAGAAAGTTGATGAAAGCTTTTAACTCACTTCTTGAGAGAGAAAAAAAAAGTGACAAAAGTGGTAAAAGATTTCCACACATCTAATCTATTTCTGAACACACACTATGTAGTATGTACGTACAATGTTTAGAACGGATTTTTGTGAAACTAGGAGTCAAACGATCAAACGGATCACCTGATGGGAATTGAATCAAGCAACACTAACTCCAGAGGAGTTGCAATCGTTGCAAACTAATTTCATTGATAACTTAAAAAAGTCTACGATGAACCCAAACTTTACCACTTTTTTAATTAACTAGCTGACTTTATGATGCAATAACAGTGGGGTCGGTCATGTTAAGCCAAAAGGTGTGATGCAGTAAAATTGTAAGCTGTTTTTGGAATACGCCGACGCACAGGTGTTTTATAAGTAACCACTACAAATCAGTTGAAGGCTGCAAAAAATCTTTGACTCCTGATTATAAAATTTTGCTTGTCAAAATTTACAAAAACTACTCGTAGCTTGTTAGTTGTTATGATAATAGCTAAAAATGGTTGCTTAAAACTTTTTAAGCGAGCTTAAAAAGCAAAAGTATATGACTGTCTGTCTACATGTTTGATATTTTGTAGACTCCCGACTCTCGCGAAAGGACATATAGTGTAGTTAGTCAAAAACAAATTTCGGCTTAATTTCGTAGCATTATCGAAATAAACTATCACTACCAAACCATGATGCGCTCCATTTTTACCAACCCTAACATAAAATATTACATAATCAATTCAATTGTTATGATTTTAATGTGGCGTTAAATAAAGAACATCCTAGAGTTTCGAGGGGCGGAGCACAACCGTCTGGAGATCCCTTTGTGATGCCGACCATTGTGAACGGCCATAGACAATGCGGCGATAGCACTCCCAGTGATATATGAATGCTAACCGATGGGATAGATTAACGATGTACTCGTTTGTGGGCGATATACCGGAGGCTTTAGTTTTTTAAATGGCGTAACAAGAACCATTAAGGCAGTGTAGAGCGTAGCATTTTGTAAGAAAAGGAAATTTGCAGTTTGTGTCCACTTTCAGGCGTGCGTCCTTTAAAGGGATGCTAGTCGTATATCACATACTACATGACGCTCGCAACTCCGTTACGCCAAAATTTGTTTATCGCGCGAGAACCGTACATTTCTCCGAGATAAAAATTTCCCTATGTCTTTCCCCGGACATAATTTAAAGTATCTCCATACCAAATTTTAATAAAATCGTTTCAGCGATTTGGGCGTGAAGTAACAGACAGACAGACACATTTTTGCATTTATCTTAGAAAAATATGGATAAAAAAGACTCTTGCACGCGCCTTGGGTCACATTAGAAAACTATTCACGGACCAATTTCCCCGTAGCTCGTACTCGAAACGCGGTTCAGGCTAACATTAATCACATGTCCAAACAACACCAATTGAACCTATTTGGACTCAAGCACTTCAATTTCTGATTGTTTACGACTCAAGAAAATGGCGGAACCGACCTATGATTAGATAAATCTCGCAATCAATTGGCTAACAATGAGCCTTAGCCGATTATATCTGTAATTGTCCGCTGAGCCAACGTGGACGATAAATTAACTGGAGCTGCCCTGAGCCGCTAATACTACAACACAAATATTTAATAACGATCTGAGATCCTTTGAGGCGACCACTTATGTGAATAATACTACAGCGACGTGAATGGAGAGGTTCGTTGATTTTTTTTCTTGTGAATAACTTTATGATAATTCCATGTTATAACGTCTTATAAAAATAATTTAATAGCTGATAATGTTATGTTTTTCTTATTAAATATTTCGTACCGTAACTAGTCCTTATAAAATTACATATTCCTATTAGAAAGCAACATTAAGACTAAGTTGGGAATACTTAGGTACCTAAGTGAATGAATGAACTTCCTACGTAGTTATCGTAATTCGCAAATCTGAAAACTCTACTAAGGTCAGCATAATCGAAGGATTCTCACATGCATTTATTACTGTAAACTGTAAGGTTAGCTCAACCACAGAATACATATTATTAGCACAACTAAAGACATAAGTAAAAAATTAAAAATAAGAAGAGGGACTCCACTCCCTTCTCTGTGCGAGTTATCGCTCCACGATTGTTAAACATTATTACGACGGGTGTTGTTTAATAGAAACAAAAATATCTGGCGGCGCGCCTCGTGTTTGATCTCGAGGTGTTCGGCCGTCGGACGCGATTAGCCCGCTCTCAACGTATAATCAAATGTGCCTCGGGCCGATTCTCCGCGGGACGACCGAAACCGACCGCACCACATACACGGCGGGGCCACCTCGACGATATGCACAAGAGTTCAAACAAACGCAGCGATGCACCAGCAAATGCTTTCTTTTGTCCCAGTTTTACATTAAAACACAGCAAGTGAATAAAGCGGCCGTTGCCGACCGCCGAAGCCTCTCATTTGACCGCCATTTGTCGGCCATTTCGGTACAATCATAAACATCCCACACCGGTCACGTTAGCAACGAGAGAAATCATTTCGAACCTGAAATTGTTTCGCACAGCTCTTGCCAACTAAAGTTTGCATCTATATAATATTAATTCTGTAATGAACGGACAAAGACGCTGTTATTTGTGTATCATCCCACAAAAAATAGATACTTATTGAATTATGAATGCAGTCATGTTCTTTAGATTATTTACTATTTAGAACAAGACTGCATTCATATACTCACTCACTCAATAAAAAAATTGAGGGTTAGTAGGTACACAAATGCTCAAAATGGACTTAATATAATATAATATAAGTTATATCGTAGACTATCACAATCACATTCTATATAGGTAGTTTGTGGACTTGATGACAAACTTTATTTTGGTAGAGAACGCGTAGACTCTACCAATCTCTTTATTTCATCAAATTATTACAAAACAAGCAATTCAGTTAAGTTGTTCATATATTTAAACTGGCGAAAAAGCAGAGCGTTTTGAAACTTTGATACTTATTCGACTTTAGTCAACGAGCAAATCTTTATAACAACGCATTGAGTAAACTGATTTTGAAAACGCTTGTCTTACCATATTAACGTTTGCAGGCAGCCGGCAGCCGCTACGCCGCGGGCTGGGAGGATATCAGCCAATTGTTTTGAAGCATCCTATAAAAATTACACCCCACGTCCCTCCAGCGTTTCTGATTTATTTAAAAGGTGTCGTGAGCGCACACGGACAGGGCAGCTGATGCAACTAAAAAATCGATGTTATAAACGCTTATTCATAAAAATTGTTGGTTTAAATCGCATTTATATGGACCACTTATCAGCAAGTTTCTTTGATGTTTTAGCACAGAAAATATAGAATAAGAATAAGAATCATCATAGCAGCTAGTAACTGTACCTACTCTTTTGATAGGAAAAAAGTTTGTAAATTGTATACAATCGATAGAAGAAGTTGCGAGCAAAATCTAGTGTTTCATTTTAGACTTGACAATTATATTACCACTAAAAATGTTAGTTTTATAATAGTAGTTAATAGTTACAACGAACTTACTTTACCTAACGGCTAACTTAGACTACATGTTAATATTGATCATCTTTCTATAGGTACAGGGATTATTAAAGAATGGAAATTCAAGCGAAAACACAAGTCATTACATTTATACGTGAGCATTTAGAGATAATAAAATTAGTTTTTGACTGATGGCGAGCGGTGTCTTAACGATAGTCCGCCAGACGTGCCGGCGCAGCCTCCGACAGAGAGAGACGGACGTATGTGATTGAGTAAGACGAAACACCTAACAAATTGGACCAACAAGAGTAATTCATTCTGATGAAACGTTGCTAAAATAACAGATTGATTGTTCAAGTTAGGTTGGTTGTTGCTTAGTGTATATAAATCGAATTATTTGTATCTAGTTTCTGTTAACAATTTCTTTAAAAAAATTGTACCTATATGTAGATTAAGTTAACTTTCACTATCATATATTTGTCTCATAGGTCTTAATCTATACCTACCAGCCATTCCCAAAGCGTCCGGTAAAGACCTTGTAGGACGCGAGCCCATAACTACATAGTTTGTAGTTCAAATGTCATCAGACACCAGCATTGACAGACAATTCATTCAAAGACAAAACACATAGAGAAAAATAAACATAACCCGGACAAATCATTTTTTGGGGGCCCGTCAAAAATGTCACTTAAAAGGAGTCGCCACTGAAAAGTTTAAGAACCGCTGATCTATACCATAGCCACATCTATTTTAACAACCAGTGACGAACACACATAAAAAGGAGATTAATTATTGACCCACCTCGCTCCATAAACGGGGTTTTGGGTGTTTGTTCCCAAATGGGCTTCTTGCGGGATTAGCCTGACGTGATGGATGTGATGATGGACTGTCGTTATCAACGGCTTTGATTCTCCAAGTCCGATGGATTATTAATTTTATGACGATGTATTAGGATTTTTTTTTCGGTGATGAATCAAAGTTTGAATTATTTTAACTGACAAAAAGTTGGTGGTCCGTGGCTGTGTTAACGATAGGTATATCATGTAGAGAATAAACAATACCTACTGTACTATTTAATAATTTGATAGTTTATCAACTATTTACCTTAGTGCTATTACAATTTTTATTGATGAAATATTTTTAACAAGGTATATTTTTATCAAGGAATATATACAGTGTAACAAACATAAGTGATAATACTTTTGGGTGTGTACGTGTTCCTTGTAGAGAGTTCACTGTGAAAGTAGCAGCGCTGAAAGACGATTTTTTTTTCACTTTTGTATGGGTAAGGGGCAAGGGCCCGAGCGTCACGAGTTTCCCCATACAAAAGTGAAAAAAACTTGGTCTTTCAGCGCTGCTACTTTCACAGTCACCTCTTTACAGGGAATACGACGTACACACCCTAAAGTATTATCACTTATTTTTGTTAATATCCTAATAAACATCATTTCAATTTTTCTCCTGTTCTATCCTGTTGCTATCTTTTTTTGTACGGAAAGATACTAGTTGACCCGGATAGATAGTATTCTGTATAAAAAACTTAAAAAAGTCGAATACTTACTAAACAAATTTGTAACATTTCTATTGTTTTCTGAAACGAGATCAAAGCGCACGGAAGTGCGCAGGCCTAGTTCGAGCAGGCCGCGCGCATCCGTGCACTATTTACACGAACCGCTTCGACGCACTTTTGACCACCCTGTAGCTCAGTGCCTATTGCGAGCGCAAAGATCAAATTATACCTACGTAATTATATACCAGTACTTAAGCAGTATACCAAATTTCATCGAAATAGGTTCAGTAGATCCTGAAATATGTCTCTGTAAAAATAGCTAATTTTGGCACTCACTCACTCACTCACCCACTGACCGGTAATCAAAACGGTTTTTGTGATAGACGTAACACTGAAGGTAACACTTGATTAATTATGTAATTAGATAATATTTATAGAATTTAATTAACCTGCCAAGTTCAAATTTAGAAGTATTATGGATCAGGCTGTTGATGAAGATGATTATGATCGATGAAGTGCATCTGAACTGGGCATTGGTTTAGATTTCAACTCTTTTTTTATACCAAAAATTAGCCTATAGGAACTAGGCCCTATTTTAACAGGTATGTTTTTGGTGGGGTATTTATTATAAACACGCAAGGATTTTTAAAATATAATAGATTTCAAAGTATAAGAGTAATATTACCAAGCGTTAAATATTATTTTAAAAATGTATTCTTTATGTTACTAGCTAAAAGTTATATTTAAAAAATCAACTTCTGTTAGCGGAGCGCCATCTGTTGGTCAATAGATTTAACTATATAGGTAGTAGAGTTAGTAGAGTTCAAAAGTTTGAACTCCACTACATTCGACGATGTAGAATTAATATTTTTTAAAATTTTACATTTAATTTTAACTTAAGGTACATTAAATAATCGGCCAAGTGCGAGTCGGACTCGCGCACGAAGGGTTCCGTACCGTTATAGAGCAAAAATATGCCAAAAATTGTATTTTTGTATGGGAGCGCCCTTATTTTTTTATTTTATTTAAATATTATTATTAATTATTAAAGTAAAATTATATTTAAGGCCTTTGTGAAAATTTCAAGTGCCCTAAGCATTAAGCTGTCTACACATAGCCGGCATAACCCGCCGGGCAAGGCCGGCGGCCTCATTTTGAAACAAGCTTTGTCAAAATTGTTTCAAAATGAGTATAATCCGCCGGCCTTTCCCGGCGGATTATACCGCCGAGCGCTCAGTTTTGGTGTGCAGACAGCATTTATATTGATTACGAGCCAATGAGGCCAAAAAAATCACGGTTGTTTTATGGGACTAGGGAGCCCCCCTTAAATATTAATATTATTTTGTTTTTAGTATTTGTTGTTATAGCGGCAACAGATATACACAATCTGTGAAAATTTCAGAAGTCTAGCTATAGCGGTTCTTGAGACACAGCCTGGCGACAGACAGACAAGCGGACGGACGGACAGACGGACAGACAACGAAGTCTTATTAATAGGATCTCGTTTTTACCCTTTGGGTACGGAACCCTAAAATAACATTTTATTGCTTTTACTGAAAATATTTTATTGCTTAGCATCAAAATATTTCTTATAGTAAGCACCTACTAACTACTAACATTATTGTATTTCTTAGGCTCCTCAACTTTATCTTAAGTTGCATTTAAATGGCGTTACGTGAACATATTTTGTGGCATTGCCAAAAGATAAATAAGCACAAATAATACAACTATAAATTATTATTGTTATTATTGTCTATATACGCAACTTTAAATTAATTTACACACAATTTAATGTGTGTGACATCAAAATCGTTTTGTCACAGACACACCCCTAAAAACTGATTTAATATTCAAAAACATGATTCGCCTTTTATTCCATTATAGAAAACCCTAATTTGATACGTAACAGCCATTCAGCCGGACCCCTTTCGGGTTGTCCCCAACAATATGTCTAGCTGAGTCGACGTCACGGTGACTTCTCACCGCCGTAATCGCGGGGGAAGCTCCAGGCTCTTTGTCATCACACCCCTGGTGACACCTTCATTGGAAACTAACCTCTAAGCCCCTGTTAATATAACACAAAGTCCCACGATAATATTTTTGCAAGCGTCATAAATTTTATGACATTTTAATACAGCCGTAACAACAATCGTAGGGCAAATGTTTTGGTAAGCCATAAATAAATGAAATTACGTATGGATGATTTATTTTTTTCAATAAACTAATTTAAATGGTATTTTTTTTAATTTAATTTAATATTTTGCGAAATGTGATGTTACAAACTAACTATTTTGTGTACAGCACAATGTGTCCAATGCAATGATCTCTATAGTACAAGTACGCTGGATTGCTGATACAGACCTGCTTTTTGTGCCTATTTGAAGCGGAATCAGCGCCCCCATTATTCGGGTAGAGAACTAAATTTGACGTAACCACAACCAATAACAACAGTTGTCATCACCAGTGTTAGTTCCAAATACTCTCACTACTGCTATCAGCGCCAATATGGCAGCTTTCAAACGTCATTTTTACGTCAGATTTAGTTTTCTACCCGAATAATAGGGGCGCTGATTCCACTTCAAATAGGCACAAAAATAGCTGTCATTTCAAAATTCAAAGGCTATCAGCTATCCAGCGTACTTGTATAGAGATCAGTGGTCCAATGACAATATCAAGACACTATAATACTACTAATTCATGCGTAGCTTGATGGCTTCCCTCATCCCTGCACGTCGATCCAATTATTATTATTTATATAGTGTCCAAGGCCCAAGTTAGTGCGTACTAACCAATATTCTCATATCCTTTACTGTCGTAACAGTGAGATGGATTACAGATTAGTGATACAGTGGATAAAGATTTATGAACTACGTAACTATCGATGAGTCAGAAATAAAAAAATCGGCCAAGTGCGAGTCGGAATCGTGCATGAAGGGTTCCGTACCATTATAGAGCAAAATTAGGCCATAAATTGTGTTTTTGTATGGGAGCCCCCCTTAAATTTTATTTCATTTTAAAATTATTATTAAATACCTATTAAAGTACACATATTATAACTAATAATTTTGTGAAAAATTCAAGTACCTACCCTGTTGCCATTTTTGATATAGAGCAAAAAAGGCCAAAAAAATCACATTTGTTGTATGGGAGCCCCCCTTAAATATTCATTTTATTTTATTTTTAGTATTTGTTGTTATAGCGGCAACAGATATACATAATCTGTGAAATATCAAATCTCTAGCTATTACCGTTCTTGAGTTACAGCCTGGAGACAGACAGACAGACAGACAACGTAGTCTTAGTCCCGTTTTTACTCTTTGGATACGGAACCCTAAAAATATACGGTCTTTGGCAGGACTTTGGTCGTGATCTCACTTACGGCGCTTGCGATGCCTTATGTTAATTTCAATACATTTTTAAGTTGCACTAGGCCGTGGTATTGTTTCTTTACTCGTAAAAGAATACACAATAGAGTTTCCGGGTTTAGTAAACAGGCGGCGCTAATAAATAGCGCTATAAATCGTCCACAGTACATTAGATGTGGGTAAGTGAGAAGTGCTCTTAGAGGCGAGAACGTGCGGTATTTATTTAACAGACGATAAGTGGGTTTGAGTGGACAGATTGTTGTGAATGTGCACTCACGGGTCAAATGGCCCAAGACTAATGCCGCCTCCGCCCGCGCCGCCCGCGCCGCTCACGCCGCCCGCCCTGGCTAGGGTTGCCACTTTGGGATGTTTGAATTAGATAAAATTAATAATTATTATATAACTAATAAACGTGGTTTGGTCGGGTAATATCAATTAATATAAGTCGTCTGTTATACCCGTGTAGATGTATTAAGTATTTGATACACCTAATGTTATCTTCATAACAGCAAAATTCATTGTCTCCGCTAGATATCTAGGTACCTACTAAGTACCTACATATTTTACTTCTACGTGAACGATGTTCACAATATTAATATTGTGTTTGTATCTTTAACTCTGTATGTCTATATTGTTTTTAGCTCTTTCCTCTCTCCTTTTCTGCTATTTAATACACAATAAAAATCTAAATAACCACATTGTGGTAGCCCTAAGGAAGAAGTAACAACTAAACACTTATTTGAAACGTACGCCGAATGCGAATGGTCCAATCATTGTTTTAGAAAAATCAAACGAGTTCTTTCTGCGATGGATATTAGGGAAGCGAAAATGTCATTAAGGCCGTCACAGACTTAGCTATAATATATATTAATATATTTATAGCTAGGCATACACTATATATTTTCTATACAATTTTCGCGTGACCACACACTCAGCTATAATATATATTTCTGGTCTCAGTGTGTTTAGTACGGTATATTAATATATATTATAGCTAAGTCTGTGACGGCCTTTATTGTTATTTCTTTCTGAAATAATATAATTATCTAACTATCAGATTCGTCTATTTTTTAGATTCAAAAAGAAATAAATAGAAATAAATAAAATAAAATTTATTCTACTCTATTATAATTAAATATAATAGAGTAGAATAAATTCAGTGTTGTCCTTAAAATAATAGATACCTCGTATACTCGTCAATTCAGAGACAAATAAAATCAAAAATAGGTATATTTTAAAATTAAAACACGTAGCCAAACTGCATGGTAGATTATCGGCGAGTTTAGCGCTTGTTTTTTTCATAGGTGTAATGCGTTTGCGAAAATGAGCTACATTATTTTGCAACTTGAAGTAATGTGAAATAACACTAATGTGCGTGAACCCGATTCACTCTATAAGTATTGAGATAGTCAACTGAATATTCAAATACAGCGCATATAAAGGTCGTTCAGAATTATTATACCTATGATCTTTATATCGATGACAGAGGGAGCTCAGTTACAGAAAATTCGACGTAAATAATTGAAGTACAGCGCGGGAACGTGGCGGAAACTGACAAGCAGCGTCATATCAGCTGTCTGAGAAAGCTATTTCTAGAAATACATACTTGGCCAACGGAATACTGTACTAGAATTATCGACTTCAGAAGGTTTCTCGTAATTATTTATATTCGATTTGCAGTTCTAATTCGAGTTTTAATTCTGTCTCACTTGTAAAATACACTTTTTGTTACAATCCTTTCAGAAGCTCTATTTTTTGTAGAGACAGCTTAATTGCTTATTTAAATGACGCACGATGTACCTACTTATATCCTGTGAAATTCATTCATTATTGTCACATTCGAAGTAAAATAATAATATTGATACTTATAATACTTGTAGGATTGTTTAAATATCTAGGTAGGCTAATCTAATCTAATGATTCGTGGTTCGTGCCGATATTAGAGAATCAAAATAAATACCTTTATATAAAATATCTCCCATTGGATATTATTACAAAATAATTCAGTTGGTACAATTAAGATAATCTAACAAAACATAATATTATATTAGTTATAGCAGGAGACTAGTGCTTAACTTGGTTGTCCTGAAATGAAAATTGTATTAACCAAGGCGCCCAAAACAAATTATTCTGCCAGTTTTTGAGCGACACATACGGAAGCAAATTGCGACTAAAGACGTAATTTAATTTTGATACAATGTAACAAAATTGAAGCTAAAACAGGGCGAATCAACCGCTAACAGCTGACCAGCTCCCCTAATGTTTCATAATTTGAACTAATTTAGTGGTTTTATACGTTTTGCGTTATTGTGGCTGTACCTACTTATGTCATGTCACGTTTAATGGGGATGTTTTATGTTTATGTACTTAATTTCATTTATATTTAGGTCTTATGTTTTAGAATTTAAAGTAGATAGGTATTGTCTGGCTTGGCATGACAACCAAAAACGACATAATAGAAATACTTACCTACTGACCGATTTTAGGACGAGGTGACTGATTTCCTTAAACTTCGTCAGTCACTATACTGCCTTAAAAAGAAACTGTATAGTGGCTACTGGCCACGCTTACCTACTGTGCTTCTAGAAACAATAAAAATAGATGTCACGTACATAACGTACATTGACAGTCACAATGACTGTGGTGTAGGTACTTCCAACTCCTATTCTTGACCTAAGTATCTACATGGTAGGTAACATACTTGATATACAAAAGATAACGAGAAAAGCATTATTCGAGATTCCTTTAGCATCACTGATGACTGAACAGTGAACAATATTCAGTAATATTTTATATTCGGTAGGTAGGTAGATAAACGACTTCAAGAAGATAAAGACTTTACAAATAAGTAATAACAATATTATAATTTAGGTAAATCACAATATTATTACCTAAGGTGTATTGGTGATATTGGTGATTATTATAGTTATTACTTACAACATGCCCTAACCTTCGGGTATCTATTGTTCCAAGCCAGCAGTAGCCACCTGAAGTTGCGAATAATCATCCTTTGTCCGAAATTAAAAAGAAACATGCGGTTATAATTTTATAGCATGTCCGTCTGTCCGTCCGTTAGCACTAATAACTCCATACATGTGGGCAGAAGACCTTGTGGTCGGCCATTCTTTAGGGAGCTAATAATTCTATCAATAGGAGAGCTGCGGTATTGCGGTAATGGCGCTAATGTGGCGAATTTCTAAATAAGAACATAAGTTTGTAATTATTTACTAAACAATAATAATCGACAGAAAATTACTAGGGTGTTTGGAGACTTGGAGTGGTTTTGAATAGCTCCGATATTTTTTAAAGGGGGTACCGGATAACTCTTGGTAATTTAAGACACCTTCACCAAACTACGGTAATTACTGTAGGTACCGTGACCAAACTGTGGTTTCAAGAAGTACCTAACTACAGCCCCGGATCTAGGGGGGGGCAAGCCGGGGCCTGTGCCCCGGGCGGCAAGTTCAGGGGGCGGCCAAATTCACACTTGACGGACCAATGGACAACTCATCATTTATTTAACTTTGACCACGGAATAAATAATAGCACAATAAAATTACAGCAATTTCATAGCCATAATATAAACTTGACCGATACCCTGAGCGCGGAGTGAGACGTGCTGCACGAACATATTTATTGTCAAATGAAGAACTGCAAAAGTATGGAGCAGATTTGGCTCGAAAATACGAGCGAGATTTGAATTCCGTTGAATTCTGCCAGGAACTTCATGTTTTTAAAGAGCAAGCTCCGGTTTTGTTTGGTGATATAGAAAAGGCTAACAGTTTTTATCTCTTGCAACAGGTCTATGCGCATGATTTGCAGGATGCTTTTCCTAATATTTGTATTGCTCTGCGAATTTACTCTACGCTTCCTACTACGTCCGCAAGCTGCGAGCGAAGTTTTAGCAAACTAAAACTAATTAAAAATTATTTGCGCTCTTCTATGAGCCAGGAACGCTTATCGGGTCTTGCAATCTTAGCGATAGAAAGTCGTATTGCACACGAATTAAATTATGACAAGGCGATAGATTTATTTGCTGAACAAAAAGCTCGAAGAGTAAAATTGTGATTTAAATTCACTTTAATAATATATTTGAATTTTATTTTTATTATGCATATTTATTTTTACTTTAAACCCTACCCTGTTAAATATATATCTTACATATTGAGAGCTGAAATTAAATGGATGATAAAGGTGAAAATAAACATAAGTAGGTAGGCGGGGCGGCATTTTTCAGTTTTTGCCCCGCCTAAAAAAAATTGAAGATCCGGGGCTGCCTAACTACTGCGGTAGTTTGGTACCTCTCGTTCATGATTTAAAATTTCTGAATATTTTCAGGTTCAAACTTATATAATACCTATGTATGTAGGTTTTCATTACAATTACTATTATCCCAGTATCTCACGGGAACCGTTTTGCCTACGATAAAATTAAGATAAATATTACGATGTTATACCTACAGTGTACTTTTAAAACCGACGTACTTATCTATTCAATATCTATATTATCAAAGTACATAATATTATAAAACAAAGTCGCTTTTTTCCGTCATGTCCCTTTGTTCCCTTTTTTTTATGAAAAAAGGGGGGCAAACGTACAAATTGGTTACCTGATGGAAAGCAACTTCCGTCGCCCATGGACACTCGCAGCATCAGAAGAGCTGCAGGTGAGTCGCCGGCCTTTTACGAAGGAATAGGGTAGGGGAGGGTAGGGAAGGGGATAGGGGAGGGTAGGGAAGGAAATAAGGGAGGGTAGGGAAGAGAAAAGGGTAGGGGATTGGGTCTCCGGTAAACTCACTCACTCGGCGAAACTCAGGGCAAGCGCTGTTTCACGCCGGTTTTCTGTGAGCCCGTGGTATTTCTCCGCTCGAGCCGGACCATTCGTGCCGAAGCATGGCTCTCCCACGGTCAAAATTTAGATAATCTTTAAAACTACGCAACGGATTTTGATGATTCTTTTAGTGTTAGATAGCCCATTTAGCGAGGAAGGCTATAGGCTATATTTTTAACGCTAAGACTAATAGGAGCGAAGAAATAGAGGAAAATGTGGGAAAAAACGGGGAAAATTATTTGAAAGGGCCAACTTGAACGCGCTAATCTCAGGAACTACTGGTCCGATTTGAAAAATTCTTTCAGTGTTAGATAGCCCATTATTATTCAGAAAGGCTATAGGCTAAAATATTTTATCACGCTCTAATAGGAGAATGTGGAAAAACGGGGGAAATTATTTGAAAGGGTACGTGAACTACTGGAGCAATTTTCATGTTATTTGGAACAAATTAAAGAAGACCACGTGAAGGATCACAGGCTATCGATTTTAATCATTTTTTCAGTGGCTATATAACATTTTATACCCGTGTGACACCGTGGCGGGTCGCTAGTAAATAATATTATAATTTCACTACTCAACAAAAGATGGCGCTTTATACAAATGGCTATGTTGGTATCAATTAAAGGGACCGTGCAGAGCGACGACACTGCCACAAGTGGCGAATAGCCGAAACTTTTACGAAAATTTTATTGTCAAGCTTTATTCAAGCTACGGAAAATTATAAGATTTCTTGAAAAATTTTAGTATTTTCAAGAATTGAAATGCATTGTTGTATTCCCGGACATACAAGAAATATAAAGGCAAATCGAACGATGTAAAATTTTACTATTTTTCTGCCAAAGTATTCACATGCCTTTGCTTATTGAAAAACGAAAGAAATTGATAAAAGGCAGTAAAAACATACGTAAGTATTTAAAAAGTTCCATGAATGTTATGTGTAGACTCGTAAAAACACTGAATTTTGTAGATTATAACCGTAAATTCATTTTTTATGAACATAACCTATAACCGTTGCTTCTTTCAGTAAACATCCAAACTGGCTTCCATCTAAATTGATATACATAACTACATAGGCACCGCTCATTTAATTGGCATAAAGTTGCATCAAAAGTAAGGATAATTTGGAGAAGTCCTGCCAGGAATTCAACACAGGATAGTATTGAACTTGAACCATCTTGTCAAAGTGTTGGTTCTCAAAAGGATGATTCTTCAAGTAGGAAAAAGATTAGTAGTGCAGTCTTTGTGTGTTATTTAAGAATACATAAATGGTGTTTGCACTGATGAGGTCCAGACTGAAATTAGTTAAAAATAGTGACAGACAAAATTTGTGAAGATGGTATCGATCGAATCGCAGAAGGTTGATGAAATAAAAGCATTTATTTTAGTGAACTTGTTTTATTTTATTAATCCACAAGTATTTTCAGTAAGATTATAAGTATTTTTGCATAGCTTCATTATTTTATTGCAATATTTATTAAGTTTTTACTTTCTATGCTGATGGATGCTATTAATTACTTTTTCAGATATTTTCTTAGTTAACTAGATAAGCTTTATACATTTTTATTCACTCTTCCGTTCTTTGTTTACGGGTAGAAAGTAGAAACCCTTAATATTATACTTAATATTTTAAAAATATACTTAATAATATAAATGCGAAAGTGTGTCTGTCTGTTAGCACTTCACGCCCAAACCGCTAAACCAATTTTGCTGAAATTCTGTACGGATTTATTTTGAGCCCCGGGAAAGGATACTTTTTATCCCGGGAAAATGTACGGTTCTCACGCGATAAATGATTTTTGGCGCAACGGAGTTGCGGGCGTCATCTAGTCTTTAACTTTAATACTTCGATCGCGAATTCTTGGAAATCTGTCGTTGTTCTCGCGGCCGCATGTGGCCACTTGGGAGTGTAAGTATTGAATCATTTTATAGTGTAAAACATAAAAAAACACTTATAAACTAGCCAGGGTCAAGGAGAATGCGAAGTCAAAGTCACTCACAAGTTACGTCTTTTACTCGCATCGTGGCGCTGCTGTCGAATTACGACGCCCTCTATAGTTTCTGCACGGTCCCTATAGGTAGTAGTTAACAACGATCATCTAAACGAAATCTCTAAACGAGAGAGCTTCGAGTTTATCAATAATGTTTTAAATTGTAATTTCAATAATAATGCCTAGATTTTGGACATAATAATTATTAAGAAAAGTAAAATATACTTTTACACTTGACTCTGGCAATGATTTTAAGCATATTATGAAAAAAAAGATTATGTCAATGTCGATGTCAAAAATACAAGTAAAAGGAGAAGGTTAAATTTTGGAAATTGTGTTTTATTATATTTAAATATTATTAATTAATTAAACTGTTAATTGTACTTAGAATAGTTCAAAAGGAAATGTGATTGTATTAAAAATGTCCCTGTTACGTTTAATTTGTGCAAGATCTTTGAATACGTTGGACAAATATGTTCTTCGAGATACGTTCGTGCGGCTCAATTCGCAAAACTCCATCAATTTGTCTGACCCGTCTGTACAAACATATTTAAAATATTTAATGGTAGAACATGAAAACCTGCTCGTTAAGTCACGTAGAACTATTGAAGAAGTCCAACGTTTTCAAGAAATAAGACCGATTGTTACGGTGCTAGAACAACGAATCGCATTGTATGATAGTATAGATTCTCTGAAAGAGCTAAATAAACGTGATGGGCAGGACGATGAAATGAAGAAGATGATAAAAGAGGAAGCTGAGATCTACCTAAAACGAATGAAAGAAATTGATGGTGAATTGCAATCAATATTATTAGAACCTCACTTGTCCAATGGGGGCATTCTACTGGAAATTTCTGCTGGCGCGGGCGGCCAAGAGGCCATGTTATTTGCTCGCGAGCTGTTTGAACTATATCAATCGTACTCAGAATATAAAGGATGGGAAGTAGACATTGCATCCATAGAAAAGTCTGATATAGGTGGGATTCGGAAAGCCTCAATGCTAATTTCTGGTTACGGTGCACCCGAGTTAATGAGAATTGAAGCTGGCGTCCATCGAGTTCAACGAATTCCCGTCACAGAGAAAGGTGGTCGTATACACACTAGCACAGTTTCAGTTGCTGTTCTGCCTCAGCCTACTGAAGTAGAAGTAGAAATTGCAGACAAGGACCTAGTGATAGAGACAAAACGAGCGAGTGGAGCTGGTGGACAGCATGTGAACACTACAGACAGCGCAGTTCGCATTGTACATACACCTACTGGCACCACTGTAGAGTGTCAAGAGGGAAGGTCACAGATTAAAAATAAAGAAATTGCTATGCAGAAGCTAAGAACACTCTTGCTCCAAAAACAAGAAGAGGAACAAACATCTAAAATCAGGAATGAGAGAAAAACTCAGGTACTTAAAATATACTTTACTAAAATTCAAAATATGACAAGAATTAACTTTTCATTTTTGTCATATTACTATGAAAGATTTTAACTCTTCAACTCTCGTTTTGGCCCTGAATGTGAAAGAGTGATGTTGTGATTTTGTATTATTTTCCTAAAATTGTGTTAAATTGGATTTTCAATGTGTAATATTGGTAGAATATTAACCATTAGATATTTTTTATCGTGCACAAGTGTAGGAAAGTGATGCAATATTCAGAAACATGCTATTTTGTGTTCCCTCCAAAACTTCATCGAAAGTTTCAGTAAAGCGTCTACCACTTTACTGAAACGACCGACTTGACTTTCTGACTGAATTGACTTTTACTTAGACCTTGACTTTAGACCTGAGAATAATATAGTAAAACGATGCCGAAAAGTGTATAAAAAATATTGTTTTCCCGCCATAATAATATTATTATACTCGACACTGGCCATGATTTATAGCTGAAGTGCCATAATAAGAAAAAAAAAACTTCAACTCCCCAAGCGGTCGAATTCGACTGCGTAAACAATAGATTTCCAAGAATCTGCAATCGAGAAATTAAAATCATTCATATTAGCAGAATTTATATTTCAACATTGCTCTAAATAAGTAAAGTATGTGTCTTCTGCTATTTCAGGTTGGCTCCAGTAATAGGAATGAAAAAATTCGTACCTACAACTATCCACAGGATAGAGTAACAGAACATAGAAAGAGTGGAGGTTCCGCCCACAGTTTGAAAACATTTATGACAGGCGGACCACAGTTGGAAGAACTACAACAATCACTACTCAGGCAGCAGAAATATGAAATGATAATGGCGGAGATTAACGACTACATAAATAGACATAAAAGTGAAACTGTGAGTAAATGATAAAGTTGTTAATAGTGTATTCAAAGTATTTTTTATTGTTGTATTGTAGTGTTGTTACTGAATAAACTTAGATAAATATAGTGGTGTAGTTTGAATGTCACTTTTTTAGTAGGTATTATTTGCTTATTTTTAAATTTAAATAATAGTCACAGAATTATTGTAGCTTACAATAAGTGGCATAATATTTAATGATGATGTTGGTAAGGCCAGTCTGGTACCTATTCATTTTATGAAGGTACACCATTTAGCCAGCCTCAATATTATATTTTTTTATAAACCCTACAGAACTATTAAGCTTAGCTTAAATTTTTTAAGCTAAAGATTTAAACAATTGATACACCAAAAAAATAAAACAAGTGAATTTTCACAATAGAGTATTTATTTGTACTTAACATGTTTCTGATAAAAACTAAAATCACATCCAACTGACATTTAGACTATGTATTGTAACTGAAGTAACATAACACTTATTACTTTCATTTGTTTTAAATAAAAAATTTGCAATTTAGATACATATATTATGTTTCCAATCCCAGCAGCTAAGCACAACAATGTTACCAGGACGGAAATATTTACTTTACCATAAATTATAATGTTAGCCATACACAAGGGGATTTACCTAACAGGCTTACCTATACATAATCTTGCAAAATTTAGGTTTCCATACTTGGCCTACTTGACTTGGTCTACCCGTACAGGGTAACTTGTCAGATACAGCATGTGTGTATGACTAGCTTAAGGCGTCTCCCAGACAGACGCGGGCAGCGGTGGCGGTCGCGGCGGCGCGGCGGTCAGTTGTTTGTACTGCGACCGCCACCGCGTGTGTCTGTGTCGTTCCTAGAACTTTCAAGTCATCCAACTGACCGCCACCGCTGCCCGCGTCTGTCTGGGAGACGCCTAACATTTAAAACATCTATTGATTTACAAAATATAACAAAGTAGAAGCTGACATTCTTATTAATAATAAAATTTAAGATTAATTTTATTTGATATGAACATAGCGTTTTGCTTTGTGGCACCTCAGAATAAAATTATACAACAAGATATAATAAAAATGTATTACATTAGTAAAATATTTTATTTGATAAGTTTATGAAATTTGATATGCTAAAATGACATGTTTCATTATAGAAGTGCGACAAGATTATGTAGTCAACTTTGTAGAATGTAGATAGTCTGTAACCTGTTATAATCTGAATAGGTTTGGTTTTTCAGTCTTAACAACAATTTTTATTTCAGTTATTATTTAATCTTGCCATACTTCATTTTAAAATAATCGACTAAGGTAACAGGGGTCCCTGCTGGATATTTTTTTTTTAATTAACTACGTAATAAATCTGAAAATTATAATATCTATCAACTATAATGATTTATATAAACAGTCAATTATTATGTAAATAAATTGAGTATTAAAATCAGACAAGAAATAATTAAAATTATACTCTGTTGTATCAGGCAGCCGCGACCGCACATTTGAACGTTGCTTTCCTGAAAAAGGTGTAAAAAAATACTTTTAACAAAATATTGTTGGGATATGATGATGATTTTGAGATAAATGGGCCGGCAATACGGAAACGCAAAAGCGTGTCTAGTCAAATCTGGACTTCCGATATTTTGACCCGGAGAAAAAAGTATTTGGGGACAGGTAAGCAATAAGAATATTGCGAAATATCTGCTACCTTAATGGTTGCTTACCTATCGTAAGATACGTAATAAACGTATTAACCTAGCGGATTTTACAAGTATTCCTGATGTTGCGACCTGATTCTAGAATTCTTAATAATCGACGTACCAAAACACTACAATTTTGATTTGCCTTTAATACTTACCTCCGTATGATTTCTTATACACGACGTAGGTTGTTTTCTGTACAGCGGATGCATGTGCTTCAAGCAGGGCAACGACTCATTGTACTGAACTTCGGTCGCGTCTATCGACGGCAGCATGACCCCCTCCTTCACTGAACACAGCGCGTCTACGACCACCAGCAACATGTTGGTGTAGTTCACGACCTGAGCGTAGAACGGTCTCTCGCACTCTTTGGCCGGTTTGTTCAGCTTCTCATCCAAATTCTTGTAGTCCAATTGATAGAGATACATCTCTCGGTCGCAAGGCGTTGGCCTCGTGCGGTTTATTAGCACCAGCTTCTCGAAGTCTCGTTCTAGGATCCTCGGTGGTGGTTTCGATACATTCGGGTCGTCCGTTTCGTCGTCGTTTTCATAATTCTGGTACGCAACTGTTATAAAGAAAACCGTTTTAATATCTAGTATTGGCGGTGGTGAAGTAACATGCAGAGATTGAGATCCATAAAACATGTAAAATTTGGACGTCAAGACTTCCTAGTGAATTAATCGAATCTATCGGTATCGAAAGCTGTATGGTATGGGTTCAGGCGAAATGTTACAGCAGGAGGGGCCTATAAGCGAGAAAATATTTGTAATAATAAACATGCATTTTCATTTTTCATGTATTTTCTTGTTACAAGTAGCATATATAAGCATAGAGGGCATTTTCGAAAACCTCATGTTCTAAGTCGTTTTAAAAAATCAGATGGTAACAAAACTTATAATAGATATGTCGTTAATGATTATAAACTTTTTGTTGATTTCTAGTCGGTAAAGATATCGTTTGAAGACATTTTTAATACTATAGGGCACGGAACTGAAATAGATTTTTAATGCTAAATGAAATCGAATCAATACTTTCTAAGTTTCAATCGTTACGAGTAAAATTTCTTTCTACTTCATGCGCATTCCAAATTTGAATCTACGTTTTGTTCTACATAAATAGAATTGAGAGGGAACGGAATTTGAAATGTTGTTTCAGTGCAGTTGGCCACACTGTCTACTGTGCTCGGTCTATAAACTCACCAGTGGGTGTAACATACTCTGAAAACATAATGGAGTCGTTACTACTGTCGTATTTACTACAATCCAATGAAGACTCCATGGAAGAATTTAGTTATTGCTATTAGTATGTGTCAGTTCCGACATGCACATTTTCAGTGTTGTGTGTGCATTGTAAGATACCATTCGAAGGAGACCAAAAATTGGACAGTTAGAGATAGATTGTGATCATTAATTATTGAACCCATTTAACTTCTTTACGATAAACAATGTCTTAACAACTCAACTCTCGTTACTATTACTATTGTCCACTCTAATGACATCAAACTAAACGGTAATATTATATCTGTAACGTTATGCAGCTGTGCTCGTTGTCATGCAATAGACGAGGCATGCTGACAACTTCAAGAGCAACATTTATTTGCCATTGCTCCAAACAGCCAGGCTCACTAGCACAAATCTGGATTATTGTGAATCTTTTGTTGATAATATCATGCCTTCTCCTTCCTATAAAATATGGTGAAATCATAAGACGTGACTTCTGGGTATAGGTACCTACTATATCCACTTGCGTAACACACTTAGACAGAAAAAATGTCTATCCAAGTTTTGGGGACTATCTAATATTTAAATGGTGAGATATCTTTTCTCGAGTAGTAAAAAGAAATATTTTTCTAATTAAATCTTTACATAAGCAGTAGACCGTATACCCAGTTGGTCGGTTATAGATTTTGACACACTATGAACTACGAAGGAGGGAGATGACATGATATGTAACCATGGTTTGACTCCCCCAGACTGGCGCAAGTGGACCATTCACTAAATTTAAACTTATATCTAAATTCGGCACAAAGATGCTGACACTGATGGTACGACACAAATAAATACTACGTTGTTGCTTACCATAGTCGAACGGGTAACTCGAAGCCTGGCTGAGGCCTACCGAGATAGAGTTGTAGAACCACATTGTCGTGCTTAGGATCCATACCATGATCAGACGAAGATTCTCCAGCGGCTAAAATTGTATTTAGTTTTGTTGGTGAATTTTCTGTAGCTGATGATATTGCATGGTGTAGGTAATTGATTGGTTAATAGTTACCGTCAGTAGCATAGTCGCTGGATTTGTCGTCTTCTTCTCCCTGAAGCATACCGCTTGATAGTCAATGATGTGAACCGTTTTGAAAACTTCGTCCTCTACTAACTTCATCATGATGTCAGGACGTATCTGGAATAGTCGAAGCCTAATTATATTTTGCTTCGATAGAAACTTTTCTTTATTAAAGTGGTTTAGTCCTAGTCGCATCAGACATTTTGGCGTTGGCATAGTTCATGTGTCTAGATTCTAGATAGATTACAAAATTGGTTTAGCCGCAATCACCTATATTAAGCAATTTGGCCTTGGTGACGTAATAAGTAAATGATGAATAAGGTATTGTACCTTTCCAAAGAATTGTCCTGTGTGTTTGGTTTCTTTGCTGACGATCACCCATCCGTTGTTATCCACCAAGTAGCACTCCCAGTTGTTGTTCATGCAAGTGACACACTTGTTGTGTTCACACTGAAATGGAGACACAAGGAATTTACTATGTTACACTTTCATAGGCTTTCGTGCTTCTTTAAGAGAAAATAGTGACAATTTAATTGAAATGATGGATGACTACGTGAGATTTTTCATTATTCTGAATGGTATTTACTGCTTTTCCATGGGTAGAACATTTCTAGCCAGTTGTGCACTGAAATCTCTCAATTTCTTCATTCATTAAGCTGCTTTACACAAAACTTGCACATTTCTTATTCACTTAAAACAACAAGGTGTAAGTGAATCCATACCGACGAAGTGATATTCTCGAACCACTCGCTGAGGCGTTCGTGTTTGAACTGGAAGCCGACTACCGCAGCGGGGGCTTTCCGGTGGCCATCACCGTGGAAGACCGCGTGCGCCGCTGTCACCACCGCCGCGCTCACGTTGAGGGGTGATCTGTCTGTGCTCATGTCGACGCTGTACACGTAGCTCAGAGGGTCCACGCCGTGTTGCTCCACCGCGCGCCGATACCACACCTCGTCGATCGCCCGCGGCCACTGCTTCCCGAACTGTGGCCTGTAAACCATTTCAGAGTGTGTATGTAGATGTGTCCGCAGATGAGACGACATACAATTTCTGAACTATGCATCTCAAGAGTATGCCCACCCTAATATGCCCACTGTTCAGTCACAGCCACGTCACGCTAATCTAGATTCTTATCGTACTTGCTAACTTTTGCAATTATTATGATCCATAACATTTTGTACTAGCTGCATAGTTTAAATGGTAAGATAACTATTACTTAGGCAAAATTAAACTTGGTCTTACTTGTCATTATGTTCTTTCGGTGGGTGCGTTTGCCAGCGAGTGAGGCCGCTGTGCGTCGCCAGGAATGCCACGATGTAGCCGAACCGTTGAATGAATTCCGCCCTGAAAAAGAGAACGTTCTTAATTTCCTTGCAGGTGCTTTCGATAGTACATATTTAGGTACGCGTCATGTGCGCATGACGCATAATTTAACCAAATCAAGTTACTGATTTTATATCATAATATGGGAAGTTTTCGTAGATTTGGGACTTTTTATAGTGGTGTTTTTTGTACGTCCTCCTATCTATTTTATGTGTTGTTTGTGTTCTCTTCAAGCCCACCTCTTATTCTTAGTTTATGTTCTTATACTTACAGTGTCCTTAAAGCTGCTACACAATTATTTCAAAATAAGCAGTAGATACTTACAATCCTGGTTAGCTAAATTATTAGATATTATAAGGACCTAGGTATAATCATTAATTTGTTTTTTATGTCCACCCGAAGTAAATCGTATCTCTTTTTAGGTTTTTGTTTTATTTCGGAACCTTTTTACATGGGAAATTCATTTACTTCAGCTTAAAGGTTCAGACGTCGCTCGTCCTATGTGAGGTTCCCAGTAGGATGCTGAATGCAGAATGCAGGTTTGGAGTATCATTGTATGACGCAGCTTTTATACTTATTTGTCTATAATTTTTTGTTCGTGTTTCGATCCAACGCTGATGAGCTTACAATATCATAAAGCCACGGTGAAAATTGAATATTATTAGCTTCGGATCAAGTACTTTATTTTATATCAAGGATATCCTTACCAGACATACTTACACGGCAGCAATAGAAAAAGAAATAACGGAAAACCTAATATTTAGTTACCTTGGTAGGAGTCCAATCACTTTTGTCAAAGGGCTGGCACATAAAATGTTTCGTCTCAATCAATTAATTTCAGAATGGTACAATTAGTGAAATGTGGAACTTTAAATGTAGGAACTTTGATGTTCTCTAAACAATCGAAATATAAGGGGATAAAGAGGCAGTGAGTCATCCAAAATGGATGGAACCGTATCATTGACGTTAAGTAATGTAGTTAATTTACGTTTTAATAACACTATTATTAAGGAATATTGTTTGAAATACTTACGCTTTCTCATCTGATGCTGACTCTGAAATGCTTTTGTTAAACCATGCCGTGTTCCTCGCGTCGTACACAAGAGCTTGCATCAGCCCGTGGTCACCTGGAATTTTAGATAGTCATTTGAAACAATTAAGTGAAGCCATTAAAGATTGTGTTTCCGATATTCTCATAAAAAAACCTTCCTTGAAAGCTATTTTTTTTCTCACAAAAATCATCCTTTAAGTACTACTAATACAATTAATGAAAAAGATTATATTATCATATTCTTATTTGCTTTCAGATGAAAAAAAAACTTACAGTAGTATTCATTGCGTGGAGGTGGGTTGGATGACTTCCTCTCGCGTGCTTCTAGGGTTCCTAAAATTGTATTTTTTTCTTTAAACCAACTTTAACACGAAGACTAAAATAAAATGCTTATTTTTATTTTCTCACAAAATACCTTCGTTATGGCGTTCGTGGCCTTTGTTCTTATGATGCTCGGGAGGTCTGGGTTTTGCTGGCCATCTCCACCCAGGTTTTGCTACTCTTTCTAGGAAATACAGCAGTTCCTCTTCAGGTGTTGAGAATGTCCGCTCGTAATGACGACAGTAAAGCCTGCGAAAGTAAAGTACTTCCTCTTCAATTTTGCCATCATTAACTTCGATTAAGCCTCGAACATATTCTTATGAAAATTTTGAAAAGGTCCAGGTCTACTGTGATTAAAATTCTTTAACTTTTCTATTTTAAGAAGAATTTTTGCTCATAATTGGTTAACAGAAAATTTCATCATTTCGTTACAAATTCAGAATTTTATTTTGTTGTGCTTCATCTGTTAGTAGAAACTTTAGATCTTAAGTATTAGGTTTTTTGACGTATGAAACAATGTTATAATCTGTTATATATACCAATCAGGATGGACGCTCCAGTTGTCAGACAGGTATTGCAGGGCAGAGATGTTCTTGGAGGTGAGTGAGAGTCTGTGTATGTCGTCAGTGGGTGGCGGCGTGATGCGGTGCCGGCCGTAGTTCTCCGGGATGGTCACCACGAGCGTAAACGGTGAGTCGCTGATGCCCGTCCAGTAGTAGTGCTTCTTACCGCGACCGACTCTTTTCTGGAAATAATGTTTTGCTGCTAATGAGTATCTATTAAAGGTCCTTAATATTTTTTTTCTACAAGGTGTATCAAAACATAGTGATTATACTTTAGGGTGGTTATGTGTTTCTAATAATATAGAGTTCACTGTAAAAGTAGCAGCGCTGAAAGAGCGACTTTTTAAAAAACTTGTATGGGAAAATTAATCGCGCTGGGGCGCTCGCCCATACAAATCACAAAAAAAAATGTTTGTCTTTCAGCGCTGCTACTTTCAAAGCAAACTCTAAAGTACCCTCCCTAGTCACTGTAAACTCTAAAGTATTATCACTGTTTTGTTACACCCTGTAATCTGTATATTACTTTACATCTAGGTAGGTACTATGTGATTGAATTTGAATTGATATGTCGTCCATAATAAATTTCTACATCTTATAGTCGGTTCTTATTAAAACAATAACTTTTGCGAAAGTGTTACTCACCATGTCATCCATATGATATTTCACATTCATCGCTTTATTTCCGGTTTTCTGGTCTATTATTTCTTTTCTGAGCTGAAATCACACGTGAAAATATTTTATTTTATATTCCTTACCATCGACTCAAACTTGGTATGAGTATAATTAGCTTCCGTGTCTTAGAAATTAAATACTCCAATACTCACTGCAGTAAGTTCTTTGCTGAAATTTCTTGGACTTCTATCGTCATCGAATAATTCCACCTCTATCATGTCCACGCTGTTGTAACTTGGTTTCAAGATTTGCTGAAACTGAAAATAAAATCTTGTTTAACAATGGCAGTCAATATTGTATTAAGTATTGAAAGATTCTATGTGTTTAATTTAGCTATTTCATTCTCATGATAATCACATTATTTTAACCAATATTTTTTAACGTAAAAAAGTCTTAAACTTACTACTGGTCTCAAGTCCGGGTGTATTAATATGTATCCGTTATTTGTTACCATGAAAGCATATCCATTCACTCCTACCTGAAAAATAGATATTTCACATTGAATTTTTTTAATGCATACAATTTTTTTATAACTACATAATCTACATAATATGTCTTTCCCAGGTTTTTTTACGAAATTTAGATCTACTCGTACAAACTATTGATTAAATGTATGATGTTTCATGTCTGGTTTATTCTGATGATATATTTTCTCCCATCCAGACTACTCGTGATGAAAGCTTTGTCCAACATTGACAAAATTCAACCAGGCCCAACTAAAATTCTTAAAAATCTGTCATCGTAATATTTACCTTGTATGGTGTCATCAAAGCTTGTATTTCCGATAGAGGGACATCGGTCCCAGCGACGCCTAATAACCTAGCTATTCTCATCTGAAAATACATTATCAATATTTTATTCTTATACTATAATTTCTTATTATGACTCTACTAGAATGTTATCACTCAAAACTACAAAAAAGTTATCAAAGTGAAATCGATCAATATAAAAATTTCCAGGTCAGAAGTGATTTATCACCTGGATAAATATGGTTAAAAGTTAACTGATATCCATAATGCTCATACTCTTACTTTTAAACAAATTAAGATGATAAAAGCAATTAGGAATATATTAAAATGGAAAAATAAGTTAACACTATCACAGTCTCACTACACACAGACAGAAAAAAGTCACGTGACAAGATAATTCTGCAGGATCTGTTAGTGGTATCCTGCACTATATCTGTGCATATGACTTCGAATGACTTTGTTAGTAGACTGTGTCACTATCTACTATTCAATCATATTGTCTCATCTCATAATATAATATCTACTCTCATAAGTATTCTCGTAAGTCTAGCAAATAGTTCCGACTAGCATCTACGCCCCGTTAGTTACCAAACAAACTACGATACCTTTAAGGTTCTAGTTTTAATTATAATTATTACTAGCAATAATTCTACTATAAATAGGAGTTATAATGTATTCCAAAAACTCTACCGATATTTCTAAGCACCCACTACTTCTAGATCGGACCGTAACCTTATCCTTTAGTCCTTATTAGTTAGTAGGTATCTGTTGACATTTTAATTAGAGTTTTAAATTTAAAAGTATAATAATTGTAACTTTAGTAAAAATTATAAATTTATGCATGAGTGAATCATTGCCAATTATGTTGAATTCTGCAGATAGTTTTAGGTTTTTGTTATGTTATGGAATTAAGTTTTTGTTATTCGCATCGCCAGTCATCCTTCGCCGTTCACACGAGTCTATGAGTTCGTGGGCCTACCTCTCTCTGGCCGTTCTCCTCTACGGACTGCGATTGTGGACGAACGAATGCAATAAAATATAACAACATATAGATAAATGCACTGAAACAACCTCCACTAAAATCAGTATCCTCTATCATGTAACTTATATACACTAGTAGCTGTAGAATATTATAAGTAATGTATCATTCTGCAAATGCAGTACAATAAAATCAATACACAAAATAGAAAAGCCCCGTACGTCTCTCATGTCGGGCTGAAAATCTTGAATGAAAAATATTTACATTTACTTTCCATGTTACGAATCAACCTTTAACGTGTCTCTACGAAGACATCACTAGATCAGGCAAAATACAAGTTATTTATTACATAGTGTGCGAAAATGACTCTTGCACGAAATAATTAACTTGATAATAATAATTGATAGAAAATTATATGTCAATACCCTAGTGGTCTACTCTATCTAGTAGAAAACTACTTCTACGGTAAGCCAAAGGGTCCAACAACACAATATGAGCCGGCTAGCGACAGACACCGCTCTGCCGAGTGCCGACCTCTATCGGGACAGTTGCATCGCTAACGGGGCCAAATAACATTTTACCGTTACTGAAATCCAAAAACTAAATGAAAAACTCTCTCGTATCTTGCATATATACTTTACATTAAAATCATTTAAATTTTCTAAGTGTAGTTCAATACCTCTTTTGTAACGGATACCCAGTAAGCTTCATTTATCAGTACATTCTCTGTGATGTTCTGAGGGGAAATCATCAAACAAAACTGAGTATTATTAGAAGGTATTGGTAATAAAATACATTAAATAGATTAGATCTAAAAATTCAGACTATGAAGAAAATATTAAGAAGAAAGAGCTTACGTCCAATAGGTAGAATAAAGAACAACCAATCTGTAAAAATAGGGCTATAAATGGTTCATGCAAGAGAAAATTTTAAATTTGGAAAAATGGCGCATGTTCGCCAGGTCCGTTTATTGGCACAGAAAACAGAACAAAATGGGTCATCGTTTGTTTTAGCAAAGCAAATTACCAGTAATTCTTAAATGTTTCCCATTTTGTTCTCTTACAACGGTCATAAAATATTTTTAAACTGAAGAACTACCATATAAAAAGCGATCTTACCTCGTTGTGTCGCAAATCGTAAACCGGCATTGACACTGAAGTCATAAGTTGGTACCGTGAATTTCCGAGTTCGCTATACTGTCCCTGCTTCATCTGGAAATGAATGTACGAATAATATTACAATTTACCATCAAGTCACATAAAATATATTGATAGCTTATTTTCTTCCTCATATTGTCAATCCAATTGTAAAATCATTATTGTTCCATTACCTGCGTTATCTTCCATCTACGATTTTGTTCTTTTTCAGAGTTGAACAGCACTTTATCCCGGCGTTGGCTCATAAAACGTTCCTTCTGCTCTGCTCTTTCCCGCTGCTCCCACAAGTAATCTGCTACTTTTGGATCCTGACAAAGGTACAATTAAAAGTTATTTTTTTTAACTCTTCAACTCCCAAGCGGCCACATACGACCGCGAGAACAAAAGAATTCCAAGAATCCGCGATCGTAGCAATTTCTCTGAATTTTACAGCATTTATTGGGTTGACTTTGAAAAAACATTGAGTTTTGTAGTAGGTAGATTTTCTATAATTTAATTCTCATGTATAGAATATAATTTATGAGTTATTTTTTATAGTTTTATTCTCACATTCCCAAAGACACTTACCGTCACATTCGCATAAACTGGTGTCCATACAACTGGATGTTTCTCCCTCTGCAGTACCAAAGGTCGAGCGAGCACGTTCACGTGTTCCAGCACTCTCTCCCGCACTTCAGCTAACGTACTTAGATGCACGTAGTATCCTCTATTGGCGCAGGCCATCCACTTCACTTCTCTTACGTCAGCCACCTGTGGTATGCTTTTTCAGTTATAAATACATTCCAAATATTTCATGAGATGATTCACTATCTCGAGTTGTGATGTTTATCAGATATATGATGGCTACATATGTGATGTGTCTGAATTTTGTTGTAATAAATGTGCTGTGTAATCAAAGGAATCTTTTCAATGTTGATGCCATGGAAAATAATAAAAAAATAAATAAAAGAGGAGGTTATAAAATTATTTCAATAGGAGGCCATTAATAGTGTTTTGTTACTCGTGTGCTATATTTTTGTAGTTGTATTAATATCTAAAAGAATACTAATAAGAACAAAAAAAACAGGAAGGACAAAACACTACACAAACAATGAGCGTCATACATTTTAGCCCTTACATCAAAACACATAATCTATAAGCAAAGCGATGAAGATGTCGAAAGGATGGAAGAGACATGAAGACACATGCACTTAAAGTAAGTTTTAGAAAGAAATAGACAGTACCACATTCAAGGTTACTGGTAATAGGTTCAAAGGGAAGGCATTATGCGGGTCGCACAATGACTACGACAAACAGTAATACCTGGAGTGGTACTACCTTTACCTCGCGACCTATCAGGTACGTGAACACCCTTACTGGAGTGTCGTATTTCCAATTATATTTTTCGTATAGTTCCTTATAGTTATAGGGAACGCCATCCGTAACTAGCATTATGGCCTGGAAAATGAAATATGTGCATTACATTTCAATATTATTATTGAAACCTTTTACTGTTATTTTTTTAACATGACCTACATTTTGCATAATATAATTAAATGCGTACCTGATTGCAGTTGGCGCCGCCGCTATTGTTTCTGTATATTTCAAGAAGTTCAAAGGCCCTCGTTAACGCTGCAGAGAAATTTGCTATTTCGTTTGTTTCGAAATTGTCCAAAGCTAGTTTGAGTTCCCGCAGATTTGCTAATGTCGCCTGAAACATATTACTGTGATGTCACAAGTACCTATGTCCAATCGTAAAATAACGTAGTAATTTATAACAATGGCAAAAATACTAACTTGAACTAAAGAATCTTCGAAACAAGGTACAATTTCTTCTACAGTATCTGCAAATGTCATGACGCTGACGAAATCATTATTCCCTAATGTATCCAAAATATTTGTTACTACATGTTTAGCTATATCTCTTCTTTGTCCAGTCATAGATCCGCTTCTATCTACTAAGATAACTACGTCTTTGGGACTAGCAGCCGCTTCCATATACCAAGCTCTTGTCCGACAATCGTAAATATCAACTGGATCTGCACGCCACTTCATTGCTAAAATATTTTTATTATTAGAATAGTTTTTATTATTCGTAGATTAGAATGCATTAATTTTTTATTCCTCGCGCAATAACTTAAGATAAAATACGCTTACCGGGATAGTGTCTCATGAATCCAGTTGAACTACCAAAAAACTGCCATGACAATGTCGGATCACTCTGGTAATTGTTCATGAAATGTGTATCTAATCCCTCTGACCAATGAATACCTTTAATTACTTCAGTCGCTGCAATGAAAACAATGACCATTCGGTTTTCATTTACGATGTAAACAGAGGAGCAAATGTATAAACTATTTATGATCGTCAGTAATTTACGACCAAAAGTGATTATTTTACGATCAAAAGTTATTTAGAACGTATTTCTTACCCCACGCATAAACATTTGTCGGTACGTGAACGCTACTAAAATTTATGTTGACTGGTATATTTGAAAAGTGTGGATTCTGAAGTAAGTGTGCATTCTTCGATGGAGGTCGTATAATCCAATTCTCCATATTAAATTCTGGTTCAGGCGTCGTAGTCATTGATAGGTCTTCGTATAAATCTTCCATTTCTTTACTATTATAGAATTGATAATCTTCAGGTACAGGTTCATTTTGTTTATCAAATGCCATGTTTTCGGCGGCTTCTACTATACGTTTTACAGCACTTATTTTAAGTTCCATCATGCCTCGAATATCATCGGCCATACTCTGTACCAGCTTTTCTCCATCTCTTGATTCGATTTGAGCTGATTTAAAACTCTATAATACAAATATTCATGCATACTTATTATTATTGTGGACATTTTAATGACACCGCCTAGCTTTAAAGTAATTTACGATAAGACCAATTATATAGTCTGATATTAAATATTATGAACAGAAAATATAATATTTTCAGTTTTTTTTAACTTAACACGACAGAATAAAAGAAATCTAACCATAATCAGTAATCGTTTAAAATCTGAATACGGGTCAACCTCAACTGTTATCAGCTTAAAGGAGATAAAACTACTTAACAACGGCACCTTACTATTTTATGATCGTATAATTAACAACAACAACAATAAGATTCTTACGTCTTGAACTTCCTTTTTCCTGGTGATAAATTCGCCAAAATGATAAAGTTCCGTTCCAAGTTTAACTGCCCATCCTTGAACGCTAAAAATATGATATCGCAAATTAAACTTCTCATCAATCTTTTTGTCAGAGTCGAGCTGAAATAGTCACTTACGTATTGAGAGATATTTTATTGACGGCATCATATTGTGAACTCGCGGAACAATCCCTGGATTCGAGGGATAAAAAAAGAAGCAATGATAAGACTATACCGACGCGGTTGCACATCAGATACACAATAAATTTCTTCGGTCTGATTTTTAAATTTCTTTCATGTTGATTTTAGAGGAATTACGGTCGGCTTTAAACAATATTTTAAAGGAACGTGTATTAGAAAATGTATGGCTACAATTGATAACGTAGAAACGCGTCGTGCGCAGGCGTGGGTGCCGCCGGGCGGGCATGCGCTCCGCGTTCCTTGCGCGGACTGACTGACCAACATTTTGTTTGACAACTTGTGGCTCTGATAGATAGGCACCTGCAAAGCTCATCGATTCGTAAATTCGATTGAAATAGGTCAATATGCCATGGCTCGGGGGGTTCGTGTTAGCTAACATGCCTGTTATTGTTATTAAATAAAACGATTAATAAGGATAATAAATTTATTGCCAAAATAGTCAATTATTATAAATATAAATCTATAACACTTTAACGCAAACACAACGTAAGTAACTTATGAAATTAATAAACTAAATAACGAGGCAAATGCAGTAGCCGCGACAAAAGTCAACATGTTAGATGTCGCTAAACTTCCTCTTCCACATGCTGTGATGTTGTTTTCCTGTAACAAGGGGCAACATTTATGAGCTAAAAGTAAAGGCTATTACTTTAGGTATGCAATATCTTTGTGACTTTGATCTGGTGACTTTGATTATATAATATAGGTATAGCGTTTGAGTCGATTGTTAAGCGCCTAATGCGCGAATTCCATAATATAAATTATTTTGAACTGCATAGGTACTGAGTATCGGTAGTCAGTATGAACTGTGCAATTCATAATAATAATTTGTCCGGGCAGATTACGAATGTGCGGTGGCTATGTAATAATAATAATATAATATCTATGGACGCTTCACACCACGTCAGTCTGGCCCCATGCTAAGTACCTGAAGGACTTGTGTTACAGGTACCAGACAACGGAAATATATTTAATACTTTTATACTATACATATATTTAAGATTTTTATTATATGATAAATATATTTAATACACATCCATGACCCAGGAACTTTGAAAACTTTTGTTCCATCGGCGGGATTCGAACCCGCGACCTCCGGCTTAAGCTACCAACGTGCTATCCACTGAGCCACAGAGGTCGTCAAATAATGATTTTGTACTGATAAATTTCGTTGCTTATTTAATTTATTAAGGGCCCGTTTCACCACTGCCTGCTGAGTGCCAAATACATCCACAACACTTGACAGATGAAGTATGGAGAATCTGTCAAAAAAGTTGTGAATAGCCTATTCGGCACTTTATCAGGAAGTGGTGAAACAGGCCCTAAATGAAATAAACTGTAGAGGGGCGGAAATTTGAACTGGTAATTTTAAAATGTTGGCCGATAAACAATTTTTATTACTTAATTTCATTTAACTTTTTATTCATTTATCTTACCAAATTGTATCTTAACTTCAACAACAATAATAATAATAGCTCCCACACCGGTTTCGGTGACGGTGGCCGGTTTTCATTGAAACCAGGCCAGCTACGCAGGAGTAATTTTATAGTGCCCAAGTGTGTGCGCAGTATACAAGAGCACTCTCTATTCCTTTACTCTCATAACCCAGTGGGACGGCAGACCGACACGACCGGCGAGAGATCAGGCGCAGGACCGACTTTTTACATGCCCATCCGACGCATGGATCATCTTACTTGTCAGACAATCAGGTGATCAGCCTGCATTGTCCTAACCAAACTTGGAAATAACATGTTTCCAACGCGGGAATCGAACCCACGACCTCCGAGTCAAGAGCCGCGCTCTGTACCACTAGACCACGGAGGCGTTAAGTTAAGTCAACAACAAAGTCGGCAAATGTTACGATACGCAATTTGTTATTTCGTATGTTGTGAGTACATTAGCCAATGGTAACTCTAGCCACGTGATTTTACTGTATGTACATACTTTGTCATGATACGTGAAACATCCCTCCAGTCTCCGTCTCATCAGGCCACCCAAGTCCAACTTGTGGCAAGGTTCTCGACTCGTCGTGGAATTCTTAGTCGGTTCAGGTTCCGTAGATTTTGGGAGAGGATCGCACGAAAACTCCCGGTCGTTATGATTTTTATCAACGACGACCAAAAGCAGGTTGGTCTTCGTGACCAACGTTGCCCAGTACGGCGAATGACACTTTCCTCCCTTCTCCTCTGACACAACTGGGGAGACGCCCATAGAGTTGAGGAAGTAGGATTGGTTTAAAATGTACAGTGTTATTCGGTGGTCGCACGAGAATAACTCCTCCTGTGGTTCTTGTGCCGTGTCGTTCATGTCAGGAACAGGTGTGGTGCTCTCTTGCTCACCATCTGAGTCGTAATCATCGGATACTGAAAATAAATTATTGTAAAGTGAATGTTTACGTTTTAACTTTTGATAAAAAATCTCCGGATTATAAACATTGTTAATACTTGTCTAACAATACACACATTTTTTTATGCTAAG
Source organism: Plebejus argus (assembly GCA_905404155.3). Lineage (NCBI taxonomy): Eukaryota > Metazoa > Arthropoda > Insecta > Lepidoptera > Lycaenidae > Plebejus > Plebejus argus. The sequence continues at coordinate 3,867,168 of FR989935.1, read as the reverse complement.
TTATAAAAAACTTGTTAAACTTAAAACAGTTATTTTAGTCGTGAGAACAGAATACCTAAATATGTCATATTTACCAATTGCGTCCATACTGAACTCCTCGGCGTAAGTATACTGGTTCCATTGAAAGAAATTGCACGACATGAAGAAGGTCTCAGTAATAATCCATTTTATAAACGCCCAAACAATTCTGAAAGGCTAAAAACAAAAAAAACCTCAGATGAATATTATTTTAAAACACAGTTATATGTATTCAAAATGTGCATTTCAAATAAAACGTATACTAATATACTTAATGTTATTTTGATATTATATGATAATACTTCTAAAAAAAGAAGATCTAAATTCACCGTGTCAAGTGTGAAGGCACTGTTCTGTTCAGGGAGGATGGACACTGGGCACAACGCCTGGTAGTTAAAGACCTCCACGTGGTCGAATATTTTCTTGTCGATGAACGACTGGAGTACTCCCGGATAGAAAACTCCGAAGAACTGTCCGACTTGAGGCTGCTGGACACCCACGACGATGTACCCTGAGCTGTCGATCAAGAAGCAATCGTACGAACCGTGCTCGTCGCAGGTCAGGTCCTAGAACAGATAAAAGAACATTGAAAGAAGATGTCTTAAGAAAATTAAATTGTAATTTATCATCCAACTATGATGTCCTTATACACTTCGCTCACCGGGGTGCGGTCTAATAGATGTAACAGTATTTCATAGAAAGCTAGGAGTATATTAATAATAATTTTTATTTGTTGGCCATTGAATATAACATTATTTAACATTTTTTCTAATATATATCGAAGCACTTACCCTGCTGTTCTTTGTAACATTGGAGAAAATTTCAAAGAAGTTGGAATACAAGTATTGGAAGCCAACAACAGCGGCAGGAGTTTCCGAGTTTCCGTCCTTGTAGAATATCGCGTAGCTCGCGGTGATAGTTATGTCGCCATACTCATTGGTTATGTTCGGTCGGGAGGATACGGTTTTGTCGAGAACCGGAAGTGGCGTGGCGATGACCAGGGACTCCTTGTCTATCATGTGCTGAAGCACGGCTGCTTTGTACCACGTCTCCTCTATTGCGTTGTAGTAGTAATCTCCAAACACCCTGCATAAACATTATGTAATAGGGTCTACTAAGTCATAAATCTATAAATGTTTAACACATTTCATTCGGTCTCTCAAACACATCATTTTATGTAATATTAGAGAAATTGATTCAAAGGGCGCAAATAGGATATCAAGTCAATGTTGGTCGTGACTCTTGATATATTGCCTGGTCCTAACATAACCCGACTACAATGAAATCGGTCCGACATCTGCCCATAAATCAATTTTTCTAATAATGCCATTAAAATCAAAAACATAAACTTACTTTCCAGTAAATTCCTTGTCTCTGTTACCCATTTCGTCCACCCACTCGTTTTTGGAGTCATCAAAAATGTAGTGCCACCTGGTAAGGCCGCTGGACGTAGCAATGAACCTCACGCTGACGTTGTACTTCCGCGCCAGATTTCTCTCCTCCTCCGTGGCTGACCAACTCCGGAAGTATGGCGCTGACAGCTTCGCGTCGAATACCAGTTGCTTCACGAGATCCTCGTTGCAGTAGTAATCGTCTTTGCCCAGAGGAGTAGTGCCGCAATGAGCTGAAAATTATTATATCGTCTGCTAAACCAAGTAATAGCTTGCAAATTGCAATAGATGGTTTGGACTTTGGACCTAGATATCGCAAATAAAATGCTATAAAGTCGATTATTAGAAAGTCATCTTAAGAAAAATCTCATAACAAAACAGTTTAAACCAGTACATATTTTGTGATGGGCTGATGGCTCGAAATGATCGTTCGCAAGTGAATGAACGCCCATATGAAAAAGATTCAATGCAGTATTGGATCCATTAAACTCAAACAAAGAGTTCGCGACGATACTTACTCTCGATCGTAAATGGCAGACTCTGTGTATTGTCTTCTTTGTATTGTGTTTTGGTGATGTCTATTTTATTCCTCGATATATTTACTAAAAACTTAAAAATTTCCACCTCATTGTTCTCAGATTCGTGTCCTTCTAAGTAATGATACTTGCAATAAACCCTGTAACGAGAAATTGTTGTACTTATTTCAAACAAATGCTTCGGTACAGTTCCACTCGTATACCTTATTATTTTATATTATCTTAATGTTCCATATCATGTTTTTATGTTAAAAATTTCTAGCATACTGGCCAATACGATCTGTCGTCTTATTAGCCTATTAGATCTCGTCAAATCATAGGCTCGTTATTCTGCTATACTTCGGAACATATCGAATTGTTATATTATATTGCCACAAAATTCGATTTGACCTACCAATCGGGATGAACTCTGTAGGTGAAATTGAAGTAACTTGTCACATTTATGCCAACAAGCTCCTGTCCCTGCTTGGCCTCCACCGGGTTGTCTTTTAGCATCAGCTCCGTGTCTCCATAACCCATAGGTAAAGAAATTCCCATGGAAAATGGCGTACCCTCTAACTTGTTGAAGAAGTAATCATGTTTTACTCTTGATATTCTCCTGTAAAGAATAATGCTGTGTTTAAAACAATATTCAATATTAATTAAAGGGTTCTCATTTTATTGAATACTCTTTACTGTGAATAGAACTGCCACAGGCTGATACGATGCATTCCCGTGTGTTTTCATAAAGTCCACTTAGGTTGGCCTGCGTTCAGTCCGATGAGATTCAATCGATCTCCAATAAGCCATGCTCTAAAAAGCGATACTATGTACCATCGAAGAAATTGATTCCTAGGCAATTGACGGACCTACGCCATGTGGTCGGCTTATGTCAATTCAATGTTAGCTGTGATCGGTCGGATGGATTTGACCTAACGCGACCAAATTACTTAGGTCCGCCATCTGCCTAGGAATCAACTTCTCTGATACTACCTCATCCCGTCGTAATGGAACAGCACTTCAACGCTGGTCATGTTCCCCTCGACGCCGTTGACGAGACTCCTCCTGAGGTCCTTGATCTTCTGCCCCAGCTCCCGGGGACCCTTGCCGTCGTCCACCTGCTCCACCTCCACGAAGTCCACGCTGTTGTAGTTCTCTTGTAGTTTGTCGTTTATCTACATCAATCAATTAATCATGATAATCACAGAATACGGTGAACTGAGCTCTCATCTATAGTAAGATACACTCTGGAAGAAAATAAGAATATTAATTTTATTACTTACTGTAGTTATGAGCAGCGGATGCAGTAACAAATATCCATTATTGCTCACGATGAAGGAATATCCATTAACGCCCAACTGAAACAAGCGCAATTACGGTGTAAAATATTTAGTTACAAAGATCTATAGGGCCGAATTAACGTATTCCGAATTCAGGTTGAATAATGATCAAACTTCTAAGATATTAAGTTACAAAGACGTCACAGGGTTCATTAGGGTCCATTAATTCTCGCACTTCGGTTCCATTAATTTTGGTTTATGTATTAAAATGAGGATGGTTAATGTTAACATGTTTTAACTAAAAAGTACCACGATCTGCTGTTTGGTTCATGTCCTGCTTAGCCTGACAAGCAGTCTATTGTATGTGATTCTGAACGGACAGCCTAAGAGCCAAATAGTGAAAGAACAAGAAATAAGGAACTACCTTACTAAGGCCTTAGGTAAGGCCCTTTAGCCAAGACGTTTTCTTTATCGCTTCTTCAGATAGTCGCCGATCAAAATGTATGGAATTGACATAAGCGTTCGATATTATAACGTTGACGTTCGCGGTTCGACTCGACTTCAATTCCATACATTTTGATCGGCGATTCTATAAAGAAGCGATAAAGAAAACGTCTTGGCTTGGGGCACTGTTTACATTATATAGTACCTGATGTGGCTGAGCCAGCTTAGCGATGCTGTCTATGGGCACGTCAGTCCCCGCTACTCCCAGCAGCATGGCGTCGTTATGCTCCTCGTTGTACTTCCGGTCGAACGCCGGTATCGCCACTGACGTCACCAGCTTGTCTTCGTCAGGCTGGGGAGAAATCAAAGATATAATAATACTTTGAGTTTTATTGAGGTTGTATGTATTAGGGGGGGGTTTCCTGTCATGCAGATTCCTGCACGCGAATCTGGTCCGCATGAAAGTTGTCCGCAACCTATCATTAATTCATACATGTTTTTCCTGTTATGTGAACAAGAACTCCGTGTCAGGATCATATTACCCGCATAGATTACGCGCATACCCGTGCGCGGACGATCCGCATGACAGGAAAAGTGCTCTCATATAACAAGACAGGTATTTTAGATAACGAAGGTAAAATTTAAAGCTTTGGATTATTAAGTGACATGGCGCTTGCAAATAGTTTATTATCACGTAGGATAAAATTGTAATATTCGTCGACGAAATGATCATTCATTTTGTTTGAAGGGCCTTTGTTTAAAACAGGTTCTTAAACAGCTTTCATTTGAGTAAGTAAATAAACAATTTAACACAAATGAGGATGTCATGATGCGAATAAAACTCGGCGCCGGGGGATTTAGCGGCTCGATCACGAAGTTAGTAACTCGTTACATATTAACAACAATGTTTACTTTTCGCCTTCACCCTCGGGTCTTCATTTAAAAGTGAAAACGAAGAATTGAATCAATAATATGCCTAGTAAATGCTAAGTCATGTGGCGCTACAATTTGCAACTTCATTATTTTAGTAAACTGTATTCCAACATTTTTACTTTAAGAATTCAGAATAACAATCCAACTATTTATTTATTACTAAAATAACTTATTCCGAACTTATTTTATAACAACTTAGAAACATTAATAACGTACTATTAGTTTTCATTGAAAAAACCTTCCTAATCATTTTGCTGAATCTTAAAATAAGCATTAAACAAAAAGGCGTCAAAGAGACAAAAATTCACCCAGATATTGTCTTAAAACTACGTTTACCAGAGCATTCTCATCAAATATAATGAGAGCACTTATTTAGCCGCTCCGAAACAAAAGGTCCCCTCGTCTCACCCGTTGTTAGCGTCAAAAGAAGTCTGAAATAATTGGGCTCCCCGGTGACCACGTGTAAAGATTTCCCTTGTCTCACTGTCACTGACGTCTCGGGGCGAATGAATCTTGTTAATGAGTTTGTCTCTTTTGTTTTACCACACCTGGGTTCCAGTTATTACCAAAAGTTTTTATGACTAAATGCTGTTAAAAAGTTTTTTTTCTCGTAGCTACTATTAAGAATGTTCTCCATAATACATACCTTTGTCATGTCCTTGCTGACACCCCATTTTGATGTTCTCTGTAAAAAATAAAGGTTTAAAATAATTTCAGGAATGCTCTGATACCCTTACCTAGCCTATTAAAAATCAAAATACTCAAGATTCTTACACTTAAAAACCATAACCCATAACTATCCTTCAGGCACAGTTGGGTAATAAACTCGAATTTAATAAAAAAACGGGACAGTACAAACGGCTTTTCTATTTAATAAAAATACGATTCAGTACATTCCATATCCTGGGAATGGCCGACAAGTAATTCCACTATAGCCGGCAACCGGTGAAATATTACATCCGGGTTCCGGGCTACGTAACTACTACTACGGTGCTACACACTCGTAGCACCGCTACGCGCTACGAGCTACGAGTGTGTAGCACTTAGCTACGCGTAGCCTTATAATATAATATTTTATTCTACACTTTAATATTATACAGGTGTTTATTACTGTATTTGTCTGCACATTTTAACTAGTATTTTCTGTCGAAGCCTCTTATTTCCATTGCGACTGTTATGAATGGAAATGAGAATTTTACTTTATTTACATTTTGAATAAGTAACGCAGTTCATAGATACTTTGACTACGCAGCATGTAATCCATGTATTTTTATCCGCTATGCTCAGTTATTAAACTTGCACGCCATTTAAAAATATTATTGAAAAAGTTTAAATACATTTGGTTTATCGTGGCTTAAAGATAAGTCGATAGTCTTATATTGGACGAAGTAAGCTGTTTTTGAATTATAACTCTGGTTATTGAAGTTTACTCCGCAGTGGCATAATATTTGTCATCCATTTAAATTTTTAATTGAAAATGTTTCAGGTCTACGTTTCTTATGATGTTTACTAGAAGTTTAATGCGGCGCCGCCCGCGTAATAATTGTGCATGATAAATATCGCATAATCCGCATGATAATTAATAAATTATCATGCGGAAATCGTACATTTTTACTAAGATAAAAAGTAATCTATGTCCATCCCTGTGGTCATATTATTTCATCATTATTGACCCGATTTTTGCCGACCCTATTCGATTCAAAGAAACTAAAAAAATTTCCTGTTTATAATTATCATTAGTTCTATTAGTTATTGCTTTTAATACATTATATAGATCGTTTTAGAATTTAATTAAGAAATATATTGCAAAGTAAATATTATGTTTATTAATATATTTCTCAAGACAATTGGGAAATTTCATAGCGAGGTATAGACATTGTTTTGTGGAAGAATAAGGATAATAAATCATCGGCCATGATAAATCGCTGCCATTTTGGATGGCCGTACCTCGGCCCATTAGACGGCGGTCTAATCCCATCAGTCTTCATGATATCGCGCGCGCGTTATACGTTGTATTAATTCCTACGGGAATTTGGTATTTATAATAGTTGAAGCCTTTATTTATATGACGCCCGGTATACCGCTGCGACTAAAATTCGTTTATTGCGCGTTAACCGTACATTTTTCCGGGCTAAAAAGTATCCTAAGTTCTTTCACGGGACTCAAAGTATCTCTACACTCAGCAAAATCGAATTAGCAGTTTGGACGTGAAGAGGTAGCAGGCAGATAGACACGCTTTCGCATTTATAACATTAGTATATTATAGATAACAGGTTGAATTTGCAAAAATCCTTTCTTAGTAAATGCCTACGTGATAATAGGGTTACGTACGAAACATAATGTTCCTTCCTCTTAAACGAATATTGCGAATCGTCGAAATTATATTGCACTTTTAAAATGATGTATATTTTTGTACTAAAAATGTTTGGAAGCTCGCGAAACGTATGCAATAAGTACATAAAAATCCGCCCGCGCAACCAACTTTTCCCAAATAAACTTTTTACTTTGTTACATGTAAAAATTCCCAAACGTCCGTGTTTTGTAAATAGAAATAGCTGATTTTAAAAATAACGTTATGTTATCATTATGCTTCTATGAAGATTTCCCATTATATTTGAAAATGTATAAATAGAGGTTATTTTTTCAAGAAATGCTTAAAATAATCGCTTATCTTATTTATCTGTTTTATGCCATCTTGAGTCGTTTACTCCATTGTGAAGATAATAGTCAACAGTGCCTGTAGACAAGTGGCAAAACGCTAATGCTAACGTTATAAAATGTATGGGATTTGACATTAGTATTCGCTAGCGAAGCGATGACTTGCGTCAAATCGCATACATTTTGTAACGTTACGTTTTGCCACTTGTCTAGGGGGGCAGGAGAAAAATAATTCGTCCATGAATACACCGGCAGGATAAGTATGACTACTATAGAAATACATTTTTTCTACGGAAGTATACAGAAAATGAGAGTTCGATAACGATCTGTCATTTTGTCCTTAAAATCAGAGATGTGTTGCGAGGAAAGTATTTTTAAGATCCAATAGAATCGCTGCGCTGAGCGAGGTCACGTCAGAAGCGATTTTAATGGTGCTCAAAAACATTCCGTGCAACACGTCTCTGATAGAAACGCAGCCAGTGTCTAATACGCAAATCTCGTCCTTATTACATAAAGCACAGTATAGTACCGTATAGTCGCTGTTGGCGTGCGTCCACGTGGGCGGGGACGCAGCCTGATGGAAATGCAGTGTCTAATACGCAAATTTCGTCCTTATTACATAATGCTTAGTATTTTACCGTATAGTCGATGTTGGCGTGCGTCCACGTGGGCGGGGGGTCGTCGCCGGCGATGATCATGGGTCTGGCTATCACGTTGATGTACTTCAGCACCTGCTGCTGCACCTCCTCCACTGAGTGGATGTGCACGAAGTACCCTGGAGACAGAAGTTGGCGTTATGAGCTATACTTGCGACCAGTCTTCTGTAGTTAATCTCGAGGTAAGAGACTTCATATTGAGACATACGTTCAATGAGTATGTAGTTTAGCATCTCGTTTGATAGTTTTACTTTTAGAGCCCTCGCAGACTGCAGACTTTCTATCGGCCGATAGTTTAGTCGGGTTGGGCTGCTAGCGTGCACACTACGCAAACTAAACAGTTGGGTTGGTGGTGAGTGCGCAGACTAGATAACAGTCGGCCCATTGCTCTCGCACGGTTCCATTCACAGCGATAGATTTTTGAATGGGATTTTTACACGATTCGGATTTCTGCCAAGTCGGCCGACCAAACAATCGGCGTAGTGTGCGCGCGTGGAAGAACGACAGTTTGCCGATGTTTAAGTTTAAAGGCAATCAAACTTAATTATCGGCCGATTAAAAGTTTGCAGTCTGCGGGGGCTCTTAATATAATGTAGTATAGAATATGTTACTTATTAGTATTATTATAGACTACACAGAACAAAATTTCTGTGTTCAAATCTAAGGTTTCGTACTTGTTAATAATGTTAGAATCGTAATTTACTGACCCTTCGATAAATAACAAAACTTCATTAGTCAGTTACCTCATGAAGGCCAAACATTTAATAAGAATATAATGGTTGACCTTCATGGGGTAGCTACGAAGGACAAATATTGTATTATGCTTATGTTAACGATAAGATAAAACTTGATAATATGACTATTTTGAAGCTATTATTAACATTGTTACATTATCCAATAACGATAATATAATAATCGGCAAAGTGCGAGTCGGACTCGCCCACGAAGGGTTCCGTACCACAACAGAAAAATTAGGGCAAAATTTGTGTTTTTTTTTTGTATGGGAGCCCCTCTGATTTTTTTTATTTTATATTAATATTATTATTAAATATTAAAGTAAACATAAAACTAAGGATTGTGTCAAAAATTCAAGTACCTACCTGTTGCTATTATTGATATAGAGAAAAGGGGCCAAAAAAATCACGTTTGTTGTATGGGAGCCCCCCTTAAATATTAATTTTATTTTGTTTTTAGTATTTGTTGTTATAGCGGCAACGGATAATATACACAATCTGCGAAAATTTCAACTCTCCAGCTATTACCGTTGTTACGTTACAGCCTGGAGACAGACAGACGGACAGACATCGAAGTCTTAGTAATAGGGTCCTGTTTTTACCCTTTGGGTACGGAACCTTAAAAAGTAACAATTTCATAACCCTCTATGCTTTTCTAAAAAACAAAAACAAAGTCATTACGTATTAAAATATTTAGTGGACATCAAAAGAAGTGGACAGAGCTAATACATCTAAATATAGCTATTTCGGTAAAGTGCCGCCTGAAATATACAGTCGCCTGTCCACCGCGCCTCGCGTGTTGATTCGCACGTCAGCCAGTCTTTTACAACGAAATTACCATATCCGACCCTAAGGCCGTGTGTCCACCGCCTTCGTCACCGAGACGTCACCGATAAAAATTCATATAAAATGCCACTTTATGACCTAGGCTATAGGCAGAGCAAACAGAACTAACGAGTAGACCGACTCAAAAGAGATCTCGAAATTTATACGTTTGACGTAGCATGCCTATTACCTAGCATTGTGAAACATGTTGAAAGTGACACTCCCGCCCAACTCGCGTATATTCATCCGTTTGTTAGAAGTCGAGGTACTCCTTAGTTCTGTCTACTCTGCTATTGGCTTTCATTTTGCTCTACGCCTCTACAAAACTGCGGTGGCCTGGGCCACTAGACCAATGTCGGTAGTAAATGAAACCGAGACCACCGAGCCTTGGTCATAAAGTGGTATTTTTTTTTAATTTAGTCGGTGACGTCCCGGTGACGGCGGCAGTGGATAATTAATGGCCTCGCACATAATTTAGTAGCGAGTCATAATTTCAGTTTGTGTTAATTAAAGAGCCTGCCTGCTGCTCATAATTTGATGAATTATACATGCTATAACGTGAACTTAGAATATTCAAATTTCAAGCCATTTGAAGTGAATATACAGTTCTATGAGCATAAATGTCTTGGTACAAATATATGTATACAAAGTAATGCCCGGTTTCTTAGATTTTTTTAACAGAAGTTCATATATTTTCTGGCGCTTTTGATTATGTCAAAACCTAATCCAATTAGCGGCTTTGTTAAGTAGAAAACCTCTCATCAAAAAACCTCTAAAACCGGACATATATCTGATAATAATACGTATTAGCTACTTGTATTTCATCTGTAGATGTAAATACGCAAATATTCAAATGCATTCAAACATACTCTACTATAGCCAAGAGCATAATACATTCAATTCCATTTGGTGCACACATGCATAGATCTACTTGACACACATACCTCTGTTGAGACAGGCCATCCACTGGATTTCTCTCACATTCGTGACTTCTTTTCCAATAAGATAAGTGAATACTCGCACTGGGATGTACGTTTTCCCTCCTATGACCTCTCTATTGTATTCTTCAAAGACTTCAGTCAAGTTCCCCGGCACATAGTCCGTGATCACCATGACGAGTTGATTGCAGCCCTGTGTGCTGCTGACGTTGCAGTGACGCCTTTTCTACAAAATTAAATACAAATACACGTCATCATATTTTATTAACTAAGAGTGAGTTGCACCAACCTACTTTAACTATAACTTTAACCATAACAAAAAGTCAAATGCACTGCCAAATCCCTAGTAAAAAGTCTATTATGATTGCCATATTTGACGATAACCTTAACTTTAACTACGCCTCGTGCAATCCACCCTAAATCATCTTAATTATAATATGAAAACATGGTTTTATGCTATTCTTGTAACGCCTTTTCTACAAATACAAAAACACGTAAGTAATTTTTTCCAAAAGTAAATTATCTTAATTATGTGGAAAAATGGTTTTATTCTATTCTTGTAAAACAGTAGCTATTTAAAAGAGTAATAATTTACATGGTTATCTTAATTTATATAACCTTACTGATTTCATTAATTTAAAATAATGTACTATGTGTTATGAACTTATGAGTTATGACTGTGTGCCTGTCTGTCTGTTACTTTTTCACGCTTCAACGGCTCAAACGACTTCGATGAAATTTGCTATTAAGATACTTTGAGAGACGGGAAAGGATTTAGAATGATTTGAATTAAAGAAAAATGTACCATCGAGGAAATTGATTCCTGGGCAGTTGATAGACCAACGTCATTTGGTAGGATCATGTCAATTGAATGTTAATTGTGATCTGTATGTCGGTTGGGTTTGACGTAACGTGACCAAACTACGTAGGTATCTGCCTAGGAATCAACTTCTCTGATAGTATATTTTCCGTGCGATAAACAAATTTTAGGGCAACGGAGATGCGGGCGTCATCTAGTATAATTAAAATGAAGTACCTCTTTCAACGTAGTAAAAGCGGCTATATACGCTTTCGTCAAGTTGGCGTTCCCATCCAAGGGCACTTTATGTTTCTTCCCGCCGTCCGTCGGCTCGAGCGTGTTGCTTATTGTTAGCAAGTTCTCCGGAGTCGCTTGTACGAGGCCCTTGAAACACGTCACAACCTCCGAGGTATTCCCTTTAAACGTGTACACATTTACATAGTCGTTGTTCGATAGCGTCGCCAAAAGGGAGCCTAATGTCCTTCGTGCCACGTAGTTTTTAAAGCCAGTCATCGATCCGGATACGTCGAAGAGTATAATAACGTCCTTGGAACACGTAGCGGCTTCTATATACCAGGATTTGACGCGACAGTCGTATGTGTCGACCTCCTTCATGTTCCACGGCATTCCGGGGTAGAATCTGAGTATCCCGTGCGAGCTGCCGAAATACTGCCATACGAGTGACGGATCGGAATTGTAGTTCTTTATGAACACTTCGTTGAGCTCCTTCGACCACAGTATAGCGTTTAGCGCTGGTGCCTCTAAAACATAATAATATAATATCACCTTTCTTGTATCTTCCCTAAAGAACACATAGACTACAAAATGAGTACTAGAGGGTATAATTTTAAAATATGTTACAATATACATTATACATATATCTTCAACATGTTCTCGACCGTCTATTATGTAAAATGTGCTCAAGTTGTTAAACTAAATCCATCACCCCCAAATCACAGTTTGTTTTAAAACAAGTTGGGAGTTTGGGGGACTGATGGATTCTGTATTTAAATTAGACAGAAAGAACGATTCTCTCGTTTTCCTCCCGAACCAATAACATTACAGTTTAAATTGAATTAAATCGATAATTCACTTGTATTTCACAAATAAATGGCAATGGTCCAAATAAATAGGTCAGCTGAAAGTGAAATATATTACAGTATTTGGCTGAAGAGAAAATAATGGCTTAAAATTTACCTCTATAAAATATGTTTGTAGGTACTTGTATACAGCTTGTGTTTGTGTTCACGTTTATGTCGTAAAAATGAGAGTCCTTTTCTAGGGACACGTTCATATAGTTCGGGTTGTTTTTGGCGAAAGTTGGCGGTTCTGACGGCCTCTTAATCTCAGCCCCGTCCTCATTGAAGAACGCAGAATACTTCGCGGAACAGTACTCAAACTCGTACGTCTCATCCTCGATCATGGAGTAGTTGAATTCTGCGGCCAAACGCTCTGCCGTGGCATGAATGCACTTAAATAAAAATAAAAACTTATAATTTAAACTTTTATTCATAAGAGCGCGTATAAACTTAAAATATAATTAAAGATATTTAAAATATATTTCAAACACTTTATGAAAATATAAACGCCATTAAGAATTTATTTGAAAATATGCGTCCTTAATTAACACGTTTCACCTTATTCATGAGCTGAAAGATTTAATTAAGGGTACTATTTACCTTAACGGCGTTAATTTTCCGCGTTAACATCGTGCTGACAGACCGCAGAGACGATTCCAAAATTTGTTTCCCGTCTTTTTTCTTCACACTAGCGTTCATTTGTTTGTATTTCTTGAAAGAAAAAAGACATTTTGATTAAATATATAAATAAAAAGTTACGTGCAAGCCGACGATTGCCTGCTTAGTCAAGAATAAGCTCGGTGAGTAGTTTTTCAAGTTCCTTACTAGGAATATTTAAATGAGAAAATGTGTGTGTCTATTGCGGCTTGCCGCTTATAGGTACCGATTCGGATGAAAGTTACTACATTTATTTTAATAACAAGATATATTTTCCATAGTTTTTATAATATTAATACGTTATAATATAAACAAACTTCACAAACGAAGTTGTAGGCAGTACTATAATCTATAACACGCAAAAAATATCCGTGCTTATATTCTCGACAACGATGGCATCCGCTATCGTTATCCTTGGCCAATATCCTTATTATACAGGCTGTTCAAAACGACATTAATCATAGAGATTCAGGGGTGAATATGAATTATTTGAACCCCCTATACCCCCTATACTAGCATTAAGTGTGGCCGATAAATATCAATTTGTGTGTTTTTGCAATGTTTGCTATTTTGCAAATGCGAAGTGTCTGTTACCTCTCCATGCCCAAACCGCTGAACCAATTTAGCTGAAATTTGGTATGGAGAATTGGAGACTACCTACTTTGAGTCACGGCAAATAATCTCTATCAAGTATATGATTTAAATACATATTTTTCCCATATCGGTTTTGTTAAGAAAGTTAGCTTTGACTGGCAACTTCCTTTGGAATTATGACCTTAGTCAATAGGTCAATTCGGGCACCGCTAAGCTTCTCTCCGCCCCGCTCCGCGTCAGTGGAAACGCACCATTACACTTAAGTGAATTTCATCCCCGGAGCGAGCTGGCAATCGTATTCAGTTCGATTTAAATACTTCTCCAGAAAGTGATTATTGTGTTCCTGATTGCCGGTACAGGCCATTTAGCCAAAACTTTTGCGTTTTCGCTTCGTTATAGAATCGCCGATCAAAATGTATGGAATTGACATAAGACGAGTCGAACATCAATATTATATCAATTCCATACATTTTCATAGGCGATTCTATAACGAAGCGAAAACGAAAACATTTTGGCTCACCCCCCTGATCTATTGCCCCAGCAACGAAATGAGTTACAAAACTTTATGAGTAACAAAATATGGTAAGTCTTTTGCCTCGTGGTTTGGAGTTTACCTAGGTAATAGGTTTATTTATTACAGCTTCTACCTGCGTCTTCGTTTTTGTAGATCGAACATATTAGTATTTACATAATTTTAAACTGTATTTATTTTTAATTAAAAAAATAAAATAACAACAATTAATACTTACTATTCTGATTTGATCAGATTTAGTTAAGGATTCACTTAATCTCCATAATTCTTCTCCTAGTGTTCTCGCCCATATCTTTACCCTAAAAAAATATTTTACTGTCACCAGAGACCAGACATACTACATAATAAAATAAAATTATAGTCGTATAATATCTAGAAATAATCATAATAATCTTAGAATTTAGACGATTAAAAGAGTAGTTAGACCGTAGTCATTTCTTGTTTAGTTTGTTAAATTGTTATTTTAATAAGGCTTGAAATCTTTTTTTTCTTTGCCATTTAATAAAACTCTCCTTTTTCAATAGGTATAACATGAAATAATATGGTAAAAAGAGGGCTTGGTTCAATTCACTACAGAATCGTTTGCAGATAGCTGAAACAGTTTTCAGTTTTCAGGTGAACAAAAGCAACATTTTTAAATGTCAAAGTTTAATTTTCATCAAGTTTAATGTTACGCTATAGTTCTGAAAAGTTTCCTTCATATCAGTATTTTTAATGAGAGGTTAAATTAAATTACTTACATATAAAAATAGATTAAAAATTGCATTGCAATTTTATTGCCTCATTTATGATTGGAAGACGTTAGTAGATGAACACGATAACTAACAGTAAAAAAATGCCTTTTTTGCATAAATGGAAGCTTTAGTGCCCGAGAAATGATGAAATTAAAAAACTGTGCATTTTATACGTATCCAGGTGATGAAGTACGAGTAGATAAGTTACAAGGTTTTCTCAAATTGAAAGTTGCAGATAGTGTATTGAGTTTATGTGAACTAAGTAATTGAAGCTGTGTCAGTGCAGGGATCTATTTTCGTTACATATCGATATCTATTATCTACATAATGTGAACACACATTTTACTGTAATTTTAGGTGTGACAAAATTATGGTGTCAGGACTCTGAATAGATAGTTATTAAGTACTTATTAGGGTGGGTTGCACCAACTTATTTTAACTATAACTTTAATCATAACAAAATGTCAAATGAGCTGTCAAATCTCTAGTTAAAGTCAATAATGGACGCCATGTTTGATGATAACCTTTACCTTAACTATAACAAAGCCTCTGGTGCAACCCCCCCTTAATGTCATAAAGGCAATAAAGTATGGTTAATACTTACGCTAAATCAGGTCCACCGCCAAGTGGGCTGTAAATGAGGTACTGTTAATTTTATGTTAATATAATATACAGTATGTAACAAAATAAAGTGAAATTAATACTTCAGGATGTGTATGAGTCCCCTGAGTTGACTTCACAAGTAGCAGGTCTAAGGGACCTATCAGACAGAGAACGGTCGCGCGTTCAAGCGTTCTGCGTTCGCATTTTGCGTTCGAGCAGTCACACAGGAGGAATTTTGACGCGGTCAGAACGCCCCCTGTGTAAGTATCTCTACGTTATATAACGTAGTACAACACAAAGAACGCAAAGTGACCGCTAACACGCTTGACCGCGTGACCGCTCTCTGTCTGATAGGTCCCTAAAAGAGTACCTTTTTTAACGTTTCTATAGGCAAATTGGAAACACTGGAGCGCTTGGCCATACAAATCACAAAAAATGTTGCTCTTTCGGCACTGCTTTCACAGCTAAATCTATATAAGTGACACAAACACAACCTAAAGTATTATCACTTTGTTTCGTTACACCCTGTTTATGTAATAGTATAAAAAGTTAGTAGGAAAACATAAAATAAAATAAATAAAAGGTTGTATTGTTTGTTATTCACAATGTCAGTTTTCAGTGTAGTGGAATAGTTCTTTCGAACGTAGAGCTTTATTGATTAAAGTCTATATACATATAAATAAAATTGGAGTGTCTGTTTGTAATATTGAAAGAACCGTTAGTTACTACATGCATATGAGTATATATAAGTTACCCACACCAAGACAACATTTTTTTACAATTTTTGTCTGTATGTATATCTGTCTGTTTGTTCCGGCTAATCTCTAAAACGGCTGGAGCTATTTTGACGGGATTTTTCGGATGATAGCTGATGTAGTAAGGAGTAACTTAGGCTACTTTTTAACCGACTTCCAAAAAGAAGTAGGATATATTTTACTTTGACGCGGGCGAAGTCGCGGGCAACAGATAGTTATAAATAAAAGCATTTAATTATTTTTATAACTTAGCAGTTAGTTTTATTATTTTATTCTTTCTGCCGTACTCATTATGATTAACTTTCAATTAAAGGGTTCCGTACCACTTTATAGCGAAAATAAGAAAAAAATGAGTGTTTTTATATGGGAGCCCCCCTTTATTATTAATTTTATTTCAATTTTATTAATCATTATTAAAGTACAAATAAAACTGAGTATTTTATGAATATTTCAGGTGGCTATCTGTTGTCATCTATACATATAATAAAATCGTAGGAAAGTCAATTCTGTACATTGAATATTTTTGAAAAATAATACTTGGGACGTGACCTACAATCGATATGGAAGCCAAAAATATAGTTTTTAGAATTTTTGTCTGTTTGTCTGTGTGTCTGTTTGTCTGTTTGTCTGTATGTATGTCCGGGATAAACTCAGAAAGTACTGAATGGATTTACTTCAAATTTTGCACGAATATTATATAGAGGTCGAGTCAACACATAGGCTATATATTATGACGATATCACCTAGGGCGGGGGGAGGGGCTCAAGTTTCAATATTTTTAGTTTTTTGCTCATATCGCTAAAACGGTGCGTTGTAGAGAAAAAATGTCCTGTACGTAATGAAAGCCCATAAAATTTCCTACAAATTTCTCCTTGACACTTTGTATCTATCTTCACTCCTTGCCATGCTATGAGCTTTTGTCTATCTTTTCTATACAAATTTCGAGTGTCGTTTGATTAACATGCTGGGAGCTTTGGCATCGGTCTTTTCTTGGGGGGGGGGGGCTTCGCCCGCCCAAACCCCCCCCCCCACCTCCCCAAATTTTGCTTCAAACAAAGCGGTGTTGCGGCGTTATACATCTTTTTTAAGAACAAAGTTAAAAACTAAACTACACATACGGTTTTCCAGTGTCGTTTGGTTTGGGTTACCCCCCCCCTTATTCTTCATGAAACTTTTGTTCATAAATAAAAGGTATCGTGGAGTTTGTATTGCATCGTAATTATCCTTTGTAGGAACATCTATACATATAATAAAATCGTAGGAAAGTCAATTCTGTACATTGAATATGTTTGAAAAATAATACTTGGGACGTGATCTACTATACTTACGCGGACGAAGTCGCGGGCAACAGCTAGTCATTAATAACGAGCAAAAAATGTTTAAAAAATCACGTTTGTTGTATGGGAGTCCCCCTTAAATATTAAATTTATTTTATTTTTAGTATTTGTTGTTATGGCGGCAGCAGATATACATAATCTGTGAAAATTTCAACTCTCTAGCTATTACCGTTTTTGAGTTACAGCCTGGAGACAGACGGACAGACGGACAGACATCGAAGTCTCAGTAATAGGGTACCGTTTTTACCCTTTGGGTACGGAACCCTAAAAATCAGCTGGATAGGGTTCCGTTTTAGGGTTCTGTAATCAACAAAACTTGGTTGACTACTGTACCTTAAAACGGAACATAAAGGAGATAAGATACTAATTATTATCCAGTACGAATTTTTTCGCAATGAAGTTGCGTGCTACGTATCTAATCTCATTTGATATATTTTTTCAAACAAATCCCGCTGTACCTTTACTCGATCGTTTCAGTGGACATTCTAATCCAATAAGAAATGAATAGTTTATTCCCTTAAAAGGTATTTCAAGGAGAAAATGTTTACTATCGCAACTACGTACTGCTCTACGGAGAGATAATATGTACATTTCAGATTAGATTATAAATACTGAAACCTTCGGCGGCGTTTAAATAAAATATGTTTTGTTTACCTATTTGAAGTAATAACGATTTCTTTTCAACTACAATAATATGCATTACGAAGCTTTTACTAATTCAGCATTTTCGCTACTTACAGAACGTATCTACACAAAAACATTTCGGTGACTATAGTCACTGAAATTACTATTTATAAATACGAAAAAAAGTTGCTCGTATTGTACGGGTAAAAACTTACGTATCAGCTTGAAAGGCAGGTGCAGGCTCAGGAAGCACGATCAACGTTAAAAACAACAGATACTTGAAATAAGACATTTTCAGAGCTCACTCACACACATCACAACTATCTCACGAAGCTCATACTTATTACTCGACAAGGCACATCGTTACATATCCACGTAAGGCGAAACACGAAACACGCGTATAACAAGTGCAAAAAGTTCCTACAAAAGTTATAAATACGCGAAAGCTACCGGTGCGATAACGGACAAGGCCACTACGTGCTATTTACGTTTCACTACGACTACTAAGTGTACACAATAGTCAACATGTTTAAAGAAAAGTTACGCGAATAAGTTGAACGATTGGGGAAAGTTAAAATCGCGGAGCCGCAGGGCGCGGGCTGCAAGCGTTCGTCCGCTCGCACGCACGTGCTGCGTCTATTCTGGGCGGGCGGCGCATTGAGCGCCACAAAATAGGTCGCCCCGACGCCGCTTAGCCATGCCACACGCGGCTCGACCGGCTAAGCGAGGATTACCGAAATATGCTAGTTACGATGCATGTAGAGGTCTCGGTTATTTCTAAATGCAGTTAATGTCGCTTAAAGTAGGTCTCGCGTATTTGTAATTGCAGTTAATGGTAGTCTGGGAATGTGATCGTTTAGTAGTTGTTCGTTTTCATGATAAAGTACGTGATTGATCAGTGCGCGTAAAACTTTGGCGTATACTACAAAATCAAGTCTTCTTGTTTATAGCGTTGAGATCTTTGATAACTTTTTCATGTATTAAAAAGGTATTCCTCAATATCATACTAGCAAATACGAATATTTTTTAGTTTGTAACAAAAATTGTATGAAAATTTTTCCCGTCGATCGTGGAAAAACGAGACAATAGCTTATCTATTGTTATCGCGGTTGCATGCGACCGCTTGGGGCTTGATGAATTAAAAAATTGTTCAGTTTCAGTTCAGTAACTTTTAAAGTTTACAGCCTTAAATCGTTGGACTTGGACGACTTATGGCACGTTATGGCATCGATGGCATCTCTAGGGGCCCTTAATTACGGACTAACGCTGAAACGTGTAAGAATTCCCTCCCCACCCCCACTCCGCCTCCCGCTCGATCTCAGGAGATAGTCTGAGCGCGCTCTTCATAAACAATCGCGAGCAATTTCATCTAAACAATAGACTAGCCAAGCGCGAGTCTGACTACCAATCAATGGGTTCCGTGATAGTAAAAAGCTCTTATATGATATATCGCTTTTGAGTTTTTAAACTAGTAACTTCAAATAGGTTTCCATGAACTTATTTAAACTAGTTTACCAACTAATGGAAAAGTTTGCTTCAATTTTAAATTTTGATTTCGGCTTGAGAATTGAGACGATCTAGTAACTAGAGAGGCTGCAGTCCCGCAAAATTCACTCGCTGCGAATTATTTGCGCAACTTTGTATAATATTGTGTATAATATAAGTAATAGCTAGTTATTTTTTTAAGTTCATCTATGTGGATATTGTTAGGTAAATCAAGCGTTAAAACAGCTCTTTCGTGGCCATGTCATTTCGAGTTGTTTATATGCGTTTAGTTTATGGCAATAAATAATTAATTTAAAAATCTGTTCAGCGCATAATGAGCTCAACATTCTCGTCTTCACAATACGCACAATGCACATTAGTTTTTTTTAATTATCTTTCATTTTCTTAATTCAGAGGTCACAGTTTCATCAAAATTCTCTATTTTTATCTCTTAATAAACGGGTTATTTTAAAAAAAACATAGTTTTTATAAAAAAAATCACCTAAATCACCTTGTTCCTATTTCGTGTTATTATATTAGTTAGTGTTAGTTTGTCAAAAAATAAATATACAAAATTGCGCAAATAACTAATTCGCAGCGAGTGAATTTTGTGAGACTGCAGCCTTACTAGAGTCTAGTTAACAAAACTGCCGAGTCAGTTACATGTGGCGTCGACTTTCTGGGGGCATATACCTACATCACAGTATAGCAATATAATATCCCTACAGTAGTGAAACGAATGTACTTGCGCAGAGCAACGGAGGGGTACCCGCGGGGAAGCGGGCGGCGCGGGCCCAGTCCGCCAAACTCCGCGAGTTTGAACGACTTCGCGCGCAGGTGTGACGTTGGCGCGTTTTGTGTTTTGTGTTGTAAAACGATAGCCTGTAACATCTTATTATATAAACAATGGGATATAACAAGTGTTCAGTGTACAGAATATGTAAATCTGATTCAAAAAACAAAAAGGATTTAATTGTCATAAAATATAATATCGACTCACAGTTCACACTAAATTGTGTTGGCCTTGGTGGCATTTATTTGCAATTTGCATCTCTGTTTTATTGTTTACGTTGTAAGAAGTGTAACAAGGAGAGAAACAATTTATAGAATAAAAATAAAAAAACTGTCAAATACCCTGTTACATACTAATTAGTACCTACCTAGCTAGGTACACAGGGCCACACATCAAGTGTAACATTTTGACCTTTGGACCGCCCTTACCGCGCACGTAATAAGAGCGAGTTTTGAAGTGCTTCTGTTACACCTGATGTGTGGCCTACCGTACCTACCAATTGTTATAATATGATAATTAATTATTGTTGGATATTTTATATATCCGAATGCGTCTTCATTATTTTAATCCTTCGATCGTGGGTTCTTGGAAATTTATTGTTATTCTATTGTGTCTTGCTCACCGGTGAGCTTATGGGGCTTGATAGGTTAATAAAATTTTTAAATCCATATTAATTAGTAATTACTAATATTATAAATGCGAAAGTGTGTCTGTCTGTCTGTCTGTTACCTCTTCACGCCCAAACCGCTGGACAGATTTTGCTGAAATTTGGCATGGAGATACTTTGAGTCCCGGGAAAAGACAAAGGATACTTTTTGTCCTGGAAAAATGTACGGTTCCCGTGCGATTAACGAGTTTTGGCACAACGGAGTTGCGCGCATCATCTAGTAAAGAACTCAAATCATCTAAAAATAAAGTTTCACGTAAATATCTGGCAGTACGACATAATATGTAAATATAACACGTTGATTAATTACAAGCACAATATTTTATTTTTATTTTATTTCCCGTTTCGTGGCAAGTGGCAACCCTGGCATATCTGCTTGGTACTTACACCGGTGGCGGCATCGTGCGACATCAAAGGCGTTTCGTTACTGTAGGGATATTATATTGCTATACTGTGTTGTATATTCATGTGAGGTTGAAATCAAAAATTCTAGTGCTACCTTCTACTTCTTATGTATTGAGAGTTGGTTGGTTGTATTTTCGAACTTCTGTTGCATTTCCGAACATTACAATCTCAATGATCACCATACTTAAATCATTCGACTCAAGCATTCCTTTAGCAAAGAAATATAGCTAAGTGTATAGGCAAGGTTAGTCGACAGCAAGTCGGCGTGGGGACAGGGGGCAGGCGCCGCCGTGTCGCCCACCCTCAAGGGAGGAACATTTCTTATTAAACCGTGCATGAGCTATGAAAAGTATAATGAACTGTTAATGATTTTTCCATGCAAATGTGATGGTGTCTACAGAGTAAGTATATAATATATAGTACAATGTATCGGTAAGGACGTGATAGTTTTATAAAATCGTTTTTCATTTAAATTTTGGAGGTAAGCCGTAACATACCTACTGCCGGCTGCAAAATACATCACTATCAAGATTTAAGACTGGAATACGCTACCGACGTTATGCTATTTATATTATTAAAGCTCTTATACTATTGTATATTATTATATCCTTCGGATTATCTTTTTCTAATTAGATATTATTGCATAATGCATAATAATTATATAACTATTAACTATCTTCCACCAATTTTACCACTAAACATATCACGATACCTATACAATATACATACATCCAAAATATTTACATCGCAAAGGACTGACAGAAAGTTATGAGATCAAGTAACGTCGATCAAACTTACTCGTCACAAGCCCTTGTTTTAGAATTTTGTGAAATAAAGGCTTTTAAAGTCAGAGCATTAAACTTTGTTTTAGAATGCGGTGCCTGTCATATCTTTCACAGCAATGTAGCTTGCTTGCTAGTAATGTAAGAATTATTATTTTTGTGTCAGGAGAGTAATTATTTAGGTTCTGTGATTTATTAATTCTTTAATAACAATAATTTTTCTAAAACTAGCTTAAAATATACCATACATTAATAGAGTACATAGGTGTGCTTATCTAAAAGAGATCTCTGCCAGCAGACCTACAACAAAACATTGAGAAAAGTAGAGACTTTGTAGATATATTACTCAAGAGAATAATGAAAACTTAATAAAACTAAACATGCAATATTTAATATATACAGTGTGTTACAAAAGTAAGTGATATTTTACAAAACTAAGTGATAAGAGTATACTTTAGGTTGTGTATGGAAATTGGATCTCCTGTATAAAGTTCGCTGTGGAAGTAGTAGCGCTGAAAAGTTACTTTTTCATTTGTGTATGGAAAAATTCATGTCGTGGGCTTGCCTATACAAATCACGAAAAATATTTGCTCTTTCAGACTGCTATTTTGACAGTAAACTATATAAGTAACACATACATACCGTAAAGTCTTAGTTTTGTTACACCTAATCGGGGTGGACAAGAGATGGGGGTGGAAACCCCGTTTTACCAAAGGGCTCAATATTAAAAATAGCTGACCTACACCTACTTTATATACTCATTTATAATATCATCGGGCACTGCTGCCCGATGATATTCGTATTTGTCGTGCCAAGTAATAAAAGAGACCCTTGAAAGTTAAGCTAAACATTCTAAAGAAAAATGTTTTAGGCAAAACTAATTGGTGATCCCTGTTTTAGAGCGTACTAAACTTTGGAGTGGAAACAACTGGCTATTACAAACTTTTCAGTAAAAAAACTGGCTATAAATAGTACTAGGCCCTTTTTAGGGATCCGTACCCAAAGGGTAAAAACGGGACCCTAATACTGAGACTTCGATGTCTGTCCGTCTGTCTGTCTCCAGGCTGTATCTCAAGAACGGCTATAGATAGACATTTGAAAATTTTACGGATTGTGTATTTCTGTTGCCGCTATAACAACAAATTATATTATTATATTATTTTGTACCTACCGTTAAATGCTCCGGTAGTGAAAATTTTATAATTAATTATTAAATTCCTCGACTATGAAGGGTACAAGAGCCGTGAACCGTCTCCAAGAGGTGTAAAGTGAAAAGTGTCCGGCAAACATAATTAAATAAAAGCGAGAGACGAAGTGGCGCTACAAGAACTTGAAGAGTATTTACCTCTATATTATGAACTTAAGACTTGATTACACTTGTACCGAGTAGAGTAGCAAGACAGTCCCCTGGCCGAGCAATATATTATATTACTAGACTAGCGACTGGCTTCACACGGGTATAAAAATGATTAAAATCGATTCAGCAGTTTTGATTTGTATTCATTACATTACTACCCAAGGCCCGCATTGTTCGGTACTCGGTACCGCCGTAAAAGCTACGTGCCGCCGTTTTTATATAATATAATAGCTCCCACACCGGTTTCGGTGACGGTGGCCGGTTTCATTGAAACCAGGCCAGCTACGCAGGAGTATTTTTATAGTGCCCAAGTGTGTGCGCAGTACACAAGAGCACTCTCTATTCCTTTACTCTCATAACCGAGTGGGACGGCAGACCGACACGACCGGCGAGAGATCAGGCGCAGGACCGACTTTTTACATGCCCATCCGACGCATGGATCATCTTACTTGTCAGACAATCAGGTGATCAGCCTGCATTGTCCTAACCAAACTTGGAAATAACATGTTTCCAACGCGGGAATCGAACCCACGACCTCCGAGTCAAGAGCCGCGCGCTGTACCACTAGACCACGGAGGCCGTTTTTTTTCGAAAGGGTCTAAGCTACTGGTCTGGTTAAGACCATGGTAGTTTAATCGTGGCTATAACTAGTCTGTTGCTAGTTGGTTTGGAGATAAGCAATGAGGGGGGCCTGGCCTCCTCCCCTAAGGTCACACGTGTGACATTCTAATCGGGCAATGTTGGGGAGAGCTACGAAAATAAGCTATTTTTATCTGACGTGGGGATTGCTACGTACCGCCGTAAAAGCTATGATCTCAGGGAGCCCGAGGGACATGCTAAAGATGTCTTGGGACGTGCAACGAAATTATTCGGAAGAAAATAGGAGGAGTATCCCAGAAGCTCCTTCTACACTTCCTAGCTTCGACGAATTGACCTTCACATCACTTCAATCTCCAGAATATTCTCTTAGCATGGAAAGTCCTAGCTTATTATTCCGTTACATTATACATAATATTATAATACATTACGGTTACATCACTGATCACACCATAATCGCAAAAACATCGTAACTAACATTCTTGCCCTTCATTTGTTTGTATTAATGCGCCTAATAAAATTTTACGATGAGTTTTTACTTTTTTCTTATGTTATTCAATTGATAATAATAATTAGTTCGGGTGAGAACAGGAATGTTAATAATATTCTATTAAATAATATTACTTTGTTTATAATATCTATGGCGTAATTCAATTAGAAAAAAATTCAAGAAGAAAAACAAAATAATAATGACAGGTTGTCTTTAGTTATTGTTCCGAGGGTTGTCTGATGATGAAAAATTGGCCAAGTACGAGTTGGACTTGCGCATGAATCGTTCCGTAATAATGTAGAGCAAAAAAAGACAAAAAGCTTTTTGTATGTCAGCCCTAAATAATATTACTTATATATTTATTATCATACGTTATTTTATTATTAAGATTATTATTTATCCCACCAAATAATCGGACAATGTGCTATTGTGGGGTTTTTGCTGTTATATGCGTTTTTTGACATCTAGAATTCAAAATACATCATGTTAATTTTTTTCATAATTTTCAGGATATATTTTATAGGGCTCTGCGGGCGATACTTAAGTATATGAAGCTTTTTTTAAACGTCATCAAATACCAACACCAGCATAGACTAAAAATCCTGTGTTGAATTACCACTTCTTGACGCCATGCCTCAAAATTTTCCTTTTATTATGGGATTCCGCCGTTGGGATTCTACGGAGGCAGGCCACCAAAAGGCAAATTCGCCTGTTTGGGTGAGTTTGCAACCGTGTTTCAGGCTGAAGTCTTCGCTATTCTCGGTTGCTCACTAGAAAGCCTGGAGATGGCCCTAGTCAATAAAAATGTTTTTATCTTTTCCGACAGTCAAGCTGCACTTAAAGCACTGACTGCCGCAGAAGTTTCCTCTAAATTAGTTCTGGAATGCATTGAGACGTTAAACATGCTGGGCAGGAACAACAACATCCGCCTAGTATGGGTCCCGGGCCACAGTAACGTCCCCGGCAATGAAACCGCTGACGAACTGGCTAGGCTTGGGGCCGAGAGTCTCATATATGGCCCGGAACCAGTCTGTGGTATACCTCCCAGTACCACAAAGCAAGTGCTCAAGGAATGGGGACACAGTCTAAGCAGGAAGCAATGGGCTGAGACCCCTGGCCTTGAACACTCCAAGGCACTAATCCCTGGCTTCAACAAGAAACTATCAGAATTAGTGCTCACCTTGGGTAGGAACCAATTAAGAATTCTTACCAGAAGCCTAACTGGGCACTGCAAGCTCAACAAACACCTAAACAGAATGGGTATTTGTAGCATAACGACTTGCAGATTCTGTGAGGAGGAGGATGAGACACCTATTCACCTTCTCCTCAACTGTCCTGCTCTACTACAGAGCAGAAACAGGCATCTTGGTCGCCACGAATACTCATCCACAGAGGAAATTCGTGACACCAACCCCAACCACATCGTTCAATTTATGAGCAGTATTGGGCTGGGGATGATACTCTAATGCGAAGGAGTCACAATAGATCCTTATGGGTCGCAGTGACGTCAGGGCTACAGCGACCTGCCTTCTTTAAAAAAAAAAAATGGGATTCCGCCACAAAAAAAGTTTGAAAGCCGCTGGTCTACGATGCATTGTTAAATATTCCTGATAATAATATAGTATGATAAAAATTCCCCTTCTATTTATGCCGAGCGTTCTAAAGGTTATAACATATATCCTTGGTCTATACGAAAACAAACATCACGCTTGTTTTTGTTTGTACGTTAAATGATATTATTGTAACATAATGAAGGTAAGTATAGGATATAAATAAAATATAACCCACGTGACCCCGGGAACCTCGTGATTAAAATTGATTCGACCTCAGACATACATTAATTATATATTTATTCCGAACAGTAACGTCAGTTTCATAAAATATTCAGCAATAGAGAGACTGAGATAGTGCTATGGGGCTCGATTCTCATACCTCGATTCTCGAATGACGAATGACGTTTCGATCTTTAGGCTGGCTCACTAATAATTGCAAGTGAGGTGAGACAGCCTGCAATCGAAACGACGTATGACGACATCCGAATTCTTAAAATCGGATCATAGTTCCTATTCCTTCATCCTTCGTTTATTCTGATTATTACTCGACGCTACAGGCTACAGGGGGTCAGCTTATTATTATTATCCACTTAAAGACTGGATATGTGATTTATGAATAATGATTAACTGCAAGCAAACAAGTGCCCCAGCGTCATAAATTTGCCTTGTAGTGGCAAATTTATGACGCTAGGGTGCTTGTTTGGTAGTTAAAAATATGCTGTTTCAGCGCTTCCACTTTCACAGTGACCTCTATTCATGTATCTTTAATCTTATCTCTTAAGTACTATTACTTAATTTTGTTACACCCTGTATTGCAAATAAAATTCGCACTACCATCGAATGTTACAAAAGTGACAGGTGACACAGGAACCAAAAAAGTTAACCCATCAACTGCCGATGACATGGTATTTTTGATACCATGAAAGAATTTTCTTGCAAAATACACAGCTGTATTCAACTACAAGCTACAAGCTATCAAATATCAATGTTCGCAACTGTGCTCTATTTTGTAACTGTGACTTATTAACAATAGAAATTATGACGGGTTAAACAAGGATACAAGGGTCAAATTAGGTTTGTTTGCATGACTTTGTTTGTTTAACTTTCCGTAAATCCATAGTCTACATGGTAATTTCTAAACCATACTCTGTCCGCGTATCCGTGGAACTCTGGCCACCGAAACCCAAATATTATGTAACTTAGAATTGATACACCCATGATTATTCTTAGAAGTTACCCACTAAAGTAAAAGGTACGTTATTCCGACAAGCATCAAGCAGCTAGGTATATTATATCGGGTTAATCAAACGAGTGGCGGCCTCGATTCTGAGAAAATATGAATGAAATGTGGCACGGGTGTTAGCCCGGCCGTCGCGTCGTTGCCCAGGTAGCGTGAGCCAGGGGTGTGGCGCACTAGGGACTGACCCCGACACTGCTGGCATTTTTTTTTATTACTATTTTTTTATTTTGGAAGTTTTTTTATGGCTATGACCTCAGACCTCACGTGACTTACAAAATATGTATATCATAATCTTGATCATAATATTATATTTATAGCAAAGTCTGATTGTATGTCTAATATAATTCGCGCTTTCCATCAATTTTAATGTTCCAATCTTTGGATGCGTTCAAAATCAAAATCTATAATGCGTGACGTATTAATAGTGACGTATGATTTTAAATGTAGATTACATTTTTTTCTGACGCATGTGAGCATCAAATCAATTTTCCGTTCCGTTTGTAGTAATTTCTTTCAACATTTACGGGTACATAAAACTTGTTCTACTAACCTATATTAATTATCATATGTACCTGAAAGATTTAATGGAAATATTTCATTTACCTGCTGTAGGTAGTAGGTACAACGACGTAACGTGACGCCGCGCCATGACGCTTATGGGTCAATTCAGACCGCAACGCGACGCGTAGATGCATTTCTAAATTTGTATGGATTAGACAGATTTTCAAGACGTCTCACCCAATTGAAGTCTGTAAATTCAGTACAAATTTAGAAATGCTAGATGCATTTCTAAATTTCGCGTCGCGTTTCAGTCTGAGTTGACCCTAACGCCAAAGCGGATTTTCAGATTACGGACAATGTACGTTGAATCCACTTACAGTGTCTACATAAAACATATCTATAAAGTATAATTCTTTTGTATGTTTTGTCGTTTGGAACTAGACAACAGACACTCAGACAGTAGACACACTTTCGAATTTATAATATTGGTAAGGATTTTCACTAAATCGCTAATAATATTATAAAATTCAGCTAAACGACAATCATACGACATCTCAAATGATAGCAGTATCATTCTTGATTCATTCATAATTTTTGCGAAAGACATGACGATAAATACCGACCATCATAAACAAACAAATAGACCACAGCGCACAGCGGATGAGATGTGTCATTACAGGGGTACTCGTTACTACGTGTTATGCCAGTGCCTTCCAAACTTTTCAACGTTTGAAAAAAATATTTAAAAATACTAACCTTAAAGGCCTGAGGCCTGACTGTGAACTAATTAGTTAAAACCTGCATTCGCTTTTTTATTTGAGCTACTTCTACTAGGTACACTGTGAAAATATTATATTATGTTACTGGTCATGCATAAAATTTATAACATGTGACAAATTAAATTCGTTATACAAAAAATGATTATAATTGTATAAAAAACCTCGTCCTATAATATTAAAGTTTGAATGACGAATTTGTCCAAATTGATTTTTAGCAGGCATTATTTTAATTTATTTACATCCTAGCTTAGACACACATTAAGGTTATGTTATATTACACACATTTAAAAAGTCTGTAGAAAACTCCGCGATGGTATAATATATCTATCTCTTATGCTAAGTACTCACATATTACGGTTTTGCTCGATCGAGCAATAACGTCGAGCAAAATCCGCGGCTCGGGCTTTCGTCCACACATTCAGCATTGTTCGATAGTTTTACTCCAAATCGAAGGATATTATTTAAATTTAGTTCCATCAAGCCGGCTCGATGCGAGCCTTCGAGCTGTAAGTTTTGCGGTCCACACAGCAATTACTACTCGATTTGGAGTAAAATTATCGAGCAAAAGCGTATGTGAGTACTTAGCATTATGGATATCCTACAATTATACAATATACATATTGTTATCATTTAATTTTTACGACAAATAATAGCAAATTTTCGAAGTGATTTTAGCCAATACAACATTAATCCTTGTGCAATTAAATATTATGTACCTTAAATACATTGTTGATTTAATATAGATCTATGTGGCCTTTTATAGCATAATATGATTTAAATTAATATTTTCAAAGATATTATAGATTTCAAAATTGCGAGACGTAGCATATGTGGCGGTACCGGCCAATGCGCGCCACGAGCAGTAATATTAGAGTAATATGAATAAATCAAACTACTGGATCGATTTCAATCATATTTGTAGTGAGTGACTATGTTACTATGTTTCTATATATTTTTTACCCGTGCGAAGCCCGAGGTTATATGTATATGTACGCTATGTTTTTGTATACAACTTTCAAAGTTTTTCTGTAGAGTATTTAGCATCAGCATTGCACCCATGCGGGTCGCTAGTAAATGCATAAATAAATACGTAAGACAGTCTAAGGATAGTATTATCTATCTATAGGAATGAAAACTGTCTTACGACTGTCGATGTCATGTTTCGAGTAGCTCGCCGTCGTGTCAGTTCACGTAAGCTTACGTAACAATAATAACACAAGGGTGGCTACTGGCTGGTATATAAATATTGCAAGTTGGGAGCCACTGTCCTGTACAATATACACATCGTCGTAGTCACCGGCGGCGGTGGTCGAGTGCACTGCGGTCTGCCGGGAATTAGAAATTACGAATTATTACGATGTCATGACATTTTATTTTACATTTAATTATTAGTTTATTTAAAAGCAATAAAATAAGTTTAAAATATTCGAATAATAGAAAAGGGTTTGTTTAATAGTAAATAATTTGCAATTGTGGGCGCATCTGTAAAAAAATGTGCAAACATGTGGTCCTAGTTCCGGTGGAGAAAAGAGGCAGTGGTAAGTGTTATATTATTTGTATCATTTATTTTTTATTATTATTCAACATGTTATGATTGCAGCTGTTATGATTTACTTAAGTTTAGTTTGGTATTATTTTTAAATGTCTACTTTTTTGTACTTCTCCAGCAAATTGAGGAATAATTTTGTGAAGAATAATTATTATTGAGGTACATTTGTTTGAACTACCTCAGGTTAAGAAAAGAGAACTATTTTAGAATTCTGAAATATGCACTATCGCGAAGTACTTAATCGTTAAGTAATCGTATTTGTTAAACATCCAAAATTAAACATTGCATTGTTCAAAACTTTTTCCAGTTTTGCCTTGTTCAAAAACTTTTCCCAGTCGCAATTTTGAGTATGAAAATATTAGTGCAAATATACCATAGATATATCTATTAAGTTACGTATCAAATAAAGTTTAATTAAAAATTGCTAAATTAAAATTTCGTGGCCGTATATTATGTCGGATGCACTAGACGTGTTAACATCCAATAATTATTAGTATTTATATTTTTTATAAAAAATTTTGAACAAAATATTGCGTACCATAATATCAATTTTGGATTTATGAAAATTTGATTGATTGTGGAAGCAATAAGCAGATCACTAGAGTGTGAATTCTCTGAATACATCAGCTCAGTCATCAATTGAGAACTTGGGTCTACCTTGTCCGTCCGTGACCAATTAGATTTTAGGCAATTGGTCCGAATTACCAACGTGTTGGTCCTAATTTAAAACGATTGTTCGATCTACATATTGTGCACTGTCTTCTAAAAAATAATTACTGTACTACGCACCACCGTTTAGTTTCTATTTTAAAAAGTATTCTAATTTTGAATTCAAATTGTGCTAGAAAATGTGTCTGTGCTAGATGAACTAACACTCATTGCACAGATGATCTTAGGTTAGTTATTCACGTGCTTACAATCTATCTAGAATCGAAATTAGGTATAATCTATGAAGAAAAAACCTATGTGGCAAGATTTATAATTTTACATTATTTATCTTAAACTCATAGTTAGCAAACTTCTGGTGGAATAATAATAATTATTAATCTCGTCATCTCTTTACGCTAAAAAAAACTAATTAGCAAAAATAAAAACAAATTAAAAGTGCAAAAATCCTATTTAATTACGATGTGTAGTATGGCTTAAAGAATTAAGTACTTTAAATAGTAACGAAATCTTATCATTAATTCACATTTTAATAACTTTTATTAAGTAAGTATTAAATTTTAATACATTTTTTGACTAATTTATCAATTTCCACCATAACCACAAGTCCACGACCTTTTTTTTATGGGTGCTCCGGGTTGAGGGTGTGCCTCAGTTCAGCTGAAGCATCCCGGGGGTATGTGGGACTCCCGGCGATAAGCACCGGGCTTACCCACTAAAAACACCTGCGGTTTGCCTTCAGCCGTATACGGTGGGATGTCCTGCATCTGTCCAACACAGGACTCCCTCCACGGACCACGACCGAACGGTCTACCTCATGAGGGAGGACTTTCACCAAAATAAGGGAACACTTCGGCAAACCGAAGCGTACCCTCGGCGCCGGGACTAGCTAAGCCGGGCAAGTTACAAGTCCACAACCTAACCTAACCTTTCGTTACCGGCTAAAAAGGGTTCTTATATCAGTAACATAAGGGAATTAGTAGTAACGCAGGCGGGTTATTAGAAATATTGACAGAACGGTGCGCGGCGGTGCAGTGAGTCGCCGGCGCGCGCAGGCGCACTACGAATCGTCAATCTACACAACATCGCGAAGAAATACGAGTCCCCGTTGTTTGTGCTATGCTATGTGGCCATATAAGTGAACATATAATATTATGAAGCTGCCGAAATTCGATATCTGTAAGTTTTCTATGTAGGCATTCCGATGCAATAACTCATAGTGCATGCTCACATTACATAAGCAAGCTGCTTATGTGGTTAAGTGATCCCCGCGACTTCGTACGCGCAGAATAAAATTTTACCGGAACCGGTCATTTTTCCGCGATAGAAAGTCTATGTCCTTTCTTATGATCCACTCTATAATAATTATTTAGTATCTAAAATGTCATCAAAATTGGTCGCGTACTTTAAAAAATTTAATTTTAAGCAAAGGGATGGCCAGCGAGTAGTGATTTTGTGCTATACTATGCAGTTAGTGATTTTGTTCAGTAGTTGTTTTATTTTGTAACCGCAATGGGGTGCCGGTAGCAAATGTGCATCACGCTATGGCTTGAAACAGGAGAGAAACCACAATACCAATTTCAACATTTTAAATGAAGTTTTGAGACTAGTTTCGGAATATTTTATTGATAATTCTAAGGGTATAATATTTTGTTTCCTTATTTTTTAAACGAAATTAAGGGCAACATCTAGTATTTTATAATAAACTCTGTATTGTGCAAGTGCACAGTTCTGGGATTCTGGGGATTTGGTACCTATGCTAAGTATGAAAAATGAGAGACATAGCATCAGGAGTCCTGGACCCCAGGATTAACTTTAACGACGTTGAGTTGTGTTGTGTTCAAGAAATCGAATTGAAAAGAAAACAATGAATAATTATTAAGACAATTAATAAGAAATAGTGAACAAAGATACAAATTTTTTTAAGGGTATTGGACATTGGTAATAAGCTTACATGTGTGATGTGGGAGAGCCACGCTTCAACACGACTAGGTTTACTCGGCCTTAATCAACAAGACCCAAAAGAAAAACGAGGGCTTTCGTCTACCATCACATCCGTCTGCTCCTTTTCAAGTTTATTTCATAAAAGTTTTATTTTTATAGATCTGATAATATATAATTGATCAGATTTAAAATTGATATTTCCATGGCAAATCATTAAAAGTAGATTTGTTAAAATGTACATATTATTATGTTGTTTATGTGCAAGGCTACCATTTACCAATTTATATCTTTATATTATCTTATCAATTTTGTTAGTATGTACATATTATCTAAAGGTAGTATTAGGTAGGGTGGGTAGACCGGTTAGGCATTCATATTTTTACAACTGTGAAAAATATAAGTGCCTAACCTAACCCATGAAACTGCATGGGTCGTTTTTTGCTTTTAAAATGGAGGCTTTAGGACCGGGAGAATTATTTGAAACAAAAAATGTGGATTATATGTATAGCTAAATGATGAAGTAGGTAAGATACAAGGTTTGTTCAAGTTATAAGGGAAAAATGAGTGATTGCTCTTATTTTATAAAATATCAGTTACCTACTTCATTCACTCATATCATCATTATTATATAACATACAATAACTACCAAAAGTTATAATAATCGGCCAAGTGCGATTTAGACTCGCATTGGAGAAAATAGGCCAAAAATTGTGTTTTTTGTATGGTCCGTCTGTCTGTCTCCAGGCTGTATCTCAAGAACCACTACAGCTATTCTGGAACGAAATGTCACCAGCAGTATTTCCGGACCTATACGACCTGCAAACCTTCAAGAAAAGAGCGTATTCCCTCTTAAAAGGCCGGCAACGCACCTGCAGCTTTTCTGATGTTGCGAGTGTCCATGGGCGACGGTAGTTGCTTTCCATCAGGTGACCCGTTTGCTCGTTTGCCCCCTTACTTTATAAAAAAAAGCTAGACATCTGAAATTCTTACGGATTGTGTATTTCTGTTGCCGCTATAACAAATTTACTGAAAACAAAATAAAATTAATATTTAAGGGGGGCTTCCATACAACAAACGTATCGATAATAATAATGGCAACAGGACGTAGGCACTTGAAATTTTTACAACGTCCTCAATTATAATTATTATGTGTAAAAAGAATAATAAAAATAAAATAAATCTTTGTAAAAATTTCAAAATTTCAATAAATGTTTAAGGTAAGCCTCCCTTAAATATTTAATTTATTTTGTCTTTAGTATTTGTTGTTATAGCGGCAACAGATAGACACAATCCATGAAAATTTCAGAAACCTAGCTATAGCAGTTCTTGAGATTCAGTCTGGAGACAGACAGACGAACAGACAGACATCGAAGTCTAGTAATAGGGTCCCGTTTTTGCCCTTTGGGTACGGAATCCTAAAAAATCAGCTCGTTAGGGTTCCGTTTTAGGTTTCTGTAATCAACAAAACTTGGTTGACTACGGAACCCCGAAACGGAACCCTTACCAGCTTTTATATTGACAGATTAATACTTTAGGGTGTGTACGTGTTTCTCGTAGAGAGTTCACTGTGAAAGTAGTAGCGCTGAAAGACCAAAATTTTTTTCACTTTTGTATGGGGGAAACTCGTGACACTGAGGGCACTTGCCCATACAAAAGTGAAAAAAATTTGGTGTTTCACAGTGAACTCTCTACAAGGTACCTACACATACACACCCTAACACATAGACAAAATATATGTAGTTATTTTTACATCATAATATAATTTGATAATATGTATTTATAGTATTCAGCATCTAATTGAACTGGGGGGTGAGCCAAAATGTTTTCGTTTTCGCTTCGTTATAGAATCGCCGATGAAAATGTATGGAATTGACATAAGCGTTCGTTAATATGACGTTGACGTTCGACTCGTCTTATGTCAATTCCATACATTTTCATCGGCGATTCTATAACGAAGTACAATGTAGTACGCTAATTGGTGTTTTATATACGGGATTGAGTTCAATTAGTACCAGATGTCCGCTAGACGGCTAGAGTCGAGACAATTAGCAATTAATGTACGACTGATGCACAGGTGGTGGGGGCACCAATTGATAGAAATCGTTTTATAAGCAATCGCTTAGCAACAGTTAAAGTTAAATTAATCGCAATTTAAACATTGACATGCGGTCAACTGTCGCGTCTCCCAATCAAACGACGGGTGCACGAATCTTAAAATAAACAGAATCGTTGATGCAGCCGGAGATGTATGTAAGTACCTAATTGTTAAGAAATAGAAGAGGGTTTAAACTTTAAAGTCGAAAGTTTTTAAATTAAGCTTCAATTTTTGAAGAAGTCCTTAGTTGTCTGCGATTTGCAAACTAAGTACATCAAGGCTTCCAGATACCGCCAAATAATCGCTAAGTGCGAGTGGGACTCGCGCACGAAGGGTTCCGTACCGTTATAAAGCGAAAAAATAGTGTTTTTGTATGAGAGCCCCCCTTAATTATCAATTTTATTAAAATTTTATTATTAAATATTAAATTACAAATGTAATTAAGTATTTTTTTTAATATTTCAAGTGCCTATAATATGTTGCCATTATCGATTACGAGCAAAAGAAGCTAAAAAAAATCATGTTTGTTGTATGGGAGCCCCCCCTTAAATATTAACTTTCTTTTGTTTTTAGTATTTGTTGTTGTAGCGGCAACAGATATGCATAATCTGTGAAAATTTCAACTCTCTAGCTATTACCATTCTTGAGTTACAGCCTTGAGACAGACAGACAGACGGACAGACATCGAAGTCTCAGTAATAGGGTCCCGTTTTTACCCTTTGGGTACGGAACCCAAATATAGTTTTTGAGTGTGAAACTTAACGATTTATCTGTCATTATGAGATTGGCAGCAACCTGTTTCGTCCTGGCGATGGTATTTGGCAATCGTCGTATTTAGTAGAGGTAGTTGCTTAACTCCATGGCCAGGAATGGCTCTGGCCCAAAGTATTTTTTGGGTTGCCCCCACTCTATTTTACATTTATCACACCACTCTTTTTTACACCAGGGCCTCTACTACTACTACACGGTCCTGTTGTCGATCACAGTGATTACAAATGAGTAATGACAGCTTATCTCTGTAATATCGGGATCCGGTGCGCCGTGCGACATATTATTGTGATGTCTGCGGCGATTTACAACGCGAGAGCATCCGTTGATGCTGAATCTATTGACACCGACACATTGTCAGCCCATTCAGTAGTCGGCGAGGATTATTCAATTAACCATTGTGCATCGCTGGATGGTATTGTATACTATTATATTCCGTTTATCGCAAGTACGAGACTCTCAGGCTATTGGACTAATACACCCACGGTTCCGCAGCGGAATGTAATAATCATTTTCAATCCGACGACTGAAAATAACTCCGTGTTGCAGACTTGGTGTGACCCTAGTGTGACCTTCATATTGACACCATATAACATGACATGAGTTTTGCTAATGACGACTAAAGAATATCTGTCGTTTTGGCCCTACAACCAGACCTTCACTTCAGTATAGAGTAAAGTCTTTTCAAAAAAAACTGACACTGGCAACTCACCGAGTCAGCCATTTAAAAAAGAAGAAGAAGAAGAATCTGTCGGTATTCCTACGCTTGTCTAGACAAAACGTTTTATACGTGGGATGGACACGATACGAATGCTGTTTAAGGTTCTAATGGTGCTGCAACACCACTGTTAGGTACTATTGTTGAGCTGGTGAATAAAATATTAGCGATGAGGGAACCAAGTGTAGCGTTATGGTTTCTCCGATCAATCTATCTACTGTGTTACATTTTTAAACCATTCGGGAAACAAATTTTTCCAATTTTATTTTCTATCACCGCTGTACAGATAAACATATTATGAAATGGTTAAATAATAGTAATTTATTTAATTACCTGATTTTATAGATGTGCTCAGTACTGATTTATACTTATAACCAGTGATCATTAAAAACAAAAATTCCAAACAATTTAATATCAATTCCCGTATAATAATGACCGAATGAGCTACCATTGTCATGGAAGGCAATGATAAAATTGAAATGGCCTAGGTCCAGCTAAGACATAAATATTGCGGAACAATCGCGCGGCAATAAGAACTAAATATTTTATACCTAGTCGCAAAGCCGTAAAGTGCGGAGAGCCCGAGGCTTGGCAAAAAAAGTGCAGAATATTTTGCCAAAATAGTAAAATTTTTACTTTTAGTTCCGTAATTACATTGAGAAAGCGGTGGCTTTAATTGGGAATTGAAAAAATAATTAATATTATGTAAGTAATATTTTTAAAGCGCGGTCGTGGTGTGATTAGGTACTCGTGTACATGGGTATAAGAAACCATAACAATTTAAAGGATTGGCGAAATCGGTTCAAGGTAAAACGCTGAAAAACCCTAGGATTAGTGTCGAAGCTGACTTTGTAACCGCCTTCTTACTACAAACTACACTTTTTTTGTGGAGGCTATGGACTCTCGTTGGCTCTCACCTAACTACGGCTCTACTTAGAATTTTTAGGCACCTGGGTCTGCGAAATCTGATAAAAGCGCTATAAAATCGCGATTTGCGAGACATAAATTACGAGCTGGGATGACATTGTGCGTTTAATCTCCAGAGCCGCGACGGGAGCGGAACTAATCTTAATTAAAACTCAGAACATCTTTATTGATCGCGTGCGCCGCCGTCACATGCCCGCACTATTAGCCGAGCTTACTTCATTATCAGCCATAACTCCTTTAACGTATAGGACGTCGATATAACAAGTTTATCTATCCAATAACACTTTTGATTGGCTAACGACAAAGCGTTAATGCCGCGGCCGCACATGCGTCTATCGTACGAAGCTTCGTGCTATGAGACGATACCACTGGACGATACACGCAGATCGTCCAATGGTATCGTTTTTAGCACGAAGCACTACGCATGTACGGCCGCGGCATAACCGAAACACATACAATATACAAATATGACATACTTACTAGGTAACCGGACGGGTCTTAAGCCGACTCGGCAGCATCGTGTTTTCTAACATCATAACATGTTTGCGATACAGAATAGGGGCGTGGCCTAACAGTTTTGTTAGCAAAAACAAAATGTTTGTTGAGACAAATGGATGACATCCCCCGTGCATCCCCCGCATTCGCCTGCGGGGAGGGAAATTTTGTGTTCGCGCTCATTGCAGCAAGACATTCTTTCAAGCAAGGAATGAAACAAAAACACGAACAAAACAGAACGCACCGGACGGCCTATTATCAAAACATGTTTTGCTAATTAAGTATGTTTGTAACATAATATTATTATTTGCGATACATAAAATTGGCGCTGCGGACCCCAAGGGGCAAGGGCGGATCCAGCTTGGCGCCAGGGGGGGGGGGGGGGCACATAGTCATGGTCAAGACACAAGAACTTATAATTTAATTTTGATTATAATAGCTATACTTACAAGTATATTTAAATACTTAACAAAATCAATTTTTCTTTTATATCTTCTCCCGAAACGCGTTATCACTTCGTCTATAACTTCAATGGGTACGTTTTTATGGACGTGGACAGTGGTTCACCTAGGACCTTTACCCAGCCCAAGGCGGGGGAGGCGGGGGGGTCATGATCCCCATGACCCTCCTCCCCCTCCTGGATCCGCCCTTGGCGGACCCGGCCTTAGAAAGTTCATACAAACGAGAGGACTGTGAGTTGTGACGTCATAGTACTCATAGCCCACTGTCATTTTGTATTTAGATTGGAGCGTTTTATTAAGGTTTATTTTTTGTGATTTTCGAATAATTCGAAAGATATAACAATTATTGTTATATTATATCTTGAAGAGTTTTTAAATATAATATCATAGTCATTAATTTACAGATGTTTCTATTTTTGAGAGTTCCTGAAAGAAAAATAGCAACTAGCCTATTGAGAATACGATTTTGTATTCTTTGTTTTGCAGCAATGAAGAAGAGTTGCAAGCCGGCGATGCTGAGCCGCATCTGGCACGCGAGTCGGCGGTCGCTGGAGCTCGAGCACTCCCCGCACCACCAGTTCGCCTGCTGTCAATGGCAGACCGGCACCGCACCAGCCAGGGCCTACTTAGTATATAGGTACGGAACTTATTTGCCAACGTTTTTTGACAAACATTTATAAAGCGAGCTTTTTTTCTCCAGTTTGGCCTAAAAGATCCTGTAGTAGACTAACGTTGCGTCGTTTTCAGCTGCCGTCGCGCGTCGTGGCTGGGCACTCGCTTTTCTTCGATAATATTACTATCACGCTTAATTTTCTTGATTCGAACTTTGAAGCCATAAACGATAATTCTATATAGCTAGTTGAAATAATTAAGAAGTAGAAAGTTGCAAAAATATTATTATTTATTACTTATTAGACAAATAAGATTGAATAAGATAATTTCTTACATTATGACTGACCCGGCAAATTGTTTTGCTGTATAAATTATTTTTAGTATCAATATAAAAAGTAGATAAAAACCTATTAAAATCGGTAATCGGAGCCGTTTTGGAGGAGTTCGCACACAAACACTGTGACACGAGAATTTTATATATTTAGATCACTATAATTTAACATTCCAGGTGGCTACTATTCCTCACATTGTTATCGATTGGTATATCAAGTTTCGCCTGCCAGCGTCTGCCGCGGCAGTACGAGGGGCCGGAGATACAGCTGAACTACTTCAAGTGGTTCATCTACTTCACCAACTGGGGCTACATACTGATCATCCTACAGGCCGCGCTCGCGCTCGCTGTTGTGCAGAGAAACAGGAACGTCAACACTTTTAGTATATGTAAGTCCATATTAAGTGTCGATTTAATTGTGATCGGCCGCACTCAGAGATATCTAATGACTGCATAACTTTAATTAAATTATGATTTTGACGTTAACATTTTCTGTCGCTCTTCTTTAAGTGGGCCCCTAGACGATCAATTTTATAGCACAATATATTTTATTGAACAACTTATTTGACAACAAGATTGAAAGGCGTTCAATATTAATTACCTAGACGGTCAATAATTATTGCACAGTAAAATTAACCGTTAAAAACTCTTTATTAAAGTTAAGTAATCCTAGATGTCAGGGAGTGCGCTTAGGCGTGAATAGTTAACCCATCAACTCCCAACCAGCACCCGGGTGCCGCATACGGCATAATTTTTATTTTATTTTTATTTTATTTTATCAGGAAAACAAACAAGTATACTAAGAAATGACAAAAGAAATTACATACTAGACTTAAAATAACAATAGTATACTCCACTAAGTTTTCACATATTACTTGAAAAAAGATTACATTACTTATACTTAATTTTAAATATAGGTACTTAGTTGCTAACAGTGCATTAAAACTTTCTTAATTTCGTTTCTAAATACATTTTTACCCTTTGCAAATATATCTATGTTAGTAAAGTGATCATTATATATTTTAACTAATCTATGTAGAGGCGCGCGTTCACCAGCATTTGTACGACATTTGGACGTTGCAAATAGTGGGTAAACGCGCGTCTCTCTTCTTATTACTGTCCTAGGGACAATATAGAAAATATTGTTAACCAGTTCTGGACAATCAATTTTATTGTTTATTAACCCATGCAGCATCATAGTTTGAAGCAATAAACGTCTTGACTTGAGAGTTAGTAAATTATATTTGGCTAATGATTCCTCATACGGTAATATAGTCTGACTATCATGATCTAACAATTGAATATCTATTGTGTCTGTGATTCCCACGATCGAGTTATTAATTGCTAACTAGACTGTTTCATTGTAAAGAAAGGAGGTGTAATACATTACTTGTATGCTCAACTGTTCGCCTCAGATTTTGCGACTGAGCTCCAGGCAGTGGAACAAACTTACCAGCTGCCACCAAGCACTAAGCAGTTCCATTATAAAGAATTTCAGTCAACGAATCACAATACCACAAATGACAAAGCCAAACGCCTAATAATGCCTTCTGCGGCCGGCCTAATAAGCAAAAAATTCGCGCTATTGAGTTCAATCGGGCCTTTTGAGTTTTGACAGAGATCTATTTGTTTAAATAAAGAAAAATTGTAGAGGAGTCTATTGACTCCTATCAATGAACATCATAAGTAGGATAATGAATCTAGCCTTGACACGTCCCAAGTATCCGAAATTGTAATGGCATCGCGTGATTTTGTCCGTTAGTGTTGGTATACTACCAGAGAAGTTGATACATAGGCAGATTGCGGGTCTAGGTAGTAGGTGATTTGCTCGCATTATGTCAACTCCAGCCTACAGATCAGTCCATAAAGTACGTCATACGATTCTCATGATTTTAGGCCCCTCTTGTCACAGATAGTCACATTGTGAGACATCTAGGTGTGACATACTTCATGGATGGTTCCTCACGACCAACATTAAATTGACATAGCTCCTAACCAAATAACGTGGGCCCGCCATCTGTCTGTGCATTCCTTCGATGGTACTAAGTGTACGGAGCGTACCGAGTCGGGACACGAGTCGCGTGGCCGCAACAATCAACATAAAATGACTTGTGCAGCGCACGTGGCACTATGGACGGGAATCATTCGCGTCATCGCGTTGTTTAGCTCGTCTGCGGTCTGTGGGATCAGCATGAGCATGTAAATTTTTCAAAAAAGTTATCAAAATTTTTCAAATCGACATCTTTGATAATGTAAAGGTGCCTTTTCACAATCGCCCATGCCGGCCTACTACAAGCCATCACTATCGTGTATGATGGCAGACTATTTCCAGGCGTGGCGCGCAATGGAGTGACTTGTAGCACAGAATAGATAATAGTACAAGTACTTGTAGATGGCCATCGTGGGCTACTTTACGATTTCGCAGAACTCATGCTTGGGATAAGCATTATAGTTCTACGTAATCGTAACTTATTAGATACCTTCATTTTAGTTGGTACTACTAATAATATATTATATTCTGTGCTATTAGTTCTCTCCTTCAGAAAGTAACGAGGTACTTCTTAAAAAAGAAAATGCTTCGGGCACTAATTTGTTCCTAGCCTTAATCCTTATCAGTAGTTTTCAATGAAGCCAATTACAAAACTAATTAATGGTACTTATCTTTCTTAAATCTGAGCAAATCGTCAGACACGGCAACGGCATAAAATGGGCGTAATCCAGCGTAAAGGACCATACATAAAGTATGTCACTGGGTTTTCATGATTTTTAGACACCCCCCCCCCTCCCCCTCCCTCCTTGCCACAGATGGTCACATTTGTGAGACTCCCACCTCCCTAGTATGACGTCACCTCCCTTTAAGTGTGACATACTTTATGGATAAATCCTAATCTACCATTTCTAGCGAGGTGAAATATACCCAATGATTGTTATACCTCGCAAACCATATTATATTATGTTACTAACGGGTGTCAGCAGCCAGCTAACACCGCCCACAGTGGCCAGTTGCGGACGGCACATCAGACGTCAGTGCTTGATTGATACAATTTTGCGTCAATTAAAGCGACAAGTCGGATGCTGGCCGCCACAATTATCCTTATTGGTTCCTCATTCCGAGTGCTACCGCTCCCGGCCGATATTCAATAACAATTGACGCAATGCGAACCGCGTATTGAGGCTATTTGCTGTCCATTACCTTCCATTCTGTCATTTATATTTAGACATACATTTAGGTCTTATCTAGGTCTTGTTCCACAAGAGAAAATAAATCCATGTCTGCCAGCGTCTGTATAAATTGAGTGTTAATTAATAGTAAACAATAATGTGACCGTATGTCTAATTTTCATAAGCATGAAATAAATATTATATTATTATGGGCATGCGAGATAATGGAAAGTATCTGATTTTCAGATTTTACCCTAAAAGTTTGTCATTTTTAAAGCGCCTACAAAGGTGGCTTTAGCAACATTTTTTAAGGAGTATTGTATTTTCCTATAAGCGCCAGTTACTTTTAAAAAGCAATAGTTTTAAAAATAAATATACGTTACGTTGCTACTGAATTAAAGAAACATAATAAATTGTTTACGCAGGTACAATACACAGTAATATTGCACTAAAACAGTCTAGTCTAGTCAGTCTAGTCTGTCAGTGCGATCAGTCAGTGCCAGACTTTATCTAAAAAAAATAGTTTAC
The DNA here is from genome assembly GCA_905404155.3 of Plebejus argus. Classification (NCBI taxonomy): domain Eukaryota; kingdom Metazoa; phylum Arthropoda; class Insecta; order Lepidoptera; family Lycaenidae; genus Plebejus; species Plebejus argus. The sequence continues at coordinate 3,824,157 of FR989935.1, read as the reverse complement.
AAAAATTAACACAAAAAAGAAAAGGTTCTAATTTCCAGCCTTCCGTAGTCCAGCTTCTACGCCCTTAACTACCTGTTATGGTTATTTGAAAGTTATTTGTCCAATTTCAGCATGTGACGAGGAGGAAATAGGTCTGCCGCGGCGACGTCGGACGCCGCTGCTGTGCCGGGTCTACTGGCTGTGCCAGATCGTCGCCACAGACCTCGCCTTCGTCATCACACTCATCTACTGGACGCTAGTGCACGATCCAAGTCAGTAGTTTTGAAGTAGCTTCCACTGTTTAATATAAAAGAGGTGTGACTAGCAAATGTTTACCCGTCCCTTTGGACCGCAGTTTCTTGTGGTCCAAGCTCCAAAAGGGTGCATGAAGTATGGACGACTATGAGAGAGACGATTATTCTACCATCGAGTTAATCTGTGGATAATATTAGATCATAATTTTTTCTATCCTACTTCTTCAACATTCGAAGATTTATACAGTGGGTCTTTTACCCGTAAAAAATATTCTCCAATCTGTCTCGCATCTCTCGCATCCACCATTTTTTTACATTAAACTGCACCACCTTACAGAGATCCACGAAGTGAACACCCTTAACGTACTAGTACATGGCGGCAACTCGCTAGTGATGCTTGTGGAGCTGTGCGTCACGGCGCATCCTGTGCGGGCGGCGCATGCGCTGTACGGTGCCAGTGCTGGCCTAGCGTACGGAATGTTCAGCGCGTTATACTGGGCCGCTGGTGGGACAGACCGCCTCGGCTCGCCTGCTATATACCCCGCACTGGACTGGAATAAACCAGGTTAGAATTATTGACCTTGATATCAGATGAAAGGAATGCTTTAACTCGTGGGCCAAGCCAGAAGTTAGGAAACTTCTACGGCCAGTGGAGTCTAGTCTTTGAAGCCCAATAATCCTGAGGTAGGTCTGGTCCAATCTTGCACAGGCCGTGCACAGTCCCGGTAAATACGCCTATTGCGATACAGTCTTTAAATGACTACACATTACATGTCCTATATTTTTAATAAAAATGGCCGATATAAAAGCCACGGTGGTTGAAGCCCTACTTTCAATTAGGCCCAGATTTAATTAAAATATTCATCAATAACTGTCATTGAGAAAAATATATACCTAAGATTAAGCTACAAATCCACAATCTTATTCACTTTCTTCTCTCACTAATACTTCTTTTTCTATTTCCAGGTTCAGCGTTCGGTTTCGTGGCGCTGTGCGCGGTAGTGATGATGCTAGCGCACGGCGCGGCGACGCTGATAACGTGCGCGCGCGCGCGTCTTGCGGCGCGGCTGCTTGCGCGTGCGCAGCCCGACCGCCTAGCCCTACCCACGCACTGAGGGTTAAGGAAACGGTGCGTCAGATACGGCAAAAACAGAACTCGCATATGAAAGAGGGTCAAATAGTGGTAGTTTACGAGACTGGATAATAGTATATTAAGTAGCTTTTCATAAGCATAGGTATTGTCTACCTTAAATATTGTAGATTGTACCGTTATTATTGTGATAGTTAAATACACTGAGCCCTTGGCCAAGACGTCTTCGGTCACGACGATAAATTCCATAGTTAAGTAATTATTGTATGATAATGGGCGTCTCATATTATGTTTAATGCATCACGCCATACACTTTTTTTTTCGTCGCACGTCTTTAGCTATGACGTCTTGGCTTAAATTTTCGATTTTCAACGATTTTCAGGCCCAGCCTAAAGTGAAAATGTAGCAAAAAACTGTTCGCGTACTGTGTGCATGTTTTGTGGCATTTAAACAATTGAAAAGAATACAGCAATAATTTATAAATTATATTAGGTCAATAATATTATGTCATATTATGTCAATAATATTGTGTCATAACTCTTAAGTGATATTTTGTTGATGAGTGGTGACCTGTGGTAAAATATTTTACACTAATATTTTATTGTCACAACTCACAACTGATTGTATTTAATGTATTGCTATAAAACTTAAGAGTATGTTATGCCGGGTTGATCTGCCCAGTTTAATGCGCCGTATCAGTATTATAACGACTATGTAACACAAATTTAGGTGTACAAAAATGTTGCCATAAAAAATATTTAATGCTACCACCAAAACGCATGGAACTTTTCACCTTACATACAATATTATTTGTGACCTTTAAGCAAAGGGTGGAAGGAGAGTAAAAACATCTCTAATGTTTTATCACTGTTGAAAAAATGCATCTATAACTTGTACCATTAGGAAATTGGTTCATTAGCAGATAGCGGACATACGTTATTTGGTCAGGCTGCGTCAAAGTACAGTTCTCCAAAGACCAAAAATGATAATGCACATAGACATTTTCGTAATTTTTCGGCAACGGTCGTATTTTATCGCGACGGTAGACGATATTGCATTTTCTAATTGCATTGCGTTTAAGGGCCCGGGTTACCCTCGAAATTTTCATACATTCTTAATACCAAAATCATTTTCTCATGCGAAAATATTTAACATGTTTGAGTTATTTTTCAGCTTAAGATAGTAATTACCTAGGGTCCTGAACAAATTTTTTTTACAAAATATTTAAATACTAAAAAAAAAAATTTGTGTTTAAATATTTTTTAGTAAATTTACTACTAAATATTTAAACACCAAAAAATAGACAAAAACACTAAAAAATATATAAATAAATAGTAAATTTACTAAAAAATATTTACTTAAACACAAAATTTTTTTTTTAGTATTTAAATATTTTGTAAAAAAAAATTGTTCAGGACCCTAGGTAATTACTATCTTAAGCTGAAAAATAACTCAAATATGTTAAATATTTTCGTATGAGAAAATGATTTTGGTATTAAGAATGTATGAAAATTTCGAGGGTAACCCGGGCCCTTAAGTACGTTTAAGATACATATTGTATTAGTCCAAGTTCGTCGTCGTGATATTCCTGTAGCTTTTGTAACACGGTCATTATTTACTGTCACTCATGCGCATTATGATTTTGGAGTACTGTAATCAGTAATGATCTTTCAGCTAGATTTGACATAACTCAGCCGAAATCCGAATTACGTAGACCCGCTATCTGCTTATGAATCAATTTCTCTGAAAATACATTTGCGTACTGCCCACAAATACTGCCTCTATTTAGGTCAGGTATTATGCTACTTATTTAAACATGTTATTTGTTTATTCAACATTCCAAATGCACGAATGTATTATCGCATTTAACGAGCTTTTTATAAAATAATGAATTGCTCGAATCAAATTATTTATGATATTATAATTTATATTGAGTGTGAAATTGTGATGATATTTTTGCTAATTTTCAATAAAACACCACAACTGCAAAATAGTAGATAAAAAGTTTGAAAAAAGTTAAAATTTTGTAGCCAAGTTTGTGTGCTCAGTTTTGCTATTTTGTATTCAGAAGCCTCTCGTAATTTTTATTAGAATATAATAATATTATAGTGATTAATAATAATATTTTATAATAATTGTTCATGTTTCAGCCAATAGCTACTGTGCAGACAGAAGCAAGAATGGGCTTCTGACACTTACCAGTTACCACCATACTCAGAGACATATAATTATGATTAACCTTCAATTTATTGAAGAGTTTGACAGATAATGTATGGGGCTTATGTCAAAATTTTGAATTACAACTAAGTAATAATTAATGAATACATTCTGAGTGCGACAGTCAGAGATAATATTATAATTACTTAAATTAAATTAAAGAAAGAGTCGACAGAAAATGTATGGAGCTTCATCATACAATTTCTTTGAGTGCGGCTGTTTCATTTCAATTACCTAATATTATATTATAATTTTGAGTGTTGTCTCCAATTTTAAGGTTAAAAAAATCCACATGTTTTCATAATCATTTATATAATATTAGAAATGTAGATAAAAATAAAATTACCTCTTGTATCCGTAGCAATATTTTACGGGTGGAGCCAAATGCTAGTATTAGTCTTATGAGGTTTTGTGATTTTAGTAATAGACAAAATAATTGTTCCTATCCTTAATAAGCCTAGAGCTGTGATTTGTTATCACTTAGTTATATTTAGACACAATATAATGTCATGCAGTAAAGTATCTTCAAACTAGACCGTCAGATTGATATTTCAGCTGCAAGGGTCCACCCTAATAACACGATGCGCTGCCTGATGTTTTAAAAAACTGTCAATATACATTTTCCGATACTTTCCTACCTGCCACCAGCTGGAGCTATGTAGCCGGTGTGTATTCAGTATTTCGTATCAAACGGCTGTCATATTATGTCACGAACTTAAAAGCCCTCATATAAAGCACAAACACACCATCGTGATTTCAAATAACTTGGAGTAGCAAAACATGCAGATATACGTCTTGAGCTAGTTTTGAGCTACATAGTTTGATTTCGAGGTCTGGTTTACTCTACTGTATGACATTTATACTGTGGCTTACGTTATTGTGTAATTGTGTAGTGCACTCCCGGTGAGCAATATTTTATATCAGCTCGTGTTGTGTTTGAAGCTTCTTTAAATTATAATCACTTGCATTAAATGCATGTTATGTTTGGTCGAGTTATGCAATAATTGAAATGAATAAATGCTTAACATTTTATATTTGTGGATTTTTATTGACCTGGTGTTATTTTAAATTTATTGAAGGAGGAAACGTAAATACCTCTCTTCACGTTGGCCCATGAACATGATGGGAAGCCATGATAAGCCATGATTGTCATAATTATTGGGCATCTTGACACGGCTTATTAAAAAATTAAACAACCATACATACCCCTTTATTTGCTTTGCTTATTTGATATCAGTTATTTCTCTGTTGAAACTGTCGAATGCAATTGACATGGGCCTCAATTCTCGTATCTGCGATCTTCTTGCGCCAGATCGATCCGAGATATCGGAATTGGGCCGAAATTATTGTAATTACGGACGTAAAACACATAGTAATGGAAGCATACTGGCAGTGTGGTACAATGTTGCTCAATTTTTAGATGAGATCAGAATGATTGACAGCGCGTGAAGGTGTTTTCTTTGGCAGCCTTGACTCGCAGTACCATTGTACTCGTTGTAGGGCTCGAGATGTAAGGTCAGGCTGTTCGGGAGTTATGTTAAAAGGCAGTGTTCGGCTGTTTATTTTTGAACCCGTATTACCCGTAATAGCGTGCTTAATCGTCGTGGTTACAGGATTTAGGCTACCCCCGTAGACTTTCAGTGGCCAGTGGGACTCTTTCACTGATCTCTATTATACAAGTACGCTGGATTACTGATACAGACCTGCTTTTTGTGCCTATTTGAAGCGGAATCAGCGCCCCCATTATTCGGGTAGAGAACTAAATTTGACGTAACCACAACCAATAACAACAGTTGTCATCACTACTATTAGTTCCAAATACTCTCACTACTGCTCTCAGCGCCAATATGGCGGCTTTCAAACGTCAATTTTACGTCAGATTTAGTTCTCTACCCGAATAATAGGGGCGCTGATTCCGCTTCAAATAGGCACAAAAAATAGCTGTCATTTTAAAGGCTATCAGCAATCCAGCGTACTTGTATGTATAGAGATCAGTGGACTCTTTGCAGCGTGCCCTTTTTCCGCTAACTCTTTGTAACTTGTCAACAGAAGCGTAGCGTACCTTGATGGAGCCCCGTATAAAAATTTGCTTGGGGCCCTCAGAAAAGGTAACTTATGAACGTTGGGGGTCCCAGTGGCCCGGGGGCCCCGTTTCGATACAGCAGTAGCTACGGCACTGTTTGCCAAGTAACAATTTTCCTCTATTATATTATGTAAAGTACTACGCTGCTACCTAGACCACCTAAAACAAGAAGCCCAAGACGCTTTCTTTAATTTCAATTTTCACTGTCAAAGTTCGAATTTCAAAATGTATGACTTTAAAATAATTAAATATAAGGCATCGTTAGGTGCCGATATGTTTTTTTTTATTTTCGATCTCGTATTTCGACTGTAAAATTAACGAATGTGTCTCGATAACACTTTTAATCTTAACAGTATAAGTATTAAGTAGTAACTAATAAACCACAATATTATGTCAGCTGCACACAATAATTTTCCTCAGAGCATATTAATGTAAGGCTAGCGATTAACGTGCAGCGAGATCGTAACCCTGGAGCGCACGCTTCACCAGGCAGGGCGATGCGCGTGCGCGTGCTATATGCGCGCGCGCACGGTTCAGTCGGTCGCGCGCTAATTCGTGCGCACGACGCGAGCGCGCACCGCTATTTCAGTACCTAGACGTAGCTGACCGTTCGATGTGTTTTATTAATTTTAAAATAAATTAAATAAAATACATGTGGGAAAAATAAGTTTGTGGATTTACTAGCTCATATTGACGTTATTCCTGGTATGTTATAATTTTAAAATCATTTAATATAAATAGATAAATAATTTTAGGGCTTTTATGTCGCTTTAGATTATTTTCATTACCATTCATATTATACACTCATACACATAACAACCCTGTCTACTGAAAAATTACGGGCGAATTTTTCACGCAAACATTTCAAAATATTATAAAATAAAGTAATAGTTAGTCACTTCAGAATGTAGAACGTACATAAATGTGAAACTGACTTGTATCTTCAGGGTGACATAATAAAACAAAGTAATAATTCCTACTTTAGGATGTGTATGTCTTTCAGCGCGTTTACTGTGAAACTAACAGCGCTGAAAGAGCAATTTGGTTTGATTTGTATGGGCAAGCACTCAGCGTCCAGAATTTGACGGTACAATATTTAAATAATCGGCCAAGTGCGAGTCGGAATCGCGCACGAAGGGTTCCGTACCATTATAGAGCAAAATTAGGCCATAAAATGTGTTTTTTGTATGGGAGCCCCCCTTACTTTTTTATTTTATTTTAATATTATTATTAAATATTAAAGTCCACAATATAACTAAGGATTTTGTGAAAAATTCAAGTACCTACCCGTTGCCATTCTTGATATAGAGCAAAAAAAACCAAAAAAATCACGTTTGTTGTATGGGAATTCCCCCCTTAAATATTCATTTTATTTTATTTTTAGTATTTGTTGTTATAGCGGCAACAGATGTACATAATCTGTGAAAATATCAAATCTCTAGCTATTACCGTTCTTGAGTTACAGCCTGGAGACAGCAAAAAAGACCAAAAAAATCATGTTTGTTGTATGGAAGCCCTTCTTAAATATTCATTTTATTTTATTTTTAGTATTTGTTGTTATAAAGGCAACAGATATACATAATCTGTGAAAATATCAAATCTCTAGCTATTACCGTTCTCGAGTTACAGCCTGGAGACAGACAGACAGACAGACAGACGGATAGACGGACTGACGGACAGACAACGAAGTCTTAGTAATAGGGTCCCATTTTTACACTTTGGGTACGGAACCCTAAAAAAGTTAAAAGTACCTAACTTATGTTATGTATAACACGTACTTCTAAATTTGAAGCACACGAATATCAAAACTTTCTTAGGCAGAAGTCATAACGCGGTAGAGACTGATAGAGCACGTAGCAGATAAAAATATGCACGAGACGTATACCTTTATTTTATTTTTATTTTATTTAGGGCCTGTTTCACCACTTCCTGATAGGCTATCCACCACTTAATTTGACAGATAAAGTATGGAGTATCTGTCAAAAAACCTGTGCATAGGCTATTCGGAACTTTATCAGAATGTGGTGAAGCAGGCCTTATTATAATATTAGTGATAGATACACTCTTCCTTAGAGCTGTCTCTAGTCTCTACATTCTACTCTTCAGCTTGTAAATATTCTTTTTTTTTTTATCTATTATATAAATTGTATCTTGTATGTTATCTAGTGACTATACTAAACTATTCCTACAAGCAGAGACCAGATATCTAGTTAGTTACTCGTAAAATGTTATAATTTTACGAGTAACTAACTAGTAGAAATAGTCTAAAAGTCTGCACAATGAATATTATTATTCAGTGTGCAGATGCAATTAAAATGGTGAACAACAGTTAATTTTTTGCTCGCGTAAGTAATTAACGTAGACGGGGTATTATATCGCAAAACAATTTTATTTCAAAGTGCATCCGGGTTATTTGATTAACAGTCTTAGTACGAATCTTAATTATGAAAGGACACATCTATTTAGTCCTATAATTTATTTTTTATTTTTTTTTCCCTTCCGTTCCTTCCGTTGTCAACAATTTTTCAGTTAGTTTTTCGAGTATAATTAAGTACCTATGTTGAAATCACGCATGGATGAAAAAGTCTCATATTCTCTTAATTTTCGAAAAAACCAGTAAATCTATCAACAGCAAGCAGTATGCAGCATTCACATTAACTTTTGCAACTTGATTTGTTCAGGGCAATTTGATGAAAAATCTATTGAAAAGTCAGAAAATTGGAGGAAAAACCTAGAACCTATTATAAAGTTTTTTATTGCCTGTCCCTGCAACTGGAATCTATATATATAAAACTCAAAGGTGACTGACTAACATGGTGATCTATCAACGCACAGCCCAAACCACTGGACGGATCGGGCTGAAATTTGGCAAGCAGGTAGATGTTATGTCGTAGGCATCCGCTAAGAAAGGATTTTGATAAATTCCCACCCCAAGGGGTTCAAATAGGGGATGAAAGTTTGTATATAATAATACTTCTTAACGCGAGCGAAGCCGCGGGCAAAAGCTCGTATTAAATAAAGTAGTATAATAATATAATATTTAGTAGAGAATAAAATAATATGAAGTTTCATAGAGTACTCGCTTTATTGCAATAACATAAAATTATTTGTTTCACCTTTTGTTTGACACGACGTGGATCAGCTGCACGACTTCATCATTTAACTGAATACATGTTTTAATAAAAATCTTGGCCTTGGCCAAGGATTGCCTTTGGCCCAAGAACAAATATTTAAGGACAACGAATTCGCTAGATTATTATCTAAATATGTATAAAAATCAATTCACATTGAAAAACCGCAAAGCGTTTGCATTATTATATTTATTACATAATATAGCCTATAAGCCACAAAAATTTGCAACGGGTAGCCCGAAACCGCGAATGTGCCTCCCATTGCATCGACGCGTCACGTACTGCAATGTGAACTAACCCTTACAGTTTTCATTCGATAATGCTACTTTGTAAGTTCGTGCTTGGCCGCATTAGATACGGAGATATCGGAGTGAAATACTATACCTAAACAATTTCCTCTGAGCAATGGGCATTGGGAACGCATGTTCCTCGATTTCTATGGCCGTGAGCACTTTACACTGATCATCATCCTACAGAGCGTTCAAAAGTATTTCATCTTATAGTTTTTAATTAAGGCCTTAGTTTAGTGTAGAGACCCTATTAATAAGTTGTCTGTCCGTCCCGTCCGGCTGTATCTCAAGAACCGCTATAGCTAGACTTCTTTTATTTTCACAGATTGTGCATTTTGTTGCCCCTACCTATGACAACAAAATATAAAAATAAAATAAATATTTAAGGGGGACTCCCATAAACACTCGCAACATCAGAAGAGCTGCAGCTGCGTTGCCGGCCTTTTAAGAGGGAATAGAGTAATAGGGGAGGGTAGGGAAGGGAATAGGGTAGGGGATTGGGCCTCCGGTAAACTCACTCACTCGGCGAAACACAGCGCAAGCGCTGTCGGCAATTTTGATCGGCGTTTCTATAAAGAAGCAATAAAGATTAAGTCTTGGCTAGGTGCTCAGGTTTTCAGCATCGTCACGCGAGCCTCAGGTGAAACTTAATAAACGCGTATTAGTTTCAGTCTGTAGCATCTGTAGTACATGCTAATTGTTATGATACTAATGATTACATACTCGTTTATATCAAGTTTCACTGGTAGCGTTTCTCGTTTGTTGAGGAATTGTTTTGTTTTGTTTGATTGTAAGGAATTGTAATTTACTGAAATAACAGATAACAACAATGAGTACATTTGAAGGTGCTCCCTCACCGGGAGCATTCGCTTGTAATGTAACGTTACAGTGTCGAGCATTAAATCAGTGAGGGAGGAGAGCCGAGCATTACAATACGCACCTTGTAATGATACAAAACCGAGCATTACAATGCGCACCTTGTAATGTGTGTAATATCTTGATACAACTTGTAACATCAACTAGCTATAGAATGCTCAAAGTCGAATGTTACATTACACGTGAATGCTCGTAAGTCAGGACGGTAATATGGTAATGTAATGCTCAAGGTCGAATTTTTAATGTTATATTACAATAGTGAATGCTCGTCGGTCAGGGAGGTGTTTTTGTAATGTAATGCGCTAAAACGAATATATAATATTATAATTTATAATGTTACATTACACGTGAATGCTCCCGGTGCACCTTTATAACAATATTACTCAAAGGTCGGCGCAGAGGGCGCTACTAGCACATACAGTAAATAATCCGACCAAAATCCAACGTCATGTTGTACACGTCATGTTAGAATATTGACAGAAACGTTGTCAACCGTCGAACAATTTTTTTTATATATGTATTTTTTGTGTGCTGCCGGCCTAGCATACGCCAACGAGATATCTCTCTCTACATGTTTCTCGATGTTTGATGATTTGACGACCTCTGTGGCTCAGTTGGTAGGCTGTTGGCAGCTCAAGCCGGAGGTCGCGGGTTCGAATCCCGCCGACGGAACAAAAAGTTTTCAAAAAAGTTCCTGGGTCATGGATGTGTATTAAATATGTGTATCATATAATAAAAATCTTAAATATATGTATAGTATAAAAGTATTAAATATATTTCAGTTGTCTGGTACCCGTAACACAAGTCCTTCTGGTACTTACCACGGAGCCAGACTGACGTGGTGTGAAGCGTCCATAGATATTATTATTATTATCTCTATTGACCCTAGCATGACAAACATTTTTTCTCGCGTAGATCATCGAAATAACACATTTTTATAGTTTTGTCGAGATAATGTCGAGATTTTGACATTATGTAGTACGACTAGTTTTTAATTATCTCGAGACTCGAGAGTGAGATATCTCGTTGGCGTATTCTAGGCAGGCATGTGCTGTCGTCTAGCGTGGTTGTTGCAACTTGCAGAATTATACATCCTAACCTACCCCACCTAACCTACCTCTAGGCCGTGGCAGTAATGTTTTATTTATTTAATGACAGACTACCGGGTTACTTGTTATTTACAAATCATTGTCTTTGTTTGCGTAATTAATTATTTATTTTATGATCACAATCGATTGTGCGTCATTTAAACTAGGAAACAGACAAAACATGTTCGGGATTTTTTTTTTAGATACATTTTGAAGGTTCGAAAGGAATTTACTTTCAATAAAAACGTTGTATAGTTATAACCGCTCATTATTATAAACACGTTGACGTGATAGGTATGCTATAAAGATTGTATTCATTTAATAATTATTCTTTTGAGAGCGAGTGTCAATAACATGTTTTAGTTACAAAGTGAAGTATAAAAATCGTATTAGCGCAAAGCTAATACGAGCAGCGATAGCCAATGTTGATTGACTATACTAGCATCATCCGAACAAAAAATCATAATACAGAATTATCTAGAAACCTCTTGGAAATACCAAGGTGATTTTGAAGGAAAAAGTATTGTATTTAGAAAAAGAAATTATTATGTTCAGTTCACTAACTTTTCACGAAAGCTCAAGACCAATGTGTGTCTGCCTATGTCTTTGAATAGGAACTTCTAAACAAATAAGCTAATTTTCTTCTACTTACTACCGCGCCGAAAAATTGAAGCGTTTTCCTTGCTTTAATTTTGTTTATGAAAGGAAAAACCTAGATGATCTAATTTCTATGCCGTTCCGTCTATCAATGCTATTTTCGCATGCCCAGTACTTTATCAGAAATCACAAACACTTATTACACCCGATTCTCAGACTAATAAAAAACGTTTTCGAAAATATAACTTTTTGAAACCAGATGGTTTGTAGTTTGTGCGATCTCCAGCTCATAATATTATACTGTAGCGTTAATGTCTAAGCACATTACAAAACACGACTCGAATAACCTTTTAATTAGTTGCAGGGTTCCATTTAACATTTATTACAAAACGGCCCATTAAAATAATTTATTTAAATAATAAATATAGAGTCCGAACCTACCCTAAAAAAACGATGAGACAAAATTTTTTGTTTTTTCTCAGTCACACTTACGTATACCGAATTTTCTAAAAAAAAAAAACTTGTAATCTTTGTCGAGAAACCGATTATACCTACCTATAAAAATAATCTAATTTATCTCGTTTAAATAGATAAGTCGCTTAAATCAATGTATACGTATTCAAAATTCATATCAACCTTGACCTCATCCAAAAGAATAAAAATGTTAAAAAAAAATCTATTTTAAAGTTAAAATATATTTTTCTTTATCTAATGAGCCAACAAGTAACAAGTGGTCCCACCTCCTCAAAGGGGAACCTGACCTTCAAAAATTATATTAAAACAACATCACATTAAAATATTTTTTTAAACCGCTCATTCACAAAAAATCACCTTGAACATTATTATGAATGAATGTAACAGTATCATTAGCATTGATAAGAGGTTAATAGTATACGTGACCAAAATATGAGAGTCAACCGTGACATTTATTAGTTAACTTAAAATTAATTTCGTCACATCTTAGTTACATTTTCTGTCACTGACAAAATTTTTCATTTAAAACAAAAATTAATTGTATTGCAATAATAAAAAACACACTACACATAAAAATATATATTAGAATTATGCATTGTTTTGTTGTTGTTTGTCAACTTTTCTAATGTATAAGAATAAACATTTTATGAATGTTAAAGTTTTTGCTAAAAGAAACACTGTAAATGTTTTTATTAGTAAGTGCTTAGAAAATACTTGCATCTTTTCCAAATAAAGGAAAGGTAGTTAAAACAACTTCTAAAATGTATACAAAAAGTTTTCAAAGTTCCTGTGTCATGGAGGTATATTTTTGTGTAACATATTATTATAATAAAAATCTTAAATATGTGTATAGTATTTTTTTTATTAAATAAGGGGGCAAACGAGCAAACGGGTTACCTGATGGTAAGCAATTACCGTCGCCCACGGACACTCGCAACATCAGAAGAGCTGCAGGTGCGTTGCCGGCCTTTTAAGAGGGAATACGCTCTTTTCTTGAAGGTTTGCAGGTCGTATAGGTCCGGAAATACTGCTGGTGACAGTTCGTTCCAGAGTTTTACAGTGCGCGGCAGAAAGTTACGCGAAAATCGCACTGTGGAAGACTGTATAAAAGTCGGTCGGACGGACGGACGGACGGACGGACGGACGGACGGACGGACGGACGGACGGACGGACGGACGGACGGACGGACGGACGGACGGACGGACGGACGGACGGACGGACGGACGGACGGACGGACGGACGGACGGACGGACGGACGGACGGACGGACGGACGGACGGACGGACGGACGGACGGACGGACGGACGGACGGACGGACGGACGGACGGACGGACGGACGGACGGACGGACGGACGGACGGACGGACGGACGGACGGACGGACGGACGGACAGACAGACAGACAGACAGACAGACAGACAGACAGACAGACAGACAGACAGACAGACAGACAGACAGACATGACGTATAAGGGTTCCTTTTTTGCCATTTTGGCTACGGAACCCTAAAATCTAACTACGAAGAAATCCTGAAGGCTGGCTCCTATTGTTTTACCTTGTTCATTAACAACGTTAGGAAATCGACCTTGGTAGATGTCATGCTACAGATAATACAAAGGTGGCAATTATTTTTAATTATTATAGGCATGTTATTGTCAATTTGCTACGGCTTAGATATGCAAGGATGTTTTGGCACGTTAACATTGTCACAGAGTGCAGATGGCTAAAAATGCGAAAAAGGTGCCAATCAAAATAGCGCCGATCAAAATAATAATTTTCATTTCGGTTACATTATTCTTCGATATATTTGATAAAATTGACACGAGTTTCATTTTATTCCTCTACAATCTACATAGGGTTGGTTAATTCGGACCGCAACGCGACGCGTAGAGGCATTTGTAGTACTGATTTGATAGATCTCAATTGCGATTTGCGAGAGACCTCTTGCAAATCTGTCAAATCCATACAATAACGCATCACGTTGGGATCTGATTTAACAACCCAGAGTTTTGAACAAGGTCAAGTGACATTTAACAATAGGGAGGTGCTACTTCTGAGTTAGTCTACACACCAAAACAGCCTTGTAAGTCTATGTGATCTAGATGAAGGCTGCTCTCTGTGCTCGCATACTGTCCCACGCCACAGTACGTTTAGTTTAACGTTGTGCAACCGATTTTTGTGTATGACAATAGAAGTTGCAACAGTGTTAAAATGTAAGCTTTAACAATAGACTACACATAAACGACATCCAATCTGATATGAGTTAAATACTTATTGTACTTAAACAAATACATTTAAAATCAGTTTAATTTATTTTGATCTAATTATCGTAGACCAAAAATTAAAACTCGAAAAACTTAATGTATCATTGTGTTTCGTTGTTCAGCGTCACTTTTAAATTGGTAGCATTATAGCTTCTAATGTAGTATATGATATGGTAGAGTTTTGTGAAATGAATGAAAACGAAATATAGATGCGAACCACTGACGTATCTTTAAGAACTCTATTAATCTGTATTTTTTTTCAGGTACGAAACCGCAATTACAGATGCAATAATCAGGCACTTTTCACTTTTCACACATTCGCCACAATCAAGATGAAGAAACTAAGCAGCTGGAAGGAAGATGCGCCGGAAAACTTCGTTGTGTGCTGCACGGCGCAGCTTCGGGAGACGAATGAAACCAGTGACATGTTCACCAACTCCTGGGCTAAGTGCATCAGTCCCTTGGTCTGGAGGGTCCCGATCTTCATCTGGTCTATCATAATCATTACCCTGTCCGTGACATTCTTCTGGGGACCCCGAGAGAAGTTTCTCCTGTATATGACGCATTGGGGCCTGGTGCTGATATTCTTGGAGTCGCTCTTCGGGATCTTAGTGTGTGTGAAAAGCCGGACGCAATCAAAGGGTAAGTAATAATAATGTAATAAAAATTCGTTTATTTGTCTCACTCTCACCACAGGTACAATAACAAAATGTCTTGTACACACTCTACAAATCAGCACAATAATTTATGTGGGAGACTGGTGCCTAAACTAGGCGTAGCCTGTATTTCAGGACACCAGGATCTCACTCGTTTTTCTCATCGTGTATGTGTGTGAGTGTGTGTGTGTTTGCGTGTGTGTATTATTCAGGTACGATTATCAGTTTTTCTGTGTTTTCGTAGTTAAGGGTTAGCAGCCAATATGTGATAACTGATAAGTGCATAGAGTTAGACTTATTAAATATATTGTGATCTGAAAGTGTTATATATTATGAAAAAATACGTGTGGCACTCGGGGACTGCTGCGGTAAAGCTATTGCATAGCATTTTTATGCAATTATAATTCGCATACGTCTAGTCACACGCACTCAAACACCGTGCCGAAGCCTGGCAACGCTGCACCGACCGGCACAGCGCTGTGCCGGTCGGAGTTGGGATGTTAGGTGTTTTTCGTTACGGAATTTCTTAACTCGCTATAAAAAATAGCTCATCAAGCCAGAAATTAAACGACTTGTTATAGGGATGATTTTTAGGCAAAGGAAAGCTGGACAGTTGAAACGATCATTATTTGCTTTGTTTATTCTATTTTTAACCGACTTCAAAATGGAGGTTATCAATTCGACGCGTATGTATGTAATATTTCCAGAACTGTCCAATTTTTGTATATGTTAATCTATAACAGCTTCTGAACAAATGTGCCAAATTTCAAAAGTGTATGTATGTATGTTTTTATGTTTGTGTTCGCATATCTCCGGAACTACAAGTCCAATTTGAGTAAGTCTTTTTTTGTTGTACTTAGTATTGTTCAACTTAGGGAATACTGCAAGTTTCATTAAAATCGGTTCAGTAGTTTTGGAGTTACGGAGTTTTAATTCTAAATTACGTACAATCTTGAAGTCGGTTTTATCTTTTTAAATAATTAGTAATAGTTAAAAAAACTAAAAACACGCTTTTTATATAAAGGGTTACAAACAAACATACAAATTGAAAAATGGAATAATTATATCAAATTAGTGTATTGTCATCGGTCCTCGATAAATCTACAAAGTTTGAATGAAATCTGGCCGTTTAAAGTGGGTCAAAATCGCACCCAAAGAAGTCGGTTACAAACATGTTACAAACAAATATACAGGTGAAGCTAATAAAAAGCGTATAAAAAATATTATCATTTTTCATACATGCTAAACTGTTGTTTCATGTTAGTTATTGCCTTAAGTATACATACGGTACCTACGCATAATAAGTCTCATCTGTGACGTATAGAAAGCCTCTAGGAAAATTGAATATTTCAGTCTGCATGTGCATTTTGCATACTAGAATATTCAACTTTCCTGGGGGTTGAAAACGACTAGAACATTCAGCGAAATGAGCACAGGCCTACGAGAATAAACTGCGTGAGTGACCGCTTGCTATTTCGGCGGAGCAAGATTGTTGCAGGTGGCCTGCTCTTTGCGCTTCCTGACATCGCGAGTGTCAGCCAACTTCTTGTTTCAATTGTCACCACCTGTCGTAACTAGAAAGAGGAGTCTATGTAGCGCGACAAGGGATTTTGACTGACATTTTTTAATTGTTTTGCTACGTATTTACACGTTATAGCAGAGTGATTACTAAATAGTTCCTACGTAAGTAATAAGTATTCATGCAGCTATACAAATTAAACAATCTACGCTCGCCCTATCAACAAAAGTCAGATACGCGCCGATTGATATCCATACTGATTCAAAAGAATTAAATTTGCATGGAATTGGCTCCTAAGCTACTGGGCCGATTTTGATTAAATTTGGCATAAACATAGAGTAAGGGCCTGTATTCACTTTGAGTAGTGAGAGTGAGTGCAAGTGATTAGTGCAGGTGATTAGTGATTAGGAGAAAATAAAGGACTTGCACTTTGCAGGGCGAGGCGCGCGCGCGGGGGTATGTGAACGCGCGGGCGACGAGTAGTGTCCATTAATCGTAGTGTTTTTTAGGATAACTTTCGGAAGCTATTTCTCAACATTTTAGTACTGAGTCATTATAAAAGAAAAAATACGTGTAAGTATTTTTATTTTTAACAAGGATCAATATATCAAAATTTGGCAGGAAGGTTAAATTTAACCCTGTATTCATATAGTAGTTTGATAATACTTTAGTATGTAAGTGCGTTGAATTACGAACAACGAGTGGAAAATAAGAGGAACTTGGATCACATCCAATATACTTTAATAAATAAATTGTGATATATTGTAAGCTTTCCATCCGCTAAAAATAGAATATTAATATTATATTGTAATAGGTATTAATGTATACTTCTCTAAATATACCTAGCGTAGATAAACTTTCGATAGTCGGAAACGCACTAACAAAATGTAGGTAGTTCAGATATACAGGGTGTAACAAAAATAAGTGATAATACTTTAGGGTCTGTACATTTTCCTTGTAGAGAGTTCACTGTGAAAGTAGCAGCGCTGAAAGACCAAATTTTTTTTCACTTTTATATGAGGAAACTCGTGACACTCGGCCTGAGCGCTTGCCCATACAAAAGTGAAAAAATTTTTTCATCTTTCAGGTCTGCGCTTCTACTTTCACAGTGAACTCTCTACAAGGAACACGTAAACACCCTAAACCTAAAGTATCATCACTTATTTTTGTTACACATTGTAGAGTACGGATATATCTGAAGCCAAGTTTTAAAGTGGCCGTAACTATATTTTTCGAAGCATTTCCGGATTTTCTTGTGGCCCAGATTTTCTTTATTAAATAATTTATAACATCAATTATTATTCTTCTTCTTTTCTTCATTTTCAAATCAAAAGATTTGCGTAGCATGTATCGTAGTTATCTTTATTTTGATCTTGTTGTCTTGTTTTTAAATGTTTATCTTGATCTTAAAATAACACACTAAGAAAGCATCTGAAACATAAAGGCTTTTTAAAAGGCTACTACAGCTGTTTTTGAAGTAGGTATTCCAGTATTTGTTGATAAGACCATTATTATGAAACATCAATGGATAAGACACTCTCCAACTCCAAATTATTTCTCACAGTCTGTGACTTAACATTACACTTACGATCAAATTATTGGTTAGTATATTTACGAAATCATCCAATATATTATTTTTGGTCAGCTATAGCAATTATTTTTAAATTTTGGTTGTAGTAATTGCATTCGTATTTGAGTTAAGTGTGTACTTCTATTATAGAGGCACATCTCACAAGGTCGGAGTTTCGCAATACGAAGATGCCAAAAGATTGATTGCAGTACGCTGTTGTACTAGTATGAACATAATATGAATGCCCTTCTAATATTATTTTTCCAATATTTCTATGGAATACGAGTTCAATCTATTACGGCACGGGTAAAGACTGCTAAAATCAGCTGTGTGTGTGTGTCTGACACACATACAGCTCATTTTAATATTGGTATTTAGATTGGGTCTAAAGTATTATACGAGATTTCCTGGTTGTGGGCTGTGGCTTATGAGTTATGAGATATCACTGCGTATGTCAATAGACTGTATTAATCGCGTAAATAATTATAATAGTGAACTTGCTGTGTGTAAAGTCAAGGACCCGTCACACGCCACAGCCTCTTAAGGCTCTGATCGAAAAATCGAAACGCGACATTAGCCCTACGTTCCACTAAGCGTTGAAAACGATCAAAACGCTAAAAATAGGAGGCATTTTCAGCGTTTTGATCGTTTTTAACGCCAGGTGGAACGCGGGGTTAAAAGCTTGCTTGTTAACATTAGATGACAATCCATATCCATGCTTAATATTATAAATGCGGAATTGTGTCTGTTTGTCTGTTACCACTTCATGCCCAAACCGCTCAACCGATTGCTCTGAAATATAGTAAGGAGATACTTCGAGTCCCGCGAAACAACATAGGATACTTTTCATCCCGGAAAAATTTACAGTTCAGATTAACATTAACAGAGCTGTGGGCATCATCTAGTTAAGTAATATGTACAGCGTAACATTTCGAAGACAATAATTCTTCTTAGTAACTTTAGATATAGTTCGCCGTTCGATATTAACTTTGGAAAACAATTTTCAATACGCAATAAGCAAACTTATTTATAGTAGTGCATATAAAATACCATGAAAATCTCTCCTTTCTATATTATAAGTAGTTATAATAGACAGAGGTTAAAAATTGGTGTTGGACATCGATCGTTGACTTTACAGTTTACTGACAATCATTCTCATCGGCGGGCGTAACATTGAGCCGCGCGCCACGACCGTGAAATGGATCTCGTTGACGTGCAACAACAACACACAGGCGTGAGGCGACACATTCCGCAACAAGCGACAACAACTCTTTACATTAAGGCCTCGTTAGACCAAGATCAGTGGTGCTCCACATTTTTTATACGGGCCACAAAATCGTTTTGGTCTGGGTGTCGCGACTCGCGGGCCGCAACCAAAATAACTAAAACTAAAAATAACGATAAATTTCACAACTAGCATAACTATAAGTGAACAATTTTTCCGGAAAGCGTGAAAAATCAAAATGGTTTAACTTCACGTGGGCCACTGAAAAAGTGGCAGCCACAGGTTGAGTATATCTGATCTAGATGATTAACCGTGCTTACCATGACTGCAAAGCTGGAAAGCACTACTACACTACTCATTGTAGAGGCACAGAATAATAAATTATATTAGGTAGAGGTAGATCTTTTTATAAGGCGCTATCAGCTGTCCAATGAATAAACAAATTCACGTAGACTCGACACAGCGTGATTTGTTGCAAAATATTACACCAAGTACCAACATCAATCTTAGACCCTGGATTTTCGGCCCTGGATTTTTGGCGTGCTCTATTTAAGAGTTGCTACTTTGTTACTTAAATCTGTAATCTGACCTCCATGTTTTTTCAATGGCATTTCCATTGTTATATAATTTCGATACAGGGAAAAAGGTTAGGTCAAAGTGTCCCCGAATTGGTGAGCTCATGCCTCATTGGTATTGTTGTCGTGGAGTTTGAGAACCTTCTGAGTTCCGCGTACCCAGGGCGAATTCGTAATCAGCGTATAAAGTCTACTTGATGCCCTATAAGTATAAATTATTATACAACGGTGTCCGAAAATATCTCTACACGAACTTTTTGGAGAGTCCTATGTTATAGAATAGGTATAATAATACATTGAAGGTCGAATCAAACCACAAATACTTATCGTTATCAAATTGCCAACTACACAAAAACAAAACATACAGAGTGTAACAAAACTAAGTGACATTATTTTAGGGTGTGTACTGTGTACTGTGTATGTGTCCCTTATACAGAGTTCACTTTGAAAATAGCAGCGCTGAAATAGCTTTTTTTTTGTAATTTGTATGGCCAACCCCGCGTCACGTAGTTTACCGTACAAAGTAGAAAAAAAAGTTACTCTTTTAGCGGTGCTACTTTTACAGCGAACTCTATACAGTGTGTAACAAAAATAAGTGATAATACTTTAGAGTGTGTACGTGTTCCTTGTAGAGAGTTCACTATGAAAGTAGCAGCGCTGATAGACGAATTTTTTTTTTCACTTTTGTATGGACAAGGGCCCGAGCGTCACGAGTTTCCCCATACAAAAGTGAAAAAAAAATTGTCTTTCAGCGCTGCTACTTTCACAGTGAACTCTCTACAAGGAACACGTACACACCCTAAAGTATTATCACTTATATTATTTTGTTACACCCTGTATAGGGGATCCACAGTCCACACCCTAAAGTATCATTAGTCATTACTAATAATTAGTTCTGTTACACAATGTACACCACAAAGTATTATCAACATGTTTATTACATCCTGTATAGTTATTATTAATTAGTAAGTAATTTCATACTAATAATGGTATTTTCTGTTTATACCTAGACACAGGTTTCCTACAGGGTTCCAACTAAATCATTCTGCAATTCCAGATGGCGGTCTGGCGTGGCACGTGCGCGCGTACTGGGTGCTGTACAACATTGCGGTGCCCGTCGCCTTCCTCATCACGCTCTTCTACTGGGCGGTGCTGAGGCTGCGTAATACTATTTAATTTATTTTCTGTCTTCTCTTTAAGAGGATACACTGGAGCCGTTTTTCCATACAAACGTTGTCCCCTGTTTCCTCCCTGGCTAATGCCGGTAGAGTTATAAATTTTTTCCTGAATATCTATTGCCACTATTAGCATGTCTCTGTTTTCTTTTTTTTCGTAATTTAATTTTTAAAAAAGATATGAACGTTCAAAAACCTAAAAAAATAGCCAGATTTTCCTCTGTGTTCAAACAACCAGAAAACAAATTTGGCTAGATTATACAAAAAAAAACATAGGAACACAGCTCAAGCCTTGCTTTAATTTTTAAATTAAAAAAGCGGCCAAGTGCGAGTTGGACTCGCCCATGGAGGGTTCCGCAGCAGCAATAAGGTTAGTTTTTATGAAATTATATTATTTTTGATTTATTTTTATATTTCAGTCGATTTAATGAAATTTAGATTAAGGTTTACTATTTATGACGTATAAAAAAAACTACTGGCTAGATCTCGTTCAAACCAATTTTCGTTGGTATTTTTTATAGTAATATACATCATATATTTTTTTTAGAATTATCATGCCTCTACTTTAGAAATTAGAGGGGGGGGGACACACATTTTTCCACTTTGGAAGAGTCTCTCTCGCAAACTATTCAGCTTAGAAAAAAATGATATGAGAAACCTCAATATGATTTTTGGAGACCTATCCATAGATACCACACACGCATAGGTTAGATGAAAAAAATTTTTTTTTGTTTCATTAAGTTTTACTATTTATGACGTATAAAAAAAAACTACTGGCTAGATCTCGTTCAAACCAATTTTCGTTGGTAGTTTTTATAGTAATATACATCATATATTTTTTTTAGAATTATCATGCCTCTACTTTAGAAATTAGAGGGGGGGGGACACACATTTTTCCACTTTGGAAGAGTCTCGCTCGCAAACTATTCAGGTTAGAAAAAAATGATATGAGAAACCTCAATATGATTTTTAGAGACCTATCCATAGATACCACACACGCATAGGTTAGATGAAAAAAAATTTTTTTTGTTTCAGTTGTACCTATGGGGACCCCTAAAATTTTTAATACTTTTTCCATTTTTGCATCAAAATCTTAATGCGGTTCACAGACTACATCTACTTACCAAGTTTCAATAGTATAGCTCTAATAGTTTCGGAGAAAAGTGGCTGTGACATACGGACGGACAGACAGACAGACAGACATGACGAATCTATAAGGGTTCCTTTTTTGCCATTTTGGCTACGGAACCCTAAAAAGTACTTAATTAATCGGTTAAGTTTTGGAGAAGACATCAGGGGACAACTAATAGTTGATTTTCTGCAGTTGTCTCTATCGCGCTCTGCGGTATAGGCATGAGGTAAGGGATACAGCAATAGATATTAAAAGTACTTTTTCATTTCTCTAGCCCTTGGTGTATCCTCTTAAACACTACAATCTAGTGCTGCACCGTGCACCGCAAATGTTCTAATGTATATTTGAATATTTCCTATGCGATGCACGGTATTCTAAGTTCATATCATTGTTTATACTATGGTAAAGCCCTCTAGTTATTGACTAGTTACTTCTCGCTTCAAAGAGACTGATCATGAGCTTTAACTTTTTAAGGAAACTAGACTACTTAATATGGACTAGCCTCTATAATGTCCAAAAAATAGTCGTACATTAAATATTAATTTAAAAACGCGTTTAAGCGTCGACTAGTCAGGTCAACTAGACTGTAACATAATTAATTTAAATCTATATTAATTAAGCTGCCAAAGCGAAAATAGTATAAACTTGTAGTATAATGTACAGGTTACTTTGTCCTTTGACGACGAAAACACAAGACCATTCGGTCAAGATCAACGATTGCTTAACCTGAAAATTCACTCGCATAAAATGCCATAAGCATCGAGTCATTAAGTCTTTTAATCCGTCGATCGCCTTCGATTTGTCTTTTAAGTATTTAGCGACCTTAACTTGACCATAAAGTCCTCTAAGCATGTTCAAAATTTAGCACACGCGATAACAAACCAATGACCTTATCTGTCGTAATTATCTCAGATAACCTTAAGCTTCTTACTATCAATCACGAATTTAGTATCGCACATTCGAATATCTTAAATCTAAAGCTTGTTCTTACCAAATGCACTAATCTCAATGTCAAATATCTATGTGGGAATATGCAATCGAATATGCAAATTATGGATAAAATTTGCAATTCAAAACTTTTTACTACATAATTTGTTTTATACATTTTGCTTCGAAATTCATCTAACAGTATAGTAAAGACTTTAATTTATTCTAATCACCTAACAACGAATTTAAAGTTAATCTTTATTTTATTTCAATTGTAAGTATACTCTTCTTTGACCATCTGTTTAACACATAGTATTGGGAGTAACCACGATACATTCTTAGTTTGGGAGTCAGAGTCTTCATAGGATTGTGTAAAAATGTTTCGATGCTGATAAAGATTATCATTATACTTATCTCCCAATAAAATCGAGAAAACCCTAAGAGTAGGTTAACACGGCATTGTCCTGCACGTTTTCTGCACTTTTTTTGCAGTATAAGTCTTAACGAATAAACAGTGGCGCATAAAATGTATTATTATAGATAATAGAACCATTCACACGTCGCGTCGATTGTACTGCACGATTTGTTCTGTCATTATACGAGTATATTGTATGCGCCAGTCGTGTACTGCAAAAAAACGTAAAGGATTGTGCCGTTTGAACTTACGCTAAGTTTTTGACGACGTAACTTCCAGCCGGCAAGAAAATGAACTTCGCCCCAAACCCTATCCTGGACGTGATGCTGCACGGCGTGAACTCGGGGCTGATGCTGCTCGAGCTGGTGCTGTCCAAGGCGCCGAGCCGCCTGCTGCACGTCATGCAGCCACTCTACTTCGCCGGCGTCTATCTGCTTTTCTCCGTCACCTACTATTTATGCGGAGGGCTGGATCCGTAAGTTTCCCAAAAGTTTAGACTTCTTTGTTTTATACAGGGTGTAACAAAAATAAATGATAATACTTTAGGGTGTGTACGTGTTCCTACTTCCTTGTAGAGAGTTCACTGTGAAAGTGGCAGCGCTGAAAGACGAAAATTTTTTTTCACTTTTGTATGGGGAAACTCGTGACGCTAGGGCCTTGCCCATACAAAAGTGAAAAAAATTTTTCGTCTTTCAGCGCTGCTACTTTCACAGTGAACTATCTACAAGGAACACATACACACCCTAAAGTATTATCTTTATCACTTATTATTGTTACACACTTTATATTTTACGTGACGCCCGCAACTCCGTTGCGCCAAAATTCGTTAATTGCGCGGGAACCGTGCATTTTACCGAGACAAAAATTATTCTATGCCCTATCTCGGGATTCAAAGTGTCTCCATGTCAAATAGCAAAACGGTTCTGCGGTTTATGTGAAGAGGTAACAGGCAGATAGACAGACAGACGGACGGACAGACAGACAAACTTTCGCATCTATAATATTAGTATGGATTTAATTCTACTCTTCATCATTATAATAATATTATATCAACAAAGAAATAAAGACGAAAGTCCAAATACCAAAGACATTATCAGCAATTTCTTCGTTGATTTCATAAACATAGTGCAAGTGCCTTCCTAACCATTAGAGATTACTGATTAGGCTGTATAATATTTTATTTCGGGTCTTCGGTGAACGGCCGATGCAACTCGTTTGGTGTTTCACAAACTACGACCAAACATATTTTTTGCCCGCATGAATTATTACTCCATAAACCAGTTGCTCGATAATTGAATACCGATTCCGCTTTGTCAATCACTATAACTAATGATAGCTATAGTTAAACAATAAGTAATAGTTAAAAAAATAAAAACACGCTTTTTGTATAAAGGGTTACAAACAAACATACAAACATACAAATTGAAAAATGGAATAATTATATCAAATTAGTGTATTGTCATCGGTCCTCGATAAATCTACAAAGTTTGAACGAAATCTGGCCGTCAAAATCGCGCCCAAACAAGTCGGTTACAAACAAATATACAGGTGAAGCTAATAAAAAGCGTATAAAAAGGATTATATTATATAGTTAACATACAACAAGGATTAACATAAGTTAATCCTTGTTGTATGTGTGGTATAGGTAGGTCAGTCTACAATTATTAGGAACGCCCATGGGTGAGAAATAAACAGAATCTCATGAGAAACAAACAGTGACCCCTGAGACTTGATATCGAGAAATAGATTATTTTATTTTTCTATCAAACATAATAATAATTATTATTGTGTAATCATTGTGGATGCAGTAAGTAAGTGTCAGAGAATTTAATTTAACTTAGTATGTCGTGCGATAAGTGTGCAGAATGCGACATGCGTTTAACAATTCGTAACTTTTTTAGCATCAAATGGGCACCCACGCAGACGGACCTGTCAGAGCTATACTTCGAATAGTTTAGTAGTTCGAAGCGGCTTTATCTAGCCAGGCGTGAGAGGGGACGCGAACATCCGTTCAGCCCCCCTACCATGAGCTCTTATAGCAGTATTACTTTAATATTACTTTCAGATTTCGCACAAACAAAAAACATACCTATGTTTTTATAAATAGAGATCATGTTTGTTTATGCGAAATTCAAAAGTAATATTAAAGTAATACTGCTATAAGAGGTCATGGTAGGGGGGCAGGTCTCTCTCACGACCTGTCGAAAAGTCGCAAGTAGTATGTGCCAATTCTGTGACAAGGCTAACACGTTTCATTCATGTCCATACCTTTCCACGCTGACACAGAGGATGAGGTTTTTTTGCTCCAGTTCACTTCCTTTATTTCGAGCTGGCAGGATTAATTTTATCAAGTGAAGGTCGCACTTTTATCATTAAGACTTAGAGTCTAAACCATTTCGAGCCACGCCAGCTATGAAGCTAATAATTATTATAGACAAAAACCTCATCAAAAAAGAAGTTCCGTGACTCGCATCTAATTAGAAGCTTAGGTATAATGGATTAATGGATGTGTGTTATTTATTGGTTATACCTAGGTAAGTACATAATTTAAACTATTTTCTCATTGATGTATCAAATTCTAACCATCTTTTTTTATCCAACAAGCCTATAAAATTCCTTTATAGAAGCTTTCGCCTGGTCATTATCCTCTTAAGACCTAATAGAAAATTATCAAACCTTAAACCTCAATAAAGTCTTAACTCTTAAAGAACAGAACCGACAAGATAATTATTGGCAATACGTTCAATTAAAATATTAGCACATGGCCCAAGGAACGAGGTTTAGGGACTAAGGACTTCCACTTTTGAAGACCAATCACAATTTCCTAATGCATAAATGAATGAATTTTACCTCCTATATTAAAGACATATTAATTAAAGTACTGACTAGATTTTTGAAATTATAACATAATATTATGGTTAAGTGTGACTTAGTAACATTAAGTTGGCGTTAACATCTAAACTGACAAGACCCAACTTTGATAGTTGTTTTATATGTAACTCATCTTCAATTCAATTTATAACCATAATTGATAGGCAGGTAGCAACTCAAAAATATAATTCATTTTTTTAGTAATTGGTTGATTAGCGTTATTTAGTAATTGGTTAGAATTTTTAACGTAAGTTACCTTACGTTCTCTGTACGTTAACGACACAGCTTCACATACATGTACGATGTTTGCGCACCTACTTGATAGGTTCGTTTTTCGTGGTCAATATTTGTTTTCGGTCAAATATAAACTCTAAGTGGTTAGTGATGGTCAATACACACTTGACACTTCACAGTATCCTTTAGTTAAAAATATTAAAATATATTGATTTAAATAATAAATAGGTAATAAATTATTATATAACCCTACACTATAATAAAACAACTATGTATATAGCTTTCTCCTAAGCGCGAGCGGCATCAAATTCTGTGTATTCATTATTAGTTGCATCAAATCAAATCAAATAATTTATTTGCACAATAAGTACAGATAAAAAGATGTTATTTTTTTTTTTTTGAAATTTATAATACAGCAGTGTATTTAATTTTTATGGTAAGTAAGTATACTTAATTATGTTTTTTGTATAGAACAGGCTTAAATAACTCAACCCAAAAATTTGAAATTTGCAAATACACAAGTCGCAACAAAAGGCACATACCGTACATTATACCGAAATAACTATTTGAGTCCCGGGAAAGGACACACAATACTTTTTATCCCAGAAAAATGTACGGTTCCCACGCGAAAACGATTTTCTGCGCAAAGGAATACTAGGCACCGACAAGCTCAAAAATTTTGTAGATACTTAAAACAGTACTTAGACTACTCAGGTAAGTTACTTTGCTGGCTTCTAGGAGTCCAGACAGGGACCGCGATGTGCAGGAGTACCATGCGCAATGGAGTTTACTTAGAAGCCAGCAAACCGGGATGAGTCTGCGAGACGCGGACAACCGTTGCCCGTTGGTAGAGTTGAGGCGGGTCGATCATGCCCGGAACTGTGCCAAAGCGGGGAGTGGAGCACCATGGGGTTTTAGAGGGTAGTTCCTCGGAGACTTCCACATACCCCGACCGATGTCCCCAATCCCTGGGGATGCGCATAGCATTTCTCCACGTAAAACTTATACTCCATACAAAATTACGAGCCATACACGTAAAGTGCGTGTTTTCGCAACAGCTAGCTGCAGCAACAGCTGCAGACATATTGTTATTGAAATGATTGTTTTGTGCAATATAGAAAACATTTCCGAACCCGATCGTGCGCTCAACGATGAAGGATGGTCGAATTAGTGCTCACTCGACCTACCATGAACTGGACTATATTCAAATATGGAACTACTACGTGAAATTTTAAATTACACACTAATTCTGGTGTTTTAAGGTCCAATTCCCATTTTTAGGGTTCCGTCCCCTTCGGCTAGGTTCCGCGGTAGCCATAGGTTTCCATTTTGTTCGTGTCCATAGGTACCTAAAAACGGAATACCAATTACTTAAAGATTTCATCGTCTGTTCCTCTGTTTGGCTCGAGGCTGTAATCAACAAGCGTGACAGTTGGGTAGTTGATCTTTTGTAACAAATTATGTATATCTATTGTCACTGAACAATAAATACTGGAAACAAATTAAAAAATATATATTTAACCCATACCAAAAAACGGTAAGTTGTACTTTAAGTTGGACTCGCGGACGGAACCCTCCATTCGCGAGGCGAAACCATTGTTGTATAGATCTGATTTTGACACAAATCAACTATTATTATTATTTAATAATGTTTTAAATGACCGACGTAACGAAGTGTAAAGTTTTCATAGAACCTCAAAAAAGTTTGATTCTTCCTCTCAAAATTTCAATCAGTTCCAAATGACAAGCGCTATTTAAAGAATCAGTTCCAACGAAGTTATTTACTTTCATATACTTTGAGTGATCGTAAACTAAGTTGTAGAGTAGGACCTGAGAGTTAGGACCCATTAAATTTAATGTACACGTTGTTTGCGCATTCAATATGTACTTTTGGCTGTAAATAGCAAACCTTGTCCGTGTTTGCGACGACTACACATTTATTACAAACCTAATATGTAAAATTACTATAATATCCATACTAAAATTACAAATGCGAAAGTGTATCTAATACATCTTCAATAGTTTACTCGTTTTTGCTGAAATTTGATGAAATGATGAGAAATCAGAAATGACATATTATTATTATGATACTTTTTATTCCGTAAAATGTACGGTTTCAGCGCGATAAACAAATTTTGGCGCAACGGAGTTGCGGGCGTCTTCTAGTACAATATAATATGTATAATTATACGTATTAAAATTGAAAATTTTAAGCATTTTAAGTCATTATAGGTATAACAATTCGCTGTGTGTAGTCGCATGTATAGCATTTTAAAAACTCTCAAGATGATTTTTGATATAACAATGAAACTCGTGTGATACAAAAACTTATTTTCTTATTCTCAAAAGGTCATAGGGCACTAACGAAAATTCATATTGATTTACTATGCCATGCTTTTTGTTGCTCGAGTCAAACTATTGTTATTTGATGATGATGCACTAGAGTCTACAGACAATAACAAGCCCAACAATGTGATGATCTGTGAAGAATTCTACTCCAATAAAACTATTAGCAACTAATAATAATTATACTTAATAGCGTTAATTAGAAAAAAATATGACCACTTAAGTGGTCAGCTGACCATGGTTTTATTATCATATAATGTATGGAATCCCCAAATTAGTTTTTTTTTGTCTCGATAAATACAAAACTGTAAAGCATAGAACCTGTGTTAGCATTGACAGATTAGTCTGACCTGAATGCTAGATTTCGCAATCAGCTTATTATCATCTCGCATTCTTATCCATCGTAAATTATCGTAAAGGTTACAGTAAATATTCCGTTCAGCACGTGTGGAGACTCGAGACTCGAGACAAGAGCCTTGATATCCAAAAGGCATCCTTATGTCAAGGCGATCGAATCTCGTGCATACAAATGCGTTACGTATAGTTATGTCATTGCAGGTGGGGCAACGAATTCATATACCCGGTCATTGACTGGTCGAAGCCGGTAGCCGCGCTGGTGGTGGTGACCCTGACTGCTCTGTTCCTGGGTCTGATGCACATACTCACCGTGCTGGTGGCAGCCCTGAGAGATTACCTCCTCAAGAAATACCTCGGCGACAAACTCGGCAAATACAACGACGGATTCGACGCGTAGACTTAGTTGATGTACCAAAACAGACTGTGATGTGAATTAGTTGTAAATTTTAACTATGTGTACTATCAGGAACCTTATTTGTGAAAAAGAAGAGTGTTCTAATGTGCCAATCTCAAAATGTCAGTTCGTTAACCTTTTTTTCGTAATTTTTAAAAGCAAATATTGTGATATTTTGTAAATATCATAAACGGGATTCTCTGATAGCACATATATTATTATTTTAGTTTACGTTGTAAATAATAAAACTTTAGTTACTATAATCACCCATAATGAAGAGTTAATTTGGTAAAAACCTTGCGGTAATTCATGCAGTGACATTGCTTGGAGTGCACAGTACATTATGCCATTTGAATGCCATAATATGCAACATTAATACACAAGGCGATTCTAATTAAAAGAATAAACAATTAAGATGACATGTCAATGCTCCGAGGTGACATCAGATACTGTGTGGAAGGTCTCGGAGACGGGAGTTATGTTTTGTAATTCTCTTTAGTGCTTTAGATGTTGCAAGTTTAAGTCTAGACCAGCTGGCCGATTCTGTATCGTACATTTGTGAGTTAATCACTGAGTTAGTAACGAAACGTAGGAGTGCGTAACGGAAAGTGTCACTTTTGTATTCACTTGCATACAAAAGTGAAACTTTCCGTTACTCACTCATCTGTTTCGTTACTAACTGAGTGATTAGTTGATTACTGATTAACTTCCAAATGTACTTCCAAATGTACTCAACGCCTCCGTGGTCTAGTGGTATAGAGCGCGGCTCTTGACTCGGAGGTCGTGGGTTCGATTCCCGCGTTGGAAACATGTTATTTCCAAGTTTGGTTAGGACAATGCAGGCTGATCACCTGATTGTCTGACAAGTAAGATGATCCATGCGTCGGATGGGCATGTAAAAAGTCGGTCCTGCGCCTGATCTCTCGCCGGTCGTGTCGGTCTGCCGTCCCACTGGGTTAAGAGAGTAAAGGAATAGAGAGTGCTCTTGTGTACTGCGCACACACTTGGGCACTATAAAATTACTCCTGCGTAGCTGGCCTGGTTTCAATGAAACCGGCCACCGTCACCGAAACCGGTGTGGGAGCTATTAAATGTACTCGATACAGAATCGGCCAGCAGGGGTCACCAAGTGGCGGACCGCGGTCCACATCCGGATCGCCGACCCATTGTGTGCGGGCCAAGCAATTTCTAAGATGAAGATAATAAATGAATGTCAAGCCAACGAATCTGTATGAGTACTGACTATTTATACGGGCCTAAGGGTCAGTCACACCGACACGAGACTTAAGTAAATATTAAATTTAAAAAAAAGTTGTTCAAAGTTGAACTAGAAGAAATGTTGTTGTGACCTGACCCTAATACTACATGAAAACAATCTCGGCTATGACCTACAGATAATAATTATCAACTTGTAATATCAATAATTAAAATACCAAAAGTACTATAAAAACAATCGAATTGCCATGTTCAACTGTTGTCTTTTGTCACGCCATTGTCAGTAATCTGATTGTGTATCGTGCTGTCAACACGTTCGGATTTTTTTTTACCTTCGATAGGTCGTTAAATAGGAAGACGTAAGAGCTATCAGTGCTGAAACTCCTAAGTTTAAGGGCCCGGGTTACCCTCGAAATTTTCATACATTCTTAATACCAAAATCATTTTCTCATACGAAAATATTTAACATGTTTGAGTTATTTTTCAGCTTAAGATAGTAATTACCTAGGGTCCTGAACAATTTTTTTTTACAAAATATTTAAATACTAAAAAAAAAATTTTTGTGTTTAAATATTTTTTAGTAAATTTACTACTAAATATTTAAACATCAAAAAATAGACAAAAACACTAAAAAGTATATAAATAAATAGTAAATTTACTACAAAATATTTAAATAATAAAAAATATTTTTTTTAAAGTTTAAATATTTTGTAGTAAATTTACTATTTATTTATATATTTTTTGTGTTTTTGTCTATTTTTTGGTGTTTAAATATTTAGTAGTAAATTTACTAAAAAATATTTAAACACGAAAAATTTTTTTTTAGTATTTAAATATTTTGTAAAAAAAAATTGTTCAAGACCCTAGGTAATTACTATCTTAAGCTGAAAAATAACTCAAACATTTTAAATATTTTCGTATGAGAAAATGATTTTGGTATTAAGAATGTATGCAAATTTCGAGGGTAACCCGGGCCCTTAATAGCTCTGGAACAAAAGATGTAAAGTAAATGCAGCATGAGAGACTGGAGGTTTCGTTACCTGTTTTCCTGGTATATGCTATACAATATTGATGACCTATGTTATGTGGCCAAGTTAATGTTCGTGGAGATCTGATGACAGAGCTTGACAAAAACTGGCCATACCACACGGGATTGTCAATCACATCTGCCTATGATTATGAATATGAATCAATTTCCTTGCTAGTACTTTTTTGTTGTGTTAGGATCACGGGTCAACTTACCTTAGGAACAACCTAATATAAATGGCCACCGACATTACTTAGCTGTTAGTTTTCCATGTTATACAACACGACTGGTGAGACAATACCGATACTTATGGAGAGTACTCTGTACTCGATTCTCATTATAATTATGTAATAAAATTAGGTTCTTAATTTTTTTCCGAATTTCCCAAAAAAAAAATCTTGGATACTAAGTATTTTACGAGGCTAGGCAAGTAGGCATACTATGCGGCCGGTGCAGATAATAATAATAATAATAATCTTTATTTGCATGAAATATGGTACAATAAGGTGTTTCTAATCTAATAGTGTCTCACATATTCTGTCGTTTTTCTCGACGTGCAAATGTTAATAATATATTGTATTGTTACATTAGTTAATCATAGTATTTAAATTACATAATTCTATTAATTCCATGGCTAATTTGAATTACTTGATAGCATTATTGGTTTATGTTATGGTCAAATATCAGTAGGTAGTTACAATTCTAGTGTTACAATCTAATTCTTATTTAGTCATAATTATTAATAAATAACATGCGTACTAATTATTACACTCTTTAACATAACAAAATAAAATTATAAAGGAAAAGAAAAACAAATAACTGACAGAGGCGTGCGCTACCAAAGAAACACCACACAACTACCCCTCCCGCTCGCGGTGTCCATGCGTTGGATAAATAATTATTTAACTTTAAGCTACATTTACTCAGTGATCAATTGATATTATATTTTTTATATTATTTTTTTCCAACTAATATAATAGCCAAATATCACGTCCTCGAGTATTGAACATGTCTCACCAGTCACGCAGTATAAATAAATGTAGGTCTACCAGAATCTGATGGCAATTTTTGACAGCAGACTTTCAAAAAATATCCTTGATCATTGCATAAATTTTTATATTTGCATGTTTCACACACAAAATAAGCCGATAAAGGAATAAAAAAGGATTTTTTTTTTTTTTTTATAGAGAGTTAGGTACAAAATAGACCATGAAAATGTTTTATTCCAATTACCCCGGTATTGCTAGAGTCAATTTATTTTCTCACTTTTTGCCATCAGATTCTGGTAGACCTATAAATAAATAAATAAAACTACAGGTCTATCTATACAAATTTAATACGAATTCCAAAAATAAATTAGAGGTTAGGACTTAGGTATGTGCTTGAATTTTTTGTACGTACAATCAACGGTCCAATGACTACATAGGACGTAAAAAACGTGGACAGATCTTCAGAATTAATTTGTGATGTTTAACGGCCGTTCCCAATATTTGATCTATCTCTTACTTGAGATAGGAATAGCTCACATTAGACATTAGCTCCATATATTTTATGTCAATTCTATGTCAGCTGCGATCGGTTGTATGTCAAACTAGAGATAGATTGAATATAGGGAACGGCCATAAATTATTAAAGAAAATGGTCAATTCGATCTTTAAAACTCTTTAAAACAATGTATTAAATCTTTAACTAATATTCTGTTATCTAAATTATTTTTCAAGAAAAAAGTAATATGGGCAATGCAACATGGTGGGTGTATGGTATGGCTAATATGTATTTTATAGAGGCTTGGGAAAAGAATGGTGCTAGGTGTCTATAGTTGCTCAATATTTAAAAAGTAGAAAGTATTATGAAATATATATCTATTATAGCGTAAAGAGAGTGGGTAAGATAAGATGTTCTGCTAGAAATACGTAGTAGATATTATGATACTTTAGTTTCTCTTACCTATATTTTATTCTACTTACTTTTTTTTAGTCTCTCTTTTTATCATAAGTATCGTATCTTGTTGGTTATTTTGAACATTAAAAAATAACCAGATATAATGAAAATGGCTCTTAATTAGTTTATATATTTTATTAGTATATTGATATTTTTGAGACAGGGGTTTAAGTGCAATTAATTTATGTGTAATAACTATTATGAGCAATTATTGTTTTTGTGTTACTTATTTAAATAATCAGTGAGGATTAAGTATAACCTAAAGAATTGTGTCATGTAGGTTAAGTTTTGTGTCAATTATTTCTTCCTCAAAGTACAGTAGGTACATCTTGTAACCTGAAGTACGAGGTGATTTTTCATATAAAATATATAAATGTTACCATCTCAGACGTTCTTTTATTATCTGATTTTTTGTAGAATTGGTTAAGTATTGTTTTATGTTATACAAAACTAGTTATATTATACAAAATTAAAACCTCGTCTCCTGCAGGCTTAGTATAGCCACAGTAGAAATGCGAAAGTAAGAAACACTGACAGTTTTCGCGGACGAACCGACAGATTTCCTTTGTTAATCCATCACTATTCACTTTGTCTACCGTGAGAACCTATCTATACCTAGTGGCCATACTGGAAGACTTTTTACACAGGCTGTCGCCTACTCAATGATTGGGTTCTAGGCTACTGTCTATACTCTGTTGTAAATAACTCTAATAATAATAAAAACTAACGAAAAGTATCTCCCATACTTCAATCGTTTTGAGTTTGGTTCTCAATGTTCTTTTCGCACACTATTAGTATGGCAATAGCTACGAAACACTACATTTAAATTGACAAAATAAAGCCGTTGACAATAATTGTCACTTCTATAATTAAATACACAAAATTCTTGCATGTATTCGGGCCTCTTTTTGCAATGCTTTTTGCATAAAGTGTGCATGTATTCGGGTCACATTTTGTAGAATCGGAACCATTTTTGGCACAGTTATAAATTTTCCTTAGCTGTTTTTATTATTATTATTATTGACCCACTGTGTCCCACTGCTGGGCAAAGGCCTCCCCTCTTTTCTTCCACAATTCGCGGTCTTTTGCTGTTAGTTATAGTTATAGTTTTTATTATTCGTAGAAATAACTGTAAGTATCGATAATTACTCTTCCTAATTCCTGTCAGTTTAAAATATTCACAATTCGCAACTAAGTCTGAATAAACATTTTAGGCGCTGCCGCGCTGTATTATTTATTAGCAGTGAGTTAGTGACTTAACAAGTAACAACAGAGGGTGTATGAGTGTGAGGCGTGAGCGGCAAGTGTTAATTATTTATTATATAAAAGATAGCGATAATATTTATCGGGAACCAAATTGTATCACGTATTGTCACGTTATCGTCAGATACAAAACACAATGAGTGTATACCTAACATAAACGAAAAAGTATGTCAAACAACACTGCAGGTAAAATTTAGTTGTGATTTAAAACTATCAAGTATGGGTCACAGATGTATATCAGTAATCTACTGAGGACTGATTAATATAATAATGATTAATAATAATATCTATGGACGCTTCACACCACGTCAGTCTGGCCCCGTGCTAAGTACTTGAAGGACTTGTGCTACAATGGAAATATATTTAATACTTTTATACTATATATATATATTTTTAAAGATTTTTATTATATTATCATACATATATTTTTAATACACATCCAGACCCAGACAGGGAATATTGAAAACTTTTTGATCCGTCGGCGGGATTCGAACCCGCGACCCCCGGTTTGAGCTGTCAGTCTGCCACACACAACCAATTGAGCCACAGAGGTCGTCGAATTGCAATAAAATCTTATTGAAAAGTAGCTGTCGAAAGCGACATATTATTGATACAGTCAACTACGAAGAAGGATATCGCTTGCTGCTGTACTCACCTTATATCTAGAAAAAATTTAAATAAGCTGTTTATTTAAATTTGGAATGAACTGTCGCCAGCAGTCATTCCGGATCATTACGACCCGAAAACCTTCAAAAAGAGAGCGTGAATAAGGAATCCTCTTAAAAATTGGGCAACGCACTTGCAACTCTCTTAAGTTGCGAGTATCCATGGGCGCCTGTAGTTGCTTTCCATCACGTGACCCGTTTGCTTGTTTACCCCTAATTTTATAAAAAATATAATATTTGCATAGCATGCATAGCATTTTTATCAAGGTATGCAAATATAACTCGTATTCATCTAGTCGCACGCACATAAACACCGTGCCAAAGTCTAGCAACGCCACACGCCGCTGTGCCGGTCGGAGTGGGGCGTGGCGTGTCAGGTTTTTTTCGTTACGGAATTTTTTGATTCGTTCGCCACGCTCAGAGGCCGCGATAAAAGCTATGCAATAGCTTAAAAATTGAAATTGGATTAGCAACATCGCTTTTCGATGCATTGTTTCTACCTGCGTCAATGTAGAGGCTCTACATAGCCTGTTCGTCAACACCAAGTGAAGGCCACCGGCTCGCATGCCCACCGCGGATGGCGGATGAGATTACAGGGCGATTGCGAATCTTATCACACGATAATGTCCCCGCGAGCAGTGCGCGTCGTGTGGCCGCCGCGACAGCAGCCTTTCATTTCCGCGTTACAAAATGGGCATAAAAAAATACTTTGCGCGAGAGTTTCGCAAGGATATGCTTCTTCTGGAGCACGAGGTGGTGTCGGACTTCTATTTGTGCAGCTTTATGAGGAATCGCTCGTCGATTCCGCTCCTGCTTGTGAGGGGACTGCTGCTGCTGGGCTGCATCGCCATCGTGGTGTCGTCGTTCATCCTGACCGT
Source organism: Plebejus argus (assembly GCA_905404155.3). Classification (NCBI taxonomy): domain Eukaryota; kingdom Metazoa; phylum Arthropoda; class Insecta; order Lepidoptera; family Lycaenidae; genus Plebejus; species Plebejus argus. The sequence continues at coordinate 3,787,433 of FR989935.1, read as the reverse complement.
CGCGGACTCGCCGGCGGGCAAGTGGTTCATCTACCTGACCCACTGGGGCCTCCTCCTCATCACGGCGACCAGCGCGTTCGCCTTCGCGGTATCTTGCCGAGCGTACTTCAAAGGCCCCATCGGTGAGTTGCTCAACCTTTGCCTGACCGACTGACCGCGAAGGCCGCAAGCTGTAACTCGATACTGGTGGCTCGAAAATATAATATTATGCTCGAAGAACTTGGAATTGAAGATGTAAACAAATACCTGTCAAACTTGGAATTGTTGACTAAGGTCAAAGCCACGAAAGTAGTACTACCGGATAGTATAATAAATTGGACCATAGTTGCTTTTATTATGTACAGGTAAATATACCAAATTACATTAAATAATATTTAAGAAATTATATATGAATTTTTTAAAAAGCGCATAATACCACATGCTGAGATAATTTTTAATTCTTTTAAAACAAGTAACGACTCAGCTCATCGTTATTTTTTAGTAGGTATACGAAACTCTCCTAAAGTGTTTCGCTTTCACTGTATATTACCAGAATACTTAATTGGTTATCTTTATCTTTATATTTTGATGTTCACATTTAGGAATAAAAAATAACAATATTTTCTACAGTTCTAACTATAAGTAAGTATTCACGTTATTATTCTTAAAAATTACAATTACACTTGATTTGATTCATAATGAAGCCGACACCAAATCTAGAAGAATTCCAGACGATTACAAGAAATGGAGTATCATCAGATATCTTATAGTATGTTTGCTATTCAAGTAATATAGCAAATTCTATTTTCAAAATAAGTTTTCTTAAAAAGTTGAAGTTATAAATGAACTCTACAGATCTAAATTCTAATCAAACAAAAGCTAATAATAATTATTTATATTATTATGTCACTATACACCTATCTCTTCCTCAATCTAAGGTCTAGCGTTGTTATCAAACTAGTCGAAAATTCAAGTAAATTGCTGATAGAAAGGCTTACTTATTGAATGTAATCCTTTATTGATAATAAAATAATTAGTCATCCGCGTATTCATATTATTATTATCAGTATAATCTGTTTCCCGAGCCTAAGCTGAAATCGCCACAATAGTCTACCTACTCGTTACCATAATCTAGGTACTAGACACTAGTTAAAACCTAAAAGGAATTGACAGGTTTTAAAAAGTGCGAGTCGAACTCGCACACGAATGGTTCAGTACGTAGAGCAAAAATAGTGTTTTTTTTTTTATAGAAGCCCCCCTTAAATATTAATTTTATTTTGTTTTTAGTATTTGTTGTTATAGCGGCAACAGAAATACACAAACTATGAAAATTTCAGAAGTTCATCTATAACAGTTCTTGAAATACAGCCTGGATACAGACAGACGGACAGGAACTGTAATGACTACTGTTTACATGAAATTGTTTTGTACAAGGAAATAATCATTCTAAGATCCTTTTAAGCTTCTTTATGACATCGTAAAAAGTTTAACTTACTCTGCTTCTAACTCTCGTAAAATTTAATGAGTATTGAATCGTGCTAACGATTAATTATTGTAGTTATAAAATAAAAAGACAACATAAAATATATTACACTAGATTACAACTTAGAAATAAAACAAATAGAAAACACAATAAACGCTAATCTTACTGCCGCACTGAGAGACGCGTTTAATTATGATTAACCTTCAATATTATAATTAAGAGGAAACACCAATACATCAAAATGAAGCTACTCACAATAAATTAGCTTGTTAGTAATAAAAAAATTTGTTCTAGGGCACCCGGACTATGAGTGCAGCAGTAACTAATTGCTAGTTGCTACCTGTCCTGTCTTATCAGAATTGAACAGAGCAGCGATATTAGAAAGGATAATCGCTGATACTTGATAGGAGTTAAGATCCTTACCGTAATCACTTTCAACAGCCCGTATAGTCTACGGAGTGTAACAATAAAGTTTTATTACTTTAGAACTTATAAAATCACTAAATCTCTCTGAAGTTGTGCTATAGATTAAAACTTACTATAATGTATAGATTGAAAGTATGGGTTTTATGCGCTCTATTCAAAAGCTACAAAGACAATACAGGTGTAACAAAACTGTGATAATACTTTAGGGCAGCTTAGGGTGTGTAGGTGTCCCTTATATAGAGTTCACTACGAAAGTAGCAGTGCTGAGAGAGCAAAAGTTTTTTTTAATTTGTATGGATATGCACTTTCAGCGCTGCTACTTTCGTAGCGAATACTATATAGGGGACCCATACACACCCTAAAGTACTTATTATCACTTAGTTGTGTTACACCCTGTATAGTGTATACTGTACATATTCGAAATGGATGAATTTCGGATGGGCATGTAAAAAGTCGGTCCTGCGCCTGATTTCTTGCCAGTCGTGTCGGTCTGCCGTCCCACTGGGCTATGAGAATAAAGGAATAGAGAGTACTCTTGTGGATTGCGCACAGTGCACACACTTGGGCACTATAAAATTAAACCGACCACCGTCACCGAAATCAGTGTGGGAGTTATTATTTGTAATAATATGATGTTTCAGATGGAACATTCGGTCTGCCGTGGTACGTGAAGGTGTACTGGGTGCTGTACGAGATAACCATCACCATTGCCTTCTTCATCACCGTCTTCTACTGGACACTCCTCAGCGGTGGTGGTGAGGATTTAAGATATACATAGCTCTCATCTAGGTTACATTATGCTCGGTTACCTAGCTTTTGTTTCCTACATCATCGCACAGGATATGCACCGAATAAGTCCATCACATATTTTGACTGCGAAATAATACACGAGTAATTATTATATGTATCAATAATCTGAATCAAGCCGATCCCATCAAGAGAAATCATAAAGAGTTTTCCTACGAGTTAACCTTCCCACAATTTAATTAATGAACTTTAGTTCAAGAAAATCATTAAACTAAAAGTACCTCCTTGGTCCTTGGATCCTGTTACTTAAAGCTTAATTTTAAAACTTCTTTGATTTAGCATCTTCAATTATTGGATATATTTCAGACGCGGAAGGCGAGTATGCCGTGGACCCAGTGTTGGACATATTCATCCACGGCGTGAACAGCATAGTGATGTTCTGTCTGCTGGTGACGTCACGGCAGCCAGTCAACATACTGCACTTCTATATGCCCATCATGTTGGGGCTCATCTACACGCTGTTCACCGTCATATACCACTTTGCTGGCGGCACTGACTTGTGAGTAAAGCTTAATTCCTTTAAAGTCAAGTCAAAGTCATTTTTTTATTCAGAATAAGTTTTCTTTCTTTCCTTCTTTACTAACCTATACTCGACTATCTGTAGACCACGTAAACAATGGTAAAAAATACCACTTACTTATTTTCTGCTAATGTCACAATACAAACTTTTAAACCTCTGACAAAAAAGAGGTGTTAAAAGGTTGACATGTCTTTTTGTCTGTATGTGTGTCTTGCCGTAGCATCGTAGCATTCAATAGGGTGGTCCATCGGATGATTGATACGATCTGATTAATCTGATTACTCTGATTAATTACGAACTGATTAATCTAGTTTTTGTTGTTAAAAGCTGACATGATCTAGACTCTGGAGTACGTATTCTTGTAGTGTAGTTGTAGGGTGTAGTGCGAGTTTTATTCGATCATACGCATCGAACACGTTAACGCGAATTTGTATGGGATCAAAGCAGCGCCATCTACTGGCTAACGTGGATACCGCTTTGATCCCATACAAATTCGCGCCCATTAATTAATTCCCTACTTACACCCTCTGTTGTTACTTGTTACTCACTAGTCACTGCTAATAAATAATACAGCGCGGCAGCGCCTAAAATGTTTATTCAGACTTAGTTGCGAATTGTGAATATTTTAAACTGATAGGAATTAGGAAGAGTAATTATCGATACTTACAGTTATTTCTACGAATAATAAAAACTTTAACTATAACTAACAGCAAAAGACCGCGAATTGTGGAAGAAAAGAGGGGAGGCCTTTGCCCAGCAGTGGGACACAGTGGGTCAATAACAATAATAATAATAAAAACAGCTAAGGAAAATTTATAACTGTGCCAAAAATGGTTCCGATTCTACAAAATGTGACCCGAATACATGCATACTTTATGCAAAAAGCATTGCAAAAAGAGGCCCGAATACATGCAAGAATTTTGTGTATTTAATTATAGAAGTGACAATAATTATTGTCAACGGCTTTATTTTGTCAATTTGAATGTAGTGTTTCGTAGCTATTGCCATATTATTTTAGTGTGCGAAAAGAACATTGAGAACCAAACTCAAAACGATTGAGGTACTTTTCGTTAGTTTTTATTATTATTAGAGTTATTTACAACAGAGTTCAGACAGTAGCCTAGAACCCAATCATTGAGTAGGCGATAGCCTGTGTAAAACGTCTTTCAGTATGGCCACTAGGTATAGATAGGTTCTCACGGTAGACAAAGTGAATAGTGATGGATTAAGGGCATCTATCACTCAAAATGTTTTTGTATGGGCCACCGCGCGACAGTCGCGCGGTGGCCCATACAAAAACACGCGAATTCTCTAGATATCTTGTCACTGGCATCAGTAAATAAATGCTACAATTTCCATTTTTGCGAATACGGATAGATAATCATTTTATCTAATTAAAGCTATAAAAAATAGGTAGGCCTACCACGAAATGGTTTGTGTCGTCTACTGGCTAACGTGGATACCGCTTTGATCCCATACAAATTCGCGTTAACGTGCTCGATGCGTATGATCGAATAAAACTCGCACTACACCCTCAGCTCACGAAGAGCTGGATATGCATTGTGATTCGTGACACATATAATTTTTTAAATCGGTGGTTGTTTTTAAATTTATTATAATTGTTTTCCAGACTCGGTAATCCCTGGATCTACCCGATGATAGACTGGGCGAGCCCCGGTCCCACGGTTATCATGATCGTGGTCACGGCTATCGGCATCGTGGTCGTCCACTTGGTCGTGGTCGGCATCGCCGCGGCCAGAAACGCCCTCTCCAGGTTGTACAGAAATGACCTTCAGACCTTCTCCCTGAGCTAGCGCCGCAAATTATACCTACGACTATAATTGCGCTTTTTTTTTAAAGTGACGCCGAAATTTAAGCCTAAGCTATAACATTCTGCCTGTTCCAGATGCTCCGAACAATGATGTTTGATAGAATGCTGCTACGTACCTTTCAGACCCTGATGCTTAAAAGTTACGTTACTAATGGTTACCATAAAAAATATCAGATGTTTCTACTAGAATCACCAAACGTTAGTTTCCTCTATCGATAAGAGCCAAGCCGAAAATGATTGTTGTCTTTAGGTTTTAAAGATAACTTTAAATATTATATTCTTAATGTTGTTCTTGTTAGTATTACAAACTAAGGTGACACAGACCCTTTAAGTATTTCATAATCTTATAATCTTCTTTGCTCGGCAAACTCTGCGTCCGCGTCAAACCAGGTCAGGGGTTCCCAATATTTTTCAGCCGGCGACGCACCTTTGTATAGTTCATATTAGGTATAATTTAATTTTATAATATTTGTGGTTATGGATAATGATGGAGGATCGACTCACGGCGCCCCTCTTGCCTTTCCACGGCGCACCAGGGCGCTGCGGCGCACAGCTTGGGAACCCCTGCACTAGGCGCACAGCTTGGGAACCCCTGCACTAGTGAGCGGTATCCAATCTAAAATTCCAAATTGATCAGTTCCAAAGGTATCAAAGACTCACTGGAACAAGTGCAGAGTGGTTCCGTGTGATGATGGTGTAAGTCTGATGAGCGTATAGTACTTACAGTTTTTATTGTAAATATTTTATACAATACATTTTATGTTCATAAAATAAAATGTGTATCATTTCCATCCTTTACTAATAAATAATAATTAATTATTATTGATCAAGGTTTATGAAAATAATCTTCTGTAATACAACCTTTTTTAAATAAGTAGTCGTGAAAACCTGATTTAACTTTTTTCTTTTTTATTTGGAAATACCAATAGTATAATTACTTATTATAACAGTAGAAAATAATGATATTACCGATAATTAAGAAATTCAGCAGTTTTATGAAACGTTACGAATAAAAATTCGAAGAAAACATGCCCTACACGAAGATAAGAATTTGGCAGTGATAACAGTGAATCACTCGATAAGCGACCGATCGAGTTCGATAACGCCACTCATTTGTGTACTCGAACCCGCAATGGACGCCATAAAATTATACTTCAAACAGGAGTGTAAGCTGCTGATGCTCGCCCTGGAGCATCCCAAACCGTCGGATTTCTACATCAGCGTTTGGCAAGCGACGCGGTCACCCGTGCCGCTTTTGATCTGGCGGGCGTTGCTCTTTCTGACGTCGGTCGGCATAGTGATCACTTCGGTCACGTTCTATGCAATAAGCTCAGTGTCCCTGGGCTACTGGTTCATCTACCTCACCCACTGGGGCCTGACCTTGATGATACTGTCGACGGGATTCGGCTTCGCCGTCTCCTTGCGCACCTACATCTCTGGACCTTTGAGTGAGTGCCAATTTTTGTTTTGGATTGTGTTAACATTGAATAAACTCATGCTGAGCATGGACACCATAGAATGGGTAAATCTCTACAGTTGAATAAATGAAAGGTTGACGATAAAGTTTGTCCCTAAAATATGGCAGTGTTTCTATTATTCCCATTTCTACTGTGGCCATGCTAAATAAATATTGACTTTCTTACACACATGTTAAAAATTAGAATTCTAAAAAAAATATTAAATACCAATAAAACATAGTACTTATCTCTTATCAGTCAAAATTTTTTCAAAACCAAAAATGTTTGCGGTAATATAGACGCTAACAATTACTTCCACTTACATTGATACGGCAATATTAAACATAATTTCCTTGTCTGAAAGACATCATCGCTAACATGTTACCAGCTAACTCTATTCCGCACTGAAGCGCTAACAATTTACCATCTCACTTTTTCAGGCGTTGATTATAGTTTGCCGTGGTACGTGAAGAGTTTTTGGGTTCTGCACAACATGTCGGTGCCAGTCGCCTTTCTCATCACCTTGTTCTATTGGACGATACTCTACGGGGGTGAGTTAAAACCTACATAAATCTACTCAGTCTCTATAACTTTTCTTAAGATATCAATATTGTTAGTGGCAAGACTTTGGGGGTCCAAGATAGGAATATAAGAGTCGAAATTCTTTGCGAACTGTAAACGAAATAAGTAAAATAAAACTATTATTCTAAATTCTTCTAATGCAAAATATAAGAAATAACACGAAAAATATAGAGCCTACTGCTTTGAACCCGGAAATGTAATCCCAAATACAACGACCGGGCATAAAGTTTATGGTGTAAACTTTTAAAATAATGAGTTCTTTATTGAGGATTAAGTTAACAGTTACATTCGCATTAAATCCATTCGCTTTTACTGACGACCTTATTAAGGACGTACTTAGTTTACTTTTTAACAATAACTGAGGAGTGAGGACTAAAATTAACGGCGACTTTGCCCGCATAATATAATACAAACGACATCCCGCCGCACTGTAATTATATTTTTTAACGATGAAAAGAATTACTTTATGTCCTTCTCCGTGGTACACACTGTCTATGCCAAATTTTAGCCTATGCCAAAATTGGCCCAGTAGTATAGTTTTGGAATCTATTTAATGCAAACAAATAGAATTTTCCTCTTTACTAATCAAATAGGAGGCAGTATAAGTTTGACTTGTCTGTGTGTGTCTGACCGAGATATAGCGTAGGATTGTCAGATGAATCAATTTTGAAATATTTTATTTAATCTCCAGCGGGCGTGTCGGAGGAGATGAACTTGGGTCTGGACGTGTCGATCCACGGCATCAACTCCGTGGTGATGTTCCTGCTGCTGTCCAGCTCGTCCCACCCCTCGCGGCTGGTCCACGTGCTGCACCCCATGCTCTTCGCGTTTACATACGTCGCCTTCAGCGTCATCTATTATCTCGCTGGGGGCGTTGACCCGTAAGTGATGTTTTTGAAGTCTAGAGCAAATTCGATCTTGTCCTGGCAGCGCACTGCTAAGGCTTCTTACAGATGAACGGCACTTGTCGACGGCAGCCAACGACACTTGTCGCGTGCCGTCGACCACCGTCGACGCGTGCCATCGACAAGTGCTGTTCGTCTGTAAAAGCGATAAGATTCCTGTTCTAATGGCATTCACTGTCAAAACGAAGTTTGAGATAATAAGTTATGGATTTGACAAGTCACAACTCACAACCCACAAGTGCTAATAAAGTACCGAGATGGCAGTCACACTAGTCTGCAGCAAATAAATATAATATGGTCTTCTTTCTCAAAAACAGTATTATTCACTTAATAGTTATTGCAAGTTGCAATGCATCCTGCATGGTATGTTTGAATTTGTTCTGGAGAATGAGCAAAGGGAAGCATATAAGTCCAAAAATATAATAGAAGTCATTATGTAATTTGTAATTACGCAAAACTGAAAATTTGCATGTCTTTCAGCGCCGGCAACCGCTACGTGTACCCGGTACTGTACTGGGGATCGGCAGGCACCGCTTTTCTGGTGGTGGTCATAACCGGTCTTCTGCTGGTATTCCTCCACTTCGCCACCATCGGGCTGGCCGCAGCCCGAGACGCCATCGCCAACCGTCTCATAAGGCCCTCCGTCACTGTGCATGTGGACGAACGTGTAGCTCTGAGAAGACCAACGGACAATGTGTAAATGTACTCAGAGAATAGCAATAGAAGTGAATACAGGCGTACATAGAGTGACCTGCAGGCGATTTCAGTAAGGCTTCTTATAGAAGAACGGCACTTGTCGACGGCACGCGTTGACGGCAGTCGTGCCGTTCATCTGTAAGCGCTCTAACAGCTGTTATAAAGACGTGTATAACGCGCCTAAAAAAGTTTTAATTATAAAATTTAATGGTTTACTGTAAACACTGTTTTAAAAGTATGAAGACTTGAAGAGAGACTTATGAGTTATGAGCTATGACTATAAATATGTTCAGTTAGTGCGGTAAAGCACTATATTATGCTTGTTCTCTATATTATGCTGCCTCTAATATGTCCTATATTAGAGGTATATACATTGCCGTAAATAGGGCGGTGCCACCGGTGCCCAGTCACAGGGAGTACACTCTGGGGGCGCAAGAATGGCCATAGACCAGGCAGGACTCTTATTTTTTCGGTTTGCTCCCAGTAAGTTCCCGCTGCGTCCCAGAGACGTTTCCCAATGTAGTAAAAAAATATCCACAGCCGAACATAATTATAATCCTCTCCCCTCCTCCTTTTTTGAAGTCGGTCAAAAGACAAGGCTGCAGTTATAGAAGCTCGCACAGGGCGCGAAAAAGGCTATTTAGGGCACTGGGCGTATAATGTATATTCACATTTATAAAGATTTTCACTTTAAATTATTAATAATTTTATGTTAGGTTAATGGTTTATTGTTAACACTATAAAGTGTAAAGAGAGACTTAATATGACAAAAATGTTTCGCGTATCGCGAATGCTCGGTGTCAGTTAGATGTAAGTTTATTATTTTAATAGTTTTGTTATACATAGTTATTAATTGTGTTATCAAACGAAAATTTAACACTACTCTATACTAGAATCGGATTCGATCGAAAAATGAAATATTTCATTTCAATATATTAAAGGCTTAGCCTAATAAAGTCCTGTATTATGTATAGTGTATACCATCAAATCGCATTAGTAAAATATTGTTAATAGTAATAAGTGTATCATTCTACAATCCTCGTCATTACTCAGTGCATACATTTTTTTCAATGCAAGGGGCTACTAACTAATACTACAAAATATCCCATCATCGTAAATCTGAAACCCAAACACAGTTGGACATAATATGTCTACGATCCAGTTGTAACATGGGTAATGGGTTGCAGTAGGCAGGAAATAGTTATAATACGTCATACTTTCTGCCGCGCACTGTAAAACTCTGGAACGAACTGTCACCAGCAGTATTTCCGGACCTATATGACCTGCAAACCTTCAAGAAAAGAGCGTATTCCCTCTTAAGGTGACGCCATGTTAAAGTAAAAAACCGTGTTGGATGTGTTTGAGATTGCTTGTTTTCTCTGCGAGGCTGGCCCGGCCTCTCATAGAAAACAAGCAATGGAACAGCAAAAAATTGAAAGGGCGTAGCGACAAAATGGTTTTTGTCGCGTAATTTAAAAACCATAAATACATTTCATATAAGCTATGGACAAATTAAAGTGTATACTAGAACCAATTTATGTACAAATTTTGGAAGCTTATATCACTCTCCTCTGTTGGCAAAATAGGAATCCCTTTTTTTACAGTGGTGTTTTTGATTGATTATTCTGTGTTATAAAAGTTGACCAATCGTGTTATGCTATGGGTAATTCAAAGACAAAGACATGATGAATACTGACAGTGAACTTTAATTTCTTAGCTTTAGTCATGGCTGAGAAAAATGGACATCGCTACAGCCAAATTATCAAGGCGTCACCTTAAAAGGCCGGCAACGCACCTGGAGCTCTTCGGATGTTGCGAGTGCCCATGGGCGACGGTAGTTGCTTACCATCAGGTGACCCGTTTCCTCGTTTGCCCCCTTATTTAATAAAAAAAAATGTAAAGTAGTTGTTATCCCAACCACACCACACCACAAATATACCGCAAACTCATCTGCGCAGATAATGTAAAGTTATTGATAAATGATATTTGATAGAGTCAACTATAACTAAAACTTACAAGGGTCTTGTTACACCTACCGAGTAGAGTGGCAAGTCAGTGGCGAGACAGTGCAGACAGACAATTTGATTGGCCGAGAAGCACTGCTCTATTCTACACAATATGTACTATGAGAGAAGTTGATTCCTAGGCAGATGGGGACCTACGTACGTCGTTCGCGTTATGTCAAACCCAGCTGATAAATTGTGACATGATCCGACCAAATGACGTTGGTCTGTCAACTGCCTAGGAATCAATTTTCTCGATGGTACATAGTTTATGTCACCAACATAATATCAAATAATATTTTGGGAACATAAATAATTACAGGTACTAAATAGGATAAATAGCAAAATATTATTATAACGTTCTTAAAATTATTAAATAATTGCGCTAACCTACATAGATATTCCATCAAAAATATCGGTCATCATCATTATCATCAAACATTCTAGATTTACGAACAAAGTCTAAAGACTAAATGGTAATGTTTTAAAACTAGAATAACGAGATACCTATTACCTATATATAAGACTAGCTGTGCCCCGCGGTGTTTAAGTGATATAATATAATAAAATACTATGAAAAGTAAGTACCAATAATAGGGTCAAACGATACATGGTTCTATAATGGTTTATGGTAGTGATGATGATGATGATGAATGTAATTTGCATAGTAGCATATGCTTTCCGTTCTTAAAACAACGTCCAAACTCCCAAACTTATATCTATAAAGATTCAGAAGTTCTCTCAGCACCTTCCGAACCATGGTATACCTACCTTGGTGCAAAATCTAACTTGTTGGAAGCATATGCTTAGAATACTGCTCACGAAACCAAAGTCACCACATGTTTCCATATAAATTTTGAGAAGTTCCCTCGATTTCTTATGGATCCCTTCATCATATTCATCACTTTTATGAGTATGATACCAAATTGGGATGATAAACTATACACCAAAAGAAAAAATTTGAAAATCGGTTCATCAGTAATCGTTGAACATAAAAAAAAGCGAACATAACACCTCCTCCATTTTGAAAGTCGGTTAAAATTGTAGCCTATGTGGTATTCTGATGTATAAGCTATATTATTGTACAGTTTCATTAAAATCCGTTCAGTAGTTTTTGCGTGAAAGATTAACAAACATCCATACATACATCCATACATACGTACATATATCCACACTTTCGCCTTTATAATATTACATATAGTAGGATGGTAACACAAAACAGGTAAAACACAAGATTCGGAAAACCCAGAGTCGGAAAGCACGAATTTATTCAATATACTTTCATTGATATGACACGAATGAGTCATTTCAGGACCTAGTTAGTTCTGAAGTAAGTCTAGACATTGTAGTTAACATCACAATAAAACTGGCGGACCGAAGTCTGCAGGATAACCTATTTATTTTCCTCGTGGATAAAACCTATTAGGAAAGTTTTTTCCCGTTAAGTTAGCCCGACAGTAATAATTAATGTTTATGGGAAAACCTGTTCAGATTGAAATCATTGCTCTATTATAATTTATCAATAGTAGAGGTACAGTACATTCTTAAATGGTTACAACTTAAAATAGACATAAGGAATACTACAATAGTGTATACCGAACAGCACAATTAGTCGTATCAAGTCGTAACCTATCAAATAAGAGTATCTTTTTATGAGTAACGCCGTACTCAGGTCTCAGACACATCTAAAGATTACTTAAGGTTTTACTAAGTAAGGGATGACGTAAAGTCTTGCACTTTGAGTGCAGCGATTGGTAATCTGTTTAGGTATGTGCTAGCACATACCTAAACAGATTACAGTATATTAATTATTAACAAAATTCTAGAAGGTTCAACAACCTTCGTAATAAATAATAATTAATAATTATTATTATCGCTTACCGGATGAACCCTGTTGCGTCGCGCCGGAATTAGTTCAAAGAGCGGAACCTTACTTTTTCCGTAACAAAACTGTCCTATGTCCTCTCCCGTCTCTCAAAGTATCTCCATACCAAAATTCGTCTAAATCGGTGTAACTGTTTTAAAATGAAGAGGTATAAAATTAAATTAAGAAATTTAAAAAACCCCCGCCAAAAAACTTTAAAAAGTAATGAAATAACATTTCCTGACTTTAAGTTTAAATCATTCCTAAGAGTAAAGTAATATTTTAGTCCATAATTGTTGTCAAGGTGTGTCGGGGGACCGCTAAGTAAACTACCACAACAGCGATTTTTGCATTTTGTATCGCCATAATAGTCGCTGATTCTCTCGATTCGGGTCGCTGTGAACAGACCCTTAATTTATATTGTTATGTGAAATCAAACATTTACATTAGCGGTCCCCCGACACACCTTGACAACAATTATGGACTAAAATATTACTTTACTCTTAGGAATGATTTAAACTTAAAGTCAGGAAATGTTATTTCATTACTTTTTAAAGTTTTTTGGCGGGGGTTTTTTAAATTTCTTAATTTAATTTTATTTTATGCTTTTTAAACTTGTGCAAAATAATTCCTATCAACTGGATCATATCCCAATGAATACCATCTATAAAATATGTCCTCTTGGATGAGGCCATCAATATGAGCCCAAACATGAAACCTCCACTTTAGGTTCATACGGAGCTTGGCTCCTATAGAATCCAGGTGATGCTGCAGCAGCAGCATGCAAATATTTACTGTTTACCTACGTCTTACTGGTTGTCGCAATTAAAATGAGCCCAAACACGAAACCTCTGCTCTAAGTTGGTGAGGAGTTGGGTATCCTATTGATTACCAGGTGATGCTGCACCACCAGGTCAACTTTCCAATAATGTGTATATATTCATAAGTGTCTCGAACCAGGATGCAAAATATAAAACCCATCAAACGACTGCAAGTTGCTAATCGTCCTATCACGAACCAGATATACCGTGATATTTCAGCAATGAGCAGGCTGATGATGATGAACTATAGCTAAGAACACTCACCGTCATGTCAGCTTTCAAACAAAAAAAACTAGATCAAAATCGGTCCACCCGTTTGGATGCTACGATGCCACAGACAGACAGACAGACAGACAGACAGACAGACAGACAGACAGACAGACACGTCAAACTTATAACACCCCTCTTTTTGGTCGGGGGTTAAAAAGACAGACATTATATTGGTAGGTAAGGATTATTGCTTTCGGTGTGTCCAGAACATTCCTGACCACATAACCTTAAGGCTGTATACAGGTCACCCGGTCCCTAACTGGGCCAGTGACCATTGGACGTTACTCCACGTCTGACATTGAGCCACCATAGCCGGTTTGTGTGCAAAACAGCTGATTACATAAAACTTTACGCAAGACCAGTTGAGCGCCGGCAGTCAGCACCGACGTTCGCGCCGCGCCGCCGCGAAGGCATGAGCCGGAAAACTCTATAAAGATAAAGCTATTAAATGAAACATCGCTGAATATTATTCAGATAATAATTATCCCTCGACGACTGGTTGAATTCAAAATAATTGATCAAAAAATAATTTAGTAGAAAATAATGAAGTTTTTTTTGCAACCAGTTGTTTTATTTTATGGGATGTTTGTTCACAAGGTACAATAGAATAAACATTTCGTAAATTTCTCTGTGATAGTGGCACTCGATTGATAACGAATCTGACAGACATCTCAGCTTGTGAAATCATCTCAGATAGTGTTGTGAAAATGGTGAAGTGCTCCAAGAAAACTTTTTCGTTCTCCGATCTGTGGGTGTCCTACCACGAGCGAGCCGGGGACTTCTACCTGTCGTCATGGCAACGGGGGGAATCCCCGATTCCTATGTTTGTGGTGCGCCTGATCCTGGCGGCAGCTTCGGTGGCCATCCTCGTATACTCCCTGGTCTCCGGAGCCAGCCAGTTCTGGATGATCTACCTCACCAACTGGGGCCTGCTCTTCATCACAGTCATCACCCTTAGCGGCCTTCTGGTGTCGTGTATCGCAATATGTACAAAAATAACCGGTGAATATGATTAAAATTACATAAATTACATATTATATATGTTATAGGCAAACTCCGAAGCTCCGGCGCTCCTAGGTTGGACTGGTCAATCCTCAGGTCAGACTGAATGACTTAGTCAAAGCCCAAACAAATGTAAATTTTCGGCCTTTGACTAAACAATTTTCGTCAAACCTGGGAGGGACTAATTTGGTCAGGCAAACGTCAAAACACAATTTTATTAAATCGGGGTTTGACGAGTCAAACTCCAATATAGGTATAAAGTGTCTTATCTTCGTATATTTGGAAGCATTTTATCATTTAAGCAGCTTTCAAGTCTTAACCGCTTAACTCTGCCAGTTCTGACACCTGATTGGTCAGCTTACGTGATTTTCACTTTTATATTTGAGATGCTTTGAGAGAATGCCGTGTGGCATTAGGCCCGCCTTTTGTACGATGTGCAATACAGTATAAAATAAATAAATAAATGCTTTGGAATATACGACAAAACAATCGGTCGGAACACCGCGAGAGACATTATGAACCTGTTTAAACATGTTCAGATCAACGTTTGACCGAGTTTTGCAGTCGCTTCTAGGATTGACTAGGCCAAAACCGAAACAGAATAATTTACTTTCGACGTTTGACTGAAAAGTTAGGAGCTCCTGGGTTTGACTAAAAATACTTCAGGCAAAGGGCGAAATTGAAATGTATTTCGGGGATCGCCTGACGGCTTTGGCCAAACCTAGGATAAACCAGTCCTTCCGCGAAGAGACTGTGTATCGGACTTTGACTATAACATATACACTTACAACGACTCGCGAGCGAAAAATCCCGCATAAATTATATTTTCTTATTTTAATTCGTGTTATCTTATTTATGATATGAATACTTATTATGAATCTTATTATAAATTAGTGATATTATGTTCCTCTCTTAAGAGCCTGCTGCTAAAACGCTAGCCCCGCCTACACATCCCGCTATCCTCCAATCGTGATACAATGATTCCATGAATCATGCTCCCGAGCAATGTGCTTTACGCTGCAGCTAATAGTGAACAATATCGCGTAACAACGGTCCCCGCATTATAGCACGAAAGTAAAGGTCGTAAGTCCCAGAACTGTTTTTTGGTGATTACTTAAAAACTAAATACAATACAAATATTTCCGCTAGCTATTATTTTATAAAGTGTGTGATTGTAGTAGTGCATGTTATTTAATGATAGTAACTCAATAAGTGTAACAGATATTCGTTGAAAAGCCCAAAAATATTCATAATTTCGAAAAATAAAACTATCGAGTCAAAGTAAGTGAATCGTTTTTTCCGTAAGTTAAATATCAGATAAATATACAATGATTAAATAAATCTCAATTTCATTGGAGTCAATCGTCTTCCGGGAGTGTAATACTTAGTAGAAAACACAGCAAAAAATGACAGCCCGGTCTTAATAATAAGGTGGAATTTAAAATCAACTACAGACATTTTTGGTACATGATCAGATCTAGTCATTTGGATAAAAAATAATGATGAACCTCAAGAAAATAGACAAAAAATTGTAATACAGATTAAAATTATTTGCGTGGGTTACATAATATTATTATGTGGGATGGTTTTAAGCACAAAAACAAAAGTACTTGTACCAAATGAATAACTAACCAAATAAGGGTAAAGGAAAAACAAGTATTTATGGATGCACCATATGACGCCCACAACTCTGTTACGCCAAAACTCGTTTATCACGCAGGAACCGTACATTTTCCGGGATAAAAAATTATCCTATATCCTTTCCCGAGACGCAAAGTACCTCTATACTTTTCAGCTAAATCGGTTCAGCGGTTTGGGCGCGAACAGGTTGCTACCTCTTCACGCCAGACTTCAAGACAGACAGACACACTTTCACATTTATGATATTAGTATCGTTCTATGACCAGGAACAACGGAAACCGCAATACAATAATTCTAATATAACGACCAATACCATAGCCAATACCTACTAATACCATTCCAGCCATGCACTGAAAGCTGATCTGTCTTGTGACTACCGGCTTCCTAGAATGTAAACATAGTCTTTAACCATAGCATATACCTTATAGGCAACATTAATTAACTATACGATAATACGACTATAAAAAACTCACTTGATAGGCGACATGACAAAACAATATATAACAATAAAATGTCTGTATTTTACATAGGGCCTGTTTCACCACTTCCTGATAAGTACCGGATCCACCAATTAACTTGACAGATCAAGTATGGCGAATCTGTCAAAAAAGTTGTGAATAGCCAATTTGACACTTTATCAGGAAGTGGTGAAACAGCCCCATAGTCTTATAAACCTTGTAAGTAACAAATGGTGGGTTGCACCAGAGGCGTGGTTATAGTTACAGTTATGGTCAAAGTTATGGTTATAGTTAAGGCTATCTTAACTTTAACCTTAACTTTGACCACAGAATTTGACAGATGTATGTTGCTGGTCCGACAAGGCTTGTATGATGGCAGCGTTATTTCCTTTTTTTGCCACGTTCATTTAAAGCCTTGTCGAGCTCTATGGTTATGGTTAAATATGGCGTCCATTTTTGCCCTTAACCCAAGATTTGACATTTTGCACTGTAGTTATAGTTAGTTATAGTTAGAGTTACAGTTATGGTTAAAGTAAATTGGTGCAACTCACCCTAATTAACTATACGACCTTTTTATTGCTAAGGCGGACTTGCGTAGATCTGGGTTAAAGTTAACTCTGAGTTAAACATCATGTCATTTCTATCACTCTTTAAAGTGAGTGATACAGATGATATGATGTGAGGTTAAATTAAAACCATTGTCCATACCTTTACGTACTATATTATACTATGTATAAAACTTAATAACACACCTTCGAAGTCAACCACAAAGACTCTACAAAGAATTAATGATTTAGTTAAAGTGTATTCCATATCTGTTTATTTAGCTCTATGTAGAGATAGAGAACTTTACTGCAAAACAAGTTATGGTAAACCACAGACTCTAATAATATAAATTTATTATCCATACATACAAATATTATAAACGTGAAAGTATGTCTGTCTGTCTGTTGTTACCTCTTCACGCCCAAACCACTGAACTAATTTTGATGAAATTTTTGTATAGAGATACTTTGAGTCCCAGGAAAAGACATAGGATACTTTTATCCCGGAAAATTTCAAGATTCCCGGGTGATAAACGAATTTTGGCGCAACGGCACAACGGCGGGCGACTGATAAAACGCAAACGTAGTAAGACTGTACTGAGTAATTCTATACCTATTGATACCAAACTATGTATACATAATAAAACTCAACATACCTTACAAGTCAATCACAAAGACTACGAAGAAATGATATGCATACGTAGTTAATCGTACAAAGAAGCAATTTAAAAAATTGCGGTCAAAGTCGCAGATACACAAACCTAGATAATTCAAAGAACTACATCTACTTACATTAACATTGTTCACATTATGTAAGAATAGTTCAAGTGCGTGTAGCCGGTAGCGCCACACGCAATCTAGAGTTCCAGAACATTATAAACTGATTTCCGATGGACGTCGCGGAAAACCTGACAGGATCGTCAATAGATGTAATAAAACTAAGTGAAACTTAATACTTTATGGTGTGTATGGGTCCTCTATATATTATAATATAGTTCGCTGTGAAAGCAGCAGCGCTGCAAGAATAACTTTTTTTTCTTTTGTACAAACAAATACATACATGACGCGGAGGCGCTTGTCAATACAAATCACAAAAAAAAATTGCTCTTTCAGTGCTGCCACTTTCACACCAAACTATACAAGGAACACATACACACACTGTAGTATTATCACGTGATTATCACTTTGTTTTGTTTCACTCTGTATGTGCTCATAATATGGTACTTATTGAATATAATAATATATTATATCGTTCAATAACAATAATAATGATAGATTCTGAGGTCTACAAGCTATAAGTACTTCAAAACCACGAAATAATTTCAGGGCTCTAATCTCTATATTTTAGGAAAATAATGAATCCATGTTAAAAATGCGAAGACAAATAATTATTGTAAGCATTTACATGACAACATCGTGACTAAAACAACGTTAATACTAACTTTTATTATTATTATACATATTAAAACAATAATAATTATATTAAACTCTACCTCTCCGCCCATACAAACTTTAAACCTGTCTGAACCATTATATTTATTATTTACAGATCATTTATCCGTCGATCGGAGATTCTCGGAAATGCCATTGTATTCTATTGTTGTCGCGATCACCGGTGCTCGTACGGTGCTTGATATGTTAAAAACACAATGTTACCAAAAACGTTTGTCATGCCTTTTTTTATTGATACAAAAACGTAGAGAATATAACAAGATATTTAATGGACTATTAACTATAACAGGTTTTAGTGAAATTCGCACTTAGGCTTCTCACAGACGAACGGCACTTGACAACGGCAGATACATGCAGCCGTCGACACTTGTCGACTGCAGTCGATGGCTGCAGTTGTACCTACCGTTGGCAATAGGGATGATGACAAGGTCAAAGATTAGCGAATTTTGTTAATAAAATAAAGAAATCACGGTAGTAAATAAGTGTTCCCAAAATTTCAGCTCGATAGCATTTGTATTTTTTTTGTTATGTGCCTTCAAAGTTGGATAATCAAGTCGATTTTTTTTTCAATTAAATTTCTTAATATTTGTATACTATTCGATATCTTATGTAATTAAAAGCAGCTTTTGTTATGAAACCACTTTCATAAACGCAATATTTAATATACCTATCGAACAAAGTTCTCTCCCGATACGTACAAACTAAGAAAGAGTGACGTCAGTCTTTCGTACTCACTTTGTATGGAGCGTTTCGGGCAGGTCTATTTTATGAGATGTTTAAATTGTCATATCTTGGTGAATTTTTAAGCTATCAGAGTCATTCTTTCAGCGATGTTTCTATTTTTAAAGGGTCTTTCAATTACCAATAAGAAAAAAAATAGTCATCATGCCTATTAGTGCCGTTCGTCTGTACGAAGCATTATTTTATCTACAGTCTTACAATGATTTTTTGGCTCGTGGCCAATATTGGAACGAATGCTACCGTCTTATAAATTGTCACTTGATATACAACACTATACAGCATATAACTGCTATCCAAAATGTCATCCAAGGGCCATAAAATCGTTGTCGGTCTTAACAAGGCCCTAATTTAATAGCTAGTTGATTGTTATTGTGTTGGTGGTCTTTATTAGTCTCCATAACGACCTAGCAACACGTGTGGTATCTATACATATAATAAAATCGTAGGAAAGTCAATTCTGTACATTGAATATTTTTGAAAAATAATACTTGGGACGTGATCTACAATCGATATGGAAGCCAAAAATATAGTTTTTAGAATTTTTGTCTGTTTGTCTGTGTGTCTGTTTGTCTGTTTGTCTGTTTGTCTGTATGTATGTCCGGGATAAACTCAGAAAGTACTGAATGGATTTACTTCAAATTTTGCACGAATATTATATAGAGGTCGGGTCAACACATAGGCTATATTATGACGATATCACCTAGGGCGGGGGGAGGGGCTCAAGTTTCAATATTTTTAGTTTTTTGCTCATATCGTTAAAACGGTGCGTTGTAGAGAAAAAATGTCCTGTACGTAATGAAAGCCCATAAAATTTCCTACAAATTTCTCCTTCACATTTTGTATCTATCTTCACTCCTTGCCATGCTATGAGCTTTTGTCTATCTTTTCTATACAAATTTCGAGTGTCGTTTGATTAACATGCTGGGAGCTTTGGCATCGGTCTTTTCTTGGGGGAGGGGGGGGCTTCGCCCGCCCAAACCCCCCCCCTCCACCTCCCCAAATTTTGCTTCAAACAAAGCGGTGTTGCGGCGTTATACATCTTTTTTAAGAACAAAGTTAAAAACTAAACTACACATACGGTTTTCCAGTGATAATTAAAAGGTATCGTGGAGTTTGTATTGCATCTTAATTATCCTTTGTAGGAACAAACTAAGTCATCTATACATATTGTAATAAAATCGTAAGAAAGTCAATTCTGTACATTGAATATGTTTTAAAAATATTACTTGGGACGTGATCTACTATACTAACGCGGACGAAGTCGCGGGCAACAGCTAGTTATTTAATATCACAGTAAGTAATATAATTTATTGCATTCGATAAAATTATTATGGCCCTTTTATCGCCTCCTTTACGTGGTACACGACAAAAATATTGTCATTAACCACTAAATCCTTCCTTGCAACTTCGTACTGTGTGTTAAATTCCGGACATTCGAAAAATACGCGAGCCAAATGCGGTTTTTGCAGGCTAAAGTTTCATCTTTATATTATGTAAATAATAAATATTTAAGAATCACAAAGAATCATATAAAAAACTAAAGAATAATGAATAAAAATCTCACGAACAGAGTTAAAATGCAGCTTTTTAAAATTAAAAATGTTGGCTCTACTAAAAATTAAAACGACGCCACCTCTGTTGTATGATGATGTTTTAATGACATTATGATGTTAAACTACCTGAACGGATGTGCTGAGATCACAAACATTATTGAGGCAAAATAACCACAGGCTCTACCTAATGAGAGGTTTACATAAATCATTACAATGGTCTTGATAGTCGATTAGCCTGGAAAGTAAATACCCTTTTATTCAATGAGCTAAAGATATAAAACTCTCAGTTTGAGTTTGAGAGTCATTACTTATTACTAATATTCTTTTTTATATTACAAGTGGTTTAATCATTACTAGTGGTTGATAAGAAGCCAATACAGCTGTTAAAAATTATGCTCACTGCTATACAGATCTGTCTCCATTACAACAACTCCATTAAAACATAAACGGGTACCAGACAACGGAAAAATATTTAATACTTTTTATACTAGCCAAACATTTAAGATTTTTATTATAATATTATGATACACATATTTAATACATATGTCCATGACCCAGGAACTTTGAAAACTTTTTGTTCCATCGGCGAGATTCGAACCCGCGACCCCCAGCTTGAGCTACCAACAGCCCACCAACTGAGCCACAGTGGTCGTCGAATTCACAGACCCGGGCGGACGTGAAAGAAAAATTATTTCCCGTACCTATTTAAATACATTAATCATTATCAATGGTATTTATTAATACGCTACAATTTTTCTCATATTGTGACGATATTTCTGGAATATACAGTTTATTAAACGTTCCGCGCAGTTCCGCCCGTGAAATGTGAATATAAGGTATTTTGCGGGAACTTTACATGTTCCAGCAACATAGTAGCATAAGTCCTTTCCTGTGGTCTACTCTATATTATCTGTGCTAAAGAAAAATCGGTCTAGTACTTCGTGAGATTATCGCGTTCAATTAATAATTATTTTCCCTGATTTTTTCCACATTTTTCTCTGATTCTTCGCTCCGATAGCTATTGGACGCACCGTGATGTTATATAGCCTAGAGCCTTCCTTAAATATCCTTCTTTCCTTTCTTCTTCCTTTAAATCAAACCAGCAGTTCTTGAGATTAGCGCTTTCAAACAAACAAACAAAGTAACAAACTTTTCAGCTTTATAATATGAGTATAGATAATATCAATATAATTTTACTGTACGTAACACGTATATATTAATACACGATACGTACCTTTAAACTAGTTTTAAATTAAGTTTATATTTATATTTTATTTAAGTAATGTAGTCGCTGGGGCGCGGGTGGAGAGCTAATAACAGACAATTATTTCAACATCTCCGTCAAAGGAAAACCTTACATGAATCAGCAACTCTATGCAAGGCTCTCCGATACATTCTTAGAGAATGGCCGTTATTACTTTACTAGACGTTCCGCGAGGCTTCGCCCTCGTCTATTAGGAATTTCGCAGACAAATTACCCCACAAAAATAGCTTATGATCCTTCAAGTGGTTTTATCTGTGCCAAATATGAAATAACATAAAAATTGTTGCAGTAGTTCGTGAGACAAGCCCTGTCAAATAGTTTTTTCTACGTTTACCTCTGTTAATTCGGTTATATTAGTCTCAGGATGATAATATATAGCATAGCTAACACTGAAATAATTTTTCTAATCGTAAAGTAGTTCCTGAGATTAGCGCGTTCAAAGAAATAAACTAACTAGGTACTTCAGCTTTGTCATATTAGTACTTATAGACTATTTAAAAGGACATTAGAATAGTGAATACTTCATGTTATAGCCAAAGACTTCTATTTAAACTGTTATAGCAGCTTATTGTATCTCTCTTCATATCATCTCTTAATATATCTCCAGCCAAGATCGACAGCTTATAAGTTAAAGTTGGACAGTAAAAATAATATAACGTAGAGGTTATTCCCAAGTCCCAACGTTTAAATATATTAATGTACTAGCTTTCCCGGCAAACGTTGTTTTGCCATTTAAAGTATGTCTACTTCATCAGTTGATACAAAATCTTATCCCCCCTTTTGTCCCCTAAGAGGGGTGGGGGGTGGGGGGGTTTATCAACAACTGTAAAGTTGGAAAACACAGTTAATAATATGAAGTAATTGTCCAAGAAAAAAGTTTGATACAAAATCTGACCCCTCTTTGGTCCCCTTAGAGGGGTGGGAGGGGGGATTTTTATACACCAGATGTTAAGTTAGAAGAAGACAAATATATCTGCGAAAACCGTATGCAAATCGGATCAGTAGTTTTCGTGTTAAAGAAAAAAGTTTGATACAAAATCTGACCCCTCTTTCGTCCCTTTAGAGGGGTGGGGGGAAAAATTTTTATACACCAGATGTTAAGTTGGAAGAAGACAAATATATCTGCGAAAACCGCATTCAAATCGGATCAGTAGTTTTCGTGTGATAGTGGAACAAACATACAGACAGACAGACAGACAGACAAAAAACTAACCACATTTTTGGCTTCTATAGCGATGTAGTGACACCCCCGTTTATTATTTTTTGAATATCTTTAATGTACAGAATTCACATTTCTACAGTTTTATTATATGTGTAGATTAACAATAAGATTTCTAATTAAGGCCATTTAAGAACCATAAGCAATTCTTTAATTAACATCGGAAATAACAGTTTAAAATTAGCAACCTCCAAAGTCCAAACTCCAAACCCGTCCTTGTCAGCAAGCAGCAACTCTTTCTCTCTCTCCCAACAAAACAAGTCGATCAGAGTGTTCTATGAACCTACGAACGAAGTTGCGGGCGTGATCTAGTGATTTATAAAAGTGCGCTTATAACTTCATCGTACTATGTATTTTTAAAATAAAAAATTTAAATTTTAAAGAATTAAAGGGGCAATTCGGAAAGCTAAACCAAACACCACAGCTATTTATAACCCACACTAAATACACCTTATTTTAGAACAAATGTTTTTTGGTACCACAGCTTCAGCTTAGGCTTGCTATCAGAATAGCCACTTTTTTATCATCGGAAGCAAAATTCACGCAAAATTAACTGACTTTTTCTTTACGCCTCCCTTATATCTGAACTATACCCTCAGGACTCAACCCGGAGGGATGAGGGCAAGGACGATCACGCACAGAAATTGTGCCGCCAGTATAAAGCCGTGTTTACACTGCACGAGTACACACAAACTTCAATCTGTAGCTGACGAGCTGCGTGATGACTCGTTCTTGTGCAAACACCCTTTGTTTCCTTTCAAAACCAATTCATCTGCGATTTATTTTACGCACACATTCAGCCCCCGTAGACAAGTGGCAAAACACTAACGCTAACGCTACAAAATGTATGGATTTGACATTAGTATTCGCATAGCGAAGCGATGACTTATGTCAAATCGCATACATTTTGTAACGTTAGCGTTAGGCGTTAGCGTTAGCGTGAGCGTTTTGCCACTTGTCTACAGGCCCAGGTGTATGGAGGTACACGCACTTTACGATATGTATTAGCTAGATGACGCCCGCAACCGTTGTGGCAAACTTTGTTAACAAGTATCGCACGGGAACCGTACATTATTCCGGGATGAAAAGTATCCTTTGTCCTTTCCCGGGACTCAAAGTAGCTCCGTACCAAACATCAAAATTTAGGTTCGGTGGCGTAATGAGGCAACAGACAGACAGATACACTTTAGCATTTATAGTATTAGTATGGATTATGTACGTAATTGCATGGAGTAGATACATGCTCGTATATTGGTATGTCATTTGTCAAGGCAGCAGGTGGCAGCAGTGTGTAATTTGCCAATGTAAATATTTAAGTGCTTACTGCATTCAAACAGATACTATAAGTTGGCACCAACTTCATTACGCAGCAATTTGTTTTTGAAGCAGGAACATGCCGAACCGTACATTTTCCGGGAAGAAAACTGACATGTATTATAATATTCTTTCCTAAAATTCAAAATATCTTCATACTTATTCATCAGAATCGGCTAAGCGTTTTAAGCATAAATAGGTAAGAGAAAGACGATATTATACTGTAAGAAAACTGTATTTTCTGGAATATTCTGTTTTCATATTTCCGCAGAGTCAGCGCAGCTGCCGTGGTACATAAGCTTGTACTGGTTGTTCTTCAACATCGGCGCTTCGATGGCCATTGTCATAACTGGCCTCTACTGGACCTTACTGTATGCAACAGGTAAGTTAGGTGGTTTTTTTTAATAAAATTAGGGGGGAAACTACGAGGAAAACGAGCAAATCATCTGATGGAAAGCAACGCCCATGGACACTCGCAACATCAGAAGAGCTGCAGGTGCGTTGCCGGCCTTTTAACTTAAAAGGCCGGCAAACTAAAAGTTTTAAGAGGGAATACTCTCTCTTCTTGGAGGTTTGTTTTTCATCCTTATGTGTCAGCCTCGTCTATTAAAAAGACCATCATATCTGTCACTCACCAAGTCAGTGATAGAGATGACGTGATGTTTAACTCAGAGTTAACTTTAACCCAGATTAGCGCAAGTGGGCCTAAAAGTTACTTTATGTAATTTCTTATGGTCAAATATAGAAAACGGTCAAAAATCAAAATAATCTTATGGCATATGGTGAGATTATTAATAAATAAATATCAATAGTCAATACCCAATATGGACAGTGCTTAGATTCCAACGATTTATTAGCACGAAGTTGTGAACAAGACCTATACTTCCTCAACGATGTTGTCAAAGGCAATGTATTAAGTAAATATATTTTTCGCGCTAAACAAAAAACATTTGACGTAAATAATGACGACATGGATGGGTATGAATCTTAATTCTTAGAACTCTACAGTCGTTATACGTGATATTTGGTCGCTTATTAGGTATGCGTGTTCGGAGGATCAACCCCACTCATAAAAACTTGTCACAAGGTCCTGTCTGCGGTTCTAAAGAGCAAGAGCATTGTTTATGAAAATTTTATTTTGTCTGGTAGTTTACATTAAAATTTTAAATAATTATAATAGGAAAATTAACAAAAATAAGAAAACTGCAATGATTAAACTTTCTTGATTAAATCTTTTTACCAGTACCACGCACGGTGCGTCCGTATTATGTACTTGAGATTTGAAAATGTCACATTAGTACACTCCTCCACCCGGGATCGAACCAGCTGTAGCACACTCTCAAGTGCGAACCAAAGGTCTATATAATATACCCACTGGCCCATATAAATAGTCAGTACTTAAGATGCGACCCGCTCTCAAGACGCGGTTCGGCTCTGTGATTGGTCCAAATTTTGACAGCTAACCAATCACAGAGCCTGAATCGTATCTTAAGACCGAGATGCGTCTTGAGTACTGACTATTTATACCGGCCTTAGACACAGTCACACAGACGCTTATGACGTCTCTTTTGATACCTATATAATAAGACTCTAAAGTCTAACTCTATATTGTGTAAACATGTATACCTTAATATTGGAACGCGAGTTAATTTATGAACAAGTAGCGATCGGTTGAAAAAGCCAGACCTAGCTATAGTTAAATCGTAAACATAATATTCAACTATAAAACTGCAGAGCTCGGTCACAAAAAACCTAGAGCATGCACTCATGATTTATGTAAAAAAAACGCTTGTGAAAGGGTGGCCCGATCGGGCGGTCTAATAATCATTATTCGACTGATTAGGTGACTGAAGAATGAAGATGTAGAATGTAGAGCATCTGTCAAACTAACTAGTAACCCTTGTTTATATCGTGCAACATAAACATGAAATTCCTTCCTTTTAACATAAACATGGACTTCATTTCAGAGGAGGACGTGAACTTCTGGCTGGATCTGACGACGCACGGGTTCAACTCGTGCATCGTGTTCGTGGAGCTGGTGGCGTCGCGGGCGCCGGTGCGGCTGCTTCACGTCTACCAGCCGCTCGCTGTGGGCATCTGGTATGCCGCCTTCACCGGCATATACTACGCGGCTGGTGGTGTCAACGGGTAAGTATGACTATATGAATGATGATTGATGTGGATTGTGGAATATATCTAACAGTTGACACTTATGAACTCGGCCATTGTTGGCGACTGGCGTGTATATATTAGCAAAGTGTGTATTTCCATTTCCAAAATCCTGAATAGTTGCGGACCTATGTAATTTGGTCGTATTATGTCAAACCCATCCAACAGATCACAAATAATATTTAAGGACGCTATTACAAATATCAGCGATTTTCCGGTACCCTATTAAAGAATTAGGAGTCAAACTGCGAGGATATTTTGGTTTCAAATGAAAGATAATATATTCATCTCCACGACTGTACCATAAAAATTCTATAGCCGCATACAAAATTTTCACATAAAATACGTTTTAACCATCACAATAATCGCAAAATATGAAAAAAATGGGGTCTGATTAGGTACCTTAATATCTTAATACACTGAACTGAGGAAAATAAATATACAAAAAAATTGTTGCTTATTTAGTCCTCTATAAAGTCCGCTAAAAATTTTATATAAAAATAAACAACTTTTCCAGTTATAAGAAAAATAAGAAAATTTCTCAAATTTTTTCATACATTTTCGCCATATCAAGAACGCGGCGAGCGTCGTAACCGCTACTGTACAAGGCGCGCTAATATAAATAATGTCATTAACGTCGATATTCGTACTGACAGACATCCGACCTGCTAAATTTTTTGTTATAGCGTCCTTAATTGACCAAATCACGTACGTAAGTCCGTCAACTGCTTATGTATCAACCACAGAGTATCAACCATCAATTAATTAATTTGTCGATGATACACTGCGTAGGTATTCAAAAACACCAGTGAACTAAATATTCACCTGCATCACCTGTTACCGACGAATAGGAAAGATGAATTGTAGGCACTAGTGGACAGTGGTAACTAACTAACTGCCTAGTATAACTTGTAAGAAATTATTTTATTATAGAAAACCTTTTATTATAGAAAAACTAATGGTAGCTCCTTAATTAAATAATCTCATAACTTAAAAAAATCGCTGCGTGTTTAAGAACTTGCAAGCCGCAACTCATAGGGGCTCCTTGTTATGACATAATGCCCTCGGGTCAAAGACAGTCCCGCTGCACGGCTGCTAATTACATTTTATTTTTCTGTGGGGACATATTGGCATATTATAATATACTTATCTAAGCATCTAATAAGTAGTAATTTCACGCTATGCACATTCACCCAAAGACAGGAAATCATTAATTGAAAACCTTATAATATTATACTTTCCTCCCTTACTTCCTAAATTGTGAGGAAACTCTCACATGGTTAGTCCCAGACGTACCACCAACAGCTCATTCCTCTAGACTAGTCCGACTATGTTGCGACAATGCCGTATGTGCTTGGGCCATAACTCATAAAACTTACACTATAAAGTTTAAATCATATGCCAGGTAGGTACTACAGTGTTTGAAGAGTGGTTACTTCGCTCGGAAAGAACCGACGTATAGATCATCCACAACGGATGCCTTTGGCTTTTTTTTTATTTTTTTTGTTCATTCCCATAGCAAGGACGAGCCATTCATCTACCCGGTGCTGGACTGGCGGGACGGTGGGTCTTCGGCGGCGCTGGTAGCGGCTGCTATCGCCAGCCTCATCATCGTGTACGTGGTGTTATGGGTGGTGACCGTCTGCCGGGACCGCGCGTCACGCCGCCTCGTCCGCACCACCAGCTTGGACCTGCCGCTGACGCCACCTGATCGACATACACCTAACGCCGTTTGATAAGTAAGGCATAAGTTAAAGTATGTAGTTATTGGCAGTCCAATGGTGCACCTTAGGTTAGGATACGCGCCGGAACTCCTGAGTTGCAAAAATAAGAACTCTATAACCATAAGCGACATACGCCCTAGTGGCTAGGACTAGGTAATTAATAATGCACTATTAAAGTTGGTACTCCATTGGTATCTTAGGCTGGGACATAACTTATACTGTAGTCAAAATTGGGAAATTAAAGTTCTACGCTAAAATAATAGAGTTGGAGATTTGATGTAGAGCATTTTTTCAGTGTCAATAGTAATAATTCAATGCTGAGGTTTATGATTTTCAACTCTTCTATTAGCCTAGAATTCTTATTTCTATATCTACTGTGAATTTTTCACAACTCCGGAATTCCGGCGCGTATTGTGTCGGCTACAATAGAGAGCGAAAAAATGGATGCCAATAAAAACCTTATAGTATTCACTTTTAAAGTGCCAATAAAAATAAGTTTGCTCTAACTAGACTAATTTAGTGTGATAAAAATGTTACCATCGCAGAAGTAGGATCTATCCATAGGTAAATAGGCAAGGATGTATGAATAAAAAGGATATAGGCAATAGACAGAGAGAATACTTTAAGTAGGAAGGTACTATAAAGAAATTGTTTCACAAGCAGATGGCGTACCTACGTAATTTGGCCGAATAATAATATGCTCAGCCGACTGATTACAACTAACATTGATTTGAAATAACAAAAGCAAATAACGGTAGGCCATCTGCCTTTGATCAGTTTCTCTGATGGTACATTAGAATTTAGAATTAAAATGAATGGTATGTTTATTGTTTTAGTTAAAATACTGCGGTGATAGCAAGAGTGTTCAACAATTATTGATTTAAGTAGATATCTGGCTTAATTTAAGTATAGTCATGTAAAACTAATTTATTTAAGCTTTATAGTACTTATAATTTAACAACATAGAACCTCTTTTGTGGTACCTAGCCAGTTAAAAAGCTGAATTCTTTTTCTTGAATTTTGAATTTTGTATGGTGGTATTAGGGTTAATATAACTTTTAATATTATATGAATATCATAACGTACTTATATATTTTCCCATCGATGACAAATTTGCTCAAGTCGTCTTTTTTTCAACGCCAAATTTAGTTAGTTACTTATTGTATCAAAATATTTGTTAAGCATATAGCTATTACCACCTTGAGAATTATAATAGCGAAAGATATTTCATATCTTACCAACTTATATGGCCGGCCATAAATGATAAAACGGCAATAAATTTCGATAATAACAAAAATCATGTCCGTAAAAAATAACAACACACATTAGGTAATTATTTTAGTAATTTTAGCAGTAACTTATCATAATGTCACAATATAAATTATATGCAGATCATTAGCATGATTATTGATTGAACGTATAACTTTAAAGAACAATGCAGTATCACGTCGCCCTTAAAACTTGTCTCACTGCCGCACTCAGAGAAGAACATTAATTAATTACTTAACTATAATTAAATGAAGAGTTCGACAGATATTGTAAGTTCAAGATTGTGTCAGCATAAGCCCCACGGCTTATGTTAAGGGCCCGGGTTACCCTCGAAATTTTCATACATTCTTAATACCAAAATCATTTTCTCATACGAAAATATTTAACATGTTTGAGTTATTTTTCAGCTTAAGATAGTAATTACCTAGGGTCCTGAACAAATTTTTTTTACAAAATATTTAAATACTAAAAAAAAAATTTTTGTGTTTAAATATTTTTTAGTAAATTTACTACTAAATATTTAAACACCAAAAAATAGACACAAACACTAAAAAATATATAAATAAATAGTAAATTTACTACAAAATATTTAAACTTTAAAAAATATTTTTTATTATTTAAATATTTTGTAGTAAATTTACTATTTATTTATATATTTTTTAGTGTCTTTGTCTATTTTTTGGTGTTTAAATATTTAGTAGTAAATTTACTCAAAAATATATAAACACAAAATTTTTTTTTTTAGTATTTAAATATTTTGTAAAAAAAATTTGTTCAGGACCCTAGGTAATTACTATCTTAAGCTGAAAAATAACTCAAACATGTTAAATATTTTCGCATGAGAAAATGATTTTGGTATTAAGAATGTATGAAAATTTCGAGGGTAACCCGGGCCCTTAAGTAAGTTATGACTTATTTATGACAAATTTTGTGTTAAATTATAGTTAAGTAGGTATATTAAGTAAACATCTGAGTGCGTCAGTTAGAGTTGCACTTTGATATCGAGGACATTCGTGGAGTTTCGCTACTGTACCTATAATATATTTGTATTGGGACATTATCTTGCCCTAGTCAGCAGGATTAGCACTAACAGATAAAATAAGTTTCTGGTATTAATATAAAATATTGTAATCCTAGGGTACTTATTAGAAAGAATTTTGAGGAAATAACGAAGATAACAGTACCTATGTACTTAATTAAACAACTTGCATTCGTTAATTCCGACGGCAGGTTTAGAAATTAAAAACAATTTGGAAATAGCTTGGAAATATATCAAATATATTATAGCCAATATGGCAAGTTTATGTTGTGGCGAATCCTATATTTTCGTTATCTAACTTCGCTACCGGAATTGTCGTATGCAAAGTAAGCTTTAACGGATTTTTTGTACAGGTATTGGGTTAATATTGTACGAAATCTATGTATATATATCTCGTATATATGTTGCATTTCAATTAACTTTATGTTGTCACTCAAGTTAGTTAAAATTATAAACTCATTTAAATTTTAAAATAATTACGGCATTCGGTCTCATTCATGCTGTATGTGATTCTAGAATGCCACATCTCGACAACACTGCTTACATTGTATTCATGGCCATTAGCCATGTTGGACCAAAGATTCTATTCAACTCATTTTGATAGAAATGATAACAAAGATATTTTCGACAAAATTAACATGTCAAGTAATTATTTATCATTGTTTTATAATTCGTGCATTTTGATATTGCACATAAGTGATTAAGTGATTTCGTAACATTTAGATCGAAACGAATTGAATCTGGATTTAAATTGTGCTGGTTGCGCAGGGACATTTTTTAATAATAATATCATTAAATTAGAATAATGTTAAACCTGAAAATTTGTCTAAAAATAACACAAAGAATGACGAAAAAAACATTTATTTTATATAGCAAAACTCGTAATAAACACAAAGCAACCAATTATAATATTACAATTAATAACAAAACTAAATATGATATGTGATTATTAAAATTGACTTAGCCTGTATCTTGTGATTAACATAAAAATACCATCAAAACTACACAAACAAATATAACTACAATAAAACTATGTAAGTATAAATATAATTTTGAATTTCATTTCTAGCTCCCATGCTTTAGTACAGTACATATAAAAATTTAATATGTATGTCTAGTTCAAGCTTTACTAGCTGACTATAAGTTCAAGCTTTACTGTCTGTGAGACCGCACTATGCGACACGACGCGACGCGACACTTTAAGTTTTATAGAACTGACGTTTTACGAACGTGAATATGACGTTTATCAAACGTCAATCGAGAAGTGTCGCGTCGTGTCGTGTCGCTTTCGAGTGCTTAAAGACGAACGGCACGCGTCGACGGCAAGTGTAAAAAAAAACAATGAAAAAAACCCCGCGTGTCGTCGACAAGAGCCGTTCGTCTGTAAGAACCCTTAGTGCGATTTGTTTTTCCGACACGACGCCGTAAGTAACGTTAGCTTTATTGCAAATCAACTATCTAAGGTTACAAAAATTTTGCACACCGTAATATTGTCTGTAGCTTTAGGGAGACCATATTGATATTATCAACAAAATATACATTTCAAATAACAGTCTAAAAATAATGTTACATAGCTTCATTCTTCCAAAAATATGTTTTCTTATTTACAAAATATACTATAAGTAGTGCTACAAATTTTAATATGTTACTGGGCTTATTTGAATGTTTTTACTGTGTTACATTTGTGTATTTTTTATTATTATATCATTTTAATAAGAAACAAAAAACATCTTTTATATCTTTCTTAATTTAAAATGTTTTCAGTAAAATGCGTCAAGTAAAAATCAGTAAGAGTCAATTCAGACCGAAACGCGACGAGGCGAGGCGCGGCGCGGCATAAATTTGTACGGATTTGACAGTTTTCAATTGCG
The DNA here is from genome assembly GCA_905404155.3 of Plebejus argus. NCBI lineage: Eukaryota > Metazoa > Arthropoda > Insecta > Lepidoptera > Lycaenidae > Plebejus > Plebejus argus. The sequence goes on along the minus strand of FR989935.1, from coordinate 3,754,528 downwards.
TGAGACGTCTTGCGAATCAAATCCATATTTTAGTAATGCATCTACACGTCGCGTTGCGGTCTGAATCAACCCTAAGGGATTATGCGTGGAAGTTGAAACAAAAAAAATCCATTAGCTATGTCCACATTGTCAAAGAATAAATACACTACGCGAAAAGAAGCGACACAGCATGTGTGATCGTAAAATTGCTCACGGCTGTGTGCGTGTCTGGACCAGCGCGGGGGCTGTGCGCGGCGCGCGAGGCGCGGAGTGATAAGTCCGGGACTTATTCGGCCGAGGGCTGACTAGTCGGTGGAGCGAGCGCGCTACTCCTACACACATCGCACGCACGTTCAATTACCCGTTTTTTCGTAAGAATGGAGTATTTTTCCGCGGTAAAAACTACCTAAGTTCATGAGGGATAACGTCGGCTTCTAATGGTAAAGTAATTTTTCAGATCCGTCCAGTAGTTTCGGAAATTATTCGTTACAAACAGACTAAAAACTGACAATAAAATCTTTCCTCTTTATTATATAATATATAATGTTATACATCTTTGCTTTGGCACAAGTCTAAATTCCATTTCGGTGTCGACCCTAGCGGTGTACACGTTCCGTTCAAGGTCACCGGCGCTTGAGCTCTCTTATATACGGAGTGTCGCCCCTGTGACATTGTGCCCTTTCATCTTCAATTTTCATAATCTTTTGACATTTCGAATGTCAAAAGATTATGAAAATTGAAGATGAAAGGGCACAATGTGGACATAGCTATTAAGTAATAGACTTTCTTTACTAGTAAAAATATTTAAGCAAAAAATGATTATTAGTAGAAAAAATCTTATGCACCCTCTATACACGCTGTGTAACTTTTTATTAGTAAGAGGGCTACAGTGCACAGTGTGCCGAGTGTGAGTTTCTTGTTTCACATTCGATCGTAAACGCGTTTGGCGTTTACTAAGATTTTGTATGGGATTACTCACTGGGCTGGTCTCACTCCCGTGAGCATCGCTAGGTGGCGCTGTACAAATCCCATACAAAATCTTAGTAAACGCCAAACGCGTTCACGATCGAATGTGAAACAAAAACTCACACTCGGCACACTGAGTGCGGTAGTAAGACTACTATCGGTTTGTGTCATAGAGCTATTTTAAGAGAGATATAAAGCTACTGTATACAAAACACTTGTTACATAATAACATTCAAATTATTAGGAGCCCACTAAAAATAGCGTACATACCTTAATATATACATAACCGTTTCAACTCATTTTGATTTAAACGTAAACAAAAACTCAACCAAAATTATGTGTTATTGCATTTTATTGCATGGTAAATTATTAAGGGGTTTAAGTATTAACTTAAACCCCATAATAAAAAATATTTACACAGCGAATAACTATTACAAGATTTACAAGATTTGCTTGTCTATCTGCCGCACTCAATGTGGAACATATTATGGAATTAGAGTCACGCTGACCGCTCGCTGAACGTCGGCGCCGATACCGAAATGTATGAAATATCAGCGCAGCTCGCTACGCGTTATTCGAAAACGCTTTCTACAATTTCATACATGTCGGGCCATCAGCGCGGACGGTGCGCGCGCAGTCACCGTGACTCTAAAACCCGCCTTAATATGGCCGCCCATACTTTGTTTACATTTACGTCATAACGAGTTGGAACCACGTTTACATAAAGTGTGCATAATTATCACAATAATATTAAGCTACATTAACACTAAAAAAGGCAGCTAGAGATCATCAGTATTATATACTTTCGTCAATATAATTTGGTTAGAATCTATACACTTATCAATATAGTACAGTCGCGTAAAGTTTCCAGTGACCCATCAACACAAACAACAAAGTGACGCCTAGGAGTCAAGTACGATACGTTTTGAAATGAGTCATTCAAATTTAAACTTTATTTCCTACACAAGAAAATACATTTCCAGTCGGCTGATTTGGGCTTGCGGTGTTGGGTAGCTTTTTCGGTTTTGAATGGTTCATTTAAAATGCATCGCATTGCCACGTCACGTGCAATGTGAACTGACCCTAATGGTCAATTCGGACCGCCACGCTACGGATAGATGTATTTCTAAATTTGTATGGATTTGATAGATTTGCATGACGTCTCACACAATTGAAGTCTGTCAATTCTGTACAAATTTAGAAATGCATCTATGCGTCGCGTTGCGGTCTAAATTAACCCTAAGCCGCCGCATTACCAACCATTTTTATGTTAGCACTGACGTTTCACTGCAAACTAATGTTACTAGCCACTAATATGAGCGAATTATGCACCGGGGATTCGACCTATATTTTTATTTTTTAGACAAAAATGTTACAAGAAATTTTGAGACCAAAAAAGTCACTTGGAAGATCTTCGATTTGTTTTTCGAAAGAGTTGACTAGATCATAAGAGTATGTTCCCGGCACGTTTGAGTTTTTTTTTTATAAAATAGGGGGCAAACGAGCGAACGGGTCACCTGATGGAAACTACCGTCGCCCATGGACACTCGCAACATAAGAAGAAGCAAGTGCATTGCCGGCCTTTGAAGAGGTAATACGCTCTCTTCTTGTTACATTCTATACAGGGTGTAACATAAAGTTTATTATTATTATTTTAAAATTAATCGTAAATAAAAATTATACACATTGATATTATGCTCTCACGCAGTACATCGATCCTTGTCTGTCGAGCAATAATAGCATAAGTGAGAAAGAGACAGAGCGATTTCACTGTCCTAATTATTTTATGCCTGACTTGGAAGCCGGATGAAGATGAAGAAGAAGGATGTTATGGCTATTTGACAACAGACTTATTTCTCGTTTATGGCCAAATATAATATTATGGCAACATATTTTGTACGTTGCAATGCCGCCCAACATATTAAAGTTATTTATTAGCTTACATATAAAAATTTTTTACTCCCCCACTTTGATAAAAATTAATTTTTGAGGGAACTAATCGTTACCGTACCTAGCGTGCACTGGATTTATTTTTGTGAAAAAAGTTACATAAATAGAATATAGCCAGACTAAACAGAGCTAACAAGTAGGCCGACTCAGAAGAGATCTCGAAATGTATACGTTTGACGTAGTATGTCATATCGGCCGACGCGCGCCGTACTAATGCGTTACTAAGTATTGTGAAACATGTTGAAATTGAAATTCATACCCAACTCGCGTACATTCACCCGTTTCTTTGAAGTCGAGGTACTCCTTAGTTCTGTCTACTCTGATATAGCCTTGTCGTTCCAACAAAATAGAATGGTTCAAGAGCGAACTGCTGAACTCAAAATAACGCTACAAAGCGCTTAAACGTTAGAGATTTTGTAGCCAAAACAAATACTTTTATTGCACCTGTAGACGGACGTAGCGCCCAGCGCAGATGTATATTAAGGCTGGTTATATCGTTAAGCGTTTCGGCAGCAGTCCGATCGTTTTCTTCGTCTTCGAACGCGCGCGCTCCAACGGCGCTGCCAAACGCTTAACGATAAAACCAACCTTAAGGACATAGTGTAGATACGTGTGTGTGTTACTCGGCGACGGCCAGCTCCTCGGCGCTGAGCAGGAACACGCGGAACGAGCTCTCGTCCACCGCGTCGCTGTACAACTCCTCCTAAAATTTACACACATGTAGACATTGGATTATATGCACGATCAAACTCAAATAAACATGCAAATATGCACGAAAAATAGTCGAAATTTGTGCACATTCAAAATTCAATTATTATTAAAATTAATGATTCAAAACATTTGCATTTGGTACCCGTAACACAAGTCCTCGTTAGCACGGGGCCAGACTGACGTTGTGTGAAGCGTCAAGAGATAAAGGTATGTTACCTGCGCGATGTCGACAGAAGGCGCGTCTAGTAGGTCGGCATCGAGTGGCGGCGCGCGGGACATGTGTCTAAAACATTTTTTTTTTCATTATACTTTCTGATTGGCTAACGTCAAACATAATTAACCCATTAATAACGCCTGCAATAACGGGTCTACAAGATGGCCTAGCGTAGTGGGCTATCACGATGGCCCAGCGTAGGGGAGGACGTCCTCCTCCGACGACGCCATCAGCCATCGTACTGACTACGTAGTCAGTAGGATGGCTGATGGCGCCAGCGATGGTCGTGGGATGGTGTCGTCATTTTTCGATCACAACTGAACGCGGCCATCATGTAGAGGCGTTGCAACCACTGGTGTATAGCCATCGCATGCGCCATTTGATGGGCCAGCGCTGGCCCATCATGTAGAGGAGCAATAACAAAACTCACTCGCTGTCCTCATTGTGTATGACGTTGCCGTGCAGGAACAGGTCACTTCGTATCGTGTAGCTGTTGCTCTCCGCACCCTCACACTGTTCCACCTACAAAAAGTTATAATAAATTAATAATCACCATAAATTAATGAGTCGTTGATAGATCCTTAACAAAGTTAATTGTTACGTAAAGCTGTCTACACACCAAAGCCTGGCCTGGCCTCGCGGCCTCATTTTGAAACAATTTTGACAAAGCTTGTTTCAAAATGAGGCCGCCGGCTTTGGTGTGTAGACAGTATAAAACATACCAAACATGTAAGCTGCTGACTTACTCCCGACAGAATCGATTAATCGATCGAGAACCGAATCAGCTCAATTAATAGCTTTTGCTACTTCCGACATAATATTATATACTGGCGCAAAATCGTGCTGTGGCTCAATTTGGAACTAATTCGATCTCAATGGATTTTCCCACTCCCGACAGCTATAATCGTGATCTGATGATCTGATGATCGTGAATAGATCGTGTTGCGGCTTAATTTAGAACTAATCAGACTCGTAAATCTAAATCGTATCAGTTTCTTCTTTCGGAGGTAAGTAATGCTGATTTAGATAAAAAAATATATTAGACAATAAATCAAACGATGTATACGTTTGATTTGCCGTCACAACGCGAATGCTACAGAAATAGAGTTTTGGATAATTAATCTAAATGACCGATTTTACTCGGCGGTCTTATTAGTTATTCGCCCCTTTAGCATAGGTCCTAACTCCTAGCTACGTTATTTTAATAACATAACTTACGTGAACATCCTCGCCTAAAACGTAAGCGTCATGCACGATTTCTGCGTGTACGTCCTGCGCAATTTCTTCGTGTTCGTCAAGCGCATGAGCGTCTGTTGCGTGCGCATCTGCATCCATTGCGTCCTCGTCAATTGCGTGTGCGTCCATCGCGTGCGCGTCCATTACGTGCGCATCTATTGCGTGTACGTCCATTTCGTGCGCATTTATTACATTTGCGTCAATTGCGTGCGCATCTATTACGTGCGCGTCTATTGCCTGCGCATCTACTTCGTGCGCGTCTATTGCGTGTGCGTCCATTGCATTCGCGTCCACTGCTTGCTCTTCAGTGTACGTGTACACATGTGTGCGTTCGAGCGGCCACGTGCAGTGAGTGCGTGCGGCGTGCTCCTCATCATCACTTTGCTCTACAACACTCTGCTCCACTTCCGCTGGCGTAACCAACTCGCACTCTGGGTATAGGCTTATCTGCATAGTTAAAAATATATAGAAATATAATATAGTATATAGAAATGTTATTCATTTAATTTTATTAAATAATACTTAAGCACTAGTCGCTTTGTGATTTAAGAGATGGTCTATGGACGATTTCAACATTTGGAAACGAAACTAAAATCTAGTGCTATCATAAAATCAAATAAATGCAGAAAATGTATTGCAGACGTGTAATCATAAATAAACCATAAATACAGATGTCAATATTACCATAAACATGTTTTTGCTCTCTCCTCCAGGTAAACATATTTTCTCCTCCAATACTTCATCTGTAGATGACAAATTTTGTTCTTGCCTGTGGACTCTCTTCATGTGCTTGTAAAGGGAACTCATGTTTGTAAAAGTCCGCTGACAATCTGAAATTATTAAAATTATAAAGACACTCTCCTTACTGATGAATATTATGTTTAGGCGATTAAGTTTCTTTTACATTGAACTTTGGAGTGCTTAATATGTAAGACATGTAATTGACTGTACTGTCGGTTCTTGGTAGAAAATTCATTTTAAACACAAATAAAACACAATTTTACGTGCACTTTCTCCAATATAATATATAATAATCTCCAAGATAATAATTGTTATCAGATACTCTATGTGTGTATGTGTGAGGTCACCGGGCGCCGCCCAAATGTACGCTTGTGCGTGCACGTATGCGTACTTGCGTGTACTTGATCGCGTACGTGCCTGTGTGATAGCGAGTTTGTATATGTGTATGTAACTTCGTGTGTGATTCTTATGCAGTTAACAGGCCTACGTCGTTTGGTCGGCTTATGTCAATTCAATGTTAGCTGCGATCGGTACGATGGGTTTGACTTAACGCGACCAAATTACTTGGGTCCGCCATCTGCCTAGGAATCGTCTTCTCTGATAGTATATGTGATCTCACGACGGATGCGGGGCGTACCGCGTGGTAGCGTGCATGGATACGTGTGTGTGTACGTGCGTTCGTGTGTGTGATCTCACCGGGCGCGGTGCAGGCGCGGCGGGGCGGGCGCGGGGCGTGGTAGCGGGCGACGTGGTCCCGCAGGTGCTCGCGCCGCAGGAACGCGGTGCCGCACTCCGCGCACGGGTGTCGCCGCTCGCCCGTGTGACGACGCGCGTGACGCAGCAACTTGCTCGCCGTACGAAACGACCAGCCGCAGCCCTGGAGTGATAATATTATGTTGTTTGATGTTACCTATGTTTTAGACCACATATCTGATTGTTTTCGATGTCAAAGAACAATAGTAATTTTCTATAGCCTTGCTAAAAACCTTTAAACTTTTTTTGGTATGAAGATATTATTATGAGTTTTCATACTATTATGAAAACTCTTAATATCTTCATAATAAATTACCGGTTCAGCAATTTAATAGTAAAGAAAGACAGACAAATAGTCACAATTTCTTATTGACAAGTATGTGAGTGTAAAATGTAATTAGTGTAAGTACTATTGAAGAAATTGATTCCTAGGTAGGTGACGGACCTACGTCATTTCGTCGGGTCATGTCAATACAACTCGTGAACTGGCGCCTAAGTTTGACGTAACGCGCGACCAAATTATGTAGGTTCGCCATCCGCCTAGGAATCAACTTATCTGAATTATACTAAGTATATATATAAAAAATGAGTAACTTAAAAATGAAGTCAACACATACCGGATACTGGCACGGGTAAGGTTTATCCCCGGTGTGAGCACGCTGGTGTTCCCGCAGGCGGCACGGCTGGCGGAACACGCGGCCGCAGCCTGCGTACGCGCACGCCAGCGCCGGCCGCCGCACGTGCGAGCGGCTGTGCGCGCGCAGACCCGTCGCCCAGAAAAACGAGCGCGGGCACTCCGTACATCTGAAGATGTTAGCATATTAATTTAGCTATAATTAATACCTCGATCATGGGAATCACACGCACAGTTGATGAGTTAACAGCTGCCCTCAGAGACATTTGATAATTACTCAACCTTAATATAATTAATATTTCGACCGTTTATTAGGGTTCCGTACCCAAAGGGTAAAAACGGGACCCTATTACTAAGACTTCGTTGTCTGTCCATCTGTCCGTCTGTCCGTCTGTCTGTCTATCTCCAGGCTGTAACTCAAGAACGGTAATAGCTAGAGATTTGATATTTTCACAGATTATGTATATCTGTTGCCGCTATAACAACAAATACTAAAAATAAAATAAAATGAATATTTAAGGGGGGCTCCCATACAACAAACGTGATTTTTTGGCCTTTTTTGCTCTATATCAAAAATGGCAACAGGTAGGTACTTGAATTTTTCACAAAATCCTTAGTTATATGTGTACTTTAATATTTAATAATAATATTAAAATAAAATAAAAAATAAGGGGGGCTCCCATACAAAAAACACAATTTATGGCCTAATTTTGCTCTATAATGATGGTACGGAACCCTTCGTGCGCGATTCCGACTCGCACTTGGCCGATTATTTAATGGAGATATTACATTCTGTAAGTGTTTTTTACATTTGTGTATAGAAACCTCATCACATTACACTGATTACAACAAATGAGTCAATATAGAATACTTTATGAAACTTACTTATAAGCGGCTTCATCTGGTGTATGCTCTTCATTTAAATGTTTTGATAACTCTTCCCTGACTTTAAATATTCTTCCGCAGGACTTCTCTGATCCATCCTCACTGATTTCTTTCACAGGACACTCGATAGTTATTTGTCTTTGCGGTCTAATAGTGCCGTCTTTGTTGTGTAAGCTTTTATGCTTTTTCAATTTTTGTTCACTCGAAAACTCCTTATCACATCCATCTATATCACACTGAAATATTGTATAATAGTAGGAAAAATTATTGGTTGTATGTGTGCCACAATATGTGTCATCCCCTTTACTAATAAACAAATTTACGCAAGAACATAATACTAGACGATGCCTGCTACTCCGCAATAAATTCGTTTATTGGGCAGCAACCATACATTACTTTCAGGATAAAAAGTATCCTTTGTCCTTTCCCAGGACTCACAGTATCTCCATACCAAATTTCAGCAAAATCGGTCCAGTGGTTTGGGCCTGATGAGGTAACAGACAGACATAGTTTCGCATTTATAATATTAATATCAAAGTATGGATTTGTACAAATTATGTTTGTCTTTGTCTTTGTCACTTATGTTGCATTTCCATTATGTTTGTCTAGCATAATGGAAATGCAACATAAGTGACAAAGACAGCCTACCCTGAATTTCAATAAGGCCCGAGTATTAAAATAAATAAAATAAGGGGGCTATTAGTAGAATTTTTGAAAGCAGAATATACCTTTAACTTATTTGTGCTGCTGCTGTCCATATCCTCTGAGTTAACATTTGATGTATTCAATAATGTAATACTTGATATGGGGACTACATTGGTACTAGTTTCTGGTGCTGTCTCTATATAAATACTTTCTACATCACCTGAAATAAATTGGAGGTATATTTTAGAGCATAAACTGACATAAGCTGACCATACGACATAGGTCTTTCAACTTCCTCTCTTCTAGGAATCAATTTCCTTGGGTATACACAAAGTTGAGTAAGTACAAGCCATTGTGATATATTTACAAACTAGACTAGACATGTAAGAACTAAAGTACTTACAAGGTTGGACCACTGTCTTGTTATTTATAAATTCCATCCACTTTGGTTTCACGCTGGTCTCCAAGTCTTTTTTCATTACTACATTATCTAATTTTGAAATATCCTAAAAATAAAAAGTTTATCTTATATATGTAACATTAATATTCTGTGTAGTAATAAAAAAATTGATTCATGTACAGGATAATTCTTTTTTTAAAACCAAGTGACTTACTTCATTAAAATCTTTCAATGAATAAAAATTGTCAACGTAGAACTCTTGTGGACCTGAAAATAAGAATTTATTATATAATGCTGTCTACACACCAAAGCCGCCAGCCCGGCGGCATAACCCGCCGGGCAAAGCTGGCGGCCTCATTTTGAAACAAGCTTTGTCAAAATTGTTTCAAAATGAGGGAGGAGGAGGAGGCTTTGGTGTAGACACCTCTATGTTTACCTCCAGCTTTTCATTCCCAAACCACTCTAATAAAATAACTTACTTAGATCAGTCTCATCAGTAACATGAGCTGCATTCTCAAATACCTCGTGACTTTTCATTGTAGTATTCAATTTTAATACTTGTATGGGCTTTAATTTTTTTGGAGCATCTTCAACACTCAGTTCTTGAGACAAAACAGTTTTCGCAGAACTTAGGGATTCACATGCTAAGTATGAAACATTAGTCGCCTTCGTTTTGCGCCTCAGAATATTTGGCTTTTGAATTTTTTTCTTTGGGCTTATGATATCGTGCGAGACAAACATTTTTTATTCTTCTGAACATTGAACAAGGGTTTGGATATTTATTATTCCGGTTAAAGAATGCAGACCCTTCGAAAGTGTAGACGTGCAGACCAGATACATTTCATAATTATACTAAAAAGGTAAACATCAAAACTGGTTCCAACACAACCTAGTCGTCTTTCTGATGTCAAACGCATTACGCACAATATTTATAGGCGCGAAAATATTATGTTCTTGCCAAAATTGTGCCAAAATCTTAGTAAGACACACTCTCGCAACACATAATACACTTATTCCTACATTCTTATTAGAGTAATAAACGATAATAATAAATATTTTATGGAGAAACTACAAAAGTATTGCAGAAATTTGTGTCTTGGAAATAAAAAAATAATTGTGATTTTGACTTTTTGAGTGACAACTGACAACTACTTCTTCTTCTTCTTTTTAATTATGGCTCCTTTGTGAATCGCCAATGTCAGAGTGTGTTGGATTGGAGTAAACTGCTTTAAAAGATGGTGTAATGAACAAACAAGGGTATCGTATCAGTAGGACCATTGAGGTAATCACATTACCTCAATGGAGCCTGGAGGTAATAGTAGGACAGTACAGACCACAGATTAAGATGGTACAGACGTGCGTGGTACAGACAGGCGACAGCCGACAGCACAAAAGTTTGACACTATATACTTTTTCATTACTATAAAATATGCAAAAGGTATATTCTTCTGTTGTCATTTATTTAACAATTTTTAACTGCACTGCAATATGCATTACAATTTACAGCCTAACGCTGCAAAATGTATAGATTTGACATTAGTATTCGCTAGCGAAGTCAAATCGCATACATTTTGTAACGTTAGCGTTAGCGTTAAGGCTTCTACAGATAGACGGACCCGGTCCATGCTGAAGTTGGTTTTCGCAAAATGTGATACCTGCCTCGTGTTCAGGTTGTACAAATCTGACAGTTTTGATGGTTCGTCGTCCACTACACACGAACGAACCCGGTCCATTCAAACCGGAATAACATTTGTAAAATTGTTTTCAGAGTTTAAACTCTATGCAGTTGCAATAAAGTTCCCAATTCCAAGAAGCTTCTTTTTCTTTAAATGTTACCAATTATTCTGAAAGAAATATTTTCCACACACTGTATTTGCAATTTAAATTTGCACAGCTGGGCTGGATACAAAATATCTGTAAGACGTGAGTAGTCTGTGAATCTGTGTTTGACTTTATTATTATTATTATTATTATTTAATAATATTATTATTATTAGCCATTTGTGTCCCACTGCTGGGCAAAGGCCTCCCCTCTTTCCTTCCACACGTCTCTATCATTTGCTGTGTTTGGCCACTCTTTATCGACTGCGTCAAGTTCGTCGCGCCACCTTTTCTTGGGTCTGCCCCTGTTTCGCCGACCTTTCGGTAGCCACTCCGTAACTAGACGCGCCCATCTGTCCGGGTGCATGCGAGCGACGTGCCCTGCCCAGCTCCACTTTAGACCAGCAGCTTTTCTACCCACATCCATAATCCTTGTTTTGGAGCGCAGAGCGGTGTTTCGTATGCGGTCAATCCTTTTGACACCTAAAATGCTGCGCTCCATAGCTCTTTGACAAACCCCGAGCCGGGACTTCTGTAAGTCGGTCAAAGACCAAGACTGAGCACCGTAAGTTAGGATGGGCAGAATGCACATGTCGACGAGTTTACGTTTTAGGCAAAGTGGAAGGTCCCCTTTCATTAGTTCTTTCATTTTTTTATCTATTTTTTTTTATTAAATAAGGGGGCAAACGAGCAAACGGGTCACCTGATGGTAAGCAACTACCATCGCCCATGGACACTCGCAACATCCGTAGAGCTGCAGGTGCGTTGCCGGCCTTTTAAGAGGGAATACGCTCTTTTCTTGAAGGTTTGCAGGTCATATAGGTCCGGAAATACTGCTGGTGACAGTTCGTTCCAGAGTTTTACAGTGCGCGGCAGAAAGTTACGCGAAAATCGCACTGTGGAAGACTGCCACTCATCAAGGTGATGAGGATGGTATGTTTTTCGCGTGGGACGATGGCGAAAAGTTGCAGGTGGTATGATTCCGAACAATTCCTCAGAGCACTCCCCGTAATACAACCGATAGAGGATGCAGAGTGAAGCTACATCTCGGCGTAATTCCAAGGGGTCCAAGCTGTTCGAAACACTATGGCAGTCAACAATTCGAGCGGCCCTTCGTTGGATACGATCCAGAGGGAGCAGTTGGTATTTTGGCGCCCCTGCCCAGAGATGAGAACAATATTCCATGTGAGGCCGAACCTGCGCCTTGTAGAGTTGTAGGCGTTGGTCCGGACTGAAGTACTGTCTCGCTCTGTTAAGAACACCAAGCTTCTTCGAGGCTAACTTGGCCTTACCCTCTAGATGATATCGGAACTGGACTTCGCTCGATATGTTGACGCCAAGTATCTCAATGCTAGGGGAGATGGTTAAAGATGTGCCCTCGAAACGAGGATATATGACCATTGGTGACTTTTTAGTGGTGAATGCGCAGACTTGTGTCTTGGCGGGGTTAAATTGGACTAAGTTACGTCTACCCCATTCAGAGACTTTCTCCAATGAATTCTCTATTTTAGACACAAGTTCGTTTCGACTCTCAATGACATTTTGCCGAGAAATATTGCGGGAGCCGGTATATACAGCATCACCTGTACTATCATCTGCATAGCAATGAATGCCGTTGTTCTGTAACATGTCATTGATATGCAGTATGAATAGGGTAGGCGATAGCACACAGCCCTGAGGGACACCAGCATCAACAGACTGAGTTTCCGAGCATTCGCCGTCAACTACGACCCTTATGCTTCTATCTGCTAAGAAACTAGTGACCCACTTACATAATTTCTCGGGCAGCCCGTATGATGGAAGCTTTGAAAGCAGCGCTTTATGCCAAACCCGATCAAAGGCCTTCGCAATGTCCAAACTAACAGCCAATGCCTCTCTCTTCGACTCAATTGCCTGAGCCCAACGATGAGTCAGGTACGCCAAGAGATCACCAGCCGAGCGACCCTTACGGAACCCGTATTGTTTGTCGCTTAGTAATCCCTGGCCGTCCAAGTATCGAAGAAGCTGGCTATTAATAATGGATTCCATTATCTTCGAGAAGAGAGAGGTTATAGCGATTGGTCTGTAGTTGGAAGGATTTGAGCGGTCACCTTTTTTAGGGATCGGGTGCACCAAGGCTGTCTTCCAAGAAGCCGGGACGATGCCAGTGGAATAGGAGAGCCGAAAAAGATGCGTCAAGACCGGAGCCAACTCTGGAGCACACTTTTTCAACACAATAGGAGGGACTCCGTCAGGCCCACTCGACTTTTGGATATCAAGGGAAAGGAGGGCTTTTCGCACTGAGCGCTGATGAAACCGAATATCCGACATGATGCTCGTACATCGCGGTATGGTCGGCGGTTTCTGCCCCCCGTCATCCAGGGTCGAGTTTGACGCAAAGAGCTTGCCCAGAAGATCGGCTTTGTCTTTTGCGTCATGGGCCAACGACCCATTTCCTACGTGTAGGGATGGTAGGGTTGGCTTGCAGAAATTTCCTTCAATAGCTTTGGCCAGAGACCAGAATGCACGGGTTCCCGAGGGGAGGCGCTCAAGTCTCTTGCCAATTCTATTGACGTGCTGTTGCTTTGCCCGAGTGATCTCTTTCTTGAGGGACCTAGAGGCAAGGTTGTACTCCTTTTTATATGTGCTGGTATTTAAATCCCGAGCAGACACTGCGTTGGCCCAGGATTGGTAAGCCTCCTGCTTCCGGCGAGAAGCTTTTTTGGAGGATGAACCAAACCAGGGACGAAATCTGCCGCCGGTTGGCACTACAGAGGACGGAATGAAAAGTTCCATCCCCTGCACCACCACATCGGCAACAGAGTTGGCAGTGTTGTCGGGATCATCCGGCGAGAAGCACACGTGCCCCCAAGGATAGGACGCAAAAAACCATAGACTTATAATATACTGCAAAAAACGACCGCATCCCATCCCAGTCTGCTATGGTAGTGCCACACACGACGGTATTTGACAGCACGCTGTCTTAACACCGCCGTAAGACCAAAAGCCGTGGACCAAAAGCTTTTCCATGCCTTCTCGATTCTTTTTTGACTTTAATAATAATTATTATTATATTGTTATCGGTTGTATGTACCTATATCTCGAAGTAGTGTTTTAGGAAAATGTCCTATAGTAATTCAAATTTTGCTCGCATAAAGGGCCCCCGAGACGATCAAACGGTTTGATTCAAACCTTAACGTGTTTGATGCAACCGTTTGATGTCGGTTGGAACGGTTTGTCAAACGACACTGCGCAGTTTGGTTCAGTACGCGCTGTGGAGTACACGTCTTGTGATGAATAAATATTATTTTATAAAAGATAAAACAGCCGGCCGGTTCTGGAAATAGTACATACATACGCATCGAATTGATAACCTCCTCTTTTTAGTCGGTTAAAAATAATATCCTCCAAAGAATCATACAAAGTTTGTTCAAACGCATCGGAACACGATCAAACGGCGCGTCAAACACAACAAAAATATGAAATTTCATCAAACGAGCTTCAAACACGTAAATGTTTGACAAACCGTTCAAACTAGCTTTGTAAACGATCAAAATGGTTTGAGTCAAACCAAAATTTACGTGTTTGAGTCAAACCGTTTGACCGTCTCGGGGGCCCTTAAGAGCCGGATCTGAAATATCAATATGAAGCCACTTTCAAGAAGAATTTCGAAAAATATCCAAATCAAAAATCACAAGATCGTATGTGGTGAACTGGTGACAAGAGCTGCGTTTTTATTTTGCATGTAATTGCATGCAAATTATACTTTGCATGTATTTTGCAAATTGTAAGACCGCTTTTATTTATCGTTTTTCTGCATATTGCAGTTTAGTTTTTGTACAAATAAAAGAAATCTGTCCAATGAAAATAGTCCAATACGGCCCGGCCGCATCTGCGTGTATCGTCTCGCGTGACGCGTCCGAAGCTTCGTGCTAAGAGACGATACTATTGGACGATACACGCATATCGTCCAATAGTATCGGCTTTAGCGCGAAGCACCACGCATATATGCGGCCGCGGCAATAGTATCGTCTCATCGCACGAAGCTTCGGACAATACACGTAGATGTGGTCGGGCCGTAAAACGACTAGCAAAAATGACTACGCCCTACGGCACTGTAATGCCACGGCCGCATATGCGTGGTGCTTTGCGCTAAAGCCGATACTCCTCTCGAAGTCGAACCTCTCTCTCATTAATGGACGATCTGCGTATATCGTCCAATAGTATCGCTATCGTCTCGTCGCACGAAGCTGATACTTGTCTACAGGCCGTGGACGATACACGCAGATGCGGCCGGGCCGTAACGGCACAGACTACTAAGGGATACTACGTATCGTAACGGCAGGCGACCGTAGTCCGTATTTCCGATTTTTTGCCAATATAATATTTCGTTGCATTTTGCAACGAAATATATTGGCAAAAAATCTTACTTTTTCAAAATTAAATGGAATGGAAGAAGTAAATGTCATAACTGTGTGTCATAACTAGTCATTTTTATGTCATGTCAAAAACTCAAAATTCAAAAATAAATTCCCGAAAAGCTGTTCTATTATTATCGTAAATCGTAAATTTAATGGTTTTAAATTATTTTTCTTTAGGTAAAACGAACTAAAGTTTTATAATATCTATTAATTACAAAGAAACCATTGCAATTTGGTTGTAGTTGTAGAAAATTTTTAGAAATATGGATACAAAAATAGCATTACAAAAAGTTTGTAAGAGTGTAAATGAAAGAAATTATTCCTTACTGACCTCTGGTGATCTATCGCATTTAAATAAGAAAGATGTAGTTGTTTGTATTGCCGGAAATCCAGGGCTATGTGAATTTTACACAGACTTTGCAACAGAGGTTCATAAACAAACATCATTGCCGGTTTGCGTTATTAGTAAGTTATATTTCCTAATACACTTTTGACTTTGTTCCTTCTTTAGATCTTTTAACCAATATTTTTCTCCACAGATCACATAGGCCATGAAGAAAATGAGAATAATGAGTTATACAAACTTAAAAGTAATAAAAATATATTTAACCTCGAGGGGCAGTTGCACCAAAAATTTGACTTTATAACTAACCACATCGATAAAAACAGCAAAATACACTTGGTTGGTCACTCCATAGGAGCCTGGATGCTCGTAGAACTGTTAGATAGACATGGTAAATTACATGAAAGGATAGCATCAGCAAATCTTCTGTTTCCAACAATACAAAAACTGGCACAAACAAAAAATGGCAGGTTTATGAACAATTATGTTAAGAAATTTTTTAAAATAATAATATTCTTGTGCACTTTACTACAGTGGTTGCCTAACACATTTACAAATTTGCTTATTAGTGCATATCTCACATTAAATTCATTACCTTGGACTCATTATAGTAGCATATCACAGCTTCTAAATCCCTCTGTCCTAGAAAAAGTTTTGTGTCTTGCTTTTGAGGAAATGGAGACAGTTAAAGAATTAAATAATATTGGTATAGAGAAATTGAAACACTTCTCCAATGTTATCTATGGCAGCAAAGATAACTGGGCGCCAGTTGAGTATTTAAAGGAGTTCGAGAAATTTAAACCGGAGCTCCAAGTGAATGTCGTTGATATTGATCATGCTTTTGTTTTAAAATCATCTGAAGCTGTTGCTACTATGGTATCAGATTTCATTAACAAGAGAAAAAGCAGTGAATAATTTATTTGACATATAAGGTCTAAGCTTCTGCTGCTTTTTAAATAATAATGGTAGGGCAATATGGAACACTAGGAACAGGAATGTGAATTTATAGTCAATTATATCCCACTGTCTTATAAAGAGGGTAGGTATGATAGTTATTAAGAAATAATATATAAATTATGTATAATATGTGTAACAACAGTAGCTAATAAAATGTACTTCAATGCATTCCATTATATTTTATAGGTTTTTTTATTTCTTTATAGCCTCAATATTAGTAATATTAGTAAGATTAATGTGTATCAATGAACTCATTCTTCATCTTTAGCTGAGCTACAGTTTATATTTGAGATGATAATGATGTTTAAATTTCTAAAAAATACAAGTTACAAGGTACCTAGTTACAAAAAAGGCAAATAAATTTTGATTAATATTTTATTACAAGGCTAGAAAGTATAATTTATTTAAACATTTTAATCGCCTCATGAAGACACTTTTAGTATTACTGAGTTTAATATACAGTGGTAACACTTTTTTGTTAGTTGCCACTTGCTACCAATTCAGTAACTCTAGAAGTGACTTGATGTTGGAGCTCTTAATAGTTATTAGTCGTTTAAGTACTAAATAACATGTGATGAATTAATTTATACAATGTATGTGACAGGATTCAAAATATGTGTACAATGCAAGTATTTTTTTCACTATAAATTGATACGCGATACACAACCACATCATCAGAATCGGACCCTACAAAACGTCAGCATTTACTGAATTGTATTGTATGCATTGCATCAAAAAGCTGAGGCAGAGCACGACATACTATTCCTGTAGATGGCATTCTAGTTGCTGTTAAATTGTAAAATCTTAAATGCCGTGGGTGCATCATGTCCAATTTTGATGCGGTGGACTCACATTCTTTCAAAACCATATAACAGCCCACCACTCAAGACTACTTGACTGCTGAGTACTCTTGGAATCTTGGAGTAAGTTTTCTAGGGAGGTGTTAATGTGGACCATATAGGCTGGTTTTATCGTCAAGCGTTTGGCAGCGCCGTTGGAGCGCGCGCGTTCGAAGACGAAGAAAATGAACGGACGAACGGCGCTGCTCAAGCGCGCGACTCTGAAACGCAACTACTACCCCCATACATCTTCGAACGCGCGGCGCTCCAGCGGCGCTGCCTAAACGCTTAACAATAAAACCAGCCATAATATTTGACAATTGAGTATAATTATTGTAAAACAGGTTTGACTCGTACACTACAATTAACAATGTGTACAATAAATCATCATTTACATCTAACAAAATATGAAGTTTTTGTATCATACAATCAATCATTTACATGTAACAAATAAAGTTTTTGTATATACTGGAGATTTATGAGATTTCTTTAACTTTGAAAGTCCGAACCATATTATAGTTATTGTGAGTTCATAATTATTAGGTAGTTCAGGTAGGTTCTATATATTTGCCAACTTTTAAAATGACTTTTTTTAATAATTATTACATACCTACGTGCAGTGTATTTTACGTGTTTGGTATGAAAATATGTTACCAGCCTTATAGTTTTTATTTAGCATTATAGCAAAAGAGGCAATATACAGTTTCTTACATTTTCTTTTGGTTGTGTAAACCAAAAGTATAAAATTTGTTATGATATGTAAATATGAATAATAAATTTTATAATGAACAAAACATACACTATGCTTATTTAATTAATGAGGTGGTCAAAATTTTTGGCTTATTCCTAACACTAGTAATTTGTTTAAAGACATAGAAATTAATAATAGCGTGTAAGTACTTGTAAATTTAAAGTGTTAATTAAACACCTCCGTACTAATAATAATATTTACGCAGCATAGAATACCTACTCATGGTCCAATGTCCCTGTCTGCTACGTGACTTTTGTGTGCCAGACAAAAACAAGCCAGTTGTAGAGTTATTTGCTTTGAATATTATCAGTAAGGTGATATAGTTACTGTATGTGACAAATTTCCATAATTATCAGGAATAAGCCAAAGTCACTACATGTTACAACTTTAGGTGAACGCACAGGAGCCGAAAGAATGAAACGAGCCGAAAGAACCGAATTTTAGAATTCTTTATATGAAATCCTATGAAACCTCGCACATTTGCCCGTGTCGAATCGGTCGAATGTGGCAGGACCCCAGTAACAGTAAGACCTTCTGGGAATTCGATTCATTCGGTTCGGCTAAGTGTGCGTTCACCTTTAGAATCCTATTTTTCAAACATGTTGAGGATCATACAAACAAAAATTAAATAAGAATTATGCGTAGACCGAGTTTAGACTGCAAATTAAAATTATTATAATTTTGAATTTTGTATACAGCATATCTAAATTATCAATATTGTTCACAAAAATTAAATTCATTTCAAACGTAATAAAGGCAAGTGACATGATTAAGATATATTAAGTCTATTTTTTCAATGAATGATTTGCCTAATACTTACTCAATTAATTCAACTGATTAGATTTGAGTGACTTTTGATTACTTTAGATATTAATTGATAATTGCTGAATTTTTGACCGAAATTATCTTGATAACAAAAAAAATGCGTAAGTTTTTTGGTTTGTTTGCAAATGGTACATAAATATTTAATTATTTATAAGAATACATATACAATTTACATAGCACATACGAACAGTAATAATAATTAATCTAAGTAGTATGTCACAGTTGAACTATTAACATTTGTCAACTCTATTTCTATCAAAAGCTAAATTTTTATGCGCTTATTATTATCTGATTTTGCTTCTGGCAGTTTTAAGATGTTTCTAAGTGATGCATCCTTGAAATAAATAGTACCTACATACAACACATGACAAAAGTACGGTCCCTGACAGATCGGGTGTACAACTTTTGGACCATATTGCAGTAACATCAATTAGATCTCGATCATATATTGGTCGATCTGTAAACCCGATATCGGCAACCATGCATTAAAAAAATAATACATGTACCTACATTTATAAAGCATTTAACCAAAATTGGTATGTGCACAAAAACTCGTACACAAACATACAATGCCTCAGTCAATACGCATACCAGAGAACCTTGGAAGCCCGTTTAGCGTAGTTTAACATTCATGATATTTTGAGTTTCACTATGTATTGCATGTAACATGTTCAATTTCAGATCTTACGACATAAAGTAACTCTAAATGATACAAAATTAAATGCAGAAATAACACACAAAGTGTATTACAGCACTTTAAATAAAAAAAGAAATTCATAAAATATATTATTATTATATTTTCACCCTAAGCCTCTTTAATATAATAATTTAAATATTTAAAATGTTCACATTCATACTCGTCCATACTAGCCATTGAATAATAAAAAGTCCATAACAAAGTACTCACCTAATGGCTAATAATCATTATAATCATAGACTAAGGAAAATATACTTCCTTAGCCTATGTTATAATATACCATTTCATCCAAAACTAACTTTTTGTGGTTTATAAGATATTATAGTAAATAATTATGAATCTAGAACTTGAGTCAACATATATTTATGGCCAATACATTACATCTACACTATCTGGGATAAGATGGTATGACTATGAGTATGTACTCAGTAAAATGAAATATAACTGTATAAATATTATATAATGTAATATGTTCAAACTAAATAAGAAAATTAATATATCATTACGGTATAAACAATATAGGAACTAGCGAGATAGCTCTCAATCGAAATAGGTAATAGGGGTCAATTTAAGTATGTATTTTAATCCTAACAGGTAAATATAGTAATCTAGAATGATTATTATTTAAAATGCAATCATAGATGAACAATCGAAACCCGCGCAACCTCACGAATTTAAAATAATTACAGTATCAAAAAACGTTCACACGCATACATCAATCATCCAGACAACAAATCGAATATGGTACAATTCACATTTATAATTTGAAAAATCTTAGTATCTAGGGGAAACGAAAACTCGCACTAATAATACTCGGCGGGCGACGCCGGCGGAGTCTAGCAGGTGGTCTCGAGCAGCGGGTCGACGCGGGGCTCCGGCACGCACACCGCGCGCTGCGACGACGACTTGTACAACCGCCGCGGCCGCTCCTCGTCGTCCGACAGCGCGCGCGGCGGGCGGCGCGGCGCCGGCGAGCACGTGCAGCGGCGGCACTCGCAGCCCGCCGCGCCGCACGCCTCGCACACCGCCGCCGCGCGCTCCAGCCGTCCGCGTCGCACCTCGCGCACCCACGGGTCCGCCGCACCGCGCGCACGCCGCCCGGACCCCGCCACCGCCAGGTCGGCCTCGCTCATCTTGCGCCAGGGGTCGCGCTCCGCCCGCGGCCTGTCGAGCTCCGCCAGGGTGTGCGACGACGCGTCGGGCGACGAGCGCTCGCTGCGGACGACGCGGGGGCTCGGCGCCGCCAGGGCCGCGGGCGAGGCGGGCGGGCGGCGCGGCGAGGGCGCGGGCGAAGGTGCCGGCGACGACAGCAGGGCGGGCCGCGGGCGCTCCGAGTGCGAGCGCGCGCGGGCGACGGGCGAGCGGGCGGCCGGCGTCACGTCGCTGAGCGACCGCAGGTGGATGCGGCGCCGCACGCCCCCGGGCGAGTCGGCGTCGGCGTCAGTCACGCTGATGCTGATGTTGTGCACGAGGGGCCGCGGGCTCCGAACGTTGTCCGAGTCCGGTGCCTTGCTGTCGGAGTTTCTCTCTAGAGTGTGGGGGCTCGCGGGGCCGTCGAGCTTGACGATAGGTTTTTCGGGGCCGGCCCGGCTGGGCCCGGCCCCCGCTAGCTAGAGGAGTCTCTCGGTCGCCGAGCTCGAAGTCCCAGAGCTCAAAGTTGACGCAGGATTTTGGTCATCACCTGTGAATGTTACAAATATTTTGATAAATTCATAAAATTAGTGTCATGGTTCAAAATAATACAATATTCTATTAAACTTGAAATAATAGTTAGTTCTGTTATATTATAATTTATAAAACACCTAAACATTTCATAATTATTTCAGTCATTCACTTTTAGAGCTGTGTACAAATTTCATATAATATTTTTAATTTCTAACTCCCAAAGACAAGGAATTTTCAGACTTCATTTGATTTATCACGTCTTGTTTTTACAGCAAAAATAGTTTGTTGATTTGTAACTTAGGTAAATTATTGATAGGTAGATTGTGTTATATTCAATCTACTGTTTGTATTTTGGTGATTTTGATTATGGGGGTGACTTAATCACTTTGTGATCAAACCCCCATCAAAAAATAAATAAATAAAAAAAGGTAAATTATAAAAAATAATTTTAAAAAGGGATAATCTTATACTGGCATTTAAGGCATTTAGTAAATAAAATTTCATTTACTTGATAACTGTTTACAGTTACCACAAGATATTAATTGTTAATGGTTGAAAAATATTGAAGCTGTTAATGTCTTATAACTTCTTTTATTGAGTCCTATATTTATTTATTTTTTGTTTAACAAATTAACCTCATACAAATAGCTTTAAGGGTTCCAAGAAGTTTCAGTTCTAACTCTTACACTTCTTTTGAATTGATATCTCACACTCTCACAGTATAGATAAGCTAATATATGTATAAGTTTTTTATCCTTGTTTTTAGCTATATTTGTCAATGTCTCTTATGCGCTCCCTAGATGGTAATTCAGCATGACATGCATTTACTTGACAGTATTAATTATTGTTACATGACATGCCGATCGCGGACTGATCATGCGTGCATGTGAAGCACATAATATTGCAGGATGAACAATTAAACAACTTGTCAATCAATGTGCAGCATAATGTAGGTAGTTTGCATGTTATCGCTGCTGTCATTCAAGTGGGGTTTTTGTAGTCCGAGTAACAAAAGCATTGCCTTTTTCATATTATGGCAACCTTAAGGGATTTTGTTTAAAGCAAAATAGCTGAATAAAAGCTATGTAAGTAGTAAGTACCTATGTAAACCTAACATTATCAGCATTGGCAAAATAAAAAACTTGTTAGTAAAACAAGATTTTTAATTTCTGACACACACAATATATACACTATAAAGTATTGAATCCAATTAGAATGTAGTAATATAAACAAATTGTACTTGAGTTTTGTCATAATTACCTTGAGTAGTTTGGCCTGTGGCCGGCAGTCTTTGTCAGTTGAGCAACTCAACCGAAACAAAACGTTTCAGTCTTTCCAAATATTGGTTAAATAATTCCACATCATTGTGACCAGCGCCCTGCAATGAAACAGTATTGAGCGTTACATTTTTTATTTTTTATTATGAGCTTAATGATTTTACTAAGCAATGTGCCTTTTTTTTTTAAATATGTACTAGACATTCATAGTAAAATATTTGTTATGCCGTATTTTTTTCTGAAACTTTATTATTATTCTGAAACCCAAATACCACAAATTTTGAGCAGATCAGCCAAATAAAGACATAATAGACTGGCATACAGACAGACATTTTTACTCGTAATAGTCCCTATTTAAGCTTGATACACACATTCAATTCAATTAAATTTCAAGTATTACATTGAATGAATAACACACAATATACCTATGCTAATATAGTTATACAAGGCTTATGATGACTCAACTATGTGCAATGAATAAGGAATCAACATAACCGTTTTGTGTTACAAAACATAATATCCCTTGTTACAATATACCGCTATAGTCCATTAACTTTATCTAATTGGTTGCAAATGCCCCATTCATCATTGGTAAATTTTGACATATTTTTGCTCACTGCAATCTTATAAAACATAAATAAATCATTTGTACCTCAACCCATAGGGGCTCCACAGCTCTGGGGCACCGCTCATAGATAGCTAGTCCATGAGAGAAGTCTATCACCTCGTCTTCAGTTCCATGTATCACTAGAACTGGTGAAGTGACTTTGGGAATTTTGTCAATGCTGAAAACAACATGATAATGATGTTAAATAATAAACATAAACAAATCATTTTGATCAATATTGCAAACAAAAATAATGCTAATACTTTTACACCAAAAATATTCGCTATTTTGCATGGCAAGATTTAATATACATATAATAATAAGGGCAAGGAGGACATAGTACATGCTAGCTTGATTTCATGAGATTTATAAACAATAAAATATTGTTTTGCAAATATTATTCCTTATCACTTTTGATAACTGCACCTAAGGTAAATCATTAATTTTTATAAAATCTGTATTACCTGGGAAATGCATCAAAGAACCACGTCCTTTTGGTATTCGGAAACGCGACGCGCATCCCAGACATCAACGGCGAATGGAGCACCACTGCTCCTACCTCGTATCTGGCAGCTAAGTCTACTGTGGGCACAGTACCAATACTCTGACCATACAGTATTATATTCTCAGGACTTATTCCGTATCTTGTCCGCAAAGCTTGCCAGGCAGCGTCTATGTCAGCGTACAAGTTCTTCTCTGATGGCTTTCCTCCACTCACACCATAACCAGAATAATCATAACTGAATATATTACAATTTATTCTAGTACCTAGTCCTAAGTAGAAGCTACTCATCTGTCCCAGATCTACAGCATTTCCATGAGAAAACAATATAGTAAACCGAGCATTGGGGCTGCAACGAACAAAGAGGCAAGC
Source organism: Plebejus argus (assembly GCA_905404155.3). Lineage (NCBI taxonomy): Eukaryota > Metazoa > Arthropoda > Insecta > Lepidoptera > Lycaenidae > Plebejus > Plebejus argus. The sequence goes on along the minus strand of FR989935.1, from coordinate 3,730,359 downwards.
GATTCTATTGCCTCTAGAGGTTCTAGAGTAAAATCCCTCAATGTTCTCTTTCTCGCGTTCGGAGTATTGCCATTCGGCTCGGTCGGTGAATGTCAATGAAAATTTAGATCCTGTCTCGTCTGGAGTAAACGAATACGTGGGTTCAGGGGGTAGGAATGCAAGCTTAGCCGCAATTTTTCCTGGGCATGGCGGACAACAAAACAGACAACAAAGTTCACTGAAACTTAACCCGTTCATATTGACAACTTACACAAGTTCATTGATATAAATTGCAACCATTATTTTTATAAATTCACAATAGGTAAATTACAATTCATTGCGAAAATAAAAGAAATCTCAATACTATTGTCTATTTGACAGCTACTAGCTACGATAACATTTCAGCCATTTTTAATATTTTTTTAGAAAAGGCTCAAGAGTTAAGACAATATTTATACAGCCTTTGGCAGCTGTTTTAAAGAAATATATTAAATAACGTCTGTGACGGCCTTAATTATTATTACTGATCTCTATTTACAAGTACGCGTACTTGTTTATTAGAGACCAGTGTTTAATTATATAATAATTCAGTCGTGTTCGTTTGGTTTTTTATGCACATTGCGCTATGCGCATGCGCAAAGTTAAAAATTAGTGTCAGTGTGAGTGTCATGGAAGTGTCATGACCACTGATCTCTATACAAGTACGCGTACACTACGCGTACTTGAATCAGAGACATGCTACTTAAAACTAGATAGCGTACAAAAAAAAATTGTTTTGCTAAAATGTGCTCTATTTCTTGAGCAATACGGTATGTATTTTCCTCTAAGCGGTGGCTTGCAAAAAGCGGTCCGAGCGAGAGCGTTCCCGCTGGTAGTGTGTCCTTGTCTGACATCTTGCCAGCTCACAAAACCATTTCTTTTGATAGAAATGTCAGAAAATCACGGAATATATGAAAATGAAATTCTCGAATATAATAAAACTGTTTTGCAATACAACAAAACAGATATTATATGGACAAGAAACACATAATATTATTATTATTGAAGAAGCTGTACTCTTCCATTGCTTAATATGGTCAAATAGCTTATGATTGGTTAACTTACCCGTGGCTTTTGCTATCTCCCTCGCTCTCATGGGAGATATTAGTTACCTTTCTCTTTCATCTGACAGCGCTTCCGGCGACGAGGCACGTATTCTCATAGGAGTCTCCAATGAACCAGCAAGAGCTTGTTCCATAATATTATGTGTTTCTTGTCCATATAATATCTGTTTTGTTGTATTGCAAAACAGTTTTATTATATGTCCTACGAAACACATAATATTATTATTATTGGAGACCTGTTTGATTTCTGCTGGTGAAAGAGTAGAATTGATTATTCTTATCTACTAAAAAGACGCTATGTGATTCTGAATTCAATATTTAATAAAATGTACAATGTCCTTGACCTTCTTCATTCATCCTTGAACCTCTTTAAAGCAAAAATAATGTTACTTATCCTCTAATATTATATTCCTTAGCATCCAGATTCCTTTGAAAATTTGAAGATAAACATGGTAAACACTAAAAAAGGGGAGAAAATAATTTACATAACTGGTAACCTACTACCTATTATGTTCCTAAAATCCTTCTGGTCCTCTGCTTATTATTCCCTTATATTCGAATAATTATTGTTGTCTCTTTAATAAATACAATAATTACCTACTATTTCTAGTTTTATTATTTCAATCTCCTCTTCTATCTGAGATCGCGAAATCTTAATTATTTAACTACTCCTCATAATGTTAGTTTACGAGGTAATTTTTTATTTACTATATTAATTATAAACAAAGCCTTCTATTGTTATTGTCTAGCAGCCGTACTCAGAGTGGGACATAGTTACTTAAATGTAGTTAATTCAAAATCTTGACGCAAGCCCCCCACGTTATCTATCCAACTCTTCATTCAACTGAAGGTTAGTCACAATTAAATGTCTCTGAGTGTGCTGGTAAGGACACATCTTGCTCTTTCCGTGCTACACTCGGAGTGGGACATCAATTAGGTACTTAAAATATTGTAATTATTTCAAAATGTTAACCTAAGCTCCTTACCTATCTGTCAAACTATTAATTAAACCGAAGGTCACTTATAATTAAAACTCTCTGAGTATGGCAACTAGGACCGTGGTCACCTAATATTATTAGACTAGACAACCTACTATTTTTCAAATGGTAATTGAAATAAAATAAATCAGCATTCAGCAGTTATAAATTTTGAAAATTTTCTCTTGGTAGCTTCTCACTACCCTTGTCATTGTGTCAACTCATTCTGACATTGGCAATTCACTAAGCAGCCAAGTTCTTTAAAAAGAGGAAGAAGAGGAACTACTTTACAGAGTACTTCTTCTATTTATTATTATATTTATTCAGCCAACTCTTAGAGGCAACTGCGGGTCTGAATGCTACCTGTAGGAGCCGCTGCATTTACCTCTTTGAAAATGTATCTGATCCCTCTTGCTACTATTGATTTAGTTGCAATTTTAATCTGACCTGATACGGTGGCTACCTGATCTCCTCAGGATTGTGTAAGATTTATTAGTCTTTCAATATCTATAACTTACAAGACCTATTTCAGGGCTTTTTATAACTTACAGGATATATTAGCTTCTTTAATAGCCTGATTATGTCCATAGGACTCTGTCCTAGGGCTAACTCTAGGCCACACTGTTACTGTGCCCCTCCTAATGAAACAAAAATTTTCCTCTAGCTACCTCAAACTGTTGGGTCTTGTAACTGTCTGCCCGATACTAAGAGTAATATTAGTTGTTACTCTTTAATGTTCTCTTAGATATCTCAATTAGTGTTTCTTTGGAGAGTTCTATTATCCCTGTAAATAATATTATGTTAGTGTTCCAAATAAATAATCTTTTCTACGTCTTGCTATTGCCCTTAGTAATCTAGTTTATAAATGTTTACCTTATATAAAAAACCCCTTTTGGTAGTATTTATGGAGCCCTAGTACAATAATAATAATATCTTTGTTTCAGGCCAAATAGCCCATATTGTATCCTAACAGTTACGGATTATTACTTCTTGACAATTATTATTCTCTTGACTTATGGCTGATTTATGTTACAATTTAGTTCTTGACTCAAGATCTTCTCTTTTAGGTATAAATGTGCTAGGAATCCAGCTACATCTTTTTCACCCTTTGGTATGGGTGACCCTGGATTTACCTGTTATATGCGACACCAGTCTGTACCTCCTTGTATTAGTGCTCTATATGTCTTTAATGTTTATTATATACGCAGAAAATCTGAGTTCTTTTTAAGGAATGAAACCTGACCCAACTGCCCCCCCCCCCTAATTTTCCAGGCTATTGTTGTATTATGTCTGCCTGAGTGGGGGTCTATTGTGCAAGTCCTCATATGGGGGATAGTAATCTTAGGTGATATCTGGGTCTTAATTATGGATGTTGCCCCAAGAAGCATTGCTTCTATTGAGGAACTATTTCTTTGGCACCTTACCTGTGTTGCAGCTCCTAAGGTATTAAAGTACTATTTGGGAGATTGGTGAAAATATCCAAACTAATGGTGCTGCCCTCTTTGCCTAAAGGTATCACAAAATGTTACAGCACCGTCTCTCAAGTCCCATGCAACATGCAATTGCATCATGGCTGATCTTCTCTAAGCGAGCAAGTATAGCCGTTGGGACACCCCATATTGAAAAAGGCCTCCGAGGCCTGGGGTAACAAGTGCCCTTCCGGCACGGGTATGTTATGAGACATCTAACCCTCTTGCCACCCTATATCGAGAAAGGCCTCTCAGGCCTGGGGTGACAAGTGCTCCTGCGGCCTGGGTTTGTTTGAGAGATAGGATACCCCTTTCTCGCCCCCTCTTGAAAATGGCCTTCGAGGGCTGGGGTAACAGGTGCTCCTCCAGCACGTTTATGTTGTGAGATAGCCACCTTTATAACACCCCCTCTTAAAATGGCCCTTAAGGCCTGGGGTAACAAGTGCACTTCCGGCACCGGTTTGTAATGAGACTGTCTGTCTACTCTACTGCTGTGTCTGTCTGGCAGAAAAGCTGCTGTTAATGTTATTTTTAACAATATAATATAATCTTGTAGTTAAAATTAGTAATTTTATAATTAAAACTAAATTTAATTGAAACTAAATTTACAAAATCTTTTGCTTTTCTGCCAACCTTAATGTCAGTTTTAACAGGTCTAAGGAATGGGTCCCTCCCTCATCTCCTCTGTACGCTATGAGCGTCCTGTTGTATGACTAAGTAAAAGTATAGGAATAGCATATGTATGAGTAGTTTCTGACACTTTGTTATTGCTACCAAGCTGCATACATTTGCTGCCCCTTTTGTCTGAGTGCCACCCTCTCCGGTGTGGTCACCCAAAACTCCTGATTACTACTTCTGTTTTAGCTTGGCACCTCAGCTTGTGTCTGCAGCATCCGCTGTCAGAAAGTGGAATACCTCCTTTTTATAGTGGTTTATAGAGCTGATTTTAGGGCCTGTCACCCTGTCGCTGATGTCGCGGCTGCTCTAGTATTTAAAGCATTTGCCTTAATCTGTTTTCCTTGAATTTATTAGGAAAACCCATTGATAGGGTATTTGACACTGTAAACGGCTCTGAGGTGTTGAGATGTTTGCAAGTGTAGAGATCCCCCTGGGGATTGTAGTTCTCTAACAGTACAGCTATTCCTGTTTGTTAATTGACTTATGAGTCTGCTTACCTTTATGTCTTTTCTGCTAACAGAAAGTTAAATTCCTAAGGTGTCACTCATGATCATTGACCTAAGCTCACAATGCACAACCTCTTATATTTGAACCAAAATCTGTCTAGGTCTTGGAATTGATCTTGCGGCTTAAATTTGTTCAAGTTTCTATTACTCTTGGAATATTTGACACTACGTATAGTGTCACCTTGTTTAGTATGCCTAAACCTAGACCCCTTAAGTTTAGTATCTGTCCCGAGCTGCAGTCTAGTTTTCTTATTAACTACTAGCCCCCCTTCTAGGATATATCAGGGGTTGCCCTGTTTTGAAATTTAATATTAATAATTTTGAGGGAAAATACCTAGGTGATCTGACTTTTTTTTTTTTTTTTTTGTTAGGGAATGTAAGATCCTATAAATAACTATAGTATAAATTTGTTGTCACCAAGTGTATTCCCTGCGACTCAGCAGTCCCTCCCCCGGAACTTTTATGGCTATTTCTGTTCGTGTTCAGGACCTGGTTTATTCCTTTCTACCCTGGTTATTATTGTGGGGTGAGGAATTATTACTCTTTATAATTTGTCTAGAATTATTTACCCTATTAGATGTTGTTGATTATGTAGGTATTTTTATATCCTATCTATTATATACCTGTCCTGTCTAAAAGTCGCTAACCCTTCTTGTGCGCCTCCTAAAGACTGTCCTAATGGTTTTAGTTTCTCCTGACTAAATAAATATTCAGCTCTTCTACTTAGGTACCTAGTGACTAAATTTCAGAGTTAGGGTTTAGATTCTGTACAGCCCAGTCTACGAAATTCTGCATGTCTTGTTTTTTATTAATCTTTAACGCCACAAGGGTTCGAGTGGCAGAGTACGCCTCTTAGGCTAGATCTATAGAGATCCTCTATACATTCTGTTCTCGCCTCTGGTATCCTGTTCTAAACTTGTGTGTTATTACAATTTGTTCTAGAGTTTACCAGAAATGGCTGAGACTAAGACATTGTAGGTATACTTGGTTGAGGTGTAACTCACCTATTTCTCTAGGTTATTGACATGGTCGGAGTAACGCCAGCTTTTGTGCCTGGGGCTGATGTCTGAACGGCCATCCTCCGAAGACCGAGGACGATGAGTTCTGACTCTCGTCACTCCACTTGTATCTTGAAAGAACACCTATCAGCTATCACTCACAGAGTTCTTTAACCACTCGCGCCACTCACCTGGTGACCGTCGATAGGTCACACTTGAGTGGTATTTGCTCATCGCCACGTGCACCGCTTGTTTAATGTTTACAAACAGATGAGCAAACCAAAGTGAGATAAAAATTAGATTCACTTTAAATTTCTATAAAAAGGAATTGATTTAATTTTACTTTAGGTAATTTACACTAAAATTTTAACAATTTGACCGAAAAAGGCGAAATTCGATGTTCGCCATTGCAATGAAAAAGACGCTATGAGAATACGTGCCTCGTCGCCGGAAGCGCTGTCAGATGAAAGAGAAAGGTAACTAATATCTCCCATGAGAGCGAGGGAGATAGCAAAAGCCACGGGTAAGTTAACCAATCATAAGCTATTTGACCATATTAAGCAATGGAAGAGTACAGCTTCTTCAATAATAATAATATTATGTGTTTCGTAGGACATATAATACTCAAAGAACTACTTATTTCTTTGTCCAATCTCCTTCCCTTGTTAATAATTGTATTTTGTACAGTCAGTCGGAGATAGATCTAGTTTATTGAATCAGCTTGAGAATGATATTATAGTCAGTCAAAGGTAGATAAATAATTGACCTATACAGAGTAATAGGGTCGATAAGTTGTATCATGTACGCTATGCCCATTCTTATTTCTTCATACTATTCCTCAAGTGTCCATGATACGTGTAGGTAATTTGGCCATCGATCTTTTTACCTTCTCGCGATGTTTATGAACTTTATTATACTGTCACAAGCCGGACACCAGGGCAGCGACGGATAAAAACCCATATAATATGATCATAAAGGCTCAAATGCCTAAGCCACTTACTATCTATTCAATATAATTTAATTATATACATGAGCCACATATTATGTTCTTATTAAACAGACTTAAATGATACAAGAGTTTATAGTAATTATTACGAAAATTTTATTTAAGTATATTAATCTTTTGTAAAAAATCACAATGTTATGTTTGTAAGTAGATCTAAGTTATTAATAACAATAACAATAAATAATCGTTGTATTTAAATAAAAAATTATGCGCAATGTTGTGTATGACTGTATATTAGGTTTATATTATATTTACTATAATTATCATAATAGATATTACAGATTTTAGAGCACTGTTACCATAGCAAAATATTTTATCAGACCCTTTTTGATCACAAGATAACTTAGTTATAGTGCATTCACATTTTAAAGACTTATTGTCTTCCATTCTTCAAAATTCGCATACAATACAAACTTCATGTTTGCTCAACTTCTTAATAAAAATAATTAGATGCAAGTTCATTAGTCAATAATATTATTATAATTTTCGATTTCCTTATTCCTTCAAGGATCTGGTACATGATGCCCATTTGTTTAAATGTTGTATTCATTATGAAAAATTAAGGACATTCATTATTTATCCAAAATTCTATCGCCGAGTCACAGGTACCAACAACTAGAACTCCATTCATGTAACGTAACTGAAATAATAAAAGAACATATTTTGTTAAGAAGATGAGGGATATGGTTAAGGCCTAAAGTCTATACTCTTACTATAAGCTCTGAGTATTGGGCTATGTAGGGCATAGCTCAAGACATTTATATAATTCCGAGCTCTTACGCAGAGTATACTTTCATTGCATGGATTCAAACAACCAACAAACAGTAGCTTGTTTATCAGTTTTTGTAGTAGTCGCTAGATGGCGCTAGTGAGTTGTTCCTCAATGAGACCATTTTACTAAAAAAATCTAAATTAATGCCTAGCTGCAGTGTGTTGGAACCTCCTACTAATAATAGGGGTGTAGACAGTAAACGAAATGTAATACCTACAAATTTTTTTTGAGAGTTTGTATTATACAGCATGACTGGTGAATGGTGAGACATAACCGATACTGAAAGAGAGTATTCAGTACTCGATTCTTAAAGTTTCCATGGTTCATTTGTTTAAAGGGAAATTTGGTCAAAAATTATGTACCTAATTTAATTACATAATTATAATGAGAATCGAGTACTGAATACTCTCTTTAAGTAGGTATCGGTCACGTCTCACCAGTAATGCTGTATAATACAAACTCTCAAAAAAACAATAATTTGTATATCACTTTGCGGCCGTGCGGCGGCATGTGCCCCGCGCCGCGCGCTACCCCTCCCGCGCACGGTGTCCATGCGTTGGGTAAATAATTATTTAACTTTAAGGGCCCGGGTTACCCTCGAAATTTTCATACATTCTTAATACCAAAATCATTTTCTCACACGAAAATATTTAACATGTTTGAGTTATTTTTCAGCTTAAGATAGTAATTACCTAGGGTCCTGAACAAATTTTTTTTACAAAATATTTAAATACTAAAAAAAATTTTTTTTGTTTAAATATTTTTTAGTAAATTTACTACTAAATATTTAAACACCAAAAAATAGACAAAAACACTAAAAAATATATAAATAAATAGTAAATTAACTACAAAATATTTAAACATTAAAAAATATTTTTTATTATTTTAATATTTTGTAGTAAATTTACTATTTATTTATACATTTTTTAGTGTTTTTGTCTATTTTTGGTGTTTAAATATTTAGTAGTAAATTTACAAAAAAAATATTTAAACACAAATTTTTTTTTTAGTATTTAAATATTTTGAAAAAAAAAATTGTTCAGGACCCTAGGTAATTACTATCTTAAGCTGAAAAATAACTCAAACATGTTAAATATTTTCGTATGAGAAAATGATTTTGGTATTAAGAATGTATGAAAATTTCGATGGTACCCCGGCCTCTTAAGCTACATTTACTCAGTGATCAATTGATATTATTTTTTTATATATTTTTTTTCAACTATTAAATCTGTAATTATCATGATCGCAAACAACCATGATAGGATGTGACGTCACCATCTCTAAAACATTGTATGTGACAGTGACATTTCGATGTCAAACCCATACAAAGATTTTTGTTGTTTGGAGTACCGTGACGTCATAGCGACGCCATGATGACCTTTAGTGCTTTAGCGGGAAATTTTAAAACGAACTTTAATAAGTGGTTTTTAAATTGAAATAAGAGTGTATTTATTTTTTATATATATTTTTAGGTGTAACAAATGTATATCTGTAAAATAAATATATTTCCTAAAAATAGTCTACACCCCTATTAAAATAAAAAAAACACCGGCCAAGTGCGTGTCGGGCCACGCGCAATATAGGGTTCCGTAGTACCGCTAGTTTTTGAAAATGTTTGTATGGTCAATGAATGTACATTTATAACATGTTTTACACTACTAACAACATCATCTCAGTTACTTTCAAAGGAATTTGAACGAAAAGTTCCTATAGACTTCGCCGAATACATTTTTTTTAGTTAATCGACTATTACTCAATAATATATGAAGTCTTATTAGCCGTTATAGTTTTCCTTTTAAATTCAGCATATTTCCTACTCCCGTGAATTTTTTCACATTTCCAGAAGCAAATGTTTAGCTGGTAGAACTGGACTCTAACGATTTTTTCCACTTAAAAACTTTTTATTTCACAAATGGATCCCTAAATCGGAAAATGATCTATGAATACTCATCATATTTTTAAAAAACCTATCCAACGATACCCCACACGATGGGCTGGGCGCGAAAAAAAAATTCAACCCCGCTGTATGGGATGTGTAGGGGAGGTACTTACCATAAAAAAATATTTTTGAAATATTTTATATACCATTTTGTTGGCATTATTTAATATGTGTATTCATGCCAAATTACAGCTTTGTAGGTCCTATAGTCTCTGAGCAAAACCGCGGACAGACAAACAGACAAACGGACGGACAGACCGAAACTATAAGGGTTCCTTGTTGACTACGGAACCCTAAAAAGGAAGCAACTCATTGAGCAATGGAAAAACTACTTCAAGCATCATGATTTGCCACAAGCTGATCTTATTAAGAACTAACCTGTGTTATGTCAACTGTACTTGTCTTTATGCTCTTATATTCCTGTAGTGGGTTGCAGTTATATAAAAACTTAATCTCCCCACGATCAGAACTAACAATCATCGTCCCCAGGCCCTGGGCACAGCCAGACACCTTATTAGCCGGTTCAGTATGTGATGACTCAGGCCACAGAGTGTGAGATGTCACATATGTAAAGTCATCAGGGCGGAACAAATGCAATACTCCTTTTGAGTCACCAATGTACATGGCACTAGGACTCCAACTCATTGATACTGGGTAAGCCTTGTCCGAAGGAATTTTTATGTCATTCTTGAATATCTTTCCAGCTACTCTGTCGTAAATAGCTAGTGTTTTGTCTTCGCTGACTGACGCTATTTTATCTTTGAAAGCTGATAAAGCCAATATTGGTCCTCTATGGGGTTTATATGAACTTATTTCAGTTGGTCCACTTTTTATGTCAAATGTCAATATATTTTTAGAATATAAGCCAACCATTACTATCTTGTCACATGCTGCAACTGAAAGAGCTGACATGCCACATCTGAAATAGACAAAAATATTATTGGCATCTATGAACGCTTCACACCATAATATCAGTCTGGCCCGGTAGCACAAGTCCTTCGGGTACTTAACAGTTAGCACATAAGTACCTGAAGGACTTGTACCAGACAATGGAAATATATTTAATACAATATTTAAGATTTTTGTCATATCATACATGAGGCTTGAGTACCCCACTGAGCCACAATTGTCGTCAAAAAATAAGTAAGAATTTAAATTTGATGTTAATTTTAAAACTATTCCATTAATATTAAATACATTTGCCCCAATTCATGTCTGCCATGGTCTCAAATATAATGTGGCTAAGACGCAGATGATGGTGTTTAGGGCTGACAAGGGTCCCGAGAGGGTCCCGCCGGTTTATTTAGATGAAGAAGTAGTGCAGCGAGTCGAGCGTTTCCGATACCTGGGACACATTTTGACCGAGAATCTGTCTGACAATGAGGACATTGTTTGTGAGAGACGGGGAATGGCCGTTCGGTGTAACATGCTCGCGCGCCGTTTTGCACGTTGCAGCGTTGAGGCAAGGCTGACACTGTTTAGGGCATACTGTCAATGCTTTTATACGTGTCAGCTTTGGGTCAACTGCTCTAAAACTGTAAGGAGCAGCATCAGAGTGCAGTATAATAACGCATACCGCATTCTGATGAGACTGCCAAAATACTGCAGCGCTTCGGGCATGTTTGCCGACGCCAGAGTTCCCGATTACTTCGCCGTCGTAAGGGCACGAGTTGCGGAATTCTGGGCCCGCGTGCGTTCCTCTAGTAACGAAATCCTCGGTGTGTGTGCCGGGTGTCCAGAGAATTCGTTTCCAGCCTACTGGTTATCGGTGCATCACGACAGTAACCGTAAATTATTTTTAGAATTATTATTTTTAAACGTATTTTTGTAGCATTTTATTTTATATCTTTTATTATGTAAATTTGTTTCACAATGTATAATGTACTATTCAATTCTAACTTTTAATTTTAATTTAATTTTATATATTTTATATGGGTTTATTGCCTGCAATAAATGATTATTATTATTATTATTATTATAAGCAGCCTACAGTGTCCCACTGCTGGGCAAAGGCCTCCCCTCTTTTTTCCAAAGTTCGCGATCCTGTGATGTTGCTGGCCACTCTTTATCGAACGCATCCAGTTCGTCGCACCACCTTTTCTTGGGTCGACCTTTGTTACGCCGACCAGTCGGTAGCCACTCCGAAACCAGACGCGCCCATCTCTCCGGGTGCATACGGGAGACGTTATTATTATTATTAATTCAGAAAATCACAAAGCTTCTCTGTTTTTGACTTATAACATTATTATGACTTATATGACTTACAAGACCTACTGGTGCAATATTTAATTACTGTTCAGGTTATAAGTGAACTTACTTAGAGCATAACTATGTTTGTCTTAATTTATCACTTACTGGAATGTTTCCAGACACTCTAAACCAGTTTCAATATCCCAAGCCTTGACAGTACTATCCCATGATGCAGAGTATATAATATTTGGAACTTCCTCATCAGTGGCTAAGTCCCAGACCCATCCGCCATGGCCGTCATGTTTTAGCTTGGTTGGTTTTAGACCTGTCAATACAGTATCATATTCACTTGATGCATTCGATTCTATGTCTTTTACATCCCACAATGCTATGCATCTATCTCTGCCACCAGAGATGCATGTTTTTCCTTGCTAAAACAAACTTTAAAATGTTAATGCTTTATAATGTATGTACACTAAATGAGTTTTATTCAACTTCTGTTAATTATGCTGATACCAAATCATACTTACATTCATTAACAGCACTGTGTCCACTGAAGCGTAGTGCACATCTTTTATTATTATGTGTTTTGTAGTTTTCTCCACGTTGTACCATTTACTCCTCTCAACATCCATTTCAACACATACTTCAGGCCAATCGATTTGAGTCTCATTATAAGTTTCTAAGTAGCACAATGGTGGGAAAAAGCCTTTTACCCTCTCGTGTACCCAGTGTTTCCACAGATTTTCATCTTCCAAAATATCCATAAACCTTTTGCATACTCTTCTTAGAGTACATCTCAAAAAGTCTGCTTTCAAATATGAACATATCTTAAGTATAATCTGAAATGAAACAATTTAATATCTAAATTAGTTAATTATTATCTATAAATCTATAAAATCAGATATTATAATTTATAATTTAAGCATTTCAGCTGTCTGTAATCAAGCACTGACTAGCAATGTTTGTTTGTTCTTACTTGAATCAATTTTATAATATTATTTGTTTAAAATTGTACTAACCTCTAGTGGCAAATTTTCAAATGTTGGTTCAGCTGCGTTATAAATTTCATCATAATTTGTTTCTGCTAAATCTGTTTCAGTCCCACAACTAAAGTTTTCTGTTGTTTCAAGAACTTCACACATTTTAGTCTACAAATAACAGCTGTGAAATTAAAAGATAACAATACAGTGTATGACTAAGACCTATGACAGAACACAAAATAAACCAGTATTCTCTATATATGGACAAAAAGACAAATCTCGTTTTCCATGGGATTCTAAATGAATTAAAAATTAATTTGTTACTGTTGGAAGATATTGCATAAGTCGGTAAGGATTTAGATTACAAAGAGTTCAATAAAATGTGGCCTAAATAGGATAGTCTCGAAACAATGCTATTTTTATACGGTTCTCGATTCCACTAACAAAGACCTTACCTTTTGTGCTTAGGGATGGAATAATAAAACACAAATGCATAAAACTTATTTCAACAATACTATCTATCTATCTAGCACTCTAAAAAATTTCCCTTTCACATTACACGATTGTACACGATTGTTTGAAAGTAATACTTGCAAAACAGAATTTTATTATTTTTTATACCTAGATTTTTGTTATTTTGACAGAGAAACAGCTGTGGCCACAGATTAGAGTATTATCGGAGTACTATTATATATTCTGTGGTATTCCGTAATAAAGAGGGTGGGCTGTGGCCTGTGACTTGTGAGCACAGATTAAGTATACATTGTGAGCTGTGACCAGTGTTGCCAACTATTCAAAACATTTCCCCCCTAAAGCAACTTCAAAACCATTGAGATACTCACAGATTAAGTATACATAGATGGATTCTTAGCTCGCCAGCGCGTGGCCATTTTATGCTTGTGTGCAATTGCTGTAGTGTGCGTGTAGGGATGGCGTATATCGATAAAAATATAAAATTAGACTACAGCTATCGACCAAGTCGACCATAATTTTATGTTATAGATTTTTATTAAACGACATCAAAAAAGGAGGTTATCAATTCGACCTGCATGTTCAATTTAGGATAATATATTATTATGCTCATTAAATTATTAGAAGTCGCTTTCAATTTGGTGTAAAGGTATTTTTTATCTATTTATTAAGTGTATGAAAATACTTAAATACAGGATGCAATTAAACCTTCCTGCCAAATTTTGATATATTGATCCTTGTTCAAAATAAAAATACACGTATTTTTCTTTTAATATAGTCACTCAGTACTAAAATGTTGAGAAATAGCTTCCGAAAGTTATCCTAAAAAACACAATTAAAATGGACACTACGCGTCGCCGGCGGGTGAGTGCGCGCGCGCCTCCCCCCCACGTCACCCCCGCTCATTCCCACCGCCACGAGTAACCGTTCTGCATCGATTTTAAATGGGATAAAATATGTCATTAAAAAAATAACACCCAATTTTTTTTTGCTAAATGACCTCTCCTAATGATACCTAAGCCCTGGAAAAAAATTGGCAGGATGGTTTAATTGCACCCTGTATAAACAAAATATTTAAGTATATAATTACACAAATAGTTAAAAATATACATAATATGTATACTCCATAAGCCACGAAAGCTTGTCCGGAGTGTAATAGCTAATATCAATAAAATCAACAGTTTTTATAAAACACAACAGAAGAACAAAATATATTATACTTTATTAAACTTAATTACTATTTACTATTAAGCAACTATTTTGTAGAATAACAATTATTATTATCAAAGAAATATAAGAATGAATCTCAGTCCTACTTATTTTAAGTAATTCTAAAAACGCTTAGGTGCATTTCTTTACCTATTAAAATATAATTATGTAATAATATTTATACAGAAAAAGACTTAAAATAGATACTTCGACGCCCCCTGAATAATGATATTATAATAATAATAATTAATAACCTAAGTAGGACTCTAGAGTCTAGACGATCAATTTTATTGTGCAATATCACGGTGTGTGCAATCAAAATCATAGAGCACTAAACCAAATATTATTCTTCACTTTCAATCTTATCATCAAATTAATAATTGAAAATAATTATTATCTTCATTATAGGTCTCTCCGTCACCACCATAATATTGAACTCTTCTTTAAGAGCATTCCAATAACCTGAAAAAAATATGGTTTAGTGTCAATAAATTGTCAATAAATGTACTATACTATACTACTACATACTATAAAATATACACATAATTCATAATATTGTATACGGGGCAATATGCTTTATGTAAGTTTTCCATGCTTAACTCATCCAGCCCCAAGCGGAACCCAGGTGCCGCATAAAAATTAACAACTAAATATATATTGTGTCTGGAATTCGACGATTGAGGTATTAAATTTATTTTATTAAATGATTATGACTTTAGCCTTATTAAAATTTTACATTTTACTTATTAAAAAAGAGTACCTAATGCCAGGATAAAATTTCAAGAAGTATCTTTAAGTAACGAATTGAGTACTTACAGGGGGGAGGTGTGAGAGCTGTTGATCATGCAATTATTTTACTCTCCGTTAGAACTTTCTTTATTTCAATAAAATCATTGTTTCAAACTTACGTTTGAAATGATAATTCCAAATTCCAATATTGTGATGCCTTCATAAGGGAGTAAGGATTAAAAACTGGCATGAAACTTGCGTCTAAAATATATATCTGTTTGTCGTCTATTTTGAAGCATTTTCAACCTGAAAAAAAAAATCATTTAGTCCATGACATTATTTTTATCGATAAACTATAGTTCAAGTAAGGCGCATCCCTAAAATAGACGTAAAAAACTATGCAATATTTATAGCCAAATTATTACTTGATGTGACATTTTTATCACTAATGCCTTATATAGCATGATTAATGGATTATTATACTTATCAATTTTATTTTTTAGCTTACAAAAATACCGATTGATAAGCCCAAACAACGTTGTTGAAAACTTACGTATGTTATGTTAAATCCACGTGTTTGAGGCATTCCTTGGCCGTTTTTATGGTTTATTATATAGCGGAACCACAAAACGCAATATTAAATTGCATTATACGTTCACTAAACACTTTTATTACCACTTTTTAAACATGAAATATGCAGACCTACTCCTTTGTTATGTTCTACTAAGTGGGACATAACATTACAGGCTTTTGACGTTTACACACCGATATGAGCTTTCTTTTTCACCCAAATTACTACATCGTTAGTTAGAAAGAGTAATATTATCAGCTGTCAAAATATATGGCGGACTCCTAAGTATTATTACCTCAATGGAGATACTATAGTAGGAGGGAGCCTTGTATCGATATATAAGCGTCAAAAGCGTGTAATGTTATGTCCTACTTACTAGGACATAACAAAGGAGTCGGACTGCATATTTCATGGAATAAAAGTATTATAAAAGGTTTTTAGTGAACATTTTATGCTAGATATTGTTGAGTTTTGTGGTTCCGCTAAATAATAAACCATAAGAGTGGCTAAATAATGCCTCAAACACGTGGATTTAACATGAAATACGTAAGTTTTGAACAACGTTTTTTGGGCTTTCCAATCGGTATTTTTGTAAGCTAAAAAGACAATTTATAAGTTTAATAATCCCTTATTCGTGCTATATAAGAGTTATAAGACATTAGTGCTAAAAATGTCACATCAATTAATAATTTGGCTACAAAAATTGCATAGCTTTTTACGTGTGTTTACGCATTCTCATTACTTGAACTATAGTTTATCGATATCATGAATTAATTGACTTTCTTTTCTCGATTATAATATGCTTCGAAATGATCGACAAATGAAAATATTCAAGAAAATAAACGCACACTACTTGTATGAAAATAAGCACAAAATGGCCACGCGATGACGGGCTAAGACTACATCTACCTATATCCTTAATCTGTGTTCAAAACCCACTAAATTTCAGCCAAAACTCCCAAAAAATCTAAATATTTAAAATTACTTGGGGTGTGTTCTACTAAGCGCTCAAAACACTGAAATAGGTAGTTATGTCAACCCCTCAGCAGTCAGCACCCTGTCATCATTATTTAATGCAGCGATGAGTGATGACAGATTAACTGCTTATCAGTAATTGTTCCAGCTAAAGCTTTGATTATTACATATTAAATTCATAGGAAGTATGACGTTGTGTCTGGCTCCACCACTGTTTCGAGAGCAGATAGAACGTCAGTCGATCATAAATAACATAATAGCATGAGCTTCTGCTAGGTAGTCTCCGGACGATAGTGAATGGGCCGCCTTATGCTCAAAACTCAACAACAAAACGCAACGCTCCCTTTGCCTGTCCTGACCGGGATGAATTAAAAAAAAATCAAAGCTCAAAAGTCAAAAGTCAACTGTCAAAACTTACTGAGGTAGTAGGTAACTAATTATTGTTTTGCAACATCGCATGCGGTGTATTGTGAAATTTGTGAATTGTGTAATTATTTCGGAAATTATCTAAATTTATTACACTACAAATTATCCATTGATTGACTGTCTCAAAAAGTCTATAGATTTCAGTTTGCCGTAAAGTATTAATTTTGTAAATATTGCGATTCACTTTAGATATATCCTTGTTGTAAGCATTGTGAGTACCTTTGCTTTTTCTTTTTATAAATTAGGTACACTTTGTTGTACTTTATACTTTTATTTTGATATTTTTAATAACTCAACTAAGTTGTCCAAAATGGACTCGGAACTACCACAAGAAGGCGGTCCTGAAAAGATGGATATCGAAAAAGAGTTAACAAACAAGTTTTTGAGCGGTCAAATGTCTTTTGCTGAATATTCGAGTGAGTGGTATGAAGGTGACGAAGAAGAAGATTTAGATGAGGCGGACAAAAGATTCGAGGAGGAACCCCAGCAGTCTAGACAGCTAAGTAAAATTTTGAGAAAAAAGCGTAGATATACTCGCCTTTCAACAGCACTTTTGGGCTTGATGGGAGAAGCCAACTTACGTTTCGCTCGTGGTGACGTAGAAATGGCCGAAAGGATGTGTCATGAAATTATTAAGCAATTGCCAACAGCCGCTGAACCTTACCAGACGCTCGCACAAATATATGAGAATGATTCTGACAAGTCACTTCAATTTTCTCTTCTCGCAGCTCATTTGGGCCGCGCCGATGCTGATGAATGGTGGAGACTAGCCGGAATATCTAAGCAACGAAATGATATCAAGCAGGCAATGATTTGCTACACTCAAGCAACAAAAGCAGATCCCCAAAATATGGAAACGCACCTCAGGCGGTTAGAATTTATAGAGTATTTGGAAGAGATTAAATTTCCACTAAATTCATTGAATATATCTCGAGTGAAGTGTTACCATAAAATTGTGACTTCTATGCCACCTCACAAAGGTGAAATTATTATGAAGTATGCTAGAATGGCTGCATCTATGTATGACACTAGTACAGAAGTAGAGAGAACTATTGAAGTTTTATCAGTGGCATTTAAGAAATGCCCAGCATTGTTTACACCGCAAGATATGAATATTTACTTGGAAATGTTGATAGCACAAAAACAATATCAAACCTGTATAGAAGTTTTTGTATCAGGAGTGGGTATTGACATTGAAGCCGAAATACAAACTTTCAAAACTGCAACTGGCGAGATCGAAGAGCAGACTAACTATATGAATTGCACTATCCCAGATAATTTGGCTATTGATCTAAAAAGCAAACTTTTAGTATGCTTTATACATTTGGGTGCATTCAACCTAGTACAAACACTATTGAGTGATTTTCTAAAGAATGATGTGGAAAAAGCCGGGGATCTTTACATGGACATAGAAGAAGCATTTTCAGCTGTGGGTCACCACGAAATGGCTATAAAGCTTTTAGAACCTTTAGTTAGAAACACAAATTTTGATTTAGGGGCCGTCTGGCTCAAGCATGCTGAATGTTTGTTAAATTTGGGTAGAATTGACGATGCAGTGGAATCATATCACAAGGTTCTGAAACATGTTCCGCAACATCCGGATGCCCATAGAAAACTGTTTACCATTCTCGAGTCTAAGGGGTGCATTGATGAAGCCTTGAACATCTTGCAACAAGATCCTAAATTTGTTGTTAGTCCCTCTCTTCTCTATGAGCAGTGTAAAGTTTTAAAAAAGTACAACATGTTACTGAAATATTTAGAAGTTGGTGAAATATTTTTGTCTAGACATGGAACAAAACTTAGACATCAGGAGGAATTGATCATGGCGAGTCGAGTGAAAGGGGCACTGGAGCTTTTGCATAATTTTCGGACACTCAGAGGAGAAAGCATACATAGTGAGGATGATATACAGTTTGCAGATGAATCATTTAAAATACCAGTTTTGGAGGAGTGGGAATTTTTTCTTGAACTCTATAATATCGCTTTCCAAAACAAATTGTATCCAATTATGGAGAGATTAACATTCACAGCTTTTCTTGTTAAAGGATTTTTGACCTACAGACAACAGTTGGAATACTATTGTGCGCAATCTTGTATGTTAAATAGAGATTTTAAGAATACATTAAGGTTTTTAAGAGATTTGGCCAATAAATACTATGGCACAAGGATATTTAACTTACTAGGATATGTTTTCAATTATTCTGAGGAATGTGTACAAAATCGTTATATTACTAGGCTCTTTCAGAAAGATTGTAATGTTGTGAGATTGTTGTTCTATGGGAACAACTTTTTTATATCTGGAAGATACTTGATAGCTTTAAAATATTACTTGGAATACCATGATCATTGCAGAGAGCCAATTTCAGCTCTTCTTATTGCCATCAGTATTTTGTCACTTGCAGCTCAGAAGACAGTTGACAAACATCATAATTTAATTTTACAAGGAATTTCTTACATGAAGGCATATCAAAAACTACGAAAATGCGACCAAGAAGCATACTATAACCTGGGAAGGGCATACCAAATGTTAAATATTAATAATCTAGCAATAGAGTGCTATGAAAAGGCCCTTAAATGTGGACCTATAGCCCAGTGCAGTCAGCATGGCGTTATAGACTTAACAAAGGAGGCTGCTTTTAACTTATATGTTATATACAAAGACCATTCTCCGGAAATAGCTAGAAGATATATTTTAAAATACTTGGTTGTATAAATAAACTTTACGGTAAGATGATGTCTTTCATTTGCCAAACGCCTTTAGCAGTTATATAGAGTTATGAAATACTTTACTAGTAGCTCTACAGAGTCTAAAATTGTATCAACAATAGGGAAGAACGAAGATGCATCATGCCATAATTATTAATTAAAATTAATAATCTCACTTAGTGCGGTCTCACCTTTAAACAGTCAGTTTGAAACATTTAAGTGTTTTATGATTGTTTACCATATCTTTTTCTACCTAAAATTAATATTACATAATATAAATTTAGCCATAATTACTTTATCTTCCCCACTTACTGCCTTAACTCTAGTGTGTCGTTAAATTTAAAAAAAAAGTGTTACTTTTAGATCCACAAGAATGGCTGACACAAACATAACACCAGCGAATGAAATAGCATTCAATGAAATATGTTTATTATTTGAAAAATTGTATAAAAGAAAAAAACAAAGACAGGAACAAAATAAAATGTTGATGAACTTTGTTAATGACTTCAGAATGAAAGTTGCGAAAACTATTGGAAAAAAGGTAAATATTATTCGGTGTTTATTTTAATTACTGATTTTGAATCCAGTATAAATTATCTGCAAAACTATTTTTATTCTTCGTTTTGCGACCCAGATTCGTAGGACTACGTTTATGGCGCGTACTCAGAGAGAGGAACATTAATTAGGTACTTAAATGTAATTAAAATTTTGACAGAAACCTCATACATTATCCGTCAAAGTCTTCATTAAATTGAAGGTTAATCATAATTAAATGTCTGAGTGTGGCAGTTAATTTTCTGTAGTGGACTAAGAAATTACGTTAACCAGAATTATATGCCGAGTGCCGAGTGCTGAGTGTGAACTTTAACTGACTGCCGTACTCAGAGTGGAACATTAATTATTATTACTTAAATTTTAAAATTTGACATTAAAGCTTCATACATTATATGTCAACCCGTTCATTAATAGGTTAATCATAATTAAATGTCTTGAGTGTGGCAGTAAGTTTCTAATTAATGCCACTAGGGGCGCTGTTTCAATCCCGTACAAATTAAAAACCTTATGGTTTGCGATACCACGGCCACATATTTGGTCACTTGGTTGTCTTATGTCTATTTAAGCCCTATACCCTAGCCTAGGTAGCAGGAGTGGATAGGTCCTAAATCAAATCACGTTTAAGTACTGTCCTTCATCCATCTACTGCCAACCGCTACTTAGCTTACAGATAAATTGTTTCAGAATTCAACATTCTATCCCATACTAAGACTGCTTCTTCCGCACTGTGAGCGCGAGAGGAACCCCTACAACCTAAAAGAGACGAAGCTAGGAAGGCTATTGGTGAACGTTCTTGGGCTCAACAAACAGTCGGACGTAGCCCAGAAACTGCTGAACTTTCGAGCTGTGAACAGTGGATCAAACGACAGTGATTTCGCGAGCGTCGCATACTTTGTATTGAAGTCTAGAATAGGCCAAGATGCGTCGACCGTGAGTGTTGGTGTCGTGAATGACGTGTTAGACACTATCGCTTCAGCCGAAACGGGCAATAAAGGACGTAAGTTGAATTTGTTTCAGGGGCGGGCTGTACCACGAAACCGTTTTGAAACTCAAACAATCGTACGCGAATGCCCCGTCCTATACCAAACGTGAAATGACGTTGTTAGAGTAGGACGCGGTATTCTACAGAATAGTACTCGTAATGATAGCTATCTACTACTAATATAATATACTGTGTGACTGGTGAGACATGTTCAATACTCGAGGACGTGATATTTGGCTATTATATTAGTTGGAAAAAAATAATATAAAAAATATAATATCAATTGATCACTGAGTAAATGTAGCTTAAAGTTAAATAATTATTTACCCAACACATGGACACCGCGAGCGGGAGGGGTAGTTGTGTGGTGTTTCTTTGGTAGTGCACGCCTCTGCACCGGCCGCGTAGTATGCCTACTTGCCTAGCCGCGTAATTAACTTAGTATCCAAGATTCATTTTTTTTGGGAAATTCGGAAAAAAATTAAGAATCTAATTTTATTACATAATTATTATAATGAGAATCGAGTACAGAGTACTCTCCATAAGTATCGGTATTGTCTCACCAGTCATGTTGTATAGGTAGGTAGTTAATTAGGAACAGAAAGTTCACATTCACTCTTGTCTGTCATGTAGTAGGTTTATCTGTCTCACCCACGGAGCAAATACAAAGCTTTGTATTTGCTCCGTGGTCGCACCCACCCATCGCCTATGAAGGTTTCCGCAGCAGCATGGTCTCACCGTACGAGAGTAAAGGATGATGAAGTGTTCCCTTTTAGTTTAGTAGCTAAAAGTAAAACAGTTCACATTCAAATTTATCAATATCGGTATGGGAAGCAAAACTTCGAAACAGCAGCCGTACTTAATCCATTAAGTTCCGATGCCACACGATGCGGTGCGGCGGCGGTGCGGTGCCTGACCAGTGCCGCTCCGGTTTTCGAGGCGGGGAGGGTGTATGTATTGGTGGAGCTCGAATCCGTCGCTGCTACAGTACCGCAAAACGTTGCGGCGCCGCACTCACCGTGTAGCCGGTAGTCCGCAGAGACCGGCGCCGCACCGCATCGTGTGGCATGGCTGTAACGGCCAGTCCAAACGGCGCGTTGCGTCAGCGTTGTGTCGACGCTGCCGGTGTGTTGTTTTACATACTAACAAATAACCAATGACAGCAGCGCGCAACGCACACATGACGGACAGCAGTCCCCGAAACGAAGCGGGAGGGGGTGTTGACGTTGAGACTGCTTCGTAATAAAATACGCTGCAATGACGCAGCGCCCGTGTGGCCGGATATGCGTCAAACGGCAATGCTGCGTCGACGCAACACTGACGCAACGTGCCGTCATGACTGGCTCTTAGATTTGCGAGTAACATTTATGTTTAACTTCTTCTAAATTTTCAGCTGTTCTCGACGAGTCGTTCAGTTATTTAATGAAAAAGTTAAACGCGGTGGAGTTCAAATGGATACTGAGGATAATATTGAAGGATTTGAAACTGAGTATGAGCACGCAGCGCATTTTAGCCGCTTTCCATCCGGACGCGCCAGAGTTCTTCCAAAACTGCAATAATATTCATAAGGTATATTTGATGCATATGATCTTACGTGTTTTGTCCCCGTTTCAAGCCTTACGCGATTAATGGACAATCCCGTTACGTGTGTAAACATTAAAGATACAAGTTGGAAGCCGGCCACATGAAGCTGCACTGCAGACGACGTGTCGTCGCGACACTACTGGTTTCTATGTATTTCTATATAATATGAATAAAGTGTCGCTAGCTTCGATGACGCAAGCTGCGGAGAGTGTTCTTCTCACTCAAACTCAAGTGTTCTGTCACTTCGGCGGGTGCAGCATGAAGGTCTTACAAAAGAAAACCTTTGTATTGCATTAAGTTCGAAGTGATACAACAAAATATCCTTCCTTTAAGACAAGGACACTATAGTCCTATGAGTGTTGGCCTACCAAAATTTTTGTTGACTCATTTTAATTTTCAATGCAATGCGAATATCGCCGCTTATATTCTCCAATTAATAATATCTAATTGGTAATTTGTGGCGGTACCCACAATTAACGCCACATTCCTGCATCGCGGTATCGGAGTTTTCTAAGCGCGTCGATATATACGACAGCTGAAATGTATCACGTGGGCTTCGGCCTGACCGAGCATAAGAGCGTTTTCACACGAGACACGACACGACACGAAAAAAAGCGGTGACGATTCCGCGCGCCATACATTTCTATGCACCGTTTTCACACGGCACAGCACGACACACGTTTTTGAGACGACAATCCGCTATGTCGTCACGTTTTTTAGCATAGATAAAAAAATTAAAAAGATATTATGACAGTTAACTGTGGGTCATTTGTTTACTTTTAATTTTGTTTTGAAATTTAAAATTTGTATGGCGGTGTGCTGTTAATAATGGAAAAGTTTAAATATTATGATATTTATACCATGCATATTAGAGGTAGTGGAAAATAATCCGTTTTTATGGGACAAAGGTAGTGAACACTATAAAGATAAAATAATGAGGAAAAATGCGTGGCGCTTAGTCTGCAGTATTTTGGAGCCAGAGTTTGAAAATTTTGAAATAAAAAGTCAGGAAGAAATAAGTGTTTTATTCATTTAATAAATTATAATTTTAACTTGCTACTAAATTTTGTGTTTACATGCAATTAAGAACTTAAAATAAGTTAAAATTTAGTCAACTACTTATCGACTTAATACGTATAAACCAGCCATATTACGTGTAAGCCAGCTATAAGTGGTGTCGTCGCAGCAGAAATCTATAATCTGTGGTGGCTGCGGTGTCGTCGCGAAATAGTCGCTCGTGTGAAAACGTGCAAACGACAGCCTGTGTGACGTCTGTCGTGCAGTTCTTAAATCGTCTCGTGTCGTGTCTCGTGTGAAAGCGCTGTAACAGTTAACACCTCGCTCGGTCGGAAGATCTTCCTTTGTGGCCACTACGCATATCCCACAAAGTAAAGTAAACCTTCAATAACGAGATATGCCATTGATGACCCACTTCGAGCTTAACCGGTGCTATTTTTTAATTAACGATTTAATTCATAATAATTATTGCTTTTGTCAGGTGTGCGAAGAGTTTGAGGACGGTGACATCAGGCCAATGGAACTGGGCGTCCAAATAGGATACGCGATCTGTCCCATGTTGTCCGAGAGAATGGATGTCACGGACGTTAATCAACTCTCGCCAGACAAAACTTACCAGATTGAAGATAAATTCGATGGCGAAAGATTTCAAGTAAGTGTATACCACACCCCTGCCAACGTATACTTGGTGTAGAACAAAAAATTTCACCAGTAATTTGATAAAAGAAGTAGGTAAATTAATAAAAGCACAAAGGATTTCAAGCACAGATTATGCGATGTAAAGTTCAGTCGCCTGATCCAATTTTAAAGAAATTATGATAATGAACAAGAATGATCTAACACTAGATACCTACTTGTCTCTCATTCACGCACGAAACCATTTCTTTCCTAACCTAACCTATCCAGCAACGGAAGTTTCGCTGGTGGTGCTGGAAGTGTCCAGCACAGCGAAATTTGCTGAAGCGAAAAAGCTGGAATTAAGCCAGCTAGCCTTGTCACGTATAAAAAAATAAAAAAAAAGAGAAAGAGATATTGTGACATATTAGAAAATAGTCTACTCGCTACTAGAGAAAGATAAATGAAATGTTTAATATCAGTAACGAGTTTATTGTTATAATAATATAAAATAATTACTTTAAAAGAGACTCAACAATGTAAACTAATCATTAAAAAGATTCATCAAAGGGTCGAGTGGGTTTGTGCTACACTGGTTTCAGCCGTCTGTGCACTCGGAGGGTATGGGGGACGTCTAGGACCACATGGCACTTAGCTTGGAGACTGGAGGATAGCTAGCCGGTGTGAAGAGCTCCAGCCCCTTCGCGTCGTCCGGAGGTGGTCGCTGGTGCTCGGACGTCCCGGGTGTGTACAGCAGCCGGTGTTCGCAGGGTGTTCAGGTGGTAGAGCAGCCCGGGGCGGTGGCCATCCGCAACCCAAGGCTGGATTTATAGCTCCATGATCATGGGGGTGAGCGGGTTATCAGTATGGGTCTAGCCCAAGTATGGGTCTAACCCGAGTATGGGTTTAACCCGAGTATGGGTCCAACCCGAGTATTGGTTCAACCCGAGTATGGGTTCCCTGAAAAACCATTCCAGAGTTTCAGAAAAGAGGAATGGACAGACAACCACGTGGTCCACATCTTTAGGGAGCGAAACCACGGGTTGCATGTCCATTACAATAAAAGAAATGAGAAAAGTACAGCATATGAACAATTAATAATTTAGAATGAGGGTATATTAAGATTATCCAAAATTACGAAAATACGAGATTTTTAACAATTTGGAACATGTTACATTTAGGATTTTGCTAAAATAAAAAGAATTAAATGAATATAAAGAAGGATTTCTTAGCCAAAAGGGCTTAAACTATAAAACAAAAGTTTGCCGAACATATAGTCAGCTAAGTATTTTAGAACAATAGAACAACATTAATATATCAAAGAAACCTTGTAATTTTCAACACAATTAGGAAGCTATAAGAAAACTAAATAGACACACAAATTAAACTCACCAATATTGGGGAAAAAAGCAAGACGTGATTAAAACTACATTTTGTATTTGAAATGTAGA
The DNA here is from genome assembly GCA_905404155.3 of Plebejus argus. Taxonomy (NCBI): domain Eukaryota; kingdom Metazoa; phylum Arthropoda; class Insecta; order Lepidoptera; family Lycaenidae; genus Plebejus; species Plebejus argus. The sequence continues at coordinate 3,704,468 of FR989935.1, read as the reverse complement.
AAAAGGCCGATGACAGTTCACCCTAGCTTTTATACTAGAATATTTTCTTTTTTAAAAGTCAAAAGTCAAAACTAAGAAGTAAAACGCGGGAATTTCAAAAATTAAATTTGATTAAAAGAATTATTTAAATATGAATATATTATTATTTAAAATATTTGAATATCTAGTTTAAATTGTTTTAATGTTAAAAAGAGATCGTAATTTCCTAGAAATAGATCAATAAGGAAACTTTAATTCTAAATCATTTCAATAGATGGCGTTAATAGTACCATTTTAAATATTAATTATTATTTAACGATTTACTACGTTACAATTCCCCCGCTGCTACCCAAGGATTTTGAGTGCTTACACGAAAAATCCTGACTATGCAAGCATATACAAAATTAAGAATATTAAAAAGAAAGAAAGAAAGCAAGCCTGGGAAAATAAAACTTAAAAATTGCCAAAAAGGTTGGAAGATACAGATGCCAGCATTAAGTTAACACGCGCCAAAGATAAAATTGACTACCCTTGCATACTATGCACACACCATATCACATACATACTTCACCTCTCTAATTGTGCATCTGGTCACAATATAGATTGACCCAAAGACGCTAACCTATCACACAAGCATTGCCGTCCATAATAGAGGTACAGCAACGCAAGTCAAACTATACATCATTATTATAAAATAATGTACAGCAAAAACCTACAACGCGGAAACTACCAGCCTTCCAAAACAAAATAGCACACTGCCCGACAAGAACCGGAAGCCAAGCTTGACCGTCTTCAGGCATCATGCCTACCATTACTCATAAAGAGTGAGCAAGGTAAAAAAAAAAAAGTACAACAGGACTAACCACAGAGTCCCTAACAAAATACAACAGGACTATAAAAGAGCCCATTTAAAAGACAGCAGGACTAACCTCAGAGTCCCAATTAAAAGACAGCAGGACTAACCTCAGAGTCCCAATCAAAACAGAACTAACAGAGTCCTATTCAAAATACTACAGGACTAACCACAGAGTCCTAATCAAAATTTAAAAAGAAAATTTTATTTTTCCAGGCAAAAAAAATTAATAAATTAAGGTGTTTTAAAGAGGACTTGTAACCAAAAAAAAAAAAAATCCAAAGAAAAGAAAAAAAAAAAACAGCGCGATATTAAAAAAAATTAAAGTTAAACTAGTTAAAAGTTCAAACTTAAGTTGTTGAAGGTCAAAGTTTAAAAAGTTAAGTTTAAGTTAACTATAGTTTAAGTTTAGCCCAATATTGGTGAAAATATGTGTTGAAAATACAAAGGCATAAAATAGTTGTATACAATTACAAGTTACACAACTACAAAATAAAAATTGTATAAAGTGCTATAATAATAAACACCTTACACAATAACAAGTTAAAGTTAAGATACTACAGTTAGTACCTGACCATTCTAGAAAAAATTAGATTTAATTAACATTAAAAGTGTCAATTAAATGCAAAAGTTAAGTAAAATTTAAAGATAAGTTAAAAGACAAAAGATTGAACGGTCAGACACTAAATAAGGAACATCACAACAAACACAAATACTGAACACACAAACCCGAGGAGAGAGATACACAGAACAGCCAAAACCAGGTAAAACCACGTGTATGGGCGCCAATGTCACGTATAAAAAATAAAAAAAAAAAGTTATTGTGACATATTAGAGAATTGTCACGTTGCCCCACGTTGGGCGCCAATGTCACGTATAAAAAAATAAAAAAAAAGAGAAAGAGATATTGTGACATATTAGAAAATAGTCTACTCGCTACTAGAGAAAGATAAATGAAATGTTTAATATCAGTAACGAGTTTATTGTTATAATAATATAAAATAATTACTTTAAAAGAGACTCAACAATGTAAACTAATCATTAAAAAGATTCATCAAAGGGTCGAGTGGGTTTGTGCTACACTGGTTTCAGCCGTCTGTGCACTCGGAGGGTATGGGGGACGTCTAGGACCACATGGCACTTAGCTTGGAGACTGGAGGATAGCTAGCCGGTGTGAAGAGCTCCAGCCCCTTCGCGTCGTCCGGAGGTGGTCGCTGGTGCTCGGACGTCCCGGGTGTGTACAGCAGCCGGTGTTCGCAGGGTGTTCAGGTGGTAGAGCAGCCCGGGGCGGTGGCCATCCGCAACCCAAGGCTGGATTTATAGCTCCATGATCATGGGGGTGAGCGGGTTATCAGTATGGGTCTAGCCCAAGTATGGGTCTAACCCGAGTATGGGTTTAACCCGAGTATGGGTCCAACCCGAGTATTGGTTCAACCCGAGTATGGGTTCCCTGAAAAACCATTCCAGAGTTTCAGAAAAGAGGAATGGACAGACAACCACGTGGTCCACATCTTTAGGGAGCGAAACCACGGGTTGCATGTCCATTACAATAAAAGAAATGAGAAAAGTACAGCATATGAACAATTAATAATTTAGAATGAGGGTATATTAAGATTATCCAAAATTACGAAAATACGAGATTTTTAACAATTTGGAACATGTTACATTTAGGATTTTGCTAAAATAAAAAGAATTAAATGAATATAAAGAAGGATTTCTTAGCCAAAAGGGCTTAAACTATAAAACAAAAGTTTGCCGAACATATAGTCAGCTAAGTATTTTAGAACAATAGAACAACATTAATATATCAAAGAAACCTTGTAATTTTCAACACAATTAGGAAGCTATAAGAAAACTAAATAGACACACAAATTAAACTCACCAATATTGGGGAAAAAAGCAAGACGTGATTAAAACTACATTTTGTATTTGAAATGTAGAAAAAGGCCGATGACAGTTCACCCTAGCTTTTATACTAGAATATTTTCTTTTTTAAAAGTCAAAAGTCAAAACTAAGAAGTAAAACGCGGGAATTTCAAAAATTAAATTTGATTAAAAGAATTATTTAAATATGAATATATTATTATTTAAAATATTTGAATATCTAGTTTAAATTGTTTTAATGTTAAAAAGAGATCGTAATTTCCTAGAAATAGATCAATAAGGAAACTTTAATTCTAAATCATTTCAATAGATGGCGTTAATAGTACCATTTTAAATATTAATTATTATTTAACGATTTACTACGTTACAGCCTGGCTCTAAGGTGGTACTACGTGGCGGTACCTTAGAGGCTAGAGCATTAAACCAGCCGGCGGTACCCACAAATAGCGCCACAGAGGTATAAAACAAAAGTTTCTGAATCTAATATTTTATTAATAAAAATACCTGCATTTTGTTTGGGAAACGAAACAGGAATCGAATCTGCATTAAAGATGCGTTATCATTAAAAACTGGGTAGAGCTTGTCTAATTTGAAATGACGCGCCCCACCACTTCACTATAGATGATATAAATGAAAGTACTGTGAATACGAGGGAGGGGCGCGTCATTTTAAGTTAGACAAGCCCTACTAATATCCTACACCTCATTTGTTTATACACAGATGCACATGGAGAACGGAGTGTTCAACTATTTCTCGCGCAAGGGTTTCTCGTACGCCGACCACTACGGACAGACATACGAGTCGGGCTCGCTCACGCCGTACCTGAAGGATTGTTTTAACAGTGACGTCAAAAGCGTCATACTTGATGGAGAAATGATGGGATGGCATAAGGAGAAGCAATATTTTGGATCCAAAGGTACTTCATGATATACGTATACTAAAAAAGCGTGTCTCTTTCAGCGCTGCTACTTTCACAGCGAACTCCATATAGGGGACTATTCTAAGGCCCGTATAAATAGTTGGCTTTCAAATTTCATCTCAAGACGCTATTTGGTTGATATCCTCTCAAACACTGATCAGCAACTTAGGATGTTATCTAATTAATAGTTTAATATCTGGAGCGTTTCAGTTGATATTAATATCTCACTCACCCCAAATCAGCAACTAACAATCCAAATCAGCAACTAAATATGAAATAATTATTGTAAGCCTATTCTACACGTACAAATTACGTTTCGTTTATACGATTAAAAATCGATTTTATTAATAAAATAAAATAGTACGATATCATCTTTATTTTCTCACATATTTATAACACAAATTACCAAAAGTAATTAACCTTGAAATTTTTGTATTAACCTAACTCATTTTCGTTAAAATTAAATGAAAAAACACAACTCTATATCATATTTTATAAAACACTTTCGGTCAAACGGAACGCGTTGACGTCAACAGCTGACTGCTGTCACTGTCAAGTGTCAAGTATATGTTTATATCTAGGTTATTTCGAAAGAAGAAGAATATTGTTAAAATTGTAAAATCTAACAAAGTCTATAAGCTTTTTCGTTGGAATATAAGTTATTTATAACTTTACCGAAAGCTGTGTAGTAATGTTTTGTGTTTCTTCATTTACATACTTTATAAATTGATCAAAGGGATGTTATTTGTTAACTCTATACTTTGTTTCAGGCCAAAATGTGGAAATTTGTCCAACAGTGACTACTAATAAGTTAACACACATTGTTGCTTTCTTGAAGACATTCAAATTAAAATACAGAACTGTACCCGCCTTACAAGGCCGTCGATGTGCAAGAATATATCATAGAAAAATAAAAGAGAGTACTGAAAGAATATACATCAGACTTCCAATTCAAAATATTTTAAACAGATACAGACAATCATAAATTGGCAGCACGAAATTGGAAGTATTATCTTGAATTGAATTTATTTGAAAATTTGCAACAGCAATAAAGAAAATGTATAATAAGATATTGTAGTTTTTCAAACATAATAATATAAGTACCTACTTAAGTTTAAAAATATAAGCTATGAAATTGTTCTGTATAAAAAAACTTTATTAGCCTTTTTACATTTAAACCCATTAGCCCCATAAGGACAGCGGTGACTGCAACAACAATAGAATAACAATAGATTTCCAACAATCCGCAATCGAAGGATTAATTTCCTAAATATGTACAACTTTCTACTGGTAACAAGAAAATATTTGACACAGTCTTTTATTTACCTTATGACTTATCTAATATATAAAAATAAGTCGGATTTTCCTTCCTGACGCTATGACTCCAGAACGCACAAACCGATTTCCACGGTTATTTGCATTCGATGGAAAGGTTTTGGGCTCCGTGAGGATATATTTTTTGGACCTTCTAGATCCAACTTAATTAACAATTGAAGTTTAAAGTTTACCTTTTTTCTTTACTTTAGAACTTGATAACACAGACACAGTGTATACTTTATATTATATTAAACATTTCAATTAACAATTTTCATTTTCTATTAGAAGATATTACTTTAAATATTTTGTTTTGTTTCTGTGGCGAAGAGTTTATAATGTAACTGATGAAACATAATATTACGCTAAAAGTTAAAAATAAAAATAAAGGTAAAAGATTATTTTGTTTTTTATAATCCCTACCTTATACTACCTGCGGTGTTTGAAAAGATTAAAGAACCTATTGATTATTCCAACGTTCTTGATTTTACCTAATAAAATCCATCCCAATTTTGTCTTTTTGACTATAATAGTTAGAAACAACTATCAATACCTAATTATTGTTGTCAATATTTAAGTTTTATTGTATTTTTTGCACAATAAAGTAAGTATATTTGGTTATTAATTAATTTCAGTACCTACATAAGCCTTTATGGTATGGCGAAATGATCTGCAGAGTACTTACGGTTTATTCGAGACGAGCTTTTGCCCGCGGCTTCGCTCGCATTAAGAAGTATTATTATATACAAACTTTCATCCCCTATTTGAACCCCTTGGGGTGAGAATTTATCAAAATCCTTTCTTAGCGGATGCCTATGTCATAACATCTACCTGCATGCCAAATTTCAGCCCGATCCTTCCAGTGGTTTGGGCTGTGCGTTGATAGATCACCATGTGAGTCAGTCACCTTTGAGTTTTATATATATAGATATAGATTCATTATAGTATAATTTACTTATATTAGCTTGATAATGCAATTTATATGGGTACTTACTTTTAATAGATTAATTTAGGTAGTACACAATAGAATAATGTAGGTAATGTGATGACTACCCTTACCTTACTTATTAAACACTGTAAATTCGTTTTAAATATATATTAGGTACTTAACAGCTTGTTATATTAATTTTGTGTTTAAAAATAAGCATTCCATATCCCAGAAAATACTCTTGAAATTAGTTTTTTTTCTTCTAATTGTGGGAAAAATCCCTATGATGGTATGCCTAAGATCGTATTTTTCTCCTAATTGTGGGAAAAATCCCTAAATTGGTATCCCTGAGCGCGCTTAAGTCAAGGTCTGACCACACTCAAGAATTAGCCACTCAAGCAACAGTTTGATAGCACACTTGAGTGCAAGATTTCATTTATTAATACGTTGCCCGCTCAAGCGACAGTTTGACAGTACAGTTGAGTGCAAGATTTGGTTTATTAATACGTTGCCCACTCACTTGATCAAGGCACTTAAAAGCTGTACTCAAGTGAGGTTTATTAATAAGGATAGCAGCTTAAAACACATTTTAAGCGAGCTCTTAGTAGTAAGAGCCAACTATTTATACCGGCCTAAATAAATAATAATATTCTAAAGTATTATTAATAGTATTAACCTGCAAACACCACGACCACCATACAAGCAAAACTGTTAGCAAGTTGAAAACCTCGACGCGCGTTTCGCTCCAACACCGTTGTTTTTATTACCATTTAGTTTTGTTTCACCGATATACATAGCCCGGCCGCAAGTGGTCTGAATTCTGATCAGAAACATTTGAATTCCGCCGGATCGCCACCCCGCACATTATCCGAAATACCGTATCTTTCGGCGAGTTCGAGCTCACTCGGCTCAGTACAACATGTAAGAGACAGCGCGGACGTTCAACTGTTTCTGATCAGAAATGTCGTACAATGTGCGGCCGGGCTAAAGGAGCACGTCAATCGTAGGTTACGCGTACGACATCAAGAAAGTAACAGAGAACTCGTCGTATCGGCCGTGTTTCTGCGTGTTCGACGTGCTCTATTACAACGGCCGGTGTCTTATCGGACCCCCCGAGAAAGGAGGAGTTACTCTCAGGGAGAGACTGAAGATACTTGACACTATATTCACCGATGTGGTCGGCGTTATACAGATCAGTAAACGGAAGATTGTCAAAGATAGGTGGGTATTATACAGTTTTTTTGCTTTTTAAAAGAGTTTCGCCAACGAAAAAGGTCGGAACTGCTGTTCTGTATTTGTTCGTGACATTTCTCATCGCTTTGCTGCAGTGTAATTATGTCTAAACTCTAATGCGGTCTTACCTTAAGGCCTCAGCCCCTAAAATTTAAATCATTAGTCAGCGGGCAGCGTGGTGGGAATCCGTCTAGTACGCCGTGCGCCGCTGCCTTCGTGCCCAGTTTCATATAAATCTGTACATTGAAACGCGCCGCTGCCGCGCCGCCGCCGCCACCGCCCTGCTGACCGCGATTTGCGAATTGCGACTTTATTGCTTACTTTTCAAATTGTTAGCAATAATAATTTTGGACGTCACTTTTTTAAATTTTGCATAAATTAATCCGTCGATCGGGGATTCTCGGATATGCTATTATATACTATTGTTATCTCGGTCACCGGTGTCCTTACGGGGCCTTAACCCTTAAACCTTAAGCAAAAACTTAAAAAGCGAACAAGCAAAGATGATTTATTATAATATCTTTATGGCCTTTGGTGTTTAAAAAATTGCTCTTAGTGTGTATTTTAGATTCGATATCATATTTTTCTTAACAGTTCCGAAGTGCTAGAAGGTCTTAACGCGGCTATCGAGAACCAAGGTGAAGGTGTCGTGGTCAAAGACTTGGACTCCCACTACATCGCCAACAAACGCAACGCCGGCTGGTATAAGATAAAACCAGAGGTAAAAAATTATTTTTACTGTCATGCCTTAAATTTTACAAAAAAAAAGCTGACTGGAATGTACCCAGTGTCAGTCACACGACCAAGACAGTCAGTTTACATTGCAACATGTTGCGTTGATGCAAATAGGATGCATTTTTAGAATAGCCATTCAAAATTTAACTTTATTTAGGTACTACACAAAAAGATTCAAGTTGTACCTATTGTTATACTTGCCGCCTTGGTGTTGGGCTGCTGTTCCAAATTTGAATAACTTAGTATTGTTTTGGAATGGCATTAAAAATTCAAATAAGGCTTCTTATAGACGGACGGCACTTGTCGACGGCAAGTGCCGTTTTGTCATTAATTTTTTTGACACTGCGTGCCGTCGACAAGTGCCGTTCGTCTGTAAGCGCTCTAAGTTGTCGCTGACTTGTAACTTGTACATACATAGGACAACGTCTGTGGAGTCCGCTATAGTTTGTAATGTTTGTTTGTGTGTTCAGTACACGGAGGGCGCGGTGACGGACCTGGACCTGGTGATAGTGGGCGCGGACGAGGCGGAGAACAAGAGACAGGGCCGCGCTAAAAGCTTCTACATCGCCTGCCTCGACCACGCAGAGGGTAAGAGCACTTACAGACGAACGGCACTTGTCACGGGGCGCGAGACTGCCGTCAACACGTATGTCGACAAGTGACATTCGTCTGTAAGAAGCCTAAGATGTTGATGATAATATTATGATCCATAATATTATTAGTGCGTTTTTTAATGCAACTCAGTGGCCCACAATGCCGAAGTGTGCTTTAATGCTTAATTGGAACGTGAATAAGTTTGTTTGAGATTGTGCGATTGTGCAAAGCGTTGAAAGTGTTAAACGTTCAATTAATTATGCGGTATTATGCCGCATAAAACGCACTAGTACTGCAGTTGGAAAACACCCAAGTGCGAAAGTGTTATCTTTCTTTTTGTTTGTTATGTCGTCCTTTTCACGCTTAGATTGCTGTAAATTTTCCATTGCATTTTTGGTGCGATTTTACCATCTTATTGACGGAAAATGAGGTACGAAACATGTTTTTATGTTACTTAGAAGTCTTAGAACTAAGATTTAAAAAGCGTTTATTGTAAACAATTGAATCCCCTTTTAAGCGCTCATTATTTACTTGAACTTACGTAACATCTCATTGCAGGATCGGAACGATGGGTGTGCGTGGGTGGAGTCGCGTCAGGTCTAACGTTTGACGAGAAGGAGCGAGTTTGCTCTTTCCTGGAGCCGAACTGGCATACCAGCAAGAAGAAACCCCCACCATCAAGTATACACTTCAACAGACTCAAGCCCGACCTGTGGATATTGCCCGAACATTCTATTGTACTCCAGGTAATCAAAAGATCCGAATTCGTTCTCGGCACATCCTGACATGTAGAGAAAAAGTTTTGGAAAGGCTAAATGCGACCTGTTATAGTAAGCCACGAGGATTTTTGTTCATGTATCCTCGTGCTAATCAAGCCATTTACGCAGCATGTTTTCAAGGTATATTTGTGTGTCAAGTCAGGCCTGTCCCACTCGCGCGTGTAGGCATCGAACTGTAAGTACCCCCCGCGGGTGGCACATCATAAGGGACTCATAAGCGAGCGGTGACGCACTCGCAATATTTTTCGTCGCGTATCGACTGTATACTGATCATAGAGAAATTTAATTCATGATACTGATTTAATCGACGTGACAAAATCGTTATAAATCTTATAAAAATGAAAAATCAAAAAAGGCCAGTGAAATATGTATTTGAATAAGGTATTTAAATACAAAAAGTAGATAAAAACTATACAAACATAGCAAATAAACCAATTTCACACAAAAAAATACACAAACTACACAGAAATAAACACAAGTTACTATGTTTAAATTGTAAAAGTTTCCTGCACTATAATCGAATATAAAACTACTTTAAAATAATATATAGGATGGGTTACTAAAATTTGATATTACTATGAAAAGGTTTGCTACTCGTACCAATATTATTTTGTTTTCTAAAAGGCGAAAACCTTGATTTCGTAAGAAAAGGTACGCGTTATGCGATAGAACGAAAGCGGAGATGTAGGTAAATATAATAGTAGGCGCCTAGCAATGCGCGGTCGGAATTTGAACTTTATAGTATCGAAGCTTGCGTCGTTATTTCTTTAAACGGTTTGCCAGAGTGGAACTTCTGTTGTTAAACTAATATGCTATTCTGTGGTCAAGTGACATTTCCAATATGCCAGACAATGACAAGCATACGCGCAATGTTGCAATCGCGTGCGTGTAGATAGAAATAATATAATAATTTCACGCACATGAAAGATACCGGTTGTGATTTTTCAAAGTGCTTATACATTTTCTGACTAGGTAAGATTTATTATCCGACGACCTCTGTGGCTCAGTGGTGAGCGCGTTGGTAGCTCAAGCCGGAGGTCGCGGGTTCGAATCCCGCCGACGCGCGACGGAACAAAAAGTTTTCAAAGGTCCTGGGTCATGGATGTGTATTACGTATTATATGTATGATATAAGAAAAATCTTAAATATATGTATAGTATAAAAGTATAAAATATATTTTCGTTGTCTGGTACCTGTGACACAAGTCCTTCAGGGACTTACCACGGGGCCAGACTGACGTGGTGTGAAGCGTCCATAGATATTATTATCCGCTTGTAATTTTTATAAGGTTAATTTTATTTTGTAACGACCAGATTAAGGCGTCGGAGTTGATCCGCAGCACGTACTGTGGCGCGGCGTACACGCTGCGGTTCCCGCGCATCACCGCCGTGCGCGACGACAAACCCGTACGTGACGTCATCACGTTGGACGACTACAACAGACTTGTTGCTGTAAGTTAATTGTGATACTAAATATGTCCTTGACATAAGGATCAGTAAGCCTACCACGAAGTGGTTTTGAGACTCAAACATTCGGACGAGAATGCCGCGTCTTGCTCTAACAACGTCATTTCACGTTTGTTAGTGTAGGATGCGGCATTCTCGTTCGATTGTTTGAGTCTCAAAACGGTTTCGTGGTACCAGCTCAGATCCGTATGTCGTAACGGACTAACAGTGTACACGCTGCGGTTCCCGCGCGTCAAGACTGCTCGACGATACGGCCTATCATGTTGGACGACTACAACAGACTTGTTGCTGTAAGTTTTGCTTGGACCTTACCTTAATACAATCTTAAGATATTGATTATAATATGTCAACGCCTTAAAGGTCAGCTATAACAGGACGTCTAAGGGTCAGTTCATATTGCAACACACATACGTAGATACATTACTCACATTGAACTGACAAACTTGCCGCTCGCGGTGTAGGAATCCTCTGTTTCAAAGGACAATGGCGAACTCTCCTACATGATTTTATTTGAGATAAAATGGAGGCGTCTATAAATAAAAAAATGCTTAAATGATTAGGAACTCATCCTACAACTAACTTCTAAAAATAAATATTCCCAAGAAGGCCTAGGTTATTAGATATTAGATCATAAAAATCATAAATATTTTAGGTTATGTTTCATTGGTAAGTAGGTATTACTTACTTATTATTATTGGTATTATTTTATTATTGTTTGTTTTGTATTAAAATATAATTGAAAATTCTCCGCGAGCTACATTCCCGTAGGACTGAGTAACAAAGTGTCAGAGATCAATAGAGAAATGGCCAACTATGTACTTACTTGGAGGCAGGGCTGGTTTTAGCACTACCAGCGCCCTGGGCGAGATTTCTTCGGCACCCAGGGTGCTGATAGTGCTGAAAAAATTGGCGCCCCTTTTGTTTGCCTTCAGCGCCCCTTTTACCCGGCGCCCTGGGCGGCCGCTTGACACTTGGTATGACAATTAACATTTGTTTGACAACTAAGCAGTGTTGCTAGTTATTTTAGGAACTACCTCATCCATTCTTTTTTACCTAACTACTTTGAAAAAATAAACATCGATTTATTTATTAAAAGTGTTGAATTAACTAAAATAATTGTAGATCTATTTATAACTTAAACGGTAGGATGAAACATTATGTTATTTATGCCGTTCGCCGGCTGAACCGCCGCGCGGTGCGCGCCGCCGCTTTGGCAAAAAATATAAAATGGCAATATTAACGGTAGCTGAGCGGAAAATATGAAATTCGCTTGAAATTCGTATTAAGTAGTCAATTGATTTACAAAAAATATTTGTTTTTTTTTGGTGGCCTTTACTAAACCCTAGAATATATTGGTAAAATATAAAATAATAAAATATTTGTTTTTGTTCACATGGCATTTTTAGACGCTAAAAAAATATCAAATAATATTTCGCCTTTGTCCTTTAACTGGCGCATTTAAAATCGCCTACGTTGCAATGTAATTGACCTTAACATCCATAATGTAAGATCTCGAATACAATTATTATTATTCTCTTACAGAACAGCAACCCAGTTGAAAAGTTATGCACGAAACGCATAAACGAGTCCGAAATCGAGCAGTTCGGCGTGAAAATTCGGCGGACGCGAGCGGCCAAGGTCATACAAGTTCCTGAACAATTCCGAGCGGTGCCGAAGAGAGACGTAGAAGTGACGTCACAGGCGCTGCGCGGACGCAAGATTTGCGTGCTCTCTGATGACGACGACTGTAAGAAGATTGAGCTGATTAATATTATAGAGTCCCATGGTGGGAAACATGTGGAGAATATTGGTGAGTGATGATGATTATTGATTAAGTTTTCAAACACCAAAGGGTCGTTATGGTCAGTATACATTGTGATGTGTTAATTTATAAAACAAGAAGATCCAAAGTGAACTGACCCTAAGGGAAGGCACTCATTTGCAATCGTTTCCTATATTTGCTTTCTGAAAAACAATAATCCATCGCAAAAAGTTTAGATCGCACCAAAACGATATGAAACGAGGTGCGACTTCTATTTATATGTCGATGCTATTATGTGTCGTCGCATTGTGTATCGTAGCGTTTCGGTGTGTTGAGCCGACAAGTATCTTGTACTATCAGAGAAGTTGATTCCTAGGCAGATTAGGGAACCTACGTAGTTTGGTCGCGTTACGTCAAACTCAGCCGAAAACTCACAATTAACATCGAATTGACATGAACTGACCAAATGACGTTGGTCTGTCAACTGCATAGGAATCAATTTCCTCAATGGTACATACATAGTTATACGCCACAAAGAATCGCCTGAAAACTTGTATTTTATTCTAGGTTCGGACACATGGTGCAGCGTGGCCGGACAGACGTCGTTTCGTGTTAGAAAACTGATTGCCTCCGGCCAATACGACATAGCGCCGACCTCGTGGCTCAGGTACGAGCTACTAATTATAGGTAATGAACTAGAAGCAGACTACATAGTCAAATTGCATAGTATAGTTTAGTAGTAGAGAAGCTAGACAAAAATGTACAGAACGCCTAAAGTCCTAAACAAACGGGCTTCGTTTTAACTTACGTCTTATAGCAAAACCACAGTATAGCAATATAATATCCCTACAGTAACGAAACGCCTTTGATGTCGCACGATGCCGCCACCGGTGTAAGTACCAAGCAGATATGCCAGGGTTGCCACTTGCCACGAAACGCGAAATAAAATAAAAATAAAATATTGTGCTTGTAATTAATCAGCGTGATATAATAATAATTTGTTTATTTTCTCACCACAATAACAATTTTACACAAGTTATAATTTCATTACAATAGTATCAAATTCAGAATATGTGGGGAGACTGGAGACTTAAACTAAGCAGTGTCCTGCTTGTATTTTAAGACACCAGGCCTCCTTCCCTAGTATAAGTACATATTAATATTCAATACATTAAATATTTCTAACGGCCGCACTCAGAGATGTCAATTAAGGCTTAATGCTCATTTAACATGAAATGTCCCTCTCAGAGATGACAATTAAAATCGCTAATTGCAGAGTTTGATGTTAAAGTTTTAGGTTATTGAATATTGAGGTTATTTCTTGAAAATTTTTCAAATTTTTTTTTTTAAGTTGTTACAAGGATTCTTTTCAGGTTTTATCTGATGTGTTAATAATTAATAATAATATTATTAACGCCACAGTAAGCATAGAACTCCATAATTATTGTGATAGTACTAAAACATATTTTTTGTGCAATACCTACTGTATGTCTACTTAGAACAGCTGTTTTTCTAATCTCTTGCAAATAAATAGAAGCATTTCACGTGAAAAATAATATTAAATTCACAGTCATACAAACTAAATATACGAAGAACATTGCCACCAAATTGTGAAATTATTGAAATTAAAGTATGTTTACTATCATGTACTTAGTTACAATTATGAAAAATTCCTAATAACAGATGATAACAATGGTGTTAGTATAATTAAAATGACAATAGTAGACAGGTTATTCACATAATCCAAATTATTGTAAAACTTAGAAATTTCTAAAGTACTTATGTATAATAAATATTATAAAAAACAATATAAAACACCTTTTATGTTTGTAACTGTATATCAACTGTAGTAGCTGGTACTGTGGTTTGAAATAAAGAAACTATTTTAGTAGTATATTGTTTATTATTATGCCCCATCAGTTAATCTGATTTCTTGTTTCTTTCTACTATTTTCTGCTTGGCACTGCTGTACATTTTCACTTCTTCTTGTCCAATATTATAGCTTGCAATTCTGCGGTTACTTGATAAATTGTTAACTAAAATAAAAGTATGTGTTTTAAAAATTGAAATTTGAAACTGATACAAAACAAAATAAAAATTACTACTAATAGTACTACTTCTACTTTTTTCCTTCTTCATTGTAGGTACCTATTATACACGAAACCGAAAGATTTATATGGGACATAAATTAATCATTTAATTAGTATTGTCTCTGAGAGGTATCTGTTTTGAAAGCATTTAATTTAAATTTGTTAAATGATGTTTTGGGTTATTTTTTAATAAACGGCTCTGACGGCTGCAGTCACGGGCTCACGGCCAATAAAAAAAATATTTTTGGAAAGTACAGTCTATCACGAAAAGATTTTCATATTTAATATGTGATTTATAAAAATTCTGTACAGTTTCTACATGGTTTTACACTTTTTGACAATAAATCAAATTATATTACTTCACTCTGGATACTGGCGACTCATAAAGGAGAATTAAAAAAAAAGAAGAAGAAGAAGAACATACCCCTTTGACAGCAATTTCCACGATTAGAGACTCCAGCCGGTTAAATGGTGGTTTTTCTATATTTAAATTTATTCGCCATTTTGACATGTTAATTTATGATTATCTGACTCTGAGAGGGAATTTCATGTTTAATGAGCATTAAGTGTTGCAGTTTATATGGGCGGCGGTTAATTTTAATTTTTAAATGTTGTTTAGCGCTAATTTAATCAACGACTCTGAGTGCGGCCGTCAGACTTATAAATAATACTTTTTAATTTAATTACAAATATTTTAAATCAGATATCATAATAGTAATTTATGTAGTAATAAGTATATAATATATTATAGAAAATTTTATTAAGCATGCGTTTGTGTGTGTGTGTGTGTGTGTGTGCGTGTGTATGTGTGTTAGAGTGTGGGTGTGTGTGTATGTGTATTAAATACGTTTATAATAATGTTTATTTATCAAGATTTGTATGTATGTTGAACAAGTTGCACATTTTATGAGATTAAATTACGTTAGTTGTTATTTGAATTAATAAGATTTTCAGTTTCATTATAGTCAAAGTTCAAGAGCCATTGTGTTACAGTTTGTTTGCAATTTCTTTTTGTTTGAGGATAGATGTTCAGAATTTTATTTGCTTGATTATACAGCGTTTTTCCCAAATAGTAGAAGAATCTGTGAGCAAAACATGTGCGGGTCCTTTCGGGGTTAAAAATTTTGTATTGTCTTCTAGTAACCGGTACTGGAGTGTAACATACAAGGGAGTGTTGTTTTAAAATCGCAGATAGGACAAACAACTGTCTGACAGTAAGGACCTTGGCAGTCCGATACAAGTCAACAGTTGGATAGAGTCTTGGCTTAAAAAGGCATATCTTAAGAAGAAGTCTCTGTGTTCTTTCCAGCTCTAATAGTTTGGTTTTTGCCGCTCCTCCCCAAGATGTTATACAGTAAGATATAACTGTTTGTGCTAGTGCAATATATACTTTCTTTACTGTATTTTCTGTAGTGATTTGCCTTAATTGTTTAAATACGAAAATTAATTTTCTAAGCCTTTGAGATATATTATGAATGTGTTCAGTAAATGATAGGTTAGAGCCAATAGTCACACCGAGATATTTAATACTTGATGTTTTATTTATATCTGGGCAATCACATGATGGGGACTTTGAGTATGAGCATTCATGGACACACAATTTTAGGTGTGAAGGCAATTTTAATCTGCGCATTGAAAAACAGATATATTTCGTTTTTTCTACATTTAATGTCAAACTATTAAGGGCCAGCCATTGAGAGACAGTGTTAAAGCCTTTTTGTGCGAACTGAAAGACCTCTTTCCATGTATCACCCGTGAAAGTAAGGGCAGTATCGTCAGCGTACGATGTGATCGTACAGTTATCTAAGCTGAGTTTGCATAAATCATTTATGTAGCACAAAAATAGCGTAGGGCCTGTTATACTACCTTGTGGGATACCGTAGTCAAGTTTTTGTTCTGTACTAATGTATTTTCCAATTTTAACATATTGCGAACGATTCGTTATGTAGTCTTTAAATAAATCTAGCTGTCTACCACGAATTCCTAGTTTTTCCAATTTGTCTATCAATATTTGCAGAGATACTGTATCAAAGGCTTTTTTCAGATCTAAGAATACTGTTAATACCTTTTTGCTGTTGTCCAATTTTTTAGCCACATTCTGTATAAAGTTATGGACAACTTCATCAGTTGACTTACTCTTCCTAAACCTATATTGCGTCTCTGCTAACAGATGTTCCGATTCAAGATATTCAACGAGTCGTTTATTAATCACACGCTCAAAGATTTTGGAGAAAGAGGTTTGTATGGCTATTGGGCGATAATTTGATACATTGTCCTTTCTTCCTGTCTTATGGATCGGTATCACAGCAGATTTTTTAAATGCCTCAGGAAAAACGCCCTCCTCCATACAAGAGTTAAAAATATGGGTAAGTAAGGGTGCAATTACTTCATCATTATCCTTTAGAACTTTTACACGTATGTTGTCGGAACCAGGTGCACAGTCTGACTTTAGTTCTTTTATGATTTTTGTAATTTCCTCTACGGTCGTATTTGAAAGGACAAAAGAATTTAGTGGCGGAATAGATATTGTATCAAGATTTGGGTTAATTGTTTTTGAATATTTTGGGATGGATTCAGCAAGGTTTCGTCCCACGTTAGAAAAAAAGGAGTTAACTGCATCTACCGATTCCTGTTTAGTGCCATTAATCGTAAATAGTTCGTTACAGTTTTGAGTTTCATGGTGCAGGTTTGTGAATTTTTTAATATTTTTCCATAGTTTTTTATTATCATTTTTAGCCTTTAACAATTCTTCTCTTTCGTACTGTCTCTTTATTTTTCTTATTAAATTATTACAATGATTTCTATATCTTATGTATGTTAATTTTAGAATTTGGTTATCAGGATCTTTTTTCAGTTTATTGTGCATTTTATCTTTAGTTTTTAAACACCGAAGTAATCCGTCAGTAATCCATGGTTTTATTTTAAATTTATTTTTAGATATTTTAATTGGGCCGACTTATTATCGGATATAATTTTAGTGAGTCTGTCAATTAGTTTATTGATAGCAGTATTTGGGTTATTTTCAGTCAGTATGTCATTCATATTAATATTGTTACAATCATTTTTAATTCCCTCAAAATTATATCGGTACAATAATTCCTGGGAATTTATAGGTTTTGTGTTTTTATGTTTAAGGCAAAATAATACAGATTCATGATCGGTTAATGAGGTTTCTAAATGGAAGGTAAAGCCCGGTAATTTAGTTTTAACAATGACATGGTCTAAACAACTCTTTTCACGTGTTGGCATGCATGTTGCAGGTAAAAGCCCAAAGTAAGATGTTACATCAAGGTATTTAGAGCTGTCTGTTGTTAAGTTTAATATATTTATATTGATATCACCGACCAGAATTATATTTTTGAATCGTGTTAGACTTTCAAGAAGCTCGTGTAATGAGTTTATGAAATGGTCCAGGTTTTTGAAACATGGCGGTCTATATATAGTAATTAATACTGTCTCGTGGCTAATTTTTAAAACTAAGCAATTTGCTTCGGACAAGATTGGTTCCTCTATATTAACAACAGCGTCTAAAGACTTTTTAACATATAGCACTAAGCCGTCGTTTTTATTATAACTGTAAGATGAGTGATAGCATCTGTATTCATTTAGTCTAGGAATGTTATTATTATTAACAGATAACCATGGCTCGGATAGAACTATTACATCACAGTCAAAACTGATTCGGGCCAATAGAGCTTCTAGTTCGTGAAAATTTTTATTGATGCTCCTAATATTTTGTTGCAGTATTTTTAGATATAAATCAGGTTTTGACAGAGATGTTTTACATTTCTCCGGCTCGCAAACTATTTGGGTGGATATATTGAAGTTATCTAAGCTATTGATGTAGTCATTTGTGGTAGCCATTTATGTTTATTTACATATTATGTCGTACTGCCAGATATTTACGTGAAACTTTATTTTTAGATGATTTGAGTTCTTTACTAGATGATGCGCGCAACTCCGTTGTGCCAAAACTCGTTAATCGCACGGGAACCGTACATTTTTCCAGGACAAAAAGTATCCTTTGTCTTTTCCCGGGACTCAAAGTATCTCCATGTCAAATTTCAGCAAAATCTGTCCAGCGGTTTGGGCGTGAAGAGGTAACAGACAGACAGACAGACAGACACACTTTCGCATTTATAATATTAGTAATTACTAATTAGTATGGATTTAAAAATTTTATTAACCTATCAAGCCCCATAAGCTCACCGGTGAGCAAGACACAATAGAATAACAATAAATTTCCAAGAACCCACGATCGAAGGATTAAAATAGTGAAGACGCATTCGGATATATAAAATATCCAACAATAATTAATTATCATATTATAACAATTGGTAGGTACGGTAGGCCACACGTCAGGTGTAACAGAAGCACTTCAAAACTCGCTCTTATTACGTGCGCGGTAAGGGCGGTCCAAAGGTCAAAATGTTACACTTGATGTGTGGCCCTGTGTACCTAGCTAGGTAGGTACTAATTAGTATGTAACAGGGTATTTGACAGTTTTTTTTTATTTTTATTCTATAAATTGTTTCTCTCCTTGTTACACTTCTTACAACGTAAACAATAAAACAGAGATGCAAATTGCAAATAAATGCCACCAAGGCCGACACAATTTAGTGTGAACTGTGAGTCGATATTATATTTTATGACAATTAAATCCTTTTTGTTTTTTGAATCAGATTTACATATTCTGTACACTGAACACTTGTTATATCCCATTGTTTATAAAATAAGATGTTACAGGCTATCGTTTTACAACACAAAACACAAAACGCGCCAACGTCACACCTGCGCGCGAAGTCGTTCAAACTAGCGGAGTTTGACGGACTGGGCCCGCGCCGCCCGCTTCCCCGCGGGTACCCCTCCGTTGCTCTGCGCAAGTACATTCGTTTCACTACTGTAGGGATATTATATTGCTATACTGTGGCAAAACAAAGCAAGTGACTAATTGTCACTTAGCGATGCATTAATTCTAATCAAACTTTTGTTGTCTAACTTCGCAGTCGAACTATCGAATATATTGTAGCGATGTTTAGCGGCTGAAAAGGAAGATCTTCCGACCGAGCAAGACAACATGCTCGGTCAGGCCGAAGCCCACTGGGCACTGACGTCATTTCAGACGTTGTATTAAATCTTGCCGTTCTCAAAAACTACGATAGCGCGATGCAGGATTGCGGCGCTTGTTACCGCCACAACAGTTTGACTAAGGGCCTGTTTCACCACTTTCTGATAAATCATAAAGTGGCGAATAGGCTATTCACAATTTTTTTTACAGATTCTCCATACTTTATCTGTCAAGTTAAGTGGTGGATAGCCTATTCGGCACTTATCAGGAAGTTGTGAAACAGGCCCTTACTGTTTTAACTAAGACCTACCTTCCTATCTAACTTATTTATTTGTTTCATACTCAGGTCTTTGCCCAAATCGGATTCACCCTGCACCATAGCACCCCTAGACATGCTCTCGATAAAGAGAGAGACGAAGTTGCAGCTGTGCCATATGTATGATGAGTACGGAGATAGCTATACGGAGTTTACCGACGAAGCTACGCTTAGGAAATGTTTTCAAAGGATGGATAAGGAGGTATGTTGACTCTTGCTTTATATTGACTGACTTCCAGAAAGAAGGCGGTTATTATAGCGTTTGTAGATGGCATAGGACCCTTTTAATGTTCATGGATCTATACGTTTTGTGGAAGAGTTATGCTTTGGCATGACTGCCTAAATCTTAAACATAAATATTGCACCAAATATTATGTATCGAGTTACTGAAGTACCAAACGCGATTAATTTTATTTTACTAAATATCTTCTTACTTTCCTACATAAAAAAAGATCATGACTGAATTACATCTTTTGACAACCGTTCTTTTATTCTCGTTTTATTTCTTAAATTTTTTTAATGAGAGATGTTCATTAAAAAAAATTAAGAAATAAGTAGTAACGAAAACCATTAATTGGAAACACAGAAGTTTCATTGTTAGGGTTCCGTAGCCAAAATGGCAAAAAAGGAACCCTTATAGATTCGTCATGTCTGTCTGTCTGTCTGTTGTCCCCATAGGTACAACTGAAAAAAAAATTTTTTTTCATCTAACCTATGCGTGTGGGGTATCTATGGATAAGTCTCCAAAAATCATATTGAGGTTTCTTATATCATTTTTTCTAACCTGAATAGTTTGCGAGAGAGACTCTTCCAAAGTGGTAAAATGTGTGTCCCCCCCCCTCTAATTTCTAAAGTAGGGGCATGATAATTCTAAAAAAAATATATGTTGTAGATTACTTACTATAAAAACTACCAACGAAAATTGGTTTGAACGAGATCTAGCCAGTAGTTTTTTTTTATACGTCATAAATGGTAAACCTTAATCTAAATTTCATTAAATCGACTGAAATATAAAAATAAATCAAAAACCTTTTAATTTCATAAAAATAAACCTTATTGCTGCTGCGAAACCCTTCATGGGCGAGTCCAACTCGCACTTGGCCGCTTTTTTTTCATATTTCGTGTCGTGTGTATTTATATAAGTATGTATTTATGTGTGTTTTAAATTATGGTCATATTTTCAGCCACCAATCTACTTGACGACCAAAGAGAAATTACAACTTGACTCCGAGTTGTTTGAAAAAGACCCAAATCCATTCTCATATCTACGCTCCTGCATTATTTACTCCAAGAACCCTTTATACCATCTCCTAGCTAAAATCAGACAAGCTACACTAACCGATGACATGCAATATGCCACTCACATAGTAGTACCTAAAGAAATTGATATTAAGGAAATGAAAAATATGAGGGAAAACGTGAAAATAGTGTCCGAAGATTGGCTAGAAGCATGCTTCGAAAATAACAAAATGGTGGACGAAGCAGATTTTTTACTAACAGAAGATCGAAATAAACGATGAAATCTATCGGTGTCATGATTTTTGGAATACATACCGGATTCTCGTATCCTTATAACTTATTAATATCTAAAGTCGATTTTACTGTCGCGCTCGCGCTGACTGCTCGCTGACCGTCGTAGGCGCCGACACGAAAATGTATGAAATATCAGCGCAGACCGCCGGTTACCCAAAAACACAAAGCGAGACCGTACTAAGGGCCTGAGCCCAGGCCACAACACTGCGTTGCGGCGTCGCATCGTATAAATCTACGACAACGCATCGTGAAAATTTCCTATGTAAAGAGTGAGCTATGCTATATGAAATTTTTGCGTTGCGACATCGCATCTCATTTATGTGCTGCTGTTGTTTTTGCGATACGACGCCGCAACGCAGTGTTGGGGCCTGGCTGGACGACACGACGCGACACATTCCATAGAACTGTCGTTTGTAAAGCGTCAGATTCTTGTTTGTGTAACGTCTGTTCTATGGAACGTGAAGTATCGTGTCGTGTCGCGTAGTGTCGCGTAGTGCGGTCTCACATTAGACTACAATCAGCCTTAAACTTTTTTTGTTGGGGTTTTGAGACTTGATTCCCAATTTAAGAGCCTATGGTAAATAATAAAATTTTCAGGCACGCGCACGTTTCGAATTGTGTTAAAATTGTGTTAAAGTGCTACACAGAATAGCGTTTAAAAACTGTGTTTAATAATAATAATATTTTTATCATTATTTTTATTGAATACAAACATAAACTATGTTGTAGTTGATTGTAACTGTACAATAAGTATCAGCTGCATTAATTGAGCATAAGATCAAACGCATCCAGCCGTCAAATAAAGCACAATGGAGCGAGGCGGGCGCACAATACTCTCTTGTGTCAGACAAACTGCTCAGTGCATATTGAAATTGTATACTAAACGAAATTAGTGTAGCTCCATAATAAGACTGTAACTCGGCGGCTGCAAGGAAAAAGTAATAAATGATGTCTGAAATGATAACAGTAATGTATTGTTTTGAACGCCGGCAACGCACCTGCAGCTCTTCTAATGTTGTGAGTGTCCATGGGCGACGGCAGTTGCTTTCCATCAGCTGGTGACCCGTGTGCCCCCTTATTTTATATAAGTAAAAAAAATGTTTGAGCAAATTTGCCGGATCAGCTACTAAATAATAATACACAGCCTTTATATATACAGTTATACGCTAGAACTGTTCAAGGTTTGCTGTCTTTGTAGGTAGGTATAGTTTTTCGATGTTGACTACATTACGCATGAAATTTCTAACACCTAAGTATGTTTTACAAAAGCAGAAAATATTATGATCTTTCCTTATAAATATAGAACTCATAGAAGCAAATTAAAAATGAAACAGTAGCGGAGGTCAAGATGTAATATGAGCGGTAATTGGCAATCGCTGACCGGCGAGGATATCGGGTCACAAACGGAGATGATAATATTGTCTATGGAGTATCTATATAATTATGTTTTTGCACACAGCACAGGTATTTTGGTATTTGATAGTTGTAAATAAATTATTGGTCGTAATAGTAGTACTTTTAAAAAGTAGCTACCTAATTTTATGTAAGTATCTACAGTATTATAATATCTAGCTACTAGCTAGGCGCTACGTGTTTGTAATTTATTGTGTGATATTGTGTCTCATATCATATTTTATTCAATTGTGCGCTTTTGTCTTTTTCATTACTTTTTGTAAGTACTTAATCAAAAAATATATGTATGTTGCATAAAATTACATAAAACGAACATAAGAAATACCTAATGTAATATATTTTTGAAAATAATTATGTAATAAAACACAATTTAATAATAAACTATGTGTAGCACAAAATATGAATCATTAATCATCTGTGACAAGTAAAAAATATAACTGTTTGTTCATGAAACGTATCGAATAACAAGATAACATTTTCTAACACCAGACTGTTAAACCCGCCCACCGGCGCTCGACCAATCACGAGCGAGTGGGCGGAGCCGATCTCAGCTGGCGTTTACTTCGGTAACTTTTCAGCTCTCAATCGCTGAAAGTATTCGATCGGGGCTATCCGTTACCGACCTACCGTTAATTATTCAATCGTCAATACTGAGTTTAAAAAAAACGTTATCATATTCTTTAACTAAAAATATTTACCAAAGTCATTAGGTATATCTGATATAGCTATATATACTTGTTTTTTAAAACGGAAGCTCGAAATATATTTTGTGAATTGAAACTGAAAATTAATTTTATATCTGTGAATCATCTGAGAATGTGAGAAGATGGAAGACGACAAGGGTCCGCGGAAGCCGCTGCGCACGCCCAAGTGCGCGCGGTGCCGCAACCACGGCGTCATCTCGTGCCTCAAGGGGCACAAGCGGCTGTGCCGGTGGCGCGATTGCCGCTGCCCCTCCTGCCTGCTCGTGCTTGAGAGACAGCGTGTTATGGCTGCACAGGTACACACACCACACACGGCGTCATCTCGTGCCTCAAGGGGCACAAGCGGCTGTGCCGGTGGCGCGATTGCCGCTGCCCATCCTGCCTGCTCGTGCTTGAGAGACAGCGTGTTATGGCTGCACAGGTACACACACCACACACGGCGTCATCTCGTGCCTCAAGGGGCACAAGCGGCTGTGCCGGTGGCGCGATTGCCGCTGCCCCTCCTGCCTGCTCGTGCTTGAGAGACAGCGTGTTATGGCTGCACAGGTACACACACCACACACGGCGTTATCTCGTGCCTCAAGGGGCACAAGCGGCTGTGCCGGTGGCGCGATTGCCGCTGCCCCTCCTGCCTGCTCGTGCTGGAGAGACAGCGTGTTATGGCTGCACAGGTACACACACCACACACGGCGTCATCTCGTGCCTCAAGGGGCACAAGCGGCTGTGCCGGTGGCCGCGCCTGCCGCTGCCCCTCCTGCCTGCTCGTGCTGGAGAGACAGCGTGTTATGGCTGCACAGGTACACACACCACACACGGCGTCATCTCGTGCCTCAAGGGGCACAAGCGGCTGTGCCGGTGGCCGCGCCTGCCGCTGCCCCTCCTGCCTGCTCGTGCTGGAGAGACAGCGTGTAATGGCTGCACAGGTACACACACCACACACGGCATCATCTCGTGCCTCAAGGGGCACAAGCGGCTGTGCCTGTTGCGCGATTGCCGCTGCCCTTCCTGGCTGCTCGTGCTGGAGAGACAGCGTGTTATGGCTGTACAGGTACATACACTACACGGCGTCATCTCGTGCCTCAAAGGGCACAAGCGGCTGTGCCGGTGGCGCGACTGCCGCTGCCCCTCCTGCCTGCTCGTGCTGGAGAGACAGCGGGTCATGGCCGCGCAGGTACTAACACAGTCGATAGTAAGGTTCCTATGGACTTTGGTGTCTATGGCCAGTTACGTTGAAACCGGAAGCCAGAACACGTCTGCATCGTCCTCTTTCTTGTGATACTGATTGAACAGAGACAACCGGCGACTCCGACTTCCGAGTCGAATATCAATCTATACTTAGCTATACCACTTAGGAGGCATTAAACCACATTTACGCCCGAACCCAATGTTCGATTCTAATGCATAGATTGAAATCAAATAATAAACCATTGAAATAATACAACAGTTTTACGTTTGTAATCGCGTAGATTCTGTTGGGAAAAATTATTGCTAAATTATTATACAAAGTCACATGTAGCTAGTTTTATTATGCGTTTGGGTTAGTTCTTTTCATCTTTTTATTTAGAGTTTTTGGGTTAGTTTTCTGTTCTAACATATCACTAACTCAGGTGGCGCTTCGTCGGCAGCAGAGCGCGGGCGGCGCGGCGCGAGACGGTGAGGCTGCGGCGCTGGCTGCACGCAAGCGAGCGTACCGCGCCCGCCTGAGGTGCATGCAGATGTCCAGGACATACCCCCTGCAGCCTGCTTATGGTGCGTGTTTATACCCTACTATACTGTAGCCTACTAGAGTTCCAATTTAAGATAACGCTACCCCGTCTCGTATTTAAGTATAAATTTTCCTATTTTCATTAACTAGTGAAGTAATGGGGTGCGTTATTTCAAGTAAGACGAGCCTTACCAACGCGGACTGATAATGATTATTACTTCAACTTATTTTTTACAAACCCTAGATATTAATTGCTTAGCTGTCCAAATTCCAAAAAACAACGAATACCTTAACGGGTTATATTTTGTAGTACAAAAATGTATTCTAAAATCTAGACTGTAATTAAAAAGTTACGGTTATATTAATTCTTAGAAGTTAGAACCTTTGTCTTTTTTCAAGCCATAAGGTAAATCACCATCCACAAAAGATTTTCTTTCTGTTTTTACGTACGT
Source organism: Plebejus argus (assembly GCA_905404155.3). NCBI lineage: Eukaryota > Metazoa > Arthropoda > Insecta > Lepidoptera > Lycaenidae > Plebejus > Plebejus argus. The sequence continues at coordinate 3,678,741 of FR989935.1, read as the reverse complement.
GTCAGGCGTAGAGCATTAATAGCTTACCCTTTGCTCCCGACTAATTCATTCCCCACATGTCGTTGTTATTGTTGTAAGCGAGCCCACTACTCCGCCACTAACAACACTCGCGAATTAGCTGAACAAATATTAGTTTTGGAACAATCGTATTCTGTTAACTTTGTTTTGTGAGGTGTCAGCTTTAACTCTTTGAAATGTTTCTCTAATATTGTTGGAGAATAATAACTTTTTGCGTTGATTTTGTAGGTAAAACCACACAGTTATGTTCTCAGGTCTAAACTTACAAACAAAAGAAATCTACAGGTTCGTATTATAAAAATACATTCTAAACTAAATACATTTTTTTTTCATTTCCCTGTTTATTTTTTTGCGTAGGTACCATCATTTGCTCTTGATATTCGTCATGTAAAATGCTACAAAGTAAAAAGCCGAAACTATTTTACATCAACTAAATAACATTTTCGGGCGATTAAAAATAGATCACCACAGCAATAAAACTCAAACGAGGCAAACTTGTCGTTTCATCACAGAACAAAAGATGACATCTAACGCTCAGTAACATTTCACTGTCTATTAAAAAAAACTAAATATCTTTTAACTATTTTTATGAGCTCAAGTGTGTATTACAAAAAACTCTGAGGCGGCACTTTGTCGCGGTGTCGCGTTACAACAGTTGTCTGTAAACATGTCTTCCGCTGGATGATAGCCCGCCGCCCGCGCCAAAATTCTTTTTATCCCACCGTTTTACGAGGGTTGTTTATTTATGTCACGTTGTTACATTTCCTCTCGCACAATTTGGCTATAAAGTTAAATTTTACCGATATTTGTAACTTTTGACTTTTTTATAATGCCGGCCGTTTTATTGTGTGTACCTATCGAAAGAAAATACTTGTAATGCTTTTTTAAGGTTTGAAAGCACTGAGCGACACTACGCTGCAGCAGAGCGACGCGACACTTCAAGTTTATACAACTGACGTTTTGTGTCGCGTAGCTTGTACAATTTCATACAAAGTTGTTACGACTAGTGTATTTTTAGTTACAAATTCGTTAGTTATACTATCTCAAAATCCACACTACGGTGCCACTATAGCTTATGAATAGCCACAGACAGCCTATTCTAAAGGTGCCTTCACAATGGACCATGGTGGCCCACCGCCCACTACAAGCCATCGCCGGGGTAATGGTGTATGAGTGTATGACACAGATCATAGAAGTATGTATGATGTCTGACGATTTCCAGGCGTGGCGCGCAATGGCGTGGCCTGGACCATCGTGGGTCATTGTGTACTGGCTACTTTAAACTTCAATTTTCAGGTAACCTACGCGTGGATCCATCTTGGAGCGAGAGGTTGCGGCGTCGCCGTGCGTTTGCGGACGCGGCGCTGGGCGAGCCCGCGGCACTATGCCGCCACCTGTTGGCCGCGCTCCTCACCAACTACATACCACCTCCACCGCCCCCGCCAAAGAATGCAAAGATCTCCTTCTCCATTGAGTCCATAATCGGCGTTAAGTAGAAGAAACTATAATATAGTAGGTACAGTCAGAAAAAACAAAACCAAAGGTAAACTTAAAACCACACATTTTTCGTTGCCTTTAAGGCTTTGAAATATTTTACCCAGTTTTGGAACACGCAGAAATTCGTAAATTGAATTATTACTCCTTGTATTTTTCGCACAAAAATTGTTATGGCAGCCTTATTAATTGTTAGAAATTATGGCTAAGAAAATTAGAGAGAAAATTCAATGAACAGATTTCTATGTGTTTCGCGACGTGACCGCATATTAAAATGTTTGTCTTTGATGTTCTGATAAATATAATAATCAGTATTGATGTCTACCAAAGTTTAGGTTTAAAAGATTAATAAAATGCGTATTTATCGAACAATTAGTGCTTTATTAACGAAATGTATGGTAAAAGAATGTCTATGGTGAGGTTCCCAATTACAACCACAATACATTATGTACATTTATGTTTACACAAAATATTACTTTGTATCGAAACGAAACTTTCGAACGGTGAGTACAGAAATTATTGCAGAATACAAAATACTTTTACAAAATTACAACCGTTGTTCTACGCCTGTAGTTAGGCCTCAGATAGGAGGTAGAGACTAAACGACGTATAAAAATATCTTCACTGTACTCACTTTTGTCCATAATGATTAATGACTTACAATGTTCCACTGAAAATTGAATTCATATCAACTGAAGACGATTATTCGAAACGATAAATGTGTTTGAATAACGAATCAAGTACATAAAATACTTAAAAATGTTCTATACAATACAAATATCAAAATAGATAAGTACGATTTATATAATTTAAATATGATATTATATAGATACATAGCGGTACGAGAGGCATTGAGTTTTAAATTTTAATGCAACATAATAATACATTCTGATTGCCCATTCTTTCGGCGTTCGTGGTAATGACTAAATCTTTTAGAATTATTAGTCTTCACTGCTTCTACTAAAGTTTATAGTGATACTTTTCCGTTAACAAAATGAACACTTCAAAGGAAAAATAATTCTGAATGGACTATGATTTGTGTATATGTGTCTCAAGCCCGAACTTACTAGAACACTTGTGGCGCTGCCGAGCTGCGTTTTAACCAATTAAATGAGTTATAGAATAGATAAACTACCGATAAATTCACTTCAGCAATAAGGTTATTAGTGCTTTCAGTCACCGCTAGTGTTATATCTAGTAAGGGCTTTCACATATTATATGGCTTTACATGAACCTTCAACTTTTTCATTTAACTACAATTTACGAATACAACGTGAAATTTTAGTAGTTGTTTTCCCGCAGCAGAACGATTTACCTATAGTAGTACTATCGAACCATGCATGTTATTTTTTGAAAATAAAATATATTTTGTATGACGTACTATGGAAACTTTATGCCGATAGGCGCGAGTTACTATGGACCCGACTGATTTTTTTTTTGATTTGAACAAAAAAATACTTTACAAATCTATTGTACTACTAAGATAGAATCATTTTACTGCGGGAAAACAGCCAATAAAATTTCACACTGTATATTGTGGAGCTTGAATAATAATTGAAGACCTAAGCGGATGAAGTGGATAACTAACATTTTATAACATAAGGGCTATTACTGATTTTTCCCTTCTTGAACAAACCTTAAAATTTACCTACTTTATCATCATTTGGGCGTTTGTGCACTACACGGAATTTTACCGTCCGTCGTTCATAACTTTCACGTTTGCGATATCAAAATGTAAGAAATCGGAACGCCGGACGGTAAAATTCCATGTAGTGCACAAACGCCTTTCAAATCATTTTCCCGGTTCGAATTTATGCAAAAAAAAAAACGAAAATTTTAAATTGTTAGCTACTTCATCCCCTTATGTCTACAATTAAAACAGATAGTTTGTTTTACTTGAGTGCCAATTACTTGCTATGAAAAATACAATCTGATTCTGATCACAAATCGCTAAAAAAAATCCCTATCACATGACACATTCCAACACATTATACCATCGCATAGGAACATTGTTCTGCAGTTTCTATTAAAATTAACTACGCAAATCTATTTTTATACAAAATATGATGTTTATTTGAAAATACTACAAAAGGTTTGTTTCATTTCAGTTTGTATTTTTATAATTTCGATGGTTAAATAATAATGTGATTAATATGCGTCATGTAATATTGTACATAATATAGTATGTGTACCAGAATTTACAAATTTATTGTAACATACAACTTTATAATTTTGAAATACAATGACTGTAATTTTTTTTGGTAAGACGAATTAAATAATAAAGGGTTATTTAATAATTTGTAAATATAAAAATTAGTTTATAATTTTGACAAGTTCATTAGGTTAATAAAAGTACATAATTATTTTATACCACCAACAACAATTCCACAATTTATTTACTTACTGCATTGAAATATTACCAACATAATATTTCGTGTTATTTTTCTTAATCATTTAATTCGCCTGACCTAATAAACGTATCTTAAAGAAAATATACTTAATGCGTGTTTCATAAAATGAATATATAATAATAACAATGAATGTTCGATAAAACCACAGATCTTAGAAACCAGCAGACGTGACACTTCAGCTAAGTTTTTAATGGGGAAAGTTGGCAGCGAACGACGTGTCGCATCGACATTACTCATTTCTATGAATTTGTATAAAAACCCCTCGCTTTCGCGTTTTAAGGCTGGTCGCACACACGTTTGCCGTATTCGATTTCCTAATGTGGAATTTCGATTTGGAACTCCGTGTGACTAGCGCAATCGTTGGTTTTTCTTCACGAGCGAACACGCTGGCTTGCGTTCGAAACGCACGTGTGTGCTCGCAATTTTCTCCGAACGCTTATTCTACTGATTCCATGCATTGGAATGCCCGAATACGGAAAATGTGTGTATGCGACCAGCCTAAATTAGAAACCAGTAGCGTCTATAGTATAGACTCTATACGACATGTCGTTTGCTTAATTTATATCGTCCGTTACGATAATTAAAATATCGTTTATATTTATATTACTTTTGTTTTTCATAAATAATAAATAGGTAAAAAATATTAATTATTGCTCTCAATTTGAAAAACGCAAGTAGTTGCTATTATTTCCATTTAGGTGCTTCATAGTATACATGTCGTGACATATCTACCTTTGATCATTGGTCTGTGGTCAATACTAAACTACATAAAATAATATCATAACTTCTCTATTCTAGTAAATATTTTTTATACCTTTATTTGTCGAATTTCAATGAGATAGTAAATATACGGGTAACGTAACGCTTATAGATAAAAAATGCACTAGAATAGACAAGTCATTAAAATTAATATGGAATACCTAACTAGGAAGGGAAGTGCCATTACGAACGCCGCGCTCACACACACACATGCACACACACAACACTTAAACAGCTATTATCACGGTTTTTAGGAAAACAATTCTAAATAAAACATTTAATAAAATCTACTAACCTTAAAATTAAAGAGGGCACGAGCAGCGCGTAAGTACAATGTATTACAATAATTTTCCTTCGTAACTAAAATTAAATTGAGAAAATGTTACTTTTGAACTTTTTTTAATTCGTTTTTTAAATCTTTGCAATTTTTCACACATATGCGCTTTTTTCTATTTAATTATTATTCCATTAAATTATTATTATTCGACTAATTAACATAAAACCGATACCAAACGAGTTCTAAATTTGTAGTCCAGATTAGGAGAATACTATTTTGAATTTTGTAATGACCAAGATTGAATCCAAACTGAATTACTTTTGGATAAAAAAAAGAAGTATTAGGCTACAAGTACCCGATCGAAACCTAAGATCTTTGATAAACTAACGCGGTATCAGGTATGTGTAAAAAATCGCAAAAACCCAAAATAAGAGTGACAATATCTAGATTCTAGTGCATACCAACGCTACAGTATAAGGTACAAAAGTAGTGCCGTCTACACAGTATAATGCTAGACAGTAGGCAAACTTACGATTACGACAGTGAGCGCTCAGACACCGGGCATCGTTGGCACATGACGAGGAATGGGACTAGACGGGATTGGGGACGGGATTTTGGGAGCGTTCAAGTATTACGCAACGCAGTTAGGTTTATATAAAACGAACGGAGTTCGTCCCGTAAATCTCCAAAATGTCGTCTTTTTTTATATCCAAAATGAAAAACGTCAAATATTTTACGCCTTTGTTTAAAAGAAGGTAGGGGCGGTAGAGAAAAATGGTATGGTTGTGGGACTCTAAATGTATAGTAAATTGCGTCACATAATACTTGAAGGTTCCCTTTTGGGTCTCGAAGGGATAACTGGGAGTATACATACGAATATCATAATTTGGGTCGCATACGATAAACATATATATCGTAAAAATAATATATTTTGTTTTGCCAAAAAATAATTTTATCCCAAGGAATGTAGAATTTGATGTATCCCCGAATAACCCTATTACATTCCGATGCACTTAACCCTAACGTTACGATTGCAATAGTCTAATGTTCATTCGAACTACAAAATTTCAGCTAAACCATCTTGGACTCCATTTTACCATAAATATTTTTTTTTCAAAAGTTATGACTATGTTTATTATTTTTGGTATGTATTCAAAATTTTTAAAACATTTTACGTCAAATTATTATTTAAAGGATTAGATATTAAACTTTCAACCTGTTATAAAATATGTTCATATTAAGGTAAGTACAATCACTTGTTTCCTGTGCACTATAATGTTATTAATTAATACAACTTATGGTTACTATCAATTCCTGTTAATAGTTAATGTCGCACTACTGCAACAGAACGTAAAGTAGGCGTCAATCAACAATCTTTTACCAATAAAATGCGTCCAAGACAGAATCTGAAAACCCTAAATAATATAACAAGTGTTTAAAGTCAGACTTTTAGCTTTCACAAAACAAAAAAATAACATTTTTAATTTCTATATAATTATAATATAATATACAACTCATATGTATTTACATATATTTAATATTTTATTTATACACATAAATAATACTTTATATCAATCATACAAGTTGCGTGCGAGGACGCGACTGTCATGGCGTCAACGTACACGTACGCGGATTGCAGATCTAATTCTAATGACGCGAAAAATCATTTCAAACTAATTTGTCTGGTTGTTGATTACTGAGAAATACCCTCATGAGAATAACTATTGCATAAAACGTCAATGTTCAGTCTAAAAGTATTGGCAGGTTGACACCACAAGAGTCGGTCCACGCCAGCAACTCAATCATACAAAATACAACGTAAAATACTATTTGGTATATATAGAAATCTAGCTGACACAAATACAAGCGATATATCTACAACGGCATATAATCGTATATAGTCAAAGTAAACCAGTCACAAATCACAGTTGACATAAATTCTCGATTTCACAAGTCTTTTTACATTTATATAAAAAAAGTTAGCACATTTTCATACTCGACACATACGAATGGAGACACTAGTGGAGACATAAATGCAAGGCAGTTTATTATTTGCACTTTACCGAAACACACGAGTCAGTCACGTTTGCATTTGAAATAAACGAAGCGCAATAAATTTAATATTTTCCATAGTCACAGAGGCGACCGCGAATGCACATTACGTCAATACGAGCTACGTCCTAAATATAACATGCAACAGGTTAGAGGGCCACATTCGTTTCACGAGGTGCACAAAACACATACCCCCTTACTAATAAAAAAAAAATTACCCAATACATACGCTATACAGCATTTTGTCTTTATCTAATAAGCGTCTAAGGCCCACTTGCGCAGATCTGAGTTAAAGTTAACTCTGAGTTAAACATCATTTCTATCACTCTTTAAAGTGTACAGGTATGACATGATGTTTAACTCAGAGTTATCTTTAACCCAGATTAAAAAACATCAATTGAGTAAATATTTTTATTTCTATTAAAATACTTACCCATTAGATACGCTATACAATGTATTGTCCTCTATCAATCATCTCTTCCAACATTATAGATAAGGACTTAGCATTGCATAGATTGAAGTAACTTTTTTATTAGTAAGGAGGTTAATAAATTTTGAAGTAGGCAAAACGCATCTACACACGACACCTGACACTGATACACTGAGGGTACAAATGTCCAGTTAAAATGTACTCGAAAAAATATAAAACATACTCATATACACTAACACTATCACTAGTTCATGCAATGTGGAACTGCGACTATCGCCGCGGGCTCTCGAACGGACGCATGTTTTTAAACATAACATTTTGCCGAAAACTACATGTATTTGGAAAAACGGAAACGGTCACAAAATACACCACAGTTACGGTCTATAGATTTTGCTTTACATAATTTCAAAGTCCGAGAGCCCCGTGCGGTCACTTGTCGAGTGACCACCAAACTTCTATACTTACCCGACAACACAAAGCATATCAAGCGTTTTCTCCACGTTAAAAGTGAACCGTTGCAATAAAATCATCAAAAAATTTACAGTCCCCTGTTTAGATCCTACGTGCGAGGATACGGTGTGCGTCTACCCTAACTCGGTTCACAACCTACTACACTCGATGAGGTTAAGTGAAATAGCCGCTTTACACTAGTGAAACTTTCAGGTACGATACTGTTACGGGTTGTTTTAGAGTTGTCTATGGTGCGGCCAGTTGTCTATGGTGAGACCAGTTCTTGTCTATGGTGTGGTCAGTGTTCGGTAGCTCATAGCTGTAGTCTGTGGTGAGGCCAGTGGACTGCAGCAGTTGGCACATCTCGGAGCGGCTCCGGCACAATGTCTCCCCGACCCGTGCTGACATTGGTTCCCCTTGAATCATTCACAGCTAGTAAGAGGCCACACCGATGCGTTGCGTCTTCCAAAATGAATAATTAAATAATAATAAAATTATCAAAAATAAATAACGCGTTTTATGTCACGTAGTTGAATTACAGCAAAAGTATAATAATTAGATATACAAAACTCCGACTTAATTTCCTGTCTGTCGTTCCGTCCGTCACAGTTAGATTACTTAAAGTGAAACCAGTCTAAGCGTAACTACACTGCAGCGGAGCGACGCAATACTTCACTTTCTAAGGCTTTGGTCAGTGGCGTAACTATAGGGTGGCAGGGCTGGCAAAATGCCTCGGACCCCCGACCCTAAAGGGCTCCGGCCCAAGAGGCCGTGAGGTCAGAAATTTTTTATACACTGTTTTGTTATTAACGTGGCGATTTTTACTCCCTGAATGTTATAGTTACGCCACTGGCTTTGGAGTTATTTGTTGCCTAGTATCGCAGCCGCGTATTGACATTTAGGTCATACAATTTAATAGCGTCGCTCCGCCGCAATGCATCCTTATGGCCAGTTACAACTCCAAAATATTTTCAGACATCTGTAGCCAGGCATTTACCGATGATATTTAATAATATTATAATATACTACTGTGGGAGTAAGCGTAGTGGCCACAAAGGAAGATCTTCCGACCGAGCGAGGTGTTATGCTCGGTCAGGCCAGAGCCCACGTGATAAATTTCAGCTGTCGTATATATGCCGACGCACTTAGAAAACTTCGATAGCGCGATGCAGGAATGTTAGTCAAATTGTGGGTACCGCCACATTACTAAAGCAAATATAGATATCCGGTGATAGGCCTTATGTAGACGTTCTTAAAGTTTTATGGTCTTACTACAAAAGATTTAAACACCTGTTGAACAGTTGTTTTGAGATCATTTTGTACTGAATTTTTCTCTAATCAACTGTTCAACAGGTGTTTAAATCTTTTGTGGTAAGACCGTTAATTTTTAACCTATTTAAAAAAAGATTCTCACCAGGTAATAGTTATCGCGACGGCCTATATCCCGCACATGGCGGCGAGGCGCGCGTTCAGCTGCACAGGGAACTGCTCCGTGAACCGCTGCCAGTTCTCCTCGCCCACCTGATTCTTAAAACCGTGCAGGATCTGAAATATTAAAAAAGTTCAAAGATATCTGTCAACGATGTATACTTTCTGAAAATCTTTAATGAGCCAGTATTTACAGTGGTGAAAACTAACAAGTTGGTCACTGCTTTGATGTCAAAAGAAGAGTGAGATTCAATTAAGAGTCCTCATAATTTCAGTTTCTTATCAAATATCAAATGTGCGAGAGGAGCTGTCATAAATTCATATGTTACGATTTTTATGACAACAGGAACTCATGCACACTCCTCTATCGCACAATCTACTGATAGGTGTTGCTTGTTATGCAGAGGAGAACCAAAACTCCCACTTGTGGTCTACGCTTATTGGGAGTTTTTTTTGAGGCATGCCAGTTGTTTTAATAATGCGGCCTGATAAATAACTTTCATTGCCATGATCAGTATCTACGCTTTTTGCAACACAATAAAAAATGTATATTGTCAAAATTGACGTTTTAATCTTTTTAAATTGCTTTAAAAGTTCAAAAGTCAAATATTCAGTTACCTTGGTGAACATCTCCTTCAGGTCGTCCTTAGGGAGCGACCACGATGCGACCGCGTCGCAGAAGAACATGAAGTCGGGCACTACACCTCCCGGGTTCACCTGGATCATCTGACACATGCCGCGGAACGCCGAGTCCTTCTCGTCGTTATCGCGAATGTTACGCAGCGATATACACCTGCGCACCACCACAATGCACCACATGACGCTTCCCCGCTAGGGTGAGCTCCCGCACCGCGTCCGATACGATCCCGATACGATATATACATCGGATGAAAAAGTCGGATCGTGTCTCAGGCGCGGATCGGACGTTATAGTACGTTGCTCTAGTAGCTGAACACTCTACAAGCTATGCGATAGGATGCGATTAAATTCGTCTCATAGATAAGGAAGCAAATAATAATTACCAAATAATTTAAGGTAAAATGTATGGTTAGAGCGAACGTATTAGGACATACGGGGACACATAGTATTGTATATGAACACAGATATCGGACTCCGAACAGGGGACAAATATTTTTATTTATCGAATATTTCAATACTAGTATTTAATGTTTGCGTGTACGTTTCATATTATTACTGTAGTAATATAATATTTGTTCGTCAGTTCGGGTGAGATATAATAAATAATAATTAGCTTGTATATATATTCGGAAAGCGGATGGTGTTCACACACTGGCTGGACACGGCACTGGCTGCGGCGAGCGCGACCCCGCGACCCACGTCGGCGTAACAAAACAAATATAAAACAAAACAACTCATCGAATAAAACATATCAAGCTTTAACAAACACCATCCACGATCGAAATAATACCGACAAATTATTTATCAAAAATTAATAGTAATAATATAAATTAATAATAAAAAAAATTGACTACAGACCACTGCCGTACAAATTGATGTAAAACGGGTGCGACGTCGTGGGGGCACACATAACCTAGCCGACCGATAGTAATCGCTACGCCACGACATACCGAGAACAAAACCAAGAAAACAAATCAACAAACCATCCAAAACATACTTAATACATAATCAACAGCGGCGAATAGTGTCACCGAGAGAGAAGTGAACTCCTACGCGCAAGCGCCCGCGAGCGGCCCGGCAGATCTACTCGCACCCGGAATTATCTAAAGGTCTTAGGGCCTTTTTTACCACTTCCTAATAAAGTGCCGAATAGGCTATCCACAACTTTTTTGACAGATTCTCCATACTTCATCTGTCACGGTAACTGTGGATAGCCTATTCGGCACTTATCAAGAAGTGGTAAAACAGGTCCTTATTCTCGTATATCTCGAATCTCGATTCGATTATGAACTGGGGACCAACTGTCATACTTCAAATCACTGCAGATTGTAAGGCTGTCGCGCTCGCGCCCGCTAGATATCGCGCAAGTGCAAACGAGACAGGTTTACAATCGAATCTACGGTACGATTATTGCTCCCAGTACAGTCTTAAAATCGGTATTCCAGTTACAAAAATTGAGTCTCTAACCGAGGACAATACACATTGATCTATAAAGATATTCAGCTAGAGTCAGATTTGTAGAGCGTTATCTCTTTCTTACACACATTGACAAGTCGTTGTATGTTCTAACGATTATTCTCCCGTTTTGGCAGAGAAAATCTCTATAAAGCTGTCATTAACTTATCTCTTTACAAAGGTGATGTGTATTTCTTTTGGTTTCGTTGAGGTCGGGTGTTACCGAATATATTTTGTTTTAGAGGGACTGAACTACATATGCCAATATCATTGTTTTACCAAACCGTGGTCGCGCAACCAGTTTAGCGTTCGGCCAATTATTATAAGTTATGATGAGATAGACATAATATTATGTTCTACGTACTTATAAAACGATTTAAGTGACATGATGGGCGTGCCGCGTGATCTTACGTATTATAATTAGTGAGGTAAAATATAATACAGAAAGTTTTCAAACAATTGCTAAAGTAAATGTGTAAAACTTGTGTTAAAGGCAACAATAAAATATAATCATAATTATAATTTATAGTACAGATAACTACAGACTTAATACACTTCTAGTTGGTTCGTAAAAAATATATTTCCCTGTTTCATGGGGTTTTACTTTACTATCGCTACAAAAAATACAAGCGGGACATGCTGTTTTCTTTCAATAATCAGACAAATAACTTTTTAAAGATCTAAATTATTGTTTTTTTAATTTTACATTTTAAACCCTTCCAAAAGTTTATCGCTAGTTTTCTTTTAAATTCGTTTTATTCTATTTAAAGTTTGATGACACTATTATTTTATATACCATAGTCCGGTCTCGGAAAATAAAAATCGTGAATCGATTTACATTTTTTTGTCTCATTCCTCCGCACGCGAAAATATTATGTCTATCGCGTACACGTGGAAACGAGATAGCAATATATTCGTGAGCGAGTGAATGAGATAGATTGTAATGGATCTACTTTGTCCACGTCACACTTTACTGGGGGCTCTAATTTTTATATCTACTGGCATACTGGCATTACGTTGGTACAAAAATATTGACAAATGCAATAAGCGGTAGCTCGGGCGTAGTATTTCCGGGCCGCCTGCGGTCGGCACACACTCGCTATGGGTACTACTCATATTTACACCTCGGATAAAATAAATTAAAATATGCACTTCACTATCCCATTGCTAGCATCTCAAAAATTAAATTAAAGCTGAAAAATTTTAGGTATTAATATAATATCTCTACGAAAAACATCTGGATACATTTAACGACATTAGAAATTAGTAAACATTCAGGTGATACATATGTTCAGTTAATATATTATGTAAACATTATAATATAAAATAAATGATGAACATTTATGATAAATCAATATAAAGCGGTGAAAGAAGTTTCATACGTCTCTGTCCATTTACTGCCACCAAAAGTAGTTCACAGAATATTCTAGCAACTTGTAGTTTTAACTTAAGTCTATGTGTTCGCTTCGGTCACTTACCTGTGTTTTCGAGTAGTGTTTTGGGTGTGTTGTGCCTGTTGATGATGTCTACGAGATGGTTCAGCACTAGAGGTACATATTTTGATGTGTCGGCTCCTACAAGTAGATATTATGTTAAACTAATAATATCACAAGAAAAAATTTAAAGGCTTAAATATCCTGAAAAACATTTGAGTACTTTTTTTTTCACGGTAGCATCAATTAAACATTTTAGACCGCACTAAGTGGTAGCGCAGCGATGCGACGCGGCAATGTATGTCTCATACAATAGCAATGCTATTATAGCATACGAAGTATATTAGGCCGCGACACGTCTCGTCAGTTAATGCGTAGTGCGGCCTAGCCTCTGACCTCTGTCAGCACACCAATGCCATGAACGGGAAAAAACGTGATACAGCGAGAAGCAACATTAATACTTTACTTGAATTAGTGTTTGACATGTGAGACAGTAGAGTAACTGACAGGCAGTTACTTCTCTACAGAATCGATATGCTACAGCTTTAATGGCTACTTTCATGTATACTTATTACTTACCTAGTTTTATGCTAATCTCGCCGATAGCCCACGTGGCGTTGTTGCACACGGATATCAGTTCCGGGTTGAGGTTCATGCCGAGTATGGGTAGGAACTCAGGAATATACGGTAGCACATGTTGGAAACACGCCTTCGTCAAGTCCCCTAGTAACGCAAATGATGATTGCCGCACCTGAAAATATTGAGTTGTTTATATAAAAATGCTTTAAATTCTTAAGGCATGTTTGACTTTACTGTTTACCATTCAAATGTTTCTTGTCATTTAGGGTCTACATAAGTATTAAAAGTTCCCTTTAAGTGATGATTAAAATCACATAATATCTTCAATAAATTGTCAGTAAAACCTTATATTACACACAAGAGAAATAAGAGTCATCAGTCAGAAAATTAATAATAAAATTTCAAAAGAAAACTATTATATGTACTTAAAACATCATTTTAACATACCTCTGGCATAGGATCCTGCATACACTGATAGAGTAGCTGCATCAAGTTGGAATTGAGCACCAAGTGGTTGATGTGTCCGTCCAATCCCTCCGCCAGTCCGCTGAGCAAGTCCAGCGCCACTATCATAAAGTCCTTGTCCGGCGCCTCAAACTGCTCAGGACTCTGACTGTTTGCCTGTTAGTTTAGCATAAATATATTGAATGACACATTAAACATAAAAGACTCAGACTTACGATACAAGTCTATTTTAGCGCGTTGCCGAAATCGGAACCAATACCGCCATATTGCAATCTGTCATAGACTCACTAAACTTAAAGCGTTGTTGAAACGATAAAGAGGTAAACTTCTCGCATAAAAGGTACGACGTAATATACGCAAATCAAATATGTAACTTACGATGTTCTGATTGAGTGTCTGTTCTATGAGTGAGACACATCTCCTGAACACAGGTTCACAGTAGGGTAGGAAGCCAGACTGCAGCGCTGTAGCGACTGATGACAAACACTAAAACAAAGAAGATATTTATTAGGGTGGTGAGAGTTTATTACATAATTTTTAATGCAACCAGTAACTAGGCTACTTGCACCAATTTGTAATATTTCTAATGCTGATCATGTCTCCTCTCCCGTGTTATATAAAGAGTGAGAGAAATAACATAATGCTTAATTTCAGATTTAACTTTAACCTAGAATAGTTCAAGTGGGCCTACAGGTGCTCCCACATTTATCAGCAACGTACGCGCCGCACGCGCCGAACACGCCGCATTTTAGAATTCGTTGTATGCATTGGTACTTGTATGGTGCGGGTGAATGTGCGAGGTTTCATATCATTGCATACAACAAATGCGGCGCGTACGTTGCTGACAAATGTGCGATCATTTGCTGAAAAACATTACAAACTAACCTCCAAAAGTGGAAACAGATCCTTATCCTCATCCTTCAAGATATTCCACTTAGTTATAAGGGGAGGCATCAGTAGGTTGATGTATTCCGGCTTGTTCAGATGGTGTCCCACACTGTCTGCCAGCGTGCCAATAGCGTCATACAATATCAGCAGGTTTTTGTGCTGATATCTGTTGAAGGCATACACCAGAGTTTGCAATATGTGACCGAGGTATGGGACGAGTTCCGTACAAGCCTCCTCTTCGAGAGTAGCGAATGCTGAACAAGCTGCCTCCTGTACGCGCTTGTTGTTGTCCAGCACTCGTTTGAGAAGCTGAAAGAAGTAATATTGTTATAGTTTATGTTTGAAATGCTGATTGTAATAACAGAAGATACGTTTTTCAAATTTTAAATTTGGAGTTAATTAAAGCTTTGGCCAAACCTACGCGACCAAAGCGACTGCGAAGCGGGAGCGTCGACTGCAACGCGGGACGTTCGCGTCAGCAGAGCGGGAATAATCTGCGGTTTCGAACCGTAATCGCGCATGTGTGCATACCAGTTTCGCGTCCCGCGTTACTGACGCGTAGGTTTGGCCGACGCAGTCCTTGTGTTGTTTTACATACAAATAATCAAGGTTCACACGGCGCGCTGCGCCGTCGCAACGCACACAGGACGGACAGCAGCCCCCGAGACGAAGCGAAGTGTTGACGTTGACTGCTTCGTAATAACGCTGCGATGACACAGCGCCCATGTGGCCGGCTATGCGTCAAACGGCAGCGCTGCGTCGACGCAACGCTGACGCAGTGGACTGGCTCTCAGTTGTTTTTTTTTATCTTTTTATTTTACAGAGGCTTTTAACACTCAGTGTTAATGTCAGCCCTCTCAGTTGTTTTATATTTTTTTACTCACCTCGGTCATAACGGGTCGTAGATACAGATCGTGCGACTGCGAGACTATCCAGTGGGAGTATCGCGAGAGAGTCCAGCATGTGATGGCGCGCACCAGGGCCTTGCGCTCGCCGAGACAGCACACGAGGTACGGGACGAGGTCGGGCAGGTGGGGCACCATACCGCCCATACACCCGTCCGCCACCGCGCCGAGCGCTAGGATACCACTCTCCTAGACACAAGATAAGCATGGTATAATTATTCAGTGTTTTTTAAAGTGAGTATTAAAAGGAAAAACATTGTTCGTCTTATCAAAATGAAGCTACTCACAAGAAATTAGCTTGACAGTAATAAAAACAAAATTTGTTCTAGGGTTCCGTTAGTAAACAGTAGATCTTAGGTCTAATAAAGTTGGGCCACCCCTGACCTAGAATATGAAAATGCCAACAACAGAGGCAAACCATTTTTAGACAAAATGTTATGTTGTCAGTTGTTACCTTGATAATCCAATTTTCGTGGAACAGCGTCTCCTGGAGTATGGGAAAGAGTACGGGCAGGAGGTCGGCGCCGAACACGTTAGCAAGCACGTCGAGCGCCGCCGCGCTGCACTTGCGCAGGTTCCAGTCGGACAGCGAGCCGTCGTCCGCCTCGCCTCCGTCCTCGTCCGAGTCCGAGTCGCCGCCACCGGACATGGCGCTGTCGCCGCCGTGAACTGAAATGTCGGTTTATAAACTATAGTAAATTTTATTATTTTAAAAGACAAATTATTCACATTTTTACTAAAAAGTGGCCCTGTGCGAGTTTCTTACGCCGGTTCTTCTCGCCGGGTTAGTCCCGAACCGGTGGTAGGCAACATGTAGTTCAACATTCTGAAAACATTTGATTCAAATTTATTCAGAAATAAAACATTTTTTTATTATAGCTAATGTCAGTAGTCAATGAGTAGACGCCGAACACAAATTTTAAATTACATAAAAAATATTGAAAAAATTTATTAAACCAAATAAAAAATGTGCCAGAATGATAATATTATTTGAAGTGTACAAACAGTGAAAATATGAGACAAAAAAAACCACAATTGGATACTGTACGCCTACTACGAAATCGTTTTGAGACTCAATTGAATGAGAATGCCGCGTCCTGCTCTAACAACGTCATTTCTCGTTTTTAGAGGAGGGCTCGGCATTCCGATTAGTTCGATTGAGTCTCAAAACAGTTTCGTGGTACGGCCCCTGATTACGATTAAAAAATTTAGTCTACTCTTTTTTGACAGATGTCGGTTTTTACTTTGTAGCTCATTAAGACAATGACCGTTGGAGAAGATGCTGTAAACCACATAGTTTTCATTACTGTTGAAATAATGTTTGATATAAGTTGTCTAGCAACAGCTACAACACTGATGCTTCAGTATTGACTTACGCCCGAACCCAATATTCGATCCTTATGCATAGATTGAAATCAATCTCGGATCGATCCCAATCCTTAGATCGATCTCCAATCCACGTTTCAATAATAAAAATTGAAATCTGCAATCTTTTTTCTGGCCGGATTGCCTGCGATCTTTTCCCTCTGTCCAGGGGTACGATAGACTCGATCGAAACCTTATGTGAATAATAGAAAATAAAAAAATATTGATTTCGAGTCGACAACATATATCCGCAAAATTCGGATTTAGGAGTATTTCGTTAAATTCTAATGGCACTGACAATTGACAAACAAACTTCACGCGCCATCTTGCTGTAAGCTGACAGTTGACACATGCCATTGCTCATTTTCTACCTGCCGGCAGCGGGCAGTCATCATGGCGCACCGAGCGCACCCTTTTTTTGTTGCTTGTCCAATACTGGTAATTATAATTAATAAAAAATAATCGGCCAAGTACGAGTCGGACTCGCGCACGATCAGTATGAGATCCTCAAAATCACTACTATCACTGCTTGAGAGTATAGACAAATCCATATTTTAAACAGTAAAACCGAGAAATTCCTAAGATTGCAGATTTGGATCATAAAACCGATCGAAAGAAACGTCAAAATTGTGAGATAGGTTATGAATACACTCAAACTGTCATTTTCAAACGGAGGGCTATCCGAAATCATAGAGCGAACCTCCCATGGATGGCTTGCAACCACAGATTGTAATTTCAATCTGTGGATACATTATTGGCACACTCAAACACAAATATGGATTGAAATATCGATCTTGGATTGGTAAAAACGGATTAGGATCGTATATTGGGTTCGGCCGTTAAGCTTCATACAGACGAACGGCACGTCTTGTCGACGTGTGTTCGTCTGTAAGAAGCCTTAGTTTTTACTTTTTAGCCGGACATGGCGCTGTCACCGCCTGAAACGTTGATTGGTTGTGTCGGCTTGTAGCTCGATACGATACATTTTGTGTCTTGTAAGATCTGTGGTACCCAATCTTTTTTTTACACGGGCCACGAACACGTTTTGCTATTGGCGTCGCGGGTTTTGGCCCAAATTTTTTAACGTTAAAATAAGAAGGTTCTTTAAAATTAGTGCTTCAAAAGAGGTAAAATTTCCACGACTTTCACGACCACTCGGCACTTTTTGCCAGTGGAGTTAAAATTCAAAATAGTTTAACTACATGCGGGCCACTGCAAAGGTCCCGGGCCCTGGCAGGCCACTGTTTGGGGATAGCTATATAAGGTAAGCTCCTATACAACAAACATGAATTTTTAGATTTTTTGTGCTCAATCTCAATATTAGTAGGCACTTGAAATGTTCACAAAATATGTACTCGGTTTGCATTTGGAAAAAAATGTTTCACAATATCCTTTAGCACATTTTAAGCTGTGGCATGTTTGCCACCTATTTATATAATTTTTAAATTTGTCATCTAATTAGTAATGAAAATACAATAGATTGCCTAAAAATTATTCTGGATATTTGATATGACTCAAAGGTTACCATTGTGTTTGATGGTGTGCGAGCGCGGCTTGTGGAACCTCGGCCGTATGTCGGACTCGCGGTCCGGTTCCGCATCATCAGCATCATCGTCCCGGTCACCCCGCAGCAGGATAACATCCATCTCCGAGTACTTCATACCCCGGACGAGAACTGGCAGCAGAGCTGGTAACCTCGGCCCTAGTACCTTTGAAATATAATATTATAAGGGTTAATATCTCTTTGTGCATTTATGTTTTTACTAACAACTAATCTAGAAACCATTATGATCAAAACTAAGGCTAGGGATACACCAGCGAAATAATCATGGCGAATATTCGATGCAAAACATTTGAGTCCTTCTTAATTTTTTGTCATATTATTGTATAACGAGTTAGAACACAAAAGCAGAAAATTATGCAATACTAGGTGACGCCCGCAACTCCGTTGCGCCAAAATTCGTTTATCGCGCGGGAACCGTAAATTTTTTGTGGGATAAAAAGTATCCTATGTTCTTTTCCGGGACTCAAAGTATGTCCATACCAAATTTCAGCAAAATCGGTTCAGCGGTTTGGGCGTGAACAGACACACACTTTCGCATTTATAATATTAGTATGGAAATATGTATTCTGCACCATATGTTCTGCAGATTTGGCGATAAGACCTAGCATCGGCAAATACTTTATAATTTTACCCTCTCGTTAATAAAAATGATCCACACGGTTTAATCAGATGTTATAGTTATACAATGTTTTGTTAGTCTGTCTGCACAATATTTTGTCCTTTCATATTCCTAAAATATGAAAGGACAAAATATTGTGAAGCTATAAAGTTACTTTATATACAAAGTGCAAAATGTAAATGTTTCTATAATTAATAAGGTGGTTATAGTACACAAACTCTCCTTTACAGAAGATGTATTCTGTAGTTTGAAAATTATAATTTTATTATAAAGAGGAGGACAAAGATTATTGTATATGTTTATTTTCAAACCCAACATAATATTAGAATTCAAGATGTGAGT
The DNA here is from genome assembly GCA_905404155.3 of Plebejus argus. Taxonomy (NCBI): domain Eukaryota; kingdom Metazoa; phylum Arthropoda; class Insecta; order Lepidoptera; family Lycaenidae; genus Plebejus; species Plebejus argus. Next base: position 3,659,168 of record FR989935.1, on the reverse strand, counting down.
GGAAGAATAAGGTAAGTAACATGAAAAAACTTCCCGTTTTTTTGCTTAAATGGAGACTTTAGGGCCGGAAAAGTTATTTGAAATAGAAAAACTTTGGATTTTATGTGTAGCCAGATATATTAGCTAGGTTATGAAGTAGATAAGTTACAAGTTTTATTGAAATAATTATGGAAAAAATGAGTTATTGTCCGTATGTTACGAAATGTTACTTATTCGATTCTTCCACTCACGTCTTCATTATTGTGAACTGTATAGATAACGAATAAGATAAGAAGTGTTTTATCTAAAATGCTAAATATGTGGTTTATATTATTATTATACATACAAAGTTTATAATTTGAGATAATAACTATGTGTTGATAATATTAGAACCTAAAAAGAGAATGCTTAAAATTTTGAGAAAAAAAGGTAAAAATATTGACAACAATATACTCACATCTCTGCACACATTTTGTTCCGCTAACGACAACCAGAATTCGCAAGCTTCCAAAGCAACACCCTCTTCAGCATCTTGGGTGCGCATTAACATGTACTGAAAAATAGATAACCCATTAATTTAATCTTACAATTTGTGTTAGCATTGAATAATAGTTTAATACACATCAATATTTTTTCATTTTAATATAATCAAAGGATGTAAAATTATGATTAAATTCTATGATATCTCACTTGTTTTAAGAAATGAAAAAAACTTAAGAGCTAAAAAAGGATCCAGCACAAATATATTATTTACTACAAAAACTTAAAGCTACCATCACAGGTAACCTTATTCAGTAGATATATATACATAGATTACAATGTTAAGATACTGACCTCTATAATATTTGGTAGATATGGTATTAGTCTGTCTAATCTCACTTCCAACAGCAGAACAAGTGCGTGACAAACATTTTTCCTCACATCGGGGTCTTCGTCAGCTGCCAGGTGAAATAAGTTCTGAAAAGAATAATACTTATAGCTTGCCCAAATTAAATAATCTAAAAATATTATTCTGGGACCAATGGCCAAACCAACACAGCAAATATAATATAATTTCTGACTTAAAAATATTATGTTATATTTAACCCGTCTATTGTGAGAAAAACAACTTATCTATTGTTATCGCGGTCGCATGCGACTGCTTGGGGCTTGATGAATTAATTGGAAATGAAAAACAATATTTACAAATATTAGAAAAAAAAATACTTATTTGCTACAGGATTCTATTGTACCATTGAGGAAATTAATTCCTAGGCCATTGACAGACCTACGTCATTTGGCAAGATCATGTCAATTCAATGTTAATTGAGATCTGTCAGCTGTAATTGACGTAACGCTACTAAACTATGTAGGTCCCCCATCTGCCTAGGAATCAATTTCTCTGATAGTAAATTTGTTACATTACACACATTAGTCTTGGTTGCTTGTTTAATTATATTTAAAATAAATTAGAATAACAAGTTAGTATGTGATTGACACAAACCCTAACTGGTACAAGTGGATCCATATTAAAACAAATCCACACATGAAAAAAACACACTAAAGATATATTTCACAACAAATTACCTCAATAAAGGAGTCTATGTGCATCATAAGTGCCTGAGATCTGCCCATGATGAAGTAGTTGACACATGCTATGGCATGACATCTTATTTTAGGCGATGAATGTCTGAAAAACTGTAGGAACTTAGGTATTAAAACATTCAATGGTCTATTTAATGCATCACTGTCAAGTAACTCTGCTGTATCTTCACAAATCTTCTGTAACGCTCCAAATGCTCCCTAAAACAAGTTACATAAGGTGAATAATTAAATGCATGATATAGTTTGAATAGTTACAATTCCAGGAAGTTGCACTAGCAAAAAACAGAAAGCTTGATTTACCTCACAAACATTGTAATCTTGTGAATCAAGCATCTGACACAATGCTGGTAGCAGCTCCGGCCATGATGTTAACTCGCCCTTGCTAGCAATTGTTGTGATGATTATACCAACAGTAGCTCTTATCAGTGGAGAGGGGTCCCCTACAGCTGACAGACATTCTCTTTTGATAAACTCGGCAACCTCCGGTAGGAAGCTGTTGTACCTTGCTTTTACATTATTTTTTAATATAAGTCCACTCAAAGACCGAGTCGGCTCCTCCTCCGACACCAACTTTGTGAGGACGAAGATCAAATAGTTGTTAAAGTCCGGGTATTTATTTAGTTCTTCCAATTTCTGTAATTACATTGTTATGGAAATCAAAATCTGTCAATGACTGTCATGTCGGAAAAATCGATATCAATAAAAGCGTTAAACGAAGGTTTCCAAAAAAATACGATAAAAATACTTTGCCCTATTTAAGATTTGTAACAGTGAAAGCACAGAAACATTTTTTTTAGTCAAACATTCCATTATTAACTTTGAAAAAACCACGCCGATAAAATTCATTGACGTGAAAACTTAAAAAGGATACTTGTTGGACTGCTCTTTGAGTAGCAGTATCTGGTGATTGAGACTCTTTTAAAAGTGTTAATATTTGCAGCAGCCCTTCTTGTTCAGGTTTCCACTCCATTTTCATAATAATTTTAGTGATAAACGGTTTTATTTCGTTTGGACTTGATAAGTTCAACCATGCCAAAAATTGACGAATGTCGCGACTCGCGGGTTGTCCATAGACTATAGATATCACACTCACCACAGATTAAGTATAAACACCTCCGCTAGGAGTAATTTGTGTTCTGAATTCTGATAAACGGTGTAGGCTCAAGGTTGTAGCCTGTAGCCCGTGTAGGTAGTTCACACATGGTTCACATTTTAAAATATGTATTTAAAAATAAAATGTTTTCGTCATAAGTCCTGCGTATCAAAATTCAATATGTATAATAATATTAATATAATAATGTGCGCTCTGTCCAATGACTAGTACTGTGAACTGTCCAATCACTAGTCATTTAACGCAGTCTCACCTTTTTTTTTGCAATAAATACAATCGAAAAAAAAAACTAATGTCACGTGACACGTCACAAATGTCAAAGTGGTCAAAAATGATCAAAACCAATCAAAACTCAAAAGTTTATGAAATAAGTCAGAATCATAGATAATACAGTATATAAAGTCAGAATTTTTCTAAATTTTCACGTGCACCTATTTGTTTTTGAATAAAAAATCGTAGTTAATTCTAATAATAAGTAAATTAAAATGCCGAAAATCAAAGCAGAAAAGAAATGTAGAGTTCATAACGAAATTGCAAAACAAGGTAAGTACTATAAACAAAGTCTGGAGTTTAGGTTATGTAGGTATAGGTATATTTTGCTACTAAAATTATTATGTTAATTTTTATTATTCAAATACTTGATAATTAAATTATATTAAAATTGTTATTAAATGTTACTCCGTATTATACGGATATATCCTTATTTCATACATTTAAAACAGTAGTGTTGAGAATAAACACAATATTTATTACTTATTCTTATTTATTTTCGGGTTCAAAACCAATATTATATTCAGACACACCGTTTCTCACAAATTTTTCTTGTTGTTCTAATTTTTATTCTATTAGCTTTTTTGACAATTGACATAAATAAAATAAATCCTCAAAATATGTATTGTGCCAATCTGTAACACACTCCCGGGGGAGGCAACAGGTGCGCAATATAATACACCTAAGTATATCCTATAATAACACAATAATCATCAAAACCTATTACAAAAATGCTTCATAAAAATAAACAAAATCAATAAGTAATAAAGTAAGTTTTGTCTTCTAAATTGAAAAATAATAAAAATGCCTGGTGACTATGCTGGTAATTTTCGCTTAATTGTCATGATCTTCTTCGCCCTTAAAGTCCTGCAAGATGACGTCTCGTACTTTATCGTCCAGTCTTGCAGGTTTAGCCAGCTTCCGACGACAGAAATAACAAATCGGCATCTTCTACATAATAATTATTACCGATTTCATGTGTGGTACTAAAAGTAGTCTTATTTGAGACCTCAGTTTCTTCTATTAAATTAATAACCTCAATCTCATCTCGTATCGTACTTTTCTAATATTGTTCCACACAAGGTCGCCTCTTTTGGTCACGACAACTCAGATGCTTTTGTTTGGACTTTGGAGGAACTCCAAATCGGCATCCTCTATCACATCACTATTAACAATTTGTGTAATGTGCCTGTTAAAAATATGTCCTCTGCATACATATTTTTCTATAATGGTTTTTCGCCTCACGGTCGCCACTTTATGTTGAGAATAAACACAATATATTATAATAATTAGTCTTATTTATTTTCAGGTTCAAAACTAATATTATATTCAGACACCGTTTTGACAAAATTTTCTTGTCGTTCTATTTTTTATTCTATTAGCTTTTTCGACAATTGACATAAATAAAATAAATCCTCAAAATATGTATTGTGCCAATCTGTAACAATATAATTTTTTAATTATTTTTTTACATATTTTGTTTTTTTTAGGAATTCAATTCAACAAGGATTTTGGCCAACATATCCTGAAAAATCCCCTTATTATCACATCGATGTTAGATAAAGCTGGCCTAAGACCTACAGATGTAGCCCTAGAAATTGGCCCCGGTACTGGTAATATGACTGTTAAGATGTTAGACCGAGTCAAGAAAGTTGTAGCCTGTGAAATTGACACTAGGTACATATAAGCCAAAACACTGTTTAACTTCAATCTAAACTAGTTGAATTTAAATTTGCTGATAAAATTGTGTCTGTCTTGATCTAACATTCTGTGTAAAGTTGCTTGATTGCAATGTTTTCACTTGTCAAACAGGTTAGTTGCTGAGCTGCAAAAGAGAGTTCAAGGAACACCCTACCAAGCAAAGCTACAGATTCTAGTTGGAGATGTATTAAAAACGGAGCTACCGTTTTTTGACATTTGTGTAGCAAATATACCTTATCAGATCAGTTCACCACTGGTATTCAAATTGCTCCTGCATAGGCCGTTCTTCAGATGTGCAGTATTAATGTTCCAACAGGAATTTGCCCAAAGACTAGTAGCAAAACCGGGTGACAAACTGTATTGTAGATTGTCCATAAATACACAGCTGTTAGCTAGAGTTGATATGTTAATGAAGGTGAGAAGTGAGGCTGCTTAAAATACACATTATTATCATGGCTTAGGCAACTTTGCTATTATAAGACAATTTTTATTGCATTTGTATAATATAAAACTTGACATTCTTTTTCAGGTTGGCAAAAACAATTTCCGGCCACCACCAAAAGTTGAATCCAGTGTTGTAAGAATAGAACCAAGAAACCCCCCACCACCTATTAATTTTGTTGAGTGGGATGGCCTGACTAGAATAGCATTTGTCAGAAAAAACAAAACACTGTCAGCAGCTTTCAAACACAGCACAACCATGGCAGTCCTTGAAAAGAATTACAGAGTTCATTGCTCACTACATAATAAGGTAAATAAACATATTTTACTTAAAAATGTATTTTATTAATGATTATGCTTATCTTCACTAAGTTATTATCATAGGCTGGTTTAATCGTTATGCGTTTGGCATCGCCGTTGGAGCGCGCGCGTTCGAAGACGAAGAAAGCGTACGGACGAACGGCGCTGCTCAAGCGTGCAACTCTAAAACGCTACTTCTACCCCTATAGTCTTCAAACGCGCGCGCTCCCCCGCCGCGCTGCGAAACGCTTAACGATAAAACCACCCATAGTAGTAGAATCTAGGTAAATAGACTTAGGGTCTGTTTCACTACTTCCTGAATCCTGATAAGTGCTGAATAGGCTATTCACCACTTAACTTGACAAATCAAGTATGGAGGGCTTTAAATACCGATATTTTTTCATAACGTTACTGCTTCTAGGGCATAGATAACGGTATGAAAATTTACCCGATACTAGAAATAATGGTAAATGTTATAACGGTAATAGGATTTATAACGGTAAATATGTATATGTTTTTTGATAATGTTACCTTTTGTAAATTATGTACTTAATTTAATCAGTCAGTTCAGTATGCAGTATGCACAAAATTAAACTAGAGTCTAGACGTATCTGGTGACCAGTAGGTGTATATTATAGGAAAAATTAACGTCTGATGAGAATGACATGGTCAGTAGTTCACTACTCAGTATCTTTGTTCAATAAATATTACATTTACAGTTATTATTATAACGATATTTTTTCGTTATGTTACTAGATATTGTTAAAAAAATTACCGTTATCGGGCTACCAATATGAAATTAACGGTACGTAACAATATTTTTTCTGATATTCGATAACGTTATGAAGCCCTGCATGTATGGTTATTCTAAGTTGCGTAATCACGTACAAACAAAGACAAAATGTAATTGTTGTTTTTTTCAATTACTATAGTTTCTTAGAAAGGTATTTTTATGTTACAGGACATACCTGAAGATTTTGACATAAAGCAAAAAGTTCAAGAAATTCTAACAAAGGCCGAAGCAGACCAAATGCGCGCCCGGACAATGGACTGTGATGATTTCATGAAGCTATTGCATGCTTTTAATGCGGAAGGAATACACTTTGCATAACAATATTGTATTTTATTTTATTCTAACTTTGATCTATAACATTATATTCACTTTCAGTTAAACACAGATTTCTTGAAACCTCTATCAGCATAATCGGAGTCAGTAGTACGTTCGGACTTAAACGGAAAACCTGGCTGCCCGGGTAATACCATTGGCTTTGTCCTCAATACTCTCCAGCCACCTTTCTTAGTCCAATCCTGCAAAATAATTCAAGTGATAAATATACTGTTGCAATGGATATAATATATTATGTACTTACAGTTTTTATATGACTAAATAACTTATGTATGAAAGAATGATTTTAATTTAATTTTAAGCATTCAGGTCACACTTTAATGACCTTAGTACCTAGTAGATCTCATAGGTTTACATAAAATGTTAAACTGAGATCCCAAAATAATTTGAATCTATTTAAGATAAATCACTCAATCGTGGATTCATGGAAATCTATTGTTTACACGGTCAAATTCGACCGCTTGGGAGTTGAAGAGTTATAGACTCAATAAATAAAGTTAAAAAAATGCGGTTGTATACTAACATTTCCTTGATATTTGAAATAGTAATGAACTCCCAAAATTCCGAGAGCTATAAATCCAAGTTTTCCTGTGATGTATCTGTAGTCTGCAGCTCTTTGTGCACCCTAAAAAGAAATAAACATGGTAATTAGTTATGTGCAAGCTTACGCAAAGCGTAATAAGTGTAATGATAATGTTTTGTACGCATTGTTTAGGTTATTACTATTATGTAACTTACCAGCATTGGAGTTAAGCGATCATAAAGAACATCCAGGGGTTTGCGATAGAAGCGGCGGATAGGATTGATGCGTTCTTTCCAATATGCCTCAACATGTACGGGTTCGTTCGGGGCTAAGATCTGATCCTTCAGCCACTGCTTGCGAAAAGCTCTTTCAGCATCAGTCATTCCAATGCATCTCTCGCGTTCTAAAGCCACACGACCACAGATGGTCATAGGCTTGGTGCCTGCTAATTGCGACATTATTTAGTAATTAACTCCTCACCACTATTTTAAAAGATAAAATATGGAACTCATGGAAGTAAATAAATTGAAAGACGAAATCGCAATTTTCGTATTTTATATTTCTAATTCACAGATTAAAGTATTATTGTTTCTAATTTGACACACCTTGACACAAAGTATCACAGATTAATATATGTAGCAAGCAAAGTATGTGTATGTTGTGCCACAGACAAGGTAAAAAGGTAAGGAATATGGCGGGAAAACCGTATTCCTCCTATAATAATTTTCAGCAACGTTTTCATGTAATATCGTCAGGTCATTTAGCCTAGTCAAAGTCTAAGTAAAAGTCAATACAGTCAAGGAGTCATCAACTCATCAGTCAAGTCGGTCGTTTCAGTAAAGTGGTAGACGCTTTACTGAAACTTTCAATGGAGTTTTGGAGGGAACACAAAATCGCACGTTTCTGGATAATGCATCACTTTCCTACACTTGTGCACGATAACGAATATCTAATGGTTAATATTCTACCAATATTACACATTAAAAACCCAACTTAACACAATTTTAGGAAAATAATACAAAATCACAACATCACTCTTTCACATTCCCGGCAAAACTCAAAGTGACACACTTCACACCACAGCTTCACACCAATTTCACACACTGTCATTTGACAATGACTTTTTTCCACTGACCTCTATTCACTGATCTATACAAGTACGCTGGATTGCTGATAGAGTCTGGCCAGCGAAAGAAGTCCACAAGAAAAAGCGGCAAATTTAAAAAATCTGAATCTTGCAATACTGGCTATACAGAATAAACCATGAATAAACAGACTTGATACTATGATATTATTTATGTTATGATTTATGTTTATATTCATGCCTAAAATGCTGCCAAAAGTCAAAACACATATTTTACGACATGTTGAAGCAACGCAGCGTTGCGTCAGAGTATATTGTTCTGAGAGCACAGCGTGCTTGTTTTTATAATTAATTCATCCAGTATTCATAAATCTATGCATTAAGAGGGGTCCATGACTCCTATTTTGAGCGTTTTGATTGTTTTTAACGCATAATGGAACGAGGGGTATATTAGTTAGTATACTTGTTATTGTATACGTCTTATACTTAATATACTTATTGTTGTATAACATACATATTTGCAAGCAATGAAACAACAAATTAAATGAATAACTTTTAATTTTACCTAAAGTACACAGTTAGTTACCAACAAACGCCCTTAATTAATTCTAATTCGTCCTAAATATTACAAACTTTATTTCATTCAGTAAGCTCATCTTCTCTTTTATCGCCATAGAGTAGACAATTTTCTGTTTGGCGAGTGGCGACGCGTGAAAGTGGACGGAAAGCGACTATTTGTAAAGAATTAAAAAATACTGTGTAACGATTTTAATTCATTTTTTTTTGGGTCCTGCGTTATATTGCTTAGGCACGATAAAATATGATTCATATTGCTTTGGCCCTGACTGATATTTATTTCATAAATGAGCAAGAGAAGATGAAAGAGTGAAATGAAAGTAGAAGAAGCCATGGCCTGGCCAGAGGCGGCGCAAGGCGTGGGGGGTGTGCGCGTCCGCCCACGGCCTCGCGGCCTAGGGTACTCGCACCCCTCGGACAGCGCGTTTTTTTCGGATTTACGAATAGGTATCAAAAAATCTATCAATAAAATCTTTTTGCATCACCCATCAGGGGGCCTCGTAAAATATATATTTTTACCCACATAAAATTTAGGCCTCGCGCCGCCACTGGGCGTGGCGTTTCTTCTGCATAACATAGTCCCTTCAAAGATAATATTATTAATGATACCTCCTGGCTGGCCTTTATGTCAATGCAATGATAAAGTTTAATATCACTATTCGCTCTTACAGAAACTCCGGCAAAATACGAGAATTTTTGATGATCAGTTCAAGAGAAAAGTTTTAATGGTCGCTTTTATAATAATTTGCCACATCACGGCACGGCAAAGCAGTTATACCGGAGCCGTTTCAGCTTGCCGTGCTGACAAATACCTACAAAATCTGAGTACATTATAATTTATAATACTCCATTCAATGCCCGAGAACCGAGTTGACAGGTAGCATACCTATTTCTTCGCCTAACGCACAGTGGTGAAATTATAAACACATTTTATACAGAAGTCTAACTTCGTAAAAAAAAATAAGTTTTAAAACTCGAAGTAATATTATATTGCTGTAACTTAGTACGCCTATCATTACATTTCGAATACTTAATAAAATTTTAAAATGTTTTAAAATATAAGCATGTGCTTAAAAAGTATAAATATGACGATCATATTTTGTACCTTACGCTGCGTTTTAAAAACAAAACAGCGTAGAAAATTTTTTCAAAACAATTCATATTATAATATTATATATCATGTAAGGTAACAGGGTCTATCATATGACATGATGTTGCAAAAAAATCACGTAAAATTCACACAAATAGGATTTACACCTAGATAGGTGACATATCATATAGGTTCTAGAAGTCTATATTTTAACTTTATTACGTGTCATTGCTTGGTGTTGCTAAACAAGAACATAGTTAATGACAAAAAGTAATCCGAAACTTTAATTTTTTATCTCAGTCATAATAATATGCAAGAAAAACAAAATCTTCACAAAATGATAGAGTGGATAGATTATATTAATATCGGTCATCCATAATTCACGTCACACGTTAAGGCCTTAGGGGAAACCACTCATATTATGACGTATTTTAAATACCGACTGAGATTATTATTATTAATTCGTAGGTATTCTAAGTGTCCGATTTGAATTTCTGGTACCGATAAACGCAACCAGCGACTGACTAGAATTCAAATAAAATGCCACTGTATTACATACATAGGCTACAGGTTTCATTTTGCTCTACGTCACTATAAAGTAGTATAAAGCATCGCGGCATAACATCGCTAGACCAATGGCGATAGAAAATGAAATCTATAGTCTAAGTGATAAAGTGTCATTTTATTTGAATTTTTGTCGGAAGCAGTCGCTTGCGGCAAAGATGAGAAAGTCACGTTTACTTTGTAAAGTTAACTTAGGGTTGATTCAGACCAATCAGACCGCAACGCGACGCGTAGATGCATTTCTAAGTTACTGAATTGACAGATTGGCATGTCGCCTCGCGCAATTGAAATCTGTCAAATCCATACAAATTTATGCCGCGCCGCGCCTCGCCTCGTCGCGTTGCGGTCTGAATTGACCCTCAGCTCGATTTGTATGGCGTCAAAACAACCTCTAAAGTTTAATCGACGCAGGCACAAAACTTCACATAAAATGTCACAATCTGTATGAATTTTTGTGCCTCGTTATTTTGATTATAGGATAGTGACAAAAATTCGCACTCAACACACTTTTATTACTTTTAATGTTCCGGATAAAAGCCATTATCTTAATTACTGTATCGGCCTTATCTAATGCACGGTCATACAAATATTATGTATTTGTACGCGAATTGACATCGTTATTGCCGTTGTATAATGTACAGTTATGAGGGGTTCACCTCGACCACGGTGTTCATGTGCTGCGGGTGCGGCTTGAACTCCACAACCTCCTTCCACACCAGCTCTGAAAAGCGAAAACATTAATTTTAACAATGTTTTCCGTTTTAACCTAATGTACTGATAATAATTGATATGGACCTATATGCATTTACTAAAAAAGTAGTGTACTGTAAGCCCGGCCGCACACTGTCCGAATTCTGGTCAGAAACATTTGAATTCCGCCGGACCGCCACCCCGCACATTATCCGAAATATCCTTCCGGCGAGTTCGAGCTCACTCGGCTCAGTACAAAATGTAAGAGACAGCGCGGACGTTCAACTGTTGCTGATCAGAAATGTCGTACAATGTGCGGCCGGGCTTAAACCATGTTGCTTATGGCCTTCGGCCATTTTCATTTCATAATAATATGAAAATGACAGAATGCATGTAAAACAGCGGTCGGCAACACGCGGCCCGCATGCGTTTTACTTGCGGCCCGTGGATGTTTTGTGAATAAGTTACATGTATAAAAACAATGTTTTCTAATATTGCCAGTACTTATCGCAACTTATAAACGTAGCTGTTTATGTCATTTTGTAATAAAAAACTTTGTTTCATTTTCTGAATCCTCTTAAAATAAAAGACACACTTTTTACTAGTGCCATTCATCAGAGAGGTTGAACCATTTTTTTAATAGTGGTCTAGAAAAGCCCTCATTATGCGTAGTAGGTATGTTGGGCTTCTAGGTTTAATACGAGTATAAGGCCTGCGGCCCGCCTTTAGTTTGTTTTGCCACCTTGTGGCCCTTGCCTGCCAAAAGGTTGCCGACCGCTGATGTAAAAGATTTGAAAGCTGGTGACGTCGTACTAATGATATCAATTCTGTTAAGCTCGTCCTAATGTGCGCGTACATATAATTTTCATTGTGTAATGTGTAACTCAAGTGACTTTATCTATACATAATTATTATAAAACAAAGTCGCTTTTTTCCCTCATGTCCCTTTGTTCCCTTTAATCTTTAAAACTACGCAACGGATTTTCATGATTCTTTCAGTGTTAGATAGCCCATTTATCGAGGAAGGCTATTGAGTATAGGTATAGGCTATATTTTATTTTATCACGTTAAGGACTAATAGGAGCGAAGAAATGAGGAAAATGTGGAAAAAACGGGGAAAATTATTTGAAATGGCTAACTTGAACGCGCTAATCTCATTAACTACTGGTCCGAATGGAAAAATTCTTTCAGTGTTAGATAGCCCATTTATTGAGAAAGGCTATAGAGAGAGAGCTTCCTATAGGCTATATTTCATCACGCTAAGACTAATATGAGAATGTGGAAAAAACGGGGGAAATTATTTGAAAGGGCTTGTCTCGCGAACTACTGGAGCAATTTTTATGTTATTTGGCACAGATAAGAAGTAGACCACGTGAAGGATCATAGGCTATCGATTTTAATCATTTTTTCAGTGGCTATATATTTTATACCCGTGCGACGCCGGGGCGGGTCGCTAGTGTAATATTAAGGACAAAATATTGTAAGTATAGCATTTGTATCGTGCAAATATTTCAATTTATAATACATTGACGGCCATAGAGAGTTGACTAAAACGAGGACGTGCTTCATGGTTCTTGGTAGCTTAGTGTATGATTTCCTCACCTTTCCACTTGTCGACGGGCAGGTCCATGTCCTCGAAGCTCTGGTCGTATGGCGCGGAGGTGGGCTCGTCCGTGGGGTCCGCGTACTGCGCCAGGTACGCGTGCGCCAGCGCCTGCTCCGCCGTTATGCGCCTGCGCAGCGTGAGGAGATGATTACAAGTTACGGTAAAATTTTCAGTTCGCATTAAGAAGATAGTAGAATCAACACAAGGACGAAGGACGCTTAGCCCGCGTTTATTTTTACCTTCAATATCGTCGGAATCAAAGGTAAAATTCGTTTATCGCACGGGAACCGTAAGTTTTTCTGGCATAAAAATATTTATATCCGATGTCCTTTCCTGGGACTCGAAGTATGTCCATACTCCAAACCACTGCAAAATCGGTTCAGTTGTTTGGGCGTAAGGAGGTAACAGACAGACACACTTTCGAATTTATAATAATATTAAAGTATGGATATAGATAATAGGTATGTAGAGTATATACTAAATAGTACGTTTTCCTTTAGACTAAGAGCCAATTCACACGGCGCGATGCGTCGACGCAGCGCTTGCAGCGTCGGCAGCGACTGGATGTAGTTGGTCTTGTTATGTGATGGACTCACTTGTCAGCGTCCAACTCCAGCATGAGCTCCAGCAGGTTGACGGCGAGCGGGTTGGCGCCACGGAACACCTCTCGGAAGTCGCGCCGGTGCAGCGTCGGCAGCGACTGGATGTAGTTGCGAGCCTAGGGAGTAGAGGCTTTTTAGTATATGAGAAGGCCAAATCAAGCCAATGGGGGAGGTTTTAGTTAAATTATTCGGCAGTAAGGGGGCGTCCACAAATTACCTGAGGTGTTGTGAGTCGAAGAATTTCGGTCGCGTAAATTATTTTTCATACTAAGCATGACTCACAAAATTACGCTCTTTAGGCTTCACCCTAACGACGCGAGTGAGAGGCAGAGGCAGTGGCATGACGATAGTGACACCGCGAGTGACTGTTTACATTCTCGCGCTGCCACTTCCTTTTGTGGGGTAAAAGAGCAATTAGATCACCTGATGGTAAGGGTTTATAGTTGCCCCTAGCAATTAAAAGAGCTACAAGCGCGCTGAGAGTCATTTAAGAAGTTATACTCTTTTTTGAAGGCTTGCAGGCCATGTTCAAAAGAGTAATAGCCATTTCAATAATACTGGCAGGCGAGGAAAAGTCTAAATATCTCGAAGTATCTTCTCACCAAAATATTTTATATGAATTATTATTAATTTTAATTTATCAAGCGTGTTATATTTCAACCTCATGCTGCATTTTGGGATAGCCTTTGTAAGTAAATTGTTAGTAAGCTTACCTCTTCGCTTAGTAATTTATCAATTGTCTCCTGATCTGGCTTCCCGCATAAGAACAAAATTCTTGTGAATTGGTCAATATCTGTTTGCGCAAATGTTAAGGTAAGCAAAACTTACACAAGCGACATGTTACAAAGCTCTTAACAAAAGAAAAATATAATAAATATTATTTTAACCATAAAACTTATTACCTTCACATTACAATAGCCTTTTTTTTTGAGACGGACAAAACAAAATATATTGTTGACGAACAAAATTTATAGACTAACGGAAAATTGGACAGTCACGCTAACATATATTTTTTCACCCAGTTAACTGTTTTCTCCCATGTTACTTACTGACTCTGATGATATTTTCTGCATAAACTCCTGTGCGGGCGTGCCCAGTACCTCCATGATCAAATTTAACTGGTGAATATCTGTCTCATAAATTAAGGTTGAAAAACCAAGTCAGTTTCTTGTTAACAAGCATTAGTTATTGTTATTTTCAATATTTTCTCATATTTTTTTATTTTTCCCCAGGATATTTAAGATTTTTTTTAAATAGAGCAGATAAGCATGCTTTCTTTATTTATTTTTTTCAATAAATAAACCTTGAATTAATAATTAAAATTTTTTTTTTATTCATTATTGGTGACCTAATTTGGGGTCCGAATTGAATAGCATGATTCCTACAGCCCCTACAGGCATAGGTAAACAATTTCATTCCTTAAGCAAAAGCTATCTAATGAACCTTTGAAACATAATATTTGCATAATAGGCCTGGAGATACTGACACAAATTTCTTGGTCATTTGTACCAGTATGGCGGTTCTACAGGGGTATAATTACGTAAAGGCAAAAAGGAAAATGATGGTCATAGCGCTCGCACCGACAGCCCAAACGCGTGGGCGTTAATCGAACGTGTCGGATAAATAACGAGAATCGAACGATTTGTTCCACAAAAATGTTTGTATTTTCAGATAGTCGAAAAAAAATAAGTAGGCGAAAACGTAATGCCATACTTGTCAGTTGTCGGGTGCAGCTTACAGCCCGCCATACCGACGCGAATACGTTAATTTTAATAAAAAAATTGAACCATTTGTACCAGGCTAATTTTTGCATAGCTAATCATCGTCGAGTAGCAATTCACGAAAATCACCTTGCCATACTTTTCCGACAAGTTCCAATGGCCGCCATACCACTGCAAAGGTGTAATTTTTTTTTCTTTTCGCCAAACGATTTGTACCAGTATGGCATTTAAATTTTTGGAAAGTATTTGACAAAATATGAGCGTTATTATTTTTCCCATACTTCTAGTAGGAGGAAAAAGTGCTGCCATACTTGAAATACTTATTTATTTGACACGTTTTAAAAATACGACTGTAAATTACGTAAAATCATTTTTTACATCATGGTATCATTGTATTCTCGTCATCTGGATGCAATTATACCTAAAAAAAAAATATTACAGATTGTAACCATGTGGCGGATGACTATAGGACTTGAGCTAAAATGTTAAAAAAAAAATGACGATTTGTACCAGTACGGCATTTGGATTTTTAGAAATTATTATAGGATACAATGTGCCCATTATATTTGCCATACTTGTAGTAGACGGAAAAAGTGGCGCCATACTTGAAAAACCTGATTTTTCGACACGTTTTTAAGGTACGGCGGCCATTGGGACCTGTCGGAAAAGTATGGCAAGGTGATTTTCGTGAATGGCTACTCGACGATGATTAGCTATGCAAAAATTAGCCTGGTACAAATGGTTCAATTTTTTTATTAAAATTAACGTATTCGCGTCGGTATGGCGGGCTGTAAGCTGCACTCGATAAGTATGGCATTACGTTTTCGCCTACTTATTTTTTTTCGTCTATCTGAAAATACAAGCATTTTTGTGGAACAAATCGTTCGATTCTCGTTATTTATCCGACACGTTCGATTAACGCCCACGCGTTTGGGCTGTCGGTGCGAGCGCTATGACCATCATTTTCCTTTTTACCTTTACGTAATTATACCCCTGTAGAACCGCCATACTGGTACAAATGACCAAGAAATTTGTGTTAGTATCTCCAGGCCTATAATTTACAAGTTACAACTGAATGCCAATAAAAAAATATTTTATACATAATATCAAGTTTCGACAGATAAAAACATAATAAATACATTTTAGGAGTTAAATTTTCAGTAAACAATTGGAGTTACATTGCCAAGTTTATATTTTACAATTTAACTAGCCACATTGTGAAGTCAACATGCATTAATATCATAAGAAAGGCATCTGAAAAAAGATGAATTGTTAAAAGGATACGGTCTGTGCCGGGGAACAGAGTTCTGCCGGTGAGCAGTTCAGCCATGATGCAACCCACCGACCAGATGTCTACGGTCTGATTGTAGTGCATCCAGTTGAGCATGATCTCAGGTGCTCTGTACCATCTGTTCAAATTGTTATGTTTAGAATTAAGATCAGCAAAATAGTGTAAGCAAAGTTTTAAGAACTGAGCAAATAAATTGACTATAACGGTAGTCAACACTGAGTCACAACATGTCTTAGCTAAAATAAGTAATAGTTAAAAAAAACTAAAAACACGCTTTTTATATAAAGCGTCGGTTACAAACAAACATACAAACATACAAATTGAAAAATGGAATAATTGTATCAAATTAGTGTATTGTCATCGGTCCTCGATAAATCTACAAAGTTTGAACGAAATTGGCTGTTTAAAGTGGGTCAAAATCGCGCCCAAAGAAGTCGGTTACAAACAAATATATAGGTAAAGCTAATAAAAAGCGTATAAAAAGGCTGTCATAATAATATAATACATCACAATAATTATGCATTATTAGCAATGTTAAATTCTACAGAAGTATCTTCAAGCTTTAATCCTGTTACAATGCGATCCTTAATAAAAAAGTTGATATGAGTTTTGTCATTCAAACTTTCTAAATTATTTTAGAAGTTGTAACATGAAAATAAAGGCTGATAGTCATAGAACATAATAAGGCTGATCCTTAGTTAAACTACCCTCACTAACTACTAGAAAGCAATACTCATAATATTACATTAAATATTGGTTATCAGTTCCTTACCTTGTAGCTACATAGCCCGTCATCTCTGTCTCTGTAGGTCTGGCAAGCCCAAAATCTAAAATCTTCAACTCGCAGTCCTCATTCACAGCTATATTTGAAGGTTTAAGGTCCTATAACAAATAAGTAGTATAAGAGAAAACAAGTAGAAAACACTATTCTCTATAAATCTAGATACCATTTTTTTTGTTTCTTAGCAAAAAATTTCTTTTACCTCCATACTGTTATATATTTTCAGAGAATATAGAAACAAAACATTGTCCTCATTTTCATGATAAGAATCAAATATTTTTATTTGTCACACAATAGATAAAATATATCAAATGAACACACCCTGTGTATGATCCCTGCTGAGTGGATATATTTTAAACCTCTAAGTATCTGGTACACAAGAAACTGAACATGATCATCAGATAACTTCTGAGTCCTCACAATATTACTCAAGTCCGCACCCATCAAGTGTGTCACTAAATACACTTGCTGGAACTCTTCTAAGCTCTTTTCTGGACTGAAGACATCCAGGAGACCTAAAAATATATAGCATAAATCATTATATTTAGTGAAACTAATACAATGAAGTAAAATATAATACAATGTAATGTATTAATCAATGACAAAAACCTACACATGAAATAAAAATTATTAAAGTATTGTTATTTTTTACTATTTGCACATACCAATAACATTTTCATGATTCATATGCTTCAACATTCGCAATTCACGATATGTTCTCTTGGCGTGTACTGCTGATTGAAAAGGTCTAGCCAGCTTCTTGATAGCTACTTTTATATCATGCAGAGTATCTATAGCAGAGCTGAAATGTTTATCATTAAAAGTTAAAGAAATTTTGCCATTTTATATTACTTAATGCAACATAAATTGAGAGACATACTATAATTTATACACAGAGTTGATCTATCAAAAAACAAATGGTTCCAGTTGAAATTTAGAGTGTGAACGTAGTGCTTTTTAGTGAAGACATTAATAACATTATACTATTGAAACAAGTTCCGCCTACACGTTTTCAAAATAAATAGTATAATATGTATCATACTTAATTCAAAAATCTTTAAGATAATTTTCTGTACTATTCTAGTGTATGTATAGTAATTCATTTTAAAAATAAACATTGGCACTAATATTTATTACATAGTTACTAAATAAAATACGTACCAAACTTGGCCGTACGCTCCGGATCCTACAGGTGTAAGATTTTGGTACCTCTCCGGCACATTCCATTCTGTTTTGTTTATTTCCACCGTATGGTACCGAGGCATATTGATTAGTAATTTTTATATAATAAATGCAAATTGCCAATAAACTTAAATCGCAAAAGAATTGGTTCTAAAAACGCGAAGCTCGAGATTTACTTTTCTGTCATTTTCAAGTGACGTAACTCGTGAGAAATGGCATTTACCAAATGTCACAATTTTTTTTTAGTTATTTGTGCTGTCAAAAACAAGCTGAGAACTTGGGAGCAAAGCTATGCCGCGTTTCAGGAGTAAAGTGTTCTATGCGCGTTTCCCAACGAATACTATACTCACAAGGAGGCGTTTCCACTGACTGGGCGGAGAGGCCGGAGACTGTAGAGTGTAGAGGAGCGGTGAAAACTGAAAAGTGGTCAGAGGGAAAAACCTCATTTTCATACTCTTGACCTTGAATATAATTTTTAGCACAAGGAGGATTGCCGGGGACTTTTGAGGTTTTATATAGTTCGACAAGGCTCTACATGAATGTGGCGAGAAAAGCAACTAAAGTCTAAACGCTTCTCCCTACGTTCCACTTGGCGTTGAAAACGATCAAAACGCTAAAAATAGGAGGCATATTCAGTGTTTTGATCGTTTTCAACGCCGTCTCTACCAATTTTCAGCTCTATGCGAATTATTCCGAGTTCGAATGTTTAATTTTCCTGGAGTAAATGCTCGTTGTCCTACGCAGTCCGCACCGCATCGCCTCGCTCTATTTTTATTATTATGAATATTCGCTCAGCTCTGCTCTACCCCGCTCGTGCTGTTTCCATTGAAGCGGAGCGGACTAGGTTTCAAGCATAGTGATTGGTCAATTCGGGCACCGCTAAGCTGCTCCTTTCCCGCCCCGCTCCGCGTCAGTGGAAACGCGGCATTAGGGTTGCTGGCGCCTGGCTCCAGGACCAAAGAAGTTAAAAATCTCGGCACAATAACTAAAGCATAAAAATAGAAGTGTTCAAATAATAAATAATTTTTATTTATTCGAACACTTCGAACGCTCGAAGGATCAAAGAAGTTTATGTTAATTCATATAAGACCCAAAAGTATAATTAAATTATGAAATATGACCACAAAGTCAATACAAGATAGCGCTACCGGACAAATTACAATAGATATTTTGTTTTGACGAAGTCCCATAGTAGAAGAATACAATGGAGGAATCTTTGATTATAAACACGTCGTGTATAATATAATCAAAGGGAGGAATATAAATACATCCGATATGAAGTTCTGTGACATGCTGCATGCCAATAGGAGTCCGAATTTACAGATATTTTGATTAGATTGTACCCTATTCGATTTTAAATTTATAATATTATCCCATTAATATAATGGGAAATTTCAATTTTCTTAAGGTCGGAAGAAATGAAAAATGTTTAGTACACTGCTTGCGTATTTTATTATATTATTTACAATATTATAATTTATAATGCATCCACGCCAGTGTTACTTTTTATTGCAGCAGTGAGCACTATTAACCAGGGGGAGTTTTGGCTTGATGGAAACCAAAAGTAGCACTGCGATAGATGTAGAGTCCGACAAGGCTCTAAATGAATGTGTCAATGATGTCAATTGGCGCTGCTGGCAAAGGAGAACTGTCAAACATATGTCAAAAATGACGTTTTTGTATGATAGAACCGTTTAGTTCATTTTCTCGCCACATTCATATAGAGCCTTGTCGAACTATAGGTAGTAGGTTATATTGATACCGTGACAATTTACAGCTCTGAATGCTTCATAAAATATATCAAAATGCTTTTATTAAAATTAAAAAATATAAATTTACACGCTGATTATAAGCT
Source organism: Plebejus argus (assembly GCA_905404155.3). NCBI lineage: Eukaryota > Metazoa > Arthropoda > Insecta > Lepidoptera > Lycaenidae > Plebejus > Plebejus argus. Next base: position 3,639,091 of record FR989935.1, on the reverse strand, counting down.
AAAATCAAAACATTAAATAATACCCTTTGAGGTCTTCCCTTTTGTACATGCGCGACATCCTGTTTTAGAGTATATAACACGGTCAAATTAACTTGACGCATCGCTGGAATGCAATAACCTGCCCGCTCCATAATGACGTCATCAAACCATGCGTCAATTAATGTTACCGTATTAATAAAAAGTTTCCTTGAAAGTGACACAATAACGTAATATACATAATTATTATACTAGCTGACCCGACAGACAGAGTTTATTGTGCGGGAATCGTATTTTCCGGGACAAAAAGTACCCCTTGTCCTTTCCCGAGACTCAGTTTAGGCGAAAATCATAAAAGTTTATTGTGTAGGAACCGTACGTTTTCCGGGACCAAAAGGCTAAGAACTCACGGCGCGGGAGAAAACCGCTCCGTGAGTTCGCTCACTAAGTATCCCTTGTCCTTTCCCGAGACTCAAAGTATCTCCATATCAAATTTCGTCAAAATCGATTTAATAGTTAACGCGAAAATCATAAAAATATATTGTGCAATAACCGTACATTTTTTCAGGACAAAATGTATCCTTTGTTGGTCTTCGGGACTCAAAGTATCTCTATGCCAAATTTCAGCAAAATCGGTCCAGCCGTTTAGGCGTGATGTTGTGACTACGCGAATATGGATTCATTTTTAGGGTTTTATATTATGTAGAGATTATGTGCACGAGTTTAAGATCGCTCGTCGAAACTGAAGGGGGTAATCAGCACAACATGTGCTTAGTTGCTTACCAATTATGGCGTACAATATCTACCAATAACGTGTATCTAATGGCGATCTTTTGCTACCTTTCGACTTTCGTCTGTTTTGTCCTCAACTTATTCAATATATTTTATCTTGTTTATGTATTTCGTCTGTTTTCTGCTCAACTTATTCATCTCGTTTATGCATTGCGTATGTTTTCTCCTCAACTTATTCATCTCGTTTATGTATTTAGTCTCATTTTCTCCTCAACATAGGTATTATACCAAATATAGAGGAAGAAAGCCTCAAATATAGAGGAAGAATTAACATTTTCTGGTCACTGGCCTGGTATACAGTACTTGCGAATTCAATGGTGAAATCTTGATCAGCGCAAAATGAGAAAAATTTAAAATATAGAGTTGATCAATGAGAACTTTTATCAAACCATTCAATAATTTTGCCTGTCACTGATCAGTGATCACTAATTTAATATTGATACATATTTTTACTACACGTACTTTATCACATTTTTGATGACGACATTATTGATTTTCCTACAGACAAGTTCAACGGGAGATCATCGGAATCTGTGTTGTCAGCTTCCTCGTCCCTCGCGCAAGCCTCCACCTCCACCTGGGAACCTATGTTACTCGTACTATTATGAGGTATATTGGATTGGTTTTCGTTTTGGTTTTCCCCGGTGGCACGCAGCGGCGACGCCGAGTCACCTCGCCTGCTGCTGACGACATTGACGACACTCCTCAGTCTTTTACTCTCGCGGATGGAGCGGCGGTCGGCCGCCCTCTCCCGCTTCCGTTTCCTCCTGCCGGCGAGCCCGCTCGAGCCGGGCTCCGCCGAAACCGGCCGGGGCTCCTCCGCCGCCCTCGAGGTGCTAGCTTCGCTCCTATTCTTCGAGCTCTTGACGCTCTTTCCGGAGTGGCTTTTTCGTTTGCTGTGTTTGTCCCTGCTGGACGAGGGTTTGACTTTTTTATTTCGGTGATGCGAGCGCGAGGGGCGTTTACTCCTCCTCCTGTGCCTGTCGGGGGAGGCAGACTTTCGGCGTCTTCTTCGCCGGGGGCTCTCCTCCGTGTCGCTGGAGCTGATTGAGGAGGCGGTGCTGGAGCTGTAGTCGGAGCGGGAGGAGGGGGAGGAGGGCGAGCAGGAGGGGGAGTAGGAGGAGCTCCAGCCGCCGGCGGCGGGCGGCGTGGGCGAGGCGTAGGCGTCGTCGGCATGCGGGAGGCGGCGCGGCGGCGGCGTGTACGTGCTGCCGTCGCTGTGCTCGTCGCTGTCGCTCGGCGCCGCGGGCACCAGCCGGTCGCTCTGCTTCTTCAACTTCAACTTGACGATCAGCGGGGGCCGCGCCTCCGGGGCCGAGTTGGGCGGCCGCTCCGGCGAGTTCTCCTGCACGATGACGTCGCTGTCGGAGCCGAGGAGGTCCACCACCTCGGGTGTCCTGTCCTGCGGGGGCTTGATGTACCCCACCACCATCACCTCGGACGAGTCGTCGTCGGTGTCGGAGTGCGAGATGGTCTCGATGGGGATGACGTTGTCGCGGGCGGTGGAAGGCTCCGGGATGTAGTTCTGCGGGTAGACGGGGGCGGGCACGCGGGAGGGGCCGGCGGGGGGCTCCGCGGGCTCCGAACTCGACACCATCACGATGTCGGAGTCGACTGTGGCTTCGGACTCGGAGCTCGAGATGACCTCGTTGACCATCGTCATGATTCTGTTGTTGGTGGTGTACTGGACGTGTCTGTCGTAGCCGGTCATATCGTACGGCGTGGAGGCAAAGCAGTACAGCTCGTGGAGGAAATGCTCGGTCCGCTCGCCGAAATACCGCGTCATCTCCTCCCTGAACTCGGTGGAGTTGATGTGATACTGAGGGAGAAGCTCCAGGATCCGAGCCACCACGTACGAGATGTGTCCGTCGTTCTCATTCAATAAGTAGTGCAATTCTCTATTGAGCCAAGGCACCAGGCGATGCATTTGTGAACTATTGTACCTTTAAAAGAATTATTTGAAGTCTTAGTCCAGTATGTAATAGTTTATAGCTCTCGTTTTTACTACATCAGAAAGCATGTAATTAAATTTCCTGAACTGTCAAAGTTAGCAAAATTACCTGTAAAATTCCGGGGTGCAGTCTCTAAATCTGCCTGTAAAATCTGGAAGAGGCCGGGCCCACAGGTTATATCTGTAGACTGACCGCCTGAAGGAGTGTGGCGAGCGGCGGCGGGGGGTGGGGGAAGGCGGGGGAAACACTTCTGCTACCATCGGATAGTGATGCATCAGTAGTTGCTGGAAGGCCAGTGTCTCCCGCCTCGGTAGTGTTAAAGTTGTCCTGGGATTAGAAGAGATAATAAAATAATGAGTGAGGGAAACCCAAACCCAAAGGGTAAAAACGGGACCCTATTACATGCTATTACTAAGACGTTGTCATCTGTCCCACTGTCTGTCTGTCTATCTCCACACTGTATTTCATGAACTGCATTTTAGCTAGACTTCTGAAATTTTTACAGATTGTGTATTTTTTGCTGTTATAACAACAAATACTATAAACAAAATAAAATTATTATTTAAGGAAGGCTCCTGTACAACAAATGTGACTTTTTTTGGCTTTTTGCTCGATATCAATAATGGCAATGGGTAGGTAGGCTCTCGAAATTTTCACAAAATCTTTACTTAATTATATGTCTACTTTAATAATAATTGATAAAATTTCCATACAAAAAACACAATTTTTGCTCTATAACAGTATGGAACCTTTGGTGAGCCAGTCCGACTCGCACTTGGGCGATTATCTTTGTTTTTCCTTTAGTGGATAATCTTAAGCTTAAATAATACCTGTATCTAAATCGTCTTGTGACCAGGCTGTCAATGTCAATTCTGTGGGCTGGCTCCTCTGGTGGTTGCTGTTCCACCATATACTCCTCATATTGGTGATTGGACCGCACATTGTGAATAATAGATCGAAAATTTTGTTTACAGAGGGGACATACTGCTTTAACCTAAAATTTTACATAACTTATTTATTAAATATATCTCAAAGTGGACACAGTTTTGTTTTCTTTCAATTTTGATGGTTTGACACAAGTCTATTGTAATTTGTAGGGCAGAGCATATTTTGTCAAGACTTCAAGACAAAAAGTTGAATTTAAAAATTAAATGTAGGGTTTTTTTTTATATTTTGTTATATGACATTGCTTAACCCATCAATGTGCTTTTATAATTTTGGACGTGACGGTAATATCGTGAACGTTTGCGGTAAATCAGGGAAGTAAAATGTATGGAGATTATATCTCCATACATTTTACTTCCCTGAGAGTGCGCTGTGCATAAAATCAAAAGGGCATTTAACATACCCAACATTTTAATGTGGAAGTCGGCTTCTATGATAACGTGACATCCAGAATTATAAAAGCGCACAATCCCCAAGCGGCAGTACAATTGAAAATCTATTGTGTCAGCGATTCCCACAATCATGGAGGTATTAAAATGCTATAATTAATATAAATGCAATATTTACATCCTTACAAGTGCTCAACTTTGTTGAGCAACATGATAAGATGATAGTTTATGAGATAATAATGTAATGACATAGCAAAAATTACTACCGAATAATAATACAATGTTACATAATGCTGAAAAAAGTTGTAAAATCTATGTATGTTTCATTACATTCTTTTAGTGTTATTTTTACATTAGCATCACAGAACCTATACCAAATTGAAAATATTTCTATACTTAGTTACTTATACCTTTCTAAGGTAGTTACAAAACAAACTTGATCCATTACTTTATTAGACATATTATTATTAAAAACGTATAACATAACTATAAAAAGTAATATAAAAATAGTAATTGATTCTGCTCTTGTTTATTTTATTACTTATCAGGACACAACGTTTTTTATACTTTAAATCAGATTCAAATAACAAATAATAATTTGTTTACTAATTTATATACATTCCAAGTCTTAGATACTACATTTTAGGAAGTGTTATTTTAAAACTTAAAAGTTTAACATTTTAACATAACAATTAAATACTCATGAATATACTTACTCTGCTCCAAGTAAGTAGACATTTAAAACAGAACTGATGTAGGCAAGAGTCTGTGAAGGATTTATTTCTACATGTACCGAGGCATATGGCACAGTTTGGTGGTGGGGAGCCTCTGCACCCCTCATTCCTGGGGCTACTGTCATCACTTTTCACACTACTGGGGTTTGCACTTGAACTGTCATCTTGAACAGCAGCTGGTATTGTCTCCATTGCCAATTATTTCTCAACGCCTGATCAAATAAAAATATGCACTTTTTATAAAGCTTTAAACAGGCTATAAAAGGTTCTGAACAATTTGACACTTTGCCATTACTGCACATTCTGATCCAAATAAGATCAATAACAGATTCCATTTTGATTTATAACCGTTATCAATTTCCATGACTGTAAAACTTTTTGTGAGAACAATCAATATTGTAAAGTTAGTTTAGCTTTGTAACTTCTTTATTTAATCTTCAAAGCATTATTTGTTATAACCAAAATATTTTAAATTTTACAACTCCAAACCGTAGAAATACATAATGATTTTTGAACATTTTAATTTAAAATTGTATTAGAAGCTTGTAAAGACATACGATTTACTTTCGTCTCGCTTCTTCTTGCTGTTATTGAAAATTTACAGCATCACAAAATATAAAAAAGGGTTATCAATACCTACCTCATCATATTATTAAAAAACTTTGTAAACAAATAAAATACAGGTCTTCAAAAACATAATAGGTTAAATTATTTATTGTATAACTATCCCGCTATATCCCGCTCTAATATTTAATATTTCATTAGTTTTTACTGCAAAATGTGTGAATTGCACAGAACAGAATCAGATTTACTTGAATTGTGACAGCTGGAAATTGGAATAGGGAAAAGTTTGACATTTAATTTTTTTATAATACTGGCTGTAGCTGTAGCATAAAAACTTGGGGATACGTCCTGAACTTAAAAAGTGGCAACATCGTAGTGTCATCCCTTTCAAATCAATATAAGAAAAAGCGGCCAAGTGCGAGTTGGACTCGCCCATGGAGGGTTCCGCACACGGAATATATAACACTAAAGGAAAGGGCATGTAGGCGTGGCCCGCGTGCCATAGTTTCGTCCAGCTGGACGTAACTTAACTCACTCGCTTCGCGGTCGTTGACGTCTCGTGACGTGCGCTGCCGGTGATTCTTATACGCGTGTTTTGTTAAAAAAACCCTAAATAATGACTCGCTGTTCCATCCTTGAGTGCAAAAACAATAGTGGCACTAGTAAATTACTTCGATCAGGTGTTTCTTTACATCGGTAAGTCATTATTTACTATTTATTAATTAAAAAATCTTTTAGAATTATCTTCATCCATTTAAACCATTAGTGTTAAAATAATAATATTGCGTTTGCACATTGTAATAAAGTCCAAAATTGTCTGACGCCTAGTCCGTTAGAATTAGAAGTGACGTCACGATCGGAACTTTAGGGTTGTGACACTGTGATGTTATCGATATATCGATTTAATAATTGTACACTTATTATAATGTGGACACTTTTAATCGCAAGTTAATGAATTATTTACTCATTTAATTTATACAACCTCATTTAATTTAACAAAGACAAGGGTGGATTATAATTATACCCATCACCCGATGTATTCAAAATTTGCCAAACATCAGAGTTGTGTCTGAAGGCGTGCTGGCAAAATAATTTGGTAAAAAAAGAAATAATTTATACTAAAATACTGCACCAGTTAATTGGTATGAATTTGTTTAATGAAATCAGCTTTCATCAAATAGGGCAGTTTCCAGCATCAAACCATATTACTGATTTGATTAAATGTATCATAGAACGTTATGTCAATACAAGGTTGCATCATTTATTAAAACTTTCAGTTCCTTTATCTAAAAGACAATTGTTCAATAAATTAGTGTTATTTGAGGGTCAATAAAGATTAACGCGTAAAAAATGAGTTTCATTTTATAAACTTCTTATAATTTTACAATGTGTTCCGACACCAGTGTCCGATCCTTTAAGGTCATAATATAGGGCAAATTTTATCGACAAACTTGCTGTCAAATTTTTTCTATCTCTCTCTATTGTGAAATGGCAGCTATTTAAATTATCCGCCATTTTTAGCGACGGCCATTTTGGATTTTGATTTTATTTTGTATAGTCACTGTATTACATTTTCCAAGTCTTTTAATTTGATATTATCAATATCGAAAAAAAATATACTTCGGCCAAGTGCGACTCGGAATCGCGCACGAAGGGTTCCATACTGTTATAGAGCAAACATAGACTAAAAATTGTGTTTTTGTATGGGAGACCCCCTTAATTTTTTATTTTGTTTTAATACTATTTATAAATATTAAAGTACACATATAATTAAGGCCTTTGTGAAAATATAAAGTACCTACCTATTGCCATTATTGATATCGAGCAAAAAAGGCAAAAAAAAATCACGTTTGTTGTATGGGAGCCCCCTTTATGTATTAATTTTATTTCGTTTTTAGTATTTGTTGTTACAGCGGCAACAGATACACACAATCTGTGAAAATTTCAGAACTCTAGCTATAGCGGTTCTTGAGATACAGCCTGGAGACAGACAGACGGATAGATATAGACATCGAAGTCTCACGAATAGGGTCCGTTTTCACCTTTTGGGTACGGAACCCTAAAAAAAGTCTCGCTTTAGTGGTTCTTGAGTTACAGCCTGGAGACAGACAGACAGACAAGACTCAGTAATAGGGTCCCGTAAAACGGGACTCTAAAAATGAACATAAATAAACTAAAAAGTATCAAAATATAAACAGTTAAACTCGAATAATTTTACGGACGGACCGTAAGTTATCGAATTCATTAATTTTCTATATAAGCACCATAACCATAAAAACAACAGCATCATTATTATTTTATCGATTGATTTTAGAATCGATCGATATTATCCCATCCCTTTTTGAGTAGCGGCTAGCGACGTCACAAATCAAGGTCATGTTAAAACATTCTAGAAAAAAGGAAGTGCGCGAGTACGAATTTAAACCTTATGAACCTTCATGTAAGGTGTAAAATTGCGTACAACTTCAAGTCTTTTATCATATTTGGCCGTCAAGCGCCATCTAGCGTTGAATAGCTGAACTCGGTAGTCAGAGCCGGTATTGCTAAATTTTAAGCTAAATTCTTCTTTATTTCAAATGGGTTATGGTGGTTTTTACAACATTGTATTTTTTTTGAAAAAATCTTTTTGTGATTGGTTATTTTTTTGTGTGTGTAAAATGTTACTGTGTGAGTTTGGCGACACCGGTTCCTAAGAAACTTATTTGCTATTTCCTTTCCTTTAGTGTTATATATTCCGTGGTTCCGCAGCAGCAAGAAGGTTTATTTTTATGAAATTAAAAGGTTTTTTAATTTATTTTTATATTTCACAGTCGATTTAATGAAATTTTGATTAAGGTTTACCATTTTTATGACGTATAAAAAAAACTACTGGCTAGATCTCGTTCAAACCAATTTTCGTTGGTAGTTTTTATAGTAATCTACATCATATATATTTTTTTTAGAATTATCATACTTTAGAAATTAGAAGGGTCCCCCCAGTGTGTCCCCCCCACACACATTTTCCTACTTTGGAAGAGTCTCTCTCGCAAACTATTCAGGTTAGAAAAAAATTATATGAGAAACCTCAATATGATTTTTGGAGACCTATCCATAGATACCCCACACGCATAGGTTAGATGAAAAAAATTTTTTTTTGTTTCAGTTGTACCTATAGGGACCCCTAAAATTTTTAATAATTTTTCCATTTTTGCATCAAAATATGGGAGCCCCCCTTAATTTTTTATTTTATTTTAATATTATTATTACATATTAATTATAAGGATTTTGTGGAAAATTCAAGTACCTACCTGTTGCCATTATTGATATAGAGCAAAAAGGCTAAAAAAACACGTTTGTCGTATGGGTAATGGGAGCCCCCCCTTAAATATTTATTTTATTTTGTTTTTAGTATTTGTTGTTATAGCGGCAACAGATATACACAATCTGTGACAATTTCAATTCTCTAGCTATTACCGTACTTGAGTTACAGCCTGGAGACAGACAGACGGACAGACATCGAAGTCTTAGTAATAGGGTCCCGTTTTTACCCTTTGGGTACGGAACCCTAAAAATACCAAAAACAAAATAAATATTTAAGGGAGCCCCAAAAGAAACGTGATTGTTTTGTGGTGTTTTTTGCTTGATATATGAATAATAATAATGAAAAATAATATATTTTAATAAAGGGGGGCTCCGGCAATAGTACGGCAATCTTCGTGCATGACTCCAACTCGCACTTGGTTTTACTATATTATTATTGTAATATTATTATGTTAAACTTCACATGGTTTACTGCTCACATAATATAACAGGACGCTCACATTTAACATCAGTATATTAAAAGTCTATGGTTTATCGATATCCTCGACAAATAACAACTGAGTGTCCCATCACTATAGACCGCCATGTTTAGTCCAAGCAATATGGCGCCGGCCACGCTTTTTTTAGTTTGTGTCTTTTCCATGTGTTTCCCTAAGTAGTTATTCCATTACACAAAATTTAGAAATCTAAATGATAGTCACTAAACAGTGAAGTGGAATAACATTTAGAAAGCTAGGGTCCTAATTAGTGTACTAAATCGGCAAAAATGTGGCTTCTAACTGACTAAATCAGTGTTGCCAGATGGTTTCAACCTTTTATTGTATTAAAGTCAAATATATATTATGTTATACGATCTAGAATACATTCATAATTAATTTCTAAAGTCTGCTGGTTCCAAGTAGTTCAGAAAGTTCATGATTCATAATTTTTCGTGGAGCAAAAATTCTTTCAACCATCTTTTTCGCCTTTTATTTATTTTGATTTTCATTGAGCCAACAGCTAAGCCTATGAGAAGACCAATTTTTTTGTTGGTTTGACAGAACTGGAGCCATTATTAAGATGTGTGGCATAAATCGCCGCGTCGTCACAACCATAAACCTATAATGCATAGACCAACAAAGAGTGCGAGAGAGAAGAAAATCCTTTATGGAATTATAACAAGATGAAAAGAGAGAGGCAGTCTAATGTGAACTGTAACCACTTTTATTTGACAGGTCGTCACAAGTCGACACGCGTTTTTGTGCCCTTTCGGTATTTGCAATTTATCGTTTAATTCGTTTGTTATTTTGAACAAATACTATTGTATATAACAATGATAACTTGTTCTGTGAGTGATTGCAGTGTAAATCATAGGAATAATCCTGAAAAATATACATTTCACAGGTAATTAATCTTCATGTCCTAATTGCTACGATGTGTTTATTTCTGCTATATTCTGTCTTTAGTTCTGTACTTCAAATAAAATAATATCAATCCTCCCTTTTACTTTCATATTATGCGTAACTAAAGGTGCTATTGTTCCTAAATTACACAATTTTTGAAGAAACATTTTTCATAAAAATTTTTTACATATACGCTAGTGCTTGAATCAAATTTATCGATATACTTATCGGTATTTAACTATAACATAAAACAAATCTAAAAATGTAATGGATGTGTAAGAGTATTATGATATGTATTTAATTTAAGAATAAATAATATACTATGTGTGTTGTTTACTTTCAACATTATATTTGCATTTCTATTAATGTAAGGGCTGATTTTTTAGATAGCTTTTACCTGAGTAATAAATAAGTAACTTTATAATGTGTATATTATTTACCCTTATAAGAACCTCATATCATAACATATCCGACGATTGAAAAATCACCCCAAACGAAAATGTGTATCTATACTTTTCAATCGTCACCTTTTTTCTGTCAAATAAAATAAATACCTAATTTGAAATACAAAATCTGCCAAAGTTGCATATTATTTATTTCTTAAAGAAACTCAGGTAAAATAACTCGAACGGACTATACTATCGATAGTAAAAGATACATCACTAGCACACGCACACATTGACAGATAGAAAATCGTCACGCATTTTCGGGTTGTCAGGTGGTCTATACGACAGTATATTATAAGTCTATGGTCACAACTGATTTTTAATCTGTGCAACTGATTTAGTTACTAAACACGGAATATATAAAGGGCCCCCGAGACGATCAAACGGTTTGATTCAAACACGTAAATTTTGGTTTGACTCAAACCATTTTGATCGTTTACAAAGCTTGTTTGAACGGTTTGTCAAACATTTACGTGTTTGAAGCTTGTTTGATGAAATTTCATATTTTTGTTTTGTTTGACGCGCCGTTTGATCGTGTTCTGACGCGTTTGATCAAACTTGGAAGAAAAAAAAAGAAAGAAGCTGTAGTTTCTAGCACTTTCTGTAGATTTTTTTATTTTTCGACAGAGGACATTGACGTTATAAACATAAGAAAATCGCGGTCCTCGTTCTAGAATCTAGATTCTAGACTCTGGAGCATCTTGTCTGCATCACAAGACGTGTACTCGACAGCGCGTATTGAATTAAACTGCGCAGTGTCGTTTGACAAACCGTTCAAACCGACATCAAACGGTTGCATCAAACACGTAAGGTTTGAATCAAACCGTTTGACCGTCTCGGGGGCCCTTAACACTAAAGGAAAGGGCATAGCAAGTAAGTTTCATTGAAACTGGTGTCGCCAAACTCACACAGCAACATTTTACGCACACAAAGAAATAACCAATCACAAAGAGATTTCTTTTTTAAATACAATGTCGTAAAAACAACCCTAACCCTTTTGAAATAAAGAAGAATTTAAATTTAGCAATACCGGCTCTGACTACCGAGTTCAGTTATTCAACGCTAGATGGCGCTTGACAGCTAAAAATGGTAAGACTTGAAATTGTACGCAATTTTACACCTTACGTCAACTAGCGTAAGGTTTAAATTCGTACTCGCGCACTTTCTTTTGTGTGCGAGTTAAGTTACGTCCAGCTGGACCTAACTATGGCACGCGGGCCACGCCCACATGGCCTTTCCTCTAGTGTTATATATTCCGTGTTACTAAATTAGGACAAGTGGAATAAGTACAACCTAGCTTCTAATTTGTCTTCTTTTTAGAATCCTATTTAGAACTTCTAAATTTAGTGTAATGGAATAACTACTTTGTTCATTGCTGTGCCCTCAGAACAGGAAAATAAAGAGAAGTGTTATGTAGCGCCGTTTGTATGGAAACCTATGTCGCCAACTTCAATGACACTACATTGTCAGCATAGTGTCAACGGTACACGGTCTAGTGATGTCCGGTCTATCTACGGTGTCGATTAATTATTACCATATTATTACGACGATATCGATGTATTTTGGTAGGTTTTTAAATACTATTAAAAGAATGAAAGTGATAAAATATAATATTACAGAGACTAACAAAAATAAGTTAAAGAGATCAGAGATCTCGGAGTTATATTAGATTCCAAATTACAATTTAATAAACACATTGACCACATCGTTTGTCATAGCTTAAAAATGTTAGGTTTTATTAAACGAAACTGCACATCCTTCAAAAATCCGCTTACCACTATAGTACTATATAATGCCTTGGTACGGAGCAAGCTCGAATACTGCAGTCCGGTTTGGAACCCACACTATGCTATCTATTCAAACCGTCTCGAGAGGGTCCAAAAACGCTTCCTACTATATCTCACCCACAAACATGGTTTAGTCAGAAAACTTCCTCATTACATCAATAGGTTAAAATATTTTCATCTATCTTCACTCTCAGATCGCCGTAAATACTTAGAACTAATTTTTCTACACAAACTTCTGATTGGTGCTACGGACAATACTAGATTGCTGAGTAAAATATCTATAAATATTCCTACAAGACTACCCCGAAAAAATAAATACAAACCATTACACGTAAAGGTTGCTAGGACAAACCTGGGTCACTATGCACCACTCAGAAGATTGTGTAGATCCTACAATGCTATATCCGACTATCCCGACATCTGTATATTCTCTGATAAGCTTAGTCATTTTAGGACAAATCTTAAACGCTATTTTAATAAATTTCCCACGGTCAGTTAGTAAAGTTGAAGCTATAATAATAATAATATAATTAATTACTGTCAGTCACAGCTGTTATAATTTTAATTTTTGTGATATTAGTATTAGTATTAGTATTATTAGTATTAGTTTTATCTTAAAAGTATTTTAATTTTTAATTTGTTTTAAAAAATAAGAGACTTTTTTTTTTTTTTTGTTACACATATTTTTATCATTATCATAATTATCACCATATTCACTTCATTTCATCTCGTCTAATTTTTGTCGCATTCGCACGCTGTACTTCACCTGTCATTAGAATTCATTTTATCTGTAAACAAATTTTATGTATAAATTCAAATTGTAACAAATGCTTTTCTGTTGGTGAGTCCAATAAATAAATAAATAAATAAATAAATAAAGGCCGAAAGGGGTTGAAATCATCCATGAATACGAAAAACTTTTACTATGCAACCAACTCAATTCGGCAAAATAAATTTTTTTTTTTTTTTTCTTATAATGGCACTTCGGCTTTAAGCAAAATAAATTACGAAAAACTTTTACTATGAGAATCGTAACTAGGCAATAATTACCTAGTTACGCTTTTGCCAGACAGCTGATTATTTTGCCGAATTGAGTTGGTCCCATAGTAAAAGTTTTTCGTAATCATGGATGATTTCAACCCCTTTCGGCCCTTGAGTTATCTTCGAAGTCTTTAGATAAACATGCATACGGCATACCTATTACATATATAATTTTTTAGATCCCGTACCCAAAAGGTAATAATCGGCCAAGTGCGAGTCGGACTCGCGCACGGAGTACCATTATAGAGCAAAATTAGGCCAAAATATTTTGTGTTTTTTGTATGGGAGCCCCACTTAACTTTTTATTTTATATTAATGTTATTATAAAATATTAAAGTAAGTATACATAAAACTAAGGATTGTGTGAAATTTTCAAGTACCTACCTGTTGATATTATTGATATAGAGCAAAAAAGGCCAAAAAAATCACGTTTGTTGTATGGGAGCCCCCCTTAATTATTAATTTTATTTTGTTTTTAGTATTTGTTGTTATAGCGGCAACAGAAATTTAAAATGTAAAAATTTCAACTCTCTAGCTATTACCACTCTTGAGTTACAGCCTGGAGACAGACGGACAGACGGACAGACATCGAAGTCTCAGTAATAGGGTCCCGTTTTTACCCTTTGGGTACGGAACCCTAAAAAGGGACCCTATTTCTAAGACTTCGATGTCTTATTGTCTGTCTGTCTGTCTGTCTCAAGTAGGCCTACTACGAAACCGTTTTGAGATTCAAACAATCGGACGAGAATACCGCGTCCTTCTCTAACAACGTCATTTCACGTTTGTTAGAGTAGGATGCGGCATTCTCGATCGATTGTTTGAGTCTCAAAACGGTTTTGTGGTACAAGCCCAGGCTGTATCTCAATAACCGCTAGAATTCCGAAATTTTCACAGATTTGTGTACGGTATGTCTGTTACCGCTATCATAACAGATATTTAAACAAAATAAATTAAATATTTAACAAAGGGGGGCTCCCATACAACAAACGTGATTTTTTGCTATTTTTGCTCGATATCAATAACGGCAACAGGTAATCATACTTTAACAATTATTAATAATAAAATTAAAATAAACTAAATAATAAAGGATCCATACAAAATACACATTCTTCGCCTATTTTTGCTCTATTATGATACGGAACCCTTCGTGCGCGAGACCAACTTGTACTTGGCCGATTTTTTTCATACATTTATAGAATATACAACAGAAACCCAAGAGAAACATCTTAAGGTGACGCCACGTTAAAGTAAAAAACCGTGTTGGATGTGTTTTAGATTGCATTTTTTCTATGTGAGGCCGGCCCGGCCTCTCATAGAAAACAAGCAATGGAACAGCAAAAAATGGAAAGGGCGTAGCGACAAAATGGTTTTTGTCGCGTAATTTAAAAACCACAGGTAAATACATTTCATATAAGCTATGGGTAAATTAAAGTGTATGCTAGAACCAATCTATGTACTTTGGAAGCTTATATATACTCTCCTCTGTTGGCAAAATAGGAATCCCTTTTTTTTTTACAGAGGCCTTTTTGATTGATTATTCTGTGTTATAAAAGTTGACCAATCGTGTTATGCTATGGGTAATTCAAAGACAAAGATATGATGAATACTGACAATGAACTTTAATTTCTTAGCTTTAGTCATTGCTGAGAAAAATCGACATCGCTACAGCCAAATTATCAAGGCGTCGCGTCGCCTTAATGCACACAAATCTTTGTTTTAACTTTTAAGCGGGAAGCCTTTGGCTTAAAAAGCAGGATCAATTTAATCTTCGCCAGTCGTCCACAAACGTTTTTTTATTTATGAAATAAGGGGGCAAACGAGCAAACGGGTCACCTGATGGAAAGCAACTTCCGTCACCCATGGACACCCGCAGCACCAGAAGAGCTGCAGGTGCGTTGCCGGCCTTTTAAGAGGGAATAGGGTAAGGTAAGGTAAGGGGATAGTAGGGATGGGATGGGAAGGGAGGGGAATAGGGTAGGGGATTGGGCCTCCGGTTGACTCACTCACTCGGCGAAACACAGCGCAAGCGCTGTTTCACGCCGGTTTTCTGTGAGGACATGGTATTTCTCCGGTCGAGCCGGCCCATTCGAGCCAAAGCATGGATCTCCAACGTCAAAAAAAGTAAGGTAAACTTCAAAAGTAACGGAAACAAATACTGAAATGACGAAAAAAGATTTATTAACTTTTATTACTTTATAAAAACAAGCTAAGTATCTAATTCTGAAAGAATGTTTCAAAATTTCAAATCGGACTAGTAGTTCCTGAGATTAGCGAGTTCAAACAAACAAACTCTTCAGCTTTATAATATTTGTGTAGATAATAACGCAACCGCATAAAAAATATCGATACCAAAATCTGCATCATACCACATCACTAGTGCCTTAGTTTGATAGTTCACGGAACATCAAGCGGCCCGAAAATGGCGGTGTAGCGGCGAATATTTTTCGTGAAGAAAATTGATTTTTAATTTAAAAAATCGTATAAATTACAGTTGGCTGTGATAGGTGATCCCGCAATTTTTTTTATTCAAAGTTTCGCTGCGATTTCTGCACGTAATTATTGCACAAGTCGGCATTTTGTTTACGATTTACAACGTAGTACAACGTGTAAGCCGTGGAGCGATTTACATGTGACTGACACCTAATTGCGCATTTGCGCAATCAGTGGGCGACATGTGCCACGCCCACATAACATATCTCTTACTTCTATGATCTGTGGCTGTGCCTGTGACCAATACTCTAATCTGTGACTGTGACTGGTGACAGTGACATAATATTAAATGGTAACAATTAACATTCCTGATTCCAATTTGACTATTTTTGTTTGTGAAAATTGATATTTTCAAGAATAATTTGCGAGCATTGTATATAAATTATTCAAAAAATAACTATATAAAAGTTATTGAACATGGGTGCGCTAAAGAAGGTAGCAATTTTTTAATTGCATATAGTAATAAATTACGACAGCAAGGTTATATAATATGTAAACGATTTCAGTTCAGTTTTTCAGTTCTTTATAATTTTCAGACTACAGGCCTGCTAGGTTTAGCAGTAGTGCCAAATCCACACCATACTCTTGGAGCTCTATATGGAAAAATTTTGAGAACCCTACAACAAATGCCTGAGCAGGCTGTGTATAGAAAGTACACAGAACAAATTGTCAAAGAGCGAGCAGCTATCTTAAAGCAGGTAATCATTAGTAATGCTGATTAATTAATTGCTTCCTATGATTCTTACCTGCATTTTACATAGGTTAGTGATGGTAATTTTAGCCGTTTCATTAGATTGGTTATTATATTGTGGTAATCATACTTTGTCTGCAGACTAAAGATACATATGAGATTGAGGCGAAAATAAACTGTGGCCAAGCTGAAGAATTAATCATTCAGGCAGAGAATGAACTAAATCTGGCAAGAAAGATGTTAGTCTGGAAGCCTTGGGAACCACTAGTTACAAAGGCCCCTAAGGGACAATGGGATTGGCCACCAACTAAGGCTTAAGTCTTTTTGATTCAAAGTTTTTAAGATCCTATGGTCACAGCTGGGTAAAGTCATCCAAAGGCATAACTTATTACCAACAGAAAAAACCTTGTTTTGTTCTAGTGAAGTTATACAATACATAATATTATATTGGGGAGTACTATTGTTTAGTTTACATGATGAGTAACCATTATAAAGCTTCCTCATAGACTCACAATGTTATGTGTATTTAATTAAATAAATAGTGTACAAATTATTAACATTTATTTCATAAATAAAATAAATATACCCTTAAATAGAACACCCTCCAACCATTGGAGGTTAAAATGATAAAAATTAGTTCATTTTAATTGTTTAGTTGTGGATTTAAAAATGGATACAAAAGTTTTTTTACACTTATTATAACAATGAAAAATTGCAAACAAAGCACATTTGGAAACTGACAAACTGATTCCCACTTGCAGTCTTTGTTTCAGGGCTAGCATGTAAAGTAAAAAGTTTAATATAAAATACAATATAAAAAGCTTGCATCTTTCATTGTGTATATTTTGTTTATCTAAGTTAATACATTTACTTAATAAATACTAATCTAAAATAATAATTTATCATTAGCATCATTCAAAATTGAATGCTTAGGACAAAAATATTAATAGTTTAGTTTCATGTAGATCAAAATTAATTTTAATAGAGCGTAATATGACATTTTGTAAATCTGAACACTACAGGGATTGGAAAT
The DNA here is from genome assembly GCA_905404155.3 of Plebejus argus. NCBI lineage: Eukaryota > Metazoa > Arthropoda > Insecta > Lepidoptera > Lycaenidae > Plebejus > Plebejus argus. The sequence continues at coordinate 3,621,569 of FR989935.1, read as the reverse complement.
TTGTTTAACACTAAACAATTTATTTTGTGTTTACAACTTTACAACCATGACAGGGACGAAAAATTGTTCAAATTTTGTAATAATTTATAAGTAAACTTTATCTATCCCATCCATCCCCAAGCGGCAAAGAATTGTAGATTTACATATCATTGGACATATTATTATAATAACTGTTACATATAAAACACTCCATTACTGAATTTTACACTTTAGGTAAACAAAATAATATAAGAACAAAATTGACAACATTAGAATCTAACTTTCAAGCTTAAAGTATTTTTTAATAAAATGTATTTAAATTAAGTTGCTAACTTAATTTAAATAACTTAAAATAATTTATTATCTATCAAATTTTAACTAAATCTTTTAAGGGATAACACTTAAATTAGCTTAAAGTAGTAATGAATAAATACATCGTGGAGTACTTATTTAAAAATATAACATACAATGTTTGTTATATATTTTTTAAATTGAACAAACTTACAATAAGTAATACTAGTAATGTCAAATAAATGCAGTATTTGGAAATGTCTCTGAACATTATAAATGCTCAAAATTTATAATCATGTATAGAACCACTTGTAAGTTGTAACAATTATTATTTACAAAATTAATTCATCAAGCCCCAAGTGGTCGCATGCAACCGCGATAACAATAGCTAAGTTGTTTTTCTCATGATCGACGGGTTCAACAAAGTTCATTTTAAAGATTGCAAATAATCATTAGAGATTATAATGTTAAGCTAAGGTTTACGTTCACCTGTCATGTATTAGGTAAACTATTGTATGTTTCACCTATTTAATGTCATAGATTCAAATCTAAAAAATAAAAAAAATTGTCCATTGTTAACATACTGGTTCACAACTTCGAGCAGGTTGATGTCATATTGCATAGCAATCATTTAAACTACCATAGCTGTTAGCTACAACATTCTGTGTAGCTGGCTAGTCTAGAATTCAAGAATCTTGTCATGTTAGTTGGTGTTGCCTGTAAATCTTCTGAATAAGCTTTCCTTCTTAATTCCAATTGAACATTACTTTAATTAAGGTACAATTTACACCCTGTTAAGAAATATTTTAGAACATACATACTTCTGGCTATCATTTAATTTTTTGCAATTAATATTAACTTAGTTGGCACGGTTACATTCAAATGTGATATTGAAATGAAAATAAATAACATAGAAGAGAGCCTAAATATTATACAATATTATGTTGTAAAACTACTTGGCAAACTGGTAACTATAAATATTCTAAATACTTCTACACCCATTGAAACACAAAAACCAAACACATGTTACCGTTCAAACTTAAAATACATTTATAAATAATTCATGGGGTTGTTTTATGGCCAGGTTATAATAAAAATACTTAAATTAAAGTTTGTACTCAACTTTGTACAATGTAAAATATGGAAATCTTGTGTTTAGACTATGATAGTGGTTCTATTATTGTCTAATATCTTAAAACATATTTCTTCAATGGTTTCTTTAAAGGAAAATAATTATACTTACATGTTGCATAATTAATAACTTATTTCATTAATTACATTGAACAATGCAAACATACCTGGCCATTCACTTTTTAAAACAATATAAAATATATACATGTTTGAAATTATGTGGATGTAACTCCTTTTCTGGCCACTAACAGATTGAGAACTGGGTGTTTCTTGATATAACTAACAGCCTTTTTGTGTGTAACCATTGTAAAGTCGTATCCATTACATTGTAGGATTTTGTCATGCATTCTTAAGCCAGATTTTGCTGCAGGACTACCTTCATGCACTTCTGTAACATAAATACCCTGAAAGAGAAAATTCTTATTATTTTCTTTAGACACTCAGTAGTGAGTTGATAAAAAGTAGTTGGCACGTCATCTTTACTCACATTATCAGTGTACCCCTGCGGACTCTTTCGAAAGTCCTGGTCTATTCCTCCCCCGATTTTAAAGCCACACTTCATAACCTCTCGTCCTTCGGGATCAACTCCAGCTTCTTTTTGAAGGGTGATCGGTATCTGCAAGCGTAAGATTAAGTTGATCGCTGATCATTAACAAAGCACCTACATGGGAGTGGTCTTCGAACTTACACTAAGACACTCCATAGCCGTTCCGGCCTGGTGCTGAAATGCCATCTTCGCCATGGTTGCTAATTTTGTTTGATACTTTGTTAGATAATGAAAAACGACGCTATAGTAACTAATAGAGTTTTAAAACGACAAAGCTTCACAATAATTTAACAGCATCAGTAATTTACAGTTGACACCACAGTTGACACTTCTGTATCATATGACGTTTTGTTTTGACAATTGACATTTGACAACCTATATTTTTTCTTTCTTTTTCTTCGTTTTTGGCAACTTGACACAAAGTATGTGTATGTTGTGCCACAGACAAGGTAAAAAGGTAAGGAATATGGCGGGAAAACCGTATTCCTCCTATAATAATTTTCAGCATCGTTTTCATGTAATATCGTCAGGTCACAAGTCTAGTCAAAGTCTAAGTACAAGTCAATACAGTCAAGGAGTCAAGTCGGTCGTTTCAGTAAAGTGGTAGACGCCTTACTGAAACTTTCAATGGAGTTTTGGAGGGAACACAAAATCGCACGTTTCTGGATAATGCATCACTTTCCTACACTTGTGCACGATAACGAATATCTAATGGTTAATATTCTACCAATATTACACATTAAAAACCCAACTTATCACAATTTTAGGAAAATAATACAAAATCACAACTTCACTCTTTCACATTCCCGGCAAAACTCCAACTATATTTTTATTTAGTTCGCACAAAGTGCAAGTGTTGCCAGCTGCTTTCAATCATTTTCTTCTTAGCCGACTTCCAAGTTCCAACAATGGGGAGGTTATAATATTTAATATAGGGAACTAAATTTTTGAGATGATAATATGATCAGTTGAAAAAAATATTGGGCAGTTATTTAATTTTATAGCGGTTGATTAATTATTGTGACTGTAAAACATGGACAGTAATAAAAAAACAATTGAGTAGTAAAAATGATGGAATGAGCGGTTCGATAAATTAATGAGCGGTAAAAATGATGGAATGAGCTGTTCGATAACGACTTAACAGAAGGCCTACTTAACCACGGTTACCGAAGCGGGGGGACGGGGGGGCGCAGCCCCGTCTTTGCTTCATAACGGTACGGAACCCTTCATGGGTGAGTTCGACTCGCACTTGGCCGATTTTATTATATTTTACCACCTCATTGTTTAGGGTTGAACTACATCTGGCAGCACGGAATCGCCTTTTTCCGTCGCCCTTTCTCTTTCTGTCGCTTAGACAAGGGCGTCGCCAGCCGATGGCGCAGGGGGGGGGGGGCATGACTTTACATACTACAATTCATACTTTTCTCATTCTCTATGAATGAGAAAAGTAGGTATGAATTGTAGGTATTCTGTGACAGTACAGAGGTTACATGTTGCTTTGCTTCCCCACTCCCTCTCTCCCGCTTCAACGATAGAGTAGAGCAGAGCGCAGCGTAGTACGGAATATTAAGAGTGGAATTGGTGAATTCATTCGAGTTTCGACGCACGGGAATGATTGTTCAAGGCTTGAACTTCAAGCAAATCAACTCAAATACTTAGGACTTTGGTTGAATGCAACCAAATATAATGATATTTGGCAACTTTTAGAATCTCTAGGGGGGGGGCAGCTGCCCCTCCCTGCCCCCCCTTGGCGACGCCCTTGCGCTTAGAACTACCATTTGCTAGACCGAGACTGAAAGCATAATGCCGATCGCCTTGAGGATTCCGCCGCGTGCTATCGCATTATGCTTTCTGTCTCGGTCTAGCAAATGGCAGTTCTAAGCGACAAAAAGAGAAAGGGCGACGGAAAAAGGCGATTCCGTGCTGCCAGATGAGGTCCAACCCTTAAAGAACTGCTTAAAATGAGATTAAACAGAGATGAAACAGATAACTGCCTACACGTAACCGCTCCTTCATTAATTTTTACCGCTCATTTAATTATTTTATTGTTTAATAATGTTTTCAATTATCTATTTCATTATTTTTTACTACTCTATTTTGGTTTACTTTACTGCTTAGTTTTAACCGCTAAACTAGTTATTGAACAATGAACATGCCATTTATAATTTTTAACTTACCAAAACTGCAATTTACAACTGCCCCTTTAAATCAGTGCCTATAATATATTCGTCTATATCAGCCATATATATCCAATCTGTGATATCCGCGGTCGGCAACCTTTTGGCAGGCAAGGGCCACAAGGTGGCAAAACAAACTAAAGGCGTGCCGCAGATCTCATAAAGCTCAATATACCTACAGGCTACACGTCATGTTGAAAGGAAATAAGTTTTTATTAAAAATGGCACAAACAGCTACGTACTTAAGTGGCGATAACTACTGGCAGTATTAGAAGACATTGTTTTTGATACGTACATAACTTAATCACAAAACATTCACGAGCCGCAAGTAAGACGTTCGCATGACAGCTAGTTTTGAGAAAATGGCGCTTAAAGTTTTTAAAATTCTTTTTGTGATTAAAGGATTTTGTTGGTGAAGAAGTAACAGACGACAGACAGACATACTTTCGCATTTATATCTAATAATTATTAGTAACTGTGGTAGAAAAGAGGGGAGGCCTTTGCCCAGCAGTGGGACACAGTGGGCAAATAATAATTATAATTAATATAATAAGTACGCTGTACGGTCTGGATCTAAGGGAAACAACAAAATTAGTAAAAACAAGTGTTACCACAACACACACTTTATTCCTCCCGCGTTTGTCTTAAATTTATAATTTATCAATAAAACACAACATGTAAATAGAAAGATTTTATACAATAGTGTATAAATAAGCTAACCGTCTATATTATTCAACAAAGTAAAAGAATTACGAATTGCTTACATTAGCAGTCTATTTTTAATGATATGTATCTTTTGCTCTTTGGAACAGCCATTTATAAATTGTAAGTTACCTAATAATTATAATTGTTTTCACTACGTTTTACTTTGATTTTGACCCTTGTAAGTTATAACCATTATCATGTAGCCAGTTTCTTTAAATAGATTAAAACATCACTGAAACGTTGTGACTTGCGTGTAAACTAGGTCAGTTGAATTGAGTTGATTGGTTATGATTTCCAACTAGTGTTAATAATTATTATAATGTCCAGTGCCGCTTTTAGTACTTACAGTGCGTCAAGAAAGTAAAGAAATTAAAAAGTGGCAACATCGTAGTGTCATCCCTTTTTTCTTTGATTGATTTGAAAGGGATGACACTACGATGTTGCCACTTTTTAATTTCTTCACTTTCTTGACGCACTATACTACCAGCGCCCTGGGCGAAAATTCTTCAGCGCCCGTGATGCTGGTACCTATTACTAAAAAATTGGCACTCCTTTAATTGTGTATTGCCTTCAGCGCCCCTTTTCATTTGGCGCCCCGGGCGGTCGCAATCAGCAGCGACTGATCATATTATCTTTTTAATAATATATCGATGTAAAACGTAGTGACAAGTTGATACCAGAAATCTGGTCCTCTACTTATTCTATGTACAAACTAGGGACCTCTTTAAAAATTAGGCATAGGCCATTTCACCTATGTCATAGTATCAGTTAGCGAATAATTTCTGAGTCTATCAGAAACAATCCTCCAAGCTTTCAAATAATTTTGAGCGACATTTTGTGTGCATGTTGTTGCATCAAATGGAGGCATATTATATAGATGACATTAATAATAATATTATATTATTATCTTATATCTTTAAACGAGCAATTCTTCTATATAGGTATATATAAATATATTATACTTAATTGAAATCTCGGAATCGGCTGCAACGAATTTCATGAAATTTAGTACATAGGGGGTTTTGGGGGCGGGGGCGATACCGGTCCGTCCACGTCGTGTCCCTGGGCACCTCCCCCGTGCCACCGTGAGCTTTTTCACGGTGGCACGGGAGGGGTGGCTGAACGCCGGTATGGCGTGTGTTTGTGTGCGTGCTTGTTGTGTATGTCTGGCAGAGCTCGCTGTGTGACGAACGAGCCCGCGACCCGGGGTGTCGGAGTTAAGAAGGATGGAAACACGCAGCAAGCAAAATAATCTCCGGGTGGGTCCCGGCTCCGAAGGGGCCGGAGAATCCCATACGTCGCCTTCGGGCGGCGGGCGGTCCGTGTATACGGAGGGGCCACTTTCTGCGAAAACGAAGGGGGAGAGAAGGGAGGAGAAGGACGAAAAGAAGGAGGAGAGGAAGGGTAGCGCTAAGAAGCGCGCGGATCCCAAGCCGGTGCACCTAACCGCACCGGAGGGGGAGCCGCCTACCGATGATGACAAAGACAGCGAGGTCTGCTACTCGGCGTCCGGCAGCAATATGTCGCTGGACTCCGTGGGGTTGCCCGCACAATCTGGACGAACGACTCCCCTAAAAAGGAGACACCTGGACGAGACTGACGAGGCGCCGTCGACTAGCAAGTCGACGGTGCCGGCACCCAAAAGAGGACGTGGCCGTCCTCCTAAGACCGGCCAGTACGTCGGCCTGACTAAGGCGCAGGCCGACTACAACCGTGAAAAGGAGGAGGCTCTCCGGCTTCAGGTCGAAGAAGACGTTGCCGCACAGGTGAGCAAGGCGAGGCTTGCGCATGCGTGTCTCAGCGCCGCCTTCAGAGAGTCCGAGCTCTCCGCCTCTTCTCCTTCGGGAAAAGAAGTTGAGAGGCTATGGACGGGCGCTGATATCACCAGGACGGTGGCGGAGACATTGAAGACCATCAATATGGTCGCCACGAAGTCCACGAACCTTAAGGGAACATATCAGAAGTACCTTAAGGAGTCGGTGGCGACCATACAGATGGTCTTCAACAAGTTGGCGGACCTCTCTACAACAGAGCAGGTGAAGGAGCTGGTGGCCCGAAACACGCGCCTCGAAGGGCAAGTGGCGGCGCTACGCCAGGAGCTGGACGAGGTGCGGAAGAGGGCCTCGCAGCCTACCGGAGATGACATGCGTCAGCTGTTGGCCGAGGTTTCCCGTGCGAACGCGGAGACCTTCGGCAATATGCTGAACGCCAGGCTCGCCGGGCTGGAGGACCGCCTCCTGCCGGAGCCGAGACGGAGGCCACCGTTGGCGTCGGATGGAGTTCGGGATAGGGACTTCCCAACCGCCCCCGCGAGCGTCGTTGCGCCCATTGAAGAAGAGTTGCTGGGACCCCCTCGGCCGAAAAAGGCGAAAGGGAAACCGGCCAAACCGGAGAAGACACAAACGCCCATTGCTGTAGCGGCCCCTACAGAGGCTCCTGCTGCACCCACGGCGCCCGGGCCTCCAAAGGCCAAGAAGAAGAGAAAGAAGAAGCGGCCTTCAATGGCAGCTCAGGAGGCGGCACAAGGGGGAGCAAACACCAGCTCCCCCAGTACTGAGGCCCCATGGACCACAGTTGGTCCCAAGGCCAAGAAGAAGAAGGGGGCGGCTACACCATCTACAGCCGCCCCTAAGAAGAGGAAGAAGCCAAGGCTTCGCGTCCCCGCCACTGCGGCCGTCGCTCTCACTATCGAGGAGTCGGCCGTGAAGGCGGGCATGACGTACGCCAAGGCGATCGAGACGGCCCGGCGGTCGATGACCATTTCGGAGTTCGATATCCCGCAAGTCCGCTTCCGCCGGGCCCGAACTGGAGGTTGCCTCCTTACTATCGCCGGTGAGGGGGCAGAGAAGAAGGCGGACGCCTTTGCCGCAAGGCTCAAGACCGTCCTGCCTCAGGAAGTGAAAGTCGGGCGGCCAGCTGCATGTGCTGAAGTGCGTATCGCCGGCCTTGACGACTCAGTGACGGCCGCCGAAGTTAAGGAAGCGGTCGCACTCGAAGGAGAGTGCCTGGCCGGCGATGTCCGGGTGGGGCCAATGAGAGAGGGGCCACGGGGGGACGGATCGTGTTGGGTCCGCCTCCCAGTCGCGGCCGCCAAGAAGCTTTCAAGCTCTGGGCGGTTGCGTGTTGGCTGGGTGTCGGCGAGAGTGACGTTGTTGGCCGCGAGGCCCACGCGCTGCTTCCGCTGCCAAGACACCGGCCACGTGGCTGCCAAGTGCCAGTGCCCGGTGGACCGTAGTGGGACTTGTTTCCGGTGCGGGAAACCAGGGCACAAAGCGGCGGAGTGCGGAGCTGCAGAGCCAAACTGCGCTCTGTGCGAGGCCGCTGGCAAGGAGGAAAGGGGGCACGTGCTGGGCAGATGTCCGTCTGCCGCTAAAAAGCCGGCACCCCGAGATGAGAAGGCCCCGTCCAAGAAGGCCCGGCGAAAGCCGAAGCCTAAGGGCGCACGGGCTCCGCCCGTCTCTGCCGCTATGGAGACGGAGGCCTAGACCCGCGGGCGGCGATCGGGGGATCCCGCCCGCATCAAGGGTCCCGAGACGGAAAGCCCCCCTATGGCCCGGGGGGCTCTCGGTGAGGTCAGCGGCTCAAGCCGCTTGAAGAAAGTGCCGGTTGCGGCAGCGCGCGGGAAGGGGCGGAGTTGAAGTCGCTCTGTGGTACCCGTCCCTCCCGCACTAGGCGCATGACGGAGGGCTGGGGGGGTTTTAGTGGGTAGACCTCTTGAGGGAGTCCCACATACCCCCGCCCCTTCCCCCGAGGGGGTGGGGGATACGTTAAGTATTTCCCCTCCAAAACAAAAAAAAAAAAAAAAAGGGGGTTTTGGGGGCGATAAATCGATCTAGCTAGGAATCATTATTAGAAAATGTCATTTTATTCGTCTTCGATAATCGACAATCAACTTAAACTCATTAAAGAATCTCGGAATCGGCTCCAACGATTTTCATGAAATTTAGTATATAATAGGGGGTTTCGGAGGCGATAAATCGATCTAGCTAGGAATCATTTTAAGAAAATGTCATTTTATTCGTGTTTTATCGAATACCGAGCAAAGCTCGGTCAAATAGCTAGTTTATATTAATTTACCCGACTGCCAGGAGGGTTATGTTTTACTGGCATGTGATTAGCCAGTTAACAATTTTAGTACCATTTACATTAACAATAGTTGTGGTATTTGTTTATAAAGTTTAGCTTGGGTACATATTATAAAATATAAACTAGTGGGTTGTTTTGTTCCTCTTTAAATTGCAACACACGGACACAAAATGTACATTGTTTGCTGTGAGATTATTGCATATTTTAAAGTATAATAATTATCATACTCCATAGCTACTAGGTTACTTATTATAGCATTAGCAGAATTTGCAAAACCAAACTTCATTAATAAACAATCTCACAGCAAACTCGAGTACATCTAAAACTAGTATGTACAGACTACAGACCAACAGCCAACATCTCGCTTAAGTTTCACTAAAACCTGTCAAGTTTAACGACATTTAACTAACCAGCATAATATTATTAACCTATACAATATAGTAACAATGTTTCATCTTAAGATCTAGACTAGCAATTGGGGAATTTTGCTAGGTAAGAAAATGAACAAAATTTTAGCGTTCAAATAAAACAATGTTAGTATGCATAAAGTTCTTCAAAAACTCGAATCTTTTAAAAATTAAATTAAAAAAATACAGTTGTTCCGCAAGGGACGAGTTTGCACCATTCAAAAAAGGCAGTAAGTAGGTAGATTTTTTAGTACTTAAGTTAAAAATTATGGCAACACAGCGCATAGAGAAGCCTTGATTCCCTTGAACGTATTCTCGATTTGAATCATGTTTTGTATGAATCGTCAACAAAAACTATGATTTAGGTGTCTTCTTTTCACTGGTGGTTTTATCACCTATGCCGCTATGATATAGGTATCATTGTGTAATATATCATAAAAAATCACTCAGCATCACGAACTTTGATAAATATACCTCAAAATTATTAACCATTATAACTTGGCATTTATTACAAAACATTCAATACAAAGGTAGCATACTTAAATCGGACGGCCAGCGCTTCTTACACTTAGGCTAGTCTGGCAATAGACTGCGATGTAGCTACGTACGCTAGATAGAGGGTCGTTGCATCGAACTATAAAATTTATGGTCATGTCTTTATTGGCAATTCTCGCAGTTACTTAGTAGATTCTTGAGCAGTCGGCTACACGTGTATGGTGCATTCTCGACGCTCCTGTTCCTTCCTTTGTTGATATCTGAAACGCATATTTACAAAAAAAAAAAATTCGTTAATTAAAGTACCCCGCAAACGATCAAATTTGTTTGACAAACATGTTTCATGTAATTTACGTTTTCATCAAACAGCAGCGCAGACGAACAAACGTGCATCAAACAAGTTTCTCAAACAATTAGCTAGAATCGGTTTGAGATCATGAGATCTTGTTTGACAAATACAGCGGAACACGTTCAAACACGTTTGTCAAACACTACGCCAATGCAAATTCAAACTTCAACAGGTCAAACACGTAAGTTTGTTTGACAAACGCTTCAAACAAAGCTGTACACTATCAAACTGTTCGACAAACACGTAAAATTTGACAAACAATTTGATCGTTTGCGGGGTACTCTAAGTAAATTATCCATTTTTAGAAAGCGCCATCTAGCGTCCAAAGAAATTTTTATAATATGTAATAACGCCATCTAGCGACAGAATAATACGTAAAGACTAAACAAAGGTAATTTTTACAGCAGTATCAAGGCGACTGAATACAATTTCTGTGATAATAATATTATGTAATTCTCAAATTTCTAACGATAATATACGTGCGTGTGTGCTCCATGAACCTATAATAGTATTAATTGAGCTCAATGGTGTGCTCTCTTTGTTTTGCAGAGTTAGGTACAGCTGTAGTAGGTAAATAGCTGTATGGCCGTACTATACTCACTTATCTATCAGCGAGGATATGTCCGGGGGCACGGGAGGAACGGGGGCGAAGCTCCCCGAAAGGGCGTCGCTCCCGTTTTGTCCGCCACTTGAAATGTTTACAGAATGACACGTAAATAAAATTAAATGTTTACACTAAATTCTACAATGAATGAAGATTTTCAAAAACAATAATTTGTAAAGTGTCGTTTTTAATAATTAAATACATAGTTTATACTTTATAATAATTACAATAGTACTTAATTGTAGCTACTTCAAAATTATTAAGAGGCAACATAAGCGGTTTCTTTCATATAAAAGCATTCTAAGATAAGGTTAAAGGTTGTGTTATTTCATGCAGCATCTGTTTATACCCACTCAGCGTAACTTAGAAACCATACCAACTATCAAAAAGACGTGTGCCTACAATTAAAGTTTATAATACTTAATTTTATAACCGCTTTTGACAACATAACTCATAAGGGCACTCGCTCAATAGGACATACTTTACCGTTAAAGTTGATGGCACCCAAATGGCACCTCTAACATATTTTATGATGATGAAGACTCTGTCTACGCGGAATGCACAACGCGGCGAAAATTATAGGCGCTGAAAAAAGAGCGCTGGAAGTGGGGTCGCCCACTTCTATTTTCAAATCTTTAAATCTTTCTCATCGTTCCGAATTAAAAATAGTTACAGGCGTAGCTCTACTACCGAAATTCCGCGGTAAAGCAAGTCCTAAGGAGGTAGGCTCTGTAGGTGCTAGTGCGGGGAGCGAGCGTGGGCCGTGGCGGCGGTGATCGGGGGGCGGGGGGAGGTACCTGGTCTACCTGCTGGCGGTGCGCCGCCCGCTGCCGTACGCGCTGCCGCCGCCGGAGCCGCCGGAACCTGTAGCCAGTTATGACACAGATTACTAAATAGTTACTATGTATACCGTCAATGCTTTAAATCACGGAATGTTTTTAAATGAACGTGGCGCCATCATACAAAAACCCCATCTTTGCCAATATGTTTTTGACAGTTTTCTTTTACCGGCAGCGCCCCCACCCAATTCATTCAAAGCCTTGTCATGTCGGTCTGTACGTAAGTTTAGTTAACTGCGAATTCGCATCTCATCGCATCGTAATATAATTTTTATTATGTGAATTTTGTCGCAGATATTTGCGATGCGATGCGAATTCACAGTTATGTGTGGGAGCCACTGATCTCTATACAAGTACACTGGATTGCTGATAGCCTTTGAAATGACAGCTATTTTTTGTGCCTATTTGAAGCGGAATCAGCGCCCCTATTATTCGGGTAGAGAACTAAATCTGACGTAAAAATGACGTTTGAAAGCCGCCATATTGGCGCTGATAGCAGTAGTGAGAGTATTTAGAACTAATACTAGTGATGACAACGGTTGTTATTGGCTGTGGTTACGTCAAATTTAGTTCTCTACCCGAATAATAGGGGCGCTGATTCCGCTTCAAATAGGCACAAAAAGCAGGTCTGTATCAGCAATCCAGCGTACTTAAGTACCAGTAAGAGCCCGCGGAGCAGGACAGAGAGGACGATCCCACTTCTCTGCCGCTCCACCGGCGTAGGATAAGTGCGGAGACGACGCTATGCGAACTTCCCAACTCTCGTCTTACGGGGCTCCGGGAGATGATGGGAATCTCCCGGCTTAGCCAATCCCGGCACCGAGGCAAACGGCAACGCTTCAGTTTGCCGAAGCGTTCCCTAACTTTGGTGGAAGTCCGGTCCCTTCTGAGTTATGAGGTAAACCGGCCGGTCGTGGAGGGAGTCCTGTGTTTGTTATACCGGCGCCACACATAGCACAAATGTTTGAACACAGACTTTGTCACACATTTGAACACTTGTATGTTGAACCTGCCAGACATGTTTCACAAAGTTTCACATACATTTTCACTTCACAGTTGTTGCAAGAACGTCAAACAAGACGGAGACTGATTTTTTTTTTCTTATTATGGCACTTCGGCTTTAGCCATGGCCAGTGTCGAGCATAATATATGGCAGGAAAACAATATTTTTTATTACAATAATTTTCAGCATCGTTTTCCATATTATTGTCTACAGGTCTAAAGTCTAGTCAAAGTCTAAGTAAATGTCATTACAGTCAGAAAGTCAAGTCAGTCGATTCAGTAAAGTGGTAGACGCTTTACTGAAACTTTTGATGGAGTTTTGGAGGGAACACAAAATAGCACGTTTCTGTTTATAATATATGTTTCTGTTTATAATATTTAATAGTTTCGGAGAAAAGTGGCTGTGACATACGGACGGACGGACAGACAGACGGACAGACAGACAGACATGACGAATCTATAAGGGTTCCTTTTTTGCCATTTTGGCTACGGAACCCTAAAAAGTCACTGACTTGATTCTTTGACTGTATCAAAGAATCAAGTCAGTCGATTCAGTAAAGTGGTAGACGCTTTACTGTTTTGATGGAGTTTTAGAGAGAACACAAAATAGCACGTTTCTGGATATTGCATCACTTTCCTATACTTGTGCACGATAAGGAATATTGGTTAATACTCTACTGCCGCGGCCGCATATAAGCGTAGTGCTTCGCGCTAAAACCGATTCTATTGGACGATCTGCGTATATCGTCCAATAGTATCATCTCATAGCACGAAGCTTCGGACGATAGACGCAGGTGTGGCCGGGCCGTACCAATATTACACAATAAAACCCAACTAACACAATTTTAGGAAAATAATTATACAAAAACACAACATCACTCTTTTACATTCCCGGCAAAACTCCAAATAATACTTGTTACTTCGATCAACCACAGACTACATGTATATATTGTATTATCTATGGACTACACAGAAGTGTCAAGTGAACTTTGCGCATATGTGTAGCAGGTAAGCAAACATTTGAACATAGATCTTTGAGCTCTTTGATGTGCGCCAAAAAACCGACATCGAAGGGCAAAGTGCAAATGTTTGTACAAAGCTGTGAACAAAGTCTCAAAGTCCCGTGCTACACATGTGTACAAACAAGTGTTCAAATATGTGTTCAAATGTTTGTGCTATGTGTGGCGCCGGCCTTAGATCCAGGACATCTCTCCGTAAAACGTTTTGAGACTCGAACAATCGAATGAGAATGCCGCGTCTTGCTCTAGCAATGTCATTTCTCGTTTGTTTGAGTAGGATGCGGCCGCAGCATTCCGATTCGTTCGATTGAGTCTCAAAACGGTTTCGTGGTATTTACCCTTGGTAGTAGTATTAGCGGCGCTGTCGGAGTAGTCGTCGGAGTCGGACCGCTCGCGCCAGCCGGGCGGCGGCGGCGCGGGCGCGGCGGCGGCGCGCGGTCGGTGACGCGCCTCTACGGTTGACCGCTGGGATAGAGAGGACTCCTCTGTAATAAAATAATTTTGATAATATTAATAACCATCACCAAAGACTTGTTAAATGTAATTTGCGAACAACACAAGTAAAATTAATGCTACCTATAATAGTTCAATATTATAAATTGCAACAACTACTTAACATCCTCAATCCTCGTCGTTTACTCATGCATTACGGTAGATAGCATTAATTGTGTTCGAATAATCCTATATTGACCACGGAGTCATTACCGTATCTGTAGTGATCGCAGGCGCGTCGGCGGCGGCGGTGCGGCGGCGCGGCGTCGTCGTCTCTCCGCGCGAGCGTGCGGAACTGTAGCGCGTGGACCGCGCCCGCGCCGCCGAACGTCGCGTACGGGCTGATCTCGTAGAGCTCCGCTATAAAGGAAACCAATATAAAAAATTAAAGCCAACGTGATTCCAGCTTTCGTTTAGGTATATACCGACGCACTTATAAAACTTCAATAGCGCGACAGATTTGCAAGACGTCTCACGCTCACGAATTTGTCAATTCAGTACAAAAGAAATGCATCTACGCGTCGCGTTGCAGTCTGATTTAACCCTTAGAGCCAGTCCACACGGCGGGTTGCGTCGATGCAATGCTGCCGTTTGACGCATAGCCGGCCACACGGGCGCTGCGTCATCGCAGCGTGATTATGAAGCAGTCACGTTAAGGGCCCGGGTTACCCTCGAAATTTTCATACATTCTTAATACCAAAATCATTTTCTCATACGAAAATATTTAACATGTTTGAGTTATTTTTCAGCTTAAGATAGTAATTACCTAGGGTCCTGAACAAATTTTTTTTACAAAATATTTAAATACTAAAAAAAAATTTTTGTGTTTAAATATTTTTTAGTAAATTTACTACTAAATATTTAAACACCAAAAAATAGACAAAAACACTAAAAAATATATAAATAAATAGTAAATTTACTACAAAATATTTAAACTTTCAAAAATATTTTTTATTATTTAAATATGTTGTAGTAAATTTACTATTTATTTATATATTTTTTAGTGTTTTTGTCTATTTTTTGGTGTTAAAATATTTAGTAGTAAATTTACTAAAAAATATTTAAACACAAAAAAATTTTTTTTAGTATTTAAATATTTTGTAAAAAAAATTTGTTCAGGACCCTAGGTAATTACTATCTTAAGCTGAAAAATAACTCAAACATGTTAAATATTTTCGTATGAGAAAATGATTTTGGTATTAAGAATGTATGAAAATTTCGAGGGTAACCCGGGCCCTTAACACCCCCTCCCGCTTCGTCTCGGGAGCTGCTGTCCGTCATGTGTGCGTTGCGACGACGCATCACGCAGCGCTCCGTGTAAACACATTGGTTATTTGTATGTAAAACAACGCAACGGCGCGCTGCGTCGACGCAACGCTGACGCAACGCGCCATGTCACATGTGGAATGGCTCTTATGGGGTGTTAAAACTCGGTTACAATAATTTTAGTAAATAAATAGGCAATACTGAGATATTCTACCTGAGGAGTCATCATTAGACTTCTCGTTGCCGTTGATGGACGAGGAGGAGTACAGCTTGTGTCCGTCCCGCAGCTTCTCTCGCTCGGCCTCGTTGCTCTCGCTCAGCTTCCGGTTGTCGCGCAGGTAGTGGTCGTTCGACAGACACAACAATCTGGAAAAGATGTAAGGAAAATAGGTAACGGATAAACGTTAAATCAAAGGTAAGACGTAGTAAGCAGTGCTCGACAACGTTCGACAGGCAGAACAAGCTGAAACAAAAATTATAGTAAGCAGTAGATAATAATACGGTAAATCACAAACAAGTGGTGATATGGGGATGGAATCTGGAATCCTTCCTACTCCGAGTATAAGACAGAGATAGCAATAAAACACATGTAAGTGATGAGGTTGCTGCTTTGAGCAAAGCGGTAGAAACAAATCCCGCTACCATGTTCGAGAAAAACGCCTTGGCTAGCTCTCAGGGCCTGTATTGTTGCGAGTGCAGGTGATTAGTGCAAATGATTATTGATTTGGAGAAATTAAAGGACTTGCACTAATCAGTCGCTGCCCACACGTACTTTTTCCTGATTACTAATCACCTGAACTTGTCACTAATCAAAATGAATACAGGCCTTAAGAATAAGCTTACTTCCGCTTGCCGTGCAGCAGACACATCAACGCTCCAAGCGCTGCAACAATGACGAGCGCGCTCGCAGCACACGACACGAGGACCGTGCGCAGTGCTGCGGACCGCGCGCTGCCGACTGGTGTGCTGACCACTTGTAGCGGTGGGATGCGGCCTGTAACATATTACGCCATCTCAGAGATTATGGGCATTGAGTATGTAGAAAGGCATATTAAGTATATAACGCTGGTGTTTTTCACCAGTGAGTATCGTTAATTAACGCCTTACGTTGTCTCAAAGTGACAAGAACATTAATGCCAACCATCAATCAATCCTCATGATCGATCAAAGTTGGTCTTACAAGCGGGAGGCTCTCATTCGCCTGCTGTTTGCAGGAATATTCTATCCTAATAATCAATCAAATCTTGGAAAAGCAGAAGCTGCTCGTGTTCACATGCCGGTTGGCGGTTTAATATAAGAGCAGTCCATTTAAAGTTCATCCCTAAGGCTGGTTTTATCGTTAAGCGTTTCGACAGCGCCGTTGGAGCGCCGCGCGTTCGAAGATGTATGGGGGTAGTAGTTGCGTTTCAACGTCGTGCGCTTGAGCAGCGCCATTCGTCCGTTCGTTTGTGATATCTTCGAAAGCGCGCTTCAATGGCACTGCCAAACGCTTAACGATAAAACCAGCCAAAGTGTCTATGAAAGAGATCCTTACGTATTATCCTATTTGAAAGTCCTGACACCTGGCTATATCTATGTGAGGGTAATTCCCAAACTTTACCTCCTGCCAGCGTGTGCGTATCAGCTAGCAGCGCGACGCGCTCCCCCCCCGCGTCGCTCCACGCCTCCACCGCGACTTCGTACCACGTGCCCGGCGACAGGTCGCCTAGCACGTGGCTCGTTGCGCTCGGTGAGTCGCCCGCCTGACAGCAAAAATATGTAGATTTCGTGCAATGTGAACATTTTTCAACCCAGTAGCACTGTTAGGGAGGGACGACGCAGGGCGACCGCCCAGGGTGCCGGTTAAAAAGGGGTGCTGAAGGCAAACAAAAGGGGCGTCAATTTTTTTAGCACTACTAGTCTCCTGGGCGCAGAAGAATTACCGCCTAGGCGCTGGTAGTGCTAAAACCGGCACTGTTTCAACCGTCACAATCTGGCTGTTTCATGACATGTTTTCCATGAAGCAATGTTTGACAAAGACAACAAAGCAACACGTTCAAGGTCACTGAACTGTGAAGTGCGGTCTTTTTTTTATAAATTTACAATTTTAAAAGACATAGCTTCTTTAAACTTTGACGTTTTCATACAGTATAACTTTAACTCAATAAGATAGATATCGGCCGTAACCAAAGATACCTTTATCCAGTGCTCATCGCCCGCGCGGCGGTAAGTGACCCGGAATCCCAGTATGGGACACCCGCCGTCTCGCCACGCATAGAAGTTCACCTTGATAGCGGTCGAGTTGGTGTGGACGTGTTCCTCGGGCTTAGGAGGTTTTGGGCCTGTAACATTGTAGACAATGAGTAAGTCGTCAATAATGTAGCTAAGTTAATTTTGGGCACATGTAGAAAGTTCTTATACCCATTATACTTTATAGTATAATATATAATTAGGTACATCGGATGTCATGGTTAGGGGGTGGCATGCGGTGGCGTGCTTACAGCAGCGATGTTGCGCCGCTGACATCGAAATACAGGTCAGCTGCAGATGCCCTGATAATTTTTTTCTCTATTTCATATTAATTATCTCTCTCATCACCTTTTGAGACAGCTTAATTTCTCTATCTTGATTATTTTATGCTGTAGGTAAATCACAGTTCACACTTACGTCCTCCTCGAGTAGTAGCAGTGAGGGTCTCGCTAGGCGGGCCGAGGGACACTTTGTTTTGCGCCTGTATCTTCGCGTTGTACGTCGTGCCGCACTTGAGCGTGTCCATGGTGTACGTGCTCAGCTCTGGAGAGAACTCGACTGTACGCCACTCGCTCGAGGAGTTCTCTTTGTAGTGCAGTATGTAACCTTGACGAGAATTTCACTTAGTTATTAAGGTATAGGAAAAGAGGATTCGATGTCAATAATTTAGATTAGATAGTCTTAGATCTTGTGACTAACGTACAGGAGGCGAGAAAAGCTACTATTACCGAGTACTGGCTGCGAGTCGGGGGGCAGTCGCCAGTGCAGCTTGATGCTGGTAGCAGTAGTGTACTGCAGGGACAGCGCTGGCGCGCCGGGCGGGAGTACAGCCGTCACCGTGTAGACCACAGAGTCCTCGCCCAGAGTGTTCGTCGCCGTGCAAGTGAAGTTGCCCACCGATTGCTCGTTCACTTCTGGAAAGTGTAATGTTCATAAATAGTAATAGTTATTGGAACAATTATTTAAGAAGCAATTCAGGAGCGTTCAAACTCAACTCAAACCAAACTCAAAATTTTTTATTTAGAATATTTTTTTTCAAATACTTTCTGTTCGTTGGTGCTATCTATGGTGCCTACCATCATGTTCATATTTTATGATTGCAAAAGAGATAATATTATGGTGGTTATTTCTAAATTTTTAGTTAATTGGCATTTATTACGTCGATGTTATGATAACGATTATTAGGTAACGTTTCGAACATAACCTTAAATGTAAGTCTCATCAAACCTATCTCGTTCGCATGCTGGAAGTTTTGCTTTACCATATTCTAGAAAGATTAAAATTATCTCCAAAAGCCTCTACTATACTATCAGAGAAGTTGATTCCTAGGCAGATGGGGGACCTACGTAGTTTGGTCGCGTTACGTCAAACCCAGCCAGAGCCGACAGATCATAATTAACACTAAATTAACATGATTCGACCAAATGACGTTGGTATGTCAACTGCCCAGGACTGAATCAATATCCTCGATCCCTCGATGGTACCTCGTATGTGCAGATGCCCCGCGCGCGTGACCTGGTAGTATCTGTGGTGTGTGACAGGCGCGCGGGCGTGCGTCCACCTCGAGCGCGGCGGCGGCGCACCGACCGCGGTACACGCCAGCACCGCCCCCCGCCCCGCACCCACCGCGCGGGAGCCGCCGAAGGAGGCGATGCGCGCCGGAACTGTGACGTTATAGAAAATAAAATGGCGGCGTTTTACAGATTGTAACAAAACTAAATGATAATACTCTAGACACTCTAGATTCTAGAGCAGGGGTCACCAATTAGTTTCGCTCGGGGTCCGTTTTAAGACATGAAATGACCTTCGCGGTCCACACATTTTATAAAAAAAAATTAAACAAAGATATCAATGAGAAAAGTAAGTAACCATTTTTGTAGCTAATTATCTCTCTAAAGTTTGGAGTGAAATATTGGTTCAAGCTATAGATATTGACAAGATGTTAAAGTCCCGAGATGAACGAAGATCATCTTCAAACATGCTTGGTCCGCACACAAGGGTCGGCGGTCCGGATGCGGACCGCGGTCCGCCATTTGGTGACCCCTGGTCTAGAGTGTGTATGGGTCCCCTGCATAAAGTTTACTGTTAAAGTAGCAGCGCTTGATGAGCAAAATTTTTTGTCATTTTTGTCACTCATGAGTCATGACGCTGGAGCCTAAAACGCTTCCTATACAAATCGCAAAAAATTTTTGCTCTTATAGAGCGGCTACTTTCAAAGTGAACTCCATATAAGCGAACATACACCCCCTAAAGTTTTATCACTTAGTTTTGTCACACCCTGTATATTCAAATGACTAAAGCATTATTTATAGCTCTATCTTGAATTTAATTGTGAAAAACTTCTACTCGCTTCTAGCGCTAGGTCCCTGGCCAACCACCAACGTGGAGTCGCCTTCGCCCACAGCAGTGGTAGCTGACACCCAGAACTCGTACAGCTGGTGTTCGCGTAGCCCACGCACCGGCTGCAGCAGCTCAGACTCAGGAGACGCAGTCCCGGGCACTGTCACGTGCGAGTGCTTGCCTAAGCTGAAAAGTCAATAATCCATATTAATATAAATGCGTCTGTCTGTCTGTCTGTCTGTTACCTCTTCACGCCTAAGCCACTGAAATTATTTTGCTGTTTGGTATGGGTAACTTTGAGTCCCGGAAAAAGACATAGGATACTTTTTATCCCGAAAAAATGTACGGTTCCCGCGCGATAAATGAATTTTGGCGTAACGGAGTTCAACGGGCGTCATCTAGTAATAAATAAAGTGAAGTTAGACGTTGCGTTAAAAGTAAGGAGTAAGTATATAACAGGTAATCGGCTGATGGTAAACGACTCTTAACAGCAATACAATTTTTCAACGAGACTCCAGTGTTTACTTTATGCGCTTCGAACTGCATCTCAAGCAGCCAGAACCCCCACGATTTAGCAATAACAAAGCAAGCGCTAGAACTATGTAGCTTTCACACCAGCCCAGTCATTTAGATCTAGTGGATATTTCCACTGCTTTCTGACGTTACTCACCGTCCCGCCTCCCTGTAGTAGACGGTATAGTGTGTGATGATGCCGTTAGGGTAGACGGGTGGAAGCCAGCTCACGAGCACCGAGTCCGTGGAGTGTGGCAAAGCTTTGATCTTCTCCGGCGCAGATGGCACTAAAATAAATACCACATTTAATTTCCGCTCTGACCTATCTCCGCAGATATTGATGTCCCCGAAATATGAAGGGTATTCGGCGACATCAAGTGTAAGCCAACTCCTTCCGAGAGAGATATCCATACTTCCGTACCTACTTACTAATATTATAAATGCAAAAGTGTGTCTGCCTGCCTGTCTATTACCTCCTCATGCCTAAACCACTGAACCGATTTTGCTATTTGATGTAGAGATACTTTGAGTCCCGGGAAAGGACATAGGATACTTTTTATCCCGGAAAATGTACAGTTCCCCAGTACTAATTTTGGCGCAACGGAGTTGCGGCCGTCATCTAGTATTATAGCTAGCCTAATCCTATAATATATTATTATTATATATAATCCTATATATTATTATTATATATAATCCTATATATTATTATACCATCTTCTTCCGTGCGGCAGTAGACAGGTGCGCTGCGCTGACCGTCGCCCGCGCCAGTGTAGGCTAGCAGCTGGATCGAGTAGTTGGTGTATTTGAGCAGCGTGTGCAAGTAAGTCTCTGTTGTACTAACGCGCTTTATCTCGGCTGCTTCACCTGAAATTTGATTCAAAGATAAATAAATTACTTAGCAGTTATTTTAGCATGTAACAGTATGTAACAGTAGCTGTTATAGATTTCCAAGTTGCAAGTTTATTCAATGCAATTACTAATAAGGAACGAAGTAGAATACGAATGCAGAACGCTTGAACGCGGGACCGCTCTGTCTGATCTTGTCCGCCGCCCAAAGTATAATGAGGCACAGGTTTTCATATTAAATTTTGATATTTTATGATATTGTGAAGTTTCGTGCTTAACTTCCATTTCGCCGTTTGCAGCTCTTCGACCAATACCAGCTTCCAGCCACGACTGACGACGACCGACACGACTGGCGAGAGATCAGGCGCAGGACCGACTTTTTACATGCCCATCCAATACATGGATCATCTTACTTGTCAGACAATCAGGTGATCAGCCTGCATTGTCCTAACCAAACTTGGAAATAACATGTTTCCAACGGGGGAATCGAACCCACGACCTCCAAGTCGAGCCACGCTCAGAGCGTCAGAGCCAGTCCACACGGCACGTTGCGTCAGCGTTACGTCGACGCAGCGCTGCCGTTGCGTTGTTTTACATACAAATAACGAAGGTGTTCACACTACGCGCTGCGTCGTCGTAACGCACACACGAAGGACAGCAGTCCCGAGACGAAGCGGGAGGGGGTGTTGACGTTAAGACTGCTTCGTAATAACGCTGCGTGTGGCCGGCTATGCGTCAAACGGCAGCGCTGCGTCGAAGCAACGCTGTCGCAACGCGCCGTGAGGACTGGCTCTCAGTTACTCACCGTGTAGCGTAGTGAGCGGTGCGTATATGACCTTGTATCCCTGGACTATACCACCACGCTGGCCGGCCGGCGGCGGACCCCACGACACCTTCACACTCGTCGACGACAGCGCCGAACAGGACACGCGGGTTGGCGCTGCCTCTGGCACTGTAAGTCATTTACTTCTACATTACATAAGGACTCTATGTCTATGCACACTAATAAAGTATAAAAGAATACATAACATTAGTTAGAACAATTATCCTTTTAAGCTGTACAAATAGCTTTTATCGCGGGCTTTGAATGCGGCGACCAAATTAAGAAATTCCGTAATGAAAAACACCTAACATTCGTCTAACGTCGTTTCAGTTCGGCAGACTTCGGCTCGGTGTACCGTGTAGCTCAGGGTGTGGTGCTCACCGCACCGACCGGCAAAGCGCTGCGGGACAGCGGCGTTGCCGCTTTGCTGTACATGTTGGTGCGACGTTGCCAGACTTCGGCACGATGTTTGTGTGCGTGCTATTTATTATTTCTTGAATATTTAACATACCTCCTTCGAGCGTGGTGGCAGCGACGGGCGGCGAAGCGGGCCCAGCAGCCACAGCGTTAAACGCGCGGACGCGTACCTCGTACCGCGTGAACTTCTTCAGTGCCGACAGACTTAGCTCCGTTGAAGACCACCCGTTCACTGTCAGCGTGCTGTTGATAGGAAAATTATTTTATTTTATTATTTTGCTGACCATTGCGTTGCACGTTTGGTCTTTTTTCCTCTATACAAAAATATATGCCCACACCTAGGGCAATACGCACGAGTTTGTATCGTAAAATTTTTCAAACAAAGTTCAGATTAAAAAAACACGTAGGAAACGATCCAGTTTAAAAGACTACGATTTATTTTCTGATTGCCCTTTCCATTTCATTATAACCCGTCGTACTCACCGCGTAGAATTAGGCACAGGTGTGCCATCCGGCCCCAGTTCGGAGCACAGCACAGAGTAGCCCAGTAGCTCGCCGTGCCAGGTGTCACGTGGTGGTGTGCGCCACGACACCGCCAGCTCACCCGCCGCCCCGGCTGAGACGGTCACGCCACCGGGGGCCGCGGACGGTGCTGTTAACGTGATGATGTTGTTAAGCCAATGACAAGGAATCTGTTAGGAACTTACTTCAGCTTAAGGCTGCGTTTCCATCAGAGATGTGTTGCGAGGAATATATTTTTAAGATACAATAGAATCGCTGCGCTGAGCGAGGTAACGTCAATGAAGCGATTCTATTCGTTCTCAAAAACATATATCCCGTGATGATGATGTTAAGCCAATGTAAAAAGGAATCTGTTGAGAACTTACTTCAGCTTAATATATGGGTGTGCTAATTTGCGGGGTTTGCCTCATATTCAGTCATCACTCATCACATAAAGCATAGCGGCTAGGAATCCGTATATATAATATGATATTATGGATTATTAAATAGCTTGTGTAATTTTTAAATTAATAACACCGTAATCGTACTGTGTGGTCCTGCTAACGTCTACCTTACCGTTACAATACTATTTTGATTAATCGCCCCAACACTATCGGGAGATTACCTTCCTCCTGTGTCTTGACGACGACGGGCTCGGTGAAGGCGCTGCGCTCGATGGCGTTGGCGGCGGCTACGCGGATCATGTACGCGGTGTGCGGTCTCAGCCCACCCAGTACCGCTTCGTAGTGTATGTCGCCTTTCTTTGTCAGCCTGCAAAGATAGCTATAAAATGTACTGATGAAGCACAAAGCTTTATATTGATATTCGTGTATTGAAAGTCGTGTTCATGGTATTGTCTATACCTATGGTGCTAAATGGCCAATGTAAGAAGCTTTACCATGTGACAAGTTATTTAAGCAAGGGTCGAGGTATGTTAAAGATGAACGTTAATAAATGGGACTCACATAATATTCTGATTTCATTGAATGAGGGTTGTATGGCGCTTTGTAGCCGTCAGGTTTTATCTATCCTGTCAATTACTGTCTTGTGAAACAGCTGTCATATGTCACAAAATAGCTTCCACATGTCACGATATAGCCGTCGCCCTCCGTCGCCCGTCTCATGTCTGTCTGACACGATATTTTTTTTTTTTTTTTTTCAAATCAAATCATTTATTTCGGGCATCAGAGATATTTGACATGACAGACCTGACAGTTGCATAGCGCCATACATGATACAACCCTCATTAAGCAATTCATCTTCACAGTATCCAGATCCAGTAACACAAGGTACTCACGTGACATGATCGTGCGGCGCATCGTGCGACGAATGCAGCACCGGAGCGTCGGGCACTGACACGTTGAGCGTTATAGCCGTGTCCCATCTCGCGGGGTGCGCTCCGGCCGCCAACGCGCAGTACTGCAGCGAATACGCACGCAGCGGCGAGTTGCCGTCGAACCCCTGACTCCAGGATAACCGCACGCCGCGCGATGTGATCTCCGTCACCGAGAGCGATTGAGGCGTTTCGGGTTTTTCTAATGGACAGAATTTTGAATATAGCGTGGCGGTTGTATTTCGAGTTTTTCTGACGGACTATTCGTCATTAGCAGCGGCTCTAGTCGATTCGTAGATTGATAAACATAGCTGTTATAATCTCAACTTGGCCGCGCACTCCGTGCGCTTTGATAGAGTTGACAGTGTAATAAATGTAGTTCATTATTCAGTTCTACCGCCTTCCAATACTAACCATAAAGTGGTTACACCAATAAGTTGGTAGCTTGTAGGGTAGTAGTGTTTTGTAGAGTTCCAAAATAGGACAGCCTTACAGTTCATACAGAGGTATCGAGACTCTCAGTTTTTAATACATTTAGGGCCTATTTCACCACTTTCTGATAAAGTGGCGAATAGGCTATCCACTACTTAACTTGACAGATAGAGTGTGGATAGCATATCCAGCACTTTATCATCAGGAAGTGGTGAAACAGACCCTAACCCTTAGATCTTCGACATGAAGGTACTGTTTAGCCAGAAGATACTGGTACCTTGGACGGACAGGTATATGTAGTGGTCGCTGTGCCCGTACGCGTTGACGGCCTGGCACTTGTAGACGCCGGAGTCGCGACGGTCGGCGCGGCTGATGTGCAGCTGCGAGCGTAGACCGCCCTCCGTCTTCGCCTCCGATATACTTAGCCTGAGAAATGTGCATTTTTTTTATAAAGGGGCAAACGAGCAAACGGATTACCTGATGGAAAGCAACTTTCTTTGCCCATGGACACTTGCAACATCAGAAGAGCTGCAGGTGTGTTGCCAGCTTTTTAAGAGGGAATAGAGGGAAGGGAATAGGGTAGGGGATTGGGCCTTCGGTAAACTCACTCACTCGGCGAAACTCAGCGCAAGCCCTGTTTCACGCTAGTTTTCTGTGAGCCCGTGGTATTTCTCCGGTCGAGCCGGGCCATTCACGCCAAATCATGGCTTTCCCATGAGTAGTTTTAGAAGCAACATTCAGAAGCGAGTGAAAGAAACGTCAACATCCAAATTGCTCTATCACACACATATTTAACATTGATATCTGTGTCTTCTGGAGTTACCTGTAAGTGGCCAAGTCAAGAGGCGCGGAATCTCTGGTCCAGGTGAGCCGCAATGGAGCGTCGCCGCGGGCTTCGCACGACAGCGTCGCGCCCGTGTCTCGCCGCGCGGATACATTGTGGGTAGTCACTTCGAAACGCGCTGGCTCTGCAAATATAGAAATGATGCAATTTAACAACGATAGATCGACAGACTACACACATTCGTATCCAAAATATTAAGTATAGAAAACTTTTGCCTGCAGCTCCATCTGTATCCCGTTGGATTCGTAATATCGCGACAAATGTAACTTATGCGTTCATCTTCGAGGACCACTCATTAATCTATCTTCTATATATATAAAACTCAAAGGTGACTGACTGACATGGTGATCTATCAACGCACAGCCCAAACCACTGGACGGATCGGGCTGAAATTTGGCATGCAGGTAGATGTTATGACGTAGGCATCCGCTAAGAAAGGATTTTGATAAATTCTCACTCCAAGGGGTTCAAATAGGGGATGAAAGTTTGTATATAATAATAATTCTAACGCGAGCGAAGTCGCGGGCATAAGCTCGTACTCTATATAAGGCTTGTATAATATATTATATACAGTGTGTAACAAAAATAAGTGATAATACTTAAGGGTGTGTACGTGTTCCTTGTAGAGTTCACTGTGAAAGTAGCAGCGCTGAAAGACGACATTTTTTTTCACTTTTGTATGGGCAAGGGCCCAAGCGTCACGAGTTTCCTCATAAGAAAGTGAAAAAAAATTGGTCTGTCAGCGCTGCTACTCTCACAGTAAACTCTCTACAAGGAACGCGTACACACCCTAAAGTATTATTACTTATTTTTGTTACACCCTGTATATTATGCTTTTCTTAATTATATCAGAGACCAGACAAAATATATGCTTTTTCAATCATTCTTTCCCAAGTAAGTTCTTACCATTGATAGCGACGAAGATGTTCTTAGTGAGTGCAGTGCCGACACCGTTTTCTGCTTTGCACATGTAGTGGCCCTCGTCATAGGGCAGCGCCGCCTCGATCCACAGCGTGCCGTTGCTTAGCAACTGAAACCGCCCGCCCAGGTTAACCAGCGGCGCAAAATCCGATCCCGTACCAGCTGAAACAAAAGGCAAGAATGCTTTGAGTTAATTATTACAAATAAGCAATACTTACTTTGTTTGCACAACGAGTTATGTGACCTATTGTGACGTGACCGGTGACGGTGGTCAAATTGAATACTTTAAAAACTTTACTTGTTGACAGTCGACAATAAAAAAAGTAACCAATTGTACCAGGTAATATTTAACCGCTTTATATCAATAATAAAATATTTACTAGCAGTAGAGGCCTATAGATCGTGCAGTAAACCTATATTAAATATATTATACTTAATCATATTTTTTTTATGATGTAAGTACAAGAACATGTAGACATTGCTGTAGTTACCTCTCTGTTTCATCCAGACAACGTGCGGCGTGGGCGAGCCTGTTGTCTGGCAATGCAAGGCAAGAGGCTCCCCCGCCAGCACCGCCGCGTCCGCCGGCTCCGATACCCACTTGGGGGATACTGCCGCATGAAATATAAGACCAAACTTTACGAGTATGAACGCAGAACAGCACAAGTGAAATAACATTATTGCTCTGTGATGACGTATGTGAGCGCCATCTATTACCAATAACTTGGAACTAACACATAGAATTAAGGTTTTTATATTTGGATCATTTTCTACTACTTAACAGGTCATAATATATAGGGTGATTTAAATGACGATCAACAACCACAGCTAACAAACAACAATATATTATTTTTCAATAACCAGCTTTTTGACCATTTCTTTTGGATAATCTCAACCCAAAGTTGTATTTAAAATAAGGTGCACATTATAATTTTATCCTTAACTAATTACCCATCCTTGCAGCTGAATAACATTAGGAACAACTACTTCTAAACATAATAACAATTGACAATCATTATTAACAACAATTAACAACCATAGGAATATCAGCAACGATACACTTTCATGAACAATTTTTAAAACGATCAAATTTATTAATTATTATTTATCGATCAGTATAATACAAATATTGAGTTTCCACATTCCAATCAATTATAATATTATTTATATTGAATGAGGACTAATGAAACGCTTTTGTTTACATTATACTTACGCCAAAAGATCAAAATGAAATAAAAATTTCAATTACCATTTTAGCCATTAGCCATCTGTAATCCATCGTCGCAAAACAGAAAGTTGATATTGTAAATTAAGCAGTAAAACAAGGATGAATGTAACACAATATAGTGAAATGATCTCTTTTGTGGATAATCCAGCGCCAAGGATCTGGCAAGCGAAATACCAAGGTACGATTTTGTTGCTTCCCTATCTTGTCAAGCGTTATAAACTAAGGGTGCTCTGTGCACTGTGCGCTACGTTCTGTGCTGTGCTCTGTGCTGTGCCGGTCTGTGCAGTAAGCGGCTTTACCTTTGACAACGAGCTCAGCGGTATAGTTAACTTTGGCCGCACTGTTGGATGCGACACACGTGTACAGGCCGCTGTGGCGGGCCGATACCTCCTTGAATACAAGGTTGCTGAAAAAATCCGCTTGCCGCTCTTCCACCTATACAATTTTATTTGCTTTAACCATTATAGCATACACATTAGGAGGCTTTCAAGGTTAGTACATAAGGCATCAATGTTGGTCTTGATATTGACGTCAAAACCTAAGGTTTTGCCAAGCTACCAATAAACGCACCTGCAATGAAGAGGGTATAGGTCCGTTATCCTTGAGCCATGTGAAGTGGACGGGCATGTCTCCTGATGTTACGCTACAGCTCACTTGGGCTCTCTTGCCCTCCTGAAGGTTAGCAGAGAACGAAAATGGCTCTATCTCTGGTGGGTCTGAAAGAAAAAAAAGGTAGGTTTGAATGGAGGTTTGACTTTTAAGTTTGATCCCGATTTATACATAAATTGCAATTGATCCCAAATACAAGTTACCCAAAAGTAAAAGATAGCTTGTTATTTTTCTGATACTAGTATATTCATATTAAATATGTATAGTCCAATTGTTTAGTTTTCTCTTTCAGATAAAAGCTGTCTACTTACTGCTAACAATAAGCTGCAACTCTCTCCGGGCTATCTCCCCGTGGGGGCCCATCACTGTGCAGGTGTAGGCGCCAGCGTTAGAAGACTCCACCTTCGTTATACGCAGGGCACCGTCAACGTTGTTGTCCCACTCTACCTGGCTTCCATCCCTCTCCCACGTTACTGAGCTACAAACCATCAAATGAGTTGCTTTTAACCGACTTCCAAAAAGGTGGAGGTTATACGTTCGACTTTGGAGATTTTTTTTATGTTCAACGATCACTCCGCCGTTTTTAGATGCAGGACTAGCATATAGAGCAAAATACTCGTATGTGTAAGTCAACTTACCTAATGGGGTATCCCGAATAAGGACAAAATAGCACCAACTCTCTACCAGCCACCGCTCGCACTGGTCCAATAGACCTTACGTATGGAGGTCCTAAAACACAGAATCTGTCATTGATGGAACATAAAATCAAGCACTTACATCCGACTAAGAGCGTGGAAACACATATTAACATATTAATATCAGCAGCTATAGATAATCATAAATCGATCCAAAACCAATTTTGATGTTGGATTCTATTGGACTGATTCTTTAAAAGCATGCGGAGGTATCATACCGTATATGTTGAGTCGGGAGGTATGTGCCACATCGCCGAGCGAGTTGGCGGCACGGCAGGTGTATAGACCACCGTCCTCCGCACGTACCGCTGTGATGTTGAGGTAGCTCACCACGTCGTTGCTTTTGGTGGCAAACTGCTCTATGCTGTACCTGCAAATTGTGATGTTGATGACTCGTAGAATAAGATAGGATTGTTTTGAATTCAAATTCAATTTTTTTATAAAACACACAATATAATAACAATAGTATATAAACTATGGCAGTAAACATCACGTCGTTTAATTCCATGCTGAGTAAAAAAATGTGCTATGGTAATCAGACAACGGATGCTCGTGGAAACACGTCAAGGGGCATAAATATTTGAAAGATTACGACGCTAATCATAATTTATACCAAAGTTTTAATACCAAATTGCCCAATCGTTGACAGTCATTCTACTTTGGCACCTTATATTTCTGTTTAAAAATGCTAAAAAATACTTTTTGTGGCCTTTCTCCCTCACTCTCTTTCTCTCTCTAGTAACTATTAAAGTGCCTATAATTTGTTTATATTTTATTAAGTACGTTTAAAAAAACCTTTCTGTCTGGAGACATTTTTTACTCCTCTACCAGGAATTTTACTCTCCACTTACCTATGTCCTCTCGCCATAGTGTTGAGCGGCTGTCCATCGAGCAACCAAGTAAAATGCGGCGGTGGAGAACCAGCAGCGGAACACTTGAGCGTCACCACCTGACCCGGCCTGAGGACCTGCTCTATGAACGTATATTGTAGCTCTGGTGCCGTGTCTGCAAGAAATAAAGCGGCAGCTTAAATATCTTTATTGGTAAGGAAAGATAAGACCAAAGTGTGACACCGATGGTCATCACATTTTCATGTTAAATTTTAGATTAGCCACGTGATCCAAGCTATAGGGCAGCTTCCGTTGCATCGTAACCTAAGCGTTATGACATCAGTCAAGCTTTACTATCACATCTAGTAACTGTAAATACTCACCACCTAGACGAAGTTCAGCGCTGGCCTGTGCAGAATCCCGATCATTCCGCGCCACACACTGGTAGACACCGCGGTCGGCGCGAGTGACGGCTGCCAGGCTGAGCCGGTCACCTGCGGGCGACAGTCGCGCAGCACCAACAGGTGCACCGTTGTGCAGCCACTCCAGGCGAGGCGCTGGCCAGCCGCTCCATGAACAGTTGAGGGTGGCCGTGCCGCCGCTGTTCACCACCTATACACCAAGAATATACTACGTCTTATCACAATCATGGAGCTCTGTCACTGTAATCCATAATACTTCATCCAGGAACAAAGAAAATACTGACTCGTAAACTATTGGATAACATTTTGCGGTATTAAAATAGCTATTATTACGAATATTCGAATCTAGAATGTCTTGCATTAGCATCTCTGATAGAAAGCGTTAGAACCAGGCTAATATAGTGCTAAAAAAAAAAAAATAAAAAAAAAAATAATGATGTACCATCGAGGAAATTGATTCCTAGGCAGTCGACAGACCAACGTCATTTGGTCGAATCATGTTAATTCAATGTCTGTCGGCTGGGTTTGAATTTTGACGTAATGCGACCAAACTACGTAGCTGGTTCCCCATATGCCTAGGAATCAACTTAACTCTGATAGTACTTGATGTACTGAAATAATAAACTGGATAATGAAAATAACAAACCATAGTGCTGCAAAGTTGCGTTCTGGTTCATTACAGTTTAGGTACATTCATTACAAGTTTTATTTATTTAATAAGGTAAGGCTTCATTGTGTTAGTGCTTCAGCAGAAGGCAGCAGTAACAGGTACGTATTGTTCGTGACGCCCCGCAAGAATGGCTAATGTGCCAACAATACGCGTTTGTACAGCGGAACTACCGGTGCCATTGTCTTCGTGTTTACTCCACAACAAAACATGTGGAAATGGGAACAGAATATGAGTTGGAGGTTAATGTTATGACTATTAGCTTAAAAGTCTCACTTATGAGAAGGCTTGTCCGTAATATTATGAATGCGATAGTTATTTAACTGTTATCTTTTTAAGTTTTAACTGCCGAACCGAGACGAAATTTTGTTAGGACTGGAGATATTTTGTGTTCTGGATAAGCCCATAGGAGTATTTATCCCTGAAACATGTACGGTTCCCTCTTAATAAACAATCGGCGTTACGAGATGCAGGCTAAACTAGTAGGTAAAAAATTATACGTTATACAAGTTATACAAACGTGCAACTTTTGAATAGTGAGTCCAGTCCCTACCAATTATAGTTCACATAATATCTACACCAACATGAGTCGATGTAGGCAAACAAAATTAGTCGAGTCAATATGATTACGGCAGCATTATGTACAAAATATTGCATCTGGACACAAACGAAAACCACGGGGGAGATTGACCGCGACCGCACGATCCGACTGCCACGTTCAATTAATTATAGCGATCAATAAAATAAACTGACAAATTACGTACATTGTTTACTTGACATGCTGCACACAATATTACGTAAAGCCTGCCGTAAACCGGATGGAATTGAAAACCAAAACTGCACAAACTACAAATCATTTTGGTCCGTAGTCCGTACGCCCACACTCCAGACGCAATCGAAAATAGAAACATTTCTCTCAGTAGTTTTTGGTATTCCCGAGAATTTACTCTACCAAGATCGAGAATTTTGAGTTTTGGTTGACGCGTTGTGCAGTATGATTCGAGTTCGTTCGGTAGAACGGATCACGATCAAAGCTAAATCAACATCAAATTAAACAGAATCCTAATTGAATCAATTTCAGGAGTAAAACACTTATTGTAAATGAAGGTCAAGAGAGATAAAGATAGAGCGTGGTGTGAGGAAGAATGTCTATTTAACTAAATGATCTTAAGATCATGCTATGTTAAAATGATAAAAGTTATCATAAAACACAAAAAGATAGAAAAAGATCGAGTTCATAATAATATATTGGTTCCTGTAGATAAAGATAGAGAACATTTTTCTGTAGATAAAGATAGAGAGGTTTTCATATCGTGTATGAATGAATAATTGATTATCTATTGTACGTAGCATAAGGTTTAATAATTGTATGTACCTAAAAGTAATAGTGAGCATTTGAAGATGGATGCACTGGTGTACGGACAAACCCTTCAGGTTTTTGTGACACCAAGTTATATTTTTGTAATGTACTTACCTTGTGAAGAAATAAATAAATAAATAAAAATAAATTTGTTTTGTGGGTGTCGTAACAATGCTGACGACAATGGCTCGCAACTTCACAATAAACGAAAACACTTTTATTCGCTTCATGTGTAGGTATGCGAAATAAAATAACGATAAAATTCAGGACCACCTCTGAATACGTTAAGTGCTCAACGTGTATTGCTATTGTATCCAAATGAAACATTTTTATACTTTTATTCAAATACCAGTAGATGATATTGCATTAATTTAGTTGCTAACAAATTGTTGCAATGTAATAATTCTGATTCAAGTGTTATTTTCAGTTTCGGAGGTTCTTTGAGTGCAGTTCATTTCTACGATAGCGTTGTTGAATGGTTAACTGCTTGAAGTTGTGTGAAAGTGCTACTAAAAATATGAACGTCTGTCGAAAAAACCTCAGAAACTGTGGATAAGTAATCCATACTTCCATACTAATATTGTAAATGCGAAAGTGTGTCTGTCTGTCTATCTCTCTGTGACCTCTTCACGGTCAAACCGCTGAACCTATTTTGCTAAATCTTGGTATGGAGATACTTTGAATCCCGGGAAAGGACATAGGATACTTTTTATCTCCAAAAATCTGTGAAAATTTAAACTCTAGCTATTACCGTTCTTGAGTTATAGCCTGGAGACAGACAGACGGACAGACGGACGGACATCGAAGTCTTAGTGGTCCCGTTTTTACCCTTTGGGGGCGGAACCCTAAAAACGTTCGGTTCCCGCGCGATAAACGAATTTTGGCACAACAAAGTTGTGGGCGTCATCTAGTATACAAACTACAATATAATATTACATTATATATTATTATGCTACATAATAACATAACATAAAAACGAAATTGACGGCTCACTAGTTTCATCACACACTCTTCGTGTTGTCCGTTCATTTATTCGGAATAATTAAGAGGCCTCAACAGCTCGCAGCATTTTACTAATGGGATTTTTACTGTCCGCCATTTGTAGCTGTGTGGATTATGAAGGAAATTTAATTTGCATAATGTATACAACGAGTCGTATATAGTTGCGATAACAGTTGACTTTCGGTGAATTATTCGCTGTAATAGACTTAACGCTCGGAATAAGCTCCTCTTTTGTACCGAAAAAGTCATTACTTTTTACACTACTAACTACATTTAGTTAACGACGGTAATTATTTAAACAAAAATTTGTCAAGTAAATAGTCAAGACTCTACGCTAGCGCCTAGCTCCATATAAATAATCTTTCATTATAAATTCCAACTATATAGTTTTGTAGAATCATCTACTATCTACGATTAGATTTTGGGGGTATCAGACAAATTACTCAGAGGTCAACAACTAACAGAGGTCACTTAAGGTAGAACATTGCAACGTGACACATAGATGCTATGCAATGAAATTTTAAATGACGTAAGCGAAACCGAACTTTATTGAACATTAATTTGAAAGACCTTTGAATGGTCCGTTAAAATTAATCACAACGGCTCGCAAGTCGCAACGGAGCAATCTGAGTTGACCCTAAGGCTGCATTTCCACCAGAGATGTGTTGCGACTTGCGAGGAATGTGTTTTTAAGATCCAATAGATTCGCAGCACTACGTAGCGACGCGTAGCTCTTCGTAGCAATTAGAAGTACTGCGTAGCGCCGCGTAGCTCTTCGTAGCAATTAGTAGCACTACGTAGTAACGCGTAGCTCTTCGTAGCAATTAGAAGTACTGCGTAGCGCCGCGTAGCTCTTCGTAACAATTAGTAGCACTACGTAGCAACGCGTAGCTCTTCGTAGCAAATAGAAGTACTGCGTAGCGACGCGTACGGCGTAGCTCTTCGTAGCAATTAGTAGCACTACGTAGCAACACACAGCTCTTCGTAGCAAATAGGAGCACTGCGTAGCGACGCGTAGCTCTTCGTAGCAATTACTAGCACTGCGTAGCGACGCGTAGCTCTTCGTAGCAATTAGTAGCACTACGTAGCAACGCGTAGCTCTTCGTAGCAATTAGAAGTACTGCGTAGCGCCGCGTAGCTCTTCGTAGCAATTAGAAGTACTGCGTAGCGCCGCGTAGCTCTTCGTAGCAATTAGAAGTACTGCGTAGCGCCGCGTAGCTCTTCGTAGCAATTAGTAGCACTACGTACCAACGCGTAGCTCTTCGTAGCAATTAGAAGTACTGCGTAGCCCCGCGTAGTCTTCGTAGCAATTAGTAGCACTACGTAGCAACGCGTAGCTCTTCGTAGCAATTAGAAGTACTGCGTAGCGCCGCGTAGCTCTTCGTAGCAATTAGAAGTACTGCGTAGTTTGTTTCTCTATTCCGCTAGGTATATTTACTTTGTGGTAATTATAAATCGTTTCGATTATCCGCTTTAAACAATTCGGTAAATCGATATGTACCCATAATGAGTATTTTATTTTACGCATCACAGTAAAGGTTGAAAATAAAGTATTTTGTATACTTTATTTGTATGTAAAAGTATAAAGTTGGCAACCCTGCCGCCGGCGAAAACCGGCAAGTGGAAAAACGAAGCACCGGCGCCGGGCCGGCTAGTCGAAAAACGCCCATTAGTAGCACTACGTAGCAACGCGTAGCTCTTCGTGCTATTTCGTAGCTATCTAAAGGCTACTTATAGCTTCATAATATCATTATCTATCTATACATATTCTAATAATAAATCGAGTATATTTATATTTTATTATTATTAGTATAATAATAAAGCAATATTATAATAAATCGAGGTCACGTCAATGGAGCGGTTCTATTGGTTCTCAAAAACACATTCCTCGCAACACATCTCTGGTGGAAACGCAGCCTAAGTCCTGCAATAAGCAAAGGTGACTAACCTGGGTATGCGGCTGCACATGCACAGTGAGTGGTGCGCGTAACGCCAGCCGCAGTCGTAATGTGAGGTGTCCGTGCGCGTTAGCGGCGCGGCAGGCCCAGCGGCCCTCGTCAGCCGGCTCCGTCCGCCGCAGTAGCAGCGCCGCGCCCCCGCCCCACGCTGCCACCCGCCCGCCCTCACCCGCGTGCACCTCGCGGAGGGCGCCGCTCGCGGACTCGCGGTACCAGCTGGGAACAAACAGAAAATAAAATAAGGTTATGCTACTATACTCGACTCGACTTACAAGAGCTTCATCATACTGGCGGTTTGAGGGCGTGAGAATTGCGAAGCGACCGTACACTTTGATAGCGGCGAATTGGCGCTGCTCTTTAAATATATGCCCGCAAATCGTCAGCGTGTTATTATCTTTTTTCAGAATACACAATATGACAAATAAAAGACGCCTGTCTTTAAAAACCCATTATACTAATAGACCAGAGAGTAGAGACAGAGACAGAGACCATATTATTATTATGGTCTCTGTCTCAAAAGTCGTCAACTCAATGAGAATTTTAGAGAGAACATTGCTAGATGGTTGCAATATTATCATTATTATTATCATTTACCTATAGGGTATAAAATGTTGTTTCAGGTCATTGCAACAACAAGGACACCTTTTCACAATGCCCTGAAAACGCAAAGTTATGTTTGCACAGAAGATTGAACAATATGTAACAACGCAAAAGCAAACAACGTTGGCAACAGCATCACCGCATTACAGACGACAAGCGGCCGCAAATATAAATTTTAATCAGTGCTGTCATACGTTACGGTTCCATTTCGTTTACGGTTGAACCGCCATTTCGCTACGGTGCAAATTCGCGCGTATAATCGCTACACAGAAACGTCAGACCGTAAACCCGTTCTCATCAGGAGGAATCGGCGACGTTAATTAATAGAAGCTGGCTGTTTCCGAAATAAATTGATTGAATTTGGAAGTTTCGGTGATGTTTTCGGAAAATTGATGGATCGGCTGATATAAATACTTGCGCCAGTATGGATTAAAGTTGGATTTAACGATAATCTTTTCGTTTTATGTGATGATCATTTCGCGGTAAATTAACATCTTTTTTTCTTCAAGAATTCACTGTGAAAGTAGCAACGCTGAAAGACCTAACCAAAATTATTGGTCTTTCAGCGCTGCTACTTTTACAGTGAACTTTTTACAAGGAACACATGCACTCCCTAAAGTACTATCACTTAGTTTTGTTACACCCTGTAGAGCTAGAGCTCATTCGCTATAATCTTAAACTATTTTAATTGCATCCACGCTCCTTTTATTCATATTATAGTACTTTAGGGAGTGCATGTGCTCCTTATAAAGAGTTCACTGTAAAAGTAGCAGCACTGAAGGCCAATTTTAGTTTGGTCTTTCAGCGTTGCTACTTTTACAGTGAACTCTCTACAAGGAACACATACTTACCCTAAAGTATTATCACTTAGTTTTGATACACCTTGTATAATTCTGCAAAGAAGTTTCGAACACCGAAAGCATATAAAGGTGAAAATAAAGTAGCACGCTCATCAAAATGTTCTCGTCGCCATCGGTTCTGAAAGCCGAATGGCACCGGCGGCTGTTTGCTGACAAATATTAGCACACGCGACAACATTTGAATGATAAATGCAGCTAGTTTGTTCAACACGGCAAATCCCGCCCGCCAACTACAAAATACGGTAACAAGTGCCGATCAAACAATAAACGTAAGCCAGATTCATAATATGCATAAAGTAATAATATTATTTGGTGTCGTAAATTATACTTTCATAGAAATTAATTCATTGGTAGGCGACTTACATTACATAGCTTGATAAGGTCAAGTTAATATTAATCCCAAAATCCGGACAAATAACGTAGATCCGCTCTCCGCTGACTCACTGTCGCAGATACATAGTATAAGAACATTTTACAGATTTTATCCTCGTTACAGGTCGCCTGAATTTCATGTAGAGTTTCTATCTAAATATATCTCATCTGACAAGCAATAAATTGTACGAGAAATGATTGCCTACTTTCCGAAGGAGCCAGTTAATTTACCCACGAGAATAATGAGTGGATATTTTACAAAACTCAGCAGTCTTCCCAAAGCCATATATCTATGTTGGCCTTGAAGCACCGACAAGGGATTCGGTAAGTCGAGGCCAGCAGCCAAATGATTTATTGCACAACGTGTATCCACTATCCATACTAATATTATACATGCGCAAGTATGTCTGTCTGTTACCCCTTCATGCCCAAACCGTTGAACCAATTTTGCTGAAGTTTAGTATGGAGATATTTTGAGTCCCGGAAAAGGACATAGGATACTTTATTTCCCGGAAAAATGTACGGTTGGTTAAACGATTTTGGCGCAACGGAATTGCGGGAATTTATTTTTGTTTTCATAAATTAAAGGCAAAATATCGGAATCGTGGAATATCTGATTACTCTGGAATGAGATATTCGATGGGGGGACTCGTGTTACAGTTGCCTGGAGACGAGAGGCGAGACAAAACAACGCGCCCGCGGCGACCACCCAGTTAATTGAGCATTGTTGGAACTAATTACTGATATACCTGAAATCAGACAAGTACATTAGCAAAAGTAATGGTCATTCGATGACCAGCATTTTAACTTGACCGAAGCTTTTATGGTGGTGATTAAATTTTGTAGTTATGTAACTATTTGTTACAAAGTAATCCAGCCAAGATTATCAGCATACGAATAATATAATTATCATTTATCAGCATTGTGATTTAAATTTCTGAATAAAAAATGATCCCATATGCGCCTTATTTCAGGCGATTCTAGACAACGTGTCAATCCAGCTATTCTGCGTCTGTGAAAGTCGTGAGCAACGCAAATGCCAATAACCAAGATAAAAATTTGGAAGTATCAATATGATTCCCGAGGCCTGAGGGCTCGCTTCGTCAGGGTTCACTTGATGAGGGATCTTGCGGGAACATCTATTACATCGATGAAACATTTTAACAAAATTGGGTTTCCGCCTAAAGTAATCTGGATTAAAGTCTGTAATCCTCATACTATAAATGTGAAAGTGTGTCTGTCTGTCTGTTATCTCTTCAGGATTAGCCGCTGAACCGATATATCAAAATTGATATGGCGATACGTCTTTATGATCCGGGAAAGGACAACTTGGGTCGGTTTTTATCGCGGCAAAACGTACGGTTTCGACGCAATAACCGCTGTGCTACACATAATAAGCAGGCCAGATTAATAAATAATAATAATAATTGTGGAATCTCTCCAAGATTAAGAAAGGAGAATGTTGGGATTAACGTAATCGAGGTTTATTCGCTAGACAGCTAATTAGTAGGAGATAAAATGTTTCATTATTTCACTTAAGGTGACGCCTTGATAATTTGGCTGTAGCGATGTCCATTTTTCTCAGCAATGACTAAAGCTAAGAAATTAAAGTTCACTGTCAGTATTCATCATGTCTTTGTCTTTGAATTACCCATAGCATAACACGATTGGTCAACTTTTATAACACAGAATAATCAATCAAAAAGACCTCTTTAAAAAAAGGGATTCCTATTTTGCTAACAGAGGAGAGTGATATAAGCTTCAAAAATTTGTACATAAATTGGTTCTAGTATACACTTTAATTTGTCCATAGCTTATATGAAATGTATTTATGGTTTTTAAATTACGCGACAAAAACCATTTTGTCGCTACGCCCTTTCAATTTTTTGCTGTTCCATTGCTTGTTTTCTATAAGAGGCCGGACCAGCCTCGCATAGAAAACAAGCAATCTCAAACACATCCAACACGGTTTTTTACTTTAACATGGCGTCACCTTAAACCAATCCACTTGGAAATTCTGGGTAACTATTTATTATTTATTTAACATCAAGGACAAACCTTTTCTTACCAGTAATAAATGGTTATGATTCAAGCATTAATAAAATAGAACTTAATAATTATACATCCATACATAATAATATCTACACTACTATTTTAAAGAGGAAAGATTTGATTTTTTGTTTGTTTGTTTGTTTGTTTGAGTCGAATAGGCTCCGAAACTACTGGACCGATTTGAAAAATTCTTTTGCTATTGGAATCTTACATTATTTCTGCTGAACATAGGCTACATTTTATTTTGGAAAAAAGTAGGGTTCCGTAAGATATTTGAGTTTTTCGGACGCAAGGTGTAAAAAATCAGCTAGAAAAGTTACTTGTTTTGCGTACGCTGCCTAACCTATAAAAGATAGAACCATAAAATTTTCTAAGTAATTGTAGATCTTATAAATATCTACAAAAAAGTCCGCGACACACTATACCTATCTATGTCGAGTGTGGCACAATAACCATTTATTTATTTAAAAATCCAGATTTTTTTTTTGGACTATATTTAAGCGGATATATTTTACTCACGCTATTAATCCTTATCAAAATAAATTATTTTATCACTAAGTACAGTTTATGTAGATAATATTTGGTCTTTGAATGATTAAAATTGGACGTTTGGTTTTGAAATTATAGCGAAATTAAAATATTACGATAGTGGGCGTCCAAAGCGCGTGCGGGAGGAAGACAATATTCTGTTGTAGAAATGAAAATTCTGTACATAAAAGATATGAAATGACACCCGAAATTACACCTTTGTCACTACATCGCTATAGAAGCCAAAAATGTGGTTAGTTTTTTGTCTGTCTGTCTGTCTGTCACTCTTTCTGTCTGTCTGTATGTTTGTTCCAGCATCACACGAAAAATACTGATCCGATTTGTATGTGGTTTTCGCAGATATATTTATCTTCTTCCAACTTAACATCTGGTGTATAAAAATTATTTCCCCCACCCCTCTAAGGGGACAAAAGAGGGGGTCAAATTTTGTATCAAACTTTTTTCTTTAACACGAAAACTACTGATCCGATTTGCATACGGTTTTCACAGATTTGCATACGGTTTTCACAGATATATTATATTTGTCTTCTTCCAACTCAACATCTGGTGTATAAAAATCCTCCCCCCCTCCCCTCTCAACCCTCTCTGGGGACCAAAGAGGGGTCAGATTTTGTATACAACTTTTTTCTTTAGTGGACTTACTTCATATTAGGTATTAACTGTGTTTTTTCAACTTAACATCTGGTGTATGACCTTCCCCCCCCACACCCTCTTAGGGGACAAAAGAGGGGGTAAAACATGTATCAACTGATGATGTAGAAAATATACTTTAAATGGCAAAACAATGTTTGCCGGGACAGCTAGTAATATTATAAACGCGAAAGTGTGTCCTTCTGTTACCTCTTCCCGTCCAAACCGCCGAAT